>OY728138.1:1232302304-1234973468 GCA_963277665.1 Viscum album | reverse complement strand
TATAACCTCCACGAAGAGATATAATTTATTTTCCATAACCGTCTATCAAGAATATTTCTAATTATGGAATTGGTGTTTTTATATGATTCTAATGACATATTTATCACAATAAGATTATAATATATCAATTATGTACTTAAATTACATGCATAGAAAAATGATTATGTCATTCGTACATATGTGTGAACTATCACCTCCACAAATGAATGCGAATTGTTTTTATTCAACACATCACTTGTATGTCATATATTATTATATATAAATGATTATGATTTTTTTAATAACATAATTATAATTCAATAAATAAAATATAAAATCTATCTCTTCTATAATGATAAATAAAAAATAGAAACGTTATTCATGCGTATATACGACCTACCATCTCCATGATCATAACATTGTTCATTTTTAAAACCATAAACAAAAGGTTTTATTAGAAATTATAATTTATGTAAAAAGTGATTATTAATTAAAGAATTTAATTTTTGAGATTATGGACATATGACAACCTGGATTACTGACATCATTCCAAACTCATTTTCGACTGAAGTATCAAATATTGACAAAACGTCTGATATGAACTTAAATAATTATGTAATTATTATAACATGGTAATAAGTGATATAAAAGGAATAATTGCAACAGCCCAAAATTTTATAGTAAATATTAATTTTAATTTTAATTTTATTAATGTCTTGGGTTGTACGCTACACAAATATTATCTTGCGCTATACGCAACAACATATTAGCTTGCAGTATACGAAACACTGTTATTGGATTGTCTTACGCACAATTTCAAGTTAATTTGATAAAATTTAACACTAAATATATATTTTTCTCAATGAAATATGATTATATTATGTTATATGCAACACCAAAAGAATATCTCACGCAACACTGACTTTTCTTTCATTAAACACAAAAGTGACCTTCCTTGATGGCTTGCATTGTACTCAATACAAAGTTTCACTAAACATTAATATATTATTATAATATTGTTATGAACTAGCTGTTATGAATAGTATTAACCAAATATTGAATATTATAACATTATCATTCATCTTACATATTTTCTAGAACAATGTATGGGAACAAAATTAATTTTTTGAATAAAAGAAGTATTTTTAAAAAAATGTAGTTTTGTCACCTTTTGATGGAACACCCATTTTAAATCTAATTTTGACACGTTTTTAAGTTATTTTTTACAAACTAATCATCTTATTTTGAATTAGGATATAAAAAGTTAAGTTGGATAATATTTTGACATTCTTCTGATAACCTTCATATTTTGATGAAAAATAAAAATACGCTAAATTTTAATTAAAAACAAGTTTTTTCATCGAGATAATTTACATGGTTAAAATATAATAAAGAATGTTTTTAAAGTATAATAATAAAAAAATTACAATTTAATATAATCTATGTCATTATCATTAATTTTACAGTGAATACATAGGTAAAAACAATTCAATATTTTTCAATGTTTTAAAATTTTAAACTCCTTTCCTCAAGAAGAGAATTAATTTTAAATTAATTAATACAACTTCTATATTTTAAATTTTGGAAAATTGATTCAATATTCGTATTCTGAAGGTCCAAATTACGTTAATAGGCTACTTTTATTTTAGGCCATTATGAATAGTAACTACGGTAAATTTTATTTACCATATTTAAAGGTAAATCAGGTAATTAAGGGTAAAAATAATATTATAACATTACCCTAACATTTGTCTTAATATAATTGGATAATTATATTTAGTCCTAAAATATACTTGGGTTGAAATTTTATCCATTGGAACTCACTTGGATGAGATTAAGTACTTTTATTTATTTTATTTAAAGGAAACTGAAATATGTCTCACTCAAACTTTAATAATTAAATTATTTTGAATAAAAGTATAACAAAATTCAATTATAAATACACATTAAAAATCTAAAATGTTTTTATTTATCATGTTAATTTATTTGTAAATTTTAAGATATATATAATTTCTTTAATAGCTTATACATTAATGATGCATATATTATTTATTTTGTAAAAAATCAATAATATAGTTTTTATTTAAATAATAATACTGATACAAAGGCACAAAAAATTGACCAAAACTTATTGGTAGAGTATAAATACACCATAAGAATCTGAGTGTCGACTTGTGGACCAATTGGAGACTTATAAAATAGAATATGAAATTTATATTATTTTAATTTTAATGATGTCAAAGTTGTCGCCTTCATAATTTAATAAACATATCATTTTAAATTTTTAGTGTTTTAGATGATAAATTCTACTAAAATAATTATTATGAAATATAATATATTTATCTTCATCATAGTATTTCATTTTTTTTATGAAAAAAATAAATATATTAAATAATTATTCTAAAATGTTGTAGTAATTATTTTATTAAGAGAAATATCAACTAAATGGTATTAAAAATTTAAAATTAAATATTATATGAACTAATTAATGTGATCCATGAATTTTATAGATGAATATGAATTGTTAGTAATATATTAAAAATTTTGGTTTGACTCTATCATCTATTTGTATTTCATTTAAATTCAAATAAATGAATAGTGTCAAAATTGACACTATTGATATTTTATAAAAATAACACATTAATAAATTGTTTAAAAATCACAAAAATATTTAAAAATTAAAAATTGAAATTTATATTGTCTAAAATGTAATATAGTATTCATTATGGAAAATTCCCAACACATAAGTAACTATTTGTAATGATTTAAAATTTATAATATTATTACCACAAATAAAATTAAATAGATTAAATAAGGATAAATCAAAATGATAAGGTTTAAAATAAAACAAAACATTGGTAAATTTAATTTTTTAATTCGATTACAACCCTACCTTGTCTAAAATTCTAATTTGAGTCACATTGTATGTTTTTATGTGGGTTTTGAGTTTATTATAATTTAATATTTTGGTGGTTTCCAAAACCGCCCCTCTACTCTCTTATAAAAGGGAACCTCCTCCCTCTTCAATTCACTCCATTTTGAGCTTTCTAACTCAGAAAAACCCTTCCCATTTCACTTATAATATTATATATAAACATATTATAGGTCATGTCTTTCTTAAAAGTCCAACTTTAGTGCCCTAAGAGGAGGTTTATAAGAGGTGCGTTGAAGAGGAGGTAATATCCATTACCGATTCTTTGAAAATTATTTATTCTTCTACTTCATCTATACAGTTTTTTTTCATTATTATGTAATAAATCTAGTATAAAATTTAAATTTATATGTTATTATAAATATTAAACAACAATATTTCACCTTCTATCTATCCTACAAAAAACAAAATCACTGCTCGTGCGTATGTAAGGCTTACTGTCTCCACTCCGTGCTGTAATCTATTTTTCCACAACCACCTTACTTAGAGGGGTATAATGGTGGAAATAATAACTATATATGATTATTATAACATGATAATAATTATGATATATTATATCATCCACTCCAATTCCATTAAATAATTATGGGAATGATATCATCACTCGTGCGTACATACAGATTACCATCTTCACGAGGTGATGAGATTTATTCTCCATATTAACCATTCAATAATGATAATAAAGTATATATAATGAATAATAATGAGATATATGACATTATAATTCTACTGGAATTATATATATATATATAATCTACTTACTTCCATTCAAGTCAATAAAGAAAGGAAAACAGTGCTCGTGCGTATGTACGACCTATCGTCTCCATGAAGGGTGTATTTCATTTCATTAATCTATCTATTATATATATATAATGAATATATATATGATATATAAATCATGTTTTACATTTCTAAAGTATGTATATCATGATATAAGTAATAATATCAAGAACATATAGTCCAAACACATACGATAAATGAAACAATTATTACACAAAACGACGTATCGACATGGAATTGACAAATGAACGGGTAATATAAAGTTGTAAGTGAATCATAAATGATATCATAAAAATGAATATGATTATTGAATAAGTCAATGAAATTATTTAAATCATTATACAAGAGGTTAGGACACATAAGGAAGAAATCATACCTAAGGTAAGTGATTATTTCGTCTCACTTTTATTTCTATGAGACATATTCCTTAATAACCATCAATTTATTTTGTATGGTGTTTATGATTCTCATGAATGTTTTATGATTTTTATTATGAAGGATATAATATTTACATATGAATTTAATTTTCTTTATTTTATGACACATATTATTCCACCGATCATAAATGGTAAGGGATAATTTTGAAATGTCCTTTTTATCCGAGATTGCTTATATATAAGTATTTATTGGGGTTAAATGTATCATCCATGACCATGTTTTATAAAACTATTTTCATAAAGTATTTACTATTCTTCCATGTATGTCTAAGGTCATGTTTACATTTTTTTGGATTTTACTATGGGGCATGGAAGGAATATTTCATTTGATTACAAAATGAGTTACTTTTTTACTTTTCCGGTAAAAGTAAGAGGAGAATGTTTTTTAACTTATATTAAATGAATGGATTTTTTTCATTTTAAAATTCCTTATTTCCATGAATATTACAATACAAGATTTCATTTTTATTTTCAACAAAATTCATTTCTTTCAAAATTGCACATCATTTTGAGGAAATAAAATTATTTTGAAGAAGAAAGGATATTTTCTTCGTGAATTAATTTCATGTGTTTTATCAATACTATTTTCCATCTAAGATATCATTATTTAATATGGATATGTTTCATGTATAATGTCCCTATTATATAAATGAATATATTTTTTTTTGTGATAAAATTATATCCAATGTTTTATATGGATTATGTTATGATGGGAGGATATATATGAAACCCATTTTATTCATATGGATATGATGAATTATTTATATTTATTTTGTGGCACACGAAAGAATGATTTACTTATGAGATGGGTGAGACCTATATCACACTTCAATGCATTAGGTAATTATTTATATCTAATGAGATATACATGGCTGAAATGACAAGTAAATACGGTTTAGTAATACATGCCTAGAATGGAAAGTAAACCCACTTCAATAGTGGACTTTGTCCACAATGATGGTTTTGGCACCAATCCCTTGGATACTATGGAAATAATATCATGTGATTAATGGTTTTACACAATTACATGTTTTATTCCCATGATATTTTATAATGATTAATGTTCCTTTATGATCTATTCCTTACATACTACCATGATTTATTTCAGTTCTCATGATTTAGAAGTTTAAACTTTGTGTTCATGTTTTTACGTTCAAATGTATATGTTTTTTTATTTTCTCTGTGCATACCCTTAATTCGTATTTGAGATCGACCTTTATATATTTTCTTTTCATTAGGATTTAAATAATGGTTTTAGGTAAGAAAACAAAAGGGGATGATCTTTATAGGAGATGTTGAAGATCTATCACCATAATTAGAAGATTATGTTCTGAGTTTCAAAAGATAGTAAACTAATACGATCTTTGGGAGTTTTTTTTGTTATGTATTATGTATTCTGAAAAATTAATGTAATGTACATATACGTCAATATTTATCTGTTATAGTTGGTATCAGAGGGAAGGTTTAGTTAACATTTGTAAACTAGGATGTGAAAACTTTAGTGAGATCCCTATAGATATATCGTAGGTATGTCTATGGATGTCCGTAAGGTTAAGTATAAATATAGGTTAAAATACTCAAATTATGATAACGATCATGAATAACCTAGGATGAAAACAAAGATGTTAGAGATTTATAGTAATCACTATTGATTATGTTGTTTTCCTAGTATGAGTTTTTCCTATCATACTATTCTATTTGGGTTTTAAGAAATGGTGGGATACATGAGGATTCATGTTAAAAGTGAATATTAGGGACAATGGAAGATATTATTCATGTGGAAATAAATGAAATGGAATTTGGAAGTCCAAACATCATTATTATGCCTAATAAGAAATCTCAAAATATGATCAATAAACTCAACTTTGGTATGTTTCCAGACTCAACTAATAAGATAATGATGTTGTTTCATGATGGTCACAGAAGAAAGAAAGTTCAATTTCACTCATGTAAATCATTTGGGAAGAGGTATCAAGGATAATGTTTCAAAGAACTAGAAGATGTTTTGGGTGTTGTAAGGAAGGACACAAAGACAATAATTTTAAAGGAAGATGTTTATTTAACACAATGGACAAGGATAACATTATTTCTAAGACATCAACCATGGTTAAATGTTTTAAATGTGGAATGTATGGGCATTAAGAAAATATATTCACTAAGGGAAAATCTAATGAGGAGAATTAGTATTGTCGTATGGGTAGTATTTATGATGATGATGATGAAGAGACTAAAAATGATATATGAGATGAAATAAGTGTTGAGGAATAAAATGATGAAGCTCAATCAATGGTTTAAGAAGGTAGTGGAATGATTGTATGTATATCAATAGTATTGTCGTATAGGTAATTTAATGGTACTTTGGAGTAAAGAAACATCTCAAGATTGTTAATATATATTTTTCTAAAGCATTTGAAAGTATATGATGAATGGTACTGGTATCCATGAAAAATATTCATTTATTTTTAGAAAGTAGATGATATGCGCATAATGAAGGGATAATGAGAGGTTTGATAGTATTAATGAGCTCAGGACTGGTATAAGCACAAAGTGATATCATGGTTTGAGTATATAGGTTTTTTTTAGGGATTTTGATATGTTGAATGAATTAACTTTTGACTGAATTCATGTTTTCACTAATGTTCTATGGTAACTCATGTTTCAAGAGAATACATGATTAAGGTATTCACATGTTTGGAATGTGGCCAACATGATATATCTTATGATATATGGGGGTAAATGATGGTATTCACATGCTCGGTATATGAACTTTCTAGTAATCATTTTCTTTATACTATGAGATCGTACATAAGTATTTTCAATAAGACTAAAGGTTGCAATTGATTATGTTGGACATCAGATAGTATCGCTTAAGGATAAAACTTTTTTCTATAATGAAATAATAGTATAGTGTTATAAACAAGACAACATGCAATACATGCAAAAACTTATCGAGTCATACAATGTTTCAGGAATCCAACCCAAAAACAAAGTGCAACAGGCCTCGATCACCTACCACTAGCCTACAAGAAGTCCCTGGTTAGTAGAAATTAGTTTTATTTTTTTAAGAGGTTTTAGAGATGGATTATAAGTACATTTTTGGAATTATATATAGTTAATATCACCATATATGGACTTATGTATATTTAATAATATGTGTTATCCTTTCATGAAAAAGACAGATGGAATGAACTATCATTCTATCACATGATCTTCTAACACTTTAAGAATGGAGAATTCAACATCATTTTATTAAATATGAGATGAAGTGGAAATTGTTCATGGAATGACCAATAATTATATCACACTTAAATCAAGAAAGTATTTATACTAATGAAAAAATTCATCAACTTTAGGGAAATGATCTTGCAAAACAAAAAACGTTGTCCTAGTACCCTCATATCTGATGAATCAGATGGTACCTTAGATCATCCCAAATTTTTGGCTTTGTGATTGTTGGATTTTTCATAGCCATATTCTCTTCCACTCTCTATCAGAACATGATGGTTATATTTCTCTTCTATATTAATTTTTTCACCTATGTTCTCTTATATGGAAACCCAATGATAAGTTAATTTGGGTAACTGTTATATTTCTTACTTTACTTTTTTAAATTAAGTTTTAGTATTCCTATTTATGATTTTGGTTTCTATGAAAGAAACTTTCATGTATTAAACCATTTATCACTACTGGAAATTTAAAGCATACCAAAGGTTGAAAAACATTGGTATAGGGTGGAGAAACATTGGTATAAATTATACCAATGGTTTTAGAAACCAGAGCCCAGTAAGTTGTGACAGTATACATATACCAAAAGTTTGAGATGAACTGTTGGTACAGAGTTCTCATATAACACATATACCAATGGTTTCAAAACAATTGGTATATCTTTTAATAGTATTCCATTCAACCATATACCAACAGTTTCACCCATTGGTAAAGGTGTTTTTTACCAACGGTTCAGAACCATTGCTAAAAAAATACATACAAAACCTATACCAATGGTTTAAAACTGTTGGTATAGGCTTTGTTGTACATTTAACACAGCATCCTGCAGTGTGTGCTGTTGTGCTACTGTGTGAATTGTACAACAATAATTTCATAATACAATACAGTACATAATAATTATACACAATTAAAAACTGATAATTATAGGGATACATAATTTAATAATCAATTGTGAATACAATACATTAAAAACTAAATACGTAATTATATGTGATACATACAAAATTGAATTTTTTATAACACATACACGATTTAATTTAGAAATTAGAAGCTAAAAACCCAAAATAAGGAAATGAATAAAATAATTCAACAAAGAACAAATATAATTCCCATGGTTTGGGTCAGCTGTCTTTGAACATAGTGATGATGATAATGGGTGTGTATCAATGAGCTTGTGACGTAGGGAATATAGTTGTCCTTGGCGTATTAAATGTTATGTGTATTAGAATAGGGGTAGTAGTTCCTCACATGAGAAGTGGATTGAGTGAGGCTGGAACATGGATCGTTGTACTAAAGTATCATCACAATCTGAATATGTTTGGTCATTTTTCCGTATGCCATTTTTTTTACATAAAATTATGTTCATTTTAAACAAAAAATAGAGAGTTAGAGTGATACCAGCCACACCATGCCTTGAATTGAGGTGGGGATGACTCGTACACATCACATATGACCCATCGATCGTAGTCCTAAAGTATCAATACAATCTGAATGCGTTTGGTGGGTCTTTTGTATGCCAGTTGTTGTTTTCTCTTAAAATGTTGTCCATTTCAAATAAAAGTGAGACACTTTGAGTGGTACCAGACACACCAGGACTCTGATTATGGCTTGGTTAACTCGTACACATCATAAATGACCAATGGATTGTTGTTATAAAGTATAAACACTATCTGAATATGTTTGGTCAGTTTTTCATATGTCTGTTGTTTTTACATAAAACAGTGTCCATTTTAAACAAAAGAGAGACACGTTGAGTGGTACTAGCCACACCGTGCCTCGGATTGAGTCGGGGTTGACTTGTAGACATTAAAAATGACTGATGGATCATTTTCCTAAAGTTTCAATTGAATTTGAATACGTTTGGTCTGTATTCCGTATTCCAGTTGTTGTTTTTACTTAAAATGATTTCCATTTTAAACCAAATAGAGAAATTTAGAGTTGTACTGGCCACACCGTTCCTCAGATTGATGTGGGGTTGACTTGTAAAAAAAAGTCCCATTTGTCATTTTACAAAAGTACCAACACAATCTGAATTTGTTTGTTTTGTTTTCCATATGTTAGTTGTTGTTTTCACTAATAATGTTGTCCATTTTATATAAAAGTGAGACACTTTGAGTGGTACCGACCACACCACAACTCGGATTGATCCGGGGTTAAGTATTTGATGCCACAAATTACCAATGGATAATTTTACTAATTTCTCATCATAATCCGAATTTGTTTGTTCGGTTTTTTGTATGAAAGTTGTTGTTTTCATTTAAAATGATAATAATTTCAAATAAAGGTGAGACACTTTGAGTGGTACCGTCAACACTGTGCCTCATATTGAGTCGTGGTTGACTCGTAAATGTCACATATGACTCATGGATTGTTTTTATAATGTACCAACACAATTAGAATGTGTTTGGTTGGTTGTTTGTATGCCAGTTGTTGTTTTCACTTAAAATGATGTTCATTTTAAACAATAGAGAACATTTATAGTGATACCATCCACACCATGCCTCCGATTGAGGCGGGGTTGATTAATACACGTCACATATGACCCATGGATCATTTTCCTAAATTATCAATACAATAAAAATGATTTTTGTTTGTTTTCTATATGCCAGTTCTAGTTTTCACTTAAAATGTTGTCCATTTCAAATAAAAGTGAGACACTTTGAGTGGTACCGGCCAAACTAGGCCTCGGATTGAGTCTTGGCTTACTCGTACACGTCATAAATGACCCATGGATTTTTTTTTTCTAATGTATCAACATAATATGAATATGTTTGTTCTATTTTACATATGTTAGTTCTTTTTTACATAAAGCAGTGTCCATTTTAAACAAAAGAGAGACATTTAGAGTGGTAACGGTCAAACTATGCCTCGTATGGATGAGGGGTCGACTCTTAGACATCACATATGACTCATGGATTGTTTTTCTAAAGTATCAACTGAATCTGAATATGTCTGGTCATTTTTCCGTATGCAAGTTGTTATTTTCACTTAAAATGATGTCCATTTTAAACAAAAGAGAGACATTTAGAGTTGTACCAGCCACACTGTGTCTTGTATTGATACAGGGTTGACTCATACACATCACATACGACTCACGGACTGTTTTAATAAAGTATCAAAACAATCTAAATGCATTTTTTCGGTTTTCCGTATACCAGTTGTTGTTTTCACTTAAAATGATGTCCATTTTAAACAAAAGAGAGACATTTAGAGTGGTACCGGCCACACCGTGCCTCGGATTGATGCAAGGTTTACTTTTACACATAAAAAATTTCCCATGGATCGTTTTCCTAAATTATCAGCACAATCTGAATGCGTTTGGTTGGCTTTCCGTATGCCAGTTGTAGTTTTCACTTAAAATGTTGTCCATTTAAAATAAAAGTGAGACACTTTTAGTGGTTTTGGCCACACTGCGCCTCAGATTGATCTGGGGTTGAGTCTTACACATCAAAAATGTCCAATGGATATTTTTCCTAATGTTTCAACACAATCCAAATGCGTTTGGTTGGTTTTCTATATGCCAGTTTTTGTTTTCATTTAAAATGATGATCATTTCAAATAAAGATGAGACACTTTGAGTGGTATAGGCCACACCGTGCCTTATATTGAGGTAGGGCTGACTCGTACATGTCACATATTACATACAGATCATTTTTCTAAAGTATCAACACAATATGAATGCGTTTGTTCAGTTTTTGAATTGTCAGTTGGTGTTTTCACTTAAAAAGATGTCCATTTTAATCAAAAGAGAGACCTTTAGAGTGGTACCGGCCACACCGTGCCTTGGATTGATGCGGGGTTCACATTTACACTTCAGAAACGTCCCATGGATCATTTTTCTAAAGTATCAACATAATCCAAATGCGTTGGTTTGTTTTCCGTATTCCAGATGTTTTTTTCCCTTAAAATGATGTCCATTTTAAACTAAAGAGAGACATTTAGAGTGGTAATAGCCACACCACACCTTGTATTGATGCGTAGTTTACTCCTACATGTAAAAAATGTCCCATAGATCATTTTCATAAAGTATAAACACAATACGAATACGTTTGGTTGGTTTTCCGTAAGCCAGTTGTTTTTACATAAAACATTTCCCATTTTAAACAAAAGAAAGACACTTAGAGTAGTACAGGCCACACCATGCCTCAGATTTATGCGGGGTTGACTCGTACACATCACAAATGTCACATGGATCATTTTTCTAATCTATCAAAAGAATCTGAATATGTTTGTTTGGATTTCTATATTCCAGTTTTTGTTTTAACATAAAATGTTGATCATTTCAAATAAAGGTGGGACACTTTGAGTGGTACCGGCCACACGGTGCCTTGGATTGATGCAGGTTTGAATCCTACATGTCACAAATGTCCCATGGATCGTTGTGATAATGTATCAACATAATTTGAATACGTTTTTTTTTCCATTTTCCATATTTCAGTTTTTGTTTTCACTTAAAATGTTGTCCATTTCAAATAAAAGTGATACAATTTGACTTGTACCAGAAAAATCATGCCTCAGATTGTGGCAGGGATGATTCTTACATGTCACATATGATCATGTATAATTTTCCTAAAATATCAACACAATCCAAAAACATTTGGTCAGTTTTCCATATGCCAGTTTTTTTACTTAAAAGGGTGTCCATTTTAAAAAAATAGACACTTTGAGTGATACCGGCCACACCATGCCTTAGATTGAGGTGGGGTTGACTCGTACCCATCACAGATGACTCATGGATCGTTTCTCTAAAGTATCAACACAATCCAAATGCATCTGGTCGGTTTTCCATATGCTAGTTTGGAAAATTGTGAAACAACAGTGATAATATCTATTAATAAAACTATATACATTGTGCATGATGTGCATCCACTGGTGCATGGTTAAGGAAAATCGTCCACATTTCTTCTAATATATATCCCTATATGGTTGTTAAATACCTTGTGGAATGGACTTAAAGTTTTTATTAACCGTGAGGCATAGTGTTTTTCTACGCCGATCGGGGTTCCGAGCTCCAAACGAGCCCCAGAAGCCCCATAAACCATTATAACATCATTAGGCAACCATATTTGGTAAAAAATAAATAGATATACTAAATTTTTAAATATCTATACCATATTGAAAAACAAGGTTCTTATTGTATTATCATTCAAAGGAACACATCCTGATGTTCACCTTCAATGGGTGGTAAAAATTTATTTGAGAACGATTGTGTCTCGGGGGTTGTCCGAGGTCTAGGGGGCTGTTTGGGGGGGGGTGTCCGGGGAGCTGTCCAGGGTTATGTTTGGGGGGCGTTCGGTGTCCAAGGAGGAGGGTGGGGGGCCATCTGGGGGCTGTCTGGGGTCCAAAGTGGAGTGTTGGGGGGGGGGGGGGCTTTCCTGGGGGTTGTCCGGGGGGCTGTCAAGGGGGCTGTCCGGGGGGGATGTACGGGGTCTAGGGTGGAGGGTGGGAGTGTATTCCGGGAGCTCTCTATGGGCTGTCCAGGGGGTTTTGTGGGAAGCTGTCTGGGGTCCAGGGAGGAGGGTGGGGGTGCTGTCTGGGGAGATCTCAGTGGGGTTGTCCGGGGTGATGTCCGAGGGGCTTTCTGGGGTCTAGGGAGAAGGGTGGGGGGTGTGATGGGTGTCTTCAAGGTGTGCTAGGATTTGATGTATAACGAGACATCCATATTAAATCGAAAATCAAATGTCATAAATATCAGTCAAAAATGGAATGGATCAACTAGCCCCTTATTACAATCACCATCACCACTGTCATCATCAACCTCATCCTCACCGCCATATATGTCCTCATCGTCATCGTCATTATTGTCCTCGTGCTCATCCTCATCCACATCCTCACCCTCGCCGTCACCTTCATCCTCACCCTCAATCTCAACATCATCATCATTCCCAACATCTTCCTCTTTAGCATCCTCGTCATCACCAGGAACATCATCATATCGACCAGCACTATAACTGCCTCTTGGTGCATTGGATAATGCACCCATCGACGACATATATGTCTGAAAATCCACACTAGCCTCTGGTGGATGTGATGATGATAAATCTTTGATCAGTTTCATAAATTCTTTCTCCCTCATTTGAACCTGTTCTTCCAAATCTGTGACCCTTTTATCAGACTTTCTTGAATTCTCCATGACCTATTCCAACTCGATGGTACTAGAATGGATATTAGTAGAGTACCAATACCTCGCCAGGACTATATTCTTACTAGGTCGGCAGTGGACTTGACCAGAGTGCTCATCTCCCAAATCCTGATATAAATGATCGTGTGGCCCAAAATTGTCAGGCTCCTGGATATCAAGGGACTCTAAAGTATCCTGTAGAAAATATAAATAGATTATTAAATTTCAAAATAGATATTAAAATTTGAAATAAACAAATTAAAACTTACAATCTTTTCTTGTGTCGGTTCATTAGACGCAGTTCCATCTTTTTTCTATCTACTCGAGCAAAACAATTTTGCTCGAGGGAGACATCCTTCAATATTCAATTTGTGCTTCTGTAATGATATTGAAACAATATAAAGTGAATATATAATCATATATTTAGTATTCAATAAATCACATAATTTATGTACGAAAAAATAAAAGGGTAATTCCTAAAAAAAATAATAAAAAACTATAACATTCTAGCTACCTCTCATGATCTGACATAGTAGTGCACCCCAATGTGTGGAGGTATTACTTTGAATAAATGTTGTTTTTTTTGTTTTTTTCATAAGATTCATAAATAATGTTTAATATTAAATAAGATAATATTAATGAAAAATATGAAAACAATCATTTAAATACATCAAATGGGATTAATACCTTAAATTTGGAAGTTGACCAATGGGTAATCATTTGGCAATATTTCTCTATCGGGAAGTCATCCATGATAGGTACTGTCACCAACTCCATGCCAACACTATCATACCAGCCAACATAAAACTCATGCTTATATGCTCTCCAAATCTCTCCTATATTTTTTAAACGTGTTGTTCATCCACCCTCACCATCAGGGAAGTTAAACAGAATCGGAAACCCAATAGGTTAATTCATATAAACACAAAAAAATACTTCATTAAATACAATATATTTTCTACACTTATTTGTTCCCACACATTATCCTTGACTTCGTGTGTCAGATGTCTCCATGAGAGAGGGCTGAATGGAATGATGTCGGAGTATTTGCCTAGCATCGCCAAAAAACCCCGACATTGCTGCCCAGGTTTATAAATCATCTATCCATCATCATTGTATTCATACATCAACTATGTCTGGCGGTTCTATACCGCATGCATGTGATTACACCCCCTCCTCGACCTCCTATCAGTAGATGAATATGTTATTAAGGAAAAAAATATCAGTAAAGGTTATAATAAAAATAAATTTTCGTAGAAAAATTTGTTAGAGTTATATAAATATACCTTTGGTAGTCAGATCAATGGGCATCACTGGATGTGTAGAAGTTGAAGGAATATCGAATATATGTGGAGTTTCCCTCAGTGTACGCTCCTCAGCCACATATGTTGTCGAAGCACGAGTCGAAGAAGGTGGAATATAATATCTCAGAGATAATGAACCCAAAATAAAAGATGATGGCACAGACATCTGGAAAAATGGTAGTGTAAACATCGGAGGCCTAAATATCATTTGTGTCCCTAAAGACATACCAGGATCAAAATGGGGCATAGAAGATACGTCTGTGGTAGGGGCATATTCCAATCGGGTACGACCAGTGGATCAACTAACACTCTCACCACGAGCCCTTGTACCTCCAGCCTCAGTACCGAGACCACCAGATGATCATCTAACACTAACACCACCCCCTCCTACCACCAGTCTCTGTACTGGGAGAAATCTTAGGCTCCTCGTCAGATATCTCCCATCTAGGGGGTGGATCCTGAAAATAAGTTGGACACAAAAGTAAACACATGATATTATAAGTTATTGAAATTTATATATTTGAAAGAAAATACTCACAACAGGGATGAGTAGAGGAACTCCCATCTGTGTCATGCGATGATTATTTTTTGTCATCTTTTTCTGCCGCATCTCTTTAATGGGTTTCATATCCTGCAATGAAAACAAATGCGAATGTAATTACAGACATATAACTAATGTGTAACCCAGAAAAAATATATAGAAAAACCATTATAATAAAAACACATAATAAAACAGAAGATTTATGGTGGTTTTAAGGTATGTAATAGGATACACACTCTGAATGATGTAATTGAAACATGTAGGTGAGAAGATGACTGTATGATTCTATATATTTCCCACCACAACTTCAGGTTTATAATCAACTCTGAAAATTGAGCTATTGGAGTAATCATAAGTAATAAATGGATTGCTTCCAATTCCAGTAGGGATAGTGTCAACTTTATCATCACAATCATCAAAAACATGTCTAGGATATACATCAATAATTACACCGAATTTAGGATGATGATGATCATTGACATAAAAAAATTGATTCACCATTGATGCTAATACATATGGTTCAATTGTGGAAAGAGTTCATGTCATGTTAATAACTCAAAATAAACAATCATAAATAATGGTTTCTTAACTTATCATTGAATCAAATCATTTACATTTCATCATCATGACTCGACCATGCAAGTAATAATCCAAAATTATTGTTTTCTCCACGACTCCATAATAAACTACATTTTCATAACGAGGTCTATTTTCTGATGAACTGGCATAACATTCTGTTGGGGATATTAGTATAACACCATCATGGTGTGTTCCCATGTTCCATGCTCATTCAGTGATAATAAACTTGTATCCATTGATTAAAAGTGATTTACAAGGACAAAACATGGTATTAGGACCAAAAGGCAATGCTCTTAATTCCTCATAAATAGAATCTGTAGGCAAACTCGATACCTGAAATATTAAAAAATAGTAAACTTAATTTAATATTATTTTTATTTAGTTATTACAGAAATATTTTTACCGTTAATTTCAACCAAGTAAAAAACCCTTTTATATGAAAAGTCTCTTTTCTTCTCAAAAATAAAGAATGATGCTTTATATATATCAATTCCTTATGTTCCCTGTAGATAAATATAATAATATTTTAAAAAACATTTAAAATTACTTGAGATAAGATAAGAGATACATGTACAATTTACTTACTTTATATACTAATCTAACAAATCACAATTGAACTATAATGCGATGTGCTATCTCTCGCTCTTTAATGCTTAATGTCGTCAATGTATATGATCCCGAAATTCCACCTGTCTTAGGAAATGATGGAAACTGGGTTCAATTTTCTCATATTTTTCTTCTTTATTTCCCATTGGTCTGTTTATTCTCATTGTAAGATCAGAACAATGCATTTTTCCGAAATCCATACATTCTTGTGCCAAGTAACTATTCACAATAGAACCTTCAGGATAATTCCTCTCCTGAATATATGATTTCAATGTGTACATGTTTCTTTCAGTTGGAAACATACAAAAAAATTAGTGGATCCTCTAAGAAGTATTTCGGTCGGATGATGGACAGTCAGATACAACATGCATGTAAAAAATGATGGAGGGAATATTTTCTCTAACTCACAAAAAAATAATGGTGTCTTCGCCAAATGTTTTTGCAAGAAGGATTTAGAAAACTTCTTAGCACAAAGATCTCTAAACAAATAGCACACCTGACTAGCTGAGACTCGTACATTATTGGACAAGAGATGACGGATTGATATTGGAATCAACTCATGAAAAGGACATGATAATCATGAGTCTTCAATGATATCAGCTACAACTCTTTTCTATTGACCCGTTTTGATATATTACATGAATAGAAATAAGAAACATTAATCGTCTATAACACTTCCAGAAATTGATTTTTATCAGCAGGTGTCATCACATAAGAAGCACACGGAACTTCCCATTTATTTTCACTAATACAAACATGATCCAATTCTAGTATGATCCCCCAATCTACCGAGTCATTCCGAGATCGTAAATAATATTTTTTCTTCCCCTTGACATTTAGAAGAATCAAATGTAACATTTCATAGATATTATTTTCAATGGGAATTACGTCTAAGAAATGACATAACAAGTTGGTTGACCAATACGACAACTCAAAGAATATAATCTTCTTCTTCAAATTGTAACAGTTTCCATTGGAAACAATTTTCCTCTTTCTGGATTTTATTACACCCTTCAAAAATGAATAACTAAAATACTTCAATTCATTAAGCACATCAGTTCCAGACATACGATGAGGTGGATCGTCCGTCTCCATGGTATTGTCAAATCATCGATGATTGTTTATATATATAGTTCATTAGAAAGAATCGTTAATGACCCATAAAACTAAAAATATGACGATATTTTATTCATCTCGATCAATTATTCTTTATACAAAAATGACATGAAAAATTTTCCTTCTGTGCTCCATCCAGACATCATTGCATAAGCAGTAAAATCATTGACCATACACATTAGTGTAGCACGCATCCAAAATATGTATTTTAAACATGCATCGTATGTGGGCACACCCAAATCCCAAAGAAGATTCAACACTTTTATTAAAGTATTCATGTATACATCTATATCATTTCTAGGATCAGAAGGGCCATATATTAGTATACTCAAGAATGTGTAAGGATTTTTCATACAAAACCATGGGGGAAGGTTATAAATGTGTATGAAAACCGGCCATGTGGTGTGCGATGTAAGCATCTTACCAAATAGATTAGAACCATAAAATGAAAGACCCAGTCTCACATTACACACATAGACTGCAAATTCAAGATATCGAGCATCAAATATCTACAATGAAAATCCATATTTAGGGTGAACCAACTCCTCATTATTCTTTTTTCTCTTGGTGTTATGCCATCGCATTTTTACAGATATTTCATCAGACATGAAAATGTCTTGTAATCTAGGGATCAATGGAAAGTGCCACATTACTTTTTGTTGCACATGAGATGATGTTCCATCATCTTTTGGCTTCCATCAGGAGGATCCACATATGATACAATCATTTCTTTCAGTATTTTCCTCCCAAAGTAAGCTGCAATCATTCGGGAAAGCATGATTTTGTTTTGAGAATCCATGTCCATCAACTAACTTCCATACTATATAGTGGTTTGAGGGAATATCTACATCATTTGGAATTAAGTCCTTCAAGAAGGTAAGAATGTAATCAATTGCAGTATTTGAAATCCCATACATAGTTTTCCCATGAAACAATTGGATTAAAAATTCCAAATTTTCATTTTATTACATTTCCAATATACTAAAGTCATCACATCATCTTTCAATGTTTTCACCCTATCAACATCATCATTTTCATTGGATGCATAATGTGTGCTTATATCAAAATCTTGTTGGATTGACATCCTTCCCTTCACATGATGTCGAACAAATGGAAACTGATCATATATCAAACTCTCCAATTTAGTCCTATTATTTGGATCAACAACATTTTGAGATTCTATTTTCTCTCCATTGTTATTCCACACAAAATACTTTGTTTAGAATCTATATTTGGTTATATGGTAGCTAACTGCTTCACGACTCAACCGAGGTCTTCCAACACAATTAGAACATGGGCAGTGTATGCGACCACTATCAGAATCCTTTTAAAATAAAAAATATAAAATATTTTCAAATTATTTTGAAAATATGTTGAAATCCAATCAGTTTCGTACATCAATTTCTATCCATTCTGTAAAAAAATTGCAATAAGTCATTTCAAAGAAATTTAATAATATTGAAGTTCAATTAAAAAATATTTAGGTAAATGACAATTGTTTACTTTATATAAAAGCATAACTGACACATTACTCTATATGAGAATCAAATTAAGAAACACAATAATATTTAGTGTATATAAAGAAATAAGATAAAAAATTTATAATTCCTATATTCACGGATTTCCCAGTAAGATATTGGAAGTGGATCAAAGAATAAATAATCCTTATGGGTCTGGTTGGGAGTACATGAGTTTTATACTTTAATTTCTTCATGGATATTAGCATGAGGATTAGGATGAGGATCACATCAAAAGTAGTTATGGCCTCATCATGATTCACCTTAACCATGGATTAAAGGATCCTAGGTTTAGGGGCATAAATTATAAGTTGGCAGGGTGTGTTCATTGAATAATGTACAAATGGATTGTGAAGAGGTACCTTCAATAGATATAGGTATGGATTTGATTAGAAACACCTATAAAAAGGATATATAATAATTTTGACGTCCCAAACCAGGATTCCACTCATTAGTGACCCGAACCCAGATGGCAACATGGCCTCAAGAACAAATACCAAATATATAAATGTTATTGACCAATAGTGAGAGCCTTTGGTGTGTCTAGGGAGACTATTCCCACATTACCTAAGTTTCACAATTTTAATTATATCAGTTAAAAAGTGGAAGAAAGATAACAATGGGAAAATATTTGAAATGGATGAAAAAAACCAAATCAGTAATACCAACTAATAACAGAATCATAAAATGAATGATGGTAATCTATGTCATGTATCAAGATGAAAAACATAGTTACAACTAGTAGGAAATAGTACTATATTGGAGGCTTAGTAAATTCTAAAATTCAACATAGCTTCTTGAGCTACAACCCAATCATCTACTAAATGCTCCATCCTAATCCATGTGAGTAGTCATGCATATGTAAAATGGTGATTACCCTTATCTAAACATATAATCATGTATTTTATCCAGGTACCCAATGGCATCTCAAACAATGGGTGATATACAATTCATGTAGGTTACCACTAATAGGTCAATAACTATCCAGTCTATTTATATAACTTTTTAAGATAATTATATGATAAATTAAAGCGACAATTTAATATTTTAAAAAGGTTTTCTATGGTTCTGGAGAAAAAAACTAAAATGATTTTATATGAATTAGTATCATGAAGAAAGAAGAAGTACTACATTGAAGAAGTAGATGTCCCACTGAGAGTTTCTTTTGTAGATATTTTATTCATAAAGAATATTGGATTGTACAGTTATGTATTTTTTTTATTCAGTGTAAAAATAATTAGGGACCACATAATATTTATCAAAGTTGAAGAAGATACTAAATATGTTCTATTTTTTAAAGGATAAGTGAACAATGTTTCATTTTATATATATAAATATTTTTATAGAAACATGCTACATACTTTTTGGGTAACACACATAGTGTACAAAAATGAAGAAGAATAAGATCTTCATGTTTGACAGGATCTTAATGAAAGGAGTAATTTTTATTAAATAATATAAATAAATATTACAAAAAAATTCGTATGAGTTCATATACATGAAGCTATAATATTTGGAGCATTAAGATTAAAAAAAGAACCATGAATCATTAAAATTAGAACATAAGAAATAGGCCATGCCCTTATAAATGTATATGTGTAATAAAAAAGTTAATTGGACAACATGTACATTGATGTAGTGATTTGAGAGCACAATTAATTAAGGGAGTAGTGAATCATATAATTATCCAAAATCACTATAAATAGAGAAAATTGACGTCATCTTTCTAAATTGTGAAATAAATGGTGAAATTTTTAGAATAAAAGGATATCCTTAGCTAATATGAGAAGAGGTTGAAGGAGTCTAACCTGAATGGCGGAGTTGCAATTGATCTAATGGAAGAGGTTCACCTGGGATGGCACTTCTGGGAGTTGGGAAAGTGCTTCTGGAAAAGGGGGGCTTCTGGGAGTTGGGGGGATCTGTTCGAGTGAATATGGGGGGGCGGTTCCCAATGTTATTAAAAGTCATTGGGAAAAGCATTGTTTTCCCAATGGTTATTAAAAACCATTGGGAAAAGAATGGACTTCCCAATAGTTTCTTTAAACCGTTTGGAAATCCTTCCCTAACCACACCTTTATCAATGTTTTATTAAAACCATTGGTAACAGACATATATAACAACAATTCTTTTGAACCGTTGGTATAAAAGTGTTGGGAAAGCTAGCCTTTCCAGTAGTGTATAACCCAGGCGAATTTTGAGGGTGATATTTTTTTAAGGGGTGTAGAATGTAACACCCAGAAATATTATGAGAAATATTCTTTTTAATTAAATTCATGTCTTGTGTTTTATGCTACACTAATATTATTTTTCTTTATAGGAAACACTGTATTATCTTTTAGTATACACAACACTATTATTGGCTTGTTTTACGCACAATTTCAAATATTTTTGATAGAATTAAACACTTAATATAGGTTTTTTTCAATGAAAAATTATTAGATTATTTTATACGCAAAACCAAAGGAATCGTTCACACAACAATGACTTGGCTTGCGTTACACGCAAAAGCGACCTTCCTCATTTGCTTGGGTAGTACGCAATACTGTGTTTCACTAAACAACAAAATATTATTATAATATTTTTTTGAACTAGTCAATATGAATAGTATTAATCTAATTTTTAATTTTATAACATTATCATTCATCTTACATATTTTCTAGAACATGGTATGTGATGAAAATTAATTTTTTTGATAAAGGATGTATTTTTCAAAAAATGCAGTGTTGTGGTATTTTGATGGTGCACCCATTTTAAATCTAATTGTTGATAAGTTTACAAGTTAGATTTAAAAAATTAAACTTCTTATTTTGAATCAAGATATAAAAATTTATGTTGGATAAATTTTTTACATTATTCTGATAACCTTCATATTTTGATGAATAGTAAAAATACGCTAAATTTTTATTAAGAACTAATTTTTTTCATTGAGATAATTTATATGGTTAAATTATATTAGTGAATGGTTTTAAATTATAAATAGAATTTATTTTTACCCTTTAATATAATATATGTCATCAGCATTAAATTTAAATTTAATTCATAGGTAAAAAAATTTCAATCTTTTTCAATGTTTTAAATTTTAAAACCCATTTTCACAACAACAGGATTATTTTTAAATTAATTACTGAAAATTCTGTGTTTTAAATTTCTAAGAATTGATTCCATATTTTGAATCATTAGGTCCAAATTTTTTTAATAGACTACTTTTATTTTTTTCCATTATGAATAGTAAATACGGTAAATTCTATTTGCCATTGTTATAGGTAAATCAGATAATTAAGGGTAAAAATAATAATATAAAATTACTCTAACACTTATATAAATATATTTTTATGATTATATTTCATCTTATAATATACATGGGTTGAAATTATATCTATTGTAAGCCACTTGGATGAGAATAAGACCTTTAATTTATTTAATTTAAAGGAAAGTGAAATATGTCTCACTCAAACATTAATAATAAAATTATTTAAAATATAAAGATAAATGGAATATAAATTTGATTATAAATACTGATATGAAATCTAAAATGTTTTACTTTATCACTGTAATTTATTTTTAATTTTTAAGAAATATATAATTACTTTAATAGCTTATACATTAATGATGCAGAAATTATTTATTTAGTGAAAAATCAATAATATAGTTTTTATTAAAATAATTATACCCATAAAAGGACTAAAAACATGACCAAAAATTATTGGTAGAGTATATCTACACCATAATAATCCAAGTGTAGACATTTGGACCATTTAAAGCATTATAAAATTTATTATACATTTATATTATTTTATTTTAAATGATGTCAAAGTTGTCACCTACATAATTTAGTAAACATATCATCTTAAAAATTGGGTGTTTTAGAAGATATATTTGACTAAAAGTATTATTATAAAGTATATTAGATTTATCTTCGTTTTAGTATATTAGTTTTAATTTTTATACAAAAATAAATATATTAAATAATTATACAAATAATTTGTAGTAATTATTTTATTAAGAGAAATATCCATGAAATTGTTTTAAAAGTAATAAAATAAATATTATATGAACTAATTAATGTTCTCAAATTAATTTATATATGAATATTACATTATAGAAATCTATTAAATATGTTTTCTACTCTATCCTCTATTTTGATATTATTTTAATTCAAATAAATGTATAATGTCAAAATTGTCACTATTGATATTTTATAACAATAACATATTATTAAATTCTTTATAAATCATAAAAATATTTAAAAATTAAAAATTGAAATTTATATGGTCTAAAATTTCATAATGTATCCAATTATGGACAATTAAAAACACATAATTAAGTATTTACAACCATTTAATATTAAAAATATTATTACAACAACTAAAATTTAATAGATTAAAAAAGAAAAAATAAAAATAATAAGGTTTAAAATAAAATCAAAACGTGTCTTAATTTTATTTTTTTGATGATATTAAAACCCTATATTATCTCGTATTTCAATATGAGTCACATTAAATGTTTTTATGTGGGGTTTGAGTTTATTATAAACTAATATTTTGGAGGTTTCCAAAAGAACCCATATACTCTATAATAAAAGAGAACCCCCTCCATCTTATCTTCACTCCACATTGAGATTTAAAAAACGGCCAAAACATTCCAATTTACCTTATAAAATTATCTATAAACATACTACTAGTCTTTTTATTCTTCAAAGACCATCTTTAGCTCCCTAAAATGAGGTTTAGAAGAGGTGCGTTGAAGAAGAAGTAATATCCTTTACCGATTTTTCAAACTTATTTCTTCTTCTACTTCCTCTATATGGTTTGTCTCATTATTATGAAATAACTCCACTATCACTAGTATACTGATATATTATTATGAATATGAAACAATAATATTTCACCTTCTATCCATCCTACGAAAAATAAAATCACCGCGTGTGCATACATACGGCTTACCGTCTCCACGCCGTGGTGTAATCTGTTTTTCCACCACCACCTTACTTGGATGTGTATAATAACTTAAATAATAACTATTTATTATTATTATTATAACATGATAATAATTATGAGATATAATATCAACCAATCCAATTTCATTCAATAATTATGGGAATGATATCATCACTCATGCGTATGTACGGATTACCGTCCCCACGACGTGATGAGATTCATTCTCCATGTTAACCATTTAAGAATGACTATAAAGTATATATAATGAATAATAATTAGATTTATGAAATAATAATTCTACTTTATTTATGTATATATATGTGTGTGTAATATACATACTTCCATTCAGGTCAATACAGAAAGGAAAACAATATTCAAGCATATGTACGGCCTACCGTCTCCGTAAACGGTGTATTTCATTTCACTTATCCATATATTATATATATATTTATATAAAGAATATATATATGATATATAAATATTTTTTTAAATTTTTTATGTAAGTATATCATGATATAATTAGTAATATCAAGAACAACAAGTCCAAACATGTACGATAAATGAAACGATTATTAACCAAAAAGTTTCTTCAACATGGAATTGACAAATGAAAGGGTAATATAAAATCAAAAGTGATTCATATATGATATCATAAAAATAACTATAATTATTTAATAAGTAAATGACATTATTTAAATAATTAAACATGAGGTTCAGACACATAAATAAGAAATTAGACCAAAGCTTAGGGATTATTTCGTCTCACTATTATTTTTGTGAGACCTATGCCTTAATCACCATCTATTTCTTCTGTATGGTGTTTATGCTTCCCATGAATGATTTATGATTTTTATAATGAAGGATATGATATTTACATATGTATTTAATTTTCTTTGTTTTATGAAATGTATGATTCCACCGATCATAAATGGTAAGGGATAATTTGGAAATCTCATTTTATCCGAGATTGCTTATATGTAAGAATTTACTGGAGTTATATTTATCATCCATGTCCATGTTTTATAAAAATGTTTTTTTAATGTATTTAATATTATTCCATGTATTTTTTAATTCATTTTTACCTCTTTTTGGCTCATTCTATGTTGTATGGAATGAATCTTTCTATTTTTTACAAAATGAGGTACTTTTAGACTTTTCTGGTAAAAGTACGAGGATAATGTTTTTTTAAAATTATATGGCATAAATGGATTTTTTAATCATTACATGACACCTTATTTCCATGAATCATATTATAAAATATTATATTATTATTTCAATGAAATTATTTTCTTTTAGAATTGCATAGCATTTTGAGAAAAAAAATGATTTTGAAGAAGAAAGGATATTTTCCTCAAGAATTCATTTCAAGTGTTTTATCAAAACTATTTTCAATCTATGATTTCATTCTATAATATGGATTTTTTTCTTGTATAATGTACCTATTATTTAAATGGTTTTATTTTGTTTATAATGAAATTATATCCATTGTTTTATATGGATTATGTTATGATGGGATGAGATATATAAACCCCATTTTATTCATTGGGTTATGATGAATGATTTATGTTTATTTTGTGGCACACAAAAGAAAGATTTCATTATGAGATGGGTGATAGCTACATCTACCTCCAATGAATTGGGTAATGATTGAATTCTCATGTGATGGACATGGCTGGAATGAGAATTAAATCTGGTTCAGTAATATAGGGCTGGAACAACAAGTAAACCAGGTTCAATAATGAACTTTTTCCTCTATGATTGTCTTGGTAGAAATGCATTGGATAAAATGGAAATCATATCATGTGCATAATGGTTTGAAACAATTTCATGTTTTATTTAGATGATATTTTATCATGATTAATGTTACTTTGTGATCTATGACTTACATACCGCCATGATTTATTTCACGACTCATGATTTTTATTTTTAAACGTTATGTTCATGTTTCATGTTCAAAATGTATATGTTTTTTTATTTTCTCCATGCTTACCCTTACTGAGAACATGATCTCACCCTTTATATGTTTTCCTTTCCCCAATATTTAAAGAAATTTTTTAGCTAAGAACACAAATGGGGATGATCTTTATTGGAGATGTTGAAGATCTTTTTCCACGATTAGAATATTATGTTCTGAGGTTCCAAAGACACTGAACTAATACAGTCTTTGGGATTTTTTTATTACGTATTAAGTATTCCGAACAAGTAGTGTAATTTCCATATACATGATGCATTGGTATGTTATAAAAATAATTTATATAAAATTTTCTATAGAATGTAAAAATTACGTTATGTTTACTATTCAAGAATATAAAGATTGTGTGTGATGATTCAGACTAACTATAAGGAACTTCATCTCATTCTCTTTTCATTTAGATTTTATGAACTGCCTTATTTTATACAGTGTGTAACAATTCTCTTTTACTTTTAATATCATTAAAAATATTAAAAAGGGAATATTTTCATATGAATCATTTTACCACATGAAAAAAGGAATTTTTTTAATATATGGGAAAATAGTAAATTTTCCTCCTGCAAACGATTACTTGATATTTGGATTCCTCTACAAGCCAAAATGTTTTAAAAAACAAAAAATACCATATTTCCATTTAAAAAAATCAGTTATTAATTATTTTTTATAATGGATTGATTATATCAATATATTCAGATGACATCTAGTGAAAGAAATGATGGAATGATACTTTTCCTTTAAGCATGTCTTATGTGTTTTTCTTAAGTTTTCATCCAGGGGAATTTCTTATGTATCTGGGTTGTTCCATGATAAATTTTGAGTCGATGATCTCATGATAGATCTCCAATGAATTGGGTACTAAGACTGATTTAAACGATAAGGTTTCTTCTATAATATTTTGGGAATATATTTTTATGGGTATTCTAAATTTAACCTTGAAGGTTACCCAACATGTAGAAATGAAAGCTACCGTGTAAGTATGATATGTACGCCAAAATTTACCTTTATGATTTATTATTTCTAATATTTTTTCATGAATATTATGATATTATGATGTATGTTAAATAAATTAGGCTTTATGAGTGAAAACTATGAATTTGTGAAAAACAATCATCAGATTAAAATATACATAGGCTAATGGTTTCATTCATTATTTTATATACCATACTAAGATTATTTTTCTTATCTGATTATTTTAATGTTTTTACCACATGTTATATTGATGGTTAAGATAAAAGAATATTTCAAGATTAATTTTATGACTATTTCAATCAAGAAAAAAATGAAATCATGTTTTAAAGAGTTTTATCATGTGAAAAATGGACAGTGAATGGAATTGTATACATTGTATTATTTGGGTTGTTATGTAATATTTATGGCCTAATTATTTAAATATATAATCCTAAAAATAACCAAATGGGAATTCTTGACCTAACTCATGATTTTGTAATGTGTTAAGCAAGGGCCTTATACTATGTTTGGTTTGTGTTTCATGCAATTCCATATTCATCATGTGTTAAACATAACGTATAGACCATATTTCGATAAAAAAACACAATGTTTGGCAAATGTTATAGATAATTTAGAGTTCCTTTAATATATTATGGTACACACACGATTGAGTTTTATCAAACAACAATATATTATTTAAACATTATTATTTAATATAATATTATTTAAAGTTGATGATAAATTGGAAGTTATAAATAGGATTAACTAAATTATTACAATATATGGTTTGAAAAAAATATATAATGAATAAATTAGTTACATATTAATTATAAATTAATATAATAACTAATTGAATATGAAAGGGAATAATTTTATTAAAAAATATTTTTATGTTCACAAAGTTATTTTATCATAATAAATTGTATTAATAACTATTATTGAAAGAGAGAAATGATATTTATATATTATATAATCTATCAAATATTTTTCACATTAACAGAATATATTTTATAGTAATAAGATAAGAAAAAAATCAAATTTTATTAATAAAAGATATATTTTTCTTAAGGTAGTTTTTAGCCTTTTAATAGTTCACTTATTTTAATACTAAATTTTCTTATTTTTATATATTTTACATGATAATTTGAACGTACTTTTTGAATTTTTAATTTAAATATATTTTAAGGAAATTTTTTTTTAGTATTTTTCTGAGAAGTTTCAGTTCTTGATTAATAGTGAAAAATCCTAAAGTTTTACTAAAATAATGACTTTTAATTTAAATAATTTACTTTGTTAAATTGTATTTTTAATTGGATTTAACTATTATGTACAAAAATTATACATATATTAAGAAAAAGTATTTTATTGTTATCAATTTTATGTTTGATTATTATATGAAAACATTTAAACCTTTTGAATATGTTCACTTCAACAACATGCTTTCCAGTCATGTATGATTGTTTAATTGTATTTTAATTTCAAAAAATTATGTGATTTTAATTTGAAAAAAAAATCGTATTTAAAATAATAATAATTTCTAATTTCTAATAAGGTTAACTTATGTTTTGAACATAATTATTAGTGAATACTATTTAAATTAATTATAGCGATTAAAGTAAAACATGATTAGATAATTGTTAAAGTTAATGTATAAGATGTAAAAATGACCCTACAGTTCTTCAAAACCCATTTGATGAAAATTTTTAGAAATGGATCCTTATTTTGTCAAATTTTATTTTTTAATTAAACCAATTGGTTGGTAAAAATGTGTGTAAGAAACAATTCTATTCAAAAATTCCAAGGGTGTCCTCTCCCCCCACTTATAAAAGGGAACTCACCACCTCCCCCATTTAATCACACAACTTCAGCCTTTTGAATAATATAAAAGATGAACAAATAATCTCCAAATATCCATCATATCATCCATGAATCCTATATTAAAAAATAATTCATGGAAGGATTTTTTTATTTCAATTTATATTAACTGAAATAGAGGCAATGTTCTTCAACGATAACTTTTGTTTTCTTTTTTTTTAAAAAAGCAGTAATTACTATTAAATATTTATTATATAATAACCTTAGTATCCTCAATATTTATATATTTTTTATTGTATGGTTAAAAATTCCCCATCTATGCACTTCCATATAAATGGAAACATAATCATAATTCATGTGTATGGAAGACTACCTTAACGTGAACCGTTTTCGTTTGTTATTCAATTACCACTATTAAGTGTGTAAATAATAATGGATATACTATTTTTATAATAATTATATTATATATATTATATATTTATAAGATACATATTAATGATTTCAATTTTTGGAAATACAATAACATTGTTTGTGGATTTTTGTGTTGGAGTTAGTGGACTAGAACCAACTAATTAGTAATTTAATAAAAATTTGTATTCATGGAATTGAATATTAATTCCTTATCACATCATTTATTTTTCATCTATGTGAAAATTCATGTTATAATGACCTAAGGAAAGCTATTTTATTAAAAGGACATACCGCAATCCCTACTATGATGAGAACCCGAAAGTGACATAACACTATTCCTGAATATATGTCATATGGATATATGATGTTATTTAAGGGACAAAAATAATACTGGGTATTAAGAGTGAGGATACATAAAACATTGAGGCACCTTCTCATGGTGTGTTCCATTGGTAGTATCCTAGTGAATATTATGAGAACAAAACCCACCAGTAAGAAATCCACATTTCCTAGTGTCTTTGGGTATTCCTATCTACAAATGTGGGTATTAGTACATTGACATTAATATTATTATTAATTTGTAATATAACTCACACACTTAGATGTATTGAATTTTTTTTGATGACACACTGTTCACACTGAGGTTAGATATGTTGGGTGCATCATGAGTAATATTTCATTAATAGATAATACTGAAATGATTTTCCCTTCTGTTCCATAACAATAAAATACATCTCAGTCCCTTTTATGAAATTCATATATCCAAAATAAATCCATGGCCATGGTGAGGAATGAGAGTGTTCAATTCTATAAATTCAAAGAAAGAATAATCGAGCACATGGGTTAATAACACTACCATGAAGTCCTCATGATTCTAGATATCGAGACAAAGGAATTAAATTACATAGTAAGTGTTCTTAGGAGCTGACACAACATTTTATTGTTAACATCTTTCTCTATGTGTTCCTTGGTGTGTTGCTATTTGCTAACCTTGGACTTATGAAGGCTCTGCCTAAATCCACTGAAAAATAGTCATATATGCTCACACACTATGTGTATAGTGTCCCTACCTTTTCAAAAATTACTATTACATAATTTTAAAGATAAAAAACATAATATTATTACACATAGGGGATCCAAATGTTTAGTGTCTTGGTAAAACAAGGAACCAATATAAAATTTACAGCATCATACACACACATTTATTTAATTCCTTCTTCTCTAGGTTCATATTGGCACTTAAACACTCCTTAGAATATGTAGTCATCTGATAATATACATCAAAAAAGGGTGAGGTAAAATCCCAATAATAGGATACATTATAACAATATAACATGGGGTGATAATAATCATAACATATGCATAAGCTCATGAACATAAGAGGAAGCATTAATAAAATACATGAAATGTGAAAATTTATAAAAAATGAAACAACATGTCTTATGGTTAACTAAAACAAATACTTGTGAAAAATTCTAGCATCATGTTAACAAATCATTTCAATTTTACTCATGAGATTCATCACCTTACGCAATGCATTGGAGCGCTGTATAATTCTATGTGCACCCGTCACATTAAAACATTCATATTGCTCTATATAATTTCGGGTGCACCCATCACATCATAATATTAACATTATCATGCATGAAACCTTACAAATAATTGAAATAACAATATAAAATAACTCATTGTATGAAATTAGTTTCACATAATACATTACTTAAAAAAATCCAAAAAAAAGAGGAAATAACATACTTGATATAAGAACCATCAACTTTGAGTGAGAAGAAAAAGGTATATTGTTGATAGAAGAGTTCTTTAAGAAAAAATTGGGGTTTTCTGAAAATATAGTAGAGAGCATGTATATCCCAACATAAAAAATATAATGATGAAAAAATTATTTTAAGGAGTAACGATACCAAAAATTATGTGAAAGAGAGAGAACCTAAAGAAAGAAAGTTGGGTTCGAGAATTCCCCACACCATGTATCCAAAAGATTTCTTCACTTTAATGTCTTATATAAGAACATTTGATATATTGATTTACTATTTAAGAACCTTTTATACATGAAATTGGTTCATTATGGGATCATTAGGTTATATTAGGAGCCATTGGATGAGTTATAGGGTTGAAATCCAATGTTCTGGAATGTTTGTTTTTATTGTTTTCGTTAATGGTTCACTTGTATTCATAAATGGATATTCTTGTATAACATTCATAAACATCCATTACTGATATTAAATTTTATTAATGATATTTCATGAGTTCAAATAAACTTAAATTAAAAATTTTTATATACCATTTCGAAGAATCATTAATTAAAATTTAATGATCATTAGGGCTAATTCAGGAAATGTTTCGACCACAATGAACTTATTTTGTTTAATAATTTAGTAATATGTATATAAGATATTACAATAAAATAATATAGGTAATAAAAAATATAATACAGTCTGGTTTAACCATAAAAATGGTTTTGTGACCATATCTGATGGAATTAAATCAAATTGAAATCACATCGTCTATGATGTCGATTATTTGACACATCACAATTAATGTTTTTAATCCTTGAATAAGTGGGAGAGTAGAAGAATAATGATGATGAATTTTCCATGAATATAAAAAAATCCCGAATATACAAGATATATGGAGATTTTATGCATCTTGTATAAGAGAAAAGTGAGTAAATAAAAAGAAGAGAATTGAACTTGAAGAAAAGTGGAGAAATTCTTTACAAAACTTCTCTATCCTGACGGCTATGTATCACAGTTTTATAAAACATTAAAAATAGAGGGGATAAGGGTCACCCATTTAGAAATGAATCATAATAACATATAAATAAAAGTTAAAATTGAAATAAAAAAAATTGTATGTAAACATGAATGATATACCAATATAATAGAATTCGAATGGAAAAAGAAAGAAGTTGAGAATTATCTCACCTTATTGAGTAACTAAAATGTCGTGAAGGTTGGTAATTTGGTGGACTAATGACACCTTGGAAATAATACTAGGGAGTTAATAAGTCAAAATCATCATTGAGGTGTAATTTGAAATGAATGGAATGAAGGAATGTATTGGTATTTATAGAAAGAATGGGGAAATATTTTAATAATTTCCATGGGATACCTCAATAGTTGTATTTGCAATACCATGGGCTTGACCATGGTATTTTACCATGGTATTAGCCACATGGGACACCTAAAATCACATTTTACTAAAAAAAGCCGACCAAAATTATTAAATAATTTTTACATCATTAATGATGTCATTAAACACACAGAAACTCAAAACAATATTTTTACTATTCCTTGAAAATTCAATTGTTTCAGAAAACTCCAAAAAAAACCCAAACAATTATTCCAAATTTATAATTCAAAAATAAATTTTAGTTTTTGAAAATTATGTTATAAATATTATGAATTTAGTTTTTAAATAAAATCATACTTAATTCAAAAATTATCAATTTTAAAACTAGAACTATTGTTATATTACATTAAAATATTAATAAAGAAGGAATTATCATAAACACATAAGAAATGAAAATAATAATACAATTTACTTTTAATTAGGGTCATATTAATATCTATACGGCTATGTTACGATTCACCAAAAATGCTTTTGGTTCCATCCGACTCCAAATAGATTACTGAACCCAAGTGTAGATGAACTGTTTTCGAAAATCAAAACATATAAGTTGAAAAATTATGTTTAGTGATCACATATTATTTAGTAAGATGATACATTATTTATTAGTAATGTGATTATAATATAATCCATAATTGTAAGAAGTTATTTCCAGTTATAAATCATTGGTTCATCACAATGTATGTTCGAATATCTCAGTTAAATATTTATTTAACAAGTTGAATCAAGATTATTCCCGATTGTGGTTTAATAATTATTCACGGATTCCTGATTGAATTTATTTCGACAATAGTTATTTGAGGGAAAATATTGTGGGTGAAATAATATATTTATTAATGATCAATGTAGTGTTATTTAATTGGGAAATAAATAGTCATTATTGAATGTTGAATAATTGAGGTTAAGGAAATAAAGAAAATGGAAAAAGAAAAAAACAAGTTGTGTATATTAATATACACGCAAGGTAGTTTTTATGAGGATTTGTGAGAAATAATATTATTTATTTAAATAGAAAATATTATGTGAAATTCACTGGGTGCATATCAAGTGATAATAATTGTCAACTGTTATTATTAGACATGGGGTCTTACTAAAAATTAAATGAAATAAATAATTGATTTCAAGTTTTTAATTCATATTATTATTTTAATTAATAAAGCCCCAATAATGCTATTATTATTAATCCTAGCCATTCTTTGTGGTTGTGCACAACAAAACTAGATAAATATTTCAAGCCACAAGATAATTCCTTTCCTCTAAGAATTCTCTCATGTTACCAGAGAGAGATCCTCTTACACTGGAAAAAGGAGATCATTTTGAAAGCATCTCTAAAGACGATTGAAGGAGGACATCTCATGCGAAGGCTCTTCCACCCTAACACCTGAATATTCCTCTGGTGACATCAAAATATTTTTGGAGCACATGTGGGTAACAACTAGAGGAAGAATACACCTAGCTTTTATGTCGTAGTGACAGATCACATTGGATCGTAATTGAAAACATCAATAGAGATATAATTCAACCAAGCTAATTCATATCATTTAATTCAATTAATTATAACCAAAATATGATGATTCTATTTATGGTTCTCTGACATCCCACTTTACTTTTTCATTTATTTTTCTTTTCTGAAGTTCTAACATTTTATTATCACGTTTGTTCTTAGATGGATCACCGCTAATGCTAAAATTAAAGTTTGGTACACCCTTACACGGGTTTTCGAGGTTCCTGGAACATACAAGTGCTATCAGAGTGGTCATATCATTGATTATAATTATGTAGTTTTTTGTTGATAATTTACACATTTAATAATTTAGTGGTTTCAATTCAAGTTAATTGTTCTGTAAATCCGAATCGTGAGATCTGTTTCTCCTCTTATGTTTTTCGTTCACTTAACAAGATGAAATATTTTCATTTATTTTTGATTAAAATAAAATAGAGGATCTCAAACATAGGTGAAATTTGTTCCTAGTCGTACCACACTAGAACACACGGTGTGTATTCAGAAGTACACATCGTGTAGTAAAGTTTTAATGCATCGGGTCTGGTCCACTTAACCAAGTTGTGTCATTAGAGTTTGTCTAAGTATTAATGACATGTTGTGTTGACCAGGAAGATGTGGAATGTGGTTTTAAAATTTCACATCATGTGGCCCACATGACACGGCGTCTAGTCCTTTTAGGTTAGGGTTATACAATGTACCCCGTACATGCCTTTCCTGGGTAGAGACCATGTAATGCTGAAACTACAAGACATGTGGCCCAGTGAAGACACTATATACTCCGATGGTTTCTGAATTACAATCACATGTAGTATCCCCCGGGTACGTACTTCAAATGGATGGTGAACAATAGTACACAACATCTAGTTAAAAATACATGTCGTGTATTAACCCAAAATACTCATATTTACTAAAATTTATTGGACTATTATATAATCCCTTGAGATGTGTACCATGGTGTGGGCGTAAAGATGATTCACAACACAAGATAGATGTTTTCAATATATGTGTTTAATTTAAAATCTGTGTAATGTTCATTTATACTCATTGGGTAGTTATGAAAATGAATTCACCGAGTTACCTATATTGTACATGATTTGTAAAAAGATAATTTGGAATTGATTTACTTGTTAAATATTATGATGGATGATAATATTGAGGAAATTCAAAAAAAATCTTAACATAAAATGATTGATTAAATAACGACAATTATTTGATTCATGTGTGAATTATCATAAACATGAATGATTAAAGAATTTATTGCTAGTTTTATTTATGAGTAAATATCGTTTCATGTATGGATGATCAAGAGTTCGGCCAAGACCTTTGTAAGTGGATGATTTTGTTAATTTATTTATTTAAATTAAATTTGTTGGCCTACGAGCCTCCTCCTCATTAATATGTAGGGACTGCATGATGAAGAATTATTTTATGTAAAACCCTATTTTACCCCTCACCTATACGTGAGATAAAAGCATATGTAATGGATAGATACCACAAGCTAGTGTAGGTTATTCATGTGTAAAGATGAGGAGGAACTAACCCAAGGAGATAAAAAGGTGGACCGATGGAAAGCAATAAATACAAACCAAAAAGGTTTAAGGTGTTTCTCCCCATATAGTTAGTTTATCAACCACTAGATAAACTAACAAATAGAATAAGATCATGTTCATTCCATTTATTTTATTTTTATTAATTGAATAGTTTATTTATTGTGGTTGTGTTGTCACAATTACACAATTAATGAATTAAACAAGCATTAAATATGGAACTAAAATAAGACTGGAATATGTTTAAATATTATCTAAGACATGGTTAATCACTTATGTATATCGAACATAATATTAACAAGAATGTAATAATGATAATATCATGAACATTTAGGTATATAGACAAAATCACACAATGAAATATTAAGTTGTTATAGCATTCCATAATCATTGTTAGAATTGAACCAATGTTCAAAGTTCTTGACCAACCCTAGTAGGGGTGATTTCAACTATTAGAGAATTCTAATTAAATGTTTTCGGTTCACTTTATTTTTTTAACATCAAGGTTTAAATACCACAATAGGACATGGTGCGACCAATACGAAATGGTTGAGAAAATATAAAATAAAAGGATTTTAGGATTGGGGAGTCCACTCAACGGATCAAGGAACTACGAATTAATGTGGTTGGAATTTAAAATGCCTACATAAAACCATTCATGTTTTATGAAAAGGCCTAATCGGGGTAATTTAAAGGTCAATATGGATCCATTATACTAGAATATTTAGGTAACATCATATTCTGACGTCAATAGTCAGGGATATTGTATTTCGATAAAATAGTGGGATACTAATAAGTAATAATTTATTTATTTTTCTGGGGTTTATCATGATAAAGTATTAAATAATTTTTCGTCCTAATTTTTATAAATTGAGAGAAAAATTACATCAAACATATAATTTTTAACCATACTCGATAAGGAAAACCTTCTCACTAGCACCAATTTTCAGGAGTTGCAGAGGCATTTTTGAGTCATCCTTCACCACGAGAGGAAATTATAGGTGCTGGAGGAGCCTATTATAGTTGCGCCTGGAAACGATCCCAGTGATGAGGAAATGTATCTCTATTTGAAAAGATAGATATGAGATTTCAAATGCTTTGTTCACAGCTATACTTGGATAGTCTTCTCAAGCTGGGCAACATGTAGTCAAGCTTATTAGCTACATTGAATGCCTAAACATCTTGGGGATTAATATACTTGATGATTTTTCTACAAATCTCATCCTATCATCCCTACTCGTTACCTTCTCTAGAATTATTGTTAACTACAACATGATAAACAATGAGAAGAGACTATCAAAAATTATGACCTTAATTCTCTAGGTATAGAAGTACATGGGGCGTGAAAAACATTCAATTGTTTTGTTCAATAATAAAAAAAAATGAAAAGGAAAAGGGGAAAAGGATTTATAAATGGTTTGAATCCACCAAGCATCATTCATCCAGGAAGGGGAAGATCCAAAGGCAGAGAACAGAATGGGAGGCAGTGTTTTTTTCTTGTAGAAATTTAGGCCAATGGAATAGGGAATACCCATATAATCATGGGGATTATAATTTTACATTCATTATTGTGTGTATCCATTCCATTATTACACATTGTGTATTAGATATAGCTTGTGGGGCTTACATTTTTTATTCAAATGAAAGCAAAAAAGTTTATTTAGAAATGTTTCTAAAAGATACGTTGATCTTCTAGCTGCCAATGGAATGAGGATAACTGTGTTGGACATTAGAAATTACCATATCTTATTTCCAACTAGGATACTTTTGTTTTAAAAAACTATTACTATGTTCCTACTGTTACAAAAAATATAATTTTTATATAATTTTTATATATGGATGGATTTATTATCATTTTTGGAGATAAGGGTTGTTTCTTTTATAAGAACGAGATATGTTATGGTATGACTTATTGAATTAATGGTTTTTATGTATTAAATTATGAAAACCATGTGTTTGAAATCGATAACGAAACAAACTTACATGACTCATACAAAAACTAGTAGTGGAATCACAATCTTGGTCATGAAAATGAGAAGCACTTGACATATCTCTTACCAGATGGTTATTTAGACTTTCATGAGCTAAAACTACTTGATAGATATCACACATGTTTTCAAGGGATAATGAACAAGAATCCTTCTGATTGACAGGGTGAAACGACCATAGAGAATCTAGGACTCGTACACATGGATTTCTATAGAAAATTTCTAATAGAATATATAGGTGGATATTCATACATCCTTAATTTTACTTATGATTTGGGTATATATAACTATATCAAAATAATGAGGTATAAGTGATAGTAATTGGGAAAATATAAGAAATTCAAGGTTGAAGTATAGAATCATCTTGGTTTGATGATAAAGAAGATTCAATAGTATCGAGGGGTTGAATATCTGACCCAAGAGTTCATTGACCTTTTATGGGGGATTGGGATTCTATCTCAAGTCACTCCTCTTTATACACCACCGTGGAATGGTGTTAGTGAAAGGAGGAACCAAACCTTGGTAGAAAAGGTGAGGTCGATGATGAGTCATTCCAATCATCCATTATCCTTTTGGTGATGTGCATTAAAAACTACATCATGCATATTAAACTGAGTACCAACTATAGAAGAAAATGGAATTACTTCTGAGTTATGGAATGAAAAGAAACTAATTTTTTCGCACACACATGTATGGGGATGATAGAAATATTGTTAAGGATTTATCAGGAAAAACACTAAAACCCCAGGGCACGATGTGTATCTTTAAAGGATATCCCAAGGAAACTAATGGATATTACCTATATAACACTTTAGACAAGAAATTTATTATCGCATGACAATCCTTCTTTCTTAAGAGGGAGAATATACAAAAAAATTATAATGATTGAAGGATTGTCTTTGAAAATATTAATGCTCAAGAAATATAGGAGTTGGTACAGGAACACATTCCATAGGTCCCTGTGGAAATGATTCCGGAAACCCAAGTACTGCGTAGGAGCTCAAAAGAGGGAAGGGAACCCTAGAGATTTGGTTTTATAGTCACCGAGGATGGTGAATCAATATTGTTGGACAACGATGAAACAATATTTTATATTGAATAAGTAAAGATCACAAAAGATACTTGATAGAAATAAGATATGAAATTTGAGATGGATTCCATGTATCATAACCATGTCTTGGTTATGATAGATGGTCATGTTGATGTAAAGGTTGGTGATGCAAATGGGTATTTTAGAATAATTTGGACCTAGATGGTCAAGGTTGCACCTATAAATCAAAGCTAGAGTCTAAAGGATTCAGACAGTGTCATGGAATTGAATAAGATGAAACCTTCTCCCCAATTCCCATATTTAAATCCATAATAATGATAATTTCCAAAGCAGCTTACCATGAATACCAGATTTGTAAAATTGATGTCAAAACTGCATTCATTACCGAGAACCTTCAAGAAGCTGTCTATATGACACAACCATAAGGGTTTGTGACACCGGGTGTATCCAAAGGGGTTTTCAAGTAGTAGAAATCAATATATGGATTGAAGTAATAATCTAGGTCAGGAACAATCAAGTTGATGAAGACATAAAGGAATTCATTTTCACTAAGAATGAATGCAAACAATGTTTTTATATGCAGTTTAATGAGAATGCAGTCTTTATCCTAGTAGTATATTTTGAAGGCATATTACTTATTATAAATGATGAACCAATATTAAAGTTAGTTAAGGAATTATTGAACAAGTGTTTCTCCCTGAATGACATAGGTGAAGCACCCTACATTCTATGGATCAAGACCATTCGTGATAGATCTAAGAGGCTGCTTGGACTATATTAGGGTACAAACATTGACCAGATACAAAATATATTTATTATTGAACAATCCATGATGGGATTGGTTCTACTGTCACATGGCCTACATATTTCAAAGAGAACGTGTCCTAAGAAATAACATGGGAATGATAAGATGAGTAAGATCTCATACACTTAGGATATAGGATCCATCATGTATTCCTTGTCATATACCAGACATGATGTTTCCAATGGCCTATGCATGGAAGGTAGATATCAATAAGATCTAGTAGAACATCATTGGTCTTCTATTAATACTATCCTTAAGTATCTTAGAAGAATGAAGGATATTTTCATTGTGTATGATGGAGATGAGTATCTTCTCATCAGAGGTTATGGTGATGTTGGTTTCTAGAAAAATCATTATAATATGAAGTCGCAATCTAGATATTATTTCTATCTCAACAGAGGAGCAGTGAGCTGGAAGATTTCAAAGTAGCAAATTATCGTTGATTCTATAGAGGAGTCCAAATATATAGTAGCTTTTGATGCAACTAAGGAAGCCTAATGGATTTGGAACATTGTTCTGGATTTTGATATGGTGCCTATCAAGAGTCCCAATCACATTTTATTGGGATAATACTACAGCTGTGTCTCTGGTAAAAGAACCAATGGTCACATAAACAGATAAAAAAATTATTCATAATTGTTGTCTCTTGATAGATTTATATAAAAAAGGTGAATTTATAGTGATTAGAGTGTCGACAGAAGAGAAAGTGGAAGACTGTGTGAATAAAGTCTTATCTTTGCAGAAACATGAATATCATGTGAGAGATTGTGGTTTTAAGGTTGTTAGGAGTTGGATCTAGTCCATGTGGGATTCTGATAGAGTTGGTGTCCTATAACCAACTACATTTTACTTTATAATAATCTTGTATTCATGGATTTCAATATGAATACATTATCTCATCAATGATTCTCCTTCAGTCTGAAAATCCTTGTGATAATGTCCTAAGGATACATGTTGCACTAAAAGGTCATAGCAGATCCTGACTACGGTGAGAGCTTGGAAGTGTTAATATACTTTTCATGAAAATATGTTCTCCATCTGGATGATGTTATTAGAGGGAAAAAAATAATATAATCCATTAAGGGTGAGAACTCATACATCATTTAGGCACATTTTTTGGGTGTGGACCCTTGGTAGTCTCCATAAGGATATTATGAGAACAAGACCCAAAAGTAGGAAATCCAAATTTCATAGTTTCATTTGATGTTACTATCTGTGGATGTTTTTATTGGTCTATAGACATTAAGATTACTATAAATGTGTATTAGAACTCATAAACATAGTAGTATTGATGAAAACTATGATGAGACTCAGTTTTTAGAGAGGTAAGATATGTTTTATGTGTCATAAGAAATATTGAATTAATATATAATATGGAAATAATTTTTCTCTTTCTGTTCCATAATAGATTTAGATATCTTAGGCCCTTTGATAGAATTGATATATCCTAATTAAATCATTGTCCATGGTGAGGAATGGGCATGTTTAATTCTATAAATTCAATGAATGATTAATCAAGAACATAGTTTGATGGTCCTAGCATGCTACCGGCTTGATTTGAGATAAATAGACAAATGGATTACATTACATGGTAAGAGTTAGCAGGAGATGGAAAATCATTGCAATGATAACTTCTCTATGTTTGGGTTCCATGGCCTATTGTTATATGTTATCCTTGGAATTTAGGTATCCCTTGACTAATTCCACTAAAAATAGGCCTAGAAGGCCACAGGCTAACTGTGCCCAATAATCTCAGTTAAATATTCATTCAACAATTTGAATAAATAGTAATCTCTCTTGTGGTTTAATATTTATTCAAGGATGCATGATCACATTTATTTAGACATCTGTTATCTGATAGAATATATTGTGGGAGAAATAAAATATTTATTAGTGAGTAATGAAGTGATATTAATTTTATAAAAATAGTCTTTATAAAAGTTCTAATAAATGAGGTGGAGGAAACAAAGAAAATTCTAATATAAAACTACACACCATGTATATTCATATACAAACATTGTAGTTTTTCAGGGGATTTCTGAGAAATAATACCCATCCAGATATATTGTTGTTAATGATTAAATTAATGATGGGTAGACCCATCCATGTAATTCAACTGCACCTAGAACATACAATGTAGGCTACCACATTCTCAAAATGACTGGATTCATTAAACCTTTAAAAGAAACATATTAATAATGGTTTTAATAAACATATTTGATATAAATGAAATAATAATTCTACTAGAAATATAATATATTTAGATATATGATTTTCTTTTCATTATTTCAAAATATTATAAGAAAATGGAAAAAATGTTCAGACATACATATGGCCCACGATATCTATGAATAGTGAATTTCATTTCATATTTATATCATTTATAAATTATTGTAAATAATTATATAATAATAATATATGAAATTTATTTCATGTTTTACATTATTTAAATATGTAAATCATGATCTATGTAAGAGGATCAATGATAAAAAGTGAAAACATATACAAAAAACAAATTTATTATTACCTAAAGAATGACTTTACCATGTATTTATTATTAAATGGTTAAAATAAATTAAAAATAAAATAATATATTATATGATATAGAAGAATATGGTTTTGTGATATATGCATGAAAAATATATATTTATTATGCATGAGGTTAGAACATGTACAATGAATTGAATGACTTATGTTAAAGGTTTTCTCACCTCACTTTTATTTTTTTGAGATATATGTTTTATCCACCACTTATTATTGTCTTTAGTGTATATAATACCATATGTAATGTTATATAATAAAATTATGTTTCATTAATAATATTAATTTTTTCAATTGATTTTAATATTTCAAGGTACAAACCATTTAAAAGATACTCAAGTTGTACGGGGATATCTCTTATTTCTTTTATTTCTGTGAGACTTATTCCATATCCACCACTCATTTTCTTTTTCAGGTGTATATACTAGGCATGAACTTATTATTATATTATTTTCTATAATTTAATGTGTGTTATCATATATATAATATGATCTATGTTTCATCTATTGTACTGTACAAAAGATACGAATTCGGTAAGGTAAGTTTCTCTCAAATTTTAATTTTTTATATAAATGTTTTTATATACACCTATATTATTTAATAAGGTGTATATATTTCCTTTTTACTTATAATATCATGAATATTTCTATTCTAATTATATTTTTAGAATAATTTAATGTTATTCTTTAATGGGGAAATAATATTTAGTATTACCAAAGTTGTAAGTGTTTATTTCTATAATCTCATCATTTATCGGGATTAATTTTGATTTTTTCCATTAATGAAACCCTATGATCTATATCTCAATAAATATATTTATGTTTCCTATAATATGGTTATTAATGATTATATCCATGTATTTATACCATTATATACTCATTGATACTTAAGATAATTTGGAGAGTTTTTTAAGAATATATGCCCTTACATATCCCTTCATTGTGAAATATGGTTTATCTAAAAAATGATTCCAAAAAGGTTTTCAAAATGAAATTTAATAGTCATTTTTATGTTAACATATTTTTAGAAATTCATTTTTTAAAGAGTTTTTAAATTAGTTTTCAAATAATCATTTGTATGTTTTCAAGGTTATTTTCAAATAACAATTTCAAATTATTTTCTATTTAAAAAAACGTTTTTAATGAATAAAAATGTTTTCCATATGGTTCTTTCCTAAAATAAAATTAAAAATAGAATCTCCGTCTATGAGGGAATTCATTTTGAATTTTTTATGCTTTACTAAGGATATGATTCCATTACACAATTCTTATTCTATATTTCAATGGTTTATTAATCAGATAACAAGTTGTTTATAAAACATATATCGCTACTATAGGTTATACCATGCTAAAAATATTATGATAAACAATTGTATTCATGGGTTGTTCTATGAAAAAACGATTTTGAAAACTCCCTAGTTTCCATTGGTTATGATATGATTCTTATGAAACTCATCTATTTTTATGGGTACTCATAATATGCATGTTTTATTATATTTTAAAAGATATATATTTATGAAATAATTATCTGATAGGTGGGACCTATATGTACCTTAAATTCATATGATAATGATTTATATCTCATGAGTAGGATGATCTGGAATGAGAAGTGAATCTGGTTCATAAATACATGGCATAAACATGGAGTAAACTCAGTTCTGTAATACAGTTCTAGAATGAGGTGAGAACTGAGTTAAGTAATACAGTGTTATAGTAAAGAGTAAACTATATTCAGTAATATAGTGATGGAATGATGATTAAACTCATTTTAGTAATACAAGGCTCGAATGGGAAGTGAACCCTATTTAATAATACACATATAAAATGGGGGTGATCACTATTCAGTAAAATAATTTTCCACTGAGATATTATTGGATGTGATCCTTCAGTGATAGGATGGTTAGGGGAGTGAACACATTCCTCTAAGATTAACTTATAATTATGAGTTGAATACTATGGAAATTATTTTATATGTTTATGTGTCTTCCATAATTCCATATTTTAATCCTATATAATGAATTTATGTTTTATACTGTGGGTTCTATTATGATTCATGTTTTATGAACTGCCAATATTTATGCCATGAAACATGTATTTGATATTTGGTATGCATGGTATGATCTAAATATCTCATTCACATGTTCTCATACCCTTATTTTCATGTCATGCTTATGTATCTCACTTTTTTTACCTTGAAAAGCATCTGATATCACCCATTCAGGTGTTTCCTTTCCACTATATTATAATGAAATCCATAAAGTGGTAATTCTAAGGGATAATATCTTTATATGAGATGGTTAATATCATTATCCCAAATAGAATAATATGTTTCATTTTTCCAATAACACTAAACTATTATAGTACATGGGAATGTTATTTTTTAATATGCATTATATTCATCTAAAATGAGTAATATCTTTTTATGAAAACCCTCAGTCTCTATAGTTGGTATAAAAGGAAAGGTTTATTCATCATTTGGAAACATGGATGAGAAAAAATAGTTATATCCCTAGGTATATTACTAGGAATATCATAATAGATAATTATAAGGATGATATAATGTATAGGAAAATGAACTGGAATATTCATAAAGGTTAGAGCAATTTGGTCCCCAGAAATACATAAATTGAATGATAATACCAGTGGATGTGTCTGTGGGAAAATTATCATATCGCTAAAAAACTAGAAAATACCGTACTGAGAATGTCTCGATCGAGAAATGGTGCATCACAATAGGCCTTCCTGTACACCTATTTAACACTCCCTAGAGATATATTTATGTAATAAATAAATTATTTACGAACTATCATAAAATATTTAAATAGAATATGAATATGAATAACATTTTATAAACATAAGGTTTCATTGAATAAAATATAAGGTTTCAAAATTTAGACATCCTATAAGTAATTTTCAAAATTATGGTGTCTTTACCCATTGATAAGTGTCGCTCACACTCTATTTTCAGGTTTTAGTCAATAGAGAGGACTTTAAGGAACTGGGATGAAATTTAATTTTTTAGATTTTCAATGTATGTGATTTCAGAAAATTGATTTCCTCTATGGAAATCTAATATAGATAATCGGGAATGTTGTACATGTATTTATTATACTACTGAAGCTGAAGACGTCAAAATGACACGTGAAAGGAACGCGATTTTGTTGTAGTATTATTAATAAAAATTATTAAATTTCATAAAAGGATTAAAATTTCATATTTTAGAAATGGTGTAGTAAGGAATAAGATGTTGAGTCATTTTTTATAGTTTAATAATAAATATGGATGATTTATGTGTATATTTATTATAATTATTGAATTTTGTTATTTGATCTAGGAAATATAAGTTTTACATTAATTATTTTCAAAAATATATTAAATGGTCATGATGAATGCAGAAATTGATTTATTTGAAAGGTGTTATTTTGATTAAGGGACTATAACACTCCGTGTGTTCTTGATAATGTAAAAATTGTGTTTTGAAAGGAAATTAATGACATGGATAATGAAAATAGAGTAGTATTTACGACACCATAAGTGATAAATGATTTTTTTATAAAGTGTTTTGTGCTATAATAGATGGATATTGTGGTGTTTTTGGCTATGAGGAACACATCCAATGATCCTTGGAATAAGAAATAATGAATATTTTAAAAAAATGATTTATGGTAATCCATGTTATTACCATGTATCTTGAAAAATACATTATTATGTTTTTCACTTGCTTGGAATGGGAAAACAAATATATACTTTATGATAATAGGGGATCAATGTGATGCTGATTTAGAAATTTTTTTGGAAACTTATTTTTAAAATTTAGAACATTCATCCTTCAAAATGGTTAAATTGATAACCATATATGAAATGGTTTAAGTTAAACATGGGATGAGGATTTAGTGATTAAGGTATTATCTCTACATATAATGATTTATGCATATTGGATAACCTATGCTAACCATTTTTATATTATGTTTAATATAGATGGATTGAAGGCCTTATTATGATTCCCATCGATCTATTAGTACTTCATGAATGTAAAATTCTCATTCATTTCATATAGTGAGATATGATTTGAAAATCAAGAAAGGAACAAACAAATTGATAAATTATATATATAATAAGTAATGAAATAATATAATTATATTTATTTATGTTCTTATACAGTAAAGTAATTTCTCAAATCTAGAAAAATGATATTGAAAAATATTTATCCTAATACTTTAATTTCATTTGTACTGATAGTCATATTAATTACCATAGATTTACGGTTCTGATTCCCCTAACTTTCCATTGATCATTAACTTGTTTGGGATCAAGGACATCACCCATTATCGAAACTTATTTATTCTTTTCTTCCATGTCCATTCTTCCCATACATATTATGATCACCTATGTGTGAACTTTGTTATGTGTTACATTGGTTAACCATTATGTTTCCACCATTCCATTTTTAATGGATGTTTTTGTTTTAATTTTTTATGATCTGGGTTTCTACGATAGGAACATTCATTTATTAAAACATTATTCTCCAAGGATATTTTTTTCGTCAAGTACATTGTAATGGGGTTAGAATGTATTATCGTAGGATTTTGTGATTTATTAATTTCAAATTAATTTTAGCTTTTTTGTATTTTTTCATTTCACACAACATTAAATATAGCTTGTGTTACATGAATTCACTATTATTGGTTAGTTTTTCACAAAAAACCCAGTTAATATTGTATTAAAAAAACATTTAGATTAGTTTTTGATATGAACAATACTATTTTTTGGCTTCTATTACACACAATGCTGACTTCCTTATATATTTTGTGTTACATGCAAGACCAAGTCTTACCAAACAACACAATATTACTAAAATATTATTGTTTAATATAATAGGATTTTACCTTTCCAATCGAATGGAGTTTATGAATATGATTAGATAACTTATGAAAATATTTTGTTTAAATAATTATATAATTAATTCCTTGGTTAATAATTAATTAAAAATTAATATAATATTAAATTTAATGTGAATGGAATGTTTTATAAAAATCTATTTTTATGTTCTAAAATGTGTTTAATCCAAATAAATTAATTCAATCACTATTAGTTAATAATATTAATTTTATATATTATATATTTAGTAAAATATTTTTGACTATTATCTAATATATTTGATAATCATAAGAAAATAAAAAGTCCAACTTTTTTCCTAAATAGCAATATTATTTTAATGGAAGTATTGTTTTCTTTAATCGGGAAACTATTTTAAAACAAAATTTTGGATCTTTTAAAATTTTTATTTGAAAAAATAAACTTTATTTTTGTAATATTAATTTAAAATTCATTTAGGGTGATTTTTCTGGTATTTTTTGAGAAGTTTAATTTTTTGATAAGTAGTGAAAAAATACTGAAATTTAATTAAAACGTACCTTTTTGTTAAATTAATTATTTTGGAGAAATTATATTTTTAATTATTTTTAATGTTTATTTCTTTAAATTTTACATCTATTTATCATAATATTGTTATTAGGATCAATTTTACAATGAATTTCAATATTAAAAATTTTAAATCATTTGATCATTTTCAATTTAAAACCCTGATTTCCCATCATGTATTCTAGATTAATTTTAAATACATTTCTAAAGGTTAAATGATTAAAATTTTAAAAAATTAATTACATTTTTTGATTTATAATAATTAATAATTCTTAAGAAGGTCAAAATAATTTTTTATTATAATTTTTAGTGAATGTTATTAAAATTAATTATAGTGGTTTAGGTAAGAACAATATTACATAGTTGTAAAACATTGAGTATAATGTGTAAAAATGACCACACACATGACTAAATCCAATTATATAGAAATATTTTGACCATATACCTTCATTTATCTAATTCAGTTTATTATGGAAGCATCTTGGTTGTTATAAATGAGGTGATAACACAATTATTTAAAAAAATTCCAAGTGTGTCCTCAACCCCGACAAATAAAAGGAAACTATCACCTAAAATTACTCAAACATATCAATCAATTTCCCTTAACTAAACCCTACAAAAATAATATCCAAAAAGAACCACTATTATTATAGAAGCCTCACATTTGTCTTAAAGATATCCAATTAAAGATTTATATATATACCAAAATTAGTTACCTGAAAATGTTGTAACATTCTTCAATGATAATTTTTTTTTATTTTTGTATCTACCCCTCAAAGTTTTCTAATAATGACCTAGGTTTCCCTCAAACATGGCACCAATCTGATCCATCACTTACCCCAAAGGCATTCCTAATCCCTATGGGCTAGTGACAACCATCCCGACATCAAACAACAAATCGTAGGGAATAATTTCTACCAACTAGAAAAACCACATGGCATACATATATATAGAAATAAAGAAACAGTGGAAGAATAAAAAATATATATGCCATGTATTTGGGGAAAACAATGAAGCCAGACAACTGTAACAGAATTGAAAACTCCAAAAATACAAGTCAATCTATTATGGACTACAACCACTGGGTACTCCAAGTGATGGCGTGGAAAATCCCTCACTATATCACCACCACTAACCCATCCTGGCTAACATGAACCTCATTTCCTCACTGCGGTTCCTTGAATTTCCCAGCACTGTAATACAAACTAAGGTCTACGAAATATAAAAGTGGTATATAGAGTGTGTTCTAACAGGCTCTATAGGATCCCACCCAGGTGTTTCAAAACAATTATTTTTATAATAAATCATATATACTGATTTAATGTAATACATGGCATGATAATCCATAAAATAGATTCATAGAAAACCTGGAAAACATTTCCCTTTTGTAATAGTTTTAATCTAAAGTAGTTATATCAATTTCAAAGAAGATTTTCCGTTATATTGTTCATAATCATTAACATTTAAATCAAGGACATCTCAAAAATCAAATCAATAAAAAATAGGTGCACATGTATCACAACACCAAGTAATTTTATAGATCTCGGTAACAGACTACTCATACAAAAAAAATCAAGTATAGAAAAATTAATCCTAGAACAGTGAGCCTATGAAGACGAGGAATACACCTTGATTAAACCACTAAAAATTTCAATATTGTTCCCCTAGAACAATAGGCTTGTGAAACAAAGAAATTAATTTGAGAAACATAATAGAAAATAAAAAAACAATAGAAAATGGACTCAAGCTAGACCTTCTAAATTAGTATCCAGGGTAACCCATGTGATTAGTTTCACATAAGAAATCAATTCTTTGAAAATCATTCAAAAACATTTCACGGTCCATTTATCAAAAACTAGAGAAAACAATTTCTCCTTTAAAACCCTTTTTAGATGAACACAAACAATAATTCCAATTTATGAAATTAGGGTATAAATTAAAACATGAATATCTATTATCAAAGGTTAGAGGCAGAACCACCTAACTCAAAACCCAATTTTGCACATGCTTGTAATGGAATCCAAATGTACTGAAACCCATCACCATAATTGAAGGCCCTAGAATCCAATACCCATATCATAGGATTGATCCAAACTTAAACCCAAGAGGTTCTTGAAGGAGAGAAAACCCCAATACCTCAAAGATTAATGCATGTCACACCATGTCCAATGAAGGGAAATGTCTCTGAAACAATTATCACAATTAATCTAGAAGAAAAAAAGATGAATAATCCAATAATGGTCAATGGATTTGGTACCACAATGCTATGGTGCTATAGCAATCAAACACAATGAGGAACTGGAATATACACTTACCCAGAGATATGCACCATAGATTCAATAAATAACCAATTCCAATCGGATCAATCTGGAAGGAGTGGTGCCTATAATAATCACCTAACAAGAGTCACTATTCGATTGTGAAGGAGTCTTGAAAGAAAGGACCGAGAAAAAATGTCGAATGCATGATTTAAACATTAATGTTGGATGTGTTATGATGTGTAACCAACAATCATGTCATGAAGGCCACCATGTATAATTAGACCAAAAAACTCATCACTTTAGATTAAAAACCCATCATTTAAATGAAACACAATGTTTACCCACCACTCACAATGTGTATCGGTTCACAACGTGATCTTCCCTATCACAACTTATATCCACCAACCAGTAAATGGTGTGTACCATTGTTACACCACATGTATGGGCTCTGTATCCTGTATAAACTATAGAAAACTACTTCTAAGAACATGAAGCAAAATGGAACCTATAGAGAGGAAAAAACATACCAAATCAAGGAAACATGATGTTACAAACTCCCCACTATAAATACTTTTTATCCCTTGGATGTCATGTGGAAGGTGTAATCCCTAGAAAAAGATGAGGGAAATGCTCCATCATTAATGACTTTCATTCCCAAGTCTTGTGGGGATTTTATCGTGTTTCCATAGAAAATTTATCAATGGATTCGAATTCCCACATACGAATTTCTCTTCAGATTCATTGATATCAACTTGTTTTTCCAAAATAGAATAATCTAGTACCATCTCAGTTTCTTCCCATCATAAAATGTGAGAGGGATCATAGTGATACTTCCTGAGATGATATATATTGAAAACAACATGAATTCCCATTAACCGATCCTTCAATGGTAATTAACAAAAAAACCTACCCGATTCATTCAATGATATCAAATGGTTCTATAAATCTTAGAGCCTACATTTCTTGTTTTCTAAGCCAATAGTGACCCAAACAAGGAGAAATGTTCTTGAAAACCCATCCACAAATGGTAAACTCCAAAGGATGATGTCGCTGATCCACATACAATTTCTCTTGACTTGTGAATGCAACCAGACATTGTCGCACTTCCTTAATCTTCAAAGACATCTCCTGAACCAAACAGGGTCCAATAAAATCAACTTCACCCACCTCTTCACAACAAAGAAGTGATATACATTGGTGAGCATAAAACACAATGAAAGGATCCATTCTTATTGATTACTAGTAACTGTTTTTGTAAAAAAGATCAACCATTATTAGATGGTTATCCCATGATTCTCCTAAATACAATCACTCCATCTGACTGTCTTTCTGTGGATGGTACGATGTGCTCAACATGATATGAGTTCTCATTAACTCTTGAATACTTCACCATAACTTCATATTAAAACTGGGATCCCTATTTAAAACAATGGAATAACGACTCCCACGTAGCCTCACTATCTACTCCACATACAAATTACCTAGATCTTAGACTTTAGTGGTGTCTTAGATCTAAATTAAATGAGAAGACTTTGTAAACCAATCAACAACCACAACAACAACATTATTCCCATGGGGTCTGAGAAGTAAACCAACAAAAAAATCCATGGATACATCATCACATTTCCAAACAGACACCAATAAGGGCTAATAAATACCAAAAGGATTCAAGAGTTATACCTTTATCTATTGGTAAAGGAAAAAAATGTTCATTGTCATGCTTCATACTGAATCAACAGAATATTTTTCTTGTGTCATAATACATCTTTATAGAGACTGAATGAAGGCCAAATGAGGAGTAATGACAATCAAAAAGAAATAACGTCTCACAGGTTCAGAGATGACAACTCGCTTTACAAAGTGAAGTATGACATCTGAAGTAATAGACCATCTAAGATTTTCTCCCCACAAAAAAGTCTTTCACGAACATTACTGAATTAAACATAAAACTATTGAATCTATAAAAGAGACTCCAAGAGAGTTGATAGAATCTGAACAATGGTCAGAACCTTACCTAAATCACTCTCCTAAGATTCCAACTGCAACTGAGAAAAAGCCTCATAATATTTCACTCCTCCTTCAATTCCAGAAAATTCAGTGCTGGTACCCTCCTTATTTGAGCGTCTACAACAAAATTTCCTTTCCCTGGGGTTTAAGCAATGTCAATGTCAAAAGTTTAGTGGTTTTTAACCCATCCACTATATCTAAGAATTAATTCTTTCAGATAAAAGATATAACATTAAACCTTATGATCAGAAAATAAAGTGAAATTTTTCTAAAAATATATTTCCTCCACAACATAAGAAAAAGAATGATATAATCAAGATCTAAATAATCTGTGGTGTAATTATATTCATGTAGTAAAATCTGAAGAGATCCATTAACTACCACATGTTTATCGTACATAATCCTGCATCCCTGTCTAGAAACCTATGCATTTCAAAACACCAATTATTTTTATCGAGTGAAGGTATGATCAGAATCAGAGTCGATTTAAGAAGCATTTATAGTTAACCAAAAGAATATTTACACTTCACGTCCCATGAGAATGTCAATGATTTCATGGGAAGATTACTCAATTTTGATGCCAATTTAGAGAATCCATTGAAAAACCATCATTAGTATCCACCAATACCATGGATGTTTTGAATTTCAAATACATCATGGGGTTCCTTCCAAGAGATAATAGCTTTTACCTTCACTAGGTCAACTAATAAGCCATGATTGAAAATTTTATTCCCAAAGAACTTAATTTATAAAATAAAAGATCTACATTGTGAAATATTTACATATAGATGATGATTACTCTGAGTTTCTAAAACAAAAAATTATTGGTTCTTATTCTCATTTGTATATTTGAAATAAAACAAAATATCTCCCTTGAATTCAACCACAATGGTGTCAATATAATGGTGAAATATATGATTCATAAAACACATAAAAACTATAGTATATTCCTCAGAGAAAAAGCAATCATAAAATATTTATAAGGGTTGTACCTTCTCTTCAATGCCTTCTTCGGTATATCAGATTTTAGAACACTGTGGTGATGATAACCTAACCGAAGATCAATCTCCAAGAACCACTTTTTCCGCATCATCTAAATAAACAAATCATCCACATGAGGAGAATGAAATTTCTTCTCAACTGTTACCCTATTTAACTTCTAATGGTTTAAACATAATCAAAGTGAAAAATATAATTTCATAGAAAATACCATATGGGATTCCCATGCAGAGACACAAGGGTGAATTAAACCATTATCTAACAATTCATGTAATTGAATCTTGGGTTCTTTCAACTTCACCAGTGCCTTGTGATAATTATATATCAACATATATTAGGTATATGAAGCCTTTTCAATCATAAAATATACCACTATATCTATAGAAATATTGGAGAAATCATCTTGGAAAATGTTAAAGAAATCTCAAACAACAACATGAAGTTCTTCCATTGATGAGCATTATCAGACTCAAAAGAAACAACAATAGACAAACTTATGTGATTAGGCGAGATGGTCTAGCCTGAATTGACCTCAGTTCCCACTATCCATGAATCATAAGAGTGACCTTGTCTTCAGCAAGAAAGGAAACACAATGATGATAAAAATCAACCTTAGCTCGATGAGAGAAAAAAATACATACAGATGTTGGCATCAAACAGATCAAGATCAAGAATGAGAAAATCCCAGTCTGACTCTATATCAGCTATCAGTAATGAAGAAGTAAGACACTGAAACCCCTTCTATTTCCTCCCTCCCAGATTTGTAACTAACTCCTTTATAAAGGAAATAAGTTCTGTTGAATGTTTATGTTCATCAACAATGTGTATAGATATAAATTAGTTGGAGGCACAAGTATCAAAAAATGTAATTGCTACTAAATAACCAATAAATCATGTACCTCTAATTGTTGATGAACCTAAATTTAAATCCATTGGAAACTCATCTGCATTGTGTAAATGCATCACTCCTCAGGCCTATGGAAAGAGCCCTATAGTCTTTGAATCTTCAGACTGTACTATAGTAGCCTATGGAGCCAATGAACACTGGACATATTGAAGAATAGTCATATATTGATATAAGCGATGTAGATGACCAACACATCCATAACTATTCCATTTAATTCTGCGAATAGAATAAGAATTTCTAGTGTGTCCTCCCTTTTCATGTTGATAAAAATTACATGGAACAATACCAATTGCAATGGACGGTGTAGAGGAGGGTAGCTTCTGAGACCCACCTCGACCACTTCTACAATGAACCAACCACTTCATATTCTTCCCCTATACACCACTAAAGATATAGTGAAATGAAAGTAAAAAGGTTGAAAATCCAAACATGCCTTATATATTCATTTCATCCATCGTAGATCTATCTACCGTCTCTGCATAGGGTGAGAGCTTCAGTATAAACATATGTGATCTAATATCTGGTCCCACCCCTTATTGGTACTTATGCACTTTCGGATGGTAATTCTTTACCATGTATGGAGAAAAATAGACAATCTAGGCAAACCAGTTGATGTATGATGACACCGAACACTCTCTCTATTGAAAATATAGGAACTCTAAATACTATTCTAACAACAGCAACTGTGGACAGAACTACTGAAGAATAGGGTTTTGAAACCCTTCCAATCAAAACCCACATGTTTGTATTCCTAGACCACAGAATCCCACCAACGCTTTCTAGAACCCTTGATCCTGAACACCAAACACCTTACCTTAATTTTCTCAAGTGACTCTAGGATGTCGAATATTTGATCAATTTTATTTTGTTAGTCCACCTCCTCTTGAAGTTCAGCCATCCCCTTAAATGATTTTTTCTTCTCACGCATGAACTGTCATGATTGATATCTCTCCCATCCGTCTCTTAGATGTAAATCAACCAATGCATTCTGAACTTGTCATACGATAGAATTGATGGGGTTTGGATCTATATGTGGGTTTCTTTAAGGAGTATCATCTTTACCTTTCTGAGGAACCTGTGAATGATGTCTCAATGGCATACGGTTTCACACTAAATCATTTGAACGAGAATACAAAAGAATGAATATTAGTACAAACTAAAAAACTCAAAAGAAAAAACTGATATTAAAAAAACCAAAATAAGAGACCCATATCTGAAAATCCCATGGAATCATAAGTCTCATCATGAAAAGAGATAAAAATAAAATTGTCGTGATATATCTCTAATGTCCATACAATTAAATATCCAGTTTACAAAACATCTCAAGATAATGAATCTTGATAATATACATAATTTTATACCATGCTTTAATGAACTGAACCAAATTTCCTCAAACTCAGAAGCTAACCCAATCTTCCATATACCAGAAGGGCATTCCCCTTCCCATGGGCTGGCGACAAGCACCCGGGCATCAAATGACATAACTAATGGATCAATTTCACCCAACCTGAACAACCATATGAAAAACATATATATAGCATGAATTAAATAGTGCAATTCTGTCAAATATATATTCTATAACTACATGGAATATAGTGAAAATTGAACAACTGTAATAGTAAATAAACTCTAATAGATATATCCATCTGCAAAGGACTACAACCAATGGATACTCCAAAAAAAAACATTGAGAAACCACACACTATCTCACCACCAGCTACAATCCCAGCTAACATGAGCCTATATACCTCATTGTGACACCTTTCCTTTCCCTTCACTAGAAAATAGACAATTTTTTATGCACCACCTCAGAGATGTGTTGGGTGTGAGCTAACAGGATCAGTAAGATCCCACCCAGGTGATCCATGACAAATCTTTATTTGAAAAATCATGAATGATATTTTTAAGTAAAAACATGACATGATAATCAATAAATCATTTTTTAGAAAACATGGTAAAAATTTCCATTTTTCCATATCTCTAAAGAGAATAGTTATACTAGTTTCAATGAAAATTTCCCATATCATTTTTCACAAGCATAAAAATGCATATTAAGGCTAATTCAGAAAGCCACAAAATACAAAATAGAATAATAGGTATCACAACACCTAGTAAAATTTTAGGTCTGGGTGGTAGACTAGTCATACCAAAGTAATGAAGTGCACAAATACTGATCCTAGAACAATTGTCTTAGGATGCAGAGGAATACCCCATGAGTAAACCCCAAAAATGTCAATATTGTTCCCCTAGAACAATAGGACTATGAAACATAGGAAGGCCCCAAAAAACCACTTTAATAATAAAAAAATAATAGATGATGGACCCAAGCTAATCCATGAACCAAAGTACACAAGTTAACCCATGTTCTTAATTTCCAAACCAATTGCAATGCTTTAAAACCATTCATACCATTTCACAATCCATTTTCAAAAACATGGGAAAATAAATTATATTTTAAAACCATTTTTCAACACACAGAAAAAATAATTCTAATTTAATAAATTATATTATAAACCCAAAGACGATGGTCTTATTTTGATAGCTTAGATGTGGAACAACTTACCTCCAAACTTGAGTCACACATGCCTGTAACAGAATTTAAAATCAGCGAAACCCAACACCATATACAAAGGCAGTATAATAAAAAACCCGTATCTTATGATTGATCCAAATCTAAAAAAGGGGTTGGTGGATGAGAGGAAATACTTTTAACTTAAAGGTGAATTCTCACCGCACCACGTCTAATGAATGAAAAGGCTTCCAGAATGAGATCTCAAAACAAATCTAGAATAAACTAATAAAAAAATCCAAAAAAAAGATTGGGTATCATAGATCTTGGGTGCTATCCTGCTCAAACACAACAAAGAACAATAAATTACACTTACCCAGAGAGAAACACCACAAACACAATAGTGATCCAAAGCCGATCAGATCAATTAGGAATGAGAGGTGCCTCAATAAATCACAACGGAAGATCTTATTTTTGAGATTGAATGACTCTGGAATGAAATAAATGATCAAATATACAAAATACTTGATTCAATATTAAAAGTAGGACAAGATATAATGTCTAACCCCTTGTCACCTCATGAAGGACTAACAAGATAGTAATGATGAAAAATCCATTGCTTCAGATTAAAAATGTATCATTTAAACACTTCACGGCATGTACCCACCATTTACATTGTGTATCAGTTCATAGAGCGATCTACACTATCATGACTTTTATCTAGCAACTAGTACATGGTGTGTACCATCCTTACACAATGTGTACCTGATATTTAGCCTGCAAAAAATCTATAATACCACTTTTAAGGACTTGAACAAATAAGGAAACTAGTGAGAGGGAAAAGCTTACCCGATAAAGGTAACAACATGTTACCATATTTATTATATTTTATGTCTATAATAAATTCAATTTCATAATTATTGAAAAAATTATTCTATATTTACTACCTGAAATTTATAACACATTCATCAAATCGGATACGCAATAAGGTTTAACGTTCAAGAAAGACTACATCCTCGTGAATTTTTGTCATTCGTTCTTCCACTACATCCTTTCATGGATGGGATTATGAATGAAAATAATATTTTTATATGATATATATGATATACATGTTATTTATAATTTATTTATTCTAAATGAATTATTATATAACATATACATTATTGTTATCCATTTTATGGGAATATGATATCTTCTTTTATATGAAAGTGGAATACCACCACCACAAAGCGATGTGATTTGTTCACACTTTATAAGGAATTTATCAAGGATGGGTATAGATAAATATGTGATATATATGTCATAAAAATTCTAATATATATAATATATATATCATTAAATTTATTCACATCATAATATAACAAGAAAATGGAAACATTGTTAATGTGTACGTATAACCTACCATCTCCATGAATGATGTTTTTAATTTTATATTTCTATATTTTATAGATTATTTTAAATAATTATATATTGAAAACATATTATATTTATATAGTTTTTTTCTTATATGAATATGGAAATAATTATAAAAATAACAGGACCAAGAATAAAAAATCAAAACATATATGAAAAACAAAGAAGATAATACCCAAAACGTAACTATAACATCATCGTGTTAATTAATATATAATATAATGTCCTAATGAAAAAATTTCTAGTATGATATATAATAATATGGTATTATAGAAGACTAATAATAAACATAGATTTATTATACATGATTTTTTAATGTTTATAATGAATTTCAATACTTAATGTAAGGGTTTTCTCGTCTAACTTTTAGTTCTTTGAGATATATGCAATGTTCCCAAATTATTCTTGTTTTTAGGGTATATACATCCATATGAAATATAATATCATTAATTTAATTTATTTAATGATAAAAAAATTTCAATTGATTATATTATTTGACATATATCATGATTTAAATGTTACCCAATTAGTAATTGTATTTCATGTCTCACGTTTATTTTTATCATATATATGCCATATTCACAAATAATATCATTCCTGAAGTTTATAAATTTACTATTAATGTATTCAATGATTTATATCCATAAAAACAGGTTTATTATTATATCCATTTGATTATCTATATTTCCTGGGTTTTCTAGTTCAAATGATTTATAAATCGGTTAGGTAATTTTTTCATGATCTTCCCTCATTGAGCCAGATGTTCTTTTATGAACCTATATTTTCTTATGAGGTGTATATAATTAAAATTTACATATTATATATGGTATTTTAATATTCAATTAATTTTTTTCTTTCGTGGGTTATTGCAATTTGTAGTTTCCAATCTGGTTTGAGATTATTTCGACAATCTCATCATTTACCAAGTTTGTTTTTTATTATGCTCTACTTAAGAAAAATTTTGATCCATCTCTTTATAACTATATTCAATTTTATTCTCTAATTTTTATTTATGATTATCTCCATATAATAGTACAATTTTTGTACAATTTTTAATTTAATATAATTAAACAAATATTTTTATGAAAATATATCATGGTTTCTCTCTTCAGTGAGAAATCTATTTTATTAAAAAAATGTCTTCTAAAAAATATTAAAAAATGTTTTTAAATGATATTTTAAGATCATTTTCAAAGATAAGGATAAAAAAATAATTATGTATTAAAACATGTTTAAAATAGTTTTCAAATCATCCTTTATAATCTTTCACGGTTATTTTCAATGAAAATTCTTTTATTTTTTTTCATTAAAATGATTTTTTTAAATAAGAAATGATCATTTCTTCAATAAATGTATTTAAAGGAAATTTCAAAACTGTTTTTCCATTGTAGATGAAATAATTTGATATAGCTTATTCATTACCTGAGATAAGATCTAATGACACCATTAATTTTCTATTGGTGAAGGGATTATGTTTAGGATGACAAGTTTATAAAATCCATCTCTTCTATGCGATATTCTAGGATAAACTGATTTTGAAGCCCACTTATTTTCAGTGGTTATGCTATGATGAAATTATTATGAAAACTATAACTTTTACATAGGTTGTGATATTATTTCTATGAAAACCATCTCTTTTTATGGGTCATAATATAACAAAATCATTGATATCTTGTGGGACACATATGTATGAATTCATTATTTGATGGTTGGGGTCTATATCTCCCTCTAATTCATTAGGTAATGTTTTATATCTCATGATAAGGACATGACTAGAATTTTATGTAAAACTAAATCAATAATATAGTGGAGGAATGAGTATTGAACTCATTTTTGTAACACATATATGGATAAAATAAAGAAATTGATTTAATAATACATTGATTCAACAAGAAGTGAACTCAATTCCACAATACAAGGTTGGGATGGTGAGTGAACATGGATTAGTAATAAAGGGATGGAATGGGTAGTAAACCTGGTTAAGTAATTCAAGGCCAAAATGGGGATTTAAAGTGGTTAATTAAAGGTAATTATTGACAAATATTGTCTTGGGAGTGAAACATTACTCCTAAGATGGTTTGTGGAGTGAATCTCATTCACTAAGATATTCTTGGGAGTAAGTATCCACTACTGTGGAATACTTTTTATATGTTAATGTTTTTTCCAAAATTCAACATCTTATTTCTATATAATTTCATCATGGATTATTCTCTTGGTTCCCTTATGATTCATGTGTTATGTACTGGAAATATTTATACCACGAATCACATATATCATCATTGGTATGTTGGGTATGATCTTTAATTTTTACTCTCTTGTTTTCATACACATGTGATCATGTTATGATTATGTATTTTACTTGTTTTCCATTTCTAAGAATTTGATATCACCATTTCTTATGTTTCATTTCCCCATGGTTATGAATAATGGTTTTAAGTAGGTTTGCTAAAGAGGATGATCATTGTGGGTGATGTAGAAGATCAGTCTCTAAATCACAATAATGTATTCAAAGATTCCAAATACTCTAAACTATTATGGCCCACAATAAGGTGCTTGTATGTTGTGATGAATATTAATCTAAAATGATGTAATATCAATTTATGTTATTATTTGATCACTATATACCAAAAATATGTAACTCTACTAAAATAGATATTTATAGGGATGTGATCCTTATGAAATCATATTATCTGACTTTTATATAATTTTTTATACTAATCATGGATTGTTTTCTCAACAAAGATTCCATGATAATTTCCACGATATAGAATTCAACCCTAAAAACAACCCATGGTCTCCTGTTAATACAATTTGAACTCTATACTCTATATTAAAAATTACTCCCATTATATTGGGGAATTGAACTCAATCATAATTATATATTTTTGGGAAAAATGACTTTAATAGTCATAACAAGGATGGTTAGGATGAAAACTAATTATAAATTAAATCATGATTCAATTTTATCTTATTAAAACCCATTACTTTTTCATTAGTTAGGAATAATTAAAAGTGTGATGATGTAATTTATTTTTTAGAGGAGAATGTAATGACCTAAATCTTTACTATGTATTTTATTTGACAAAATATTCTTGTAATATCATATTATACATGAAACACCAAAAAAATAAAAAGATGATGTTTTTAAATTATAATTTTACTATTACATGATAAATGTTAAATTAGTTGATAAAAATGGATGTAACCAGATTTAAAAATCCCTGGAAGAAAGGAAATAAATGCCATTGAGTAATGAACATATCCAATACATATCACATTTTCTAGTTTTTGGGAAGGGTTATCATTTTTATCTTTTTAGCATAATTCTGTGATTATATCAAACAATTACAGTATGAGCCAAATCATATGCAAGATAAATTCATGCTCTTGAATATTTTTGTGATATATATGCTAAGGGGATCACCACCTTTAATAGAGACTAGTGTTTATTTTATGTATATATTTTTCATAGAGGTCTATAGAAGTTATGTAACTGTAAATTTTGATAATATAATAAAAAATTTATTAATATAATAATTTTAAATTACATATATTTTACACATTTTATATTTAGACATTCAGTGTAAAGGTAAATATTTTTTTTATAATTCATTTATATTTAAATTATAATGACTAAATTTATAAATTTCAGAAGATGAATATGTTAATAATAATTATAAATTTTTAATTATAAGTAAAAAATAACTCAGTATGAATTCTACTATTTTTTTAAAAAAAATCCGAGGAATTATAAATATTAATTTTGTTAAAACTACAACTTTCATGAAATCATCATAATATAATAATTAATTAAATGTGATTTATACATTTTTAATTATATATATATAATAAATCATTGAAATTTAATATTATATATTTATAGAACAAACATATATCGTTTTTCAAACATAAGTAATATTTTACTCTAAAAAAATTATTCCCTTATATTAAAAAATTTATTTTTCATTAATTATTAAAATAAAATCAAAAATGTATTTCATATTTTTCATCAATATGTTAATATTATGTAATATATTCTATTGAATGTTTAGCCATGAATGTATGATTACTGAGATTAATGGTAATGACCATGATAATAATAACACTATAATTTTCAATGAACAGTTTTATTATTATCATTTCATTTTCATCTAATTAAATATATTAATATTATTTAAAAATTCACATTAATAAAATATTAATCTTATATTTTAATATATTATCACTCAATCAATTTTTAATTTTTAATAACAAAACTAATAATATGAAATGTTGAAAATAATATATTTTTTTTACAAAGAAGTTTTTCTTTTTATAAATTGCAATTAATTAAAATAAAATATTATATAAATAAGATATTGAATTATATTTAATGGAAACTAAATTTTGGATTATCACACCCGATTATGGTTAGAGGGTAATGTTTTTATGTTTATTATATCATAATTTACCAAGGAAAATACTTTTCACCTGAGTAAAAAAACAATGGTAATAAAATATGAACTAAGGACTTATAATATGAGATAAATGAGTTTATAAATACCTTTAAGGGTTAATATATAAGAAATTTCTACAAAACTCAAATAATTATATCTTTTTGATGCATTGGCCCATGAATAACAACATTCTATTATTTAAAAATAAACAATACTAAAAAAATCCCTTCTCTTCCTATATAAATGGGGAGACATCCATCCCTTCAATGACATACAAATCCCTTTTAATTAATTCCTAAATTTAATAACTTTTTATCCTCTAATGAATATCTTTATATTTAATAATCTTCTAAAATCAATTAATTTTCATAATCCCATTATTACAGTGGATTATTCCATCAAAATAATCAGGGTCCAAAAGTTGTTATTACATAACACTGGTATTTTTTTCTTCTTTATTCCATTATAAGAAAATTCTAAACAATTATATAAAGACATAGTATTATTAGAATAATTTATTTTCAATATATTACTATTGAAACACTATTTTATTCCATCATATCTACTAAAAAATGATAAAATAACATTGATCATGTGTTGTGAGAACTACCACCTCTGCGAAATAACTTCTTCACATTCTCAAAAAATCTAATATTTTTTTGTTAGAATGATGGAAATAAAAAAAAAGTGACATCTAAATATTAAAATGTTTATAAAGTTTATAATACACCTTGATTTCCTCTCATTCATCTGATAATGAAATTTTTAGTCATGTGTTGTACACACGACAACCTTCCCAAAGTTACAAATTTCATCTTAATTTTTATTCTTTAAACAAAAATGATAAAATATATTTAAAAACCAGTAAAAACTAAATAACATCAATATGAATAGGTTTTAATGATATTATTTAAAAATAAATAATTATTTTAACCATACTCACCCATCTAATTATAATATATTCAATATTAGATCGGCCTAACCACCAACATAAATTATTCTATAACTTATATCAATGATTTCATTGGGAACATAAATCATAATGTTATATTATATTATTATAAAAATAAGTGATTTTATTTCTCTATAATGATTATATTAATTATTGAAAATGTTATTATAATATATTTTGCGGTGTCTAAATCTATTCTAAAAATCAGAAATTGATTTCATTTTCATTCTATAATACTAAAAAAATCCTGGTATGAGATAATATATATATAAATAAATAAATATTATTAACTATATTAACTTAAATTACCATGTAATTATGATATTTTGGAGATGAATAAAGAATTACTTCGCTATTATAAAACTAGTTCAAATTAAACCTTATAACTCACACATGGTTTTGAAAGAATATAAAAACTAACCTATATATGTGTAGAGAATAATTATAAATGTTTTTTATCTAAATTTATAGAATTGAATAATTTTTTAAAATATGTAATTTTGGTATGTAATTTTATTTCAAATGATATTTATTCACTTTAGATGATGTTATGAATTTGGGTAAAGGATTCACATCTCAATTTTAATTTCATTAGATATATTTTTTATTATTATTGTTTTTTCTATGTATGGTTGTATAAATATCATATATAATAAATTTTATAATTATATTGTAGTTATTCAGAATATTTAACTATCCATTTTAAATCGTATCCTAGAAGGTTTTTCTGTTCCATGATTTCTGATGTTCTAATGGTTTCATTGACTCAATTCTGATATATCCCATCTATTTTTTACTTGAATATACAGTTCAATAATTCATTGATCCTTCCAATTCCATATTTTAAAACTTATTTTCTATATTTTTATCTATGAAAATTATTTCCAACCATTCATACTATCCAATTTCGTAAAAAATCAATGTAAAATTTTAATTTTTTTATTAAGAACTCTCATTATTAATAATGAATCTTATCTAAAATCTCTATATTTTCATTCCAGAAATTTTTTCCCAAATTTTTATAAGTAACATGTGGATTAATTCATGTGATGCACTTAACAATCATTATCAATTTTAAAATGAAAAATTTATATCCATATTTTGGAATTGAATGTTCAATAAACGTGTTTCAAAATATTGAAATTCATTATATATCATTAATATATTCCCCATCATCCACTCCATTAATTATATATAAAAGTTTTATATATTTTTCAAGATTCTGTTATTATATTTTTATATAAGATAATGTTTTAATATATCTCAACATCTATCATTATTATCCTTTTCAAATGACTATCAATATAAACTACTGAATTTGTCCCATTGAAGTTCTTCATATAAATAAGAAAAGAAACAATTTTTTAAGAAATTTTCATAATAACATAATTCTAATAATTTTAAATTTTTTTTACATGTTTCATGTTGTTACAAGTTTAATCATTTTACCATTATTTTATCAATTTTATTTAAAAATGGGTTTCATGAAAATGGGAAATTTTTATTAGGCCTTTGTAATAAAAATTATACAATTATTATATATGTATTCTTCATATACATGTTAATTCCTTATAAATGTTTTCATAAATGAGAAATATTAAATATTTATATGATAATTGATCCATTACTTCCTTTTTTATTTATATTTATAATTATTTTATAACCATACTTTTTCTATAATGTATTTTCCATTGTGAATTATATAATTTTAATTCATTTGATATAATGATGATTAACTATATATCATATATTGATTTATTGAAAAATTATCAAATTATTCATATAAAACATTCACCATATTATGTCATTTTGGGTGATACTTACATTGAATGCTAGTCCATTTATCGAGTGAGGAAATATTAACAATATGCACAAATCCTAATTAAATATAGATGATTTTTTATTACATATGTTTTTTTGTTAGTTATTATATTATATATAAATTTCCTACTATGTTGAATTAATTAGGATAAATTAGTGACAGGTGGGGTCTAGTATAAATAACTCATTGATTCACTAATAGGTAACATAATAACAAATTTATTGGGTATTTTTTATACCTTCACAAAATACAATATTTCGTAAGAATTGAGCCTTGATGGTAATATCATGATCTTAAATATCATGATTTCAATGGTAGGGGATGGAAAATATGTTGCTGAAATTAGAAATTTCCTCACAAATATACCATTTAATATTTTCCATGTGTTTATTTATTGATATATAAACTATAAATATGAAATTATTATATTTTCTACTGATTATGGAATTATTTTTATTATCAATTCATGTTATATTATTTATTCCCATATTACGATCACTAATGATCTTGTATTTTTGTAACATATATTTTCCCTTTTTGTCTATTTAAACTCACGCCATAATTTATTTTATTTCCCAAGGTCTTGATGAATTGTTTTGGATGTGATATATCAAATAGTATTTTTTGTGTGTTTTTTTTGAAGAAGAGGATGTTTTAGTTGGGAATAATAATTATTTTTTATTTTGTGTAAAAAATCACCATTTGATTAAGTATACATGGGATTTTTTAGTTACTATATTTTCCTAACACATTAAAATTAAAAACTAAAATTTCCTTCACATATAGGTGACTCAATGTTAGTTAGTGATATTCTAATTATTGTGTGTTAAAAATTTGTCACTCTAATTCACTTAAATGATTGTATGTAGATAATGTGTTTGTTTAAAAAGGATTTGGTTCTGCATTCCTAAAAAGATACACCCTCAATCCTTTTTTATAAGACAAGGATACCCCACCATTTATATGAAAAAATAAAAAAAATATATCATTCAACCCCTAGGTTCATTGATAAACTTGATTATAATGTGCATACCCCCATCCACTGATCATCTCTTGATGTACTAGTATTTCATCTATAGGTAGTATCACATTTCCCAAAACAAAATCTATCATTACCTTAAATTTCACCCAAACCTCCTATAGTATTATTCAATCCATCTTATGGATAAGTTTAAATAGAATCTCAATGATATTATTCTCTTTTGGAGTACAAATCCCACCCATAAATGAAATATTCATAACATATAGCTCTAAATGATCCTTATTAAATTTATTAGGATCATCCTTATTTTCATAGGGTTAGTCAAATTGTCACTTAGGTTCCAGTATTCTAGATAATTATCACACCGATAGTAAATAATCATTATGTTCTTATTAAACAAACACATCACGCATGAAATCCTGTATAAGGTCAGATGAAAGTTAAACAAATAAAAATAATCATGTATTATCACCCAATTCATTCTGCAAAAATAGGTGGAACCACATACACCAAATTATTGTCTTCCATAATTATGCATGAATAACCTACTAATAACACCACAATTGAGTGAATATTATATAACAATATTTTAATAATTTATTTGAAAATATAATCATGTCCCTCAAATTAACACATGATATCACTATGGTTATTCAATAAATGTGAACATACATAGATTCAATACCATATCTTTATTCCTAATTTAAAACATACAAACAAAAAAATACCAAAACCTTAGAAAAATGTTTATACCATTTTATATTGTCGCAACCTAGTATGAAATTTACACTTATGTGAAATGTTTCATGATATTAAGTGTGCTCCACAATGAATAGTTTTATTCTTCTACATCTAAGAGTCTAAAGACAATTCTTGGTGATCAATTGTCCCTCTAATGACCTATCAGAACATAATAATGAATATATACACCAAATATTACTATAAATGTGTCCATAAAAGTTCTATGATATCTCTTATTAACTATTTAACATGTTACTGTGGAAAATTTCCATTCTATATAATGTAATGCACAAAATTTGTACACAACTAATTAGTGTAAGTACATGAATATTAATTTAATATCATATAAATTGTTTACATATTGAAATGATTTAACAATATTATATTCAATTAGTTAATAATGAATTTAGTGAAAATGATGATAATCAATTAATCTTAGGCCTTTTTTCCAATATCGATATATCCTCTGATCTCTAGAATTGAATAAAAATCTAAACATATTGCTCATCATTATCTCTTATTCAAAATTTACGGTATAAAATCATCTAATATATATAAAAATGGCACCACATAATTAATGGGCCTATGTCAAGGCCATTATAAACACATGTATTTTATATTAACTTCTCATATCTAATCCTAATCCAAGGTATTATATAATGGTACAAACATTATATTAGTTTTCGTAACAAAAAAAGTTCGAGTAAAAAACTTCAAACAACACTTTCTTTCCATCTCTTATAAAAACATTTCAACCCCATTTATCTAATAAATGTACCACAATCACATTATAAATAATTTTCAGTCAGAATACAGTGTGGTATAAATTTTTCATTAAAAATTATTATTTTTTATTTCACTTTAAAAATTTATGATTCATTGTTTTCAATTGTTAGATATTGGGTTTTATGCCGCTAATTTTTTTCTCTGTTTTATCAAAAAAACTTGAAAATGGAATAGGGAAAATAAAAAAAATATGGATTTTAAGAAAATAAAAAACCAAAAAATTCATATAATTCCAATGTCACATAAAAACATAAATATATAGTTCCTAACAACTTTTTAAAATAAAATTCAAATTCCCAAAACACCTAAAACAATTATTAAATCAACAAATAATATGTGAAATTATAATTTTTTTATATTAATTTTAAAAGCATTAAATTTGATTTTAGTATAAAAATAAATTTCATTCTAACAAATTAATTTAATAAAAAATTAACATATAAACAAATAACTTCAATAATTTATTTAGTGTGTTTAACCCCCCTTAATCTAGAAATTAACGAAATGTTTTGGATATTTTAATATGTATTCAAATTTAAAATTTATATAACATCAAAAATTAACATATAAAACCCTTTAATAACATTCACATAAACTCAATATGAATTTTTATAGTATTGAAACACACATGACACAAGAAAATAATTTTATAAACATCAATTATATCCCTTGATTAATTTTTATTAATTATTCCACTGATTATTATAATAAATATCAATTACATTTTTTCAAAACACTATTTGAAATATTGATATAATCATGAATTTATATATCTCTAGCTAAAAACACATTATTAAAATGAAAATAGAAATAAAAAATTTATGAAAATTTATTCTCCAAGCACAGAACTAATTTCATATTCCAATTATTTTTGTTAAATATTAGAACCCTAAATGGAGTTTAAAATCATATAGAGTCACATGTACAGTCACCTGTATAAGAAATTTGTCACCTAATTCACCTATAGAGCATAATTTTGGCAATAAATGTAGCCTCAAATCCATTGAAACAAAAATAACAATGGAAATCACTAAATAATATACATAATATATGGAAGTAAAAAACGAGAGTTAATAATGTTCACAACCATTATATGAAAAAACATTGCTATTAAATACCTTACTAAGATATATATATAAATACCACTGTATTGTTATTCTATGATAAAATAAGAGAGAATGAACTCTGTAATATTAAGAAAATAATATATTATCTTACTACGTGTTTGGTCAATCCAAATGACCCAATTGATGAATAAATTACATATAAAATGACATATCTCTTTAGTAGAAAATGAATTTATATACTTTATTTTAAATAATATTTACAAAAACCCTTTAGAGTACTCCATCCAGTTCTATCATGTACCTCATGTATTTCGTAGGCAACCCCTTCCATTACAACCACCACTGGGTACCTTGTACATCACACCAAGTATCTTGTGATACATAACGAGTTATTTATACAACATTCAACCATTAAAACCCATTATCTCTTCCTCCATCAACATCATACACCCCTATTCCATAATATTTAATATAAACCCTGGCCTTTTCCACTCTTCCTCCAATTAAATAGTCGCCCTATGTATTTCCCTATGTCTATCACCTTCCACCATACTTCCTATGTCATATAACCAACAACATATTCATTCCAAACCTCCAAATTTTTCCGACCATATTTTTTCAACTACAACCCAAACCCAATTCCCATCATTCCTCTATCAGCTACCATCCCTAACCATGATTCTATCCAAAAAATATCTTCTCTTAACATTATCATTGTTCATAGTTAATTAGATATTTTTAATGACACTGATTTCAACCAATAGGAAATAAAAAACCAAAATATATAACTAAACCAATTGATGATTAGTTCAATATAGATATAAAACAATTAAAACTGTTTTTATGGGCACATAAAATATTATATCCACAAATTATATACTGAAAAAAATTGCATTATATAATCATGATTATTAGAAACAATATAAAAACCTAAAAATTTATATATAATGATTCTATGATAATGAAAATATCAATGTAAAATTATTAGTGTATTGAGAATATCTCTTAAATAGGATAAATTTAATATTAGAATAAAATGAATATTTTAATGGATTACCAAGATATAAAATGGAAATGATTGACAGGGATAGAATAATGTGTTGGGTTACTATCAATTTAGTCTGATGTCTTATATTCAATAAATCATCACATATTTTCTTTATTCTTCCACATGATAAAAATGAATAATTATTAATATTATAATCAAAATTATTAATAGGAAAATAATCATCATTTCTACACATAATAATGATTTATATTCCATTTATAATTGTTTACATCAGGATAATATTTATTTTGAATGTTAATGTTTTCAAAAATTAAAATGAAAAAAACTGAAATATAAAATATTCATTTACAGAAATTATGAAATTAAATAATTTAAAGTAAATTTTAATAGTTTATTTTTGTTTGAATTGATTAATTTTTTTTTATTTTAACTAATCCTACACACGCCTATCTGAGCTAACCCAACCCTCTCTACCCCTTAGCCAAATTACTTATCCTACTTTAATCTAATGTTCCATCTTTCACAAATCATCTAAAAAAACCATAATTCACAATGAGTCCCAATACTTCTCCAATTATAGTACCATATTCATACATCATTACAAAATATCAATTTATTTACTACTAAAATAATTTAAATGTAATCATTTTATGTATTATATATTTTATTATGTTTTTTAAAGTCATGAGTTTATTATAAAATTATTTTTAGATAAAATGAATAGAAAAATATATTTAATTAATTATGAACATATTATTTTTCAAATGAAACATAATTATTAGTAACCCATTTGATATCAGGTCCAGTTCCATAATTTTTATATTTTTATTTTTCATTTCTACGTTATAATATTCAACCACATTATTATAATTTTCTCTCACTTTTGGTACACATAAATGATTTTATAAACATTATATTCATGAATAATTTTACATTTTTATTTTATAAAATCATTCATTTTTATTTATAATTTATGAATATTTCTCTATAATAGTAGTGTGTTTTTCTATACTGGATTATAGAAATTTAAAACTACTTTCTATAAAAAAACTGATTTTTTCTTTTTACATTTAAAAAAGTGGGGCACCTGTAAATTTATATTGTAATTAAATACTATATTATCATTCTCTATAAAAAATGTGTAACTAATTTTATGCTAATTTTTACATTAAATTTACATGAACTAATTAAATGATGATTTTAAGAATTTAAAAATTATTAGTATATGTTAGTGATAAACATTTTTATTCATTTCAATTTTAATTTTACTATTTTTTAAAAAGTGTGGTATAGGTGATCTTAATATTTACTTTCAATCTAGGGTAATATATTTAAATATATAAATTTATATATAAATATATATTAATGGATTTGATCACATATTGTATTTCCTTCAACTGTATATAAGTTATACAATTGTTGTTTAATTTTTTTAAAAAATATATTTTATTTTCCAAATAAAAAATATAATGAAATCTTTTTAGAAATTTTTTTAAGGAATTATTAATTATCTATATAAAAAATTTAAAATTTATTTTTTTCTATAAAAAAAATAAAGTATGTAGAAGTAATACATACCACTTATTGAATAAATTATTTATAGATTTGTAATTATGATCATTTACAACAAGTTATTTCAAACAAGTTTCTAAAATTCTTTTTGAAAAAATTGATTTTTTCCAATTTCTTAACTCTTATTCTTATGATTTATGTGTACGTGTGTGAATATTTTTTCCATAACCTAACATAAACAATTAATTTATTCAATATTTTTTTAATGTAACAAGTGAAGTAATAATATATGCATATGTTTTGTAAAACAATTCACAAGTAGGACATTGGATATATTTTTCATATATGATATGTTCGTTAAAATTTATACTTAATATCGCATTTCTAATTATATTTGATTAGATTCTACTTTGGTTGGTATTATTTATCGGTGTAACATCTATTATGGATATTTAAATATATTTTAATTTTTTTCTTAGTATTCAAGACATTGATATTTATTTTTTTAGTAGCATATGTTTCTTAAAATTTTCATTTTTTTATTTAATTTGATTGTAACTGTAATAAAAGTATTATAATTATGTTTATGGATTTCATTTGATTTAAAATTATTTTCATGTGATAAAAAATAGGTTAATTATAAGTATCATAATTTGGCTTCATAATAACTTTATAAAAGAACTAATAGATTAAATCCGTATTTAGGTTCCATAAAAACCAATAGTTTTATAATTATTATTATAACAAAGAAACCATTTATTTTTACAGCATAATGTTTCCATTACCCTTAAATTTGTACCAAAATATTCTCTAATAGTTCAAAACAAAATTCCTCTTTAATATTCCTCTATAAAATTAAAATTCTCCTCATCAAGGTATCAACTTGTAATGAAATCATAATTTGACACAAATTCATTTTCCTTTATACAAATATTAAATTTTTGTTATGAAATAAATATTTCTAAAACAATTAGTTTATAGAAAATTATAATCAAATTATAGAGTTTATATTTATTTATATTCTAGGGAAAATATGTCACGAAATAAACTATTTATTATAAATATGTATAATATATTTTTATTTATTTATTGAGGGTATTTTTTAGTTAAAAATAAAATCATAAATAATAATTTTCATATAATTTATTAATCATTTTCAGGAAATCCATTTTCTAATTTACCCCTCAAGAAGATAAATTTTTTTAATAGTCTGTTAATCCTCCAGAAAAATTTAATTTGGTTATATATCTTGAAAATATATTATTGTGGATTGAAATTATTATCCCAAAATCAGTTGGGTGAATTTTTCCTAAACCAATCAATTTCATTTTGTAACACTAGTAAAAATCATCCCATTACACTTACAACTTTTGAAAATCATTTTGATAAGAAGTAATCCTTTTATTTTATTCTATTAAATCATATTTAATTAATTTTCTAACTAAATTCACTTTAAGTGTCAAAGGAACACTTATTTCAATAATAATTCTAGAAATACATATATAGAAGAACATATCTTATGTGATGTCAAGTGATATTAATCTCTTTCATCATTTGATGTATAAAATCAATGTTTCTTAAGCCACATTCATAATATTCATAGAAAATGAGATTTTGATTATTCTTTTATCAAATTATTATATTGAGACAATGTTATCTTTTTCAAACAAATCAGTTTGAATGGAACATAAATATTTTTAGTTATATTAAATTTTATTTTGATAATATATTTAAAATTTTTAGAGAGTAATTCCTCTAATGTAAAATAATTTTTAAAAGACATTATTTTGTGAAGTGAGAATTTATTTTAATATAATCCTAAATGATTTACAGGCAATTAATTATTTTTTGAATGTTTTGATAAAATACTATTGTTATTTAACAATTTTAAATTTAATCTCCTCCTTCTTTTATATACCACCATTAAGTATTATTAAGAGGTGTATAGTTTCAATGGTAAAATCCTGGTAGTTTACTTGAAAAAAAGGATTATTTTCAACATTTGTTTCACCGTAGTATAATGTTACTATTTTTTCATTAAGGGGAGTATGGATAATTGTTATTTCCAATATTATATTTATTTAAAGGGGAATAATAAATGTTTAGTCATTACCACAATAGGATATTTTATATTAGTATTTTTATATTTGAATTTAATTTAATTCAATTGTTTTTAAATTCTGAATAAGCGGTTACCTAGTTATAAAGGATTAGATATAATTAAATCATTACCATATAGTCATTGATTGGAGTGATATACTGAAAAATATTTTTTAAACCAAAATTTAAATATATAGAAAGTAGTTCTTTCTTTACCCCTCTTAGGTGATGTTTGGAATTTATCTTTTAATATTATAATGTATATATGTAATAATTTAAATAATTGTGTGGGTTATAAGTGTGAAGGTGTACATTTTTTATTTCAATATGTTTCATGTTTATAACATATATGTTGTATTTTTTTATTATCTAATGTATAAAATATATCTATTGTTTAATTTTATTAGTTTACAAAAATGAATATTTTTATTTCATGTATATTCATGATACAATATTATATGATAAGGATTTGGGGTTATAATATTTAATTACTATATATTTTAAGTCATTGGATTCTATTATTTAAGGTTACAATACATGTTTTATGGTATGTATATTTTTGGGGGAATTTTTATTGATTTAATTATATATATATATATTCATGTTTTATTTTAAAAATTATCATGTATTTGGTTTAGTTTTTGTATGTTTTATTAATATTGTATGACTATGTTTATATTTTTTACATTAATAATTTATTTTATATTTTTTACTTTTTTATATTTGTAGGTGAGATAGTTTAGTGAATTTTTGTTTTAATTTGGTGGATTTCTAGTTCATTTAAAATATTCCATTTATTAATACTAATGATTCAATTTTATGATGTTTATATTTTATAGGTTCTTTTATAAAAATTTCAATTTGGAAATCTAAAAAAGGCTAATCATTGTAATGTTTTAGGTTTACAGGTTTATACACATTAATATTTTATGTCATAAATATTCATATTTGTATATTTAATAGATTATATGTTTTTAGAAATAGGTTAAAGTTGAAAATGTTCCCTTGAAATGATTTCATTCATAGTATATTATGTGAAATCATTTGAAGAATATAGGTAAGATGTTGTTTATTTTCTTTTGACATGTTTTTATTTTAAAATTTTCAACTCAAGCATATTAATGCTTTCATGTATAACTTTAATATATTATCAATTACATGATATAAAAATATAGGATGTGGATATTAGAATTTTTTAACATTTAGGATACGTGTATATTTCTAATAGTATTTATTTTTAAAAAGTGGTGACATCAATATGTACTCATTGTATTAAAAAAATACTACATTCAAACTTCATTCATAGTTTCCAATGCTATAATTTTTAAAACATAAATAGCAGATTCCATATGAAGATACAAATGTTTTGATTAGAAATGAAAATAATTAACACTATTTTAAAAACACACTATAATGTAACCACAAAATTTTCTTACTATTTCATTTAACAAAAAAAATTGTGACCACTTTTGGGAGTCGTTATAATTTATTTTTTTACAGGTTTTTTAATGTGAAATGAGGGTAAAATGTAAAAAATATTACTTAAGGAGTTAATTTTATTATAAAAAATAACTACAATGAAAATAATTTCATTTTATATCTCTATTATCGAATTGAATTTTCACCCTATGTTTAATGTTTTTGGATTTTTTGAATTTAACATTTAAAGGATGATACCTGTTAGTGTAAAATATATGTAAAATGAATTAAAGGGAGGAAAAGGCCTAATTTTTTAAAAACATTGTATAACGACCCATGAATAATTTATGGCATATAAAATTTTATCATATGTGAATCTAATATAAAATGGAATATATATTATTGAAATTATATATTTTTAACTAAAATTCCTTTTATATATATACTATAGTGTATATAGATATTAATAATTATAACTAAAATTTATTTTTAAGTTTAATCATATTTTTTTTACTTTTAATATCATATTACAATTGACTAAAAAATAGAATTTTCAATCATATTATCTAATGAAAATTTTAAATCATTCCTTATTTTTTTGAAGAAAATATTATCTATATTTAAAATTTTCATATATATTATTTAGGAATTATTAAATTTTATGTGTATTCTAAAATATTTCAATGCAATAAATTTATTAAAAAAATATACATAATAATAATTTTTAAATATTAAACAAATTAAATTCATTATTGTTAATAAATAAAACCCAATAACCATTGAAAATTTATAATAATTATTTTTTATAATTACAAAAATATATGTATATGAAATTGTAACAACCCAATACAGCTCGAATGTTGTTCCACCTTAGTGTTTTAATTAGGGTTAAATTTTAATTTATGAGGAAGAGGATATAATAAAATATATTTTCTCATAGTATAATATTTATTCTTGTTGGTTTTTTAGTAGAAATTTATTTCTATTGAAAATGAAAAGAGTTTGAAAAATAATTTCCACAAAATTCAACCATTAGATATTTTAATTTAATGAAATGAACACAATTAGTATACCATTGTATCAAGAAGTCAAACATTTTCGTTCATTGTGGTTGATGAAGACCTAAGATTGGATTTTATTGTGTTTTCACCACCAAAGGTATCAACTAATTATAGAAATAACAAAGAAACATTCATGTAATGATGTCTATGGTTTACTAGAATAATGAATTAATGGTGAAGGAGAAACAAAGAGCATCAACTATAACTATTTTTTTTCAAGAAGATGCCTTTTTTCCGGAACTAGTCCACCATATATAGGTTTTAGAGAGACTCCTTAAACCCTCCATCATTATACTAAAAATTTAGTAAATACTATTGTTATGAAAAATATTATTCATACTTTTAATGTTTTAGATTACCAATGAATGAATCAGTTAAAATTACAATGATTGGTATAATTAATAGAAACTCCATTTTAAATTTTACTATATTACTGAACATTTTTACAAAAGAAAATAAAATAAATTGAATGATATTTTACAATATAATCTATTAAGAACTCTTTCAATGATAACATGAAACCAATATAAACTGTTACATAATAAGAAATATATCGGAAATAAATACTCTATAATGATGGTTAAGTTACAATATTTATTAAATAACTCCATTAATCAATCATTTTCACTAATTCTTTTTAGACATCATAGGATTTACCCTTATGTGACATCATATCAAATAATTTCTAAAAAAAATAAAAAACTTCTTTTGGATATCACACAATAATATTTTTAGATATCATATCAAATAATTCTATTTTTTTTCAAATACAATATAAAAAACAAATATTTATATATAAGTACTATTTAGGTTACCCTACTAACCTTTTGTAAAAAATATAATTAACAACTCATAATCAATATTTATAATCAAAGTGAGACCTCTTGTAATGTTTTCATGACTCCTAATCTAAAACGTAATCAATCAACATCATAGTAAAAAAAATCATATCTTCATAACATTGAAAACATGTTTTATTTAGACATTTTGTAAAATCATATAACCTAGTTTTCAAATATGTTGATATTCATTAAGAAACATTGAGTTTATCAATATAGTGATAGTCAATTCATATATTCTTGATTCACATAGAACATATGATATAAGAATAATTAATTACTTCCATGTTATTAATTGAAACTGATTATTAAATAATATATCACCTAAAAATGTGGGTAAGAACATATAATTTCACACATATATAAATTTATACACACTGCCACTTTATTAGAAAATTGGGATATAGTATTTTATTCTTATTATAGAGGATGGAAAATGTATTTTTGTTAAGAAATATCTACCACATAATAAATAATATACCCTAGTAATCCTTGATTAACATATACATGATGTTTACCTGAAAAATGTATCTAAGTAAAAAAAATTCAAAAGTTAGTTCTCACGTTAAACTCATATAATTTGGTTGATCATAAACATTCATGCCCAGTATATTATAGACATAATTTATTACATTGATTTTATTAAACCTATATTTTTTATTCAAAATAATTATTTATTTAGGTCTCATTATTTAACATTTATCTCCATGAAAGACTCTCATAATATTGATCTTAACATCTCATAAAAACTCAATTATTTCCAAGATGGTAATTCACCAGGGATAAATTTGAAAATTAACTCTAGTGGTCATTTATTACACAACATTCATGACCTATATTAATTACATAATTTAATACTAATTATGAAAAATATTTCTAAACATTTTACATGTTTACAATATTAGAAAAACCGAAAATATTAAAATATATATATATATATATCAGAATCATTATTACTGTATTAAAATAAGGATTAACTCTAATAAAATAATTTTTTTATTTTTTCTTTTATTTATTTTGAACATGTTACATATCTATGTATGATAAATTAAAATTCCATGTAATAATTTTTATATCACTATGGAGTTATTTAGTAAATTAACTCTAAAAAACTCTTCTAGAGGGATAAAATCATACAAAAAAATCTTTAATAATTATATTAGAAATAAAAATAATTATATTTAAAATTTTGAATATTCATTCAAACAGTAAAAATTCATAAAATATTTTCATAAATATGGATAAAATCATAACACTTTTGAATAATAAAAACAATCCTGAAGGTCCAATGTAAAATGTAACAATAAAACATGTTTCATTAAAACTATATATTACTATAAATAACAAAAATAATTTATCAAGTGTTTATAATGTCATAATACACCCCTATTATACCCCTCCCGTGATTATAGTGAAACCAGAAGTAACCACTAACTATTACCTCTAGAAGTTAATGAGTTTCAACCTAATAATGAGGGTATATGACACACAGAAATGAGAGGCATTGCCCATATAATTTTCAATAATGGATAATGAATCCACCAATAAACAACATAATAGAACATCAAATAAAACCAATAGAAATAATGTCAAAAAACTTCAAGACCATAATGGTAAATTAAAATCATAAACACATATAATAAGAAACTACAAATAGTATCTACCCTAAAAAACCTGCATAACCTAGTAAGTACAATTTCAATAACTAAATCAATTTTTGAAACATAAAATTCAAATAAATAAAAACACATATATATAATATATATAGTGGTGAGAATAAAATTATGGTTATAAGGATCCACCATGAAACCACTCATTCAAATATTGTAGAAGCATACTAAAAGGTTAGTGACTAAATAGTTACATTAACATGTTACCTAAATCAGCTAATTATATTTCCATCCCCACAAAATGTTCCTCAATATGTAGTAAAAAAATTAGGTATCATTATATCAATGGAATGTATAGATTAATGGTAACCCACCTCTATTATCACACATAACTAGTCACCATATAGGTTAGTTTCATAGATCATAGAACTCACTACCCCTCTATAAGTCATAGTAGACATCCAATATAACATGTTTCAGTCACATCCAAACGTTATAAACATGCCATTATCATAACCGCTTTAACATATAGTAAATCTAGGAGTCATCACAGACCATATAAATATAAACTATAACTTAATCCATAGATGTTCATGTATAAAAACACATGTTATAATAATAAGACATTACAGTCGTGATTTATGTACAATTTATAACTTTTACCAACAATATCCCACGTATAATTCTACATAATAATTATCAATTTGTTAAATCTGATATGAGTACATATTCAATAAATATAATACATTATAACTTGTAAGATCCCTTATATTATACTAAATATAAAATATAGAGAGGGGTAAATGGAGTATCCATCCATATATACCCTCAAAAAACTTGAAAATCATAAAATCCAGGAATCCCATGCTAAATATTTTTATCACACATGTCATCATATTTAGTTGGTAGAACATAAGAAATATAAAATCAAAATAAAAACATGATCACACATTAATTTTATAAGAAAAAATTATACCTATGATTCAATTGGTAATATGTATCATAATTTATAACCCTTATTCCATCAATAATAAAAACTACATTAATATTGTTCTATGAAAACAATAATGGTTTCACACTATTTTACCATTTATTATAAATCAAATTCCAATCAACTTATCACACCCCCATCATTAGTTGTGGATTAATATTTATAGTTATCATCATATGAAAAGGGTATTTTATTCAACAATATAGTTCCATTTTTTTCAATAATTCATTAATCATTATGTCTTTAGGAATCATCCTTCTTTAAATACTTCATCAAATATATATCATTCCATAATCATTGGTACTAAGACACCAATATTAATACCTCATTGAATGATATAATAGAATAAGAAATCAAAAATATTCAATAAAAATAAAGAAAAATATATCTTCCAACTTATTATTACCATACCAACATTATCCCGAACAACTATTAATACTATCCATACCATCCACCACCAACGTTTTTATGGTTCATCTACAATGATATCAAAAAAACTCAACCCTAACCACATTAAATAATTATATTATGATGTCATATAAATCATAGCGTGGTATCAATATTTTTAAATATATATATTGTAGAAAATAATAATTCTATCATATCACATGTCAATTATCAATCAATTCCACTACATCTAATCCACACAATATTAAAGAAAACAAGGTAAGTTCATAGTAGTACACTAGTATTAATTACAACAACCTGCATATTTTTTTATTATCTTAATCAAATAAATTATTTCTAATTTGGTTTTAGTAATAAATTAAAGATAATATGTCAAAAACATACAAAAAAAATTATCATCCAAAAAATATTCTCAATGAAATAATTTCTCACGCTAACAATTTTATAAATAATAATAACAACATGATTTCATAAATAATTCTATATCATACTTAACTTTAAATATTCCAATTGATTAATTAGTTTTTAGAATTAAAAATATTAAATGGAAAGATTGATAATAATAGAAATATATTATTCAAATATTTATGAAATATAATGAATCAATCAACATAAACAATTGCATAATCTCTTGAAATTATACCCAACTATCACTTATAATTCATTAATTAATGGTTACTATATTCATTATGGTAATATAAAATATTAACCAATTGATTGATAAAAAATTATAATCCCATGATTACACATAATATATAGTATACATATTAAATTCCTTACATCAATACGACACTTCAAAAGTTACTAACATTAAGTTGGATGAAAGAAAAGGAACACCAACATGAGAACTCCTATTAAACTCATGAATACTATAGAAATCATCCCATCATGAATCCTCTTTCACTAACTGATATGGAAGTTAATGAATCAACAATATAGAGCTTCCCTGGACTATTAAGAAATAACTTATGAAAAATGAAGAGAAAGAAATAGAAAAAGACATACCTTGAATTACAGGATATCATTACACAATAAATCTACATATTTATCGATTTTAGAGGCCCAGATCTATCCAAACTTCTCCCACAGTCATCAATAGTTATTGATATAAAGGATGAAATATAATTAATATGAAATGCACCATAATATATAGATAATATTCAAAAATATAATTTAATTGTATGATAGAGATTCATCATGTTACAAAGGGACTACATCATGTGATCCCAAAAAGATCTCCCAACATAGCTCCCATTTCTATCATGGTCAATGACTTTTTTTGAATTATAATCTGGCTTTGGGTTTCATTAAAAAATGTTCAAATCATTTATAGTCATGGTCTGAATCAAATTCTTCTACTTCTTCATCCTAACTAACCCTATACTAGGCTCATGGTATGACACATGAACCATGAAACAATGACTCCAAAAGAGGTGAAACTAGGAAACTCATTCTATTGTTCTTCACAACATTAAATATATTCTTAATGTTTTGACAAAAAAGTTTAAGGGAAATACTTAAGTGAAATATATGCATACAATTTTCTTTGATAAATTTAATTTTTTAGAAACTAAACTCATCTCCAAAATTCATCACATTGATAATGAACTAATCAAATCATTACTAGATAATTAACCTGACCACTCTTCATTAAACCTGTACCGTCACACTGCATGAATAGACTCACATTGAAATATAACCTTTATTGCATGATTCACTTAGAAAATCATAAAAATACCTTCTCTATCTGATAATACTCCCACTAAAAATCCACTAACTCCCCCATCAAAAAATAAATCATAAAGGAGGGATTTATAAAATTTATATCCCTCAAAAAAAAATTAAAGTTAATTTATCTTTTGACTAAATTGCACTATATAAAACCACTATTTCTACAATTTTTAATTTTTTAAAAATATTTCAATTCTCTAAGCTCAATATTAACATTATATAATTTATTAAAATATATATTTTAATAAATTTATTTTTTCTAATATACAAAAATAATAAATATATAAAAATTCATAATGACGTATGATGACTCTCTCATCCCAAATATAAAATGTTTTTTAATCATGGAATATAATAATGTGGAAACCAAGGGTTTCTCCAGAGGATATTATATTATGGATCATTTCAATTATTTTTATTAATTTAAATAAAAAATTAATATGTGGATATTGGTGTGTTAAAATTTATTAATTAGAAGAATAAAACTAATGAATGAATCAAATATAAAATCTTAATAAGTAACTAGTAGTTACTCCTAGGTTGATCCTCCAATTTTATTTATCCTTAATTTTTTATAGTTAAAATGTTAAAAGTAAATGAAATATTTATTTTAAAACTCTTTAGTAGGTATCTTTTTAATGTTGAAAAACCATACTCTATGAACTCAGTGTGCATACTCTTTCAATTGTGAGTTGTTTGATTCACTATAAATCACTAAGTGTATCAATGAAATTTATTATCCCATAATTATTATCAAATATAAATCAAGTTTATTTTTCTTTTATTTATGAAATAAAATATTATTAACACTTAGATGATACAAATTAAAAATAAATTAAAAAAATAACTATTTTATTCCATAATATATGAAAAAGATTAAAACATTGGATTAATAATAATTTTAAAACATAAGAAGAACTCGATACAATTTTTACTAATAAAACAATTACTACTATAATTAAAAAATAAATTTTCAAATTAAAATGAATCTTAGAGACAATCATAATATTATGGGTAATCAAGAGAATAAAAGGAATTCTATTTGAAGAATCAACAACAAAGAAGACATAATTCCATATATTGGATAACCAAGACCTTACTCTTTTTTCATTACATCCATCTATAAAAAAACATCGAACACCCATACTCTTGGACTTATCTTAATTTTATAATTATCATAAGAATGTTCTATACATCTTCCACATCATTACATGAAAAATAATGTATATAACAATTAACCTTTCCAATAACACCAATTTTACTCACCTAAATGTTTGTTAAAAACTCTTTAGAGTCTAATCTAACATAATTAATTGAAATATATGTCAGTATAACTTATCTAAATAACATGATCCATGATCATAAACATTTTAATCAATTTTTTTATATACCTTCAGTATTACAATTCATTGTAATGTTTTTTTAACGCCTGAAAGTTAAATAGACAAATGATCATGATAATTTTTTTGGTTCAACATGGCCTTACTCTTAATTTATTTAGTGTATTCATAATGGATAAATGATTTAGAAAACATTGATTCCTCATATAGAATGCTTTATATTTTTGGGTGTAATTTATAATTGTAATTTTAAATTTTATTATATTTTTATATCATAATAGTGACATGAAATTCTTTATTTAATCTCCATATGTTATTATCAATATAACATGTCACATTGAGGCATAAAATTTTTAATATATGTCACATATCACATTAATTAACTCAGATTTTATTTTATGGTGATGTTAGTGTCCTATTTATGGCCTATAAAAATAGTAGCTTTACAATATTATCAATTCCAATTGGACATATGATATCTCCAATAATATAATATGATAGACCTATAATATAATATAACCTCTCCCAATGAAATAATTTATTATCATCAATTCCAATGTAATAAAAGTATATATCAAACAAATTTTGAAATGTCACCAATCACCATCAACGATATGCTTCCATTTTTCAATTTTAATCACAAAAATAATTATATCATAGAAATTGATGCAAGAAAATTAATTATTCAAAAAAATTATTTTATTATTTAAGATATTATATAATCATAATAAATGATATATTTGATGCATATGATATGGGCAATCAGAAAGTATGGTATACTCTTTCCATATTAATTTATTTTAACATGGGATGTAATATCACTCTATCGTCATTATCATATATTCTATATATAATATTGTACCATTTCATTATAAATAAAAGATATAAATGATCGTTTGAATTATATTTTTAATCCTTATAAGGAAAATAAATTACAAAGAAAGTGAAAACTCTCTATCATAAATGATATAATTTATCTTCATTATAAATTGGTTCTAATAAACATGATGATATTAATTTTTTATATCATATTATATTCATAATTTTCACACAAATTACCCTTTAAATTTTATAATTAATTTATATGCCATTCAGTTACTAAAGAAAACATTCCCTTTTCAACAATATTAATATCATGAAAACATATGAATTTTATTTGATAATCAATTAACCTTTGACTTCTATTGATTAAACAAAATGAAGAAAAAATATTCACAAAATTTCACCCATTATATTTATATCCCAACATAATATTTAGACAATTGAATTACCATATTTTTTCTGATTATTTTGTAACATGCCTATTGGGTTTACCCAAACAGTGCTTGTGTTTGGTCTCCACATTCCCTCAGATATTCCTTACCACAATCCAAATTCAAAATATAGGTGATGATGGATTAATGTAGTATTGGGGAGACTATTATCAAAAAATTATTTAATAATTTTTAATAAAGAATATAATATTTTTAAACCTTTCTATACATCAAACATATCCAAAATTAGTTTGCATAAAACATTGCTAGAAGTTTAAACCCATTATACTTTATAGAAAATAAATCTACAAACGTGATATGAAACAATATAAAATATACAAAAATTAAAACTCATAAAGAATTAATCATAAATAAATTGTTATGTTATCCCATTAGATGATATATATCTAGTAAAGTAAATAAAAAATAACCTCTTGAGTGCTAAATCAAAATAATATTACCTACTGAAACATCAACCTCTCTAAAATTCTTATCCTAATATTGTATTATTTTAATAATATGATATGTTTCTATATTATCAATATTTTTTCCTACTCATATTCATTGAAATCCATGGGGAATTATTTTTTAAAGGTAAGTCTACAAGTAAATTAACTCTTTATCATGTCATATATTTTAGGTCGATTTTAAATAACTAATTTGAAAAAGAAATTTCCAGGTATTTTTTACATAGATTATTTTATATCCAAAATTAAAAAATAACTTTCATGGATTTAACAATATATTTATTTAACTTCCAATGTTATATACCATTAAATATTTTATAAATCATTGGGTGGATTCCTTATGGTGTCTTTTATTCTCATGATAGATCTCTCATTTCTCTTGCACATAAACTCTAACTCTGATTTCATAGATCTGGTGGAATCCAATTTTGATTTACAATATTCATACAACCATAGGTTTTATCATATTCACTGTTGTTAAACAAGTATATATATAGTCATATCTCAATTAATCTTCTCAAATTTTTGTGTCTCTGTTTTGGCCATTCAATGGCATTGAAGTCATAACTATCATTTTCCAAAGATAATGGACTCTAATATCTCATTAACATTTTCAGACACCCTCAGGGTTCATCGACATTATAATTGCACATTGGCATATAAATATACTCATATATAACAAACTATCATGGGGGTTAGATATATCAGTTAGAAACTATATTAAATTCATTAATTTCACATTAAATAAATTTTGTAAAGGGTTCAAATGAGGAACATGAATTTTCATATATATTACACCTAAAAATTTGGAAGTGAATATTTTTTGTTTAGTGATAATCATTTTTTATTTATTGACATTAATTCATTATATTTTTTGGTAATTTCAATCTCAAGACAAAATAATGTATAAATATTTAAATATTTATCTCTTGATAAATCTATAAAACATTCTTGGTATTTCAATTACATATTTTGGTGGATTTACTTGAACTATAACTAACTATCCCCAAAAAAGTATTTTTGGTTCATGTATTTTATATTAATAATTAATTATTTATGATTAACTTTTTGATAAAATATTATTAGTTTATGTGACATAATAAATTATTTTAATTCCCTATTGAAAGAATGTGTCACTCTATCCCACCAAAACCTGAGAATAATTTCTGATACTATATAATGTAATCATTTCTTAAACAGGAATCAATAAACCTCCAAAAAATTATGTTTTGTTCTTCTCATTACTACTACATGAATAACCCTTAAACTACTGGGAGAATAGACCTTAATTTTTCTAAGGATTCAAAGCATATATGTATACATTGATTATAAAATAATTCAGATCAAAAAAAATATTTCCAATAATCAAATTATCATTACTGGATACAATGATTAAAATCTATGAAGTTGAAGACTATTCATTATTATAATTCAATTTAATGAGGTTTTTTTAAGAAATTCTCCATGCCACATTCAAACAAAATATTATCATATTCAATGATATCCCTATCTATCATTGGTTTCAAAAAATGTGGAAAAAATCCATTTAATTTGGATTTTTCATGTGTTTTTTAGCCATTTCATTCAATTTCTCGTCATTAGAACATATTTTTTAACATTTATTATGTTCTTATCAACATGAACATCCATTCTCAAATGATACTAATGTAGATTCTCTATACTATTTATTATGTAATATTAAATGAATCTAAAGTAACATGGTGATAAGGATGAAATAATGAAATTTATTGAAATATCCCATTTCAAATTTCTATTTACATATGTTCAGTGTAAAAATTTCATTTTTATTTTAATATCTCATCCTTAAATTTAAAAAACCCTTATTTATAAACTCAAATTATTTTTCTCATGTATATAGATCCATTTTAAACGAATTTTTTCAAATGATATTCATTTTCATCTATTTCAATATTGAATATATTTTTAATATATTTCATTATATATATTTTTATAATTTCAAATGTTCATATTCTTTTTTTCATACTTTTTAAATGCTTGAAAATAATATATTTTTATTTTATTTCCCTATTAATGAATTTTCTCATCAAAATTTTCAATTTTTCTATAAAGTTTTTCATTTTATTCATTATATTTTTCTATGTTCTATCTATTGTAAATATTTTATAAATTACTTCCTGTTTAACAAAAGTTAATAAAAAATTAAAATTAATTAACATTATATTTTTCAATGGAATTTTATAATTATGTTACAATGTTGTTATAATATTAAAAAACACCCTTTAATTTATCTTATTATCCACTTGATATAAAATCTAATGACTTCACCCAATTTAAGTTTTAGTATGTATTATAGTAAAAGTTATGGAAATTATTATTAATTAAATTTATTTACCCTATGTTGAATATGGTATGTTATGATTGGGATTATTTTATCATTAATGTTCCCAAAATATTTAACAATAATCATTATTTCATGAGTAAATGTATTAGATCCACAAAAAATGTTACATATATATTAGGAAATTTAATACCAAATTTTCATTAATGTGGTCAGATAGAATATTTTACATTCTTTTTATTTACAATGTTGATTCTTTTTGTTCAATGAAATATTTTTTTATTTGATTAATAATATAATAATAATATAGATAATTTAATTTTATATATTCATCCAAATTCGTGATTATTCACAAAGATTTGTCTTTCAAATTATGTTAGAGTTATAATTAATGTACGGTATTTTTTCCCAATGAGTGTCTTAACTTCATCCACCATATTACTTTGATAGAAACTATTATTTATTATAATAAATCTATACATAATATCATATTTTCATCAACTTAATACTGTTCTGTTCTGACCTTTTATTTTTTTTATTCTTTCAACATTCAATTCAGTGAAATCATCACTTGGTATTTTGGGATAATCTGTCCCTCTTCAAAGGCTTTAATTTAGTTTATCATTTCTAGTAAAAAAACTCTATTTCATTCTATTGATATTAATTTATTTTCTTTGTTTACTATTTTATTTTATTATCATTACAATTAACATAGAATTTAATCTAAAAATTTTAAGACTTTTTAAACATTTTATTCATTATCATTGAAAATCAATGTAACATTTTATTGATTAATAATACACTATGTGTCTCTTCATGATTATAATTGTAAGAAACTATTATTTATCCCACTAATCCACTTTTAGAATTACTATATTCTTTTGTAATAATATTCTTATATGTGGTATAGATAATAATAAGATTATTTTTTATTATAGCACTTCTAATAAGTGATGAATATAAGAAAGTTGTTAATTCTATTATTGAATTTTATACCTAAATTGTTCCCAATGATGACACATTTTCTACCCAAGATTGAAAATATTAAAATCTAATATGTTCAAAGGTAGGGAGATCAAATATCATTTTATTTGTCATGATTTTAATTCATGTTACATCACATTGATTTGATATGGTAAAATTGGGAATAATTTAGATATATTGATGATGGATCTTTTTACGATGATATGTTTAATGAAATATATCAACAGATCCATGATATTGATATATAGTAAATTTAGAAAGAACTAGTAATATAGAATGAGTACAGTGATACTGAAAAAACCATTATATATGGGTTTTAGGTAATTTATGTTTTCTCTTATATGGTTAAGATTGATTTAGTTAAAGATGAAACACAGATTAATTGAAAAGAGTTTTACAAAGTTTCTACAATTTTTTAAATACATTCATCCAAAATAATATGATCTTCCATATTCAATTAATAAAGATTAAAAAAGTATAATGCTCGATGGGATTAGAGTACATAAAAATATGCATAATCTGGAATGGTCGTGAGATATATAGGAAGAGATATAAATTTATGTTAGGTTTTATTAAATGTTAGACATCATGATATAAGTTAAATGAAAAATCACAAGCTGATTTAGTAGTTACAGAGACCCATACCATGGAATTTTTGTATCTTCCTATAATTACTCATATTAAAATTTTATTTTCCAATTATAAAGATGAAAAAATAAATTAAAATTGTAAATACATGAGTGGATATGTGATGGACAATTATGGAATCCATATAATCTTCCACCTGGGAAGAAATGGATCGTATGTTACCTACACTGAAAAAATAAAGATAGAAATATCAGACCTAGAATTTTCATGGATGGAATAAATCAACATAGAATCTTTAGTTGAACACATAGGTCATCGCATGTGTTATTGGTAATTTAAAACATACCTCTATATGTTTTTAAGAAGTAAACATATTACATGTTGATTTTAGTGATCATTAGACCGAAATAACCAAGAAATGATTTTGATGTTTTCTAATCACTTTTAATTGATGAATTTAAATATTTTTGGGAGGAAGTTATTATCGTGTATGATTATTATAAAATGAAAAATTTTAAACATCATAAAATGATTATAATCACTATAAATGACACCCCATTATATAATAATTGGACATGATAAATATTAAGTGGCATAAATCTAGTATAATTTCTTAACAAAATGTTTCATATTATCTACTGAATCTTGGGAGAAAATAGTTTACATGATTCATTGATTTTGTATGGACCACTCTTATTGAATATTTAAAAAAATATTCATTATCATATAAGAATTTCATATATCTCTAAAACCATTTTCTAAAAATGAATATTTTTAGTGGCTAAAAAAACATTGTTGTGTTATTAAAAAATATATATTAATATTGTAATAATATAAGTGTTTGGTTGAAATGTTCAATATTTTTTAAACTAACATATTTGAGATATCATGTTGAAAAACATTATACTATTGAAATGAATGTGGAGAATAATATATATAACATCATTATTATAAAATTGTTAGATATTACTAGAAAAAAAAATGTGTTCAATGCCTGATTGGACTTACTCTCAATAAGAACACTTTTGGAGTCAGATCCCAATCTTTAAAGAAGGTGGACATTCTTTCCCACATGGGGTTTCATTCATTATAAAAGATGGAGAAAATATGATTCTATTTGTGTCTAAATGATATCAAAGTATTGTAGGATTATTTTTCAAATATAATTTTTTTTCATAAATGTATTATAAGATGATACGTATGAAATCTCATGATTATTATGTCATAATGCAACATCTCTTACTTGTTTCATTGCATGGAATATTTTCCATCTATGTGATAATGATTATAATAAAGTAATGTTATTTTTTCAAATAAATTTATATTAATGTCTGTGATCTGAATTTTTGAGAATGTTGGAGAATGATTCAATGTATATAGTTTTTCAATTTGAAATTTATTATTCTCAATATTATTATGATAATATAGTGTATTTTGTGGTTAATTTAGTGTGAGAAATATAGATTTTTTGGCATGTATATTTACATTGGATGTATCATTTTGATTTTTATATGAAGTTATTGAATGGGTATATTAAGAATCCAAATTTACCGAAAGCCTCCATTATTGAGAATTATATTTATAAAGGGGTTGCAATGTTTTGAATAAGATACATGTCTACAATGAAGAACAATCATAGATTGAATGTAAACTTGTTGACAAGTGAACATATATAGAAGGTAAATTTATACATATACAATTACATATATTATGTTGATTCATATATAAAATTTCATATTAATTTGATTGAATAATGATATATAGAAAATATATAAATCATAATGGATCTCACTAATACCAATGTCTATTTATTGTAATCAGAGTTATGATGATAAAAAATAGTATAGAATTATTATTCTGATAACTGAATTTCTATTATATAAAAATTAGAATTTAATCATGTAAAAAAACAAAAACAATAGATCGTAATAATAAAAATAACTTACAAGATATATTAAATTATTTAAGTCTATTAAACATAATATTAATGTAGTCAATAAACATTGAAAAAGGAATCCACTACTATTTACATAAAGTAAATTCTATCTTTCTTTACTAGGAAATACCTAGATAAGATGATCAGAATTTATTTGTCTTCATTTCCTAGAACTCCATTGATATAATTATTGGCTCAATCATCATTTCTCTATAATCCCTTGATCTGAGGGATTTTATTAACCATATTACTATCCATAGAGGCCCTCAGTTGTAACTACGATCAAATGCAATTACAAATAAAAAATTATTAATGAACTAACCTGAAAAATATTCCTTAAAACTATTGATTCTATAATGTATTAAAAAGTGTAGGAATGAGATGTTCATGTACAGAAAATTTTAGACTACATTATTCATGAATGAAATCTACTCCAAACACTTAAGAATACATATTATTTATAGGAAAATCTCGTAGGGTCAAAATTTTATATATTTGTAAGGGCCTCGGATAGTTTGCACTTGATAGCTCACTATGATCTGGAATAAAACAATTTCTAATGTATTTTTTATTTATCGATATTGTAGTGTTAAATTTAATCATTATGACTGAAAAACGTATATTTATTCTGATTATAACCCTAGTTTAGTCCGATGGACATCCATATCAACTATATATATATGATATTCTTTATGATATTTAATTTGGATATTTTAGTAATATAATCAGACCAATGGTCCTGACTTTTTCAATATAATATACCAGAAAATAGTGTAACTCATAGTATAATTAATGGGAATTTTAATGTATTGGTAGCATTTCTTAATACATTATAAATTATTCTATGAATGGCAAAAGATAATGTTTTCTATAAAAATATAATTAAACACTTTGGATATAATTAGTTAGTAAAAAAATAAATAAAGTGTTAGTTTTTTCAAAAACTAATGGAATGGAAATGTATGAAGTAAAACATATGAATCAATAATCTCCACTTTTTTTATTCTAAAAACAAAAAACCGACATAAAAAACTACATGAAAACATAATTTTATTTGTTTTTTTACTATGATTTTATTCTTACTAAAATACACCTGAGTTTTTAACTATTTTGAATATGAAAGATTATTATATTAGATATTAGTTAAATTAAACATCTTCTTCATTATATATAAAATCCCATTTTAAAATAACTTGTCCCCATTTAAAAATTAAACTCCCCTTTTGATAAACCATTTTCCCCTTAAAATAAAATTTACCCACTATGAATATTTCTCCCACTTTATGATTTTTATAAATAAATGAATAGAAATGTGGAATTTATTAGTATTTAATGAAAACATATGAAACAATATAATAAAAAATTAGTAATCAATGTCAATATGAAAGAACATATAATCAATAATAATTCGAAAAAATTAAAGTAATTAGTATTTTTATAGAGAGTAATTAATTATAAAATTAAACTGTTTTAAAATATGTATTGAGAGTTAAAAATAATCAATAATTCTTTCTTCATCAATGTCTTGATGAAGGCCTTTATCTTCATAAACTCACCCATATAATTCTCTATCTTAAAAAATTTTATTCTAGAGTATATTTCATTTAAACATCATATTTCAAACTTTTAACTTCCTAAAGATGATATTTATTCTGATACTTCATCATGACCACATCACATTTATAGGATATATGTCTTCTCATCTCTACATACATATTTTACAACTTTTATTTCAAGAATTTGAAATCCTCGGTCGGTTCATCCATAACATCACTAAATTACTCATCAAACATAACTCAATATACAACATCCAAGGATAATATATTAAAATATTATTCTAATTATAACTTGAGTTTCATTACCTCTATAAACTGGTCATCATAATCTTGAATACCTATATTTATCTAGATCAACAATTTAACCATCTGATTATATGAGTAATTTTGTGTTTTAATTTTTTCTCCAAAAACATTCCAATTGGTCTCAATCCTTATCTAGATTTCAGTCCAGACATTAAGAGAATCAAACTTCTCAATCATGGATTCTAGAATCAGTTTATACCTCAATTCATTATATGAAAAAACAAAATCTAATCATTTAAAATCTTGAAATATAGATAAATATAGTCAAGTACTTTTGAGGTATAGTTTCTCTATATTCAAATTGACAGATCTCATGATTAGGTGGTTTTGATATATGGGTTATAGTTTCTACATAATTTTCATTCTTATCAACATCCCTTGATACATTGTTATCATAAAAAAATCAATAATTTCTATATATTTATCAGATTCATCATTATCATTTACTTTTTTGATACTGTGTATCATTCTATACTTTCATTGAAGTAGAATTTAGATACTTTTCAAATGAATGCATTCCTTGTTAAGAGATTTTTGTTTTTTAGGCTGATGGGACTAAGGATGTATATCTGATGAGGATGAATAAGAATTTTTTAATCCATTATATAACTTTTTAACTTGACCAACAACCTCTTCATTAACAGTTTCTTCTATTTATTCCTCTTCTTCTACCTATTATTAATTATATTTTTTTTCTTAAAACTCTTACTTAACATCCTTATTTAGTATTTCTTATAACTACCTGGAAGTTCTCATACATACCGTACCATTTACCTTTTGTTCAAATTATTGATTAGGTATAATTGGTACTAATTCTTCCCCATAAACCCTTTTCCTCACCATACCAGTAATAAAAGGGATCTTGGTAGGGAAAAGTATTGTTTCATTAAAATTTAATCATGAATATGTATTTATCTGATCAGTGATAGATATGAGAAGAGAAATATTTTTATAAGATCTCTTAATACCTTTAATATAGTTTTATATATTATATATTCATGTATCTTCTTCTTCAGATTTATTCCCTTTTATTGTTCCTCTACAATTTCCTCATTTTATATAATAAAATATTTACCTTCATCAAAGACAATTCTATACTCCAAATACCCTATATTTTTATGAGCCAAATCAGCTAAAAACTTTTTAGAAACTCCATCTAAGATTTCCTCTTATTTATTTTTTACAGGTGAAGAAATATCATCCTTTCTTTTATTCTTCTTATTTATATCATCTTTTCTTTATGGTTTTGCATCTAATCCAACACCATCAATATTTTTTATAATCTTATTTTATTGAGAATCAAATTACTACTTTATCCTTGTCATAATATAATCGATGAGAATATAAATATTCTTCTTTACTCGATATTATTTTTCCTCTATATTGAATATCTCCATACACATTAAAGCATCATTCTAATGAATTCTAGAAGAATTATTTGATTTGACATTTTGATAGATGTTTTTATGTTCTCCACTATAATGACGATGAACATTATTAAATCAATCTTTCTCATATTCACAAATAAAATAATATATGAAAAAATCATAAACATTAAATGTATCATTGTCACCATTACTTGGAATCAAATATCCTTGAATCCAAATAGCAATGACTATATTATTCAGAGTCATGTGAGAATACTTTCTTAGTGTCTCATAAAAACAAATAGAATGTTTTTAGACTTTTTTTTAATGAATGTACCTAGATTATTTGGTATCTTTTGGTGAGTTAATTTTACTTCTCCTATTATGTAACTCTAACAAAGTCCTCATACTTTTAAAATAAACCTTATATATTTTACTAATCATAGTAAAGAACATTGTTTCTTTACCATGTTCATTCATAATATAAACTAAATCATAAAATTACAATAAAACCTCTAGAAAAAAATATGAAATCCTTATCAGGCTATAAAATTCATGTTGACTCCCATCCCTTGAATGAAGTAATATTTTAAGAGTTGAGTGTTTATTATAAAATGAAGACCTTTCCATCAACCTTTCCATAAACACATACCACATGCCATATTCCTTTTTCATTTCTATATATACAAAATCTTGGATTGGTGATCAGTTGAAAATAAATATTATTAAACTAGATACATTGAAAGGTGAAAAGATCGAGGAAAAAATCTTTGAGAATGTATGTGGGAAAAGTGGTGAACGACCCTTATATAGATACTAGTGGTAGACATTCATACTCAATATGATATAAAATAGTTGATATTGAAAACCCTTCTCATCTGACAACAATATTAATTTGGATAATGATTTAAAAATATTTTTTAACTATCGTTGTTTTATAACTATTTTTAGTGAGAAGATAAATCTGATTAAAAAATGTTTTAATATTTTTGAAAAGAAAATAAAAATTTTAAAAAAAAAATAATAACAAGAACAAAAATTATATACTAACGTAATAAAAAACATAAAAAAATTGTAGAATAATACATTTTAGAGTTGTAATTTTCATCAGTTTAAATATTTTATTCTTCTTGGTTATTATAAACAAATTATGATAGTTTCTAAATAAATTCTTGATTACAAAATTTTCATTACAAAAAGTCATTATGATAGATTTTACAGAAATCCAAATATAGAAGTCTCTTAATCTGAAAATTTTGTAACCAAATATGATTCCATAATTTTTATTAAAAATTTATAGTCTATAAAACATTTTTTCGTATTCTCACTCTGATGTTTTTATAAATATATTGTGTCTGGAAAACTCATTATGATAACTTTTTTTTTTGAAAAAATTACTTTTTTAGAAAAATAAAAACTTTTTTTAAAGTTATTTAAAAAAATTATTTACACCCCCTATGAAAACTTATATGTTAATTTCAGGATAAGGTAAAATAATAAGTAGATATTAATAATCAGTTTAGGTTGACCATTTTTATATTATATTTAATATATTCAAATATATCATAACTAAAGGGCTTTGTAAAAATATTATTAAATTTTTCTCGTGTTCTAATGAATTGAAAAAGTATAACTTCTTTATGTGTGTTATCCTAGAAAAAATGGTTTATTATATCAATATTCTCAGAACATGATTTGTGTGAATGTTTTTAACCAAATCTATTTAACTTGTATTATCATAATTATTTGTCTTTTAGTAAACCTCTGGCCATTTTCTATGTATGTGCCTCGAAACCAAAACACTTGAACACAAAAACTAATAGTTTCTACATATTTGGATTTAGTAGTGTAGAGTTATACTAAGTTTTGTATATTACATGACTAAGATACTAGAAATTTTCCTATGAAATGAAAATTTTATCAAGTTATTTTTTATTCATTCTATATCAACTGTATTAAGCATCGATTATTTTATTTGACAAATATTTCTTGAAGAATTTGAAATTCCTAAATCCATAGTTGCCGTTAGATAATGATAAATAAATTTTACAACTTTTTGATGTGATTATATCAGATTGGATTGCTATCTTCCAAATAAGAATATAGAAAATATGAAATTAGATCAATTAGCTATTATAAATGTAAACCTCCTATCATAGCTAAAAAATCTTTAGACCTATTGGGTTCCTAGCCTCACCTACATCTAAAGTATTGGAGGTACTGATTAGATTAATACTACTTTTAGTACCGTCGAATTGGATTTTACTGGGATTATTTTTCTTACTAATGTTGAATTATATAATTTCTATCTAGTTTATCTAAAATTTGAATATCCAGAAAATATGTTAACTCACCCAAATAACTCATTATAAATTCTTATTTAATAATATCTTCTAGGAAATATGTTAAAGATTATTGAGTTGAATCAAATTAAATATCATCAACATAAATTTTTACAATCATTATGTTTTTGTTTACAAAATTTTAGAAAGAGATGTATTTTCAACTACCTTATCAATTTCTTTTTGACAAAAATAAAATTAGCCTATCATACCAGGATTGTGGGTCTTGTATAAGTACATATTAATCTTTCATTCATTTAAAAACAATTTCTATATTTTTATTATTTTTAAACCATTGTTTTTAATCTATGTAATATTTCCTATAAACTTATCTATTAATAAAACAATACATAACATACATTTTAAATAGTTTCGTATTAAGGAATACTACAATGACTATAAGTAATCGAATAGATTCATTTATTTCTACTCAATAATCATTTTATTCATAATATATTCTTTGATGTTGATTCTATCCCTTAATAAATTTTCAAGATCAATTTATAACAATTATTTAATTTTATTCTCATTTGTTTTTAGAAATCAATTTTAATCTAATTTTATATGTTTTATTTTATCTTTCAACTGTTATCCATAATTTTTTATTTTAAAACTCATTGAGTTAATTTAAATTTCCTTAATCAAATTCCCATCCTTAAAAGAATCATCATGATTCCTAGGAACCAGTAGGGATGAGAATTCTAATGTTCAATTTCATTCATTATGGAACTTATAGTGCTAAACATTTGATCTACATCATCAGGGAGGATATCAATTAAATGATTCCTAATATAAAACATACTTCACTAGTTTTCAAAATCATGTTCCTCAACAATAAGTACAAAATATTCTTGAGGAGTAACATTAGAAATATATTATTGATTTATTTCATTATAAGTGGAACTTTTTATCAAAGGTTAAAAATAAATTATGGAAATAACATAAGAGGATGTAATTTAAAACTCTATGAAAAAAAATATAGATTTCATTAAACATAACATGTAATGTTTACGCACACTAAAAGTGATTTTATTGACATCCTAATAATCCATAGCTGTAGTTAAATAATATAAAAATATTTCATCATTAGATTGGGGTGAAAATATATTGAAATTATATTTTTTTTTTCAAAATGGATACTTTTCAACCAAAAACATTGATATAAGATATTTCTATATTTCTCCCTATCTATAACTCATACAGAGTTATATTATGAACTTTTTCATTTAAAACTCAATTTTTAGTATTCTAGGTAGGACTAATTGATTTGTCTCAAAAAAAAATTCAACTGAGTATTAACACTTCATGGTTCTAATTATTTCTTGATGAATTATACTTATTCATTCAAGCCAATAATTTTTTTGGGGGAATATAAACCTAATTAATTATATTCTTATCATCGACTAAGATAGATTTATATTATTTTCTTCTTATACTTTCAATTTTTATAGGACCAAATAAGTCAATATGGACTAAAACTAAATAATCAGAGGTAAGGATCTCACTAATATACTTAAAACATGAATTATATTGTTTTCAGTATTTAAAAGGGTCAATTACTTTTGAAGAATCAAACATAAGTTCTATTATACCATTTACAAGTCCTTTCTCAGTAAACCTATATAAGGTTCTAATGTTACTATTTCATAAACATTTTTTCATAACCATGATTGGTAATAAATTATAGTATGGTAAGGTATGTCTTGGATCCTATGGTCTTATATGTTATTTGTATAAACATTCTCATGCTTATGGGAAGAAATACTAAATTAATCCTTGGAACTTAAAAAGGTACAGTTATTATTCTTTAAATTCATATGGTAACAAACATCATATAACTGATTTATATTTTAAGGTTGTGCTTAAGACATAAAAAATAAAGTATTTTAAACAAAAACTTTTCAAACAAGAATGGTGTTATGTATTCTAATTATCTATCCATCACTATTATCTTTAAATTTTTGTTTTCCATATTTCATCTTGACTATCGTATGGAATAAATCATTTTTTCTAGTCGTGTGATTGAAAAATACACTATCTAACTACCATATGTTTTGTTGTTATAAATATATATGTTTTTATATAAATAAATAGATTTTACTTTTCAAATCTAAACATTCATAAGTATGGTAATGTAAGAAAATAAATTTTTATATAACCATATTTATCTGATTTTACTTTTGGAAAAATTACTTTCTATAGAAAAATAGGACTTGTGAAAAACAAGGGATTTTACATTTTTTATGGTTCAATGTTTTCTTCATTCCCTACCATATTGGAAATTAGAAAATGAAGGTACACTATTATGAACAAAATATTTTTTATTGAAAACAAATTTTTTATTATAAAACCCATTTTAAAAAAATTACAAGGAAGAATAATTTGTTTTTACATTTTCTAAAAATTTATCATTCATGTGTTAAACATTGAACTATGTTTATAAATGTTAAAAATTTGGTAATCAATATAAAAAACCAAATTTTTTTCCACATTGTTATTTTTTCTATAAACCTATTTTTTTATGAATGTTATTCAGAAAAACAACCTTTTCAATATAATTTGATATTGTGTCTTTTATATAAATACATTAATCAAACTATTTATAAAGATATGATATTTTATTTTTATGAATCTATATTATTGGTCCATATTTATCATGTTTAAATTTAGCATTAGCTTTTTTTTAAATCATACAATTTTCAATTTCAAAAAGTTTTCAAAATCTGGAAACTTCTTAATAAGTATGTAAATTATTTCCTTCACTAGTTTAGGAAGATTATATATTAAAAGTTGTATAATTTTTATCATTATCACTATAAAGTTAATTAAATTATAATGATAATTTTTTAACGGATTCAATTATTCGTACCTTTTCTATTAACCAATGATTTAAAAAGGGTACATTAACGAGAAATAAAAATATTTCTCTCTCTAGAATATTCATTATCAGAAAATATAATATAAGAATAACCACCACTAAAGATCCAACAACCATATCACTGATTTTTTTTTGCAATGGTCGTGAATTGATGGAGCTTAACAACTCATAATGCACTTGAATAACTAAACATTGGATGTCATATTTTTTTTAAAATAATTATAGTGTAAAAGTAATTCCATATGATATAAATAATTATATTTATTCTGATTATGAAATAAGTTTAGTCTGATATAATTCCTTATCAAATATCTATAAGATAATCCTCATAATAGTCAGTCTGATTATTTTTATTCTTGAATCAATTAGATGGTCATGAATTTTGTCAGTATGATAGACAAGGCAATATTTTAACTCATGTTTTGATTAATGGTATATGTAATTTATCATTCGCATAATCAATTCTATTATTGTAATGAATATTTGTATGATTATATAATACATTAAATATTTTTCTATGTATTATTAAAGATAAATTTCCATCAAAAACATTGTAAAACACTTCAGATATAATAATTTATTTTAAATTTTATAATAATTCTTTTATTGTTTTCAAAAAAATAAGAATAAAAAATTATGAAGTAAAACTTTTCATTCAATAGAACGATATGTGGATTTATAATTATCATAAAAAAAATTCTTGAGATTAAAGAAACCATACACGGTAGATCAAATGCATTTAAAACATTGATATGGTTAGTGGGTAGTACATGTTTAAATTTTAAAACATGGTGTGAGTATGATGGTAATGGATGTACATTTCATATGATATATCCATACAATAAAAGGGCTGTTCAAAATAATATTGTATTAGGGTTCATAGAAGAAATTCATTTTTCAAATGCATAATATAAGAAACAATCCTCGACATAAATTATATATTATGGATTCAGTGATGAAATATGGGAGGTTGGTTACATTAAATTTGAAGTTCAAATATTTCACTCAAAATGGTTTATAGGTAACATAAATGTTAGATTTGATGAATTTTGAATGAAACGGGTTAATTATGATTAATATATAGTATAAATTATATCAACATGTACATGGTTTCTTAAATATAGAACGACCATGATGAATAAATTTGTGGAAAATACTTTAGTATAATCATAATATTACTAGAAACATAAGATTTTTTATTATTAATATTTGAAATATAATAAAATGTTAGATATTTTAATTTTATTTCATTATTAAAATAATATATTATATATAATAAGTTATTTTTTTATATTCGTTATTTTATTTTAGTTTACCATTTTCACCCTTACGTAACTTCTCGGTTAATTGATTTTGTTGAAAAATGGTTCATTATGTTGGAGGATTTTTTAGTAATATGAATTTTTTTTATTTATTCTATTTTTTCATTTTTATTTATCATTAATATTATTATAATATTATTTATCTACTATAAAAATTATGAATTAAAATGTGGTTATATTTTTTTATATTTGGTTGGTTATTTTTCATATTTTTGGTAGAAAATAGTGTTATATATTAGAGTATTTTAAATACATTTATACTTCATTTTTGGTATTGTTTTCATTAAATAATTTCATTTCATATCACATTAATAAAATTGTAATTTTAGTTAACTATATAAAATATGAATGAAGATTTTTCTAGTTTAGTTTACTTTTTGTTTGAAGATTTTCCATTTATGATTTACATTTGTATATGGTAATTGGAATTATATATTTTTGTATTAATTGTTTTTTGCTTTGATTTTCATGACAATGACATATCAATCATCTAATCCACCACATACATTTAGGGAGGATCATTCACATACCTATAAAGTGGAATATACCCATGGTCGTATTGATGATCCTCCTCATCATTCTTTACAATAGACAATTACTTACACATGAGAGAAGATTTTGAGGGTAAGTAATTATAGCAAAACAAGTTTACAAAAATTATCATTTTCACATACCTAGGGAATCATAATTCAATAAAGGTTGATGATAATGATATTACAAGAGGTCCAAATTCAAAAATAATAAAGTGATTTGTAGTAATTCATGTTGAAAGAGAAGTCTATATTTAGATTGATTATTGGAGAAGTGTTGAATGTCTAAAAATATCTTACTAGTGGGAGATCGTTTTGGAAATCTTGTTTGTTTTTATTTTATATATAATAAAATGTTTATAGAAATATATTTTTCCGACTTCTTATCGGTTGAAATATGATATACTTCATCCCGCAGGAGTGAGGAAATAATGTTTATCATTAGATTATATATGACATATGGATTTTAAATCAACCCCAACATCAGATATCATTTTTAGTCCTAGAAAACATCATAATTTAAGTGATATATATATATATATCCATTTATAGATGAAGTTAGATGGAAGATATATATTCATTGTAGATGATTATAAGAACTTTTTGTAAATGTAATGTTATCTTTTAGTAGATTTTTCTTATATTAATGACTATATTAATTATTTCATTGTTCTTAATTTATAAAAATTTAATTTATGTAATTAAGATATCAAATATATTAATTTATACCCTCATATATTATCTCATGATGGTTATATATTATTTTAAGAACTAGTAATTTATGATAAATTATAAAAAATGAGAGCTTAGTATTCAGGATCCCTAGAGGGTATACCTCATTTTCCCTTCAACTAGACAAGAAAAATGGAAGATGGATCAGATGAAAAGTTACCATATATTATGGAAGATTTTATGTTCATAGTTGAGATGGTTTGTTGACATTTACATTATTTATTTATGTTAAATCTATATATTCTATATTTTTATTGATTTCTAATTTTTTCCAATTTCTTATATAGGATAGGCTTGTGGCGAAGAGCTCATAGGGGTCTTCATAGCTAAGGGTGTAAAGGATATTTTAGTGAAAACATTGGAAAATCCAGAACAAATGGATTGGTATATGGATACCTATGTGGTTTATTTGTAAAAAAAGAGTTTCCATGTCATAAAGTATATTCAAATGATAATATTTATTAAAAATAGATTCATTGGAACCTGATGTTCAAGTCATCCATTTGACTATGGAGGAAAGGATATAAGATTTGGAACATTCGATGTTTGGAGATATGAAAAGTAAAATTTAGATAGAGAATCTAACTCCTCCAAATCAATTAGATAATCCTACTCTTAATTATCCTACAAAAACACATCCACCTATAAAAATAAATCCTTATTATCCTACTCTTACACACTATTATCCATAACTTCCCGAAAATTTTGTGTTATATGTTAGTCATCCCTAGCATCATATTGTTTCTTATGGGATGGTATATTTTTTACGTGATACCAACCATCTTCAATAGATATAGATAGAGCTTCATTGGGTCAATGTACATGATAATATAGATTGATATATAGGAATACTACTAAATATCTGTTAAGTGAATTCAATTGGACAAAGTATCAACTATTTTTTTGATTGTCCATCTTGACTTATTCAACAATTTTCCATAGTTTTAAATGTGTATTAAATATTCTATTTCATTTAATTATTAATTTTTTTTTACATTTTTATGTTTATATATTAACTTATTTTTTTCAATTAATACAATGAAATAAATGAAATAATTCACAGAAAAAAAATACAAAGGGTTATAATAGACACCCCAAATAACAAGGACCTCCTCTAATACCATTTTGTCATGAACCAAGACGGGTCGACCCTGAACCGGTCACCCGACCTGGTTCACGATAAGGCCCGAGGAGCATTCCAGATCTCCATGGGCTAACAACTAGTGCCGAACATCAAAATTATAATCGTTGGGGACGATTTGGCCAATGAAAAAAATGATAAATTAAAAGAGATGATAAACATAATATTAGCTGCAGAAAGATAATAAAACTAAACATACCTCCACGTGACCTTGCAAGTCACCTCCCAACCGAAGGCCAACTTTTATCTAATAACGAGCAACTCAGCAAAGAAAACCTGAGTAAGGAAACCTGCATCAAAAAATTATAAAGATAGGCACGAGAAATAAATATGCTCAGTATGGTTGCCAAGATAAATCACAGAATCCAACTTCTCCTTTCCTGAAACAATCCATTAATGCATGTTTGAAATACAATTATAAAACTAGTTTTCCACATTTGAAAATAAGCAACACGTTTTTCCCATTTAAAAACCCAACACATGCAACATACCATTTTCCAAAATAATTTGTCATTTTATAAATAAAATCCAAAATAGAATATAACAATGATGTGGTAGAGTAAACGAGTAAGAGTGGAAGATGAAAATAAACTAGTTCATGGAAAGTAAACAGGCAATGAAAATAATCAAGTAACAATGGGTGATCCAAAACATCCCAAGATGACCCTCGGGTGTACTCAGTTTTGGAAGCACCTGCTGGCGTATGGTGAAGCTTATAATTTTATAACCAACTGGCTGCCCTAAGTAACTAATCTAGTGGATAATCCCGCCTTCCCAAACAACAAATCCAGGGGCACCAATCCATTGAATCAGGGTTGGTCAGCAATTGTCACTTGATCTCTAAAAGATGTCTAGAAACCCATGGTGGTCACAATAATACTGTGTAAGTATGAAATCCATCACACGCGTGACTCATCTCACCGCACTTTCCTGCCCCAAACCCAGATGCTCTTTATGACTTCACCCATAAAGGGTTACCATAGACAAGAGCCCCCCAAATACACATTCAATCATTTCACCTTAATAAAGTGCCAACTGGGCCATCACACCATACATTCATCAAAACATTGAAAACATTTTATGTCATAATAAGGTTGTTAAAAATGTATCAAAATACCATCCTTTCAAGAGATCAACACAAACATTTCACTAAAGAAAAAATTGATAACATGGCCTTTAACTTGTCATGACCAAAAACATTTCCCAAAACATTACACAAATTAAACCTTTATATTTTCAAAGCAAAACTATCACACCCTTGAGATCACACTTCAATCCTTTCACAAAATTCACACAAAAGAACAAATCATACATAGGAAATAAAAAACATTTAGAAAACAATTTTTTTAAGGAAAAACTAGTTTAATGGTTTCATTGTCACTTGAAGGCACATCCATGGGTTCGCCGAGTGAACCCATGGAGGTTACAACATCTAATGGCACACCTGTGTTTTAAGAAAAAAAACCATACTATTCCCTCAAAACTACCACTTTGAAACTAAAACAACATGCTCACTTTATTTGAAATGTACTCACACCGCCGCATTAAAAACCAAAGAGACGCCTTTTTATTTTAACACCTTAACACAATTACCATGTTAAACAAACACCAAAATTATAATCCAAAACAATTTTACAAATAAACAATGTCGACACACGACATTATAATTGATAAAAATTTCATTGAAACCCTTAATTATACATTACAAACTGTAGTATTTTATCAAATGTGACAGGTGCCCATAATCAATAACATAATCAAATATTCACCTTTAAAGTATTATTTTTCCTTCTTATAAAACTGTATTTACATAAAAAGAAATGCCTCAACAAAATATCCATAAACAATATCAAAATTGGATTTGGCACATAATCAAATAATTGCACACTCGAACCATGAATTGACTAAAAACATGATTTTGACTAATTATAAAAATTAAAAAACACTATAGAATGAAAATTTTGGATATATCAAAGCTGCAAATCACATAAAATAAAATTATCGAAACCCCCAAGCATTAGTTAGATTGCATAATGGGAAACCATGGAATTACTTACATCAAACCAATAGTGGAGATGATAGAAACTCAATAGAACCTCAATTAAAGGTTTAACAGCGCCCTGCGGACCTAGCGTACATCCTAGACAATGAGGAAAACAAACAAAAAATGAAGTTTATTTTATCAAATAATTATTCTACAATATATATTAGTAAATTTTTAATTTTTGGTGCATTGCGTAGTTAGACCAACTTCAGAATAAACATTATTTTAGAAAAAATGTCTTTCCATTAAAATTGTTATTATTTTATTTATAATCAATACATAACTATCGAATTAAATTTTAATAAAATTAGCTTCACAAAAAATTATCAAATATTCACCCAAATATAATTTTGATATTTATATTTTATAAATGAGTTTTATTTTATCAAGTAGTCATTCTAAAATATATATTAGTAAACTTTTAATTTTTGGTGAATTACGAAATTAGACCACCTTTAGGAAAAACATTATTTGAGAAAAAAAATCATTCCATTAAAATGGTTATTATTTTATTTATAATCAATATATAAGTATGGAATTAAATTTTAAAAAATATAAAACATTTAATTTTCATAATTTTCGAAGTACAATACATAATTTTCAAGGTTATAATGGTAATACTTAAATACTTATATTTTAATAGAGTACCGTGTTTTGTTTAAACCCATTGTTGTGTGTCATGAAAGATATCGAAGAAATTGAATTTCTTTAAAATGAAACCTATTATAAAAGATTGTATGGTCACATTCTATTTTAATCCTTCTATTTCATGTTGTATATAAAATAAAATAATATTTTTCTCATTCAAAATCATGAGGTTTTACAACTTAGTGAAATGGTTTATCTAAAAAGAACATTCTGCCTATGGAATATATAGATTGAGGATAGTCAATGTACTTAAGAGGATGATGGGACCAATATAATTCATATGGGAATAATTGGTCCTAATTTATCATATGATATTTTATAAAACTTTTATTGGATCATATTCTACACTAGTAAGCACCTCTTGACACTAAAAACCATATTATAGAAATGGGTAAATTTTCAGTGTCAGTATAGCATGGATGTTATGTGACACCAAGAGGGTGACATAACTCTAAACACATGTTTTGACTATTACATTAAAATAATAGAAAAACGGTTTGATTCTGTTACTGTATGAGTGAGTTATGATCTAGCACTATGTTTTTTTAATCTCAATTCGAGCTATGTTTATTGGTTCATGAGTATGTTATATGTAGTCTTGGTATGAGATATAGTGAATTTATTCATTATTTATGGGTATGTAGGGATTATTCATGAACCATGATGATCTTTTTTCATTTTCCCCTTCATAATTTTATCTATTTTTATATTTTAAACTTTTTCATTAATTTATTGTCATTAGAGATGGAAATGTTTCCATAACAACTATTATTAATGTATGAGTTCAGAATATCGGGGCCATATTTCTCCAATTGAATAATGTTTAGGAAACTTGTAACAAAGAGTACAAATCATTTCGTTGGACCGAACATCAGTCAATCTGTGATGTTGATTTAATATATTCATTATCAAAAAAATGATTCACTTGTTTATGAGGGTGTTAGACTATATTATATAGATAATATTGTGTAGGAGTTAGTGGATCGACATTTGTTTAGAGTTATAAACAATATGTTAGAAAATAACATGGAATTCAATGTCTGAGATGATATCATGATGGATAGGATGATTAAATATCTCTGCAATATGTACAAGAATCCATATAATAAAAAATAATTATACTGTTTGTGATTTATTTTCCTTATAAAGATGGTTAATGGGGATATTTTTCTTGATGGGTTCAATTAATTATGTATCCTCACGAGCCTATTAACATCAGTGTGAATTATTATATACACAAATCTATGTGAATTGGTTTTACGACATTTGTTATCTCATAGTTTTGAACCTATTGATGTAATTTCGAGCATGCCATTGAGGAATAAAATATTAAGGTTAAATGGCTTGTTATATTTTATCCTCAATAAGGATATCCAAAAAAATAGATTAGGTGATTCTTTAAATATTCCCTACACATAGAGAGATATAAATGATATATGTTTAAATACAATTATTAGCCATTATTAATATCAATAGGAAAGAGTTACATAAAAATATAGTTCCTAGTCCTACCTACTGAAATTATTGGAAGACCTGAAACATTAATAAGGAGTTCAATGAAAAATAGAATAAACCAAAACCAATACATAAAATGTAGTATCTAAAGAAAATAAAGATGAATTGTTGGTGAGTGTATATAGAACAATGTATTCCTACATTTTAGACTCATGGTAACCCCTCCATAACATATCAAAAAATATTTTTCTAAATAGTTATGTTTCTGAAAATTTTGGTAAGTTATATCAAACTATTGATGAACTCATATTTATTTATGGAAATGTTATTTCACAGATCAAAACTACCTATAATAATTTTTTTATTTGTGATACATTTTCATATATCCCTAGATTAGAAGAAATTTTATTTATACAAATATACTTGATTTGGTAAGATTTTTTATGTCATTCACTGGGGGAGAATTGGAATATACCAATGGATCTATTCTCATTGATCATGGATTAAAGAATAATACCCAATATTATATGATATAAAACTTCATGGGAATTATTGAACTAATAATTTTTATCAAAGATTTATATTTTGGCATTATAGGTTAGACTAAATAAGAAATAATGTGATCATGGTGCTAAAAAAGTAACTATATAGGATCAATATTTTGAGTATGTTTCCGTTAATTAATATTGTTTATTCGAAAGGAAACATAAGGGTTTTTTTCAAAATGGGTAAGAATATGGAATGCTGGGAAGCTAGACATGGACCAAATTGATGTTTGGGTTCAAAAAAAAATTTATTTCCTATGAGGGTCAATTTATTAAATGAAATTTATTCTTGAAAAAATAATGATGGTTTGTCTTGAATTTTTGAAAGAAAATGTAATCTATTTACCATATTTTAGAAGTGTAAACAATGGTATATAAGGAGTTATGTTCAAAGATAAAATTATTGAGGTTTGAAAATATATTAGATTATTAGGGTAAATAGTTTATGGAATTCTATTATGATAATGGAATTTAGTGATAGAATAATCTTCCAGTTACGTTGCAATAAATTTTGTTTACAATATAATTTTTTCATTAATTGAGAATACAATAAGTAATATATTTTACAAAGGCTTACATGAGGACTTGTGGGTAGAGATATTCAATATGGGAATATATATCATCAATATAAGTCTATATGTTCCATTTGAAAAATTTATCCCTAAGGATATCTTGTCAAGACAATAGATAATATTCTAACATTTATGATCCATTGGTGTATTTTAATTTTTACATGTAGTTGTTAATTTGAGGAATAATCTTGATTCTAATTCCATGTCATGTTTCTTTATTATCAATGGTGCGTGGGATTTTAGATATCAATAATAGGATGAGTAGAACTAAAATATCATCATATCACATAATGTGATATATAGGCATGATTTAAGGTATATTAACCTTCATTTATTTGAATCTAATAGGGTGGATAAATAATCAATATTCCATGGGTATGTGGATATTAAAGGATAACCTTAGAATGTAACAACAATACTAGTGGAACTAACTCCTTAAATATAGTAGATGTAATCATTATGTATGTGAATTCATATAAATAGGTATTAATTATTCTTAATCTATTTATTATTGAAAATTTTATGGGAGACAAGATTATTAAAAGATTTTGAGTAGTTGAATGGGTAAAAAAAGTCTGACTTGGATATGAAGGATACAATTTCATCATTTTATTATAAAAATAAATGGGAGAAAAATCCATTTATGTATGAGATGATATCATAGTATAAAATGTTGTTATATTTTATAAAGAATGAAATTTATCAAAATAATATATTAAAGGAATGGCTGGTGGTGAATGGTTTTCAAAATAATGAATTTATTAATTTCCAAGATATTATATCACCTATATAGAAAAATTAAAATATGAGGGTGGTTCTTAGAACTATTGCATCAGAGGTTTTAAACCTTGAGTGGAATAATTTAAATACGTTTTCCCTACAAGTTTGTTTGGAGGATGATATTTATATGGAGAAACCAAAATTTCTTACTTCCATGAGAATGGAAACCCCAGTGTAAAAATGAAAAAATGTTTATATTGGTCAAACTAGGCACCTATGTAGTGGACCAAGAAATTTTATGTATTTATCAGTAATAAAATATATATTATTATACATGGAAAAAATCTAGTATTTAAATTATTTATTTTATGGATACATTAGAATTAATCTTAACATGAACTATATGATCATTGTAAGATCATGTATGAAATGAAATAATAACCTAAAAGGGATGTTTGATATGGCGTTGGTGTTGAGATATATTAGAATGGTTAGTAATATTTTTTGGAGAAATTTCAATAGTTATTGTAAAACTACAATGTGGATGATGATAATAGATATACATATTATTAGGGTTTTCATAATAATTATATTGTGGGAATATAATTCAGTTTCTATTCACCTATAATGGGAATTTAAATATTCAATTGATCATGAACCAGGATAGAAAAAGTGTCTGAGTAAAATTTAAACTTCCCTTATGCATCAGTTTTTAAAAACATGATGTACAACATGGTCTGTAGCTAACCTGATGTTTTCTAGGGATTGGGAGTAGGATATGGTACATTGTTAACCGTAGGAAAATGGCTTGTTATGAATTGATTACTAGGTATTTCATGGAAACCAAGAAGTATATATATTCATTTGTAATGAAAATTCACTACAGAGATATGTGGATACATACAATTGAGATGATATCAATATTTTGATGATTATCATAGATTTTTTGTTTTCATATTTAGAAATAATAGTGAGATGTATATATAAATTATATAGCATGGAGAAAATATATAAAATAAATTTAGAGTACATTTTTATAATATAAGGCTTCATGGAGATAGTTTGACTCATGAACTTCAAAGACGGATGGATAGAAATTGAAAGGAAAATGTATTTGAAAAATATATTTACTATGTTTTACATCTTTAAAAGAACCTAGTATTTTTGGATGGATGATTTTGATTTAGGTAAAGTATCAATTCAACTATGTGATCACTTTCTATGTGTAACTTGCCATTATTTTTATTTTCCCTCCTTAACACTTTTTCCAAAAAAAACTTTTTTAAAAATAAAAAAAATATTAGCGGTGATAATAACAAGACTGTGGCACCAACATAAATTATTTCATCATGGGAATTTTAAAATAGTATCTACAATTAAATCATTTCATAGTGTACTAGGATCCATTCCCTTGCACTATGAATTTCTTATCATGAAATATTTTCTTTAACAATTTATTCTGAAGACTATATATTTCAATTTCAAACAATCAAATAATAACTTGTAGATGAATATGTATGATGTATAAATAAAAACCAGAATAAATCATAAGAATGATAACTCAATGAAAAAATAATTAATTTACAAATAAATATCATATATCATAGTTATATTATATAAAAATGCAAATTAATGTAAGTCCTATAATATAATATCCCATAATTATAAGATTAATATCAATGTACTAAATATATTACATTTATAATATCATTTTTGTATAAATGATTTAGGTTATAAGGTATAAACTTATATAATGAAGTGTTAATTTCTAAACATTATCAATTTTCTTCAATAGAATTTTTGTTATAAAGACTTAATTTCTTTATTCAAGGTGAACTCAATTACTAGAATTATGTGTTTTATTAATGTTTCTACTCAACCATAACCCTAGTGAAATGATAATTTTAAATTATAGGATGATAAAAACAAATCCCAAAAATAAATATAAAATAAAATATACCCATTGGTGTATTTTTAATCTTGAAAATCCATACCAATGTTTTTTATTTTCAAAATATGAATTTAACCTCAAATGATTATTTAATTTTCCATAAAAACAACATTATTGATTAATATACTTATTAAAACTTTTCATATGAAATCAGAAATGAAAAACTCATAATTATAATGCCACCTTTAAAAAAATAAAAATCATGAATACATTTTCATGAAAATCAATCCTTCTAAAATTATTTTAAAAATTAGTTATAAATATTCCATACAAACATAATTTCATTTGCTAACATTCTGAAAGAAAAAATATTTCATTTATAATCCACGAAATGAATATCTTGTAGGTACCTTGGGATACTATTCTTATACTTTACCATATAAGAACCCATACAATGGAATAAATATAATATATAATTCCAATATCATTTTGGAGAATCATATCATCACTGTACTCTATAACTTTATCAAATTCATTAGAGACATATATCTGGTTCACGAAACATTAGAGCTATATCAGGCTCACCCATCATTAACCTAAACATTAAAAGTAAAAATGAAAAAAAATGAGATATATATATATTGAAATTAAATTATAATACCTATTTGAATTGGTATTCAATACCATACGAAATAACATACACTTTTATATCACAAATATGATAAAATGATTCCATTTCATTAGAAGTAATTTTTAAAATAAAAAATTCCTATAATATTGGGTGACTTATTTTTATATAAAATAAACATGTAAACTTGTATTAAAATCATGATAATTAATAATGTCTCTTATATTGGGAAATTTAATAAAACCATATACTTTCACAATAATACTTTTTCACTTTGGATAAAAAAATTAAAAATGACCTATATGGTAATTGTTTAAAATATTACTTCATAAACCTTTAAAAATAAATTCAAAAGTAGTTTCAAATGATTTTTTAAAATAATTTTTTGATAAATAATTATATTACTGGATCATTCTGATTAACATAGATATGGAGGATAAATATTCAAATGGTATTCTTTAAAACATGATTATAAATGAAGATCTTTTAACTTATGTCTCATCAAGATTTGTAAATTCTCAAAATCCAGAGTAAAACATTTATATTTTATTTCAAAATTATTAGTAACTATTTTGATGTTCATTTAACTATTTTTATCCCTTTTATTTCAACTCTTAACATGAATTATATCGTTCATAAAATAGTGACGTTTATGTTGTATGCTTTTTTGGTTTTTTGGTTTAAAACCACATAATAAAATTGGTCTGTTGATAGTGGTGAAATATTTTATTGTTCCATTAATTTCATAATCAAATAAATTTTATAATTATTATATTTATAAAATATGTATACTTTTAAAACCAAATGTGTAATATGATTATGAATAAAAAATAATCTCATTCACGTAAATGAATGTCTATATATACACATAGATGACATTTTCAATCTTATTCTTAATGTAAAATAATGATGGAAAATAATATTAATTTTTTTCTGATTTATAAATATGTAATAAATAAATTATTTAGTAATTATTTTCATCCTTATTACCAACCATGTGATGTGTTAATAGAAAATTAATCATATCTCTTCGTGCAGGTGGTATTCCACACAATGCACAACCAGTGTTATCTATTTCAAATAGGCATAATGTGTAAGAAGGTAAGTAACATATTATATTAAAATAAAATTTCCATAAACATATTATATATCAATTAATTTCATCTTTTTGACCATTCATGTGAATCAGTGATAAAAAACGAAACATCAAACTTCGTTGACATGGTAGTCTTCAAGTACGCATGAGCAATTTTTTAATTTACCATAGGACGGTAAAGAGATAGAAAAGTGGTTCTTACATCAATATAATATCATTAAAATATTGATTATATTGTTTTAAAATTATTATATTGTATTTAGAATCTAATTTAAGGAGGTCAAATAAGAAATAAATATGAAATAATATGGTTTTGACATACACCTCCACCTTATTAATCACCCTTTGGTTTTTACATTAATCCTTCTAGGATAAAAATTATGAGTTTACCAAGACCTATAGAATTTGATGAGGGGTGATTATAAGGTATTTTTTAAGTTATTTTTTATTTTGAATTTTGGAATTTGTGTATATTAGTAACGATAGGGATTCCATTTTTTTAGTTTGGGGAGAGGCGCACTATAAATTTTTCAGTGTTTTAAAATAATATAATGTTATAATCATTGGAACGTGGATCCAAATATATAAAACATAATATATAATGTATTATGGGAAGATATAAAATCATCCAATATTAATTAATATTGTATTTTTTGGCCTTCCCAGATTGTTTTATCTTTATTTACCTTGTTTTTCCCCTTTAACATTTACCGATATGATAATGTTTTACCGATGATACAATTTATAATAACCAAAAAAATTAATTTGAAAAAATTAAAAATAGGAACCAAATGATTAAAAATAAAAAACACATATTTTTATATTTAATTTTATGAATTAAAGAAATTTAATTTTAAAATAAAAATACAAACCACAATGAGTGAATTTCTTTGAGAAATGTATTTTTAACACAAAAAATGGCATCATTTAATATCCTATATAATATTTATTTATAAGAATTTAAATATACTATGATTATTAAAAATATTAATATTCCCACATTAAATCCAATCCTTTATAAAATATAACTTTTAAAAAATCAAAAAATAAATTATTGATTTAATAAAAATCGTTATCTTTCACTATTCTCCAAAAAATCATTTTATAAAAATATAAAAAATTCACACTAATAGAAATATAAGACGATGATATGAAAATAAATTTCTTTTTATCAAATATAATTTTTAAAATAAATAAATTTAAATTTTAAATAAAACTATGTATTACATAGAAAATTTTAATCCAATATATTTAATCCTTTTTCATCTATGAAGGATATAATTTAATTTATAAAAAGGTGATAGTTATGAATACATAAAAAAATTCTTAGAAATCATAATATTGAAATTTTCCTATTATTATTTATTATTTTACATTCTTCTATAAATTGAGAAAGGGATCCCTCTAAATTTTTTCCATTGGTTGATAAATAGTGGTATTTTAACCACATTAACTTTTTCCCCTTATATCATCCTCAATCATGTGATACTTACACAACAATATTACTTACTGGATCGCCTTCTTCCTTAGTACCCTCTTTATTTAATCAAATATAAAGACTTTATTTTCTTCATAACATATATTATCTTCTATCTTTGTAATTCCAAGGAACAAAACATGAGATGAAATTGGTAAATACATATTTAGTGAAAACATAATACACATAATATACATGATATAAACATAGAGATAAGGATACAGAATAATAAAATGATACTATATTATCTAGAATTTCATAGTTTTTTGGGAATCATCGAAACAAATTTCCTTTTCTACCAAAATACAGTACACTAGTCCAATGGCATATTTTTATAAGTACATGATCACCTACCTCAAATGAATGTTTTACTAATGATTATCTACATACATCATTTTATTACTTTTTTCCCTCATGTTCAAATGAATAATATTTACATTCTCGACCATATATTCTATCAATTCTTGGCCCAAAAATACCTTATCATCAAATTCATATAACCATGTTGGAAGCCTACACTATTCTAAATACAATTACTCAAAATGTGTCATATATATATATTACGTAACATTGTTATTATAAGAAAATTAAAATTATTTTATATATTAATTAAAAATTACCAACTAATGTAATTACAATTATTAAAGTGTATCCTATAATATAGGAATCATACACTCTGATTTTGTATCATATTGAGGAATAATTGTAGTACAAAAATTCTATTTTGTAAATATTTATATAGGATGGAATTTCCAAAAAATTTATCTATGAATGAAATTGTGATCAGATATAATGGAAATGGTAAATAAATGTAATATGATTATCTCATTAAGATTATGTAAGGTAATTAAAAGAAATTTAATCATGAATTAATAGATAATATGCTGATTTAGTCAAACGAAAAAAATAACTCAATTCTCTTTTTTACTATGAGCTTTATATGGTAATATCACAAAACAACCACAAATACATTCCTCTCATTTCCATTCTAAATAACTAAAATTCTAAATAATCCAATTCCATAGTTTTTTCAACTTTAATCTATTATAATGTAAAATATTTCACCTTATAATAAACTATATCTTTCTTTATACATTCACACAAAAAATAACCCCAAAAGCTACTACATGTCATTGTGTTTCCATAGTGAAAAAAAGAGGTGATGATAACATCACATAAAAATTCCATATATAATGGTGAATCATATAGAACAAATAAACTCTTTCCAAATTGGATTATGAATACATTATCCACATTTAAATCAAGAAACACCTCCTTATTTTCCAATTATAGTCGTTTATTCCAACCATGACCTTTCTTCTGACTATATATAATTATGTCAAACAAATATGAATACACAAATTCCTATGTCAAAATAGAAGGAATTTAATTTATTATAAATTCATATTTAAACATTTATTAAATAATTAACTAAAGATTAATGTTCTAAATGTAACATAATTAATGATGAATTTTATTTTCAACATAATGGATTAACTACATTAATTTCATTACCATTATAATAGTGAGTTATGAATCATAATCATTAATCAGTTATATCCATCTTATCTTTATTAACATCGACTATTTTATAGTGAAAATATACATTAATAATTTACAATCGATATATATTTTACATTTCTATCCATAAATATGATGCCTTTAATTTTTTCACCCAAATACTATTTCATTTATATATGTACCATGTGTATGATAATTATTATCATATAGTTTCAATTGAAAATATTACTTCATAATCACTTGTTCATTTTTCTATCAATAAATATAATATCCCTTAAATTAAGAATCACTATATATAAATCTTTCGCCATTTATTTTTTAATTCCAACACTATATAATTAACCAATTATATTTTCAAAAACTAGATATTTTCACCACATTCATTTGTCTAGATGAATTTTACTAATTTTGAGTTAACATATTTATTAGACTATAGAACCAATAAATGATTTCAAGAAACCTTCACTAATAACCCACCAATACCAACAAAACATCAAATATACATTTATTTTATATGGAATGTCAACTCTTCCACCAATTTAGTTCTATCCAGAACATTTGTTATCACATCTTAAGAAATATAATTTCAAATGACTAAAATATTTTTCAACCAAAATTCCCATTTATTTAATTTGAAATAAAATGCATTTTAATTTTTAGTTTGTAATCAATTCATATTTTTACTTCTTGATCAACATAGTTTTTATAGTATATCATAATTTCATCAACAAACCCAAACACATATTATAACTACCCAACGTTTTTCAATGAAAATTTACATCTTAAAATTATGTCATAAAATCACATGAATGCACAACATAATGAACTACTAAATGATAAGTGACCATTAAAAATAAATTTGTCACTTCTGTGTTTGGAATTTTGAAAATCCGACATACACGGTTGTGTTCAAGATTATTTTTGGAGTCTGATGGAAAAAACTTGTTTTTTTGTGAATAGTAACATACTATAGGAATATTAATATGGCCTTTATGAATAGTAGAAAATAATGTTATTTAATTTTCTTAAGGTAATAAGATAATGATATCTGAATTAATTTTTCAATGAGAAATAAAACTTAGTGCACATTTAAGATTGTAATTTTTCAAATTAACAGTGAATTTATTTAAAAATTAAATTAATAATATTTATAAAATTATTTCTTGAAATTGGACTCCATGTTTGAAATCTACATGTTGAAAAATGGTTAGGGTAAATTTTTGGTATTTTTAAGAGAAACTCGAATTTTTTATGAATAGTGAAATATGGTAAAATACCATATATAAAATTTAATAGTTAAATACACTATTCCTGACATCACAAGTGATGAAAGGCCACTTGATTCAAACTCACATGAACGTATTACTATTAGGGTTCACATGAAACAATACTATTGGTTTTCTTGAGGGAAATAATAAAATAATGAATTTAATATTCAAAATTTACCCCTCCCCTCCACTATAAAAACCACCCTTCACACCCTCATTCCCTCGCACCTCTCAAGTTCCAAGACTTCTCTAAACTCTGCCCAAACATCCTCCCTAGACCCTCCCCCACGTCCAATAGCTTCTGGTCTCATCAAAAGACCAATCTTTGGCCCTTAAGAAGATTCTCAAGAGAAGGATTCAAGAGGTAATTTCTCTCTCTCTCTCTTCTCCTTTAATTTCCTTTCATGTTCATGTTCATTTCGTGATCTCTCCCCACTTATCTACATCAAAATTATTTTGTAACTCTAGTATTATAAATATAATATAATTTTATGATTCTAATGGTATGTTATATCGTCCAACCCCATTTTCCTCTTTCTTTTATTTTATTAAAGAGAACGTTGGTCGTGAGGTGTTTATTTATCACCTTCAAGAACGACATGTTTTCTTCTTCCATTTATACCTTCAGATATGGTCATGAAACCATTTTTATTGTTGAACCAGAATATGTTATATATATAATTTCCTATTTAAAGTTATGGAACTTAATTATGTACATATTACTATGTGATAAATTTAAACAAGTTTGTTGTGATCGAACAACCGCCCAAATTAACCCAAACAATCATCAATTAATTATTATCTAATGATTCATTCAAATGGATCTAATATAATTCGTTATAAGATCATTAGAAATATTATAATATCATTAATAATATTTAATATCCATTCTGGATGTTTACTCATGTTCTACCCAAACATCAATTTAAGAATACAAGTGAACCACTCAAGAAAACCATAAAAACAAACATTTTTAAATATTGTTTCTAAACTCTATAACTCTTTAAAAAGAACATTAAATAACATAATTAAACCATAATGAACCTTATTAATGTATAAAAGGTTATGTAATTTATAATTAATGAATATAAAGACATTATACAGGACATTAAAGAGAAGGAAGCATTCAGATACAAGGTAAGGGGAAATCTCGAACCCAATTTTTTTCCATCAGGTTCTCCCTCCTTCACTCCATTTTGATATGGTTACTCCTTAATGATAATTTTATCATAATTATATTAAAGTTTAGGGGATATACATGTTTTTTAATTAATTTTATGTCAAACCAAATGTTTTCCAAATGTACTCTTCTTTGAAGAACTCAACTTTTACCTCTCATTCATGGTTGATGGTTCTTGTATCATGTATGTTGTTCCCTCTTTATTTTGGGAACACAAATCTTTTGAATGTATTCTTATTAGATAAAACCGATTCCATTACATGGGTATGTTATTTTCACTTTTTATATGTGTTCTATGTGGAAAACATGATAATGATAACGTTATGATGTGACGGGTGCACCCGGAATTATATAGCACAATATGAATGTTTCAAAGTGATGGGTGTGCCCGGAATTATACAGCCCTCCAATTCATTGGTTAAAGTGATGAATCTCTTGAGTAAATGTAAAATAATATGTGAAAAAGATTCTAGATTGGTTCACAATTATGTGTGGTATTTAACCCCTAGAACATGATGTTTCATTTTTATGCATTTCCACAATTCAAGTCTTTTATTTATGTTCCTCTCATGTTCAGGATCTTTTGCTTGTGTCATGATTATGCTCACCCCATGCTATATTATTCTTTTCTATCCTCTTACTGGGCTTTTAGATCACCCCTTTTTATGTATATCCTCAGGTGGATACATGTACTAAAGAGAGGAAAAGTTCCAATAAGAAGCTGTAGAAGAAGAAATTAATAAATTTTTATGCTTGATGGTGTCATTGTTATGTACGGTCCTAGTTTTCCCAAGACACTAAACCATTGGATCCATTATGTGTAATACTATTATGTTTTTTATCTTCAAAATGATTTAATAGAAATGTATGAAATGGTCGGGATGCTATAATTGGTATCATATGAATTGTTTAGTTAATTTGGGAATTAGGATTAGTGAAACCTAGAGAAAAACTCTAGCATGAGACTAAGTACAAGTAGGAACACAAGAAAATCTACATAGAGATCACATATGTTATTTCTTTGGTATAAATTGTTTAAATGAATATGTTATTCATGACTCTTTTACTTTTTTTTGTTCTAACCTTTTCTATTTTAGAAAATGGTGGGAACCAGGAGAAATCAGGCCAACAACTCATGTGAGGGCCAATGAAATGATTTCTTGAACGACATCCCCAATGATTTGGGAGGTGGATTTCAAACCTTTATGGTGTTTCTTAACCAACTATCTCAGGTTATGAACAATATCCATAATAATGGGGAACATCCTCCTTCACTAAAGAGGGGGCAACTGGCTATCGAATGTTTTATGCGGCAACGACCACCGACGTTTAGTGGATCTTCCGATCCACTAGTTGCAGAACAGTGGGTCAACTCCATGGAGAAGATCATTTCTATTCTTCACTATTCTGAGACGAAGAAGGTGACCTTAGCTGTTTATCATCTAGATGGATAAGCTGATCAATGGTGGGCTTTTATTAAGAACACCAAGCCAAGGTAGGAAATCGAAGAGGTGGAATGGGAAGACTTTAAGATAATGTTTATTAATACGTATTTCCCATGAATTCTTCATATGAAGATGGAGAGGGAATTTATAGAGCTCAAACAAAAAGAAGGAGAATCTGTCACAACCAATGAAGTGAATTCACCAGGTTTCCAAGGTACACTTAGGTATTTTTTATCAATAATTATATCATAATTGATTGATTCTTTAGTGGGTTAAAACCACACCTTCGAAAGGCTCTTGAAATTCGAGACTTTTGGGGTTATGAATAAGTTGTTCGATATGCTCTCAAAGTGTAGATGGATTTTGGATAATGGTCTCATGGCTATGGTGATAAGAAAAAGAAATATATAGTTTCAAGCTGTTGGATCTAATGACAAGGGTGGGAAGAAAAATCAATGACCCACATGCCAAAAATGTGGGAAGTTGCACCATGGAAACTGCCTCAAAGGGATGGATAAATGCTTCAAGCATGGGAAATAAAGACCCCATTCCCATGAGAGTTGAATGGACATTAAAAGGAAGGAGAATGTAGTCAGTGAAATGAGAGAACCACTCATGGTTCAATGCTATAATTGTAGGAAGCTAGGGCACTATGCATGCCAGTGCACTAAACCTCGAGTTATTGAGGGTAATCAGTGTCAGCAACCACCAAAGCCAAAGGAACAAGGGAAGGCTTATGCCATGACTACTATGGAGGTGGAGAATGATAATGAAGTCACACAAGGTACACTTCCTATTCACTCAAGAATGTAAAAAGTATTATTTGATTCTGGCTCTACGCATTCCTTTATATCTTGTAAGTTTTCTGGAACTATATAATCGAAGCCCTAAAACCTTGAAGTACAGATATATGTAAAAACACCAAGTGGTGCAATCATTGCAACCCAAGTGTTTGAATCTTCTCTTGTTGGCATATGTGAGAAGATTCTTCCAGAAAATCTCTTAATACTTCCCTTGGTAGAATTTGACTCTATAATGTGAATGGATTGGCTCTCGTTATATAGATCCCATATCAACAGTCAGAAAAAGGAAATATCTTTTCATATTCCAAACCATCCCAGGCTCTTCTAAAAATGCAAGGAAGATTTTGAATATCCATTGAAAAATCCTTCAATGGTGTGGGTGTTGATTCCCTATGAAAAAGCATACCTCGCCCAAATGGATGAGCTGAACGAAAGTGCCAACCTTGAGGAAATCCCCATCGTGAGAGAATACGGTGATGTATTTCCCAAAGAGTTACCTGGAATTCCCCCAAATTGTGAGGTAGTGTTCCCAATTGAAATGATTCCCAGAGATACTCCTATCTCAAAGTGTCTCTATAGGATGGCTCCTATCAAACTGGAGGAGTTAAAGACGCAGCTGCAAGAGCATCTGGACAAAAGGGTTCATACACCCTAGTGCATCACCTTGGGGTGCACCATTTCTTTTTGTGAAGAAGAAGGATGGAACAATGCGGCTGTGTATAGACTATCGGGAACTCATCATGATCACCATAAATAACAAGTATCCTCTTCCAAGGATTGACGACCTGTTTGATCCGTTAAGAGGTTCTCAATACTTCTCAAAGGTGAATCTTCATTATGGGTATCATCTAGTAAAGGTGAACAAGGAAGATATTCAGAAGACTACCTTATGTACAATGTACGGGCACTATGAGTTTTCGGTGATGCCCTTCAGGCTTACTAATGCCCCTTCAATATTAATGGATTAGAAGAATAGATTCTTTAGACATTACCTCGACAAGTTTTTGGTAGTTTTTATTGATGATATTCCCATCTTATCCAAGAGAAATGAGTAACATGAAGAACATCTAAGACTTCTATTGGCTACATTGTGAAAAGATAAGTTGTACGCCAAGTTCAGCAAGTATGAATTTTGGATGAATCAAGTTACGTTCATGGGACATGTGATCAAAAGTGAGGGAATTTCTGTGGATCCTTCAAAGATAAAGGCGATTGAGGATTGGACCAGGCCCTTTAGTGTCACAAAAATCCGTATTTTTCTTGGATTAGCTGGGTACTACCGACATTTTGTGAGAAACATCTCATGATTGTCAAGCCCTGTAACTATGTTAAAAAGGAAAGGGGTAATATATGTCTGGATGGAAGAATGTGAGGGAAGGTCAAAGAGATAAAGAGAAGGCTGATCACAGCAACTATACTCACATTACTAAAAATTGGAGAAGGTTTTGTGATATATAGTGATGCTTCAAATAATGGCTTGGGTTTTGTACTCATGAAAAATGTTAATGTGATAGCCTACACCTCGCAACCGTTGATGATCCTTGTCCAGAACTACCCAACGCATGATCTAGAGCTGGAAACCATTATTTTTTCTTTGAAAATCTAGTGGCACTACCTTTATGGAAATAAGTGTGACATATACACCGACCACAATATCCTAAAGTATATATTCACACAAAAGGATTTCAACATGCATCAAAGGAGATGTTTAGATCTAATAAAGGATTATGATTTCTCTATTAACTATAATCTTGGGAAGGCGAATAAGGCAGCTGATGCTCTAAGATGAAAAGAACCTGCTACTTTTTCCATGTTGTGGATTGAGAAAGACCCAATCTTCTTGGATATGAAAAGAGTGGATTTGGAAATCATAATGCCAGAGGAAGCATCCTAACTTTACCAAATGATTGTGCAACCATCCATCCAGGATAAGATTAAGGAAGCACAAAGGGATTATGTGGAGATAAAAAAGAGGGTGAATGCAGTAATAGAAGGGAAGTTGCAAGATTTCAATATTGACGATGATGGTGTGATTCGGTTTGGAATGCGGATTTGTGTGACATCATCACCCAGGATAAAGAAGGAGCTATTGGAAAATGCACATAGCTCAACCTTCTCTATCCATCCTCGGAGTCCCAATATGTATTGTGATCTCCGAGAACACTTCTGGTGGGAAAACATGAAGAATGAGATTGCAGAATATATATCATGGTTCTTGGTTTGTCAGCAAGTTAAAGTTGGGTGACAAATGTCCAACGGTATGATGCATCCATTTCCTATACCCATGTTGAAATGGGAAAATGTTTTTATGGACTATGTCATGGGCCTCCCAAAGACATCATAGGGAAATATTGAGATATGGGTTTTGGTTGACCGACTCACCAAGACTGGCCATTTTATCATTATTCGGGAAGATATCTCGCTTGAACAACTTGAAAAGATATATGTGAAGTAAGTGGTGAGACTTCATGGTGTTCCACTCTCAATTGTCTTTGACTGTGATCTGAAGTTCACATCTAAATTCTGGAGGACCCTTAAATATGCTTTTTGTACCGAATTAAATTTCAGTATGCCCTATCACCCCCAAACTGATGGCCAATCTGAAAGGACTATTCAGACGCATGAATATATCCTTAGAGCCTGATCTCTAGAATTCAGAGGTGGATGGGATCATCATTTCCCATTATTTGAGTTCTCATACAAAAATTTCTTCCACTCGAGTATTCAGATGGCTCAATATGAAGCTCTATATGGAAAGTGATGTATAATTTCAACCTGTTGGGATGAAGTTGGAGAAAGAAATCTACATGGAACAGATATTGTTCGAGAGATGATAGAGAAGGTTAAAGTCATACAGAAACACATCAAAGCTGCTCAAAGTTGGAAAAAGATCTATGCTGACAAGCATCGAAGGGACTTGGAGTTCGATGTTGGAGATAAAGTATTCCTTCGAATATCTCCATGGAATAGATTCATGCGATTCAGGAAGAAAGGGAAGCCATGTTCATGGTATATTGGCCCCTTTGAAATCCATGACCGCATAGGAGTTGTGGCCTATCGGCTTGAACTTATACCAAATATTTCTCAAGTTCATGATGTTTATCACGTATCACACCCGACAAAGTACATACCGGATCCCTCACATGTACTAAACTCAGAGGTCGTGTAGCTATAGGATGATCTCTACTGTAAGGAGAAGCTAGTAAAGATTCTGGACCGAATTGATAATTTTCTACACAACAAGACAACCCACCATTTCAAAGTGTTGTGGAGGAACCATATGTTTGAGAAAGAAACTTGGGAACTGTAAGAGGTGATGAAGGAGAAGTACGCTCACCAGTTTATGTAAAATGAAATTTCGAGGGTGAAATTTTATAAGGGGGAAGAATGTAACGACCAAAATTTTTTCAATGAAAATTACCTTCTTAAAATTATTTCATAAAATCACATGAATGCACAACATAATTAACTACTAAGTGATAAGTGACCTTTAAACATAAATTTTTCACTTCTGTGTTTGGAATTTTGAAAATCCGACATACACAGTTGTGTTCAAGATGATTTTTGGAGTCTGATAGAACAAAATTTTTTTGGTGAATAATAACATAACCTTATGAATAGTAAAATGAATAGTAATATGACCCTTATGAATTGTAGAAAAATATTATTTTAGTTTCTTAATAAAATAATATAATGAGATCATAATTAATTTTTCAATGAGAAATAAAACTAAGTGGACCGTTAAGATTGTTATTTTTCAAAGTAACTATGACTTTATTTAAAAATTAAATTAATAATATTTAGAGAATTAATTTTGAAAAATGGACTTCATTTTTTAAATATACACGTTAAAAAATTGTTAGGGTAAATTTTTGGTATTTTTCTGAGAAACTCGAATTTTTGATGAATAGTGAAATACGGTAAAATACAATATATACAATTTAACAACTAAATACACTATTAATGACATCACAAGGGATGCAAGGCCACTTGGTTAAAACTCACATGAACCTATTACTATAAGGGGTCACATGAAATAATACAATTTTTGGTCTTGAGGGAAATAAAAAAAATAATGAATTAAATATTCAATATTTACCCCTCCCCTCCACTATAAAAACCACCATTCACACCCTCATTCCCTCACACCTCTCAAGATCCAAGCCTTCTCTAAACTCAACACAAAAATCCTCCCTAGACCCTCCCCCACATCCAAGATCTTCTAGTCTCATCAAAAGACCATGCATAGGTCCTTAAGGAGGTTCTCAAGAGAAAGATTTGACATGTAATTTCTCTCCCTCTTCTCTTTTAATATCCTTTCATGTTCAAGTTCATTTCTTGATCTATCCCCACCTATCATCATCAAAATGATATTGTAAATCCAGTATTATACATATAATGTAATTTTATGATTCTAATGGGATTTTATATCATCCAACCCCCTTCCCTCTTCCTTTAATTTTATTAAAGAGAACATTGTTAGTGAGGTGTTAATTTATCACCTTCAAGAACGACATGTCTTATTCTTCAATTTATACCTTCTGATCTGGTCATGAACCCATTTTTATGGTTGAACCAGAATATTTTATCTGTATTATTTCCTATTTAATGTTCTGGAACCGAATTATGTACATATTACTATGTGATAAATTAAAACAAGTTCGATGTGATCGAACAACCTCCCAAATTAACCCAAACAATCATCATTTAATTCTTATCTAATGATTCATCTACATGGATCTAATATAATTCATTATAAGATCATTCAAACTTCGGTAATATCATTAATAACATGTGTGATTATTTCTGGATGTTTACTGATGTTCTACTCGAACATCAATTTAAGAATACAAGTGAACCACTCAAGATAACCATAAAAACAAACATTTCTGAATAATGTTTCTAAACTCTATAAGTCATTAAAAGGCACGTAAATCAACATAATGAAACCAGAATAAACCCTATTAATGTGTAAAAGGTTCTAGAATATCTAATTAATTAATATAATGTCATTATATAGGACATTAAAGAGAAGGAAGCATTTAGATACTAGGTAAGGGGAAATCTCGAACCCAATTTTCTTCCTTCGGGTTCTCCCTCCTTCACCCCATTTTGGTATGGTTTGTAACACCCCCATATTTTATAAGATATATTCTTTTTAATTTCTTTCATATCTTATCTTATATACTACACCAAGATTATCTTGCACTATATGAAACATCGTATTAGCTTCCAGTATACGCAACACTAATCCTGGATCGTGTTACATACAATTTCAAGTTTGTTTGATAGAAGTAATTCTATGTATAACTGACTGTATATATATATATATATTAAATGTATAAATTAAATATGGTTGGATTCTATTATACACAACAACAATGGAATCTTTCACTACACGTAACCTTGACTTGGATTTCATTACATGCAATCGCGACCTTCCACGATAGCATGTGTTGTATGCAATAGTGAGTTTCACTAAATGAGATATTATTATAATACTATTATGAACTAGTAGTTATGAATAGTAATACCCACTTTTTGAAATTTTATTTTTTAAAATGGACTTCATTTTTGGTTTTGGAATATTGAAATTAGCCTTGGGTGAATTTTTGGTATTTTTCTGAAAACATTCAATTTTTGATGAATAGTGAAAACACTAGGTTGCTATTTAGAAACCGACTTTTTATATAAATAATTATTTATTGTATTTAAATTTATTTTATGTCAAAATTGATAGATAATACCTATATATGTTCAATGTAATTCATTAATGTCATTTTATAATAATTTTAGATATATAAAAATTTTATTGAACTTTTCACCGTCTTTTACCAACCTCTGAGGAGCCTTTTCCAAACATGCATAAAACTTAATTTTATCACTTCTGTTTTTGGAATCTCGAAAATCTGGGAGACACGGTTAATATCAGGGAGATAAATTTTTTTCAATAAGATAAAAATAATTTTTGGTGAATAGTATCTTTTTACTTTTATTTACGACGGTTAAAAGTAAATAGGTTAATTAATTGTAAAAATGATATTATTATTTCCTTAACACTTGTACTAATTCTATTGGATAAGTTTAATTCCGTCAAAAACAACCTTATAAATAAAATATTACACTTTAGGTCCACTTGGATTAGATTAGGACAAATTTTTTTTTAAAGAATAGTTAAAATAGTTAAAATAAAAGTTTTATAACTAAAACATTTTTAATATAGGGTTATATATAAGATAAATTCGACTATAAATATTCATTAGAAATATAAAAATATTTCCTACATAATGGTATTTTATTTATAGTTTTTAGACATTAAATTATTTAATTTATTTATGACACAATGATGATGCAGTAATTACCTAAATAATGAATTATTAACATAATTGATGTTATAAATACCCAAATTAATGTAATTTGAGACTTTTTATAAATTCCAATAATTTTTTAGGTTAATATTACATGTTACTATTGATTAAATTAACTTTTTTCAGGCTAATAATGATGTTCTGGTTTTTACAAAAAATCAATTATCAAATAGTGTCCAAATTGACATAAAATATATTTTAAAACTATTATTATATTGTTAATTGTTAATGTATTCCTAAAAATTTGAGGTTCGGTAAAATGACATATATAAGGTTATATATATTAATAATGAACCTCTTGGGGTTCTTTTGACTTGTTATAGTATGTTTATTAACCATATAGTGTAAGAAAACAAGAAGACACGGTAAAAGTTAAATTATTTAACTTAGAGCTAAATCTAAAAGATATCATTAAAATATTAACCTAAACTTCTCTAAAACCTATTTACTGAGAGTATTGCGACCCATACCCATTTTATCTTCTAAATAAATCAATTTGGAGCTATTATAAACCGAATATGACTTTATTTTAAAATAATATTTTATGTTTTTCCAAAGGTGCCCCTCTCCTAGCTTATAAAAAGGGCACCCCATCCCTCTTCACTTCACACCCTTTTGAGCCTTGAATCTCGACCAAACCATGTGAATTACTCTTCTCAACCTCCCTATTTATATCATATAGGTTCTGGTCTTCTCAAAAGACCAACTCTAGTGCCCTAAGAAGATGTTAAAATGAGGGGCGTTGAGGAAGAGGTAATATCCTCTACCGACTCTTTCAAGTTTATTTCTTCTTCTACTTCCTCTTATTTAGTTGTTTAATTATAAATAAAAAACATAAGTATTACTTCTATACTGATATGTTATTTTAAATATGAAACAACCCTATTTAATCTTCTATCCATCCTACAAAAAATGAAATCACTGCTCGTGCGTACGTACGGAATACCGTCTCCACGTCGTCGTGTAATCAGTTTTTCCACCACCACCATACATGGATGGGTATAATGGTATAATGAATAACTATATAAAATTATTATAACATCATACTTATTATATGAGATTTTATCATCCACTCCAATACCATTCAATAAATATGGTAATGATATCATCGCTCGTGCGTACGTATAGATTACCGTCTCCACGACGCGATGAGATTCATTTTCCATGTTAACAATTCAAGAATAATTATAAAGTATATATAATATGTAGTCATGAAATATATGACATAATAATGATACTGGATTTATTTTTATGTCATCTACTTAATTCCATTCAATTCAACAAGGAAACGAAAAACAGCGTTCATGCGTACGTACGGCCTACTGTCTCTATGAACGGTTTATTTCATTCCATTTATCGAACTATTATATATATATATGTATATTCTGATTAAATATTATATATAAATCATGTTTTCAATTCTATAATTAAGTAAATCAGGATATAAGTAATAATTTAATGAACAACAAGTCGAAACATGTACGATAAATGAAACGATTCAACCAAAACGCTGCTTTAACATGGAATTTACAAAAGAACGGGTTATATAAAGTCCAAAGTGAACCATATATGATATCATAAAAATTAATATCATTCTGTAATAAGTCAATGACACTATTTAAATCATTATACAGGTTGTTCAGATACATATGAATCATATTCGACATAAGGTATGGGAAAATTTTGCAATCTCCTTTTTATCCGATATTGCTTATATGTAAGTATTTACTTGGGTTATATTTTTCATCCATGTCAATAAAAATGTTTTTCATAAAGTTTTTAATATTCTTAAATGTATTTTTAAATTCATGTTTACTCCTATTTGACTTTCAATTTGTATTATGGAAGAAATATTTCTTTTGTTTACCATATGTGGTACTTTTTGACTTTTCCGTTAAAAGAACGAGGAGAATGTTTTTTATCTTATAAGGTGTGAACAATTTTTTACGGTTTCATAATGCATTATTTTAATTAAGATTACTCTTCAAGATTTCATGATTATTTTCAAAAAAATCGTTTCATTTTAAAAATTACTTTCATTTTGTGAAAGGAAAATGATTTTAAAGAAGAAATGATATTTTCCTCAATAATTTATTTCAAGTGTTTTGTAAAAACTATTTTCCATGTAAGATGAAATTATTTTGTATGATTATGATTCAATTATAATGTATCTATTATTTACATGGTTTTATTTCTTATGATTAAATGATATCCATTTGTTTTATATGGATTACCGGATGATGTTTATGAAACCCATTTTATTTTTTGGGTTATGATGAATGATTTATGTTAATGTTGTGGCACAAGTAAGAATGATTTCATTATGAGATGGGTGGGACCTATATCTCCCTCCAATTCATTGGCTAAAGATTTATATCTCATGATATATACATGTCTGGAATGGTAAGTTAATCTAGTTCAGTGTTACAGGACTAAAACGAGGAGTGAACTCGATTCAGAAAGGGAATTTTTCCACTAAGATAGTCTTGGCAGCAATGCCTTGGATACTATGGAAATCATAACATGTGATTAATGGTTGCTGCAATTACATAATTTATTCCCATTCTATTTTATCATGATTGTTGATCTGTTATGATCGATGCCTTATGTACTGCCAGGTTTTATGTCATTGCTCATTATTTTGATGTTTAAATATTATGTTCATGTTTTAAAGATAAAATGTATATGGTTTGATTTATTTTCTCCATGCTTACCCTTACTGAGCATTTGAGCTCACCCTTTATATGTTTTCTTTTCCCCAGGATATAAAGATAGGTTTTTGGTATGAAAAAAAGGAAGATCTTTATGGGAGATGTTGAAGATCCTTCACCGAGATTACAAGATTATATTCCGAGTTTCCAAAGACACTAAACTATTACGGTCCTTTGGTGTCTGTTTTTGTTATGTATTAGATATTCCAAAAAAAGTAATGTAATGTCTATGTACATCATGCTTTGGGTCTCTACAGTTGCTATCAGAGGAAAGGATTATTCAACCTTTGGAAACTTGGATGCGATAACATTATTGAGATCCATAGAGATATTTCTAAAGTATGTCTAGGGATGTCCGTAAGGATAAGTTTATGTATAGGTTATAGTCCTATAATTATGGTAACAATCATAGAATTTAACCTTAGATGTTATATATCGATGGTACTCCCCCTTGATTATGATTTTTGCCTCTCACACCATTCTTTTTGGGTTTTATAAAATATCTGGAAACTGGCAGATTCACGATAATGGATGATATGATGGACAATGGAATGATATTCTTCCTGAGCATCCAAATGAAAGGGGATTTGAAAGTCCAAAAATCATTATTATTCCTTATCAGAAATCTCATAATATGATCAATAATCTCAACTTTGGTAAGTTTCCAGGCTCAGCTAATAAGAGAAAGATGGAGTTTCATGATGATCATAGATGGAAGAATGTTCAATTTCTCTCATGTAAATCATGTGGGAAGAGGAATCAAGGAGAATGTTTCAATGGAACTGGATGATGCTTTGGGTGTGGAAAATAAGGACACAAATCCAGTAAGTGCAAAGGAAAGGGTTTAGTTAACACCATGGAGAAGGATAATGGTATTTCTACGACATCAACAATGATTAAATTTTTTAAATGTGGAATGTATCGGCATTATGCAAACCAATGACCTAAGGGAAAATATCATGAAGAGAATCAGCATGGTCATATGGGTAGTATTTATGTGGATGATGATGAAGAGACTAAAAATGATATATGATACGAAAGAAATGATGAAGCTCATTCAGTGGTTAAAAAACGCAGTGGAATGATTGTATGTTTATTAAGAGTTATGTTGTATAGGTAATTTAATGGTACAATGTAATAAAGAGTCATCTAAGGATTGTTACACTATTGTTTTTTCTAAAGTATTTGAAAGTATATGTTGAATGGTACTAGAAACCATGAAAGGATATTCAGATATTTTTTTTGGAAAGAAGATGTTATAAACATAATGAAGGGATAAAGAAAAAATGAAATTTTGATATTATTCATTAGCTCATGACTGATATAAGGACAAAGTGATATCATGGTTTGAGTATATAGATATTTTGGGATTTTGGTATGTGGAATGAGTTAACTTTTGACAACATTCATGTTTTCTCTAAGGTTATATGGTATTTCATGTTTCAAAAGAATGCATGATTAAGATACTCACATGTTTGGAATATGACCAACAATATATATCTTATGATATATGGGAGATAAATGATGGTATTCACATGCTTGGTATATGACCTCTCTAGTAATAATTTTCTTTATACTAGGCGCTTAGACAGAAGTATTTTGGATAATCCTAAAGATTGGAATGGATTATGTTGGACATAATCAGTATTGTTTAAATCTAGAACTTTTTTTGATATTATTTATGTAATGTTATAATACTGTAGTTTTAGAAAAAGGAAAACCTGTAGGACGGGCGACAACCCATCACGTCAGACAAGGATGTGGGAATCAAACCCACAACAGAAGTACGAAAGGCCATTAATCTCCTACCACTGGCCAACAGGAAGTCCCTAGTTATTAGAAACTAGTTTTATTATATTATGTTGTATGATAGATGATGTATAAGTCCAATTTTTGAATCATATACGATTAAACTCACTATAGATTGACTTATGTATATTTGACTGCTTTTTCTAACTTTTTGTTTCAGACAGATGGGATGACCCATCATTCTATCGCATGATCTTCTGACACTTCATGGAAGAAAAATTCAGATTTATTTATTTAAGAGATGATGTTGAAATTGTTTAAGGCACGAACAACGGTGATATTATACCAAAATAAAGTAAGTATTTCTTCTAATTCAAATTCTACCACTTTAGGGAAATGATCTTCAAAACCAAAAATGTTGTCCTAGTGTCCTTATATCCGATGAATCAGATGGTGCCTTAAATCATCATAAATTTATGGCTTTGTGATTGTTGGATTTTTCATAGCCATGTTCTCCACCACTCTCTATCAGAACCCGATGGTTAGGTTTCTCTTCCAAATCCAGATTTTCACCTATGATCTTTTATGTGGGAACCCAGTGATGAGTTAATTTGGGTAACTGTTACGTTTCACACATTAGTTTTTTAAAATTATGATTTAGTATTCCTTTTTATGATGTGGTTTTCTATTAAAGAAACTTTCAAGTAGTAAACGATTTAAAACCCCCAACGAATTTCGAGGGAGAAATTCATTTTAAGGGGGGTAGAATATAACACCCCCATATTTTATAAGATATATTCTTTTTAATTTCTTTCATATCTTCTCTTATACGCTACACAATGATTATATTGCGCTATAGGCAAGACCGTATTAGCTTGCAGTATACGCAACACTAATATTTTATCGTGTTACACACAATTTAAAGTTTGTTTGATAGAAGTTATTCAACGTAACATTGAGTGTATATATATATATGTATTCAATGTATAAATGAAATATGGTTGGATTCTAGAATACGAAACAATAAAGGAATCTTGCACTACACCTAACCTTGACTTGAATTTCATTGCACACAATCGCAACCTTCCACGATAGCATGTGTTGTATGTAATACCGAGCTTCACTAAACGAGATATTATTATAATATTATTATGAACTAGGTGTTATGAATAATAATTCCCACTTTTTGAAATTTTATTTATCAAAATGGACTTTATTTTAGGATTCTGAATATCTAAATTATCCTAGGGTAAATTTTTAGTATTTTTCTGAAAACTTTCAAATTTTGATGAATGGTGAAAACACTAGGTTACTATTTAAAAACCGGCTTTTATTTTAAATTATTATTTATTTTATTTAAATTTATTTCATGTCAAAAATGATACATAATACATATATATGTTCAATGTAATTCATTGGAGTCATTTTATAATAATTTTAGATATATAAAAAATTTATTGATCGTTTCACCATCTTTTATCTACCTCCTAGGAGCTTCTTGCAAACTTGTATAAAACATAATTTTATCACTTCTGTGAGTGGAATCTCAAAATTCCAAGAGACACGGTTAATATCAGGGAGTAAAATATGGTTTAATAACATAAAAATAATTTTTGGTGAATAGTAACTTTTTACTTTTATTTACCATGGTTAAAAGTAAATAGGATAATTAAGGGTAAAAATGATATTATTATTACCCGAACACAAGTCCTAATTATATTGGAAAAGTGTAATTCGACCAAAAACAACATTATTAATAAAATATTACCCTTTAGGTCCACTTGGATTAGATTTGGACATTTATTATTATTTTATTTAAAGAAGAGTTAAAATAGTTAAAATCGACGTTTAATAATTAAAACATTTTTAATATATGGTTATACATTAGATAAATTCGACTATAAATATTAATTAGAAATATAAATATATTTCCTACTTAATGGTATTTTATTTATAATTTTTAGACATTAAATTTGTTAATTTATTTATGACACGATGATGGTGCAGTAATTACCTTATCAATGAAATATTAACATAATTGATGTTATAAATACCCAAATAAATGTAATTTGAGACATGTTATAAATTGCAAAAAAAATTAAGTTAATATGACATGTTAGTATTGATTCAATTAACGTTTTTCTAACTAATAATTAATTTATGGTTTTTACAAAAAATCAGTTACCAAATAGTGTCAAAATTGTCATAAAATATATTTTAAAACAAATATTATATTATTAATTGTTATTATATTCCTAAAAATATAAGGTCTGGCAAAATGACTTATATAAGGTTGTATATAGTCATAATAAACCACTTGGGGTTCGTTTGGCTTGTTATAGAATGTTTATTAACCATATAGTGTAAGAAAACAAGAAGACATGTTAAAAGTTAAATTATTTAACATGGAGTTAAATCTAAACGATAAGGTTAAATTAGTAACCTAAATTTTCTAAAACCTATTGGTTTAGAGGATTGAAACATATCCCCATTTTATCTTTGAAATAAATCAATTTGGAGCTATTATAAACTGAATATGACTTTATTATAAAAGAATATTTTATGTTATTCCAAAGGTTCCCCTCTCCTCCCTTATGAAAAGGACACCCCTTCCCTCTTCTCTTCACACCCTTTTGAGCCTCGAAGCTCAGCCAACCCCTGCCAATTCCTCTTATAAACCACTCTAGTTATATCATAGAGGTTTTGGTCTTCTCAAAAGAACATCTCTATTTCCTTAAGAAGATGTTTAAAGGAGGTGCGTTGAGAAAGAGGCAATCTCTTCTACCGACTCCTTCAAGTTTCTTTCTTCTTCTACTTCCTCTTCTTTAGTTTTTTCATTATAAATTAATAACATAAGTATTCATTATGTACTTATATTTTATTATAAATATAAAACAACCCTATTTCACCTTCTATGCATCCTACGGAAAACAAAATCACCGCGCGTGCGTACGTACGGAATACCGTCTCCACGCCGTAGTGTAATCAATTGTTTCACAACAACCTTACGTGGATGGGTAAAGTGGTATAAAGAATAACTATATATAATTATTATAACATCATACTGATTATATGTGATTATATCATCCACTCCAATACCATTCAATAAATATGTGAATGATATCATCGTTCATGCGTACGTACGGATTACCGTCTCCATGACGTGATGAGATTCATTTTCCATGTTAACAATTCAAGAATGATTATAAAGTATATATAATATGTAATATTTAAATATATTAGATAATAGTGATACTGGATTTATGTATATATATATATATATATGTCATCTACATAATTCCATTCAATTCAATAAGAAAACGAAAAACCGCGTTCATGCATATGTACGGCCTACCGTCTCCATGAATAGTGTATTTCATTCCATTTATCAATTTATTATATATATGTATATTCTAAATATATATTATATATAAAAAATGTTTTAAATTCTTGAATTAACTAAATCAGGATATAAGTAACCATATCAAGAACAACAAGTTTAAACACGTACGATAAATGAAACGATTTTACCAAAACGATGCTTTAACATGGAATTTACAAAAGAACGCGTAATATAAAATCTTAAGTGAAACATATATGATATCATAAAAATCAATATTACTCTATAATAATTCAATGAAATTATTTAAATCATTATACAGGTGTTTTAGATACATACAAATCATATTAGATATATGGTAGGGATAATTTTGCAATCTCATTTTAATCCGAGATTTCTTATACGTAAGTATTTACTGGGGTTATATTTCTCATCCATGTCCATAAAAATGTTTTTTATAAAGTGTTTAATATTCTTAAGTGTATGTTTAAAGTCATGTTTACCCCTATTTGACTTTTACATTATGTTATGTAAGGAATATTTATTTTGTTTACCATATGTGGTACTTTTTGACTTTTCTGTTAAAAGTGCGAGGAGAATGTTTTTTTATCTTATACGGTGTGAACAATTTTTTACAATTTCATAATGCCTTTTTTCATGAATCTTACTCTAAAATATTTCAAGATTATTTTCAAAAAAATACTGTTATTTTAAAATTGAATTTCATTTTTTGAAAAGAAAATGATTTTGAAGAAGAAAGGATATTTTCCTCAAGAATACATTTCAAGTGTTTTGTAAAAACTATTTTACATCTAATATGAAATTATTTTTTATGATTATGATTCAAGTATAATGTCTCTATTATTTACATGTTTTGATGTCTTATGATGAAATAATATCCATTTGTTTTATATGGATTACGGGATGATGTTTATGAAACCCATTTTATTCTTTGGATTTTGATGAATGATTTATGTTAATGTTGTGGCACAAGTAAGAATGATTTAATTATGAGATGGGTGGGACCTATATCTCCCTCCAATGGATTGGGTAATGATTTTTATCTCATTAGATAGAAATGGATGGAATAGTAAGTTAATCCGGTTCAGTGTTATAGGATTGAAACTAAGAGTGAACTCGATTCAGAAAGAGACTCTGTCCACTAAGATGGTCTTGGCAGCAATGCCTTGGATACTCTGGAAATCATAACATGTGCTTAATGGTTTCCAAAATTACATGCTTTATTCCCATTCTATTTTATCATGATTTATGATCCATTATCATCTATGCCTTACGTACATCTATGTTTTATGTCATTGCTCGTGATTTTGATGTTTAAATATTATGTTCATGTTTTGAAGTTAAAATGTGTATGGTTTGTTTTTATTTTCTACAGGCTTACCCTTACTGAGAATTTGAGCTAACCCTTTATATGTTTTCTTTTCCCTAGGATATAAATAAAGGTTTTAGGTATGAAAAAAAGGAAAATCTTTATGGGAGATGTTGATGATCTTTCACAATGATTAGAAGATTATATTCCGAGTTTCCAAAGACACTAAACTATTATAGTCCTTTGGTGTCTGTTTTTGTTATGTAATAGATATTCTGAAAAAGTAATGTAATATCTATATATGTAAAACTTTGGGTCTCTACATGGTTACTCCATAAAGATAATTTATTCATAATTATCTTACCTTCTATGGGATATACATGTTTTCTAATTATGTCTATGTCAAACAAAATGTTTTCCAAAAGAACTCTACTTTTTAGAACTCAACTTTTAACTCTCATTCATGGTTGACAAGTGCACCCAGAATTATATAGCGCAATATGAATGTTTCAAAGTGACGGATCCACCTGGAATTATACAGTGCTCCAATGCATTGGGTAAATTGATTAATCTCATGAGTAAACGTGAAATCATGTGTGAACAAGATGCTAGCTTGGTTCACAAGTATGTGTTGTAGTTAACCACTATAACATGATGTTTCATTTTTATGCATTTCCACATTTCAAGTCTTTTATTTATGTTCCTCTCATGTTCATGATCTTTTTTCTATGTCATGATTATGCTCACCCCATGCTATATTCTTCCTATCTATCCTCTTACTGGGATTTTATCTCACCCCTTTTAATGTATACCCTTAGGTGGCTACATGTACTAATGAGAGGAAAAGTGCCAATAAGTAGCTAAAGAAGAATAAATTAATAAATTTTTATTCTTGATGTTGTAATTGTTATGTACAGTCCCAGTTTTTCCAAGACACTAAACCTTTTTATCCTCTATGTGTAACACTATTATGTTGTTTATCATTAAAATTTGTAATAGTAATGTATGAAAATACCGGGATCCTATACATATTTATATTATTAAACCTTCAACACACTATTCATTATATCCAAAAATAAATCATGTGTGTTAATATAAATTGGATAACCACAACTTCATAATTATCATATATATTCAAATATGTCACCATAGGAATGTCCCATTACTGTAATTTTAGTTGATGGTTCCAAAACCATAGATCAATCATGAAAAAATAATTTGGTTACAGTATCTAATAAAATAATACATTAATTTGAATGAATGAAGACTTGTTTTTAAAAATTATTTTACTGAGTTTTTCCTAATAAATTTGAAATATAATGATACCATTCTCCTTTTGAAAAAAATATAATGGGTTCACTCTAAGAAAAAATAATAAGGTCATTGAAACCCTTATCAAAAAATTATAATAATTTCCTTTAATAATTTAATATCTCAACAAAGGTAATTTTATATATATGTTTTGGAATTAGATTAGAATCAAGAACAAATTCAACAAAAAACTCAACTTCTTGATTACAAAAAAAATTATGCAAATCATAAGACAATAAATCTACAAATTCATTTACTTATGAAACATTGTTAACTTGACCATTTCCTTTATTTTTTTAAAAATATCTTGGATTATATTACATTCATGTTTTCTCAATTTCTCTTTTTTTAAATTTTATCAGTGGTATAATACTATTCTTAAACATAATAAAAATATTCATTATAAATAAATAAATCATTATGTATGTATTATATTTTTAGTATGATAAACATAATACTAATCCATTCCAATAATAATATCAAAATATACAATTTTAAAGATAAAAAAATTATAAAAACCCATTATATAGATTAAAATGAAAAGATTTAAATAAATTCATGTTTCTATTATTCTACACTCAATTTTTTACAATATTTATGACTTATCTTCTTAACTTGGGATTCACATTTAAATGAATATTCATATATAAAATTATATATAAAAACTAAATCAAACAATACATTGTAGTAATATAAATAAACATATAATATACATGTCACAACGTCACTAACAATCCCACATATACCATTGTAATATAATGTGACTTTTTTTACCTTTCAATTTTTGATCATGATGGACACCATCATGAGAATGTAACTTTGCATATGCATTAACATAATTTAAAAACTGATTGCAAATAAAATATTTCCTTTCTCATTTTTCATTACCAATATGAAAATTTCCATTAGTACTTCCTAAGAATTCACAAGTCATGTGTCTAGGATTTAAACATTAGAAGAATGTAAAATATCAAATTAAAAATTCTCTAGAATGCTTCATTAAACTCATATAATAATAGTTTAATTTAATTCTCAACCCATTTGGTGTTTTAATGGAATGCATCCAAATTTCCAACCACTTGGATCCCTTATTATTATTATGGTAAAATTATATAAACTATATTGTTTTATAAAAACTCTAAATAATTTCGAAATGTATTTTGAACTCATGTGTAAACAAATCCCATTGTAATATTGGATTAAATCCAAATTAAATTCGATAAATATTACTATAACACTCCCAAATGAAATTACATATATACCTATAAAATCTCATTAAATTAGAGTCATAGGAGACGACAAATTCCTACCCTTTTTTCTTGAACTCTTGCATTTTCAAATAAATTATAATTCAATTTAATTTAGAAAAACAATTTTTATCGATAATATCATTAAATATCATACATTAAAGGGAATAAATTTCTTCATGTTTTTTGTTTAATTAATAAAATACCACTATTTATAATATTCACATTCAAAACGATAAATAGAAAGTGATTAAATATGATATTTTTTACATTATAGAACTTATAGTATCTTATCTAAATCATTAATAAATATATTTGATTTCACTAAGGATGAGGATCCTCCAGAATATGGATTCTTTTTATTCATAAATTTATCTATTATAGACATGTTCCTATAAAAAAAATGTGTTCACTCACTTCTATGGGTTCCACAATTAATATCCTACACCAATTACATTAATAATTTTAGAAACTACTCTATTGCAATATTTATATGCATCTAATTGAGATAGATATTATCCTATAGATTCACTTATATCCCAGCATCGATTTTTACTCTATGAGAAAATATTCTGAAAAAATATTAAATAGATAGGAAAACATAGAAATTTTAAAAATATATATAATGATTTTAAAAGTATAAATGTCAATCACTTAAGATATTTTTCTAACATTATAATTTTCTCTAAATTTATCAAAATCTTTTCTATGACACCGACTATAATAACCCATACCATATTGAACCCAAAATAGCAAGATTTGTAAAAATGGTTTAACATTAGTATATTTTGAATTTATATTAGTTTTATATATTTAGATTAATATGTAAAACATTAAATAAAAATGTATACATTTCTAGATATTGTATATTGTTTTTCTAAAAAAACATGTTCTTTGTAAATAAAAACATTCTTCACTTAAGGTTACTCTCGTAATATAAACTATGGAATTAGTAATATTTCTACTCATCCTTAATCAATGAGAAAAGTAAGCTGAAAATTTTGGATAAACCATGTTTCATCAAGGTAAATAAATGAAAATACACCCATTAGTCCATTTGTAATCCTATATATATATGTATTATTTCCATCTTCAAAAAATATATTTTACATCAAATATCCATATAATTTACCATATAAGTCGAATAATTATTAAATAGATTTCACAAAACATTTAATATGAAATGATAAATGTAAAATAAAATCTAAGGGTTTCTAAGAATGCATTAAAAATCATCAATACAATTCCATGAAGAATACAATCACTCTTATTTTAAAAATAAGTTATTAACATATCTTAAAAACATAAGCTCAATTTCATACCTTCTAAAATCAAAATATTTAGATTATGAACATATTTGTTCATATAATTATGGTACCAAGTTAAATTATCATTATATTCAACCTTATCATAACCCTTACAATGCAATCATCTTACTAGATAATTATTTTTTCTTTTATACAATGATATCTTTTTTACTCTACTTAATGAAATGGAGAGCTATATTATGCTCACCCTTCATTAGATCTAAATTGGGATCAACCATAATTTATATAAAATTTATAAGAACCATAGAGTGATTAAAAAAGAAATAACCTATAATTTAATAATAGAAACTACTTTATATTTAATTTCAGACCATATTTAACAAAACCATCAATTATCATATAAATATTAGAAAAATTTAGATTTCCATATAAATATATTTTTCATATAACAAATTCATAGAATATTGATAGAAATATTTTCTTCTAAAACTGTAATGTTAATATGAATTGGAATAATGATAATGATTAATGGTTTTTATGGAGAGAGAATATGGTCAGTTTTTATACATATATGACATTTATATTTATCTTTTTTTTAAACCATCCAAAAAAATTAAGGTAAATGTATAAAAGATTAATATTATAAAAGATTAATATTATAAAAATTTAAAATGTAAAAAGTAGATTAAAACATATTTTAAAAATAATTTGTTTATAAATTATAATATTCTTTGAAAATTATGCATAACATGTATTAGGAAGAGAATTAGCTTAAATGAATACATTAAGATGGAATTTTAAAAAACAATTCTATTATTTTAAATATCATTAGCTTAATACATCATATTAATACTAAATAATTAAATTATATTGGATTTATAAATTATTTTTATCCTTTAAATTCTCATTTTATTATATTTATTTCTTCTATTTCATTTCTTACCATGGCTTATTTAGTTTCTAAAACTTGTAAATTTATGTTAGAAATTTTGTGGTTATTTAGTTTATAACCTTAATACCGCATCAGTGAGTTAATAATATTCAAAGGGGTTATGATTCAATTATCTCAATAATCTAAGAAATAGTATAGTTATCTTATTTGTATATTAAATACACTTATAAAAACTGATTTCAGGTGGGAATGAAAAATTATTCAGCTCATTTCATAGACATGATAGTCTGGTTGTATGCATGAACTACATTTTCATTTGACTAATGAGTAGAAAATAAATAATATATATGATATGTTTTTTTATAAAGTCATAAATATGATATAAATGGAATTTTTATTCAATATTTTCATCATTGAGACCATCCAAGTGATGTGGCAACGAAAAATTAATAACATCTCTTCCTGGACGTGGTATTCTGCATGTGTGCTTGATTGAGGTTTTCAATTTCCAATATACAGAAATTAAATAAGTTGGTAGATATATTATATTTTTATAATCCTGATAATTTCATAAAAATATTCTATATACATTAATTACACATTTCTAACAATTTTTGTGAGGTTGTGATGGAAAATTGTACACATCACCTTATGGAGGTGGTAGTCCAAATGTACACACGAGTAGTGTTTTCATTCATCATTTGATATAAATGAGATTGAAATGAGTTTATCAATATTATCCTAAAATAATAGTTTATATAAGATATTTATTCCACTATTATTTACTGGTAATATTATATTTTAAGGGGTCATATGAACATGTATACTTGAAATATGACAATAAAGACTTATACCTCCTCCATGGATGTCTCCCTTTTACGTTCACTATATTCCTTCTAGGATTGGATTCATGATAAAACTAAGACCTATATAATGAGGTTATAGTTCATGGGATGGAATTTTGGGTTATAATGTCTAAGATAAATGGTTCTACGTCTATGTGTAATTTAGTATACGAGATACCCATTTATATTTTAGTGGAGTAGCACACATGCAATTTACCAATGTTTTAAAATATTTTAATTTTGTAATCGTAGGATGGTCACTCCAAAACAAAGAAATTTTAAATTCATGGTGGTAAGGGAAAAAGTATCATCATCTAACTAGAATGTATAAAATATTTTTTGGCCACAACTCTTAGTTTTTTCCTTCAGTATCAAGTTTTACCCTTTTTACCTTAACTGAGGTGATAATGTTTTCCAAGGTCATAATTGAGAATGATCAAAATTGTAGTTGATCTAATTAACAAATTTGAACCTCATGATTCAAAATATTAAATTAAATTTTTATTATTAAATTTAATTATGTGGTATAAATTAATTGTTTTATAAATAAGAAAATTGTAATGAAAACCATTACAAAAAATATATTTTTAATCCTACAAATTATGTCTTGCCGAAATAAAATTTATTTTTGATTAGTATGTAATTAATTTAATTGATGTTATTAAAATTGTAAAATATAACAATAATTAAAAAACAAAATAAAATTTTAAATTTTACATAATTGAAAAGAAATGATGGATTTAATGGAAATATTAATTTTTAGTATGAAATTATAATAAATTTATTTCTAAAACTATGAGGAATATGATTTCAGAAAAATAGTAAAAATATTTCGAAATAATTATTTATTTATTGGATTACCTATGATTTTAAAAAATAAAATTTATAGACTATAATGGGTGTAAAAAAATTAAGTATTTATGGAATAATAGAAAATTTAATAGGAGGATAAGGACTGAGATAAAATAAATGTATAAAAAAGGTTGCTTTGAAGGATCATTTTTAATAAGAATATGTAGTAAGAAAGAAAATATTTAAAAAATAATAATTAGTAAATTGATATATATTTTACCAAATATAATTAAAAACAACTATATTTTAAATTCTAAGAATGATTTTTATGAAATATAAAAGAAGTTAGATATGTATGAGAAATATTTAATCAGAATAGAAAATAATTTGTAATTGAGTGCTTATTTAATGATCATGTAGGTTATAAACAATAATAAATTGATGAATGGAGAGAAATAATGTATATATCAAAAATCAAATCAAATAAAATAATTATTTTCAAATTGATGTTATGTAAAAGTTTTAATTAATGTTACATTTGATGAAAATATTTTAAAGTAAATACAATCATAAAGACATTGTAAATAATTAACATTAACAATAAATTTTGAAATGTGTAAAAAATAAATTAAAGAAAGTAATGTAATATAAATATACCTAAATTGAGAATAATTTTTTAATGTTTGTATATATTACATTTTTTTTAAATCAGGTAAGAAAATAATAAACCTATAATTAATTGTTGAAATATAATAAAATATGGAAATGATCTATCACATAAAAATAAATTGGTTATACATAAAATTAACGATTGGAATGATTTTTTTAAGATTAATCATTAACCCAAATTATATTTGGTATAATGAATTATATATTAATTTCAAATTTATATATATAATTATAAAATCATAAAATATATGTTTGAGATAGAGAATATTATCCTAAAAGGAATGAAAAAGTATGGAAGTGAGATATTTCATTTAAAAAATCGTAATATTTGAACAAAAATCCCTAAGTAATTAAATAAAACGAGTTATAGAAAAAATATTATGTGATACCAGTAAGATATATGTTCATTTAATTTGAGGTAATATAGATCAAAATATAGAAAATAGATAATAAACACATGAAATGAATGGAGAATGGTAAGAGGACCCCTTTATTAAAAAATAAAAAGGTAGGAAAAACAATAATAAAATGAAATAAAGTAATATGGTTTCATTAAATATTATCAACAAAATAAAATTTATGTAAAAAAGTAAAACATAGATAGAAAAATAATAATAGAAAATAATTATAGGATGGATAAATGAAGTTTTAGAAGAGATGTAAATTATTTTATGATATATTTTGAAAGGTATGATATGTAAGAAACTATTTTAAAATGAAGAATACAAATATTTATATACCCAAAATAAATAAATGAAAAATAAATGAAATTTATTTAGGAAGGGATATAGACAGAATATAAAAAATGGTTAATTTGGAATGAGAGAAAGAGTAAAATTAAATTGATATAATGAGGGAGAGTGTAAGAAGCCCCGATACCTTGAGACATGAATCTATATAAATATTTCTCTATCCTTATAATCCATAAAATTAAAAAAACAAATGATTTTTAATTCCATACCCATACTAATTTTTATTTATCTTATCATAAAATATTATTCATTTTTTTAAATAAGTTAGTTCATATTGATTGCTTGACCGTTTTCAGTTTACATTTTTAATCTCTTATGTTTTATAGTGATGGATAACAGTGTTTTTCCCATGGTTCCACAAGTTACAAAAGATTCAAGGGGAATTTTTTTCCATCCATTATTATAGGATGTAAATATTTTATTACTTAATCTAAAATTCAAAAGATTTAAAATACTATTCTCATTAATAATTTTATTCAATTATTTAAATCGGCCCATATTGTTTAATTTAATAATGCTAATATTATACCTATTTTATAACAATAAAATTTAAAATTATATTAAATTGGTATTATGTTATATAAATGCATCGAACCTATTTTTAAAAATATCAGTCAATCGTAGATGTGTAAATAAAACATTACCATTCACTTATGTAGTGTTATCCTTACATCGGTGAATGATGTTATTTTAAAAATATTTAAAGCAAATAAAAACATTATGTATTAAATTTTTCTAAATAAAATAGATTATAATTAAAACATATTTTATTTTTTTGTATATTGATATCATAGATATAAATATGTGATGGTAGATATAATAATATTATTCCAATATAATTCTGAATCCATTCCTTACTATTTTTGATGCCTTTATTAATAATATCTCTAAGGCCTCTAGGAATGATTTTTTGAAAAGACCAGACCATTCAAAACGTGGTTAGGGTGTTTAGGGAGGTATTTTGTTTTTGATATTTTACTATGAAAGAAGTTATAAAGTGAATATAAATTGGTTAAATTAGAGTGTATTTATAAGAAAAGTGGATGGGGGTTATTTTATAAAATATTGGTTAATTTATTTTCTTCTTAACACTGTAAATTTAATTGATTATTTCCAATAAAATATTTTTTATAGAATATTTATAATTTATTATCATTTAATGTATTTTTAAACTAAATTTTATCGTTGGTATATCTAATTTAATGTAAATAATAAAAAACAGTTTTCATTAGAATTAAATATAATTTGGAGTTTGAAAACTAATTTATAGGTTTGGAAACTAATTTTATTTATTTAAATATATTATTTTTCTCATTAAATGTGTTTGTATTCCTTATATTTTTTTTATAAATCTGCGAGTAATTTTTTACTTCATAGTGATGTCATAAAAAATATTATATATACAAAAACTCAATATTTTTACTATTCATCTAAATTTCAAAAATTGAGAAATATTAAAATATAACTGAAGTTTATTTTAATAAGATGATTAAAAAAATTGTCCATTTTATTATGTAATACTTTTTTCAATATGATAAATTTATCTTCAATGGAATATAATACCTAAAAATACATTTTGAATAAATAATTATTTATTTTACTATGAATAATAATATTTCTTTTCATTATCATCCCTTATTTATTTTTTTTATATTGATTTACATTTTTTATTTCTAATAATATAATATTTCTTTTAATTTATATATATTTATATTATAAGAACTATTTTGTTATAACTATATTAGGATAACTATGTTTTTATTTGTTATTTTATTCCATAATATATGATATAATATTTTATAGATGAATATATTAGTGACTAATTAAGGGATATATATATATATATGGTTTATATCAATAAAAATTAATTTAATATTTATAGATTTATCTTATGGTACAAAATTTATAATTATTTTAATTAAAAATATAATATTTTTATGTCACCCATTAAAGAAATTGTCCCACTAATTGTTTACTTTAAAGTAAAAACATTTAAATGATTCTTCAATTTTATTATAAAAATTTATTGAACCATAGTGTTATCTTAATCATAGAATTTGGAAATGATGTAATATGATTCTGTGTAAATATATAAATAAATTAAATACTTTATAATCATATTATTTCAATGTATCCAATTATTATATATATAATTCCATAGTATAACAAAAAAGTACTCTAATACCAAATGGGAAATCCCTTGACCCATACATATGAACTGAGAGTAATATAGTTTTACATTTTGTACCTAAGATGAAATACAACCAACTCCCAAAATCAAATGTGAACTATAATTGGTAAATATGTACATAATACATCCTTAACCTATATAACACCATAAAATTAAATATAATGGTAGATCATAAAACACATTAAAAATTAATATAACTTATTTAATTGATATGATCCCCTATGGAATATAATAAATGAAAAGGTTTAGAGAAAAATACTTGTAAGGAGATAATAAAATCATAAGCATGAATAATATAATCAATTTGATTTATAATGAGATCATTGAGTTAGAGGTCACAACATAAGATATGAATAAATAAAAATACACAAGAATAGAATAAAAATATGTAATACCATGAGATTTTTGAGTACATGAAGTCACAATAAAAATGAATTTTATTTCCCCTGACCCGACACTCACTCACATGGTCAAATTATGTGGGTTACAGGTCCTCATGCATGCCTCCCTATATAGAAAATGATACCGACTTGTTTAAGGGTTGTGATATATATAGTTGTTACATTGTACCCCTCGTAAAAAATTAAAATACAGTATAATGACCAATGATAATAATATAAGTGTAAGTGAAAATATTATTAATAGTACAACATACAAATAGGAAATAATGGACACCCTAATAAACCAATAATAACAAATCATGTAATGATATTCTGAAATGTTTCTAAATATAAAAAAAAGTAGTATAAATAAAATAAGTAGTTTTAAAAATATATACTCAAATGAACCCACTATTGAACCCCATATCAACCCCTTCTCCAAACTTCAACCCATCCAATAAGAAATAATCTTAAAAAGTGTCTCTTTTGATTTTCCACACCTGCATCCATGAAATCAGATGGGGTAGAAAATGATGTCCCAAATATAATGAAATTAAAACTCATTACTTCCACACTACCATGTCTAAACAAAGTAGATCTAATAACAAGTCCAAGAAATACTTTAATAAACTTATATATTAGTTTATAAATTAATATAATACAATAATCATAACGCTTCACTACCATTCCATACAATCTGTGACCATGTAGCATTGTTATTCAAACCATACCCAAAAATTGAATGATAACATAATCAAGAAAATCTTTCTATATAAGTATTTTACCATCCATGGATAGACCACTAAATATTATTTTCTTAATTAATACATATCCCTCTATATAATCATTAAAAATTAAATTGGGAGAAGCCTTATTTATAAGAAAAAAACAAGAAACTAGGATAACCCCGCTATAAAAAATTACAACATGAAAGAGGTACAAGCTTGTTATATACACATTTTATAATAAAATTATGGAAATCCCACTACATATGATTTAAAAAATCCGGTCATAAGCCTCAGTGTATGTATTACAGTAGATTTCAATATAGATGTCATGACAATAATGATATCAAATTATCATATAATAATATTTTACGGTTAATTATTCAAATTAAAATTTCTTATTCAATTAAAAAATCTTTTTTTATAACTAGTCATTTATAAAAACAAATATACAGTTTCCAAATTGATTTTATACCATGAAATCTTATAGTGTATCATTTCAGGAAAAACACAATTTTTATTATTATCCAATTCATTAATACTCACTGATTCACACATCAAGTGTTTATCTACAATCCCTATCACAACACCATTCAATCCATATAGATTTAACAAATAATTCAATCAATGATTTACCATAATCCATCATTCAATTAATTAATTCACAAATTATATTATTGAAATCATAAAATAGAATACAGTCGACAATTAAACAACCCATTGAGATAATTTTTGGACCACATCACATTAATTAGAATTCAAAAAAATATTTCAATTAGTAATTCCAACAAGAATAAATGTGCAAAATAATGATTGAAGAATCCAAGATCAATAAACATCAATTTAAACACCAAATACAACTAAAGACAAGATTTTACACTACTATAACTAATAATTATGCAAGAGAAAGGAAACCATAGAAAAATAACTTACCGATGAATGATCACTTGAACAAGATGTCTGAAAAGGATGAAGGTACTCCCAAATCACTCGGGGTGGTGTAGGGCTCAAGATAAAAGGGTTGAAAAAAGAAAATTATATATATATCTCTTTTAAAACCAATGAATCTAAGAAAAAAATATGGAATGTAATTCTTATAGGTCATGTATTTACTAAAATATAAGTTATGCCATAATTCACATCTCATCATATGAAATAACCCTATACTAACATGACATGTTTTTTAATGGTTTCCCGCCATGTATTTCTTTCACATCATCAACAATTTCCTAGGGTTGGCCTCACGATTATGAAATGTTCAATAATATTTACATGGTGTGTAAATATAGCGACCCAATCATTACATATATGGATATTAAATAATTCTTGTGCATCTTCATAACATTAAAAAAGTACAAAACTATAAATCATAATAGTTTATAGTATTTGGAACATGAAAAATTATTCTAAATTGGGTAATGATCATTAATGTTTCTGAAAAATATAGTCCACCTTAGGACTTATAGTTAAAACCATTCATCATAACCTGAGGAAAATAAATATTAGAAAGTGATGATATTGAATTCTCGTTATGGGTAAATAATGGAAATACAAGTTAATAACATGAATATAAGTGTATGAGAACAAGACCATATCATTTGAGGATCATACCCTGTTTATCAAATATTAGAAACGTGAGACATGGTATAAATATTTTCTGTTCATAATACATGAATCATAAGATAATAAATAACATGTACCATTTTATAATTCCATTGGAATAAGACATTGAATTTTGGTTAAACACATAAAAATGTAATATCATTCCTTATAGGTCAAGGATATTTTCAAAAAACATTTCTAGGAACATTATGAAGACAACACCTATTAGATGATACCCACAACTATCCCCAGTTAGAGACTTTTACTTATAAAGGAAAAAGATTCCCCAATTTCCAATAGTGGATCGGGTTTACTTATCTTCCCTTAGTGGATCTGGTTTCCCCATAATCCCAATATGGATCAAGTTTCCCCATATTCCCAAAAAGTATTGGGTGTCCTCATATTCCCATTATGGACTAGAGAACTCATATCTTCCATTTGGGATCATGATGAAACCATGTACAATTTTAGATCAAGATCGTCGACTTGTTTCTATTCATTGTCTAATGAGGTATAAGTCTTTACCCAAATTATTTTAGGGTAATATATGTCTCATCCATGTACTAATGAAATAATTCATACATGTTCTACAAACTCACAACAAATCATATCATAACCCATGAAATGAAATGGGTATCTTAAATATGTAATCATATTATAACCTTTAAAAACAAAAATATTTCATAATAATTTCATCAATACATAACCCATGAAAAGAAGGGGTTTTCATAAACAAATAACATGTGAAATGTGAAATGGGATTCAAATACACATTTCCTTTGAAAGAGAAACGCAATTTGATAATATATAACCCATGAAATATAAATCACATTCATATACATCATGCCATCAAAACATAAACTATTCAGATAATGAATAGGAATGGTACTATATTATCATTTCCTAGAAATGTGGGAGTAAGATAAAAAATTTCATCATATATTTAAAATAATATTGAAATATGTTTTAAAATCATATCTTGAGGAAAATATAATTTCATTATTTGAAAAGGCTCTTTTTAAACATAAAACCTATTAAAACCCATTGTATTTTAAAATGATTTGAAAACTCATGAATAAGTCATGAAATAATTATGATAAATATTTTACATTAAAGCTTTTCAAACAATCATTATAATATTTTGATAACCATTTTCCATTATATCTTATAATAGACTATTGAAAACATTTTGAAAACTATTTTCCATGAAAATTGTTTTCCTTAAAAACTTATTAAAGCAGCCTGAATTTATTTGGATAACATTATTATTTGAACATAATTTGAAAGCTTATAAATGAAATATTGATATCATTGAAATCATTTTCTTTTAAAATTTCTTTTTGAAAACATATGAATAAGGAATTAAAAATAATTTAAAACACTCTAAAAATAAAAATTTTAAACCATTTTTATTTAAAACGATTTGAAAACAAAATAATTTTTAGAATATAAAAAGACATTTTCATACAAAATATTTCCTTTTAATAATATAATTTAAGAAAAAAAGAAAAATTTGTTCATGAATGTGGGTGTGTCTATACATTCCAAACATTTCTTTTTCAGTATAAAAATTTAGAAGAGGGCATTGATTCGAAAATGAAAAGAATATTCTTTTTAAATTTGTTTTTTAAAAAGGTGATGCATGGGAAATAATTTCCACTAAACATCATAGGATATTATTTAAACATTATTGAAAGCATTTTTAGATAACACAGATTTGAAATAACACAGATCCTGGACTAAAAGGATAAGTAATATCAGATTTTCAAAAACAAATTATTAATTATCCTGATTACCAAAATGGGGGAAACGGTAAAAATACATAATTATATCATTGTTAAATGTAGGGAAATAAATGTTATCAATTTTTTAAGATATTGATCAAAATATTTCATTAATTTAATCATAATCATAAAAAATACAAATAAACGATGAGATTGTAGCAACAAACTATTACCACTATGGCAACATTGAATCGTAATCCCCATGAAATAATAAAATTGTAGATGGAATAAACTACTATTAAAATAATGGTATTCATTATATAATAGTTCAATTATAATTATATACACCCCGTAAATAAATATCGATGCATAACAAGGAATGTGTCTCAATGATGAAAAATTGAGATAGAATTACTTTACTATTTTGATAACTTTTCAACAATAAAAGCCATGAAATAATTACAACAAAAAATTTATTTAAAACCAACAAAAAATATTTATAAGAATTATTGAATACATTCATGGGAAGTATATACACCACCCAAAATAAATTTTTGGTTAATAAGTCTTGTATCTCACATATATAAAAAGTGATATGAGAAAACCCTTACATTAAGTCTTGAATTTCATCATACACATTCAACCCTTAATTATAATAAATATAGGTTAGTTATAAATCCACCATTAAACCATATTATAAAATCTAATACCATATATGATTTTATTATATCTTTATTTTACCCTTAGTTTAGTAATTCCATAATAACTTTAGGTTTTGTGTAATATCCACATTGCTTTTTATTGTATGTTTTGATTTGTAATTCATGATCAACATACATAGATAATGATTTATATATTTGTATAATCTAAAAAAAGATATAAATATATTAGATATTTAGTATATTTTTATTGTTTTAATATAAATAATATATAATTAGTAAATCCATTACACCATTCATGGAGACGATTGGTCGTATGTACAAATGTACGTTGTTTCCAATTTATTATCTACTTATAAGAAAGAAAGTAAATGTAATATGTATATATATATATATAATATAATATAATTCAAGAGTAATTATTATTTCATATATATAATATAATTTTATGAAGTCAATCCTTAACACATTTTGGGTAAACTGTGAATGAATAACATCGCTTTGAGTAGGTGGTAGTCCTAACGTCCACAAACAAGTTATCATATTTAATCAGAATAGAAATAATGAAGGTATGTTTGTACAAAAAATCAAGAATATTAAACAAATATTAAATATTATACATATAATATAAAATAGTGTTTCCAAAATAAATTCAAACCATTATAGGTGGTAAAGTAAAATAGAAAAATATTATTTCGTTAGGAGGTAGTTCGACGTACATAAGAATGGTATGTTTTTTACCAATTATATAGAATTATGTGTATGTGTTATTAAAACCCTTATAATAAATAATATTAATATATTTAAGGGACTAAATTCATTATTTAATCATGTAATAAGAAAAATTGAGTTGGTTAAGAAGGAAAATAAATGAAAGGATCTTGAATAATAGTATTACCTCTTCTCAAGGTAACTCCTTTTTGGATTTAACCAAATGGATTCCTTGGTTGGATTTATTCCCAAAGGGAGGAATAAAAGTGGAATGGCTATTTTTGGATATATTTTTATTCAATTTTTGGGGATAAAATGAATTGATATGTGTGAATAAGTGGGACGGGTGACTTCATTTTTATAATGCAGGAGGAGTGACATTCATGTAAATTTTTTAAAAGGGAGATCCACTGACATGTTTTACATGAAAAGTGGCTCCAATAAGGTTAAAAAACCAATATATGGGTAGATGATATAAATATGAACATCTAATGGAGTTTGGATAGGTTTATAGGTTATGATGGGACTTAGGTTGAGTGTTTTGTCTTTTTATTAAGCTAATTTTTACTCTAATCATGGTAATTAATTTTAATTGCATTCACAATTAATTTTTGTTAAAAATAACTTATTTTACCATAGTAGACATTATGAATAATTCTTATTCAATATATTTAATCCATTTTACAAATTTAAATAACATAATTTGTATAAATTAATTTATATTTAATCTCAGGGATGGGATGATAAAGAGGGTGTTAAAAGTAAAAAGGTTAAAATGTTTGGAAGGGTTTTTTATCCAAAATAAATGTAAAATTGATTAAAATAGGTTAAATTGGATTAATATTTGTATAATTTATCATTTTAAACATTAAAACCAACAGAAAATTTAATCATACCTTATAAAAAAATTAGAAGACAAGGTATTTTTGAATTAAAATTCAGTATTTTTCACTATTCATTAAACAATGAAACTTCATAGAAAAATTAAAAAACTCACCCTAATATTATATTTGTGTTTAATATTCAGAAATTATGTTTACTTGGATATATTAAATTTATAAAATCTTGAAAAATGATTTTTAGTATGCAGTCTCCATTACAAGGTGGTAAAATTACCTTTTAGAAAAATACAACTTTTTTATTCATAAAATTGGATTTATTCTCATCATAAACCTCTAAAACAAATAGAATGTTTATCAAAAAAATTTATCGAATAAATTAAATATAAATATTTTTTAAATAATTAATAGAATTTGGTTTTCGTAATTTACTAAGATAAAATTATGTTTATACATAGAAAATTAGTTTTCTAATAATTGCAATTTCATTATTTTCAAATAGTTCATTCATTACCTTATATTAATTTATAACCAAAATTTTCATTTAAGATAAATTTAAAAATAATATTTATACAATTTTATAATTCTTATTCATGAAATTCATTACAATGGATAGTTATTGTATTTAATAATATGTTAATAATAATATTTATTATATATTTTAATTTGGTAAAACTCTGCCTTCTAAGTTATGAAAGCTTCAAAAGGGACTCATTATTGTGTGTAATAAGATAAAAAACATTGTGTTGTGTGTACCACAATCAAATAAATGTTTTTCATGTGGTGCAATATTAACATGGTGTTACATATAATGCAATCCAACTTAGTGATCTTATATATAAAAGGGCTATATTCAGTGTTGTGTGACATAAAAAAGTCAAAAATTTTAAATTAATTAAAATTATATATTTCAAAAAATCTAAAGGTGTTATATTTTAAATCCCTTAAAAATAATTTCTCCATCATAATATGTCTTTGTCATTAATGGTTTAATACTTCAAATTTCCTTTCATAGAACCCCACATTGTAAAACCGAATACTAAATATCCCATTAAAAATAACATGTTTGAAACAGAATGGCCATAAAATGTCACACATAATTTGGTTTTCACATAGGATAACATAGGTGGGATGTGAAAATATGGTCATGGATGATAAATATTACTAACATGTGCTAATATAGAGTGATTGAGAACATGGTTAAGTTAAATTTAACAATCATAAAGCCATAAATCCACAATAATTTGAGGGACCATTTGGTTCATCAGAATGATAGTACTGGGATATTTTTTGGATTCAAGATCATTTTTCTTAATGTTGAGTAATTATCATGAAATGATATAATTAAATAATTTCTAGAAAACATTACCCTTTTCCTGCCTTAATCAACTTAAACTTTATCTCTCATTCTAATAAATAAAGGTGAATATTTTAGTCTCTATGTATTAACATATTATGATGTACAAAAATAAATTGATATTTCAATGAATCTATCACAAGAAAAAGGTTATCCCATGTAATCCAATATGAATAAATATGTATACATTGAGATAATAATTTAATCTCTAAAACATCATATGAAGTTTAACATAAACCATTACATAAAGGTTAAACCATATAACCCTTCCAAAAGATGAAAATCCAAAAACTTTGAAACATGTTCATGAAACCAACATAACATTTACCCCACATATATATCACAATTTACAACTTGGTAGTCCCATTACAAACATGTGAATTCCATAACCATATATTCAATTGAAACATGGTAATGTACTAAATTGTCATAAATCCTATTAGAAAACATTCATTCTTCCACATTGAAAACATTCATGGATATATTCTAAAAATATTATATGTTATAAACTTCATCCATGATGACATAGACCAATTTTTTAACAAATAAATAATTAGTTCTAGGGTAATAGGTTCAATCCAATTTACTTTATCCATATAAATCTTTAGGAAATATCAAGGGTTATCTACCCTTAATAAAAATATCACATTTCCATTAAATAACATTTTCATCTCATTAACATCATTAAATGTATTTTTTGAAAATCCAAAATGGGAAACATACACTTCACGATCTATATAACATAATTCTTGAATTTTTGAACATATAAACTTTAATCGTCCAACTTTATACTTAAATCATTAATCATGATTCATCATCTTATCCCTTAATACCCATTTCATATAATATGAAATATGATTCATGTCTTATGGTTCCTCAACCTCAATCTAATCATTCTTTTATTTTTAATGGTAAATAATTTTTTAAAAATATCCCATATGATTCACATGCCATTTTTTCGCTCATAATTAATAGTATAAAACCCATTACAAGTAACCCCTTGTTGATTCTCTTCATGAGCCTTTTTTTTATTATATTTTCATAAATCTGATATATTTCACATTTAAAGCAGTAATAAATTGAAAATATCAGAGGGAGACCGATATTCACATCCATTCAGTTTACAGAACATTTCATTTTCTGTTTGTAGTTTTTTTATTTTTATCCTTTTCCAAAGTCAAAGTATTATATTTTCCTCTAATACATTCATATGGTTTATTCTTACTGCATTTTTAATACTAAAGAAAAATAAATATTCTTTAATCCATGGTTTTCTTTTCATAAAGTCTTAGTGAAATCCTTCTTTCTTTCCTATATTATGTCCCAGAGTTGGTTAAGGTACACAATGTTAATAATTTTCCATGAAACTGATGAGGTGTGATCAAAACATCCTTCACTCCCGTGATCATCTCATATGAATACTCATAAGAAAATTTTCCATCACATTTAGAGCTAACCCAGTTCCTTCTAGTTCCCTCCACTGAATAAAATAAAAAATTATACTGTTATAAAAACATATCATAGGATAAAACCACATAATCATGAAAACATACTAATCGGTTGTCTAAATAATGAAACTTATTTCTTTTTTTATGACACTATATGGTTATACAAGTATATTCATAGTGTAACACCCCAAAAACACTAAATTTATTTTTATAATAATATTAATTATTAAATTTATTAATTAATAATTTAAATTAATTAATAATATTTTTAAACTCATTTTTATAAGAAAACTAAAATTATTTGGTTTAAGTAATTTGATTAAAAGATAATTATAATACTTCCAACAAATTATTATTATTATATATAGTTAACAAATTCATTTTATGTTAATATTATATTGTATTGTTATTATATCTGAAAGTATTATTGTACAATTGTCATTATTGTTATAATTCATTAAAAAATTATTCCAAAAGAATGCAATATGTTTAATATAAATAATGAATAATTAATATATGAATATAATTAATTGGTTTTTATAAAATTTTATAATATATATATATATTTATATTTATTGGTTTGAATAAAAAATTATTATATTTTTTATTGTCTATTACAATATAAATGTTTCTAATAAAATTAAAAAATAATAAATTTTGTAAAAAAAATTTAATTTTTAAAAAAATGATAAATATTTTGTATTAAATAATATAAATTGGGTTAGGGGGAATAGGGGTCCACACATAGGGTTTCAAGGGGAGAGGAGATAAAGCATGGGGATCACACTTGGGAGACCAGGTTTTGGGTTCGAGCAACAACACTCGGTATGTGTGGTTGGTAGGGGGTGAGACGTTCAAGTGAGGTCATTCGCTGGAGGAATCCAAAGGCACCATGAGGGAGTCTATCTATACATTAAAGAGTAGTGAGGTTCAAAAACTAGTATAGTGGTGTTTGGATGTCCCAACCATGCTCAGGTGTTCAACCAATGCCATGGAGTTTCAAGTGGGTATGGGTTTTGACCATAGTGCATTGGCAAGGGTCGAATTCCAGATATGAAAATCAAATGGGGGTTTCATACTTAGCTTGAGGTAGCTTTTATCCTTTATAGGTCTTAATATCTTTGATTTAGCATGTGGTGGGGTCTTTTTTAAAATCTATTTGATTAACTATTTGTCATTGCGTTAATTTTCTTATTCTTTTTTTCATTACAACCACAAAAAGTATCATTTGGTCACCAGAACCCAACTTCTTCTATCATTGTAATGATAAATTATCAATGTTTTTTATCCACTTATGATTTTATATTTTCTTGTATATGTATTTTGGATGAATGTTTTGGAACCTATTTACTATTTTTGTAATTATATTTTTTATTATCCCTATCTTTCTAATATCAAATAATTTATTTCAATTGTGTTGCACAAGTTTTCTCAAAATGATCTAATGTTTGTGATTTTGAAATCTTCACCCTCATCATTATCTTGCACAGAAAGTTGTGTGTGTTTCGGTACATACATTAGTATAGTACCTATAAAAACCATTGTTCTGTAGTGTATACCAAATATCAATTTATTTAGTCTGGTCAGAAAAGGATGTGTGTGTGTGTGTATTTTATAGCAGAAGCGTTGAAGCATGTGATCTGATGATCATGTATCAGTGTATTAAATAAATTTATAAATTTTGACTCTTAATTTTGAATCAAATTCTGCAATGGATAATCATATAAATTATGTCATGGATTTATAATTATCTAATTTATATTTTGAAAATCTTGGTTTTCATTTAAAATCGTGTTTAATTTTTCTGGTATTGAAGAGTTTAGATTCTTTTTAAACATTTATTTTCATATAATTGTGTTCCCTTTTAAGGAATTATATTATCATATAATTATCTTCTAATTTAAATGATTACTTTTTTTTGAAACATTGATTTCATGAATTTATAATTTATTTATATAAATCTATTAAATATATATTTATCTCAAATTACATCTTTTATATATAAGTGACTACCACATTTATATAGTTAGAATTTAAATTCATGAAATATATATAAATATATACTGATGTAATATCAAGCATGTGTTTGTCATACATAAATATATAAATATAACTATTAATTTTCAAACCTATGACTAATTTATTCAATGTGATTTAAGTGGGTGAAATATATACATATGTGTTATTCAAATTATGTAATATATATATATATATATGCATAAATGATGCCTAAAACTGGTTGTATATATATGTATATAAGGATAAATGTTAACCTTCATTTTATCAATATGTTTCAAAAACAATGCACAAATAACGCCATCATGTTAGAGTATGATTAATGATGTCACATCTACATACTATCATGTTCATGCGTTATAAATAACATCAACATACCTTTCATTCATAATAAACTCATGTTATCAAGTTAAATTTTAATTATTATTTACAAGAGTAATAAGAACATAGATTTTTTAAGAATTTAAATATTTTATTTAAGATTTTTATTTATAATTATATGGGTAAAATTAATTATTTATTGACACCAGCTGTTTTTATGAATAATAAAATGTTAAATGAAATATTATTTAAATGCAAAAATTGGGAATTAAAAGCCATATGGGATGAGTTTTGGATTTAGAAAAACTTTCCAGTGATATGTAATGAATGTTCAAATAGTTATGTATGAACACACTTATATATAAATATAATTTTGAATGTGTATTATAATTCAGATTCATAATTTCTAAATTAAATATTCCAATGGAATAATAAATAATTAATGTGAACTTAAAATGTTTTCATAAAATCTAGCACTATAATGTTGTAAATATGAGAGGTAATTGGGGAGTGAACCCATCATTCACTAAGTTCTTACACTGAAGATAGCCTTAAATAATTTGTGTGTCCTCATAATAGTGTTTTTTTATAATATTTGGTATTGGTTTCCCAAATATCACTAGATTATATTTAACAATCAGGGAATGTAAGTATATTCTAAAAGAATGTAGTTTTTTTAACATGTAATTAATTTCAAAAAATGTTTTCAAATAATTATTTCTAAATATATTTTCCAAAGTATTTTCAATAGAGTATTTCAAAAGAATGTATCAGAAAATTATAAATCCCCATACTTGTAGTATTTAATTCCATCCCCTTATTTTTAAATTATTTTCTACAGTAATACTATAGTATATGGTGCTGTTCTCTTCGGGTAAGGAGTTAGAGTGAATGGGGTCTTTTCTTTTGTATTATTTTTTTGACCTGTTATGTTGAAATATTCTTATTTAATCCTCTATAAAATAGTCTAGTAAAAGTCCCTAGTATGTCATATATATTTATTATTTTATTTCAGTTTCTTTTATAAAAAAATACATATCATTTATATGCATAGAGTCCGGTAGCTTAGGCTTCAGATGTTAAATTTTTTTATATTATATTTAAATACTTTATGAGGGTTTGAAAATAGTTTTTGAATTCCAAAATAATAACCCCCTATAGTTTCAAACCATCTATGTAGGAATTCATGTGGTTATGTACTAAGTTATGCACGAGTCACCACTGACGCAGCTTTTACAGAGTTATTACACATACATACAATTGAGCTAGAGAAATATCCTCTTATAATATTCATAAAGGTATATATTCCTAGGAAACCAAATGCTTTACCCTTTCCCTAAATTACAATTCATTTTCGTATACTTTTCCTTATCCTTACACTCATCCTTAGAGATATAGTTTAATGTATTTTTAGAAATATCCCTTGAGAACTAACTAATGATTTCTCACCCTAGTTTCCAATAGTAAAATAAAATATTACTTTGAAACCAAAAATATAGAACCATGCTTAATATACATGGATATTAAATATTATTTTATGAATATTTTTCCCTTTAAAAAGTACCTTCTAGAGGATCATAATAGTTTTGAATCTTTGAAATCTTCGGACAAAATATTATAACTTGGTAAAAGATCATCAATGTATCCAACAAAAATCTTCCCCTTTATTACATCTACTTAAAACCATAATTCATAAAATGGGGATAAGAAAAATAAGAATGGGGTGATCTCAAATTCTCAAAATTAGTAAATAAAGGAAATACATAATCATATCATGAAAAACATGTATGAGAACTTGATAAAATCATTTTATGATCATATACTACATTTCAAATACAAGAATCATGAGACGTGGAATAATGATTTGTAGTTAATAATAAATAAATCCGAAGATAATCTAGAACACGAACCTTGTGAGAATATCATAGGAATTTGACATAGAATTTGGGAAAAACCCAAAAACAACATGTAATATCTATCAATACATGTCAATTATCATCGGAAAAAAAACATATCAACAAAATTCATGGGGACTACACATACAAGACTAGACAAACAACCATCCCTAGTTATCGTCCTTTCATTATTAGGGTTTGGGTTTCCCCATCATACTATAGTGGATCGTGTTTTCCCATCTCCCCATAGGGGATCGGGATTCCCATCCTCCCACTATGGATCAGGTTTCCGTATTTCCCTTTCTGAATCAGGATGCACCTTTCTCATATTTTATAAAAAGTCCATCGATATGTTTCTAATTATTATGTTATAATATATAAATCATTAACAAATTAATTAAAGGTAGATATAGGTTCCACCCAAATCATAATGAAATTACACAAACATGTTCCTTCAATTCATAAAAAATAATATCATATACCATGAAATGAAATTGGTTTCATAAAAAATTAGTCATATCGTAACCTATGAAAAATATACTTTTTTCATAATAATTTTATTAATGCATAAGATGATAAAATAAGAGGGTTTCATATACATATAAACCATTTTAGAGAAAACAGTTTCAGAGAAATATAACCCACGAAACAGAAATATGTTCCATAAAAATATATCCCATAAAAGAGAAAATGGATTCAAATTCACTATTCCATAAAAACCTAAATCATTCATAGAATTAAAATGAATAGATACTATAGATAATTTCACAACTAGAAAACTATGAAATATCCATGGTTTATAACCATATATATAGCCCTCCAAAACAATGGCTATAGGTAATTACAATAGTTAAATAGGACTTGGATCCTTTTGACATCGCTATAGGGAAAATACCTATAGACACATTTCTAAACAATTTGAATAAACCTGTTACCACTATATAGCATGTGGATGTATCCCTATTTCCATAGTTCTAACATTAGATACAGCCCGATGTCCCTAATTCCAAACATGTAAATTGACAAATTTCTACAGTATTCAATTGAATTCATAGCTTATTCCATGAAATATTATAACAATTGTAATAAATAATGGATATGGGCCTAATTTTATTATTTGAATTATGAAAATAGGGCTATTTCTATGGTTTCAAATAATGGTTACAACCTCTACCACATTGACATAATTCCATGGTAGGAAATCATGCGTTAGGATAATATAAATTGTTAAAACTATGGATTAAGGTCAATGATAATGGTTTATTATTGTGTCTATATCCTCCAGATTCCCTATTAACACAATGTTATTGCCTCATATCACCCCCAGTAGCTGCCAAAAAAACATGCTTCTTCCTATATGAGTGGGCCCAAAAAGAACCGAGAACCTCACGAAATAAGGCCTCATGTAGCGTGAATTATACCATCATTAATGGATCAGATAACCGATTAGTGTTGTACCATCATTTTATTGTGGAAATAAACAGATTATTTCCCATAATGGTGATCCACACATGTTCCAAAAATCTATGAATTCTTTTTTAGGAATATTTGGGTGCTGGCATGGTAGATCCTATCGCATACATCATTTACTTTTATTACCACAAAAATCCATTCCAAAACATTTTTTGTGATCTTAGTAGAATTATAGTGGGAGGTGGAGGAAGAGAACTCTTCTTTATAGGGAGAATTCATGGAGAACCGAGCTCTCTCGGGATTTGGAGGATTATCTAAATTCATTTGGCATAACCGAACAACTAAATCAGATCTCGTAGAAAAATAATATAATTGGATTTAACAACCACTAAGGTTTTGAAATAAATATTTTCACTAGTTCGCAATACCATTAATTTATTACCTTTCATAACCCCATGTCAACAATAATAATAATATTCTTATTTCCATGAAAAGAGATTAACATGCTAATTATTTTAAGTATTAATTAATCAAAAAATATTATTTGTATATTTTTTCTCACTAGACATGAAAACATGGTCTCCCATTCCTCCTAAATTTTATCAATCCCTGAATAATAACTATTTATTTATTATGTAAATATCACATAATTATTCTTCAGAAAATCAGAAAAAACTATTTTAACCAAATATAAAATAAATTTTTATGAAATATTTTGCTTACCTTATATTTTCATGAATAACTTTTGTTAGAATATATGCAATCAATAAAAAATGAAAAATTATCAAATAATGTACGGAAATAATATTTAATATAAATGTTAAATCATTATAATTATATATTATTTACCTCATATTGTCGATACACTTACTGTGTGACCCTCTTGGTATCTTTCATTCTGGCATTAAGAAAAGAATCCTGAATTTCAAGGTTAGTGTCTTGAAATATTCCAATTAAACCATATAGAAATAATTTAATCACACAATGAAATATTCCATTATTATGATGCTTACTCTATAATATATTCATAATATAATTATATCTCTAATCAATCGTGTTTCATTATCATTCCATCAACCTTGGTTTGTGATGTCACCTTCTATGAATTCTTGGAAATTGAACTTTCCTATAGAGCATCATGGACATGGATTTTTAGAATATAATATTTCAAAAAAGGGACTGAGATATAAATCGAATTAAATAATAGAAGGGGAAATTCATTCTCACATTACTCAATAATGCAGTACTACTCATGATGTACCCAACATCTCTTACCTTTCCATTAATATATATCATTATGTTTTTATCAATACATCAATGTACACGACTAAATATACTCATTAATAAAATTATTAAAGTATAAGGGTAAATTCACACAACTGCAGATAAGAACATCTAATGATACATATTAATGTGCATATCCTATTGTCGGCCCTCATTGTAACACCAACCCGTATTTATGAAATATTTTCTTTAAATAATTTTATTTCTTTAGAATCTTTCAATGCATGTAGTAGTTAGTTTAAAAAAACCATTAGGATCCCTTAGAATAAAATTACCATTACGGCCTTGTCATTAAATTATCAGTAATAAGTATAACCAACTTATTAAAATTTATTATGAATTTCTTGGGCTTCAAATTATTTATGAAAAATAAATATTAATTAGATATTTTTATTTTTTGTATCAATAAATTTAGTGAATTAATACTAGTAATAAAATTAATGAGATATATATATGTTATATAATTTTTAAAATATTTTTTATATTTATCCAATGGATATTTTAGTCATAAGTTATGAAAAAACCCTATTTGATGTATAAAAACCTATATTTTTCAAAATGGTAATTTTACGCCTTGGAAAGGTGAACCCATATTAAATTAATATTTTGATACAGAAGTAATTTTTATATGAAAAAATAAATATTTTATTTAGAATTGGAATATAAAATTATCATTTGGATGAAATTTTAGTACTTTTCTCAAAATATTCAAATATTGATGAATAATGAAAATACACTAAATTTTGATTGAAAACAACTTTTTTCATCAAAATAAATTTATTGTTAAGTTATAATATTAAATGTATTTAATGTATAAATATAATATAATATTATTCAATATAATTTATGTCATTATTATTAATTTTACATTTAATTGGGATGAAAAAACAGTTCAAACTATTGTACTATTTTAGCTTTAAAAACTTATTCTATCTTTTTGAAAACATGAATAATTTTAAATTAATTATATAAAATGGTAAGTTAATTATTTTTAAAAATGAAATCTATATTTGAAATTATTAGTGAAAAATTATCTAAATCAATTTATTTTATATTTGGGTATTATGAATAGGAACTTCGGTAATTTTAATTAATTCGGTGAAATGGTAAAATGGGTTATAATGGGTAAGAATACTATAATAAAACTACACAAAATCTTGTCATAATAGTATTGTATGAGATATGACCTACCAAGGAAACCTTTAGGATTAAAATCTGTCCTTTGGAGGCCTCATGGTTGTGATTATGACACATAAAATATTTAATTTAAAGTAAAGGAAAATATGTTATGAACATATATATTCTTACTAAATTAAGTATAATTTGAGGTAATATAAGTTATATATTTGACTAGGAATATTAAATAGAAATATGAATATATTTTTGAATTCATAGTAATTTATTCAAAAATTTTATAAATTATATAATTAAATTTAATTATGATACGATGATGATGCAATGATTGCTTTATTAATGAAGGAATCAAATAAATGATATTATAAATATTAAAAAAATGATATTTGAAATAATTTATGCCATAAACGAATTATATATATCAATATTAAATTCTATAATATTTTTAAATTATTTTTTTGAATTTATTTCTCATTTTATATATAATTTAAATTCAATAAAATGAATAGTGTAAAATGGACATAATTGTTGTTGAATAAAAATATAAAAATATAAATTATTTAAAAATCCATAAATTATTTTAAAATAAAAAACATAATATTATAAGTTCTAAGTGGTCATTATGTTTTCAATTAATGTAAATTTATCACATATATTTAAAATTTATATCCTTGTAATACTTAAAATGTTGTTACCACAATTAAAATTAAAAGAGAATAATTATGTGAAAACTGAAGAGGTAAGTTATAAAATAAAATGAATACATGCCAAAAAATTATGGGATGAGAGGATTTAAGAAAAATCCTAATATTATATTATAAATATTTACATATTGTATCATTTTAATAAAAAAATTAATTTATATTAATTTAATATTTGAAGAATTTTCAAGGGTGGCCCTCACCTCTATTTTAAAAGGGAACCCCCTCTATCAACTCTTCACTTCAATTATTACCTTAATTCTAGGAAATCCCCCACCATTTTCACTTATAAACATTAATATTTACATTTTTTATGTTCGATACTTATTCAAATACCAACTCTAGTGCGCTAAAAAGATATTTAGAGGAAGCATGCGGCAGAAGAGGTAATCTCGTATATCGATTCTTTCAAACTTCTTTCTTATTCTACATCCTATTAATTTTTTATTTCATGATAATTCCATAAAATCCGAATAAATAATATACTGATATGTTTTTATAGTTATTAAATAAAAATATTACACCTTTTATCCATCCAATGAAAAACAAAATAACCATGCATGCATACATACGGATTACTGTCTCCACGTTGTGGTGTAATATGTTTTTCACCACCACCGTACATGGATGGATATAATGATGGAAAAAATAAAAATATGTTATTATTATAAAATTATACTAATTTTTAAATATTATACTCTATCCACTTCAAAACTAATCAACAATTTTTGGAATGATATCACTTCTTGTGTGTACATACAGCCTACCTTCTCTACGATGTGATGTGATTTATTCTAAATCATCTTCAATAAACCATTATTAGATAAATTAATGGAATGAATAAAAATGACATTAATTATAATAATATCATTATTTAAATTATATAACTATAACATATTAACTGTAACATTATGATATCCAATAAAAAATTCATAAGAACATAAATTAGTTTAAGCCTGAATAACGAGTAACAATGAATTTTAGAAACAAATATATTATAATATGATCTTATTTCATATCACAAAACTTAATATAATTATAGAATAAGTCAATAAAATTATTTAAATCCTTATAAATAATGTTTGGATATATATGAAGGATATTAGACCGATATTAAGGGATAAGTTTCCAATCTCATTATTATCTAAGAGTGTCAATTCATAAGTATTTTCTAGGGTATACATATCATCTACAACCATGTTCCCTAAAAATGTAAAATTATTTATATTAATATACAATGTTTTTAAGTAAATTTTAACCATTGGTAAAAAAATTTAAGTGTAATTAATGTAATATTTTTTTATTTTTGATATGATGTACTTTTTGACATTACCTTTCATACTACGAGATGAATGATTTTTAACTTATACAGAATGAATGGATTTTTATGCTTTCATGATTTCTGTTTTCCATGAATATTATCTTAATATTTTTCAATTTTATTTTCAATGAAATTCAAATTTTAAAAAAATTATTGGAATTTTGAGAAAAGAAAACGTTTTTTAAGAAGAAAGGATATTTTGATTAAGATTTAAATTCATGTGTTATATCAAATCTATTTCCATATAAGGTAACATTCTTCAAATAGGCTTATGATTCTATCCCTATTATTTCTATTATCATAATATGTTTATTGTGGAATTATATTTATTAAATACATTAGATATACATAGATTATGTAATGATGGAATGATATTTATAAAACCAATTTAATTGCTTGTGTTAGGCATTGATTAATGATTTATGTTTTTCCAGAACACGTATAAATTATTTCATTATGAGATTAGTGGGACCCACATCTCCATCCAAAAATTGGGTAAATATTTATATATCATGAGATATACATTACTAGAATGTAATAAAAACCCGGTTCATTAATGGACTTTGTCCGCAGTGGTGGTCTTGAAAATGAGTCTTGACTATTGTGAAATGACTTTTTATACATATATCTATGTCAAAAAATCTCATGCCTTCGTTATGACATCTGGTATTAGATACATTGATTATAATGAAATTTCATGATGTATCCCATGGCATGATATCACGATCATTCATATGTAGGTTAATATTTTTAAATGTTATGTTCCATTTTCTTATAAATATGATATGATTGATATCTACCTTTTTACCCATACTAAGCATCTGAGCTCACCCTTTCATATTTTTCAATTCCCCAGGTCATATGGATAGGTATTAGGTATGATATATCAAAAATGGGTCTAGTTATGATTAAATAAGTGTGAGAGAATGATGTGGTCCTATAAATCAGCTATTTATGTTTCAATGTTTCTAATGACAATATATCTATACAGTCTTTTAGTGGAATTGTTATATTTTTTAACAAATATTCATCAACTATGAATCAATATAAAGGTATGTAAATTATAGGGTGTTACATTCGTTCATATAACATCCATCACTAGATATTACCAAATGAATACACAATGAGAAGGTTCATCAATGTCATATTTGTCTCTAACCTTAATATATTGTATCATTTGTGACCCTCAAATGGTGTTATCCAGTGATGGAATATATATTTAAGAATAATTTTATAACACTTATGGGATTTTATAATAGCATGGAACAACTAAGAACTTTTAGTGTGACAACTACTCTTAATAAATTAACACAAACAATGTTATCTAGAATAAAAATCATGATGTGATATCTATTTTATTAATATTCAAAATTATGAATATGGGTAATCATAAATTAAACATAAGATGGTCATAGGGAATCATCTCCAACAAAAATAATGAAAAATGTAAATAAAACCAATATATTAGACATTTGAATCATTATGGATAATCTATACTCATCCAATAAAACTAATTCAATTACTAGGTCAATAATTTATTTACTATCGTTTTAAATTTTTCCTTAATTACATAATTTGACTTTTCCCATGGTAATAAATTTACTAATAATTAACATTATAATGTAAAGAATAAAATGGAACTATTAATAAAATTTAGAGTAATTTATTCCAAATATGGGGTCCATCTTTCAAAATTACATTTATTGAGGTGGAAAAAATATCTTTTAATAAAAATATATAAAACGCCATGAAAAAAGGTGTATAGAAAAATGTGTTTTAAAGTATAAAAATGTATTGATAACAAAATAAATATACTAATTATTCAAATGAATTTAATTTTATAATAAATACTTAAATAATAATTATGTTACATTCATATAAAATTCCAATAAGTATGATAATTTTTAGAGAAAACAAAATGACAGTTTTACAAACATTAGTATTTTCACTATTCACAAAAAATCAATGTTTTTAGAAAAATTAGAAAATTGGCCCATAATATTATTTTGAAATGTTGAATAAGAAAATAATAATATTTTTTAGAATATTATATATATATATATATATGTTATATAAATATATTATAATATTTTCTCTCAAAAATTATCAAAAATAATCTTTAAATAAAGCATATTAATAAATCATAAAATAACCTTAATTATTACTGAGTACATATTTCCTAATAACAACTCAATGAATTTATATTTAAAAATTATATAATATATATTTCTTAAATCATTTAATATTATTTATACACTCCGATTCAATATCTATGTTATAATAGTTATATTTAAATAATATGTTTTTTATGCTTGGTGTTGTTTATTGTATATGTCATCGAATATGCATTACTTTTTAATTAATGGGGTAATATATTCCCCCCACCGCTTTAAAAAAAATCATAATTTAATATTATTAATAGAAGTTAAGGGTTTGGGATTTGGGAATTATTTTATAAAAAAACATAAAATATAAATAGGTTTCATAAACTTCTTCTTAAAAGAGGGAAACAAATATATGACATTCAATGTAAAATTACGATTAAAAAACGATAAAAATTTAGTGGTATTGAGAATATTAAAATGGAATAGAATCCTAAAACCCAAGGATTAATATATAGTGATAGAGAACATTTTATTGAGAAATTTATCCATCACAATTCCATAAGTATGTGATCGGTCAAAAGATAATTGATTTTTTATTTAGAAAATTAAATGGATGACATTATTATTTCAATGCCCTTCTCAAAATGTTGAGGGAATATTTTCTATTTAAATCAATCACTTGATAAAATAAATATACATGATTTATTTCAATTTAATATTAATAATCTAAAATATTGGTTATTCTTCGATATATTTCATCTTCATCTCTTATGACTAGAAATGGATATTCGAGATGTGTTTTCACGCTAGAAAAACTTTTAACAAGTCATAAGATCCTAATATCATTTCTTTGACTTATACATGTTAATAAATAAACATGTATCCAATTTTAACCAATATAATAAATTATACTATAACCAAAAAAAACTAAACTCCATCTTAATCTATTTTACATGTAGCTAACCTTTAGTATCATCCAAAATATAAGTGAACAAATTTAAAAAACCAAAAAATGATGTATAAAATAACTATATTTCTAAAGATTGTGGATCATTAATCCCACATAAATTATCTCTTAATGTACCATGTAAACACATGGATGATATTTTCTCCAAAAAAATATTAATAACATGAATCAATATAAAACATTAATGATAAAATTCATTCTTTTAGGAATTAACTCTCTCATAATTCCTTAAATAAAATGTCAGATTATCGAATATGGTACATAAAATCAAAAATAATGTAAATAATATTATGAATTAAATTTTTATCAAATCACAATCCATTTTCATGATCACTAATACTTTCCCATTTACTTAAATATGGTAAATATTCTCATTAACCATGCATAAAATTATTAACTCAAAATAAGGAATTTATTATTGGTAATATTTTCATTGATGCTTAGGGAATTCATTTTCATAGTACCTCATATCCTAATAGTTAATTGAAAAAAATATTATAGGCTTCTTTCTGAACATTGAATTCACTTTATTGATGCACTCTCTCCATCTACACTTTAAGTAAACTAATATTCTATTCATGTGAGTATGATGGTGTTCATTCCACAATTATCACAAGTGGGAAAATAAATATTTCCATTCTCCCCCTTATACATTTTGTATACTTTCATTTTCTTATTATTATTTCCAACAATTCCATAAGACATAGTTAATTATTTCTCAGTCTTTATAGAATAATATTTTATATTATCATATGAATACAATGTTTAAGGGACGAGTGCCCGAGGAGGATTTTTTTAATCCAAACAATGAAACTATAAATCATTCTATTTAGATTATGTATAAAATCAATGAATATATTTGTAACCTTGTAAATTTAAATTTATAGTTATCAATTTTTACCTCTCTATTTTTTCTCACGCCTAAGAATTTTCACTTCATAACTCCTCAGTATTTGAAAGGAAACTATTCTTTTATGAAAATTTCATTATAATAGTTCAATTAAATTATCCCTATGTCTAGTACATCAATAGTGTTTTTATTCAATTTCTTACACTGATCAATATCCCATAAGTGATGATAAACTACCATGCATAAATTCTCCCTATAATTACATCCAAATGGGAGAAATATATTTTTATGTTACTTAACCATTTCATAGCTACAATAGGATTTATACTTCCGCTAAATGATGGAGGTTTATGATGCTTGAAGCATTATAAAATTGATACAGAGTTTCTGATTAGTAGGATTCTCTGTATGGTTAATGTTATTAGTCATAACTAGAGTTTGAATTTTCCTATTTTCAGCTCTAACTCCAGCACCATCTTTTTTACTTTTCCCAGAAAGAAAATAGCTACATGGATTGTTTGAATTGATATGGTTTACATTCCTTCTAATATGGTCCATTTCTAAATAATTTTGTAAACTATAATAGATCATAAAATTACTAAACATAATTAATTATCATGAAAAAATATAAATTCACATAAAATAAATTAAAAATATAATGAATAGTCAATCTCATAATTGTGATCTTGGTTTCTTTGGGGATATTCTCATAAAATGTCATAGTTTTATGTTATCTAATCTTTATTTTAATAAATATTTTCCCTATGTAAATACTTATCATTGATTGATATAAACATCAAATACCCTGATCTAAGTGTCTGATATTTAGTGGTTACTTTAAAAACTTTTCACTATACACAATGAAATGTGTCTCGAATGACCAAATATATTAGTAGTGTAGGAAAAATAGAATGATACTTTTATTTTAAAAGTAATATAAATAACTTAAAATAAAACACGGTATTTTCATAAAATACACCATAACTCCCTTAAACATAACATGAAAAATTAATCATATGACACTTCTCGATATCCTAGGTAATGTAATCATAATAAATTTTTGCACAAATTCTTAGAAAGTGTATAGATATAAAAGAAGATAAATAAGTCAAGAATAATTTAGAATGAATAAAAGATGATCAAATGATAACATATAAATAATATCATGGGTTATATAATTATCTATGGATATCATAACAAATCTAGTGATAACATTGATATAAAAAAATGATTTCATAATGATGGAATTCATAATGACAAAAATTTGAAAGTACATGTGAGGACTTCTACTATGAAATCCAGAAATAATGTCAAGGCTTTTCTATAAGAAATATATATAAATGGCTAATTACTTTTCCAAAACACAATCTAGATTGTCTCAAAATACCTACTAATGCTTCTAGAGGATATTAAAGTCCCCTCCCATCATATTCTATGTCTTATACATTCTTTATATAAATTATTTAAAACATAATCAATATAATCATTCTGATTGAAAAACTATCATATGAAAATTTAACAAATTCCCTTATCACTAAACATAATCATAAACAATCCTAAGTAATATGGATAATTATATCAAAATCATAAATATATAATTGACAAAGTCATAAAATATTCAGGTAAATATTAAGAATGGTATCATTTCAACATACCCCTAGTGGTTCAAAAGTGAATTTAGCGTTGGTTTCATTGATGAATATTAAAACCATAAAATTTAATTAAAAAATTTCTCAAGGAAAATAAACTTCTTATAATGAAAATAACTTTAAAAAACTATAAATTTCCATAATATTAGGAAAATATATATTTTTTTAAAATTAAAAAATTAAAAAACATAAATTAAACATAAAATAAAAGAGTGTTTGAGATGGAAGAAAATTCAATTGATGTTTTATTAGATAAAAATATTTATTTTACTCATTTATAATAAAAGTATCAAAAAGAACCTCATTAGGAAAATTGAAAGAGTATTTCTTTTAAAAACAATAGTGAAAATTCATAATAGGTAAACAATTACATTAAATGTAATAAGATAATAGTAAAATACTGCATTAAATTTTCTTTAAAAAATATTGGTATGAAATAAAAAGGCTTCTTTCCCAAATACAGAAATAATGTAGATTTTCATTAAAACATATTTGTTATGTATTGAGTATATAAGGTGAGTAAAATGAAATGAAAACATTTTTTCTGAAAATATAATAAGAAGATAATAAAATTAATGATTTTATTGAGAGTTATATAATATTGTTCCACAATCAAAAAAATAATCATAAACAATCCAAATAAATAATGAGTTTGTAATAAAAACCCCTTAGCACTTTAATAACATCTGAATCATAAGCCCCATGATAGAAATAACACTATAAGGATATTTAGATACCCATAATATTAATAATAATAATAATAAAATACATTGTTGGGCCTTATCTAAATGAAAAAAAAAGAAAAAAATGATGAATATGGCATGTGTCCCATAATAATAAAAGTGAGACGAAAAAACCCATACATCCTATATGACTTCATTTAAATGTGTATAAACCTAATAAATATTAAATAAATATTTATTATACATATACTAAATAACTAAAATAAATAATATAATTCTATATATTATATACATATAATGTTTTTTCAATCGTTTATTTTCAATTATTAATTAAAATCCTTGTTCCTGGTAATAACTTCATTGTTTTTCATTTCGTATTTGGTTTGTTGGTTTAAATAATTTTATATTAATCAGGGATCCATATTATCCAAAATTTTAAAAATTATATAAATATTGTATATATTTATATTATATATTTATTTATATTAATACATTAATACTAGAGATAGAAAATTTAATTATTCAGTTCTTGGATATGGTAGGTCACATGTATGTAAGAATGATGTTTTCACTTTTAGACAGCTTGAATGAAATAAAGATAGATAATTATTTCCATTTAAATAATAATTATTATTTCATTTAAATATTATACATTCATAAAATCCATTATCTTTATCATCCATGAAAATTATAAAAAAACGAATCACATCATTTCATAGAGGTGGTAGTCCACCCCAAGGAAAGAGTGACATTATCATTTCAAAACGGTTTGTAAGGTATTAATATAAATTTTATATTTTAATTATAGAAGAATAAATAGTTTATAACTATAATGTTTAAAAATTACACACAAAATAATTATAATCCATATGATATTGGGATGAAAAATGGATTTTATCAACATATGAAGATAGTAAGTCATACGTACGCATGAGCGATAATTTCACTTCCCATTTGATAATAATGGGGGTGGGTATTTGTGGGTCAATAATCATGATAAAAGTTTAGTATATTTAAGATAATTAGTGTAAATTTCTATGAGAAATATATTTTATATTAATTAATATGTAAAAAATAATGGGTTTGGTTAATGATATTAGATCTATATAGGATAACTCCTTTAGATCCCCTATGAAGCAACCTAGGGTTGTTCATTTCAAAAGAAAACCAAATTTAGAATGTTTTTATAGTTTTCAAGAGATAAATGGGTTGGTTTAGGTAAGGAGAGATAGATCATTGTGTTGTAAATTATTGATATAATGGGTTTCCTTTTATAAGAGTGGGAAATGATTCTTGGAATTTCTAAAATTATTAAATTATTATAAATTACATTTCATGTGAAAATGGTTCCAAAAACCAATTATCTTATAATATGATTATTATGAGTTTACATAATCACTTATAATAAAAAAATATACTAGTTTAAGCTTAATTTTGAGCTTTGTTAATTATTTTTAGCCTCTCGTTAAAATGTTTGACCATTACTGTAATATTAATGTTTTCTAAAAATTATGGGTAAAAATATTACTATATGAGAAAAAATGACCCATAAATAGAACATGGGTTATGTTTAAAACCATATCCTATTCAATATCATTAATTAAATTTTTAGAAATATTCATTTAATTTAGCTTTAAAGTCATTAATAAAATGTTTGATTAGAATATAATGATTTAAAACATAAATAATATGTCGTATGGATTTATAAAATTCATGGTATATATGAATTAATTGAAATTATATTATGTATTTATTTTTAAAAATCCTTTATTTTAATTTTATTCAAATTAAAAAAATGTTGTGTTGATGTTTTTCAAGATTTTAAGTAAACTATTTCATCGATAAGAAATAAAATTTATGAAAATTTATGAAAAAATTGAAATAAATTTCAAATTAATATTTATAACTAAGAATATACTATTCTTATATTTATGAAAAAAAATTATTGATAATAAAATAAGTATAATGGAATTTTATTAATTTTTATTATCTGAAATAATATGAAAGTTACAAAAATAGGGAAAATAGAAAAAATTCCACATATTGGAATTTTTTATGATTATTTCTATTATAAACTCATATTATAAAATTAATTCAACTATATGTGTAATTATTTATTTATTAACATTAATATTTAAACATATTAACACAATTTTTTCTTTCTCTTGGTAAACAAAATGTTAATGTTACTATTCATAAGGTCAAATATAAAATTCACCTATTTAATGAATTTAGAACCACTAATTCAAAATACTAAATAAATATTTATATATTTATTTTATCTAATAGTTAAGAATTGTGTTTTATACAAATGCATAAAATGTACGGAAAACTGTTTTTAGCCAAAAAATGTACCGATAACAAAATAAAGTATAATGATTATTCAAATAATGTTAATTGGATTATATCTAATTAAATAAACTTATTATATTTTGTGATTAAATTCTATTAATAATGGTACTTTTTAGTAAATATAAAAATTAAGGTTTATTGAAAAAATATTTTTCACTATTTAAAAAAAATTCAGTAAAAATATAAAATATTTACCATAAAATATTTTTTATATGCTGGTTGAAAAAATATATATATTATCCTAAAAACTAAAATTTATATATTTTCTTGAAGTAAATTATATTATTTTCTCTCATAAAGCAATAAAAAACATTTTTTTGATAAATATTTATGTAATATTAAATAACATTACAAAAAAGGTGATCTAATTTCCAAAGCATTACTCAATGAAATATTATTGGATGGGACCTTTATGTATATTTAATAAATCAGTTAATACTATTCATACCCATAAATTTAGTGGCTACTTTTTACCCAATGCATTCGAGAGATATAATGGACCCCCTCACATAATGAAAACCACACATATATGTGCAATAAGATAATAAAACTTTAATCATTTATGTATATAATCACCCATAGAGAGAAAATGAATTTTATAAATATTCTACCATTTCATCATTACATAACTTGTGGAAAAGAAAGGGTTTTCATAAAGATTTCATCATAACATATTTAACCAATTGTAAAGGAACTGATTTCATAGAGTAAACCATAATAATAACATGAGATATATAGAGAAAAAGTGGATGGTATAAAAATATCATATCCCCAGTTGATCATAACAGTTGTTAAATGATGTTGACATTGATAAATACTCCCTTAAATGATTATTTTTATATATATTTTAACAGATCAAAATATATCATTCTTTTGAAAATTGTAATCAGAAAAATCCCAATAGTTATAAAAAATTATTTTATTTTGAAATAAAAATAGATTATTATAAAGGAATCATCAATGGAAAAAATGGTCATCATAGAGGGAGAATCATTTCATGACCTACATGTTAAAAAAACATTTGTCTAATACTTTTGTTAATAATTAAATATAAATTTTTTGAAAATACTATTATAAAGATTCATTTTTTAGACATTGTAAATAAATTTAAATGTAGTCAAAATTAACTATTTAAAATATTATAATTTTAATGTAGAACTTTTATAAAATAATTTTGATGATCTTGGACATGGAAAACAATCTTCTCATCTAAAAAAAGCTAATCATTTATTTAAAAGTATTTTATCATCAAATTTTATTACAAAATAATGGAAATATATTCTAAAACATTAAAATTATAGAAATAATAGAACTATAAGAAAATTAATTGGGTTTGTTTATAACTAATATTTAATTCTCTCAATGTAAATTCTGGAATAATCAATCCCTTTTGAAATGGGACTAAAACAAAAATTTCTTACCTCAAGTCTCGTGTTTCCTTATTCATGTTCAAACCTCGGTCAAAATAAATATAAATTTAGTATAATTTTATTATATAACAACATTAATATATATCATAACTGATATTATTTACCTATAACATTTTATCACATGTTTATTAAAAATTATTTATTAAAATTATTCATTGGAGTGACAACTACATCATTTTTCATTCATGTTTTGGTATGGAAATCATGTTCTATGTATATGGATAACAGTTAAATAATCTCTATAATTTCAATCATATAATGGGTATCATAGGTAATAATTATTTAAACTTTTATAACTAATCATATAAATTTCTGATGAAGAAATGAATTATATCACATCATAATGATGGCAGTCCATAAGTATGCACGAGTGATGTTTCAATTTTTTGAGGGATGAAATAAAAGAAACATAAATAATAATTAAAATTTATAAAATCATAATAACATCATAAATAGAACATTTATACACTAAATTAATCATTATTAATATGAGTTTGAAGTGCATATGAAAAAATAAAACATTTCTCTTCATGGAGATGTTAGTAAACGCATGTGGATGAGACATTATTTCATTTACCAATTGATTGAATGTTGATGAATTATGGTTGTTAAATAAAAAAAATATTACATATACTAAATATATTGAATTTATTATTTCATAATGTATACCATATATTTAAAAATGTAATTGAATAAATAAAATTTCATGTATTAGGTAAAGGGTTATACTACTTCTTTGAGAAATGTCAGATAGCTTCATATTAAGCCCCAAAGGATGGTATTTCAGAAACAAAATAATCTCTATAAAGTTTTTAAGGAAACTTCATTGATATTAGGTAAGGTATTGTATGAGATATAATACTGATACATTGTAAATGAGGAAGGATATGAGGTTCCCTTTTATAAGCGATAGGTGAGGCACCATTGAAATTACTTTAATTATTAAATTTATATAAAATAATATTCAAGAACATCTGGCTCAAAAGTGATACATATAGAGTTTATAATGAATATAATTCTAAATAATCTCTTCCAATAATATTAATAAATGTTTAGGTCATATTTTTACCCTTGTCTTTTAGTTTTATACTCATTATCCATATTCTATAACTACTGCGATAGTTGTGCTTTATTAAATTTTTAGGCATAAATAATTTTAGTATAAAAGGAAAAGTAACCAATAAGTGGATAATGGTTGATATTGTACACCATATCATATTCACATTGATGAAAGTAAGATTTTTTTTTTAATTTTAATTCATTCAATAAAATATAATTTTACATAATATACCATTTATCTCATTTTCAATACTACCTTTAATGTTTGACGTTAAAGTCATCATGAGAAAATAAAAACATTTATAATATCACTATTATATTATATGTACCTAAAAACTTCATAAAATAAAATTATTTGTCCAAATTTTTTTAATTTTAATATTTTTTTAATAAATTTTTTATTACTCTATGACTTAAAAAATTATTGTATCGATGCAGCTTAAGAATTTGAAATAAATATTCAATAATGTAAAAATAAAAATAAAAATACTATAATCATAAAAATAAATTCACATTTAAAATAAAAATTTATATCCCAACATTTTATTATTTTTATGATAAAATATTATAGATTTTAATGTCATGAGAGTAACATTTTTTATTTATCAGCTTCTACAAATAATAAAGGGGTTATAATAAAATAAAAATTTAAATAAGATGACATATTTTTGGAAAAATTATTATAATGGACCATCTAAACTAAAAAAGAGGATAACCTAAAGTGTTATATATTTTTAAATCCATTTTCCTTAGATTTAATCATTGTTTACCCATTTTACGCAAATTGAGGTTAATATTTTTACCATGGATACTATTCAGAATGAAAAAAAATTAAAAGACACCTTTATACAATATTTTATCCCAATAATTAGAAATTGGAATAAAATTATAATGTTTAAATTCCTATAAGTGGTATAAGTTAATTTAATGATAAGCGCACAAAATGAAATGAAAATTGTTTTTAAAATGCTTTTTTAAGCATAACACTTGATTTATTCATATTCCATGCCTAGTAAACAACCTCGAATGATTGTAAAATAATTTTATTGAATATAAAAATATTTAAATATAATTCTGACATCTAATAAATTGTAATTTTTTTAAATAATTTTGATAAATGTAAATTACTTAGATAAAAACATTTTTTAGAAAAAATATGTTTTTAAATCTAATAAGTAAGTTATACCAAAATGATGTATAATTTATAATCCAATGTAATTAACTGTAGAAATAAAATTAAATTACTCCTATTTTAATTTAATAAAATTATCAAATATAATTAGGATCTTAAATTAAATTATTTGATGAAAATTACAGATATGTTTACAAATATATGTCATTTTTTATTATTCACACTAAAAATGAAATATTTTAGAAAAATTCCAAAAATTATTCAAAGGAAACTTTCATATACTGAATCAAAAAATTATATCCATTTTTTTTAATATATTTATTAAAATTATAATAAATTAATTATAATATTCATTCACAAGATACAATAAAACATTTTTTCAAGAAATCATATTTCTGAAGAATAAAATTGAATTTATATTGAGAATAAATAAATGAATTTTTATTATGTAAAATATTTATTTATATACTTCAAAATTTTATTAATAAATTTTATACCAATAAATATAATGGCTAAGCTACAATATATGAAGGTTTACTCAAAGCTTAGTGTTATATAAGAACCTACATTTTCACTCAAGTATGGATCCTTTATATTTCTGTCTAATAATTTATTTTGTATAAATTATGGTTTTCTAGTGGGTTAGTGAATGTCTAAAGGGTGTTTTGGGCATGATTAGAGCCCATAACCAATATTTTTTGTGAAAATTGCCTGGTCATGATGTATGATAAAATCTTGCTTGTAGGACACATGGTTAGATCTAATCTGTGCGGATGGTATGCATATTTTGGAAGAGATATCTTTCATGATTGGTGCATGGTTTCCCTAACCATACATCACATCCATGAAGTTCCCTTTTTTCTATAGTTACCCATGTGTTTTTTGCACACAGTTTGGTAAATCGAGCACAAGTTAAATTTTGGGTAATTTTGTTTTTTACACTATTGATCTAATTAATCCCCTCATTCATCCCTATTATTATTTCTAGTAGGTTTATCCTACATTCCTATCATTTGGTGCTTTTGGGGGAACTACTCTAGTAATCAAATGATCTATTTCATCTAGGTTTTGATTGAGAATCTATTCATCTTGTAAAAAGCACAACGGTATGTACTTGAGTTCGTTTGAGTCGTTCTTTATCTCTCTTTCTCTTGACCTAGTTATGTTGTTGTGAAAATTTTCATTTTTATCAAATCTACTATGATACAAGCCCATGCAGAGGTTAATAGAAGAAGAGGAGAGTCATAGAAGCCTATGTTTGGTGGCCTATAACTGATCCCTCATGTTTGTTGATTTTGGAATGCTTGTGTGGGGCCCGCCAATTTTTTTGATGTTCTGTTTATTGAGTATATTTGAAGTTCTTATAATCAATATAATTTTATATTTATTCTCTTTCCAAATATGTGATTTGTTTTTAGTGGTTACACCAATAACTCTAACCATCCTACATAGGATGTTATGACATAATTTTCATTTTAGTTTTTTGACTTGTTTAAGCCATTGTTCGGGTGTGCCATGGATTGACCTTTCTATGGGTAAGCATTTTTATATTTAATTGATTAATTTATATTGTGAATTTAATATTGGAATTTACCATTTAGGCTCACCACTTGGTCCTCCTATGGTAAGTTATTCAACTAATAAACTTATGTGAAATGGAAATTGGATGGTATACTAAGTATATGACTTTCCCTTTTTAAATATAAATGAATAATGGGTTCCACATTCATATCACCCCTTACCATGTTGATGGAGGGATTTGGGGTGATCCATTCTTATAAAACTTACATAAATGGATTAAATGATTGGTTGGAATCTACATGTCCCTATCACACTAATGAAAGTAAAGGCTTGAACAAAATGGACTTATAAATTAAATATAACCTGAATAAAAGGTTTCTTGCTCCATTAGCCTTATCACACTAATGAAAGGTAATGACATGAGACATATAAATTATATATGAATTCTTAATTAAAATAAGAGTGTCCAATCTTGAGCTCGCCTTGAATTCCCAAGGGAATTCCTTGAGATCTGAGGACCCCATTCCAAATTCAAGGATATGGATTTCTTGGGTTGATACCCACTATGATCCCTAAACATGTCTATATATGGATTCTTGGTAAGACACTTTAGGATACCTTAGGTAGTACTACAAAATTCCTTTTATACACTCCTTGGATCCAGTGTTGAGAATTAGGTTCCATTGTTACAACACACTCATCATAGTCATCTCTTGTCCTCATTTTACCTTGCATAAACTCTTTGGACTCAGTAAGCGTCTCATTGTGTAATTCAATGGACTATTAATCATGGATTACACTCTTACACATAGCAAGAAAATAGTTATTACTGATATAGAATCCCATGGGGTCTATTTTTCCTTAGTTATTACCCTAGAACTCCACTATTAAAAATAATTACAGGTTTCCTTGTTATGTATGAGAAGATTTACTAATGTTAACATATGACTTAATTATAAACTGAAAATTATTAAATAAGATATTTGTCACATGTTTAGACACTATCCTTGGGCTTAAGAATGAACATTTGTATTTACTTACATTGTACCACTTTAATATATATATGAAGGCTTCCACAGTGATATATTTCATTAAAAAAGCTTGATTTCCTAGACACCATTGGTGGTAGCCCACTAAGATTTATCTCACACCCTTTTGGGGAGTATTTTGATACCCAAGGAATATTACTTGTGTGCAGGTGTTGAAAATGAAATAATATAGATTTGAAAACTTGATGGGTTGTTTTTTAATATGGATATTGATAGTTTATCACCGAATTGGAGCTTAAGATGCTTGGGGTAGTCTTTTGATTTCATTACATTTTTGTGGAAAATGATATACCTACTTTCATGTATCTATGTTTTCTTGTTTTATAATAACATTAAATATCGTCATCTGTTGTTTTTTTCCTCTATGTTCTTCCAGTTATTTAAATTATTATTGTTGTTGTATCTATTTTACATAATTCATTATGTTTACTTATATTGATTCCGTAATTTATATTTTCTTTAATTTATCTATTGCACTGCGCTTTTTTAATGAAGGGATTGTCTCCCCACAACCACACCCCAGGCCCTAACAGATAGGTAGGAGGCTCTAGAATTTGGGGATATGCCCTTGATTCCATGTGGCCCACCTGGCCTGGGTCATCTATCAAGTGGAATCCGGGTCTGAGACATCCCCATTTTGTATCATTAGATGATTTACATTGTTGATTTTCAATTTACAGATAATATATTAAAGATTAGGAATTCATGGGACATGATCATAATCCATTCTTGGGAGTTATGGACCCAGTTTTGGGGTAAAATCCAAGTTACCCAAAATATAATTATTATTCTATTTTTACTATTATAGTTCCCATGATTTCACCATTGGGTGATGCACATGTTGTGTGAAATGTTGATTATTATTTGGATTGAGATTCTGTTTTACCTTTGGTCGGATTATATATGATAAAGGAACATTGTTTCATGAATCATATAGGCACCTAGAATTTTTATCTCATGCATATTTCCATTCCCTATTGGTTTATATAACTACATTACATTTCCTAATATTATTATAATTATTGCGTGATACTGTCATAATTAGCTTATGCATTTATTACACCTGGTTTCAATAGAGTCATTTAATGTCTCAATTTAGGAGGTGCATTGGCCCTCATGGATTGGGATGAGTAATTTACTATGGCATTCTATTATGCTATAAAAATATGGGCGTCTTTTTTATTTATTATATTTATGGGATCTGATAAAATGGGAATTATTATCCATTATAAATTTTAAAAAAAAACATTTAAAATGAAATGTAATCCCGTCCTTTTATAGCCTTGTAATATTTATGAATGGTTTATGAGTTTACCTGCAAATTAATTGTAAAATAAAATCATAAATTTACCTAAGAAAATATGATTAGCTTGCTGGGTAAGAATGTATGTGAGGTAGTATGCCTTATGTAGTGATCCCCTCCTTATTTATCTTCCATAAGTGTTTTTATATATCTTCTTGAAGCTTTTTATGAGGGATTTTCTCAAATTTTTTAAACCAATCTTACCAAGATGTCCTTGTATTGTATGCCAAGAAGGTGGTAATGATCATGATTCAGATGTGGTGTGTAATGCCCCGACCCCAGTTACCCAGAGTCGGTGAAAAATTACATAACATGGGCATGATCACAAGGAAATCATGTCTCGAAAGACCGATCAGTTTAGTATTATTTGAAACAATATTCAGACATAAGTTCAACTTTACAACTTGAAAAGAAATACAATACGAATTTATTCAATTGGAAACATCCAAGCCTCCTATATAATTCCTACAAGTCACTCATATCTAACTTCTTCATTTCCTGGGAAAATGAAACATAATAAAGGGGTGACCTCAAATGCTCAGTAAGGTTAATAAATACAACGGGAGATAACATAAATATTAAGCATGGTGAATAATTGAAACCACATACCTTTAAACAATAATAAGCATGAATACTTTTATGGTAGGAGTATGATAAGAGTAAATAATTCCATAATAAAACATAATCCTTGGTATTCTACTTGTCGAATGACCACATGAACTGTCAATATTATTTTCATAATGAGGAAATGTATAATACCGGTCATTTTGAAACATTTTTTCAAGTCCTCGACCAAGACATCTAAAAATGATTAAGGCCTCGGCCAAAACCATATATCAAAATTGGGAAAGGACCTCGGATAATTCCACATCTAGTTGTCTCATGAGACCTACGATGCATCGAGGAGTTATAGTGGGCTCCACCCTTCACTTACTAAGTATAATACATTTATCATATGAAAAGTTTGAAACATATCATAAACATTCGTATTAAAACTAGCATAAAATATGTCAACACTTTAACCATAAACAATGAATGGTATGAAATAGCACATCCATATTCAAACATATCACAAAACCTTCAATATAATATGGAAGTTTTGTATCATAATAAATCAACATCAAATTAACATAAAATCCATCAAATGATGTTGACATATATGGAATCAAACCCCATTTTAGAGAAATATCTCTTTCTATTTGGAAATCATATAAGAGTCACATAATTATAAAGAAAACATTTATTTTTAAAATATTATTATAATATTTTAAGGGAAGATTTGATGATGTTATAATGGGGGAAAATAGAAGCACCCACCCTATAAGATAAAAAAATATTCTTACCTTAAATTTAGTGAAAAGGTCAAAAAGTACCTTGTTTGGAAAATGAAGGAAAGATTACTTTCAAAACACATAAGGGTATAAATGAATTTAACCCACATTCTAATAAATAGTAAAAATGTTTTGAAATACATTTTTAAGAAACAAGGATGTGGATGATAAAAAGGTCCCAGTAGATAATTACGTATAAACAACCTCAGATAATGAAGAGATGGTAGAATTAACCCTTACCTTGTACTTTTCCTTAGTCTAGGGTAGGTTAAACTCCATTATAATAGTTAAATAATTGTTATTAAATTTAAAAAGATTCATATACATAAATATTATATCATATATGATCTTTTAATATTTCTTTGTTAATAATATTTTAGTATTATTGTCGTTTTGGGTGTTCACTTACTCGTTTTCTTTTATATGTTTTATTACATAAGTCGTCTTTGTTATCCACAGGTTGTATCTTATTCATATCCATAATTATATAAAGTCCTCAAACCTTATTTTTAATCTTAAAATGAAATTATTCTGGAATGGATACGATGGGGAATGAATCTCATCGCATTCGTGGAGACAGTAGTCCGTACGTACGCACGAATGCTGCTTCCATTTCATTTTTCATTTTAAAAGGAATAAAAACCAAATGATACATATGTATATTGTTATTAAAGTATAATATAATTACTTATATATGTAACTTATGTTCATTAACACCATCCGTTATACGTTCCATGTATGGTATGAATGAGTCATATCACTTTGAGGGTGTGGTAGTCCGCACTTCCTCAAATGAAATTATCGTATATATATACAACATGAAACGAATAATGGATTGCTATAAAATGGAATTATAGAATCTTATATATAAAATAAATATCATTAATTTCATATTTAATTATAATGACATCATAATGGTCACCATGAGAGGTGGAAGGAGATAATTGAACAATCATCGTTTCATGAGGCGTTTGGTTGTCATCAACAGAAACATTACGCTCATCACCCATTAGATGGAGGTGTGTGTAAGTTTAGTTAGAATAATTCTCATACAAAATATCCTGGTATATTTATTATACTGGTTTTGTTACAAAATAAAAGATTAAAAAGACTTTAGGGGTCACAGGAGTAAAATAAAATAAAAGAATCTTAGAGAAATCGTTTCCTTTAATTTGGGTAACTCCCTTTGGGTTGAACCAAAAAAGACTCTTTAAGTGCCTTATACATAGGTTAAGGATTCTATGAGGAGTATAGGTATGTATGGAGCTTAATTGAGAAGATGTTGGTCGAGCAAAAAGGCTTGAGTGGTGTGAGGAATTGGTTAGAAGTTGTGTCCTTTTATAAGGGGGAGGAGGGGCTCTTTAGGAAAGATTGAAAATATTTTTATTATTATTTAATGATATTCGGCTTCTAAAGATCCAAAACTCATTAAAGTTTATGATAAGATGACTCATGACCGAAATTAAATCATCCAACAAAAATTGGAAAGGTTTTGGGTATTATTTTAGTCTTTATAATCTTATTTATTTAAATCATTTATTAATGAGGTAAATACTACGTCATTATTGTGTCATTACTAATTTAGTTTATTAGATGCCTAAAAATTATAAGAAAAATACCATGATGTATGAAATATTTTTATCATTATAATTAATATTTATAGGTGAAAATATAACATATATAACCTTATGTAAAAAAAATTTCCTAAAAGATATATGCTTATGTCATTTTTGTATTTACATTAACATAATTAATATAAAGTGTCATTATCAATTACAAGTGGCTCCATGGGGTCCGAAAATCGACCCAATGACTCCCATGGTCAGAAATGTATCAACCAATAGGTTAAGGATACGTTTTAGGGAAATTTTGTATTATAATAATATTATTTTTACCCTTATTTACCGGATTTACCCTTTAACCAAGGTAAATAAAATATTTACCAATGTAATTATTCAATATGACTAAAAATAAAAATTACCTATTTACACAATTAGGAACTCCTGATTCTAAATATGGAATCCATTTTTCTAAATTTAAAACAAATAAGTGGCAGAAATTAATTTAAAAATAATTCCCGTTGTCAAAACCAAATGCGTGTTTTTAAGAAATAATAACTATCACAAGATTGACACCGGTTTATGTCTAGTTTAAATGTGAAATTACGTCCAATGACCAACATTGGATTAAATGGTAAAAATATATTCTATTTGTCCTTTAAAACAACTCAGTAGTATAATTTATCACTATAAATTATTTGGTATTAAAAAGTTGTTTTTAATTAATGTTTAGTATTTTTCACTATTCATCAAAAATTGGAAGTTCTCATAAAAATACCAAAAATTTACCATTGGATAATTTCGATATTTAGAATCAAAAAATGATGTCCATTTTGAACGATCAAATTTATAAAATTTCAAAAAAAGTGGGTATTACAATTCATAGAGGCTAGTTTGATTGGTTGTGGTGTGTGTTGGAACTCGATGTTCCGTACAACACATGCTATTTTATTATTCAAAGAGAAGCATATCGTGGAAGCTTGGGGTGTTACATTCTCTTCTACATCAAATAATTTCATCCTCGATATTTCTAGAATATTACTTCATAAAACGACTCAGGTGTTTTTTCATCATATGTTTCTTAGGTTCCCACGTTGCTTCTTCCATCTTCTGGTTTCTCCATAGAACTTTTGCCAGACGAGTCGTCCAGTTTCTAAGCACTTGTTCTCTGGTATCAATAATCATGATTGGCTCTTCACAATAAGACAGATCAGGTTCCAGTTCTACTTCCTCATATGTAAGTAAATGTGTTGGGCCAGACATTTATTTTCTCAACAGTGATATGTTTAACACATCGTGAACTTTGGAGAGATTTGGTGGCATAACCAAATGATAAGATACATTCCCAATTCGTTCGAGAATTTCAAAAGGTCCAATATACCTAGGACTCAATTTATTTTTCTCACCAAAATGTATAACTCCCTTCCATGGAGATACCTTCATTAAAACATGATGTCCTACCTGAAATTTCAAATCCTTCCTTCAGTTATTGGCATACTTCTTCAGCCAACTTTGATCTGCTTTGATGTGGCTTTGGATTACCATTACCTTTTCAATCATTTCCCCCACCAGTTTTGGGCCTACGATATTTCTTTCACCAACATCATCCCAACAGGTTGGGGTGCGACACCTCTTTCAATATAATGCTTCATACGATGACATACAAATACTTGAATGGAAGCTATTGTTATTGGAAAATTCTACCAGTGGTAAATATTGATCCCACATACCCTAAAAGTCAAGTGAGAAAGATCTAATCATGTATTCTAAGGTTTGAATAATCCATTATGATTGTCCACTTGTTGGATGGTGGTAGGCAGTGCTCAATGAATTTCAGTATACAAGGCCTTCTGAATAATCTTATAGAATCATGAAGTAAAATGGGGATCACGATCAGAAACAATCGATAGGGGTACTCCATGAAGTCTCAAAACATCATTAATATATAGTCTTTTTAGACGTTCAAGTGATAGATCTTCTCTTATATCAAGAAAATGTGCGGACTTGGTAATATGATCAACAATGATCCATATTGCATCGTTTCTTCTAGGAGTCTTTGGTAGTCCCATGACAAAGTCAATCGTAATATAATCCCATTTCCACTCAGGTATGGAAAGAGGTTGCATGACTCTTCCAGGTTGTTGTCTTCTAGCTTTCACTTGTTGACAAACTATACATCTTGACACAAAATCAGCAATCTCCCTATTCATATTGTCCCACCAAAAATGTTCCATCAAATCTCTATACATTTTGGTTCTCCCACAGTGTATAGAGAAATTGGAACTATGAGAATCATCCAACAATTCCCTTTTTAGATTAGTTATATCAGGAACACAAAGTCTCTTCCCAAATTTTAAAATTCCATCTTCAAACACAAAGTCACTCAATCTCCCATCATTCAATGCTTTAATCTTCTTTTGAAACTCTTTATCATCGGTCTGATAAATCTTTATACTTTCTAGTAAAGATGGTTTGCAGCCATTTGAAAATGAATTGATGTTTCAACTTCCATGGTTATTCCCATATCCAACTTTACTAGATCCATGAAAATTGGATCCCTTTCAACTCTCATTTTGCTCAATACTCCATGATAATTTCTGCTCAAATCATCTACCACCTTATTTGCCTTCTGTGGCTGGTAGTGTATCGTGCAATCGTAATCCTTGAGTAGTTCAAGCCATCTCCTTTCACTCATGTTTAATTCTTTCTTTGATAAAATATACTTCAAACTCATGTGATCAGTATAAATCTCACATTTATCACCATAGAGATATTGTATCCAAATCTTAATAGTAAATATTACAGCTACTAACTCAAGATGATGAGTAGGATTGTTTTTCTCATGAATTTTTAGTTGTCATGAGGCATAGGAAATAACCATATCATTCTGTATAAGTACACAACCACTTCCTTTCCTCGATACATCACTATAAATAACGAATCCATCATTCCCCAATGGTAGAGTTAATATTGGATAATTGACTAATATTCTATTTAGTTCCTCAAAAATTTCTTCACACTCTTTTGTACGAACAAATTTAACCCCTTTTCTTATGAGCTTCATTAATGGGTTATCCAATCGGGAAAAATTCTGGACAAAACGTCGATAATAACCTGCTAAATGAATAAAACTGTGTACCTCAGTTATACTCGTTGGTACTCTCCATTCATGGATAGACTTGGTCTTAGATGGATTAACAGAAATTCCATCCTTAGAGACCATATGTCAAAGAAAATAAATCTTATGAAGCCAGAATTCACACTAGCTAAATTTCCCATATAATTCATGTCTTTTGAGAGTCTTCAGAATAATGCACAAGTGATTTTCATGATCTTCGTAGCTTTTGTAGTATACGAAGATATCAACAATAAATAATACTAAAAAATCAATGATATATTCCTTGAAAACTCTGTTCATTAGATCCATGAAGACACAGGGTGCATTAGTCAATTCAAAAGGAATTACTGTAAATTCGTAATGCCTGTACCCGGTTCGAAATGCTATCTTTGGAATGTGTTCCTTCTTCCTACACAACTGATGGTGTCCAGATCGAAGGTCAATCTTTGAAAAGTAATGACCCCCATGCAGTTGGTCAGATAAATCATTAATGCGATGTAGGTGATACTTGTTCTTTATTGTTATAGCATTGATATCCATGTAGTCAATGCAAAATATCATTGATCCGTCTTTCTTCTTAACAAAAATAACAGGGGATCACCATGGAGAAACACTAGGGCTAATAAATCCATTATTACTCAATTCCATTAGTTGTTTCTTTAGTTCCACTAATTCCACAATGGCCATTCTATAATGGGTCATTGATATAGGCCTTGAACCAGGAATTAAATCAATGGAAAACTCGATTTCTCATTCTGGAGGATGTCTAGGAAAATCCTATTAAACAAAATCAATATATTCTTTCACAATAGTTACATACTATATTTGAAAATTACTTTCCTCACCCACAGTTATTTCATTCTCTTCCTCCCCAATAATTGAATTTAGTTGAGCTATTGGGGGTGGATCTAGATAAGAATTAGGTGGTGACGATTCTACTCTAAAGATAATGCGTTCCTTATCATCCTCATAAAAATCGTAACCTCCTTCTTCTTACAATAAATCTTTGCATTATGGTCTGAAATCCATTACATAGTGAGGTTTATATCAAATTCAATCATAGTTATGATGATTAGATCATAATATAACAAACATTTATATTCCTTAATGAGAACGGATGCACAAAACATAGTTGCAATTATACTTCCCTTAGGAGTTTTTACTAAAAACTCCCTTGTTAAATTAAATTGTAAATATCTAATTTCCTTAGCAAACTAGGATGATTTGAAATAATGCGATGATCCAGAATCAAATAAATCATTCGCTAAACTTGAGGAAACCATTAAATTACCTGCCACAATGTCTTTTGGAGCTTCTACCTTAGCAGTAGTGATAGCATAAGATTTGCCTTAATCCCTTGGCCTTTTCTAAGGTAAGATCCCCTAACACTTAGGACATTCACTTGCATAATGTCACATCTCCCTGAAGTTGTAGCATTGAACATTGGTAGTGTCTTCATTTACCTTAGAATCACCAGGAAGATTGACTTTCTTTCCATTTTTGTAGCGTACTCCTTTTCCTTTTAGACAGGAACCAGGGTGCTTTCATCCACAATTATCATATGCTGGAATTTAAATTCTCCCCTTATTCCCCGTTTCCTTATTTCCTTTCCTAGAGTGTTCAGCAGATCTCTTCTTATCTTTCTTTTCTTTAAAGTCATAAAACATAGAGAATTCCTTTTCAGTCTTGATAGCACACGATACAATATATTCGTATAACAAGATGGATTGTGATACTAAAGCTTGATGAAGAAATGCTTTTATCCCATCAATGAAATGATCAATCATACTTCTTGGGTAATGTATATAATCTGCAGTATGCCTTGCTAACCTTGTAAAGTTAGCCTCATACATTGCAACATTCTCATCCTCCATTTTCCTCAGACTGAGAAATTGCCTTTCCATATCTTCTCGATCGTCACAAGGAAAGTATTTCTCTATGAAAATCTCTATAAACTCCATACATTCCATATTTTAAACTTCTTCACCTTCCTTTGTGTTTTGAATCAATGGCCATCAGTAATCAGCATCTCCAGTGAGGCGATAAACTGTCATGACAACTTTTCCCTTTCACTACTCCCCAAAGACTGAAATATTTTCTCTAGGGAACTTATCCATTTCTTAACTACCAATGGATTTGTATTCCCATTGAATGTTGGTGGTTGTTTCCTCATGAAGCGATCTAACACTGATCCTCCGCACTGGTGATCTGGGTACTCTATACGGTTAAGGTTATTATTCATAACCTGAGTGAGTGGTCCCAGTATGGTGATTAAATGATCAACATCAGTTGCATCACCAGCTCCATTATAATTATCTTGAGCAGGAGAGAAATCCCTAGATGGAGTGAGTTCATTGATACGGTATCCATTCCTTCCACTAGGTGTCATTTCTAAAAAATTTCATACAGTAGATTAGTTTATGAATCGAAATACATATATCCAAACTGGTAAAACACATAACATAAGTTGAATAGTTTATGTATATAATCCATAATCATAAAAATACTTTCTTTGAGGAATTATATACTCATAAATATTTCATAATGGTTTGTAAAGAAAATGAGAATTATCCTAAGAATATCCCTCGGGAGTGTCGTAACCAACAGTGAAGCAAGGCCCGTTGTTGTGCACCAGTTCTCATTTGAGTCTAACTCAAAGCGTTGTTTTTTGGGTTTTACCCCTACGTACATTTGTGGCAGAGCTGCATTTACCTGCTCGTATCCAGAAAGGGATGTTTTTCTTAGAAAACTCACAGAATCTCTTCAATACCAAAATTCTAGGATGTTCTTCTATACTAATCCTCAAAGTCCATCTTAGGTATATGTGCTCTAATCAGAGTTTATCAAAATCTAGCTTCATGGTTTGTACTAAACATCCTCTAATACCAACTGTAACGCCCCAACCCCGATTACCCAAAGTCGGTGCATTATTACATAACATTGGCTTCTTGACACGAAAATCATGTCTTGAAAGACTGATTAGTTTAGTATTATTGGAATCATGATTCACACATAAGTTCAACCTTACAACATAAAAATAAATACAACATGAAATTATTCCATTAAAAACATTTAAGCCTCCTAAATAATTCCTTCAAGTCACTCATAACTAACTTTTTCATATCCTGGGAAAATGAAACATAAGAAAGGAGTGAGCTCAAATGCTCAGTAAGGGTAAGAAATACGGCAAAAGATAACATAAATATTAAGCATTGTGAATAATTGAAACCGCATGCCTTTACCAATAATAAACCTGAACACTTTTATGGAAGAAGTATGAGCTGAGTAAATAATTCCATAATAAAACTTAATCCTTGGTATTCTACTTGTCAAATGACCACATGAACCATCAATATTATTTTCGTAATGAGGAAATGTATAATTCTGGACATTTTGAAACATTTTTTCAAGGGATCACCCAAGACATCTAATAATGATTAAGGCCTCAGCCAAAAACATAAATCAAAAATGGGAAAGGGCCAGGACAATTCCATCTCTAGTTGTCTCATGATACCTACGATGAATCCAGGAGCAATAGCGGGCTCCACCCATCACTTACTAAGTCTAATACATTCCTCATATGGAAAGGTTTAAACACATCATAAACATTCATATTAAAACTAGCATACAAAATGTCAACACTTTAACCATAAAAAATGAATGGTATAAAATAGCACATCCATAGTCAAACATATCACAAAACCTTCAATAAAATATGGATGTTTTGTATCATAATAAATCAACTTCAAATATACATAAAATCCCTCAAAGGATGTTAATATAGATCAAATGAAAACCCTTTTTAGAGAAATATTTCATTCTATTTTGAAATCATTTAAGAGTGACATAATTATAAAGAAAACATTTATTTTGAAAAAAATCTTATAAGCTTGTAAAGGAAGCTTGGATTATGTTATAATGGCAGAAAATATCTGCACCTGCTGTATAAGTTAAAAAAACATTCTTACAGTAAATTTGTCAAAAGGTCAAAAAGTACCTTGTTTGTAAAAAGACAGAATGATTCCTTTAAAAACACATAAGGGTATAAATAACTTTAACCCATTGTCTAGTAAATAGTAAAAATGTTTTGAAATACATTTTTAGGATACATGGATGTGGATGATAAAGAGGTCCCAGTAGATAATTACGTATAAACAACCTCAGATAATGAAGAGATTATAGAATTAACCTTTACCTTGTACTTTTCAATGGTAGAGGGTAGGTTAACCTCCTGTATAATAGTTAAATCATTATTATTAAATTATACAAGAATAATATACATAAATATTATATCATATTTGATCTTTTAATATTTCTTTCTTAATAATATTCTAGTATTATCGTCGTTTCGGGTGTTCACTTACTTGTTTTCTTTTAAATATTTTGTTACATAAGCTGTGTTGTTTATACATAAGTTATATATTATTCATATACATAATAATATAAAGTAATTAAAAATTATTTTTAATAATCAAATGAAATTAGTCTTGAATGGATACGATGGGGAATGAATCTCTTCACATTCATGGAGAGGGTAGTCCGCACGTACGCATGAACGCTACTTCAATTACATTTTTCATTTTATAAGGAATAAAACCAAATGATACATAGGTATATTATTATTATAGTATAATATAATATGTTATATATGTTACTTAATTTCATTATCAACATCCTTTATACGTTCCATGTATGGTATGAACGAGTCTTATCACTTTGAGGGGGCGGTAGTCCGCACTTCCTCAAATGAAATTATCGTATATATATACAACATGAAATGAATAACGATATGCTATAAAATGTAATTACAGGAGATTATATATAATATAAATATCATAAATATCATATTTAATTATATTTACATCATAATGGCCACCATGAGAGGTGTTAGGAGATAATTGAACAATCATCATTTCGTGAGGCGTTTGGTTGTCATCCACAGAAACATTATGTTCATCACCCATTAGATGGAGGTGTGTATAAGTGTAGTATGAATAATTATCATAAAAATATCCTAGTAAATTTAGTATACTGTTGTTATTAAAAATGAAAAGAATAAGAAGAGTTTAGGGGCTGGATAAGTAAAAAATTTAAAAGAATTTAAGAGAAATCGTTACCTTTAATTTTTGTAAATCCCATTGGTTTGAACAAAAAAAGACTTTTTAAGTACATTATACCTAAGTTAGGGCTTTTATAAGGAGGATAAAGATGTAGGGAGGTTAATTGGGAAGAGGTTAGATGAGCCAAAAGGCTTGAGAGGTGTGAGTAATTGGTTAGAGGTGGTGTCCTTTTTTAAGGCGGAGGATGGGCTCTTTAGGAATGATTGAAAATATTTTTTCATTATTTAATGATATTCTGTTTATAAATGTACAAAACTCATTAAAGTTGAATATAATATTCCTCATGATCGAAATAAAATCATCCAATAGGAATTGGATAGGTTTTGGGTATTATTTAGTCTTTATAATCTTATTTATTTAAATCATTTATTAAAGAGGTAAATCTACATCATTATTGGGTCATAAATTATTTAGTTTATTAGATGCCTAAAAATTATACAGAAATACCATGATGTAGGAAATATTATTAGATTTCTAATTAATATTAATAGTCTAAAATATAACGTATATAACTTTATGTAAAATTTGTTTTTATAAAAGATATATGTTTATGTCATTTTTGTATTTACATCAACATAATTATTATAAGGTGTCATTATCACTTACAAGTGGCTCCATGGGGTCCCAAAATCTACCCAATGATTCCCATTGTCAGATATTTATCAACCAATAGGGTAAGGACATGTTTTAGGGTAATTTATTATTATTATAATATTATTTTTTACCCTTATTTACAGGATTTACCCTTTAATGATGGTAAATAAAATATTTACCGAAGTAATTATTCAAAATGTCTAAAAATAAAAGTTACCTATTTACACAATTTGGACCTCATGATTACAAATATAGAATCAATTTTTCTAAATTCAAAACACAGATGTGGCAAAAATTAATTTAAAAATAATTCTCGCTGTCAAAATCAAAAGCGTGTTTTTATGAAATAATAACTATCAAAAGATTGACACTTGTTTATGTCTAGATTAAATGTGAAATTACATCCAATGACCAACATTGGATTACATGGTAAAAATAAAATCTAACTATACTTTAAAATCACTCAAGAGTATAATTTATCACCCTAAATTATTTTTATTTAAAATGTTTTTTTAATTAAAGTTTAGTATTTTTCACTATTCATCAAAAATTGGAAGTTCTCAGAAAAATACCAAAAACACACCTTTGGATAATTTTGATATTTAGAATCCAAATATGAAGTCTATTTTGAAATATAAAATTTATAAAATTTCCAAAAAGTGGGTATTACTATTCATAACAGCTAGTTTGACTGGTTATGGTGTGTGTTAGAACTTGAAGTTGCGTACAACACACACTATTGTATTATTAAAAGAGAAGTGTATTGTGGATGCATGGGGTGTTACATTCTCCCCTCCTTCAAATAATTTCGTCCTTGAAATATCTGGAATATTTCTACATAAAAAGACTCGGGTGGTTCTTCATTATAAGTTCCTCAGGTTACCATATTTCTTCATCCATCTTATGGTTTCTCCATAGAACTTTTACCATATGAGTTGTCCGGTTTCTCAGCACATGTTCTCTGGTATTAAGAATCTGAATCGGCTCTTCGCAATAAGATATATCAGGTTCCAGTTATACTTATTCATAAGTGAGTACATGCGTTGGGTCAGGCATGTATTTTCTCAACAGTGATATGTGGAACACCTCATGAACTTTGGAGAGATTTGGCGGCATTGCCAAACGATAACCTACAGTCCCAATTCATTCTAGAATTTTGAATGATCTAATGTACCTGGGACTCAATTTACCATTCTTAATGAAACTTATAACTCTCTTTTATGGAGATACCATCACGAAAACATGATCTCCTACCTGAAATTCCAAAACCTTCCTTCGGTTATCAGCATAGCTCTTTTTCCTACTTTGAGCTGCTTTGACGTGGCTTTGGATTAACTTCACCTTTTCTATCGTTTCCTCCACCAGTTCTGGGCCTATGAGTTTTCTTCCACCAACATCATCCCAACAGGTTGGTGTGCAATATCTCTTTCCGTATAAAACTTCATATGGTTCCATCCGAATACTTGAATGGAAGGTATTGTTATAGGAAAACTCTACCAGAGTTAAATATTGATCCCACATACCCTGAAAGTCAAGTGACAAAGATCTCAACATGTCTTCTAAGGTTTGAATAGTCTATTCTGATTGTCCATCTGTTTGAGGGTGGTAGGCAGTTATCAAATGAAGTTCAATATCCAAGGCCTTCTGAAGACTCTTCTAGAATCCTGAAGTAAAAGGGGGATCACGATCAGAAAAAATTGATTGGGGTACTCCATGAAGTCTCAAAACATCATTAATATATAGTCTTTCTAGACGTTCAAGTGGCAGATCTTCTCTTATAGCAATAAAATGTGCTGACTTGGTAAGACAATCAACAATGACCCATATTACGTCATCTCTTCTAGGAGTGTTTGGTAGTCCCATGACAAATTACATCGTAATATTATCCCATTTCCACTCAGGTATGGAAACAGGTTGCATGACTCCTCCAGCCTATTTCCTTCCAGCTTTAACTTGTTTAAAAACTATACATCTTGACACAAAATCATCAATCTCCCTCTTCATGTTGTCCCACCGAAAATGTTCATTCAAATCTCTATACATTTTGGTTCTCCTAGGGTGTATAAAGAAATTGGAACTATGAGCATCGTACAACAATTCCCTTTTTAGATCAGGTATATCGGGAACACAGAGTCTCTTCCCAAATTTTAAAATTCCATCTTTATACACAAATTCACTCAATATCCAATCATTCACAGCTTTAATCATCTTTTGAAACTCTTTATTGTTGGTATGATAACTCTTTATCCTTTCTAGTAAAGATTGTTTGGCATCCATTTGAAAAAGTTTTTATGTTTCACCTTCCATGGTTATTCCCATATCCAAGTATACTAGATCCATGAAAATTGGATCCCTTTCAACTCTCATTTTGTTCAAAACTCCACGATCCTTTCTGCTCAAAGCATATTCCACCTTATTTTCCTTCCCCAGGTGGTATTGTATCATGCAATAATAATCCTTGAGTATTTAAAGCCATCTCCTCTTCCACATTATGAGTTCTTTCTGGGAGAAAATATACTTCAAACTCTTGTGATCAGTATAAATCTCACATTTCACACCATAGAGATAGTGTCTCCAAATATTCAAAGCAAAGATTATGGCTTCTAACTCAAGATCATGTGTAAGATAGTTTTTCTAATTAATTTTTAGTTATTGTGATGCATAAGAAATAACCCTATCATTATGCATAAGGACACAACCACGTCCTTTCTTCGATGCATCACTATAAATAACGAACCCATCATTCCCCAACGGTAGAGTCAATATCGAATTATTGACTAATATTATCTTCAGTTCTTCAAAACATTCTTCACACTCTTTTGTCCAAAAAAATTAACCCCTTTTCTTGTGAGCTTCGTTATTGGGCTAGCCAATCGGGAAATATTATGGACGAAACGTCGATAATAACCTGCAAAACCAATAAATCTCCGTACCTCGGTTATACTCATTGGTGCTGGATATTTTTGGATTGCCTTGGTCTTGGAAGGATCAAAGAAAATTCCATCCTTAGAGACAATATGATGAAGAAAAGAAATCTATTGATGCCAGAATTCACACTTGATAAACTTCCCATATAATTCATGACTTTTAAGAGTCTTTAGGATAATGCGCAAGTGATTTTCACGATCTTTTTAGCATTTGGAGTATACCAAGATATCATCAATAAATACTTCTACAAAATCGTCGAGATATTCCTTCAAAACTCTATTTATTAGATCCATGATGACAGAGGGTTCATTAGTCAATCCAAAAGGAATTACTGTATACTCATAATGCCAGTACCTAGTTTAAAATGTTGTCTTCAGAATGTCTTCCTTCTTTACACAAAAATGATGTAATCCAGATCAAAGGTCAATCATTGAAATATACTGAGCTCCATGCTATTGGTCAAATAAATCATCAATGTGATGTAGGGGATACATTTTCTTTATTATTATAGCATTGATCTCCCTGTAGTCAATACAAAATCTCATAGATTCATCTTTCTTTTTAACAAAAAGAATAGGGGATCCCAATGGAGAAACACTAGGGAAAATAAATATCTTATTACTAAATTCTTCTATTTTTTTCTTTACTTCCACTAATTCCACAGTGGCCATTCTATAAGGGTTCTTCGATATATGCCTTGAACCAGAAATTAAATAAATGGAAAACTCAATTTCTCATTCTGAAGGATGTCAAGGTAAATCCGTTGAAAAAACATTGTCATTTTCTTTCACAATAGGTACATCCTATATTTGAACATTCCTCTCCTCACCCACATTTATTTCATTCCCTTCCTCCCCAATAATTGAATTTAGTTGAGCTACTAGGGGTGGATCTAGATAAGAATTAGGTGGTGACAGTTCTTCCCTAAAAATAAGGTGATCCTTATCATCATCATCAAAAATCGTAACCTCCTTCTTCTTACAATAAATCTCTACATCATGGTCTGAAATCCATTCCATTCTGAGGATTATATCAAATTCAATCATAGGTATGATGATGATATTAGTAGATAAAGAACATATATATGCTCTAATGGAAACAGATTCACAAAATGTTTTTGCAATGACACTTTCCTTAGGAGTTTTGACTGACAACTCCCTTGTTAAATCAAATTGGAAATATCTAATTTTCTTATAAAACTGGGAAGATATGAAACAATGCGATGATTCAAAATCAAATAGAACATTTTCTAAACTTGAGGAAACCATTAAATTACCTGCCACAATGTCTTTCTGAGCATCTACCTCAGCAGTAGTGATAGTATAATCTTGGATTTGATCCCTTGGCATTTTTTAGGTAAGTTCCCCTGACGCTAAGGAAATTCACTTTCATAATATCCCATCTCCATGAAGTTGTATCATTTTACATTGTTAGTGTATTTAATTCCCTAACAATCACCAGCAAGATAGACTTTCTGTCCACATTTGTAGAATACTCCTTTTCATTATAGACAGGCACCAGGGTGCTTACTTCTATAATTATCACATGGTGGAAATTCAATTCATCCCTTCTTCCCTGTTTCCTTATTTCCTTTCACAGAGTGTTCAACAGATTTCTTCTTCTCTTTCTTTTCTTTAAAGTCATAAGACTTAGATAATTCCTTTTCAGTCTTGATAGCACATGATACAATTTCTTCGTATGACAGAAAGATTATGATACTAAACCTCGACGGAGAAATGGTTTTATCCCATCAAAGAAATGACCAATCTTACTTCTTGGGTTACGTTTATAATCTGCAACATGCCTTTCTAACTTTGTAAAGATAGACTCATACTTTTCAACATTCTTATCCTCCTTTTGCCTCAGACTGAGAAATTGCCTTTCCATATCTGCTCGATGGTCACAGGGAAATTATTTCTCTATTAAAAGCTCTTTAAACTCCCTCTATTCAATATTTGATACTTCATCATCTTCCTTTGTGTTTTTAGTCAATGACCACCATTGATCAGTATCTCAAGTGAGGCGATAAACTACCATGACAACTTTTTTCCCTTTCACAACTCCACAGAGCCTAAAATATTTTCTCTAGGGAACTTATCCATTGCTCAGTTACCAATTGATTTTTATTCCCCTTGAATGTCGGTGGTTGTTGCCTCATGAAGTGATCTAAATTGATCCTCGATGTTGTAGATCTGGGAGCTCCACATGGGTAAGGTTATTATTCATAACCTGAGTGTGTTGTCCCAGTATGGTGATTAGCTGATCATCACCAGTTGCATCACCAACTCCACTATTATTATATTGAGTATTAGGGAAAGCCCTACATAGAGTGAGTTCATTGATACAGTTTCCATTCCTTCCACTAGGGGCCATTTCTAAACAATGGTATACACTAGATTAGTTTATGAATAGCAATACATAAATCACAACTTGTAAAACACTTAACATAAGTTTAACAGTGTATGGATATAATCTATAATCATAAAAATGCTTTATTTGAGGAAGTATATACTCATAAACCCTTCATAATCATTTGTAAAGAAAATGAGAATTATCCTAATCATATCCCCCGGGAGTGTCGTAACCAAGAGTGCAACAAGGCCTGTTGTCTTGCACCCATTCTCGTTCGAGTCTATATCAAAGAGGGTTTTCCAGGTTTTACCCCTAGGTACATCTGTGCCAGAGCCACCTCTACCTGTTCGTATCCAGACATGGATGTTTTTTTCAGAAAACTCACAAAATCTCTAAAATACCAAAAATCTAGGAAGTTCCTCTATAGTAATCCTCAAAGTCCCTCTCAAATCTATGTTCCCTAATCCAAGTTTATCTAAATATATCTTCTATGTTTTGTACAAAACATCCGCTGATACCAACTTTAAAGCACCGACCCCAGTTACCTAGATTCGGCGAATTATTACATAACATTGGTATGATCACAAGGAAATAATGTCTCGAAAGACCGATCAGTTTAGTATTATTGGAAACAAGATTCATAAATAAGTTCAACTTTACAACTTGAAAAGAAATACAACATGAATTTATTCCATTGGAAACATACAAGCCTCCTAAATAATGCCATAAAGTCACTCATAACCAAAATATTCATATCATGGGAAAATAAAACATAAGAAAGGGGTGAGATCAAATGCTCAGTAATCATAAGAAATAAAGCAGAAGATAACATAGATATTAAGCATGGTGAATAATTGAATCCACATGCCTTTACTAATAATAAACATGATTAATTTTATGGAAGGAGTATAAGCTGAGTAAATAATGCCATAATAAAACATAATAATTGGTATTTTAATTGTTGAATGACCACATAAACCATCAATATTATTTTCATAATGAGGAAATGTATAATTCCAGAAATTCTGAAAACATTTTGTCAAGACCTTGGCCAAGACATCTAAAAATGATTAAGGCCTCAGTCAAAACCATATATCAAAATTGGGAAACGTCCTTGGCCAATACCACATCTAGTTGTCTCCTAAGACCTACGATGCATCGAGTAGCTATAGCGGGCTCCACTCTTCACTTACTAAGTCCAATACATTTCTCATGTGAAAAGGTTTAAACATATCATAAACATTCATATTAAAACTAGCATACGAAATGTCAACACTTTAACCATAATCAATGAATGGTATAAAATAGAACATCCATAGTCAAACATATCACAAAACCATCAATACAATATGTCTTCTTTTTATCATAATAAATCAACTTCAAATAATCTTAAAATCCATAAAAGGATGTTGACATAGATGGAATCAAAACCCTTTTTAGAGAAATATATCTTCTTATTTTGAAATCATTTTAGTGTCAAAATATTATAACGAAAACATTAATTTTGAAAATATTCTTATAAGCATTTAAGGGAAGCTTTTCTGATGTTATAACGGCGGAATATAGCCGCACCCACCGTATATGTTAAAAAAACATTCTGACCTTAAATTTGTCAAAAAGATCAAAAAGTACCTTGTTTGGGAAATGACGGAAAGATTTATTTCAAATCATATAAGTGTATAAATGAATTTAACCCATTGTCTAGTAAATATTAAAAATGATTTCAAATATATTTTTAAAAAACAATAATTTGGATGAAAAAGAGGTCCCAGTTGATAATTATGTATAAACAACCTCAGATAATGAAGAGATTGTAGAATTAACCCATACCTTGTACTTTTCCTTGGTCGAGGGTAGCTTAAACTCCTATATAATTGTTAAATAATTGTTATTAAATTATACAATAATCATATACATAAATATGATATCATATATGATCTTTTATTATTGCTTTGTTAATAATATTTTAGTATTATCGTCGTTTCGAGTGTTTACTTACTCATTCTGTTTTATATGTTTTGTTACATAAGCCGTGTTTTTTATCAATAGGATTTATCTTATTCATATCCAGAACGATATCAAGTCATTAAAAATTATTTTTAATAATAAAATGAAATAATTCTTGAAAGGATACGATGGAGAATGAATCTAATCGCGTTCGTGGAGACGGTAGTCTGTACGTACGAACAAACGCTACATCCATTTCATTTTTCATTTTAAAAGGAATAAACACCAGATGATTCATAGGTATATTATTATTCCTTTATAATATAATGTCTCATATATGTTACTTATTTTCAATAACACCATCCTTTATACGTTCCATGTATGGTATGAACGATTCATATCACTTTGAGAGAGCGGTAGTCCGCACTTCCTCATATGAAATTAACGTATATATAAAACATGAAACAAATAAAGGTATGATATAAAATCGAATTACAGATGTTTATATATAAAATATATATCATTAATATCATATTTAATTATATTGACATCATAATGATCACCATGAGAGGTGGTAGGATAAAATTGAACAATCATCGTTTCGTGAGGCGTTTGGTTGCCATCCACAGAAACATTATGTTTTTTCACCCATTAGATGGAAGTGTGTGTAAGTTTAGTTAGAATACATCTCATAATAAAATCCTAGTAGATTTAGTATACTATTTTTGTTATGAAAGAAAATAATAAGAAGAGTTTAGGGGTTGGAGGAGTAAAAGAAAAGAAAAGAAGCTAAGAGAAATCGTTACCTTTAATTTGGGTAACTCCCTTTGGTTTGAACCAAAAAATAATTTTGAAGTGTCTTATTCATAAGGTAAGGCTTCTAAAAGGAAGATAGGGATATAGGGAGTTTAATTGGTCAAAGGTTGGATGAGCCAAAAGGCTTCAGAGGTGTGAGGAATTGGTTAGAAGTGGTGTCCTTTTATAAGGGGGAGGATGGGCTCTTTTGGAAATATTGGATATTTTTTTATTATATAATTATATTTGGTTTATAAAGGTCCAAAAATCATTAAAGTTGAATATAAGATGACTCATGATCGAAATAAAATCATCCAATAAAAATTGGATAGGTTTTGGGTATTATTTTATTCTATATTATCTTATTCATTTAAATCATTTATTAATGAGGTAAATACTACATCATTATTATGTCATAAATAATTTAGTTTATTAGATTTCCTAAAATTATGAAAAAAATTACCATGATGTAGAAAATATTTATATATTTATAATTAATATTTATAGTTTTAATTATAACATATATAACCTTATGTAAAAATTGTTTTGCTAAAAGATATATGCTTATGTCATTTTTGTATTTACTTTATCTTAATTAATATAAAGTATCATTATCAGTTACAAGTGGATCCATGGAGTCCCAAAATTGACCCAATGATGCCCATGGTCGGTCATGTATAAACCAATAGGGTAAGGACACGTTTTCGGGTAATTTAGTATTATTATAATATTGTTTTTTACCCTTATTTACCAGATTTACCCTTTAACCATGGTAAATAAAATATTTACCGAAGTAATTATTCAAAATGTATAAAAATAAAAGTTACCTATTTAAAAAATTTGGACCACCTGAGTATAAATACAGAAACCATTTTTCTAAATCCAAAAAACATAAGTTGCAGAAATTAATTTAATAATAATTCTCGTTGTTAAAACCAAACACGTGTTTTTAAGGAATAATAACTATCAAAAGATAGACACTTATTTATGTCTGGTTTAAATGTAAAATTAAATCCAATGACCAAAATTGGATTAAATGGTAATCATATATTCTAAATATACTTCAAAACCACTCAATAGTATAATTTTTCACTATAAATTATTTGGATTTACAATTTTTTTTTTAATTAAAGTTTAGTATTTTTCACTATTCATCAAAAATTAGAATTTCTCAGAAAATAAGAAAACATCACCCTAGGATAATTTAGATATTCCGAATCCAAAAATTAATTCCATTTTGAAAGATAAAATTTATCAAATTTCAAAAAAGTGGGAATTACTATTCATAACGGCTAGTTTGATTGGTTATGGTGTGTGTTAGAACTCGAAGTTGAGTACAACACATGCTATTGTATTATTCAACGAGAAGCATACCATGGAATCATGGGGTGTTACCTGGTGGGCCCTAATCCACTAGACATACCTACCTGATTGATAATTGAGGTACCACATTTTGTACCTGATTTGGGAACTGACACCCAAGTTATTTGTAGTTTATTATGCCTAATGTAGTCTATGCATGATGATCCATGGTTTTCACCTATAATGGTTGATCTGACTAACGAGCTCCAAAAATATTATCCTCTAACATTCACATAGGATAGAGGTCCACATGCTACAGAGTCTTAGATAGGGCCCAACCTATATATCTTTGGGCATATTGAAATGCCACCAGAGTGAAGGGTCAATCCTGCTACATACAATCTTCGATATTCTGAAAAGCATAGGTGGTAGAGGGTTAACTAGGCTGATTTCCATAATGAAATGATATTGGATGACATCAAGACTTTTTTCTTTGATCAATTCTTTCATCAGGGGATGAGAGGTTATAGGGATAGAATGTTCATGCATCTTTAGTAGGGTTCTATGTCAGTTATAAAATATTCATTGTGTTTCATATAGTTTTAGTGCTTTTCAATACATATAAGAAGTGATGAGATTTCACGTTCTAGATTCTTTGCGGATGGGATTTAGTATGTCATATGTACATAGGTGAATGAATTTCTCTTACCTACTTTTTCTGAATTACTCAATCAGTATCTTATCACTGAGCACAACCTGAGGGAGAGAAATGGAACCAGGCATAGAGGATCAGTTCCATGATAGACCATTATTTCTCTTAGTGGAAGGAAAAATTCCCTCAAATATTCTTATTAGAGAAGTGACTACCATAGTACCAATTTTTATATATCAATGGTGTGTAATTAGTTTAGATGATAGTTCCACTTGAATAATCATTGTGATAGGGTCCCATGAGAGTGTCTAGATTACAGTCGTGTGGGGAATCATTAATGTTTCTGTTGGAACTGTCCAACATCTTTGAGTGGAAAAATGATTCGTGTCAACTCTAACTTTATGAGTTCGTTCTTTTGTGTTGTGTTAGTCAAGGATTTAGAATAACACTGGAGGTTTTTTTCCAAGGAGGAGGTTTTGGACAGGGTAACCAAAGCCTAGAAAACCAGTAGTACCAAAATAATAGTTTGATCCTGGAAGTCTTATAGTTATATAGGTTCATGGATCATGCTAGTAGAATGCACAATATAATATACATGTAGATCAGGTTCTAGGACCATTTATAGTATGAGGTATTATTATAGTGTCATCAATTATAATATCTACTTTATTTGATATAGGCACTTCAAACTAATTTATCTATTTATCTATTAGAGAAAGTCATGGACTAGTGACACAATATTACTATAGTGTAATGACTGAAGATACACTATTAACAGTGTTGTCTAAGGAAAACTGCCAATGCAGGTACTATCACCTTGAGGTACATAATTACTATTTCTTATGGAACCACTTCATTCTTGAGATGACATTCATTAATGTCATTCTTGGGATGGATTGGTTGGTTTAGTATCATACTTTAGAAGAATTATATCACTATAGGGTGTCATTTACATCACAAAAATGTAAATGTTTACTACATTAGTATGAGTGGGATCTACAGGATGGTAAATCAAGACCATATCATCATGGGCTATGTGTTGTGACTTCCAAATTTCCAATATCTTCATGGAGGATTAGGTTTTACAAAATCTATGTTCCCTCTCATAGTGGATCATTTCATGCAAGTCATCCCCAATGATATTTATGTCTTACCTCTTTAGAGGTAGGTAGAGATTACGATTGATCTTATTCAAGGAGTGGAAATAGTGTCCATTACTATATATAGGATGGAACCTACTACGCTCTAGGAGCTCAAGAAGTATTTAGAGGATCTAGATTCCAAGGGATTTATACATCCCAGTACATCATCTTGGGGTTCGACCGTACTTTTTCTAAACAAGGAAGATAGAACAATATGTCTATGTGTTGATTATAGATGGGTCAACCAACTTTAGATCATGAATAAGTATCCACTACCATGAATAGATGATGTCTTCAACCAGCTCTGAAAAGCTGTGGTTTTCTCTATGATCGAACTGATATCAGCATATCATCAGGGGAGTGTCAATCCATCAGACATACCATATACAATATTCTATATATGGTATGGATTTTATGAGTTCCAAGTTATTTTGTTCGGGATTAAAAACATTCCAACCTTGTTCATGGATATGATGAATATGGTGTTCCACTAGAATTTGGATTCTTTTTTCCTAGTATTGGTTGAAGACATCATGGTATAGGTTTGTGCTTATAGAGGCCATAAAAATAACCTTGATATGATTCATAGTACACTGAGAGAGTTTCATATTTATGTTAATATTTCAAAATTCCACATCTGTATCGACAACTTGACTTCGTGGGTCATATCATCTCAAAATCAAGTGTATTTTTGACCCTGAAAAGGTTAGTGCTATAGTTTCCTTAGAGTATACCAAGAATTTGTTTGATATAATTAGTTTCTTGTGTATGGTAGGATATTACATGAATTTTATATAAGAATTATTATGAAATTATTTACCACTAATGGGTTATAAAAAATGGTTTCAAGTTCATGTGGTCAGAAGCTTCTGATAAAGCATTTAAGGTGATGAAAGTGAGGCTTGTCCTAGAACCTATTTAGACTCCAATAAAGATATACATAGGCTGTACCATTTTCTTGGATGCATCATGGATCAATCGTGGAACAAAGAAGATATAAGAGGATAGTTTTTTTTTGTATAGATCATAGTACTTTATTATATTTTATTGAAACTAATTTGATGAATTACATTGAACGTGTAGTTATAATCCATGAAATACGTCGCTGGACACACTATCTATTGTGTGAGCACTTTGTGGTGTAAACAGACCACAAGCGCCTCAAATATCACTTTTCACCGAATGAAACGAACCTTAGACATCGAATATTGTTCCATTATCTACACTAATTAGATTTTGATCATTCCTGTATTCCTTGAAAGGGAAATGTGGTTGTAGATTTAATTAGTCAAAAAACTAAAACATAGGATGTAAAAGAAGATATGGATTAATAAAAGTTAATATTTATATTCTCTGAGCTGTATATGTAGTTTCATAATAGACCAATGAATTCCTTTCTATCATCATTGACAGTTACCGCATCCCCCCCTTGATAAATTGATGGGTAGAATTTTTTATGATCCTAGTCGCTTGGTTCTCCTTGAGAGTATATTAGCTAATAAATCTCCTCCGCGTTGGCCTATAGATAGAGAAATAATACTTTGTATTCATTGACATGTTTGGGTTCTAATAGATAAGAGAGATGAGCTGATGGGAAAGTATTATACCTCTCAAGGGGTAGTTCATCAAGGCATCTCCATGTTCTATCGAGATATGTGTCGTCTGTATTGGTGGATTGAGTTTAAACTTCACATTGCATGAATTATCACTAAATGTTCCACCTCTTAGATGTTGAAGTCATATCACGAGAGACCTCCATGCTTTCTAAAGAAGCTTCCAGTCCAAGAATGAAAATTGGAATATATTTCGATGTGTTTTTTAGTTTTCCTATATAAGAAACTGAGAGGTAGAGATGATGTGTGGGTTATTATTGAACGACTAATGGTAGTATCCCATTTCATTCCTTTACGGGAGACCGTCTCAACTGATGATCATGTAAGGCTGCATTTCTGTGAGATCATTTGATTACACGGATTTTCTCTCACTGTCATTGCTAATAGAGAATTTTGTATCACGTCACAGTTCTGGTCAGGATTGTAGAAGGCTAATGGAACATTGGTGAATCTAAGCACATATTTTCAACCTTAGACTAATGGACCATTAGAAAAGACAATAGATATTCTAAAGGATAGGCTCCAATAACGTGTCTTGTATTTCTTCGGTTCATGGTAATATCATATACATCTCACTGAGTTCACCTATAATAATAAATATCCAAAAACAATTTTTATGGAACACTATAAGTATATGTATGTTATGTCATGTAGTTCACCTATGTACTAGAAAGTTGAAGGAGTGGTAGCCCTACTAGGTCTTTATCTCATTCTGGACACTTCGGAGTAGGTTCAACTAATAAAAAAGTTTACGACTATTTCTCATTATATACATACAGTTTATGTCAACCACCATCGATGATCTCTAGATTTCGATGTTGGGGATCATTTTTTATTCGGTTATCATCCAAGATGGGGATTATACTATTACAGAATAAATGGAATTTGTCGCCTCGTTGTTTAGAGATGATTGAGACTCTAGAGTGTCAGTTCGGTAGCCTATATATTTCTTTTACCTCAGAGGTGTTGTGCTATGCATGAGGTATTCCATGATTTATAGCTTCACCAATGTCATGTCGACTCTTCACATAAATGTTATCTTGAGGAAGTTGAGTTAGATGTTTATTCTACCTTTTGTGAGTATTTAGTGAGCATTGTTGACCGGAGCATGAATGTTATCTGAGTCTTGTCTTCCCCCCTTGAATGTGTGCTAGGGTAGCATGACTATGTATAGGATGAGACTTCCTACTGGGAGGATGACATACATTCCTAGTGGATAGTGTTGTTTTTAGAAATTGATTCACCAACCATGGAAGGTTAACTTGGTGATGATATCATTTAAGGGGAGAAAACTGTAAGAACCTATTTTTCAATCATGTGTGGATCCTTTAAATATTAGTCAAATTCCTTTTTTTGGACCAAATTTGGATGCCTAGGGATTTTGTGAAGGTCCAGAGGCTGTCTGCATCATGGTCAGAGCCTATAACCAATATTTTTTTAAAAAATGGTCATGTCACATACTTAGAGAAAACCTTGTGGATATGCTGCATGGTTAGATCTTAATTGTGTTGATGGTTGGTATTTTTTTGATAGAGGAATCTAACACACCTTTCATACAATTTCCATAACCTACAACATAACTATATAGTTTCCTTATTTCTCTTAGTACATATGCAAGGTTTGTGAATGGTTTGGAAAACTCTGCGGGAAACCATGTACAGGCTAAATTTTGGGTAATTTTACATTTTTTAATTAATGATATAATTAAGTCCCTATTTCCCTATTATATCTTTTAGCAGGATTATCCTTCATTTATCTCATTTTGGGGTTTTTTATGGCCTATCCTAGGAATCGATAGATCTCTATCATCCAGGATCTGACCGATCTATCATTCATAACATTTCATGTGAAACGATAAGTAGTCCAATCAATTTGATCTATTTCTCATCTCTATTGTTATCCACCATGTTATCGAGGTGTGGGTGTTTGCCTTGTTTTCATGGATCAACATTGATCGAACCCAAATTAAAGGCTAATACTAGAAGTGGAGAGTAGAGAAAACCTATGGTGGGTTGTATATAACTCATCCCTCATGTTCGTTGATTTTGGAATTGTTGGGTGGGTCCTACAGATTTTATTGGGTATTGTTCTTTTATTTATATGGCATTATTATACTCATTAGATCCTTTTGGTTATTATCATTCAAAATATCTGATTAGTTGATAGTGGTTACACCAACAACTCCCTCCTTCCCATGAATGATGTTATGCCATAATTTTTTTTAGTGTTTTGACACATTTGAGACACATTTCAGGTGTGCCTTAACATGGCCTTCCTAAGGGTATTTATTTCTATAATAAATATAATGATTTATATTATGAATTTCATAATTTAATATACCATGTATTCCCACAACATGGCCCACCTATGTTTAGTACTTCAAATTATAAACATATGTGAAACATAGTTTTTCATGTATGATAAGTATATAACTTTCCCTATTTAAATGTAAATGAATAATATGTTGCAAGTCCATATAAACCCTTACCATGTTGATGGAAGGTGGTGTAGTAATCCTTTCTTATAAAAATTCATTAAATGGATTAAATGAATTGTTTTATTCTACTTGGGATTGTCAATCTAATTAAATGAAAGTGATGAATGAAATGGTCCTATATATTAATTATTAATTGAAAAAATGATTTAATGGTCAATTAAACATTCCACACTAATGAAAGGTATTCGATTACACATTATTATTTATATATTTCATCGTAATTAAAATAAGAATGGCCTGACTCAAGCTCAAATTGAATTCTCGAGGGACTGCCTTGAGCTCTCAAGGACCCCATTATGAATTCATGGATATGTCTTTCTTAGGTTGAGACCCAATTAAACCTAATACTTTTTTAATGTTGGATGCCCAGAATGAAACTGTTCTATCCCTCGTGTATTACTACATGATTCTTTGGATACACTCTTTGGATCAAGAATTGAAATATAGGTTCCATGGTTAAATCCTATCGGGCCCAATTATTGCATAGCCTTGTTTTACATAGGTTGAACACCTTTCACATAGTAGGAATCTCATTGAGGAGTGGCATGAACTATGCTTCATGTATTAAACTCATACCGTTATCCTGACTAATGTTATTACTATGTTGGTGAACCCTGAGTTCTACATTGTCTTGCTCCTTACCTTCGAAATCCATTATTAAATATCATTACGAGTTTTCTTGTTATATCTTGGAACATTTACTAATATTGAAATGTGACTTAATTAAAACATTTTATGATAAAAAAAGATTAGTTACATATTCAATTACTAGCTGAGGGATGAAGTAGGTACTTGGGTATTTTATTACATGGTACTGATTTACATTATATGTGTATGTGTGTGCACTATTATATTACATTACACAGTTTAATAACATATACCCTATTGGTGGTGGCCCACTGAGATTAATCTCCCACCCTCTCTGGATTCCATTTAGTACCTGGGGCAGATTACATGTGTGTAGGTGTTGAAAAAGTGAACCATACATCTTCAAACTCTTGATTTTTTACTATTTAGGATGGTGCTTGATAGAAAATGACCAAGTTGGAGCTCGTGATTCTTGTGATATTCTATTGATATCCTTAAAATATTTTTGAAAATTTATTCTCTGGTGTCTTGTATACATGTTTTCTAATGACATGAAATATACTCATTAGTTGTTCATTGATTTTATATTATTCCATTTATTTAAGTTATTGTTTTATTGTATCTATAATCTTATTTTCCTTTTATTTACATATATTTCTTTCACTATTTACCTATAATTATATTTATCCAATGTTCTACACTTTGGTAATGAGGAAATGGTCTCCCCATGGTCACACCCTAGGCCCTTTCTACTAGTCATCATCCTACGGCGTTTGGGGAAAGGTTCATGAGAACAGGTGGCCCACCGAGGTCAAGGAACCGATCAAGCAACATTTGGGTTAGGGATGTCACAGTTGTGTGTCAAGAAGGTCATAAAATATTTGTAATTTATTTTCAGATATATATATTCTAAAACTTTTGGTGTGATAAATTCTCATCCCTAAATAAATTGTTCTATCAAAATTATTATTATCTTAAAAACAAGGTCAATATTTTAAAATACCTTTTCTCAAAATCCATATCATACCTAGATATAAGAAAACATCCATTGAAATGGGGTAGTCAGAAATTTAATGATTACTTGAACAGCCACATAATCAAGTTTCAAAAAAAATAGAAAATTAGTGGGAAGTTTTAATATAGACATGGAGACAAAATTAACATAAAATGAATAATATAAAGTGATAGAGAATACAAACATGAGAAATATAATTTCTACAAAACTATAATCATTGTGGTGTTAAATGACCATCATTTCATCAGAAATTAAGGTAAATGGTAATATTCATACTACAAGATCATTTTCATAGAGATGAAGGCTTATTTCACTATCAAGATATAGAAGATGATAAAATGTACAAACTTAATTTATTACATTTAACAATCACAATTTCATATTATGGTTATTATTTGATCAATTTACACTTCATCTCAAACCACACAAAATGATTAGTCATGGAGAGTTTTTCATGCCTAAAGAACAAAATATAATATATAATAAATCATAAATTCATAAAAAAAATGAACTGTGACTCCTTATATCCAGAAATATGTTTCAAAAATAATTTGTTGGCAGAAGTTATCTAACATCGGTAAATGTAAAAGATTAATCTCCAAAACCACCATAATAACATCCAATTTTCAACATAATATATATCTTAAATAGATAATCATAATTGCCCTTCAACATAAGCCAGATGAAATTCAAAACCCAAAAGATTTATTAGGAACTTCAAAAAAATTACACAATCAAAAACTATTTAATACCCAAAAATCATAATGTACCAATAATTTGAGACACAAAACTAGTGAGTTTCGGGATTATATTTTCTCTTAAAACATGATAATCCATTCCCAATATATTCTAACACACCATAAAACCTAAAAGGAAGAATACATTCTTACTAAAACAGTCTATAAATATCATATTTAGGAAAATCATATTCTTTTTGATATATTACAGAAATCCCAAGATATACTAAAATTCATTAGAAATTACTTTTTCATCAAATATATAATCAATTTCATGGTCACAAATACAATCCAGTTTATTTTATTAATACCAATAATATCTTCTTCCCAAAAACCCATATTTATCTCAACATGAGTCCCATATTAGGAGTTATCTTTCCTTAAATCATGTCTCCTCAAAAATATTACCTTACAATTACATTAACATTATATTTTAATAGTATAATTTAATATATTCATTATAATATTTAAAATAAACTACTTTAAAACAATACATGGTGTTTTCATGTTTATTATAAATAGAATACAACAAATAAAACACCTCTATAATATAATTGTCAAATCCCAATACATAATCACTTCAATCATTCCATTTTAATGGTTGGAATATCGTGCAATCTTCCTTCGTCTCGATGATAAACCATATATTAGGGTATTTACATGGATAATTATAAATAATAATATACATAATTAATTTACGTATAAATATATCTTTAGGATAAATTAAATTTTTATCCATATACCTCATCATTTTTATTTAATAATTACTTTAATGTATGCCCTAATTTTCAACAAGTAAGACATTTTCTAATTCCATTGATTTATTCTTCCAAAATAATCTACATGTATAAAGATGAATAATATTCCCTTAATAGTCTTCATCAACTAGACTCCGATAAAAATTCATTTTTTTTCAAATTAAGTGTGATAGGAAACATAACCCTACTGTTATTTTTATTCATAAAATGGGATTGCTGATTAGTAATAATCACAATGTAATGTATTCTATATCCCATTTAATTGTTTTAGGAGTAAAATCATCATATCTTCCATCAAATGCATCATTAACATGATTCCTTCTAGATCCATCCATTTACTAAACAAATAAAGTATGTTTGAGAATAAATATTCATAGTAAGAAAACATATTATCTAGAAAAAGAATTCATTATACACCAAATTCATTACACCTTATTTTCAATCAATTAAAAACAATATTTATCCTAGGACATCCATTCTAATTATTTTTCAAATAATCAGCATTGAATCATATTAAAATTTATACTTAACACAAAACATCCCCCAGGAGTGTCTATACATGGGTGAATTTATAGGGTCACTAATCCTAAGATGGTAGTGATAGAGTTATTAATAAAACCTCCACTTTTAGATTTATTACCCCAAGAATAATATATAACATAACTATATTGATATTATAGTATATATATAGGGACGTATTATATAAAAAAATACATAATTTGTAAAAAAATTGACTATTATCTAATACATAAACAAATCTGTTGGGTTTCCACCAAAATAATCTACTCATAATCTCTAATGATTAACAAAACTCTTCCCAAATACCAATATAGGTGATCCAAGAATTTAATATGTAAAAAATGAAGGATTGTATATGAATATTCAAAACATATAATAACATTAAACAACATATAACAATAAAGTTTTAGTTTACTAGGAAACTTTATACATACAAATATTAATTACATATAGGTTTGAATCTATCTCGTAAATTTATTATCATATTTTATGCTTCATGAAATACCCACCAAAAAAATTCATTTGGGAACAAAAACATAAGAAAGGGTGAGGTCAGATGCATACTATGGTTAAACATTGAAGATATCATTTGATGATCATATGAAATTATTCTATAATCATTAGATAATGATATCATGATCATTGTGTCTAAATTTTACACCCAAAATACCATTTATCCTAAAGATTACATGTCAAATATAACTTTATCATTTAAAAATAAATGAATTTACTTATTATGGTATCATCATAAATCAATAATGTACCAAAATTTCAAATCATATTCATAAAGGAAATTCTTACTGCTATCAAAACATCATCAACATAAAAACTATAGAATACTTCGTGTTTAATAATTGATACAAAAATATCAGAGTGGATTAAGAATAAATGCATGTTTAACATATTATAGTCTAGTTTTTTGCCTACCTATTTCCCATTAAGGATCCAGAACATCATCCCATTTCCCATATTATATCATAAGATATAAGTCTTTACCCATTGAATTAGATGGATATAACTTATCCACACATCAAATAACGGATGACATACTTATATGAACCAAAATATCACAAATCATTCGTCATTTCTTCATAAAATATCTCATTTTAATTAAACGGGTTTTATAAACATTTCATCATTTCACTACATAATAACCTATAAAAAGAAATTGGGTTTTATAAATATTTCCTTAAAACATAATTTACCCATTATAAATAAAGGGGTATCATAGAATAAAACATAAATCAACATCATCATAACCCATATAGAGAAATAAATTTTATGGTAAAAAAATATATTATCCACCATGAATCATCTCATTCCTCAATGAACATTAGCATAGATGAAAAATTCCATTCGTGGAACATTTAAACACTACATTGAAAATATGATAAAATATACATTCCCTATGATAATGTTTTTTCAAATAAATAAAAAAAATTTGAAATAATTTTCATTAAAAATAATCAAGGAAACATGTAATGGAATCATAAAATCAATGAATTGTCATAACTATGGTAAAATACATTTATTCAGGATATATTAAAAGATAAAATTCCTTTCCGACTGATTTAAAAATAAAAAATGAATTGTTTAGAAATATTTTTGAAATATTCTATTTTAAAGCATTGTAATTGATTTCCAATTTAGTGAAAATGTTATCTTCAATAATATTAAAATTATAATTATCATTTTAATAGAACAATTTGTTTGATCTTACGCATGGAAGACGATGTTTATTGACCAAAGTGGAAATAAAGATAACTTTTCTTTAAAAATATTTTCTCAACCATATTGCGTAAAAAATAAAAGGATATGGTTTTGAAACATCAAAATCCCATAAATATCTCTCAGAAAATAACATTAAATGGTTTTCTCATAAAATTAGCAAATAATTTATAAAATGGACTTTCTGAAATAAGGAATACTAAATAAAATGGGATTAAATAATAAATATCTTACCTCAATTATCGCCTTCGAAAATTCACATTTTAACCTCCTATATATTAACTATAGATTCCTGAAACATATATTAATAAAAAAATTAATCTATATATTAAAAATTATTATTTACTTATAACATCTAGTCATCTATATGATAGAATTTCTTTATTTAAATCACTATTTCAGAAGATAATTGTTATCTTTCTCATGTATGTTTGATTTTCGAAGCCTAGGTTCTGGTGCTTTGAAACTAGTTATATCATATCAAAAATTTTATTCATGTCATAAATACAATATTTCATAATTATATTCAATTTTTAATTATTCCTAATGTGGTAATGGAAAAATGAATTATATCACTTTGTGGAGATGGGAGTTCATACGTACGAATGATTAATGTATCTATTTTTCAATAAATATGAGGGAACAATGTTAAATAATAACTAAACATTTTATAACCATAATAATATCTAAAATGTTACATATATTTTCTAACATTATCGTTATAACCACTAATGTGAAGTGTTGATGAAAAATGAGACACATCACTTCATGCATACTGTAGTCCATACATATGTATGGGCGATTTTTAAATTTCAAATTTAATGGAATGTATATGAATAATGGATATTGTATGATCATAAGATAAATTAGTTTTATTGAATATATTGAATTCATTATTTTTTAATGGACACAATATATCTACAAGAGGTAAAGGATAGAATAGAATTGAAATTACTCGTTTATGAGTTATAGCTCTCTATTGAAAATCCTTTTTTGGTTAATGACTTAATCCATTAAAGGATAGTGTTTTGAGAAGGCCAAAAGAAATATGATGTGATAAGGGAAACTATTTTACAATTAGGGTCAGACATTACTTTTATAGAATGCTTCAATTTTCATAATATGGTTGTAGAGGAGGTTCCCTTTTTTATGTGATAGGAGAGGCACCCTTGGAATTTCTTAATGTATTAAATTAATATTAATTAATTTTTATTTTAAGGTGTCACTAAAATTTTATATTTACATTATAAGATAAATTTACTTATATGTAATATCATAAAAAAAATTTATAAAGGATTACGTGCTGTATTAACTCATATCCCTTAGTATTATCCCTCATTCACCCTTTTAAATTTACAACAATATCAACATTTTCTTCTCTTTAAGGGTAAATAAAATAACTATAAAGGAAAATTGACACATAAGTAGATAATTCATATATTTCAATCCATATTATATTATCTTGGATTAGGAAATGTTTTTTATGAGTTTTAAATTATTTAATATAATATTATTTTACCTAAGATACCATTAAAGTTATTTTCTATACTATTCACAATGTTTGAAAATAATGTCAATGCGATTGAGATAGAATTTGATGAGAAACATTTAAAACATCATTATTATGTTATATATATACATAATTATGGTAATAAAATAATTCATAAAAATTGTTTTACTTTTAATATTATTTGAAAAATATTATATTATTCTGTTACTTGAGAAAAAACAACATCGGCATTACGTTAGAGTTTAATAAATTATTCAACCATTTAAAATTAAAAATAAATTATCATGAGAAAAATAAATTAACATTTTAAATTTAAATTTACTAATGAACTTATACTCTTTTTATCATTATGAAAAAATATTAAGGATATTAAACTCAAGCTGTTCCAATTTTGTATTTATAATTCTTATAAAATAACATATATTTCATAATCAATGAAAAATAGAACCAATTTTCCATATTTTCACAACATAGATGTTAATGGATAATCTAAATTCATTTAGTAGGATAATGTAAATTTTTATATAAATTGTAAATCCTTTCCCAAGGTTTTACTCATATGTAACCCATTAACCCTCATTGAGGTGGAAAAATTCACAAAGTTACTATTCACAATAAAAAAGAATAAAAAATAATTACTCAAATAGATGATCCTAAAATTTATAATTTTTTAATAATTTTTCAATATGAAAATCCAATAATATTAATAATTTCATTTTAAAATAAGCATTCAAACTCAACATGAACTGTTATTAAAACTATGTGTTCTTATGTATAAAAAATATTTATTTTTATTCAATGATTAATAAAACCATCATTTTTATTAAAAATAATATTATTGAATAAATAATTTATATATTACATTAAAATAATAAACTAATTTTTTATTTCTTTAATTAAGAAAAAAACACATCTCACACATAAAATAAGTTGTGAGAAAAAATGTATTTCTCATACAAAAATAACTTATACCAAGATCAAGTATAATGATTATTCTAATAATAATTAATTAGATTATATAAACATAAAAGGGACATGCGTTACATTAATATGAAACTAAAATAATAATTATACTTTTAAATATATTTATATAATTATAAGAAATGATAGTTCAACAAAAAATAAAAAAATTATTATTCACCCCAATTTTTTTTTTAGAAAATTCCTAAAAATTCACTCAATGAAAATTTCAATTTTTTGAATCCAGAAATGATATCAATTTTTTAAAATAATATTTATAAAATTAGTTTAAATTAATTACAATATTCAGGAAAAAAATATAATAAAACCATTTTTGAATAAAAAATAATTTTGAATCATAAAATGACATTACTGAGTATTGAGTCCTTATGTATTAAGAATTAATAAATACATTTGAATTATGTAAAAAAGTTATATATATATATATATATATATATTTCAAACTTTTGTTAATCCTATTAATAAAATAAATTTAAAGGAAATATTATAATATTTAATGGTTCATTTTGTGCACATTGTTCGTGTTAATCAAGATATTAGAAACATATAATTTATTTAAAGTGAGATATATTCAAAAGTCAAATGGTGTTACAGATATCATATATATTTTTTCATGATCACCATCAAATTTATATTTACTTATTACTATGGTTATATAAATACACTAAAATCACTTTTTAAGGATAACGATGAATAGAAGAAGTTAAAATAAAACATTATCATTCACTTATGTAATACAATCCTACCAATAGTGACTGGTTTTCTAATAAAATTATAACGATAAAATCAAATAAATATATCATTATGATAAACAATGCAGAGTATAATTATAATACATTCTTATCATTTTTATAATGGTAATTATGTTATAGAGGACTGATAAGTGATGAAATAAAAAAGGAAGCATCATAATTTGGAAGGAATTTCATTCTAATAGAGACACCTCTTTCAGTATCACCTTAAGGATTCTTGAACTAACTTTTTATTATATTAAGAATTACCAAACATGGTTTTATGGGTTTCAAGAGGTATTTGATCGGATATTTTCTACATAATAAGTCGGTATGGGAAGATAAATTTGTGGAAGTGATGTGTATTTAGAAATGAACATGAGCATTGTGTTTGTGTAATATATGAATTATTTTTTATTATTCCAAAATTACTTTGAATATTTTTGGGTTTTTGACTATTAATATTTTCAATTGAAAAAAATATATATACTCTACACATTTCAACAATTCCAAAAACCAAATGACAAAATTTGAATATTAAATTAAAAATTAATTTTCAAAAGATGTTGTTTGAGAGTAAAATACAATTTGGATTTTAAAATCCATTTACAAGATTTAAAATTAAGTTTATTTTTTCAAAACATTATTTTACACGTTAAATTTTTTTGTGTCATAAAAAGTTTTATTAAATTATTTTTTCATTTTTTCATTATTATAATGTCATAAAAATTATCATATACAAAAAAACTATATTTTTAAATTTCATATAGAATCAAAACTTTTCCCGAAAATAATAAAAATTCTCTATAATATAATATTTCCACATTGATTCTAAAAATGTCATACATTTTACAATAATAATATTTAAAAATAAGAAAATTATTATTTAATTAAATATATTTAATACATAAAAAATCATTTCAAATAAAAAATTCATTTACTAATAGTGATTATATAAAATTTTTATTAAATATGATATATAATTAATTATTCGTATATTTAAATCAAATAATTTCAAAACATTATACTATGTTTTAATTTTATATCATTACATAATAAATAAAATTATTTATAATGGCTATATTACAATCCTTATATCCCCTTTATTTATGTAATTCTATCATACAAGAATTAAAATTTTATATATAAACATACAGAAAACGAATTTATAATAAATTTTTTAAAAAATTGGTTTATGTCATTAAAAAATATAAAAATTCCCCAAACCATTAGAAATATTTTTTATAGATGAATATTTCCAAAAAATATATATTTATTCAAAATATGGGATTTTATACTTAATCTGGGGATTAAAATATTCCTCCTCCCATTCTCTTTTTCTCCTCCCCTCCTTTTTTCTAGGTCTATTCACAGTTATAGATACTAGATTCATATCACCACCCCTCTTTCTACCTATCCCGGTGTATTATAACTCCATGTGGTTCTGTGTGTTGATGTTCGAGAATATTTGGGTCATTTCTTATGGTGGAATTCAGGGTTTTTCCTCTCTTCTTCCCTTGTTGTTCAACCCATCACATTCAGCCCCATTTTTCGTTAGGCTCGATGAAAATTTTGGGTCATCTTGGGATGGTGGTGAAGGGGGGTCGATAGAGGTCTCAGACTTTGTTCTTATTTAGATTTGGTATCATTTGTTTATCCTTTTTGATTTATTTTCTTTGGTTTCATTATGGTTATCCCTAGTTGCGTTCTAGGATTCCTTTTTGTCTATTTTCATTTGGGTATGTTGTTCTTTGTTGTTGTTTTTTATTTGGATTCTATCAATGGGTTGTTGGGTTCATTCATAGTGATGGTCATGTCCCTCTATGGTGGCTCTAAGCTGCTTCAAATCTACCCTAGCTTCATGTTCAATTCTCCTCCCTAAGTCAGCTGTCTGGTGAAGTTGTTGTCACTGTTTCATTGGGATGTGTTTTTTGAGTGGATTCCAATGCTCCAGTAGGATAAAAGATTTTGTAATGGTGCATTGTTATGGAATAATATAAATGTGATGAATATGTGGAGTTATAGAATGTTACTATAGACAAAGGTCATGGATAGTTTCTGATTTTATTTTCATCTGTACGTAGGTGATTTTCTTGTTTGTTGGTTATCTTTTTTTGCTACATCGATGGTGTGCCAATAATGATGAGGGTGAATATTTCCTTGATGATGGTGGGTGGACTCTCTATACCAGTTATACTTTTAAGAAACATTCTCTAGAAGATGGGTCTGATGGTGTTGGGGTGTTTACAGCGATAGACAGAAATCATGAAGATTCCAATAAGATTTTCCCAAACATACAGATCATGATCTCTTTGGGTTTCATGTGTGGGATTCATTATTGATATTTTCAGTGATGTGATTGTTATGATGATGGTCGTGTGGTGGGTTTTGAGGTCCGATGTTATTTGGATCACGGTGGTTAGCTCGTGGTTCGAAGATTGATTCCAGTGCTATTTCAGAATTTTGGTTTTAAATTTTAAATGTTGAAATCAAAAATTTTGAATTATGTGTGTAATGTGGATGGGGGTTATGCGGGAACTATGAATGAATTGTGGATCTTTTGTTTGATTCCCACTTATCCAAAAAGTGGATTTTAATAAATTCAAAATTTTAGATTGTGGCATTAAATAAAAAATTAAAAATAAATTGAATTATTTAATAAACTAATTTTTATTTTATCTTATTGTATAAATTTAAAAATAATTGATTAATACATTCCATTGGATCAGTTAAAAAATTCGTACAAATCATGAAACTAAATATAAACTCCATGCATATATGGAAGGAGATTCTCAAACTAAATACCTCCACCCTCCCATCATAGAGGCTCATGGAAATAGAACCAATCAGATACACTCCATGGAAAATGGTCAAAGAAATTATAACATCATACTAGAAATATATAAATAAAATTAATAAAATTTGGAACTCTAAGGATTCTTTGTCTCATTGAAGAACCAGAACCATTAAAATTTATTATAAAATGATAGTAAATAATTCAAAATTTGATTCAAAATTTGTAAATAATGTATATAGGACCATACGGTAAAATTATGTGAGATAATAATAACAGAAAATTAATGAAATTATAGGGATTATAATTATTATATAACAATTAAAATTATAATCAATCATTTGGAATGTTAACATGACCATTAGAATAGTTTCATCATTATTAGGATAGTATCATGACTATTGGAATAGTAACTAGACCATTGATATAGTAAAAAAGTGATATATGTAATATAAAATGAATTATATAATTAATTATTAATGTTATATTACCATCAAATGAAAGAAAAAAATTATAAAACATATATAACTTATAAGTGTACAATATTAATGAGTAAAATTTTAACTTATTTATTAAAATATTAATTTTCATAATAAAATGTAAATGTTCGAATCAAATAAATTAGAAATATATTTAGATAAATTGAATCTAATTTTTAGAATGGAAAAAATTTAATGGATTATTTTTTTTGAAAAAATTGAATTTTGGGTTGAATATTAAAAATACAGTTTTTGTATATAAAATACATTTTATGGTATCATTATGATATAAATATTACTCAACAATTTATAAAAATGTTATCATGACATATAATGATTTTAATGAGCAAGATAAGGCATTTAAAAAAATAAAGTAAATTCCCATACATATAAATCTTTTTAGAAATTTATTTTATATTTAATTTTAATAATATTTTATTTATTATTCTCAATTAAAATTAAATATTATAATTGTACACATTAGTTTGGAGAAATCATTAATGAAAATAAAATTATTTTTTATAAAAATAAAATTAATTTTCATTATGATCAATATTATTCATATTCCTTAGACAAAATTAAAAAAATATTCCTTATTTTCTTCAAAAATACCACTCTCTATCACCTATAAATACACTCACTCACCATTCCACACTCTTTACATTCAAAACTTCTTCCACCGATAAATATCTACTAAATTCTCCCATAAAACCATCATAAAATTAATTTATGTCCCTATTCAAACAAGAATACCCTTTTCGATGGCCTATTATTTATTATAAAGGATCCAACTCAAATGGAAATTTCAGGCCTCTAATTTTCAATCTTATTATTATAAGGATTCATCCCAAACAACCATAAAACTAGTATCCAAACCGACCCTATACAAGTTATAATGCATATACATGATCAAAATGAGATAAAACCAATTGTATCTACATACACTAATGGGAATGATTACATCATCACATGACCACATAAACAAACAGAACATTCTACAACATGAATTCAACATGGCCTATCCATATGTTAGATATCTTTTCATATCAAATAAGAAGGTTTATATAAATCATCCATCCAAACAATTCATAATAAATAAAATATACATCAAAAAATACATCAAGTTCACAAGATAAAATTTTGAAAAGTCACATCCAATTAGACCAAAATATAAATACACCCAAATAAATAGGCTAGCACAATATCCCCAAAATAAAACAGAACCCAAAAAGCTCAAAACAACCTCTGTATGACCCATATTCACTCACTATATCCAACAATGATTAACCATAGACCCAATTAATATTACCAAATATTATTCATCTAGTAGAAATCCTAAGATCTGTATACAAAACCACACACACAAACAGATGTATATGTACGGTGTGATCTAAACATATATAGTAGGATTTCTCGTAACTATCTATATAGTTGATTCTATATTACATATCATAAATAATTTTTTTAATATAATTTATAAAATACATCATTCACATGATCAAGATTAAAGAAAAAGGTATCATATTTAGTCCCTTTTTCTTTCAAAACCAAATGAGTAAATCCATTTCAAAAATAAGTAAAGACCATCCAACATAACACTATAATTATGAACAAAACCATTAATTCATATAATTAATTTACAATGCTATTAACTTCCAAAGTTTCAATTTTATATTAATATTTAAACCAACCATTTCTTCCACTTTTCCTAAAATATTTCGTAAATGTGCTTTCAAAATAAGTAAAACTTTCTTTCATAAGACAAACACAATTTCTTAATTATTTATAAACTAGTTATAAAATAAACCAAACCCTAGAACAATACATTGGATAAACATAAAAAGCACCAGGATATCAATGGAAAAAATAAACAAACCAAAATATGTGCATGGTACCATGTAAACAAAACAGAGTAAGGGGATAAAAAAAGATGTATATATCAAGATCCCATAAATAATCCTCAACCACAGCTATGAATCAAATACAAAACAGTGGGATTTAAAAAAAATGATACTGGAATTTTTCATCAAATCAATATCTCTTAAAGTTCATATGTGAAACTAAAACATCCCTCGTAGTTTCTTATTTCATTTATCAATTATTATAATTAAACCCTATACAAAGTTTTATGATATTTAAGTAACAATAAGGCCTACATATATTATGATATAATAAAATAAATCTTTCCCTTCTATGAATTTTAATAGGATTCAAGTGATATTAATAAGTAGATGTGATAAAATGAAATTAATCACAAGATCATCACAAAAAACAAATATTAAAAGAAAAAGGTAGTAATCCAAACCTCACTTCCAATTCCCTCTCTTGAAAAAAACCTTTTTTATTCCATGTATAATCATACATACCAATGATATTGCATGAGACATAATATATATTTAATGTAATATAAACTATGGGACTTATACTAGTGGGTAGTCACATCATTAATAAATTCATTTTTAATGTTCCAAATAGTCTATTAAAAAGATCCTGGGATGATAAGAAATTTCACATTATTTGAAATCCATTTGAAATTAATTTCGTAACCCAAATGTGTAAAAAATATAGTAATAATTCCAAATTAATAGAATATAAAACGTAGAATTATTTCATAGAATGAGATCTATATTACTGACATAATAACGCCAACCTCGATCAAAGAAGAAACCTGCTGCAACACATCACCGTCAATGAAAAAAAACAAAACATGAAAGAAGATAACTTCATGCAGACCAAAATAACCAATTACCTCAGTTTAGACCCATATAAAATCTAAAATTTTATATTCTCTATGATAAGGTTTCATAATAGAAGTGAAAACAAGATAGAAAGAAGGATGGAATGAGATGAGAGAATAAAGAAGGAACTAACCTTTATGAAACTAATAAAATTAAAGGAATAGTGTTTGTATCCATGAAATATATTGGAGAACCATGGGTAGACCCTAGGTGTGTATGAGTGAGAGATATTGTAGAAAATTGGGCAAAACACCTTAAAATTCAATGAGTGGAAAATGGTAAAATGGTAAAATTTAAAAAGAAATGAAGGATACCCTATGAAATGTTTGAATTCACTATGGTGTGTTGCCCTATTCTAGGTACCAAAGATATCCAAAACAAATATTCCAAAGTCATTGTGTTCCCCTCTAGAAATCAACCATAGTGCATCACTGGGACAATGTCTTGGTGCATCATCATCTAGAGAACACAACAACCCAATCCATGACCATAATGGAGTATCCATCTATGCTATATCATGGAGCCAACAAATCAATAAAAACCAAGGTCCCTATCCTCAAGATATCATGATAATATAATCTCATTCATAGTCAAAGGAACTTGTCAAACTGAACATCATATTATATCCTCACCCATGATTTATTTCCCATCCCCATTCACAATGTTAACTCACTGAATGGTAATGAACCTTCACTGTGTAAGTATAATACTATGGTTTTTCCTCACAATGCTATGAAGATTGCAATGTCTAATAAACTAGACACAGTCTATCCTCTCTAGGATATAGTTCGGTCTCCTTCCACACAATCCAAAAACCATGTAGGCCTTCATGAAAAACCAATTAAACACCAGAATTAAATGGATATATAAAAATATCAGAAATTAGATAATATTAAATTCTTTATTGACATGGGTGTTTCAAAATTATACCAACCATTCTACATTCTAGAACATGTTTTCTGAGGAAGGTCTAACATCTGAAGGTTGACTGTATGTGGTCAAATTTTTTAGAACCATTCATGTCAGGTTTCTTATATTTGAACAGTCTCCAATAGGTTCTGTTCAAGGATCTAAAAACTACCAAAATATCTCATATAGATGATGACCTATGGACTTATATTCCTATGGAAGGTGTCTATTAGGTAACTATCCCAATTATACTAAAGAAATCATATTGTTCCAGGGGATGGGAATACATCCTTATTACACACTTCTGGGGTGAACTATTTCTTGTTCTAGGACACTCTTATAGATTTAATATATGTTCTCAAATCCTTTATTCATTCCCAAGTGTGTAGACACTGATAACCCTATATTAACGATCCATTATCAATAATAATGGTCTCACAATCGTCTCTACATATCTGAGTGTTTCCATTGATGGGTATCATTGTATGGATTTGAGGTTTTCCATTAATGGTACTCTTTTATGTATGTAATATGGATTCTTTGGTCACTCAATAGGATGACACTACTTTGATCCTCGTCAATTGTTGGTCTAGAGTTTACCATCATCATATGGGGATAAGATTAGTTTTGATTTCTATATTAAACCCACAAGATGGGATTCCTATGTATACTAGTGAATGGAATTAGAACCCACATTGTTCGGTTCAACTTAATAGAAAAAATAACCTTTGATGGTCATGTGATAGGGACCCAACCATGTATTTTAATTTCAAGCACTGATGAAATCCAAACAGAGGGTTCCTCATCAAATTTTGGTGTGTGAATTATGTTGAACTGATATGAGGTGCCTGAAAAACATTTCGTCATTTGATTAGATATGAACATACTAGGGATGTTTCTTGGAAATCATTTGGGTGAATATGGTTAGTGGGTTTTTACCACAGGGGGGGACTTCCTGTACATCCTAGTAAGTTAATAACAAATTCCAAAATATTTTGGTAATATGGTTCTTACACATGTTTGAATAACCATATTTTTGGGGGTTACACATAGGATAATCCAATTTGATGAGGTTTTGGGCTTACACTTATGGGCGTGGCTCATTTTATGGTACACGATTGGGTCATACAACTGTGAGGATGCTAGTATAGTGCCACTTCAGAAGGAATACAGACCATTGATGGTTTATGTATGGGTTTTGGGGTTAAAATATATAGGAGGGCACATGAAAAAGGGTTTGACCATACATCTATGGAGAATTATTATGGTTCATATGGTTGGGGAATATATGTGGAAGCAACACACTTAATGGTTTGGGATCTTGAGGATGTGGTCGTTTCAACTATCCTTTAAGCCTACGTGAGTCATGATTGGTGTGAGAAACAAGAGTAATTAGTAGATATGATGATCACTTTATCCATTCTATCCATTGGTGGACATGATGTGATGCCCAAATGGAGAGGTATAGGACCTTGAGTGTCCGAGTCTCATGTTTTTTTTCAAATAAAGGATAGTCACATCTACTGATTCATTTGGATATATCATGGGCTTTAAAGTGGGAGTAAGAGTTTCACCCATCGCATGGAATACTAGGGGTTTACTCAATAATAGATTCCATGTATATCCTTGGGGAAGAGTTGAGTTACCTATAGTGGTCCCCATCGAATATAAAGGAAAATATTTCCCGTCTACCCATAAATTGGGTGGATCACGTTTGCACCCCAATGTTGGAACTGTCTTTACCGCATGAATGTAGAAATGAAAACATTCTAAGTGTCCTAATTTTTTGAGAAGGTAAAAAATGTGACTCTACTTACCATTGGTTTGTATACTCTAGAGGACCCACCGATGGGCTCTATGATCTGATCATACTTGTTAGGTGGTTTAGGAAGAGGTCGTGGCCTAATTCAATCAGACCGGTTCATAGATGGGATAATATTGGGCTTGATGATATGATGGATGGGAGTGATGAGAGGTGGAGGGTAGAATTTCGTATGATTCCTCAATCTATATAATAAATTATTATTTGTAATTAGGTTACCTTCGCATAACATCCTGCAACTAGGGTGAGGGAACCTTTTTCATTACAATGTGATATGGGGACCTGGGATCATCTTGTGTAGCATGTTACTACATTGGATCAAATTACACCTGCATAGAGTATTACTAACTGGGGTTAGGTTCCTATCTTGTACTATTTTTCTACGTTGGATAGGGTTATTCCTGCATTGTTTTTTGTAATGAGAGGTGATGGGCCACAAACATGTCATCGATTCATGTCCCATAGAATAATATTTATAGATGGGTGTTAGTTCCCAGATAGATGGATGATTTATTATTTCCTCTTTAATAAAATGTAGTGGATTATTACACACATCGAATATAAATCTCAAAGTTCTATATCTCATATGATCTCTACTCCTATGATATTTGTTGTTCTATCCTTTCGTCTTCTTTATTTATTCACTCAAGGCTCTCTTATAGAGGAATGGAGGCCCTAGATTTTGGAATTTTTTTCAATCCATGATGTGATACAAACCATCTCATTCAAGATCCCGTGTTTACTACCCATACAACATATTATTTCATTCATGGCGGAGGACATTAGTGGTATAGAATTCACTATATGTCCCTGATAATGAATGTGGGTTCATTTTCAGGTGCTGACAGTAATGCCTCATCCCAAGAACGATTTCATTCTCAGTGTATGCTTTCATTATTAGTTGTTGAAATCAATGTCCATACCCAAACATGACTTCGTTTATTTTACTAGAACTCACCGTCTTTCTTATCCTTCATGTTATATGATTTTCAAGGAGCCTCTTTAAGTGGAATAATTCCATGGAGACCAGTGGCCTATGAGTCATTGTGTATATCATAGCCACCCCCTTTATTTTTTATGTAATATTATTTGTGTTTTTTTACTTCCCTTTTCAAAATTAATAGAATCATATTCATTTTTATGCATAAATTTTAGGAGAAATAAAATTCCCACCATCGGAATGGTTTCCGATCGGGATGGATAAGAGGATATTATGATGAATCATGTCGTCATATTTTGAATCAGAATATGTTATTGAAGTGGAACATCTAGAGCTGACCACACAAATAAATAGGGATGAATCATTTTTATTTTACTATATTTCATGGTGAACTAAGTGCTCAATAAATATTCCAGATTACTCCTCTTTCACAATGTGTTTCCCTTATTGTCTCCCATTCCACAAACTAAACATTGATTCCCATGAATGTTAATTTCGGTTTCAATATAAGGAATGGAATATTTTTGTATTGATAATTCTTAGAAACATTACATCATTGGTTGATGATTTGTGGGTTATCTCTTTATGGACCAATGCCTCACAGATAGGTTTTTTACAGGATTACACCTCGCAAATTTATTGTTTATGAACCAATGATTAACAAACTAATGGTTCACAAATTGATGGTTTTGGCACATCTATTAAATTTTAATGGAGAGTAACCCCTTTTCATATATATTTATATATATAAAATAATATAGAACCCTCACAGTCTATTTCTACTACTTCGGTTGCTCCTCACTATACTTCTGATGGAAGGAGGAAAACAATAATCAATTCTATTGATTGTAATGCTAATATCACCATCAACCCACTCCCTTAACTAATATAAGGACTTATTAGTTCATGTCACACCCAAACACATGTTTCTTTTATTTTTACATATTATTATTTTTTTCTAATGTTGAATCATTGGTTGATGTTCAGGTTTGGGTACCGATATAAAATATTTGAAGTTGGATGATTTTAGTTGGTTATTGAGTAGTTTATGGGCACCACATGCATGGCAATTACTATGCGGTTGACCTGGGTGCCCATGTATTTTCCCAATATTTGAAATAAATATTTTTTATAAGAATAAAATAACTTAATTATTTAAAACACAATAAAAATAATAATAATGTGTAGATAATATTGTTATTTTAATTATTATTAAAAATTATTCATAATATTCTTGTCTTTTATAATTTTTATTAATTTCATTATTATTAATTTTATTATGGTTTAAAATGAAATGCATAAATTTATTATTATCATTAAAATTATGTTATTATAAATAATAACATTATTGTTACTATTATTATTATTATAGTAGATGAAAAAATATATATGGAAGCCCTAGGGGGTATCACCCCCCCCCCCCTCAGTTTCTCCAACTAAATCAACAATGCCATAGTGGCTGGACCTATAATTTGACATACTCAGATCCTTATCCCTTACCCCTTGTGATCCCATGTGCATGAACAACCCCAACCTAGATCTCCCCCTCTCCCCTTGGATTCCACGTCACATCATACCTCCTCCACTTTAGACCCTTTATTGAGACTTGAGCCTTTTACATATAACATTTCATTATTTTAAGCATAATTAATCATCAAAGTACAACCCAAGGATCGTTAAGTCTACTGTATTGGAAGACTAGGTTCATATAACATAAAACATGGGACTAAAAAAACTTCTTTATTTAATCCCCATAAAGATCTTCTAACTTCCGTTGAGCTCTTACATCTGCATAGGGTACCCTGGGGGACACATGAACAAAGGGATGAGAAATAATTCCCAGTCAAAGAATGAACAGAAGGATAAATCACTACTGGAAATAATATATTTCCCAACACTTTCATACCAATGGTTCAAAAAAAACCGTTGGTATAGGTATTCATTCCCAACAGTTTGATGAAACCGCTGGGAAAGATGTTTTAAAAGTCTCTTTTTCCAACGGTTTGATGAAACCATTGGGAAAGAGTTTCTTTTCCCAACGGTTTGATGAAGCCGTTGGGAAAGATGGGTAAAAACATAACTTTTCCCAACGGTTCCATGAAACCATTGGGAAAGATTGAGTTTCCCCAATGGTTTTTAAAAACTATTGGGAAAAAAATACCCCAAATTAGCCAGAAGCCTCCCCATGATTCCATAACCATTCCGCTGATCTCCGGAAGCTCTCCAGAAGCGATTCCTTTGCAGAAACCCTTGAGAAGACCCACCTTTTCCATCGGATCAGCTGCTGCCAGGTTACACTCCTTCCATATTTTATTAAGGATATAGTTCCTCCCCTAATCAATCATATCCTTATATTCTCAATGATTTGGTTATTCCCAATTTTTAGGGTTTTGGAAAAATTTTATGATTCACTAATCCAGGAATTGTGTACTCAAATCACTACATCGGTGTATGTCCAATTAATTTTTTCATTACACATTTACATTTATAAGGGAATGGTGTCTATTGTGTTCTAATTTTAATGATTCATATTTTTTTAATCTCAATGCTTCGAATATTACATCTTCATGTATATAAACTCATAAGAAATTGTTTGTAATATTTATTGATATCATTTCATGAAAATCACTCATTTCATTATGATCATGTCAAACATGAAGATCTTGTTCATCTTAATTTTGTTACACTATGTGTATTTCATAACAAGTATGTATCGTGTTTATATATAAATATATATATATATAAAATGACACACTGTTCACTTATCCTTTGCACAGTAGCACATATGGAGTATCTTCTTGAACTTTGAAAAATAGTATGTGGTCCCTAATTAGTACTTCTTCCTTCTTTATGAAACTAATTCATAGAATGTCAGATTCGCAATATTGGTGATTATTAGTTTTTCTAATATAACCATTAATCATTCTGCCTTTGACATCATACATGTGTTATTCAATCACCTTTTTAAAACACAATGACCATTTTCACTGATTTTGGGTTCCTCAAAATGCTTGGGAAATCAAAAAAATGCATGTATTGAATCGTGTTTCTCATATGGTATCATAGATACAAGTCCATCTCAAAAATCATGACTGCATGGTTAAAATATCATGAGGACAATGAGATTATTATTTTTTACACAAATGAAGTTGTTTTCTGCAACTATGAGATTTTATTTTCACTTTTGATTTGACCGAAAGGGGAGCTTTGTGGTCATTAATCATGGTTATGGGTGGTCATTTAGGATGTAAGATAGTGAGACATCATTTTACTAGATATATCCAATATTATTATTGATTTATGCTCAATTTTATTATCTTTAACATGTGATTTTGTTTAATAAGTTGTTATTAATGGTTGTAATAATGAAAATATGACCCCCCGGACAGCCCCTCGGACAGCCCCCCGGACAACCCCCACCCTCCTCTCTGGTCCCCAGAAAGCCACCCGGAAACCCCACAGACACCCCCCGAACAACACTCGGACAACCCCCGTACAGCCCCAAGACAGCCCCCCCCCCCCCCCGGATACCCCCCCCCCGGATAGCCCCCCACCGTCCTCCCTGGACCCCAGACAGCCTCCCGGACAGCCCCCCCCCCCCCATCTTCCTCCCTGGACCCCGGAAAGGCCCCTGGACACCCCCGGACATCCCCCGCCCCAACCTCCTCCTTGGTACCCAGACAACCCCCCATACATGCCCCCAGACAGCCCCGTCCAACCCCCCAGACACCGCTCGAGACCACTAAAACTGTCCCTCTTTTGTTCAAAATGTACTAAATTTTAAGTGAAATCAATAACTAACATACGGTAAACTGACCAAACGCCTTCATATTCTGTTGAAACATTAGGAAAATGATCCATGGGTCATATGGGACGTGTAGGAGTCAACCTCGCCTCAATACGAGGCTATGTGTGGCTGACACCACCCAAACTGTCTCTCTTTTGTTTAAAATGGACAATATTTTATGTACATATGCCAAACTGACCAAATGCCTAAGAATTATGTTGAAACTTTAGTAAAATGATCCATGGGTCATATGTGATGTGCACGGGTCAACCCTGCCACAAACCAAGCCGCAGTGTGGCCAGGACCACTCAAATTGTCTCTCTTTTGTTCAAAATGGACTAAATTGTAAGTGAAATAAAAAACTAACATACAGGAAACTGACCAAACGCCTTCGGATTCTGTTGATAGTTTAGGAAAATGATCCATGGGTCATATGTGACGTGTACGAGTCAACCTCTCCTCAATCCGAGGCACTGTGGGGCCGGGACCACCCAAACTGCCTCTCTTTTGTTCCAAATGGACAATATTTTATGTACATACTCCAAACCAATAAAACAGATTCTGATTGTGTTGAAAAATTATAAATATGATCCATGGAACATAAGTGACGTGTACGAGTATACCCCGCCTCAATCCAAGGCCCGGTGTGGCTGACACCACTCAAAGTCCCTCTTTTTTTAAATGTACATAATTTTAAGTGAAAACAACAACTGTCATATGGAAAATGAACCAAATGCCTAAGGATTCTGTTGAAACTTTAGGAAAACGATCCATGGCTCATATTTGATGTGTACAAGTCAACCCCACCCCAATCGATGCCACAGTGGGGCCGGGACCACCCAAACTGCCTCTCTTTTGTTGAAAATGGACTAAATTGTAAGTGAAATCAACAACTGTCATACAGGAAACTGACCAAACGCTTTCCGATTCTATTGAAACATTCGGAAAACGTTCCATGGGTCATGTGTGATGTGTAATAGACAATCCCACCTCAATACGAGGAGTGGTGTGGTCGACACCACCCAAACTATCTCTCTTATGTTAAAAAGGGACAATATTTTATGTACATTTGCCAAACCGAACAAACGGATTCTGATTGTGTTAAAACATTAGGAAAATGATCCATGGCTCATATGTGACGTGTAAGAGTCAACATCGCCTCAATCCGAGATCCGGTGTGGCCGAAACCACTCAAAGTGTCTCTCTTTTGTTTAAAATGGACTTAATTTTAAGTGAAAACGAAAACTGACATACGCCAAACCATCCAAACGCCTACTGATTCTGTTGATACATTAGGAAAATGATCCATGGGTCATATGTGACATGTAAGAGTCAACATTGCCTCAATACGAGCCGCGGTGTGGCTGGGACCACTCAAACTATCTCTCTTTTGTTCAAAATGGACTAAATTGTAAGTGAAATGAACAACTGACATAAGAGAAACCTACCAAACGCCTTCGGATTCTGTTGACACTTTATGAAAAAGATTCATTGGTCATATTTGATTTTTACGAGACAACCCTGCCTCAACCCAAGGCGTCGTGTGGACGAGACCATCGAAAATGCCTCCCTTTTGTTCAAAATGGACAATATTTTACGTACATATTCCAAACAGATCAAACAGATTCTGATTGTGTTGAAACTTTAGGAAAATGATCTATTTCTCATATGTGACGTGTATGAATCATCCCCTCCTCAATCCGAGGCCCGGTGTACCCGACACCACTCAAAGTGGCTCTCTTTTGTTTAAAATGGACTTAATTTTAAGTGAAAACAACAACTCACATACGTCAAACCAACCAAACACCTTCAGATTCTGTTGAAACTTTAGAAAAAAGATCCATGGGTCAGATGTGATGTGTAAAAGTCAACCTCGCCTCAATCCAAGATGCAGTGTGGCCGGGACCACTGAAACTATCTCTCTTTTGTTTAAAGTGGACATAATTTTAAGTTAAAACAACAACTGACATACGCCAAACCAACCCAAAGACTTCTGATTATATTGAAAATTTAGTAAAATGATCTATGGGTCATGTGTGACGTGCATGAGTCATCCCCGCCTCAATCTGAGTTTTGGTGTGACCGGGACCACTCAAACTGTCTCTCTTTTGTTCAAAATGGACTAAATTGTAAGTGAAATCAACAATTGACATACGGGAAACCGACCAAACGCCTTCGGATTCTGTTGAATCTTTTGTAAAACGATCCATGGGTCATATGTGACGTGTAAAAATCAACTACGCCTCAATCCGAGGCACTGTCGGGCCGTGACCACCCAACTACCTCTCTTTTGTTCCAAATGGACAATATTTTACGTACATATGACAAACCGATCAAATAGATTGTGATTGTTTTGAAACATTAGGAAAATTATCCATGACTCATATGTGACGTGTACAAGTTCACCCCGCCTCAATACGCAGCCCGGTGTGGCCGACACCACTCAAAGTGTCTCTCTCTTTTTTTTAATGTACTTAATTTTAAGTAAAAACAACAACCGACGTACAGAAAGCCGACCAAACGCCTACGGATTCTGTTGAAACTTTAGTAAAACTATCTATGGGTCATATATGACGTGTACGAGTCAACCCCGCCTCAATCGGAGGCCCGGTGTGGCCGACACCACTCAATGTGCCTATGTTTTGTTTAAAATGGACTTAATTTTAAGTGAAAACAACAACTAACATACGCCAAACCAACCAAACTCCATAGGATTCTATTGAAAGATTAGTAAAACGATACATGGGTCATATTTGATGTGTACGAGTCAACCCCGCCTCAATCTGATCTGCAGTGTGGCCGAGACCACTCAAACTGTCTCTCTTTTGTTCAAAATGGACTAAATTGTAAGTGATATCAACAAATGACATTAGAAAAACCTTCCAAAAACCTTAGGATTCCGTTGAAACATTCGGAAAACGATCCATGGGTCATATGTGATGTGTACGAGTCAACTCCACCTCATTACAAGGCGTCGTGTGGCCGGGACCACCCAAACTGCCTCTCTTTTGTTCAAAATTGACAATATTTTACGTACATACGCCAAACTGATCAAACGGATTCTGATTAGGTTGAAAATTTAGGAAAATGATCCTCGGCTCATATGTGATGTGTACGAGTCAACCTAACCTCAATTTGAGGCCTGGTGTGGCCAACACCACTCAAAGTGGCTCTCTTTTGTTTAAAATGAACTTAATTTTTAGTGAAAACAACAACTGACATATGCCAAACTGACCAAACACCTACGGAATCTATTGAAACTCTAGGAAAACGATCCATGGGTCATATGTGACATGTACGAGTCAACCCGGCCTCAATACGAGCCGCGGTGTGGCTGGGACCACTCAAACTGTTTCTCTTTTGCTGAAAATGGACTAAATTATAAGTGAAATCAACAACTGTCATACGAGAAATCAACAAAACGCCTTCAGATTCTATTGACACTTTAGTAATACGATTGATGGGTCATATGTGATGTATACGAGTCAATACCATCTCAATTAGACGCGTGATGTGGCTGACACCACCCAAACTGTCTCTATTATGTTAAAAATGGACAATATTTTACGTACATATGCAAAACTGATAAAACGGATTCTGATTCTATTGAATCTTTAGGAAAATCATTCATGGATCATCTGTGACATGTAAGAGTAAATACAACTGCAATCCTAGGCCTAGTGTGGCTGACACCACTCAATGTGCCACTCTTTTGTATAAAAGGGACTTAATTTTAAGTGAAAACAACAACTGACATAAGCCAACCCGACCAAACGCCTCCAGATACTGTTTAATCTTTAGGAAAATGATCCACGGGACATATGTGACATGTACGAGTAAACCCTGCCTAAATCCAAGCTGCGGTGTGGCTGGGACCACTCAAACTGTCTCTCTTTTGTTGAAAATGGACATAATTTTAAGTGAAAACAACAACTGACATATGCCAAACCAAACAAACGACTTCTGATTCTGTTGAAACTTTAGGAAATGATCCATGGATTATATGTGATGTGTATGAGTCAAACCCACCTCAATCCATGTAGCGATGTGACCGGGACCACTCAAGTTGTCTCTCTTTTGTTCAAAATGGACTAAATTGTAAGTGAAATCAATAACTAACATACGGCAAACTGACCAAACGCCTTCAGATTCTATTTACAAATTAGTACAATGATCCATGGGTGATATGTGATGTGTACGATTCATCCATGCCTCAATCCGAGATGTCGTGTGGCCGGGACCACCCAAACTACTTCTCTTTTGTTCAAAATGGACAATATTTTACGTACATACGCCAAACCGATCAAACGGATTCTGATTGTGTTGAAACTTTATTAAAATGATCCATGGATCATATGTGACGTGTAATAGTGAACCCCATCTCAATCTAAGGCCCGTTGTGGCCGACACCACTCAAATCGCCCCTGTTTTGTTTAAAATAGACTTCATTTTAAGTGAAAACAACAACTGACATACACCAAACCATCCAAACGCCTACGGATTCTGTTGAAACATTAGGAAAACGATCCATGGGTCATATGTGACGTGTATGAGTCAACCCCGCCTCAATCCGAGCCGCGGTGTGACCGGGACCACTCAAACTATCTCTCTTTTGTTTCAAATAGACGAAATTGTAAGTGAAATCAACAACTGACATACGGGAAACTGACCAAACGCCTTTGGATTCTGTTGACACATTAGGAAAACGATCCATGGGTCATATGAGATGTGTACGAGTCAACCCCGCCTCAATCTGAGACACCGTGGGGCCGAGACCACTCAAACTTCCTCTCTTTTGTTCCAAATGGTCAATATTTTATGTACATACGCCAAACCGATCAAACAAATTCTAATTGTGTTGAAACATTAGGACAATTATCCATGGATCATATGTGACGTTTAAGAGTCAACTCCGCCTCAATCTAAGGCCCGGTGTGGCCGACACCACTCAAAGTGCCTCTTTTTTTTAAAATGTACTTAATTTTAAGTGAAAACAACAACTGTCATACGGAAAACTAACCAAACACCTACGTATTCTGTTGAAACTTTAGGAAAACGATCCATGGGTCATATGTGACGTTTAAGAGTCAACCCTGCCTCAATCCGAGCCGCGGTGTGGCTAGAACTACTAAAACTGTCTCTCTTTTGTTGAAAATGGACTAAATTTTAAGTGAAATCAACAACTGTCATACGGGAAACTGAACAAACACCTTCCGACTCTATTGAAACATTAGGACAACGATCCATGGGTCATATGTGATGTGTATGAGTCAATCCCGCCTCAATCCGAGGTGCGGTACGGCCGAAACCACCCAAAATATCTCTCTTATGTTAACAAAGGAAAATATTTTATGTACATACGCCAAACCGACCAACAGATTCTCATTGTGTTGAAACATTAGGAAAACAATCCATGGCTCATATGTGACGTGTACGAGTCAACCCTACCTCAATCCAAGCCTCGGTGTGGCCGACACCACTCAAAGTGTCTCTCTTTTGTTTAAAATGGACTTCATTTTAAGTGAAAACAACAACTGACATACACCAAACCAACCTAACGCCTTCAGATTCTATTGAAACTATAGGAAAATAATCCATGGGTCGTATTTGATGTGTACGAGTCAACCCTGCCTCAATCTGAGCCACGGTGTGTCCAGGACCACTCAAAATGTCTCGCTTTTGTGCAAAATGGACTAAATTGTAAGTGATATCAACAACTGACATACGGGAAATGGACCAAAAGCCTTTTGATTCTGTTAAAGCATTAGGAAAACGATTCATGGGTCATATGTGACATGTACGAGTCAACCCCGCCTCAATTAGAGTCATCGTGGGGCCGAGACCACCCAAACTGCCTCTCTTTTGTTCAGAATGGACAATATATTACGTACATACGCCAAACCGATCAAATGGATTCTGATTATGTAGAAACTTTAGAACAATGATTCATGGATAATATGCGACGTGTACCAATCAACCCCGCCTCAATACAAGGCCCAGTGTGGCAGTTATGGAGTCACAAGTGATGAGACTCCTAAGAAAATACATTTTCACCATATAATAGAAAAGTTGTTGTCATATGAAGATTGAAATGTGTGTAAATAGTATTTGAGCTATTGAAACTCATATTAAACTATACTGTATGATTGTTGTCATATGAAGATTCAAATGGCGAATTATTTACCATTTCTCTAATCAAATAGGTGGTTTTCTTTTTTGTTCATTTAACTTTGTCACTGTTTTAAGTGCTGTTTTTTATGCAGGTGTATGCACTTGAGGGGCTACTGGAGGGGCTGTTGTGCATCAATTTTGGAAATACACAATACCAACGGTTTACAACCGTTGTTATACTTTGAGAAATAATTATACCAACGGTTCAATAAACCGTTGGTAAAAAACTATCCCAACGGTTACAAACCGTTGGAATAGTATATTTTATTGAACATATGCCAACTGTTTCATTGAAACCGTTGGGAAAAAACTATACCAACGGTTGTAAACCGTTGGTATAATATCAAAATCATAGAATTCCCAATGGTTCTAAACCATTGGGTAAAACTATACCAATGGTTCAACACGAATCGCTATTCCAATGGTTTAGTTCAAACCGTTGGTATAGATATTTCCCCACGCCTTACTTCCCTACAGTTTGGACAACCGTTGGTATATCCTCCATTTCCAGTACATCTCAAGCACATGAGTTAGGAGTCATATTGATATCCAAAGCATTAAACATATATAATCATTTAATATAAACATGGGTTCATATAAACATGGAATCCTATAAATGTGGCAGAATCATATATCATATCTTTAGTACAGGTCAAGCCTAACCACCAATCCCATTTCCCATTTCAGTATGGGTCAAGGCTAACCGCCAATCCCGTTTCTCATCGCATATCATGAGACTTATCCTTACCCAATGCATTGGAGAACTATCTGGGTGCAACCATCTCAACATATTCATGAATATTATTTCCTCATAAATAATCTTTCCACCTGAATAATCCTACATAATCAACCATACATTAACATAAGGTTACCCATGGAAAGAATTGGGTATCAAAATAATGATAGAAAACATATGCAATGGGTATATCACTAAAGTGTCCTTCAAAGGAAGGGATTAGAACATACATGGAAATTTATAAGGTAAAATAGGAATTCAACATGGTATGTGGTGTCAAATATAAGTGACAACATATAAAAATGTATTTTAGAAACATTAGCATTAAAATATTTTTGTGAGGTTTTAAGGAAAACACTCTAGAGCTTTTCAAATAGAAAAGAGGAAATTGTTTTATATAAAACCATAATTGAACCAAGATAGTTTTCATAATAAATATAATTATTTTATAAATAAAATGTTGTGTTAAAACATTGGATACAGTGCACATGAAATTTGGGTAAAAATTTGGGAAGTCCCCTTAAAACTGATTGGTTTATCGGAAAGTTCTAAGGAGGGAATCTTCCAAAATCATGTATATCCGCAAAAGAATGTGATGAAATGGTATTGATATAAGAATATTGTACAAAAAACCAGAAGTCATAATCCTCACATAGATAGAGAAGATAACACCATTTTGAAATAAAGATAAGGAAACCCGAAAGAACAATGAAGGTTCGGGTAGAATTTGTTACGATTTTATCAGCATGGTGTCGGGTGTACCGAAGAGGTCTTGATGATAGAAAAAAGGGATATCTCATCACTTATAAAACATTAGGGCAGTATGAGGAAGGTGAATAAACATACCCAATCACTTGGTATTACATAAAAAGGCATATGATAGAGAACAATCTTGATTAAGAGTGAAAAGGAGAGGATCCCTAACCTCAAATCCGGTGGCCTTCTCCACTTGTTATAAATGCCCTGAATAAACAAATTAGGATTATTAATTCATAACTCCAGAACCATATATATATGTAATTGATTTATTATAACCCATTTTAGTTCATTAAAATCAATTTTGATTAGTTATAAGGTTCAATTTCATTGTTCGTGCTCATTTGTTTACTTGGCTTTAAAGATTAGTTCACTTATATTCATGGTTGGAATATATGCCAGATGAAAGTGGTTGTACATAATTGAAGTTATATTCTTTATTTAATATCCAGGAGATTACATGGTTTTATTTTTAATTTGTTTACTTAGAGTGATGTTGAATTATTACATATACAACCTTAGTGATAACCGTTTTTGTAATTCAGTGGGTTTGATTACGAAGAATGTGTTTTGATTTATAACATAATTCCATTTGTACCAAAAAATTACAGAACCAAAAATAGGATATATTACATATATAATAATCTAGTTCAGCCATAACACAAATGGTTTCATGTCCAGAAATAAAGATAATAATTGAAATTGATAAACGGTTGTCCTTGAATGTGCTAAATTAGCAGGTCTCAAACGGTGCTTTCATTTCTTTAAAATAAAACGGTGGGGAAATTGGAGAAGATAATGAAATATACCACTAGTATGAAGAAATTCCAGTACATGTATGTTACTGTATTTATCATACTATTATGGTGAATGGAGGTGAGGGAAAAAAATAAAAAATAAAAGAACATAAAAGAAAAGAAGAAATTTGGGGAAAGGAATTTACCTCTTGAGACTTCTTCCATTGAGAACCTCTTAAGGGGAGAGGTTTTGGTATTTTTAGGAGGATGATAGATTTTGGACGTGGGGAGGACCTTGTGGAGAGATTTTGGTAGAATTTAGAGAAATCTTGTAGCTTGAGAGGAGTAAATAGAAGAGGGAGTGAAGGGGGTTTTATAGTGGAGGAGAGGAGGGATTTCATGATATTATAATCCTTAATTTATTATTTGTTCACAAGACAAATAATAGTAAGTATTCCATGACAAAGAATATTAAATGGGTCATGTGAATTCGAACCATGGGTGGTGACATCAGCAATGATTCTAGTAATTGTTTATTTATCTTATAATGTATATATACGGTAAATTACCGTATTTTACAATTCATCAAAAATTCATGTATTTCAGAAAAATCTCAGAAATTCACCCTGACCATTTTTTGACATGTAGATTCAAAAAATGAAATCCATTTTTCAAAAATAATTTTCTTAATTTGATTATTTTAATATTTAATTAAAATAATAATTTATTATCAAAACTACTTTTAAAACATTCATTAACTCATTCTAAACTATAGGTATATCGTACTTCCAACATGAATATTATTTTTATACCACCATAGGTGAGGTTACTATTCATTAGGGTATATCACTATTAATAAGGGTATGCTAGTATTCATTAAGGTAGGTTAATCTTCACCAAAAATTATTTTTGATTTATTAGACTCCAAGAAACATCTTGAATACAACCGTGTATATCAGATTTTCAAAATTCCCAACATAGAAGTGAAAAATGTATGTTTAAAGGTCACTTATTGTTGGGACCACTTTTTGTATACGGTTGTATTTGTTGTCAATGGTTTCAATGAAGATCAAAATGAATGGGATCAATAAGTACTCCACTAAAATTGAGGAATTGAAATTCATATGATTTTTTTAGTGATCATAAGTTCAATGAACATGTGTCAAAGGTGACACATTGTTTACAACAGTGGAGAATGGTGAGGCATAATACATCTGCAGATGAGGAAGAATGCATGACAGTTGATTAAGACCATAAAATTCTTCATGATTGCATGAGAGCCATGAAAGAGATTTCTTGAATAATATAATCGAATGACTTGCATGATGTAGAGGATTGAATTTTGAAGAAGAATACAGTGTGGAATGGATTGCAATTCTGAGATGACCATGAACTTCACATTGTCTAAAAATATGATGATGCTAAGTCTGTTCTTTCTAAGGATATATATCACAATAGTGGAGTTTGTGATGAAAGCAGAAGAGTTGTGGAAGAATCTAAATCACAGAAAAGAAGCATTTTTGGAGTGTTATGATTGTTGACAATGGAAACAATGACATAAAACATTGTTGACAAAGGGGCTTTCATTGTGTCATGTCGTGTTCGAGGGATATGGTTAACGATCCATGCATTACTCAAGAACGTCAAAAAGAAATGGATGATCTGGAGGCGGTATAAAATGAACAGATACAAGGTGGCGCTGTTTCCCAGTGTTTGCCAAATTTTTGGGCCTCAAAATCAGAAAATGAGGACATAGATTGTATGGAAAAGGAGGTGCACACAAAGAGGAAGTAGTGCGTGGAAAATAAGGGTTGTGCGCAAAATACTTTAGCTGGGCGCGAAAAACAGCGTGGTGCGTGAAATAGTGGAGCGAAGATTTTTACACAAACAGTGTTTCAGAATCATAACGTTGAAAAATGGTAAAGGTATGGGCTGCGCGAAAAACCTGAGTTGTGCGCGGAAAAATGGGAATGTGCATGGAAAATCAAACTGGTGCGTGAAATGTTGGTTGTGCACAAAATGTGGGTTTCAAATATTACGCGCAAGAAGGGATTCATGTTCATAATGATGAAAAATGTTGAAGTAATGAGATGCGCGAAAAACCAAGTTAGTGCGTGAGAATAAAAGGAAGGTGCGCATAATTCAAAGAACTGAGAGACAGTTTTACGCGTAGGAAGGGGTTTTATGCGTATGATCAAAAACACCTATAAATAATAGGTGAACCCCACTCATTCACGGCGGCTCGAGACTTAGAAAGATCCCAAGCTCTGGCGTGCAGAAAAATTTAGGTATAGAGTGGTGTAGGAAAAGAAGAAGGGTTGCACGAAAAACAAGGTGTTGCGCGAAAAAGGGAAGATTTGCATGAAAAAGAAGAGTTGCGTGAAAAGCCTTTTTCCCGGTAAAAGTTATTTTTACGCACAAGGTTTTAATTTTATGTGCAAGGCAACGGGAAGGGTGCGCGAAAATTTGGGGGTCCCACAGGCCTTTGACAGGTGCTTAGCACTCTCAAATCTGCTTTGCGAAGACAGAAGAATAGTAAACAATTTGGTTTTATGAAGAGAAGTGGTACCGCACACACATGACCGGTGTTTAACATCCTCATTGTGCTTTGCGGAGAGAAGAAGAACGGTTCGTGCAACTAAACTCAGATCTGCATAGAAAGAGGGGAATATATCAATACACTCAGGTGTTAGTATTGATAATCAAATGAAGAGAAGAAGAAGATCTAGTGCATTCAGTCATTTCACTAATGAAGAGTGATTGAACTAAAAAGAGCATCAACTCTGAACCCTGATGCAAGAAAAGTCTCATGATGAACAGGAGAAAAAGAACTTCATGTCTATCTATTGAGGAGACCTTCATGTCTATAAACTGAGTTGGACTTCACCAAAGGCAGTGAGCCAGGGGGAGTCAACAGGGAGTGACCCAAGGGAAGCAGTGAGCTATCCCTGAACCTTTGTAAAGGCAGTGAGCCTGGGACAGAGTGTCTGTACCCGAACCTTATAATCCACTGCTAGTGAAGTATAGTGGAATTGGGTACGACCGGCAACTTTTCATCCTATGATCCTTGGACTTAGCCTTTAGTGGTGAACCAAGTAAAAATTGTTGTGTCATCCCTTTGCATGCGAACGTTTCATTGCTGATCATATCTATCATACAGGTTTTACTAGTTCCTACCAATGTGGGAACAAGATCCACAACTTTAAGAAGAAAAAGTTGACACCCTGATTCACCCCTTCTCTCTTAGGGTGTCATGGGGTCCTACACTTATCACATAGTATATCATTATGTTGTGTTTTCATGTGATTTATGACATAAATATAAGAAGGTAATTTACATTGAAAAATTTTGGGTCGTTACATTATTCCCCCCTTATGAAATTTCTCCCTCAAAATTTCGTTTTACATACTAATAAAAAAAATAGGTGTGGGTACTTTTCCTTCATTGATTCCTTAAATTCCCATGTTTCTTTCTTAAACTTATGGTTCCTCCACAACACTTGGAAAATATGGTTTGTTTTGTTGCTTAGAACCTTATCTCTCTGATCCAGAATCAATACTGGATGATCCTCATAGGAGATATCATCTTCCAGCTGCACCACCTCTAAGTTTAGTACATGTGAGGGATCAGGTATGTACTTCCTCATGAGTGATACGTGGAAAACATCATGAACATGAGCCATATTTGGTGGAAGTGCAAGCCAATAGGCCACATCTCATATGTGGTCAAGGATCTCAAAGGGTCCAATATACCTTGGGCTTAGCTTCCCTTTCTTCCCGAATCGCATAACTCTCTTCCATGGAGATATTCAAAGGAAGACATTATCTCCAACGTCGAACTCCAAGTCCCTTCGACGGTTGTCATCATAGCTCTTTTGCTGACTTTGAGCAGATTTGATGTGTTTCTGGATGACTTGAACCTTCTCTATCATCTCTTGAACATGATCGGGTCCATGTAGCTTTCTTTCTCTAACTTCATACCAACAAGTTGGAGTTCTACATTTCTTTCCATATAGACCTTCATATGGAGACATCTAGATACTCGTGTGGAAGAAATTTTTGTATGAGAACTCAACCAATTGGATATGCTAATCCTATCCACCTTTGAATTCTAGAGAGCATGGTCTAAGCATATATTCAAGCAAATGAATAGTTCTTTCAGACTGGCCATCAATTTGGGGGTGATAGGCCATGCAGAAATTTAATTCAGTACACAAAGAATGTTGAAGGCTCCTCCAGAATTTAGATGTGAACCTTGGATCACGGTCAGAGACAATTGAGAGTGGAACACCGTGTAGTCTCACCACTTCATTCACATATAACTTTAAAAGTCGTTCAATCAAGAGATCTTCCTGAATAGTGATGAAATGGGATGTCTTGGTGAGCCAGTAAACCACAACCCATATCGCATTATTTCCCTTCGACGTCATCGGGATACCTGTTACAAAGTCCATAGTAACATTTTCCTATTTCCACATGGGTTTAGGAAATGGTTGCATCATACCTTTGGACTTTATTCACTCAGCTTTAACTTGCTGACATACCTAGCACCTTGATATATATTCCTCAATCTTTTTGTTCATTTTATCCCACCAGAAGTGTTCTCAGAGATCACAGTACATTTTGGTACTCCCAGGATGGATATAGAAGGTCGAGCTATGTGCATCATTCAATAGCTCCTTTTTTATATCTAGATCATATGTTACACGTAATCATGTCCCAAATCTTAGAACTCCTTCCTCTACAATTTTGAAATCAGGGGATTTCCCATTTTTAACAGCTTCCACCCTTTTCTGAATTTCCACATCATTTCTTTGAGAAACCTTTATTTTATCCAAGAGGGATGATTGAGAAATTATTTGAGAAAGGATTATTGATGTTCCTCCCTTAATGATTCCTATTTCCATCCTTTTCAAATCCAAGAATATCAGATCCTTTTCAATTATTATCGTTGATAAAGATGCAGGATTTTTTCTACTTAGAGCATATGCCACCTTGTTTGCCTTACCGGTATGGTAGTTGATTGAGAAGTCACAATCCATGATGATCTCTATCCCTCTTCATTGGGGCATATTAATCTTTTTCTATGTGAATATATATTTGAGACTCTTTTGTTCAGTATATTTCTCACATTTTTTCCCATAGAGATAATGCCACCAGATTTTCAACGCGAAGATCACAACCGCCAACTCCAGATCATTCATGGGATAGTTTTTCTCCTGGATTTTCAGCAGTCTTGAGGAATAGGCTATCACTTAATCATTTTTCATTAGCACACATCCTAATCCTTTGTTAGAAGCATCAACATACACCACCAAGAGTTCTCCACTTGAAGGGAGTGTGATTACCAGCACAATGATAAGCCTCGTTTTCAACTCCTTGAAATAGTCTTCACATTCTTGTGTCCAGACAAACTTTAATCCCTTCTATGACAGCTTGGTCATTGGGTTTGAAAATCGTGAAAAGTTCTTCACGAATTGTCGATAATATCTAGCTAGACCTAAAAAGTTGCGGATCTCTATTACAGAAGTTGTCCCCGGCCACTCTTCAATTGCCTTCATGTTGTAAGGGTCTATTGATATCCCTTTCCTGGTGATAAAATTTTCAAGGAGTGATACTTTATCCATCCAGAACTCACATTTACTATACTTTTCATTCAAATTATCCCTTCGTAAAGTCTTTAACATAGTTTCCAAATTCCCCTCATGTTCCTCCTTGCTCTTGGTGTATATTAGAATATCATCAATAAAGACCACCACAAATTTGTCGAGGTAATCTCTAAATACTCTATTCATTAAATCAATGAATATTGTTGGAGAATTAGTGAGCCCGAATGGAATCACTATGTACTCATAGTGTCCATACCTCATTCGAAATGATGTCTTGAGAATATCTTCCTTCCTCACCTTTAATTAGTGACATCCCGACCGAAGGTCGACCTTAGAGAAATAATTGGCCCCACAAAGCAGATTGAACAGGTCATCTATACGTGGAAGGGGATAATATTTCTTTATAGTGATTTTATTAATCTCATGATAATTAATGTATAGGCGCATTGATCCATCCTTCTTCTTGATGAAGTGGACTTGAGAACTCCACAGTGAAGCTCTCGGGTGTATAAAACCCTTCTCCATATTCTCCTGTAATTGATTCTTCAACTCTTCTAGATCTACAGTGGCCATTTTGTAAGGTGTCTTTGAGGTTGGCAGAGAACCAGGGATATGTTCAATTGAGAACTCAACATCTCAGTTAGTGGGAAGGCCAGGAAACTCTTCAGAGAATACATTAATGTACTCCTTCACAATGGTCATATCTTCAAGCATGATTCTCTCCTTCATATCAATCATTTGAGCTAGATATACATTCTCATAAGGAAGCAATATCCACACTTGAGACGATGATTCGAAATAAGATTCATCTTCCTTCTTATACATGAAAATAATTGAAGGATGCTTCGGGTTGGGAAGAGTGATCTCCCTTTCCTTGCAGTCGATACTGGCTTTGTATAAAGACAACCAATCCAGGCCTAAGATATCATCAAACTCCACCAATGGAAGTATGAAAAGATTTTATGGGTGTTTCAGTCCACAAATGTTAACCGGCGAGGAGTTATAAACCATGGATGCAATTATTTTCCCATTCGCTGTTCTCATAGATAACTTTTCCTCCAAATTTTGAGGTTGTTTTTAAATAGTTCTGCTAAATATGCAAGATATGAAAGAATGTGTATAACCAAAATCAAATAGTACGTTCGCTATTCTTGAATTAATAACTAGTGAATCTATCACCACATCATTTTTTGGCTCCACCTTAGTAGTAATGATAGAATAAGCCCTTCCTTGTTGCCTTGGAGGTTATTGTTGATTGCCTCCGACAACCCTAAGCGTAGGGAAATTGTTCCCATAATGCCTAGGATCCATGCAGTTATAACACTACACTGCAGGCTGAGTGTTGATCTGAACCTTCCTTTCTTCTTCAACATTAGCGGGACTTTTCAAATCCGTTCGGCAGTTCTTGTCCAAGTGACCAAAATTTCTGCATTTGACGCAATTCCTGGTTCCCTTGAGAAAGTCACCAAGATACTTCTTCCCATAATTCTTAAAAAGGGGAAATTGAGGCCTCTTTCCATCATGGGATTTGTTTGATGAACCTCCCATGTTGTTCTCCATTTTCCGCTTCTTGTCACTAGGCCCACGAGACCACTGAGAGTCTCCAATCTCCATTTCAACCTTGAGGGAACAACGGAAAATATCCACATAACTATTAAAGTCTTGAATTTCCAACACTTTTCATAGAGTAAGCTTTAGTCTGCTAAAGAAGTGATCCACGTTTCTTTCGGTGTTCATGACAAAGCCATAGGTGTACCTTGCAAGCCTTGTATGGTTTGCTTTATATGCCCCTATTGACTCATCTTCCTTCTGCTTTAGTCCAAGGAACTCTTTTTCCATCTTGAGATGGAGGGTTTGAGGAAAATATTTGTTGAAAAACATCCTCTTGAATTCCTCCCATTCTATGGAATCAATTTTCTCTTGGGACATCGTATTCTTGATCTGTGTCCACCACTAATCTGCTTCCCCATAAAAATGATAGACTGCCAGTACAAATTTCTCTTCTTCTGAGAACTGGAGGATAGATAAAATCATTCCAATGGATTTAATCAACTGTTCTATGAGGAGGGGATTAGAAGACCCACTAAACATGGGAGGCCTTTTCCGCATGAAGGATTCTATAGAAACTTTCTGTTTCCTTGGAGGAGGGGGACGTTCCACCTGATTCATGTTATTATTCATAACTCGAGCCAGCTGAGAAAGTACTTCCATGATGTTTTGAGCACCCACTTCTGTCACATCAGTCATGTCATTTGGGAAATCATTACATTGCCTCTCACATTGGTTGTTGGAACGTGTTCTTCTATTTTCCGCCATTAACTAAAAAAAGAACGTATAATTAGAGGTCTTGAATGCTTAGCTATTGAGCATAAAAACGAAACTTTGATCATTATAGGATAAACTTATAAAGAAGAAGTACATCCTATCTTGTGATTCCTTAGGTTTATATCTAGGTTATCCTTAACCTATTTCTTAACATAGATTCTTATGATATTTTTTTAAAAAAATTAATGGTTTGTACTAATATCGTGAATCTACCAAAGCATATACCCCGGGAGTGTCATAACCAAGAGTGTAGAAAGGCCCGTTGTCATGCACCAATTCCCGTTAGAGTCTATCTCAATGTGGTGTTTTCGGGATTTACACCTAGATACATTTGTGCGAGAGCTGCATCTACCTGCTTGTATCCAAACAGGGATGTATTTGCTTGATAAACCACTTACTCCATACTCACCAAAATTTTGGATTGTTTTCATACACTTGGTCTCATCCTTAATGTTCTCACTAATGTGCTCTATTACAAATCTCCAAAAATAACTAGACCATCCTCTGATACCAATTATAGCACCCCAAGCCTTTTACAAATAACATTTCATTATTTTAAGAATAATTAATCATTAGATTACAAGCCAAGGATCATTAAGTCTAGTGTCTTGGAAGACTAGGTACATATAACCTAAAACATGGGACTAAAAAAACTTATTCATTTAATCTCCATAAAGAGATTCTATCTTCATTTGAGCTCTTACATATGCATAGGGTACCCTGGGGAACACATGAACAAAGGGATGAGCAAAAAAGCCCAGTAAAGGAATGAACATAAGGATATATCTCAAGCACATGAGTTAGGAGTCATAATGATATCCAAAGCATGAAAATTATTAAATAATTTAATATAATCATCTGATCATATAAATAGGGAATAATATAAATGTGGAAGAATCATAAATCATATCTTTAGTACAGGTCAAGGCTAACTACCAATCCCATTTCTAATTTCAGTACGGGTCAAGGCTGACCACCAATCATGTTTCTCATCGCATCTCATGAGTCTTATCCTTAACCATTTCATTGGTGCGCTATCTGGGCGCACCCATCTCAACATATTCGTGAATATTCTTTTTTCATAAATAATCATACATAATTAACCATACATTACCATAAGGTTACCCATGGAAATAATTGGGTACCACAATAAAGACAAAAAACATATCAAATGGGCGTATCACGAAAGTGTCCATGAAAGGAAGGGATTAGAACATACATGTACATTCATAGGGTAAAATATGAAAACAACATGGTAAGTGTTGTCAAATATAAGTGAAAACATTTAAAAAATTAATTTTAGAAACATTAGCATTAAAAAACATTTATGCGGTTTTAAGGAAAACACTCTAGAGCTTTTCAAATAGAAAAGAGGACATTCTTTTATATAAAAAGAGAATTCAACCAATAATGTTCTCATAATGAAAATACATATTTTATAAACACATTGTTTTTTTAAATCATAGGATACAATTTACTAGAAATTTGGGTAAAAATTTGGGAAGTCCCCATAAAATAGGTTGTCCTATCAGAAAGTTCTAAGGAGGGAATCTTTCAAAATCATGAATATCCCCGAAAGAATTTCATGAAAGGGTCATGATATAAGAATATTTCTCAACTAAATAGAAGCCATAATACTCACATATATAGATAATATTTCATCATTTTGAAATAAATATAAGGCAACCCGAAAGAACAAAAAAGGTTCGTGTAGAATTTGATACGATATTATCGGCATGGTGTTGGGTGTACCTAAGAGGGATTGATGAGAGAAAAAAAGGGTTTCTAATCACTTATAAAACATTATGGAAGTATGGGGATGGTGTATAAACATACCCCATCACATATTAAAAAAAAGGCATAGAATAGAGAACGATCTTGATTAAGAGTGAAAAGATGAGTATCTCGTACATCAAATCCAGTGGTGTTCTCCACTTGTTTTTAATGACCTGAATAAAGAAATTAGGATTATTAATTCATAAGTCCGGAACCTCTTCAAGTATTTCAGAAAAATCTCAAAAACCGACCCTAACCATTTTTCAACGTGTAGAATCCAAAAATGAAGTCCATTTTTCAAAAATAAATTTCTAAATATGGTTATATTAATATTTAATTAAAATAGTAATTTATTATCAAAACCAGTTTTAAAACATTCATTAACTAATTATAAACTATAGGTATATCGTACTTTCAACATGAATATTATTTCAATACCACCATAGGTGATGTTACTATTCATTAGGGTATATCACTACTCATAAGGGTATGTTACTATTCATTAGGGTAGGTTACTATTCACTAGAAAATATTTTTGTTAAATTGGACTCTAGAAAGCATCTTGAACACAACCGTTAGTGTCAGATTTTCAAAATTCCCAACACAGAAGTGAAAAAATTATGTTTAAAGGCCACTTATCACTTAGTAGTTCATTATGTGGTGTTTTCATGTGATTTTATGACATAATTATTAGAAGGGAATTTCTATTGATAAACTTTGGGTATTTACAACCTTCCCTCATCAGTGCTCTAACCAACAACCTCATCTGGCGTAGCCTTCTCTATCCAACTCCAATATCTATCCAGCCTTCTCCAGCGGCCTCTTCACCCTACACTAGAAGAACAACCTCACCACTCTTCCTTACTTCGGCCAACATCCTTCACCTGGCAGCCCCCATCTCATCGCACCCCATTTCTTGACATCCCAATCCTCCTCCCTCCACCCTCTATTGGTTCCCCTACCCTCCTCTTTGATGGTCGTCACTCCATTTGCACCTCCCTCGCCGATAATCTCCTCCCCCAACAATTTTTTGTTTAAAATTTGGGGGGTTTATCATGTTTTCTAAATCATAATCATGGGATTTTTATTTATGTATTTTTCTCATTTCTAGGGTATGTGAAGGGACCATAATGATTGGTTATTCCTTCTTTTTAAGAGACTTCACATTCTCACACCCTTAAGGAAAGTGATTCCTTAATTTTCTCCTTTATAAAGCTAATTCATAATTCATGAATTATTTACTCAATTTTTGAACACAATACGCAGTTTCACACCACACTCAATTAGTTGTTCAGAGTATTTTGAATTTTTTATAACTTTTTAAAAATAAAATTTGATGTGATTTCTTATTCCGGACAATGTATTGGTTTTCATAATGTGTTTGATTTAATTAAAGATATTTCTTTAAGATGAACTTAATCTTCTATATGGTTATTGGGTTATGAATTTTTTTCCAATTTAGTATTTACATATGAATTTGGGTTAGTGTGAAATTAAAACGCCTTCCATAAAATTTCAAATGTTTTCTATATGCTTGTAATATTATTGTTTAATTTTTTTATGCTTTAAAGTTGATATAATTAGGTAAAAATTAGTTTCAAAGGAACTTTTTCATTACGCTTATATATTATTTCACATATGGTGTTTGATAAAATGTCTCTTGTTACATTTTTTGGAAATTTTTTATTTCAATTGTATTTTTGTCCTTATATACATGTTTATGGTTTATATTGATTATGATGTGTCCATTATGTGTCGATTTCAATGAACAATGTGTTTTTGAACTTACATGTATTACATTTCTGTTGATGATAGAACTTTTTTGGTTTCATTAATATATTTTTTATAACATCATGGATATCTATGGTGTTTTATTTGATGCGGGCACATACATGTGTGCCCTAACAACATGAACTTCAACATGACCTAAAATAATCCACATCCCTTACTCTCTTGTGTGCACATAACCCCTTCCCAGATCTCCCCTTCTTCAAATGGTTTCCATCGCACAGTGAACCCCCTCACATAAAGACCCTTCCCTTACAAGTGCTTCTAGATACTACCTCCACCATTGTGGCATCCTCCGTCCAGCCTACTCGAGTGGCCGCTCTACCCTACTCTGATAGCCCAACCTTGCTGATCTACCTTGCTTCAGCCAACCTCGTTTGTTCTGCAGATCCCATCTCTGTGCACCCCGTATCCCGATGGGTGGAACCACCTCACACCTCCCTCTACCAGAACCTCTCCCCTCCTCTCTGGGGTCATCGCTCTGGCCATGCCTCCCTCTCCAGTAATATCCTCCTATACTAAATTTTTTTCAATATTTTGGGGCATTTTCTTCGGGTCTCCTAGACCATAATCATTGGGTTTTTATTTTTGAGTTTTTATTTGTTTTTAGAGAGTGGAAAGGGACCACAAATCTCAGTTATTCATTCTTCTAAATCAGTGTTTTGTTCATATGCCAGTGAGGTAAAGTATTCCCTTCATTCCTCTTTTCTGATGAAAAATTATAATGAATGAATTCCTTACTGAATTTTTAAACATAATAAAGAGTTTCAAACTACCCTATATTAGTTAATATTAGTAATTTTAAATTTATATAACTTTTTGAAAATAGAATCTGACGTGAATCTTTATTCAGGCCTATGTATTGGTGTACATAATGTTTTCTATTTAATGTATTCCATTTTCTTAAAATGAAATTAAGCCTCGCTGTGGTTTTTCAATTTTGAAATGTCTTGGTAATATTGTATTAAATTATGAATTTGGGTTATTTTGATAATTAGATGCTTTCCATAACTTATTAAAAGTGACTGACACACTTAAAATATGTTTTTTAATTTATGGTGATTCCTTAATGATGGAATAATTTGGTAAAAATGGTTTTCCAATGGTCTTTATCATTATTCTTATAAATATATTCCCATAAGATGTTTGATTAAATTTTTCTTGTTACCTTTTATGAAACTGGTTTTCTAAAAGAAAATTTCACCCTTCAGTACATGTTCGTGGTTTAGTTTGACTGTAATGTGAGCACTCTGTGTTGATTTCAGTGATATTTATGGTATGGAACATGCATTTCTGATTTGTGTGTTGATGATAGAGCTTGTGTGGTTTAATAAAAATAGTTTTTGGTAACTTCATGGATATTTAAGGTGTTCCATTTTATGTGGCCACATATATGTTTACATAGGTTGCACGTATACAATGACTAGAAAATGATAATGGTTTTAAATGAATCATCCCAACTTAATGTCGTGATTTTAAAAAAAATATCCTTTCCTTTACCTTGTATACCTATTTCAAAATATTGGTTATCCCCTAGGTGCCTCACTTTCTCAACTATCTCAAATGTGGTCTCCACCACACAAAAAAAATTCAATGCATGTTTGGAACATTAGGAAAAATGGTAGGTTTCTAAAAGAAATGATAGCCATTTTGTCATCTTTGGTAATTTCATGTGAAATTCATCTGATCATCAAAAATGGATTTGGAGGTGAAATTGTACTTAGATCTCAAAGGACGGGTTGGCATTGTGATTGCAAAAAAATTGGTATTTAATGTTATTCAAGAAATAATTTAAGGCCTCCTTATTATATGTTGGAATTTAATGAGTGGAAGGCCCTGTTGGAATATTATGATATTTAGAAATGAATTTTGACATTGAATGTATAAATGTCTATTTGGAATCATTGAAATGTTTTATGAAAGGATTTATTTTATTATCTGTGTGAAGGCCCGATTGGTGCCTTGTTTATGTGATATAAGCACACACAAAAACACACACACAGATATATATATATATATAAATATAGGGAGACACTATTTAGGATCTCCCATTATGGGTTTTCACATGGTGGATGTTTGTGTTTAGGTTAGTCAAGTGTGGTGGCTGCTGGTAGGGTGAGTCACACATGTGAGGGGCCCCACTTACAAATTTTACTATTTAAAAGGGGTTCATGGGTGTCTTTAAGATAATAAAGTGACAATTTCATTTCATCCTCGATTAGATTGGTTGATACCCTCCTGGAGTTGTAGATAGTATAGGAGGTATACTTTACTAGTGATGCAATGTTAAGTAAGCTAGTTGGTTTTTGACATAGGGGTTTTCTCATATGCCGCCAGGTGCTTCCAAACCGAGTTCATCCATGGATTTTCTTAGGGTGTCCAGGGTCACCCATGGTTACTTTATATATATGTCTATTTGTTTAGATTATACTATTTTTTTTTCTCATATATAACTATTTATTTGTTAATTTAATCATTTTTTATTTATTTATTATCTGCACAAACCTATGTCATTATAATTATATTTGTTTTATTTTTTGGTATAAATAGTAAAATTGGTAATAAAAATAAAATGCGACATGTGTTGGTTTTTAAAATGTGAAAGACAATGATTGGTAAGAAAAATGTAGAAACCCTATTACTATAATTCTATTTACAAACTTTTATTAATAGAATGTTTTTAGGAAAGGGAAAAAATGGATTCTGTTTTGATTTGATATCGAGCATTTCGGTGCTCACACCTTTTTTATATTTTTATTTTCTGGTTCTACTATATTTGGTTCACTCTCCTAGAGAACTTGTTTCTATGTCGCTTGGGGACCAAGGGGTTTAAATGGATGTATGTGTATTTTACGTTTTTAAAATAATAGTTTTTAGTTTGTTTTTAGTCTTTATTAGTTTACATGTATTTTATTTATGGGTAATATCATTCTTACTTGTTAGTATTGATTCCCATAACTAGTTTCTAACTCGTCCAGTCGGGATTGTGAATGCACTTCTGGGCCGTGTCATAGACTGGATTGGGTAACCAGTTCAGGGTTGACCTAGGTTGGTTTGCGACAATGCATGTCAAAGGTGGAATCTAGTTTTGAGAAGGATACACTTTTATGTATTCATGCTCCCATCTGATTCTTCAAGTCCATTATCACATAGTACAACTATACATATAACCTAGATAATATAAAATATCAATATTACTTGAGAAATCATCATAGTGTGGGAAGAATTCATTTGGGTAACCCACAGTTCCAAGACACTTTTTAGCTATACTATTTAGTCTGTGGATAAAATTGTTATGTAATTGGATGAAAATATCCATTTCTATCACAACATCGCATAGAGGGCCAAGAAAACTAAGCAACATAAGCTGGTCATTGAGATATAAAAAATACTTTTACGGCCGATTCAGCTTAGATAGGTGGTTTCATTTTTAGGTCCTTCAAACAAGTGATTAAATAAAAACTATACTGAAGGATGTGGGTATATATGAGGAAATCTGGGTATCACAGACATACTGTATCTGAAACTATGATATTATACTGTAGCAATTTACTAAAAAGATCCTAGACACATACACCATCCAAGTGGTGCATTGGGAGTTCTGGATCAGTCTCTGATACATCCTATTGAATATGGGGGATCCCATTATGGGTGCTATGTATGATTAGTTTCAGAAACCCACTTCATCCTTAGGTGATAGGTAGAGGACTCCCACTATTTCCATGAAACATATTGACTATGACAAGGATATTTTTATGGTTGACCCTGTCACAATGCTAGAAATCCCATTTTATAATTTAATTAATAAATTTTATATGCGATATATTAAGGAACCATGTACATCAATGTTAAGGAATTTTCCACATTTTAATACTAAAACGTGTATTAGAACCTACCCGCCCATGCATGAGGAAGTTTAGTTCAAAAAGTGGGCATGGATGATCAATCCAAACAATGACCAGCTATTTATACTAGGGTCCTTCATTTTTGTGTTTCTCAGAGGTTATCTACTACTCAAGCATGATTCTGGTACCAGGGTCTGCCCAATGAATTTCTTAATTGTTTCTCTATTGGGAATCAGCAGGTGGGTTAACATCATTAACCCAATGATGGAGAAGATTTAACATTTTTTGGGGAAAATTAGTGAGGGGAGGCCTCTATACTAGTTGGTGGGTCCCTTCCAAGTTATCTAGGACCGGTTAAGTGCCCAAATTGGGACCTATAGATATATCAACCATCAATAGATCCCAATGGCTAATTTATAGATAAATGTTTAAAGAAAAAATGAGGTAAACATGTCATACTACTGTCTAAAATAAATGATGGATCAACTCAATTATCTTGACTGTTTAACCCATTCTCCATATTCCCCTCCCATAGGTACTTTGGTAAATGATTCCTCAAGAGACTATGCCAGATTGGGGTATATTATTTCATTGATAGAAGGCATCTTAGTTTCTAAGATTATCATAGAACTTATATATGGAGGGTAGACACCCTAGAAATTTTCACTTCAGTTCAACATAGTTCATATGAGTTGTCCTCCAACTATAAACAATGCATGATAAGAGAAAAAGATAATAATAGCATAATAGATCATGACGTTGTTCACTTAAAAGGACACACAATTCCATATCGGACATCATTCTTCCATGGGTTTCAATCCTATACATACCAAATACTATGTTTATGTCAAGATTCGATCTTTTCCGAAGGACTGTAATGCCTCGAAAAATCTAAAGTAAGAATACTTTATTTGATAGGGTGTATGGCACAAAACACCAAGTGCATAAATGGAATATAATATCTAGAGAAATTATAATATATTTTCTATTTAAAATCAATTCAAGGAATTTTATCTCTCACAATGTATATGAAACTGAGTTTAAATACATCAAACCCAAAAATAGGTTTCTTCAATGGATTCTCTTACACATAATACATTGTTCTACCAAACAATAATATATTAGTAAAATATTATTATTTAATATAATAAGATATAACCTAGATGGCAAATTCATAGTAATGAATAGTATTAACTAACATATGAAAATATTTTGTTTAAAAAAATATAAAATGATTTAATTTGTTAGAAATTAATTTGAAAGGTATATATAAACCAAACATATATAAGAGAAATGTTTTTATAAAACTGTATTTTTATAAACCAAAATGTGGTTCCCCCTTTATAAATGAAATAAATTAAAATTAGTGTGTGATATTAATGTGATATATCAATTATATATCCAATAATGTTTTTTTATAATCTTTAATAGATTCTATAGACACATGATAATAAGAATCCCAATTTTACACATAATATTATATATTTTTATTAAGGCATTTTTACTGCAGTTTAATAGAAAACATGTTTTAAATCTATCTTTTTGGTACTTTTATAAATATTATATGTAAAAATAAACCTAATATTTTAAAAAAACATAAAAAATAGGTTACGGTGAGTTTAATTATTTTTCTATGAAGTTTCATTTTTTAATAAATAATGATAAATAATAAATTTTAATTTGAAACTTTTTTTAATCTAATTTTTTAATAGGTATATATTATATTTTTAGTTGATTATAAAGTTTAATTCAATTAATTTTTAAAAATTATTCCAATTTGGGTCATTGGAATCTATTTTATATTGAAATTTAATATAAAAACAGAGAAAAATCATGAACGTTTTTTACTTTTAAAACTTACATTATATACCAGTATATGGGATTAGATTAAATTTAATTTCTACCACATCTGTAATTATATTTTGAAAAAATAGATTCAACATTTGGATTGATACATTTTTTTTGAATTTATAATAATTTTAAATTAGTTTTTTACAAAAAATATTAGTGAAAATAATTAAAATTAATTATGATGAATAAGGATAAATCAAGTTTAACATGGGACTAATCCGTAAACATAGGGGCCAAAATGACCTATAAATTTGTAAATAAGATATTCAATGGTCATAGTTCAGACCAATCACCCATTTTATCAAATCTATACCACTATTGGATAATCATAAAATTAAAAAACATGGTAGGAATTCCCTTCTCTGAATGTTAAAAGAGTTCCACTCATCATCCTTTATAAAAAGACCTCCTCTCCTACCACATCCTCACTTCTCTCAATTAACTTATTATTGAAAAATATTTTCTCATATAGCATCCAAAAATTTCTCCCATCATTCTATATTCCCCACATTGTACATAAATAAATCCAAGTAAGGTTTTTGGTGCAACCGAAAAGGAGTTACCCAAATAAGATGTAACACTTCTTCCCAAATAGTTTTGGAATATTTTCATTAGCCACCCCGAAAACTATTATTATTAGATGATTATATAAAAAATTATCATAAATATACTTTTATTTTTTAGTAAAATTTTTCTACCTAAACCTAGACAGGCTTCTATCTAATGGGTAACGAACTTATGGTCTATGTGTACAGTGAACTACCGCCTCACAAAATGAAGTAGTTCGTTTTTCTATAACACATACCATAGATGGGAATTATGATGGAGAACATTTTATACAAGTTATATATGATATATACAATTTATTTATACATATTTAATTTTTTATATCACATAACTTTACTCTTTCTATTTTGTGATAATACGATGACACTATTTCTGGAAGTCTGGAAAACTACGTTCAAAAAGAAATGTGATTCGATCACTTGATATAGGGAATGTATAAAGGATGGTTTCAATAAAAAATATATGTGACATAAAAAACATATATCTTATATTAATTACATAGTTAAATTTCTTTAAATATATTAAATATAATTTTCTTTCACACCCTTTCACACACTTAAAAAGTGATAACGTTCTTCGTTGATGTGTGGACTACAACCTCCTCGACATGACGTGATTTATTTTACGTCATATGAATTTTATGTATCCATATATGTTATTAACTAATATGGTATTTATTATATAATTATAATTCTTGAATAATTTAATGAACTTGTTTTCATTCCATAATGATCATGGGAAAATGGGAACATTACTCATGATAATGTATGGCCAACAATCTCTATGATGGTAACATTGGTTCAAAATTTTTGACCATATTTAATTAGTGTTTTTAACAGTGTAATTGATATAAAAATATGATAATTATCTCATAATTATTATTCTTGAGATTTTATACAATGAACCCTTGGACCATAGTTTACCTATAGAAGTTGTTCTATACACATAAAAAGAATTTCCTCAAAACACACGATGTAAACTTAATTGTTTAATTAGTTTTGGAAAAAAAATTAAAAATTGAACTAAATGTTATGATAAACATTATATGTTTCTAAATAATTAAAATAAGGTTTCTAATCAAGAATATAAATACACAAAAAATTATTCGGCCACAAGGAAATGGATTTTCATTTCAATTTTTAAATCTGAGAGATAAATCTCACATTCATCATGTACATATTTTTTGTGGTGTATATTATATGAATTTAGATATAATAAATCATTAATAACATTATCTTAGTTTTATTTAGAGCTTTCATTTAATGTTTTTTCTTCACGAGTTTTATGATTTAAAATGTTTCAAAGTGGTACATGACACATTGGAATGTTAAAAGATTATTTTCCTCAAGAATAATTTTAATGATATTTCCAAGGAATTTACATTAAAGAAAATTATATGACCATAGATCAATAAACCCTTAAATCTTACACCCTTATGAATATTCATGAACTTTTTCAATTATTAATAAAACTTTTATACTCTTTGGTACTCAAAATGTTTAAGAAAACATTTCACAGAAAATTTTAATGCATTTTTATCTTTATTATAAGAACCTATTTCCTTCAAAAAACCATGTTTTCCTAAAATGTTTTCCAAATATTTTTTATCCTTTTCAAAAGAATTTATTAATGACATTTCTACCCTACTTCTCTTTTATAAATTTTTTTAATGGAATATTCTTTTCTCTATAAACAAGACATTTTTATAATATTTTTACTATGAAAATTGAATTATATTTTTACCTCATACATAATGTATTAATTTACCCACCGTAGTTTCATATAATTATACTTTTCAAGTTTCAAAATTTATTTTTAATAAACATTTTTTAAAAATTTATTTTCGAAGAAATTTGTTTTAAATTTTTTTTTCAAAACAAAAATATATATTCCCCAATAAAATTTTTGAAATATTTTTTTATAATAATTCAATTAATCAATGATAAAACCCCTTTATTGATACTCTATTTGGGGTATGTTTTATTAATACCATCCTTTCTATTTATATTTGAGTTCTATGATTGATTTTCTTAAGAATACAATTTACATTCAATTCCTTTATTCCTTTTAATACTCTTGAATTATTCAATTTTCCATAATTATTAGAGATTGAATTCCTCATCAGTTTTCTAATATTTAATTTTGGATATGATTATTTCTTAAATCATGTACCATTTTTCATATAGTGTGCACTTTGAAAATTATTTTATTATTTGGAGAAATATTGATAAATTGGTATATTCTATTTAATACACATATTTGATAAGGAATTTTATTTATTTAGATAGTTCAACAAGAGATATTCTTTGGAATATTAGGACACGTGTTAGGGACCATTTAAGAGAATCCCTACAGGTGGGGAAAAAATATTGATGTCCCCATGATTCATTACTTATATCATGGGATGAATGAGTTGGAGAAAAACCCTTTTAGTTGATTCCATGAAGAATCTACAGGTATGGTACATGTTGGGGACAAGTTAAGTTTACCCCCTCGATGAATCAGTACCCTCAAGAGAATAATTTCTTGGCCAAATCAGATTACTTTAAACTATATAGAGAATGTTTCTTGAGGGTAAAGGTACCATGTACCTAGAAAATATGGAACCCAATAATTAATTATTTCCTTTATTTGGATTCTTAAATTATTTAACTATAAGATTTTTCATCGATATATCTATAGAGTCATTTAATTCCTTGTTAATTAATTAAATGAAATGATTTCCATTTTATCACCTTTCCATATTTATTTTTCTGTTTATTTTTATTTGAATGGCCTATGTTTCCATTTATTTTCCTTTTGATTTGATTATTCCAACTGACTCATTACTTATTCCTCTGTATTTTTTCTTTAATTTTCATTTGATATCACCCGTATTATGTTTCACGTCCAAAGGAACTCAAGAAGTATTCTGAGAAAATTATGTAACTATATTCTAGATGAAAGTAGGTTTTAGAACTCTATTTTATTCAGAATAATAATTATGTTTTAATTATTGTATTATTTTATCATATAGGGAACTCAATTATGAAGACTACTAAACTATTCAGTCCATTGTGATGTGATTTACTTGTATCTTATGCAAATGTAATTGAGAAAATACACATGTTCTAGGACTTCATGGTTTGGGATTGTAAAAAGATAAAATTAAAACCCCAGTTCATTTTTAATCCCTAAAAGGTGCCTTTGGTGAGAGGGATTCAATGTAAAATAGTCAGGAATTCCTAGACAAAAAACAGTCCAAGGAAATTAAACATTTTGAAACCCCCATGAAATATTTTGTGGCCCTGGGTTTTGACACCCTAATTTTCGCACTACATATTAAGGTCATGTATCCATCCATCCTCGTGAATCATTTCTAAGATCCTCCAAAAAATTTTACTAGTTAAGGGGTGCTCATTCGGTCAGTGCAATATGGGGCTTTATTAAAAGAGAAAGAGATTTTCTTTAGTGGATTTGGTTGTGTGTCATCACTTGACACTATCTCTTAAAAAAATTAACCTATGATAATGGAATCCCATCATTAGTATCTCTATACCTATGTTCATTCCCTATAGAATCATCATAGATATACCAATAGACTGATCTCAATGAAGAGACTTATGGCGAATGAGAGTAAATTCTATTATATTAGAATATCTTAGGGGGAAATAAAGTAAACCCCCTTTTCATGACTAATGGTGGGGAAATTATGCATTCCCATATGGGGTCGTAGAATCAAAAAAAATCCCAAAGTGTTCCATGGAGGAGGAGGAAGCTTGAACGCAATTTCAACTATCAAAACACACCTCGCATTTGAGGTAGGATCTTCCCACACTAACAATTACCATCACATCAACCTTACATGAGGCTTAGAATTTCTGGGATACTCTGAGAGAACGTGAATCTACTGATGATATTTGTAAAATTCTCCTAGAGGAGACCCTTTACTTGTGGGATTCATATTGATCACTTATCTCACATGGATCTCTACTCGAGAATATCCCCATGAAGTGGATATATATTTTCAAGAAATAGACACCTACATAAACTCGTATAATGGGGGCCTTATTGTTCTGACAGAGTAGTGAATATAGCTATGATACTGATGGGAAAGGTGACAATGATGAAGTGGTGATACTATTTTTTATACCAAGTACTCTTCTTCTTAATTTTTGGACATTGAACCGCCACCCCTGGTTTTTGAGGACTCCAGGGAGATTTAGAAACAGGTTTTTTCCATATAGAATACCCAAAGGGAAATTGATGCTAGGGAGAATATCCCTATGAATAATAGAGTCACCAGAAAGGTCTCTCTTAGGGCAATGGATTATATAGAGGTAGTTCTTGTGGATCCCACCAGAGAATTTCCACCCCTGGTCCCATCCTCAATTCTTTCCATGGTATCCTCTCTATGGAATTTCATGAGGCATCGGTAGGCCTAATAGTTGTGGATATTCATAAGGATATGGATAACATGTGGACATTTCATTTTTTTAATTATTTTTTCTCTTATGTTCCATTATGTTTAGTCTAATCATAATGAATATGAATTATTGTATATCTTGTGATTGAATAGGAATAAATTGATGTGGAGCCCCCATAACCAATTGATTTGGAGGTGAATGTGATACTGTTGATGATAGTTTGTGGAATAGATAGGGTAACTAATAAAAATGAAGCCATAGTGGGTCCCAAACCCAAGGGTGAAAATTTTTAATATCAAAAGACCTCTTCCCCAGTAATGATGTCTAATTTAGAGTTCGATTAATTTGAGCATGTCGAACCTACCTTTTTGGAAATGAATGTAATGACACTATAATTGGTAGGCTAGACTGATAGGTAACCATTAACTTCTAAAGAAATCAAGGAGATCCCATTACCTATAGGTTGAACCATACTAATAAAATAGCCTTTCACTTAACATTGGGGGTGTCTTTAGTGGTCGACGTCCCTGCTGATCATATTTATCCTTCCCCTCAGGGAAGCACTACAACAAAATAGAGAGATATTTAGGCTCGAGGAGATCCAGAATCATCCATCACCCCTAGTTCAATATTGATTATTAATGAGAGATGTTTCTACATGAGAGACATTTTGGAGACCACATACCTTACCAAGACTCATCATGTAACTTGTGTATCTTTATAAGAACTCTAAGTCAACCCGCAGATGGAGGATGTAACATCCATTTGTCTAGGTTATGATAAGACAACGTTGTTTAGGAATACAGATGTTCCTGATAGTGAAGATTCTTCTTCATTCATCCATTCTTCCCCTTTAATTTTTAGGTTTACATGATTACTATTTCTATCATATGATTTTAAAATAAAAGCCACAAACCTCTATGGAAATAAATGATTCCCCAATATCATAACATGTTGTTATCACAATGGAGATGGATTCTATATAAATAATCCATTATGAGGTTACTATATCACATCCCTCCCTATTGAATCTTATTCAGGAATATATTCCACCTTCCAGGAGTGATTTTAAGGCGGTCTAGGTGGATCTAGATAAAATTACCAATTTTCATTGGAATATATAGAAAGATATATAGAAGATGATTTATCAGACACCAATCACAAACATGCAGATAAAACATCCCAAATTACATATACTATTTTCATTTCATGAATATGGGTGTTTGATTATCATCCTATCAATGTAATAGTGAAACAAGTGATTACTTTTTCGGAGAGAACTATAATTCTACACTCTCAACATTCAAACACAGTGTCTATGGCCTATCTTTCCACATCCAAGAAGATCCTTCATAATTAAGTTGTTGAGCATGTTAGGATATCCACATCATGACAAAAGAAATTTGTAGAGCATGGGACCTTAGTGTTGTGGATTCATCAATATGTGGAATAGAGGGTGGAGGTAATGGAAACTGATGTTAACATTGTATTAGATTTGTTGATCCATAGAGAACATGGACCAAGAACTAATCCAACTTTTTGAATCTATTAAGTAGGCCCGATAAACACACTGTCCTACACACCTTGAGATACTCTAAGATGTGGATGATACTCCATTCTCATTTAATAAAACTAAATATTTTTTCCATGCATATATTATCCTTTATCATTTCTTACATTTACAATCAATCATAACTTTTAATATTTTTGAAAGGAAACTTCCAATGGATATCAATTTCAATTGAAACCCATGATAATAAAATCAACCTGAACTTTTTATGTTCGAATTTTTTCAAGATCAGATGGACTGAGCGAGTGTAGGTTTGACTTTGTATATAGTTTCAATAAAAACCACACAATATTTTTTTTTTCTATTACTACAATTTTTTTTTCTTAGTCTATAATGGCATGGGATTAGTGATCATAACATGAATTTTTGCTCAGATTCAATTTTCTAGTCTTTTACCTAACATGTTTTGTGCCTTCTTAATTTTTGATTGCTTGATTGTTTCCAAAACCATAAAAAGTGTATGATTAGAAATATAGAACAATTTTTTTTCCTAGGAACCCTTTAAGGGTCTTCCAAATGTTATGTTTTTTCCTTTTTTGGATTGTTTAGAGAATTGTAAAGTGGACTAATAAAACTATTATTTTCATTTAAACAACCTAAACCATGAATTATGGGGTGAGGACCCTAATAGGACTATCTGGATGAGAATTCCGTAATATTTATCAAACAATAATTGTGAGATTTTCTTGGACATTGTTTTTATAATATCTAAATATGATAAATAATATGATGAAAGTACATGAGGTGTAACTATAAGAATAGTTTCTAGAACGAAATGTTTTGGGGAATACAACGATAGGAAAATAATTTCTTAGGGATGAAGTTTCATTTTGATGACATGACATTTTTTGGTAAACATATGCAGGGCTAACTGGGAAGTATTATGCATTGTCAAACTATTTGTACCTCAGTACAAAAACACTACATTTCAAATCGTCATGTAATTTGTAAAAAAAAATATTTTCCCATGAATAATATAGGTGTCTTTTGAAGGGAATTATGTCTGAATATGATGTGGGAATCTATATCATCTCTATCCATGAATGAAACCCCATTCCAACCATAATATTACCTTTTTAATGGAGTTTTGGATCATATTATAGTTTAATGTCTTACATCAATGATGTCGACCATGAATTTTAATGACTAATAGGGAGGATGTTTAATAAATACATTTTAATGTCACTAGGATTTGACTGATCGATTAATGATTTTCATTGTTCTTGGCAACCCATCCAAGAATATCCTATAATTATTTTTTATAAAGGGGAAATTTTTTATGTTTAAACCTAGTGGTTTCTAAATATAAGGTGTGATATGGGATGGAATGTTTTTTGGGGCATACTAAGGAAGGAAAAGCCTATTGTGATGAAAAAGTCTCTTTTTAGAGGCCTTTTGTGGGATACTAGTACGCAGCCAACCTGGGAATATTATGCATAGTCAAAAAAAGGTTTCCTTTGGAAACCAACCCTATATTTTATATGTTTTAAGAGGTTTATATTGATTCATACTTCCCATGAAAATTATTTTGGTATGTGAAAGGATAGTTTCGAAACATGAAAGGATAATTCTATTTTGAATTTTTTTAGTGAATAGATAGAAATGATTGACATACAAAATTCTAATTCATACGTAGTACGAAATTATTTTTTTATTATAGATATGAATGATATATAATTTCAATGAATCACTATGTATATCTAAAATATTAGAATCAATTTGTATATAGTTCTAGGAGGTTTTTCCCACACATCAATCAAACTCTGGTATGTGAAAGGGGAATTTTTAGGTGAATACCATATCATAAATGTGGTGTGGATCATATTAGATGATCTTATATCGGTATAGATTATTTATAGGAGGAAGGGATATTTTTTTATTGTGTCCATACTTGGATATAATATTCATGTGTTTCGATATTTCCCATCAAAGAAGGAATAAACCCATACATTTTTCATATAAGGTTCCACATGTAGTTCTGACTCATGAAAATGGAAATAAAATACCTATGTTTTTATATGGATGGAACCGAGAATATATATTTTCATTTCATTGTATACCCTAAAGTGTAGGGAATCAATCCACACATAGTTATGGGCATTATTCAGTTTTAGTGTGAAAAATCTCTTTTGCAGGTCTAACCCATACACAAGAGAAGAGGTACTTTTTATGTCTTGGGGGACCGAGTATTGAACATCCAAGTGTAACTAAATATATCATCATAGAAAAAATCAATTCATAAGTATTTTCTAGGAATATCATAGTTTAGTTTCATGTGAAAAAGACATTATCAAATTATTTTAACATAACGCGGAAAGGAAGATATAGAGTCTTGTTATTTTTTGTCATACATATAAGACCATTTATCATCTAAAGAATGAGTAATAAGTGGCGCATAAATCACAGATTTTCTAATTTTCTTTATACATGAGTGGAATGATGGTTTAAACCATGTTTTTAAGGATTCTAAGATCTAGAAAAATTCCATGGGGGAAAACTCCTTCAGATTATAATGATAGAAGATGCCTCCCGAAGGAAATAATTTTTCGTTTGGTGGATAGTGTATTACTATTGTATAATTATATAGATATAACTAGGATATATTGTTCATAGTTAAACAAATGCATCTTTAGCACCTTTCTCCTCCATTTTTTTTGTCCAATGAAAGTTTTTAGAGATCTGATATTACTCGTGGGTTAAAGTATGATGGATGGAAGGACTATGTTTGGGTACACATGAATTTTTATACCACAATTGACCATGGAATGTGATGTTCCCTATATATATTTGATTCAAATGTTGGTGGAACATTATTTTTCCCTTGATACATCCCTGGATGGGGAACCCAAACACGAGGTCTCCTACATAGATAAATATTTTCAAGATGGATATGGGAATATTTTTCTTTTTTATTTACCCCATGGTTGGGACTTAGACATGGGGCATATAAATCACTACATATCTGATGAAAATTATAATGAAGATATACATTTTTCTTTAGGTTCCATGATGCTTAATTACATGTAGGTAGAATAGTCAACATGATGTTTAATGTCATTCTTTATGGACATAGGTTTATCGACGTGAAGAGTAAATATTGAGGTCATAACCAAGATTAAGACTTGGGTGTCACTATGTATCCTATGATGGAAGGAATCAATACATACATAGTTCTTAAAGACATATAATGTGCCTTTTAATGTCTATCTAATATGACTATGGCGAGCCTCATGTGTATTGATACAACTTTTCCACACAGGGAACCCCCTATTGAAATTCCCAAGACCGTGTGATCTATGCTCAATGTGAGAAATAATTGGTTGAAAATTCTTGTTACACCACACAATGGTTATACAATAAAGGATATGGAAATTTTTATTTCAAGGATTCTAGATGAGTATTGAAGATCTTGGCATCCTTGTGTGTTTCAATATAGTGAAAATCCAAAAATATGTTATTCATGAAATTGAACCCTATGAAGGTCTGACTCCTACACTAGGAGGGGGAATTATTACCTTTGATTGTTTTAATTGTTGGGAATAAACCGAGGATTGGACACTTATTCATCACTATGTATCATCTAGTGTTTGAAATCATGCCAGAAATAGTTTTTCAAGCTCTTCCCTATATAGATCTGACTCTTATACAGGTAGAGGGAACTTTTCATCAAATGGACCTGTAAATAAGAAAGGCTTTAGAGAGCCCTGAATATATTTATTTTGTATGTAGGTGAGGGACATTTCGTATTTTTATGGATGTTCCTAGTACATGAAGTCTAGGAATCACTTTCTAACTCTTCAAAATGAGAATCAATCCACACGTAATTCTTGATGAGTATTCCCAGTGTAGATCTGACTCGCACATAAGGAAGAGGGAATTTTTTATCCTAATTTGTGGATTGACATGGGATTCAAAATACGATAATCACTATGTATTCTATGATGTCATGAATCCATGAATTTGTTGTTTTGAATGAAGAATATTTATTCTAGTCTGATTTGAATGTAGTGGGATCATTTTTGGGCATTTTTTGTTGGGTTAAGGACATAGGATCTGGATGTCACAATGTATCTCCTCAAAAAAATAATCAAGGCACACATAGTTCATGATTAACCATATAGTTTATTGTCTTGTGGTATGGATAATGGGTCACACAATGTGAAATAAGTATCGTTACATTATGTCCCATTAATAGATATTTGGTCATCCCTATATATCCTATAAGGGCAGGAATCGAGAAACACATGGTTTTTATGGAAATTTCGCTACGTAGGTGTGACCCTTCTGTAGGGAGGGGGTTTAATTTTGGAGGGGCTAGAATAGGATGTAAAATATAGGAAATTCCAAATATATTTTGTGGATTAGAATCATGCTGTACATAGTTATTGAATACATCATGGTAGAAAAAAGATGTGGGGGCAGTGTCCTCTCTACTGTGAATATTATGGTACAATATAGTTTAACATGTTACCATGAGGGAAACTATTTCATGCAGTTTATTGCCTTATTTCATGGACCATGTACTATTCTTTTTCACATCATGTGATCTAGACTATTATGTAATTTATGTTATAGGAAGGATGATTTTTTGGACTAGTGAAAAACATAATCCCAAAGTGAAAGGGTCCATGAGGCCAAACAATGGTAATAAAATAAGCTTAGGAATTGCTGTTAATTTATGGTTGGGCTGAACAAAAGAGGTATAGGAATCGCTGCAAATCACATGAAAACATGAATAAATCCACACATAATTCTTGATAAATATACTCCCTATGTAGATCTGAATCTCACTCGAGGAAGTGGCCATTTCATCATTATCATACAAATATATAGATCATGTACTGAGAATCATAGATTGGGATAATGATTTCTATAGATTTTAACCTCATGTAGTGAGAACGTTAACTTCTAGGTTAAGGTTATAGAGTTTTGATCATGGAGTGATAACTCGAAAAAGGGGCATTCATAATGTGGTGGCCTAAAAAATGACGTGAATATGGACCATGGATTCCCACACACCTCATATTCCTTCATGAGGAGTCTTGATCATAGTTTTAATGTCACATTACTTGGTTTTGGACACATATTATATCATCATTTGGATTGTATAATGGATATTATGAAATTTATGTTTATGCATCCTGGACAATCTAAAATTCTGTTTATCCTCATGGGATAAGGGTGATCTTCCATAAAGTTTAACGTCATAAGATCAGGATGATCTACCATAGTGTTTAATTTCCTATGATCAAGACGATCAATTATTCATTTTAACATCATGTCATCAAGATGACATACAATTCAATTTAATGTTGTGCAATGAAAATGATATATCATGTGGTTTTCCATCATGCAATCAGGATGATTGTTTCTTCTAATTACACAAAATAAATCTTCGGGGACCTTGCATTGGCGAGATCCTTTATAATATTTCATTCCATGGTAATCACAAAATAAGATCCACAGAATTAAACCATATATATGTTGTAATGTCTCTCCCATTTTATCTTTAACATCATCGGTTTCATTCCTTGTATCATTAGAGTCATGTGGTCCAATACCATCTCTCCATCAGGGAAAGATTAGAGTTAAACAATTTTTTTTAATGATTTCCTGATATAGTTTTTTCAGACTTCCAAAGGATTCAAGGTACGCAATATTCTTTAATCTAGTCACTCGTATTCAACAAGTAATTTCGGGTATTTCTCATATGTCGATAACTTATTTCAAATTGAAACATGGATTGATGGAAATTTAACATTGATGGGATGGAATACCTCTATCCTGTATACTAACAATTATGGGGTCTCCTGTGTGGAATTACGGGTCATATTTTGGTAATCCCATAGGGCATAAAATATTTTTTTAATAAGATTTTTAACCATATCTACCATCTTCTGGAGTATATTTTACAGGATCTTATTAAATGCATCTATCTACCCATTATCCATAGCATGGTAGTGGGATTAATGGAAAGTCTTGATTTCATACTCATAATATAGCTTCTCCAATTCAACAGAAAAGAAAATTGGTTACATTTCCTATTAGTATTGTATGAGGGACACCAAATTTGGTGATGATTTTGTCTTTCATAGAGCTAAAAATGTTATTTTTCATGAATTATTTATAGTGTATAGATTCATACTACTTGGGGAAAAAGTTAATTTCTATAAGGTTGTACATAAAATTCCTGGATATAGTTGCAGAATATATTCTCATGATTTCTATTCCCCACCTAGAAAATGGATAGGTTTACTATATTTTTGAAAAAAACATTTTGTGATGGTGAATGAGTTGGTATGATCCTCAAAGGATATCCACTTCTTTTGAAAACAGTGCAAACCTACATTAGAGTGGGCCCTTTGTACCTAAGGTTTTGGATTAGGTGGGATAGCTTGATTCATAACTAGTGATCCTCGTAGTCTCTAGTGTTCATTTCCATCATGAAATAATCAATATATTATCCATAAATGCACCTGATAATTACCCCATCAGGGATTTTCTTATAGAGGACCATTTGGTTATTTATTCCATTATATAGAATAAAGTTAATTACTCATCCTCAAATTTTCTATCTCATATATTTCTCTAGTAGGATCTCTCCCTATTTTAGTTATTTCATAATGGGTAACATCTAGCAGGCGGTAGGACCATACATTTTTGGGATGTGACTAATCTCATTGATTTCTTACATGTCATTCTAAATGAATGGTCACACCATCTAGTAGTGTGAAATTCTAATGACTGTTTCAGACTTCTCATGACTGAATAGATCTATGGCTACATTTTTTAGAGCATCATCATTGACATTCTATGACTGGGGTACATGATTCACTATCAGTTCCAAAGGGCATTTTTTCCACAGTTCTACAAAATTGGTTTACCAGACGACTTAAGTCTTCCTTTTTGAAAACACTATTTTCATTGAATTTTTTGATGATCTATTATGAATCTCCATTTAACTAAAATTGATTTAATTATACAATAAACTCTATCTCTGGCACATTAATGATAGATTCATATTCTAATTCATTATTCATGTATCCCTTTAAAAGTAAGGAAGTCCTTCCTTTAGTGGGTATATGAGAATGAATTCAAACCCCACATTATTGAGCTTGTGGTCTTCCATATTCTTTTTTGTTGGGATTATAAATGCACCAAAAAAATTCATTTACCATATCCGGGGCCCCACTTGAGAAAATAAATTTTCTCATTGGGTAGTTCAGTATTCAATGATGTTGTTTCTATTGAGGGGTGCTCTTCTACAAGATCTGATAATTTTGGGAATTTCAATACTTTTTATGTCACAAACTGAATGGAAAACTGTTTTAGGATGACCCCCACTATGACAATAATTTGATCTAAATATTACCACTAATAATGTATTTGTGTAGGTTACTACGTGTGGAAAAATGGACCTAGTGATTCTATATGTAGTGCCTCAATTTCTAGACAATAATGATAAGCTCTAGACAACTCTTCATGATATATGAATATTTATTCTCTTCATCAGTCATGGTATGTCTAAAGTAATGGAGATTTATTTGGATTCTAGTGTCATTATTTTGCTTGAGTAAGGTTCCGAGTGATCTCTTGAAGGCCATCACATACAAAATAAAATTCATTCATTCGATGGTTGTATCAGCATTGGTGGGATCAAGAGATGTTTCTTGATATGGTTGAATGTTTACTAGAAATAATTTTTTCTCCAATATGTTAATCGATTTTTCATCAAACTGCTGATGGGGAAAAATTCCCACAATGTTGGCTATGAAGCATCAGAGGTAGGCTATGTTTCATTGATGTCCTCTCAACAATATGTGGTTTTTAATAAGTGACATGGCAAGGATATCCTTTTTTCTTATATTTAACTTCGATTCTATGATAGTTTATGATGAATATGAGAAATTTCCTAAAACTAAAGCTGGAATAACATTTAAAAGGGTCCAATTTCATATTTTTTCTGCCACAATTTGTTGAATATAATTTCAATATTGACTATATGTTCCATAAATATTTGATATTTTACCATCGGGTCATCAATATATCATTCAATGAAACTTTCTAGGGAGTGTTTTTAGATTCGATATATGGAATATTGGTACATTGCGCATAAATTATTTAAGCAAAAGGGAATTACCAGATAGAAAAATAATCATTAGGGGCCTGAAGGTCATCACTTATTTATCATCTTTGACAATTCATATTTTAATATATCTTGAATAGCCATCTATGCAGGATATGGATTGATTTCCAGTATTTACATCTATCAGTAGTTCTATGATCAGAATTGGAAAATCATCCTTAGATAAGTATCGATTAAGGTCTCTAAAATCAATTAAAACTCTAATTTTCCCTTTATTCTCTTTAATGGGAATGATATTACCCATCCAATTAGGATATTATACCTCCCAAATTTATTTTAATCCGATAATATTTTTAAATTCAGATTCAATTTGGGCAGCATGTGTGAGGTGAATCATTATGGCTTCCTTCCAATAGACTTGGTTGTCTTATAGAGGGCCTAATTGATGATTTGGAACTACGGGATCGAGGCTTGAAATGTCTACATATTTCTAGGTGAATACATCCCAATTATTCATTAGGAAGGAGGTATATAAATTTTTCCCCTCAATGGACATTGTAGCAATAATCAAGGTGGGTTATGAGTCTTCTTCTATTCCAAAATTTATTTCTCTAAAATCTTCAATAGTGGTAGAGATTCCCTCCTCAAATGATGGAGATAAATCTATAAGGACTTCCTCCCCCTCCTCTTACTCCTCTATATCTTCTTCCTCATAATATTCTTCCTTTTGATCCATAGCGAGAGAATGTCATATGATAAGTTCTTGAGAGTCCAAAGGGGACTCGATATCATGATATTGAAAAGTTGAAGAAACTTCCTCCCACCCAGTTATCATCATGGGATTTACTTGAATCTCTGGAGAAGATGGATTTGGGATTAATAAGAAGTGTCTTTTTTCAATTTTGATTAATGAGAGATCTTATTCTGTCTTAGATGATGAGGCAAGGATTTCCTGGAGGTTTTGGAATGGAATGAAGGCATTTTTTTATAAGAATTCACCAGTTTATAGGCTATCAAAAAACATTTCAACACTACTAGACCAGGAGGTCATGTCTAAAATCAGAACGATATCCAAATTTGAATCTTAAATTAGGCTCATATGGTCAATATGGTAGTTAGGCAGAACATATTATTTGTCAATATGTTTTACGGGGTTAGATGAGGACATTTCCATACCATTCGAGGTAGTTTTCTATGTAAAACCATCGAATAGGGGTTTTTTCCTTTACCAAGATAGAATGAAGCATAAATATAATGCACTAACAAGGATTTGAATGGGGTATTATCAGTGTTCAATATCCAGATTTTTTTCATTACTGTAGTATATAATGCATTGAATGTACAATGAGGGTATTGTCATGTGTTGTTGCAACCAGGGCCTTAGAAGTAAAATATTGAAGGTCACATTCTCCAAAAATACTATAAATTCTAATCCAGATATGAGGTCTCTAAATTTTTCCTTGATATTTATTTTTTCCAATGGGTTATGGTGTCATTGTTCATACCCATGTAGTCTTATGGGGGAGGCACTATGTTTTCTAAATTGTAGACCATATAGAAATGAGTTCAAATGGTAATAAAGAAAACCCCATATCCATTCTCACCCATTAATTTTCACATATCCACACTATTTAACATGTTAGACACATACATTGTTCTGTTGTGTCCCTATATAAGGGAATAATTGTGTTGATCTATGAAGGATATAACCACATGAAATTGCATAGGATAGGTCTCTGTTCGATAGACTTCAGCTGTATCCAAATCAGATTCGAAAACCTGGGGTCTTAGAAAATCCTATATGAGTGCTTCCCTAAGGGATTCTTATAACCTCAAGGAATCTAGGATTGATTTCATGGACATTACTGAGGGTAATTTTTTCAAGATTTCATATTTATGTTCTAATTTCATGCACTCCCTTTTGTGGGGATTCTCTTATAATGTAACTTTAGGAACACAAGTGTTTGATTTATATGGATCGGCCCTCGAATCCTGATCTAAAGGTGCTCTTATCCTTAGTTGGTTGGGTCGATCAGGTCTTTCAGCAAGCTGAGGGTGATGGTATTATCATTCTTCTTCTGATCAATACTACCAACTGATAAGGTCATGGGGGATTTTATACGATGTAAGAGAATTTTAATACTCCAAGAGAACTTTCGGATGGGATCTTCAATGAGATTTTTCAACACTAATATTATGAGTAAGGGTACTACTATAAGTATATATTCTTTTATAGCTACTCCTTCCCTGATATCTTTGGCTCATGTGGATTCTTCCTTTGGTTCCCCAATTGGATTCATGGAACTTGGGTTCATATTTGTAACACACAGTGATTTTATGAGAAGTATTATTTTAAATTTATTTGATATCTTGTGTTGTATGCTACACCAAGATTATCTTGCTCTATACGCAACACCGTATTATCTTGCAGTATACACAACACTTTTCTTGGATCGTGTTACACAAAATTTCATGTTCGCAACATTGAGTGTATATATATATATATTTAATGTAAAAATGAAATATGGTTTCATTATATTATACACAACAACAAATGAACCTTTCACTACATGCAACCCTTAATTGGCTTGCATTACACGCAATCACGACCTTCCATGACAGCGTGTGTTGTACGAAATACCGAGTTTCACTAAACAAAGATATGTTATTAGAATGTTATATAAACTAGCCATTATGAATAGTAATACCCACTTTTTGAAATTTTATAAATTTTATCTTTCAAAATGGACTCATTTTTGTATTCGAAATATCGAAATTAGCCTAGGGTAAATTTTTGGTATTTTTCTAAAAACTTGCAATTTTTGTTGAATAGGGAAAACACAAAGTTATTGATAAAAACTGACTTTTTATTTAAATAATCATGTATTTTATTTAAATTTATTTTTGGTCAAAATAGATACATAATACCTATATAAGTTCAATTTAATTCATTGGAGTAAGTTTATAATAATTTTAGAGATATAAAATTATTATTGAACTTTTCACCGTCTTTTACCCACCTCCTAGAAGAATTTGAAAATTTACATAGATCATAATTTTACCACTTCTGTGAGTGGAATTTCAAAAATCCGGGAGACACTGTTAATATCAAGGAGTAAAACGTGGTTCAATAAGATAAAAATAAATTTTAGTGAATAGTAACTCTTTACTTTTATTTACCACAGTTAAAAGTAAATAGGGTAATTAAGGGTAAAAATGATATTATTATTACCCTAACACAAGTCCTAATTCTATTGGATAAGTGTAATTCGACAAAAAAAACCTTATGAATAAAATATTACCCTTTAGGTCAACTTGGATTAGATTAGGACATTTATTATTATTTTATTTTAAAAAGAGTTAAAATAGTTAATATCAATGTTTAACAACTAAAACATCTTTAATATAGGGTTATACATAGGATAAATTAGACTATAAGTATTCATTATAAAGATACAAATATTTCCTACATAATGGTATTTTATTTATAATTTTTAGACATAAAATAAGTTAAATTATTTATGACACAATGATGATGTAGTAATAACCTAATTAATGAAATATTAACATAATTGATATTATAAATAACCAAATAAATGTAATTTGAGACTTTTTTTGAATTAAAATAATTTTATAGATTAATATGACATGTTATTATTGATTTAGTTAACTTTTATCGAACTAATCATGCTGTTATAATTTTCACAAAAATGAATTACCAAATACTATCAAAATTGACATAAAATAGTTTATAAAACAAATATTATATTATTAATTTTTATTCTATTATTAAAAATATAAGGTTTGAAAAATGACTTATATAAGGTTATATATATTAATAATGAACCACTTGGGGTTAGTTTGGCTTGTTATAGTATGTTTATTAACCATATAGTTTAAGAAAAAACAAGAAGACACGGTAAACGTTAAATTATTTAACTTAGAGTTAAATCAAAATGATAAGGTTACAATAGTAACCTAAACTTGTCTAAAACATATTGGTTTAAAGTATTTAGACCCATAACCACTTTTATCTTCTAAATAAATCAATTTGGATCTATTATGAACCCAATATGAATTTATTATAAAATAATAATTTAATTTTTTCCTAATGTGCCCCTTTCCTCCCTTATAAAAGGGAACCTCCTCCCTCTGCTCTTTACAAAATTTTGAGCCTTCAAGATCATAAAACCCCTACCCATTTCCCTTATCAACTTCCCTATAAACATTATAGAGGTTCTGGGATCCTCAAAAGACCAACTCTAGTAACATAAGAGGAATCATAAAAGAGGTGTGTCGACGAATAGGTAATCTCTTTTACCGATTCTTTCAAGAGTCCTTCTTCTTCAAATTCTTCTTATTTAGATGTATTATTATAAAGTAATAACATCAGTATCACTCATATAATGATATGTTATTATAAATATGAAACAACCCTATTTCACCTTCTATCCATCCTACATAAAACGAAATCACTGTGCGTGCGTACGTACGTAATACCATCTCCACGATGTGGTATAATCTGTTTTTCCACCACCACCTTACTTGGATGTGTATAATGGTGTAAAGAATAAAAATATATAGTTATTATAACATCATAATGATTCTAAGATATTATATCATCTGCTCCAATTCCATTCAATAATTATGGGAATGATATCATCGCTCGTGCGTACGTACTGATTACTGTCTCCACAACGCGATGAGATTCAATCTCTATGTTAACCATTCAAGAATGATTATAATGTATATATAATGAATAATAATGAAATATATGACATACCAAATATAATGTATTTATGTATATATATATATATATTTCATCTACTAACTTCCATTCAATTCATTAAGGAAAGGAAAATAGTGTTCATGCGTACGTACGACCTACCATCTCCATGAATGGTGTATTTCATTTCATTCATCTATATGTTATATATATGTATATATAATGAATATATATGATATATAAATCATGAATTACATTTTGGAAGTAATTAAATAATTATATAAGTTATAATAATATCATGATCAACATGTCCAAACAAGTACGATAAATGAAACAATTTTACCTAAAATGCTACTTTAACATGGAATTTACAAAGGAACTGGTAATATAAAGTCATAAGTGAGCCATATATGATATCATAATAGTAAATATGATTCTATAATAAGTCAATGACATTGATTAAATCATTATAAAAGTTGTTCAGATACGTATGAAGCATATCAGACCTAAGGTAAGGGATAATTATGTAATCTTATTTTTATCCGAGATTGTTTATATGTAAGTTTTTACTGGGGTTATATTTATCATCCATGTTACTATTTTATAAAAATTGTTTCACGTGTGTTTAAAGTCTTTTTTACCCATTTTTTACTCTTACTACATGGTATGTAAGGAATCATTCTTTTGATTACCATACGAGGTACTTTTTGACTTTTATAACAAAAGTACGAGGACAATGTTTTTTTAAATTATATGGCATGAACAGATTTTTACAGTTTCATAAAGAATTATTTCAATGAATATTCCTCTACAAAATTTCATGATTATTTTCAAAAAAATCCTTTTCATTAAAATTTCATGGCATTTTTTGAAAAGAAAATGATTTTGAAAAAGAAAGTGATATTTTCCTCAAAAATTAATTTCAAGTGTTTTGTCAGAACTATTTTCCATCTAAGATGATATTATTTCATATGTGTATGTTTCAAGTATAATGTCTCTATGATTTACCTATATTAATTTATCTTATGATGAAATTATATCCATTTTTTTATAAGGATTGTGTTATTATGGGATTATGATTATGAAACCTATTTTATTCTTTGGGTTATGATAAATGATTTATGTTTATGTTGTGGAAAACGTAAGAATGATTTCATTATGAGATGGGTAGGACCTATATCACCCTCCATTTAATTGGGTAAATATTTATATCTTAGGAGATAGACATGGTTGGAATGGTATGTTAATCTGGTTCATTGATACAGGACTGGAATGAGGAGTGAAATCGATTCAGAAAGGGACTTTGTCCACTAAGATGGTCTTGGCAGCAATGCATTGGATACTATGGAAATCATATCATGTGTTTAATGGTTTCCACAATTACATGTTTTATTCCCATGATATTTTATCATGATTGATGGTCCTTTATGATATATGTCTTACGTACATCCATGATTTATGTCATTGCTCAATATTTTGATGTTTACATTTTATGTTCATGTTTTTTGCATTCAAATATTTATGGATTGTTTGAAGTTACCTATGTTTACCCTTATTGAGAATTTGAGCTCACCCTTTTTATGTTTTCTTTTCCCCAGGATATAAAGAACGGTTTCAGGTAAGAAAACAAAAGGGGAAGATCTTTCACCACGATTAAAAGATTATATTCCGAGTTTCCAAAGACACTAAACTATTACAGTCCATCGGTGTATGTTGTATTTATTTATTAAGTATTCTGAAAAAGTAATGTAATGTCCATGTATGTTAGGATTTGGGTCTCTACAGTTGGTATCAGAGGAAAGGTTAGTCAACCTTTGAAAACTAGGATGAGAAAACTTTAGTGAAATCCAAGGAGATATTTCTAAGGTATGACTAGGGATGTCCCTAAGGTTAAGTATACGTATAGGTTATCGTACTAGAATTACGATAACGATATTAGAATTAAACCCAAGATGTTATATATTGAAGGTACTCCCCCTTTATTATGTTGTTTTCCTAGCATGATATTTCCCTCTCATACTATTCTTTTTGGGTTTTAGAAAATGGCTGGAAATAGGAAGATTCATGATAATAGAGGATATGATGGAAAATGGAATGATATTATTCATGATCAACCAAATGAAATGGGATTTGGAAGTCCAAACATCATTATTTTTCTTAATCAACAATCTCATAATATGATCGATAATCTCATCCTCGGTAAGTATCCCGACTCATCTAATAAGAGAAAGATGGAGTTTCATGATGATCATAGAGGAAAGAAAGTTAAATTTCCCTCATTTAAATCATGTGGGAAGAGGCATCAAGGAGAATGTTTCAAAGGAACTGGAAGAAGGTTTGGGTGTGGAAAAGAAGGACACAAAGCCAGTAATTTCAAAGGAAACGGTTCAGTTAACACCATGGGCAAGGATAATGGTATTTCTACGACATCAACATCAATTAAATGTTTTAAATGTGGAATGTATGGGCATTATGCAAACCAATTACCTAAGGGAAAATCTCTTGAAGAGAATCATCATGGTTGTATGAGTAGTATTTATATTCATAAAAGAAGTGTTGAGGAATAAAATGATGAATCTTGGTAAATGGTTTAAGAAGGTAGTGGAATGATTTATGTTTATTAAGAGTTATGTTTTATCGGTAATGGTACTATGGAATAAAGACACATCTAAGGATTTTTACACTATTGTTTTTCCTAAAGTATTTGAAAGAATATGTTGAATGGTACCAGTAACCATGAAAGGTTATTTAGATATTTTCGGAAAGAATATTATATGCGCATAATAAATGTATAAGGATAAAATGAAATTATTGATAGTATTCATGAGCTCATGACTGATATACGGAGAATGTGATATCATGGTTTGAGTATATAAATTTTTTTGATTTTGGTATGTGGAATGAGTTAACTTTTGACAGATTTCATGTTTTACCTAAGGTTCTATGGTAATTAATTTTTCAAAAGAATACATGATTAATGTATTCACATGTTTGGAATGTGATCAACAAGATATATCTTATGATATATGGGGGATAAATGATGGTATTAACGTGCTTGTTATATGACCATTCTAGTAATCGTTCTCTATATACTATGAGTTTGGAAAGAAGTATTTTGGATAAGTGTAAAGATTGGAATGGATTATGTTGGAAATCAGATAGTATTTTTTAAGGCTAAACTTCTTTCGATATTATTTCTGTAATGTTATAATAGTGTAGTTTTAGAAAAAGGACAACCTGCAGGACGTGTGACAACCCGTCATGTCGGACAAGGCTATAGGAATCGAACCCACAACCGAATTGTGACTTGACTTTATCGCCTACCACTAGCCTACAGAAAGTCCCTGGTTAGTAGAAACCAGTTTCATTTTATTAAGTGGTATGATAGACGAAGTATAAGTCCATTTTTTGAACCATATACAATTAATCTCACCATAATATGGACTTATAAAATTTGCTAACCTTATGTTTGAGATAGATGGAATGACCTATCATTCTATCGCATGATCAACTAATACGTGATGAAAGGCAAATTCAACTTCATTTCATTAAGATATGATGTGGAAATTTTTTAAGGCACAAACAATAGTATGATTGTACCAAAATCAAGTAAGTATTTATTTTAATTAAAAAATACTTCAAAATTAGGGAAATGATCTTGAAATCCAAAACATTTTTCCTAGTGACCTCATATATGATGAATCATATTGTACCTTATATCATCATAGATTTATGGCTTGGTGATTGTTGGCTTTGTCATAGCCATGTCCTCTACCACTCTTCATTAGAAGTTGATGGTTATATTTCGCTTCTATATCCATATTTTCACCTATGTTGTCCTATGTCGAAACCCAGTACTGAGTTACTTTAGGTGACCGTTATGATTCTAAAATTCCTTTTTAAAATGAAGTTTTAGTATTACTTTTTACGATGTGAGTTTTTATGAATGAAATTTCCATGTAGTAATCCATTTATAACCCCGACGAATTTCGAGAGCGAAATTCATTTAAAGGGGGTAGAATGTAACACCCTGAGATTTTATGAGAAGTATTCTTTTAAATTTATTTGATGCCTTGTGTTGTATGTTACACCAAGATTATCTTGCACCATACACAACACTGTATTATCTTGCAGTATACGCAACACTTTTCTTGGATCGTGTTACACAAAATTTCAAGTTCACAACATTGAGTATATATATATATATATATATATATATTCAATTTATAAAAGAAATATGGTTGGATTATATTATACACAACAAAAAAGAAATATTGCAGTACATGCAACCCTGACTTCGCTTTCATTATAGGCAATCGCGAACTTCCATGATAGCGTGTGTTGTACGCAATACTGAGTTTCACTAAACAACGATATGTTATTAAAATATTATATAAACTAGCCATTATGAATAGTAATAACCACTTTTTGAAATTTTAAAAAAATTTTCTTTCAAAATGGACTTCATTTTTGGATTTGGAATATTGAAATTAACCAAGAGTGAATTTTTGGTATTTTTCTAAAAACTTTCAATTTTTGATGAATATTGAAAACACTGAGTTATTGATTAAAACTGAATTTTTATTTAAAAATTAATATATTTTATTTAAATATATTTTTTGTCAAAATAGATACATAATACCTATATAAGTTCAATGTAATTAATTGATGTAAGTTTAAAATAATTTTAGAGATATAAAAATTTTATTGAACTTTTCACCGTCTTTTAGCCACCTACTAGGAGAATTTGAAAATATACATAAATATTAATTTTATCACTTCTGTGAGTGGAATTTAAAAAATCTGAGAGACACTGTTAATATCAATGAGTAAAATTTGGTTCAATAAAATAAAAATAAATTTTGGTGAATAGTAACTTTTTACTTTTATTTACCACGGTTAAAAGTAAATAGGGAAATTAAGGGTAAAAATGATATTATTATTACCCTACCACAGGTCAAAATTCTATTGGATAATTGTAATTCGACCAAAAAAAACCTTAGGAATAAAATACTACCCTTTATATCCACATGTATTAGATTAGGACATTTATTATTATTTTATTTAAAAAATAGTTGCAATAGTTAAAATCAAAGTTTAATAAATAAAACATTTTTAATGTAGGGTTATATATACGATAAATTTGACTATAAATATTCATTAGAATTATAAAACGTTATCCTACATAATGTTATTTTATTTATAATTTTTAGACATTATATATGTTAGTTTATTTATGACACAATGATGATGCAGTAATTACCTCATTAATAAAATATTAACATAATTGATATTATAAATACACAAATAAATGTAATTTGAGACTTTTTTTTGAATTAAACTAATTTTATCGGTTAATATGACATGTTAGTATTGATATAATTTCCTTTTTTCGAACTAATCTTGCTGTTATGATTTTCACAAATATCTATTACCAAATAGTGTCAAAATTGACATAAAATAGTTTTTAATACAAATATTATATTATTAATTGTTATTCTATTCCTAAAAATCAAAGGTTCAGAAAAATTACTTAGATACGGTTATATATATTAATAATGAACTACTAGGGGTTCTTTTGGATTGTTATAGTACGTTTATTAACCATATAGTGTAATAAAACATGGAGACACAGTAAACGTTAAATTATTTAACTTAGAATTAAATATAAATGATAAGGTTAAAATAGTAACCTAAACTAGACTAAAACCGATTGGTTTAGAGGATTTCAACCTATCCCCACATTAGCTTCTAAATAAATCAATTTAGAGCTATTATAAACTGAATATGTCTTTATTATAAAGAAATATTTTACGTTTTCCTAAGGTTCCCCTTTCCTCCCTTATAAAAGGGAACCTCCTCCCTCTTCTCTTTACACAATTTTGAGCCTTCTAGATCGGCCAACCTCTGAACATTTACCTTCTAAACATTCCTATAAACATTATATATGTTTGAGTCTCCTCAAAATACCTACTCTAGTCCCTTAAGTGGAAGCATAAAAGAGGTGCATCGAAGAATAGGTAATCTCTTCTACCGATTTTTCATTTTCTTTGTTCTTCAACTAATTCCTCTTTAGTTGTTTAATTATAAAGTAATAAAATCAGTATCACTAATATTCTGATATTTTATTATAAATATGAAATAACCCTATTTCACCTTTTATCCATCCTGTGGAAAATGAAATCACCGCGCGTGCATACGTATAGAATACCGTCTCCACGCCGTAGTGTAATTTGTTTTTCCACCACCACCTTACTTGGATAGTTATAATGGTGTAAAGAATAACAATATATAGTTATTATAAAATCATACTGATTATGAGATATTATATCATCCACTCCAATTCAATTCATTAATTATGGTAATGATATCATCGCTCGTGCGTACGTACGGATTACCGTCTCCACGACGCAATGAGATCCATTCTCCTTGTTAACCATTCAAGAATGATTATAAAGTATATATAATGAATAATAATGAAATATGTGAAATAATGAAGCTACTAGATTTATGTATATATATATATATATTTCATCTACTTACTTCCATTCAAGTCAATAAGGAAAGGAAACAGCGTTCATGCGTACGTACGGCCTACCGTTTCCATGAACGGTGTATTTCATCTCATTCATCTATCTATTATATATATGTATATATACTGAATATATATGATATATAAATCATTAATTACTTTCTGTAAGTAATTAAATCATGATATTAGTAATAATAATATCAAGAACAACAAGTCCAAACACATACGATAAATGAAACAATTTTACCGAAAACGCTGCTTTAACATGGAATTTACAAAGGAACGGGTAATATAAAGTCCTAAGTGAACCATATATGATATCACAAAAATGAATATAATTTTATAATAAGTCAATGAAATTATTTAAATCATTATACAGGAGGTTCAGATACTTATGAAGCATATCATACTTAAGGTAAGGGATAATTTTGTAATCTTATTTTTATCCGAGTTTGCTTATACGTAAGTATTTACTGGGGTTATATTTATCATACAGGTCCCTATTTTATAAAAATGTTTCCATGTATGTTTAAAGTCATTTTTCCCATTTTTTACTCTTACTAGATGGTATTTAAGGAATCTTTCTTTTGATTACCATATAAGGTACTTTTTGACTTTTCGGACAAAAGTATGAGGAGAATGTTTTTTTTAACTTATATGGGATGAACAGATTTTTAAAGTTTCATACAGGATTATTTCAATGAAGCTTCCTCTACGAAATTTCATTCTTATTTTAAACAAAATCATTTTCTTTAAAATTGCATGGCATTTTGTGAAAAGAAAATTATTTTGAAAAGAAAAGGGATATTTTTTTCTCAAGAATTTATTTCAAGTGTTTTGTCAAAACTATTTTCCATCTAATAAGACATTATTTCATATTTGTATGTTTCAAGTATAATGTCTATATGATTTACATGGTTTCACATTTCTTATGAAGAAATGATATCCATTTGTTTTATATGTACTATGTTATTATGGTATGATGTTTATGAAACCCATTTTATTCATTGGGTTATGATTAATGATTAATGTTTATGTTGTGGCACACGTAAGAAGTATTTCATTATGAGATGTGTGGGACCTATATCTCTCTCTAATTCATTGGGTAATGATTTGTATATCATGATATATACATGGCTGGAATGGTAAGTTAATATGGTTCAGTGATACAGGATTGGAATGAGGAGTGAACTCGATTCTGGAAGGGACTTTGTCCACTAATATGGTCTTGGCAACCATGCCTTTGATACTGTGGAAATCATATCATGTGCATAAATTATTCCACAATTACATGTTTTATTCCCATGCTATTTTATCATGATTTATGTTCCTTCATGACATATGTCTTACGTACTTCTATGATTTATGTCATTGCTCAAGATTTTGAGGTTTATATTTTATGTTCATGTTTTTTTTTCATTCAAATGTTTTTGGATTGTTTTAAGTTCCTTATGGTTACCCTTACTGAGCATTTGAGCTCACCCTTTTTATGTTTTCTATTACCCAGGATATAAAGAAAGGCTTTATGTAAGAAAAAAAGGGGAAGATCATTATGGGAGATGTTGAAGATCTTTCACAATGATTAGAAGATTATATTTCTAGTTTCCAAAGACACTAAACTATTACGGTCCTTCGGTTTTTGTTTTTGTTATGTATTAAGTATTCTGAAAAAGTAATATAATTTCTATGTATGTCAAGATTTGGGTCTCTACAATATTCACAATCATCATTGGAGAAGAGATCCATTAAATGGATAATATGAACAAGGAAAAAATTGACAAAATATTTTAATGAATACTTTTACTGACTAGCCGTTTTTTGGGGAAAGATTTGGTGGGTCAATGCTCATTGTTTCATATCTGAGGTTATAAAATAAGAGATGGTCAAATAAAACATTTATCGTGATGGATGTTCATACTCCATAACATCCTCCATTCCATTCCTACCATGCCATATTTTGAAATACATCCCATTTGAGGATTTTGTGGCCATAGAATTCATATTTATTATAACAAAAGAATCTAGGGGAAATGTTAATTGTATTCTCTATGATTAAAAAATAACATGGGTTTGGATGATTGTACTTAGAGTCACCAACTATCAGACATATTTTCCCTTATGCTAATAATTTCATTCTACTCTCCTCCTTCGTTTGGGGTAGTTCTAGAAACATATTCTACATACATTGGTGGCCTTACCAATTTCACTTTTCAAGAATATACCATTCTATAAAGAATATATTTGACCATAAATCAACCATGAATGTAGTTTCCTAGTGCCTTGTGAATGGGTATATTTTCATTATGGTCATTAAGACATAGTTTATCGAGTCTTTTGGGCTCTGTAAGGTGGAGTAAATAATTTTCCATAGCATTTATAATATTTCCATAGACTTGAAAATCTCAGAACAAATAAAAATCATTTCGTCTCTCCATTTATTAATTTAGCTCAGCCCCCTATACTCATATTATCTATGTTGGTTTTTTCGTTGAATCCCTAGGGATGAAACATGATATAGTTTAGGCATTGGAGTTGCAGTACGCATATAGGAAAGTTCAAGAATGATATATCCCACCCCTGCCTATCCTTCTTTTTTCCTCGGGAAAAGTGGAGTTATCTTAGACATAATCTTACATGTTTTATAGAGTCTCAAATTCTTTGGGAAATGGTAGATAGATCCCAAAACACTCAGGTATATTTCACTAAGATGAGAAGAATTAATTTCTCATCATGATGGTCTTAAATTAAGAGAGCATACATATCCTCTTGTGGAAGTATTTGGTTTAAGGAGTATGTTATCCATTTCTATCTAGAAATAAAATTGGAAACTATCTTGTTTTCTCAATGTATTAAATTCTAGAGGTCTATGCTTTTTTTATTATATAGTTTTGATCTAAACTGAAATAGAAATTATCAATGGAGATCCTCTCATCTTGTTATTAATCGAGATGGATAACTAGTATACCATATGAAGGATAGCCCTTGTAGGGTTTGTATGAAGAATATGAGTTTCATTGTTTCTTATTTCTCTGAATTTCCCATCATGAGACCACGCGATGATGAATTGTGAGTGATGTGTTTTTTTAGGTCTCATGATTATTTTAATGTTGAAAATTTAATACTCCATAAATTTAGTGGTGGTGGGATATCGCTCTCCCATTTGAGGTAAGGTTTTTTCTAGTTGTACTGGTGCATTATACTCTTCTATGACTTCTAATAATGATGAAAATAAAACAATGGTGTCGAAAATACATGGATGATTTTTTGGTTAAATATGATATCATATAGTTACAATAATCATAAGGGTATAACGTGTCTTCTAAACAATTATCTGAGGGTGATATCTAGACAAGAATAAATTTTGGGTATTTTTCAGATCTTTTTTTGGTTGTCTCTTTAATTTAGTGAAATCTTGACATCCACCCACAAATAGGTATATATTAGCAGGTGATCCATTCGTCGAGTTAAGTGGATGTTCTAGCCCTTCTTTATTACTCATAATAAATTCTTATTGCTATGGTACACCACTGAAAATTGTACACTGAGGCTCTTATTGACGTTCATATTCAATAGGATCTCTACATTGGAGAAACATAACATTGATTTTTCCTCAACAATTTCATTTCATCCTCCTACTAATACAATGTTTTTTTGAGTGTAAAAATCCCATCCACAATTAGTGGAGGTGGTGGATTTTATGTGGATTTTTCATTATTATTGTTAGGGATTCACTGAGAAGGACGTTCATGATTGATCAAGGTATTACCCAAATTCTGTGTGATCTCTTCTTATAGGTACACGAAACATAATTCTCATTGTATATCAGATTACAGAAGATACCATCTTCTATTTTTTATTCTATATCTACCTCATACTGAATGACATTTTTTGGATATATGTCCATGATGGTCACTGATTAATATTTAATTTTTGATTCATACCATACGATAAATGATGAGAGGCTCATTTTTCACTTTTTTGCCTCTCCCTTACTTTCTATGATCGTTTTTATCCTTCTTGGGTAACTGTAACATAGAGGGAATCTCTATAAAGATTGGTTGTATGAATCTCTTTTGGAAGAAATGGTTCAAAATATGGGACGAATGAAAAGGCCATACCACTTTCCTTCTTCTCTAAATTGGAATGTAATGATTCCTATTTAGAGAGTGATTGATGTAAAAATTCCCCTGGGATTATGGGATAGTTTTTCTATCATTATCTTTTTTATTCTTCCTTGGCACCTATTTTTTTGACGTATGGGGGACATTTATGAAAAACTTTCACCCATACCTATGGGATGGGGTGGATCCATACATATTTGTCTACTAATTTTATCTCTAATATCCTTATCTTGTAAATCCTTATTTAAGAGTGTGGGTCATATATAATATTGAGTGTACATGTGAAGTAGTTTCTTTAGGGGACATTATAAGCACTCAATTTTTGGTTTCCTTTTAGAGGGGAGACTACTAAATGTTCCTGGTTGCTTGTTTTATGTGTTTTTTTGGCTTTCTCCCATCAGGACAAATGCTTTTGTGACTAACTCATGGTTGTTTCTTGTTGATTGTTCTGTCTTTCTCAATAATGGGTTTTTCATAATAGCCATCATGAAGTAATGGAATTTTCGGATGTAATATTTGGTGGGTTCTATTGAACAGGGTATCAGGTTAAATGAAATTATCCATGTTCCCCCATTCCAAGTTATGATCACTAGGAAGGGTGTTGAAAATTAGACAATGCAAATAATTAAATGTATTAAGGAATGTTGATTTAATAAATTTTGGTTATTTCTGTGATCATGGTCACCTCACAGATGGAATGGATTCCAAGATGATTTGATGGAAAAGCTCTCTTCATATTTTGACCAACACTACATTACCATTGAAAATAAATAATATTTCTTTCAGGTGGTGGGTATATTTCCAACGATTTAGAAGGATTTAGGGTTTGAATTATTTTGAAATTTCCTCTGTAATGTTGAATTGAGAATTGTATGATGGAAAAAACATAATGTGTATTTCAGCCCTAGCAAATTATTTTATCATAATCGAAATATCATTTTTTTATTCTCACAATGATTCCTTTACCTGATTTACCCAACATGGGGAGTACATGATTTATTCTTCACATGTTTTTTGGATATTAGAGGTCTCGTTTGTATGGTAACAGTTTAAGGTGGCTCGGAAGATGAGTTTTATCCAAGGAAGACTTCTAGTTGAAAAATATTGACGTTAGTCATTGATAGGGTCTCTAATAGGTAAGGGCCCTCCATCCCAAGAACCTTATAATATGATGGATTTGTCTTGTTTGAATTATTAAGGGGAGGAACTAATTTATGCAATGATATGTCGTTGTGGGGAGGACCATCATTGCAACTAATATCATGGTGAGGACTACCAACATTTCTCAATGTTCCACTTCAGGAAGAACTAATATAGTGTATACCATAGAGAGGAAAATCAGGGTGGATGAAAATAAGGGCACAAACTTCTTTCTATTTGATATTATACCCATAAAAAGGGATATCATGATTCATAATAGGATATTGGATCTCATGGACAATTGACATGATACCACAACAGAAACCTTTATGGTATGTTCCCTGGGGTGGACCACTAGAGCTACTGGTAACAATGTATATAGGATGACCTTTTCAACTAATACTGCAACTCCCATAATTTAGTAATGCATTAAAAGGATAATATTCAACCATTTATAGGGTTTTGGTGACATAAACAATGACATCTTCCATTATATTGTGGTTATGAGTCTTTTCATCATTTTTCAGTTTTTTGGAATGATTTTTTAAGAGCTCTATTGTAAATGATTTAGAAAACATACAGTAATTTATGACCTTCATGAATGGTTTATTCTTCAATTGCATCATGTGGTGATACTAGGATACACAAAAAAAATCTTCCAGATTTATGGTAGGGAGATATTTTTACCCTAAAGTAGCCACCAATGTAGACTGCGGTCCCCTAGTTTGAACCGGTATTTATTCTTAATATGGATGTCAATTTTCTTCATAATTTTGCTCACAAAAATCTTGTACATGTGTAAGGACTCACCTTTACTCTTGGGTGGTCACCCTATTATGTGGACCCCCCCCCTCTTACGGAAGATGTATTATGGTTCTGAGTCCTAACTATTTTTCTGGACCAGATTACATATTGGAAAGATGATAATATATAGTTGGGAATTGTTGTCTAATACTCCTTAATTTATAAGATATGTTTAGATATTTCCATGATTTAAATGATAATATTTGACCATTATAGATACAGAGATGGAATTTGTGCCTACTTATGTCCCCCATTTTCTACTAGTTAGTACTGACATTCATCCTTTTTGGTGGGAATGATATGAGTCTTCTCCTAACATATCATCGGGATAAGCCAACTACTTTCTCATATTTCCTCCATACATTTATAAAAGGAATGATATATATGAGTATAAATTCATTCCTTCTCCTTTTTTTCATTATATTTGAGTGATGGGTCTGATATGAATCCACATTAATTTACATATTATAATTTTTGCCTCCGTATTGGATAGAAGGGCTTCATATATAAAATCAAGTATTTCCATATGCTTGTTTTAGTCGTTTATGACTGATGGGGTGTATGTGAATTGGTAATGATTTGCATCATCCAGTAATTTTCCACCGTATTTGACTACAAAGATCAATATCTACTAGCGATTATTTTCATATGCATGTAATTTTATGCCCTATTTTCCTAGTGGGATTTATATAGATGAATATGATTTTGTGGATACTGATTTCTTATAGTCATATCTCACTGAAAAGATTCATATTTTTTAGCATGAATATATGTATTCCTATTGGTTTTTACCATATTTATGTGTCGATATTCTTTAGAAGGAATTGTTACCACGGAATACTACTGATTGTTTGATTTTCACACTATGCATACTTCCTTGGGGAAGAGACTCATTTTGTCTTTAGGTAAAGAATGCATGGAAGTATCCTCTTCATGTTGAGGATGTTGGGATTCACGACATTTAGAGTGATTATTCATAGTATGGTAACTTGGGAGAAACCTTGGTGTCATTGGGATAAAGTTATTAGTAATGACATCACCAGGATCCCAATCTTTAGAGAGGAGCTCATTATCGCCTTTCGAGGATAGGATCCTGACATGGATTCAACCATATAATGTTTTCATATGGTTCACAACCACCAAAAATCACTAGTTTGATGACTTTTAGGGATTAATGGATTTTCGGGAATTTTAATCCACCTCCAGGGTTGGGAGAGTACAATTCCTGGGATACTCTAGAACCAATTCATTAAAAACCCAGGGTTGAAGATGCTGGGTGGGTGATGGAATCCTCTATTTTTTGGTGGAATGAATCTCTGTAGTGTATGATGTACATATTCACAAAATATAGTGACATTATATTGAATTAAATAGAGTTTTCGTGATGTTTTTATGTAATTAATGAGAAACTGCATACAACAAAACCTTTTCAAAGTAGAATCTCAAGATTAAATTCGTAATAGATTATCTCTTTTTTTCCTCTTCCATTTTGGCTGTGAAAGTGGTCTGACATAGAATAACACTACAACCTTGTATAGGTAATCACATCAGGTTCACCATTTTGTTTCTAATGATTGTTTGGCTGGTGACTGTTGATTTTAATGGGGGTTGAATTTTGTCTAATCCTCCACATTATGTTTCCTATTATCGAACGATATCCAATGGGTTTTGTTCATGGAGCTGAAAACTCCCAATAGTTCTCATATCTAGGATGAATCATTAACCAACATTCTAAAGGTAAGCATTCATTTGGTAACTATTCCAATGACACTTTATAACTCACATTGGTCAATAGGATGGTAAGTCAGGCTAATCACACCCGATTATGGGAACTATTGAATATTACAAGACTCTCTTATAGATTTATTATATGTTTGGGAATCATATTTTCATTCCCAAGTATATATACACTGAACACCATATATTTATGATCTATTTTGATTTACAATTGGCCTAGAATTGTCTTTATATATCCAATGTTTTACAATGATAGAGTTATTCATATGTGTCCTCAGATTTGAATCAATGGTAGCCTTCATAGATGTATTAGAGATTCTTTTTTCATTCATTATGATGATGCTGGTTTGAGCCACCTAAGGAAGAAGTATTTATTTGACCATCATCTAGGGTGGATAATAGTTGTTTTGATGTCAAGATCAAACCCACAATATGGTCCTCATATGTATCCTCGTGAATGGGATCTGAAACCATGAATTTCGAAGCCACATAATAGGTCACATCACCTTTAAAGTTCATATGACAAGGACCCAACCATATTTTTTTTACATTGTCCAGTAATGATTCCTAGGTGAAAGGTGCATAGTCAATGTTATGTGTGGGACTTACATCGATGGAGACTAAGGGGCCTCTATGAAATGTGGTATTCCTGGTGGATATAATCAGGTCTGGAAAGGGGATTACAGAAAATTAGGGTGAATCTGGTTGCTGGGTTTAGAACTCAGGGAGGCTTCCTATGGTCCCAGTTTTTTGAGAAAAAAACCCATGTAGTTTGGTATATTTATTCTTACACGTGTGAGGTTACCCATATGGTTTAGGATAATGCACGGAGGCATCCCATTTGAATTGATTTTGTGTATTACACCTTTAGAGGGGGCCCATTTGAGGGAACATTATTTGGACTAAAACTTGTGAAGATGCATGTACGATTCCACTTCTTTTACAATATGGCCCTTTGAAGGTAGATGTATGGGTTCCGGGCTTATACCATATAATAGCACCACTAAAATATGAGGGGGATTTGTCATAAATGGAGAAGTCTCATGGTGAATATGGTTGGCGATTGGCCATAAAAGTGTCCCACATGAATGTTTTGGATTGTGTGGATGTCCAGATTTCCTCTAACCTCTAAGAACATGTGAGACACTCCCAGTAAAAGAATCAATATGATTCTATTGATATAAAGATCACATGATCCATTACATCTATCGGTGGATGAAGTTTGAATCCCAGTGTTATAGGGTGAGAGCCTTGAGTGTGCCCATACACTACTTTATATTCATATCCAGAATAATCACATATATTGATCCATCCATCTAAATCATAGGCTAGTAAAGAGGAGAAATAACAACACATATCACATGAATGAATAGTGGATTACTCTAGGAGTTATGTAATGTTGGTCCCTATAGAAAATAGGAGTGACTAATACTAGCCCTCATCGAAGGGAAAGGCCAATGGTTCCCCTTAACCCCTATAATAGTACAATGCATGTTAGCACCCTCGGGTCAAAATTCTCATTACCATATGAATGTAAACAGGAAATAATTTTAAGGGTCTCCCATGTTTATGATGTTACCCACATGACTCTATTTTCTAAGGGTATGTAGACCCGAGAGGACATACTGATTTTCTTAATGATCAAGTCATATATTTCAGGTTTCTTTAGAAGGGGCCTTTGACTAATGTCATTAAACTGGTTCATGGAGCTGATATATGGCGCCGATATATTAGATAGAGGGGACTAATGATTGTTTTAGAGTATATTTCTCTAGGATTTCCTACTTCACATTGCAGGGTTTTTATGCAAAATGGGGTTCCCTCTATATATCATGTTGTTATTCATGTGAGGCTACCATCTGTGTAGTGTTTTTCTTTGTGGAATTCAGTTCAGCCTATGTTTCATGTTTCTATATTTGATCAGTTTCATCCCAAATATCATTTCTCAATGTGGGGTTGGGTTCCTCTAATATATATTATTTATATATAGTGCAGGGTTCATCTTACATAGAGTTTTTATATGCATAGTACTGCGCTGCAGAGGGGCCATCTGTTTTGGTATGGAAGAATGTTATCTATGAAGGTGATTTAATTTCACAAATTTATGGATGATTTTTTATTCCAACATTAATGTAATTTTTAATATCATAAACTTCTAGTAATATAAATCTCCATGTTATAGATCTCATCTGGGATCTTCTCCTTTCAACTCTATTCCCCCATTGTACTTTCATCTTCATTCTCATTTCGCCTTGGGTTTATTTTATAGAGGAATGAAGGGACTGAATTCTGGAATGGTTGGTTTTATATGATGGCCCATATACATTCTTTTGAGGGATCCTAGAATGAAGCCCTATCTGGCGGACCATTTCATTCTTGGGTCATAAATCCCTAACTGGCCTCACAGATGAATGTGGTTTTGTGTTCCAGCACTAATAGTATTGATAAATCTAATGAATTATATCATTCACAGGGTATGATGTAATGTATGGTGGAATAAATCACCATATAGTCCAAAAAACAATTACATTTTGTTTGCTGTTATTGGTAGTCCATCTCGTCTAGAGAATAATTTTGTTTGTGGGGTATTTCTTGAATCAGTAAAAATCCCAAAAGATTAGCGGTGGATGAGAATTTTTATACATCATGGATTCCCCCGTTGAATTTTTTTATTCAATATTCATATTGGTTTGTTTCATCCCATTTCCATGTTAATGGAATACTACACTTTTGGAATGTGGAATTTTAAGGAACCTAAATCCATAAATAAAAAAATGTTAGAAACTATAAGTAGACATAACATCAACATCCAGATTATGGAAGTGAGAGGGTGGAAAAAACTATAGAAGGTCATATGAATAGGAATGCAATACAAACCATAAATCCTCAAAATATAAGGGAAAAATCCTCATGAATCAAAAAAATAACCTCAAGAAAAACCCAAATAAAAACCAACCAACATGAGTCTCTTAATAATATAGTGACCTAGAATAGGAATCCCAAACATTTATAACTAACCTAAAATGTGGAAACAAGGGATTAAATCACCTAATAAAGGGAATATCTAAAAAAATTTCATGTCTCCACTATTCATCGAAGGAAATGATAATATTCCAACAACCAAAAAACCTCAAAAGACCACCCCAAAATCATACGGGAATCACATATTTAAAGAACAAATATAAAGTAATTTGACTAGATCATTAATCCATAATATCCCCAAAGATCAAGAGGAAACAACCAATCATGAACATGCCTCATAATTTAATAAAATTATTTTAAATAGAATCAATTATACCACATTGATGATAAATCTAGTTGACACTTGTGGAAAACTAAATTAGGGTTGTCATATGATAAAATACCAACCCACTAACACTAATTGTCTAAAAAATAGACCAAACATCAACATTACACAAGTATTATCCAAAGGAATCCTTATATTATTTATGAATCAAAACTCAACCCAGTGTCCACTATATACATGAACAATAATGGAAATCATAAATAAATGAAGAATACACAACCCAAAATAATTAAAACTCATACATGAGAAATAAAATGGGAACCCAAATGACACTTTGATGGAGCGGTAGTCTGCACTTCCTCAAATTAAATTATCATGTTTTATCCATAATGGTAACCATAAAGGGATTATATAAATGGAAAATAAAGAATCACAAGAAAACCATAAACATAATATATATCATATATAAACAATGTTCCATATTAATGACCACCATGATAGGAGGTTAAGAGATAATCGAACAATCATCATTTCATGAGGCATTAGTTTTCCAACCACAGAAACAGTATGTTCTTCACCCATTAGATGGTGGTGTGTGTAAGTGTAGTTAGAATACTTCTCATAAAAACATATTATTTTAGTGAGGATACTGTTTTTCTTATAATCTAAAGTAATTAAAATAGTTTTGGTGGAATTTTAGAAGTAAAATAAAACAAAATAAAACAAAAGAATTTATGAGAAATTGTTACCTTTATTTTGGGTAACATCCTTTGGTTTGAACCAAACAGACTTCTTGAAGTTCCTTCTTTCTAATGTAAGGATTCTAGGTGTAATATAGTGATCTTGAGAGATTATTTTGGGAGGTTTTTCATGATCTAATTGGATTGCGAGGTGTTTGGAATGGGTTAGAAGTGGTGCCCTTTTATAAGGGGGGAGGGGATCTTTAAGAAAGTGTGAAAATATTATTTTATTATATAGTGATATTCGGTTTCTAAAGGTCCAAAACTTATTAAAGTAAAATATAAGATGGCTAAAGGTCGAAATAAAATCATCAAATAATAATTATTAAGGTTTTGGATATTTTCTTATTATTAATAATCTTATTTATTTAAATTAATTTTTAATGAGGTAAATACTACATTTTTATTGTGTCATAAATAATATAATTTATTTGATGTCTAAAAATTATAGAAAAAATAAAATAAGGTAGTAAATATTTTTGTATTTATAATTAATATTTATAGTTGAAATTTGACTTATACTACCCCATGTAAAAATTTATTTACTAAAAGGTATTTTTTTGTGTCATTTTTTCCTTCACTTTAAGTTAATTAAAATAAAGTGACGTTATAATTCATAAGTGGCTCCATGGGGTCCAAAATTTGACCTAAGGATTACAATGGTTGGTAGTGACTCATCCAATAAAGTGAGGACAAGTGTTAAGGTAAATTTGTTCTATTACAATATTCTTTTTTCCTTGAATTACCATATTTACCTTTAACCCTGGTAAATAAAAGTCAATAGTTATTATTCACCACAAATTATTTTCATCTAATTGAACCATATATTACATTCTAATATCAAATATTTATCTCAGATTTTCAAAATTCAATTCACATAAGAAGGTAAATTTTCGTTTTAATGAAAAGGTTGGATTTTAAACTACTACTTAGTGCTTTCACTATTCATCAAAAATTTACATTTTTCAGAAAAATACCAAACATTCAGCATAAGAAATATTTGATATTCTGAATTCAAAAATGATGCCTATTTTAACAAATTAAAAACATATAAATTTTATTAATTAATTTAAAATTGATTCCCGTTGTCAAAACAAATAGCCTGTATATAGGAAAAATAATTATCAATAGATTAACACTTGTTTAGGTATAATATCAAAGTGAAATTAATTCCAATAACCAAAATTGGATTAAAGGGTAAAAATATAATCTAATTACACTTCAAAACCAATTTAAAATATAATATAACCGTATAAATAAATTATATTAAAATTTACTTTTGAATTAAAATATAGTATTTCTCACTATTCATAAAAATGAATATTAGTAGAAAAATATCAAAATTTCATCCAAAGTAAATTTTTATGCCCTGATTCTAAAGAAGAATTTTATTTTGTACAATTGAATATGTAAAAGGGTCATATATTGTATTTAAAATGGGTTCTCTATTAAAATGTGCTAAAATTGATTTTTTTTTTAAATACATTTTTTATCTGAAAAATTAAATTCGTTCTTATAATATGTCTAAGAAACACATAATACATAAGTTAAAATTATATGGAGAATATAAAATTCAAAATCTTGTTAATACTATTCATAACCGCTTTTGAATGGCTAGTTTGGTAAGTCGTGGTGTGATCGAACTGGGTGTTGCGTGTAGCGCAAGCTTTTGAATATAAAGAAAATAAATTACTATGAAATATTGCGGTGTTAAATTATCCCCTCCTTCAATAAATTGATTCCTCAAAATTTGAATTTTTTTTTTCAAAAAATAACGTTTAAAAATAGAAAAATACCTTTGTGGAAAACCCACAACAAAAATTGGGTTAATAAAATTTAGTCTTAAAAGGAAGGAAAGTGAGATGAAAAATTCACCACCAAAATATGATCTCTATTAGGAGTACATCGGTGGCTATTATAGACACATAATTGGAGGAAAAGGGTAAATATTTATAGGGGTTGATTGAGGTCATCAATCACAAATAAGTGTAAAATTGAGGGCCTCAAAGCCATTAATCTATGACGATTTAAAATATCATCGGTTCCACAAAAAATAAATCATTAGGATATTTGATTTTTGGTTTTATGATCCATTCCCTAAAGTTTAATAATTTATTTATTCATAAAATAAGAAAACAAAAATTTTCTTGACATATAGAGTTTCATCATTCATCTAACTCTTACTAGAAACTCGTCTTTCACTCCAAATGAGTAGTATTAATGATGAATTTGTCACACCTGAAAAGATATAATCAACTTATAGAGAATCACATAATTCACAATGAATGAACTACATATCTTCCTTCTCATTAGAGATTAACCAAAACCAAAATGGTTACTAAAAGAACAAATGATCCCAAAAGGATACTACATTAGAGAGAGAAATTCTAATCTTAATTTCTAAAATTAAACAAACAATACCCAAAGTTTAATAAATACCATTCAATAAACAATTTTCCATAAAATCCTTCAATATAATCCAAACTAATATTGAAACCAAAAACTCAGAATAATATTCTTAAATAGTCTTCCACGTTAAATTGAATCTCCAAATAATATTCACTACACTTATAGTCTCATACATAAAATTAATTAACCTAATCACATATTCTCTATAATAGGTTAATCATTTCCATAAATTAATAAAATCACTATAAATCCAAAATAAGAACATAGGTGAAAAACACTATTACTCTTTAAATGAAATCCCATAGTATTATATTTTCCTTAGGCATATAGTATTCCCAATAAAGCGAATGTCTTCCAAAATAAAATTTATCAATTAATCACCAAATTGTTTTCATATACTAAGGATACCAATTTGATAAGACATAATATCCCAAATCAACTTATTATTGATCAATAAAATCATTTATCTAAAAAGAATTAGTCACACTAACCAGGGACTTCACGTAGTCCAGTGGTAGGAAATAAATCCCCATCATACTATGGTTTTGGGATCGATTCCTGCCGCTTTATCGGACATGATGAGTTGTAACATACTTTTCGTGTTGTCCTTTTTCGAAAACTATATAATTTTATAATATTTCCAAATATTAGATAGATTCCTCAAAGTAACTATGACATTATTTCATCACATATGTTATCTCATACCTCACATGTTCATCCCAAAATTTTAAAACTTGTAATTTCCTCAAAATCAATGATCATATAAATCCAAATAGTTATTTATAACTATATCCACATGAGAAAAGATAATTCTTCTCAAATATCATTTTAACCAGACAAACTGCAGGTTTACAAATAAAATAGAAAAGTCTTCCAAAGTAATAACATCAACCAAGAGAACTATTAATTTTTAAACATATTTCCATCCATTTATTTCCACATAGATTCTTACATGACCAAGTGGATATCCTATAGAATAGGGCATTCACTTGGGGAATGGTCGGGTCCCATACATTTACGGAAAATGACTACAAATGGATTATTGGGACCATTTTTATTTTCTTCCATAGTAATCTTCATTATTCCTCGGCAATTCTTTACTTTATGTCCTTCCTTCGCACACATAAAGCAAATCTTTGTTCTATTAAGACATCTTCCTAGGTGTCTCCTTCCACATTTCCTGCATTATGGAAAATGATATTTCTTTTGTCCATGGTCTTCACTGCTGGAGCTCTTATCATTCACCACTTTTCTCTTATTTTTTGAGTTCCGGAGTTGGTTAATATATATGTTGTTGATCATATTTTTGGAAAACTGATTTGGCATGAACATGATATCATTTACACCTATCAACATCCCATTTTATTACTCATTTCCTCCATTGTATTCACCTTGTAGATCATCTTCAATGTTTCTATGAGTTCCTTGGAATCTAGTCATTGACTAACACAAGAATGCATAGTGTGAGTTATTAAATCATTTAGAGAATATCATAACACCGAATTTTTAATCTAAAACACCTTAGGATTAACCAAGGTAATTTATTCTCATCTTATATTAAAATCATTCAAATCAGTTTGTAAATAAAATGCGAATTATCATAAGAATAACCCCCAACAGTGTCATAACCAAGAGTGAAGCAAGGCCCGTTGTCATGTACTAGGATACCCCAGGTCAAGACCAAAACTCATTGTCGAGGTTTTCACTCATAGGTTCATATGTTCTAGAGCAGTCCTTACCTTCTCATATCCAGAGAGGGATGTATCGCTTGGAAAATATAAAAAATCCCTACATTAACCAAATTCTAGGAAGTTCTTCTATACTAATCCTCAATGTCTATCTTAGTTTAATGTGCTCTAATCAGAGTTTATCTAAATCTAGTTACCAAGGTTTGTATTAAACTTCCTCTAATGCCAACTGCAATGCCTCGACACCAGAATCCCAGAGCTAGTGAATTATTTTAATAGATTGTCATGATTACAAGGAATCTAATCCCGAAGGACCGATTAGTTTAGTAGTCTTCGAAATAAGATACCTACTTATCATCCAAGATTACAAGATTATTCCTGCAAGTCACTCATAACTAACTTCTTCATATCCTGGGAAAAGGAAACATGAGAAACTGATAAGCTCATATGTTGAGTAAGATTAAGAAATACAGCGGATGATAACATAAACATTAGGCATTATGGATAATTGAAAGTACATGCCCTAACAAATAATAAACATGAGCACTTTATGGTAGGAATATGAGCTGATTAAATAATACCATAAAAAATATATTCATGGGTGTTCTATTAGTCAAAACACCACATGAAATATCAATAGATAATCTCATAATGATGGAATGCATAATACCAGATATTCTGAAACCTTTTTTCAAGGCCTTAACCAAGACGTCTAAAATTGATTAAGGCCTCAGCCAAAACCATATATCAAAAATTGGGGAAGGCATCGGCCAATTACATGTATAATTGTCTCATGAGACCTACTGATGCATCGAAGAGCTATAGTGTTCTCCACCCATCACTTACTAAGTCCAATTCATTCATCACATGAAAAGGTTGAAACATAATCTAAAAATTTGTATTAAAACTAGCGTATGAATTGTCAATATTTTAACCACAAAAATGAATGGTATATCATATCCATAGTCAAACATAAATCATTCAATACAACATGGAAGAATATATTATTATAGGTTAACCACAATCAGGAATAATGAAGGGTATTGACATAGATGAAAATAATCATCAAAACTATATAAGAGAAATATCCCCCTTTTCTTGAAAACATTTAAAAGTATCACTATTTTTCAAGAAGTCATTTAAAAAAGATTTTTGAATAAAATGTCCCATAAAACATTGAAACTTTTAAAAGATATTTTAATTTGAAAAAATTTATTTCCAAATAAGTAAATCCTTAAAACCATTTTGAAAACATGGACATTGATGAGAAAGATTTAGAAGAATAACTCTTAAAAACATTTAAAAATGATATTTTAGCTAGAGTTTCTATCCAAATGAGAGATGCTTGAATACAAATAATTGGGGTAATAAAAACATTATAATATAATTATAATAAAGGATTTCATGACATACTATGTAAAACGATAGTATATACACCATATAAAAGTTAATTGGTGCATAATAACAAAGAAGTCTCAAGGGAATGTAAATTGAGATAAAGTCCCTTATAAAGACTGTATACTTAGGTTAGGGATAAATCAATGAAATTATTATCTATGAGAAATATAAATAAACTCAATATGTTTTTATATTCAATGTAAATAAATTAGAGGAAATTCACACATATTCTGGTAAAAACAACAGCAATGACCTGGATGTTTAACTCAATGAATGGAAATTGAGTTAAGATTACTTTTATCATGTTTATATCAATGACATGAGAAATTAACAATGGAGTGATTATGAGCATCAAATGTATATACACACAAAGGGAACTGTAAATTACTACATAAATAAAAAATAGTGATTCCACAGATAATTTCAGAGTAAAATAATCAATGAAGTATGTGTAAATCTGAATGAGTGGAAATTGAAAATTGAAATTCCCTTACCGATTGGGTAACTTATGAAAAATACACCCCATGATAGAAAAAACAAACAATGATGATGTAAATACCCATTAAATAATTTATATCACACAATTAATACAACCATGGATAGTACATACTCCACACAAAATGAAACAATGGCCAATATAGCATGAATCTCACAGGAATAAAAAGTGAGATGAAAAACCCTTACTTCATTGTAATCAATCAAGTCGTATGAAGAAAAGTTAAAAATCACCAAATTAATCATATAATTTCGTGAATATAAATTTATTCATGATAACATATATCAAATTTAATTACTAAATACTCCACCCGCAATAAATAAGTGGTGAACAATGGAAATCTCGTGGAATTAAGAGTGAGATAAGAAACCTCTTACCTCAAGTCCGACTTGTCTTGTATGTTCCTTTCTCTTCCTGAATAATAAACTTAAGTTAATTTCTACTTGATTAAGAAAATTTTTAAAGTTTATTATTCCATTTATATCACTTATTACCTTGCTATAAAAATTACTTAATTATTTGAGTTCATATTTGATATTTTATCGATGTTCAGAACATGAGTCCAAAATGAACTTGTTATAATTAAAATTTTTCCATTTGTTCCGAATTACATTTTCTCCATAATTATAGAAATGATTTAGATATCATATATATATATTATATATCCAGTATATATATGTATTTATAACATTATATAACATTTATAGATAAAAATTGAAATGCATCGTTCGTGGAGACGGTAAGCCGTATGTACGCATGAACGCTACTTTCATTTCTATTTTGTATTTTAATGAAATAAAAATATACTTATACATAGTTATATTATAATTACAGTATAATATCATATATAATATCATTAACTCCATACTTTATACATCCCACAAAAGTTGTTAACGAGTCATATCACTTTGAGGGGGGCGGTAGTCCACACTTCCTCAAATAAAATTATCATGTTTTACCCATAATGGAAACCATAAAGGTATGATATAAATTGAAAATACAGAAGAAAAAAAGAAACAAAAACATAATATATATCATATATAAATATATTTCCATCTTAATCGACAACATGAGAGGTGGTAGGAGATAATCAAACAATCATCATTTCGTGAGGCATTAGTTTTCCAACCATAGAAACAGTATGTTTTCGACCTATTAGATGGAGGTGTGTGTATGTGTAGTTCTAATAATTCTCATAACAACTTACTAGTATATTTATGATTCTGTTTTAGTAATAAAATAAAGGAATAAAATGTGATTGGGTGGTTGGAGAAGTAAAATAAAACAAAATAAAACAAGTGAATTTAAGAGAAACTCATTCCTTTAATTTAGGTAACTTCCTTTGTTTGATCCAAAATGAAATATTTGAAGTGACTTCTACCTAAGGTAAAGATACTAGGTATAATATAGTGATCTTTAAAGCTTATTTGGTCAGGTGTTGGATGAGCCAAGGTGGTTGAGAGGTGTGTGGAATGGGCTAGAAGTGGTGTCCTTTTATAATGGGGAGGAGGGGCTCTTTAAGAATGTGTGAGAATATTATTTTATTACATTGTGAAATTCAGTTTCTAAAGGTCCAAAACTAATTAAAGTCAAAGATAAGATGACTCATGGTCAAAATAGAATCATCTAATAAGAATTGGATAGGTTTTTTATTTTTTATTATTATTAATAATATTATTTATTTAAATCATTTATTAATGAGGTAAATACTACATAATTATTGTTCCATAAATAGTATATTTTTGAAGTCTAAAAATTATAAAAAAATCATAATGTCGTAAATCTCATTAGCTTTCCAATGAGTATTTATAGTTGAAAATATGACTTATATAACCCCATGTAAAATCTGATTGACTAAAAAATATTTGTTTATGTCATTTTTGCCTTTACTTTAACTTAATTAAAATAAAGTGTCATTATCATTCATAAGTGGCTCCATGGGGTCCCCTAATTTACCCAATGATGCCCAGGGATGACCATGACTCATCCAATAAGGTTACGACGAGTGTTAAGGTAATTTTATATTATTATAATTTTCTTTTTTCCATGAATTACCCTATTAAACTTTAACTGTGGTAATTAAAAGTCAAAAGTTACTATTCACTGATTATTATTTTCATCTTATTAACCCACATTTTACTTACTAATAACAACCATGTGTCTCGGATATTTGAAATTCAATTCACAGAAGTGGTAATAATTAATTTAAATGAAAAAGTCATATTTTTAACTACTACTTAGTGGTTTCACAATTCTTAATAAATTGATGTTTTTCATAAAAATACCAAAAAAATTGCCTAATATATATTTGATATTACGAATTCAAAAATGATTTCTATTTTACCAAATCATAAACATATAAGTTGTATTAATTAATTTAAAATCAATTAACATTTTCATTGTCCATTTTCTTCTCGACTATGGAGTTATTTGAAAGGCATCTTCCACTGTCAATTAGTCTCCAGTTCAGTTAGTACACTGCTAACCTTGACTATGCAAGAAGACTGCTATGATCAGGTCAAATCCATCGTCACTTCTACTAACATTTATCATTTATAATATATCTATAAGGCCTGAAACAATATTTTCTTCAATAATGGAAGGCCCTCTTTCAAGGAGGGTGTTATGATGATGCACCGTAGCATTAGGTTTGCTTAGGTGAATCAATCAGGTTCAATTAATAACGACATGTCTGACTTCTTTATTTTGAGATCTCTTGGTGGAAGTGGAAGTTATAGGAGGCCCAAAATGGGGAAATATATCAGATGTATTCCAACAATATCTTATTGGATAATGGTGAATGTGGACGGGGCATCCTCCGGTGCGCCTGGACCTTCTGGATGTGGTGGCGTTTTCAGGACTTGTCGAGGTTTTTTCAAAGGATTCTTATTTCATTATATAGGAAATGGTAATAAAATAGAGGCTAAATTATGGGCAATGATAAAGGTGATATGGTATCCACCTCATTATGGATGGAGGAAGCTTTGGCTCGAATCAGACTCTTCTGTCGCAGTGAAGATTCGGAAGGACTGGTCCAAGAATGTCTCATGGAAGATGCTTTCTGCCTGGGTAAAATCTCTAAAGATTTCTAAGTTGATCTCTTTGGATGTGTCTCATGTGTATATAGAGGCAAATAAGGTGGCAGATGCTCTCTCAAATAGATAAATTATGGAGGCTAGTTCAAGTTGGTCCTTTGTTCTACCTGATTACTGCAATGGTCTAGTCCCCAATGATAGAATAGGAACAATGTACACAAGGTTGTATAAGGCTCCCCTTTTATGAGATGTTTTGTACTTCTTAAACTTTTTTATATATAATTTTTTGGGAGTAGGTCCCCACCTGTCTCTCAGACTTGTTGTCAATAACTATCAAAATATTGACACTTGTTTATGTATAATTTAAATGTGAAATTAATTCCGATTACCAAAATTTGATTAAAGGGTAAAAATATAATCTAATTAAACATCAAAACCAATTTTAAATATAATCTATCCTTATAAATTATTTATATTAAAATAATGTTTTGAATTAAAATACAACATTTCTCACTTTTCAATTAAATTAATATTATTAGAAAAAAACCAAAATTTCATCCAAAGTAAATTTTGATTTCCCGATTATAAAGAATAATTTTATTTTTTCAAATTGAATATTTAAAAGGGTCAAATATTGGATTTGAAAAGGGTTCTCCATTAAAATGTGTTAAAATTGATTTTTTTGAAAAATACATTTTTCTTCTAAAAAATTGAATGTGTTCTTATAATATGTCTAAGAAACACATAATACATAAGTTAAAATTATATGGAGTATATAAAATTGAAAATCTATTTAATACTATTCATAACCGCTTTTGAATGGCTATTTTGGTAAGTCATGGTGTGCTCGAACTCAATGTTGTGTGTAACGGGTGCTATTGAATTTAAAGAATAATAACTTACTATAAAATCGTGGGGATTTACACAGAAGGCATACATAAATAAGAGGAAACATGAATCCAAACCATTCATGATTCCTAAACCAAATATACTAGTCCCATAGGAATGGTGAAATAATAAAATATCACTTATCCATCAAAGAAAAATGATTCCAAAAAACTTTTTCAACTTTTAAAATTCTCTGCATTCCATAAAAAATTAAAAATAATTTATTATTGACAAATGTGTGTTTAAAATACCCAATAACTTGAAAAAATTACAATTTATCTAAAACTAGTTTTCCCTACATAATTTCAAGATAGTTAACATTGATTCATAATTAACTAATTTTTTTTAAAACATGATAACAAACCATGCTTCATAAGGAAATTATTTATTTCATATTTTATTCTAAAAAACCGGTTTCCATCTCCAAATGATCAACACTTTAAATTATACAAAAATAATTCAAAATTGTTTTAATACTAATTTCTATTCCAATCACACTCTACGAGGTATAATGTTTTTTTCAAAAATAACCCACAATTTTTTTAAACTCCCAAGTACTATTTGGATTTCACTATTAAATCAACCATTTAAAAATAAAAATTATTCGAAACCATTCTTTTTTATGAGAAATCCTAAGGATTCACTTAAAAAATAAATGGTATTCCATTTAACAAAAAAACCTAGTTTTACAACAACCCCATAAATAAAAAACACAACAAATCAATAAAATTATAATCAATATAATCAACACGTCAAAAAAAATTGAAGTCACCACCATTATTTTGCATCACTGAAGAGAAAAATGGGATGTATAACCATATATGACTTACCACCTTGTATTATGATTCATGCACGAATTTTTTAATAAACACATAAATGGTTTCTAAATCATGTAAACTATATATTCACAATTTCTAGGATGTGTGGGAAAACTATATTCCCCAAAAAATTCATTTTTTAACGTACTAGAACATAAAAAACCCCAAGGAAACTGAAATAATTCCAATGGGGATCCAGAAATGATCTTCTCAATCCATACCCCAACAAAATAGTAAAAATGATATCCAAATATCAACTACCCATGTTATCTTAAGTGTCGTTACAAATGGTGCATACCACCTAAATAGAATCAAACCAACCCTCCACATGACTTGAAGTGAATTACAAATCACCAGAGGTTAGCTCCCATAGCCATGGGTGTTGAAATTCAACAACAGAAATGATACCACCATTACATAAGCATATAAACAGACAATATAAAGTAAACTAGTAATCTAGCGTGGAAAATCTACACATTAAACATATATTCACCTTAAATATTATGTTTCAAAAAATAAAATAGTCAAGCATAGCATAAAAACATATATTAATAAAATACATGACTATAACCAAATAAATACAGATAAATAAGTTAAAATGATGATAAAATATAAAATACATCATGAAAAATTGGATGATTCAACAACGCAAAACAATTGACTGGAAACTTATCTATAAAACCTACACATGACCCATGGTCCCTAATGATATCCCACAACTTCCCAAATAGAACTAAGGACCAGGATCATATTTTCTAATCCTGATGGAAAACATAAGGGCTATAAATACACCTATATAGGTTTATATACAGGGTGTGAGATAAACATCCCTAGTAGGATTTTCACAAAGAGTATATGTAGTTTATTTTATATTACATTCCATTAATTAAATTTCTAAATTTTCAATAATTTTTTTTTCAAATGACAAATATTAAATTTATAAATTATCATATTAAACACAAAATCATCCCAAACCAATAAACTAAATATATATTTTTTAATGTGAGGCTCATCTGACATAAAACAAAAAATTTATACATAAAAAATAAATCCTTTTATTTCTTTTAAAATCTCATTTAAACCATGAAAATATTAATTTTAAATTTATAAAAAAATAAATCATTTCCTCGTATTTTCCAAAAAAACATCTAATTTTATTTTTCATAACCAAACATTACATTATTTTTAAAGAAACCAAACTAACCAACACATTTATAAATTAGTTTTAAAATAATCTATACAAATATTCAAATATAATTCACAAGCACAAGATGCCAGAGTATATTAATGGAACAAAATAAAAAAATCCACAACCATGAAACAAAAAGAAATATAGGGGATAAAATTAATAAATATGTATATGGATCCTCTAATTCATCCTCAACACGATCTATTTATTTCTGTAAGTAAAATACGATCCAAAAACAATGATATTCGACCTGGTTAACCATATCAATATTGCTAGGGGCCCTTACGTGAAACTGGAAGCTTCACTATTGTTTTCTCAATGAGTAAAATGTAAACAACTAGGAAGGTTCAATATTCTTAGGGAACTAGATATCTCATTATTACTATGTAATAATTTTGTTCATCCTAACCATTAACACAATTAAATAAGCATACCATTTTATTAAAAAATGGAAATGATAAAAATTAAAAAATCTTATGATCATTACATAAAACAACATTTAACTAAAATTAAGTAAACCTCATCATACCAAAAATGCCCTCTTATAAAATATATCCATTCACATATATACATAAGAATTAATAATTAGCATTCCTATTGGGTCAAAATCCATTACATAAATTATATAAACTAAGGGTATGAACATTTATGGTAGTCAAAATATCAGATAAATTCGTCTATAAAGTCCCAAAAATAAACATCCAAAAATAAGAATGGGATTCTAGCCAAATTCAAATCCTTTAAAATAAATTTTTAAAAAATTTAAAACACATCAAGGGTGATACATATTGGTACATTTTATAATGAATAGAATTTCTAACATCCAAAAATTTCATAACATGGAATATAAAGTAATGTTATAGAAACACGTACCTTGATACAAGTATAAACAAAAAGATACACATAACATTCAATAACTAATCTCAAACCATGAAATTTGAAAACCTCATAGAACTATAACCACCAAAACTATCTTTATTATACCCAAAAAAATCCAAAAAATCAACCTAAATCGAGGTTATTGTTTACGAAATAAGGCAAAACCCATGGTTAAATGACGACGGGAGGATATGATAAGACTTAAGAAGGAACTAAGCTCGATATAATTATTTAACTTAATGGAAAGGGGAAAACAACAAGGAATAAAGAGGAGGAAGTGGTAAAATCAACATCGTCTCTCCATATTTTCATATATGAAATTTTGAGGGGGGGGGGGAGTGATTTAAAATCCAAAAACATTTGATGTGGGGAAAAGGTAAAATCACTAAATGTAAATAGTTTGGTAGGTTTCCACATGATGTAGTATTTCACATCATGGCATGGTTCACTATTTTATTAACCCAACATAGTGAATCCAACCAATCATGTGTTGTGGTTTTACCCAATAGAAACCCATCATGAAACACAATTTTTAAAATATCATGGTGGACCTTCATTTGGTTGATCCCAGAAAATTTAACAAAGATTTCCCCTGTGTAGCCTTCTATGTTACAGTAAGAATCCCCTCAATTATGTTGAACCAAGTGTCCTAATACTTAGTTCACTATAGAATGTGTATCATATATAGGCCAAAAGTTTACCACGTGAATGAAATCTATACAACAACCCCACATTTTCGTTTTGGTTGATCACCTTTCCAAAAATTGACTCACTAGAAGAAAAAAACCCTATATAGAAGAACCCTAAGAATAAAATGTGGCCTCACTATACTGAAAAGTATTAATGTATGGACATATTATATTGTCCTTCCTCTATATTCCACATCTTAGTTTTGATGAAAATATATGGAAAACTATCTAGGACTTCTTGAAACAGCCCTAAAACACCAAAACACAAAACATCCTCAAAATAACCAAAATTTATATACTATTAAATAATAAAAGTGATGTGGGGTGTCATATTCATTTTAATTATCTTCATAATCATTCTATAAAATATATTCCTTTTCTGGAAATGAATTCGGTCTTATATATATTATCAAGCCAAATTATTATTTTCAAATTATTCATTGTAATGCCATTATTTAAATTTTTATTTGAAAAAAAAATGAATTTGTATTTTTACACTACATATTTGGGGGAGAATTTTAATATTAACTTATCCTTTCATATATATATATATATATATATATATATATATATTGTTCCAATGAATAATTATAGTAAAAATTTAAATTTAACTCATGAATAATATTATATAATGGTAAAATAAGAAATATAATTTTAATATTAATGATAAACTAACTTGGCATGTTTCATATACTAAAACAGGTTTATCCTGAAATGATTTTGCATTTTAATAATATTTAAAAATATATATTGTAGTAATGAAATTTTATAATATTGGTATGATTACAACAAAATATAATGACACATATTGTTCTTCTAAAACCATTTTTTAAAAGTTAACTGTCTACAATGATTAAAATGATTCAACTTTAGAGAAATAAACCAGGCAATAAAAAATGATCCATACAAGTAAAATTGATATAATATATAAATAATATATCAATGTGTTATTCTAATTGTAGAAATAAAATATAATTATTATCAAGAATATAATCTAAATATATTTTAGTTCTTTATGATGTTAGAGTCAGTCCAAAATAATATCTAGACTCAAGGTAAGTATACCCTTTTACATTCTTTGTTCATTTCAATTTACACTCACTCTATATTTATATATCTCTTATCCACATTAGTATTTTATATGTTTTTAAATAAATTAATTTATAATTTTTATTTCTTTATTAAATGGTTATCAGGGCTTAACATCATCTATCAGGCCATAGGGCACAAACATTTACAGAGATCTCTAAGAGTAATCCTAGTGGTCCAATGTAAATAATGTTTTTTATAATTTGAATCATTTTTCTTAGTCTAAAAAAAGTAAATTAATAATTATATAAGTACTTCGGGATTATCCCACCCCTATCTATACCAATTGGAAAATGAATTAATATTAACATGGATAATGTGATGGAACTTTCAGAGAATTATAAATGATACAATTCCATATGGATTGCAATGGATAGCATTATAAATACTACTCAATTCATTAACAACATACAACATTACTCACATGATTAAATATCCATGATATATACTAAATAATTGGTGAGTATTCATATAAAATTGTTATTTATTTTAACTAATAGATATAAAAGGATGAATTTATATATGAATGGATTCATCATAAGGAATTAAAAACAAATTAAATATTTGTATGACATATCACCCTCGATAAATGGTTAATATGATAGTACCGTATGAAATATGGAATTCAAGCATTTATCCATCACTCCATACTTAAATGGAGATGATACAAACATATTTTATTGATAAAATTCTCATACACAAATTTATTTTACTCAAAAACAATTGGATCTATATTAAGACCAATATGGGGTTAAATAAATTTTTTAATGAAGCTTAATAATTTAATCCATTAGGAGTAAAACTATTACAAGAAATAATAAAGTGGGATTGAAAGATTAAACTACACATCAAATTATAATAATTTATATCATATTTTTTATAATAATTTTTTATGATACTTACAGTTTGTGGATGAAGATAAATCATTCCTTGAATACATCCATTGAAGTGAGTTGTGATGTTTGGTAAATGTTAATGTTATGTCCCAGTTATATTATCCCATATGGGATTTTGTTTAAAATATTGAATATGGGTCCTATCAATGGTAACATCCACAAATAAATTTCGAATAGGTAATGTGTTCTATATATCATTCATGAGTACGTTTATACAAAATCCATTCCTTGTATTTAATGAGAAACCCCTTGACCCACACTCTCTGATTTTGTGTGACATATAAACACTTTTTTCATTACATGAATTACAACTGACTCCCACTATCAAATGTTCATCTTCCTTTGAAACTAGGTATATAATAATTATTCCACCTATTTTATATATTAAAATTTAATAAAATAATTCATAATATACCATTAATAATATATTGTTAATCAATTTAATCAAATAGTATCATCAAGGGACATACAAAAAATAAAAGGGATAACTAAAAACATGATAAGAGTATAATAAAAATGGAAGCAATGTGAATGTAATCAATATCAGATATTAATATATCATTTAGTATAAGGCCATAACATATGACAATAATATAATATTTATAATGATGTAGGAAAAACAATGAATATATCATCATGTAAATATTTTAAAACTAGCTACCAATATATCATTTTATAGTGAACTATGATCTTCACCCACACACCATACATATCATATCATGTGATATATTTTTCATTCAATCTATTGGATGGGTATATAATTCCAATCCCATGTGACGCAATAGAATATGTACATGCCTATTTATTTAAAATATAATAAGAATGTCAATAAATCTTAATAATGATAAACCATGAAAAAATAAAATGGTTTTAAATAAATATCATATGGAATAAACATAGAATAAATAATTAATGAATAATGTTTGTAACAAAAAATGAAAGGTATAATCTATAATGGATGTAAACGAATATAGTAATCTATGAATAAAACAACATATAACAAGTTCAAAGAGATCCAGTATTATAAATAGTATAAAAGGTAGCTTTGGAAGGAATATATTTTTTAAGAATCCGTGGTAATAAATAATCATTATGCAGTGTGAAACACCCCGATCCCAGAAGCCTCGAGCCTGTGCATTTTTTAATAATTTTTCATGAATATAAGGAATCAAATCCTGAATTACCAATTATTTTAGTAGTCTTGCAAAATATATTATGTACATGAACTATTAATTAAAAATAAAAACTTAATATGAAATATATTTAATTCATTGAGAACTCCATTATTCCCCTAGCTTAACCCTAAATATCAATCATAAAACACTTCATGGAATAATGGGAAAATTAAATAAAAAAATGGGTGATATCATATACTCATTACGGATAATAAATATAGTGGAAGTTATAATAAATAATTATAAACTTCTTGAAAAAAGGTATAAAATAGAAACAGAAGCCTTTTAAAAAAATCATGAACATAATATGGAAAGAATAAATCAAATAATTTCACATAAAAATTCACATGGATATTTCATTAGTTGAATAATCATATATAATATCAATAACTAATCTCGTTATGAGGGATTTCATAATGTTGGACATCATAACCACATTACCAAGTCCACGTTCCATGACCATACATATTGGTTCGACGATAGTCGAAACCCAAAATAGTTTGTCTCATTAAACTATCTATGCATCATGGGGATTTCATTAACCAGTCCCTAACCCATAGAACATTGATAAATCATTCCCCAACCCATCAATTACAATGTCTATTTAATTCCATATATGAAATTTGTAAAATATAACAAACATAAACATTCATATTTAAACTAGAATATGAAATGTTAATACATTAACCATAAACATTAAATGGAATCAAAATATAATATCCATAGTGAAACATATCATAAACCCTTCAATATAATATGGTAGATTTTGTCATAACAAATAAACCTCAATTATGCAATATATTCAATAATAGATGTTAAAATAGTTGAAAACAAATTAATAATTTCATTAAAACTCTTTGAGAGAAATATTCTTTTTTTTCCTTTAAAAACATTAACAAGTCAAGATTTTTATAAAAGAAGACATTTATAAGTGATTTTTGAATCCAAGTATCTCATGAAACTTTGAATATTTTGAAAGAAATTAAAATTTAAAAATATTTATGTCCATATAAATAAATAATTAAAACCATTTTGAAAACATGAACCTTAATGATAAAAATTTAGAATAACAAGTCTTTAATGAATATAAAATTATGTTTTAGTTAAGGAGTACCTTACATAAAAACATAAAAATAATTATTTCTGAAAAAAATTAATTAACATATTAATAGAAATAAAATTTAATTTATATTCCTTTTATATCAATATAAATAGTTCTGTAAAATAATATAGAGAATATTGGAATGGAGAAAGGGTTAATTATTTAAACATTCAAAGCATCACAATATACATTGAACGCTTAAATAATAATCCCAATATCATTAAATGAATCATTAAATACCATGATGGTAATTTTATTCATGATATAAAATATAATATGGGTAGTACGTACACTACAAAAAAGAAATATGTTGTTAAAATGGATTATATGTTACGAAAATAAAAAGTGAGAGGGAATTCTCTTATAAAGATCATATCATTAGAGTGAGGATAAATAAATGTCATAATTTTTTGGGAAAAATATAAATCCACCCAATATAAGTGGATATTTTTTCTAAAAAAATCAATATTCATTCACACATATTCTTTAAATAATATAACCAATGACATAGATGTTTAACTCAATGAATAGAAATTGAGTTAAGATTTTCCTTACCATAGGTCTGATATTCTCCAAACATGTCCAAAAATCATGTATAACAGTTTTAAGAATATTATTAACTTCTTTTAGTATCATAATAATATTAATGATATCATATATGATTCATTTATCACATTTTATTTTCATTTTATTAATAATTCCCACTTTAACGAATCAATTAGGTAAAAATTGTTTTGTATTTCGTTCGTGTTTTGGAATGTTACATTTTATTATATTAAATATATCACAGTTTAATTATATGAAAATTTTAAAAAATTATTTATATATTATATATATTTATTATATAAATATATATATTAGATATATAAATGAAAATTTACACACCGTTCATGGAGATGGTAGGTTGAATGTATCTATGAAAGTTGTTTCTGTTTTTCTATAATATTGAATGGGAAAATTAAATGACATTTATGTATATATATATATATATTATTCCAATATTATTATGTAATATATTTCATAATTTTTCATAATATATATTTTTCGAAACATTATTTAATGGTTAATTTGGAAGATGAATTTCATTGTGTCATGGATACGGTAAGCTCAATGTACACACGAGCGATGGTGTCATTCCGTAATGGTGAACCGTAATAAATTAATATAGAATTTGAATATTATTAAAGAAATTCCATGTCATATTTTTTTATTTAAATTATTTATATTCATCATTATTCCCATTTAAATAAATTATATTTGAAAAGAATTTTACACCATGGCATGGAGAGTGTTAGTTGTACGTACACACAGATGGTGATATTGTTTTTCATTGGATGGGTAAAATGAGTAATATAGTTGTCCCATTATAGTAAAAAAGTATCATCATATATAATATTCTAGATTTATGACATCATTACAGAAAAACCATGGAAATTGAAGTATATTAAGAAAGGAACTTTGGAAAAGATGGTAAAATAATTACCTCTACTTCGAGTGTCTCCATTTTATTTACACAGAAGAACTCTATAGATTGAATTTATGACCCAAATATTAATCTATGATGAATTTAGGTATTTTTTGAAATTATATGGGATGGTTTTTTCTGAAGTAAAATGATTTAGATTTTTGAATAAATGATAAGCAGATGTTCCCTTCTATAACTGAGGGGGGGGGGAGCTCTTTTGGAAACTCCAAAACTAATAATTTATTATAAATTGATTTTCAAATTAAAATAACTATATAGTGATTTTTTTAGAGTATAAGGTTAGAATGGGTCACATTACTCTCAACCAATTATTTTTTTTACATGTTTAGTTCAGAAAATTAATATTATTTTCTCGGTTTAACTCTTAGTTGAATTGTTTAACTCTTACCATATCTATTTGTCTTTTTTACACTATATGGTTAATATATTTAGTAGAAAATTATAAAATAAAACCAAGTGGATATTTAATTAAATATTTAACACTATCTATATTATTTGGGCAACCATTATATTTTTATGACTTTAATATCATTTTATAAAAGAGTATTTATTTTAAAATCTAATTTATGTCAATTTTGACACTATTTAATACATGATTTTTTATAAAGTTATAAAACCTTTCTTTACTTCATAAAAAATATATTTACTCATCCCTAACACACCAATTGAATAAATAAATTCTTATATGGCATCAAATATTTCGAATTATATTTATTTTAATATTATTAATACCATTTAATTGATATTTATTTTAAAAAAACTATTAGTACATCATCTTTGTGTCACCATTAAATTAAATTATTGATTCCTAAATTATAAATAAATTTTTGTTATATAGATAAAAAATTTATAAACCTAAATAAAATTTATATTATACATTAACACTTGTATTAACTTATATTAAAAATTATATAGTTTTTAAAATTTTATTATGATATTTTTATCTCTTCTTTAAACAAAATATAATAAAAATATTAATTTGACACAAGTGGCATAAAAAGAATATTTTTTTCAAAATATGGACGATTATGGGGGGAAAACTTATCCAATAAAATTATGACATGTTTTAGGGTAATATTAAATTATTATAAATTTTTTTTAACATTAATTACTATATTTAACTTTAATCATGGTAAATAAAATTAAAAAATGATGACTCCAAAAAACGTCATTTATTACTATTAGAACAAAATTTTCATATTCTTTACCACCATGAAGTCAATTTTGAAAAAGAAGATTTAAAAATTTCATAATCTGGTTATTACTATTCATAACCTCTTTTTAAACGACTAGTTTTGTATATCATGGTATGCTCGAACTTGGCGTTGCATAAAGTGAAATATATTTATGAAACTATTTTTATTTAAGAAAATACATTCTATAAAATTGTGGGGTTTTATATTATCCCCTCCTTTAATAAATTTAATCCTCGCAATTAGAGTACAAGAACAAAAACTATTGGTTGAAATTTTCAGATTATCTTTATTGAAATCCCACATCATAAAATGTATTAAGAAGTCCTAAATTTTAAAATAAATAAAATAAGTATGATGTTCACCATAGATAAAACATATTGGGCTTCCATATAGAAAAACATAGATATGAAAGAAAATGTAATAATCATGTTCTTATAGAGAGTGGCAGAGATCATGATTAGGATAAAGGTAATAATCACAAATTTTTAAATCTGTGATGATCCAAAAGACAATTTGATTCATTAAAAAATAAAGTAATAGGATAACATTTTTTGTTTTATAATTTTTCCCCATGAGTTGAAGAATTCATTTACTTCATAGACTAAGAACATAATAAAACACACATACTTACTAAATGATTAGTGTTTCCACTTTTTATCAATTTCCACTAAAAACTCTTATTTTTCCCCAAGAAATGAGTGTTTAGGATGAATTTTTCATGCTAGAATCAGTAGATTCATTTTTTATATAATGACATAATCCAAAAATATTAACTATCAATTTACCCTTTTTTAAAATATTAAACAAAATTTAAATTTTTAGGATAAGATAATGTAATTCCCAAAAAATAATAATAATTTATAAGAATAAAGACTACATTTAATCTCCAAAATTCAATACTAATACTGAAATTTAAATAAAGAACATTCATCAAATAACTATCCTTTAAATACCCCCGATAATATAAACTAATAATGACACTGAAAATTTAAAAGGATTTGATCACATAGTCTTCCAGGATAAATTTTAACATTTATATCTAAATAACCTAAATAAATGTAAATTTCTTATACCAAAAAGTATATAAAAAATCACATATTCTCCAAGATTGGTTAATTACATCCAAAAATAACCCAACTCCCTATAAGTCCACAACTAAATCATTTATTAGTCAAAAAAATACAACCATTACCGCACAAATAAAATCCAATATTATTATATTTACCTCAATCTTATAATGATTCCAAAATAATGAATGTCTTTCAAAATAACAGTTATCACATAATTCCAAAACCATTTCCCAATACCGAGGATATAAATTTGATAAAACATAAGTTCCCAAAATCAAAATATTCTTATTACATGAACTCATTAATTCGAAATAAAAAAGTCATAGTAACTACTAGCTTCATGTTGGCTAGTGGTAGGCACTTCACCCTTCTAGACGTTTGGTTTTGGGTTCAAGGAGCATTGAAATACTAGGGGTGGTGATTTTTTCTCACTTCCATTGACTATTCATTTTTCACATACTATATAATCTTATAACATTCCCAAACTGAGATAAAATATTCATAAAAATAAATGTAACATATTTTAATCTTAATTTTTTCATGCCTTTAATTATTCATAAAAAATGTAATATCCCATAATTATCTCAAAATCCAAAATCATATAAACCATAAAGGTTGTTTATACATTATAATTATGTCTACACAAGAAAAGAAAATTCTTTCTTAAATAATATTTTCACATAAAAAACATTATATGTTTTTTGTTTATAATACAGGCAAAGACATCATTCGATATAATCGAATAACAAGTATCATTAACAAGTTTGTTATAATCTTCAATAGTGTTCCAAGCCATATTGAACCTAAAGTGGAGAATATTTTTACTGGTTCCAGAATTGAGACTCAGAAAAATAGGATGATGATCAGAATTAATCATATTTAATGTAAAATTAGAGTTGTTATTCCAACTATCAAGAGATTTTAAGTTTGTGAATTCTATTTCAAGTTTTCTTACCAAAATTATAGGTTTTATTCATCTGGAATAAGTATATTTAGCACCCATAATATTAATCTCCAAAACATTTTTATCGTCAATACATTGTTTAAATTCCTTAGTGGATGTCTAGGTCCATGTATGGAGTTTAAATCACCAACAATGACTCAAGGTGCTTGTATAGTGTTTTTAAGGGAAGATATATTATGCCACAAAGAAAATATATCATGATATCTATTTTAAGCATAAACAAAAGTGAAAAATTATATATTGTCATTTAAATTTATCTCACATGTCCACGATTGAGAATCCGAATTATACGTATGAAAATTATTTATAGTGGCATGTGCAAAGTCCCAAAAAGAATCGAAAGTATTATTATTAGAAATTTCACCTATAAAATTATAAAAATATTGGTGAATAATATTTAATCTATGGGTAAACATTATTTTTGGTTTACATATATAAAAACACATCGTTATATCTATAAAATGAAATGTTTTTAAGGTTGTGATGGTGTCAGGGTTAGCAATACCCAGACAGTTCCAATATAAAATATTAATTTATACTTACACTTGGTGATAAACCCCTTTTTTGTTACTTCCAAAGTTATTCCCACATTTTGATTTTCTCAATTTCTTGATAAGATGCTCCTCATGTGTCCTTTCAATTTCATCCTGACAAATCATTGATGTATTGGGAAAGATATGATTAATTTATTTACCTATCAAGCATTCATCCTGTTAATTTGTTTTCTTTTATCTGGTTTTATGTGATCAGATGCCTTGAGTTTTTTATCCATATTTTGAGTGAGGTTTTCCTTAGTGACATCGGTGCTTATTTCTTTGATCGGTTTTAGTTCCAGTACCTTGTCACAATCCTTCTTGTGCAATGAAATTTCATTGTTCTGATTGCTTTTAAGCTCTTTTCCACCATCTCTCATGTGATCTGTTATGTTCACAACAAAGACATGTGTTGTAGTATCAGTGGAAATAGAAGAGTTGTCCTGGACAGCTAGGGAGATACCCAAATGTTTGTAATCCTCCATTTTTTGTTAATCATCCTCTTCAACATGCTGTTCCTCAGATTTGCCAAGGAGTAGGGTATATGATTTCAGTGTTGGATTCTTCTCTATATTTCATGCAGTAGATGTAAACACCGAGTTACTATCCTCTTGTACATGATCTATCTAGACATTATCTAATAGTAGGGTATTTGGTTTCATTGGTGAAACCAAATACTTTGCTTTATCATGAAGTAGAGTATTTGTTTTCATTTTTACATTCTTCTCTTTGGTGAATGCAGTAGAGGAAGACACCGAGTTTCCATCCTCTTGTACATTCTTTGCCTTGTCTTTATCTGGGATTCATGTATAGGATTTTATTGGGGAAGTCCACTCCTCAATACATGCAACAGGGTATGTATTCAGTGTCTTATCATTTATTTGAGTCTAACCAGTGGTATTTCTATTTGTTTCTTGAGAGGCTGTAGTAGAAATAAGGGGTAGGTGAGTACCTTGTAATGGAGTGCCTTTATCTTCCATAGAATTTTCAGTCTATGTAATATCATCTTCTTCCCCTTCATTTGGATGTATCATATTGAATACCATGGTACTAAAGATCTCATAAAATTCCAGCATTTAATATTCCAATTCCTATTTTTCCACTATGTCAGCCCATGATTGGTTAGGAGGATCTATTGATGAGGTTGGATCACTAGATTTCCTTCTCCAAATCTCTTGATTCTTCATATGCATTCCAGATTTTTACAAGGAATTTTTTTCTTGCTTCTTGTTTCCTCTAACCTAAGTCCATTATTTCTCCATATGAGGCTGGACCTAATTTTTTACAACTCTGTAATTGATTATAGAGTGACCAATGATCTTACAGTAGTCAGAAAATAGTAGTCGATGTTCACACTCTATTCTAACCTTAGCCTTATATTCTTTTTCATTTAAATCATTGAAATTAGTTAGCTTAGTTTCAATATATACCTCAACCATGACTCTTTCATATAGCCCGAAATCACTATTTAGAGTTCTTTGATCAATTTTGAGAGGCACTCTTATGTAATAGGTGAGGTCATTAAATAGCTTCGTGTTCTAAGAAACCTGTTAATCCCATGTAACTAAACCCAAATATGAGCCAATGAATTTATACGTATAAAATGATTGAATTTCTAATCCCATGTAGACAAAATAAGTATAACATGATATAACTATATGTTTCCTTGTTTCCATGCCCGGTATAATTATTCTTGTGAGTCCAAAATCATAAGAAAAAACCCTTTTCTAATGGGGACATTATTATAATAGTTTGTGCCCTAGTAGTGGGTGATTCTTGGATTGATTTCACCCACTACCCACGATTTATCCCCTTTTAAGGTAAGAAATCCATCCATGTATAGAGTACTTACACATTTTTTCTCTCTGATTTAATGCTTCCGGATCAGCCGCAACCACAAAGCTTCCATCATTGAGTTTTTTAAAACTTCTTTCCATTTTTGAGGAAGAATTTGTAATATCTGAGTTCTTAAGCACTTCCACAAAAGATATTCCCTTGAATGTCTGAGTCATAGTTTGTGCAATATTTTCCAAGGCTGGATGATCTTCCTGAATGAGTGGGGTGTTCCACTTAATGGATTTCTCCCAAAAATATTTCCAACTTCATTGGGACATTATTGTAAATGATTTATGCAATCTTGTAAACTCCTTATTCAATAATATATACCTTCCATATGGTATCAATGCTAAATATCATTCCTTAATTTCTAAAGTTGAGAATGATTCAAAAATACCCATTTATCCGCCTACTTCTCTTGTCAACCTCTTTCTAAAATTATCTCCATGATATTAGCTATCAGATTGGTTCTTATCTCCAAAAAAATTATCTCATGAAACCAATTTGGATTCTTGAAAGGGAAGAATATCCAGGACTTCATTTGTCAAAACTCTGAATGTATAAACATTCTCCAAAAACCCCAAATAAGAGGGACTGTTGTTATCAATCTTGACATTAGGAAATCCTTTGATACCATTGACAACAACATCATTTTTAATATCCTATATAGAATTGGTTTTAATGACAACATAGTAAGAAATGTAAAAATTTCTTTTTAACTCATCTCACCACTCTGTCATAATAAATGGCTCTCCAATGGGATTTTTTGACATACACTAAATATGTTAGATAAGGAGTCCCCCTTTCATAAATCCTTTTTGTTATTACCGAAGACTACATAAGCATACTTATCATTGATTCTATTAATATAGGTGAAATTAAACCAATATTTCCCTATAGAGAATTTATTGTTCCCTCACATATCTTATATGATGATGATATAATTATTTTCCTAAAAGGAGATAAAAAAAATAAAAAGCATAAATATGTCTTCTCCCACTATTAAGATTTCCCTTGTTATTCCATAAACTGAAGGAAATCTTCCATCATTTTTTGTAAACGTTTTGTTGTCAACAAAAAGGATATTATTATAAATGATATTGGAATTAAAGAGGGATCCCTCTTCTTTTGTGTCTTGGGGTCCCCAACTTTTGGGGAAACCCCAAAAACACATATTATTCAATCATTTTTCATCAGATCAATATCCAACTATCCTCTTAGAAAGGTATAACTTTATCAATGGCTGGGAAGATTTGTTTAGTCAAATAAACCATTGTTTTAAAAATGGTTTACTCTATGATGGTTTATAAATGGCCAGCTGATCTTCTCAAAAAGATAAATAGAAGAATAAAAAAAATTCTGGAGTGGAAGCACTCTTGAGTTCTAACTCCTGACTGTAACCTGGAATTTTTTTCCCACAATTAAAAATGGTGGTAATTGTATTAATAACATCAATCGTTTTAATGAGTCCCTTCAAGAAAAGATTACTTTGAATATTGTGCAAAATAAATCACGGACTTATGATTTCTTTCATGGTTGATTTAACAATAGACTTATGAAAGGAAAACACTTATACATGGATTCCTAAAAATGGCCTTCCCTCAAACACACCTTTTCAAAGATCCTATCTTTCTCTAGATGGGTAGTTAACAGAAACTCATCGCTCTAATTTTTGTTGGAAAAATGGAATGTTATCCCACTTTTTAACATGGTCGATATTATGCAATTATCCAGGAATATAAATATATCCATCAATTATTTTTTGAACTCAGCTGATGATATTATACCTGATGAAATTTCTATTATTATTAAAAATTACACATTTGTCATCACCTATGATTTTTTAGTTTGGGAGCATTCTTATAAATGGGTTCTAACCTCCAAACTCAATTTATATTATTATTTCAATTCCAAAAAAGTGATTTCACATGGATAAATAAATACAATAAATGTTGGGTTACGCCCTCCTTATTCACCCTAGTGTAGATAATTCCTCGTAATAAAATTCCCACAGATGATAATCTTCAGGTTTGTGGTATTCAACTTTGATCTAAATGTTGTATATGCAACCGACATAGAAAGGATGAAGATCTCCTATTTATTACTTGTTCCGCTGCCCCTTCTTTATGGAATTTTATATTTGATATTTTTGATCTTAGATAGAAAGTTTGAGGTCTATTAGACTACAGCTTTAGAGTTTCACTAATATGGATACCTCTCGTAAAATTTCTCATATTTTCATCACCGCTACAGGATAATTGATATATATTATCTAGTGTGAAAGAAACTCTATTATGCAGATAAATAATACTTTCAATTTTTGTTCATCTCAAATTATTATATATACTGCGATCGAGGAAGTTAGAATCATTCAAACAGGGACCTGTCACAACTTAGTCAATGATTTCACTATATTGTGACAAATTGGGATCAACAAAAAATACATCTTGTTAAGGGGATTTCAATAAGTTTCATAGAAACCTCTCATACTTATATGGATCAAAATTAATGTGGATGAAGCCACAAAAGGAAACCCAAGACCTGCAGACTATGGTATTATCAACAGAAATCAAAATGGTGACATCTTTGGATGTTGCTTTGGTTTGTGTCGTAACGCCTCCCCATTGGAGGAATAGATGTATAATATCATAAATTCAGTTCATTGGATACATCAAAAAGGTTGGAATAATGTTTTTATTGATATATATTCAACTACTATTGTCTAGGCTCTTAAAAATGGAACGATTCACCTTGCATGGATGCTCACTAAAAAATGGATTTTCGGCCTCCATCACATATCAAAGCTCAATAATATTAATCCCTCATACCTATATAGAGGTTAGAAAGGTGGAATATGGCCTTCCTAATAATGGTGACTATGGAAATAACACAAACATGGGGAATATTCCAGGTGAGTTCACCCCTGCATCACAATGATTTTAATAAAACCCACAACTTTAGATATTTTTTAACATTTTAATCTTAATATAATTTAGTTTTTTGTTCAATTGACCAGGGCAACACCTTTTAGAAATAACACAACAAAATTCATTGTTACAAATACTAAAAAAATTCTTCCAATGTAATTCCATCATCAATATAGAATTAATAAACATTTCATTAACCATTTATTACCACATAGGTTTTTTATTAGCCTAGAGGTTATGATATAAAATATATGATTGAATCAAGTAATTACCATGTCCCCTACATTTATGGAAAGGACTAAAAATTGATTCTTAGGATATGTGTTATTTTATTCCATTGTAATATTCATTTTTTCTCAGTAATTAATTGATTTATGACTTTTTTCCCACATATAAATCATTTATTTGTTCCTTTGAGACACTCACCTAAGTGTCTCTTTCCACATTTCCCAGAAGATTGAAATTGATCTTTCTTTTATCCATGGTCTCCCCCACTAAAGATCTTATAATTCTCTTCCATTATATTATTTGGTGAGTTTAAGATTTGGTTCATGTATATGTTGTTAGTCATATTTTTTGAAAAATAATTAGCCATGAACATTATATATTTTACACCTATCAACATTCCATTTTTTTCTCATCAGCACCACCATTACACCATATACCTCATGTTCAGTGTTAATATGACTACTTTAGGATCCATCCATTAAATAAAACCAAAAAACAAAGTGCGAGTAACAATGGTTATAAAATCGTATAATTAATAGCATGACCCATTATCTTTAATTTAAAACACATTATGTTTAACCATGGTTATTCTTTCACATATTATATTAAAATCATTCATATTAGTTTGTAAAGAAAATTTGAATTATCCTAAGAATATCCCTTGGGAGTGTAAAACCCGGTGCGCACTAAGGCCTGTTATTGTGTGATATGTTACCTAGAGTCAGGTCTGGGACACCTTGCCCAATTTTTCACCCCTGTGTATATATGTTCTAGAACCCTGTCTAATTATAGTATCTTGATTGAGATGCATTTTCTAGGAAAACAAATAGAATTTCAACATTACCAAAATTATAGGATGTGCATTTTTTACTAATCTTCAATGTCAATTTTATGTTTACATTCCCTAATCTACGTTTTAAAAATCTAGATTACAAGGTTTATACTGAACTTATTTTGATACCAATTGTAATGATCTGACCCCAGAATCCCAATGTTGGTGCATTATTTTAATACATTCATATGATTGCATGGATTAAAATCCCGAAGGACTAATCAATTTAGCATTATTTGGAAAATAGATTACATACGTGAACCATTCATTGCTTTTAAAAACATATAATGGAACATAATTAGTTATTTGAGACCACCATTACTCTCCTTCTTTAACCCTAAATATTAATCACAAAACACTTCTTGTAATTATGGAAAAACTAAACCTACAAAATGGGTGAGCATAGATGCTCAATAATTATAATAAATATAATGGATGCTATCATGAATAAGTATGGACAATTAAGGTATGTTACAAAACAAAAAAAAATCATTTTAAACAAATTCTGATCATAATATGGAAAGAATAAATAAAATAATTCAATATAAATATTCACATGGATAATAAACTAGTTGAATAATCTCATGTAATATAAATAACTAATCTCATAATGATGGAATTAATAATTTGGGAGATCATAACCACACAATCAAGGAATCATTCTAATACCATACATACGAGTAAGACGTTAGTCAAAACCCAAACTAGTTTTTCTGATGAGAACTATAAATGCATCCAGGAGCTTTTATTAACTGGTCCCCAACCCATAGGTAATTATTATGTGTTTCACAACCCATCAATTAATAATTCCAATTCATTTCTCATTTTAATGTGGTAAAACATAACCGACGTAATCATTCGTATTAAAACTGGCATACAAAATTATAATACATTAATAATAATCCATGAATGGTGTCACAATAGCATATCCATAGTCAGTCATATCATAAACCCTTGAATAAAATATGGTATATTTTATCATAACAAATAAACCTCAATTCAGTTAAAAAACCCAAAAAAATTATATTGACATAGATGAAAATAATTTAATAAAATCATTAAAACAATTTTAGAGGAATATAACTTTTTTAAAATTAAAATATTAATACGGAGAGTCATTTATAAAAGAATAAATTAAAAAATAGGTTTACGAATCAAAGTTTCCCATTAAACTTGGAAATTTTTTAATGTAATTTCCATTTCAAAATAATAATGTGAATATAAATAAATTCTTAATACAATTTTGAAATCATTGGCATTAATGATAATGCTTCAAAAGAATAAATCACCAAAGCATATAAAATGATTTTTAGTTTTAGATTCCCTTATATAAAATTATAAAAAATAGTACATTTTTAGAACATTTTAATGAACATAAAAATAGACATAAAATTTCCTTTATAATGCTTTTATTTCAATATAAATAGTTATGTAAAATAAAATCACGAATATTGAAAAGGAAAAGGGATTAAGTTTTTAAACATTCAAAGAAACCCATAATACATTGATAATTTAAATAATAATACCAATATCTTCTAATGAATCATTATATGCTATGAAGATAAATTTATTCATGATATCAAAAATAAATGGGGAATTACCAACACCACACACAAGAAATGGGTGATGATCATGACTTATATCTCACGAAAACAAAATGTGAGATAGAATTCACTTACAAATATCTTATCACTTAAGGTAGAATAAATCAATGACATAATTGTGTGTGAGAAATATAGATACAACCAATATTAGTGGGAATTAATTATAAAACAATATTATTTCATTCACACATATTCTAGGAAGCATATATCAAATGACAAAGATGATTAACTCAATGAATGGAAATTGAGTTGAGACTTCTCTTACCTTAGTACGGATCTTCCTTAAATGCTTATGATACTCTTGTACCATAGTTTTATGAATATAATGAACTTATACAAGAATCATATTAATATATTCTATATCATATATGATTCATTTATGACCTTATATTACCCTTTTATTAATAATTTCCATGTTAAAGTTGTATTTCAGGTAATAGTTCCTTTCCTTATCATACATGTTCTAACTCATTATTTTTTATTATATTATTAGATCATGATTTTTTTATTTCAAGAATGTAAAAAATAAATTATAAATCATATAAATATAGTATACAAATATACATATAAGGAATAGATAAATTGAATGGCAGACACCATCCATGGAGACGGTTTGTCGCACGTACGCATTAACGATGTTTCCTTTTTTTATATTATTGAATGGAAGCAAGTAAAAGATATAAATGTATATATATAATTAATTTAAAATTATTTTGTCATATATTTAATACTTATTTATTATATATATATATTTATAAATATTTTTGAATGGTTAATGTGGAATATGAATATCATCACCTCATGAAGACGATAAGTCGTACGTATGCATGAGCGATGGTATCCTTCTACAATGGTAAAGGGTAAAGAATTGGATGTAATAAAAATTTTAAATAAATAAAATCATGTAATAATATTTATTTAAATTATTTATATTTATTGTTATTCCCATATAAATAATTTATATACTAAAAATTTTTAGTACTACGGTGTAGAGATGGTAAGTCATATATAACCACACAAGGTGATTTTGTTTTTCAGAGGATGGGTAAAAGGATGAATATGGTTATCACATAATCATAAAAATCTATAAGAATATATTATATTCAATAGTTATTACCTTAATATAGATAAAACTTATAAATATGAAGTCGAAGATGAAATGAACTTTGAAAGAGTTGGTAAAACAATTACCTCATTTTCGAGTGTCTCCTTTGGTTTGCACAAAAGGACTCGATAGGATGGCATTCTGACCAAAGTATAGAATCTAGGATGAATTGAGGGATGTTTGGAGGATAAATTTATATGTTTTGGCTCACCTAAAGGGATTTATATTTTTTAATAAAATATAATGATATGTTCCCATTTATTAGAGAGAGGAGGGGCACTTTTGGAAACTTCAAAACTGTTAACTTATTGTAAGTTGATTTTCGATTTCAAATAGCTAAAAAGAATGTTTCATTGAGGATAAGGTGTTTATGGGTAAAAATACACTCAAAAATATATTTTTAAATATGTTTATGTAAACAAATTATCCTTACCCATTGGGTTTAATGCTTTTTTAAACAGTTTAACTCTTAACATGTCTACTTGTCTTCTTACACTATAGGGTTAATATATTTTTAATAAAATTCAAAAAATAACACTAATTAGATAATTTATAAAATATTTTACACTATAAAAGTTATTTTTCCAATCCTTGTATTTTTATGACTTTTAAATCATTTAATAAAATGTAATTTATTTTAAAATCGCATTTATGTCAATTTTAACATTATTTAATATATGATTTTTTTAAATCCGTAACAACATGATTGATTCTAAAAAATACATTAGATAATACCTAAATTGTCAATTAAATCTAAAACATTCTTATATCACATCAAATGTTTCATATTATATTTATTTTAATATTAAATGTATCTTTTAATTTATTTTTATTTTAATAAAACAATTACTACATCATATTTGTGTCACGATTTAATTTATTTATTTGTTTCCTAAAATTATAAATATAATATAATTATGTAGATAATAATTTTATCTTGCTAAATACTATATTCAGTCTACCATAACACTTATATAACCTCATATTAAAAATAATATAGTTTTTAACATTTCTATATGACATTTTTAACTCTTCATTATGTAAAATATAATAAATGTTATAATCTTACATATTTTGCTTAAAAGTGATCAAATTTTTTTAACTAAGGTTGATTTTTTGTTGAAAAAGAATTATCTTGTGAAATTAGGACATGTTTTTTGGGGAATTGTATATTATTATAATATTATTTTTATCTATAATTAAGCTATATAACATTAACCATTATAAATAAAATTAAAAAGTTACTATTCATAAATAATATTTTTTATAATATTAGACTATATTTTGTAAAATGATTAAAACCAACTATTTATAGTTTTAAAATTCAATTAACTGAAGTAAAAAAATTGGGTTTAATGCTAATCCTACTGATGTGGCTAGTAAGTAGGTAAAACAGACATTAAAAAGTTGAGTAATTTTTTTATATCTATTTCTATTACCAAAATTATTCTAATAACCTACATTGGGTTAATATTTCTATTATTTATATACTGTATATTTAAAATAAATTTAACTTAATATAATTCCTTAAATGAAAATTTTTATTTTGAACAACAATGCAGTATTTTTCAATATTCAACAAAAAATGGATGTTTTTGGAATATTACCAAAATCACAACCTAAAATAATATTTTTATTCAAAATTAAAAAATGATGTCTAATTTGAATGAAAAGATTTATAAATTTCAAAATGTGGTAATTGTTATTCATAACATTTTTTTAAATGGATAGGTTAGTATATCATGTTACAGTTGACCTTGGTATTGTGTACAATGCATTATTTTGAAGAAACTGAATTTATCTAAGAATATACATAACATAAACTCTTATGATTTTACATTCACTATTCCTCCAATACATATCTTCCAGAAAATTTGAACATGGTATAAAAAACCAAGGGTTGTAATTTTTAAAATATCTTTCTTGAAATATCACATAAGAAAAGGCTAATGAGACCTTCATTTTAAAATAAAAAAGTGATGAATGAAGGTCACCATAGATAACACATGCTAGGGTTCCACATAATAACAGATTCACATGAAATAAAATGTAACCATCATGTTCCAATTTAGAGTGATATAGATCATGATTAAGAGAATGTTAACCATCACATAGCTATAATTCTATGAATATTCGATGGACCTTTTGATTAATTACAAAAGAAAGTACTAGGAAAACATTTTTGGTTTTATGATATATCCCCTAGAGTTGAATAATTAATTTACTTAATTGACTAACAATGTAATGAAGCATATTTATTTACTTAATGAATATAGTTTCCTCTGATAATATGTTTCCAGAACATACTAATATTTTTCTCCAAATGATGAGTGTTCGAGATGAATTTTTCACACTTGTATCACGGAATTCAATTTTTAGTCATTCATATAATTCAAAAAATATTAAATATTTATTTATACTACTCTGAAAAATTATACAAAACTGAAATGTTTTGAATAATATAAGATAATTACCCTAAAATAATAATTATTTTTACGAAGAAAGACTAATTTTAATCTCCAAAATTAAACAGTAATATTAAATGATTATCATAGACCATTCAACAAATTACAATACTCTAAATAACTCAATATTATATAAACTAAAATTGAAACAAAAAATTAAAAATGATTTGATCACATATTCTTCATAGATAAGTTTTATCCTTTTTCTCCAAATAACATAATAACTCTTAAATTTCAAACCAAAAAGTAGTTAACCTAATTATATATTCTCCGATATAGTTTAATAATTACCATATTAACCCAAATAGATATATATCCCCAACAAAATAATAAATTCTCCCAAAATAAAATTCAAACATTACTCCTCAAATAAATCAATAGTATTATATTTAATTTAATCATTTAATGTTCTAAAAATATTTAATTCTATTCAAAATAACATTTTTTGGATAATTCCCAAATCATTTTCCAATAACAAGGATATCCATTTGATAAAACATTTGTTACCAAAATCATCTTATTATTATTTCATCTACACACTTAACAAGAATGAAAAATTCATACTAACAACAGACATCATGTAGTCCATTCGTAGGTTATTCACCCTTTCCTCCCATCAGTTATCGGTTCAAAACCTACGTTCTTTCCAAACATGATGTGATTATCATCATTTCTACAGGTTATCCTTTTTATAAAACTATATAATTTTTATAACATCTCAATGATGAGATAAAATCTTCAAAAAATAACCATAACCTATTTTAATCTCAAATTTTTTCTTATGCATTTCATTTTGGATCCCAACATGTGATATCCCATAATTTCCTCAATGTCAAGGATTATATAAACAACAGTGGTTGTTTAAACCATTATAATTATATACACACAAGAAATGATAATTCTTCCTTTAATAAAATGTAAACATTACAAGTTTCATGGTTACACATACTAAAAAATGTATTCCAAATAAATCACATCATCAAAGAGCATTAATACTGTTAATCATTTCATCGTCCATTTAATTATACATAGGTCATTCATTTTCCTATAGGTTTTCCTATACAATAGGTAATTGACTCATATAATTCCATGGTCCCATATATTTAAAGAATATGACTACAGATGGATTCTTTGGATTGGTTTTATTTTCGTCCACCGAACTCTTCATTTTTAATCAGTAAATATTGGCTTTATATATTTATTTCTCTCACATAAAGCATTTCTTTGTTCCGTTTTGACACTTTCCTAGGACCCTCCTTCCACATTTCCCTCATTATGGAAATATATAATACTTTTCTCCATGGTCTCCTCTACTATAGCTCTTATCATTCTCTCTCATTCTCTTATTCAGTGATTTTTGGAGTTGGGTTATGTATATGTTGTTCATCAATTTTTTGGTAAAAAAATTAGGAATGAACATGATATCTTTTATGCCTATTAATATTCCATTTGGTTACTCATCACCAACACATTTTCCACATTGATTTTCTTGTTCAATGTTTATATTACTTATTTGGGATCCATATATTAGGAAAAACCAAAAATCATATTGTGAGTTACAATAGATCTGAAATCATTTAATGAATATATTGACACCTTATCATAAAAATAAAACCCCATAGGTTCAGAAAAAGTTATTCAATTTCATATTATATTAAAATCCATCATATTTATTATTAATTAAAATTTGAATTATATTATTCATATCCCCATAGAGTGTCAAATTAGGTGTACAGTAAGGCTCATTGTTATGTACCAGGTTACCGCAAGTCAGGCTTGGGAAAACTTGTTAGAGTTTTCACCCTTAGGTATATTTGAGATAGAATCACATCAACTTATAGTATCTATACATGGATGTATTTTCTAATAATATACAAAAAATATCTACATTACCAAAATTATAGGATGTAATTTTTTTAACATATCCTCAACATCTATTTCAGGGATATTTTCATTAATCTAAATTTTCTAAATCTAGTTTTCAAGGTTTATAATAATGTTATTTTGATTCCAACAGCAATTCCACAACCCCAAAATCATGGAGACGGTGCATTATTTTAATACATTGTAATTATTACAAATAATAAAATCACAAAGAACCGATCAATTTAGAAGTCTTAGGAAATATATGACATACATGTTCTATTTATTATAATTAGAAACATAATATTAAACATATATAATTCTTTGACAATGCTATTTTTCTTCCAGATTAACCCATCATATCAATCATTAATCTCTTTTTGGTATATTGGGAAAATGAAACATAAGAAAGGGGTGACCACATATTCCTACTACGTATAAAAAATATATTGAAATCTATCCCAAATAAGCATAAAATTTTAATAGAGGTATAAAATAGAAACACATGCATTTAAAAAAATCTTGAGAATAATATGACAAAATAAATCAAATAATCCTATATAAACATTTACATGGATATTCTACTAGTCGAATAATATCATGTAATATCAATAACTAATATCATTATGTGGGAATGAATAATGTCATACAACATAACCATACTATCAAGGCCTAGATCCCAGACCATAGAAATAAGTTTTATTTTAGTCAAATCCCAAACTAGTTTGTTTGATTAGAACTGTCGATGCATTATGGGGGTTTATTAACTAGTCTCCAACCTGTAGTGATTTTATTAAGTTCTCCCAAACCTATTACTTAATAACTCAAATGCATTACTCATATGAAATTGGTGAAATCGACCATAATTAAAAAATTTATAAAAACTAGCATACAAATGTTTAATAAATTTACCATAAACCATGAATGGTATCAAAATAACATATCCACAGTCAAACATATCATAAACCCTTCAATATAATGTAGTACATTTTATCATAAAAAAATAAACCACAAATAAGCATAAAATCCAACAGATGATGTTCACATATATGAAAATAATATAATAAAAACATTAAATAACTATGACAGAAATATACCATTTTTAATTTGAAAACATTAAAATGTGACACAATTTATAAAGGAATACATTTAAAAAAAAAATTGAATCAACGTTTCCCATAAACCATTGAATATTTTTAAATGAATTACTATTTTAAAACATTCATGTCTATATAAATAAATTCTTAAGAACATTTTGAATACATGGACATAAATAAGAAAACTTTTGATGAATAAATATTTAAATAATATAAAATGTTGTTTTAGTTAAACAGTCCCTTACAAAAAAACGTTAAAAAGAATAATTTTTCAAAAACAATTGAATTACCAAACAAGTATATGTAAAATTTACTTTATAATACTTTTATATCCACATAAATAGTTAATAAAAATAATATCAAACTTATTAAAATTAATAATGGATTAATTATTTAATCATTCAAAGCATTACATACTACTTTGAACACATAAATAATCAGTGAAACATCTTCAAATGAATCTTTAAATACCCTAAATATAAATTAATTAATTATATAAAATATAATACGGTTATTACATACATCGCGCACAATAAATATGTGGGGAAGATGTCTTATATTTCATGAAAATTAAAAGTGATATGGAATTCCATTACAAAGATCATATCATCAGAGTAAGGATAAATAAATGACATAATTATGTGTCAAAAATAAAAATCCGCCCAATATAAGTGGATTTTAAGAAAAAAACAATCCTAGTTCATTCACACATATTCTTATAAGAATAGAACCAATGATATATATCCTTAACTCAATGAATGGAAATTGAGTTAAGATTTCCATTACTGTTGGTCCGATATTCTCTATACATCTTTAAAACACCTTTATAATTGTTAGAGAATATTATTAAATTATACCAAAATCATAATAATATTTATGATAGTATATATGATTCATTTATGACTTTATATTAGCTTTTAATTAATAATTTTCATGTTAAATCAACCTTTCAGGTAATAGTTTCTTTGTTTATCATATGTGCTTCGACTTTTTATTTTTTATTATGTCACATAGAAAATGATCTAATTATTTCTAAAATATAAAACATGATACATATATAGATATCATATATACCATGTTTATAAATATATATATATATAATAGATAGATAAATCAAATGGTACACATAGTTCATGGATGCATTAGGTCATACGTACACATGAATGTTCTTTCCGTTTTTATCATATTTAATGGAATAAAGTAAATGAAACATATGTGTTTGTGTATATATTAAAGTTTAATTATTTTTTCATATATTTCATATTTATTAATCATATATATTTTTATAATTATTCTTGAATGGTTAACGTTGAAGATAAATCACATAGTGTCGTGGAGATAATAAGACTTATGTATGCAAGATCGATGGTATCATTCCATAATTGTGAAGGGTAATTAATTAGTTGTAAAATAGATTTTATTGAAACAATATAATGTCATATATATTATTTAAATCTATTATATATATCTTTATAACTATCTAAATAAAGTATAGATGAAAAACACTTTACACCATGGCGTGGTGGCGATAAGATGTATGTACAAACACATAGTGATATTGTTTTTCATAAGGATGGTAAAAAGAGAAATATGGTTGTCCCATAATCATAAAAACATCTAAGAATATATTAGATATTATATTTAATACTTTATTATGTAAACAAATTAGGAAAATGTAGTAGAAGAAGAAAAAAACAATAAAAGAGTTGGAAAAACAATTACCTCTTGTTCGACTGTCTCGTTTTGATTTTCACAAAAGGACTATTTAGGTTGGATTTCTTCCATAAGTATAGACTATAGGATTAATTTATGTCTGTTTTGGGGTGAACTTTTCTTGGTTTAGCTAAACTAAAAGGATTTATATGAGTGAATAATGGAGATGGAGACGTTCTCTTGTATAAGAGAGGGAGGGGGAACTTTTGGATACAAAAAAACTATTATTTTTTTATAAATTTATTTTTTATTTAAATAATATAAATAATTAATATATTTAGTTAATTAGGTGAGGATTGTTTAAATTACTATCAAAAAATTATTTTTAGATAGTTTTAGGTCACAAAATATACCTTATTTTTGGGTTTAACCCTCTGTTAAACCATTTAACTCTTATAGTGTCCATTTGTCTCTTTACCCAATAGGGTTAACATAGTTACTATAAAATTACAAAATAACGCCAATTTGATCATTTATGAACTCTTTAACATTTTTCAAGTTTGTTTGATGATCCATATATTTTTATGTATTTTATATTATTTAATAAAATCATATTTATTTTAAAAACACATTTATGTGGATTTGAAACTATTTAATACCTGATTATTATTATTATTATCATAACAACAAGATTACTTATAATAAAATACATTAAAAAATCAATTTAATGTTAATTTAATTAAATTAAATCATCTATGGAATCATGTATTCAAAATTATATTTATTTTAATATTATTAACACAATTTAATTGTTTTTTATTTTAATAAAACAATTACAACATTATAATTGTTTCCTCGTTGACATTAATTATTTATTTCCTAAAATTATAAATAAATTTATATTATTTAGATAAAAATATCATCTTTATAAATGCAACTTTTAGATGATCATAACACTTTTATAACCTCATATTAAAATTGAAATATTTATTAAAATTTTAATATCACATTTTTAACTCTTCTTTAAATAAAATAGAATAAATTACCTATTCTAAAAAATGAATTCATATATATCATATTCTAAAAATTAGAATTTATTTCAAAAAAAAAATATCCAATGAAACTATTAGATGTTTTTGGGCAATTTCATAATGTTATAATATTATTTTTACCTTTAATTGTGATGTTTTCTTTCAACAGTGGTTACTAAAATTCAAAATTTTTCATTCACAAAAAATATTTTTAAACTATTAGATAATAGTTTTCAAAAATATTACAACCATGTATGTCTATATTTCAAATTCTACTCACCGAAGTGGTAAAATAACATTTAACGATAATCATGTAGATCAGCCTATTAGGCGGGTAAAAGAGACGTTTAAAATTTCAATAATTTATTAAATCTACTTCTATTATAAATATGATTTTAATGACCTAAATTTGGTTAACATTTGAATTATTTAAATATTTTAACTTTAAAATAAATTTATAAAGTAAATTATTATTTAAATAAAAATTCAATTTTTTAAAAATAATGTAGTATTTTTCACTATTCGTCATAAATTGGTAATTTTAATTAAATTACTAAAATTTAAATATCATCTCATTTTGATATTTCTATTTCAAAATGAAAACTATTTTAAAAAAATAAGATTTATAAATGTCGAAAAAATATTTCTATTCATAACAACTTTTTAAATGTCTTGTTTTGTAGCACCCCAAGATTTCACGATACGTTTCTCTTTCAATAATGCAATCGCTTGCATTTTACGCAACTTCGAGATTCTAACACACCACAACCAATCAAACTAGCTGTTATTAATATTAATAACTAATTATTGAAATTATATGAATTTTATCTTTCAAAATGGACTTCATTTTTGGATGCGGAATATCGAAATTATCCTATGTTGAATTTTTGGTATTTTTCCTGAGAACATCCATTTTTTGATGAATAGTGTAAAATACATAAAAACAACTTTTTAAATAAAAACAATTTATAGTGATAAATTATACTATTGATTGGTTTTAATGTATAATTATAATATCATTTTATCAATTTATCCAATGGTGGTCATTAGAATTAATTTCACTTTGAAATTGGACATAAACAATTGTCAATCTTTTGATTGGTATTGTTTCTTAAAAACACGCTATTTGTTTTGACAGCGGAAATTATTTATAAAATTAATTAATGGAACTTATATGTTTGGAATTTTGTAAAATAGACATCATTTTTGAATTCAGAATATCAATTATAACTTAGGATGAAATTTTGGGATTGTTCTGAAAAACTTCAATTTTTTATTAATAGTGCAACCACTAAGTGGTAGTTAAAAAAACTGATTTTTCGTTTAAATGAAACATTACCACTTCTATGATTTGATTTTCAAAAATCTGACATACATGGTAGTCATTAGGATGTAAAATTTGGTTCAAGGGGATTAAAATAATTTTTTTGGTGAATTGTAACTTTTAAGTTTAAGTAATCACGATTAAAGGTAATTAGTGAAATTTAAGCTAAAAATGATATTATAAAAATATGAAAATACCTTTAAACTTATCCTAACCTTATTTTATGAGACATTACTGACTGATAAAATCCATGGGACAACATGGGGACCCCATGGAGCAACTTGGGATAGAAAATGTCATTAATAACTTTTTATTTAATGTAAAAATAAGATTGTCACAAACATGTGTTGTTTTACTAAAACAATTATTAAATGGGGTTATATAAGTTAAATTTTCTACTATAAATATTAATTGGAATGATAAAAATATTTCCTACATTATGGTAATTTTTCTATAATTTTTAGACATTAAATAAATTAAATTATTTATGACACCATGATGATACAACGATTTCCTCATTAATTAACGATTTAAATTAAATGAAAATATAATGTAAACTCTAAGACTTAAACTTTTAAAAAAACTATTGGATGAGTATATTTATAACCCTTATCACCTTATCCTTGAAATATATAATTTCGGGACCATTGCAATCCGAAAATCACTTCGTAATAATGTAACATTTCATGAGTTTCCAAGAGTTCCCCTCCTCTCCTCTTATAAAAGGCCACCACATCTACCACATTATTCACACCATAAAAGAAATTTGGATCAGCCAACATCTTCCCAAATACTCTCTTAACTTCCCTCTCTTACACCTAGAAGCCTCACATTGGGCAGAAGTCTTCCCAAGGGAGCCTTTGGCTCAAATCAAAAAGAGTTACCTGCTTTTAAGGTAATGTCTTTTCTTATATTCTTTTGTATTATTTTTCTTCTCCAACCCCATTAACTCTTTTTATTCATTTATTTTGAAATTAAACAAGTATCATCAACATAATTGGAAGTTTTTATGAGAAGTATTTTATTTACACTTACACACACCTTCATCTAATGGTTAAAGAACATACTGTTTCTGTGGGTGGCGAATTACTACCTCACGGAACGATGATTATTCAATCTTCTTTTAACAACTCTCATAGTGGCCATTATGATGACACTATTTTCATATATGATATATATATATTATTTTTATCTTTTCCTTATTCTTCTTTATTTCTCATTTATGGCATACCTTTATAATTTCCATTATGTGTAAACGCGATAATTTCATTTTATGAAGTACGGACTACCACCCCCTCAAAGTGATTTGAATCGTTAATGTCATATGTGGGATGTATAAAGGATGAAGTAGATGATATTATATATGATATTATACTGTAATTATAATACACCTTTATATCATTATTATTTAATTTCATTAAATACGAAATAGAAATGAAAGTAGCGTTCATGCGTACGTACGGCGTACCATCTCCATGAACGGTGCATTTCATTTCATACCTCTAAATGTTATGTAATATTATGAATGAATGTATATACTGGATATATATGATATATATGATATCTACATCATGAATATAATTCTGGATATAATGGATATTTTACCATTTGAACAACTTGTAATTATAAGAAATTTATTTTTGACTCAAGTACCAAAGATCAACAAAATGACCGTTATTAACAGAAATAAGTACATAATGTTCTTAACATGGTAATTAGTGATATAAAAGTAATAATGAACGTGAAAAATGTTATTATGAAAGTAGAAATTAACTCTAGTTTATTATTCCGGAGGTTAATGAACGATCGAGTCAAGTCGGACACGAGGAAAGGAAACTTCTTAACCCAATTTCTGTTCTTTGGGTTAATCTCCTACTTTCAAATTATGTCATGATATTATTATGTCCTATCTTTTATTTATAAATTATTTATGTGTACATAAAGTGAATACACATAATAGATCAATTTTATTTAAAAAATTAACTTTCTAATGGACTTCATCTCAATCTCCTTTCATTGAGGCATATTTTGTTTTATACACAACATTCTTTTATACGGTGTACAAACCCCTTCAACTTTTATGTTTATTAAAAATGAATCTTTTTTATACAAATAATTCTACTAAACAAAAAAAGGGAATGTTGTTTTGTCATGCGTATACGGCGACAATGAGTTCTCTTCCACCATGACCATTATTTGTGTTCCAGCTTCCTCCACAATCCATAACTTTTTTAAATGAAAAATAAATATAATGTTTTAATCTTCTTTTGTTTTGGTATTGAAAATGGTTTTGATAATTTTTTATTATATCAATGTGTTTTATTGATATATTGTGATTGAAATGTGGAAATGTTATGTTTCTTTTATGCATGTTTTATGAGATACGATTATGTTATGGTTTATGATATGTTTAAACCTGTTCATATGATGAATGCATTGGACTTAATAAGTGACGGGTGGAGCCCACTATAGCTCCTCGATGCATCAGTAGGTCTCATGAGACAAAATAGTTTCTTGGCAGGAGGCCTTGAAAAAATATTATATGTAGTCTTGGCATGAGGGCTTGGCTATGTGGTTATGATAGTCTGGAATTATGCATTCCATCATTATGAAAGTGGTTATTGATATTCCATGTGATTATTCTACCAGTAGAATATCCATGTCAATAAGTAAATGAAATTATATTATTTTACTTTTTCCATATTATGTTGAAGTTCATGTTTAAAATGCTTTTATTTTAGTTATACATTGCCTTAAATGTTTTTGTTTATTTATGAAAGCTTCCGCTAAATTGTTATCATTACTAAGCATCTGAACTCACCCCTTTCAATGATTTATTTTTCTCAGGATGTGAAAAAATATTTTATGACTGACCTGCAGGGATAGTCTGAAGGGGATATGGGTGTGTACTATGGAGACTATGTTATTTTTGTTTTTCACTTTATGATGCAATGTAACATTTATGAATGTTTCTAGTGTTTTCAAGGCTACTAAACTAATCGGTCTTTAGAGACTTGATCTGTTGTGATAATGCCATGTTACGCAATAATGCATCGACTCTGGGTAGCTGGGATCAGGGCGTTACAAGTTTAATATAATGTGGTATGCTCGAACTAGATATCGTGTATAACACAAACTATTGAAGAAACATAATTCACTTAAGAAATAAAATCATGGGGTGTTACATAATGAATGAATGTTAAATTTAAATATGATTCCACAATAAGACTGTGAAATAATTAGTTTTAAAATTTATAGAATAAATTAAATGAAATGTAATTAGGGATGGCTCAGGAAGAGAAATACTGAATTGGGGGAGAAGAAAGTGGGATTGAGAGTAATTATATTTGTCATTTTTAAGGAATTAAAAGAAATAAAGGGATTTATATGTAGAATTAAAGGATATATATAAAATCTAATGAACATAATATATTTTTTAGTGATGATATATATATATATATATATGTTGTAACATAGGATATATCTGAGTAAAAGATATTCTAAAAGATTAATATATATTAAACTCTAAGATAAATTGACATGAAAAATATTTAATGAAAGTGTAAATATTATTTTAATGAATGTAATTTAATATATTTTCTACAAAACTATAATGAAAAATATATTAATTATACAATAATATTTTTTGATGTTATAGAATTAAATATTAAAGACAGATATAACTCAGGAAAATTGTGAAGATATGGAAAAGTTTTATATTATAAAATCATAAGGTTAGACATTAAATAAATTATTCTTGAAATTATTTAAATTAATATTTATCCATCATAAAATATAGTAAAATTATTTGAAAATTTATTTCAATGGTATGTATAATAAAATATATGAGAGAGATAGTTTTTAATTAATCCCAAAAGGAATGAAAAATAGAATAATTGAGAGTGTCCATTTAAAAAAAGATAATGTAATAACTATGAATCAATAAGAATGGTAATGAAATACTAAATAAAACTAAAATGAAGAGGGACTAGTAAGGTATATTTTAAAAAAAATACTAATATAATGTATTGAAGTAACTATTGAAGCTAGAGAAGATACATATAAAAACAATATATTTGGGATATCCTCCATTCGTTAAAATTTTATTATAAAGTAAAAAAATGATTTAACTGAAATAATGGAATATGTTTCTCCGTAAAATGAAATAAAAACCATTAAATTGGATGTACAAATAGTGTCTTACGAAAATAAAAAATTATAATTTCATAAAATGTACAAATGAAGATTACTAATTTATTTAAAATAATTCTAGATATATATCAAATTTTTGGACAGAAATGAAATTATTTTAAAGGGAAGTAAAAAAATTATATATTAACACATTAAATTAAAGAAATATGAATGAAAATTATTTAGTAAGGTATGTATAAGAAATACATACAATTAATAAGTGTAAAGGAGGTAAATGGTAGGAATAAATAATCATAAATAGGGAGAGTTTACAGGTAAGAACCAGGATATTATTATTAGGTATTAATCTTATTTTCTGTTGTTTTTGAGAAAAGAGTAATTTCAGGAAATTTCAAGAGTACACACCATGTACTCGGTTGCCACCAGTAGCCATGTGTTATCCATGTAACGACCGAGCACATGGATTTGTGAGGTGACCTGGAGGCCACCTAAAGCGATGGTTGGTTAAATAAAGTAAACAACATATACTTTTAAATAACATTCCCTTTATTTTATTTTTATTTCATAAAATTTAATGGGTTCACGTCTATTCGATAGATCCATCTTCATCTTCACCTATATCATACAGGAGTGATCGTACGACACGATTCTTCACCAAGCCCCCAATTTATTATCTATTCTATGATTCGACTTCCATCAATTGTGTTGGAATTCACACAATAAGGTCTTCCTTCTTCTAAATCCTCACTTCATGATTTCTCCTCTTTTGTGAGATATCCTCTGTTGAACTTTTTTCTAGTTTTCTTAGATCAACAATGTTCTAGGGATATTAAAAGCCTGAGGCTCGTGTACATTGATCATACTCTACTGAGGTAGGTGTTTTATGCCTTTCTGTAGTTAGTATTTGATTTATATGTGCAAAAGTGCCCAATACCCTTGTTCTGGGTATTGCATGTTTATGGTTTTAGCCTGATATTGTCTGACATTAATTGTGTTCATGAGTATAGGATTTTTTTACTAAATAGGGTTATTTACCTTACTATGGATGTGTTTTCCCATGCTTGTTTGATTTTGGCCACTTGGTCTTGCCTTGCCTATTGGGCTATTGTTTTCTATTCCTAGTGTTGTTAGGATGGAGTGATTTTTAATCTGATATGATGTGCCATGTCGTGTGGCTAATTTATCCAAGTATTACGTTGAGGTTTACATTGGCTGGTGATTATCATTTGTGCACTATTTCATTAAACGGGGCTACAAGAACTTGGTGTAGTGAGACCATAGGGGAAATTGACGTTGAGGGATTTCCTAGAGTATATATTATAGTTATCACGTTATGAAACCATTGGGGGATTGACATTGAGTTCTCCCTCAGAGTGTCTATAGTTACGTTACGAGACCACAAGAGTAATTGACATTGAATGCTTCCTTAGAGTGATTGTAGATAATTTTTATATATCTATTGGGGGAATTGACGGTGAGTGCTTCCTTCGATACTATTTGATTACACAGGACTATAGGGGTAATTGACGGTGACTACTTCCATAGTGATTATTTGTTATGACTTATATTGTTTTTTAAAATAGAGGGGTTATGATGTGAAAACTACCCATATGGTTACTTGAGATTCTAGCTAACCTAGAGGGGATTGGTTGTGAGAACTTTTCTAGAGGGTTTCTTGTATATGTTTTTGGTTGGTTAAATTGTTTAAAGTTAATGTTTGTAAATGAAACTGTTGGAAAGTTTACTTTTGAGTATTTCGATCTTTATTTATTCCATTACTAATTGCCTACCATGTATATTTACTGACTATTAGGAACATATAATTGTGTGTATGCATACTCGGATTTTCCTCAAATACTTTTTGGGTCATGCTTTTGGGCCAAAACAGATTATATTGTCGCAAGTCTAGATAAGGGCAAGTGCCCTTTTACTTCAGGTACTTGATTATTGTGGAGCTAGAGAACGTGGGACCAAGCTGAGGCTACTTATTTTGATGAGTTTTCACCTTTTTTCATTGTTCTTTGGTTTATTACTGTATTCCAGCGTTGTGACTTGTTTGGATATTTTAAAAGACATGTTTAACATGCGTCATTTATATATGTGCTCAAGTTGTTTATTTCTTCAGTTTTCCACTATTTATTATTGTATGCTATTATTCCAAATTACACTATTCTTATATATTTATTTATGTTTCATTACTCTACCAATGTGGTCATAGTTTCCCCACTACCACACCCAAGGACCTCGCTGCTAGTCAACAGCCTCTGTCATTTGGGGAAAAGTGCTAGAGGCCATGTGACCAACTAGGTATGGGGAACCTCTGGGAAGCATCCGGAACCAGGACGTTGCAAGTGGTAAGAAAGGAATTATTGTCTTCTTGATTTACTTTTTGGAGCATATAGTTAGGGATAGGATGTAATAGGAACTTGGTAGTAAGTTATTCCCAAGAGTAGCTACCCCGTGTACAGGAAAATGCTAATTTACATCGATTGGTAGAATTTTCCTGATTTTGAAATTTTTATAGTTGATTTGATATCACTATTGGGTGATTCACATGTTTTTTGCTATTATTGTTGATATTATTGAGGTTCAATTTCTAATGCAACCTGATGAGATGAGGGTATTTCATCTCACGCATCATAGACACTTACTAAAGATCACTTTTCATGCATTCTTTCCATGCCATTTAGAGTCCATTACTATTTTCATGTTGATGTGATAGAGTTTTTGCTAAATATGTATGACGTTGTGACTGATACATTGATAATATTCTTACTATTTGATAGAGTATTAAAATTTTCAATCTTTGGAATGAATGAACGTAAAACATTGGCTCTTTTTGTGTTAAGGGACTATATGGATCGAAATCTGTTAGATCATTTCATTATTTTGCATGTATATGACATGTATAATATGCCAATATTGGATTCATAGGGAGTATCAGCCCTCATAGATTGGAATTTGGAACGTTAATGATCATTTCATGTTTTTCTGGGTTCTGGAGTAGTTTTTGAGGCTTACTATCCGAAATACCCAAAATACTTGACTTGTAATGATAAATACATGCCATGTGTCCTTATGTTTGGGAACAAAATGCTTTTCTTAAGTACACATGATGTAATATATGTACATGCCATGTAGACTCTAACCGTGTCTCTGGCTGTGTGGGTAGAGACATAGGGTTGAGAAAATCTGTGGGCAGACACGCCGTGTACTAGTTGTACACTTCTTGTTGTAGAGACTTTGTATCCGGACGTGTGACTAACAATATGAGTGGGTGAAAAATCATGAAGTTCATACCGTATCCATCTGGAACTTGCCATGTAGAGTGAGACTTGTATCCATCCATGTAATGAACCACACGGGGTGGTGGAAATCATTCTTGTACAAGTCTTGTCTGGCATAAACACACCGTGTAGAGTCAGCCATGTTTCCACCCATGTGTCTAACAAAATAGGCAGTTGAATCTAAGTGGTACATGCTCTGTGTGAAATAAACATGTCATGTAGTCATGTCCTAGGGGAACCATGTGGGTTAGTCATGTAGAAGAACTCAAGCAGGGGAAACAAATCAATTACCCAATGTGTCTTGGAAGAACACACCATGGGTATTGGGTGTTACGCGACCAATTTTGGAATAAGTACACACCAATGTGATGGCTCAAAGGAACACTCTGTCTAAGGGTTATACATTCCTTGTATCCATGTTTTAAAAAACATGAATTCTTCCGTTATTCTATTCGCTTCTTGCACATCTATGTTTTACTCCTTGATAAATACTGATCTTAATGTGTGCGCTTAATATTAAGAATGATTCTACCAAGACGTCCTCCAGTTGTATGTCAGATACAAGGCAGTGATCAAACACCAGACATGGATAATCAGGGACTACCAGCAAATCCTCTTGTAGTGCCAGTCTTGGCACCAGCCATCATTCCGAACACACATGCTGATACACAGTTCTGAGAGGGAAATACAAGGATGATATAGACCTTTCATGGAAAACCACATCCTACACCATCGATGGAAGATTTGACGTGGGTATTTCAGTCGTAGAATCCTCCCACATTCTCAGTGGATGGAGGACCACATGCTATAGAGACATGGCTAGAATCCCTTCTTATAATCGTCGAGCATCTAGAGATTCCTCCAGAGAGGAGGTTCAAGCTCACTATGTATATGATTTGGGATCTCACCAAGAGGTGGTGGGATGTGATCACGGAGGCAGGATGATATTAGGTTGTGACTTTGGAGGAGTTTTAGTGTACCTTATACAATTACTTCTACTTGGAGACTTTGAGGGCCAATCAAGAACGAGATTTCATGAGTATATAGAATGGTAATCTTTCATTAATGGAGTATTCTTCTCACTTCACATAGTTGAATAATTTTTCACCCTTCCTAAGAGAAGTGAGTTATTCAAAGAGTGGAAGTTTGAGGATGGTCTTATGAATGTCATTCGAGCACAGGTGAACATCATCGGGTTGACTACTATATCTTCTATAGTCAATAAGGATCTGATAACAGAGTGCAACCGAAGGGATTATGAAGCTGTGGGCTATGGTGGTTCGACAACTATAGTTAGTGATTCTATGGATGATAGTAGGATGTGTCGCAGAGAGCCTACATGTGAAGATCTGAGTAGGAGATATACACCTTCGTGTAGCTAGGCGGTATCCTACCAGTGTGGGAAGGTCGCACATCCAAAGGCACATTGCCCGAGGGACCTAGTTTAGTGTCGATCTTACGATAAGATGTACCAACTTCAGCGCTTCTGTCAGTTTATCTCTCCATCAGCTGGTGATCATAGATTCCCTATGACTCTACGTTTAGGATCTACTCAACTATTTTCTCATTAGTCTATGGAATGGAGTTCTTCTAGCCATTCTGGCTGAGGTGGAGGTCGCGGTCGTGGTAGCCAGTCAGAAGCCTTTTAATGAAAACCAGGTGGATCAGCTTAGTTTGGTCAGGCAGGGTCACAGGGCCTTGGTACAGGCCATTTTTTTAGTGGAGTAGACCTAGTTGGAGAAGGATCCTGACCCTTCTACAATTCGAGGTACTATTCTAGTTTCCTCGGTTTTAGCTTCTGCACTCTTCGATACTGGGGATTCTCATAGTTTCATATCTGTTGATGTTGTGGAGATCCTTGGGCTCTATATCATTTATTTAGGTGATATATTGACGTTGGTAACTCCATTGGGACAACAACGGCTAGTGCACTACTGTGAAAAGAGTTCCCTCTTGAGGTGGGTGGGTGTCACTTCTGGTGGGACCTATATGTCATAGAGATGACGAGATATGATGTCCCTCTCGAAATAGACTGGTTAGTTCCCTTATAGGTTGTTGTCGACTGATATTACTGTAGGGTGTGTTTCACATCACCAAAGGGATGATCATTTATTCATAATGGTGAATGAGATTTCTAGGAGAGCATAGTAGGACAATAGCATCATGGGTTTGGGGAGTTACAGATATAATTGGTAGTCTATATCTAGATGACCAGTGGACTTCGTAGTTTAACATTCCTCTTATGGTGGATCATTTCAGAAATTTCTTTCCAGAGGACTCTTCATGTTTTTCTTTTAAAGTGAGAGGTGGAATGTTCTGTTGAGATCGTTCTAGGAGTGACACTGGTGTCCGTTCATACTTATATTATTTCTACATGTCAGTGATAGGAGCTCAAGAATCATTTGGATGAGTTGCAGAAAAAGGGTTTCATCCGACCAAGTACTTCTCCTTGGAGTTCTCCTATCCTATTAGAGAAGAAGGTGAGCGGTACCCTCACACTTTGTGTGGATTATCAAAAGTTTAATGAGTTGATGATCAATAACTGATATCCTTTACCAATGATTGATGATCTCATTGATCAGTTTCGAGGAGACCAGGTGTTCTCAAAGATTGACTTGAGTTCCAGTTATCATCAATTGCAAGTTAGACCATCTGATATAACTCTTACAACCTTTTGGAGTATGTATGGTCTATACGAGTATTTGGTTTTTTCGTTCAGTCTCACGAACGTGGCTACAGTCATCAAGGTAGTGTTGAACCAAGTGTTCCATCCATACTAGGATTCTATCGTGGTGGTCTTTATTGATGATATCATGGTGTACTCTCACACTTGACATGAACATGCCACATTTCATGAGATCATTTTGATTACCCTGAGAGATCATCTTTTATATGTTATTCTCTCAAAATTCAACTTTTGGATGGATCAAATTTACTTCTTGGGTCATGTTATCTCAGAGACAAGAGAGTCAGTAGACCCATAGAAAGTGAGAGAAGTTGTTTCTTGGGAGTAACCGAAGAACGTCTTTGAAGTATGAATTTTTCTAGGGTTGTTTGGATACTATATAAATTTCACATATGATTTTTCAAGCATAGTAGTGCCACTAATGGGCCTAACTAAGAAAGGTGTGATTTCTTGTTGATAGATTATTGCGATTCATTCTTTTAGGAGTTGAAATAGTGGTTTAATTAAGTATAGATACTAGTATTTATAGATCTATGAATGAGATGTATTGTGTACGGTGATGCATCAAGAATTGGGCTGGGAGCAGTGCTTATGCAGGGGAAGGATTCATTGTATATGGGTCTCAGCAATTACGACCACATGAGAGGATGTACCCAACGCATGATCTCAAGTTGGATGTTGTTGTTCATGATTTACGCTTTTGGATAAATTATTTTTTGGGAGATAATTCTATAGTTTTTACCGATCATAAAAGTCTCAAGTATATCTTCACCTAGTGTTATCTAAATTTTAATAAGTGATGGCGGGTTGAGTACCTTCAGTCCTTTGACTTTGAGATTGCATGTATGCCTGGGAAGGGAAATGTTGAGGCTAATGTGTTGAGCAGGAAGACTCAGATACAAGAAGTTGAGGATGCCACCAGTGGGTGGAAGCTTATGGATCTGTTCTTTGAGATGCATTTGGAGGTGCACGACAAATAGAGCCAAATATTTCTTTCTTCTGTAGCAGTTATATCTACTCTTCTTGATCGAGTGAGGAGGAGGAAACTACCAAATTCTGAAGGCCTAGTCCTACGGGAGTGTGTGTTAGGAGAGGGCCCTATTCCTAGATGGGTAGAAGGTGAGGATGAGATCCTGTATTTTCCTAGGTGTTTTGTGGGTGCCAACAGACATATGCGAGGAGAAGATGTGGTACTTTCATTCCTCTATTTGGGCAATTAATCCGGGTGTGACAAAGATATGTCTAGATCTAAACTGTTAGTATTTCTGTCTAGGTATAAAGTGAAATGTTTCTAGTTTTTTCATGAGGTGTTCCACCTGTCTTCAGGTGAAGACGAGGCATCATCGACCAGAATTTCTTTTACAAGAGTTACCCATTCCCAAGTGGAAGTGGAACGATGTTGCGATGGACTTTGTGACAGGTTTGCAGAGGTCACCTTGAGGGAAGGATCCAGTTTGGGTTGTCATTGACAGACTCTGGAAGAATTCTCACTTTATACCGATCACGGATACTTTTAGTGTTGATGAGCATGGAAGGTTGTACATCTGAGATATGTTACGTTTACATGGAGTTCCACACTACATTGTTTTAGATATGGATGCTCACTTTACTTCTTGGGTCTGGCAGGGTTTAGAGAAGGATTTGGGTACACAGGTATTTCTCAGTATAGCTTACCACCCCCAGATAGATGGCCAGTTTGAGCATACAATTTAGGTGCTGGAGGATTTGCTTCGATCATGAAACCTTGACTTTCATGGTTATTGGGATAAACACATACCTCTTGTGGAGTTTTCCTAAAGTAATAGTTTTTGAGAAACTATTCAGATGGAACCTTATGAAACATGTAGGCTATACCGATCACCCTTATGTTGGCTGGAGGTAGGAGAGTTAGCTATGCTGGGACCTCGTCTTGTTTAGGAGACCACAGAGCATATAGAGTTGATTAGAAAGAGGACGGCTACTACACAGTCATAGAAAAAGTCTTATACCGATTGAAGGAGATAACCTCTAGTTTTTAAGGTTGGGGATCTGTTTTTTCTATGGGTCACGCTGAGGTTGGGACATAAGAGGATTAAGAGACATGGAAATATTTTTGTCTAGATTAGTCGGGATGTTTGAGGTTTTCGAATGAGTCGGGATGGTTTCCTATCAGCTGCAGATACCTCAGAGGTACCAGGATATACATGACATGTTCCACGTTTCTCAGCTATTGCGTTAGTTATAAAACACATCTAATGTTTTCCAACATGTTTAGGTTGAGCTAGATGTCGACACATCGTTTGAGTAGCATCCTATCTGGATTTTTTATTTCATTGTGAAGCTTCTCTGTGGTCGTTCTGTACCTCTGGTATAAGTTCTATGGCAGTACAGGAGAGTACAAGACAAGACTTGGGAGAGGGAGGCCGATGTATGATTTTAGTGGCTGGAGCTGTTTGATGATTCTTCTTCTATGCCGCATTTCTAGAGAAATTCAATGATGAATTTCATTAAGGGCGGTCTTTGTAAGAAAAAGGATATTTTTTTAGGTATGAATCTTCTTTTCTTGTTTTTTTAGAAAATACGAGTTTTGTGAAATTTCAGGAGTACACGTTTTGTACTTATAAGTACATGTTGTGTACTCAGTTGCTGTGGGTATCCATTTGCTAGTCGTGTAATTGCCGAGCACATGGTCATGTGGGGTGACCAGGAGACCACCTAAAACAGAGTCTAGTTAAGGCAAGTACATGTCGTGTACATTTAATGAACACTTCATGTATTTTCTTTTTATTTCATTAAACGGGCCGGGGTGCGTCTAATTGACATAACCATCTTCTTCTTCACCTATCTCATCTAGGGGAAACCGTATGACACAAATCATCATTGAGCTCGCGAATTTCCCTCTGTTATCCGATTAAAATACCATCTGTTGTGTTGGAATCTCCACGGTAAGATCTTCTATCTTCAAGAGCCTCGCTTCTTGATTTCTCCTCTTTTTGAGATATCCTATGTTGACCTTTTTTATAATTTTTGTATATATACGGTGTTATAAAGTAATTCAAAGACAGAGGCTCACGTATATCAATAATATTATGCTGAGATAGGAGGGTTGTTCCTTTATGTAGTTATTCTTTGAGTTATATGTGCAAAAGTTCTGAATACCCTTGTTCGGGGTATTTCATGTTTATGGTTTTTAGCCTGATATTGCATGTTATGCCTTGTGTGCTTGAGTAGTAGATTTATGATTGTAAATAGGGATATTTACCTTCCTTTGGATATATTTTCCCATGATTATTTTATTTTGGTGGTTTTTTCCAGTCTTTCCTATTAGTCTATTGTTTTTAATTCCCGGTGTTGTAGGGATTGATTGATTATTTATCTGATATGATGTGCCAGGACTTGTAAAAAATTTAGCCAATTAGTACATTGAAGTTTACTATGGATGCTGATTATCGTTTGTGTATGATTGCGTTACACGGGGCTGCGGGAACCTGGTGTAGTGAGACCATAGGAGAAATTGACATTGAGAGATTTCCCAGAGTATCTGATTTAAATATCATGATACATGACCATATGGGGGATTTACATTGAGTGATACCTCAGAGTGTATATAGTTACATTACAATACCCCGAGAGGAATTGACATTGAGTGCTTCTTTAGTGTGTCTATAGTTTACCGTTAAAAGACTATAGGTGAAATTGACGTTGAGTGCTTCCTCACAGAGTCTTTGATTAGAAATGACTATAGGGGGAATTGACAATGAGTGCTTCCTCAGAGAGTCTTTGTTATATATTCTCAAGTATTTTAAACTTGAGGGGTTAGGTTTTGAAAACTACCTAGAGGGTTACTTGAGTTTTCAGCTAAACCAAAGGGGATAGGATGTGAGAACTTTTCTAGAGGATTTCTTGTATTTTTGTTTGGTTGGTTAAATTTTTAAAAGTAAATGTTTGTAAATGTGACTATATGAATTTTTAATATTTAGAATTTTTGAATATTGCTTCATTTTATTATTTCTTTCCATATATATTCACTGACTATTATGAACATATCTTTGTGTGGTTTCATACTAGGATTTGTCTCACACCTTGTTTGGTTCAGGCTATTAGGCCCAAACAGATTATATAGTCGTATGTCCAGACATGGGAAAGTTCACTTCTACTTCATGTACATGATTGCTATTGAGCTGGAGATAATGGGACCAAGTTGAGGCTTACAATTCTTAGGAGTTGTTTACATTATTTTATTTGAACTTTGGTTTAGTACTATATTAAAACATTATAACATGTTTGGATGTTTTCCTAAAAATATGTATCATGAATCATTTATATATGCACTATAGTTGTTTATTCCTTCAGTCTTCCACTATTAATTATTGTATTGTATTATTAATACTTCTGCTATTTTTATCCATTTATTTCTACTACGTTACTCTGCCTATGAAGCCATAGTTTCCCCACTATCACAATCAAGGCCTTCCGTGCTAGTCAGCAGCCTCAAGAATTTGGGGAAATGTGCTTGAGGCCATGTGACCAGCAGTGTATAGGGAAACTCTGGGTGGCTTCTAGAACCGGTACATTATAGGATGGTGTACCCATACCTTGACTCTTGAATCTATTGAGAAACTTCACTGACCCCCAAAAAAATTGAAAACATTATTTTTGTATTCTATAACCATATAATTTTTTTTAATTAATATCACCTATTTATTATCACATATTATTCATGCTTCTAAATCATTTAGTTTACCCTGATGGTTTTTGGTTTTCTAATTCACAATTAAAAAACAAATTAAGTTTAGTAGTGATGTTCAATTTCATTTTCTTATGGTTATATATGTTCTGAATGTTTGAGGGTTCATTTCATGATTGTAGGATCACATTAATTTATTAGATATTGTGAAATATATATAATTTGAATAACTTTCTATATGCACGATTTTCTGTGATTTAAATAGACCATGATAATTTAATTAATCATTAATATTATGGTTCCTATCTTAAAATTGGAATATTTAAAATTACATTAATTGATTACTAATGTCATATAAATACATGAAAAATATTTTTAAGAATATACATGAATGGAATAATTAAAATAAAAAAGAAATGCTCACTTTGGTATAATAGTTCTATCATGGGTAAAGGATTTTTTTAAGAATCATTAAAAGAGAATAAATATATATATATTTTAAAAAAAATTAATTATAATATAATTATACTAAGAATTTAATTTTTTTAGAATGAAAATTTAGATATATAAAAGTTAGAGTATAAAGAATAAAACGGAAGCATAAGAATCTAGAACACCATCCTTACTCTTGAGATTCCTCCTTTTCTATCAATAATAATGCATCAGATAATGGGTTTTTTTAGAAAAGACTTTTCAAATTATGGGTTAGAAGGTTTGTAGAGGTATTTTGTTAAAAAAATATATGAAAGATGTTTTTAAATGATGAAACATGGGTCTTATATGGGTCTATTTTTAAGTTGGGGCTATTTTTTCTAAAATAATGATTAGTTTTTATTTCTTCCCAATACTATTAATGGTTTTGATTTTAAAGTGTAATAATAGTTTTTATTATAAGAATTACAATATTTGATATAAAAACAGTTATAAAACAGTAGTTTATCTATATATTATCTAATTTATTATAATGAATATAAACAAATTATTGGGAAAAATATATTTTAAACATTTAAAGTTAATTTATATATTTGTATATTATGTTCATTATTCTATGTAAAAATTTTATTTAAATATTAAATGAATTTTAATTCATAAAAAATGTTTTATAATTTATTGAGTATTTTACATCATAATGATATCATAAAACTTATCATATATAGCAAAAGATCATTTTAATTATTTACATAAAATTTTATTTTTTTCAGGAAAATATAAAAAATTGACCATAAGGTAATTTTGATAGGATAATTATATAAATGTGTTTCTTTTCAAAAAAAATTATTTAATATAAATTTTAACATTCAAAATAAATTATTTAATTCATATAAACATATTTTGAAATAAAATTATTTAACTATGAGTGATTGATATTCTATTTGATATTTTCCCATATTTATTAAATTTTCAATAATTATTAAATTTACATGTAAAAAAAATTTTTGAAAAATATATTTATTAAATATTCACATAAGTTATAAAACTATTTTATAGTTATTATATGATGACTGTTACATTCAATGTTTTATGTTATTCCATAAAAGTAAATTAATAATTTTTAGAGAAACATATTAAAAACTAATTATGAATTATATATATATATTATTTGGTTTGTATCATTAAAAATTAATTTATCCTCTACAAATATATTTAATGGAAATAAATTTATAAAATTATTCATTAAATGTTGGGAAAGTTATATTTTCCCCCTTATAGATATTCTTTCCTTACAATTTTTACTCATTTATAAAAACCTACAAATGTTTTATCATATTTTTAAAAACATAATAAACCCCACTGTCATCTTAAATATAAACTATGGAAATATAATAATATGACTTAGTATAAATACATTAGAAATGTTAATCCACTTTATTAATGTTAATTATACTTATCCTATTACATAAAAGATAATATCAAATTATAACCAAAAATCACCATGATATGAAATAAGAAATCCCTTGACCCATACATTTAAATCTAGTGAAACCTATAAATATTATATATATATATATAAGAACAATTTCAACAAACTCTCAAAATTTAATGTTCATTTTCTTGGGGAACATTTTACAATATATATCATCAACCTATCCAATGCCATATAATTATATATAATTCTCCATATTATACCAATTACAAACCATTTATAATATATTTATTATATATGATAACCTATGGTCATATATAAAATAAAAATGTGGGATAAAAATTCCAAATAGGGGATCATAAAAATGGAAGAATGAAAAAATAATCAATCTAAGATATCCAAAGATCGTTGACAATGAGATAAAAAATTAAGATAAAATTAATGAATAGTGTAGAATCATGCAATGGAAAGTTGTAATTCCATGAGATCATTTTGTACATTAAACCATAAAAAAAGGAAATGAGAAGAATAAGAATAATTTGGAACAAAAATAGAACATTTAATCTTAATATATATCAAATCTCACTGCCATGATGTCATAATATAGTGTGCTTGGCCCATTTCACCTGCACCGTTTGTATAATATCATGATATATTTATCAAAAAAATTATAGGGATACATAATTCTTAACCCACTTGTGATATAATAATATTTCCATTAGTATGTGTACAAAAGGAATACCAAAATAAATAATTCATACGAATGATAACCTATGAAAAATTATATGGGTTACAAATATATTTTATATAGAATAATCAAAATATAAGCAATTAAATAACCAAGAATGTCTCACAATAATAATGGATGTTTAAGAATGATTGTATGTTAACATGGAAATCCATAGATTAAATAACATAGGATAATAGAGATCTAATGTAAAATAATGATCATAAATAAAAGAAATTTAGAAAGAAATTATTCAATTAGAATGTACGGTAATAACTAATTGTAAAATCATAAATGAAAGGTAAATTTGAATATAAATTCTTAATAATAATTAAAAAGAAGTTTTTTTGTAAAATTTTTTATAATAAGACTATGAAATATAAATGAATTTAGATAGGATGAGAAAACTATATTCATAGATGGAAAAAATTAGAGGGATATAGAGTGCTTCACTTATCATTATTAAAAGGTATACAAACAATCAACGATTAAATTTTGATAAATCAAATACATATATATATTCAAAGGAAAATGAAATAATTTTTTTTCAACTGATGATATTCATTATTTTAAAAGTTATATAAAAATTAATAGATCATTAGTACAAAAAAAGTGATCATAAATCCAATGAAGTTAATTACCATTATCATATATTTTTTTGAAATGTGTAAATGGATTTTAAACAATGTCAAGCCATTTAATTTCCCAAAAATAAAAAATATATTTTTTACATAATTATATTATCATCTCATTGAAGAATGTAATTGTTTTAGAAGTAATTCATAAAAAAGTATAGAAATGTGGATGATTGAACTCATATAGAAATTGAATATCTAGGCATAATGAAATGATTAGAAATATAGTTAAAATGGATTTTTTAAAAATTTAATCATATAAATTTAATAATTAGGTATTTAATAGTTAGGTATCTTGAAAAAAGTTACTTATATGAGAGAGAGAAGCAGATTATAATATTGGATGAGAAGTAATATATGGAAGGTGAGAGTTCCCTAATAAAAATTATAAGGTATGAACTAGGAATCCATATAAAAGGTACAAAAAAAGTAATACCACAAAAATAATGGTATTACTTGAAGGTATATATTAACATAATTCTAGTTAAGATATGAAATAGGAGATAAAAAATTGGGAAAAAACAAGTGAAAATAATGGAAATTAAGAGAACAATCCCTTTATCAAAATTTTAAAATAATGGTAAAACATCATTCAAAGTAAATATATATATATATATATGATTTTTTTTAAAAAACTGAAAATAACTATGACAATAAATTTAAACTGAAGAGTCTTATAAAATCATATAAGAATTAAAAAAATCAATAGGAAGGATAAATTAATAATAATATGAGTTTAAATATATTACATTACATATTATGACGTTCTTGACAAAAAATAAATTATTTGAAATGGAGGTTATAAAATATTCATATATGGGGAATAAAGAGAGGGAAAATTACATAAATGTATTTAAACTGGATTTAGAATGAATATAAATAATGGATACGTTAAAAAGAGATTAACAGTATGAATAAAAATAAATAAATTGGGAGAGTATATGGTTTTTCCTTACGTAGAGTCTTATTTAGATGTAGACACCATTCTAAACACCTAAATAAAATAATAATATAAATTAATTATATGTTATATATATTTTTTATTTTTTTGTAAATTGTTACCACTTATTTTTTCTATTTTATTCATGTGTTTGAATTTTTTTTCTTCACATATATGGTTTTAGTTTGTCTATTTTATAGTTTCAATGTCACTTAGGATAAATGATGGTGTCCTATGATGTTTTCTGTATGGTTCCATATTCCCCATATATTTAAATTAAGAGTGTGTATTTTCATTATTGTAGTATATGATATCTATAATTCATTAGATAATCTCATAAAATTTATAATATAATAGATATTTCTTATTAATCTAGGGATGAATCAATTAAAAATGACTATTATAGTTTATTTTTAATGTCACTGATATGATACATATTTTATTATCAGCATCATAAAATTCATATAAATTATTATTGATTGTTTTGTTAATACAAAAAACCCATTTTTAAGGATGAATGTGAAAGTTATAATTTAAAATTAAATATGATATTTTACTTAGGTATTGTCATCCTACCATGGAAGAAGAAATTTTTTATGAGAGTTTAAAACAACAAAAACACCAATAAATTTTTTATTTTCATAAGTAAATTATTTTATAATTATAGCATAATTCTATTTCTTCTAAAATTAAATGTGAAATATATATAAGTGAAAAGTGGTCACTAAAATATATGTATCAAAATTTATAATTCATAATATACTCTTTCAGAATGATGGTTTGGTGTTTACCTTAAGGCTTATAGGAACAACATTTTATTTAGATCGTGGATTCAAAAACCTGGCTTTGTGGGTTTATAGAGTTATTTGGTAGATATTTTATTGACCAAATCTATGTATGTTAATAGAACTGGATGGAAGGAAGATTTATTGAGATATAAAGATGATATGTTTTTGTAAAAAATATCGATTAATTTGTTATTTTTTCTCACTATAATTAACAGTTTTGATTATATGAGTAATAATATTTTTTTATTAAAAAATATTTGTTTTATGGATATCAAATAAATTCTGAGTATGAATTATAGAATTGGTATATTAAATTAAATTTAAATATTAAATATAAATTTATAATATAAAATAGTATAATTTCAACCATATAAATTCTTTTATTGGTATTAAATTAATTTTTATTTATTTTCATACATTATTTTATTTATAAAATACATTTAAAGACATTAAGAGTGGTTTATATTTTGATGTCCTAGACATGGATTGCTCCTGAGTAGCCAAATAGAGCGAGACAGTGGGGAGAGTATTCTATTTTATCAGTGTAGATCATAACATTCATAAAGATAGATAAAAAGTAAAAGGATGATAATAATGATTAACTAATTGAAAACCAGCTCAAAGCATAATGAAATAAATAATCAACTCAATTGTTGTAAACTGTATCATATAAAAATGATGATGGAATGTCCCTAGAAAAAGGAAAAAACATGAGTACATGGAAGCAATAAAGAAACACAATAGACGATTTATAAGACAATAAAAAATTAAAAACCCTATCCATACGTCCCAAAAAGTGGACAAGTCATCTGTTACCATACTAGAATCCTAAACAATAAGTCATGTGTCCAAAGATGTATGCTTCGTCTTGTCCACACTTGTGATAAAATAATCATACTAAGTACCAATGGAGACACAAATATGGTGTGACATAAATCACAGTCTGAAACCTCTAATGGAGACAATAAAAATCCAGTTTCTAAATATAAACTACATAGTGTAAAGTTATATACAATTAAAGTCTTATAATAACTGACTCATACCTCCTTTTTCCTCATATGTTGATCTTTCTGAACATGTATTCATTTTATATTTGTTAATTATGGTTCATTTTACTACATGGAGATCATATGTGATGGTTTATACGTACGGTAACATATCATAACAATTATAGAATAAGATTCAATGTCAAATCAATGTATCCTTGACCACAGTGGTCGAGCCAACTAATTTTACTTACTCATGTAGTTTGGCTATAAGGTTATGATTATAATACATGGCGTACACCCAAGGAATTATACTTTAAAAGAATCTTACCGATTCCATTGATCTCATCCATAGTAATCTCTGGCTAATCATGATTTGGGCCATTTTGGTGAATCCATAGTGCTTAATTTCCTAATACATCAAGATGAATCCAAGGATTTATCCAAGGAAATATAATATCTGGAAAACTAATCTTGGTGAATTTTCATTAAATCTATGAGTAATTCACATAATAAGGCAAGGATTTGATTATTTTTGGGGTATCTCCAAAAAAATTAGAATAACTGATTTCAATTTCTTCTTATGGGTTCTTAAGGAAATCCTTCAAGAATACAAGGTCGGCTTATGTCTGACCATTCCTATTAATATTACTTAGTTCCAAATGTTACTAATATCTTATACTTTTTTTGTTTAAATTCATATTTTATCAAAATCCATGTAATATTCATTTCAATTTTAATTCATTAGGTTCATTCCATCTCAATTCATCATAAGTGATAAGGTAAAAGTGAGTACATGCAACCAATTATTAATTTACATTTCAAAAGTAAATTCAATGTTGTATATACAGTCATATTCTTTCTATTTGACAATTGAATAGATGCTGTTTTTATGTAAAACACTTATCTTATCAAACATCAACTATATACAACCTAAAAGGTGTCCCAAATAATCTATAAATAGGTCACTAAAAACATAAATAATGAACTCACCCTAATTGTTTGGTCTACATCGATGTATCAACCTCCAATGCTGTCAAGATGTAGAAATATTGAATAAAAACAATTTTTTCATGTAAAATTAAGGATGATTCATTTAAGGACAAACTCCAGGTAATAATAATATGTACACAAAGAGACCAATTTATAAATGCTGAGAATTTGAGTGATAATTCATACACCAAATATATTAATCTTATAGTAGATTGCTGATCCAATATTAGTCTTAGTATATTCTAGATAAGAAGAAAATAGAAGAATAGATAAACACCCAGAAAATAAGGAATATGATCTTGAACCAAAATAAAATTTTTGATAGAAAAATAAATTATTAAATTCATATCACGAATTAATCTCTATCCAAGAGGAATACAATGTGATGAATGTATCTTTGATCATACACTAAATGAGATTGATATCTATTAACCATGTTTAGAAGGGAAGATATTATTTAACGAGAGTAAAAGAAGGGTGAATCTTATAGGGTAAGGGAAACTGAATGTAATAAAAGGTGAAGGTTATAATGATTTTAAGGGAATTAATTTTAATTACACCTCTCTTTTTAAGTGCCCACATTTAGCCAAATCATGCACTAACCATCAATGCATTACTGAATAAGGATGGGACCTACACAATTCATTAATATGGATTCTGAAACCATGTGAAAACAATGAAATTTTCCGTTATTAACGAGTTCTTACTTCTCACATGGTTATTCTACCTAGGTCACATGTTTGGGGAAGACTGTGCATCTTTAGAATGATCAGTGGATGACCCCATATGACATCATAAAACCATGTAGACTAGGATTCACTATTTATACTAACTGTGATGCCTAGCAGATTCTTCCACCAGTTATGATTTAGAGCATTGAATAATCCTCACATGCCCCCCATTTCCTTCATTCGCATTCTATGAATAAATATTAGGTTAAAAAAAGGAATTAAACAAAAATTAACAGGTAGTGTACCATGAAGAAAAATCAATTTCTTACTACCTTACCCCTTAATCGAAATAATCCCTGGGTTTTCATTCCTTGGGTTGTGAAACTATTTCTGTGAATAAATATAGCCACTAAGCACGTATGTTGGTTTCTTTCTCCTATTTCTCATCTTATACATGGATGTGTTGACACAAAAACTATACTAATGGTACATACCAAATTCATATAGCCTTCATTCTATGGTCAACAACGTGAATGTGATACTCCTTAAAAGAATCAACGACATCCACATCCACATCATTGGGATGAAAAATTTGAGATAGTTCGACATATATTTGAAAAATATGAGAATCATGGAAGATGTCATGCGTGGAATGGTACCTATGAGGTCAATTAAACAGATACACTACTGGACCAACTATCTCCACGTTTTCTAATGGCCTGAAATAACAATTTGAAAACATATCTTTCCTATATATCTACCTGTGACCAAGCCAGAGAGATATGTGCAAAAAAGCATAATCCAAGACATCGAACTCCCGAGGTCATCAATGGAGATTTATGTAAGATTTATTTATATAATAAGCATTATTCATATGCTCACTGATCAAATAAACCTACTCTAATATCTCATACATGAGATGAGGACCTAGTACAACTACCTCCCCCACCTATAGTTGTTATAGAGGTGATAATCATAACCCGCAATATAAGGAAATTCACGAATCCATCCAAATTATTTTATAAATGATTTTATTATAGGTGAACTTTAAAAGAGGTACTGGTTTCTCCCAATAATATCTAAAATCATGGAATCATGAACAAATAATTTCCTCCAACACTTTTTTAGTTTTTTATGAATAGTCATCAGTTTGGGAGAGAAAACTTGCTCTCAGATGTAACTGTGTACCCAAACCATTCTGTAACCCTTTACTTAATCACAATGTGAAATGAGGACCCCTATCCAAAATAATGTAATGAGAGATTCCATGTATGAATGTTAATTCCCATACAAACATTATTCTGAGCTCATCAAATGAAAAACTCTCTCAGATAAGAAGGAAGTGGACTTCCTTAAATAGTCTATTGATAAATACCCAAGGCACATCACTACCTCATGTTGACCATGAGAATCTAGTCATGAAATCTTCAACAACATCAGGGAATATACATTATGAGACTAGTAATAGATGTAACAAGATATTGGGACACTAATTTTCTACCTTAAGTTACTAACAAGTGGAACACCTAGTGGTAAATCCTACAATAAGATGTGTCATAAAATGTTTTGTATACCGGTGATTCATATCAAGAGAAATCATGGAGATATCAAGGTTTATTCATCACTGAGAAGAATGATGTTGTCCCATCAGCATTAATTTCATTTTTTTAGGTAACCAGATAGGTCCATTTATAATGAGGATGACATCTCCATAAACCAACCAATCAAGACACATGTCTTTACCAGAAACACATACCCATAATACGAAATCATTAGGATATAAAATCTTCTATTTATTTACTATATCTAGGATTTATGTATAAAATACTAAGGTTGCAAAAAAGGTGAATCATGACTTTATTGAATCACCATATTCATATTTTAAGAAAGGGAAATAAACTTCCATTCATTACTATCTTCCTAGGTGGATTGTGCTAGAGTTTTCTAGAATAAAACATTAGCTATGAAATTACACATGACCAGAATATATGAAATATCAATGTAAAAATATAAAGTTATTTGACCCATATTCTATGGATCAGATTCAATTCATTCTTATTAAATATATATTTTGGTATCTTCGTTTCCATAAAGACCACTAATTACTCTTCAATCAAATAATTCATTCAATAGCACAAGCCATGAATTAATACTACATGCCCAATGTCATGTGTTGGATAATTTTGTGTCTACGGTGTCATTCATTGAGACCCTTATGTGATGAATTGATACAACTAGAAATATATTACATGAATCCCAATTGTTGATGAATCACAGAACATTATATAGCCTCTTCCAACTCTAGATATATCAGTATCAGTGAGGAAGTAACACTTCTTTTCAGATCTTGATATTACTTATTTTACACTTTAGGCCACAAAGAGTCACACCATTATTTGAAAAACTATTAAAGGGTTCTTAATGGTGTGATAATCCATGTATGAAATACCTCTAATTTCCTAAATTCCCCAGGATACTCAATATATCATGATGTTTATTTAGATACTCTAAGGAAACAACAACACTAAACTTCTCTATTGTCATTTTATTCTCCTGAATCTGAGATAATATATCCCAACAAGTTAACAATGTTGATTGAGAAGTGTCACCTTTTGATATTACAATGTAAATGATTCTCTCTCAGTGTGCTCAATAAGATATCATGATGTTTTTCATGGTACCTTTGAGTATAAGAATAAACCAAGATTTCACCCATAGAAACCACCATGAAGGAATCCAAATATTGGTGAAAAACATATTCATCTTGTCTAGGAAAAAAGATGAAACATTCATAAGACCTAACAATGTAACCAGGTACTAATACAAATCATAATGACCCCTAAAAGTCATACATAGTATGTCTGAAGTACTCACTCACACCTGATGATAGCCTCATATCATGTCGATCGTAGAAAACACTATATTATATATTTCTTTTCAAATATATTATCTATTAGAATAAATGAATATTATTTCTTCACTATAATCTAGTTAAATTATCGATAATATATTAAATGAAATAGTTTTCCATCTGCATTCATGAAAAAAAGGATCTGTGATCCTGAAAGAGATGTACTGTGTCAGATAAGACACTTATATTCTAAATACACTAATTTTCTCTTGACCTCATGGTTCTTAGTAGCTGCCATACTCTATGTAGGAATAGATTTTGTAGTTGATCATAGAATGATATCGATAATAAAATCTACCTTTCTTTTGGGAGGTTGTCGAGAAAATCCATCTGGGAAAAAATCTCAGAAATGGTCCACCACTAATGGGACATCTGGATGATGTATTTACTATTCCTCTAAATAAAATCATTCAATTTCATCTTTCACTCCTCCCATCCAATTATGGTTTAGTCCAAATCTAATTTCAAGGACATCCCACTCACCCTTGTGAGGATAACTTCCACCCTCTTGTAATATAAATGATAACCTATGACAAAATCATTACATATTAGTGTGATATGGGACTAACCATTCTATTCCAATGATGAAATAAGAAACCATCATTTTGAGGATGAATATGTCCCAAATGAAACGACAATTGCCTACTTCATAGGGATAGTCCTTACACTGGTGTAAACCCTCTTACCACACACCCAACAATGTGTCAAATGTCATCCCACCCAAAAAGTATAATATTTATATCCAAATACTTTCCCCAAATGATAATAAGATAAAAGAGTGTGATTAACTTGTATAGAAGAAATAAGATACGATATTAGTGACCACTATAAGAGAACATAATATAGTAGTCAATCTTCCTATATTCTCCTCAGGTACCGGATTTAAAACATGAAACTAGCCTAATACATGGACCTAAGCTATAGATAGACTACAGTGAACATGTTTTCTATGCGTGAATTGAAAATCAGACGTCTAAGATCCTCATTAATGACCTTTTCAATCTCCCATTCAGCCAATAAAAATCTTGCTTCTTACCTAAAAGAGATTCTATGATATTAATATAGAAAATGGAGTTGGTGCATTTCCCCTTCCATTAGAATAAAGTAAAAATTTTCTGAAAACCCACTTAAGATAACCCATCTGCATATAAGAAAAATACTCATGTGGGTCTCCTTTTCCACTATGTCTTCACATTCTCATGTTATTCAATGTTATGGAATACAATAGATGTACCATTGAAGGTTCTCTGGTCTCCACTTTTATTATGGAAAACTTCAAGGATATGATTTTTTATACATGAAGAAGTTACACCATATCTTCACATTGTCCCTATATTCCCATTATGATAGGATTCTCGTAGGTAGTGTTCGATGTTAATATATGAGTTCACTATTTATAAAAAGACATATTAGTTAGTGAAATTTAGTTGAGAGCAGTTTGAATACTTAACACCATCCTCAATGACTCTCACACGTGATAAATCATATTAGACAATGATCAATGTGAAGTGATGAAGCTGAGAAAAACATCATGAATAGTGTATAATGGGCATGACACCCAACTCTAGGTGTGTGAACTCTAGGGATCAGTAATCTCTCAGTGTCTAAAGGAATATATAGTCATAAAAGTAAGTTTCAAAGTACTCTGAAACAAATCCATAATGATGTCAATCCATGGTAATCACATCATACCTGATCTTGGAAGAATCTTGAACTATGTAGGTTAAAATCATGACTATCCTCTCTAGAGGCATCACTGGTGTAAGAAATCAGACCTTTTTTCAGGTCTATTTTCCTTTTCTGGTCGTTTTTGAGAAATGGAGGTTTTCAGGAGGATGTGCAGGGGTGCACGGTTGGCCCACAGTCTAAACAAACCATACAGGCCAGACTAAGAAACCATGCACCCTTGTAGTGGGCTCCGCACAGGATGCACATGGTTTGTCGAACCGTGCGGGAAAGGTGTATGAAGTCCCTGGGTGATACCGTGGTAACCACATGGTTGGCGCAAAGTTTTCCACACTATTCGGGCTAACTGTGCGGCCACGTAATGTTAGGGTATTTAAGTCTCGGGCCACTTAGGATTTCCCTTTCCTCCACCATTCTTCCTCCCACTCATGGCTCAAGAGGGAGTTGTGAATTTCAGATGATGGGGAAGCTCCTTGGATGGTTTTGGTGGCAAATTGAAGTGGTTTCAAGGTGGTTTGAATGTGGTTTCACCCAGGTAAGTCTCTCCACATGGTTTCTTTGTGTTTTCCTCTAGATCTACATCTCTCTATCTTTCTCATTTTTCTAGATCTAAAACCGTTGTGTGTAGATCTAGGGTTGTGGTTGCCTTGGGTGTTGATTTTAAGAACTGTAGATATTAGGGAAGGGGATATAGAGCGATTTTGGTGGTGTGTTCTCCAGATTTGAGGAGGTGTGGTATCTTGTGTATCGACTTCATCGAAACCCTAAGAGGTAGGTGGTTTTTTCCTTTTGGTTTAAGGTCATTTAATTTTATCTGTAAAATCGCCAATACCCATGAACGAGGTATTGTGTGTTTACCATTTTTAACCCTCTTAATTTCCTCCATTGATGGTGTGTGTGAGTAGGGGTTATTTGTATGTGAATAGGGTTGATTTCTATGTTATGGAGGTGTTTCCCATACATGTTCTGTTTATGATTGTTTGGTTCTATATAGCCTGTTATGCTGCGTTGTTTGTTTCCCATGCCTAGTATTGTAGGATGGAGTGATCTTGTTTATCTGACATGCTTATATGTTGTAGACTACAAGCCAAGTAGTTCGTGAGGTTTACTGTGCCTGATACGCATTTCTCTACCTATTTTACTTACACAGGGCCATGAGAACCTGGTGTAGTAACCATAGAGAGAATGGATGTAAGGGGATCTCTAGAGTGTCTTATAATATACAATGTGAGACCACAGGGGGAATTGACATTGAGTGCTTCCCCAGAGAGTCTCTAGTTCCTTGACGTGGGCCATAGAGGTAATGTGACATAAGTGCCTCCCCAAAGTGCCTTTAGATATGATACAAGACTATAGGGGTAATTTATGGTGAGTGCTTCCTCAGAGAGTTTACGCTTATGTTGAACTAGAGGTTTTATAACTAGTGTATTTCGCAGAGGGTTGCTTGTACTTGATTGGTAGGACTAGAGGGGACATGTTGTCGGAACCTTCCAGAGGGTTGCCTGTTTGTTAGCTTCTTGCTTTCATTTCTAGGTATGACCACAGGGGAAAGGTTTTGGGTACTTCCCAAAGGGTTACTAGTTTGTGTTTATCTTCTTGGATAGTTGTTGCTTGATATTGAAACTGTGGATTGTTTACTGTTGAGTACTTTCCTTTTTACTTATTTCTGTACTTTTACCTGCCATATATTCACTGACTATTAGGCACAAATATGATGGTGGTTTCCTACTAGTATTTTGTCTCACACCCTATTTAGGCCATGCGTTTGGGCCCAAATAGATTATATTGCTGCTAGTATAGACAAGGGAAAGCACCCTTCTACTTCAAATACATGACGTGTTATGGAGTTGGAGAGCACGGGACCAAGCTTAGGCTTGAGATGCTGAGGAGTTTTATCTATTTCACTTATACTTGGGTTTAGTACTATTTGTATTCAGCATTGTGACCAGTTCGGCTATTTTCTAAGACATATGTATCATGCATCATTATATGTGTGTGTGTGTGCACCAGTTTATGATTTTAGTCTTCCACTATTTACCATTATGGGATATTTACTACTTCCGCTATTGTATATTTGTTTCTCTTCCATTGTGTTAATCTTTCAGTGAGGTTATAGTTTCCCCACTATCACACCCATGGCCCTCGCTACCAGTTGGAAGCCACTGGCATTCGGGGAAATGCGCTTGACATCCTGTGACCAACTGGGTACAGGGCGCCTCTAGGTGGATTCCAGAACAAGGACATTACAAAGTGGTATCAGAGGGTCTCTTTTCTCTTGACTTACTATTTTCAGCCTTTATCCAAGTTTAGGAAGATGTAGGTACTTGGTAATAAGTTATTCCCGAGTGTAGCTAACTTGTGTACATGGAAAAGCCAATCTACCTCATTTATTGCAATTTTTCTAGTTTGTGATTTTACAGTTGATTTGATTTTCACCATTAGGTGAATCACATGTATGGTGATGTTATAATTGATATTATTGAGGTTATAGTTTTGTCGTAACCTAATGATATGAGGGTATTCCATCTCATGCATCATATAGGCACTTGCTAGAATTCACATGTCATGCATTCTTTCCATGCTATCTAGGATGATTTAAAAATTGAATGTTGTTGTGATAGATTTTGTGTAGGATATTAATGTTGATGTGATAGATGCCTTGATAAAAACACATGTTGTTTGATAGGGTATTGTTTGAGTAAGGTTTTTTTGGAATGAATTTCATATTTTGGTTCATGAGGTGTTATGGGCCCTCATAGACTGGAACATGGACGATCATTGCCTTGTCCTTTCTTTTTTATAACATGTATAAGATGTCGAGCTTTGATTTTTGGGGAGTTTGGGCTCCCACTTATTGGAATTTGGCACTTTCCAGGTTCATTTTAGCGTTTTTATGGGTTCCTGAATAGTTCTTGAGGCTAAATGTCTGAAAAAACCCAGAAAAAACGCCATGTAGTTTTTTATTACACGACATGTGTTCTTCTGTTCAGGAAGAAATAGTCTTTCTCAATACATGTCATGTAATCTTATGTTTCAGCCCCTATTAATCTAGATCTGAGGTGTATGTTTGACCTTACAGAGTCATGCCATCGAGACGTCCTTCGGTTGTACGCCAGCCACAAGGTGGTGATCAGACACCAGATATGACTGATCAAGGACTTCCTACAGATCCTCCTACTGTGCCAGCCTTGGCACTAGCAGTTATACCTGACCCTGGTGCTGATTCATAGTTAAGGGAAGGATTTATGATGATGATGCAGACCATCCAGGGGCAATGCCTCCTACCCCGTCGATGGAATATTTGACGCGGGTCTTTCAGCAGCAGCATCCTCCCACTTTCTCAGGGGATAGGGGACCCCAGGCTGCAGAGTCATTGCTAGAAGACATGCGGATGAATTTCAAGCATCTAGATATTCCTCCAGAGAGGAGGTTCATGCTAACTACCTATATTCTTCGGGACTCCACCAAGAGGTGGTGGGATGTGATCTCACAAGTGGGATGCCAGTAGGTTATGGCGTGGGAAGAGTTTCAGAGAATCTTCTTCGACTTATTCTATCTGGAGGCATTGTGGTCCAACTTTTCCCACTAGTTTATGAGTATAGAGTAGGGTACTCTTTAGGTTATGGAGTATTCCTCTCACTTTTCCAAGCTACAGTGCTTCACGCCTATTCCAGGTGGTGATCAGTTATTCCTTGTAAGGATGTTCGAGGATGGTCTGAGGCACGACGTATGATCATAGGAGAACATATTTAGGTTGAATTACATCACTTATATCGTCAACTAGGCATTGATAATGGAGCACAATCTGCGGGAGCTCAGAGTTGTGAGCTAGGACGTCTCAACATCGGGAATTAGCGTTCCTTATAATGACAGTAGGAAACGCTATAAGGAGCCTTCGCGTGGTGATCCAAGGAGGTGGGACACACCTTTGGGCATCTAGGTAATATGCTATCAGTGTGGGATGAATGGGCATATGAGGCCACATTTCCTGAAATACCCAGTGGAGTACCGATCATACAGTAAGATGGGTCACCTTCAGTGTTTCTGTCAAATATTTTCACTAGCATCTAGTGATAGGGGTTCATCTATGACTCCTTATACAAGAGCATCTCCACCAGTTTCTCACTAGTCTGGGAACTAGAATCCTTTAGGCCGCTCAAGCTGAGGTGGAGGTCGCGGCTATGGTGATCAGTCATTAGGCTACCAGTGATAGCAGGGTGGATCAGCTCCGAGTGGTCATGTAGGGTCACAGGGTCGTGGCATAGGCCAGACTTTTGTAGTGGAGCAGACCCAGCTGAAGAGGGATCCCGAAACCTCTACAGTTTGAGGTATGATATTAGTAGACTCATTTTTATCTTCAAATATTTTCGACACAGGGGCTTCCCATAGCATTATATATGTTTCTTTTGTTGAGAGCCTTGGGCTCTGCATCATTTCTTCTACTGATATCTTGATGCTAGACACTCCGTTGGGGACGAGAACATCTAGTGTGCATCAGTGTAAGGAGTTTCCTCTTGAGGTTGGTAGGTGTCACTTCTTATGGGACCTCTATGTCCCAGAGATGACAGGCTATGAAGTCATTCTCTGAATTGACAGGTCAGTTCCCTTCCAGACGGTCATCGATTGGCATCGTCGTAGGGTGGGTTTCATATCACCAGTGGTCAAATTGTTTCTTCATAGGGGTGAATGGGTTGTCTATGCAAGCCGAGTGGGTCCAGAGCATACTGGGTTAGGAGGAGTTATAGCCCAAATTTCTAGTCTATATCTAGATGACCAGGGGACCTCACAGTTAGACATTCCTCTAATGGTGTATCATTTTAGAGATTTCATTACAGAGGACTTTTGAGGTTTATCTACAGAGCGTGATGTAGAATTTTCTATTGATCTTGTGCTAGTAGAGGAACCATTGTACATTTATTCTTATAGGATTGCTACACCAAAGTTGCAGAATCTCAAGAAGCAGTTGGAGGAGTTGCAGGAAAAGGGTTTCATCTGACCTAGTACTTCCCCTTGGGGTTGGCCTGTATGATTTTCGAAGAAGGAAGATGGAACCCTCAGTATTTTTGTGGACTATCAGATGTTGAACCAGTTGATGGTCAAGAACTGATATCCCTTTCCCAAGATTGATTATCTCTTTAATTTGATTCGAGGTGCCCGAGTGTTCTTGAAGAGTGACTTGAGATTCGGTTAACAAAAATTGTGCGTTAGACCATCAGATATACCTATTATAGCCTTCTGGAGTATGTATGGTCTATAAGAGTATATGGTTATTTCATTCGGTCTCATGAACACACCTATAGATTTCATAGCACTGATAAACCGAGTGTTCCATCCCTACATGGATTCCTTCATGGTTGTTTTCATGGATGATATCTTGGTGAACTCTCACACTCTAAATGACCATGCTATACATCTAGAGATCATTTTGTGTACACTGAGAGAGCATTATTTATATGATAATATCTCAAAATGCCACTTTTGGATGAATCAGATTCAATTTCTGGGTCATTTTATCTCTGAGGCAGGAGTGTCGGTAGACCCAGAGAAAGTGAGGGTAGTAGTTTCCTGGGATCATCCAAAGAACTTCTTTGAGGTGTGGAGTTTTCTAGGGATGGATGGACAGTACAAGCATTTCATACAGAACATATCATACTTTTCAGCACCGCTGATGGGTCTGACTAAGAAGGGTGATATGTTCTTATGGTCAGATTCTTGTGATTCAGCCTTTCAAGAGATGAAAGGGAGGTTGACTTTAGCACCGATACTAGTCTTTCAAAATCCAAGAAACATATATACTATTTACTACGATGCATTAGGTATTGGGCTTGGAGCTGTGCTTATGGAGGCAAATGGCGTCGTTGCGTACGGGTCTCGGCAGTTGAGGCCACATGAGTGGGAATTACCCGATGCACACTCTCTAGTTGGCAGTAGTTGTTCATGACTTACGCTATTAGAGACATTATCTGTTGGGAGTGAATTTTATGGTATTCACTGACCACAAGAGTCTCAAGTACATCTTCACTCAGCATGATCTGAAATTGAGACAGTGAAGGTGGGTTGAGTACCTTCAGTCTTTTGACATTGAGATTGCCTACACGCCTGGGAAAGGCAACGCAGTGGCTGATGCGTTGAGTAGGAGGACTCATATATAGGAAGTTAATGAGGCTAGAAGTGAGTGGAAATGCATGGCTCTATTATCTAAGATTCATTTAGAGGTGCAATACAGACAAGGATAATATTTTATTTCTTCTTTGGTTGTTACCTCTACTCTTCTTGATCGAGTGAGATTGAGGCAGCTATTAGATTCTGAAGGCTTAGTCCTAAGGGAGAGCATGTCTGGAGAGGACCCTTTTCCTGGATGGACCATAGGTGAGGATGAGATCATTCATTTATTGGGGCGCATATGGGTTCTAGCAGACATACGTGAGGAGCTGATGTAGGAATTATATTCCTAATTTTTGTCAGTTCATCCTGACGTCACCAAGATGTATCGTGATCTACATCATCAGTATTGGTGGCCAGGTATGAAGAGAGACATTACTGGTTTTTTTATGAGGTGATTCACCTATCAATAGGTGAAGGCAGAGCACCAGCAACAAGCAGGGCATTTTCAGTAGTTACCCATTCCGAAGTGTAAGTGTAATGATGTCACAATAGATTTCGTGACCGGTTTTCTGAGGTCTCCCTAAGGGAATGATGCAGTATGTTTTGTCATTGACAGGCACACGAAGGTTTCTCACTTATTGTCGATTAAGGAGACCTTCAGTGTTGATGATATGGGACGGTTGTACATTTGAGTGATTGTACATCTACATAGAGTTCTACAGTCCATAGTTTCATACAGGGATGTGTGTTTTACTTCTTGGGTCTGGAAAAGGCTTCAGAAGGCGTTGGGTACACATGTACTTTTGAGTAAAACTTACCACCCCTAGTCAGATGTCCAGTCCAAGAGTACAATTCAGGTCCTTGAGAACATGATCCGAGCAAGCATTATAGATTATAGAGGTTCTTGGGAGAAGCATAGACCTCTTGTAAAATTTTCCTACAATAATAGTTTTCATGAAACTATACAGATGGAACCTTATGAAGCTTTGTAGGGTAGTCCATGCCGATCACGCTTACGTTGGATGGAGGAAGGAGAGGAAGCTTTACTAGGACCTCGTCTTATTTAAGAGACCATAGAACAAGTAGAGTTGATTCAAAATAGGATGGCTACCGCACAGTCTTGACAGAAGTCTTATGCTGATAAGCAGAGATGACCTCTAGAGTTTGAGGTTAGGGATCAGGTTTTTCTACATGTCACACCGAGTTAGGGGCACAGAAGGATCAGGACATAGGGTAAGCTTTCATTGAGGTACGTCAGGCCATCTGAGGTGTTGGGGATAGTTAGGATGGTTGCCTATTGGTTTCTGTAACCTCAGATATACCGGTCTATTCACGATATCTTCCACATTTCACAGCTTCGACGTTACTTTTCAGACCCATCTCATTCATTTCAACCTAAGGAGGTTTAACTTGAAGTGGATACATCATTCTAGGAACATCCTATCCGGATTATTGATGGCAGTACCAGGGATCGTTGTGGCTGGTTTTTTCCTCTGGAATGAGTGTTATGTCAGCACCAGTGAGTACATGACGACACTTGGGAGAGGTAGGCTGATGTACGAGCTCAGTAGTCGGAGGTGTTCAGGTTTTCTTCTTCTGCACCACACTTGGGAAATTCGGGGACGAATTTATTTAAGGGGGGAAGTTTGTAAGAACAACGAACTTATTTTAGGTTATTTTTTCCTTTTCTTTTCGTTTTTGAGAAAAAGTGTTTTTTCGGGAGGTTGTGCAGGGGTGCATGGTAGGCCCACGGTCTGAACAAACCCTGCTCCCAGCCCAAAAAACTATGCACCGTTGATAGTGGGTTGTGCATAGGCTATGCATGGTTTGTCAAACCATGTTGGAAAGCCATGAGAAGTCCCTAGGTGAGACATTGGAAAACGTACAGTTGGCGTACCATTTTCCAAACTGTTCGGGGTAACCATGTGGCCACTTAAAGTTAGGTTTTTTAGGTCTCGGGCCACTCAGAATTTCTCTTTCCTCTAATATTCTTCCTCCAACTGGGGGTTCATGTGGGAGATGTGATTTTCAAAGGTTGGGGGAGCTCCTTGGCTTGTTTTGGATTCAAACCAAAGGGGTTTCAAGGTGGTTTGAAGGTAGTTTCTCCTGGGTAAGTCTCTCCTCATGGTTTCTTTGTGTTTTCCTCTAGATATACATCTCTCTCTCTCTCTTTACTTTCTAGATCTACCCACGGTGTGTGTAGATCTAGGGTTGTTGTTTCCATGGGATTAGATTTTAAGACTTGTGGTTGATATGGGATGGGATATAGAGAAATATTTGTGGTGCGTTCTCCAGATTTGAGGAGGTGTGGTAGCTTCTGGATCGACTTTGTCGAAACCCGAAGAGGTAGGTGGTTTGTGACTTTCAGTTAATGGTCTTTGACTTATATGTTCAAAATAGCCAATACCCATGAATGGGGTATTTTGAATTTACATTTTTGACCCTGTTAATTTATTTCCTTGCTAGTGTGTGCGAGTAGAGGTTATTTGTTTGTGAATAGGGTAGATTGCTTTGCTTTGGAGGTGTTTCCCATGCATGTTCTTTTTATGACTATTTGGTTCAGCTTAGCCTGTTAGGCTGCTTTGTTTGTTTCTCAAGCATAGTATTGTAGGATGGTGTGATCATGTTTATCTAACATGATGATATGTTGTAGACTACAATCCAATTAGTTCTGGAGGTTTAATTTGGCCGATATGTGTTGCTATACTTGTTTGACTTACATAGGGTCCTGAGAACCTTGTGTAGTATACCATAGGGAGAATGGACGTAAGGGATTCTCTAGAGTGTCATATAATTTACGATGCTAGACTATAGGGGGAATTGATGTTGATTGGTTCCCCACAGAGTCTGTAGTCCCTCAACGTGGGCCATAGAGATAATGATACATAAGTGATTTCCTAGAGTTCCTTTAGATATGATACGAGGCTATAGGGGGAATTGATGGTGAGTGATTCTTCAGAGAGTCTATGCATAAGCTGAACTAGAGGGGTTAGAACGAGTGTATTTCCTAGAGGGTTTCTTTCACTTGATATATAGGACCATAGGGGATAGGTTTTGGGTACTTCCCAGAGTGTTACATATTTGTTAGCTTCCTTCTTGTGTTGATAGGTATGACCAGAGAGGATAGGATGTGGGTACTTTCTAGAGGGTTACCTGTTTGTATTTATCTACATGGATAGTTGTTTATTGTTATTGAAACTGTGGGTTTTTTACTGTTGAGTACATTCATTTTTTACTTCTTTCTATACTTTTAACTACCGTATATTCACTGACTTTTAGGCATCGATCTCGTGGTAGTTTCTGACTGGGATTTTGTCTCACACCCCATTGGGGACATGTTTTTGGGCCAAAAAAGATTATATTGTTGGAGGTATAGAGAAGTCCAAGCACCCTTCTACTTCAGATACCTGACGTGTTGTGGATTTAGAGAGCATGGGACCAAGCTTAGGCTTGAGATGCTGAGGAGTTGTTATCTATTTCTTTTGTACTGGGGTTTAGTACTATTTGTATTCAACATTGTGACTTGTTTTTCTATTTTCTAATACATATGTATCATTCATAATTATATATGTGGGTGTGCTCCTGTTGTTTATTGTGACGTCCCAGACCCAGCTACCCCTCAACCCGAGCCCTGAGCCCGGTTGGCCACATAACCCCTGGCTCGTCTCCCCATAGGCTAGGGGTTGCCAACTAGCAGCAGGGGTGTAATGGTAAGTTAGTGGGGATACTATACCCCTATTTTAGAGTACACATCAGATTAGCCGCAAATTAATAGAATAGCGGAAGCACAAACAATGGATAAGCAGGAGAAAAGTGGAAACATACAAACCAAACAACAGAAGTAAGGAAAACATGATAAATATATAATAGCCTCAAAGGCACTGACTGATACAAAATGGATGCATGGAATGTTGATATAATGGAAATATAAGACATGCATGCTATGAATTAATACAAAAAGAGAACAAATTATTCCACGAGTATCTCTAGCCAAGCTTGATCCTCTTCTCTGGAACCCAGCTAGATGATACATGTATCAACAACCTGACGTCGGGAATTTGCCCCTACTAGTACCTGCAGCAGTAAGGTCTACACGGGGGCCCAGTAGGCCGCCGGGTAGGGTGTGAGACAAGTCTCAGTAGGCCACCACCAACGGGGTCTACGTGTAATCCGAAATTGGTGTTCGCAGTAATAGTGAGAAATAGAGTGCAAGTATGTAAAGTAAATCAATATGCAACTCTCTCGCTCTGGTTCTGGAAGGACACCTGGCGGGTCTACCTGCTACAACTCATGGCTGGTAGTCTGAACAAACACCTGAGTATAGATATATATATATATACATATATATAATATGTTGGGTAGGACCGGGACAGAACCCACAGACGTCCTTAAACCAGGGGCATCGCTCTCGATCTTACCCCTGGCCCAACCTTGTGGAAGCTCTCACGGTCTTTCCCCTATCCGAAGGCTTAAGAATGATTCAAGGGAGCTCTCACAGTCTACCCTTAGAGTGAAGCCATAACATAGGGGATCTCTCACGGTCTACCCCTAGCCCTATGATTTATCATTCAATTAGGGGAGCTCGCACGGTCTTCCCCTAGCCCGAAGTCGTATCATAGGGGAGCTCTCACAGTCTACACATGGCCCGAACCTTTATCATTTAATAGTATAGGTTATAATGCAAACACATATATATAATACATTGGGTAGGACCGGGATGGAACTCACAGATGTCCATAACCTAAGGGTAGCACTCCTAATCCTACCCCTGGCCCAACCATGGGTAAGCTCTCACGATCTATCTCCGGCCTGAAGGCTTAAGAATGATTCAAGGGAGCACTCATAGTTTACCCTTAGTGCGAAGCCGTAACATAGGGGAGCTCTCATGGTCTACCCCTGAGCCGAAGCTTTATCATTTAATAGTATAGGTTATAAGGCATACACTTCTTATAACATTCATATCAAATAAACATGGCATTTCTATCTCACAATATCACATAACCACATTTCAAGAAAACATTCATTTAAAATAATAAAATGTGTTTAGGATAACTCATCCTAGCCAAACCCTAACCAAACCATCCCATTTCATCACATGGAAAATGGATTTCAAGACATATCCATAAGTTCCAAAGGTGAAAAAGTGCTAAAACTCATGGTATAACACCTATGGGTGTCCATACTGAGGTCATATGGTACCCAAACACCCAAAAGAGGGTAGTTCCCATACCCTCCTATCACAAGGGTCATTTAGATAGTAAGCTGTCAATATAAATAAGGGGATTGGAAAAAGGAAAACCAAAACATGACAAAATAAACTCAAGAATGACAAAAACCCAAAAGGAGAACACATGACCACCAACCTTAGGGTTGTAGACATAGGCTCGCTCAATATCGACATCAGATTCGAAGTAGATTGGGAGAGATTTGAGATTCATTACGATGCCCTGAAAATAGGGAATATGATCCTCCATCAAAATAACATGACGAAAATCAAGATTTTCCTTGGAGAAAGGAGTTCTTCATGTTAGCCTTACCTTGGGTGATCCACTGCCTTCGATGGATCGAAGATCAGACTCCAGATGAAGAATCGGAAAGAGAAAGAGATATGAGAGGGTTTGGGAGCTCATGGAGGAGTTGCTCCTCTGTTCTGTCCGCTGGAATGAAGAAAGAACAGGTTTAGGATTAAATAGAACTTAAGGTAAAAAATGTAAATTCACCATATACAGGGTCGTACATTTTAGGAGCATGGTTTACCCAAACCGTGCGCACCTCACTACCTATAGAAAGCAGGTTTGCATGGTTTACCCAAACCGTGAAAATTAAATATTCATGTCATGCACAAACCATGCGCATCTCACTGCATTCAAACCAAAGGTCACACGATTTACCCAAACCGTGCGTAGGCTGTGTGCATGACGTGTGCCCTTTTCTGCAACTCCAGTTCTCCTACTCTTGGGCTCCGAACAAGCCACGAACACTCCCTAAACCTTCCTTAGGATGTTACACACAATAAGAAAGCATGAAGGAAAGATTTGAAAGCAAAACTAATGATTCGTACCTTTGCCAAAGAGTAGGGTCGTTACAACCTCCCCTCCGTAAAGAAACTCATCCCCGAGTTGGACTTTTGGGGGTAAAGAGGGGTCAACAATGAAAAGCTCCGGCCATTGAGATCGTATATCAGCCTCCTGCTTCCAGGTTTCGTCCTGTACCTGGTCGTGCTGTCATAACACCCGTACAAGAGGAACGGACCTGCCTCAGAGTGTCTTCATGCTCTGGTCGACAATTCGCATTGAATACTCCTCGAAGGAAGCATCCATATCCAGTTCAACCTCATCAGGATGAAACACATGATTCAGGTCTGAAAAGTATCGGCGAAGCTAAGATACATGAGAAACATTGTGCATGGACTGATATCTCTACAGAATTGCAAGCTCGTAAGCTACCGACCTGATCCACTTCATCACCTCAAAGTGTCTTGCGATCCTTGGTGAAAGATTACCCTACTTCCGTATACGTTTTTGCCCCAACCTGGGTGTGATCTTCAAAAAAACCCGGTCCCCAACCTCGAACTCAAGAGGTCGTCGATGCTTGTTAGCATAGGACTACTGTCTAGACTGATCTCTCTACATAAGCTTCCTAAAAAGCTGTATCTTCTCGGTAGTCTTCTACACAAGACGTGGTCCTAGAATAGCTGCCTCCCATGATTCAAGCAAACACAAAGGTGAGCGACAAGGCCAAAAAAATAAGGCTTCATAGGGAGCCATCTCAATGGTATCTTGGAAGATATTGTTATTACTAAACTTGAAAAGAGGAATGTGTTTCTCTCATGTACCTCCAAAATCGAGAACACATGCACGCAACATATCCTCTAGTACCTATATTGTCTGCTCGGTCTGTCCGTCAGTCTGTGGGTGATAGGTCGTGCTCAGTAGTAACTGCGTACCCAAGGCCTTCTGTAAACACTTCCAGAACCAAGAGGTAAAATGAGGATCTCTGTCTGAGACAACAGATCGAGGTGCTCCATGAAGGTACACTATTTCCTTGACATACAGCATTCCCAAGTCATCAACTGTGAAGGTCTCCGACATAGGTAAGAAATGCGCAACCTTCGTCAGACGGTCGATGATAACCCATACTGCATCATTTCCATAAGGTGACCTGGGTAATGTAGTTACAAAGTCCATAGAAACATCATCACATTTCCACTTTGGAATGGAAAATGGCAGTAAAATTTTAGTCAGATGTTGATGTTCTGCCTTCATCTGCAGACAGGTGGAACAACACATGATGAAACTGACTATCTCCTACTTCATGCTAGGCCACCAGTACTGTCATCGCAAATCACGATACATTTTGGTGATTCCTAGGTGAACTGCCCATGATGAGGTGTGTAAATCCCTCATCATCTCATCTCTGATGTCTATTGGGACACATACACGCCCACTGAACAATAAATTATCACCTTCATCCATGGTCCAATCTGTAGAGGCATCATCTGTGACACTTTCTTGTAAAACAAGGCCTTCCAGATCTGATAACTGTCCTTCCCTGACACGTTCTAGAAGAGTATATGTCACCACTAAGGTTGAGAGAACAGTATGATCCTAACCTTCTTGAACCTCAACATACATCTCCGAAAATAGGGCCATCAGCTTCCACTCCTCATTAGATTCTCGAACAACCTACGACTGAGTTTTCCGACTAAATGCATCGGCTACTGAATTTCCCTTCCCAGGAGTGTAGGCCAATTCGAAATCAAAGGATTGCAGGTACTCAACCCACCTGCATTGCCTATGATTTTGATCCTGCAGAGTGATGATATATTTGAGGATTTTGTGGTCAGTGAATACAACAAAACTATCTCCCAACAAATAGTGTCTCCGACAGCGTATGGCATGCAAAACTGTTGTGAGCTCGAGTTCGTGCGTTGGATAATTCCATTAATGAGGCTTTAACTGACAAAAAATATACGTAACGACCCGCTCATCCTTCATCAGGACAACTCCAAGCCTGATACCTGACATGTCACAATAGACCGTATACGCCCTGGCCGACACTGGCAAGATCAGTATCAGCACCGAAGTCAGTCTGCCCTTCAGTTCTTGAAATTCTATTTCACAAAGATCCGACCAATCAAATCTCATGCCCATTTTGGTCAAAGCTGTAAGAGGTGCTTCTAGGTGTGAAAAATCCGGAATGAACCGCCTATAATACCCAGAAATTCTCAAGAAACTCCTGATATAGAAGATGTTCTTGTGTTGCTCCCAAGAGAGTATAGCACTCACCTTCTCAGGGTCAACTGAAAATCTAGACTCAGAAATAATTTGTCCCAGGAAGTGAACTTTATTTATCCAAAAGTTTCATTTACTGAGCTTAGCATAAAGCTGATGCTCTCTTAGTGTATTCAGCACGATCTCAAGATGGGTTGTGTGGTCGTCTCTCGAGCGTGAATAGACTAAGGTTTCATTCACAAATACCACCACAAAAGAATCAAGGTAAGGGTGAAAAATCTGATTCATAAGATCTACAAACAATGTAGGTGAATTCGTAAGCCCAAACGACATGACTAGGTACTCATAGAGACCATACATACTCTTGAACGTCATGTGAGGTATGTCTGAAGTCCTAACACGCACCTGGTGATAGCCCAGCCTCAAATCTATCTTTGAAAACACCTTCTCTCCTCAGAGCTGATCGAAGAGGTCGTGAATTCGAGGTAAAGGATAATGATTCTTAATAGTCAGTTGATTTAACTTACGTTGATCCACGTAAAGATGAAGGGTATCATCTTCCTTCTGAGAAGAAAGGATCGGAAATCCCCATGGAGAATTTCTGGGATGTACAATGCCTTTTGCGTCCAGGTCCTCCAGCAGACTCTTGAGCTCCAGCATCTCCTTAGGTACCATCCTATAAAGAGTAATGGTCACCGGTGCTACTCCTGGTACAATCTCAATGGTAAAATTCGGCTCTCGCACTGGAGGTAGACAAGAGAAGTCATCAGGAAAGACATCTCTGAAGCTCTCCACTACAAGAGGATAAGCATAGGATTGTAACCCTTGGTCATCGAGATAAACACTGGAAACATGTGCCATGACACCACCCAACTTCTGTTGTTCGGGTCATGCTTGTGATGAACTAAGATCCCATTCTACCATATGCACATGTGTGTCGCCCTCTGGTGATGTAAACATCACCCTCCAACGATAGCAGTCAATCTGGGATCTATAGAGAACTAATAAGTCCACCCCGACTATTACATAAATACTTGTTATCTCCAGAATATACAAGTTCTAAACGAAATGGTAAACACCCACCTTAAGGGGAAAATTCTGACAACGGTGAACACCCTCTGAACGAACACATATTGGGGTATCTAGAGTAACCACACCATGATACGACTCAATGTCAAGGCCCAAACTCTATGCTCGGGAGGCGTCTCGAGATGTTCGAAGATGGTCTGGATCACCTCCAGCCAAGACTCAGCAGCAAGAGGTTTGCCATCTCTTGAAAATGTTGGGGGATGCTGTAACTGAAACTCGTGGGTCAACTCTACCATTCATGGGGCAGATCGCGCGCTGCCTTGAATATTCTACATCATCCTCAAGAAACCCTCACGAAACTGGGCATCAACGCCCATCTCAAGAATAGAAAAAGGATCCACAGGTGTCTCGACAGGAAGATCTACCGGCAGCTCAGGGCCAGCAACCTTAGGAACGTGATCGTCGCCACCTTCAGTATGCGCGAGTCATGGACATCTCGAATGCATAGTGTAACAATTCCAAACGAACATCTCAAAAAAAGAAAACAAAAAATTAAAAGTTGAACCCTATAAGATATGACATGTCCTATGCCTTCCTACCCCGAAGATCACCTATCCACACCCATAAGAAAGATTTAGTAAAATCTGCAACTGGTCAAAATTAACTTAATCCGGAGATATGGAATTTTCTATCCCATAAGGGCCCATACTCCTCATGAATAGAAAGATGACACACACTTGGATGTTATTTCTCATTTACTTGTGCTAATTAAGTATTTTAATTTCCTTTTAAGAAAATGATTGGTTTAGTTATAATGTCATTTTCTGATCCATAAGGGCCCATACACCTAATGAACCAAAGAATAACACCCACTAAAACCACCTCATTCCTAAATTCACAACCTGAAATAAGGATTTTAACAGTTGCACACACATCAACATGGCATGGAAATAGACAACATGCAATGCTCACTGAAAATTTAAATGTGGCAAGGCAATATGCATGGCGTAATCATATTGTGCCTATCGTGATGCATGTTCTATTGCATAACCCTCATTACATTGGGTCGAACCATGAACCCATATTTCAACTTGAAAATCTCAATAACATCACAAAACATGTGAAGCACCCAACAGTGAAACGATATCAATAGTAAATAGCAGAATCAATAACTACATAAAGTAAGCAACTTGGTCTTTCCCCCGTACATGGGTTCGCGATGCCCAAGAACGGCTTATAACTAAGTCCCTATGAATTCCCATTCTCCAACTCTATCGTCACCAAATAGTAAAGCAAGAAAGAAAGAAAGAAATCCTCTGATACCAATTTGTGACTTCCCATACCCGACTGCCCCGCAACCCGAGCCTCGAGCCCGATTGGCCACATAACCCCCCTGGCTCGTCTCCCCATAGGCTAGGGGCTACCGACTAGCAGCGCGGGTGTAATGTTATGTTAGTGGGGAGACTGTACCCCCATGTCAGAGTACACAGTAGATTAGCAGCAAAGTAATAGAATAGAAGAATCACAACCAATGGATAAGCCGGAGAAAATGGGAAACATAAAAACCAAACAATAGAAGTACGGAAAACCTAATAAATATACAAAAGCCTCAAAGGCAGTGTCTGAAAAAAATGGGTGCATGGCATGTAGATACAATGGAAATAGAAGATAAGCATGTTATGCAGTAATAAATAAACAGAACAAAGGAGTCCACGATCATCTCTAGGAAAGATCGATCCTCTGCTCTAGACTCCAGCTAGATCATACATGTATCAACAACCTGACACCAGGCCATTTCCCCTACTAGTACCTGCATCAGTAAAGTCTACACGGGGGCCTAGGCGGCCTTCGGGTAGGGTGTGAGACAAGTCTCAGCAGTCTAGCACCAACGGGGTCTATGTGTAATCCAAAATAGGTGTTCACAGTAATAGTGAGAAATAGAGTGCAAGTAAGTAAAGCAATAAGCAACTCTCCCGCTCGGGTTCTGGAAGGACACCTAGCTGGTATACCTACATCAGCTCATTTCTGGTAATCTGAACAAACACCTTAGTATATATATATATATATATATATATATATGTATATATAATATGTTAGGTAGGACTGGGACGGAACTCACGAACGTCCTTAACCCAGGGGCAGCGCTCTTGATCCTACCCTAGCCCAACCTTGGGGAATCTCTCATGGTCTATCCATGGCCCGAAGGCTTAATAATGATTCATGGGAGCTCTTATAGTCTACCCTTAGTGAAAAGCTGTAACATAGGGGAGCTCTCACAGTCTACCCCAGGCCCGATGCATTATCATTCAGTTAGGGGAGTTCTCACGGTCTTCCCCTAGCCCGAAGCTGTATAATAGGGGATCTCTCACAACCTACCCTTGGCCTGAAGCTTTATCATTTAATAGTATAGGTTATAAGGCATACACATATATATAATACATTGGGTAGGACTAGGACGGAACTCATGGATGTCCTTAACCCAGGGGCAGCACTCTCGATCCTACCCCTGGCTTATCCTTGGAGAAGCTGTCACGGTCTATCCCCAGCCTGATGTCTTAAGAATGATTCGAGGGAGCTCTCACAGTCTACACTTAGCGCGAAGCCGTAACATAGGGGAGCTCTCACGGTCTACCCCTGGCCCGAGGCATTATCATTTAATAGTATAGCTTATAAGTCAAACACTTATTATAACATTCATATCAAATAAACATATCATTTCTATCCCAGAATATCACATAATCACATTTCAAGAAAACATGCATTTAAAATAATAAAAGGGGTTTAGGATAACTCATTCAATCCAAACCCTAACCAAACCATCCCATTGCCTCATATGGAAAATTGTTTTCAAGCCATATCCGTAAGGTCCAAAGGTGAAAACGGGCTAAAACTCAATGTATAACACCTATTGTTGTCCATACCGGGGTCGTACGGAACCCAAAAACCCAAAAGAGGGTAGTTCCCATACCCTCCTATAACAAGGGTCATTTAGACAGTATGAAGTCAATATAAATAAGGGCTTTAGAAAAAGGAAAATCATGGCATGACAGAATAAACTCAAGAACGACGAAAACCCAAAAAGAGAACACATGACCACCTACCTTCGGGATGTAGACGTAGGCTCTCTTGATATCGACCTCAGATTCGAAGTAGATTGAGGGAGATCTGAGTTTCATTCCAATGCCCTAAAAATATGGCATATGAACCTGCATCAAAATAACACGATGGAAAGCAATATTTTCCCAGGAGAAAGGATTGTATGAGGTTAGCCTTACCTTGGGTGATCCACTGCCTTCGACGGATCAATGATTGGAATACGGATGAAGAATCGGCAAGAGAAAGAGAGATGAGAGGGTTTGGGGGCTCAAGGAGGAGTTACTCCTATGTTCTGTCCACTGGAATGAAGAAAGAATAGGTTTAGGATTAAATAGAATGTAAGGGAAAAAGTGTAAATACACCATATACAGGGTCGCATAGTTTAGGTGCACGGTTTACCCAAACCGTGCGCACCTCACTGCCTCCAGAAAGTAGGGTTTCATGGTTTACCCAAACCATGTGACATTACTATTCATGTCGTGTGCAAAACCATGTGCATCTCACTACCTTCAAACCAAAGGTCGCACAGTTTACCGAAACTGTGCGCAGGCCGTGCGCCCCTATATGCAAGTCCATTTCTCCTACTCCTGGGCTTCGAACAATCCCCAGACACTCCCCTAACCTTATTTAGGATGTTACAGAAATTAATAAAGCTTGAATTAATGATTTAAAAGCAAAACTAACGATCCATGCCTTTTCCAGAGAGACGGTTCATTTCATTTATTATTTCTTTCTTCCACTATTTACCATTGTTGGATATTTATTGCTTTCTCTATTGTATGTTTTTTCTCTTATACTATTTTACTATAGAAATGAAGGAATAGTTTCCTCCTTATCACACGCAAGGCCCTTGCTACTAGTCGGCAGCCTCTAGCATTTGGGGAAATTCGCTTGAGGTAATTTGACCAACTGGGAACGGGGCGCCTCTGGGTGGCTTCCAGAACCAGGACGTTACAACTGGATTCTTAAAGATAGAGAAAATGTTTTCTATCCATGAATCAATATCCCAAGGAATTTCATACCTTATGAAGATAAGAGGATGTTATTTATAATAGTCATGATTAATATTAGACAATATTGGTGAAGATCATGGATCAACCAATATTTACTACATGATGTGAAGAACACTCACTCAAAGATATGATCTAGTGCCTATTTTGTGAATATAATGTGGTTTATGAGGTGTCACTGCCCAAGGAAACAAAGGTGGAATAGGGATTAACTTTTATGGAGAATGGTTATCACCACCCAACTAGTGAATGAATCAAGGATTTCATAGTGGAATTGGTCTAGAAATTCAAATCTCACACCTCAGAGCAAGATGCAAAACAGATAGGATCAATAACCGAAGTAGAATAGAATAAAATGGATCACAACCCAACATACTACCACAACAAACCATATCGAAGGAAAGATTATTAGTAATTATTAATGGTTTTTTCTATAATAGTTCCAATATATGCATGGTCAATTGAAATTTATGTAGGGAAGTAGTCTATAAATTTCACTCAACCTATCTATTTACTAGATTTCATTTCATTTATAATCTAAAATTCATATTTTTATTCGCATAAGTGAGTTTATAAATAATACAATGTTCAATTAAATATAATTTTATCATACCTATTTTAGAATAGAACATATAAATTATAAATTTTATTCTTTACCCATTTATTTATAACCAGACCCTTACATCAGGGCTCTGAATGTAAAGAGTAACATATTATTTCTCAAGTTCAATGAATTACCCTTCCTAGTTTATAGGGGGCCATAAGTAATATAAATTGAAATTGGATGTCTTGTAATTTTATCAAAATATCCATTAATGTAACCTAGGTTACATATCTTATATAGGGTGAAACAAGATATTTAAGCTTCTACTATAAATCTATATGGTAAAACACCATTTTTATTGATGTTGACATTTTAAACAACCAATTTCCTATCCCTGAAGAGACTGTTAGAATCATGGGAAAATATCAAAACCAAGGATCACTCAAGAGTCATAGAAAATTTGAGAAATTAATGAACTAAAACTAACATATATTATATGGAACATTAATGGAATGTGAATCAGTCTATCCCTTTAGTGTTTTATGTAATAATTATCCTTATCATATCTATATAAGAAGAATATCCATAAAATATAATAAATGCCACAACTCATTTTCATCACCTAATAGTGAATTTATATCAATAGTAACATGAAGTAATTAAAAAAATAGTATTCCCAAGAACCTTGTAATTTGACCCAAACACAGGTTATCTACTTCGATGAATGTATTATGACTATGTTCCAACACATGACTAAAATCTAGTTTATTTTCAAAACACTAATACAAGAAAATAATACCACATTGAGATGTCCCAGACCTGGATCACTCTATAGAAGCTGAATCCAATTGGCCACATAGCCCTAATAGAGCCTCTGCATATTACAAAGTCTACTGACTAACAATTAGGTCCTAGGGTGTGACATTGGGGGAACTATTAATTTTTACCATACATGAAAAATAGTAGTGATAAATATAGATAAACATGTTTATATTAAAAAAATGAATAAGGGTATAGAAACAAGGATAATCCTTATTGCAATAGATTATAAACTCCAGAGCTCCAAAATATATCAAATAAAAAAGGTGATAGAATTTATATAAGAAGGTAAAAATAGATATAGATTGAAGTAAGAAGAAAATACAATACATGATATACAAATGAAGCAAAAATGAAAAAAATTGCACAACCATCTCAATCACTATCACGATCATATCCCACCTATCTCCCATACTAATGAAATAATTCATGTGTCCAATGCAGGTTTCTTCCCCATGTCCACAAATGAGATCATATAATATACTTTAGAACTATTGGAAGCACATATAGGGTGTGACATAAATCTCTATATTTCAGAAGAAATGGAGTTTATAAAAATCTAGTCTATGAATATAAACTATGTACTGTGAAGGTTTATAAAATTAAAGTAGTATAGTAACAAACCATGCCAAATTCAGCTTCATTTAGTGATTATTTTGAACATGTATCCAACTAAAATTATTTATTTATGGATTAGATTATAATAAAGAGATCATATGTAAAGGTTTATGTAGTTCTATAATTGAACATAATGATAATTAAAGAAGATCAAAGATAAAAATAAGTCATATTTGACATCAAGGGTCGGACCATCCTATAGTAGAAACTCATTCTATATGGACATAAGGTTATAACTATGTTACAAGGGGTACATCAAGTCCGAATGAGTCCATATTGATCATCCATATTAATCTTGGGTTAATCACGACTAAGCCTAATTGGGTGAATAATTGGTACCTTGTGTCCAAAGAAACCAAGTTTAATCCAATGTGTGTATCCAAAACACTATATTATTTCAGAGAGAGTTAGGTTAGTTATCAATAAATCACTAAGGAATTAACATAATAGAGTAGGTACATGAATATATGGTTGATATATACCATTAAAGTCATATCAATGAATTGTAACAACATCTTCTAAGTGCTTAAGGAATTTTCTCAGGAATCTCAGGATGGATCAAGTAGGACTATTCCTATAAAGATGAAAAGGTTACCAAAGAAGTACACACCAACTACCCAATTTATTTATATTCATATGTAATCAAAATACATATAGTATTGATGCCAAATTCATTTCATTATGTTCATTCCATTTCCTTTAATCATAACTAACTATGAAAAAGTGAGGACATGAAACCAATTATCAAGTAATATTTTAAATGTATGTTCTAAGTGATATATATACTCATATATTTTTCATTTTACAATTTATAATACCTTTATTTAACATAAAAACATACCTTATCAAAGGTCATGTAGAGAAACCTAAATGATGTCCCAAATAATCTGAAATTATGTCACTAAATTCCTAAATAAAGAAAAAACCTGAATTGGGTGGTTCATATTGAGGTATCAACCTCTAATGATGCAAATATGTATCAATACATATTTACAAAAAAAATTGTCAAGTGAATTTAAGATGGATGGATTTAAGGATCTACACCACGTAAGATCAGCATGTGCACGATGGGAAAATGTTAAAAAATGATAGAATTTGTAAGATTCATCACAGAACACCTAATTTTTCCTCTAATAGATTCCTTATCGAGTGTCTTCCATTATCATGGCTCAGATAAGATGAAAATATAATAAATGTTGAACTCCCAGATAAGAGGGCATATGAGATCACAATAAACAAAATAATCTAGAATAACATAATTGGAGAAATCCATAGAGTGAATGAAGAACATACAGAGAGGAATCCATCTTGATAAATGGTTCATTGATCAGAAATGGATGACAAATATCTATAATAAACTCAGTTATAAGAGACTGTGATTCTTCAACAGGAGGAAAAGATATTTTGTTGTCCACAGGGTGAGAAAATAAGATAACAGACAATGGTTAATGTTATAATTATTTTATGGGAAAAATTATTATTTTACACCAATTTTAAAGGGAGCATGATTTGGATGAGTGGTTGAAAAAACCATGTTCCAACCATACAAGGCTTACTATAACAGTAAGGGGCTCCCACGGTTCATGCACGCTATTTCAGAAAATTTTCCCAAACCATTCCATTTTCTACTGTTAAAGAATATATCTTTCTCACATGGTCGTGTAGCCTTGGTGTAGTTTTTAGGGATACCTGTGGATCACTAGGAAGTGCACTGGATGACCCCACATAGTTTCATCAAACTGTGAAAATTACATGGCATGGTTTCTACAAATCATGTTTCCTAACTATTTCTTCCACCGGTCAATATTCTGGATTCCAAACATGCCCCTTACACCCTTATTTCCACCATAAAATTACTAGGAATTCATATTAGGTAAAAAACTATGAATTAAACCAACATTATAAATTTCCAAACCTCAATGAAAAAATGATTTCTTACCCATATATTATATATTCATTATTACATTATAATAATTTCATAAAAATTAATATATAAGTAAAAAATGAATTTTTACCATTCACTAAATTCAAAATTTTCATTCAAATAATATATTTTCATCATAAAATACTTTATACAATATGATTCCATGAATTTTATCTTTTTTTCAAATATTATTTTCAAATATATTTCAAATTAATTTTTTTGAAAAACATAAAATACATAAAAAAGAATAGATTATATAAAATAAATTATTTTTCATTAACTATAAAGGGTTAAATTTCTCTGTATTATTATTTATTAATTATTATATAATGTATAATTAATTATTTCTATATATCAAACATATATATTCCTTAATTTAAATTATATTTTAATTTATACATCATTAAATAAGTAATAAAATAATTTTATAATGTTTATATTGTAATGGTTTTATTTTATTTATTTTTGATATTCCATTATACATGAATTAATATTTTACAAACTAACATATAAGAAATAGATTATATGAGAAATATTTATATATATTAACATATTATATCATTAGAAACAAGAAAATTTATTTAAACATTATTGATATATTATTGGGGATATAATTTTTAAAAATATTCAATAAAATTATTGTTTGTTTTATTGAATCTTGATGTGATGCAGTTTGAGGATGATATCCCTTATTTGAACAATTTCATGAAGATATTTCCACCAATATATAACGTTTTTTCAAACAAGACTACTCACATTTTTAATACACTATAGAGAAATCAAATGTTTGAAGAATAAATATGAGAACATAAGTATCTAATAATAAAAAATGTACCCATATCTGTTCTCATCAAATATTTTGTATCCATATTTGAAGGGAATTTTTTTTCAAGGGGTATGAATGTTACATCCCATTTTTTAAGATAATTTAATCATGAAAATTAATATTGTGAAAATTTTTCCTTAAATATAAATTTTTTTTAAAAAAATTAATGAACAATTCAATAAAGAAAACATTTTTTTATTTTATTGAATAACATTACTAGAAATGGATGTATACATTATATTTAATTAATGAAAATATAATAGGATAATATAAAAATATAAACAACATAACTATCTTTTTTAACTCCAATGGGTTATGGTCTACTATGTACACCACATTCATGAGGAAAATATTAAATCTAATTAAATCAGTAGAAATATTATTTGAATTTTATAAAGGATGTAAATATCACCTTGGTAAAATATTAATTCCGTGTATAATGAAAAAAATAACATTTACTTATATGAATTATCTCAATTATATATCCATTTGAATAGTAGAAAACTATTGGAATGTAAGAAAAACCATTTGAATTGTAACATGACTATTATGATAGTAATCTATCCATTAGAATAATAATTAAACATTTTCCATTGAAAAATGATTGATAACTGTTATTTAATATGAATAAAAAATTAAAATTTAAATACTAGAATACCATAAAATGAATGTTGAAATCATGTAACATAAGGAAAAAATATGTTTTTAATTTTAAGATGGAATTTTTATGATTATTTATAAAAAAATGTTTTAAAATTTAAATATTTAAATCAATTCATTTACAAATTAATTTGTATAAAATGAATTAATATAATGAATAAATTAATCTAAATTAAATAAGGTTAATATTTTGGTGTTTTCATTAAAAAATTAATAATTTTGGAATGAATATTAATAAATAATGGTTTTTAGATATGTGATAAGTTTTAAAAACCATTATAACATAGAGATTAATCATTAATTTATACAATAATACATGAAATAATATGTAATTAATCAGTAAGATATTTAAAAAAATAGATAACTGAATTCCCAAACATATAAATCAATTTTAGAAGTTTAAATTATATTTTATTTTAATATATATATATATATATATATATTATTCTTTACATTAAATAATGTATTCCAATGACATAGTTTAATATTGAAAATGTTAAATATAAATTATATATGTACATAATAATTAAATACTATTAATTTTTAATAGAATTAATAACATATATAGTATAGCGGATAAAATAATTTATTCAATTTTTTATTCAAAAACACCTCTCATTGTTTCCTATAAATAAAACCATTCACCACAAATTTATATTACCATAAAAAATCATCCATTGTAAAGGATCATAAAAATGAACTCCCTAAGTCCTCCTAACCTTGTTTTTAGGACCTACTATAACAAAATAACCATTATGAAAGACTTAATTTTTATTCTAGAAGATTAAAAATAAACAGGAAGGTAAGGCTTCTAAGATTTCAATTCAGTCATTTTCACTGGGGTTCTCTATTCACCCTTGGTTTCACTGGGCCACCTTTATACAACGTTGGTTTCAATAAGGGAACCATTTTTATCAAGCCTCCATATAATGGTGTCCAGTTAACCATATCTCCTATCTTAGTCAATACACTCCCATCCATCATATATAGAGTGAGGATTTACCTAATCTTTTCTGATGTTTTTAATAATGGTGAACTCTTTCTTTCTCTCATAGTAGGGTGTGGATAAGTACCTCTAACTCAATGGTTATGAAAAAATTCAAATTGGTCTCCTACCTAGTCACTCATTCACTAAGTCATTTTCCATATCCTATAAAAATAAATGTGTAGTTCATCATGAATTCTAGAGTGACCTCCTTAAATTACGAATTTCTTGGAAAATAGAGATTCTCTATCATTATTCCTAGCTAATAATTCCATCAATGGTTTACAATCATTTAGCCACTTCATAAAAATGGTACTCATTCTATGGACTTCTTTGAAGCTTTCCCCAACACTAACAAAAAAATATAGCTTCCACATAACCATAATTAGATCTATATATGAACTTTAGGATGCATTTTTCTACGAAATGATCCAAGGAGAGAGAAAGTTCTTTGAGAAGCACCTATTATAGTTATTACATAGCACAGTTTGAGCTGTATACAGATAATCCATAACATTCATTACATGGGGTCATATCACCATGCATCCAATCATCCTTATTTCTAGTCCTTAGTAGTCAGTACATGGATTCTTTTACAATCCCCCTTAATATGTATTATCACCAATCCAACTTCAAATGGTTTCCTCCTAAGTTTATTCCCTAAAAAAAATTTGTCGCTCAACTTATCAACCAGGTTAGAAATCTCAGTGAAGCATATAAATTACCCCACTTGTATCCTTAATGTTCCCCAGATAGGTTATGATATTCCCATTAATAAACCCAATATGATCCTTCTTAAAGGGCCATATTCTCTAAATTTTCCCTTGTCAAGGGGTTATATTTTACTTATTCCAACCTATATAATGTTACATATCACCTACAAGACATTCATACACACTCATGATTCATTTAAAAAAATACGATGAACCATAATGAGTTTCCCATACTTAAGTCCCACTCAACCCCATATTTTAACCCCATTCGTGACAATGATATCCTAGTCACGTGATGAAAAACATCATGTGATAAACCTTAGTGATGAAAATAAAATTCCATCACATGGTTCAGTCACACAATAAAAAACTTTCTAAAAACATTTCTGAATCTTTAATTCCTATTAATCTATATACCAAATATTCTTATATTAGGATAAAATCCAATATCTAACTCCATATCCTCACTATTATATATCACATATGATTATATATTGTCACTATAATATACTTTATGTAAACTATGATCTCTTAATTTACATGTAACCTACATTAAACTTATAATCAATCCTCACTGGGCCATGTTTCCTATGAATTTTATCCTCATCAGAAAATATTCCTCATGAGAATCAGCATAACCTAGCAATATTCCATATGATCCACACCTCACTTCATTGGAACAAATTCCCAAAGAGCCATACAAACCTTTTATAAAGTGTAATATTCACTAATATATGAATAATTTAAGACCTCTAATGTGTAACTCATACAAAAATCATTACTAGGAATCTATCATATTGTATTTTTTAGGTGATGGATGTGTGACCTTAAAAGGGACTTCACCTAGTCATGGATACATAACATTTAAAGTCACCTTGATGGTCGTTATCATATCACCTTAAATTGTCTAATTAACCCCATTATGTGAGATAAAACTATGTGTGATCTAATTCCCTTTAATAGGATAAGTATAAAGTCCCTATCATAGAACCAAACCCAACTCCAAAACATAGAATTCCTCCATATATGGAGATAAACAATATAGATCCCTAGGTTGAATTAAATCAACGAATAACTAATCAATAAATAAGAATCATTTGGAAAATTTATTATATATAAATATTATAGTGTTAAAAGAGATAATTTGATACAAACATATATGCTCACATCAATATATAACTTCTAATATATATAAAAATGTTTACGTCAATACACTCTTTTTATCGAATTATTTGAAAAGTGAAAAAATCCAAAATAAGGATTTGGGAAGTATTCATGAACACATCATAAATATAAAATAATTTCTAGGAGAAGGAAATTATTCCCTTTAAAAAAGGAAAAGATAATTCCAACATCACATCCTCTCATACAATATACACCTCAATGTAAGATATTGTTTCATAATCAATGTGTATCAATTGGGTCCAGAGAATCTATTCCACACTATTGGTTTGATTGATCTTCAATTTCATTCAACATAGTCATTGTAATTTGAAAATGTGGATATTAATCCTCCTATAAAAAGTAAAATGTGAGGGCTTAGCCTGTTTCACCTATCCCCTAGATATCAATGCCTTTAACCAAACATATAAATGTAGAAGATTTATGGAATTAGGTTAGTATAATAATTCCTCTAATTATTATCTCTCAACATCATCTTCTATGTCTCTATTTTACTACACATTATCATTTATAGATGATTATTTAGATGTGGGAGGAAATATGATGGATTCCCTTCAATAATGATACCTCTACATCGACACCCTCAGGATCAAAATACTACACATCATCGATTATATGTGATAAAAATGTTCCCATATACTCCATGATGTCCAAAAATTCTCCTCGTTATTCTTATAATTATAGAAATTTTGAATTGGAGGAGGTATAATATCTTTGGAATTTCCCACATCATTCAAGGAAGGTGTTTCACCCCCATTGATGAGATCTTGCAGGTACATATAAGAATAAAGAAGGATTTTTGGCTTATATTAACTAGTGAAACCATGTTCTCTAGAGAACATAAGACATTATATCCTTACTTAAATATTGTAGATAATTTTTCTCTTATTACTACTTGGAACATCCAATATTATGTTTAGATGTGGGTACACATCATTTGGATTTGAAATATGATCATCATATCTATATGTGGGAATATATGAGAATGAATTATTCACATTTTTTTCCCACATAGAGGTAACATTTGACCATCTTATTAGCGACAAGATCCTTCAAAAAGTACATTCCTAAAATGGATCTTAAATATTATCCATGTCAGGAAGAAAATGAAAAATACATGTTAGTATAAATTTTAGTGATCTCATCCAAAAATAGTAAAATAATTACTTGATAATACCTATAAAAGAGTTAAAAATATATGAAATAGATAGTTTTGAATACATATCATTTATTGATGAGTATTATGTTATAGAAATATATAGATGAACCCTTATGAGGAAGATTCCATAGTCTTTTGGGAACCCTAAGGTGTATATTGCAATCACATAGTGCCCATTTTATTAAAAACACTAGAGGTACATAATAATGTACCATGAAGAGTATTTTGAATTCCCTTATGTAGAAATGGAATAATTCTTTAAGGATTATATAGTTTACATGTCCTGATAGTGTTTTGATCATCATAATGATCTTGAAAAAGGTTTTAAAAAACACAGTAAAGACATTTTGAAGGTAAACCCCTTAAAATTTTCTACTGGGAGTACCTAGGGAAAATTAATGACTTTATAGTATGAAATCATGGTATCAATGTCGACCCCAAGAAGACCTGGTCAATCCATGATATAAATCCACCTCAGAATATCATAACCTAAGGGGACACCAGGGGAATATTTCATATATTAGTTGTATCATAGAAATACTAACTATTAAATTCCAACTCTTACAAAAAATGATGATGAATGGAGTTATTTATAAGTAAGATGTTGATTTTTTTAAATAATCTATAGATTTGAAGAAATATCTATTTTTAACAAATATTGATGTCCCTATAGTAAAGGAAGCCATTTATTTGTTACACAGATACCCTATAATGATATATAAACACACTCCATGATAAGAAACAATGATGTAGGAAAGGATAATAATATCATGATATCAATTAAACCATGTTCTACACCAAGACTTGATAATATGGTATCCTGAATAAATACTTGTAATTGATCTTCATTGTACTAAAGTTCACGGCTTACATGTAGAATCATGAGGTCTCTCTTGTCTCTCACAAGGACCAACTCAAATACATCCATGATTTCCCAATGTTTTCTGGGTGTCTAAAATGATTGGATGTTATTATACATTAGTTTGATATCGATTGTATTCCCCAAAAGGTGACCAAATTGTATGTATTGACTCATTTTTTCATTGTACATTATATCCTTGACAATCCATTACAGAAAACATAGCTCCTTAACCAATAGATCTTCTCTCTCAGGGAAAGCCCCTAGATTTGGTAGATGTGGTTTGGTGGTTCTCTCATGTGCCAATTGAGATGAATTATAGAGGATACAAAGTAAAACTGGGTGGGCATAGTTATCGTACTTGTATCCTCAATCAAATTAGTTATTCCATACTCAATCCTTATATTATAAGGATTCATTTACAATGAGGCAATGAAACAAAACATCATTATAGGATTTGATCAATATCTATAGTTTTTAGTGGTTCTATTAAATATAAACGGAGAGTTAGAGCTGTTAATATATAGAATATTCCATTAATAAGTGATAATTGATACCCATTCTATATTATATATGAGGGTCTATGGTTGATATCTATTGAAAGCCAACATCTTCTCATTTTCCATCCCAAGATGATACATTAGCCAATATAGCCAAATCCCTCAGAGTCCTAGACCCTAACAAGATAGTCATTCACATTTTATACCATTGCGTAGTATAACCATTTATTATTAATAATTTATAAGAGATCATTTAGACCAACACCACCCATAATCTAATTTAGTTGATACCCTCTCCAAATTATACCACCATTGGTTGGATGTCCCATATACTATACTACCTCCAAAGTATAATTATTCTATAAAAAAGTTCATCATAGAATAATTGATATGGTGGGAAGTGTATTTAACCCTTTATGAAGACCCAAATCCATATAAAATCTTCTATATGAATCCATTACTGAAAATAAACCTTAAATATTTGAAGGGAGACTCTCCAGAATATTATTCAAGTCCAAAGTAGCACCAGTAGTTCCAACCATCCAAGAGAGAAACACCTCTATGAAATTAGAAGACATGGAATCTTCTTAACATCAATGATGAATTACCACATCATGTTCACAAGGAATATTGATGCCAACCAGATACATTATAACATAATTTATTAACACCCAAAATATTTCCACACTTCAAAATACCGTTTCCCATTTTTTCTGTAGGTAATTGATGCCTAGGGGCTATATCCCCTAGCTACTACTCGGAAATGTAAGTATATCCATATAGCCATTGATTTATTCTCCAAAAGGGATAAAATTATATACCTCAAGGAAATCAGGATAATTGTTATCATAATCTTATTGAAAACTAATATTGTTAATAGATTTGGTGTCCCTTGGAAATTGCATATCGAAAAAGGCACCAATTTTGGATATTTTAATTTAGAATGTCAATATCAATAATATTTTATCCATCAGAAGTATTAATACCATTATTATTCATTAAAGATAGGATAGATACATACCTTCAACTTGAACTACAATAATATTATTCAAATGATGGTGGACAAGGATAAAATTTACTTTCAAGATATATTTATATACACCACATGGGATTACGACACCAAAGCATGTACCACAACACAGGAGACCCTATATTCACTTTTATAAGAGAAAGAGGCAGTTATTCCCACTATGGTTCAACTACTCTGACAATGTATTTTAATATTCAATTTGTTTTCTAAAGATCTGCACTCTTAGATATGACAAGTCTAGTTTGAGTGACTCTATGATAAAATGTTATGCACATTCTAAAACATAGAATGCTAAAAAAGGTGAGTCGCACATAATTTGAAAATGGATTTTTGACTCCAATAATATCACTAAATACAACTGGTATTATAACTAAGAACTCCACTGATACCTAGGAAGAAAAAATTAAATATAGAACTAATTTTTGTGCGACCTTATGTCCTATAAAATGTTAACTACAATGAAAAAATTCCTTGATCAAAATATATATATAGAATCAAACCATCGATTAAACCAATATTTATTAAAAAAATACCATGCATAATGTCATGGGGGGTTAAAATTTTACTAGTTTAAGGATTTAAAATTGAATAGCATCATCCTTATGAAATGATATTAAATTTAACAACCCATACCTTGACTATAGATATAAAAATTTTAATTGTGTTATCCTCAATGTAAGGAATTAAAATATATAGCCAATATCCTAATTTTGTGACAACAAACTACAAATCATTTGACTCATTTTGATGATGTTAAATTGAATAACATATGGTCCACCACCAATGACCTAATTTTTTTAAGATGATCTACTAGAAAGAACCATTATACATAAATGGGAGTTAAATACTTGTATGGATTCATAATGCATGCCACCTTCCTTCATTTATTGGTTATAACTGAGATAAAATGCCCCCATGTTTCCGAGAACTACATGTGGATTGATTCTCATACCAAGGGATAAATAGTGATGTGTATATCACTTATCCTAGGCTCAGTCAAATATTCCACCAATATCCAACTACTTACTAGTGTTGGATTTCTTCTTTTTGGGATTTCCTACATTTGACTCTATGATTGGATATCATGTTATATTATACAAGAACTAAATATGGATTTATTCCATATTATCACATGATATATTATGAAATATGGATCTCATATTTTGAATGTAGTAACAAATTTATGATAAATCTCCAAATTCATAATGATACTTGCACAAATTTATTCACAAGAAATTGCACTTCAAATATCCAATAATGAAATGAAGAAATTTTATTTTACACATGAGTCGGATATGTATAAATTTAGGTATGTATATAACCTCTTCTTGTGATAAAATATTAAACATATGATACAAGATTCATAAAAATGATGGATTATTCATTCCCATCATGTTTTCCTCCCTTGATTCAATACTAGGAAGAGTCAATACTTTTTTCTGTGATTCAGGTTAATGTAAAATCTCTCATACCACTGTCCTTGTCAAGTGAAATTAAACTATTAAACACCTGATTCTTTTTCTTGTGACATTAACCAAAAATGTATGTGATTCATTCTATATGACATTAAATTAAATAGAGTTCTCCGCTATTCAAAGCCTAAATTCCATACATGTTATCCATATCTTTGTAAGAGCTCCACTAAGATTCTACGTTTTATCTATGGGAAAATTATGATATAATATATTCATACATCCCCAAATGGAATATTAATGTTTGGATCCTTCAAAGTCACATCTGGTTTCTTCCATTAATGTACTAAAATTTGTAAATTATCATTTTACTTTCTCCTATATATGATTCATATCTTTATTGGATCCCTCATAATTAGGATTCATTATTCGCATACCATTGATTGGAAATAATTTTCCCTACATATATGAGATATTGATTTATATAGTCGACTAATGATATCACTATGTGTGAATTCACACACATTCCATGGGTTTTTTAGTGACAAGGGTGTCTCCTATCTTGGGTCTAATATTAAATTATAATCGAACACCACCTTTCCCAATTTGTTCAAGATTTGTCTTTGGAGTTTTCTATAATTAAAATGTACAAATGGTAGAATTATCTTATCTCATGCAGAAGAAAAATTTTCTCAACATTCTCTATATATCGGTCCTTGTTGTATGAACTTAAAATTCAGAACATTTGAGTTAATATCATATAACAATAAATAAATGAAATATGGTTCATCTTTTCATACATTAAATTAATTATAGTGCTCTATTCAATTAGACATTACTTTCTTAAAATATATATTTATTTAAGATAACACTTTTCATGTGGTTATTTTTTGTGAACTAATTTTAAAATAAAATTTCCTCAAATTACAATCATAGTTTTTGAGTTATACAATGACAAAAAGATCTTCTTAATAGTTTTATATTTGATAGGAACAATATTTATGTCTGATCAATATGATAAAAAATTAATAACACTACAATCCTTGTCACATGATATAAAATTATATGGCGTATAGTCCATTGCATAAGACTAAAACTATTTGGGATAGGCTACCCCATATAAACAAAAACTAATAAAAGAAACATATCCCATGAGATATATAGTAATATAATATCCCATCACATAATCTATTAATCTAGGTAATTGAACATACCCTAATGTGAAAGAGCTAACTAAAATTAATATCTCTATTTTTTCTAGGGATGTGAAAAAAATAGTTAAATTGGGTCCAACCACAAATCATTCTATGTTTAATCATAGTAAATAGAGTCCCAAAAACCCATAAGGGATTCACCAACATCCTTATGAGATGCTACTAATCTATATATTACATGACATCACCTTACAAGTCCAAAATATAGAACATATTTATACTCATAAAATGACCTTAAACACCCTAACATATGGTCCATAGTGAAAAACATCAAACAAATTAAAGTGGTCTCTTTCATATGATAATTTTTTTCTACATGAAATCTAGATCCATTAATGGCTTCACAAAATACACAACCCTCTATTATAATAAAAAACACATTTATCTTTAAAAACCGTAGTGTTTTGGATCCCTATAATCCATTTCATCTAAGTACCAATACATTTCAAAGGTGTTTTCTTGAGTAAAAGCCTATTTTCATTATATTAAAAGGATTCATATATTACCCTCTCATATATTAATCAAATAACAATGTGAATGTTATCTCTAAGAATGATATCTATCTTATAACATTTTATATCAAGATACAAAGTATTATTTTAATAATTTTTTCAAGACCCATATAAAATTTTTAATCCTTCTATATTGTATCCAAAAAAAATTTTGTGTTTAGCTCAATACTATAAATTTCTTGACTACCTCATGGCCATTTCTTTCCAAATATCATACATTTTTCCTTATGTTTTTGAATCACCAAAAAATTTATGGCTATTGGAATGAATATATTCGACTCTAAGGAACCCATCTATTTGGAATTTTATATGTTTATCTTATATGAATTTTCACATGTACAGACAATATATCCTTCCTCAAAAATTCATATTAATCATAAGGAGTGGATCCTCAAAATTGAAGGTTCCCCACACAAAATATCAGTAGAACCCATCATTTGAATGTCTTAAAACATTATCATATATAATATTTTCCTATCACGTGCTCTAGTTCAAATAATCCAGGCCATGATTTACATCATCATATTTCTTTACCCAAAGGTTTTGGGGTAACAAAATCTATTTAATATTTTAAAGTATTCCATATTCCACCCCATAACTTATGATCCAACAACTATGACATTATTCTTTGTAGAATCCATTTTGGAAAGGTTTCTTGAATTATATGGAACCTCATACAAGACATGTTTTCCTATAACCTAGATAGTTATATTATATCACTCTTTGTATGATGTTGGGTAACCATAAACATTAGAAAAATTTGGTCAATGATGTATATCCATCCTATCAAATCCCTAATAGTTCAAATAATACGACCCTTGAAATGTAAATGGAAAATATTTTAAAAAACAGGTAAAAAACATATAGGGGGAGTCTTTAGAAGAACATAAGTATCCTCTAATTTGGTTATCATTTTCATAGCCTTTGAATAATATGGTGTTAAAAAATAACTATGCTTCTAGGGGCCACTATATGGTCCTATTAAAATCAACATTATGAAATATTCCACGAAAAACATATAGAAAACTCTCATCCTCTTTGTAGGTTCTAGTAATTTCATATCATATCCATTCTCCTAAAACATGTATTTGAAAAATCATGCCATAACGATTAAGGCTCTTAAAAACATACTAAATACCCATTCCACTGTAAAAAAATTAATTAAATAAGTATTGGAGTCCTCAATATTCATGAACTGAAATTTAATATAGCATATATTTGACTCCAATGTGACCATCTGATTTGATATTAATATATTCCCCTTATATATATTTCTATATGATCCCCTATAATGATTTTAAACCTCTTCCATATTTATCTCAATGCGAATGTCCCCTAATTCCCTAATACCCTGATAGCATCGTAGTCGAATCCGTTATTCAGATACGTCTCATGGTTATCTCCTACAAACATACTTCATATCATCATCTCCAAATTCAAATATTTTTACTTAATATTTATAAAACCAACAATCCTAATATTCAATTTGATTAGAATACCCTCAAAATTATATACTTTTGAAACATACCCATTTTCAAACTAAGAATAAAAAAATCTATCCATGAACCATTGTATGTCCCATTATGTAAACCTAAACCCCATTTAATGATGGTATAAGTTCTATGACTTTAAACTGTGTGCACTATATTATTGGATTATCAATTATATTATTGGCCACTTTATTCATATTGATATTTTCCATTCCACTTCTAGATTTACTATCACACCTTTTGGTATGATCACCAAGACCATAAACTATAGAGACATAATTTTAATGATATATACACTAATTGAGTTGGACTTTGATGAACATATTTTTTTTCCTAATCCCAACTATTATGAGGTATAACTCACCTTTTAGTAAAACCAATATGCACTTAAAATGTCTTCCCATTTTTTTGGATGGTATATAATAGTATTATCCTCTTCTTTACATCATAGTTTAATATTTCTCTTACTTTAGAGATAATACCATCCTTTTAGTCATATATATTTGACCTTAAATATCTACAAACTTTGGTCCATAAATTTTCACCATAAACTGCATGCACCATTCTTTGGGGTTTTCTTCATTCATTACATTGGGATCTTCACTCATTCTTGGTTTTATTTTCTTTTGTTTCTAAGCATATATCATTTATCCTTTTGGACAAATATTCCATACTAAAAGAACAGGATATTGGGCTCTAGTTCCCACAACATTATCATTCCCAATGAAGGGGACATAACACTCACTATTTTGAAAACTTGTAAAGGATATCCTATGAAAATTTTAAGACACTTCGTGAAGGAATGAACATTACATGAACAATTTATAATTTTTCCTATAAATAGGTAAACAATATAAGAAATTTCATAATGAATCCTCATATTGGGATGCCAAAAAAAATTCAATTTTCTATTTCATTAATTTTTCCACATCTGATACATTCCAAGATGTTTGGGTGAATTAATAATGATCCAAAACTTTTGGTGTTCCCTATAAGACCCTAAACAAATCCATGCCATTATCTTTAGTAACCATGACATATGAAAATGTTAAAGAATCATTTATTTCACCTCATTAATTAGTCTATATCATATATTTAAATCAATTACATGCGAAAATGTTCAAACATTGGTGTTATATCAAATTAAAATAATATTAATAACAAATAATAGAAAAAATAAACCAGAACATTTTTTTATTGTCTATGTAATGTGGGGAATATAAACAACCAATTCAAAAAACATGTACATTGTTTCCTACTTAGTCCTTCATAACAAAAACACCTTTTTACACTTCTTACATAATAAATTTCTATATATCATAGGAAAATAATAATAATAAAGGGTGAGTTGATATTCTTTGTAAGGGTAACCAAGGGAGATATCAATAATATCATAATCGTGAGACATACTAATGTAAGAAAAACATTTGAAAATTATATCCTTTTTATCAAATATCATGATATCATGTTATGGGACAAATCATAGAAATTCATAAAGAACATATCTCACGAGATCATAACATAAGACATGAAATTGTGGCGTAAAAATAATCATAGAAAATCATTTATATATTATACAAGGATCTCTTCCATGACAATTTTAGTGGAAAATGTCTATTACTAAACCATGTTCACTCCCCATTAGATACCATTGTTAATGAATAGAAATCATTTTCCATTCCATTCCTTTCTATCTCATGAGATATAAATATTTAACCTATGTACTGGAGAGAGATATAGGTCCCACACATCACATAATGAAAACCTTACATATGGGTTCCACAATAATATAAATTAATCATCATATTAGAACCCATGAAATAAATTTTGTTTCATAAACATCATTCAATTAAAATGTAACCCATAGAAAATAAATGAGTGGAATAGTTATCATTCTCTGATAAGCATAAAATAACCATAGGGATAATATGGATAATATCATAGAAAAATATCATCATAAAAAATGTAACATCAATTAATGTTAACATAGATGGAAAATAATTTTGATACATTATTTGAAAATATTTCTTGAGGAAAATACCACTTCTAATTTGATGAAATTTTCCATTATTTAAATGATGAGAAATTTTAATAGGGAAATTTTTCTATGAAAATAACAATGTAATGTTATAAAGTATGTTTCAAGGAATTAATACATAATTAATTTATAAAAATATATTGATGTCATATAAGTTAGAAAACATACTTCTCATACTTTTTAAAAAAAATAACAAATTACTTCATTTGGATAATGAAAAAAATATTCCATTAAAACCATATAGTAAAAAGTCACTCATGGGTAAAAACGAATTTAACAATTCCATAGTAATAGTAAAAATATTTTTTAAAAAAATTAAGAAACATTGACACATACGACAAATATTCCAAAAATAGATACTTACAAATAAACACACCTGAATAAAATGATAATGTGAATTTAACACTTACCTTAGCACTAAATTCCTTCATATGTATTTGAATCTTTTGAATAATAGATTAAGAAATGTTATTAACTTATTCTAGAACTATATTCACATTTATGACATTATATATTATCATATTATAACCCCTTTTTAATGTAATATTTCATTATTACTCTTCTTTTAGGTGTCAACTAATTTACATTCCTATGAATGTTTGGTCATATATATGTCCTAATTCATGGGCATATGACATAGTTCCATCATTTAAATAATTTTATTAAGGTAATTTATATCATATTTATAAATTATAAATATTTATATAATCATTATCAAATTGTGAATATAGAAAATTATTCACATCATGTCATGGAGATGATGGTTAATACGTACGCACGAGCGATGGTATCATTCCCTTGATGGTATATGGCTAATGAAGTGGATTGTATATATTTCATAAAAGAATAAATATATTGTTATAATTACTATATCCATCAGTTATTTCCATCATGATATCTATACATTTACGTACCAATGAAATACAAGTTACACCTTGGTGTAGAGATGGTAAGTCATACGTACTGAAGCTTACTACTTTGATTTTTAGTAGGATGGATAAAAGGTGGAATATGGTTGTCACCTAATCTTTATAAAGTATCAGAATATACTTTTTACAAGACTTATTAAATTATAATGGAAGCCACACAAGAAGTGTATATAGGATAAGAAATAATATTAGAAGAGTTGGTAAAGACGATTACCTCTTCCTTCATGTACTTCCATTATATCTCCTCTTATGCACACTAGGATTGGTAATTTGAGATGGTCTAAACCTCTAGAATGATTTGAGAGGATTTTGGTAGGGATTATCGATATAGATGTCTCAATGTGACGTGATTATGTGAGGGATGTGGTTCTATTTTATAACTGAGGTGCAGGGCACATTTGTAATTTCATGAAAATATTAATTTATAATAAGTTAAATATCAATCCAAATACTTCCAAGATGAAATGAATTAAAATATAAGACAACATAAGGCTACAATCACATCATGTAATATATTTTATAATTGTTTTTTATTTAAGACCTTATTATTTTAATTAACCCCTAATTAACATGTTTTAACTTCAACTTAGTTATCAATCTTGTAAATATTAAAATGTAGTAATTTTTACATATGTGATGTCTATTAAAAAACAAATGAATAGTTAGTAAAATTGTATAGTCTATTATAATTTTATTGTTATTTTTAAATATGAATGATGATTTTTAAAAAAATTAATAAAATATTATTTTCATAATATATTATTAGTGTCAATTGTGTAACTGTTATTTACTTTTCATTTTAAAAACATCAAGACAATAAGTTAACATATAAAAAATATTATATTATATCCCAAAGGGATAGAGTTACTCTATAAAATTCTCTAATCACATTAATTATCTCAAATTATATTTATCATAATATTTTTAGTAACATTTATTTGATATTTTAATAAATAAAATAATTACTACATCAATGCTTTATAATTATTTAATAAAACTCTCCATTCCATAAAATTAAAATTTAAAAGCTCATGAATATAAATCATATGGATTTTTTAATAATATTTATGTTTAATCTATCTTTATTATAATCATATAAAGAATTATATTTATTAAAAAACATGATTGTGACATCTTCAAATATGTATTAAAAATTATTATAAATACCATAATTTCATATAAGTGACCCAAAATTTCAAAAATAAATTTATATCATGAAGAAATATTTATTAAGATAATTTTTACATTTATATTCACTCATAAATTTATTTTTCTCCATGTGGAAAAATACGAGATATTGAAGAAATTTCAATTGATATTTTGAAATATTCTTGGATTTAAATATTATATTAAAAATTATTATGGGAAAATGTCTATTAAAATTATTTCTTTATATCCCTATGTGTTACTAGTCAAATTTTCATCCTCTAATAATTTTGTTTCATATTTTATAGTCATTTAAAGTCCTTATAATTTTATTTTAATCTAAATTACTCTTTATACTATTTACCACGGTAACCAAATTTACCAATGTTACTGTTCACGTTGGCCAAAAATAAAAGAGACATATTTACAAAATTTGAGCATTTTGAGTCCCATTTCAGTATCATTTTTTTCAATATTAAAAACATAGAATTTTTAAATTTTAATTTAATATAAACTTGATAAAATGGCATGTAAAAAGAACCTCTTTTCAAAAAAATACGATTTAAAATGTAATAAGTTTTTATAATAAATTCATGTATAAAATACATTTCAAAAACCATAATTGGATTATTTTAAATCAAAATTAACTAATTAAAATTCAAAACTAATCAAAAATATAATTTCATATTTTAATGTCTTTAACTAAAAATTCATTTTTAAATTAAAAAAAATAAATATTTTCACTTTTCCTTAAAAAATAGTTTTTTAAAAAATAAATTTTATAAAATATTTACAAATTGAATTCAGAAATTAAATTCATTTTATAAAATACATTTTCTAGAAATTCTATAAATTAAAAAAATGTTTTTTTGAATGTATCATATTCATTGAAGAATAATGATATTTTTCTAAAAAAATATGTGATTATTCTATTATCACATAACAATGCATTCATATTGAGATGGACCTTTATTTTTATATCTAAAATTTGTTATTCATATTTATTATCACAAACATTCAATGGATATTTATTAATGATCATTTTATTCTAACAGTATCAAACTGTTCTTTTATACTCATGATTCCATGCAACACAAGCTATTGAAGACTTAAATTTATTTAAATAGATTTTTTTAATAAAAAATATTTGTGTTATAGAAACACGTGTAGATGTGGTCGTGGAGTAATATAGCATAATTTAACTTGGTTATCCTCATTCTGATTTAGCCTTCATGATCATTATTATATTAATTTAACATTATTTATAAAAAAAATGGATCAAATCAAGTGTTATGGGTATGGTACACATGCCTACACATGTTTGTGAGAACACACCTAGGGGGAAATCATCACATATTTCTGAATGGACCAACTCCAGTTTTATAGAGAAGGTATGCATACCTATACCATTCTATGGGACCCTTATATGGAGGAAATCACCATATACATCTAAAGGTACCAAATATAGTGTTACAGTAATGAGACACATGCCCGTACAAATCCACGAGAACACACCAAGGAAGACATCATCATCACCATCTGAATGGACTGACTATGGTATTAATGTAATAGTGAACAAACCTATACCCATCCATGAGAACACAATAAGTAGGAAATCATTATCCATATCCATATGCACCCGCTCTAGTTTTATTGTGATGGTACACAATCTTATACCCACCCATGAGTACAATATCATGAGAAAATCATTATCCATATTTGAGTGGACCATCTCTACTAATATAGTGATGGTACACATCGATATACCTACCAATAATCACATCCCTATGAAAAAATTAACACCCATATCTAAATGTTCCAATTCTAGTGTATATTGATTGTATATACATGCCTTTACCCATATGTGATTACATGACCCTAAGGAATACTCATTAATATCAGAATGCACTAACTCTAATGTATAATTATGGAATATAAACCAGTACCCATCCGTAAGCATATACCTACAGGGAAATAATTAGATATATCATAATGGACCAACTATTGTATATAGTTATAATATATATGACTATTACCATCAGTTAGTACACTCACATGATGAAATTATAATCTAAATCTAAATGGAGAAACTCTAGTGTCACAGTGATGAGACACATTCCTATAAAAAATTGTTAGCACTCATCTATTATGAAAAGTCTCTAACATTAGTTTTTGAGAATAAAGATTAGATTATTCCATTTAAAATAATTGTTTTGAGGTATCAAATTATTTATTATAGAGGGTTTCGTAGGTTATCACAAAAATAATAATACTTATGATACAAGGATAGATGAATTGAAAACACTAGATACCAAAAAACCACTTTTATTTATATTGGAAAAGAGGAATAATATCATCAACATATTGGAATCTCCCTTCATGATAGTGACATACTATAAAATTCCTTCTATAGAGTCTAAGAGGTCATAATTATATTTTGCGTGTTTTTAAACACTAAATTGAATCTAATTCAACTTTAAATATTTGGATTACATGGTATGATATAGATACTCCACAAAAATAGTTATATTATTCACCCCGATAAGAGTTTCTGAAAAAAAAAATTATGGTATCCTTCTAAAATTATCCCCAATTTATTTTCATACATGAGTCTATAATTTTCATTATATATAATGAAAATTAAATAAATGCAGTCACATGTAATTTGTTTGAATAGGAAACAGAAGTCTATTAGCTCTCAGTGAAAATTATAGATTGATTATAGAAGTTATTTGCACTTGGAAACCTCATCCTCATATTGGGTTTGAAACTCATTATTTTTATTTGGAAACACAATGTTTCTCTTTATAGTGGACTCAAGAAAAATGGTATATCATAAAAATTTTACTATAGTAACACATTCCTAGGTAAGAATATTAACATTGTCTCAAAGCTATAATTCATCAGAAATTCGTTTACTCAAATCCTATGTAATTCATTAAATATGTTCTTTTTAGTGGTTTTTAATATAAATAGTATGATGGAACTAATACTTGTTGGGTAAAAATCCCTCAAGGTATCATTGAATCATTTTAGAGGTGATTGTGTTTATTGACAATGTAGGCAATTGGAATTTGGGGAACCAGGCATGTTTCAAAATCAAACATTAAAATATTACAAAGGAAATAAAGTGGCGCATAATTGAAGAATTGGCGTATAAGTGTGACCTGCATTCGTAAAGGGGTGCTCAAGTGATGATTTAGCATGCAAGTCCTTAAGTTTCACCCAACTTCTCAAGTGGTGTGCATGTCTTAATGTGGCACACAAGTTATATTTCAAAACAAGACATCAAAATATGAAAAAGGAAATAAAGTGGCGTGCCATTGTGATGTGAAAGACATAAAGGGTTTCTCAAGTGAATAATTTGAACGCAAGTGAATAAGGGGCATGCAAGTCATATTTCCTAATCATCCCAAAAAAATATGAAAAAGGAATGAATGGGGTGCACAAGTCATAATGTGGTGCGCAAGTGAAGAAGTTTCATGTTAGTCATGAAGTGGTACGCAAGTCAAGAATTGGCGTGCGAGTGATGAAGGGCCACACAAGTCATATTTCAATTTCATCACCCAAAAATATTACAAAGGAAAGAAACCGTCTTGCAAGATGACAAGTGGCGCACAAGTCAGAAATGGGTGTGCAGGTCTAGCAGGGGCACGTAAGATACGAAGCTGCACGGAAGTCTCAAAGTGGTGTTCAAGGTGAGCATTGAACCTCTCGCGTAGGGTCCCCAAAATGACTATAAATAGAGTTACACCCATATTCATTTATAATGAATCTCAAAACATAGAGAAAATCTCAACTCTGATCGCGCAAGTGGAAATGGAGTGCAAGTAGGTTGGCGCAAAAGTAGTTTGGCATGCATATAATTTGGAGCCCATGTTGTTTGGCATGCAAGTAGTTTGGTGTGAAAATAATTGTGCGTGCAAGTACCTTGGTGCGTAAGTAGTGTCACACATGCAGTGGATCATAGGCAGTGGCGAGCAAGCAGTGGCGTGCAGGTAGTGGTGTGCAAGCAGTGGCACGCAAGTATAAAATTGGCACAAAAGTGAGTTTTTACTCCACAAAGGAAGAGGCTACACACTAGTTAAAGTGTCCAACAAGTCACCCATGGGTTTCATGAAAGTTTGAAGTTCCCCAGTACACCTACGGTAAAGGGGTATTAATCATTGGATGAATATTTGAGTTCAACAGAGCATGTACACATATTGAAGGATGTATTAATTAGAGATAATTAAAGGACCTAAAAGTCTTAATCTGTGAGTGGATCTTCTGATGTAATAGTGATATATCTTAAGTTTAGGTAGGAGTGAGCTTTCAAATTTTGATTGGTTACAAACCTGGAGGATAGTGAGTTCACTTCGAACATGTAAACAGTAGTGCAATTATAGTTGATTTGGTACATTGGCACATCGCCTGTGTATGGTTCTTGGAAAAACCTCAGTGAGGTTGAAACAAGTAAAATTTTTGTTTCATGTGCAATCTTCAAGATTCAATCATACTTTGCAATGGTAATAAGACAGAGAAGAGAGTTCTGTCTAACAAAAAAACAAGATCAAAAGGGGTAGTTGTTTTAATTTTTTATACCCTGATTCACCACTGCTCCTAGGGTATCTAGCCTAGGGGGCCGAAAAATCCTGAATCACCACTCACTAATGGATAGAAAACATTCTATTGAAATTTTATTATTTATTTGATTAATCAATATTTTTTCATTTTACACCCAAATATTTTACTGAGAAGTTGGCTTTGATCCATATTTCAACAATTGATGTTTTGTTAATCAACGTATATATATTCTTACCTAACATTTTTCTGGAAAATTAGATTATAAAAGTGTCCTTATTATTATAAAATTCATCACATTATGTAATTGTAATGTATTCTATGATATTATTTCTTATTAATGTATTCTATCCTACTAGAATAATGATATCAAAATTTTATTCAGGATTACTATGACGAGATTAAATTATCATGATGAGGCTTGAAATATAAAGATACGATGGCAATTAAAATATATATATACTTATAAATATATTTAAAAAAAATCATTCGTGGGAATTAACATGTTGGGACACCACATTCAGTAGAATGGATCTCTCCATTATTCAATAATGATCCTAGTTCGATGATATCATTTTCCTAAACAACTTTCTCTAATGATTCATTTTTTTAAATGGAGGTATGCATATTTTCATATTAATTCCACCAAAAACCATGTCATCAGAGTCTCCAACCATAATTGATTTTATTCAATGGAATGGATGTTTAGCTATTAAAATAGAAGTGAACTAATTAAGGGAGGATTGTATTCAATAATATCTCAATTTTGTTTTTATTTTTCAGACATATATACTGTAACGTCATGGATCCAGGTGCCACAAAACGGGTGCCCCGAACCCAATTGGTCAAATGAACTTAAGAGCATTTCCCAAATTCCAGAGTCTACTGACTAGTAGTGAGGGCCTAGGACTGATTGTGGGGAAACCATTCCCTCATTTTTCAAAGTGTAGCATAGTGGAGAAATACAAACATACCAAGATGGGAGTAGTGAACGATACCAAGATGAAATGGAAAATGGTACTGAAGTAAATAAATGACCAACCGTCATATATATGATGATGGAATATGTCCCTAATTCCATGAAAGCAGCCAAAACAGGATACACTGCAATCTAAAACAATACAGCACGAGGTAAAAATACAGCAAATCAAAACAAAATAGTACACCAGGAACTCAGCTGCATCGCATGCCTAAGCTCGGTCACATGCTCTCCTACTCCTCTGAAACAATCAAGTACCTGTATAGGGACTCTTTCCCTTATCAACACCTATAGAATTATAATCTATTTGGCACCAAGACATGACCCAAACTGGGTGTGAGAAATAAATACCAGTAGGAAACCACCAAAGGCATGTTCCCAACAATCAATGAAAATGTGCAACAACAGTGTGCAATAATGAAATGCATTAAACTGAGAAGTACTCAAATGTAATCATTCCTACCAGTTATATTTCCATTTTAATAATTATTTAACAATTCCAATCATGTGCTTTAGCATGGAAGGTACAGTGTAAGAAATTTCCACAGTGTATATTTAATGTAAACATTATCCTCAAACATGAAAATACTTACCCTCCAGCTATGAAAATAGAAACCCTCAGCTGACTACCCTCAGGCATAACAAATATTTCCCTCAAGAAGGAGAGATATTTCCCTTAGGCATGGAAGCTACTCCTCATAGGGATAAGAAATGTTTCCCTCAGGCTAAAGAAAACACAGCCCTCCGGCTAAGAAAAACACTGCCCTCAGGCTAAGTAAGTCGTTGGGCCGAGTCCAACACATAAGAAAGAAATATATATATATATATATATATATTATCAATATAAACTAAAAAAATTCTATAATCATGGCATACCCATGGGTATATTGGACAAATATCTAAATAATAGAAACACACCCATGGGGTGGCCCTGGATCAAGGCAATGATCCCAAATAGCAGTTCATAGTTGTTCATTCAATTACCTATGAAATTCTAGGTATCTTAATAGTCAATGAATCAGCAATACGACACCACAAACATGGGTGCGTAGCACTACGGTACACAAAATCAACTCGAGAGTTGGAAATAAACACCATACCACCTACCTCAATCCCATCTAATCACTATACGCAAAATGAGCCACTAGAAACAACTGAGAACGATGTAGATCAGGGATAAAAATTTACCCATTCAAACTCAAATAACATCCCATAGGGAAATAATCGGAAGGAGAGGTTTATGAATATAGAAGATCCCACCTACAGTGTTCAAACGAGATCGTCGGCGAAGGAATCGGAGTCCCGGTGTGTGATCATGAGCTCCTCGAAGTCCCAACCTCCTCTCTTATGGATCCCATCGAGTTCTATGACTCCTGTGCTGAATGAAGAGTCTAATTCCTATTTTGAAAAAAATAACTACACGGTGTGTACTCTCAAGTACACGACATTCACATTCCATTTGGTTAAATTTTCCTCTAGAGGCCACATTCCACCGCCTCACTGTTCATCTAATGACTTGGTTACACAACGTGTATTACCAACTACACGGCGTGTACTATCGTTCTATTGGCAGCTACTCTCACCTGCTTACTGTTCACCTACTGACTGATTACACGACATGTAATACTAAGAAGATGGAATGTGGTTAATTTTTATAGCATGAATCATGGACTAGCCTACACGCCCGGTATTCTTATCCCAAACTGCCAAAGTACATGGCATGTGGAAAAGTACGCAGCGTGTACCCATAAATTTGGGATCCCCCCCCCCCATTTTTCTTACTTTCTCAAAAACATTAAAGTAAAAGTAAAAGAAGAAACATGTACCGCAAGAAGAAGAACCGAGTTCTTACAGACATCCCCCCTTAAATCAATTCATCCATGAATATCCCTTCCAAGGGTGGTGAAGATAAAGCTAAGAACAACTCTGGCCACTGAGCATGTATGTCGGTCTCCCGCTCCGAGGATTCGTCTTACACTCGGCCATGCTTCCATAGTACTTGTACGAGAGGAATTGACTAGCCTCAGAGAACTTTTGTGATCCAATCAACAATACGAATCGGATGCTCCTCAAAGTATGCATCAACATGAAGCTCAAGCTCCTCGGGCTGAAAAACATGAGACGGGTCTGAGTGATAATGGTGTAGTTGAGATACGTGGAAGACTTTGTCCATGGCCCGATACCTCTGTGGTAACTAAAACCGATAGGAAACTAGCCTGACTCTCTCTAAAATCTCAAACATCCCTACATACCTCGGTGAATTTTTACCATGTCTTCTGATCCGAATGTGTCCGAACCTCGGTGAAACATGCAAGAAAACCTGATCCTCGACTACAAACACCAAGGGTCATCTGTGGCGATCAGCATAAGATTTTTGACGATACTGTGCAGTATCCATTCGCATCTGAATCAATTGGACCAGCTCTAAAGTCTCCTGCAGAATATGTGGCCCCAGTAAAGCTTCCTCACCTACTGCAAACCAGCACAAGGGGGATTGGCATGGACTACCATATAAAGCCTTGAAAGGTTCCATATCTATAGTTGCCTGAAAAATATTATTGTAGTAAAATCGACCAGGGTTATGTGCTTCTCCCAAGAGCCCCCATAGTCAAGGACACATGCATTCAGCATGTCCTCTAGAACTTGTACTATATGCACTGACTGGACATCGATTTAAGAGTGGTAAGCTGTACTCAGAAGCACCTATGTACCCAGTGCCATCTGAATACTCTTCCAGAAATGAGATGTAAAACGGCCATCCCTATATGAAATGATAGAACGAGGGACCCCATAAAGATGTACTAACTCTTAGATATACAACTTTCTATGTTCTTCGACACCGAAGGTCTCCTTGATTGGAAAAAAGTGAGCTACCTTAATAAGTCTGTCCATAAAAACCCATATGACATCACTACCTCGAGGTGACCTTGGAAACCCGGTCTTGAAGTCCATCATGACATCATCGAATTTCCACTCCTGAATGGATAACTATTGTAATAGTCCATCTGGCCTCTGATGCTCCACCTTCACCTGCTGATAGGTGGAACATCTTGTAACAAAACCAGCTACCTCTTTTTTCTTACCCGACCTCCAATACTGACGTCTCAATTCTTGGTACATTCTGGTAACCCCAGGATACACTACCCAAGATGAAGCATGACATTCCCACAAAAAATCCTCATGTATATCCCATGGAACCCACACTCATCCATGGATATGTAGTACCTCTTCATCGCCTATCGTCCAACCGAGAGGAGGGTCCTCACTTGCCACCGACATCCGTAGAACTAGGACTTCAGAATCTGATATTTGTTTGATCCTAACTCTATCCATGAGGGTAGAAGTCACGGCTAAGGATGAATGATAGGCTCGTCCCTAACTATCATGTACCTCTAAATTGATCTCAGAGAACAAATCCATTATCTTCCACTAGCCACTAAACTCCTGAAATTCCTATATCTGAGTCCCCCGACTTAGTGCATTAGCTACTACATTACCTTTGCTTGGTGTATATGCAATCTCGGAGTCGAAGGACTGAATTTATTCAACCCACCTTCGCTATATCAAATTCATCTCATGCTGGGTAAAGATTTATTTAAGACTTTTTGGGTCCGTAAACACCCCAAAATGTTATCCCAAGACATAATGTCTCCAACAACATAATGCATGAAAAACTACAGTGAACTCGAGATCATGCATCAGGTAATTTCTCTCATGTGGCCTCAACTGCCGATACCCATACACCACTACTGAATCGCCCTACATCAACACTACTCCCATCCCAATACCTGATCCATCACAATAAATTGTATAGATCTTCCCTTGTTATATAAGTATAAGGACTGGTGCTGATGTCAACCTTCCCTTCAATAGTTGAAAGGTTGTCTCGCAAGATTCTGACCAAATGAACTTTACACCCTTCTTAGTCAAACCCATCAACGGTGCTACTAAGAAGGATAAGTCTTATGTAAAGAACCAGTAGTAACCATCCATCCCCATGAAACTCCATAATTCAAACACGTTCTTAGGATGCACCCAGAAAACTAGTGCTCTAACTTTCTCTGGGTCTACCGCATCTCCTGCCTTTGAGATAATATGACACAGGAAGTGTATCTGGTCCATCCAAAAGTGGCACTTTGAGAGATTAGCATATAACTAATGCTCTCTCAATGTACTCAATATTATCTCAAGATGGGTGGCATGGTCGTTTAGGGTGAGAGAGTACACAAAGATATCATCTAGGAAGACTACCACAGAAGAATCTAGATAAGGGTGGAACACACGATTCATCAGAGCCATGAAAACTACCAGCGCGTTCGTGAGTCTGAACGGCATGATAAAGTACTCGTATAGACCATATCTTCATCCAAAAAGGCTGTAAGCGGTATTTCCGATGGTCTGACATGCAACTGATGATATCTTGATCTCAAGTAAATCTTCAAGAATACTCTTTCTCCTCGATGTTGATAAAAAAGATCCTCAATCCTTGGTAAGGGATATCAATTCTTAATCGTCAACTGGTTCAGCTTCCGATAATCCACAAAGAGTCTAAGGGTACCGTCTGATTTATTCACAAACAGGACAAGCGAACCCCAAGGAGATGTACAAGTTCGAATGAAACCATTTCCCTTCAACTCCTCCAACTAACTCTTGAGCTTCTACAATTCTTGTGTAAGCATCCTATAGGGAGGAATGGACACCAGTGTCGCTCCTGGAAAAAGCTCAATAGATAAATCCACACTCACTCTGGATGTACATCAGAAAAGTTGTCTGGTAATACATTCCTAAAATGATTAACCACTGGAGGGAAATCCATATGACAATTTCCCTAGTCATCTAGATTGAAACCTGCAATCTGGTCTGTCACACCTCCTCGCCCATGATGCTCGGGTCCATCTCGGCTCGTCTAGACATCCCATTCTCCCTTCTATAGAAACTTTCCACCCTTTGGTGACGTAAAGATCACCCTAAGATGATAGAAATATACAAAATCTCTAAATGGTATCAACCAGTCCATCCCGAGAATGACATCATAGGCCGGCATCTCTAAGAAATAGTGGTCTCATAGAAAGTGACACCAACCAACCTCTAAGGGTAAATCCTTACATTGATGCACACTTACCGTTATAATCCCCAACAGAGTGTCTACTATCATAATGTCAGAAAAAAGAAGAAACATAGAGCCCATGTCTCTCCACAATGGGCACAGATATGAATCTATGTGTAGCACTAGTATCGAAAAGTACAGAAGATAAAATAGAAGCAACTAGAATAGTATCTCTGACAGTGGATGGTCTGGGATCCTGCTCATGTTGGGTCTATTTCACTACATATACCTGCCTAGGGATGTGGCCCTACAACATATCCTGGCTACCCTTAGGTGATCCACCCTGCTATCTTTGAGATACTGGTGTCTGGCTACCACGACCACAGACACCAGCCCGACCAGAACATCCTTTCATATTCTAATTCCCGGACTGGTAAGAAGCCGTTGGCCCTATTCATACATGCGAAGTCTACAAAGAACCCCTCTCACTATTCACTGGTGGAAACGCCCTGCAAAAACGCTAAATATTACCCATCATTCCAAAAGCCCGTCACTCCACTGGGTCACGTCGACACTGAGGACTATTGTTCCCCTCTATACCACACTATTATCACATCACCTGGACACCTGAAGAATTATTCTGGCTAGTACTACCACCATGAGATAAATCCATATGCCTCTTCCTCTTGCTGGTAGAAATAGTACCAGAGACTGGTGCTGAATCGCCCTGGTTCGCACCACTAGCTTCCCGTAGGTTCCGCTCAGTAATCAGTGTCTGGTTCACAATATCATGCACTACATGAAACATGAAAATTATCACCAGTGCGTGGATGTCATATCGAAGACCATCCTAGAAGCATCTATCCCTCAGTGTCTCATCACACACCATAAAAGTTGCAAAAATATGTAGCTCGGTGAAGTGTTCAGAATAGTCCATTACCGACATGGCTCCCTGCTGCAAATTCATGAACTCTTGAGCTCGATCTGCCCTTTATGTCTCCAGAAAGAAAAATTAATAGAATACTGACTAAAAATCTTCCCACGCCATGTCTCTATGATAGTCAATCTGGGTGGTAACATCCCACCATCTCTTGGTGGAATCAGACAGCATGTAAGTAGCGATCTTGACCCTCCTCCCTGGAGGCATCTCTAGATGCTCGAAGTTCATCTGCATTGAACCCAACCATGACTCCACAGCTTGTTGTCTGCCATCCCTTGAAAATATAGGCAGATGCTGCTTCTAGAAAATACATTTCATCTCTTCCATAGATGTGGAAGCCAGAGGTGTTCCCTGGAAGGTATGCATAAACTGCATGAAGCCTTCACGGAACTGTGTATCCGCGCCTACTTCTGGTGTAATGGCTACCACCAAAACTAGAACTACTGGAGGATCCACCTATATCCCATGACCTACCGTCTCAGGAGTATAATCATCACCACTCTCTTGGGGAACAAATCAGGGTTGTCTCTGCTGCATGACTCTATAATGTCAAATACATGCCTTAAATTTAAGATCATAAAAAACTAAACTCTAAAAGAGTAAGAAAGGGACAAGGTAAAGAAATACATTCAAGTCAACAAACAAGAATAAACAGCATGTATAATAACTACCCAACATGTTCCCTTAAGTCTTTCACATGGGCATGTACTTCTTCCAGAAATGGTCGTGTAACACCCAAAACACAAGACGTGTTATCATTACACATGGTGTGTACTTGAATTTTCTTCCCCTTCCGAAGTCCTTCTACACGGCTAAGCCACATGACTCTCCTTATAACGAGACTACACGGCATGTATAAGGTCTACACGGCATGTACTAGATGAGATTCACTGACCCGTGTCGTTTGAGACACGACTGGATACATGGCTCAAAATACACGACGTGTTCCAAAAGGACACAACGTGTACTTGAAAAGTTAACATCAACCCGTGTTGTTAGTTACATGGCCAGATTTCCAAATTACACTACAGGACATGTTCGGAAGTGACACAGCATGTTTAGGTGAATATTTCTCCGTCTGTGTTGTTAGTCACACAACTGACATGGGGACAACACGACACGGCGTGTACAACCGGTACATGGCTTCCCTCTAGAGTTTTACTAACCCGTGTTTCTGATTATACAGCCTATGACATGGTTAGAAAGTACATGGCACGTACATAAGGTACACAGCATGTATTTTTATTCATTTCTTTTTGAACAGAAGATTAAATTGTTTGTGATCCTAGAACCACATGTCGGGTTGTCTGGGTTTCCGGACAGTAGACATTAGAAACTACTCAGGAGCACCTTTTTCTTAAATTTCTAGCATCAGTATGACAAATTTCTATCTGTGGGGGGCCATACTCCCCGCGAACCAAAGATTAGCACCCGGAAATTCCCATTATGGTACGAAACGCAACAATAGGTCGGATCATGATTTGTTAAATTTCAGTCCAACAGAGCTCATACTTCTCACGAACCCATGTTTAGCATCCGTAAAACCAACCGTAACATATAACAATAACCGATAAACATTAGGAGTATCTGTCACGGTACCTATCACAATAGTATACATTTCCTAGAACAACATTTATCTCAACAATATTCAATTTCAAATGAACCTACATGTCATGGAAACTTTGGATGGCGTGTGATTCTAACATGTGCCTAAATGATGCATGAGATGGAATAACCTCATCTCCTCAAGTTGCAACTAAATAGATCCAAGGTATAAAAATATAAATAGCACACCACAAGTGTGTAACCTAATAGTGAAAACCAAATCAATTGTAATAATCATAAAAAAAATGACAATTTAATTCAAGGAAATCAGGTCTTTACATTCCCATGGGGTAGCTACTCCCATGAAAAGGTTATTACCAAATCCCTTAAGAGTCCTTCTCATTTCATTGTCGCCAAATAAATAATATAACTTATAGAAAAGAAAATCCCTCTAATACCACATTGTAACATCTCAGATCCTGGTGCCACCAACTGGTTCCCCAAACTCGGTTGGTCACATGACCTCAAGATCATTTCCCCAAACGCCAGAGGCTGCCGACTAGTAGTGAGGGCCTAGGTCTTATAGTGGCGAAACTATGCCCTCATTTGTCAAAGTGTAGCGTAATGGAGAAATATAAACAAACTAAGATGGAATCAGTGAACGATACCAAGCTGAAATGGACAATGGTGCTGAAGTAAAGAAATGACCAATAGTCATATATATGAGGATTCAATATGTCCCGAATTCTATGAAAGCATCCAATATAGGATACACAACAATATAAACCAATATAGCACAAGGAACAAGTACATCCAATAAAACATAATAGTGCAGCATGAAATCAGCAGCATCACAAGCCTAAGCTCGGTCCCATGCTCTCCTACTACTCTCCAACAATCAAGTTCCCATATAGGGACTCTTGACCATATCAACACCTGAAAAATTATAATCTGTTTGGGCCCAAGACATGACCCAAATAGGGTGCGAGAAACAAATCCCATTAGGCAACCACTAAAGGCATGTGCCCAACTGTCAGTGAAAATGTGCAACAACAGTGTGCAATAATGAACTTCAGTAAACTATGATGTACTCAAAAGTAAACATTCCTACTATTTGTATTTCCATATTAATAATTATTTTACAATTCCAAGCAAGTGCATTAGCTTTGCATATACAGCATAAGAAATCACCATAGTGAATATTCAATGTAAACATTTTCATCAGACATAAAAATCCTTAACCTCAGGCAATCAGAATCAAAACACTTAGGTGAATTCCCTCAGGCATAAAGAATATTTCCCTCAGGAATACAAGATATTTACCTTAGGCACAGAAGATATTTCCCATAGGCATAAGAAAAGATTCTCTCAGGCTAAATGAAACACTTCCCCCTGAAAAAAAACACTGCCCTCAGGCTAAGCAAGTAATCGGGCCGAGAGCAACACATCATCAAGAAATATATATATATCTATATATATATTATTTCATGAAAAACTCAAAACATGCTATAATCATGGCATACCCATGGGTATCCTATCCGAATTGCTAAACAAGGGAAACGCACCCACGGGGTGGACCTGGATCAAGGCAACGATCCCAAATATTAGTTTATAACTATTCATTCAATTACCAATGAAATTATAGGTATCTTAACAGTCATGGTTGTAGCCATATGACACCACAAACATGGGCGCATAGCACGGCGATACAAGAAATCAACTCGACAGTTGGAAATAAACACCAGACCACCTACCTCGATACACTCTGATCGCTATACACGAAATGAACCTCCGGAAAGAACCGAGAATGACGTAGAACTAGGATAAAATTTTACCCGTTCAAACTCAAATAACATACCTTAGGTAAATAATTGAATGGAGAAGTTCATGAAGAGGGAATATCTCACCGACGCGGTTCAAGCGTGATCGTCGGTGAAGGAATCAAGGTCCCGATGTGTGATTGGGAGCTCCTCCAAGTCCCGACCTCCTCTCTCATGGCTCTTGTAGATTTCCTATGCCTCCTCCTCTAAATGAAGAGGCTACAACCTGTTTTTAATGAAAAAAATAACTACATGGTGTGTACTCTCAAGTATACGGTGTGTACGTACCATTTTATAACTGTTCCTCTGGCGTCCACTTTCCACCGCCTTAATGTTCACCTGCCGACTTGGTTACACGACATGTATTACCAACTACATGGATTGTACTGTCGTTCCTCTGGCGGCTACTCTCACCACCCTACTATTCACCTACCAACTGATTACACAGTGTTTATTACTAAGTAAATGGCGTGTAGTTAGTTTTTACACCCTGAATCGCCGACAAGCATACACGCCCTATATTCTCATCCCACAAGGCCAAAGTACACGACATGTTGAAAAGTACACTGCATGTACCCATGAATTTGGGATTTTCTTCCATTTTCCTTATTTTTTTAAAAAACATAAGAGAAGGAAAAGAAGAAGCTCGTACCCCAAGAAGAGGAACTGGGTTCTTACATAGATATAATGAAATGTAATTTCTCAAAAGATCACCAATTTTAGGGTTGTATAATTTTAAATTATATAGAATTCAAAAATTTCAAAGTTTGTTTTGGGGTATATATTCATTGAAATTTTAAAAAGTCTATCCATTCATTATTTTATAATTTGTTATCTTGATCATTTCACTATAAGAATTATTCTTATTATTATTATCATTAAAAGATGGTGTTGGATCATTGGGGGTATGTTTTCTCACACCCTACCAAAATAAATATGTTCTCCTCAAAGGCATGTCTAAACTAAATCATATTCATAGGTAGCAAGTTGGGGATAAATTTTTTTTCCATATCAACTCTTTTCAGGAAGAATCTATCTTTCAAATTAATATATTATGAATAAATAATTAATGAGTCATTAATACCATCCATCATCATACTGATGGAGAATAGAATGAGGGAAAATTTATTATTTACCCATATTATATGATATGGATCATATGTATATATGATTATGGTTCACACATATACAATGTCCACTAGTATGCTTCTGCAAAAAACTATAGGTGCATGAAAGATTTAACTTAGGGTGTGACCACTAAGGTGTGACACAATCCATCAATAGAGAAATAGGATTTGTTTGAAATTCATGTGAGGGGTATCACATACACTAACATGGTTAAATACCTAAAAAATCATGCCTAGTATCATCACTATGAGTTTCAAGGGCACAATGATGCTATTTGAGAATCAACCATGAAAGTGGTTTCTGTTACACTAATACAAGAATCTCGTTCAGGAAACAACCACCCACTGAGAAGCATGGATAGAATACCCTCCAAACAAATATTAGAAAAAATGTTACTTTTTTCTGGCATCCCAACATTGTCTATCTTCAAGGATATATCAATATATATATTATGACCCATTACCATGATGAGTCCGGTAGGTACTTTTCATTTTCCCCTAGGTATCAATCCATGAGGAGGAGGAAACGTTGTAATTTATGTAGTGAAATAGATATTTAGTATTGAGTGGAAATTCACACATAGATCCACCAAAAATGGTACTAACAAGTCCCTTAGTGGAATAAGCATTATCATGGAATCATCCAAGATGTAGAGAGAAGGAGAACTCATAATACATATTTCCCTAATTGTGGTGTGCTATGATCACATAAAAAACCAAGTTACAGATGTTGAATTCCTCTATAGTTTATTAATGGTGTTGGTAAAATAAAACCATCGATTTAATAGCTCAGGGAAGATATAATGGGGATGGTAAACCAAAAAATATAAATTCAAGAATTCCTTATAATTTACAATATACCTTATGGGATTCTTTAATTTATGACATCTCTAACTCACCCAATAAGTCGATGACCATCCAATAAAAAAGATTTCTTCTAGTCAAAACACCCACCAAATAATCAATCCCCTCCAATGGATTCAAAATGATGATTTTTGGATGGTCCAATAAGACCCAAGATCTTAATTTTTGACCCTTGATCAAATATATCATATGTGATATATCAGTACTAATTTTATATATGATATACTCATTGGTAGGAATGTTCACTCGTTGATACCTATGGATGATCAATTTTATAAAGTGGAGAGATCTGTGTCCAACAATGGAATTCCAACAAGAAGGTAAAATCTATATAGAGGATGTTTATTAAATAGGGGGTAGTAATGTTTAGAATCATTAATTAGGTTTTCTAGAGTCTAGTGGTTGGGAGTGCTTATATTATGAAATTTACCATTAGCATCCTCAGCTATCTCATTAATCCATGTAGTTGATTTTGAATCAAAAATAGTGATTGAAATTATGGGAATATTTTATGGTAATTGTTTTCAATAATTTCTCACTAAGATAAATCAAAAAAAATTGAAATTAATTTTTTGTGATGGAAATACTATCATAATAACATCAATGAAATAATTTTATTATGTAAATTTATCTTCCATGTGTGTTTCTCAGGGATCATTTTACATGTTGTTAGGCCACTGTGGTTTCTCCAAATTTTTTCTCACAAAATTCTCAATCAGATTCCATTATGAATCTCTTAGGCCCATAAATTTCATGCTCATTTTATATAGAGGTACACATTTTTCATACATTATTATTATATCAATTTCTTTAATAATTAAATAATAATAATACATTACAATAATATAAGGTTTGGTAACATGGGAATATTAGGTTATGGAATAAGTTGTAAATAATAAAATAGAAATAGTGTTCAACAAAATTTTCATGTCCTTCTAAAGATCTAATGTGATATTTAATATTTTTAATCACATGGGGATATATATTAAATAAACGGGAAACCAAAAATCCCTATTAGAGGATAATAAATTTGAAGGAATATGAGTCCTAAAATATTTTAAAAATTGTTGAAAATAATAATAATAATCATCATACTATATTAAATGTTTTCCCATTAAAATAATCATATATTAATTTTAAAAAATTCAGTTGAATGGGGAATATGTATAATTATAAAAGAACAAAATATATTTGTAAAAACCTCACATATTCATGAAAAATATTGCAACCTAATCTTGCAAAACCTATGTGCATAAATCTTAAGATCGTAATTTTGTATAATGTTATAATAATGCCCAAATGTGATAAACATAATATCATGAGATATATGGAATTAACCAATTCGTTATAGGGATATATAATTATTATTTCACTTATCTTAATAAAATTATCATGATCATTACTTTTCAAGGGAAAGAGAGCATATTACAGTGTATATAAATAAACCAATTGAAATGAATGGGTTTCATAATGATCTCAAAAATTATACATTATGTAATAATCATTTGGGTTTTTAAATGATTAAGGGAGATAATATTTTGGAAAAACTAGTCATTATTCATTAGTAGAGATGAAACAACTCAAGAGGAGTCAATGAGAAGTTTCAAAGAATGTTTTATCTTTAATTTTTTATTAAATTGGCATAAAATAATTCCAAAAATATAGAAACCTGAATATCCTAATAAAGAGAAGGGGAAATTATATTTAATATATATTTTTAGAAAATTTTAGCAATATCAATACTGAAATTAATCTGAAAGACATACCCAAAATTAAAGAGTTGGGTTTTAGAATCCTTATAACTAAAATATTATTATGTTCCAAATCATTTACACCTCCTCTATAGTAAACATATATTTTTTAACTCATGAACCATATAGTAGTTATATTAATTTATGCCACAATTTATCTATTGTAATTACTGGATTGTATTTTATAATACACAATGTTAAATTTGATTTTCATTTATGTCTTTTTTCCATTAAATTTATAGTATTGTTTTTATTCCATTATTTTTGTTCAAGGACATTTATAAATTTTTTAAATTAATTCTATAAGATTAAAATAATATTAATTCCACATGTAGATATTTTATATTAATCATAATAACCATCCCTTGAGGTGGTGATAAGAAGAAATTGGGAAATTTTTCCATATGTGATTAACTAGCTGATGATTGGACATTTACAAAAGATAAAGAAAGATTTGTATGAAAACAGTTATACATAAAAAAATTTATTTAATTAGATGTAAAAACTTAATACAATTTTCGAATTATAATTAATTAATTTTAGATTATTTTTTTATGAAATAAATATATAAAATGGGGAATATAAGAGGAAGATAAGAAGAAAAGTTTAAGAAACCATAGCCTATAATCAGAATTTATTCTTCTCTATGGAACCAAAATCCTTTCGTAATTGGTGTTAAATGATCCAATAATTTCCATAATAATTTTTATGGGAATTAGTGTGCGTATTTAGGATGATCATAAGATTTGGTAATAATGTAATAAGTGTCATTTTAAGGGAAGAGTGATGGGATATATATACTTGTTGTGGGGGTAGTTTTGAGTTAATTGTTTTTATAAAATACAATTTCCATGGTAAAAATTATAATGGTAATATTATAGAAATTTTAAATTATATTATAAAAAATAAAATAGTACTTATGATTTTAAATCTTTCTAAACTAAATTCATTTTTTATTAAAGAAGATAGCAGAAAAATTAAATTTTTTTCCATTGAATTAATTATCTCTCTAAAATTAAATATTATATTTTAGTGGAAACCAAATTAATTAATCATGTGACAACATAAAACAGAACCATATATAATGACACAACAAAAGTAATGGAACCACACTTTCCTCTATAAGAAACACAAGGGGAATTCAACCAACATCATTTCCCATCATGCCAAAGGGGTCACTCCTATATTTCTAAAATACACCCATTATATCATTTCCATGATGTATCTTTAGAATATCATTAATTTTTGAGATGATATGTTCTATAATTTACCACTGACCATCAGTAGGGAAATTTTCATTGTCATATTCTTAAAAAATGTAATAATGTTATGATTGAAAGAACTACTCATTTGGTTCACTACATCCACAGAGAAGTGTCTTTGATGATACTATAGCACACTCATCTTATCATAGATTGGTTTTAAAATAGGAAAGAGTGAATTAAAAGGTAGTAGATTGTCCAAATAGTGGTATGAAGTATTCATTTTCCATGATTAATTTTAAGAAAATTATTTATCTATTTCATCTATATTTTGTGAATCCGCATTATTAGTCATGGGGATAGAACTCTTCAGGCCTAGTAGGGCTTTAATATCCTAGATAGGATGTTTAGTGACAAAAAATACAATCTTTATATAAGGAATACAATTACATGACGATCTTGTGACTCCAGGACTAGGTAAAGCTTAATTGTCATTCTATTCTCACATCATATTCATTGGATTGGTAAATCTATCTGATTCCACCATTGATTTATTACCTTTCATAAAAGTTTTCTAAAGAAATTTATCTATTTGATCCTCTTGTATTCTCATAGAAGAGAATGTATGGGTATCAAGTTCCTTATAAGAGTCATTATCATCCTTGATTTCACCCTTATTATTTTCCATTTATTTTATTTATTCTCCATTATTCCACCTTGCCTATGTGTTCATCACATCATCATCCAGCACTAGAAAATATTTCTTTGTTTCAATTCTATATTGGTTATTCCGGATGGAATTTCTAGTATAGCCATTATCATGTAACACATCACCCAGACCCTTAGAATTTTTTTACTCCATATATAATCACCATGATATGGTTTTTGAATTTCAACACTTCCAAATTTGTTTTCAGTCTCCAAAAAAGGATGATTCTTCTTAATTTTTTTCATTTATTATTATATAAATTCTAGGTAAATTTGATCTTGAACCAACCATTAAAGGATCTAATGCTTATTCAGGCTAATATTGAGTATTGACTTAGGAATTTTTGTGTTTTCATTCCAATCCTCATATGTCTCTCATCGTATCTTCTAAATCACATTATCCACCTTTATTCCCATAACACCATACATTATCTTAGATCCAGTTACAGGATGAGAATATTTCACCCTAAAACTACTAATTATAACTTGATAAAGTGTAACAAAAATTGTATTTTAAATATATTGATCTAAAGAACCTTCTTTAATTGAAGGACCTATATTAACATATTATTATATGAACTTATCCACCCTTATAATTGAGGATGATGTGCTTGAATATAGAAATTATTTTGAGGTAAGGAAAGTTGACTTACCTAAAATTAGAAACACAATAATACCTTCAATTAATGTATTAACTATTTAAGAAATAGTAAATTTTTACTACATGTTAGAGTCTTACTGTCATTGTTAGCTAAGATGTCTAAACAACTTATACGAAGATAGAAAATCAGGTCATGATTCAAAGTGTACTACATAAATATATATGATTTCTTATTCGACCTCAATACATAGACAAATTACCAATGATTTAGATATATCTACATCCACATACATTAATGGAGATATGGTATGACATCCAACATCATTCATTTTATCAAATAACAATAATCGACTGATTATTTTCCAATCGTAATAGAACAATTTATCATTTTTAGACTCTCTAATGTGCTTTTTCAGGTTTGTAATTTAAGATTATAATTTTAAATAACTTAATTATATTAAAAAATTAGGTTTTGGTAGATCCACATTATATAGAATTTATTATTTCATTACTACCTCTTGGATTGCATTACTAAAATACACTATTAATGTAAAAATGGAATTTTACTATTATATTAAAATTTTATTTATTTGAAAAAAATTAAAAAAAATAGCCATAAGAAAGTTAGACTTTCTCATATAAACATGAATTTGATTTTATCAAACTCATTTCCATATATTGGTAATTTTAATTTTTTAAAAATAATTTTATTTTTTAAGAAAAATATTCTTTAGAAAAATATAATGACACCTACATTATTTTTTATATTTATTTTGAGGCACTATAATAATAATTTTTAATTTATATATTTTATTTATACATTATTAACATGACACAACAAAATATTATTGATTAAATTATTATTCCAATAGCCATATTACTTTTCCTAACATTCATCTCACTATTTCAATAGTTAGGATACTATTAATAATTGTTTGGTTACTATTTCAACTAACATGTTACTATTCATAATGGCTAGGTTACCATTCCAAAGTTAATTTTCTTTTTATGAATACCTCTTAATTCATTAATTAATCATTCAACTAACTTCCTTTTGAGGTTCTAAATTTTCCTTTTATAAAATGTTTATTATTTTACAATTATTTCATTTTTTCTGTAGGATTATTTGTGAGACATAAATTTATAAAATATTTTGAAAAGAAAAATATTCCCATTATACTTTTCCTTTTTTATATTTTCCCCCATTGTATAATTTTTAATCATTGGGGGTTTAATTGTTGCCTAATGTAATAATCTCTATTAATGAATTAATGGGTTTTAATTTTTATTTCATGTGTTTTATGTTTATAATATTTATCCATAAAATATAATACATATCTATTTATAAATATGTATCATTTATAATGTATGTTTCATTATATTAATCCCCCCTTTTAAAATTTCATTATTGAAAGTTTGACTAATATACTCAATTTAGAATAGATGAGGCTACATCTATTTCATTTCTTCCTCAAAATCCCACATATACACTTCATTTTCATGGGCATTCCACTACTCATTGAGTAGGATAGTAGTATTTTGGTGTAGAACATTGTCTCTAAAGTCTATGATCTTCACTAGTTTTTTCATATATGAGTGGTCATACTCTAATTGTACCAACATCATATTTTATAAAAGTGAGGGTTTGTGTATGTAATTCCTTAGGAGAGAGATATTGTAAACATAATGAGTTTGAGCTTTTTTTTATTAAATTCATTTAGATAATAGATATATCTTATTTGATGAAGGATATCAGAGAGGCCAATGTACCTAGGACAAAGATTTCTTTTCTTTGTAAACTACATGACTCTCTTCCACAGTGATATCAAAAGTACAATTTTGTCTCTAACATCAATATCCAATCCCCATCAACATTTTTTAACATGGAACATTTTCCATTTTGGACCAAAATTAATTTTTTAATGAATAGTTTCAACCATACTTGTCATATATTTCAGAATATTAGTTCCCAGGGGATTTCATTCACCAACATCACCAAAACATGTTTCTGATCTACATAACATCACATATAGATAATTATATAGAGTCATTTGAATACATTATTGTAATATATTTTGGAACCATGTTATTATAAATTCCGTTGATTAATCTCTCATCTTTTACTCAAGTTCCTAAAACACCCATTCAGTTTGGTCGTGATAGGCTATACTGATGTTCAATTTAGTATTCAAATCATGTTATTGACGTCTCCATAATTTAGAGGTAAAACATGAATCATGATCTGAAAAAATTGAATGTGGTTCCCCAGAGTGCCTTGTCACATACTTTATCAATATGTTGGAATGTTATCCCAGTGAAAAAACATAAAAAAAATAGTGATGATGTGGGTACTATTTCTAAGTCGATTCCACCACCCATGTTGCAATTCATCCTTTGTATATCTATAAGAAAAAAATGAAAAAGTACATGGTTATGTTCTACCATTCTCATGTGGGTAAGAGAAATTATAACATCATCCCTGTGGATATTTTTCACACATCCATAACTATCATACAAACCACAAACATTAAGTGTAAACAATAACCTACATCATCATGTTGTCCCACCAAAAGTGATATAGAGTATATTAGTATATCTAGTAACTTCCAAGAAGGATAGAGAATGATTTGACATGTTCATTTTCTAATAAATCTTATTTATATTAGGTGATGGAGGCATATAAAGTCATGTTCCAAATCAAATGACACTATATTTATTTGTGTTGAATTTTGGAAACATGAAATCTTTTATTGCAACCACCTTCTTTTGAGTCTCCTAATCAACCATTTTTGCAGCTTTGGTCATCTTTTGGGTAGATGGTTGCAAAATAATTTACGAAATATTTGGATTTATTACCTTATGTTTTTATTTATGGATCTATCCCTTGTATATCTATGAATATATGGTTTTTATCAATCCACATAATGTAACATGTTCTTTAATTATAAGATAATAAACTACATTATATTCCATTTAAGGATGGTAGTGAATAGAGATATCATAATCCTTGAAAATATCTAACCATATTCATTAATTAAATTTTATATCATTATTTGTGAATTTATACTCTTTACTCTTATGATCGGTATATGTGTCACGCTTCTCACCATAGAGTTAGTGTCGCTAAATATTCAGTGAAAATATTAAAGAAGATAACTCTATGACATTTTTAAAGTAGTTTTTCTCATATATATTTAACATTCTTGAGTCGGAGGATATAACTATACAATTATACATGATTACATCGCCCAATAATTTCATGGAAACATCACTATACATAGAATAACCTTCTCCATGTGCGGATAATATCACTAGTTGTTTTGGGCCATTATTTAATTCCCTTAATCCTTTAATGTTCAATTGAAATTCCCTTAGATGTGATCACGTGAAACAAGATTTTAATTTTCTATATCCAAAAATCAAAATTTTTCAAATTAGTGTACAACTTTTTTTTCTTAATATCAGTAACATAATCCCAAATGATCATCATATTCCTCCTTCATTTTGTATTAAATGAAAATATCATCAATAACTAAAAAAATTCAATGAATTATTTAATAACTCCATTCATAAAATCCATGAATATTTAATAGGAATTAGTAATATTGGAGTTAACTACTATTAACTCATAGTTTTCATACCCTGTATGGAATTATATCTTCTTAATATCATCCTTATTTACAATTAGAAAATGATATATGGAATAAAGATCTGAATTTTTAATATGATTTTCTCATTAAAGTTGATCGAATAATTAATAAAACTGTAAAATACGATAATTTTTCTTTAATAGTCTTTTGATATCCTATTAATCAATAAATAACCATATTGATCTTGTCACGACCCGACCCTAACTAGGATAAAGTCACAAATACCCCAAGCCCTCCTCCATAGGCTAGGGGATGGCGACAAGGGAAGATGGCTAAACAGCTCGGGGAGGCCTTTGCCTGAGTACCTGTACACACACACATAGCCCACTCAATGCATAAGTGCATAGAAAAAGGGAAAGTAGAGTACTAACTGCTATAAATAACAACAAAATTGTATTGACCTCTAAACCGTACAAAGTAAAAGCATAAGGTAAACTGAAAAGAAAAAGGGAAAAACACACACCCAACAAGAAAAGTGCCACAACCCGGAAACATGTAAAAAAATGTACAACAGCTGGGAGGGTCCCTCACCTGGAACCCAAATACGACCACCATACGTCATCCAAGCGCCTAAACATCTAAGCTCCTCTGATGTCCTGATCGACTTGTACGTCATCTACAAGGGCACACCAAGTGCGGGAAAAGCCCAATTTGGGGTGAGTATAAAAATACTCAGTAGGATACCCCGAAGGCTTGAGGGGGAAACAAAGGAGGTACTAAAAAGGTGAGAAATAAATCAAATAGGTAATATTAAAGGATAATTATAGAGAGTGTAGTAGAGAGTACAATATAGTAATAGCTCAACCCAACAAGACAAAGGAAGTAGACTCACCCAAACACAATGAGATAGAAAGGGTGAGAGGATAAAACTTTTCGTCGAGTCTTTGCTACCTATAGTAGGAGAGTAGACTCATCCAACCACGAGAAGCTAGACATGGAAAGAACGTGGCATACGCCGCACGTCTTCACCTCTCCTGAAAGAAATGTAACCAAACCTAATGAGTGGGTACTAGAACATGGTATATATATATCCACATTCTCAATAAAGTTTCCAGAACAAGATCTTAAGGGGATATCTACCCAGTAGCTCAGCCGAAGAAAGTGATTAGCCAACAGTCCCAGAAGTAAACACAATCGATGCCCAGCATCCTGCACGTATGCCACAAACTGCAAGACAAGAAGCTCAAATCACCACACCCTAACACTATCCCCTTTGGGCGGCACTGACTCACCCACACAGTTTTAGGTCGCATCACAAGGACGTGTCGTTGTGGGGAATGTGCCCCTCGTACTTGAGAGTTTTGGGGAAATTCAAACCACACCTCTTCACTATCACACAGTCGAGCGGTTTTCTCAATATCAATGCTGTCACATCATTGACCAATACAACCTAGAGTCCTGCTCTGGTAGTCATGGAGAAAAGCCAAAAACTATCCCAGTAGAAAAGAATGAGTCTGAATGAAGTCTTCGAATAACCCACTTCTCAGCACCGCTAGAGGGTAAACCCTAAGAGGTCGTCGGGTAACCCACTTCCCAGTATTTACTGGAGGGTAAACCCAAAGAGGTCGTCGGGTAACCCACTACCCAGTCTCTACTAGAGGGTAACCCTAAGTCGTCATTGGGTAACCCACTGCCCAGTCTCTGCTGGAGGGTAAACCCTAAGAGGTCTTTGGGTAACCCATTTCCCAGTCTCTGCTGGAGGGTAAACCCTACGAAGTCATCAGATAACCCACTGCTCAGTCTCTTCTTGAGGGTAAACCCTAATAAGTCAATTACAAACCCATGACCCAGCCCCACTAGAGGGTAATCCCAAATAATTATATGAGAAAACCACTTCCCAGACCCGATAGAGGGTAAACCCAGAACTTCTCTGGCCATCCCTACTGGATGGTACAACACTGGCCAACAGAACACGGAGTGGGTATCGTGTATCCACCCAACTCCAGAACAATTCACCTAGTAGAATGTCAGTGCTAGTGCAGTGTGGGTCACACTGATACCTGGAGCTCTGCCTTGTAAAACATGTCACAGTAGATCGCGGAAGGTGGATATGATCTCGATACTTGGCTAGGGAATCTGCACCCAGGCCCATCGGGGCTTCGTACCCTACTGGAAACAACCTCCTGGGTAGAGGATCGGTGCCCGCGTAATGTATTGGTCATAGCGAATCAACAAAAACTATACCAAGGAACACGAAGGGATGTGATACTGAAATCCCACATGGCTAAAGGAAAATGGGGAACCTAAAAAACATTGTCAATCACACCGTCGAGAATAGAACCAGGGGAAACCACTCAACCTTGCTGGTCTAAACCATCGTGAGAAGAGGGACCCTCTACATCGCGATAGATCAAAGGTATGTAAAGAAAAACACGACACACACAAGGGGACCACATGACGTGTGGCCCTATCTCATCTCCAAATCACGAACACAAACGTTCCTGGGTACAACTATAAAATGAACCTCCTAGCATTCTCTTATACTCCCAGGGTATATCACATCTCTATCCCAAAGGCTATCGAACGCATGGCACCGAAAGTCAACGCGAAGGGAGAAAATTTAATTTCTCCAACTTGCTTCCTCCACGGCCCTAGTACGGCTAGCCACACCTCTTTAAACACTATCTTTACTCTCACTGGATTGAATGCAATCACACGCCAAGGGTTCCCTACAAACACAGTAGGAATAACCACCAACGGTACACCTTTCATGCATCCACATTTAAGGAGATCTCGAATGATAATCTATACATTCAAACATATCGCACCATTTTAATAATCGTGTAAAAACATGTGAGGTAGACTATACACTCTCCTTAAACATATATCTGATGGAAATGTTTTCCAACACTACTTTATGCCCGGATGACATCCTGTGGTCCCAATCCTCGGTCTCGAAAACAGTCGAGCGCATCGCACCATTGCGATCCCCTTAGAAAAACACCTCAAATTGACTTCCCACTTGAGTGGAATGGATATCTAGAGAAACATATGTGTCTCTCCATGACACACACAAGTGGTGCTATGTGGCACCCACATCTCGGTCCTGAAGTGCTACGAATGGATCACATTGTTGTGATCCTCTCGAAAAAGTACACAAGATTGACTATCCACTTATCCGAAATGGACACCCGGTGGAAAAGATGGAGATCAATGCCAACTCCCAAAATGGCCCTCATGGGGCCCGAACCGCCATGCAGAATTAAGTTGGGCGGATTGCTCCATTGTGATGCCCTCGGAAAAACACCCAAAAACGACTGCTCGCATGCCCCGAACGGAGGTCCGATGAAAAATTTTCTAAACGATGCTCGCAGCTTAAAAGATGGGCCATGGGGCCCACTCCTCAACTCCGATTTCAATACCTTAAAAAACCTTGGAAAACTCTACCTCGGTGCCAGGGTTTCAACACCACTGACATAACTCAAAACGAACTTTGTATGTGTCTGCACCGCCCAGAACAAGAACCCCCGGAATAACGTGAATCCAATTAACGGGTATATCACACCACCGAGGTCCCCGTCTCAGGAATTAAAAACTCCTGAAACCATTGCAAAAGTTTTTTCTCAATTCCAGGAATGCACTACCATAGATGGTACGCAAAACGGAAAACTGTAACAAAGATTTTGGGTGGACGAAGTCAGAGGGGGGGAACCCCTTGGGCTGGACCATCCTGGTCTAGCCGGTCTGACTGGTCTAGGCCGACCCGTCTCGCAGCGCCAACCCGCGACTCAACCACAGGGCTCGGTCGTGGACCTCAGGTCCATGCAGAACCAACTTTCCATGAGTTCTAGTCATGGTCTTTCACGGATACCTTCTATGTGCGGGTCTCTGTCCCCGCACGGGGTCGCGCGCTGCGACGCGGACCTCGTCGCGCCCCGGTGTGCTCACCCGCCGCCTAGAGCCACCACCCGGACGGAATGCTGCTGAGCCACTAAAGCCCACAACTACCTCCTGCACTCGACTTCCATCTATCGCTCTGGGTCCTCGTCCGTAGCCACCGTGCCACCAACTGGGGTGGCCGGACCGTCGCCAGAACATGCTGAAGCCGCCAGAAAACACCTAAACAGACCCGGATCTTCATCGGATAGCTGATGACACCACAGGAGTCAAAATTCATGTCTGAAAAATGTGTCAGAAATCTCATAACACATACTACACGATTAAGTTCATCGCTCGACAAACAAAAAACAATTCAATGCTACAAATTGAGCTCAAAATATGCAGGAAATTAAAATAAAATGCATGATCCTACTTTGTTGGGCGTAGCCTGTCGCTTCATGAGGGATCTGTCGTATCATAAACCGAATTCTTGAGGAGGGTAAAGGAACTTGAAGGATGGGAGGGATTTTTTGTTTAGAACTTCTTCTACTAGAGAACAATTGAGAAGGAGGGGAGGGTGTTGTCTTAAGTAAAGGAAAAATTAATTAAAATGATTAATTAATTTAAACCCGCAAATTGACCCGCATATGAAACTCTCGAAGGGGGTGAGTTTAAGCCTAATCTATGGTACACACCACCTACCGAGAACAACAGAGGTCTCAAAATATTAATCTCTTCCTCCGTTCGGAAGTTATAAAATATAGCACCTAAGTCCGCTAAATTACGAAAATTCCCATGGTGGCATTTATCACAGAAGGCTCGCACCTGCGAAAATTACACCACTCCTAGAGTAAACGGCACGCTCCAAACTCAATCGTGCCTTTAGTATTTTAATATGAGTAAATGTTTAAGAGTTCTTCCATTTATTTGGTGTGCCCAGTGTGAACGCACTGAAAATTTAATTCCGGCCACACTAGGGCTCGGAATCGCACGTTGTATGAAGGCGCTGCTCTATAATAACATCAAGAAAATTAAAAGTCTTTTATAGGAAAAACTGGGTTCTTACATCATTCCCTCCTTCATGATTTTTGTCCCTGCAAAGAAAAACCAGGGAACAGCACAGGGTACTAAGACCACACCTAGCTCTCCCATACCTAGGAAAATTCTTGCACAGTTCTGTGTCACCGCACACAAAGGATTCAATCTGTTCATGCAAGGTCTTCCCTCTCCGATGATGTGCATAGGATCACGCACACATCTCCTCTGGTTTGTCACGTGGGGGATATTATCCACCCAAACCAGTCTTTGTGTTTCGGGAAAGGCAGTGGGGACCTTTACACCCATTCGCATGGTCTCAAGCAAACCAGAGGACCTCGGGGGTAGCTCACCTCCCCTTTCTAACCCCACACATCGCATGCCATGACTGGAATCACCGTTTGGACCTGGGACAAAACCCGGTGATTCCATCCTTTAGAATATCCATATAGTGAAACAACCAAGGATATCTAGTCACACAAGGTTTCACAGTAGACGTCCCACGACCAAGACTCTCTTACACACTCAGAAAGTGATGGATTCAATACCATAAACTAAAGAAAAGGTTCCACATCCTCTAATCTACTAACACAGGGTTACACCGACGCCCCGCGTCCCCCTGGTAACACCTCAAAAAAGGAGAAGGGGGAAAATAATTCCACATAAAGAGTCTAAAAATTCTACTGCAAAAAGTAGAAAATTTACTGAGTGTACTTCTTATCACCTCAGGCTCTATAGGATCGTAGACATCCAAAGATCGTGGCTGTCTGTGGTCCCAACTGTCAGTTCCCAGTGCCAGATGCGGACTGCATGGTGGTGATGGGAAGACCTCGTAATGTCGTCCCCCACATCCAGCTCCTCCTGCTCCTCTGCTAGCACAACCTATCTGAGAAATAATCTGGTCACGGTGCTGCCTCTGTCATGGTGGTGTGCCTCCTGCCTACCCAAAGTTCTCAACATACCTGGTTGGGCAGTCCTGTGCCGAGTGACCTCTCCCATCACAAGCATAGCACCATCTCTATCTGGGCTACACTAGTGACCTCCGACGCCACTGTGGTATACGACCACGGCCCAGAGTCTACTCACAGAAGGGTCTCCTCGGATGAGGCCCTACAATTTTCTTCCACAGTGGTGTACGAACATGTCTCCGTAACAAGCGGTGGGAAGGCCACCAGCGTCGAAGTTCTGTAATCCGGTGCCTGGTAGTTGTAGAACGTGTCTCATACTTATCGTGTCTACTGCCACCACAAACTGTAAAAAATTACAAGAAGCTCTCTATCACCAGTGCCTTCTCAAGAACCTCGGCATAAGTGGGGAAGAACAAAGGTACGATGATGGTGCAAATCTATATGCAGATACCCTACTCGAACGTCCGCGCATGGAAGTGCTGTCATAGACCATGTTTGGGTAAAGTGTACACGGTTCACGAACCTAGTCGTGTACTCAATCACAGTCATCCCTCCCTGCTGAAACTGCAATACCTCATGTATTTGAAAGGAGTTCAAGAAGGAGGGGTAAAACTCCACATGATACAGCAACTGAAATATGTCCCATAAAAGTGATGACTAATCGAGTAACAAAGTCACCAGACTCCACCAACACCCAGCTGCTCCATGGAAAAGGCTGGCTGTCAAAGCCACCATAAGAACTGTCAGTGTCTGCATATGCCTAAAGAGGAGAACCACTGTCTCTAGCCAAACCTCTGCGGCCTGAGGGTCTGGCTCACCACTGAACCTCAGCGGTCTCTACCGCTGGAACTCACGGAGTGCGCTCAACCTAAACTCAAGCTCAACCTTCTCTACTGACACTGTCTGCTACTCACCGGGAAGGGGTGTTGTTACCGGCCCTCCCAGAGAAAGGGACTCACATGATGGGTCTTGGACTGAGGGATCATCACTCACAGGGTCATAGTCACGAACCAAAGCTGGTATCCTGTCTGGCTATCTTCACAGAGGCATCCTCAATGGTATCAAAGAGCACCGCGATCAGATGAGCATATATGTATATGACAGTATCAACAATGGGGAGCTGACTGAAGAAGGACAATCAAAGACTCAATCCTATGTGAAGTACAAACAAATTTTCCCTGCAACGGTTGTCTCAACATGCGAAGTCGACAAGCGGGTTATCAGGGTCCTGGTGAATGGATACATCGGTCGTCACACCATCACTGGACTCCCTGGCCTGAGAGCCGCTCTTGAGACATGTTGACATTGTTTCTGTAAATCCCAAGCAATTCATTTTTAGGGACATTCCGAACAATGTCCCAAGGAACGAACCACCTCTGATACCACTTTTTCTTGACCCAACCCTACCCGGGCTCGAGCCGCAACTACCCCAAGCCCGCCTCCCTAGGCCAAGGGCTGAAGACAAGTGTCGAAGGCTATATAGCTCAGGGAGGCCTCTTCCTGAGTACCTATACACACACACATGCATCCCACTCAATGCAGAAGTGAAATGTAAAAGGCAAAGTAATGTACTAACTACTATAAACAACCACAAAAGTGCATCGGCCTCTAAACAGTACAAAGTAAATGATGAAGGTAAACTGAAAAGAAAAAGGGAAAAACACGCAGCCAACAAGAAAAGTGCCACAACCTTGTAATAGGTAAACAAAAGTAAAACAACTGGGAAGGTCCCACACCTGGAACACAACTACAACCACCATACGCAGTCCAAGATCTCGAACTCCTAAGCTCCGCTAACATCATGATCGACCTATACATTGTCTACAAGGGCACACTAACTGCAGGCAAAGCCCAAGAAGGGGTGAGTATAAAAATACTCAGTAGGATACCCCGAGGGCTCGAGGTAGCAACAAAGGAGGTACTGAGGAGGTGAGATATAGATCAAACTGGGAATAGTAAAAGAGAAAAACATAGAATTTATTAGATAGTACAGTAGAGTAACAGCTCAACCCAATAAGAGAAAAGAAGTTGACTCACCCAAACACAAGGAGCTAGAAACAGTGAGAGGATGAAACTTATCGTCGAGTCTTCGCTACCTATAGTAAGAGAGTAGACTCATCCATCCACGAGAAGCTATACATAGAATGCACATGGCATACCCTGCGCGTCTTCACCACTCCAGGAAGAAGAGTAACCCAACCCAAGGAGTGGGTACTGGAAAAAGGTATATACATATCCATATTCTCAATCAAGAAACCCGAAAAAAATCGTAAGGGGATCTCCATCCCGTAGCTTAGCCCAAGAAAGTGAGTATCCAACAGTCCCAGAAGTAAACACCATCAATGCCCAACATCTTGCAAATCTGTCCTGAACTACAAGACAAGGGTCTCAAATCATCGTACCCTAACACTATCCTCTTTAGGCGGCACTGACTCGCCCTCATGGTTTTAGGTCACATCAGAAGGATGCGTCTTTGTGGGGAAAGCGCCCCTCGTACTTGAGAGTTCTGGGGAAAGTAAAAACACACCTCTTCACTGTCACACAATCAAGAGGTATTCTCAATGACAAAGATGTCACATCACTGACTGGTACAACAAAGGGTCCTGCTCCAGTAGTCATAGAGAAAATCCACAAACTAGCATAATAGAAAGGATTGAGCCTGAATGAAGTCTTTGGGTAACCCACTACGCAGACCCATTGGATGGTGATCCCTAAGAGGTCATTGGGTAACCCACTACACAGTCTCTACTGGAGGGTAAATCATAAGAGGTCGCCAGGTAACCCACTTTCCACTCTCTGCTGGAGGGTAAACCCTATGAGGTCATTGAGTAACCCACTGACCAGTCTCCACTGGAGGGTAAACCCTAAGAGTTCTTCGGGTAACCCACTACCCAATATCTGTTGTAGGGTATACCCTACGAAATCATTCGATAACCAACTACCCAGTATCTGCTAGGGGTTAAACCCTAAGATGTCGATGATCAACCCACTGCCGAGCCCCAAAAGAGGGTAAACACAAAGAAGTCGATGAGAAACTCACTTCCTAGACCCACGAGAGGCTAAACCCGGAACTCCTCTGGCCATCCCTACTAGATTGTACAACACCGACCAACAGAACATGGAGTGGGTATCATGCAACAACCCTACTACAGAACAATTCACCTAGTAGAGGTTCAACTCTTGTGTAGTGTGGGTCACGCCGATACCTGGAGCTCTACCTAGGTAAACATGTCACGGTAGATCATGGAAGGAGGATATGATCTCGATACTCGGCAAGGGAATATGCACCCAGGCTCACCGGGGCTCTGTACCCTACTGGAAACAACCTCCTAGGTAGAGGATCGGTGCCCGCATAATGTATTGGTCACAATGAATCCACAAAAACTCTACCAGGGAAAACAAAGGGACGTGATACTAAAATCCCACATAGCTAAATGAAAAAGGGTAACCCAATCAACTCCGTCGATCACACCATCGAGAACCGAACCAGGGGAAAACACTCAACCCTACTGGTCTATACCATTGTGAAAAGAGGGACCCTCTATGTTGCGAGAGATCAAAGTAATGTAAAGAAGAACATGACACGCACAAGGGTCGCACATGACGTGTGGCCCTATCTCATCTCCAAACCACAAACAAAAACATTTTCTGGTACAAATATAAAATGTACCTCCCAGCATTCTCGAAAACTCCCAGGGTATATCACATCTCTAGCCCAAAGGCTATCGAACGCATGGCACCCAATGTCAACGCGAAGGGAGAAAATGTAATTTCTCCAACTTTCTTCCTCCATGGTCCTAACACGGCCAAACACACCTCTTTAAACACTATGTTCACTCTCACAGGAGTGAATTCGATCACATGCCAAGGGTTCCCTATAAAGACGGCAGGAAGAACCACCACCGGTACTCCTTTCATGCTTCCACATTTAATGAGATATCAAATGAGACTCCACACATCCAAATGGATTGTACCATTGTAATATTTGTGGAAAAATACGTGAGGTAGACTATCCACTCACCTAAAACAGATATCCGAAGGAAAAGTTGTCCAACACCACTTTACACCCGAAAGACATCCCGTGGTCTTGAGCCTATGTCCTGAAAACAGTTGGGCGCATCGCACCATTGAGATCCCCTCGGAAAAATATGGCAAATTGACTACTCACTTGAGTGGAATAAATATCTGGAGAAAAAGATGCATCTCGCCATGCCGCACATGAGCGGTGCTACATGGGACTCACATCCTAGTCCTGAAGTGATACGAAAGGATCACACCATTGCGATCATCTCGAAAAAGTACACAAGATTGACTATCCACTTATTCGAAATGGACACCTTATGGTAAAGATGGAGATCACCACCAACACCCAAAACGACCCTCATGGGCCCCAAAACACAATGCGGTATTAAAGAGTTCGGATTGCGCCATTGCAATGCCATCGTAAAAACACCAAAAAATGACTACTCGCACACCCCGAACATACTTCCGATGAAAATGTTTCTAAACGCTTCTCGCAGCTTAAAAGACGGGTTGTGGAGCCCACGCCTCAACTTCGGTTTCAACACCTAAAACCACCATGGAAAACTACGACTTGGTTCCAGGGTCCCAACGCCGCTGACGGAGCTCAAAACAAACATTGGATGTGTCTGCGCCGCCCAAAACAAGAACCCCCAGAATAACGCCAATCCACATAACGGGCATGTAGCGCCACCGAGGTCCTCGTCTTGGAAATTAAAAAACTCCTAAAACTATCTCAAAAGTTTTTACTCGACGTCAGAAATGCACTGTCACATACAGAATGAAAAATGGACACCCGTGGCGAATTTTACGGGTGCATGAAGTCAGAGGGGGTGAACCCCTTGTGCTGGACCGGCCTGGTCCAGCCAGTTTGACCGGTCTAGGGCGGCCCGCGCTAGCCAGCCGGGTTCGCAGCGCCGACCGACGGCTCAACCGCACGACCCGGCCATGGACCCCAGGTCCACGCAGCACCGACCATCCATGAGTGCTGGTATCGGTCTTCCGCGGTGACCCACTGAGTGCGGGTCTCTGTTCCCACGCAGGGTCACGCACTATGACCCCACCCTCGTCGCGCCCTGGCGTGCTCACCCGCCACCTAGAGCCACTACCCGTACACCCAGCTACTGAGCCCTCGAAGCCCACGGCCTCCCCTCGTGCTCGACCGCCTTCACCTGCTCTAAGCCATCATTCGCATTAGCCACACTACCTCCTAGTGTGGCCGGACCGCCGCCAGACCTACGGAAGCCGTCGGAAAACACATAAACACACCCGGATCTTCATCGGATAGTTACGGACACCTCAAGACTCGAAATTCAAGTCCGAAAAATGTTCCTGAAAGCTAAGAACATATACAACACGATTAATGGCTTCTCCCGACAAACATACATAAATTGGATGCTAAAAAATGAGCTCAAAGTATGTAGGAAATTAAAAAGAAAACACACGATCCTACTTAATTTGGCGTAGCCCGTCACTTCGTGAGTGATCTTCCAGATCTTCAGCTGACTTCTTGAAGAGATGAGAGGAACTTGAATGATGGAAGGGCTCTTTTGTTGAGAACTTCTTCCGCCAGAGAACAATGGAGAAGGTGGGGAGGGTGTTTGCTTAACTAAAGGAAAAATTAATTAACAAGTTTAATTAATTTCAACCCACAAATTGACCCGCATCTGAAACCCTCGATGGGGTAATGGTTAATCCTCCCCTAAGGTAAACATCCCCTTTAGAGAACTCTTTGTCCATGTTCTCTTTAAAATACTTCATTAACACCTCTAGTTCAATTATAGTCATCCTATAGGGGACTTCACAGATAGTTACATCTCTATGTATGAGTTATATTGATTACACTACCTCATTATCTTGGGAAAGATTGAGAAGAACATTAAGAAATACATCTATATATTCTCTCACAATGGGAATTTTCTCAAGTTTGATTATTTACTTTAACTCAACCATTTATCCAAAATATGATTCTTCATTCTATATTAACACCCACAAAATTGTGGTATGTTATAAAAGAGATTCACTATCATTCTTTCATTTGTACATGATCATTGTAATGACCTGAACTATAATGAATAAAATTTTCTTTTTTGGATTTAATTAAATGCCTTATTATATTATATGGTTATAGAAGACAGATTACCATACTTTTTTTTATTATATAGAATTGAATTTATATTATTTTCAATTATCACATCCATTGATAATATAGTCTTTGAAGAATTATCACATGAATAGTGTAAATATAGATATTAAACAAATCGAATTGACATAGACAAAGGAAGTGATGGACTCAACTAGTAGGATCATACCCTATAAATCCCATTTATCGGAGCATCTTAGGGAGATATAATTTGTGGGATTTTCCCTTTACCATGGCCAATATAATATCCAACAACATAAAAAAATTGAAACAACTTACGAGAGAAGTTCATGCCCATCGAGATTACATCCCAAACCATGTTAGTCGAACCACCCAATGAATGTCTCATCATAACAAACCTTACTCGTAGGAAATTTTCTAGTGTATTAAAGGGATATGTATCAATACCCTTGAAATATGATAATTTACATTATTTTTTATTGAATAATGAATATATTTTCATTCAATTAGTGTAACATTGAAAATTATTATTTTTTGATATAATATAGCATAAAGTGTATTTTTTATTCAAATTCAATTAATGAATTTATGAAATAATGGATTTTTTATATAAGTAATATTTTAATAAGATATTAATTTAAATATTTTTTATCAAATATAAAGGATAATATAATTATTTTATGAAGCAAATATAATATTTTTTAGGGTTTGAAAATTGTTATTATAAAAAACCCATCATTTTCCATAAATGTCAATCATTATTTAAAAATTCAATGTTCATGTATATAGAAATTTATTCTAATAAAACGAATAATATTTTAAGAATCAAAATAGAAAATTTAACCAATGGATAATTTTTTATAATATTCAGTAATAGATGAATTTTCGGGAAAAAATTACATACCATATAAATATACTTTATGATTTATGACATAATAATGACCCAAATATGATGTAATACATAATATAACTCGTATCCATGAAAAAATATATTTTTCCCAATGTAATTAATTTTATTTTAAGTAAATTTTATTTAATTTATAAAGCCTTTATGAATTCCTCAAAACATATGGTATATTTTAATGTTTTAAAATCAATTCTTTAAGAGTGTGACGTAGCTCCACATCACCAATGGTTATATTTTAATAATTTAGGAACTTATAATTATATAAAAATTAAAAAAACTTGCATTTTTAATAACCCATCGGCAAAAAACCGGTTGTGGTTTGTGGTTTTAGATATTTTTGTATATAGAGTCCAATACCTCAATAATAAATAAATCCCTCTGCTTTCCTATATTAACCCACCTAATCACCCATTTTTGTGCACTCAAACTAATTGGAACTCATCCATACTCTGATCTACAATTTAAATAGTCCTTTCATGGCACCACAAATATCTTAAATGTATGCCCATACCATTGGAGTCACACATACATGTAAGGGGCCTTCCTCTCCTCATTTCAAATTCACGAAACTTTTTTAAAATTTGTTCTTGTAATTTCAAGAAGTTATATTTTAATTCATTTACAATAATTACATTAATTAGTATTTTAGGTTATTTGAATGAGGGATCATTTATCTTCTCCCATTTGAAACCTTACCTACATTGTTACTATGTTGAAATTTCGTAAGGGATCATCACCTACTCTTCCATATTCATGTTTACTTGTGAACATATTCTTTATATTTAAATTTCCTAATTTTGGGAATGTTCCTTCCATATATCTATTAATACCAGTTTTATTTTTAAATTAATAGATAATCCTTTAAATATCATCAACCATTTTTTAAATTATTATGCAATGTCATTATGCTGTAGAAAGTTCACCATTATTTTCGATGACAAAACAATTTTGCAGGGAATACCATTCCAATTTTTCTACTAAGGTTATTCACCATTATGAACATATAAATATTTATTTTGGATGTATATATATGTATTCAACACTCCTTAATCATAGAATAATTTTGGATGATGATAGAATCCATGTTGTATGGTATATGTGGGACACATAATAATGAGAATAAAATGAATATGATTGGTGCACCCAGATAGTGCAACAATGCATTGCGTACTGTTTAGTTTCATGATATTTCATGTCAGGATAGGTAGTGAACCTGATTCCTTTTTGGAGATTTATGCACCATGATGTCTAGGTGGATTTAGACTTGACCTTAGATTATGATGTAATGTTTAATGTTGGTTTCATATTTACCATGTTTCTTTCATTATTACCATACTATATCTTGTCTCATTGATAATGTTAATGTTTCATACTCTTTTTCAGCCCCTAAAAATTCCAATTATCGAATATGTATCATCTTATTCATGTTATTCCTTGTTTTTTCTCTAACGAGACCTTATTGATCACCCATTCATTATGTTTTCCCAAGGTTATCCCATACAGAATTCAGTTCGTCGGAATATTAGGACCATGTTAAGGAATAATTAAATAATGTTTTGTTTCCCATGTTATTATTTGTTACGTAATGTACCTAATTACTAATGATACTATACTTCTCGAACTTTTGGGTTGAATTATGTGTACTTTTTAAAAAAAAATATGTTTTAATGTGAAATAAAAAGAAGTGTTATTTTAGTAGGTAGTAAACCAAAAATTTAGTTTTTTGGGAATACGATTATAATACTCTAGTGAAAGAATTAGTGATAAGACTATGTTTAATAATATAACCCTAAATTTTTGTTAGGATATAGAAACTGGTTTTTTGATAAAATACAACCTTGTATGTATACTACATGTTGACATGGTTTCGAATATCCCTAGTGTTTATTACACACTTAAACAAGATTTATTACAAAAACATGCACTTAATACAACAGATAAGATCGATAGTTATAGCTTATTTATAGATTATAAACATTAAATAAAAACATAATACATAGAATACAACATCTTTATTGGAATCTTCTTTTACATGACCACAGCATTCCTTCGTACTTAGCATTGCTTGTGAGAACCTGAGCACATAGATAAGAAAAGAGGACCTCTAAAGCCCAAAAAGGGAGTAAAAATGGAATACCATGAATAATAAAATACATTTTATTAAATAGTTATATCAATAGATCACAAGAGAAAAATTAACATAAACTCACGATATAGCAGGATTATCATACCATGGAAATGTGAAAACATCATAAAACACCACATCATTAACATAAAGAAATATGGTAAACCTCTATCCCAAAAAAATGGAAAAAACTAATATAAAGGAATCAGGTAAACTCATATCCCAAAAAATAATTTTCATGATATAAATCATTACCCAATTCATTAGAGCACTATCAGGGCAAACCCTTCATGAACATTTTAATATCTTTCTTAAGTGTTCCTTATAGATCATATAACATGGATCAATTCAACATCATCATTTATTACATAATAAGGGAATGTGGTATAAATATATGAATGTATATAATAAATATGTATATGTGACTAAATTTGAATACCCTTGATATAGAAATGGGCATGGTATTCAATACAAGATAATTTTGGCATGGAAAATTTTGGTGCAATTTCGGCAGCCTAACGATGTGACATAAATATTTATAAAAATAGTTTATGAGTGAGAAATGGGTATCTCATTATGTATAAATGAAATGAAAATCAATGGTTTAATATAAATACATGTCCTAAAACAAGTGATTTGGTAATATAAATAATCACATAATAAAGAAACTAGAAGAAAGAGGATAAACTTAATAACTCTTTCGAAATTTCGGCAAGGTAAGACGTGTACATGGGAGGGATTAATGAAATAGATAGTGGTATCTAATCATTAATACATAATAACAGTATTATGGGGATGTGATAATGTATACCCCTTAATTTTTAATTGATAAATAATGGGTTGTAACAATATATGGAAACATGGACTAAAATGAGAATGGAAGGATACCTTTCTTGGATGTGTAATCCCATAGGACAGAGATAGGATTTATGAGAGATTGGGGGTCCCCTAATACGACTCAAGGGAGTGTAGAGATGAGTTAGGATGACCATAAAATAATTTGAGTGAAAATAAATAGGTGATTGTGTGCTATTATATAGAAAAGGAGGGGAATTATTTATTATTATGGTTTTGGACACTACACACTAAAATATTTAAAACCACAAAGCATACCATGGGTTTCCCATGTTTTTCTTCCATATCAGACTGTAAAAAATTATTGTATGAGGCCAGGGGAAGTAGATATTAAAATATTTCACTAGCTTATGTGGTGGTGAATCACACTCGGAAGGAAATGAATTTAAAAATAATAAAATATATTATATATTTGGGAGGATTCACTAAGGAATTATAAAATAAGACAAATAAATCAAAAATCACATTATTTTAAAGAGAAAACTTATATTTAGTCAAAGATCCATTTTATCTTATTTATTACAAAACTCTTTGTTCATTATGATGTCATAAAACACAATATATAATTTTATATTATTTAATTTTTACACAAAATTTCGACACTCAGATAATAATGAAAAATTCACCATTTGATAATTTTGATGTCCTGATTCAAAAAATAATATTCATTTTATCTAACTAATTTTATAAATATTTGAATTTTTACTTTTAATATGAGAAGTGATATTTATTTAAAATTTAGGAGTTTTGAAAAAAATAGTTTTTAAACCTTAATAAAAATTATAGTTGACTTCATATGTATTATATACTAATTTATTATTAATAAAAGGAATTTCATGTTAAAATTTTATAAAAATTTATATTATTTCAAAAATTCATTAATTCCATAAAATAAACTCTTTAAAATTACACTATCTGTTTTATCATATAAAAATTTATCACTTATCAAACTAATTACCTAATAATTTACATATGAGGAACTGATATGATCATCATTTATAAGAATTATATTTTAAATATTATTAATAAAAACCATAGTTTAATATAATAATTTCTATATTTATCAAAAGTCCAATTTTTACCTGAAGAAAATCTATTAATATATTTTATCATTTTTTTAGAAATATTATTCTTATAAAGTAATTGATGGAAGAAGGCATATATTTATAAAATGGTATTACACAATAAGTAACTAATACCTTATTAAATAACCCCTAATAATAAACGTATAAGCCCTAAGAGTAAGGTATGTGATTGTGACAGACTCCTAAGGTGTCTCGGATAACAAAACCCAAGTGGAATCTCTATTTACTTGAAATTATCCCATAACTAATTTTTTTCAATATTAACATGTTAAAGCACCACTTAGGATTAGTCAAGAGGGAGTCCTAGTGACGCTACCTCCTTTCCGAGCTCCAAATACTGAGCTTTGTATGTCCCGAGTCTATTGGATGAGGCAATCCTATCTTTTTTCTATGTTGAAAGCATTTTTTCAAGATCCTTATATTTATAACATTTGTGTGATCTCTATTCACCAGATATATTACCAATTCTAATGATAATAAATAGTCATTTATACACAATAACAATTAAAAGAATAGTGCATGTATTTTCCATATACATAAGACATTAAAAGAATGTTAATTATATTCATAAATGATAGGGTAATTACAAACTCCCCCCTTTCAAAATTCCCCCCTTGAATTTTTTTCCCCAAATTAAAATAGATTCGGGTTACTCTACCTCATCAGTTCCTCCAGTTACCATGTTTGTTTCTCAAAATTGAGGTTTCTCCACAACACATTAAGGATGTAATTGTCTTATTTCATAGATCATTTTCCATACAATTTAATATCCTATCTTGATTTTATTGATATAAGAGGTAATTATTCAATGGTACTACTTATGGATGGGGTACATGAAATGGGTCAGGTGTGTAAATCATCAATAGTGATACATGGAATACATTTTGTACTTGAGACAGGTTTTATGGAAGTGCTAGTCGATAGACCACTGCGCTGATCCCATCAAGATCTCAAAAGGGATGATGTACCTTAGAATAAGCTTTCCCTTCTTCCCAAATCTCATAACAGTCATCCATGGATATATGTGAAGGAATACCACATCTGAAACATCAATCTCTATGTCTCATCGACGATTGTCAGCATAACTATTTTGTCCACTCTTAGCAGCTTTGATGTGTTGTTCGATGGTCTTAAACTTCTCCGCCACTTGTTCAACAATTTATAGAACATGATGTTTTTGTTCCCCAACATCATCCCCACATGCCAGTGTTCATCACCATTTCTCATAAAGGGCTTCATAAATAGCCATTTGGGTACTTGAGTGGAAACTATTTCAGAATAGAACTCCAGTAATGGAAGATGTTGACACTATCCTCCATTTTTGTCCATTGAGCATGCTCTCAACATTTCCTCAAGTGTTTAGATAGTATGCAATGATTCACCATCAGTTTGAGGATGATAATATGTATTGATGTTCAACTCAGTAATTAGATCATGTTAGAGACTCTTCCAGAGCATATAGGTGAATCTTGGATATCGATCAATTACAATCGATAGTGGTACATCATGAAATCATACCACTCATCTGATATATATCCATTCCAGTTTAACCCATAAAAAATACTATCGAATCACAATGAAGTGTGAAGTATTTTTAAGATAATCCATAATAACCCAGTTATAATTGTTTCATTTGGATGTCTTCTAAAGTATGGTGACAATGTTCATAGTGATGTTTTTCTATTTCTATGTTGGTATCGGTAATTGTTTCAACATACCCATGAACTTCTACCTCTCAGGCTTTATTTGCTAACAAACCAGGAAGTCGATGTATACTCAACAATCTCCTTCTTCATGTTATCCTACCAATAATTCTCTCAAAGATACCAATACATATTTTTGTTTCCTAGGAGAATGGAGAAATTTAGACTATGTGCATCATCCAAAAGTTATTTCTTTAACCCTGAATTTCATAGAACAGATAGTCATGACCCAAATCTCAAAATTCCATCATCATTAACACTAAAATTTGAGTATTTCCCTTTTCGGAATGTTTCCTCTTTGTTTTGAGTACCCACATTTTTTAGAATCATTTAACCTCTCTAAAAGATATGGTTGAGAAATCATCTAGAAAGGATCAATGATGTTCCTTCCAAAATTATTACCATGACCATAATCTTATTGTATAAGAAGATTGTTTCCTTCTATATTCTTATCAATGAAAGAGTTTATGAAACCATTATACATAGAGAGTCTTCCACTTTATTTGATTTCCATGGTTGGAAGTGAATAGATAATTCATTGTCTTTGATCAGTTATTACCATATTTGTTGTCACATATTCAAATAATTTTGATTGAATATATACATGAGGATTTTTTTATCCATTTATATTCACACTTTTCCCCAAAGAGACAATGAAACCATTTTTTCAAGTAAAAGATCAGATCTTCCAACTCCATATCATGCATAGGATAGTTTTTATCATTAATTTTAAACAACCATGAGGCATATGCGAGGACTTTATCATTTTTCAACAACCTAAATCCCAAGAGCTTCTTCGAAGCATCACTGAAGATTACTAAAAACTACCCACTTGTGGGTAGTGTGACCACATGGTCAGTGATAATCCTTCTCTTCAACTCCATGAATATTACTTCACATTCATCATTCCAAAAAAACTTATCTCCCATAAGTGATATTTTGTTAATAGTGTTTCAAAATCATGATAATGTTCTCACAAATCAGCAATAATATATAGTTAACCCCTATAAGCTATAGATATCTATAACAAATTTCAGCCTCGGACATCCCTCAATGGATTTTATTTTGGAATTATCCACAAATATCGCATTTCTTATGAATATATTCCCCATGAATGAGACTTCCTTCAACCATAACTCACTCTTTCTGTAATTTTCATAGGGCTTCACCTTTCGCAAGGTCTCTAGTATAGTACTTAGATTCTCCCCATGATCTTATTTGGACTTGAAGTATATTATAATATCATCTATAAATACTACCAAAAATTTGTTAAGGTAATCTATAAAGTCTCTATTCATAACGTCCTTGATGATTACTGGAGATTTAGAAAGTCTGAAAGGCATTTCTATGAATTCATAGTACCCGTACCATGTACAAAAATTAGTCATGGGAATATACTCTCTCTACACCATTACATGGTAATATCTTAACTGTAGATCTACCTTCAGGAAGTATTGATCTTCATGTAGCTGATTGAACTAGCCATCCATTCATGAAAATGGATACCTGTTCTTTATCATGATTTGTTTGATCTCATAATAATCAATGAAAAGGTATATTGACCCATCCTTCTTCATGACGAAGAGGACTGATACACCCCATGGAAAAGAACATGATCATATATACCCTTTATCTAGATTCTCTTATAGTTTTTTCTTTAACACTTAAGCCTCCACAATATCTATTCCATATGGAGTATTTTTTATTGGAAAGCCTTATGTATAATATCAATCATGAATTCAACATATCTTCGAGGAGGAAAAAAAGGAAATTCCTCAAGAAACACATCAGCGAATACGCTTATAACAGAAATGTCCCTGAGGATGGTTCATTCCATAAACCCTATCATCTGAGAGAGATACGTGAGATCATGGGGAATTAATATCCATGCTTGAGATGATGGTGCTGAAGAAGATTCATTCTTCTCCTCACACATGTACAGAATAGGGGTTGATTCACCATATGCAGAGTGATATCCCTCTTATGACAAATTATGTTGGCTCTATATAGTGAATGTTAATCCAAGACAGAAATTGCATCGAATTATACCAAGGAAATTATATTTAGGTTCTCTGGGAAGTTCAATTCACAAATTGTGATAAGATAGGAGTTATATTCATGGTATGAAATAATTTTCAAATTTTCCTTTCTCAGTGAAATCTTCACTTCTATGATATTTGGTGGTCTTTGTATTGTTCTACTAATCTTTCATGATATAAAATAATGCATAAAACCATAACGAAATTTAGGTTTGATATTATGGAATGAATAACTAGTGAACCTATCAACACTTCATTTTCAGGTTTCACTTCTGGTGTAGTGATGAAAAAGGCCCACCCTTACAGCCTTGTAGGTTCTGGATATCCTCTAAAAACCCTTGTCATAGGGCAATGGTTCGCAATGTGCCCTGGTTATTTGAAGTAGTAGAAATGAAAAAGTTATTGAGGATCAAATGGAGTGTTACATTCCTCTGTTGTAGTTGTGTGATTTTCTTAATAGCAATCTCTAGAATGGTGGCCTTCCATCCTGCACCTAAAGAATTTCCTTTACACCTTTATGCAATTTTGAGGGTGCTTCTTTCTACACCATTGGAAATTGGGATGATGTAATTTTTTTATCACCATTGGATTTTCCCATTGGACCACCAGAATAAAAATCTACACTCTTCTTCTTACCCCTTGATTCCCAAGAGATTTTTTCATCTCTATCTGGACTTTGAGGGCACATTAGACAATCTACTCATAGCTATCAAAGTCTTGGATCACTAGATCTTTCCATAGGATAGGTTTTAGCCCACAAAAAAAGCCATCAACCTAGAATTTGGGGGTAATGAAAAAAAGAGGTGTTTATTTCAATTATTTAGAAGTTTTATAATACACACAAACCGATGCTTCATCATTTTGTTTTAGTGGAATAAAATATATTTCCATCTTAAGATAGATGGTTCCGGTAAAATAATGATTTATTTTTCTGGAAATCCTTCTATCACATTACCTTGATCATTTCCTTAGGCTTCATATTTTGGATCAATGTACACAATTGATCAGATTCACCCTCCATATGATAAACATCCTTAAGAACCTTCTCCTATTCGATTCATTTAAGGATTGATGAGATCTTTTCAATGGAGTTGTTCCATTGTTTGGTTATTGAAGGATCTGATAATATGTTGAAAGAAAGAGGCACTTGTCTCTTGATGCTATCAATTATGACTTGTTATTTATTTGGTGGGGGTGGATGTTCATCATGACCCATGATTCTATTTAAAATCTATGTTAACTGAGAGAGTATCATAAAAATGTTTGTGATTCCAAATCCCATCGGATTAGGTGTCAGTAAAACAGTCATCGTATTGATCTTCACAATATCTGTTAGCATGTTCCCTCCTATTATCGTTTACTAGCTATAATAAAAGGAAAATTTGGGGAATGTATTTTAAACAATTATACACATAAAGGGGTATCCAATGATAAAAAAATTATAACTTATATATAACATTTATTTCCTTAATTTATGAATTTATAGGCTACAATATAAGTTATACATGAACTATTTCCTAACGTATGTTCTTAAGGGAATTTTTTTTGTTCTCCATTAAGGGTTCATAATAAGATTATAAATTTACCAAATGAAATATTTCCGGAGTGTCAAACCATGAGTGCAGCAAGGCATGTTTTTGTGCAGCAGTTCTTGTTCAAATCTAACCCAAAGTGGTGTTTTCAGGTTTTTCCCCTAGATACATCTTTGTAAGAGCCACTTCTAATTGTCTGTTTCCAAAAAATGATGTAGTTTCCTAATAAACCAATTACTATATAATCACAAAAATTTAGGGAAGTTTTTCTTATACTTATTCTTATCTCTATGTCTTTCACTTGGGTTTTCTAATCCTAATACCAAAAATAACTAAACCTCCCTATCATACAAACTATAACAACCCAATTCTTTTTTACACGCTTAAAAATGATTTATTACATAAAATTGAACTTAATACAAACCAAAACATTGATAGGCCTAGTTTATATGGGGATTAGGATCATTAAATAACAACTTAAGTCCTAAAATACAATATATTTATTGGAAACGTCTTTTACATGACCACAACATTCAGTCGTACTTCGCATTGCATGGGATATCTGGAGGACATACATAAGAAAAGGGTGAGATATAATTCCAAATAAGATAGTAAAAAAGGAATAAAATAAATAAAAAAGAGCATGTTAGTAAATAGGAATTTCAATAGATAACAAAGAAACATGAACATAAAGACATGATATAGCATGATTATCATAATGTGGAAATCCGACAACAACATTAAACACTAAACAATTAACATAAAATAATCAAGTTAACCCATGTACCAACATGATGGAAATAGTTCCTATAATGGAATTAGGAAAAACCCTATCCCAACATGATGTATCATGATACTGAACATTACCCAATTTATTGGAGCACTATCAGGGTGCACCCTTTATGATCATTTTAATATCAAGATTTAGTGTTCCCCATAGATCATATCAGATTGTTTCATTCATCATCATCATTTATTACATGATAAATGAATGTGGAATAAATTAATTAATTTCAATAATAAATAATTATTTGGGCATAAAGGTGAATTATCTTTATAGAGAAATGGTTATGGTATTCACTACATGATGTTTTTTTCATGGAAAATCACGGTACAATTTTGGCAGTGTAATAGCGTGATATAAAAGATCATAAGAGTTATTTATAATATTAAAAGGGGAATCTAATCATATATAAATGAAATTTAATATAAGGGATTCATATAAATACATTTCTCAAAACAAGGAATTTGGAAATAGAAGGCCTCACATAATAAATAATCTTGAAGAAATAATAGAAACATAATAACTCTTATGAAATTTTTGGATGGTAACAGGTGTACATGGGAATGATTAATTAGAGAGAAAAAGAAAAATCACCATTAAAACATAACAAGGTGTGTATTTAGTGATCTAAAATATACCCCATCTTTCTATTTGAATAATAAAAGGGTATAAAAATATAAGGAAACATGGACAAAAAATGAGAAAAGAAAGAATGTAAGGATCCCTTAATTGGATGTGTGATCCCAAAGGCTTGAGAGAAGGTTATTGGGAGCCTGTGGGAACCATGGGAGGACTCTAGGGAGTGTATAGAATAGTTAATAGGATCTTCAAGGAGTTTTATAGAAGAGGAGTTTGTGATTTGGAGGGTTTATATAGGAAAGGATAGAGAATTCTCTATTAATTCAGTTTTGGATGCTACACACTAAAATATTCAAAACCACAATCCGTTCCATGGTCTCTCCAATTGTTTTTTCAAAATTGGAGTGGATAAAATTATTTTATAAGGTAATGGTCCAATTATATTAAAATATTTCACTTGATTTGGTGGAGGTGATTTTACACTCTCTAGGAAATGAAACTAAAATCATAAAATATAATATACATTTTGGTGGATTCAAAAAGGCATTTTAAATTAAGTAAAATAAATAAAAAATAAGATTATTTTAAATTTTTAACATATATTTCAATAAATATCTTTTATATAGTCTTTATTACATCACTATTGGGTCATTATTATGTCATAAAAGACACTATATTTGCAAATATTATTTAATTTTTACCAAAAAAATTCACTATCTCAGGAGATTATGAAAAAATCACCATTGGATAATTTTGATGTCCTGATTCTAAATATAATATTCATTTTATGTAAATAATTTTATAAATATGTGAAGTTTCAATTTTTTAAATGACAACCGATATCTATTGAAAATTGATGGAATATGATAATAACAGTTTTTAAACATCAATAAAAATTACATTTGACTTTATAATAAATATATACTACTATATTATTAATAAAATTAATTTGATAATAATATGTTATTAATATATTAGTTATTTCCAAAATTCATTGATTATAATAAATAAATTATATATAATCACACTTTCCGTTTTATTGTATAAAAATATTACACTTATCAAACTAATTAGCTAATCATTTATAGATAAAAAACTGATATAATAATCATTTATAAAAATTTTGTTTTTAGTATTATTAATAAAACCCAAATTTTAATATTATAATTTATATATTATACAAAAGTGCAATTTTAACCCAAAAAATCACTTTATCAAATTTCTTATTTTTTAAGAAAGACCATTCCCAAAAAAATAATTGTTGGAATAAGACTTTTATTTTTAAAAAGAGATTACACAATAAGATACTAATAACTTATTACATAACCCCTTAAAACACCCACGTAAGACCAAATGGTTAAGTGTTCGATGGTAATTGATTCTTGGGGGGCTCAGATAACATCACTCGGGTGGAAATCTCTACTAACTTGAACTTCTTCTATAGATTATTATGTCCAAGCTAACATATAGAAGCTCGGAATGGGCTTGGTCAAGAGTGAAGCCCAGTGATCTTATCTCCTTTATGAGATCCGATAAATGAGCTTTGGATGGCCCGAGTCTACTAGAGATGGCCATCCTCTCCTTTGTTAATGTCAAATTTCTTTTAAACCTTATATTTATATCAGTTATGTGATCAAATATAAATGGATACATTATCAAAGGTAATAAAACTTAACAGTAATTTACACCCAATAATTATAAATAAAGAGTGCATGTGTTTTCTATATGTGTCAGGAAATAAAACAAATGAAATTTTATTCATAAATGATCAAGACATTACATGGTTCTAGCAGATAAGTACCTAAGAGTAAAAACTCTGACAATTTTTCTATGCCAAAAATTGGGTAACCTGATACCCGACAATGGGCCTTACACCAAACCTCATTTATAACTCCCAATGGATAAAATTTGGTAATTTCATTATCTAATTATGAAGTATTGTTAATTGAACAACAAAATATCATAAAAATATATTTTATGAAATAGATTGTGCATAATATAAATTGATTCCTCTAAATTCATAAGTTAACAAAATAAATGTAATTTATAATATGTCCCATTAATGTCATTAAATTACCCTTTTTGTGTTTAATAGTTCAATATACTCATCCCTAATTTTCCATATTATCTTGGAAATGGATGTAAATATATAGAATCAAGTTAACAATTGATGTGAAGGGAAATGTTATGAGCACCCCAATGGGTTTCCCAAATCGATGGGAGTGGGAATCAAAAAAATATTCGTGAAACTGTCTCTGGGAAATCATATTCTGAATAGAAATGTGGATCAAGTGGAATAAAAAAACCCCCTAATAAAGAACAAGTCACATTCTAGAACATCATGGGATAAGGGCCTCTTACATTCAATGGATCATCTGATCCCTAAATCAGAGAACAATGGATCATCTCCATTGAGGAGAAATTATACATCATTCAATGTTACAAACAAGAGACGATTCTACTAGTTACTTATCATATGTCAGTAGAATATGATTAATGGTGGACATTGATCAAAAATATGAAACCTCAAGAAGAGATCAAAGTTATGGAGTGGAAGGAATTTTTGAAAAAAAATTCAATAGATATTTTTCTCACACCCTCTGACAAAAAATGGAAATGTATTCCCTTTCCCTCAAAAAATATTGTGATTATATTGAGGAGTGTAAAGAAAAATTCACAATCATTTCAGGATATGGCTCTATCCTTTTCATTACCACCAAATACAAGGTTGTCTATTTCTTTGGTGGGGTAAAACATAGTCGAGAAAAAGGCTCAATGAGTAGTGAATTTGATATCTATGACAAAATTGTATAATGTTTTTACAAAATCAAAATGGGGATCAATGAATATAAAGGATATCATGGGTATAAGAAGAGGAAAGGGAATTTGAATTATAGTGTCCTAATAGAGAGATGTAACGGTGCCTAGAAATTTTACCATCACACATGAAAAAGGTCTAGGTAGAAGCCCATTATAAATTTCCTAAGGGGATCAAAGAAATTATATATGTGCAGTAAGAAAGGACACCATGCTAGAAATTTCTGATAGTAGAAACTCATGAATACAATGTAGGAAATAGATTATCTACTAAACCCTCAGTTCATAGTCTATTACATCAACTATAAGGAACCATGTAACCTTTCAAAACAATAACCTAAGTCAATATTTTTCAAAGATAACCAAAAACCTCAATGTCTATAAGGGAGAGATTTTCCAATCACTAATACTGATGTGAATCCAAATAATGATATGGTAATAATTAATCCAGTTATTCATTCAATAATTAAGAATGTTTTTTTATTGAATCTTGTTCTATGAATAACTTAATATCATGATATTTTAGTAGAACTATCCAAACACCACACCAAAGCATGTAAGAAGGGATTTCGGGGAAAACTATAAATGGGTCAATTATTACATCCTAGTAATATAACTCCTACCCTATCAATGTTTGTGGGGTGAAATTCTTAAAGAACCTTATCATACTCCCTTTGGTGGAATTTTATGCAATTTAGGGAATTGAATAACTTTCATTATATTTATCCAACCTAAATTCCGATTAGAATGAAATCACTCTCCATATGGTCAATCTACCCCTGATTCTACACAAGTTTAAGGAGGAGGATAAATATTCTATAACACCATAAAATAGAGCATGGATATTATTCCATTAGGAGAAAGAATATATGGATCAAACTATTGATTCTAAGTAATGAAACATCCTTACAGACATGCCTTTTATGAGGGAATACAACGATGTGTTTCCTAAGGAATTTCCAAGTCTTTCTTCTAACTAAGAGGTTGAATCCACTATCGATCTAATACATGGGAAAATACAAATATCTCAGACATATTGTAGAATTTATTTTTTGGAACATGAGGATCGAAAGATACAACTATAAGAAAATTTGGATCAAGGGTTCATATTCCCAAGTGCTTCGCCATGGAGTGCGCCATTTCTGTTCATCAAGAAGAAGGATGGGTCAATATACCTTTGCATTGATTATCCTGGTCTCAACAAGATCACGATAAAGAAAAAGTATCATATTGGATGAATTTATGAATTTCTTGATCATATATGTGGAGAAAATTACTTCTCAAGGTTTGATATTTAGTCAAGGAATTATCAAGTATGGGTAAAGAAAGAAGGTATCCCCAGGACCACTATTCATACAAGGTATTGGCACTGTGAGTTCAAAGTGATGATATTCGGACTTACTAATACGCTAGAAATCATCATGAAATTCATGAATATTGTCTTTAGAGATTATTTAGAAAAAAAATTATTGCAGTCTTTATAGATGATATTCTAATATACATAAAAAGAAATGAGGATCAGGAGGACAATTCGAACATTGTGCTAAAGACCATATGAAAGGAGAAACATTATGTCCAGTATAGAAAATGTGATTTCTGGTTGAAGGAACTCCATTTCCTGGGAAAAATCCAAAAATATATAGGATATCAATGGATCCTTCAATGATAGATGTAATCAATTTATGTTTGAGATGGTCATCTGTGATATATATCCATAGTTTCCTTGAGTAATCTAGGTATTATAGAAGAATTGGGAGAAATTTTTCATGTTTATAGAACCTTCTTACAAAGGGAAATAGGATAGGAGTAATGTTTTCTTCGAATGATGAAAATGAATAATGATTCAATGATCTAAATAGGATGCTTATCACTAATACTGTTCTCAAATGACACACTTGTGGATAAATTATGATAGTATTCAGTGATAATTAACAAAAGTGATTAGGATGTGTGTTAATGGAGAATTACATATTCATTTCCTATGCCTCAATATAGTAGAAAATTCATAACAAAAACTATCCCAAATATGATATGGATTTAGCAGACGTCATATATGCACTGAATATCCAGTGACATTATCTACATTAGGAGAATCTTGATATATATATTGGTCACAATAGCCTCAAATATATATTCACATATAAAGAGCCTGATCTAAACCAGCAAAGATGGTTAGATCTCATCAATGATTACAACGACACAATCTACTAAAATCATTATATAGAAAATAAGGGGACAAATGCTCTATGTAAAAAGTATCATACATCTTTACGAACGATGAGAGTTTAGAAGTATGGGATTTTAATATATTTTTAAGGGATTGACATGGGAATCACTAAAGAAGGAACATAATCAATAATTTCTCAAATGATTTCTCAACCATCCCTCTTGAAAAAATAAAGGATTATCAAAGAAATGATATAGAATTTTAGAATAATAATGAATTCATGTTGAACGTAAAATCCTCAGAGTTTAAAATTGATGACGTAGGAATGTTGAGATTTTCTCATAGACAATGTTTTTTATAAAATTCTCAATTAAAGAAGCATATGTTGGATGGTGCAGATAGTTATAAATTCTCCATTAAACTAGGAAGACCAAACATGTATCAAGATCTCTATGAAAAATATTTTATGGAAAATATGAAGAGTGAGATAAGAAAATATACATCAAAGTGCATGGTATGATGAAATGTGAAGGATGAAAGGTAGAAGCCAAAGGGGATGATGAAACCATTACCCATACCGACATTGAAATGGAAGTAAATCACCATGGACTTTGACAATGGACTTCCAAAGACATATAGGGGTAACAATGCTACATGGGTTTTTATGTTCAGTCTTATAAATAAATATCACATTATCTCCATTTGAGACAACTTCTAAAAGGATCAACTGTTATTGATATACATCAGATAAGTGGTTAAGATACATTGATTACCATTATCAAACGTATCAGATTGAGATCTAATATTCCCATAAATGTTTTAGAAATGTATATAACATACTCTAAAAATTGATTTGATCTTCATTATTACCTATCATCCTCAAACTGATAAAAAAATTGTGTGGGATGTTCAGACACTGGAAGAAATGTTGTGAGCATGTTCTATTGACTTCAAAGAAGGACGTGACTAACATATTCTATTAGTAGTTTTTTCTTAAACCAATAGTTTCCACATGAGCATAAAAATTCTTCCCAATGAATCCCTTTATGGGAAGAGTAGTAGAAAACTATCATGTCAGGATGAAGTTGGGAAACAAGAGATTTTAAGACCTAAAATGGTTAGTGACATTTTGGTGAAGGTTAAGACCATTCAATAACACATCAAGGATGCTCAAAGTAGAAAAAATATATATTATAATAATAAATGATGAGTGATAGAGTTTGATACCATTGACATGGTATTCCTCCACATATCTCCATGGAATACAGTGATGTGGTTTGGGAAGAATGGAAATCTTAGTCCAAGAAACATCATCCCCCTTGAGATACTTGATCGTATCATTGTGGTGGCCTACCAACTAACACTCCACACAATCCTATCTCAATTATATGAATTATTTCATGTATACCTCTGAAGAAATTACATAAAATAACCCTCAGATGTACTCAGTTCATAGGTATTACTATTAGATAATGACCATTTCTATAAGGACCTGCTAGTGAATATCATACATCGTACATAAAAATTCTCTACAAAAATAATGTACCATATAAAAGTGTTGTGGAGAAGTCACATGTTTAAATAATTAATGTGGGAACCAAAGTGGTGATGAATCATAGTTACCCTCACATGTTTTACTATGGGTAATGAAAATATCGAGGGAGAAATTTCTAAGGGGGATGATTATAATACCCTGATGTATTATTAATTAAATTCCCCTATTTGATTTAATTAAATGTCCAATTATATAATATGGTTATAGAAAACATATGATCTTATTTTTTTATCCAATTGGATTTAAAGGATCATTGAGTATCAATATCATTGATAATATAGATGTTTAACATTTATCAATTTATTAGTATAAATATAAGGTTTTAACAAATCCAATTGACACTGATAAAGGATGTGATGTCCTAAACTAGTAGGATCAAACCCTATGAATTCCATTTCTTAGAGCTTCCAAGGGAGATAGTATTTATACAATTTCCCCTTGACCAAGCCTGACCTATGATCCAATAACATAAAAAAGATATATAGATTTTATATGAGATGTTCAATCTCATCGAGATCATGGCCCAAACCATCTTCTCCAAACCACCCAATCAATGTCCCACCATGGAAGACCTTACTCTTAGAGAGTTTACTAGTGTATTAAATGTACATGTATTAAGACCATATCAATATGAGTATTTACATGTTTTTATAAAATAAATGATATATTTTATTCCTATTATTGTTACATTATAAATAATTTTTATTTTGAAACATTAATGTAGAAATTATATTTCATATTTATATTATAAATAAATTAATGAATTAATGATTTTTTTTGATTTTTTCAAATAAATAATTTTTTAATAAAATATTATTATTAAATAATTTTTTCAAAAATAAATGATCATATAACTTCTTATGATGTCAAATGTAATTTTTATTAGAATTAAAAAAACTTTTCTTGTGAAAAACCAGGTATTTTAATGAAATGTCGGTCATTATTTAAAAAATAAAAATTCTCATATTTAGAAAATTATTTTGATAAAATGAATATTAATTTTTGAATCATAACATTGAAATTATTAATTGGGAAATTTTATATAATATTATGACTTAGTGAAATTTTCATGTAAAAACTAAATAGTATATAAATAAACATTGTTATTTATAATATCAAAATTACCCAATTGTGATGTAATATATAATATAATCAGGATTCACAACCAAATATAAGTTTTTCATATAAAATAATTTTATTTTAAGGTTATTTTACTTATTTTATAAAGCCGTTGTGAATCATCCAAACTTATGATATAATTTTATGTTTTAAAATTTTTTTATTAAGAGTGTGATTCACCTCCACAACACTAATATTAAAATTGTAATAACCTTAGAACTTATCCCTAAAAAATAATTTATAACACATCAATTTTATAGAAACCTTGGGAAAAATAATTTGATGTTTTTTGGTTTTGGATATTTTATTTTGAAGATTCCATCATCTAAATAATAAAGAAATCCACCTCCTTTTCTATATAAACACACATGATATTTCATTTCTCTTCATTAAAACTTCTTATATCACGTTCATAACTGACCATAAAATCACTAATTTAATACCAATGTGCCCCCATGATCTCAATAAGTCATTAACAAGCCATTGGGGTCACACATTAAAATAAGGGACCTTCATCTCCTCCATTCAAATTCATGCTACTTCATTGAAATTAGTTCATATAATTTAAAAATGTTATATTTTAATTAATTTATAATCATTAAATTTCTATAAATTTGATTTTATTTGAATAAGATATCATTTATCCTCCCCCATTTGTACTCTTACCAAGACGTTACTATTCCAAAATTCCATAAGAGATCCTCAGCAACTATTTTTTATTCAAGATTCTTTATGAACTTATGCATTCTAATTCAATTTTGTAATATTGGAAAATATACATACATGTACCTATAACTTAACAATATATTTTAGAATTATGGGAGAACCCATTATCTCTCATCAACCATTTTTATCAATTTTTATGTAATGTATTTATGTGTCCAAAAGTTTATTGTGATTTCCCATTCTGAAACAATTTTTTTTCCAATACCATACCTATTTTTCTATCAAGGGTATTTACTTTTATAAACATATACTTGTTTATTGGGTAATTATATTTAATTATTCTACACTCTTTAATTATTTAATAAATTATGATGATGAATGGACCCATATTTTATTATATATATGGCACACTTAAGCATGAGAATGAAATGAATATGATGGTTGCATCCAGATAGCACTCCAATGCATTGGGTAATGTTTAGTATCAAGATACATCATGTTGGTACAATTAGTGAACCTCAATCCTTTATGGTACTTTTTGACCATTATTTATTGTTGGATATATCCTTGACCTATGTTTATGATGCAACGTTTGTAGTTTTTTCCATATTTCACATGTTTCCATTACGATTACCATGTTATAGCTGGTCTCATTGTTGAGGTTTATGATTCCAACTCTTCTTATTCCCTTTTGAAAGACCTATTATACAACATATATCATATTCATCATGTTATTCCTTATTTATTCCCTTATTAGGCTATAAATATCAATTCCTTCGTATGTTTTCCCTCGGTTATCACATGTAGTTTTATGTTTTTTCAAATATTACAACCATTTCAAGGAAGTGTTCAATAGATTTTTTCATCCCAATTTATAAGTTGTTATATTATATAACTTATTCCCAATGATTCTAGACTTCTCGTTCTTTTGGGTTGTATTAAGTGTACTTTTATGTCATAAAATAAGAATTAATGTGAAATGAGGAGATAGTTTGTTATAATCGGGGAATGGATTGAAATATTAAAAGGGATTTACATTTACAGATAGTTGATGTGAGATCTATATAACAATATCTAATCCCTGCCTAGTATTGTAATAAATTCCACCATGTAAATGATTATAAGATTACCTATAATAATATTCCCACATATGATAATAGGATCATATTCTACCTCTATGGTTTCCATGATCATACCTATATGTGTATTCACGAATATTTTTTCAAAAGGTTGGGGATGAAGCCTCATTTTATTATTAAATCATATAAAAGACCTCTTTTAACATGGTAGAGGGAGACCCATTACATAGCTCGAAGGGCCAGTCGGCATGTATCCTATTACATGGCCTGTAGGCCCAAATTCTTGGCCCAGGGCCCATTCCATGAATAGTACTACTATAGTACCCATACAGTACCCGCCACTACTAGAGTACTGATACAGTAGTACTACAGTACCTACGCCCAATGGGTTTTGAACCCCCATTTTTCAGGTAGTATTATAGGGTTCTTACGACTAAGACAAACCCCAACAACATTCACGAATATAATTATGCCATGGTATCACAAATGTAATTTAATCGTTCTTGAAAACCTTTAATACATAAAATAATGAATTTACTATAATATCATAAATCATTATCAATTTTTTAGCATATATTAATTGTTCCTTTTATGAAATTATTTTTAGATTCCACCTCATTGGTGTTGGTGGAATAATTTTTATCTTTCTCTTATAGATATGGTTGTTTCTAATGTTGATTTTCCCCTAAGACCTATAGTTTAGTGCATTTAATTACGTAGTGACCTTTCTCCATATGTTGAATCATTGATCCATGTGTTGTTAGTGGATATGTTGCTTCCTTTCATCCATCATGTTTGTATGATTCTTCATCTCTAATAAATAATTATGGGTTTGGTGGCCTTCTATCTGAAACATGAAGCATTTTTTCATTCCATTTAAGAAATTATTGGGATGTTTCTTTCTACGTAAATGACTTGTGGATGGTTAGAACTTCATTATTCATTTTTTATTCAACACACCAACATAAAAATCTTATATTATATTCTTATATAATAATAAATTGTACCATTCCCCCATATTTTATCCCTAAATTCTGATCACATCATAATAATTCTTCAAAACACTTAATGTCTTGGATTTTAGGTGCCTTTAGATGATGATTGTTTAAACGATAATAGAAACTATAAATTTTTATCCAATTCATGATAAAAACCGAATAAGTGTCCTTTAATACATTTAGTATTTTCCCCATAATCCATTCTATATTCACACTACCATTCCATAGTTTGTATACAATCTTTATAGATAGTTATTTAAAAAGTTATAGGGAAATAAATTTTGAGATATATCTTCTTAATTTCATCCCACAAAATTTCATCTATTTCATCTAAGGGATTAATATTATTTATCAATTCTCACAATTTAACGTCTTATTTATCTTAATAACAGGAAAATATTGTAAATTTCTCCATCTCATAATAGTGGAGAATTAAAATGATCCTCTCCATTGAGTAAACCCACTATTCTGTGATAGGTGGATATGTATATTCACTAAAAATTAGTGGTGGTTTCATTATAATTGATTTGAATTCTAGTTAATTCCTCAATTATGAAGGAGGAAATTCTAGATGGTTCAATCTATTGTTCATATCCAAAAATAATTGGGTATGTACCTCAATAATATTTTTACCTCCATCACCCATAATATTGGGAGTATAATTTGGAAAATGATTTCATTATCCCTTACATGGCTTGTTGGTATAGTTTCTCTTTGCTCCAAACAGATTTCTTATTCAAAATAAAATTCCCCTTTGTGGCCTTTTTGTACTCCCCACACATGGAAACCCCCCTCCCCCATGAATAGGTCACTCCCCCAACGTAGCTCCCCATTCGGGGAAGGAGTTGTTGCCATATGAGATGGTAGTGCCCTAGAGGGATACTTTATACCAGTGATGGTCTTTCACGAGATTTATAAGAGATTCGTTCATGCATCATTTTTCCCACCCAGATGAGATAGAGTGACCCAGTAAGGCGGGTGGATCCTGGGGGAGATACTTTCCCCGAAAGTGGACTCCCATGATTCAAACCCTAAACCTCCCAAATAACTGTGTGGATGTGCCACTCTCATTCACCACTGCACCACCATCGAAGTGGCTTGGATCCAAAAATATTTAAATATATAAAAGGTATTAAAAAATAATCCAATATATAATGAGAAAATAATTTATTTACATGTGAAAATTATTTTTAAAATCAAATATATTGGGATCCCAATGTTTAGCATTACCTTATATATAATGATTCATCTTTGAAAAATTCAATTAATATTTTATGAGTTTAAAATAAATAATTAATTCTTCTATATATACTTGATAAATATTTATATAGAGTTAGGAATTAGTTTAAAATAAATCATTAGAGAAAATAAAACTACGTTTGTAGTAACACCTCTTTGTCATGCACCAGGTAATGGAAAAGTTAATAATAAATAAACCTTTTTCTGGTTACTACCCTTAGGTATATATATTCTACATCTAACCCAATTTTAGTATCTAATAATGGATTTCATTATCCATAAATAATTCACTCTAACAATTTACCAAAACACCAATTTGTTTTGCTGAAAACTCAAACATATTCTTAGGGTTTTCACTATATTTTTTTAGTCATAATTCCAAAATTTAAAAAACCATGCCCAAATACCAACTAGAGTTACCATAATTTATCATACCATATTATTATATCATTATATACTTAAAAACATTATAATAATACATTATAGGATTGAAAAGTTTAATATCATGGGAAAATTATGTTAATACATCACTTTAACATAATAGAAAATAAATATAATTAATTTACTTCATCATTTCCCTTATATAGATCGCATGTTATGATTAGTACATGTAATAATGTGGGGATATAAATCAAATAAATGAGTGATCTAGAAGCCTAGTATGAGTAGGAATAATAGGGAAGTAACATGACACCTAAAATAGTTTAAAAATGGGTGAATATAATCATCATCATTATTTAATAAGAAACAGTTTATTATCAAAATCATGTCCAGTTAATTTAAAAATATGGAATTGAATATGTCATGTGTATAATAATGAAATATAATAATATAGTGTACAAAAAATTAAAAAATTTAACAAATATAGCATCATTTTTATGAAAAACATTTCTATATAGGTCAAAATATTGTAAATATGAAAAAAAAACCTTGCATCGTGTTCATGTATAATAAACATAACCTCATGAGACATATCACATCAACTAATTAATTTTAGGTATATTAATTTCTGGTCACACAAATGACATCATAAAATGGTAATGATCATACATGCCACGTATAAGGAAACATTATAAAATTGTAGTCATGAAATAATCTTCTAGAAAAGAAAGGGTTTCAAAAAATATTTCAAAAAAATAAATTAATTATTAAAGTTTGGGTTCAAAAATTATTATCCTATATTATATTTTAGAATAAAATATAATCATTCATTAGTGTAAAAGAAACAACTCAAGGGAATTCAATGCGATCTTTTGAGAAATAATATCTCTTTGAAAATTTTATGAAATTGTCTTGAATTCACTTCTATATATTTGAACCCTTTAAAATCATAATCATAAAATGGAATGAATGTTTAAAATAATTAAATACCTTATAGGAATATCCATTCTGAAAATAATTTGATAGATAACAAAACCTAGAAATAAATTGTTGGGAAGGAAAATCCTCTTACCTTATATCTTGTTATTTTTCATCTTGTTTTCACAATATGTTTAACAAAATTATATTTATAAAACAATTAAATTTTAATTGAATTATATATATATATATATATTAATTTCACTATCGATCCATTATATTTAATATATTCTCTATTATAATCACATTATTAAACCCTAATTGTTTTGATGTCTTGTTTTCCTTAAATTTTATCATCTTTTATGGATTTTATTTTTTTTATTCATGTTCTTTTGTACATAACAAAAAAAATTACAAAATATTAACATTGAATTAATTATATAATTATATATTTTATATAATTCCTATAAACCATCCATGAAGGGTCAGATATTAATCGATTTGGTAATGTCCTCATAGGAGGTTAACCAACCGTTGATTGGGCCTTGTCAAAAGTAGTGGAAAGAGATGTATGACATATAAATATTTCATAAATAGAGTCATTTTACAAGGTTGACATCATTAATATAATTTTAAAATAATATAAAAATAGTTTTACAAGGTTTGGAATTGAAATAAAAAATAAAATGAGGAAGACAAGAGGAAAATTAGATGAAATGTTGATAAAACCATACAATCTTCTCGATGTTTCTTCTTCTCTATGACACTAAACTCTTTGAATTATTTGAGTCGCGTAAATACCAAAAATTCATAAGGAATCTGAGTGGATTTTGAGAGAAAATAAATCTAGATATTTATCTTTGGTACGTTTGATAGAATTTTTTTTCCAAAGGGATAGGGTTATTTACAAATGAAGAGAAAGGTATTTTGAACAAAAATACTGAATAAAATATAATTTCAATAGTAAAATTTTAATTGAAATATTCATTAAACATTATTTCATTCTTGAATAAAATAAAATTATTTTAGGATCTGTAATATATTCTGAAACCTAATTTATTAATTTATTAATAAAAGGATGTTGAAAAGTGAATAAATTTATTTTGATGGAATACATTACCTTTTATACAATGGAAGTCTCTTTTTATGTTTTTATTTTTTTAAATGACCCATTTATCTTATTAAATGTTTTTTTGGTTTATATACATGTTATAAAATTTAAATATATATTATAACCTCTTGGATTATGATATTAAAATACCTCGTTATTATAAATTGTTCTTTACTTATCATATAAAGATGAATCTATTTTAGAAAATTTATAAACCATTCTCCCTAAGAAAAATTCAACCTGATGATTTCAAAAAGTATTTTGGTTTTATGAAAATAATTTTCTTTTGTTAGAAATATTAAATAATAATATAAATTTTTTGTCACAAATAAATATTCATTAAAAAACGATTCAATAGTATCTTTAGTTTCTTTATTTTTAGGGAGGAAGACTACTATTAATATGAACTTGTTTTTTTACAAAAACATTTTTTACATGAAAAGAAAATTTTATATTGGTTAAATTATTATTCTAATATCAATATTAATATTTATAACTATCTGTATACTATTCTAATTATTAGGGTACTATTCTTAACGATCATATTATTATTCCGACAGTCATGTTACTATTCCTAATGGTCAGGTTACTATTACAATTGTCATATTACTTCCTATAAATACCTATTTATTATTTCATTCATCATTCATCATAATTAATCCCCATGTTTTATATTTTCCTTTTCAATAATGTCAATTAGATTTTATAATATTATTTATGTTTTCATTTTTTGTAGGTCTCATAATTCAAAGAGATTGCAATGAGTAAAAATTTCCCACTCAAATTTTTCCATTTTATATTTTTTGTTCCACTAAAATATTTTTCATTTTCAACGGTTCAATTGTTTACTGAGGTGATAATATCCACTATTCAAATAGAATATTGTCAATAATTTTTCTAATTGTAGTATGTATATAATAATATAAAATAAAATATTACACAAATTTTTTTAGAAAAAAAATACTTTATATGGTCTGGGTTTTTTTAGTTTAGGGTGAAATGTGAAGGAAATTATTTGTAACGCCCTGGACTAAGTGGCACTATATCTAGTGCCAAAATCCAGTTTTCAACAGAACCTCCAATGTGCCTCCTCGTACTTCCATGGCAGCCCACTAACAGTGATGAACTAATGGTATGTGTTGAGAGGAAATACCCGATTTACTAGAGTATTCCAACTACATAAATTAAAATAAATATCAACATGAAATAATAATCCTTAGAAATTCATAACATACCACATTTCCAAATAAAGAAAGCCCTCACAAAACAATACAATAAAATATTTCATTCCTTGAATTTCTTTTGTGATGATGGTAAATGGAAATAAAGGCACACTAATGACCTCCCATGTCAAGTACTCTTAACAAGACTTGTCCCCTAATCCATGATCCAACCCGTATCAGACATCTACTATTGGTTTATTTCTATTATCAAGTCATGTAGTAATAAATTCTAAATGGGAACCCAACTGCTACCCAGGAATGGTGTTAATATAACTCTTTAATCCATAATATTGTTTCCAAAAAAACTATCCATTCAAATAAAATTGAATGAAAATAGAAATAATAATAAACAATAAATTGAAAATATTCAAGTTTCCTACTAACAATTATTCATTATAATCGTGTTCCTTGGGTTTCACCAAGACACCCAACTAATAAACCAACATCAACCCTCTCTAGAAGAATAAACTATACAAAAATGGTTCTTACGTGTAACATATCATGTTAATTCATTTATATATTTAATTTAACAATGTATCATGGAGCATTGGTAAAGGTATCAGTCTCATGTCCATGATTTAAGAGCCTGGAGGATTATTCTAAAATTGAATACCATAAAATAATTTAGTGGATCCTAGAAAATCATTTTATCTCAACCTATGATAAAGGATACCCAATCAAACATCCTAGAAATACCATTTATCATTCATTATAGGGTTCACCAACCATGTCCTTTTTAACTAATAATATCAACAATGGATAGCCTCTTCATTTATCACATTACCAAGGTTCGTTACCTTAGAATGATAAACAATAATTCCATTGATTTAATCACATGAATCCTTAAATTCATAAATTAATGTCTCAATTTCCATATATAAGGTAGTAAAACTCCCCTTTGGTGGCCCTTTATATTCAGTCTAATCATCGACAATGGATCCAATGAGGATTGTGAGGTGTTAAACACTCAAATTACACACACATTCTATCATTTCATTCTAATGTCTCAAATTTTTAAACCTATTGAATAAAATTAAAAATACATACATGTGAATAAACATCTTGGTTACAGAATATAACTATTAAAACACTTACCTCATGTTTTGAAACTGAATGCTCGATCAAACATGAACCTTGATTCCAAATCAAACTACCTTAAAATACAAAATAAATAACCTAATGAAAAATAAAGGGTATTTGGATTAAAAATATTAATAATTGTTATACTATGCCTCTAATTAAAAATCATAGAATGGAGAGTGTTATATTCTCTTTGAAATTTGATTCCCACCCAATGATACTTCAATAGATGCCAAATCGATGAAAATGATCCTTGGAAGAGGGGGAGATCCCAATTAGTCATTATAGAAGTAGGAATTGAAGGAGGTAACAAATAAGGTGATATATCAATGATCCCAATAGTTAAAATTATTAATTCCAACTTTTAATGAGGTTTGTGGTTTGACTGCATTGTTGGACAAACCATGCACCAAATATTCTCCACCCACTATCTAAGAGGGGTCCTAGGTTGCATGATTTCCTAGGGATCCTGCATAGATTTCCATACCATATGGGGATTATACATTTGGATCTATCTGAAACCATATAGATTCCAAGTTCCCTTTGCATGGTTTCCTATTAGTTTACACTCCCCCTTACAGGCGGCAAGGTTAATGTGTACAGTTATTACTAACCATTCACAATGCATTAAATAGCCTCATTTATTTCTTATTTCATTTTGAAACTCTTATGACTCTCTTGAGTTTCTTCATATTCTTAGACAAAATCTCATAAACCATTTTATTGTTAGATAACTAAAATTTTAAAAATAAATCTATCTACTATAATGGTCATGATCTTATAAACTCCCCTCTATATAATATCTCACCCTCATATTGTAATCTAAATCATTTTTATGCCTCCAAGGTATAAATGTCACAATACTGGGATTTCATATTTTCCTCTATCTTACGTGTTTCCTACAAATTGTTTCTATTCTTCCACATCCCATTGAGCAATGGTAAAGTCCTACCCCCAAAACATTATCACTACAAGCTATACTGTGAACCAGATTCTCGTCAAAGGAAACATGAGTCCTAGGATCCACATCATCAATATCTATAAAATAATAAGGGTCCGAGTGATACTACTTATGTTATGAAACATGAAAAAAATTGTTTATGACTCTATACCATTTTGGACGTGCCAATTTGTATGCAATTATCCCAATCCTCTGCACAATCTCAAACAGCCCCACATATCTCAGAGCAAAATTTCCCAGTTTTTTAATCTAATGATGACCCAATAAACGAGACACCTAATAAACACATGGTCAGACACCATAAACTCTAGAGGTCGATGAAATCAACTAGCTTATAACTTCTATTTTCCTTGAGACTTATCCATACAATTAAAAATTAACTGATCTTGTTCTCATGTCTCCTACAAAAGACTTAGTCCTATGAACTCTACTTCCCCAATATCCTTATAAAATAATAGAGATCAACATTTAATACCATATATATCATCATATGATAAAATATATATATTCACATTATATATTTTTTAAAAATTTGAATTCAATGAGTTCTAGTTGTTTCTCTAAAGATCCTTAACATCTATAACATATTCCCACAAAATTTACTATAACTCCAGGGTAGTATGTTCCGATTTAACATTTGTTTGTGAGTGAGAATCCATACTCAAAAATGAATGAGTAAACAGTTCCTTCTACCATAATTTTTAGAAGAAAAAAAATTAAAACACATATTATGATCCGAAAAAACACTCTGATGACCCCGTGTAAAAATACTATATATTGAAACTATATGACACCCAACTAGTCAATGGTGAAAGTTTCTCATTTTGATAAGAAGAGTTATACTTTGAAAAACTATTTCATAATTACCCATATCACATTATAATTATTCGGTGGGCTCTTCAAATCCTTGGGATCATCATCCCATATTCACTCGGGAGTGGGAAACAACTATAAAAACCACCGGGTCACTAATACTCTACCCTCACCTACTAAAAACTATATCATAGTGTCATGAAACCTATAATATACGTTTTAATTTTCCACAAAAAATGTTTTTATAATTATCAGTACTTATTTTAGTCAAATGAGGGTGCACTAACAATTTTTAACCATGACACATCTGCATTTTATCTTCTCGTATACAATTAGCTACGACAACATTGACTTGAAGGTGAATAATATCATCATCATAAATAGTCCAATGAGAAGGTATATCCCTACCATATAAACTATCACTCATAACTATAAATTATAAATCCTAATTTATCCTCCTCTAATCAAAATCATAAAATAGATTAATCAGAATAAAATGATATCATTTTCATTATCTCATACTCTTCCTGGTCTCCTTAATGATACTCTATAAACAAATCCATCACCCTCCACTTAGAACTAGACACTAAAACTCCTTCAGTCTGCACCATTCTTCTCCAAACATTTAATTTTATTTCCTTTCTCATTCATATAAGTTAAATAAAATTCAAAGGACTACATGTACTCAACTCATATTAGCTTTCGAATATTCTTATCACGCAGGTAACATATGTACATATAGATTTTATGGTCACTATAAACAACCAACCTCTCACTATAACCACCTGGATTTTTACTACACACTTAAACATGATTTGTTACATAAATAATTCTCTTGATTCAAAATAGAAGATCAAGGGGTTTAGTGTATTTGGGGATTAGGAACATTACATAACAACTTAAAACATAAAACTCAACATCATTTTGAAAACATGTTTTATATGAGCACTACAATCCCTCGTAATTAGCATTGAATAGGATAACCTAAGAACATGAATAAGAAATGGGTGATCTATAAATCCCAGTAAAAGAGTAAACAAATAATAACATGTAGATTGCAATACATGTCAGTCAATAATAATATCAATTGAGCACAAGAGAAAATTAAACATAAAGGCATTATATATCATGATTATCATCACATGGAAATGTGGCAACAACAATTAACTTGATATTAGCATGATCCAAGGCTCATTGAACATGGAACATGAGTAAACCCTCACTGAAATTGAATACGCATGATTAAACCCTCATTGCACTTTACATATAATGATACTAATATTTACCTCATGCATTGGAGTGCTATCACGATGCACCCTTGTTAAAAATTTCTTGTCATGTATAAGTGTGCCACATGGATCATATAACATGGAATCAGTCAAAATCATAAGTTTTATCATGATTAAGAAATTTTTAATAAATATGTGAATGTACCATTAAATATGTATATGTTCATAAATGTAACGACCCAATGTTTTTCAATAGAAAATTCCTTTCTTATACTAATGTCATAAAAACACAAAATAATGAACTACTGAGTGATAAGTGACCTTTAAACATAATTTTGTCACCCCTATGGTCGGAATTTTAATGATCCGACATACACGGTTGTGTTCAAGATTGTTTTAGAGTCTAATGGAAAAAAAATATTTTTTGGTGAATAGTAACCTACCCTTATGAATAGTAACCTACCCTTATGAATAGTAATATGACCCTTATGAATATTAAATAAGAGTAACATTACCTATGAATAATAAAATAAAATTTAGACATCATAGAAAGTGATAATTTGACCTTAGTAAACGTTTTTGGTATTTTATAAGTCATAAATAATTAATTATAATTAATTAATTAATTTAAATGAATATTTTTTTCCTGAAATATATTCTTAAATTATTGAATCAATGTCTAATAGTTTTTAGATAATTTTATAAGACCCTATGTAATTTTTGAAAGAATTATAAAATCAGTTTTAATCTTTAAACTGTTTTTTATATAAATTATGATTTTAATTAAATATTAAATTAATAATATTTGAAAATTATTTTTGAAAAATGGACTTCATTTTTGGATTCTACACATTGAAAAATGGTTGGGGTAAATTTTTGGGAATTTTCTGAGATACTTGAATTTTTTATGAATAGTGGAATCTGATAATTCACAATAAAAGCTAAATAATGTATTAATTGAGTCATCGATGATGTTCTGCTGATGTAAGCCCACTTGGTTAGGTATTAAATTATAAAATTACTATTATTGTTCATCCAAGACTCACTATTCCTTGTCTTTGGTGTAATTAATAAACTAATCAATTTTATATTAAGGAAACCCCTCTCCCCTCCACTATAAAAGCCACCCTTCACTCCCTCTTTTCCTCACAGCTCTCAAGCTCCAATACTTCTCTAAACTCTGTCCAAAAACCTTCCCTAGCCTCTCCCCTACGTCCAAGAGCTCCTGGTCACATCAAAAGACCAAGCATAGGCCTTTAAGGAGGTTCTTAAGAGGAGGATTCTAAAGGTAATTTCTCTCCCTCTTCTCCTTTAATTTCCTTTCAAGTTCAAGTTCCTTTATTGATCTCTCCCTACCTATCTTCATACAAACTGTATTCTAACTCCATTATTATACATATAATGTATTCTTATGATTTTAATGGTATATTATATCACCCCACACCGTTTCCCTCTTCCTTTTATTTTATTAAAAAGAACGTTGTTCATGTGGTGATAATTTATCACCTTCAAAAACAACAAGCTCTCTTCTTCCATTTCTACCTTCAATATGGTCATGAAACCATTTTTTTGGTCTAACCAGAATATTTTATTTGTATTATGTTCTATTTTAAGTTCTTTAAATAACCTATGGCCATATTACTAAGTGAAAAGTTAAAACGAGTTCATTGTGATCCACAAACCACTCAAATAAACCCAAATAATCTTCATTTAATTCTTATCTAATTATTCGTCCACATGGATCTAATATAACTCATTATAAAATCACTAAAGCTTCTGTAATATCATTAATAAAATGTAATATCAGTTCTGGATGTTTACCCATGATCTACCCAAACATCAAATTAAGAATACAAGTGGACCGCTCAAGAAAACCATGAAAACGAACATCCCCGATCTATGTTTTTAAACTCTATAAGTCATCCAAAGGAACATAATATAATCATAATGAACCCTATTAATGTATAAAAGGTTCTATAATTTCTAATTAATTAATATAATGTCATTATACAGGACATTAAAGAGAAGGAGCCATTCGAGTACAAGGTAAGGGGAAATCTCGAACCCAATTTTCTTCCTTCGGGTTCTCCCTCTTTCACTCCATTTTTGAAATGGTTACTCCTCAAAGATCATTTGTTCATAATTTCCTTTACTTTTCTAGGATATACATGTTTGTCACTGGTTTTTATGTCCATCATAATGTTTTCCAAAAGAAATCTTCTTTCAAGGTCTCACATTTTACCTCTCATTCAAGGTTGATGGTTCTTGTATCAAGTATGATGTTCCCTCTTTATTTTGGGAACCCAAAGCTTATGAATGTGTTATTATGAGATGAAACTAATTCCTTTCCATGGGTTATTTATGTACATGTTTGATATGTGTTCTATGGGGAAATCATGATAATGATAATGTTATGATGTGACGGGTGCGCCCGGAATTATATAGCGCAATATGAATGTTTAAATGTGACGGGTGCGCCCGGAATTATATAGCGCTCCAATGAATTAGGTAAAGTGATGAATCTCATGAGTAAATTTGAAATGATGTGTGAACATGATGCTAGATTTGTTCACAAGTATGTGTGGTAGTTAACCACTAAGACATGATGTTTCATTTTTATGCATTGCCACATTTCAAGTTTATTATTTCTGCTCATCTCATGTTCATGATCTTCTACCTATGTCATGATTATGCTCACCCCATGCTATATTGTTCGTATCAATCATCTTACTGGACTTTTAGCTCACCCCTTTTGATGTATATCCTCAGGTGGCTGTATGTACTAAGGAGAGGAAAAGTGCCACTAAGAAGCTAGTGAAGAAGAAATTAAATAAATGTTTATGGTTGATGTTGTATTTGTTATGTGTGGTCATAGTTTTCCCAAGACACTAAACCTTTGGATCCTCCAAGTGTAATAATATTGTGTTGTTTTTCTTTGTAATGATGTTATAGTAATGTAAGAAAGGGCTGGGTCGCTATAGTTGGTATCAGAGGAAAGGTTTAGTAAATTTGGGGATTAGGATTAGTGAACCCTAGAGAAAACCTACAACTTGAGACTAAGTACAAATATGCACACAAGGATATTTACCTAGGGATCCCATATGTTTTGTTTTTGGTATAATTGTTTAAATGGATAAGTTATTCATGAATTGTTACTTATGTTTTGTTCTAACCTTTTCTATTTTAGAAAATCGTGGGAACCAGGAGAAATCAGGCCAACAACTCTTGCGAGGACCAATGCAACGATTGCCCGAACAACATCCCCAATGATTTGGGAGGTGGAGTTAAAAAATTCATGGCGATGCTTACCCAAATATCTCGGGTTATGAAAAATAACCATAATAATGGGGAACATCCTCCTTCACCAATGAGGGAGCAACTAGCTATCGAATGTTTTGTGCGGAAATGACCTCCGACGTTTTGTGGATCTTCTGATCCACTAGTTACGGAACAATGGGTCAACTCCATGGAGAAGATATTTTCTGTTCTTCATTGTTCTGAGACGGAGAAGGTGATTCTATCCATTTATCGTCTAGATGGAGAAGCTGATAAATTGTGGGCTTTGATTAAGAACACCAAGCCAAGGGGGGAAATTGAAGAGATGGAATGGGAAGACTTTTAGATAATGTTTCTTAATAACTACTTCCAAAGAACTCTTCGCACGAAGATGGAGAGAGAATTTATAGAGACGAAGCAAAAAGAAGAATAATCAGTCACAACCTATGAAGCAAATTTCACAAGGCTCGCAAGGTATGCTTTGGGTTTTGTTATCAACAATGATATAAAAATTGATAAATTCTTTAGTGGATTAAAACCACATCTTCGAAAGGCTCTTGCAATTCGAGACTTTGGGAGTTATGAAGAAGTTGTTCAGTGTGCTCTCAAAGTGGAGATGGAGTTGGGAGAATTGTCCCATGGCTATGGTGATAAGAAAAGAAAGATGAATTTTCAAGCTGGTGGATCTAGTGACAATGGTGGGAAGAAAAATCGACCCACATGCCAAAAATGTGGGAAGTTGAACCATGGGAACTGCCTGAAAGGTACGGAGAAATGCTTTAAGTGTGGGAAGGAATGACACCAAGCTCACGAGTGTCGAAAAGACATGAAAATGAAGGATAATGTAGCTGATGAAAGGACAGAACCACTTGTGGTTCAATGCTACACCTGTAGGGAGCTAGGGCACTATTCAAACTAGTGCACTAAACCTCAAGCTCTCGAGGGTAATCAGCGCCAACAACCACCAAAGCCAAAGAAACAAGGGAAGGCTTATGCCATCACTACTACGGAGGTGGAACATGATTATGAAGTTGTACAAGGTACACTTACTATTCACTCAAGAATGGAAAAAGTCTTATTTGATTCTCGTTCTACGCATTCCTTTATATCATGCAAGTTTGCTAGAACTATAGAATTGAACACCCAAAACCTTGAAGTAGAGATATCTGTAAAAACACCAAGTGATGCAATCATTGCAAACAAAGTGTTTTATTATTCTCCTGTTGACGTATGTGGGATGATTCTTCTGGAAAATCTCGTAATACTTCCCTTGGTGGAATTCGACGCTATAATGGGAATGGATTGGCTCTCTTTATATGGAGCACATATCAACTATCGAGAAAAGGAAATATATTTTAATATTCCGAACCATCCCATTCTCCTCTACAAATTCAAGGAAGATCATGAATATCCTTTGAAAAATCCTTCAATGGTGTGGGTGTTGATTCCCTAAGAAGAAGCATACCTCGCCCAACTGGTTGAGTCGAAGGAAAGTGCCAACCTTGAGGAAATGCCCATCGTGAGGGAATACAGTGATGTATTTCCTCAAGAGTTACCCGGAATTCCCCCGAATCGTGAGGTAGAGTTCTCAATTGTACTCATACCCGGAGCTACTCCTATCTCGAAGTGCCCCTATAGGATGGCTCCTATCGAACTAGAGGAGTTAAAGAAGTAGCTACAAGTGCATCTGGACAAAGGGTTCATACGCCCTAGTGCATCACTTTGGGGTGCGCTAGTTCTCTTTGTAAGGAAGAAGGATGGAACCATGCAACTTTGTATCGATTATCGGGAACTCAACAAGATCACCATAAAGAACAAGTATCCTCTCCAAAGGATTGATGACTTGTTCGACCAGTTAAGAGGATCTCAATACTTCTCAAAGGTGGATCTTCGTTCTGGATATCATCAAGTAAAGGTGAAGCAGGAAGATATTCAGAAGACTGCCTTCCGTACAAGGTATAGTCACTATGAGTTTTTGGTGATTCCCTTCGGACTTACTAATGCCCCTGAAATCTTCATGGATTTGATGAATAGAGTCTTTAGACATTACCTTGACAAATTTCTTGTAGTGTTTATCGATGATATTCTCATATACTCCAAGAGAAAGGAGGAACATGAAGAACATCTAAGACTTGTGTTGGAGACATTGAGAAAGGAGAAGTTGTACGCGAAGTTCAACAAGTGTGACTTTTGGATGAATCAAGTCGCGTTCTTGGGACATGTGATCACAAGTGATGGAATTTTTGTGGACCATTCAAAGACCAAGGCGATTGAGGAATGGCCCAGGCCCTCTACTATCACATAAATCCATAGTTTTCTTGGATTAGCTTGGTACTATCGACGTTTTGTGAGAAACTTCTCAAGATTTTCGAGCCCGCTAACTAAGTTAACAAGGAAAGGGGTAAAGTATGTCTGGATAGATGAATGTGAGGGAAGCTTCAAGGAGCTAAAGAGAAGGCTGATCACTGCACCTGTACTCACACTACCGAAAATTGGAGAATGTTTTGTGATATACAGTGATGCTTCAAAGAAAGGCTTGGGTTGTGTACTCATGGACAATGATAATGTGATAGCCTACGCCTCACGACAGTTGAAGATCCATGAGCAGAACTACCCGGTGCTTGATCTAGAGTTGGTAGCCGTGATTTTTGCCTTGAAAATCTGGCGGCACTACCTTTATGGTGAGAAGTGTGACATATACACCGACCACAAGAGCCTAAAGTATATATTCACACAAAAGGATCTCAACATGCGTCAAAGGAGATGGTTAGAGCTAATCAAGGATTACAATTGATCTATTCACTATCATCCTGGAAAGGCAAACAAGGTAGCTGATGCTCTAAGTAGAAAAAAACCTGCTACTCTATCCATGTTGGGGATTGAGAAAGTCCCTATCTTCTTGGATATGCAAAGGATGGATTTGGGAATCGTAAGGGCAAGGGATACATCCTACCTTGCCCAAATGATTGTGCAACCATCCATCCAACAGAAGATTAAGGAAGCACAAAGGGATGATGTAGAGATACAAAAGAGGGTGAATGCAGTAAAGGAAGGGAAGCTGCAAGAGTTCCATATCGACAATGATGGTGTGATTCGGTTTGGAACACGGATTTTTGTGCCTTCATCACCAGGGATAAAGAAGGAGCTATTGGATAATGCACATAGCACAACATTCTCTATCCATCTTGGAAGTACCAAGATGTATCGTGATCTCCGAGAACACTTCTGGTGGGATAACATGAAGAAGGAGATTGCGAAATATATATCAAGGTGCTTGGTATGTCAGCAAGTTAAATCTGAGCGACAAAATTACAATGGTATGATGCATCCATTGCCTATACCTATGTGGAAATGGGAAAATGTTACTATGGACTTTGTCACGGGTCTCCCGAAGACGTCAAATGGGAATAATCTGATATGGGTTGTGTTTGACTAGCTCACCAAGACTGCCCATTTTATCGCAATTCGGGAAGACCTATCTCTTGAACAAATTGAAAGGATATATGTGAAGGAAGTGGTGAGACAGCATGATGTTCCACTCTCAATTGTCTCTGACCGTGATCTAAGGTTCACATCTAAGTTCTGGAGGATCCTTCAACATGCTTTGCGTACTGAATTAAATTTCAGCATGGCCTATCACCCCCAAACCGATGGCCAGTCTAAAAGGACTATTCATACGCTCGAAGATATGCTAAGAGAATTCTCTCTAGAATTAAAAGGTGGATGGGATCAGCACCTCCCATTGGTTGAGTTCTCATACAACAATAGCTTCCACTTGAGTATTCAGATGTCTCCTTATGAAGCTCTTTATGGGAAGCGATGTAGAACTCCAACCTGTTGGGATGAAGTTGGAGAAAGAAAGCTACTTGGACCCAATCTTGTGCAAGAGATGACAGAGAAGGTTCAAGTCATCCAGAAACACATCAATGCTGCTCAAAGTCGACAAAAGAGCTATGCTGACAACCGTCGAAGGGACTTGGAGTTCGACGTTGGAGATAAAGTCTTCCTTCGAATATCTCCATGGAAGAGAGTCATGAGATTCGGGAAGAAAGGGAAGCCAATCCCATGGTAAATTAGCCCCTTTGAGATCCTTGAAAATATAGGAGCAGTGTCCTATCATCTGAAACCTCCAACGAATGTGGCTCAAGTTCATGATGTGTTTCATGTATCACTACTGAGGAAGTACGTACCAGACCCTTCACATGTACTAAACTCAGAGGTGGTACAGCTGGAGTATGATCTGTCCTATGAGGAGCAGCCGGTAAAAATTCTAGACCGAAGTGATAAGGTTCTACGCAACAAGACAACCCGCCTTGTCAAAGTGTTGTGGAGGAACCACATGTTTGAGGAAGCAACTTGGGAACCAGAATATGAAATCAAGGAGAAGTACCCTCACCTGTTTCTGTAATGTGAAATTTTGGGGGCGAAATTTCTTAAGGGGGAATAATGTAATGACCCAAAGTTTTTCAATGGAAAATTTCTTTCTTATAATAATGTCATAAAAAATACAAAATAATGAACTACTAAGTGATAAGTGACCTTTAAACATAATTTTGTCACCCCTATGGTTGGAATTTTAATGATCCGACATACACGGTTGTGTTCAAGATTGTTTTTGGAGTATAGTGAAACAAAAATAATTTTTGTTGAATAGAAACCTACCCTTATGAATAGTAATATGACCCTTATGAATAGTAAATAAGATTAACATTACCTCTGAATAATAAAATAAAGTTTAGACATCATAGAAAGTGATAATATGACCTTAGTAAACGTTTTTGGTATTTTATCAGTCATAAATAATTAATTATAATTAATTAATTAGTTAAAATGAATATTTATTTTCCTGAAATATATTCTTAAATTATTTATTCAATGTATAATAGTTTTTAGATAATTTTATAAGACCCTACATAATTTTTTAAAAGAATTATAAAATCAGTTTTAATCTTAAAACTGTTTTTTTATGTAAATTATGATTTAATTAAATATTAAATTAATAATATATAGAAACTTATTTTTGAAAAATGGACTTCATTTTTGGATTCTACACATAGAAAAATGGTTGGGGTAAATTTTTGGGAATTTTCTGAGATACTTGAATTTCGGATGAATAGCAGAATCCGATAATTCACAATAAAAGCTAAATAATGTATTAATTGAGTCATCGATGATTTTCTTCTGATGTAATACCACTTTTTTGGGGATTACATTATAAAATTACTATTATTGGTCATCCATGACTCACTATGCTTTGTCTTTGGTGAAATTAATAAACTAATCAATTTTATATTAAGGAAACCCCTCTCCCCTCCACTATAAAAGCCACCCTTCACTCCCTCTTTTCCTCACACCTATAAAGCTCCAAGACTTCTCTAAACTCTGCCCAAACACCTTCCCTAGCCTCTCCCCCACGTCCCAGAGCTCCTGGTCTCATCAAAAGACCAAGCATAGGCCTTTAAGGAGGTTCTTAAGAGGAGGATTCTAAAGGTAATTTCTCTCCCTCTTCTCCTTTAATTTCCTTTCAAGTTCAAGTTCCTTTATTGATCTCTCCCTACATATCTTCATCCAAACTGTTTTGTAACACCATTATTATACATATAATGTAATCTTATTATTATAATGGTATGTTATATCACCCTACACCCTTTCCCTCTTCCTTTTATTTTATTAAAGAGAACATTGTTCATGTGGTGATAATTTATCACCTTCAAAAACAACATGCCATCTTCTTCCATTTCTACCTTCAATCTGGTCATGAAACCATTTTTATGGTTGAACCAGAATATGTTATATGTATTATGTTCTATTTTAAGTTCTGGAAATAGCCTATGGCTATATTACTAAGTGAAAAGTTAAAATGAGTTCGTTGTGATCCCAAAACCGCTCAAATAGACCCAAATAATCTTCATTTAATTATTATCTAATTATTCATCCACATGGATCTAATATAACTCATTATAAAATCATTAAAGCTTCTATAATATCATTAATAACATGTAATATCAGTTCGGGATGTTTACCCATGATCTACCCAAACATCAAATTAAGAATACAAGTGGACCGCTCAAGAAAACCATGAAAACAAACATCCCCGATCAATGTTTTTAAACTCTATAAGTCATCCAAAGTAACATAATATAATCAGAATGAACCCTATTAATGTATAAAAGGTTCTGGAATTTCTAATTAAAGAATATAATCTCATTATACAGGACATTAAAGAGAAGGAGGCATTCGAGTACAAGGTAAGGGGAAATCTCAAACCCAATTTTCTTCCTTCGGGTTCTCCCTCTTTCACTACATTTTTGATATGGTTACTCCTCAAAGATCATTTTTTCATCATTTCCTTTACTTTTATGGGATATAAATGTTTTTCACTGGTTTTTATGTCCATCAAAATTTTTTCCAAAAGAACTCTTCTTTCATGATCTCACATTTTACCTCTCATTCAAGGTTGATGGTTCTTGTATCAAGTATGTTGTTCCCTCTTTATTTTGGGAATCCAAAGCTTATGAATGTGTTATTATGAGATGAAAATCATTCCTTTCCATGGGTTATTTATGTACATGTTTGATATGTGTTATATGTGGCAATCATGATAATGATAATGCTATGATGTGACGGGTGCACCCGGAATTATATAGCGCTCCAATGCATTGGGTAAAGTGATGAATCTCATGAGTAAATGTGAAATGATGTGTGAACATTATGCTAGCTTTGTTCACAAGTATGTGTGGTAGTTAACCACTAAGACATGATGTTTCATTTTTATGAATTGCCACATTTCATGTTTATTATTTATGCTCCTCTCATGTTCATGATCTTCTTCCTATGTCATTATTATGCTCACCCCGTGCTATATTGTTCTTATCTATCCTCTTACTAGGATTTTAGCTCACCCCTTTTGATGTATATCCTTAGGTGGCTACATTTACTAAGGAGAGGACAAGTTCGACTAAGATGCTAGTGAAGAAGAAATTAAATAAATGTTTATGGTTGATGTTGTATTTGTTATGTGTGGTCCTAGTTTTCCCAAGACACTAAACCTTTGGATCATCCATGTGTAATAATATTATGTTTTTTATCTTTGTAATGATGTAATAGTAATTTAAGAAAAGGCCAGGTCGCTATAATAAAGGTGAATACCCTTGATAGAGGCATGGGTATGGTATTCACTCTACAATGATATTGGTTAGGAAAAATGCAATGCAATTTTGGAAGCATAACGACATAAGATAAGAATTCATAAAAATAGTTGATGAGATTGAAATGGGTGTCCCGTAATATATACATGAAATATATAGTAAGGGGTCATATAGATACATGTAACCACAAATATAAGGGAATTTAGATACATAATACAAAATAATTTCTTGAGTGTAAATGAGGAAAGAGAAATTCATTACAGAATTTCAGCATGGTAACATGTGTACATGGGAGACATTAATGAGAGATAAAGTGGATATATAATTATTAAAACATGAATAAGGAAGTATTGGGGAGGAGGAAATCATACCCCAACATTTATAATTTAAAACAAAACAGCTTACCAATATAAGGAAACTTTGACATAAATAAGGAAAGTGAGAATCCCTTACAAAAATTCAGCATAGTAACAACATATGTAACGTATAAAATAAGGTAGGATAAATATTTATTCCTTAAAATAACATTAAATGTAACTTAAAAGAATGATTATAAAATAATAAAATTATAACAATTCATAATTATAAGAACTACTTTCAAATAAGATGCTTGAATTTTAAAGTAGAGGAAAGTGAGGATCTCTTTCTTGGAAGTGTGATCTCAAAGGCTTGTGATGGGCTTGAGATATACTTATTGGGAGCTTGGGGCGCCATGGGAGGATTCTATAGAGAGGGGGGAAGATGTTGGACAATCTCCAATGGCTTTGAGTGAAGATAAAATAGGATCATGGGTGGGTTTATATAGGAAATGAGAGGGAATTATTTATTATTTAGGTTTGGGACACCACACATTAAAATAATCAAAACCACAAACCATGCCATGGTTTATCCCCATGTTTTTTCACAAATGGGAGTGGAAAATAAAATTTTAAAATTACAATGGCCCAACTTCTTAAAATAATAGGGTTGCTTATGTGGAGGTGAGTCACACTCTCAAGGAAATTAATTTGAAAAGTTAAAATGATTTTTAAGTCTTGAGGGGTCCACTAAAGCTTTGTAAAATAAATAAAACAAACATAAAATAACATTATTTTAATGTTAAGACATATATTGTCCGAAAATATTGTTTATACCATTTTCTTACATTAGTATTGGGTCATTATGATGTCATAAACCACATTATATATTTAAATAGTATTTAAATTTAACCCCAAAATTCGACTATCTAAAAAAATTATGACAAATTCACCATTGGATAATTATGATGTTCTGATTCCAAATATAATATTCATTTTTCCCAGATAATTTTTTAAATACTTTAATTTTTACATTTAATATAAAAACCAATATTTATCGAAAATTCATGGGTTTTGACAAAAATAGCTTTTAGAATTAAATAAAAATTACAATTGTATTCATAAAGATTATAATATCATTTATACATAATAAAAAGTAATTTATTAATAATAATAGTTTGTTAAAATATTATTTAATTAAAAAATCAATTAATTTATCATATATATTTTTTAGTTGAACATTTACAAAAGAATACTATTCGTTCTTTAAAAACTATTTATAATGTAACAATAATAAAATAAAAGTATATTATTTATTATATACAAAAATAATGTACATAATCATAATGCTAGGGTTCTGTTACATAACACATTAAAACACCCGCATAAGCCCTTTGGGTAAGGTGCACGATGATGACAGACTCTTGGGGTGTCACGGATAACATCGTACAAGTGCTAATCTCTATCAACTTAAAATTCTCTTGTAGGCAGATCTACTCAAGCATAACATATTCCAGATCAGCTTGGGATTGGTCAATAGAGAAGCCCAATGATGCCACCTCCTTTATGAGCTCTGAAAAATGGGCTTCATACGGGGAAAGTCTACTGGATGTGTCTATCACTTTCTTTGTATATGTAAATTGGATTTATTAAAGCCCTATACTTATACAAATCATGTGATCAATGATCAATGGCTATTTTATAAATGGTAACAATTCATAATGGTATTTTAAAATCCAGAACATAAAACCAAATAATTTCATACATTTTACCTATCCTTAAGAAAACATTTAAATGGACGAAGAGAAATTTTCATTAATGAATTTTTGGGTCGTTACAAACTTCCCCCTTAAGAAATTTCTCCTTAGAAAATTTCTTTTCCCGCATTAAAACAGATGTGGGTAACTATACTTCATCAAATCTTCTAATTCCCATGGCACTTCTTCAATCTTCTAGTTTTGCCACAACACCTCGACGAGGGGAATTGTCTTATTTTGTAGAACTTTTTCTCTACGATATAAGATCCTCACTGGTTTATCCTTGTAAGAAAGATAATCTTCTAGTTGTACTACTACTGAAGAGAGTGAATGTGAAGGGTCTAGTATTGTCACGACCCTCCTCGGGGCCTATGCCGTGACTACCCCAAGCCCGCCTTCTATAGGCCAGGGGCTGGCAACTAGCACCAAGGCGTAATTACCGGTAAAAAGGGGAGGCATTGCCTTTGTAAAGTAAACAAACACCACAGAGAAAGCAAGAAGAAGTAAATACTAAGTAAAAACTGGGTACAACAGTAAGTGCTGAAAAGTAAGTGGGCCAGAATACAAACCCAAACTGAAAGTAATGTACAACTGAAAAAGGGAGTACAACAACTAAAAAGTAAAACCACAGCCTCGAGCCGTCCACTGGAAGTCCCACATGAAGGGTGGGTACAGATAGCCTCCACAGCTCCTCGGGTCCAGTCGTCCTCTCCGAGTACGTCCCGCCCAGTGGTCCTCCTCCAGGTATCGACCTGCTCTGCAAGCCCCAACCACGATCAACGCTGTCCATCGTCTGCAACCAACACAATGTAGTGCGGGCATAGCCCATGCAGGGGTGAGTATAAGCTACTTAGTAGGGATCTCAAGACCCCCAAAGGTCTCCCAAAATCCACAAAGGATAATCCACAAAAAAAATATATAATCACGAAGTAACATCTGACACTACTTAGGTATATTCCCACACATATACCTATGTTATCAATTCCAGTTCAGCTCCAACATCCGAGCCCATGTACAACCCAGTCCACACATGAAAGCATAATGTAATCCACACAGGATATCAAGTCAATATTATCGAAGATAAGGATTTAAAGTCAAGATTCAGCTCACACATGTATACTTCTTTGTAAGATGATAGAGATGACCAGATGTAGCCACTGATTCATCTAAGCCTTAGGACACACACATGATCGATAGGTACTAACCCCCGCAATGAAACACAAAGGATCGATAGGTAACAAACCCCTGCAAATACCCACAAAGGATCGATAGGTAACTAACCCCCGCAATTACCCACATAGGATCAGACCCACACATGATATATAGGCGCTGGCCCACATAGGACCGCTGAGCGCTGACCCACACAGGATCTGACCCACACAGGATCGGTAGCACTAATCCACGTAGGATCACTGAGTGTTGTAGTCTTCGCCGTAAAATCCACTGAGGATTTCTGAACATTCGTCATCATCGTCGCAGTCGCAGCCAGCTATAGGGTTCTCGCACACAGCAAGCTCGTTCGGGAGGGTCCTCTCTACGAGACAAGGGGTGGATACATTGAATGACACATAGTCTGGATTTTATGTATCCAAAAGTTCTGTATCGTCAACAGGAACTCAACGCGACAGACGGCGCGTCGATCGGACGCCCGGTATGAGAGTTAATGGCCTTTTCGTCGCAGGGGCTCGATGGTTTTTAAGTCGAAACCAACCCGACCATACTCCAACTACATCCCAACCTCTAGAGAAGTATAAAAAAGGTCCATCTCACTAAGATGAATCCAAAAAAGTCGACGATGCGTCATTTGGACGTTCGTAGCTCAAGTTATAAGTGTTTCCGCTCCGAGGGCCCGGTTGGTTTCGTGTTCGAACCAACCCGGCCAAACCCAAATTACTCCTAAACCTTGAGTGTGATATATCAAAACGACCGTCTTGATCCAAGGATCGCATAACAACAAACAGTGCATCGATCGGAGGTCCGTAGCCCATGTGATGGGGAAAAGACCAAAAGGGGTCCGGAAGTGGGGGTTTCGGGCCCGGCCTGAGATCCCCTAGGTCGACACGACCTGGGTCCGGGTCCGGCCCGCTTGGGCGCGGCCCGGCCGGTGGCCAGGTGGCTCGGACGTTTTGGCTGAGCGGATGGGAGGGGGGGGGGGGTGCTTCCCCCATCTTTCGTAACTGCAGCCCCCATGTGGGGGGCCGCTCTTGTCCGGCCAGCTGGGGTTTACGAACCCCCAACTTCTCCTCTGACCAGTCGGCCAGCTCCGGCCGGCCGGCTATTGCCGCCACGGGACCGGCACTAGGTGGTCCCCCTTCTCCGATGCCGGCGGCCTGGAACCGGCCGCCGGCCCCTGCTCCAAAGCGACCTATGCCGCAACCTTGGTCCGTCCGGCGCCGCCACCCCCCCCCCCCCACCCCCCCACACCGTGGCCCCGCTCCGGCTGCGGTGCCTTCGAGTTGTCCGGCGCGGCGCGACGACACCATGCCTTTTTTCGTTTTCAACGACATGACACAATGGTGCCACACATTCTTACCACATGATCCCACGCGGTGCGACGACACCGCACCATCCCCGTTCCAAACTACCACAAGGTAGACAAGAGAATTAAGGGAGGAGGGTCGGCCGTGTTTGTGCGGTTCGGCCCCCTCCCATTAATTGATAGAAAGTGGTATAATTTTCACGAGGAATGATGACAGAAGAATTCACGAAAAACATCAATAATAAACCCCTACCTCATCGAATTTGTTGAGCGAGGGTTCGTCGTGGAATTTACCGTTGCGGAAGAAAGAATCGTGGAAGGAACATCATTGGCGTCGTGGTACATGGCGTCGCGTAGTCGATCTTCGAGGATTCGGTGTTCTTCGTCGGAGATCGGTGCATTCTTCTCGTTCTTCGCGTTCTTCGATGATGCAGAAGAACTTTAGAGTTTCTTCCCCCAATCCCCTCTCAACACAACAACTTACACCATAATAAAATAAGTGTTGGTCTTATTTTATTTCCTATGCCAAGTATTTGAATTTCAAACATTGAAATTAAACTCACCTATTTAATTAACGCAAGTTATCTAATTAATAGATAAGTTGAATGAGTTATGGAATATGAAGTGGGTGGGGTTCATGTGGGCCCCACCACCCTCATAACGTATCTACGATAGTTTCCCAACTTCCACAAAATGGATAACCACTTAGTGAAAATAAAATAAAATTGATGCTCAATTTTATTTTACCTTCCATAATTTTGAACAATTCCTCCTGTGTAAACGCAACTCCAAAAAAGGTGTTCCAAAGCAATTACCGGCACTGTGAATTCATCGGTGCCCTCAGAATTAGATTTCGAGCACCAGTTCAAAAGTTAGTAAAACCCGCTCGTTCGTTCACGGAATATACCTGAGCAAAACTTCAGATAAAAATTCAGGGCTCACCGGGCCTCAGAATCAAGTTCCGTGAGAAACCGCGTTCTTGTAAAATTTCAAAGATAATTATGTAAAGAATTTCCCTTGAATTTTACGGGTCTTTAGATTACTCCCACTTCAAAGAATTACGTCACTGTAAAGATACATCATAAACTAGGGAAACAAATGTGGGTATTGTGCATGCATATGAGCCTCCCACTCCCAAGTGCTCTCTTGGAGGTTCTGATGCTGCCATCTGATGCGCACTAGAGGAATCGACCATCCACGTAGGACTCGCTCCTGTCAATCCTCAATCTCCACCAGGACCTCCGAAAAAGTCGCCCCATCTTCAATGTCCAGCTCCACATGGTCAATGATATGCGTCGGGTCATGTACATATCTCCTCAGTTGGGATACATGGAAGAAGTCGTGCACCCGGTGCAACTGAGGTGGTAGAGCCAGGAGATAAGCCACCTCGCCAATCCTGCTAAGGACTTGGAATGGTCTGATGAAGCATGGAGACAACTTGCTGCCTCGGCCAAATCTCAGTAATCCACGTCGAGGTGAGACCCGCAAGAAGACGTGGTCACCATCCTCGAACTCCAGTGGCCTCCACCTCTTGTCAGCATAAGAATTATGCCAGCTCTGAGCTGTCCTCATCCGCTCTTGGATGACCTGGACCTTCTCCGTCATGGCCCGGACCATCTCCGGTCCCACAAGTGCTGACTCCCCAGGGTCTGTCCAACACAGAGGTGATCTACAAGGTCGGCTGTACAATGCCTCATATGGTGCCATCCTGATGGTGGAGTGGTAGCTGTTGTTGTATGAAAACTCCACCAAGGGTAGGTGGTCCTCCCCACTGTGACCAAAGTCGAGGACACATGCACGGAGCATGTCCTAAAGAGTCTGAATGGTCCTCTTCATCTGACCATCTGTCTGAGGGTGAAAGGCGGTACTCAGAAGTAGCTGCGTCCCGAATGCCTCCTACAACCCCTTCCAAAGCCGAGAAGTAAAGGGAGCATCTCGATCAGAGATGATAGATTATGGAACACCATGAAGCCGTACAATCTCATGAACTTAGAGACGTCCCATGCTCTCCACTGGGCCCTGCTCTCTGATGGGTAAGAAGTGAGCCGACTTGGTGAGTCGGTCGAAAATCACCCAAATGGAGTCCTGAACTATAGAAGTGTGTGGAAGTCCAGTCACGAAGTCCGTAGATATCCCGTCCCACATCCACTCCGGGACCTCCAAGGGCTTCACCAAGCCTGCTGGTACCTAGTGATCTGCCTTCACCTGCGGGCAGGTGAGGCATCGAGAAACAAACTCTGCCACAAATTTCTTCATGCCTGGCCACCAGTGCTGTTGTCTGAGATCCTGGTATATCTTTGCCACTCCAGGATGTGCTTCCAAAGGGGAAGTGTGAAAATCTCTCAGCACCTCCTCTCATAAAGAAACTGGTACCTAGGTACGTCCTCTAAAAAGGACACCGTTCTATCCTCCTAAAGGGAAACCATCAGGTGTATGTCCTGAGGATATCTGTGCACACCGCGTCTCACAGTCGGTGTCCCCACGCTATACCTCTCTGACCTACTGCAGTAGTGGAGGAGTGACTATGAGTGAATGAAGGAAGTTTGATCCATCTCTATCCATGAAGGATATCTGCAAAGCAGCTAGCTGCTCTGTCACCTCCCCAAGTAGCTCAATGCCCGTCCTCCTGCTGCGGGAATCGGCTACTACGTTCCCCTTTCTAGGAGTATAGAATATCTCAAAGTCATAGTCCTGGAGGAACTCGAGCCATCGTCGTTGTCTCAAGTTCAGGTCCTTCTGTGAGAAGATTTACCTGAGACTCTAGTGGTCAGAATAGACTGTAAAGTGCTCTCCCATCAGATAGTGTCTCAGCGTCTTTAGAGCAAAGACCACTGCTCCTAACTCCAGGTCATGGGTAGTGTAGTTCTGCTCATGCTGCCTCGACTGATGTGATCCATAGGAGATCATGGCCCTCTCCTGCATCCGGACACATCTGAGTCTGGTCCCTGATGCATCGCAGTAAACCACGTACCCAACTCCCTCCTCTGGAAGCCTCAAGATAGGCGCGCTGGTCAATCTCTATCTCAGCTCCTGGAAGCTCTGCTGACATCTATCTGACCACAAAAAGGGTTTACCCTTCGTCAAAGCTAAGAGTGGTGCCGTAACTCTAGAGAAGTCTAGCATAAATCTCTGGTAGTATCCAGCTAGTCCCAAGAAACTCTGCACATCTGTCACACTCTTGGGTGGCTCCCAAGCTCGCACTGCCTCGAATTTCGCAGGATCCACCGCAACTCCGACCTTAGAGATGACGTGTCCCAAGAAGTGGACCTCAAATATCCAGAACTAACACTTCTAGATCTTTCAATAATGATGGTTCTCTCGGAGTATGTCTATTACTTCCCGCAAGTGGTAGGCATGCTCCTCCTCAGTAGTTGAGTAAATCAAAATTTCGTCAATGAAGACCACGACAAATTGATCAAGTTATGGCTGAATGATCCTGTTCATGAGGGCCATGAACACTACTGGAGTATTGTTTATGCCGAATGGCATAACCAGGAACTCATAGTGGCCATACCGACACCTGAAGGTCGTCTTCTGCACGTCCTCGTCCCGAACTCTGAGCTGATGATTGCCTGACCTGAGGACTATCTTCGAGAACCACCATGCTCCCTTGAGTTGATCGAAGAGGTCATCAATCCTTGGTATCGGATACTTGTTCCTCACTGTCACCTGGTTCAGGCGAAGATAGTCGACACAAAGTCACAAGCTCCCGTCCGCCTTCTTGGCGAATAATATTGGGGAAGCCCAGGGTGAAACACTGGGTGGGATGAATCCCTTGCCCTGTAAGTCCTCCAACTGTACCCGTAGCACTCGAAGCTCGGCGGGAGCCATCCGATATGCTGGGATGTATATCGGGGCTTTCCCAGGGTACAGATCAATATAAAAGTCTACCTCTCTATGAGGAGGTAGTCCTGGAATGTCATCGGGGAAAACGTCTGCATACTGATCCACCACTGCAGGAAAACCAAGACTTTGCACGTCAACTCCTAGAAGGATGAGGCTAGACAACTGATGATTGATGGGCTGTCCTCTCCTCTGCGAGAGTCCATACTGTTCTGCGAAGGCTCTCTTCTCGCTAGTGAAGGTGAACCTGCTCCCGTCGGTGCGTACACACCGCACCTTGCGCCTAATACAGTCGATCTGATCATAGACTGTAGTAAACCAATCCATGCCCAAGATGACGACGTAAGCCCTCGACACCGCTACAAAAAGATCCCAGCCGAAGCTCTCGCCTCCTAGAGTAAGCTCACACTGCTGAACACCAGTGTATAATCGTTGAGTCTGCTCGCGTAGGAGTCTCTAGCCGTAAGAATCAAGCCAACGCCTCTGTCAGAATCTCCGAGCTCCGAACAAGGGCAGCGGCTATGAAAGAATGACTCGGTCCTGTGTCTATAAGAACTGCAGAAAGGGTGAAATAGACACAGATAGTACCTTGAATCATCACGGGCACTTCGTGGTCGTTGACCTCCGCTAGCTAGAGATGTGCCTATCTCTGCCCGCAAGCTCCCTGTGGTCGGGGAGGACCTCCTGGTGGTGGTGGTGGTAGATCCTCAAAGCGTCGCCCACCACCTGCTGCTCGGCCAGCTCCTATGCCTCATCATCCTACTCCCTGTGGACCGCCATGGTCGACCCTCTGCCTCTGCCTGGGTGGTCCCTCAACTGTCTGCTGCTCCTCTGCACGGTAGGTCGGGCAGTCACGAGCCATGTGGCCCTGCCCGCCACATGCGTAGCACTGTCTGCCTCTCGAAAGACTGGCTCCATGCTGAGTGCCCCGCACCACTAAGCCAGTGTCTTGAGGTCATCTGCCTGAGGGTATGGTCTTCCTATTCCCATCTGTCATCTGTCAACTGCCTGCTACAGAAGGATATGCTACGTGCCGCCCTGCGATAGGTATCGCTACTGATGTAGGATCAGCAAGGAAGCTCTCGATGAGAAGGGCTCGCTCCAGTACCCCTGCCTGTGTCAGAATGCTGAGGGAGATCAGTGACGCCCTGATCTCATGCCTCAATCCCTGCTCAAAGTTCTGGGCCCGGAAGAATGGGTCTCGTACCATGTCCGTCGAATAGCACGAGAGATCTGTAAATCTCTCCGAGTACTGGGAGACCTTCAAGGTGCCCTGCTGCAGCTGTAGAAGCTCCTGGATGTGCACCGCACAGAGGGTGGCTGGGACGAACTCCAAACGGAAGAGGCTCTCAATGTCTATCCAGAGAAGAGATGCCTCGTCGTGTACCTGGAGCATCAAGATCCATCATCTGCCTACTTCCGCATGCAGAAGGCTCACTGCGAGGATCACAATGAGGTCAATCGGTGTCCTCACTAACCTGAAAACTCGTACAACTACCTCCATCCAATCCTTGGCTGCCTGAGGGTCCGTCTCCCTGCGGAACCTGGGCGGTCGCTGACGCTGAAACTCATGCAGTGCACTAAGACGACGTGCATCGTCAGCGGCTAGGGCTAGTAGAATCGGTGGCTCGGCGGGTAGAGGTACCGCCGGTGCCTTTGCAGTCAAAGGACCCTGTACCGAGGCCTCATCACTCGGTGGGCTGTCGTCATGCACAACGCTCGGAAACCTAGCTGGCTGCCGTTGTGGGGAAATCCTGAACTGAAATAGATGTGCCACGGTCAAACAATATACCTCGTGAGCTGACTTTAAGTAACCACAAAGAAAACATGAAACACATATGCAATCACTGTTTTCGTGCATTAAATCGGAAATCAGAAATTCGGGTCCTTCTGTACAGATACGTTGGCAGCCGCACCAACACTGGACTCCCTGGACTGATAACCACACTCAATACTCTTAACACTATTGATTCACATAGAAAAAGATTAGAGTCCTGAGTTCTGTGGTAGAACCGAACTCCTTTGATACCAATTTGTCACGACCCGTCCTCGGGGCCCGTGCCGTGACTACCCCAAGCCCGCCTTCCATAGGCTAGGGGCAGGGGACTAGCACCAAGGCGTAATTCCTGGTAAAAAGAGAAGGCATTTCCTTTTTAATGTAAACAAACACCACAGAGCAAGCAAGCAGAATTAAATACTAAGTAAAAACTGGGTACAATAGTATGTGTGGAAAAGTAAGTGGGCCAGAATACAAACCCAAACTAAAAGTAAGTACAACTAAAAAAGGGAGTACAACAACTGAAAAGTAAAGCCGCAGCCTCGAGCCGTCCACTGGAAGTCCCACCTGAAGGGTTGGTACAGATAGCCTCCACAGCTCCTCGGGTCCAGCCATCCGCTCCGAGTACGTCCCGCCCAGTGGTCCTCCTCCAGGTACCGACCTGCTCTGCAAGCCCCAACCGTGATCAACGCTGTCCGTCGTCTGCAACCAACACAACATAGTGCGGGCATAACCCACGCATGGGTGAGTATAAGCTACTCAGTAGGGACCCCGAGACCCCCTAAGGTCTCCCAAAATCCACAAATGATAATCCACAAAGTAAAGATATAATCACAAAGTAACATCCGACACTACTTAGGTATATGCCCATACATATACCTAAGTTATCAATTCCAGTTTGGCTCCAACATCCGAACCCAAGTACAACCCAGTCCACACAGGAAAGCATAACGTAATCCACACAGGATATCAAGTCAATCTTATCGAAGACAAGGATTGAAAGTCAAGATTCATCTCACACAGGTATACTTCTTCGTAAGACGATAGAGATGATCAGATGTAGCCACTAATTCATCTAACCCGTCGGACCCACACATGATCGGTAGGTACTAACCCCCGCAATGATCCATAATGGACCGATATGTAATTAACCCCCGCAATGACCTACAAAGGATCGATAGGTAACTATCCCCCACAATGACCCACATAGGATCAGACCCACACATGATTTGTAAGCACTGGCCCACATAGGACCGCTAAGTGCTGACCCACACAGGATCTGACACACACAGGATCGGTAGCACTGATCCGCATAGGATCGCTGAGTGCTGTTGTCATCGTCGTCGAATCCATGGAGGATTTCTGAATAGTCGTCATCGTCATTGTTGTCGCAGCCAGCTCTAGGGTTCCCGCACACAGTATGCTCGTTCGGGAGGGTCCGCTCCATGGGCCAAGGGGATGATACATCAACTGACACATAGTCTGGATTTGATGTATCCAAAAGTTCTGTATCGTCAATAGGAACTCAACGCGACAGACGGTGCGTCGATCAGACGCCCGGTCTGAGAGTTATTAGCTTTTTTGTCCAAGGGGCCCGGTTGGTTTTTAAATCAAAACCAACCCGACCATACTCCAACTATGTCAAAACCTCGAGCAGAGTAATAAAAAAGGTCTGTCTCACTAATATTAATCCAACAAGTCGACGACACGTCATTTGGACGTTCGGAGCTCAAGTTATAAGTGTTTCCGCTCCGAGGGCCCGATTGGTTTTGTGTTCGAACCAACCCAACCGAACACAAAGTACTCTGAAACCTTGAGTTTGATATATCAAAACGAATGTCTCGATCGAAGGATCTCATCGCAACTGACAGTGCGTCAATCGGAGGTTTATAGCCCAAGTTATGGGTATAATACCTAAAGGGGTCCGGAAGTGGGGGTTTCGGGCCCGTACCGACCCGGACTGAGACCCCCTGGGTTGGCCCAAACTGGGTCGACCTGACCGGGGTATGGGTCCGGCCCGCTTGGGTGCAGCCCGGCCCGGCTGGGCGTGGCCCGGCCCGGTGGCCAGGTGGCTCGGCCGTTTCGGCTGAGCGGATTGGTGGGGTGGGGGGGCGCTGCCCCCTGTTTCGTAACCGCATCCCCCATGTGGGGGGCCACTCTTGTCCGGCTAGCCGGGGTTATAAACCCCCGGCTCCTCCTCTGACCGGCCGGCCCGCTCCGACCGACCAGTTTTTGCCACCACGGGACCGGTGCTGGCCGATCCCCCTGCTCCGACGTCGGCGGCCCGGAACCGGCCGCCGGTCCCTGCTCTGCCGCGGCCTAATCCGTGGCCTTGTTCCTTCCTTCGTGATGGCGCCACCCCCCCCCCCCCCCCCCCGTCGTGGCCCCGCTCCGGCCACGGTGCCTTCGGGTTCTCTCGCGCGGCGCAATGGCATCGTGCCTTTGTTCGTTTTCAACAGTGCGGCGCATTCTTACCGCATGATCCCGCACGGTGCGACGGCACCACGCCATCCCCGTTCCAAACCACCACAAGGTAGACAAGAGAATTAAGGGAGGAGGTTTGGCCATGTTTGTGTGGTTCGCCCCCCTCCCGTTACATTATAGCAAGCGGTCTAATTTTCACGAGGAACGATGATGGAAGAATTCACGAAAAACATCAACAATAAACCCCTACCACTTCGAATTCGTTGAGCGAGGGTTTGTCGCGTAATTAACCGTCGCGGAAGAAGGCGTCGCGGAAGGAACGTCATTTGCGTCGCGGTACATGGCGTCCCGTAGTAGATCTCTGAAGATTCGGCGTTCTTCGTTCGAGATCGGTGTGTTCTTCGGGTTCTTCGTGTTCTTCGATTATTTAGATGAACTTTAGAGTTTCTTCCGCCAATCCCCTCTCAACACAACAACTTCCACCATAATAAAATACGTGTTGGCCTTATTTTATTTCCCATGCCATGTATTTGAATTTCAAACATTCAAATTAAACTCACCTATTTAATTAACGTAAGTTATCTAATTAAAAGATTAGTTGAATGAGTTAGGGAATATGAAAGGGGTGGGGTTCATGTGGGCCCCACCACCATCATAACCTATCTAGGATAGTTTCCCAACATCCACAAAACGGATAACCACTTAGTGAAAATAAAATAAAATTGATGCTCAATTTTATTTTACCCTCCAAAATTTTTAACAATTCCTCCCGTGTAAACGCAACTTCAGAAAAGGTGTTCCTAAGAAATTACCAGCGTTGCGAATTTATCGGTGCCCTCGGAATTCGATTCCAAGCCCCGGTTCAAAATATAGGAAAACCCGCTCGTTCCTTCACTGAACGTACCCGAGCTAAACTTCAGATAAAAATTCCGGGCACACCGGGCCTCAGAATCAAGTGCCGTCAGAAACTGCGTTGTTTTAAAATTCCAATGAAAATTAAGTAAAAATTTCACTTGAATTTTACTGGTATTTACAGGTATGTACTTCCTTAAGAGGGCTACATGAAAGAAATTGTATACTTTTGTCATGGTAGGTGGAAGTGCTAGTCGATAGGCCCCAACCCCAACATGATCATGATTCTCGAGGAGACCGATGTACCTAGGACATAACTTCTTCTTCCTTCATAACCTAATGACCTTATTCAGCTGATATATGCATAGAAACACCATGTCTCTAACTTTTAACTGAAGGTCTCATCGACGGTTTTCCTCATAACTCTTTTGTTTACTTTGGGATGCCTTGATATGCTGCTGAATGGTTTTCTCCATCTCCTCCATTTCATCGACCATTTCAGGTCATATCATCTTATGCTCACTGACTTCATCCCAACATGCTGGTGTTCTCCAACTTTTACCATAAATCGCTTAATATGGTGCCATTCAGATGCCCGAGTGGAAACTATATTTGTAGGAGAATTCAACCAGTGGAAGATATTAGTCCCATCCTCTTTTGAAGTCCATAGAACATGATCTTAACATATCTTCCAATGTCCGAATAGTTTGTTCATATTGGACATTAGTTTGAGGATGATAAGATGTAATGATGTTCATTTCATTTCTTATAACATGTTGAAGACTTTTCTAGAACATTGAGGTGAATCTTGGATCACAATCAGATACAATAGATAGTGTTACTCCATGAATCCTTACCAGTTCGTTGATTTAAATCCGAGCAATTTGATCCAATGAGACGTCCTCTCGAATCGTGATAATGTGAGCTATCTTTGTAAGACAATCCACAACAACCCATATTGTATTGTTTTCATTAGATTTCCTTGGAATTCTAGTGGTAAATTCCATGGTAATATTATCCCACTTCTGTATTGTTATAGGTAGTGGTTGCATCACCCCCTTAGACTTTTTCCTCTCATTCTTCAATTGTTGACATACCGGGCACATTGATGTATATTCAGCACTCTCCCTTTTAATATTTTCCCCAAATAAGGTTTCTCATAGATCTCGATACATCATTGTGGTCCCCTGGTGAATAGAGAAGGGTGAGATATGTGCATCATTCAGAAGCTCCTTCTTTATTTCTAGATTGGATTGTTCACATTACTGTGACATAAATCTCACAATTCCATTCTTTTCAACCAAGAACTCTCAGGATTTCCCAATTCTATTAGATTCGGCATTTTCTATAATTTCCAAATCCCTTCTTTGTGGATCTTATATTTTCTCAAATAGGGATGATTGAAAAATCATTTTAGAAAGGATTGATGATGTTACTCTCTTAATTATTCCCATTTCCATCTTCTAAAAATCTATGAATATTGGATCCTTCTCAATTATAATCAATTACATAATCGCTGAATCCATTCTACATAGAGCTACCACCTCCTTGTTCTCTTTCCTAGGGTGGTAATGGATGGAGTAGTCATAATCCTTGATTAGTTCTATCCATCTTCTTTGGCTCATATTATGCTCTTTCTGTGTGAATATATATTTGTGTCTCTTATGATTAGTATATATCTCACACTTCTACCCATAGAGAAAATGCCGCCAAATTTTCAATGCAATGATCACAGCCTCCAATACCAGATCATGCATGGGATAGTTTTATCATGGATTTTCAGCTACCTTGGTCATAAGCAATAGATTTTTCATTATCCATCAACACACAACACAGGACCTTCTTCGAAGCATCGTTGAATATCACACAAATTTCTCCACTTGTGGGTAATATGAGAATGTGTGCAATGATAAGCCTCATTTTCAACTCGTTGAATCTTTTTTCGCATTCATCACTCGTAGAAAAATTTACTCCATTCATAGCTATCTTGGTATGAGGGTTGGAAAATCATTATAAATTTCAAAAAAATACTTGATAATATCCAGTTAACCCCAAGAAGCTACGGATATCAGGTACCAATGTTGGCCTTGGATATCCCTCAATTGTAGCTGTATTAAAGGGATCCATAGATATCTCATTTCTTGTGATAATATACCCCATGAATGATACCTCCTTCAACCCAAACTCACACTTGATGTACTTTTCATAGAGAATATTTTTCTGCAAGTTCTCTAGAATAGTTCTTAGATGCTCCCCAAGATCCTCCAGGTTTTTGAGTATATTAGAATATATTCTATAGAGACTACCACAAATATTTCTAGGATATCTCTAAAGACTATATTCATCAATTACATGAAGATAGTTGGATCATCAGTGAGTCTGAATGGAATTACTATGAATTCATAGTTCCCGTAACATGTACGAAGATAAGTCTTAGGGATATCCTCCTTATTCACCCTTAAATGGTAATATCATGACTGAAAATCCACCTTGGAAAAGTATTGTGCTCGATGAAGATGATCGAACAAGTCATTAATTCATGGAAATGGATAATTGTTCTTTATCGTGATTTTTTTGAGCTAATAATAATAAATAAAAAGGTGCATTGACATATCCTCCTTCTTGACGAAGAGGACGGGTGCACCCCATGGTGAAGCACATGGGTGTATAAACCCTTCATCCAGATTCTTCTATAGTTGTTTCTTCAGCTCCTCAAGCTCCAAAAAATCCATTCAATATTGAGTCTTGGATAATGGAAATGCCCCAGGTATAAGGTCAATTGAGAATTAAATATCTCTTCTAGGAGAGAGACCATTCAATTCTTTGGGAAACACTTCCACGAATGCCCTCACAATAGGCATGTCTTGAAGGATGGTTTTTTCTGTAAACTCAATCATCTGAGCTAGATACACATGCTCATAAGGTATTAATATCCATGCTCTAGATGATGGAAATAAATATGATGCATCCTTCTCCTTGCATTTTTAGAAAATTGGGGGTTGATTCTCTACCTAAAGAGTTATTTACCTCTCACAAAAATTTATGTTGGCTCTATATAAGGAAAGACAATCCATGCTGAGAATTGCATCAAATTCAACCAAAGTGAGTATAAAAAGGTTTTATGAGAAGTTCAATCCAAAAATTATGATTGGGACGGAGTTATATTCATGGGTTGTAATGATTTCCCCATTTTACGTACTCACCGACATCTTTTATTCCATGATTTGAGGTGGTGTTGAGATTTTTCTACTAAACATTCAGGATATAAAATAATGTATAGAACTAGAATCAAAAAGTACATTCATTAATCATTAATGAATAACTATTGTACCTGCTAACACATTGTTTTCAGGGTTCACTTCGGTGGTAGTGATGGAAAAATATCTCTCTTGCTTCCTCGGAGGTTGTTGGTTGCCTCCGAAAACCATTGGATTAAGGAACTGATTTGCAAGGCTCCCTGGTTATTGTAGTTGAAGAAATGAACAATGCATTGTGGTTTGAATGTAGCATTCCTCTCCTCTTTCACAAACTCATTTTTTTCTTGTCAGTAGTAAACATCCATATTCCCTTTTCTTGCACACCTAATGCATTTCCCCTCCCCCTTAAAACAATTTCTGGGGTGATTCTTTAAACACCATTGGAAAGTGGGGTGCTGGATATTCATATAACCATTGGATTTATCCATTAGAATACTGGATTTGAATTCCACTTTACACTCCTTATCTATATGATACCACTGAGAATTTATTATCTCTGTTTGACCTTGAGGGAATATCAGAAAATTTCCTCACAGATGTCGAAGTCACGGATCACTAGGGCTCTTTGCAACCAAGGTTTCAGCACTCCAAATAAGCGTTCAACCTTGAATTAGGGGCTAACAATAAATATGGAGGCATATCGCACCATCTTTGTGATGTTTTCCTCATATGCATCAACATATTCATCATATTTTTGATTGAGGTAAAGGATGCCCCTTTCAATCTTAATTCGGAGGGTACATGAAAAATATTTTTCAAAAAACATCTTCCAGAAATCCTTATATTCAAAGGTCTCAATATTCTTCTTAGGATTCATATTTTTGATCAATGTCTACCATTGATCAGCTTCATCCCTCATACGATAAGCTTCCAAAGGACCTTCTCTTGTTCAGAACATTGAATGATGGAGAAGATCTTTTAAATTTATTTCATCCATTTGTAGGTGATTGATGGATCAGATGATTCATTAAAAGTAAGAGGCCTTTTTATCCGGAAGCTATCGACAATGACTTGTTCATTTTTTGGGGGTTTGAACATTCTTCTTGACCCATGTTTCTATTAAATTCTTGAGTTAATTGAGAGAGTATCATAGAAAATTTTGGGATTACTGATCCCCTCATATTGGGGATCTCATTCAAACTGTCAACGCATTGATCTTCACATCAGTTGTTAGCACGAGTCTTTCTAGTACCAGTCATTGGATGGAATAAAAGAAATTTTAGGGGTAACACGTAATGGGTAATCCAAAAAAATGGATGACTTATAATTTAATTTTATTTCCTTAACTTATGAATCTATAAGCTTCAATCTATGTTATCCATGATCTACTTTATAACGTGTATTCTTAGGGCAATGTTTTTTAAATTCCCTTAAAAATGGTTCATACTATTCTTGTTAATTTACAAAACCATATCACCCAGGAGTGTTGTAACCAAGAGTGCAGCAAGGCGTGTTGTCATGTACCAGGATACCCCATGTCAAGCCCAAAACTCATTGTCCAATATTTCACTCATAGGATCTTTTGTACCAGAGCTGCCTCTACATGATCGTATCTAGAAAGGGATGAATTTTCTTGATGAACCACTTACTCAAAACACACCATAATATTAGGATGTTTTTAATTATACTTTGTCTAGTATCTAAGTATTCAATAGGGTTTTCTAATCCTAATCCAAAAAATAAATAAACCTATCCTCTTATACAAACTATAACAACCCTTCTATTTATTACACTCACAAATATGATTTATTACATTAAACACTCTCTTGATACAACATAAATTTTTTTATAGGTATAGTGAATTTAGGGATTAGGAACATTACATAACAACTTAAAACATAAAATGCAACATCGTAATGAAAACTTCTTTTACATGACCACGATGTTATCTTGAACTTAGCATTGCATGGGATGACCTGAGGACATGCATAAGAAAAGGGTGATCTATAAACCCCAGTAAGGGAGTAAATAAAGAATAAAATGAAGATTACCATTCATGTTAGTAAATATCCATAAAAATGGCGAGAAATAGAAACATAAACATAAAGGCATAATATAGCATGATTATCATAACATGGAAATGTGGCAACAACAGTTTATATGGTATTAGCATGATCCAAGGCTCATTGCACATGGAGCATGAGTAAACCCTCATTTCACCTGAATAATCATGAGTAAACCCTAATTACACCTAACATATTATAATAATAATATTTACCCAATGAATTGGAGCATAATCAGGGCGTATCCTTCTTAAACGTTTCATTTAATGAATAAGTGTGCCACATGGATCATATAACATGGAATTAATAAACATCATAAGTTATTCCATGCTTAAAGGAATTTGGAATAAATGCATGAATGTACCTTTCAATATGTATATGTTAATAATGGTGATTACCCATGATAGAGACATGGGTATGGTATTCACTATACAATGATCTGGTCTTGGAAAAGTGAGGTTCAATTTCCGCAACATAATGGCATGACATAAAAAATCATAAAAACGGTTTATGATAGTAAAATGGGTGTATGATCATATGTACATGATATAGAAAATAATGGGGGTCATATAGATACATGTCCCAAAAAATTTAATGGAATTTACATACGTAATACAAAATAATTACTAGAATGTAATTGAGGAGAGAGAAATTCATTATGGAATTTCGGCATGGTAACCGATGTACATGGGAGGCATTACTGAGAGAGAAATCAGATCTATATTTTTTCAAACTGAAAGAGGGATGTATGGGGGGAGGTGTAAAATCATACCCTGATAATTATAAATGAAAATAAAATGGCATACCAATATAAGGAAACTTATACATAAATAAGGATAATGAGAATCCCTTACGAATATATGGCATAGTAATAGATTTACTAAGGGTTAAAATAAGGAACGATAAATAATTCCTCATTAAAATAAAATCACATGGATAATAATATAATTGTTATAAAATAATTAAAATATAACCATTCTAAATTAGAAAAACTATATTCAAATAAGATGCTGGAATTTGAAAGGAGAGGACGGTGAGGATCCCTTACATGGAAGTGTTATCCCAAAGGCTTGAGAGGGGCTTGAGAAAGACTTTGTGGGAGCCTGGGGCACCTTGGGATGATTATAAAATGATAAGGGAATAGGATGGATTAACTATAAAGTATTTTAATGAATATTAAGTGGGAGATTGGGTGGGTTAATATAGGAAAGAAGGGGGAATTATTTATTATTTAGGTTTGGGACACCAAACATTAAACTAATCAAAACCAAAAACCAGCTCATGGTTTTTTCCAATGGTTTTGGCTGAAGGGTAGTGGAATATAATATTTTATAAGGCCAATTTCCGAACATATTAAAATAACAGGTTTTCCTATGTGTAAGTGAGTCACACTCTAAAGGAAATCAATTTAAAAAGCTAAATTGTTTTATAGGTCAAGAAGGGTCCACTAAAGATTTATAAAATAATACAAACCAACCTAAAATTAAATTATTTTAATGTTAAAACATATATTGTCCGAAAATAATGTTTATAGTATTTTATTACATCACTATTGGATCATTATGATGTTATAAAACTCAATATATATTTAAACGGTATTTATTTTTTACTCAAAAATTCGATCGTCTCAGAAAATTATGAAAAATTCATTATTAGATAATTTAGACATCCTGGTTCCAAATAAAATATTCATTTTATTGAAATAATTTTCTAAATATGTGAGATTTCACTTTGAAAATAAAAACCGACATTTATCGAAAATTCATGTGTTTTGACAAAAATAGATTTTAAACAGTAATAAAAATTACCATTGTATCCATAAAAATTATACGATCATTTATACTAAATAAAAATAAATTTTATATTAATAATAATTTTATAAAATATTATTTAATTAAAAAATATATTAATTTCTGAAAATAGATTCTTTATTTGATCATTAACTAAAAAAATACTATTTGTGCTTTAAAAACTATTTACAAAGTATCAATAATAAGATGAATGTATATTATTTATTATATAAAAAAGTAATGTACATAATCATAATTCTAGGGTCTTCTTACATAACCCCTTAAAACACCCACATATGACCTTAGGTAAATTTGCACTATGGTGACAGACAATTGAGTGGCTCGGATAACATCACTCGAGTGGTAATCTCTATCATCTTCCACTTCTCCCGTAGGTAGTTCCGCTCAATATTAAAGTATTAAATATCATCTTAGGCTTGGTCAAGATCGAAGCCCAATAACGCCACCTCCTTTCCAAGCTCCAACAATGTTCTTCATACGAGGGAAGTCTATTGGATGAGGCCATCACTTCCTTTTTCTGAGGAAATTGGATTTGTTAAATCCCTATATATATATATATATTAATCATGTGATCATTGTTCAACGTCTATATTAGAAATGGTCACATTCTTAGTTGTATTTTAAAATCCAAAACATAAAAACAAATAAGTACATATGTTTTAAATAACCATAAAAAGAAAATTAAATATATAAGAGAAATTTTCATTAATGAATTTTGGGTTGTTACACTCAACATAAAGATAATGCCACAAATATTTCATAGAATATAGAAATGTAGCTAATTAAATATCATGTAGAGGATAGTTATATTCATGTGGATTCAAAAATCATCATCTATATGGAATGAATCAATCCCCTTGCATCAACAATTCCCCTGGTTATATCACTTGTTCATCAAAAAATAATGTATACTCCTTACCCATATTTTATAATATCAAGATGGGTGTAGTGGTCAAACAATTTTTTATCTCCTGAAATTAATTATCACAAGCTTTGTAAAATTAAAATATTATTCCAATAATATTAAATCCAAAAAAAATTCATCCAAGAGAGGAATATTTTTAATAGAGATTGATGAAAAAATAACCAGACACTAAAATATTAAGATATATAATTTACTCTAGGTCTAATCCTAAGATAAAATAGCTTTAACCCTTCTCTAGGTTCATAGAAACACGTTCTTATAATTTTATGTTCCCTAAGAAATGTTCCTTTTTGATATAGAATTCAAACATTGATATCATAGAATATTTTTGATTTCTTCATAGTGTAGTCAAGATAATGTCAAGATATGTGCCACATTCATCATGAACCAAGGAGTACATAATGATTTCTTTTAAAGATACAACAAAAAATTGATTGTTATAAGTTAAAGATTCGGTTCATCATGTTCATAAACACTACATGATCATTTTTTAACCAAAACATAATTACAAACAACTTATACAAAAAACAATATCTTATCATAAGAGTTGATCATGGTATAATTGAAGATCTCACCCTTAATTGATGATACCCTAACATCAGATTGATTTTTGATAACCCAAAAGAGCCCATTTTATTATAAATATTGTAATTTATGTTTAGAAGTGAATATAAGTTATTAATAATCATCCAATTCTACATCTAATATTCAACACAGAGCTGCTACATTCTATCAGTCTTCTTATCCAGAAAAACCATAGAACTCTAAAATTACATACATAGAAAGTTGAATACCTTATTTTCTGATTCATCAATTTATGTTTTATATTCTTGATGCTCTGCTGGTACCAATCTATATGGTGGAGTAAAAATAGAATAGATCTAGGAATCATCTTATTCGTAAACTCATCATGTTTCCCAAGTGTAATCCCTAAGCATTCAATAGAAATCTGATACTCAAAATGATCCCCCATTGGAGGAAAAATTATTATCGTCACCCTCATCATCTCAGAAAAGACTCGCAACATGGTCTTTCAGTTCACCCTATGGAAAAATGAGTTATTTTATGGCCTGTAAAAAAAGTTTCATTCCCCTCTATAGACCTATGTGTCACCTTTATGAGATGTGGATCTCACTCTATGATGATAATAATAAATGTGAGTATTTCATCTAAACAACCACTCTATCCTTGGTATTAGTTAAAATCTTTAAATCTTGGGCATGTGTATATCCCAAAGGATATGTTAGACACCAATGTAGAGGGAACCCTCGTTGAATTTTTAGATACTTTATACCCATACATATGAAGGTGGATCAATCAACGTCACCCAACACCAATATTCCACCTATAAACCAAACACTTTCAAAATATAAAAAGATATAGAAGAATGTGAGGTACCTTTATCAAATAAAGAACTAGAAATTGTGAGAGATACAAAAATAATACCTTAAATAGTCTGTGGTACAATCTCTCTACTGCCAGGTGTAGGTTTAACTACATGAAGATGGCCTTACCATATACCATAGACTCTAGTTTATGTTCATAGTACTGCAATATCCTACTTATACGAACGCTATTTCCCTATATTATCATGTTCTCCTTGAAAACAGTTAAAACTAGTATAACTCTAACTGCCTACCTGGTATGGGGAAGTATACACCCTTCATACACTCTATATCATCATTAATCCTCTATCACTGCCCTCTTAGAAATGGTTCCTATAGAACCTCTATACATGTCATATCCTACCACATGCTTAGTACTCTAATGGTGGTTGGGGACACTGATTGCGCCTGAGTCATGGAATTCCTCACATATATAATAAAACATGATCACTACCTTGATAGAATGATATGATTACCTGGAGACCCTATCTAGCACTGCTACTATGAAAAATATCAAAATAGGTCTTCGCAATTTCTGAATTCATACCACCATACTACCCAATTAAAATTGTATGTCCACCACAATAATCCTCCTTTAGGTTCCCATAAAAATGAGATCATGACCCACTATCTATAAAAAGCTATTTAAAATAAATATATTTACCTGGGAATTGAACTTGTATCTAATTTCATCCTTATAATGTGTCATCATTATTGTTCATGTCCAACCCACACCAGAATGATGAATTGAATGTAAATGAATTGATAAGAATAATCCATCGTATACATAGTCCCCTGAGACATCCTCATAAATTCTAAATCTCCCCTATCTTTGATTCTCAAGATTAAAATGTTCTAAAAATTTCCTAGAAATCCTTCCACAATATACTATTTTCCTAATCAGTCTAAACCTAAATTTCCTAGAAATGCATCACTGGTTTTCGAACCATATGTTCTTTAACTTAAACCTCTTCTTAGGAGGAGTCTCTGTATGGTGAAAAATCAACTGTATACTCTATCAAGAAAATAGATACTTCATGTTCACCTTCTGTGGAAAACATTTTAGGGTGATTCATCTGAACCTCCCTCATCATGTACAATAGACATGGCCTAGCCTACCCTTGGTCTCTTTCCCAAAAATTCATAATATTATATATTTTTTCAAAGTACATATCTTCACTCAACAAAACAGAATCAACGGGGGATCTTTTCCAACTACTGAAGGATCATTCTCACCGATGTCACATGGTCTCCCCCATGGGTAAATGATATCATTTTCGAAACCATTTAAAATTCGAAATATTCGTCTCAAAACAAATAAAATATAGTGTCTAAAATATAAATAAATATGGATCACTACAATAAAATAATAACCCACTTTGCATAAACTTCCCCAATTCATATATTCACATATCTAACACTGGCCTCAACCATCCCTATCGTAGTCTCCATCTAACAAAGGGAAACCAAAACATCAAAATTGAACTCACTGTACATATGAAACATTTCATATAACATAATTTAATTCATTAAAAAGTTGTAATTTTTTTGTTAGTGACTATTTTAAACATTCAATTTAATTATTACAATTCACCCCATTGCGCCACTTTTATTTGGAAGAATTTATAAAATATTATAAGAAAAAAAATAATTTTATCTATTTTATCCCACATGAATTTTACCATGTATTCCTATCATGATGCGTCTAACATAAATCCTCATGTTCCTATAATTATACATGTTAGAAAACTCTAACACCATTTTGGGGCATGAGTTAATTATCATGAATTAATATCATCATTCAACATGTGGATCACCTAAAGAGAAATAACATACATATTTATCAAGAAAATATCAATAAATGAAATATCGCCCAAGGTACCTGGGTTTTCCTCCCCATATGGGTTACCTACTACCATTCACAAGCTTATTCCAAAGACCCATAAAGTACTGATCTCAAGTCTGCATTTCCCAATAAATAGAGTAACAAAAAAGAAATTTCCTCTAATACCTTTTTTTAATTTCTGGGTCTATGTGCCACAATATTTAGTTCACAGATCAGGTTCACCACATGACCTTAAGTTCACCTCCCTATAACCCAGAGTCTTCCTCCTAGCTTTGAGGGACTAATGAAATGGTCGACGAAACTATAACATCATTACTAGGGCAAGACAATAACTGAATGAAAATAATGACTGATATGAAATAATAATAAATACCAAATAAACACATACAAAATTCCCAAATATTGATAGTACTAACAAACTAGTATAATAAAATATGTCATTCCATAAAATTCTAATGTAAAATGGGAAACTAAAAATAATGACTGACTGAAGAGCTCCTAATTCAGGTCCTAAAACCATGACTTGTCCCCTCATGCCTAATCCATCACATTTTAATCATTAACCATTGGTATCTTTCTCCTACCAAGTCCTAAAATTGTGATGCTTTCTCAGGTACCCAATATCAGCGTGAGTAATCCATTATTACAAATCAGTATTCCATCAAAAAAGTCCTATAAAAAGAAATCCATTAAAATGAATGTGTATGAGAGCGTGATGTGAATAATAAAAAATAATTTAAAAATAATCATGTTTACTGTTAATTAAAATTCTTTTTAATCTTGTCCCTATAGATCCTATAGGAAACCCAACTATTAAACATAAATTGGACATAATTAATGTTCTAAACCATAATCAGAGTTATTCAGTGTGTCACATCTCATAGGAATTTATTTATAAATTCAATATTACAATGTAACATGGTGAATAATTCTAAGTATCCATATCAAGTTCATACTGTAGGTTTTTATAGAATCATTCTGGAATCCAAATCCAAACAATACAAGATTGGATTCTAGAGAATTAGTCTAGAATGTTCAAAGTGGAGGTTCCTCTATCCAACATACCAACCATACCTTATACCATGAATTCCAATTTTCATCATTTATGCCCATTTTTTTAATAGTATCAACAACGGTGTGCTTATTCATTTTACACAATACTATTGTTCATCAAATTCAACTCTTTACTCCATTACCTAACAAGCCCATTTAATCATTTAAGAATAATTATGACCCATGTTCACCCCTTTAAAACCGTATTACCGAATGGATATTATACTATAACCACATATCACATTTATCCATTAACATGTCACAACTAATTTATTTTCTATAATTAATGCCAAATAACCCATTTTATATGTTACAATTATATTAAAAAAATTGGTTTAATCACATTAAACCATAAATTCATAAATTAATGTTACAATATCCATGTAACAGAGCATGACATAAACCATGGAAGACCCTTTAGTATCTGTCTAATCATCCTCAATAGATCTAATGGATAACTTAAGGAGTTCATCTCTCTATTTACAAACCCATTTTATTATTTTATACTGTGGTTTCAAATATATATCCTAATTACAGAAAATCATAACTACATAAACATAAATAGAAATGAAGACTATGGGACATAAATTGTTGACCACCTACCTCAAGTTCATAGATGAAAACTACCTCATACTTGTCTCTTGATCATAAATCAAAGAACCATGAAATCCAAAACATCAAATATGATAAAAATAAGGGTTTGGAAAATTTTAAAAGAGAGGAACAATTTTAAAAGTCATATTCAAGAAAATATATTAAATAGTAGTGATAGAGTCGCCTAGAGCCTTGATTCTCACCCAATGATACTTTAAGTGACTGAAAATAATGAGAGAATAATCCATAGAAGAGGGGGAGATACTATTTCATAACACAATATACAAAATATGGAAGGAAGAGAAAAATAATAATAAGAAGTCATACATACTATGAGATAAAATGTTAAATTCCATATTTTAATGAGGTGTGTGGTTTAACTAAAATTTGATCAAACCATGAACCAAACATGATCCACCATATTTCAAGGAGGGGTCATGGGTCACATGATTTCCTAGAGAACCCATGTGATTTTTCAAACCCTTTAGAGTAAATTTGTTTGGATCAATCCAAATTATTAATGTTTTAAGCCTCCCCTTTCATGGGTTTCAAACTATGTTCCCTCCCCCTATAAGAGGCACATTTAAGGTTCATGGTTAGTACAAATCATGTTCTATCCATTCCACGAACATAATATGGCCACTTTTCTTTCACATTGATGTCCCAAACCCCCATGAACTCCCATTTGTTCCCTCATATTTTCGGAAGAAATTTCATTAACCATGTTAAAGAGAGTTAAGTACAGAATTCAAACATTAATTCACCTCCTATAAAGGTTGGGATCCTACAATGTGAAAACATCATGTACCAAGAAATCATGGGAATGTTATGATTTAAAAGATACCAGGATATCTCAAGTCATGTGAGTGAGAACAAAATACAATGGGACACCTATTATAAGAGGCATCATAGTATTATCTTAGGTGGCTATCCTGACCATCACCCATGTGATATCATGTTCTCGCTATCACTCATAACCCACCTACAAAAGCATATTGTGTATTGGAGAGGATGAGTGTGCATACAATGAAACCCAGTCTGACCTAATCACAAAATAAAATACATTTTATTAAAAACTCTCACCTAAAAATTATCTCCTGAGAATTATACTCTCTGTATCCCATTTAGATCTAATTGTTTTGGGGGGATTTTTTGAAACCCATTTCCACTAAATATGGAAATAATGAAATAGAAAAGATAAAATCCCTAGTAGGGGAATATAAATTCAAAAAAAACATAACTAAGAAAATCATGCTGTATTTTCTCGATATTTTTAAATTTACCCATGTTAGGAATTTCCATTTTTACAGGTTCACTTTTGATAAATAATTGTGAACCCACCTATTACATGAATCCCACTTGAACAAAAAAAACTGTATTTCCATATATCAATACCTAATCACCTGAATAAATTAACTTAGTTCCAATCCATTACATGCATAGGTATTCAAATTATGTTATAAATATACCCATAATGGTTATCACTTGACATGGATTGAAATTACTCTGAACATATGGAATTGAAAATGATATTAAAGAAGTTTGACATTCCCGTGTCTCCAATACCCCTTAAGGTAACTTAATTATCCCTAAAACAAAATAAATTAAAGATAAAATAGGTGTAATTGTATTTTTTAAAAGTTTTACATATAAAACGTTCATAGAAGACCAGTCATTCCCCAGTTTCCACTAATACAACGAAGTACCCCACCCTGGACAACACACTAGGGAACCACTCACCAAAGTCATACCTAAAGTATTAGCCACTATAGAGAACCCTCTATGATATCTTTTCACTAAGGTGATACTTATCACTATTCTATAACTATGTCACCATATTCACTTTTTTTCTTGGCACTAGGGTAACCACTTTACCCAACCCTGAAATAGGGTGGAAACTCCCACTATTCTCCCACTTGGGAGACCACCCACCGTCATATATCACTATAGTCACACTTCTTTTTATACTTCCCAAACATGCCTAATTCATTATTATATTACACGGGTTCCATCATTCAATATTGTCTTCACTGGGGTTCTTTAATTTAAAATACATTTTAAATACAATTCCATTTTCTTCAAAACTAACCAATCAAGTTTATCACTTCTCTCAATCACATAAATAAGGAAAATTAATTTTGTACCCTTTAAACTAGTGTGATGACACCCCCATGTTTCACCCAAGACTATCATTATAGATAACTATTTCCTAGATCCAATACTATAGTGAAAATTGTTCCTCTTATCTTTTTACGTGATCATGCCATCACCTAGGTCTCCTAACTAGGAAAAATTTCACCATTTTATCATTCAAGGCCATCAAAAAGTCGTGATTAGCTAATCAAGCATGCCAAATATATATCATAAAATCATGTATTCCCCTGATATCTAGTTCTTCTAACTTTACCCCCACAATTGATAGGGAATGTAGGGGTTTTAATAACATTATTCCCCTTGATAACTAGGGCACTACTCTGTGGGGCACTGGTGAAACTATCCTTGGAATAAGATACCCAAATTAGGTACCCCATATCTGATTTTCAATCTACCTGGGTTCATGTTGGAATACAATTGTCCATCAAATGATCCAGAGAGAGATAAATGGACATATCCCAGATTTTTCCAATCATTAGTATGATCATTCATCAATTTGAAATAGGTGGATGCTTTTATAGGCCTATTTCCTAGTTATAATCCCCATTACACACTCAATTGTATTCCTCCTAGGTTTATTCCATAAAATATTTTGTTCACCTAATAATCTAACCAAGTCAGTCATCATAAGGTATAATATTCATAATCCCTTTTGGTATCCTTTCTATTCCCTAAATAGTACATGGGCTTCCAACTCATAACCCCACTCAACATTCTTAATGTTCCATATACCCTATGAGACATCATTCTCAAATTTTAAATTCCCTATGAGATAACATTCTGAAAGATTTATATTCCATGTTATACATCCACACATTTTCTTGTTTTGTTAGCAAAAAATAGGATGAACAAGAAAAGGCCATCAATGCCTAATCCCAACAAAATCATCGGTCATTGATCCATCTATGGCATCTTTTTATTGGTCCCATGATTTAAAAAATCATAGAAATATATTTACCTTGGGATAATAAACTACATGTTATAGCCCTATAACATAACCCTTGTCTGTGTAACTAAAAATATACTATCTTTGATTCTTATTAATCAGTATATATATGATGTAAAATTGAAGTTCAATAACAACTTCAAAAACGATATCCGCATATGGTGATATCCACTATAACACCACATCCTCCCCAATCTATAATCTCTATTTATTATGAACTCTTCATCATCCCATTACCCCCATTATCCAAATAATCCATTCTCATCAAGCCATATTACCTGTGAAAAAATCCTCATTATTGGATATTACTTGTATGATTAATCCTAGCCTATACATTTTCCTACATATCCATACCACTCCTCATTGGTCCATAATCCCCAAAAATCCATATAGTAAGTTCCCAAAGGGGCATATTCCATATGATAATATCAATAATGTTCTTCAAAAACACTATTCTCATTCCAACCATTTTTTGTAATTCTACACCATAATGTTAATAGGTCTTTAAGGTATAACCATAAAAGGAACATCATGTGGTTATAGTTTCTTCACAATAAAAGTCACCATGATGGTCGTTACCACAAGTCCATATATGTTATGACATATCACATTATGTGAAATTGAACTATTTGGGTTTTAATTACTTTAATAGGGATATATAGGATTCTACTATCATAGTCTAGGTTCTAACTCTCCAATGCTTACCACTACCCCAGATTGAGATAACATCTAAACAACATAGTTATGAGGCTTGAAATCAATGAATTTATTATAAAAATCAAGATAAATATAAAGATCCTCCTATATATAAATATAGTATAATTTATGGAAAACATTTGATACATAAAGTAGTTCACATTGATGGAGGACTTGAAATATATATATATATATTACCATAGAGGTATGATCTTGAACAAATCATTTTCATGTTGGTTATCACTCCCACACTATAATTTCTGAAGTATTGATGAAAATATCTTAAATCTATAATAAATTCTTTATGTAGGTAATAATTTTCCCCTTAAATAGTGAAAATGGGGTAAACCTCACATCCTCTTTACTGACATGATTTTTAAATCATCACTGGTAAAATCCCTGTGATAGCTAAACATTACAAAACAGGTCCTTAATAAAGAAAAATGATCATGGAAGGGGATTAAATTAGGGAATCCATTTAAAAATATCATTAAATAGACTATATAACCAATAAGAATACATGGATACTAGTTGTACTACCTCAAAACTTACAAATGATATGATTTAAGTGGGTATAAAAAAGAAACCAAGAAATCAATAATGTAGATGGAAAATAAAAATCCGGCTTGGTATCCAAGTAGTTTCCACCAAATAAATGTGTCAATTATTTTGATACTTATACTCTCTTGGATATGCATTATTCTTTTGTAATTATTATAACGTTATGATTCCAAATATAATTACAATTTTTACCATGTGTATGATAAAATTGTTTTGAAAACAAATCATTAGATTAAAATATATATATATATATATATACAACACCCATAATGATTCATAGTACCTAGAAAATAAAAGATGGGTTCAAATTCACTAATATCCCTATATAGTTTGAAATAAGAACCAAAACAATTATAAAATAAATTAGTGAATTATTTTTATCATATTATTGTAAGTTACAAAAATATGAAATATGGTTTTATAGTGTATTCTATTGAATCCATGATGTCTTGGTTTTTTTGTTTTTTGATGACATGCTAATATGGAAAAGTTATATGATTCTAGTAAATACATACTATTATATTTTATCTAGAAACATTTATATGAAATAATTAGTTGAAGAAAATTTATCTTTGGGAATAAATTTTTTTATGATTTTGAATTTTATTATTATTTCTCAAATTCATTATATTAAAAAATGTCTTTAAGAGGATCCATTAATTTAATTTTTTTCCTAGATCTAATTCATTTGTTTCTATTAGTATTATTCAACCAAATCATATTACGGATATTTCACAACTAAAATGTGCAAGGGTTAATTGAATGATATTGCATACGTTGTTCAAAAGTTGATTAGGTATATAATTAATTTAGGTTATAATCAATGAGATGCAATTAAAAAGGAACTAAATTATCTTAAGATATTTATATGGAAATACATATATATATATATATTAAATTTAAACCTAGGAATGTGTAAATAAATTTCAAATGAATTTTGGATTAGTAATCTAGAGGATAAATCTTCTATGATTTCTTGGTTTTTTTCAATTATATCTGGGGTTATCTCTTCGAGATCAAAAAAAATAGTAAATAATGGAATCGTTAATGGCTTTTGAATTTGTTTCATTATCCACTATTCAAAAATAAGTTTAATGCATTAGATATATTTTATATGTGCTACTATTGTGGATTATGTCAATGTCTCTAATTTTTAAACAATTGTTTAATTGAAAAATGTTTTGTTGGCTAAACAACAATAATTATAATAAAAAACAAGACACTTATTTATAATAAAAATATATGAGAGAAATATGATACAATATTGTTTCTTAATTGGATACTTAATTAGATCTATCTATAATTTAGTGAATCATGTTAAAAGATACCTTCAGCAGAGATAGTTCACAAAACATCCTTAGGCATGGGTTTAAATATCTTTTCTAAAATTCTCAAATGATGGTACATAAAATAAACTATAATAAAATTTCATGTATAATTTCAATATGGAAAACTATATCATATATTTTAAGGAAACCGAAAAATTATATTATATAAATTTTAAATAGTGTTTGATGCATAGTGAACCAAGGAAATAAAACAAGGGTTGAAACACTGAAACACTTTTTTGGTTCCCATAGGTTAATATAGGTGTGGGGTCACTCCAAAGTGATGATTTATTTATATATAAAGACACATGATAATATAAACTCAACAAGGATATAATGGTGTCTAGGAGTAAATTATGAAATTTATAATTTGAATAAACATGTGTTGGATAAATCAAGCTAATAATAAGTGTTACATGTTCAATGAAAGGTGCACATGTTCTCTATTAATCTAACTCTACACTATAAATGTTATAATTGAGTTATTCCTTTATATATAAAATTTATTTCCAATATATCATGGTATTTAATTTTTATATGGTTATTACAATTAATTTTAATTTTTTCTAGATTTTTATTTTTTAAAATTTCATAAAATATTAATCAATGTATTTTTTCCATGGTTAATGGTGAAGATTTTTTGGAATACCAAATTGTAATATAGGTTGATGTGCAGTATCATTTATTTGGTGGACTCTCTTATCATTATTTATAATTGTAATGTGGGGATGGAAAATCAGGTTGGCGATAATTCACCCCATAGTAAACAAGCATGCACATTCTTGCAATGTAGTGCCTTGACGGAACACTTTTCGCTTAGCATGATGCATCGGTGCATGATAAGTGGTTCCAATATTATTTATGATAAATAATTATGTTTTATAGGTTTAGGAAATATATTAATTGGGTATAACTTTTTGGTCAACCCATTTTATTTAATGGGTATGACACAGACCACTTAACAGAACATGCATGACATAACAAACACAGCCGTTTACTAAATTATGTGATTAGGGCCACCAATTCAATTGGGTGTGACTAGATGATTCAAATTTATCTGGATAAGATATTCCTTCCTTTAATAGGTTTCATAAAATTTTTAATAAGTATAAAACCTTATCTAAATGGATACTCAAATACAATAAAAGGAGGATCCATGTAAAGGAAAATTCAATCAATTCAAACAATTCAAAATTTGTCTAACCCCTCTCAAATATTTTTATTATTAATATGATTTTATAAGAATTATTAGATATTTACAAGGCTAGAAAAAAAACCTTCCCCGCAATCTTTATTCCAAACATTTTCCAGTTTTTATTCTCTACAAAGTGTATGTGTAACAGAACAATCCAGGAATTTAACCTAAAGGGGAATCACTTACAACCCATTTTACTATTGATTTGGTAGGGAGATAATCTATTAATAAGGAGAGTGACATAATAACATGATTCAATGGGCTCGATTATACACTATTTGTGAAAGCTTCACAAAATTATCCAGTAATATATCAAACGAATCTTCTACTCAATTCTTATAATGTCATCTATTTCACAGATATCTTAATTTTATTTCACATAATTTTATTATTTTACCATTTTTATGCTTTAATATTTAAAATAATGTATTCTATAACTATTACGTGTAAAAATACATTAATTTCTATTTTTATTTTTAAAAAATTTATTTGGTAATATATTTTATTATAATTTTTCACATTCATGTTTATACATTATGTATGATTTCTATTATTTATGCCAGACATTTTTATTTCATATTATTATATGATTTTTGAGGAAAAAACAATGTACCCCATTAATTTATTTTTTAATTAATATATCTATCGAAATACAATATATGGTGCTTGGGTATTTATCCAAGAATTATAAGATATGATATCTTATAATTGGGTCTTGATTTATTTTTATGATAAAATTTCATAATTCTTAACCATATTCTTATGATTCACATGATTAATATTTCATTATGATTCCATGATTACAATTATATGTTCCAATGTGATTTTTCCTGAATGTATACATTAATGATATCAAGTTATTCTCTTTGATACATATATCTTTTCATCATGATTATTATCCACTTGTTAGGCTATTTACCTCACACTGTATTCATCTATAACCCCATTGTATCCAAAACAATAAGAAGAGTATTAAATTTTAGATCATATTAATGAGATGAAAATATAATATTTTATATATTTTTATTTAAATGTTGTACTATGTTTGAAAATACCCATGAAATTTAACTGCTATATTATAGGTGAGTTTTATTATATAGTTTTATTTGAAAAATCTCATAAGGATATGTTCATTATATATGGGTTGTTATATTTGATATATGATTGATGTTTCGTCATATTCTATTTTCGAACACTGATCACATAGAAGATATGTAACCCTAGACACCCAAACACATCATCCTATAATATTTTCATCACTGAGTTATATTGGTTTATATTAAACTTCCTACGATATCTACTAAATATCTCAAATTATTTTCTACATTTTAATTTATACCTACTCTCACATTACAATATCAATCATATTCGAAATATACTCAAACTATCAACCATAATTTAGAGGTGATGAATAAATACACCTAATAATGCTATTTAACTATTTGATAATAAAAAAATACCTTATTGTACCCCAAACCATAAGGATTAACAATTAAAATCTCAATCCCACTAATTATATCCCCTACTAAATGCAGTATTTGTGGGAACTCTGAAATGATGTGTAGTTTTTTGTAATTTGGTGTAACATAATGGTTGACCAATATCATTCTCTCAAGGATTTTGTACTTAAATCAACATGTCATTAATATTATAGACAAAAAAAATAAATTAATTAATTAAAACAATGCGGATTTTTGTTTGATGTTTCAATGATAAAAATTATTTTGTAGGAAGAGATAATTTTTTTTATAAAATTTAATAACGGGGCCCAATTGATCATAATTTAACACAGAAGTTTAACATTAAAAATTTCTTAATATATATATATATTTATTTAAAATTCATTAAATTATAATCTTGTAATTCATCGACCTAAAAGACCTAAAAATTTTACAAAACCACTAAGATGGATGGAATTAAAATACAGATTATCTTCATCTATTGTAATATGTGACCCATAATATATTTTTTACTCTATTTTGGAATTATTGTTAGTTATAACTAAATTAAAAAAACCTATTGTTAATGGTAATAAATTTTGTATAGGTATTCAACTTTGACATAACAATATAATACTTTTTGATTTGGTTTTATCGGCTAACATTTCACTCTCGTAACTCAAAATTCATTCATACTACATGTAATTTTCTCATTTTAATGATTCAAAAATTAAATTAAAATTGATTTGTAATATTTATTAGAATTAGTATGCTCTTTTGGATTCAAAATATTACATTTAAAAAGTTTACAATTAGATCAACTACTAATCCAATACTCTTTTATTATTTAAAAATTCATCCTGGAAAGAACATGCATATGGAATGGTCATTAAATGGTATAACCCAATAATCATTATACTCTCTAGTTCTAGTAAAATGGGATGAATTAATAGAAGAAAAATTTGAAATAACAAAATATAATAAAGGTAAATGAATAATTTTATAATAGGAAATGAAAGCTACAACATGAAGTAGATGAAAAATATGTTGTCGAAGTTATAGTAGAAAAGATAAGTGGTGCACGATCTATTTATATTATAATTCTTATATAAATAAAGTGAAACCAATTTTCCTATACACTGAATCTCATAAATCCTTTTAATTCACTAAAAAAATATACTCTTTTATATAGAGGATATGAGGACAAAGTTACAGGTGATTAAATGTATGAATGGAATAATGGGGAAAATACTTTAGTTTACTATTATCTATATTTTTTACCTCAACATATTGGGGTTATCTATATTATTTAATATTAATAATATAATTAGAATCAAAATAAACAAAAAATCCAAGATCACTATAGATAAATATCATATCATATAAAAATGGAAACCATGAATTTATTGTAACATGTTTACCATTCATTGAAGAATAATCTTCAACCTTATTGATGTTTTTTTATGATTGTAATGATGATAATAAAAGAGAGATAAAAAATATTCCAACATTCATACGTTTCCAGAAGCTAAGATTAATATCTTCAAATACAAGAGGGAATCTTTTTCGCCTATGATGTGCTAGTATTTTGTTGGGCTAAGGATGTATAAGAATAGATATCCTGAATTTTTGGAGTTTCAGCAAAGAATAATACAATCACTGAAAAACACACCACCATCAAGTAGAAATGAACTATAAACTACTTAAGGATGATACTTCATTACTATCTCATTAACTAGCGAATTTCGAATAATGATTTGTTTATATGGCTTGTTTATGGATCACATGTACGAATGAAAAACCACAGATTTTATCTAATATGATAAATCCTTAAATAATATCATATGTGTAGTATTTCATGTGTTTTTGATCCATGTAATCATAATAATTTGGAATAGTATTCCTGGAAATACAATATATCCTTTCATTGAATGCATTATTTGGTTTTATGGAATATATCTCCTTAAAATTCACACATTCACTAAAGACATGTGAACATTGTTCAATTTCACCATAATATTAATATTTTAATAAACAATTCGTAAAATTTCATGATTAAATAATATTATTTATGATAAATTTTATTACACTTTGGATATATATTTATTGTAAATATATATTCATTATTCAAGAAGTTATAATTTTTATGAATAAAAATAGGATATAAGGTAAGGGTTTCTAATCTAAAATTTGTCTCTATGATATATATGTTTCAATCACCATATATTAAAATCATGTAGTGTATATATTTCCCCATTTATATTAGATATCATGAATCAATTTATATTCCTGTTATTTAAATAATCATTTTATGTTATTTATTTAATGGGGTTTTGATTCAAAATTTACCAAATTGGTAAGGGTTTATGAAATAATCTAATTTGTTTTGAGGAACATCTAGTATAAATTTACATTTAAACATTTTTAGGGATATTATACATTAAAAACATATATATTATTCTCATATAGTTATTCCATGAATTTGTATGAATAAGTAACATTTTTCTCGAATTGGTACTTAAATTGAATGATATATTGTTTTTAAAAAAATATAACATTATTTTATTTTTGGTCATTTAAATATTTATAGAATGTCCAGATTATTCAAAATTGTCTTATTGATGTTTTTATATATTTTATAAATGTTTCAATAATTTAAAATTCACTACAATTTAAATTATTTACAAATTTATAAATGTACATTTTTTGAATTTTTTTCTTTTTAGAAAAGAGTGAAAATAATTATTTATTTTAACGTATAAAAGATGAATAGATTTTCACACCCTCCTAACTATAATTTTATTTGAATAATCCATTATAATTTTTCAGGGTTATTTTAAAAGAATATTATTTTATCAATATTATTAGAACTTATAGTTTAATTGTTATCTAAGATAAATAATATTTTATCTTGTTTTAAAAATATGTTTGAATGAACATTTAAAGTTATTTTTATTCTATGTAAAAATCCATCCATGTTTCTTGTACATAAGTGGGGATAAGATATAATGATACAACCCAGGTGGTTTCCTTAAATGAGTTATGTTTATTTGATGTTGAAATGTTAGAAAAACGTGTTTCTTTTCTATGTGTTACACAATGAAGATATGATTATTGTTTTATAATCATATGGTAAAAATATTTATGGTTTTGTTATTTGATAGATGGTTCTGTTATATCCCTCCATCAAATAAAGTAATTCCTTATATCTCATTATATATTTGACTGAAATGAGTTAATGTTCTTGATTCATTATGGGAAATAGATAGGGATTTCAAATATACTATGATAGAGGAAACTTTTGGTGATGTATGGTTCACTATAATATTTGAAATATGTGGTGATGCAGAATATAATATGATATTATGGTCCCAAGGGTTAACCTTCACATATGATCAAGTTTATATTCCAATTATTGTTCCATAGTATTTGTAATATTGACTAGGATACCATCTTTGGACATAATGTGACCACCAATCCAGAAATAAAAATTACAAAATTTACCATATAACTTTTTCCTTATATGGGTCACAAGAATAATACCTAAGTTATTATCATGGTCCTTTTAGATTTTATTATACACTAAAATATCATCAATCAATACCATAATATAATCATCAGGATATTTCTTTAATACTATGTTCATTATGTTCATTAAAATATAAGGGACCTTTGTCAATCCTAGTGGAATTACTCTAAACTCAAAATGAACATACTTCATTTGTAAAGATCTCATTAGAATTACTACCTTCATTATTCACAATAAATTATTACCCAATCAAAGGTCAATATTTGAAAAATATTGGACTATATAAATTTTATTGATGAAGTCATCAATCAGAGGTAGAGTATACTTGTTATTTTTTTAACTAATTTTATTACGTTACAATAAATGTATTGACTAAAAGAACCATAATTATAATTAAAAAAGAGAATAAGGGATCCACATGATGAAACAATAGGGAGAATAAATCCCTTATCACCCAACTCCTCTATTTTTTACCTTCGTGTACATTAATTCCATAGTGTCAATTATATATGGAGTCATTGATATTAGTCTTTCATGAGTGGTTAAATAAATAAAAAACTCAACATTACACTCTGGGAGGAATCCATGTAATTCCTCACAAAATAAATCAATGTATCATTGTAAAATATGTACATAAGAAATTTTATGATTAGCCTCTCTATACCAATATTTTTTTTTCTCTTCTTCCCAGTGAATCTCATTTAGTAGAGCCAGTTGGGGGTCCAAAAATGACTTTGATGATGATGTATCTTCTCTAAAGATATAGAATTAAATATCTTCCGCAAAAAATTAAATTCCTCTTTCTAAAAATATATTTTGTTCTCATGTTTTGAAGTAAATCCCATAATAAGGATTATATAAAATTTATGCATAGGTACAATTATAAAGATAAAAAGGTAAATTGTGATTATATGTTGTAATGGGAACTTCCTGACCCATATTTTTTGAAATGATACATCCCCTATGATTTTTGAATCACCACTCCCTTCTTCAATTAAAATGAAAATGTCTTATTTTATTGGTATAGTTGGAACATATAAATGAATTTGAGGATATATGATCAAATAAATGATTAAAAAATTTAAATATTTGATTAAAGTACCTCCCACCACATTAGAATGTATATAAACCTCATCTATAGTGACCTCATAAAATTTTCATTCATCCATTGGCCTCTTTTGTGGGGGATTCATAGGATGCTTGGGGAATTATATTTCATAATTCCCCATCTCCCTGCATTTGAAACAGATTATATAAGTTTTTTTGTCTCATCGATTTTTATTCCTTTTTGGGGTGACCCTTATATCCATACTTTTGAAAAAAAATTAATTCCTAAATAAATTTACTTGGTTGATTCTTTCCAAAATTTTCACAAGTTGTAAAATGATGTGTTATTTTTCTATTCATTGACACATTCATTTTTTCAAGGCATTCAGGTGAACTATTATTCTCTTGATTTCTTTTGAAATTGTACGATATTTATAATTCATTCCCTATTTTGATGGTGCATAAGAATATTTCATCATGTGATGAAAATTTTGAGAGACCAGTGCACTTTGGATACCTATTTCAATCCCATAAATTAAATGGGAAATCAATCATTCTATGTTACATATGTAATATATCTCATTCATTTAAAACCTTTCAGAAGTAAACACATAATCCAAAAAAACCTTATTTATCCTTTTTCTTTAAGATGAGTAATATTTTCATCATTTTAGTTTTTTCTCAGAAGGGAAATATTTGATAAAGAATGTGTCATTAAAATATTTTAATTCCATGCATTCCATTTCCTCTTCAACCCTAGTATTCTAGAACATCATCCACTATTTATTAGAATCTCCTATTAGAGAACACAAATCATGTGTGATATTTTCCATTTAACTGCAACATAATTCCACAAATAACTTATCCATATACACAATTAATTGCTCATTAACAATTGTTTTAGTATTCCAACAAAATTATGGGGTATTATGTCATGTAATGATATCCTTTGTAGGGGAATATTACTATGGAATAGGTTTCTCCATCCCTGAAATCTTATTTTTTATAACCTAATTATGTTAACCTAATATATAAATAATTTTATCAATTCCAATACCAGCTATATTGTTTTACCGATTTGACTAATCTCTACATTTTCCTTCAGTATTGATACCCTTCATCTTTCTAGGATCAATTTCTAAAAAAGTCATATATTGGATTAGATCATAAAATTATTAATTTTAAATCGTAATGTATAATTCAAATTATGAATCCACACATAACATTAATTTAAAATTTATTCCTTGTTAATATCAAAATTAGAAACATTGTTTCTTTGGGGATATCGTTGTTTTCAAATCCTACATAATGTTTTATAATGATAATTTTTATTATTCTAATCATATCCCCCAATACAATCAAATTGGGAAAACAATAGTACTCATTTTCATGAATAAGGTTACTATTGGGACAAGACCAATACATACATTTTATATTTATTACCCCTAGGTACCTCTTTACAAGAAAAACATCTATTTTAAGTATCCAAAAAGGAATTATTTCATGAATAATTTATATAATATATTCATTAAAATAACATTAGGATGTTCTTCTACACATATACTCAATGTATATCCTTGTTTTATGTTCACTACTATATGGTTTTACACATCTATGTATTATGGATTCTTAAAACGACACACTGATACCAACCATAATGACCCCTACACTATTAAACCATATTCAGTGTCTGCTTTATTACATTTGTATATATAAAAAGTGTAGAACCCCGATGGATAGATCAATTTATTATTTTTTAAGAACAATGCATGTAAATGATACCCATTTTATAATAAGAACAGAAAATAAAACATAATACATGACTAAATCAAATAAAAAAAATCAACATAAACTCATTCCAAGAACTCTTTCTCATATCCAAGGGAGACTAAAAAAATTAGGGTGAGATAAAATTATTTATAAGGGATAAGTATAGAGAAATTGATAATGAATCAAAAAGAATAATCAATATGTAATGGTAATTCACTAAACATACATTCACTTTAAATATCTTCACTTTTGTGATATGGTACGTAATTATCAATATTTAAAGTAAAATAACTTAGAACGCATTCCATTTAATCAGTAAATGAGATTGAAATACATCCATAGAAAATTTGATAGAGAAAATAACATGGATAATTATAATAACTAAATAATTAATAATTTAAAAGAGTAATTATCATATTTCATGATATCAGGAATAATGATACATCTACCACCAAGATCATTCATCAAGGTCTCAAAAAACTAATGGGTAAAACTCTATATTATTTGGCCAAAAGTTTTGTCAGATGACACATGTCAATTCATTGAGGGAATATATATAACCAGGCCCAACCCATATTTTATTTTCTTAAGTATCCTTCACATATCTAATAGTTTATTTAATTCATGAATTATTTGTCTTTTCATTAAATGCCTTTATTATGTACAAGATACAGATTCATCAATATTTCCCCAATAAGAAGAGTAAATTTAAAAGTAATTATCCTAGGTAGAAATGGTATAAAATTTTGTAAGTATTCTTACCCATTATATTTTAATATTTATATTTAATATAAATTAAATTTCCAATGAAAATCATCACAAGAATTGTATTTATTCAAGAAAAACTCAAGAATCAAAAAAAATGTGAGATTGTCTAACAGCTTTTACCACCTTATAATATTCAAGTCAAATCCCATTGGATGAAATAATTTAAATTCAATCATATAATACCATTAATTATTAATCAATCATGATATTACATGTAGAAGGGGAATTATATACACTATATAATTGAAATTTTTGGTATAACATTACAATATACCTCAATGAAGGGAAATTTAGACGAAGTGCCTTACCACATGATTTCCTTCAGTTAACGCATATTTAGCCACCTGTAAAATAGTCTTATGAATTTAATTAACTTCTACAAAATCAATATTCATATTTATGACATTATATAATATCCTCTTATAACTTGTCACTGTCCGTCTATTAATAATTTTTGAATGTTTTCATTTTTTATCATCTTATTTTCCTTGTCTTCTCATGCATCCTTTATAGTGATAGTTATTGTTCTTGTAGATAAGATAAAATTAATTCATATATAAAATTATAATAATTGGTTAAATATAATATATACTATTTATATACATTATCATAATCCCCCTTCAAATTGTTTCATCGAAAATGAATCTCATCGCTTTGAGATGAAGGTAGGCCGTACGTATGCCCAATCGATGAAATATTTATGTTAATGAGTGAAGGGTTTTGGAAGTGAGTGATATATTAAACATATAGAATCAATATAATTTCAAATATTCCTCAAATATTCTTTAATTTTATCCTTATTACATTCACCATTAAGCATTGGTGAAAAAAGTATGACATCACTTTGAGAGGCGTTATTCCACCATACACACTAGAATTGTTATCATATTTGAAACTAAATAAAAGGTAAAATGATATATTATATATTATATTTAATAAATATACTAATATCAAAAAAATTATTTAAATTTTCTATGTCTATAATTATTTTCACCCTTGAATGTTGGTTATGTAAAATGACCTACATCGGTTCGTGAGGCAGTAGTGCACTATACACATAATCAAGGATTTCGTTTCCAATTTGATAGAAGTAGATAGTATAATTATTTAGACACAAAAATAATAACATGTAATTTTAATGTAGATATTATTTTTAATTATATTGCACATGTTTATACATAATTTAAAATGGAAAAATAAGAATTAAAATGAAAGACGTTTGTTATGGTAATTACCTTCTGAAAGAGAAACCTTGTTTGGGAATCCTCTTAATGATCCTAGGGATGGTCTTATTGGAGGACCAGTAAATATAGAATGTTACTAAGGGTGTTTGGGAGATAATTTTTTGATGTTGGATTGAGAAAAAGGGATTTGTATGTGTGAATACGTTAGGGGAGGGAGTTCTCTTTTATATATGAGGAAAGGGAACCCTCTTAAAAATTACGTTGAAATTTCCCAAAATAATCCAAAATGATAAAGTTATTCACATGAAGAAATCATAAAAATGGACATAGATTCAAATTTTGGGTGGATAATGTTTATATATGTCTAGATAATATGATTTTTACTATTTTTATGTAATTTTTTAGACTTATTGTCTTAGATTAACCATCAATAAACCCATTTTTTACCATAATGTCAAAAATTAATTTTTTCTATTTTCACTATTCAATTTGGTAAAAAAATTATGTTGACATAATTAGATAATCTAATAATTATTATTACAAATATATATTCTATATTTTTCAAATTTCATACACATAAGTCAAAAATTTTATTTTAAAATAAATCCCAAAGACAGGACGAGGAAGATAGTTTTAAAAGAGAAAATCTTCAAATGATTAAAATTTCTACATCTAAATTCTGTATGAAATTGATTAAAATGTAATAAAATGAGTTAAAATATATATTGTTGATATAATTTTACTTAAAAACCAAATTAAAATATATTTATATTTATAAAATATTTAAATGAAGATGTAATTGTTTAGTAAAAAAAATATTTTTCACTATTTAACAAAAAATGTAAAATTTATAAAATTCCAGAAAAATCTAACTAAGATAATTTTGATATAATGATCTCAAAAATTAAGTTAATTATGTAAAATTAATTTTATTAAATTTTTAAAACTTAATTTGAAATTATGTAGACAAAATTAATCTAAATGATTCATTAGAAAAAATATACTTTATTTATAAAAAAAGGCTTTTATATTAAATGATTCACATTTTATTTTTTATAAATAAATAAACATATATTAATAATCTTTTTAGATATATTATTGGAAAATAATTTTACATCTAGGTTATAATAGACATTTTTATATAATAATTTTTAGATTATCTAGTTTTTCTTAAACCAGTATTTTAGTGCATCACATGCTTTTGAACAAACTAAATACAATACAAAAGAAATATATTGTAAACTCAAGGGGTGTTACATTCTTCCCAAAAAAATCATCCTAAAAATTTCTTGGATATTACATCCGAAATAGTTTAGTGTAGTTTATCCTCATAACATCCTCTTCTTTCCATGTTTCTTCCCTTATTTTTTGATTTCTCCAAAGTGAATCTACCGGACAAGTAATCTAATTCCTCAATGATTTATCATAAGTATCATGAATTTGGATGGTTTCGTCATGGATGTTTGTATATGTTTTCAATTATAATTCATTATAGGTAAGTACATTTACTGGTTATGCCATTTACTTCCTTAAGAGTGATATAAGCAACACATGATGTAGTTCATAGAGATTTAGTGGAATTGTCAATTAGTAAGTAAAAACTCTAATTATATCAATAATTTAAAAGGGTCCTATGCACTTGGGGATTAGTTTTACATTCATACCCAACCATATAACACCCTTTTATAGAGATAATTTATTAAAACATGATCTCCCACATGGAATTTAAAATCCTCCCCCATATTATCAGCATATTTCTTTTTCTAACATTGAGAGTCTTTAAAATGAACCCCAATAGTCATTAATGTTATTATTGTCTCTTCAACAAGTTATGGGCCAATAAATTTCATTTCACCAACATCATCCAAAAAACATAGAGTATGAAATATCTATTCATTTAACCTTTCAGAAAATGTAATTGAAATACTTGAAAGAAAACTATTATAATAGTAAAACTCTACCAATGGTAAATACTAATCTAACATAACTTGAAATTCATGGGAGAATGACCTAAACGTGACTTCAATTTCTGGAATAGTTCATTTAGACTATCTCTTAGTTTTAGGATAGTTGACAGTACTCAAATGAAGCTCCTCATCAAGATCCTATTGAAAATTCTTCAACAATATTAATGTAAAATATTGGTCAAGATTAAACACAATTGAAAGAGGGGTTCCATGAATTCAAAAAACAACATTTAAATATAGTCTTCTCTCGTGATGAAATTGTAAATATTCTCATATTACAAGGAAATATTTATAATTGGTTAGTGCATCAATGATAACCAATATTGTATCACACTTTTTAGAAGTCATTAGTATTCTTATATCAACAAATATAGTAATGTAATCTCATTTACATAGAGGAATATGAATAGGTTTCATGACTCAACTCCTATATTTACCCATAGTTTCTACTTATAAAAAATTAGACATCTAGACACATAATCATAAATTCCCCACTTTATGTTATCCCATAAAAAATGTTCCCTCGAAGCCATATATATCATTATTATTCCATAGTATATAGGGAAATTAGATTTATGAGTATCATCCAAAAATATCTTTTTTAGCTAATTTTTAGATGGAACACATAACATCATATCAAATTTTAGAACACCATATTCAGAAATGAATTCTTCTTATTTCCCATCATTTACAAATTAATTTTTTTCATATTATCTTAATAATCAGGTTGAGAACATTTTATCGTTTATAATAAATATGGTTTCTTAATAATTTAAAAAATTTGTGATTTATCCCCTTTTAAAATAATTCTTGTATCCATATTTACCAGATTGATGAACATCAGATCTCTTTAAATACTAATTTGGGTCATAACTCTTTAATACATACTACTCAATGCATCCACTACTTTATTTTCATTCACTTGGTGGTAGTGTATTAATAAATAATAATATTTTAGTAGTTCATTCCATAATATTTACCTCATGTTGGAAAATTTCTACAAAAATATTTATTTTAGTATTTTATGGTCTATATACATCCTACATCTATCAACATAAGGATGAATATCATAAATGTAATGATTGAAGATTCCAACTCATGATCACGGGGTGAATTAATCTCCTTTGATGCATCATTATATATCATAAACTCATCATTTTTAGATGGTTGAGTCAAAATATAATCATTTCCCAATTTATTCTTCAGTTCATAAAATCATTATTTACATTTAATTATCTTAAAAATCATAACCCCATTATGTGTATACTTGGTTAACAGTTTATCTAATCCAAAAAAATATGAACACATCACTGATAGTAACCATCCAAACTAATGAAACTTGGAAAATAAATTATGTACCTTGGTATTGTACATTCTATGACTACCATCATCGTTGCAGTATCAACTGAGATTCCATCCTTAGAAAAAATATGACCATGAAAAGATACATCTTCAATCCATGAATCTCAATTACTAAATTTTCCACATAACTCCTTTATTTGAAGATTCTCAGGAAAATTTTTCAATTAATTCACAATGTCCTTTTACCTTTTAGAATACACCAAAATATCGTTAATGGAAACTATAGAAAAATATTTAGGATATTTCGTGATTACATTATTAACTATATACATAAACATTTAGGGGGACTTAATCAATCCAAATGTAATTGTTGTAAAATTTTAATTTCTATACCACATTTTGAAAGTATTATTCAGAATTTGTTCTTTCTTTACTCACATCCAATAAAAAATTGAATGAAGGTCAATATTTAAAAAATAATGGTCTCTCTAAATTTGATTGATTAATTCATCAAAATGAGTTAGTGGATATTTTTTCTTTATTGCAATAGCATTTGTTTCACTATTGTTAATGAACAACCTCATGGATCCATATTTCTTCTTAATAAATAAAACAAAAAAACCAGATTATGAAACACATGGGGTGGATAAATCCCTTATCACATGACTCATCTATTTTTTTCTTCAACTCCACAAATTTAACACTTTCCATTTTATAGGTAGTGTTTGATTTTGGTCTTGAATTAGTGGGTTAACTTATTGTAAATCTCAACATAATGCTCTAATGTATTTTCTAGTAATTCCTTGGGAAATACATTAATGTATTTGTGTTCAATGGTTACATTTTCAATTTTAATATTACCATATCCATTAGTATTTTTTTCTCTTATTCTCCATGAATCTAATTTAGTAGCTCTAATAGGGGTGGATATAGATATGACATTGATGATAAAGTCTATACTTTAATGATAAGAATTTATATATCTTCATCACAAATCATAGTGTCCTTATTCTTGAAATAACATCTATAATCATATTTGGAAACCCATTCCACACCAACGAATATATTAAAGTCAACCATAGATATGATAATATTTTTAGAAAATAAATCATGTTTATGTGTCATAATAGGGACCACCTAACACATTCTTATTATAGTGATACTTCCCCTATGAGGTTTGAAGGAAATAATTCCTCTTAAATTAAAATGAAAATTATTATTTTTATATATATAAAAAGTCATATATAAAAGTGTGTGAGAATTCATAAATGAATAACGAATTAACACAATGTGATGTTGGGATGAAATTACCTACCACAAAATCATCAAGTATATCCTCTTGAGCTTCAATGATCACATAAAAACAACATTTTCCACTATTCTTATTATGTGGTAGATTCTTTTGATGCTTAGGGAATTATTTTTCACTGTGACACATCTCATTATAGTTTAAAAACTAATTATTAGTGATTTCCTTCATCTATTTTAACCTGTTTTAAATATTACCCTAATATCTATAATTAAACAAAACATCCAGTCACCTAAATCATTTCATAAGTTGATTCATTCCATGGATTTTATAAGATATAAATCATTGGGTTCTTTTATTCTTCTTTTAGGATTTCCATTTTTCATAGAGTTAAATGATGATTTATTCTATTTATTTTCATTACAAATGTCACAAATATAGGAATTCTTCCCCATTTTCAGGGAACATGAAACTATTTTATCATCTGATAAAACATTTTGGAGAGAACAAAACCCTTCAGAGACATTAATTAGTCTCTTAAAATAACTATTCAATATTACACTATGTATTGGATATATAATATGCGACATACATATATAACCTTGTAAAGGAATCTTTATACTTCATGGGAATTGTTTCTTTAATTTTATTTAATTTTGGAAACTTTAACTTCATTTTTGTTTTTTATCATGATTTAAATATTTTTTGAATAATATCCCCATAAAATACTTTTATCCCATGAGTTTAATTTTTTCATCCTCCTTAGTATTCTAGATCAAAGTTCCACATTGTTCAATATCACCATTGATACAATACTCTACGTGTGTATCAATTTCCATTACATCCAATTGTATGCAAATAAATATCTTCTCTAGAAACATATTCCACTCCACAGTCTCCATTAGATTGCTAGTACCAACAAATAATGGAGGAATTTGTAAAATAAAATGATCCAACATTAGAGACTCTAACTATTGAATGGGTTTCTTCATTCAAGAAACAGTATTTTCCGGACATTATAAATATTACCTAATACATCCATAATTTTAAGAGCTCAAAAACCAGTTGTATTGGTTTCCTCAGTGGGAAAATCTTAAAATTTCACAAAAGTATTGATACCCATCTTCTTACCAGGTTCTATTTCTAAATAATATAATATACTATATTCGATTATTAAATTATGAATTCTATATCATGATGCATAATTCCAAATATGGTTCAGCACTTGACATAAATTTATAATTTATGAATAGTTAATCTTAGAATTATAAACATGGTATCTTCGTAGAGAACATTTTATTTCAAATACATCATATTGATTTGTAATGAAAATTTGAATTATGATAAAAATATTTCCCATGATTATCCATCTAGTTACATTATAAGGATCATTTTCCAACACCAGGTGATGATCAGGTCAATCCCAATGCACGTTTATAGAGTTATTACCCCTAGTTTCCACCATGCTCAAACCATGGCCATATATAGTATCCAAAAAAATGATTTAGTTTTAGGAATAAAACCAAATATATTTCTTACAAAAACATTACAATTTTATTCAATAAGTATCCTCAAATTATATCATAGGGTTACCCACCCTAATATATTTTTTATTTAATTTATTTCCCAATATTTATACTAAACATCATCTAATACCAATTATAAAGACACCAACTCTAGTAAACTAGATCTATCATCTACTTTGTTAAATGGGAAGAGATACAAGGGGTCTAACCTTAAAAGAATGAGGAGTTTATCTATTATATAGAACCCAATACATACATGATACCCATTTCAAGTAGGGAATAGAAAATAAAAAATAAAACATAACAAAATAAAATGAATTGCATCATCAAAAACTCATTCCAAAAAATCTTTATCATATCCGGGTGAAAGTAAACAAAATAAGGGTGATCTTAAATGCTGAGAAAGGATTATGTACAAGATAATATATCATGAATCATTTAAACTAGATAAAACTTAATGATAGACAGCTGTACACACATTCCATTTAAATAAAATGACTATCATGACAATATAATTCATAATTATTATGGAAATGTAAATAATTGAAAACAGATGAAATTTAATCGATAACTGAGATTGAAATGAATCCATAGATTATATCATTGAAAAAATCTAATGGATAAAAATAATAACTAAATTAACAATGAATTAAACACACAATTATTTGTCATTATAATCACATGTATCATGATACCTCTACCATAAATATCATCCATCATGATAGTTTAAAACTACTAAGTAAAAACCCATTTGATTTGGCCAACTGTAATGTCTCATGAGAATTGTCGATGCATAATAAGGGTATCTATTTCCATTACCCACCCATATTTCCATTTCAAAATGATTCCTATATATCAAATATTTTATCTAATTTATGAACAATATTTATTATTGTCATATATCTATATTGAATAGTTGATACAAATTTATCAATATATTCCCATTTTATCAAATATCATCCAAATTATTCAATGTATGTAAAAATGGAATATGGTTTTGTAAAAGTGATTATAAATTATAAAATTATATTGATATTTAATTTAAATTTAATTTAAATTTAAAAATGATAATAAAAACCAAATTATTTTAAGAGAAACTCAAAAATCATAAAAGAATGTGAGATTGTATAATAACTTTGACAACATAGTAATTTTCATGTCAAATACACTTAGATAACGTGATTAAAATTTAAAATTTAATTATAATGTGTTATTAAATAATCATGATATTAAATTTAAAAGGTGTAGTATATACACATTATAAGATAAATTGGGTTCATAACATTACAATATGCCTTGATGAAGTGAAATTGAGATGATGTTCCTTACCTCTTGATTTCCTTTAGTTGAATGCTAAATAACCCCATGTATAATGGGTTTAATCATGTTATTAATTTATACCAAAACCATAATAATATTTATAACTTTATATATTTTCCTATTGTAACATTTTACCACCCTTATATTAATAATATTCTTCTATTTTCACATTTTTGGATGTCAATTTCCTTGTTTTGTCATGCATGATTTGTAATGAATGTTTCTATTGTTTTTTATAGAATATATTAAATTCATAAAAAGAATGATAGTACTGGTATACAAATGATATTTACATGGTAGAGACATTATTATAGGAACACTTAATCTTTGGTCATATAAAATCAATCACATCACATCATGGGGACATTAGGCCTTACATACAAATGAGTAACGATATCATTCCCGTAACAATTGAAATGGAAAGGAATTATTTGATATATTAAATATTAATAAAAAATATAATCTCCAAAATATCTAAAATATTCATTAATTTTACCATTATTACACTCAATGTAAATCATAACTAAAAATGAATCAAATAACTTCCCAACGCGGTAGGCCATCATACACACAAGAATCATTATCTTATTTTAAACAAAATAGAACGGTAAATGTTTGAAGTCATAAAAAAATTAAAAAATTATAATAATATAATAAATATCAAACAAAATTTTCAAATACATAATTATATCTACCCTTTATTTTAATTAATGGAATATGAACTACATGGGTTCACATGGTGGTAGTATATCATACACACATTCGATAATTTCATTTCCAAATTGATAGAAGTGAAGATGGAAAATTATTTCTCCACCAACATATTAAAATATATATACATGAAAGATACTTGTCTTATTATGTTTCAATTATTAATATATAATTTAATTTGTGATAATAATTAATAAAATAAAATACCTTTGATAAAATAATCACCTTCTCTAAGAGAAACCACCATTGGATATCCTATTATGGACCCTAACGATGGTCTTTTGGGAGAAAATTTAGCAGTATGATGTGAATAAGGTTTTTTGGAATATTATTTTTTACATTTTTGTTGTGTTAAATAGAATGGAATTTGTGAATAAGTTTGGGGATGGATTTCCCTTTTTTATGTGGGGAAAGGAAACCCTCCTGGAAATTACTTTGATATTTCCCAATATAATCTATAATGAAAAAGTCGTCCACATTTAAAAAGATTCTATATAACATTATCTTATACCATGAGATGGTTAATTTGAAAATATGTCTGGAAAATAATATTTTTATAGGCAGGAATGTAATCTTTTACCATTGTTATATTATTTTAAACCCTCATTAAACCCAGTTTACCATAACCACAATTATTTATTTTTACTTTATAAAAAAATTGGTAAAAAAATATACATTTACATTATTAACTAATATATAATTAAATTTCAAAATATATAATAATTTTATTAAAATTCAATATATGTAAGTGGAAAAATTAATATTAAGAATAATCTTGCAGACATGATGAGAAAGTGGGTTTCAAAGAGAAATTGTTCAAAAGTATACAATGTTTTTATATATAAATTAAGAAACAATTGATTAAAATGACTTAAAAAATATTCATAGACATATAATTGTTCTAATTTTACTTTAAAAACAATTTAAAATAAAACTTTGTATTACATGTAATTAAAACTAAATCAATTTCTATTAATAAAAATCATTATTTTCACTATTCATCGAAAAATGATACATTTCAGAAAAAATCCAATAAATTATCTGTAATATAATTTTGATATGATGATTTCAAAAATAAAATTTATTTTCTCAAATAAATTTATAAAATTAGTAAAATAAATTTTAAATTATGTGTTCAAAGCAAAACTAAACCTTCGTTTAGCAAAAATATAGTTTTTTAGAAACCTTTATTTTTCATTAAAATGATACTTATTTCATTTTTAATTGAAAAATAACGATAATTTGTATAATTTATTTTTTCTATTAACAATTAATATTTTATTATCTATATTATAATAGTCATGTTTAAAAACAATTTTATCAAATCTTCTCATTTTGTTTAAACCCGGTGTTACATGCGTCACAAGCTAACAAAGAAATTACATTTCTTATAAAACAAATTTATTATAATGTATTAGGGTGATACAACAAATAAAAAAAATTAAAATTCTATAGAAACCTAGAATTTTCATCTCAATAATTTTGATCTCATACTAGCCTCATCTTTTTCATTCATTACTCTATCATTGGGAGTATTTTTAATATAATCCCCATGATCCTTCCATTATTTTAATTCACTGATTCATAATCATTTTTATTTACTATTTATCTACAATTATTACCTATTTATTTTAATAGATGTCATAGTTTTGGATTATTAGACCTGGGAAGCATGAATTAATAATTATTAAATTGATATCATTTCTTAATTATCTATAACATTCTATAATAAAATTTAGTGAATATATTTGATGCATTCTCACTTAAATATGATAGGTGTTCTTCCATGACTTGGTTGGTTTATTGTTTGAAAACAGATATATCTAAGTGGAATTGGTTTAAAATTATTATGGGATTAGTTTTTTTGTATTTATTGAATCTGTATCTGATGTTTTGGTTTGGTTTTTTAAGTATAGTTAATAATTGAAATGTTTTATTTGATACATACTATTAGGATGTATTGGGAGTTATAAAAATGTTATATCCTAAATAAGATCAATACAATATTAGAAAAATATAGATTCCACACACACTTTGGTTTGATTCCCATATTCTAATGGTTGTAGACTATTAGTAAGGGTCAAAAAAACCATATAGAGATATTATACCCTTAGTATCATTAGCTGATATAATCTATTTATAACTAAATTATCCATAGCAATTAACAATATAGTGAACCCCATGGATTTTTCAGGATATGAATAACAAAAAAAAATGAAAAACCAAATATCATAAAAGAATGAATTCATGAAGTTCAAATATATATCCCAACAATGATTTTTTAACAGAGATATCATAATATAATGATAATAAAACTAAATATAAATGATGAGGACACCCACTAAACTATATTATGAATCACTTATAACTTTTCTAAAAATCCCTATGGATATCCTATAGGTCATCCACTATACATGTTCTACATCCCAATACATTGTATCAATTATTAAATTAAAATATTCCTAGAATCTAAAATATATGTGATATTCCAATGATAAAAAACAATAAAAAATCATACCATTGAGTGATAGACAACACACTCGATGAATGATCATACCTTCCTTTTATTTTTATTTTTATTGTACAACCATATCACCTGGAGAAAAAATGATTATTGTAAAATCCATCAAATATTCATAACCAAGCAACGAAATAAAGGGATAATTGGTTAACATAGTAATTACTAAACAAAATCCCAAATAATGTAAACATATATTTGTAATTTCATCAAAATACACATAATCATGATTTATCATCTTATTGGTTGGTATAAATCGTATAATTTTAATATATCGAGTTTTAAATTGGGTATAACATCTCATTCTATTATAGTATCATGGATACATGGTAATGTTATCCCATACCATAATTAATACTAATGGTCTATTGGAATGTATTACAGTTTAATAAAAAATATCAATGATCTATGGGAATTTTTTCCTATAACAGAAAAAATAAAGAATCAATCTGAATTCTATTCTAAATTAAAAAACAATATCAATAATCCTTGAATAATTTCATCACATACCATAAAAAATGTAAATAATATCGGGGCACTCTATCCTATACTATAAACAATACCACTTATCGATTTTTTTACAAGGTTCCATGATTATATCATCTTGTTCCATTAAACAAATGAAGGATCCATGGTCATGTTTCCCTATACCATAAATAATATCAGGGAGATTTGGGTATATCATCCAATAACATAAAAAATCACGAACCAATGGCCATGTCATCTCATTCCCTACACAATATCAATGATCTATAGTCACATTATCTTTTATAATAATTAAAATCATGGATCCATTAGAATGTAATTCTTTAAAAAAACAAAATTAACGGAGTGATAATATTAAATGACACCTCATAAAACATCATAACATATCAAATTATATCACATAACATATAAAACAATACAAATAACCAAAATAAACAAGAATTTGAATTAGTTATATTTATAATTTCCTAACAGAACTGAATTTTTTATGATATGCAATTAAATTTTCAAGTAACATTCAGTTGGGTCCTTCACAAACACAAACCCGTATTCCATTTTCTTACCCAAGGAATAATCCACCAAGAACCATTCTGATTGGAATAAAATATTCATCACTAATTCTTCATGCAAATAAATCCAAACAACTTCCAATACTAATAAAGATTTCCAAATACAACATCCAATTCATCCCTCCCATTCATAGGTTCCCTGTCATTAAGGGAGGCCCCAATGGAAGCTATAAGGTCCCCTAAAACAAAATACATTATGGGAAACCCCCTATGATTTCTTCTATAAATTATATAACACATACGATTTATAAAAAATGTAATCTATGACCTTATACTCATCTTTTACTAACTATATAACCCCTAAAGCCAATATTAGTAATTAATAGATATTAAAAATTCTAGGGATTACATTTATATTTGATTTAGGGGAATGCATAAACACACATAAAAACCCATAGTTCAAATTTCTTATGAACCATATATAAAAATATTGGAAATCATAGGTACCACTTTCACTATTATAGATTTATCACCATAATGATGCTAATATAATTATCAACCAACCACTAATAAATCCTAATCAATAACCATGAGTTCCATTATCAAACAATCAATGTTGTAGTTTATTTCAAAAAATAATAAATAATTTACTCAATTAAATCAGAATTATACATGCTAGTATAAATAGGTTATGTCTCAAGGGGTGGAATAACAATTCTAAAACCTTAAAAAATTAGGTATTGATCATAAGAAATATACATATCATATTTTCCTAAATAAATATCATTAATTTCCTAATAAATCTCCCCAATCTATTTACCAAAATTTGAATAATTTTAATTAACAATCAACATTGTGGTTTACCTATAAAAATTCACATGAAACAAAAAGTAGTTACCATCCATTAGCCTCTAATTACATATTAACATGAAATACCTATGCAAATGACTTGATCTTTCCATGACACAGTGGGATCATGGATATATTACTAACACAAACCCACTAAAACAAGAGAAGAGGGTGGAAAATATGGTAAGATAAATAAATTGACTGAATCTAACCTCAATCGATGAAATAATGTACAAAAACTTATACAAATATAATGTTTCAAGGGGAAATATATAAATGAGAAAAAATATTATTCTCCTCCTTGTTGACTAATTGATGAGGATAACATATATGGGGTTTTTTAATGAAATTCATAAAATGAAAAACAATTCACCACATAATATATTGGTTATGAAAATACATTAAATATTTGGTGGCCTATATTAGACTTTTGATGGATCTAAGGGGGTTTAACTAACCCCCCCCCCCCCCCCCCCCCACTAGCATTAACTTGGATGTTTCTAAAGACATTTCCATAGAAATTGGAACTACGATATATTGTACCAGAGTTAAAGTGTCCAAAATATATAGCCACTAAATTATAAGTCATTTATGAAATTCTAAAACGATCACTTCATATTTTCCATTCAAATATTAATATATAATAAAAATATCTATGATCAAATAAAAACAAAAAAAATACCAAATTATCAATCCAAATAAAAAATATCATAATGATTCTTATTCTATTTAAAATAAAACTAGTATTTTATCTAATTTAGTAACCATATAATAGTTTAGGTCATTACAATATCCCATCAATGATGAATTATGTTCTTGAAAGTCTCCTCATTCTGCTTTAGTGATCCAAACTAGTCACTGAAATATGATACAATATCAAATTCATAATCTTCCACTGGTTATTAGAATTGAACCACAACACCCATGCAATATAAATTATTTAATATCCAAATTCCTCATGATCTGATACATCACACAAATCCATCACCCTTTCAAATATGTTCTTTCATTTTAAGGATCATTTTTTGTTTTAGAGTTTTAGATAATTAGATCATAAATATTATATGATAAACATATAAAATACAATTTCGACACCAACTATAATTATCAATTTTTTTTCATAACACCGAATTGTTTAAAATAAACATTTTTCCTTTTTATGAAAAAAACATTATGATTTCAACATGAAATCTCATTTATTCCTACTAAACTATAAAAACAATAAAAAATATTTAAAAATTTAGGGTGAATATAAAATTTTCTATAAGGGAAATAATGTTTATAAAGAAACCCATTAGACCTTTTTAAAACAACAATGTTATAAATATGGACTACCTTTAATGTAATTAATGTTAGGCTCAAATATTTATTTACATTCCCATGAAATTGGATTTTACTACCGTCATTTTTTCATAAAAACATTATATTAAAACATAATGGAAAATTAATAATCATGAGGGTTTCTTATAAAACAAGAGAACCAATGAAAAAAAATTCTTAAAAACAAACCTTCAATTTTAACTCTAAAAGATAAAATTCATCCTTAAAAAATATCAATAGATTACATTTTAAAATTAAAATTTTTACCTGAAAACTCATTATCAGTAAAATAAAAATAATTTATAATTTAGCGACCCAACCCTAGACCGAATATGGTGTCTTCTACTAATTACATTGTCAAGATTATAGGAAATCAATCCCAGAAGGACCGATCAGTTTAGTAGTCATGGTAAACCTAATACATAAATTATTCTTGTATTAATAATTAATACAGTAATTAAGACCTGATTTTTTCTTCTTCATTATAAATAAAAAAATAACTTCAAGGATAAAATTATTCCAACTAGTAAATCCCTACATATAATTTGTAGTACACTTCTTGGATACCTAGGAAAAAACATAATATGGGTGAGATGAAAATATCAGTAAGATTCAATTATAATGGATGAAATAGTGAAGCAATGAGAATAATAATTATGAAATTGTAAAAAACTGAAATCACATTCTATATAATCAATAAATTGATTGGTAACATCATATACAATAAATAATGGTAATAACTAGAAACACATGTCATTAATATAACTAGTCATGGAAAAATCAACATGGAAATGTAAAAAGCTGAAACACATGTTATCTAAAAAAAGAAAATTAACTTTATCCATATATTTTTGACAAAATATATCATGGATATGTAATTTCTAAAACTATGTGAGGGAATTGATCAATTATTTGACACCATGTTTTTTAGGTACATTGAACTATTATTGTCAAAACCATTTTCATAAAGGTTTAGCTATTGGTTAAGAACCCATAAAAGTGGCTATCCAACTATTTCATCTCATGAGACTTCCTATTCATAGAGGGTCTTTCATTAACAGGTCCCTAACCGGTAGGGCATATATTAAACATCACTCAACACGTGTCTTGCCTATACAAAGCATTCCTTATATTGAATAAACAATATGACTTATAAAATACTGTTTTGCACGGATTACGGGTATGACCTCTTGGACGGGAGATTCAAACGTTCCTATCGGTTTCTAACGGGTTTGTTCGTAGAACCGGAAACATCCAATGATTCCACATCCGTTTTGACCTACTTTCCAAAGGTAGGCGCTCATTAGTTTGTGGACTAATGAGGCTTAGGAATTTGCATTGGTTGAGAGGATGGGAGGTCGGACTCATCACACCTTTTTGAGGGGAATTATTGTCTACTACGGGACTCTCTTTATAGATTTAAGTTATGTTCGTGAATCCTTGTTACATTAACAAGTATAAAATGAGATTTCCTTAATTTTTAACAATCAATGATTAAATATTCAAGAAATTTAGAGAATCTTTTATATGTATTCGAGGTTCTTCATCAATAGAGAATCATATGTATCTATTTAGAGATTCTTGGTCAATGGTATCCTTCGAAACATTTATAAAAGTATCTTGGTCATTATGATGACCGGGCTGGTTTTAAAGCCACTCAGTGAGGCACTTGAAGTTTATCGTCATTCAAAAGGACATGGATTATTTCAAAGTTGGGATCGAACCCATAAATGGGCTACCTACGTATCCTTTGTTTTGGAAAAGGAATCAGAACCCACGTAGTTCGAGTAAATGGAGTATGACGTTTATGATTGATGGCTCAAAGAAGAATTTCATACTTACGTTTACACTCTAAGCTCACGTGAGTCATGCTCGGTGTGAGAAACAAGAGGTATTGGTAAAAATTAGACAATTGTTCCATGAAAGATGCAATCATAAGAAATTTTTTTGGGCTTATGTATGTATGACTGCCCAAATAGATGAAGGTTTAGGAATTACTTTTAGGGAGAAAATCCAGGAACAGGGTCCATAAAGGTAAATGTGCTTTATAGAGATTTGAATACTCTAATCTTGGGGCTTACTCTTAAGGAGGATGCCCAAATTAGGAGGGGACTTATGATTGGGTTTTACTCCTAAGAAGGATGCCCAAAATTATGACTGAGACTTATTCCTGAAAAGGAGGCCCAGGTTACGGGACTTGGGGCTTATTCCTGAAAATGAAGCCCAAGATTATGACTGAGTCTTATTCTTGAAAAAGAGACCCAGGTTAGGGATTACGGTTTGGGGTTTACTCCTAAGAAGGATGACCACCTTTGAGATTGGGGCTTACTCCTGAAGAGGATGCCCAAGTTTAGGAACTTTAAGAATTTGGGGCTTACTCCTGAGGAAGATTCCCAGATTAAAGGATTTATAACTGGGGATTATTCCTGAAAAGGAGACCCAGGTTAGGATTCTCTCATCTTAAAGGATGAGGTTGAATGAATGAACTCTCCATATTTAGTGACATAAGGATATTTAAATCACTAGAATTTGAGAGATATTTCACAAAAATTCCTTTCAAATAAGGAATTCAAATCAAGAAATCATGCCATAAATGGCTTTGAAGAGTATCTTGAAGACTGAATCTTGAATAGGAAAGGTGAAATGGCTTAAGAGGGGTAAAAAAAAGGGCAAGATGGGCACCCAAAAAGATAGGGGCGTGCAAGTCTTGCGTGGGTGCACAAGTATTGGTCGCGCAGGTATACCTGTGCGACACATGGTGTACTTGTGCGATTTTCAACCAGCATTGAAATGCTTGAGCGACTCTTTATTAAACCCTTTAGAATCCTCTTGAGGTTCTTCCAGAAAAAGGACGCGCAAGTTATATTGAAGGAAATAAGTCGGCGCGCAAGTGCTGATAAGTTTCAACACTTAGGCCTTCCTTCTTCTCTTTAGATCTTCCGTTCTAGGTAAGAAATTACCTTAGAAGTGTTCCGGAAGCTTTGAGAAGAGACTTGGGCGTCGGGAGCTTCAATCCGAGTTTCTGGAAAAAAAATCCTCTCGAATGGGGGGCCCACAGGGTCTATTTATAGGCAGGAGAAGACCTCGGGTGGTTACCGGGCCGTTACCACTTAGGTCACACAAGTCACTTGCGCGACTAAGGTCGCCGCGCAAGTACACTTGCGCGCCAGTGAGATAACTTGCACGGTGCAGTTGCTGTTGATCCTTTCTTCCTGCCTTTGTCGATTTTTGATGTTTTCTTCAAAGGATGAATCACTTTGAGCTCGGATATTCCCTTTTCCGATCATTAGATTCTGTGACGAAAGGAGCGTCAACAAAAGTCCCCCCTCAGAGTTGGATTCGGAGAGAAATGAGGATTTGACTCTGAGGAAATCGAATCCATCCAAAGGAAAAGGGGGCGCGCAAGTCTTCAGGGCATAGAGGGCGGCGTTCAAGTTTGCGTCACGCAGGCCTTGAGCACACTCGGTACGGCACGCAGATTGGCCTCCTGGCCTATAAATACATGGCCTCACCTCCGTACAAGCATCCGGATTTCCTGACTTCATACCTTCTGGAGCTCTCGTCGCGCAGGTCACTTTATCCACGCAGGTTGCTCTATTTTCTAGTGTTTTCCTTGATGTCACGCTACTGTAAAGGTATTTGTACTTGCGCGGTTTATACTTGCGCGTCAAAAACTAGCGCGGCACACGGATACTTGCGCGCCATGTTTAGACTTGCGCGACTTAATGCCTTTTCCATTTTTTCAAAATTTCTTTCAAAAATTTTATGAAAAATAAACCCATTTAAGAGTTAGTTTATTCATCTTTTGGGTAGATTCAATGGTTCCCAAGGGAATTGGAATGGCTGATGAACTGGATAGCAAGCGGATTGATGACATGATGAACATTATTGGCCATGATTACTATGATATCAGCAACAACACTCTCCCAGATTTGGCTAAGTACTTGAAGAAATATCATCCTGATTTTCCACAGAGCATCCATCTGCCTTTGTGTGGTCATGGTCATCTGCAAGGAGTCAATGTTCCAAATGCAAACAATTATACACCTGAGATGCAGCTACACTGCTACTCCTCTATTTCGGTTATGCTGTGTATTAAGAGAAACAACAATGGTGTGAACTTTCAAATTCTTCCTCCATGTCATTTCCTTGCAGATATGAAAATGGAAAACCCATGGGCTGAAATGTTTTCCACTAATGGTTGGTGGAGAGAATACAAACATGGTATTAGATCAATATCTGAAAAGAGTACTATCTCCAAATGGATCTTTACATCCAATGCTCCATTCTCAAATCCATGTATCCATCTTCCAAGTCTCTTGGACAGAAACAGAGTCACTGTTTGATCAGCAGAAAATTTTCTCAAACCGCACTCAAGAATCATCCTTTTACAATTGTTCCAAGAAGAGCTGGTATCACTGCATCTCTTATTGCATCCAGTTGAATGAATGAATTCCAGGTGGTTACTGATGAAGCTCGGGATGTCGTAAATCAAATGAAGTGTTATGTTGAAAGTCTCTTGTAATTCTTGAAAAAGAGAAGAGACTCCAGTCTGTGGATGTCCTTCTAACTCTTGTGTATCAATGAAAAACACTTTCGTCTTCAATCATTTGTAACTACATTCTTTCATTACCTTCTTCAAATTTACATAAGCCAATGGGCCTAGTAAGCATAGTTTGATTTTTACTAGGATTATTACAAATAATCCTACAATCTTTGAATCTCTTAATTGATCAATATTACCTAAATCATACAAAAAAATGTATATTTAGTGAGCTGGAACTTGACTTTTATTCAGAGTTCCTTTGTCTTTTGTGGGCAGTTTAAAGTCATGCACGCCGGACAAAAAGGGGCTAATGTTTAAGGTCGAAATAGCTTTGACCGAAATGGATTAGAATTGACACAATTCCTTGAAAGTCCATATGAAAACATACTACCATACTCAAGTATGAGGGAAAAAATGTAAACTATGGCTTAAGAATATTTGAATCTGAGGAATGATATGAAAAAGAGCTAAAAGGAATTAGAAGAAGTAGTTTCTCAGAATGAAGTTACTATTATTTGACAAAAAAACCGTTATGGGGTTGAAATATGTAGGGCCACCTAAGGGCATTGGCTGCATGGTCAAATAAATAGAATCTTTCAGCTGACGAGTCTGTTATGTGGACTGTTTATGCAAGGCCACCTATGGGCACGTGCTTCATAGTCAGGCGAAAGAACTCTTAGAAATTTACTTTCCTAGTGCTAAAAGCCAGTGAAAGTTTATGGAGATTCAGATTTTCTAATGTATAGAGTTTGTTGTATGGAAAGAGGTACTTGAATATGGAGAAGATATTTCCGAACAAGAAGATCGAAAAACTGGATGAACATCACTCCTACGAAGGTCTGACCCAAACGTAGGGAAGAAGAATAAACCATAGACTTGAATACTTTCAGATCATGAAAAAGGATATGGGACAAATATGTTAAGGATGGCTATTTTTTGCGGATCCCTACATACTGTCGTTTAAGAAAAATAGGGACAAAAGAGGCATTCTTCCCAAGAATGAAGGTACTATTATTTAACAAAACCCGTTAAGGGGTTGAAATATGTAGGGCCACCTAAGGGCATTGGCTGCATGGTCAAATAAATAGTATCTTTCGGCTGACAAGTCTGTTATGTGGACTGTTTATGCAAGGCCACCTATGGGCGCATGCTGCATTGTCAGGCAAAAGAATTCTCATAAGTTTGACATTTTTGTGACTAGAAGTCATGAAAAGGGTTATGAAGATCTGAAAATATTTAAGGTTAGGATTATAACACATAAAGATGGGTATTTTCTAATGTATATAGAGATACATAGGTCAATTATAACCATAATCATGTTGTGGCTGGGTCCTAAATTGAAATTTTGGACTTCACTACGTATCTCATAAGAATGAGAATCAAGCCATACGTAGTTCTTGAAATGAAGTTTAACGTCGTGCAGGACGAAAGTATGAGTGATCTTAGTTTAGGGTCATAGAATTCGTACCATGATAATGAATAAACAGTGTGTGTTTTCATGAGGACTTTTCAGCCAGGGGACTGAAAGTGAAATATGGGGTTAGGCCCAAAAGACTTGGGACTGGATTCGAGGGACACTCGAATGTTCCTACGTATTCCATAAGGATGGGAATCAAGTCCACATAGTTCTAGAACTACCCTTTGTACAAATTTGGTTCGTACATGTGAAGGGTGAAAGGGGACTTTAGTGCCATGATGGTTTAACCTAAGATAAAAAGTTTAGGCATTACCATGTATGCACGTAGTCTTTTGAAAATGAAAACCATGATTGAAAAATCAATGTCAATAATTGTTCTCTCTCAAATGAGGAAATCAAAGAATATTGTAGTCTATTATCGTACCGGACAAAAGTGTTGTATATTTTAGCATCGTATAACAAGGACGAAAATGAATCAATGTAAAGATATTGATTCCAGGGGTGGTTTCACGAATCAACATCATATGAGATGGTGGTGAACCAATGTGAAGAGATTGTTTTTGGGCTTGAACCCTGGGAGGTTGCCTACATACCCAGCCTGGAGGGCAAGGATCAAAGTCTGTGTAGTTCAATTAAAGAATGAATTAATGATCATTTTGTTCTTGGGGACAACGATCTATTTAAAAAGTTGTTGGGACTTACACATGGTTAGTGGCCCAAAGAGAGTGTTATGGTTGAGGTTTGCTCAAAGCTCACGTGAGTCATACTCGGTGTGAGAAACAAGAGGTAATAACAACCTTAACGATGCACAGTTTAATGTCATGTAGGACATATTCAGGGACTATGCAGTTTAATGTCTTGCAGTTAGGACTATTGGGGCTGCACAGTTTAGTGCCATGTATCAGGGACAAAATAACAGTTTAATGTCATGTAGGACATACCAAGGACTTTCGGTATAGTTTAGCGTCATGTAGTTAGGACTAAGGGGACAATACAGTTTAACGTCATATTGGATGAAAGGGGGATTGTGCAGTTTATTGTCATGCAGTAAGGACAAAAGAGTGTACCATTTTAACGTCATGTCGGACGAAAGTGCGAATAGTTTAAGGTCATATGCATGGACCGTGAATGGTGCAGTTTAATGTCATACTGGACCTTTGAGATTATATAGTTTAACGTATTTCCGGACGTAAGGAATTTTTATACAGTTTAGCGTCATGTAGTTAGGACGTCACAGTTTAATGTCTTGCTGGACGTAAGGGATTTGCAAATGGTTTATGGTCATATACATGGACGAGGGATGATGCAGTTTAAGGTCATGCTGGACGGTTTAGGGAACTTTTTCACAGTTTAATGTTGTGTGGGACGAAGTTGCAGTTTAAAGTCATACTGGACCATGGCTGTATAGTTTAACGTCATATAGCAAGGACGAACTGGTGCTGCACAGTTTAGTGTCATGTTGCAGGGACATCTTCTTTTCTATAGTTTAATGTCATGTTGGACAAAAAAAAGGTTATACGGTTTATCGTCATGTTGGACGATAGAACATTGCTATACAGTTTAAAGTCATTTAGCTAGGACTAAGGTGAACCAATATGAGGATATCAGTTCTGGGGACTTTTTACAGTTTATCGTCATGCTGGACGCTGGAAGTGCCACACAGTTTTAATGTCATGTTGCTAGGACACAATATAGTTTAATGTCATCTCGGAAAAAATATAGTTTAATGTCATCTCGGACAAATAAGGAACTTCTGTACAGTTTAACATCATGTAGATAGGACATAATACAGTTTAGTGTCATGTAGGACATAATATGAACCAATGTGACTATTTTGGCTCTGGGAACAATATTTTGTGTTTATACAAAATACTTCTTCAGAAATCTGGCATTAGTTGGAGTCATGATGTGTTCTCCATCCATTGAGATTAGACAATACGCTCCATTGGAGTAGACCTTATGTATTTAATAAGGTCCTTCCCATTTTGGTTCAAGCTTGGGAGGCTTCTTTCCTGGTATCATTGGTGCTCTTAGAACCAATACCAATTCTCCCTGAATGAATGAACGAAGACGAACTTTTTTGGTAAAAGCTCGTGTTATTCGATTCTGATAGATTTCCAAGTGGTGAAAAGTGCACAATCTTTTCTCATCTAACTATTCCAATTCATTCAACCGCTTTTGGGATTTCTCATCTGTAGATAACTGATCACAAATGGATACTCTGAGTGAGGGCAATTGAACTTCAATTGGCAAGACTGCTTCTGTTCCATATACCAATGAATATGGAGTTGACCGCGTTGCATTGCGAGTGGTAGTCCTATAAACCCATAAAGCATGAAAGACCTTATCAGGCCATGACCTCTTATCTTTATCCACCATCTTTTGCAGTATATTTGAAAGAGTCTTGTTGAAGGCTTCTATCTGGACATTAGCCACCGCATGATATCGAGATGAATGGTTGGACTTAATGTTGTATTCTTGATACAATTTCTTTACCACAGAAGAACAGAAGTTAGTGTCGTTGTCTGTCAATATGGTATGAGGGACACCAAATATAGTAATGATGTTAGACTTGATGAAGCTAACAATGCATTTAGAACTGACTTCTTTGAGAGGTACTGCTTCTGCCCATTTGGAAAAGAAATCAGTAGCAGTAAGAATGTACTTAAACTACTTGGCCGTAGCTGAAGGGTAAGGTCCCACCACATCCATTCTCCATGTGGAACATGGCCATGTGTATTTAGCTGTATGAAGAAACTCTGGAGGTTGATGAATGAAGTTGGCATATACGTGGCATGAATGACAATTCTTTGTGAAATTAACACAATCTTGTATCATTGAAGGCCAAAAGTATCCAGGCCTTCGAAATTGATCAGACAGTCTATGTCCAGACTGGTGGGCACCACAGACTCCTGCATGCAATTCTTTTATGACAGCCATTGTCTCTTCACCATCAATACATCTGAAGAGAACTCCATCAAAACCACATTTGTAGAGAATTTTCTCGAGGTGGTTTGGGCTATCATAAAGAGTAAAATTGACCACATGTCACCGGATTTGTTCTTTCTCAGCTCTATCAGGTGGAAGTGTTCCATTTTGAAGGTATTCCCTGATGGGTGACATCCATCCTGTAGTATGACCATACGGTCCAGGAATGGTACTAATTTCATTAATTTCCTCTGTTCTGACTTGAACATAAGGTGAAATTGCACAACGGTGGGCAATACAGATGGTTGTCTCGTCCCGATTTGGATCTGGTAAAGCTGTGGCTATATTATCCAGTGCATCAGCTTGAGCATTTTGTGATCTTGGGACATAAGAAAATGTCGGTTCTAATGGGAATTCCGACATTAACTCTCTGACGTAATCATACAAAGGGATTAATTCTTCTTTTTCTGAGGGCATAATCCCCATTGACTTGTTTGATTACCAGGTCTGAATCACCTTTCACCTTTAAGTGATTCACTTATGCTTGAAGCGCTAAATCCAAGCCTGTAATGAGAGTTTGGTATTCAGCTTCATTATTGGTACCACCTTCCCACAAAAAAAGGATTAAGGTAACACTGCCTTATTTGGAGAAATGAGAAGAATTCCTAAACCAACTTTGTTGAATTTATGATTTTCCATTTTCTTCCCTGTTGGACTTCTAGAAGCACCATCAAAATACATTTCCCATGTTTGAGGACTCTCTTGAATAGAGAAAACTTCCTCATCAGGGAGTTCGATATCTGAATATGTGTCTTCCACTGAAGGATGTTCAGCCAGGAAATCAGCCAGAACTTGGCCCTTAATTGCCTTTTGAGACACATACTGAATGTCGAACTGCTGTAGAATAACCGCCCACCTTGCCAGACGTCCTGTTAGCATTGGACGACTAAGGATGAATTTGAGCGGATTATTATGAGATACCAATTGGACCTCATGATGTTGCAGGTAGTGTCTCAGTTTCTGAACTACAAAGATTAATGCTAGGCAGCACTTTTCAATACATGAATACCGGGTTTCTACTTCAATCATAGTTCTATTGAGATAGTAGAGACTATTTTCATTCCCAGCATCATTCTTTTGAGTGAGAAAGGCACCCAATGATCGCTCTAAAGCTGTCACATAGAGGATAAGAGGTCTACCCTCAACAGGTGGCATGAGTACTGGTGGACTCAAGAGGTATTTCTTGAGAACATCAAATGCTTCTTGACATTCTTCAGTCCACTGGTAAGTGACTCCTTTCTTCAATAATTTGGTAAAGGGTAAACTTTTGCCTTCCAAATTGGCGATGAAACGCCGAATATAGGCTATGTGTCCTTGAAGTCCTCTTAATTCTTTCAAATTCTGAGGAGGTGACATACCAAGGATTGATTTGGTCTTCTTAGGATTGACTTCAATACCACGATGGTGTACAATAAAGCCGAGGAATTTTCCTGAGGTTACCCCAAAATCACATTTTAAGGGGTTCATCTTCAAATTATGTTGTTGAAGCTTGTGGAATATGACTTCCAAATCAGCCAAGTGATTAGAACATTGTTTGGATTTAACCACCAAATCATCTACATAGCATTCAACAAACTTCCCTAAAAGAGGATTGAAGATACGATCCATGGCGCGTTGATATGTTGCACCTGCATTCTTTAGACCAAAGGGCATCACCCGGTAACAAAACACACCTTGAGGAGCTCTGAAGGCTGTATATTCCTCATCTTCTGGGGCCATTCGGATCTGATTATATCAAGAATATCCATCCATGAAAGAATGTACTTCATAGCCAGCCGTCGCATCAATTAAGATTTCTGTAATCGGAACTGGGAAATCATCTTTAGGACAATACCGATTAAGATCTCTGAAATCGATGCAAAACCTAATTTGTATGTTCTTCCTCTTTACAGGGACAATATTATCCAACCACTTGGGATATTGAACTTCTCTGACGGAGTTAGCTTTGATAATCTTATCCACTTCAGCCTCAATTTTGGAAGCATAGGTTGTGTGTGTTCTTCTCGCGGCTTGCTTGAATCCTCGATGTTCTTTTGGTAAACCCAAATGATAAGTAGCAACATCAGGATCAAGCCCAGGAATTTCTGTATAATTCCAAGAAAAAATATCTTTATTTTTCTTTAGAAAAGAAATATACATCTCTTTCTCTTCAAGGGTCATGGCCGCACTAATTAAAGTGGGGCGTGGATCTTTCTATGTACCCAGATTTACATCTCTGAGTTCATCCACAGTGGTAGAGATACCCTCTTCAAATGCTGGATGAGCATCTCTACGATCTTCCTCTTCCTCCTTATCATGTGTTATTTCTTCCATTTCTACTTGCAAAGTAGATGAAAAAACGAAATTCTCATGATCATAAGAGATGTCAAAATTTTCATATTTTGAAGAAGAAGCTTCCATTTCCGACCCTATTGATGATAAAGGGTCTTCTTTGGGAAATAAAGAGGAGATGATGGATTGAGAATCGACATCATTATTCACCTCTGGTGTTGCTATAACTTCTTCTGGCCTGATTAGCGAAGTATAGACTTGTTGGACTTCAACAAACGAAATGAAAACGTCACCACTAATGCTTTCATCACTGCTTGGTAAGTTACCAATTTCTCCCATGTTGTCTGGATCGATTGCCGTAATTGACATTATGGATCTTTCCATAATAGTATTTTGATTTGGGCCTATTTTGTCAATTTGACTGATAGGTAACACATAATCTGTACACACATGTGAAAATGGATTTATTTGAATTTTATCCAAACCATATGGAGCATTAACTTTGGTAATTTCCTTCATTGTAGATTTTTCTCTTCCCTTCATGTCATAAAATTCCGCCTCAATGTATTGAGACTCACATGTCTTGAACGGGGCCTTATCACCATACAATGTTCCAACTTGACCATCGAAACAGTATTTGAGACATTGATGGTATGATGACGGAATAACTGCATGCTGATGTAGCCAGGGTCTTCCAAGCAAGATATTGAAAGCTGAGTCTTGATCAACAATCATGAAATCCGAATTGGATACAAGATCTCCAAACTGAGTTCTGAGTGTAACTTATCCCAGTGGTTCTTGTTCATTTTTATCATATCCTTGTAACATCATGGTAGAAGGAGATAAATCAGATTCCGTGAGGCCCAATCGACGAAGTGTACGAATGGGCATGAGGTTGACTCCTGAACCATTGTCAATGAAAGCTCTTCGAATATCTACACCATTGACTATCCCAGATAAGTACAAAGGTTTTATGTGCCCATGCACAACATAATCTTCATCTTTGTTAGAAAAAGATATCACTGCATGGCATTCTGCAGGATTATTTTCTATGTGATAGATTTCAGCTGCAGCAATTTCAGCTTCAAACTCCTGAGGACTTGATAAAGCTTCGATAAGTGCTTCCCTAAAATCTTTTGATAGATTCAAAGCATCCAAAATTGATAACTTGGCTGATACTTGGGCCAAGTGTTTCAATATATCATACTTTTGATCTAGAGGTCTGCGTTTCCCAATAGGAATATGTGTTTTAGCAGGTACCTTGGAAGCACATGCTTTGGAAGCTGATGCATCTTGTATTGAAGTTGGTAACATCCTTGGTTTTGGAATATTAGACTGATTAGATCCATTTACATTCTGAGATAAATAAGATGGAACCTTTAATCGGTCTTCCAAAATAACTGTGCCAAAACTGAGTTGGCCATTGGCAGAAGAACTTTCTTGTTCTTTTTGAGCTCGCTGAAGGGCTCTACCACGAGTTTCTGCTGCATATACAGTGCTAGCAGGGGTAAAATTAGAGTAGTGGCTTCGGAAAGATCCACGTCTTCCCTTATATCATGAACCTCTAGAACTTCCTCGGATTCCCTTATTTGATACAGGGAATTCAGGCTCATCAAAACTGGAATATGGATCTATTAATTGAATCATATTTACAGAACCAAAGATTAAATCTTCGTCTGATAAAGACTCTGCCTGGTTAGCCTGTTTAGGCTGTCCCGTTTTATGGGGCGGTGCACGTGGCTTTGAAGTAGATGGCATGAAATATGCCAGAGTCAAAGAAAATTTAGGCTTTGATACATACTCATCTTCTCCTGATTCCTCTTTCTTATTTGAATTGCGCTGCCCTTTTGAGGATTTGTCTTTTGATGGAGGATTTACTGCAACTTTTGTAGGAGACACAATTGGATTCTTCAATTGAGTTCGCAAAATGGAATGGGTCCGATTGATTGTCTTTATGACCATCCAATCATCATATTTTTTCACAGTTTTGCTTTTGACTTCCTACCACTCGCCTCCTTCCTCTGGATCTGTAGCGGTAATACACGCTACATGAGATGAAGAACCCTTCAATTTCACTTGTACCAAGTCGACCATCTTTTTCAGGAGGTCTTTAAAGACAAAACACTCCTGGATGGGATGACCCAACATTTGATGAAAGGGACAATAATTGGTACGGTCTTCATCTCCTTCCTTGTTTGGCCTCTTGGGCACTGTTAATTAAACCAAATTATTTTCCAGAGCTGAATTGAAGTAACCAGGAACTTTCTCACTTCGGAAAGAGTATGTTTTACTCTTCATATCCTCAAATTGTTTTTGTCGTTGATCTCTTTGTTCATTTGGACGAAACGGCCTTTGTTGTTGGCGTTCAGGAGGTGGAGTCCATCGAGAAGATGAAGGTTTTGAAGTAGATATAGGTACAAGTGCTTGTTTAAGCATAACTGTAGCAGTTTCTGCTTTACCCATTCTTCTTCCTGGAGCTGATGGAATTACACGAGATTTAACCTTTGCCTGTATAAGGGAATATTCAATCTGTTGAGCGATTGAAGTAAGGTCTCGAAACCCTCCTGTGTATTTCACAGGGATTAATGGCGTGCGTAATTCGTCATGCAAATTTGCCACACATATTGGCAACAATTCCTCATGAGGGAGTGCTAAACTCAGGGAATACGTTAATCCCTTCCAACGAGCAATGAAATCAGAGACTCTTTCATTCTACCTTTGCTTGCAGTTTGTAAGATCGAAAACTGTCGTTTTTGGAAAAGTTGAGCTAAACTGAAGAAGGAATTTTTGATGAAGATCCTCCCATCCAATGATTGACCGGGATTGCAAGCTTGTATACCAGACAAAAGCTGGTCCTTTCAAGGTTCGCACGAAGCATCTGAGTTTCACTGCTTCTTGCTGCTCTGGAGTTCCCATCATAGGATCACAACAAGACTCGTAATGCGTAAAATGTTGTTCAAGGTCGCCTGATCCATTGAAAGTAGGGAAAACAAGGTTTCCAAAACTGGATGGAGGAGAAATTGAATATACCCATTCAGGGTAAACATTCTTTTCAGGTTGAACTTGCACCCGTTTCCCTTCCATAGTTTCTAACCGAGCTTTTAATGACTCAATAGAAGTTATTAACTTTTGAGAAACATCAGGTTGAACTTGGTTTTGGGTAGGTGCAATGAATGGAGCTTGGACAGACGTGGTGGTTGGTGCTGCAACTGATGGTAGTGTTGCCAACCGTTGTTGCTTTTGACCTGTAGGATTAGACCTCTGAGGGTGTACTGATAAAGGAGGATATTCTTGATCCATCTCAGTAGTTACAACAAATTCCTTCGGCTATCGGACTTCAGTATTCTTAAGAAGAAGACTACTCTGAAGTAGTTCTGCATTCAACCTTCTTAATTCTTTCATTTCTTCCTCCTGTTGTGCAAACCTTTGCTCTAATGAGAGCGATTGACCTCCTTCATAGGAAGGGTGAGAAGTAACATGATTCTCTCCTTTCCCCTTATTGGATCCTTTTCGGAGAGGGGGAAGTGGGTTACTTGAAGGAATACCCAGATTTTGGGTAAGCCTTTGATTACGTGTGCGCACACCTTCTTCATTTAGGTCTGTGTGCGCAATTTCTTGAGCAGGAACCTCTTCGTCTAATCCCTCTAATTGAGCCTCATCTGGTGAATCAGAAGCAACGACATTGATGACATTAATGGATGCATATTGCATGGAATCCTTTCTATCAGAATTTCTGTGATATTGTCTTCTTCCATGTCCATGATGAGACATGGAATTCCGTTGACTTGATCCCTCAAGAACTTCTTGGAGAACCGTCACTTGGAGAGAATCTCCTGATAGCTTGGATCTTCGTTACTCTTGAGGCTTATTCCCTAATCGAGAGAATACTGACTTTCTCTGAGGGAGGGATTGAGGATTTGAAAAATTCCCCAGTCCGGTGGACTGGGGATGTTCCTGCTGCTTCCGCTCAACTCCTCGAATCCCATTTGTTGACTCTGAGGGTTGGGTTAGAGAAGTGCCCAGTCTGACAAGCTGAGGTGTCTCTTGACATGTTATGTCTGAGATCTTCTTAAAATCTCTCTTGATCTTGCGAATCTTAGTTCGGAAATTAGCTGGAAGCATTAACCTGTATCCACTTTTATCACCTGGTTCAACAGACCGTTGGATGATTTCCGAAACTTCTGTCATTTGATGACATGTTTGCTCCAGACGAGAGGCTTGTGAAATATTCTCGCCTGCTTGATGTATGAGAAATTCAACAACTTATTCTCTATATACTTGATTTTTAGAGGAACTAGTTGAAGCATGTTCCTGAGCAAGCTTTTGATTACGAACAAAGCCCATTTACTGTGGCCGGCCATGGGCAATAACATTGCATGAGACCATTTTCGGCGGGCTTTGCTGACTGGAAAGCACTGTGAAATGTAGTGCTCCGTGAACACCCCATCCTCTGATATGAACATCAGATGGAGCATTGGCAATTAACTGACGCAATTTTCATAGTGCGCCAAGTCATGAACGTTGAAGGGTTCTCTGTTGCTTTTCAGCCTTCGGATACCGAGAGACTGATAGAGATGCCAAATCAATCTGGTGTTGTAACCCTTCTATTATCGAAATATTATTTTCATAATCACCGTAAGATAATACCTTCTTCTTCAATTGACAAAGAGTCTTCCATATGTTGAGACGAATATCATGGATTCCATCATCCGTCAACATCTTTGGAATGTCGTACTGGGAGTCATCCAAAGTCCAAAACATGACTGGTACTTCACCTTTTGTCAGTTTTTTCCTCATGTTCAGCATTTCCTCTTTATCATTAAATGAATATTCTTCTACCTGTTTTGACCAGAGTTGGTGTTTCCTTGTTGCTTCATCGGATTCAACAAGACTAGTAGAGAGTCCGCTATTCATGCTGGAAGATGAATGACCTGGGGATGGTTCGGAGAATAACCTGAACCCCAGGCTATCCTCTGATGGAGAAAGAGTTTCACCTGCCGATAGTAAAGCATCAGACATGACTGGCTTCACGTATGCAAGTGCCTCAAGATAAGAGGGCTTTCTCGGCACTACATTGCCTTCTGAAGAATTTTCGAGACAAAGTGAATCACTACTGCGGAGAGGACTTTCGCAGCGAAGTTCATCACCATGAGGAGGACCGTCATGATGGGTTACAGCAAAAGATGAAATCTCTTTCTCCTTCGTCTTCTGACCACACAGAGGGTTCCTGTGGCTTTCATCTGAAGAAGAAACTTCAAGATTGACCGAAATTTCATGAAGCAAGCCTTCATGAGGAAGTGTCTGTTGAAGACCTTCAAATTTAATGTTCCCGTTAATGGGAACTGAGGGAGTAGAATCTTCAATTCCGATAGATAAATGTCTGAGGGCTTCAAGAACTCCAGCATCGAGCAAGGCCTTGTTGCAGATTGGCCTTTGATCTCCTGACTGAGCTGGGCGGATCTTTTTCTTAGATGCCTTCTTACTCACTTTAGAAACCACTTGTTGACGAAAGTGGTTACTCTGAGCAGGTGTATGTGCCTAATCAGGAAAGATGGTCAGGTTAGGCTGACGATCTCCACTCAAATCAGGTGTATGTGCCTGAATTGGTTGTCCGTATGATATGGGGGAGTATGCCCCATAACCCTCTTGGACTGGAATAGATGTGTGTGTCTGTTCCGGAGTGAATCGTTGATGTGTCACTCCACTGCTAGGGATAGATTTATGTGTCTGTCCCTGTGATGATGCTGAAGCTGTTATGATATCCTGGCAAGCATCCAGAATATGAGCAGTAATTTGCTTCTGCTCTTTCACCATTGACAAAATATGTTTGGTGACTTCAGCCGCCGGAACGGGAATATACGTCCATTCCGGGCTTGGAGTAGGTGTATGTGCCTGCTCTTGTTCTCCTTTTACTGTCAGTGAATCCTGATAGTACTCAAGTGTGGAGGCAGAGAGTTGAGTCTGCCTCCTGTTTGTCGTCGGGGCTTTTCGACTGACTTCTCCGTGCGCTACCAAGCGAGACTGTTGGTAGGCTTGATTAGTATTAGTAGGTGTATGTGCCTTCTGATTACACTTCGCCAAACGCGGTTGAGGAGGTCCATCATTTGTAGTCAGATGAGCCTGCTAACTAACTGGTGATGTATAAGCAGGTGCATGTTCCTGCCTATGGTACTCCACCGGAATTGCCTGGTGGGATTGGCGTGATGCTGCCAGACGAGTCTGCTGGACAGCGGAATTAAAAGGGACAGTTGTGTATGCCTGCTCGTTGTTTGCCACCAAGTTAGGTTGGTGGACTTCTCCGGAGATGGCAGGGATGACAACCTGCCTATTGTTAACCGGATTCCGTCTCTGGCGGTTCATCTTGCCTGCTTGGGTTCGAGGAACCTGAGCTGAATGCCTGGAGTCGGTACCCTCATCATGTTGAGGGTGCACTACCGCACGAGTTTGGCGGCGATTGTTGATGGGAGCCCTCGAGAAGGACTCCTATCTTTTTGAATTAAGGCCCTGCGGGACCTGCTCATTCACTTACTCAGAGTAAGGGAGTGAATGGAAATTGCGTTCCGGGGATAACGACCCGAAACGGTTGGAGACAGTAGTCAGCACCGCCTGCTTCTTGATTGCTGGCCGCCGTTGTCCGGACGACCAGGTAGAGTTGTTAACTTGGAGGGCTTGACGAGCAGCCTCCAGAGATGGGATTGTACCGTTGCGACGGTACTCCTTAACCAGTGCATTAGAAACCCAGCGTTGAAGATGCTGAGTTGGTGATGCCATCCTCAGAGCGAACGACGTTCCAGCAGGAGTAGCAACATTGGTTTTCACAGCAGCAGACCTCACAGTATAGGTGTTCACAGCAGCAGTATTCACAGGGGTGAATTTAAGGAAAGCCATTTTGCAGAAGATCTTGAGAAAAGAGTGCCTGTTCCATATAACAGACATAATCAAGATGAATCTTGCCACTACATCTTTTGGATGATAACATGTCAATGATTGATTTGTTGGCCCAAGGGGCCTAAAAAATAAGAAAAATATCACTTTAACTTGGTTAAGGATTCACGTCGGGTTCACCATTTTTTGTTTCGCACGGATTATGGGGATGACCTCCTGGACGGGAGATTCAAACGTTCTGATCGGTTTCTAACGGGTTTGTTCGTAGAACCGGAAACATCCAATGATTCCACATCCGTTTGGACCTCCTTTCCAAAGGTAGGCGCTCATTAGTTTATGGACTAATGAGGCTTAGGAATTTTCATTGGTCGAGAGGATGGGAGGTCGGACTAATCACACCTTTTTGAGGGGAATTATTGTCTACTCCGAGACTCTCTTTATAGATTTAAGTTATGTTCGTGAATCCTTATTACATTATCAAGTATAAAATGAGCTTTCCTTAAGTTTTAACAATCAATGATTAAATATGCAAGAAATTTAGAGAATCTTTTATATGTATTCGAGGTTCTTCATCAATAGAGAATCATCTGTATCAATTTAGAGATTCTTGGTCAATGGTATCCTTCGAAACATTTATAAAAGTCTCTTGGTCATTATGATGACCGGGCTGGTTTTAAAGCCACTCAGTGAGGCACTTTAAGTTTATCGTCATTCCGAAGGACGTGGATTATTTCAAAGTTTTGATCGAACCCATAAATGGGCTACCTACGTGTCCTTTGTTTTGTAAAAGGAATCAGAACCCACGTAGTTCGAGTAAATGGAGTATGATGTTTATGATTGATGGCTCAATGAAGAATGTCATACTTACTTTTACACTCTAAGCTCACGTGAGTCATGCTCGGTGTGAGAAACAAGAGGTATTAGTAAAAATTAGACAATTGTGCTATGAAATATGCAATCATAAGAAATTGTTTTTGGGAGAAAATCTAGGAACTGGGTCCATAAAGGTATATGTGCTTTATGGAGATTTGAATACTCTAATATTGGGGCTTACTCCTAAGGAGGATTCCCAAATTAGGAGGGGACTTATGATTGGGTTTTACTCCTAAGAAGGATGCCCAAATTTATGACTGTGACTTATTCCTGAAAAGGAGGCCCAAGTTAGGGGACTTGGGGCTTATTCCTGAAAAGGAAGCCCAATATTATGGCTGAGTCTTATTCTTGAAAAGGAGACCCAGGTTAGGGATTAAGGTTTGGGGCTTACTCTTGAGAAGGATGCCCACATTTGAGATTGGGGCTTACTCCTGAAGAGGATGCCCAAGTTTAGGAACTTTAAGAATTTTGGGCTTACTCCAGAGGAAGATACCCAGATTAAAGGATTTATAACTGGGGATTATTCCTGAAAAGGAGACCCAGGTTAGGATTATCTCATCTTAAAGGATGAGGTTGAATGAATGAACTCTCCATATTTAGTGACATAAGGATATTTAAATCACTAGACTTTGAGAGATATTTCACAGAATTCCTTTCAAATAAGAAAGTCAAATCAAGAAATCATGCCATAAATCTCTTTGAAGAGTATCTTGAAGACTGAATCTTGAATAGGAAAGGTGAAATGGATTAAGAGGGGTAAAAAAAGGGCAAGATGGTCACCCAAAAAAGTAGGGGCGCGCAAGTCTTGAAAGGCGTGCAAGTCTTGCGTGGGCGCGCAAGTATTGGTCGCACAGGTATACCTGCGCGACACATGGTGTACTTGCGCGATTTTCAACCAGCATTGAAATGCTTGAGCGACTCTTTATTAAACCCTTTAGAATCCTCTTGAGGTTCTTCCAGAAAAAGGACGCGCAAGTTATATTGAAGGAAATAAGTCGGCGCGCAAGTGCTGATAAGTTTCAACACTTAGGCCTTCCTTCTTCTCTTTAGATCTTCCGTTCTAGGTAAGAAATTACCTTAGAAGTGTTCCGGAAGCTTTGAGAAGATACTTGGGCATCGGGAGCTTCAATACGAGTTTCTGGAAAAAAATCCTCTCGAATGGGGGGCCCACAGGGTCTATTTATAGGCAGGAGAAGACCCTAGGAGGTTACCGGGCGGTTACCACTTAGGTCGCGCAAGTCACTTGCGCGAACAAGGTCGCCGCGCAAGTACACTTGCGCGCCAGTGAGATAACTTGCACGGTGCAGTTGCTGTTGATCCTTTCTTCCTGTCGTTGTCAATTTTTGATGTTTTTTTCAAAGGATGAATCACTTTGAGCTCGGATATTCCCTTTTCCGAGCTTTAGATTCAGTGATGAAAGGAGCGTCAACAAATACCCATATTGAATAATGTCTATTGAAATATAATTATTTCCCCAAAGTTTCAAATAACATTAAATGTTACAACTATATGAAAAATGGTTAAAGATTTAGGCAATGAACATTTCCAAGATAACTTATATGGATATCCAGGATAAATTCAATGTTCAATGATCATAAAATATTTAACTTTTCAAGTGGAATAAAATACATCAAGGAAGAGAATGTGAATGATATCCTTATCCAAATAAAAATTTATCCATCCAGAGGAAGATTAAGTGTGGTATTAATAAAACAAACCCCATGTGGGGTGATATAAAATATTGTTATTTTTAATGAATGGAAACATTTTAAAAATATTTATTAAAAAATTCTTGAGGAAAATATCCTTTTATTATGAAAAAAACTTCTGAAAACTCATTTCTTTAATGGTTATAAAGATTCCATGTTCCAAAATTCGTACAAGGTAAAAAAACAACATTCATTTTGCATGTTTAAAGGTTTTAAAGAATCCATGTTCCAAAATAAATAATAATATTCCATTGAAAACAATAGTAAAATACATAAAGTGTGAAAATTTGTTCACCAAATAATTCTAAAATCACTTTATAAAATATTTTTTTAAAATATGGTTTTTAGAAGAAAACCAGTTCTCCGACTAAAGGGAGAAACAAAGTCGGGTTTTCTGAAAATTTTTTTCTAAAACGTTGTGAGTAATAATGAGTGGAAAATTTTAATAATACTTCAAAATGGTCATGAATAAATAGAGAAGATAAAATTAAAGGCATTATTGATCAATGTTCATATAATTTATTTTAGTGGATATACCATTGAAATATTATTAAATGTATTTTGATGGAAAATAATCGTTAAACATTCAAAAGAGTCATATACCACTTTGAATCATTATAAATAATAAAAATAATAAATGAGTAACATTTAATTGAATTTTTTAAATACCATGATGAAAAATGATTAATAATATAATATAACAAGTTGTTCATTAGATACACCATACAATAGATGTATGTTGTGAAAATGACATTTATCTCATGGATGTAAAATGTGTGCTGAGAATCACTTGCCATGAATTTTTATACGGGTAAAAATATGTTAACTTACTATATAATAAACTTATTTTAATTATCTACTTCATTGGGAACCTTTTTAATTTTTTCATATTTTTAATTTCATGTATTACTATTTTTTTATAAAATTACTTAAAAATTTAGGTTTACATTGGTTGTTTTGACCAAATATTTTTTATGTGTCAAAAACAACGTTGGTGGGTCATATATGGTCTAAGGGTTCATTGTTTAATATATCTAGAATAAAAATAGTGACATAATAATAATATTTATACATCAATTTTACATTTAAATACAGTAACTAAATATCTTTATGAAAAAATAATCAACATTTTGATCATGGAAATGGTAGGCCGTATGTATACAAGAGTAACATTCTCATTTTTCAATAATCATTATGGAAAGATGTTAAGTATCATTATATCTCAACAAAAATATCATTAAATCATATATACCATATTTTTTAGTCATATATACTTATATATATAATTCGTATGGTGAAAAAGGAATCACATCATGTCAAGGTGGAGGTAGCCCAATTGTTCACGAATTTCATTATAACTATTTAAGTGTGTGAAAGGGTAATAGAGAAAATGATATATATTATATATCTAGAAAGGTAATTATTTCATGAATATAACATAGAGAATTTTTATGTCACATATATTTAAATTATAATCATCCTTTTTATGTTCCCTGTATAATGTTAGTGAATCACATCACTTTGTGGGGCGGTAGACCCGATTTCCCCAAACGAAATTATCTGTTTTACATAAGATGGAAAGCATAAAGTTATAACATAAATAAAATGTATAGAAGAATAATGTTATTATAAATATATTATATAACATATATCAACATAGTTTTTATCATAATGGCCACCATTATAGGTGGTAAATGAAAAAATGAAAAATCATTATTTTTTGAGGAATTAGTTTTCGTACATAGAAATGGTATGTTCATTACCCATGTTATGGAGGTGTGTGTAAGTGTTGGTATAAAACCTACATAATAATACTAGTATATTCATTATATTATTTTTTTTATATAATCATGTAATAAATATATTTTATGGGGTGTATATTAGAAGTGAAACTATAGATCTTGATAGAAGATGTTACCTCTTAATTGGGTAACTTCTTTTGGTTTATACAAAAAGGCTTCTATGGAATGATTTCAACCAAAAGGTAGGATTCAAGGTATATAGGAAATATTTTTAGTTGATATATGGTTATTCCATAGATTAACCTAAGTGTTTTGAGATGTGTGAAGAATCAGGAGAGGTTTTGTCCTTTTATAAGAGACAAAAATGACTCGCTTGGTATATTTTAAAAGAAGTTAGGTGTACTGATGTATTTACCTAAAATATGTATTAAAAAACAAAAACAAAGAAAAAAATTAAGTCTAATGGTATAATTATGGCCATATAATTGGTTTTGAAAATTTTTTTAGGTCATTGGTGTCCTTAAATTAAAGGTTTAGTCTCTTATATTACCTACTTTTACCTTAATAATTGTAATTAATATTAATTACATTCAGTAATATTTTAGGGAGAAAACTAAGTTGAACTTAAAATAAATTATAAATCATTATGATTCCAAATTTTTAATCCATATATCAAAATTATAATCAATGATGTGGAAAAAATTAAAATAAAATTCATCCCTCGGGCAGGACGACGATGTAGATATTTAATTTAAAAACGTCTGAAAGTTTGTTAGTTTTTATAAGAAATATCAATGTGAAATTGACTGTAATAAAATAAATTGTATTAATTTATAAAATATTTATCTTATTTTACTTTAAAACCATTTAAAATTATAATTTATTTTTATAATAGAATTAGTTGAAAATAGCAATTATGAACTACAATTTAGTTTTTTTAACATTTCTTTAAAATTTGAACTCTTTCATAAAATATAAAAACTTAACCCTATCCTAATTATTATGGTTTGATTTATAATATTATGTTTATTTTGACATGTTAAATAAATTAAAGTTTCAAAATTCACATTTAAAATTTTTTTTCAGTTAAAAGTCATTAAAATGGATTTTATAAAAATATAATTGTTTATGTGTAATGTAGGGTTTCTTCTTATCTAAGCACACCAAACATAATAAATTAATATAAAAAAATATTTTGTTGATTATATAACATATATATTTCTTTATAATAATTAACTAATTGTAATTAACTAGTTTATCATTCCCATTTATACATCAAATTGTTCAACTAAAAAAATGAAAATTTAACCAAGATATTGTTTAGGTCAGCAATTGGTGTGAAACCCTTATCATTTTTTTGATAATATAAATCACTAAATATCAATTTAACATAGGTTCTCAATACAACTGTAATACATAAATACATCATTCGATTTATTTTATCATAGCTCCTTCTTAGATCTATTATTTATCTATATTATCATTTCTAGGAGTTTTATATCGCGACACATTATCTTCAATCTAAAGTGAAAAACATTTGTGGTGTTTTTTTAACAATGTTTTGTATTTGTTGGTGAATACCCTTTTTTTATGAATTGTTTTTTATATACTGGAAGAAATAATTTTTTGGGTTTAAGGAAGTTGATGAGCTTAATGAAATTTGCTAAGTTTTAAAGTTGTTTTGGAAGAGTAAGATGTTAGAAGGTTTCTAAAAATATCTTAACAAATCAGATGATGCTTTCCTGATCCAAAAGATCTCACAAATCATGAAAGGTTTCATGATAAAAGATACTGAAGAAATGGTGAAGTGGTTTGAAGATTTTCCCTATGGAACATGTCTGAGAAAACCATAACCTGGTTTCTAAATGTTGTTTTAAAAAAACATAACCAATTTTCAGTACCTAAAAACCAGAACCTGATTTCAGAACCTATTTTTTAGGAAAACCAGAACCTGATATATAAACCTAATTCCTAAAAAAACTAGAACGTAATTTATAAACATGAAAACCAGAACCTAATTTCAGAACTAGATTTATGAGAAAACAAAAACATGATTTTTGATCCCAATTCCTGAAAAAACCAGAACCTGATTTCTGTAATTAATTCTCAAAAAAAATAGAACCTAATTTCTGAACATGAAAACTAGGACCATATTTCGGAACCTGGTTATTGAGAAAACTATAACCTGATTTTGGAATATGATTCGTGAGGAAACTAGAACCTTATTTCATGAACCTAATTCCTAAGAAAACCATAACCAAATTTCTGAACCTGATTCATGAGAAAACCAGAACCTTATTTCTGACCTTATTTCGAAAAAAATAGAACATGATTTCTGAACATGAAAACCAGAACATGATTTCAGAAGTAGATTCCTAAAAAAACAGATCCAGAATTCTAAACCTGAAAACGAGGACCTAATTTCGGTACCTGATTCCTAAGAAAACAAGAACCTAATTACTAAACCTAATTCTAAGAAAACCAGAAACTGATTTGTGAACATGATTCCTAAAAAATTACAACCTTATATCAAAACCAAAAAACATGAACTTGATTTTTGAACCTGATTCCTAAGAAAACCAGAATCTGATTTCTGAACCAGATTCTTAAGAAAATGAGAACATGTTAGCTAAACATCATTCATGAAAAAACCAGAACCTCGTTTCTGAACATGAAATCCAAAACCTGATTTCTAGACCTGATTCCTGAGAAACCCATAACCTAATTTTTGAAACTGATTTATGAGAAAATAAGAACCAATATCCAACTTCATCATTCTGATAACGATATAAAGAGTTCAAGAAGGCAAACATAAATTTCAACTTTGCGTAAATCTCAGCGATATTTAATGAGGTTTGAAGAAGTGAAAGATTGATGATTAAATGAGAGATATTTGTGATGTTTTTGAGATTTGAGGAAGAAATAAATATTTTCAATCTTCCTGCCTTTATTTCTCGAGTTTCCTCTAAATATGTTCTAAGATATTTCTCTCTTTCAGTAAATTTTATACAAACATAAAAGGAAGAGTGCTAATGAATTTATTGTGAAGTGTTCCCACCAATATTAGAGACTATTTTCATTGATTTTTTAAGTAATAGAATAATCGTAACCATCCATACCATTATAAGAAGATCGATATCAATGAAACCAGAAAAAGGATTTGTACTGAGCATTTCTGGAGCAGATTCAACAAAGATTATATTCTTTTGTTTGGCTCATCTGGTCTTTAGGAAAACATTATAAACTGATAAGAGTAAGTATAATATATCTTATTAGGAGATAGAAGGCGTTTAATGAAATTTGGAACAAGTTGTATTCTCTTATTCATTATAGTGGATTTTCACAGACCCATGAATGTGGCTATGGAAAGGTTATAGGTTCTTAAATTGAGGCTGGACCTTGTAAATCATGTGTTCCATACTTGCATTAATATACTTGCATGATTAAGTATTTGATACAGGTTGATAAGGAAAGAAATATTAACAGGTTTCAAGGGTTAGGATTCTTAATGTTTTGAAACATACATAATTTAAATAACTAATTCAACCCCCCCTCTAAGTTGTTCTTCGATCCATTGAACATCAAGTGGTATTAGATCCAAGTTTCCTTGTTAAATCCTTATCAGGGAGAGTATCAATTCGATCAATAGTAGAGTAATTCGTATATTCGATGGAAAGAATTATTATGGATGGAGAAATAGGATGAATCATTATCTCTTGTATCTTGGTCTTGAAGTTGTTGATGCAACTACTATTGGCTTTCCACCTATTGAGAAAAATTATCCAATGATGTTTTTTGATAAGAGAAACATAAAAGTTGATGGAAAGGACAAATATTTTATTCTAATCTCCTTATCAGAAAATGATAATCAGAATTTTATGGGTCCCACAACATCAAAAATAATTTGGGACTAGGTGGAAAGTGTTTTCGAAGGAAATAAAAAAAGGCAAGGAGGCCAAGCTAAAAATCTTGCGTAGTATGTTTGAAGACATCAGGATGAGAGATGATGAAACAATTGATGAATACATCACCAGAGTTGAAACTGTATTCCACATAATAGGATTTTGATAAGACTTGGATGATTCTACAATTGTGAAGAAACTTATGAGAAACGTTTTAGATAGGTTTGATTCCAAAAAAAAAATTCCATACAAGATAATGATGATTTAACTCTTGATGAATTGCATAACATTTTTATTGCTTATGAAATTAGGAAAGCTCCAATCTCTAAGAATAAAAGTAAAGTTGAAAAGGCTTTTGAATCCATGAGAAAGATGAAAATCAATTATGTTGATAAAGCCAATGCTTGGGAATCTGATGAAAAGGAAGATAATGATCTAAATGAAAAGATCATGTCCCTTATATATAAGAACTATCGTAGAGGAAGAGGAAAGTATGGAGGAGAACATTCCCTCAAGTGTTTTGAGTGTGGTGGAATCAAGAAATTTTCTATGAATTAACCTATGATAAAAGTTATAGAATATCAAGATTATTCTTTTGAAAATCCTTGATAGAAGAAGTGGGACAAGATGAGAAAGAAGAGAAGTCTTCAAAAAAATTCAAAAAAGAAATATTTCGGAATGAATAAAAGAATTTTTAGCAAGAAGATTGAATCATAGTCAACTATTAATGATTCTTATAAAGATAAAAGTTCACAAAAATTCAAAACATTAATTTCAAAAGTTGGGAAAACAAAAGACTATTCATAGAGTGAAGAAGGTGGTAAAGAATCTTATAGAGTGTATCAGCTCAGAACCTAACTTCTTTCTTGTCTCGATCAAAAAAAATCTCTAAAGAATGAAATTATAGAAATGAATAATTTTTTTGAATAAGATTCAGATGGAAGAGAAAATTTCATCAAGCAGGAGGATGAAAACATTCAAGAGATTCTAAGATACAAACATAGAAATGTTAAATAGGGAAATGGGATTAACGATCTAAGAAAGAAGTTGGAAGCTAAGAGAGAAGATGTGAACATGGTGCAATAAAAAAGCCTTCAGTATTAAAATTCCTTGAGGAGGATGAATGTGAAATTCAATAAATCTACATAAGTAAAAGTTGAGACTTATAAAATTTCTTAAAAGGTTTATTGCAAGAATCAGGTAAAATTTTAACTCACAAAATAATGTTTCATTTGACTCTTCTAGCATTTATGGTCTGTAAATGGTTTTGGGAAATCATGGGTGGATAAATGGTTGTTAGAAACCTATCAACTCTACAAAAGTAGAAATCTCATTCAAAGGGAAAGATTTTCTACATCATGATAATGTTAGGTCTGAAATAAGTTACCTACCCCAACAAATTTTCTATAGAGAAAGACCATTCTTTAATCAAAAATCAAGATTTGAAGGCTATTATTGGTGTTGTGGAACCTATTGGCATAGAGAATATAATTTTTGGCAGAATTTATCTCTACTAGGAAGACGGTTTGAAAAAAATGAAAGAAATAGTGAATGAAGAATGAGTAACTTTTCCCACTCACAAAACGTTTAAAAGGTATATTCTCAAGATATCAGGAACATTCCAATAAAGAAGCAATTTTAATGTCTCGAAGAAGTTTGTTGAATATGTGATCAGTCTATTCAACACTCCAAAATATTTATGACACTCTTTCCTGAACAAGTTTCTTCTAATAAGAATGAAATTAATGATAACGAAAACAAGGTTGATGAGAGAGGTTTCATTGTGGAGATAGCTTTGAAAAAAGTGAGAGAAACAAACCATGGATTCTTGATAGTGGTTGTTTTTTACACATGATAGGTTATATATAAATTTTACAACATGTTGATAGTCATGATAGAGGAGTGGTTATGTTTGGAAATGATAGTTCCTTAAAAATAAAAGAAATCAGAATGTAATAGATTGAATCAGAGAAACAAAAGTCCACGAAAGTCTTGGTTGTTGATGGGAGAAAACATAACTTACACAGTGTAAGACAAATTGGTGAATATGGGAAATAAGTAATCTTCAGAAATCATTCTTTTGTCAATAAAAGTGTAAAAATGGAAAATTCATTACAAAAGGAGAATGGACCGGTGGGAATCTAATTCAAATTGGAGAATCCAATAACTCCAATTATTTCAGTGCTAAAGATTAGAATAGTTTGTGGCATAGATGACTTATCCATATTGAGAAGAAGAACATGAACAAGCTATCTAAAGTTGATGATGATCATAATTTTACAGAATTAAAAATAAGAGACGAAGATGTTTTTTAATACTTCCCAGAAAATAAAGCGGACTGTCAAATGTCATAAAAGAGTTGAGATTCAATATAAAAAATCACTTGAGCTTAATCATTCCGATCTATGTAGTTTGATGAGACATCAATCAATAGAAGGATATATATAATTTATCACTTTTTTTAATTATTTCACTTGTATGACAACATCATGTTCATGAAGCACAAGTAAAAGGCTATTGAAATGTTCAAAGTCTTTAGAAAATTTGTTGAGAAAGAATTGGTGGTTCCATAATGAATCTAAGAAAATGTAATGGTACTGAGTTCACAAAAAAGGATTTTCAATCTTATTGAAGAAATCATGTTATCTAAAATCAGTATAGTGATCCCTATAATCCACAACCAAATGGAGTATTAGAAAGAAAGAATAGGATCCTGGTAGAAATGGTAAAAAGTATGTCATCTGAATACAAATATTCAAAATTCGTTTGGAGAGAAACAGTTAATATTGTTATACATGTTCAAAATAGATTCTTGTTGAGACTACAAAACAATATGAACCTTTATGAAATGTTGAATAACAAGAAACCCTCATTGGAATACTTTAATGTAATCAAAATTCCATTTTTGCATAAAGTCAAAATTTTCAATTTGGGAATGTTTGATGACAAAGCTGAGAAAGGAACCATAATGGGTTATTCACCAAATGGGAGAAGTTATAAATTTTGGAACAAATGTTTAAAAAGGTTGGTAGACTAATATGATGGGATGGTAATTTAAAATCAATGTTCTTTAACAATGGTTTTTGAGAATGATGTGGATGAAACATTTGAGAAATCTAACAATAGTGAATGTTATCTAATGAATCCTCATCATGATTCAAAGGAGTCATGTCATGAAGAATGTGTTTCTAAGGAAGAAACCGCGATATTTCTTAGATGATGAAAGCATGTTGAATCTGAAAATATTATAGGGAACCAGAAGGCTCCAGTTCAGACAAGAAGGTTATTGAGATTATAAAATTAGAATTTACTAATTTAAAAAGATAAACCAAAATCAGTTTCAAAGGTTATTAAATATATTGAATGGGTGGATTATATGAATGAAGATAAAGATTAGATTGAGAATAATGAAACATGAGAACTTGTTCCAAGACCAACAAATAAAATATTTATCAGAACCAAGTGGGTTTATAGAAATAAATTGAATGAGCATCGAGAAGTTTCAAGAAACAAAGAAAGACTTGTTTGTAAAGGATATGCAAATGTAGACGGTGTTTATTTGGATGAAACCTCTGCCCCCATTGTAAGGCTAGAAACTATTAAAAGGATTCTTGTAGTGGATTCCCATAAAAATTACAATGTTTATCAAATGGATGTAATGTCAGCTTTCTTAAATTGTGAAATTAAGAAAGAAGTTTACATTGAACAACCTTGTGGGTTTACACATGATGAGGATGAAAACATAGTTTATAAATTGAATAAAGCTTTGTATGGGATGAAAGAAGATCCACATTCATCTAATTGAAAACTTTAAAATTGTTTGAGAAAGATTAACTTTTCTAAAGGAAATGTTGATAAGAACATATATGTGAAATATGTTGAATCCAAAATGTTAACTGTAATTGTTTATGTGGAAAATATAATTTTTGATGTGGATGAAAAAAAAATTTGTGAAGAGTTTTCTGAATATATGAAAAATAATTTTGAAATTTCAATGTCGGGGGATGTAACTTTCCTCCTTGGACTACAAGTTCAAAAAAAATAAAGACACACTTTCTTATCTTAAGAAAGGTATTCCAAGTAATTATTAAAGATGTTTGGAATGATAGAATAAAAAAAAATCAACTCTTATTTCAGTGAGCACAATGTTGAACAAAGATGAATCTATAAAAAGTGTGAATCAAAAATATTTTCAAAAGCAAATATAAAGTCTTCTTTATCTTACAGAATCACGATTTGATATTTTTTATGTTGTTACTTTATGTGCCACGTATCAAATCAATATGAAAGAATCGCATATGATGGCAGCAAAGGGGATTATGAGATATGTCAAAGGAAAAACTTCATATGGGTTGTTATATAAAAGAAATAGTGAGTTAAGGTTTCATGGTTTCAACGATGCTGATTGGGATGGTGATTTTAATGATAAAAAATCAACTTTAGGGGGAATATTTTTCTTAAGTGAATGTTTTGTGAGTTGGAATAGCATGAAACAATGTTCGATATTATTGAGAACAGACAAATATGAATATGTTGCAGCAACTTAGGCATATACTCAAATTATATGGATGAATGTTTAGCTGGAATATTTGAAAGTAAATGTTTCCAAAACATTGAAGATACTTTGTGATAATTAGAGTTAAATTGATCTTTCAAATAACTATGTCCAACACTCACAATCAGAAAACATTTTTGAAAAATTTCACTTCATTAAAGATAAAGTTTATGTTGGAGTTGTTTTTCTGGAATACACATCAACAGTGTATTAGATTGCAGATATCTTTACAAAAGAAATGTCGATGGAATGTTTTGTCCAATTGAGGCATAAATTCCATGTTCAACCTCCTCTTATGTCATCCTAAACATCATAAGGAAGATCACACACTGTGCTTTGGAATATGTTGACAAAGTGGGAGAGTAAGAACCAATTTTTTTGTAATAAGTGTTTACTTAGAATTCATTTATGAATATGAGGATATGGTTATCATATAATGGGGGAGAAAAAAATTAAGGGGAAAAATAAAATTAATAAAGGGAAAGATAAAACTAAAGGGAGAGTTTGATTAAGGGGATTTTATCATTACATGGCAGAAAACGTTTTCTAACCACCAAGGGATTTAAATACTTCAAAAGAAACACTTTATCTAGTAGTGTGGTGTTAGGACACACTCTTTTGATAAAGTCTATGTTTTCATAAAAGAAAAAAAAATTATAAGAGATGGAAAAGTTGTTTAAGATAGGTGGTCAAAAAATCCAAAGAGGGAGTTGAATAACATTAGTGGTGTTTTTGTTTTAACAAAGTTATGTATTTTTTGACAAATAACCATTTTTTTTAATAATTTTTTTGATATATAGTTAGAAAGAAGTTTTTGGGTCAAAGGAAGTTCATGTGCATAATAAATGCTGTTGAGTTTGAAAGATGTTGTTGAAGAGTCATAAGATAGAAAGTTTCTCAAACATTCTAAACAAATAAGACAATGATTTTATGATATTAATGTTATCACAAATCATGAAAATATTTATGATAAAATATTTTTCAGAAATGGTGAAGAGGTTTTACGATCTTCACTAAGGAACATTCCTGAGAAAACTATAACATAATTTCTGAACCTTATTCTGGAAAAAAACCAGAACCTGATTTTTGAACTGGAAAACTAGAATCTAATTTCGGAACCTGATTCCTAAGAAAACCAGAACTTGATATATGAACATGATTCCTGAAAAAACTAGAACCTGATTTCTAAACCTGAAAACGTGAACCTAATTTTGGAACCTGATTCATGAAAAAACCAAAACCTGATTTCCGAACATAATTCCTGAAAAAGTAACAGAACCTGATTTCTGAAACTGGTTCCTAATAGAACAAGAACCTGATTTCTGAAGCAGGAAACCAGAACATGATTTTGGAACCTGATCCCTAAGAAATCATGAACCTGATTCTGGAACCTGATTCGTTAGAAAAGTAGAAACTGATTTATGAACCTGATTATTGAAAAAAAAACCTGATTTCTGAACCTTATTCCTAAAAAAATACATGAACTTGATTTCTGAACCTGAAAACCAAAACCAAATTTCATAACCAGATTCCTGAAAATACTAGAACATTATTTCTAACCCTAAAAACAAGAAAATAATTTCTGAACATCATTCCTGAGAATACCAGAACCTGATTCTTGAAAAAACCAGAAACTAATCGCTGAACTCGATTCCAAAAAATACCAAAACCAGATTTCTGGACCTGAAAACTAGAACCTAATATTGGATCCTCATTCCTGAGAAAACTAGACCCTGATTTCTAAAAAACCAGAGCCCAATTTCTTAACTAGATTCCAAAAAAAACAATAAACTGATTTCTGAAACTGAAAACAAGAACCTGATTTCTAAACCTGATTCTCAATAAAACTATAACCAAATTTCTGAACCTGATTTCTGAGAAAATCAGAACCAAAATCCATTTTTTTCATTCTGAGAAAGATATGAAGAGTTCAAGAAGGAAAACCTGAATTTCAACATTCAGTAAATCTCAATGAAATTTAAGGTGGTTTGAAGAAGCCAAATGTTGGAGATTAAATGTGAGAGATTTTCATGGTTTTTAAGATTTCAGGATGTGGGAAATATTTTCAAGAATCTTACCATTATTGTTTTGTGTTTCCTATAGATATATTTTCATATCATTCGCTCTTTCAGTAACTTTTATACACACAGAAAATGTGGAGAGAAATAGAATTCAAATTCAAGAGATCCCACCAATATTAAAGAATCTTTTCTTTGGGTGTTTAAGGAATGGAATAATCATAACTATCCTTGTGTTTCTATGAAGATCGGAATCAGCGAAACAGGACTAGGGATTCATATTGAGCATTTGTGGAGAATATTCGACAACATATTTATTCTTATTTTTTGGCTCATTTTTTCCGTAATAAATGATTGTAAACCAACAGGAGTTTTTATAATATATCTTATTAGGAGATAGAAGGTTTCTAATGGTAGTTGGCACAAGTTGTACTAACATCTTTAGTATAGTGGATTTCTATAGAGCCACGGGAGAGGCTATAGCAAGGACATAAGTTCTCACATTGAGGCAAAAAATTCTAAATCATGTGTTCCATACTTGCATTACTGTTATTTCACTCTTAATTATTTGATACTTTTCGATACGGAAATAAATAATTATAGGTTTCAAGGGTTATGTTTCTTAATTTTTTTAATCTTATATATAGTAAACAACTGATTCAACCCCCCCCCCCCACTCAGTTGTTAATAGATCCTTAGAACTTCTTTAAACACCTTAGGATTAATATGGGTTATTTAATTTCGTCTTATGTTTATATCCATTACAATTTTTTGTGAATAAGATTTGAATTATCATATATATACACCCCAAGATTGTTAAACTGGGTGTGCATTATTGACAATTTTGGGAACTCAGTTAACCCAAGTCTGGATCAGAACACTTTTTTAGAGTTATTACTCTTCTATACGTCTGTTTCAGAACCACTTCTAGTTATAGTATCTAAAAAGGAAATATTTCTAGGAAGACCCACATTATCTATACCTTACCAAAAATCTAGGATTTATTTTTATACTTATACTCAAATTATACCTTAGTTTTCTGTTCCCTAACTTATTTTCTCTTAAATATTATTCCCAAGGTTACAACTAAACGTCCATTAATATGAAATATAGTGACCCAACCCCATATATTCGAGAGAAGGAGTGCTACTAATTACATTGGCATGATTATAAGGAATTAAGCATTGAATGACCGTTCAGTTTAATAGTCCTTGTAAACTAGAAACATAAATGAGTCATGTATTACTAATGAATACAATAACTACAACATAAATTTTTTTCCCTATTTCTATATAAATAAATAAATTCATGTATAGCTTTATTCCAACTAGTAAATACGTACATATAATTCATAGTACATTTCTTGGATTCAAAGGGAAACAAACATAATAAGTTTAAGCTCAAATGCTAAATAAGGGAAAAGTATAGTGGAAGAAATAATGAATCAATGAGAATAATAATTATTACATGGTAAATAATAGTAACATCCAGACATATAATCAATAAACTAAGAAGGAAATTCATAAAAAATATGGATTAGTAATAACCAGAAACAGATTCCATTCAAATAACTATATAAGGAAATATTAACAAGTCATGGTAAGAAGTTAAAATACACGACATCTAAATAACTAAAAATTAAACGTACACATATATTTGTCAACATAAAATCTCATTGATGAGTAATAAATGAAACTATATTATTTAAATACTTAATTATTTAATTCCTTGTTTCTGAAGTACATTGAACCAACACCGTAAAGTCCTTCTAATGTTCAATGATAATATGAAATTCAATATTTAATTGGGAAAAAAGGAATCATGGAAGTGAATATGAATACAATACTTTTCCAAATAAAACATAAACCATCCAAATGAATATTAAAGATGGTATCAATACAATATACCATATATAGAGTAAAATAACGATTTTATCTCATTATGAATGGAATCATTATAAAAAGTTGTTTTAAATACATTCTTGTGGAAAATATCCTTTTATTATAAAAATCATTTGAAAAAAAAATCATTAAAAATTAATTTTGAAAATATTTTCATTAATATTTATATTTTTCCACTGGAAAAGTAGGTTTGAAATAATCGATGGCTGATAATTCCATACAAGATACATAAGGTAAAAATAACATTCGTTTTGCATGGTGAAAGGTCAGAATGATGCCTTGTTTGAAAAGAGATAATAATATTACTTCGAAAACATTTGAAAAAAGTAAAAATGGTAAAAATTTAACTAAAAACTTCATTTAAAATACTTTTTAATTTTTTTAATAAAATATGGTTTTTAGAAGGAAATATGTTCTCTGACTAGTGAGAGAAACAATGATGGGTTTCTTGAAAAACGTTTTCTTGAGAACATTGAATACCAAAGAGTAGAAAACGGTACAAATACATGATAATTTTCATTAATAACTAGAGGATAGAAAATGAATGTTTTTTATGAACAATGGTAATATTATTTTCATGAATGATAATACCATTGAAAGATCATTAATTACATTATTAGGGAAAATAATATTCATTAATTCCAAAGTGTCTCTTACCACATTGAAAAAAATTATATCAAAATCATCATAAAGGAATAAAATTAATTTAATGTTTAAAATCCCATGATGGTAAAAATATTAATGATATAATAAAACAAAATTGTTAGTATAAACACCACACAAAATATGTAAGTGGTGAACATGACATTTTTCTCACGGATGTAAAAGGTTAAATGAGAATCCCTTACCTTGTGTTTCCTTTAGGGAGAACGTCTTTTGAAATCCTGTATAATAAATATATGTTAATTATTTAATTTCATGAGAAAATATTTCATTTTTATCATTACTTTTGTTTAATTAATTATTATTTAGTAGAAAACTACTTATGCAATTATTTTTATCTCAATTGTTATGAAAAAAGTCAGTTTATGTGTTAAAAAAAACACTGGTAGGTGAAATAAGGACAAACTGGTAATTACATAATATATATAAAATATTAATTATGAAATAATTAACATATTTATACATTAATTATAATTTTAAAAACAATCATTAAATATGGTTATGTATAATTAATGAATGTTACGATCACAGAGACGGTAGGTCGTCCGTACACATAAGTAATGATCTCATTTCACAATGATCATTAAAAAAGAAGTTAAGAATATTTATATATCTATATAATGATAATTATATAATAATAACCATATTATTTAATCATATATACTTATATATATTTCTTGGTATGAAAAATTAATCATATCCTGTCGATGAGGTGGTAGTCAACATGTCAAGGAATGAAATTATCACTTTTTAAGTGTGTGAAAGGGTAAAAAAGAAAATGAAATATATAATATTTAAAGTATGTTATAAATGTAATTAATTTAAAATACAGTATTTATATGTCATATATATTTAATTAAAACCATCTGTAATATATTCCATGTATAGTGTTAGCAAATCACAATGTTTTGAGGGGGTGGTAGTCAACACTTCCACAAATGAAGTTATCATATTTACACAAAATTGAAAGCAAAATGGTATGTTAAAAAATTTAAATAATAATAAAGAAATTATAAATATTAGAAAATACATATATAAATATATTTTTCATCATCATTTCCACAATGAGAGGTGTTAATGGAAAAATGAACAAGCATTATTTCGTGAGGCAATAGTTCACCATACACAGAAATAATATGTTTGTTACCCATTATATAAAGTATTTCAATAGTGTAGAATAAAAAAATTACATAAAAATAATATTATATTTATAACACTATTCTAGTAATATATAATTGTAATAATGATATTTTAGGTTTTTATATTGGAAATGAAACTAGAGGGATTGAGAGAAAACTATTACCTCTTAATCGTGTAGCTTCTTTTAGTTTGTACAGAAATGCTTCTTTGAAAGTTTTTCTACCCAAATGTAAGATTAAATGTTGAAGGGAGGGATTTTGGGAAGCTATATGGGAATAACTTTGCAGAAACTAATTGGTTTGATAGGTTTGAAGAATTGGGATATGCGGTTGCCTTTTATAATGGACGAAAAGAAAAAAACAGGGTATTTTTTTAAAAGAAGCTAGATGTACCCATGATTTTACCTAAAATAAGTATTCATAAACCAACCAAACTCAATAATTGAATGTTCATTACCTAATTATTTATGAACAATGGGTTTTTTAGAAGTGGCTAGGTTATTTGGGAACTTAAAATGAAGTTTTAGAACTTTATTATGATTAAATTTACTTTCATAATTCTAATTAATTTATATTACATACATTAATATTTTTGGTAAAATATGTAATTTTTCTTTATTTGAAAATATAAATTATTTTTGTTCCAAATATAGAATCGATTTTTTCAAATTATATTAAATGTGGTGTCAAATTTTTTTTAAATTAATCACGGAGCTGATATGATAATGTTTGTTGCAAAAGTAAAAACATCTAAAAGTTTTCTATGTGTTTATAATAAATTTATAGTGAAATTGATTTCAGTGATAAAAATTATTTTAATTGATAAAATTATTATCTAATTAAATATTAACACAAATTAAATTTATAACTTAAAATTATAATTAAATTTTATTAAAATGATTTTTGAACTAAAATTCTATATTTCTAACTATTCATTAAAAAATGAAATATTTTTGGAACAATAAAAAATTTACCATAACCTAATTTTTAAGTTTCTCTTTCAAATATAAAGTTTATTTTAAAATATTAAATCAATTATATTTTTTTGTATTCATATTTAAAAAATTTTCTCTATTAAAAGTAGGTAAAACATTCATTATCAAAATATAGGATTTTATGTGTAAAGTGGGGTTTTTTCATATCGTATGCATACCAAATATAATGAATGAATATCAACCATTTTTTATTTAATATATAAAATATTAATTTCATTAAAATAATTAATTAATTGTACTTAACGATGCTTATTGAGACAAAATTCTGTTGGAAACATATAGATAATAATATTTCTTTTTATATTCAAGTGATTCTTAATATCATGTCTCAGTATTTCGTAACTAATGAATTCATTTCCTATCTATATAAAATAGACATTTTGATATGTTATTTAATAATTTTCATAACCTCTAACATAAATTCTAGGTTATATAATATTGTATTAAATAATAATATTTTAATAATACATTTTTATTTAGTGAAACATGATCTTGAGTGTAACGCAAGCTATCAAGGAAGGTTGCTCTTATGTGAAACACAATCTATCTAGGAATGTAACTCTTGCATAAAACATAATCTGACTTGGTGTTTCATTCATTACAAGCTATATCATGTATTGAATATATTTAAAATAATAAATATGTATAATATTCATGGGATGTTATATTCCCCTACATTCTTAGCGACGCATGTCTTGCCTGTTATCAAATAAAAACATATACATTAGAATTTTAGGGTGTTATAGAGATTCATTCAAATAACATCCTAATATAACCCTTACAATTTGAATAACCATAAGATCGACTTCCAATGTAATTATCTAGATATCATAATCATTACATGATGGATTGGAGTGCTATCTTGATGCACCTGTTGTATATCCTATATCGAGATCACCCATAATCGTGGCACATATCAAGATCACCCTGTATCATAAACAAGTTTTACTACCATACAAGGAATAAAACCCTTTATTAACTATTTTAAACTCGTATGAATATCACTTTTAGATATCGTAAAACCCTTTTCAACTTAAAAAATTGATTTTCAACACATAAATTAACCAATACAAGGGAAGTGGTGGTTTTCATTGATGAATAAATTGAATATTATAAAGGACTAAAAATATAAAGTAATCATTTTAGATGTTATTAATGTCATTGTCACCATAAATGATATAATAAAACATCAAATTTTTCATTTCTAAAGGAAGTAAAAATATTTCATAAAATTATTCAATTAGAAATTGATTTTTTAAAGTTAAATGATGCATAAAATGACCCTTATAATTATTTTATGTTAATATAAATACATCAATAATTTTTTTGACAATATTTACATAGAAGAGAAAGGTTTGGAAGAGTGTATATAAAATTGAATTTTTAAAATAAATCTCCATACATTAATCTTTAAAAACTCTATTTTTTAAAAAAAACTTATGTTACTAAGATAAGGAAAAATTTACCTTTATCTCCCATTTAATACTAAAAAATATATTTTTGAATAATTTAGAATAAAATTTACATAGAAAAAAGTATTTAGAAAATATTCTTCAAAAAATTTAAGATGAGTTTTTAATTCCAAGTGTTACTTATGTAAAACATTATAACAATTTATTTTTAAAAATGTTGAAAAGAAATTAAAATCTGAAAAATAATTCCCTTATCACAAATTTAGTCATAATTTATAATTTTCATTATTAAACTTCTAGAACACTTGCATAAAAGACAAATAGCTGGAAGGGAAACATTAAAAAATATTTATTGATAAAAAAGTTCCTTATCTTGACTTAGATTTACTACATACATCCATCATATTCTAGAATTATAATATAATATTAATTATTTACATTAATAAGAAAATATTTCTTTATTATTATTCCATTAAATAGTTTAAAAGTAAATAAATAATTATTTTTATTCACATTATAAGTTTTGATGATGCTTGGATAAATGTCCAAAATGACTTCATTATATTGACTATGGTAAAAGTGTCTATTACTCTATTATGTTAAGAATAATAATGATGAAATAATTATAATTATTAAATTAAAATTTAACTTTCTCAACCAACCATTAAAAATAGTTATGATGAATGAACTACATTGTAATCATTGAGATGGTTTGTCATACATACACATAAGTAACATTTATATTATTCAAAGATCATTTTGAAAATAAGTTATGTGTTATTTAATATACTTATAATGAATATTATATCACAAATAATAGATTATTTATTTAAATATACTTATATATATCATATATGTTATGTGGTGATGAATAATTATTCACATTGCTTCATTGTGGTGGTAGTCCACACGTATGCACGAATGATGTTATCAAATTTAATTGAATGGAAAGGTAAGAATGAAAATAATATATTTTCATTTCAAAATTAAAAATATGTAATTAATATATTATGTATAGATTAAATCCCTAATTTTAACTAGTTTTAATAGGTACTGATTGAAAACAAATTACATGGGTTTGTGAGGTCGTAGAGTTCAATACACAGGATCGATGGTTTCATATCTCAGTTGTCTAAAAATGTAGAAGGATATAGATTATTTCATTAAAATAATACCATATATTTATATTATGTATTCTAATATTATTATATCATCATGGTTTAATATGATTTCAAATATGTGTAATAATAAATATAATTTAAATTCCAAGTTAAAGACTATAACACTTCTTTGTAGAATCTCATTTACAATTGACCTTAAGCCCTATATGGTTGGTATTATATCAAAAAAATGACTTATAGTACGATGATAGATATTATAATAAGTTATTTTGGAGTTTCATGGACTAAAAATTGTTTTTGGAATGTGAATAAATAATAATGAGTGGTTATCTTTTATAAGAGTGGGGAGGGGTGCTCTAGGAATTTCATAAAAAATTAAATTAATATAAATTAACCTATATATTAAAATGGATATATAATAATATTATTAAAATATAAGATGCATTTCAGTTTATATAATACCACAAAAAGAAAATTGGACAATTTTGGTTTTTTAAACCCTTATCACTTTTAGCCCATTTTAACACCTTTTGACAATCTCTTTGGTATTAAATATTTTACAATTTATGGGTCAAGAACGCTAAAATAAATAAAAAATAATATGATAAATAGAAAGTGTTTGATATTTTATACCATATAGATTAATATTAGAAAATAATATTATTTTTTAGAGTTTTAAATTATTTAATATAATATTATTTGCTATAAAATAACAATAATGTAAATGTTTAAACTATTCATTTTGTTTTACTTTTAAAAATACTATAAAATACTAAAATTTTAATGTAATACATTAAAAAACTTCTAATATTATAATATTATCTAAAAAATCATGGAATATAATAGTTTATTCCAATTATATTACATTTAACATTTTAAAAATCATTTTTTTATATTAATAAAATAAATATGGTATTAGCATTGCATAAGAATTTAAGGTAATTATTTTATAACTAAAATTATAAATAAATGATCATTAAAAATAAAAAACATTTATTTTTCAAAATAATTTTTTAAAGTGTACATATTTTTTTCCCCATAAAAAACAATTATATATATTAAATGCAAGAAAGTGACATTTCTGATTTTTCATTTAAAAAAGTATTATAAAAGTCATAATGATTGAAATATAGACAAAATTGGAAATATATTTGAATTTACAATGATTATTTAATTAATATAATCTAACAATAAAACAAATGAATGATTTTTTGTTACATTCTAGTACCTATAATTGTATTTTCGCCCTTAATTAACCAATTTTAAATGTGTCCTCAGAACAATATGTATTGTTATTAATTTTCAAAATGAATAAAACATACAAGGATATGTTTACCCAAATTGGACTAACTAATTAAAAATCTGGAATCTGTTTTTCATTTATCAAAACATGTAATTTGTATAATTTAATTTAAAATCAAACACTTAATGTAATGAATAATAATTTTTAAAAAATAACCAATTTATGTATTAAAATGTTTTTTAACAATTTCAAGTATTAAATTTATTCCAACGACTATAAATAGAGTACATTTAATCAAGATTAACTAATTGGTTTTTTTATTAAACTACAAAATATAATTTAACATTATAAATAATTGAAGTGACAAAATATTTTTCAATAAAAATAATATTTTTTTCACTATTCATATGGAAATAAATATTTTTAGAAAAATATAAAAAATCCACGAAAAGATAATTTTGATATACTGAATTAAAAATGATTTCCTTTTTATCATGTAATTTTTATAGAATTTCTATAAAATATTTTTAAAATTTTTTCATAAAAGAAAATAAAATACATTTTTGAAGAAAATTTATTTTTATTGGATAAAATGACTACAAAAAATTGAGTGATTATTTTTTGATAAATACTCAATAAATATTTTATGATTTTGAACATTTTATATATATATATATATACATCAAAAAATAATCCTATCCATCCCCAACAATTCAACATGTTATTTATAATGGTCATATTTAAATAATAATATTACAGGTTTCATTGTGGCTCGGTGATGCATGTCGTACACACTATTAGACACAGTTTTCTTTTTAAAATTTTAGGGTGTCATGTCATGACCCGTCCTCGGGGCCCATGCCGTGACTACCCCAAGCCCGCCTTCGATAGGCCAGGGGCTGGCGACTAGCACCAAGGCCTAAATCCTGGTAAAAAGGGAAGTCATTGCCTTTGTAAAGTAAACGAACACCACAGAGAAAGAAAGCAGTGGAAGTAAGCACTAAGTAGAAACTGGGTACAACAGTAAGTGAGGAAAAGTAAATGGGCCATAATACAAACCCAATACTGAAAGTAAAGTACAACTGGAAAAGGAAAACAACAACTGAATGTAAAGATGCAACGTCGATCCGTCCACTGGAAGTCCCACCTGAAGGGTGAGTACAGATAGCCTCCATAGCTGCTCGGTCCAGCTGTCTGCTCCGAGTACGTCCCACCCAGTGGTCCACCTCCTGGTACCGTCCTGCTCCGCCAGCCTCAACCACGATCAGCACTGTTCGTCGTCTGCAACCAACACAACGTAATGCGGGCATAGCCCGTGCAGGGGTGAGTATAAGCTACTCAGTAGGTACCCCCAGACCCCCGAAGGTCTCCCAGAATCCACAATGGATAATCCACAAAGAAAGGATACAATCACGAATTAACATCCGACACTACTTAGGTATATGCTCATACATATACCTATGTCATCAATTCTCATTCGGTTCCAACATCTGAGCCTAAGTACAACCCAGTCCACATAGGAAAGAAAAACGTAAATCCACACAGGATAGCATAACACAATCCACATAGGAAAGTAAAACGTAAATCCACACAGGATAGCATAACACAATCCACATAGGAAAGATAAACAAGATTCAGCTCAAACAGGTACACTTCTTCGTATGATGATAGAGATGATTAGATATAGCCATTGATTCATCTAAGCCGTCGGAACCACAAAGGATCGAAACGTACTAACCCCCGCAATGACCCACATAGGATCGGACCCACACAGGATCGATAGGTAACTAACCCCCGCAATGACCCACACAAGATCAGACCCACACAGGATCTATAGGCGTTGGCCCACACAGGACCGCTGAGCGCTGAACCACACAGGATCGGACCCACACAGGATCTGTAGCACAGATCCATGTAGGATCGCTGAGTGTTGTAGTCGTCACCGTCGAATCCACTGAGGATCTCTGCACAGTCGTCGTCGTCGTCGTTGCAGTCGCAGCCACCTCTAGGGTTCCCACACACAGCAAGCTCATTCGGGAGGGTCCGCTCCATGATCCGAGGGGCTGATACATCAACTGACACAATGTCTGGAGTTTATGTATCCAAAATTTCAGTATCGCCATCAGGAACTCAACGTCACAGACGGCGCGTCAATCGGACGCCCGGTCTGGAAGTTATTGGCTTTTTCGTCCTAGGGGCCCAGTTGGTTTTTAAGTCAAAACCAACCCGCCCGTACTCCAACTGCATACAAACCTTGAGCTAAGTAATCCAAAAGGACTGTCTCACTTAGAGGAATCCTACAAAGTCGATGGCACGTCAATCGGACATTCAGAGCTCAAGATATGAGTGTTTCCGCTCCGAGGGCCCAGTCGGTTTCATGTACGAACCAACACAACCAAACCCAACGTTATCCAAAACCTTGAGTGTAATATGTCGAAACGACCGTATCGATCCAAGGATCGCATTTCCGCTGACGGTTCATCGATCAGAGGTATGTATCCCATGATATAGGAAAAAGACCGAAAGAGGTCCGAAAACGGGGGTCTGGGCCCGGACCGACCCGGTCGAACCCCCCTGGGTCGGCCCGAACTGGGTCAACCCGACCCGGGTCTGAGTCCGACCCGGCTGGGCGCGACCCGGCTGGCGCTGGCCGGGTGGCCAATGGGTCGGCTTGGCCGTTACGACCGAGCGAAGCGGGGGCGCGCTGCCCCCGCATGGAGGAACCGCAGCCCCGCGTGGGGCCGCCCTTGCCAGCGGACGGGGCCGATTGCCGCATCCCACCACCCTCCGGTCCCTCCGTGCCGGCGAGGCGTGCCGACAGGCTGCTCCGCGGACCACCAGACGAGTTCCGGTGGTCGGAATATCGTGATGTCTTCACCAACGGCCCTCCTGGGGCCCGTCCTTCACTGCGAGGATTTCACATCGCCCGTGCGGCCTGCTTTGTTGTCGCTCGCCAATCCGCACACCAAGAACGAAGGGACGGTGGGTTCAGAATTGTTCGTTGGATCGCACCCACCGTGTTAGCGGTTTTAAAAGTCTTCCAACAAAGATTTAAAACATATGTCATGGGTATAAAATAACAAAGATTTAGAAAGAACCATTTGAATCCATGCCGAGGATATAATTCACAAGGAATTAAAAGAACCGCAACCCCCTACCTCAATCGGTTTTTGATCGAAGATTGTCACGGGGGATGAAGCGTCATGGAAGGAGCGTCGCAGAAGGAGGATCGTCGGCGTTGCGGTACACGACGTCGCGTCATCTATATCTGAGGGTTCGGTGTTCTTCGCGTTCTTCGCGTTCTTCGCTTTCTTCGCGTTCTTCGCGTTCTTCGCGAAGGAGGATGAAGATCTTCAAGCCTTAGAGTTTCTCCAAATCCTCTCAACAAGCCACCCTTAACAAACCTAGTGTTTCTCTTATTTTATTTCTCATTCCAACAATTTGAAATTCAAAGTTAAGAAACGAACAATTAATTCAATGAATTAATTGTAACGAATTAACTACCCAAATTAATGAGGCGTTTCTTAACCCAAAATAAATGCACTGTTGACTTTAATTAAAAAGGGGGGTGCGAGTGCGTTACTTAGAGGGAAAGAAACGGTGGGGCTCGTGCGGGCCCCACCTCAAAAATATCCTACCAAGCGGGTAGGATATTGTGCGTCCCATATTATCTGCTTAACATAGGTTATGCTTCTTTAAGCAGAATAAAATAAAATGTCGCACCACTTTATTTTATTCTTTAACTTACCCCCAAAAAAATTAAAAACCATACGCGAGCAAACACAACTCCAGAAAAGGAGTTTCTAAGAAATTAATGGTGCTTCGAGGCCAACGGTGCCCTCAGAATTCGATTCCGAGCACCGGTCTAAAAGATAGAAAAACCCGCTCATTCGTTCACTGAACGTACCCGAGCTAAACATCGGAAATTGATTCCGGGCACACCGGTCCTCGGAATCAGGTGCCGTCAGAAACTGCGTTCTTGTAAAATCCAGAGAAAATTAAGAAACAAATTTCCTTGAAATTTACGGGTCTTTACATCACTCCCACCTCAGGGCTTTACGTCCCCGTAAAGATACATCATAAACTAGGGAAACAAATGTGGGTACCAAGCACGCATCTGAGCCTCCCACTCCCAAGTGCTCTCCTGGAGGTTTCTATGCTGTCATCTGATGCACACTAGAGGAATCGATCTTCCATGTAGGACCCACTCCTGTCGATCCTCGATCTCCACTGGGACCTCCGCAAACGTCGCCCCATCATCAATTTCTAGCTCCTCATGGTCAATGATATGCGTCAGACCGTGCACGTATCTCCTCAACTGATTTACGTGGAAGACGTCGTGTACCCGGTGCAACTGAGTTGGTAGATCCCTGCGATACGCCGCCTCGGCCAAATCTTCGTAATCCACATCGAGGTGAGACCCACAAGAAGACGTGGTCGCCATCCTCGAACTATAGTGGCCTCCACCTCCTATCAGCATAAGACTTCTGCCGGCTCTGAGCTGTCCTCATCAGCTCTTAGATGACCTAGACCTTCTCTGTCGTGGCCTGGACCATCTCTGGTCCCACAAGTGCTGACTCCCCAGGGTCTATCCAACACAAAGGAGATCTGCAAGGACGGCCGTACAACGCCTCGTATGGTGCCATCCCGATGGTGGAGTGGTAGTTGTTATTGTACACGAACTCCACCGAGGGTATGTTGTCCTCCCAGCTGCGAACAAAGTCGAGCACACATGCGCGGAGCATGCCCTCGAGTTTCTGAATGGTCCACTCTGTCTGACCATTCGTCTGATGGAGAAAGGCGGTGCTCAGATGTAGCTGCATCCCGAATTCCTCCTACAACCCCTTCCAAAGACGGGAAGTGAAGCGAGAATCTCAATCGAAGACAATAGATGATGTCACACAGTGAATCTGTACAATCTCCTGAATGTAGAGACGTCCCAATCTCTCCATTGAGCCCTTCTCACTGATGGGTAAGAAGTGTGCTGACTTGGTGAGTCGGTCGATAATCACCCAAATGGAGTCGTGACCTCTGGAAGTTCATGGTAGAGCCTCAAAACGTCGCCCACCATCTACTGCTCGGCCAACTCCTCTTCCTCGTCCACCTACTCCCTGCGGACCACCACAGTCGACCCTCTGCCTCTTCCTGGGTGGCCCCTCAACCGTCTGTTGCTCCTCAGAACGGCGGGTCGGGCAGTCATGAGCCATGTGGCCCTGCCCGCCGCATGCGTAGAACTGTTTGCCTCTAGAAACACTGGCTCCACACTGTGCACCCCGCACTGTTGAGCTAGTGTCCTGAGGTCGTCTGCCTGAGAGTCTGGTCTGCCTTGACCCATGAGTCATCCGTCGACTGCCTGATGTAGAAGACTCTGATACATGCTGCTCTGCGGTGGGTCTCGCTGCTGATGTAGACTCAGCAAGAAATCTCTCGATCAGAAGGGCTCGATCCAGTACTCCTACCTGTGTCAGAATGCATAGGGAGATAAGTGATGCCCTAATCTCCTACCTCAATCCCTACTCAAAGGTCCGGGCCCGGAAGAATGGGTCCTGTACCATGTCTGTCGAGTAGCGCGAGAGATCGGTAAATCTCACCGAGTACTGGGTGACTGACAAGCTTCCTTTTCGCAGCAGTAGAAGCTCCTGGATGTGCACCACACGGAGGGTGGCTGGGAAGAACTCTGAGAGGAAGAGGCTCTCAAAGTCCGACCAGAGAAGAGATGCCTCATCATGCACCTGGAGCATCAAGATCCACCATCTGCCTGCTGCCACGTGCAGTAGGCTCGCTGCGAGGATCACCATGAGGTCTCCTGGTGTCCTTACTAACCTGAAAACCCATACAACAGCCTCTAGCCAGTCCTCGGTGTCCTGGGGGTCCGTCTCCCCGCGGAACCTGGGTGGTCGCTGGCACTGAAACTCATGCAGTACACTAAGGCGACGTGCATCGTCATCGGTTGGGGCTGGTAGCATCAGTGGCTCGGCGGGTAGCGGTACCACCGGTGCCTCTGCTGTCAAAGGGCCCTATACTGAGGCCTCATCGCTTAGTGGGCTGTCGTCACGCACAACTCTCAGAACCCTAGTTGGCTGCCATCGTGGGGCCATCCTGAAAAGTGGCAGGTGTGTCATGGTTAGAACAGTATACCTGGTGCGCTGAAACAAATTAATCACAAAGAAAACATGAAACACACATGCAATCAATGTTTTTATGAATTAAGTCGGAAATCAAAAGTCAGGGTCCTGGTGTACGGATACGTCGGCTGCCGCACCAAAACTGGACTCCCTGGACTGATAACCACACCCAATACGCTTAAAAATATTACTTCACATAGAAGAATATCAGAGTCCAAAGTTCTGCGGTAGAACCGAACTCCTTTGATACCAATTTTTCATGACCCGTCCTCGGGGCCCGTGCCGTGACTACCCCAAGCCCGCCATCCATAGGCCAGGGGCTGGCGACTAGCACCAAGGCGTAAATCCCGGCAAAAAGGGAAGGCATTGCCTTTGTAAAGTAAACGAACGCTACAGATCAAGCAAGCCGTGGAAGTAAACACTAAGTAGAAACAAGGTAAAACAGTAAGTGTGGAGATGTAAATGGGCCAGAATACAAACCCAACAGTGAAAGTAAAGTACAACTGGAAAAGGAAAATAGCAACTGAAAGTAAAGCCTCAACGCCGAGCCGTCCAATGAGATTCCCACCTGAAGGGTGAGTACATATAGCCTCCAAAGCTCCTCGGTCCAGCCGTATGCTCCGAATACGTCCCGCCCAGTGGTCCACCTCCAGACACCGTCCTGCTCTGCCAGCCTCAACCATGATCTACGTTGTCTGCCGTCTGAAACCAACACAACGTAGTGCGGGCATAGCCCGTGAAGGGGTGAGTATAAGCTACTCTATAGGGACCCCAATACCCCCGAAGGTCTCCCGGAATCCACAAAGTAAAGATACAATCACGAAGTAACATCCGACATTACTTAGGTATATGCCCATACATATACCTAAGTCATCAATTCTCATTCGGCTCCAACATCCGAGCCCAAGTACAACCCAGTCCACACAGGAAAGCAAAACGAAAATCCACACAGGATAGCATAACACATTCCACATAGGAAAAAAAATGTAAATCCACACAGGATAGCATAACACAATGAACATAGGAAAGCAACACATGATTCAGCTCACACTGGTATACTTCTTCGTATGACGATAGAGATGATCAGATATAGCCACTGATTCATGTAATCCGTCAGACCCACAAAGGATCGAAAGGTACTAACCCCCGAAATGAACCACATAGTATTGGACCCACACAGGATCGATAGGTAACTAACCCCTGCAATGACCCACACAGGATCAGACCCACACAGGATCTGTAGGCGCTGGCCCACACAGGATTGCTGAGTGTTGACCCACACAGGATCTGTAGCACTGATCCACATAGGATCACTGAGTGTTGTAGTCATCGCCGTCGAATCCACTGAGGATCTCTGCACAGTCGTCGTCGTTGCAGTTGAAACCAGCTCTAGGATTCCGACAAACAGCAAGCTCGTTCGGGGGGGGGGGGGGTCCACTCCACGAGCCGAGGGGCTGATACATCAACTGACACAAAGCTCAGAGTTTATGTATCCAAAAGTTCTATATTGCTAATAAGAACTCAACGTCATAGACTGCGCGTCAATCAGACACCTGGTCTGGAAGTTATTGGCTTTTTGGTCTGAGGGGCCCTATTGGTTTATAAGTCAAAACCAACCCGACCGTACTCCAACTGCATCCAAACCTAGAGCAGAGTAATCCAAATGGCCCGTCTCACTTATAGGAATCCTACAAAGTCAACGGCAAGTCAATCGGATGTCCGGAGCTCAAGATATGTGCGTTTCCGCTCTGAGGGGCCTGTTGGTTTCGTGTACGAACCAACCCGTCCAAACCCAAAGTTCCCCAAAACCTTGAGTGTAATATTTATAAACGACTGTATAAGTTCAAGGATTGCATCGCCACTGACGGTTCATCGATCGGAGGTCCGTAGCCCATGATATGGGCAAAAGAACGAAAGAGGTCTGAAAACGGGGGGTCTGGGCCCGGACCGACCTGGCCGAACCCCCCTGGGACGGCCCGAACTGGGTAGACCCGACCTGGGTCCGACCTGGCTGGGCGCGGCCCGGATGGCGTCAGCCGTGGGGCCAGAAGGTTGGCTCGGCCGTTACGGCCGAGCGAAGTGGGGGGCGTGCTGCCCCCACATGGAGGAACTGCGACCCCATGTGGGGCCGCCCTAGCCAGCGGACGTGGCCAGTTGCCACGTCCCACTGCCCTCCAGTCCCGTGTGGTCGTGGGACCATGCTCTGCCGCTGCGGATTCATCCGCGGTGGCTCCTCCCAATGGCGCGCCAGCTGGCTGCTCCGCGGACTACCGGACGAGTTCCGGTGGTCGGAGTTGGGTGTCGTCTTTGCCAACGGACCTCCCAGGGCCCGTCCTTCACTGCGAGGATTTTACAATGCCTGTGCGGCCTGATCTGTTGTCGCCCCTCAATCCGCACACCAAGAACGATGGGATGGTGGGTTCGGACTAGTTCGTTGGTCCGCACCCACCGTGTCAGCGGTTTTAAAAGTCTTCCAAAAAAGATTTAAAACATATTTTGTGGGTATAAAATCACAAAGATTTAGAAAGAAACATTTGAATCCATGCCGAGGATATAATTCACAAGGAATTAAAAGAACTGAAACCCCCCTACCTCAATCGTTTGTTGATCAAAGTTGGTCGCGAGGGAAGAAGCATCGCGGAAGGAGCGTCGTGGAAGGAGGATCGTCGGTGTCACGGTACACGGCGTCGCATCGTCGATCTCCGAGGGTTCGGTGTTCTTCGCGTTCTTCGCGTTCTTCACATTCTTTGTGAAGGAGGATGAAGATCTTCAAGCCTTAGAGTTTCTCCAAATCCTCTCAACAAGCCACCCTTAACAAACCTAGTGTTGGTCTTATTTTATTTCCCATGCCAACAATTTGAAATTCAAAGTTAAGAAATAAACAATTAATTCAATGAATTAATTGTAACGAATTAACTGCCCAAATCAATGAGGCGTTTCTTAACCCAAAATAAACGCACAGTTGACTTTAATTAAAAAGGGGGGTGCAGGTGCGTTACATAGAGGGAATGAAACGGTGGGGCTCGTGCGGGACCCACCTCAAAAATATCATACCAAGAGGGTAGGATATTGTGGGTCCCATCTTATCTGCTTTACTTAGGTTAAGCTTCTTTAAGCAGAATAAAATAAAATGTCACACCACTTTATTTTATTCTTTAACTTAACCCCCAAAAAATTAGAAACCACACCCGAGAAAACGAAACTCCGAGAAAGGTGTCTCTAAGTAATTACCGGCGTTGCAAAACCAACGGTGCCATCAGAATTCGATTCCGAGAACCAGTCTAGAAGTTAGAAAAAACCGCTCGTTTGTTCAGTGAACGTACCCGAGCCAAACTTCGGAAATTGATTTTGGGCCTCAGAATCAGGTGCCGTCAAGAAACCGCGTTCTTGTAAAATTCCAAAGAAAATTTAGAAAAAAAATTCCTTGAAATTTACAGGTCTTTATATGTCACGTTCTCCAACCCCCCCACCCATAATCATTTGCAGCCACACTATTTTAACATGCTCTCATTAATAAATGGTTTAATATTTGAAAATACATTTCTTAAAATCCCACGTTGTAGAAAATATTATTAACACTTCATCTTGATAAGTGGATCATAGATGTATAATGGTCAACCATAATAACACCAAACTAGGTTTCCAAGTAGAAAAACATAAGTTTGTAGTGAAAATAGGGACATGGAATAAAATTATAATTTCCAAAAAATGATGTAGACTGATATAGATCGTAGATCACAAGAAAGTGAATTTTCATGAGAAAGTTAGCGACTACAAAACCATAAATCAATGAGGTGAGAAAAAAATCATTGATTCATTGAAAATGATATTAATATGATAAAATAGTTATTTCAATATCCAATTCATAGATATTATGAATTCCTTTACCATCTAAACTAATAACATAAATAAATATACCTACTGGATAAGTAGAATTTCATTGTTTATCCTATATCCATCTTAGTCTCATTCTTTATTCCAAATGATGAGTATTCAAGGTGTTTTTTTGTGGGGGAAAAGTAAAATTATCTAATAATTGATGAAATAATTCAACAAAAGATAACAAGATATTACTCTTATCATTATACATTATAAAAAATAAAAATTGTTAGCATAATCTAAGAAAATTCCCAAAATGAATAAACATTCATAAGTGTGAATAATAAATTAATCCTGAAAATTCAACAGTTTCAACCAATGATTAAACTAAATCACTAATCAAATAATTATCCTAAAATTTCGTTAAAATATTCCTAACTGAGATTGAAACCCAAAAATAAATTTGGTCATAATTACCACTAATATTAATTTTTAAATATATCTCTCATTATCATTAGTCACTCACTAAGTCATATACAAAAACATTTATATCCCCAAATCATAAAATCTCAAATATATTATGATAATTTCCATAAATAACCCAAATCACTGTAATTCCAATTTAAAATCATAGAATCCTCCTAAATTTAATTCAATAATTAATCCATAAATAAAATCCCATAATACTTTTTTACTTTAACCATATAAGTTCCCCAAAATAGTGAAATTATTATCAAATAACACTAATAACTTAATCACCAAATCAATTATAAATTGTATATTTATATCTACAATATAACATATGTTCCTGAAATCAATATATTATTTATCTATCACATAACTTTGAAAAAAATTCCATACTAACAAATACATCATGTAGGTAAGTCCAAGGAATTGCTCCCTTGTCACCCTTTAGTCATGGGTTTAAGCCCCATAAAAGTTTTCGATGTGATTGTTTTCCATATTAATATATTAATATTTTCCTAATAAATATTATGAACATCATAAAAAATTACAATAATCATCAATATTTCTATAAAATCTAAAAATTATCAATACCTTTAAATTTATGTCTAGAAACCTAAAATAGCAATCCTGATCAATTAAATTTTTTACATATTAAACATAAGGGTAATATATACCAAAAAAATATATCAAAACAAAATGAATGTCACCCAATGAACTTCTATCATACAAAACAATATAATAATATTAATTATTTTAAACATGCGATCATACATAGATCTATAACTATTCCATAACTCTTGAATCCTAATATGTATACCCCTTAATCATTCAACTTTGTTTGTAATCCATTAACCATAATTTTCTATCTTATATATCAACACATACTTTGTATTAAATGAAATATGAATTATGTCTTAATAATTAATATTATCAAAACATAAGAAATTATATAATTCATAAATTTTAAATGTCATTTACAATTTACTCATCTTAAACTATAATGGAAGTTAGAATTTCTAAAAATTAGTTGGTACTATGTGTTTTATCTTGTTCTTGAGTTTCCCTCTTCGGAAATAGGTTTTCATATTTCCCATACTCCCCTCATTTTTATAATTCAATTGATACTTTATGGAAAACTGTATTCCCCTTTATGGAAATAACGAACCACTTAATTTTCTATTAGATGTTTATTCTTCTCAAAAATCCTTTACCACTTTCTAATAATGTTCTTATACTTATAATACATTTTTCTAGGTGCTTCTTCCATTGTTCTTGACACATTGGTCATTGAATGTTTTAACCATTATTATCTTTTTTACATGAACATACATGGAAATTCATTTATCTCATATTTTATGTAGTATTAAACTCACCTAGGTTTAATTTTTTAATATTAACTCATGATATATATAAAGAATAACCACATTATTTTTCACTATATATCACATTCCTTTTGTATTATCATTCAAAAAAACCACAACATTTTTCTTTCACACCCATTTTTAATTTGGTTCATTCTAGATCCAACCATTTTCTAAAATCGAGAAAAGGATACAATGATTATATCAATAAAATAATAAGAAAAATTCTAATGAGGAAGATATATAATAATAAATCCATAACCTTGATTTATCCAAAATAAATTTAATTATCCATAACATTCTAAAATTTGGGTTATATAATACTTTTATCTTATTTTAAAATAGAATAATCTCCTCTAAAGTCTTGTAACTCTCTCCACTATTATCATCTATAATTACAAATCCTCAAAAAATATATAAATTGAATTAATAGTATATAATTCACATCCTTTAATTTCGGGTTTTTATTTTTGATGAATTGGGTCATAATTCATATATAAAAAAACATTTATTATATATTATAAAATTCATCTTATTATCCATTTTTCCTATAATACATAACATTTAGGAAGAAAAATGTTTTATTTTCATGTAAAATATTTCTAATTTTCACCATGGATTATCTTTTGTTCCTAATAATCTTTAAAAACATTGATTAGTATTTAAAAACATTCGATGATCACTAAAATATTTGTAACGGGAAAAAAGATTAAAGAAACCCATAAATCCATTTTAAAAAATAAATCATAAAAGGAATTATCCATCAATATAATAAACCCTGGGCTCGAAAATTAATTTACATTCACATGGAATTAGCTTTTACTACCCATGTTATTTCATAAAAAATTAATAATACAATAGAATGAAAATATCATTACCCAGATTGTTTCTTAGAAAACATGATAAACCATGAAAAATGTTTTCTAAAAAACATAACTTTTATTTTAATTATAAAAGGTAATAATAAATTTTATTAAAAAGATCAAAAAATACTTTTTTAAAATAAAATATTTCAATAAAAAATAATTAACAAGCATAGAAAATTCTTATAGGTTCTTTGGAACATCAACTTTATAGAACCCTGACAGAACCCTTACATATAGAATAACCATAAGGTTAACTTACAACATAAATATATAAAAAATATAATCCTTACCTAGTGAATTAGAGTTCTATCTAGGTTATCCCATTATCACAAAAAACATCCATGGTCTATAACATGAATAAAACCCTACAATAAAAATTTTAATCTCATATTTAAATCACTTCTAAATATTGAAATTACCTTTTACTTTTTAAACCCAATTTTCAAAACATAAATAAACAATAATAGGGGAATGAGGGTATTTTTGAAGAAAATATGGTATCATATATAGTAAAAAAAATATCAATTTTTAAATAATGATGGAAAAATTTGTTGTTCCGTATATGTTAAAATTGAAAATTCGTTTTTTATTTTGAAAATAAAGAAATAACATTCCCTAAAAAGATTCATTTTGAAATCATTTTAATGAAATTAAAAATATACATAATATTTCCTTTATAATTATTTTATGTACATATTAATACATCCATTAAACCATTTTAATAATAGGGAAAAATAATTGATATTGTTAGAAGATAAACTTTAGAAGATAATTTATAAAGCAAAGTTTGTTACATAAAACTGTAAAAAATTTCCTTTTAAAAAAATTGAAAAGTAAGTGAAATAGAGTCTAAATGACACTTATCTAACATTTATGAATGGATAATAAATTTATTTATATAATTCAATGGAACATGGATATTTATGAGAATTATTTATATAATAAATTATTAAAAAAATTTATTTATGGTTTTACTTTAAAGTGTCACTTACATAAAATAATAAAAATATTACTTTAAAAATTTGTGAATAAAGTAAAATATGATTAAAATAAACATGTTTATCGATTTATGCATAAATATTAATATTTAAAAACAGTTTAAAAAATCAATTTCAGGGAAGAAAAATATATTCAAGGGAAATATTGAAAGATTAATTAATAAATGTCCCTTACCTTCAATTCCACTCATCATGTATATTCGTTATCTTCCTGAAAAATTGAATTGTGTTAATTATTTACTTTGTTGATAAATTTTTTTTAAGTTTATTAGTCCTCTATAAAAGTTACAATTAATTACTTTATCAATTATTTTCATGTTTTATGTTTTGAATATATTCGGTTCATTAGTCTATAATTACACTAGTAGGTGGCCTATGGTCAAAGTGGTAATTATTTTATCATCTCCAAACTAATTTTCATGAAATAATTATCATTTTAAGATATAAATTATACTATTAAAATGAACCATTAATGATGGTTTTGAAAAATTAACAATGTTATAATTGCGGAGAGGTTTGGTTGTACGTATGTATCTGTAACATTTCATTTTTCAAAAATCACTATGGAAAAATGTTATGTTTTATTATTTTTCTTTCCAAATGATCATTATATAATAAATACTATAATAATAAAATTATATATATATATATATTTATATCATAGATGATATGTGGTGATTAAAAATGAATCACATTACTTCATGGAGGTGGTAGTCCACAAATATGAACAAACCACATTATAATTTTTCTGTGGTAGGAATCGTATGAAATTAAATTAACAAATATACTTTAAGAATGAAATTTTTATTAATTTAAAATATATAGATTAAATATATCATTAAAACTATACTTATTAAGATGTTATTGGAATTTAATTATATTGATTCGAGAGGCAGTGGTTTATCTTACACACCAACGATAGTTTTATTTCCCATTTGAAGGAAGAATAATATGGATATATGTTATCAAATTAACATAATAATATATAATTATATGAATGATATTTATATTGTTATATAATCAAATTTTAAGAACATTTTAAGGAGTTGTAAGAATAAATAAAATGAAATCGTTTTATTAAAAAATATATGTCTTTTTCAGAAAATCTATTTTTATACACACACTAATCCCTCCATGATTGGTATTATAAATAATACAAGGCCTCTATAATTAGGGTGTTGATTATTGTAATTTATTATTGTAAGGATTGGCTGATGAAAATGTTTCCTTAAGTGACAAAAAATAAGAGGAAGTGGTTCTAATTTATAAGAAGGAGGAGGGGAACTCTGAGAACTTCTTAAAATATTAAAATAATATACATTAAATTTTAATTTAAAATGGAACCATATTGATAAGATTATAATATAAGATGATATTGAGTCGAATTACACTCATATAATAAAAATTGGAAATTTTTAGGTCATATTTTCACACTTAACATTTTCCATTGACCTGTTTTATCCTTTTTGACAATTATCATTGTATTAAATAATTTAAACTTTTAGGGTTAGATAATTTACTATAAATAGAAACTTTGACCATAAATGGAGTATGTAAAATTTTCTAAATAATATCTCAATCACATAATAGGAAATGTTATTTTTTGGGTGTCTTTAATTATTTATTAAAATATTACATATTATAAATTATGATTAATGTTGATATTTTAATGTATTCATTTAATATGAATTTTGTAACTAAACAAAGATAAGGAAATTATAATCTAATGAATTAAAACCTCTAACGTATTTTATTTTCACCTAAAATATTATTGTAACAAAATAAGTCATTGAAATTATGTTACTTTTAACATTTCTAAAACTATTTATTTACTTTTTCAATTAATTGATTAAATACTATATTGATGATACATAGGCCATTAAGGTAAATATTTAATCAAAAAAAATTAGAAATAAATTATAATGATAACTAAAAACTACTAATATTTCAAATGACTATTTACATCAAAACATTGGTGGGTTTTATCTGTGTTAATAAATATCATAGTTATTAAAATAATGAAAGTGGGTATTTGGGTTTTCATTACAAATTTAATTATAAAGGTTAGAATCATGGCCATATAGAAAAAGTAGTCATATATAATAATTTTGGATGACTATGGATTATATATACTTATAAAATAATTTGAATTTAATGGTTTGTGTTACTTTATAGTTCTTATCACATTACATTTACCATTAATTAACACCTTTTACCCATAATGTGGAAATAAAATTTGTGATTGTTACTGTAAATAATGAATAAATATAAACCGCTCATTTAAAAAAACTTAGACCTCATAATTATAAATATTGAATCCATTTTAAAGATTCAAAACATAAAATATTTAGAATTTAATTTAAATTTAAAGCGGAAAAATATGATGGAAAATTATTTCTATGGAAAATTCCTTTTTATGTATAATTTTTTTTATAAAATAAATGCATATAATTCACTACATGGATTATAATTGGATTATTTTTTATAAAATATAACTAATTAAATTTTAAATCGAATCAAAAATTTATTTATATTTTTTAATAATTAAAAAAACATAGTATTCAACAGAAATCAATATTTTCCTTTGTTCATTTAAAAATCATTATTTTCAATAAAAATATCAAAATTTAAACATATAGAAATTTTGAAATTTTAAATTAAAAAAGTATTTCCTTATTATACAATGTAATTTCAAGTATTTTTATAAATTAATAAGAATATTTTTTGAAAAAATTAATCATACCCAATTTTAATTAAAACATATTTTAAACAATAAAACGAATTTACAAAAAAAAATTATTGATTACTTAATAATAACTAATAATAAATTAATTATTAATCATGAACATTATATTTATAAATAAAAAAATTTATTCATAATTTCAAATTATTTTACTATGTTAGAATGTTCATAATAAAATAATTATATTTTTTGATTTTTTAAGCTCAGTGTTGCATGTCATACATGCTATCGAACATAGTTTTATTTTTAAAATTTTAAGGTCTTTAGATAATACATTAAAACACTGACTACCTCAAAATATATTAAAGTCAATGAAAAATGTAGTCAATTAAATCAATTAACTCAATGATAAATCCTTAATACTAATGGCATTCATAGAACCCACTATAGATGATTCCATAATCATATAGCTAACACCTTCAGTTTTTGTGTGATTATGGATCACTCAGTATTTCACTCATGAATCTTCAAACCATTCCCACATAAAGTCATAATTTTATACCAAATACTGATGTCATAGCATATTCCCATTGTTGATTAAGTAGATCATCATCTTATCCCATGTGTATTGATATTTAATAAGAAAAATACCATATTTATTCTTGATTCTCAAAAATCTACCCACATAGCTACTCAATGTACTGACCTCACCTACTGGAAATATTTGATACTTATAATATCTCTCTCCTTAATTAACTAGATACAATTTGGTCACTTATGATACATCACTAATGAAACCCCAAATTGACTAATGATTTTCTCCTTCCATACTTGTCTCTATCGAGATTTACTAAAAAGTCACCCAAAACAGGGGTCATCCACCAAAAAATCCAACAATGTTATCCCCCCCCCCCCATAAGATTTTTCTTATAATCGTTACATAAGTGATTATCTTACCATATTCCATAATTATTCAGATATTGATATTTAGTATCCCTTCTAATTTAAACCCGACAGAAATTCCCTAGAAGTTTTGATTATGGTTCTATGAAATCAAGGATCTCCACCTTCTACTATTCCATCATCTTGAGGATTCAACGTCACATGACCCAATTATGATGGATATATCTGAAAATATTCATCATTTATAAAATTTAAACAACTTGAATTCCCACCCATTATATATTTTTCATCTTCTATATTGTAGGTTGAAAATTTACAGGGTTTCAAATTGACTACATTTTTAATACTCTCCAAAATCATTGATGATCATTTTTGAGAAACAAGATATTATAGTATATCTAAAAAACCATCAGTCAACCCACTATATTTCCTGTCCATCAATAGGTCATAAATCATCATTTATACAAATTAATCATGGCACAATCCTTATGAAAATTGTGTCAAATTATAATGAAATCAATGATATCTCCCCTCTCACATTGGTGAAGCCTCAAACTATAGATAATCATAACTCAATAAAAACATTAACATTTTTTATATCAACTCCTACTAATTATAGTCTACCATGAAAAATCACAAGGATAACTCTTTTACACATTTTTATTAAAATCATTGTGCATAAAAAAAATTATACAATATCTCACACTATATCATATTTTAAGTGTGATACCAACTTGAGTCCCATAAATATCCCATGACTAAGCTCAAAGTAGTATATAAACCTAAGGAGGGATGGAACTCATCACAAAAAATATGTACATCTCAATGTATTATATCATATTTGGTTCTCAAAGGGCTAATCAAGTGTCCTAAATAAACCTAACCTACAAACTGAAAAGACTCTTATAAAATAAACATCCCTCGATTCTCATTATAATGTATTAATAATCATAGAACATGAGCCTCACAATAATATCACTAACTTATATGTTTTTCAAAATCAATACCATATCATTTCACACATGCCAACTAGGGATGATCTTGTATAACATGTTTGAATGATCACCTCTAAGGTTAATCTTAATCCATACATATGTCATATGGTGTCTATATATCATGGAAGTAAACACTATTTTCCCAAAAACAATATAGGTTCATAGAACAATACTCACAATCACACACCCTGGAAAAAACATTTATGTTCAATCATTATCCTAGGTTGTTCTATAACCTAGTGCTATCCTGACATGAAATTGAACACATAACATCATAACTCTTATATAAAAGTCCATGGTTTTCATAAATAATTAACAAAAAATCTATATCTCATACACCAGTAAAATATACCACAATTAAGAGACACTTATAATAATGTATTCATAACCATCTTTAGTATTTATAATCCTATATAGAAACATCATCACATAACATTGATGTTTCATCTCTATTTCCAAAATCACCAACCACTACATCCCATTTCAAGGATAACCCTATAGTTAATGTAATAACTGTATCATGGAAAACATCACATAATACAATTTATCTAGAATAAAAACCGTGAAATGTATATAATTACTCTACCTAAGAATAATAATTATGAATATCTTAGGTCGTATATCATTTTTACTAGGCTCCCTAATTTATTCTATAGTATATTTCCAAGACAATTCATGTTCCTAAAAGAATCCTAAAATTTTTAGTCAATAATAGATTAGGGAAAATCACAAGTACTTACTTATATCATAAGACTCTAACCGTCCTCATGGTATAATCATTTTAATATATCCCTTTACTAAGGTCATTTACCTATTATCGTATATTTTAAGGGCATAACCATCATGTAATGTGAATAAATATTATATCAATGCATAGATCAAATTGATACAGGATTGCTGCCCATTTCATAGATCACACTCTCAACCCTACCTAATAAGGATCATATGTAACTATCACATACTCATACCTAGACTCAATAAATTCATCATAGTGTCGTATTACTAGAATTCAAAATACATGAATTAGAAAAATGATACCAACATTCTAGATATCAATTCTTAGGAAAAATATTAAATTTTCCATGTTATTCTATACACACACCTTACCCAAAAGGTCACAAATAACAAAAGAAAACAATACCCCAACCTATCCACTATTTTTTTTGGGAAAATATTAATACAAAAAATATTTATATAATAAATCATATGTAAAAGTAATAAAAAAACAAATGACTATAAGTTCAGGAATGAAATTTTCAACCAGAAACATTATACAAAATCACTATATAACCCTTTGTTGAGAGTATGAAACAACTAATCCTAATCTAATGACTAGATGATCAGTCATAAGAAAGAAAATTAATGTCATATGAATATTATGTACAAAATTTTAGACATGAATTAATTCTTTTTTATGAAAGTGGTTCATGTAAAAAATAATAAGAAATATTAAAACATTATAAACATTGAAAATCTCTAGACCATCACATATTAAAACAAAAAACAATAATCCTAATACCCTGGATGTTTTTACATTCACCATTACAAATGTGGTGCATGAATAAATACAGCTTCTATACAATGTTTTGACCATGTTTATCTATAATTAAAATATACTTAATTGTAAAGTAATACAAATTAAGACCCTAATTTAAAATTCTAAATACCAAACTCTATTAAATAAAATACTAATTTTGGCTAAGATTATACATGACCGTAAGAGAACCTCCCCACATACCAAACACTGCAAATAAGTATTTAGGGTTAGATAAAATAAAATCATGAGAATAAATCGTTAGTAAAATTAAACAAATTGATAAAAAACTAAATGTACATTAACCCATCTACATAGGAGTTAAAAACATGAATTTAAAGACAAATTAATACAATAAATAATAACATAAACAATTAAATAATAAGAGGAATTCATAAAGGATAAGGGGTCACACCAGTAAATAATAATATTATAATATTATAATCATAATAATAAATTAATTAGAATAAAAAATAGAACATAGGGAGATCCACATCACAATAATCATCCCTGCTTAGGATATGTATCTAAATAACTATTATGGTATTAAAACTCATGATCCACATGAGGGCCATTAATCAATATTTCAAATCAACCATAAGGATTTTATATTCACTATGAATCATATATAGGGAGGGAGTATAAATATGTAGGTAAACTCTAATATATTCATTAAGATAACATATAATATATAAGTGCTTGTATATGTGAATTCTCAATTAAAAAAAATATCAACATTGAATCATCATTTTTCAGATATCCCACTCAGAGAGATACCATACATACTGTTTCCTATGATGGAATCACTCTAAATATATCACCATATGATGCATGGGTAAAAAATGTGTCTATAAATAATTCATATCCAAATAATGTAGCCAAGGTAATTTTGGTTAAAAATCATTAATCAATATGTTCTAATATGTTTAATCATTTTATTCTCATTCCATTGAATTATAGAGAATCACAAGTTCTCATCTTTCGGTTTCTATACATCCAATCCATTTAAAATATAAAGTATAAAATCATACATATATTTCAACCTAATATCAATTTTAATGTTCTTAAGAATTGGTTTTACGACAGTGAAGAGAGGGGGTTGAATCAGTGTTTCCATATTTTTATTTCTTTTCTTGAAAAAATACTAAATTGTTTAAGTGACTATGGTACACTTGAATATTTTTTTATTGATGATTCTTAAATTTAAACTAAATTAAAATAACTCAATGATCCTATGATTTTTATAATTTTCTCCATGAACATGGGTGACTATATCCTTGTTGTGATTTCTCTGTGTTTGAGATATGGATTTTGTAGTGATTTGGGGACTACATCCTTGTTGTGTTTTTGAGAAGATATAGTCCTAATACAAATAGTTTTTCCAAACACTTTTTCTTTAGAAAATAAATATTTTTTTTCAAATTAATGATAACAAATAACCCTTAAATACAATGGATAATATATTCCAATATAAACAAATATTTTGCATTACAACCATATGAGATCTTTTTCTGAATCTTAATGGACTTATACATCAAGGAAATATATAGATCCATGTTTTTCACATCATCACTCTCCTAAATTATTCAAAATTATTAATGGATCAATAAAAGAAACAATATGTTATTTTTTCCTCCTCGTCTTTCCTCACCTTCAAAGGAATGGTTCTATAGAGCTATCATGGGGTCGGGTATCTCCCTATTCATCTCTCAATTATTATTTCATAACAATCTATAGTTCTTATATAATTTATATATCTCTTGAATATTTTTTTTAATATTTATAAAATATGAAAAATATTTATTTCAAAAGGAAATTTATAAAAAAAACTTGGTTCACCATTTCTAATAAAATTAAATGTATGCTTTTCCTTCCCAAGACACATGATATCATAATTTACCACAAATAATTCTCTTAAGTATGAAGATATACGTTATCTCCATGATAATATAACAACATGTAATGGTTAATGCTTTAATTATTTTATGATATAACCACTTTATCCTTTAATTAAACTATTGTAAAGTGTAATATTCTATTGGGGTGTAATAATCATAAAAATGTTTATCTATATTGTATGGTAAAGTGAGATACACAACATGAAGCGACAATATCAGAATTAATTGATATAACAACTATTGGTATCTAGTTCTCAGCAGGTTTTGTGGTATATCATTCTTCATAACTATAACCACTGACAAAATTAAATGTTATTTTTTTGAGTAATAATTTGAATTTTCCATTTAGTGGATGGTATATTTTTAGATTCAGATAATAGGTTAGGAATATGATGGTCTAAACACAAATAAATAGTGTTTTTAAGAATGGATATTATTTTTCATGGTTTCAATAGAGTTTAAGAAATATGTCAATAAGATCTGGAGGAACCTGCAGCTCTCTAGAACTGCATGGAGTGATTCATTAAATCATAATGTATTTCACACCATGAAGTATCATGTTTTCATGGTTTCTTGGTGAATCCTTGAATATTCAAATCATGAACTCGTTTTTCACATCATGAAGGACCTTAATATAGCGTAATACGTTTTCTAATTTAAGAGACTCATCTAGAAACATCTCAATCCCCCCACAATCATACCATGGTTTTTTATTTTTATATTGGATTTTGGATCTAATTACACTAGAGAATGGTAAAATTAGCTGATTCTGATGGGGATTCAGTGTATCCAATCTAAAGGTAGTATTGAGATGTTATCTTCAGGTCACCTATTTCTAGTTCGATGAGGTATGTCACCATGGTGGGTTTTCTATTATTTTCTCAGAATAAAATAGATTTATAAAATTCAACGGTGTTGTGTTCTAGGGATTTTTGATGGTTTAGTATCAGGATTGTGTTGTGGATGATCTATATGATGTTGGACGATGTTTTTCCAATGTGATTCTATGTTGTGATTTTAAAAAAATCAACTTTTTTAATTGGATTATTTAATTACAAATTTTATAATTAATTATATACATTTTATGATATGCTACTCGATCTTAGGAGTTGATATAGGCTCTGATGAGACTCGATAATACTTGTTGAGGATGTTAACTGTATTTTAAGGGTAGTTTGTCTTATTAAATAAAATAATAAATTTTGATAATATATGTGTTACATATTACATACATGTTTTATGGGCTTAGGTAGAATGTATAAGGACTAGAATTTGCCAAAAGATAGATATAGGATGGCGTTTAGTCTCTTGTGCTTGGGGTGACTTCTTTTTATTAATTTGACACATTATCATCTATTAATGATGATGAATCGTACAGGAAAGGGTTGATAATATGAAGACAATAAACCATGGGTATAACCCCTAAAGATTTCTTGTATGTATCTTCTTAAATAAATTCGATTTATTTGATAGCTTTTAGCTTAAACGAACTGTGATATACCATTAAATATTAACATGTATGTTTGAATAGTAATATAATTATTACGAATTTTAATGTGGCCATTGGAATAATAACCACACCTATGAAATTATAAATGAAATTTATGTATTTCATAAATGATAATATAATATAATTATATCATATAATAAGTAAATAATTTTTTAAATTGATAAATTATTCATTAGTATTTTTTGAAACATAAATTTGTAATTATAATTTCATAAATAAAATTTGTATTTAAAATAAATTATTTTCATAAAAAATATTAAAAATTAGTATTTTATTATCTTATTATTAAAATATAATTTTACGAGACCGTACATAAATTTTCATTGAAAAAAAATCAGTTATATTTTTAAGATATGTATTTTTTAATAAATGATAAATTTAAACATTAATTATATTTCTCATATTTATAAATTTATTTCCTAAAAATGAACTCTATTTTTATAAATCTACCTATCAAAAAATATTTAAGGTGAATTTTTTGGGTTCTCTAAATTAGTAAAATTTTTTAGTAAGGAAATACTATAATTTATAGTATAATCTAAATACATGAATTATTGTGTCATGGATGATGTATGGTTAATGTAATCATCATTAATTCAAAAAATAAATTAATTATTGTACTTGATCACAAAAATTATCAATATTTATGTTATTAATAAAAAATAACAAACTAATGAATAAAATAACAAAAAACACCACCCTATTGCACTATAAATACCACCCCCACCACCTATTCTCCTCAAACCTTCGAAGACATAGAGATTCCTTATATTATACCAAATTCGTCTAACAATAATTTTCCTTAGGTATTGGTCTGCTGTCTTAACCAAAATACCAATCCTAAGTGCCATAAATTTATTCTTAAGGAGATGTTGTATAAGAGGTAAACTCCTCTTTGATTTTCTTAAATTTTATTTTATTTTCTTTTATTTTAATTACCTATTGTTAACACCTCTATAAAAAAAATAAACATAACTCCATCATCATATATATATATATATATTAAACTTATTATTTTAATTTACAATCCATAGTTAGACCCCATATCCTCCCAATTTAATTCTTAAAATGAAAACATCATCTGTGATCTATCTATTTACATCCATCATGGATGACACCTATTTATTTCCCATTAACACGATTAAAAATGGTAATTAAAACTATATAATGGTTAAAATTTTGTTTTATTATACATATTATAGGTTATGTAATATTATAAAACAAATATATAAACATTATATTATATAAAATGATATAAGTTTGTGATATTTCTTGAAGAAATATCCGAAATAAATTAAATCATTTTCATTACCATTTTGTCAAATGAATCATTCTCATACAATATAACCAAATAATATATAAGATCATTTAGGTTTATATAATTTCATTAACAACATATAATTTAAATTCTAGAGAACTATTTCCATTTTATTATAACTTCCACTCTTGTGTAGAAGCTAACTGGTCATGAAAAAACCCATAAAACGAAAACTCTCAGAACAAAAAAAATTAAATCTTATAACTCATCAAAAAGTGAATATTTCAACATAATAAAATTATATTATATAAAATACATATAGAAAATTTTATAAATTAAGTAATTAATGAATCTTATTTTATTATTAAAGACATTAAACACAAGTTCTGAATGATTTCAGACAGAAGGTAATGGATTTCTTAAATTAATTACCATTCATTAGGTTAAATATCTATGTAATTTGTTATTTTATTCCAAGAATATGTGTGAAATTACTTATTGTTATTTTATAATATATTTCCATTTTTATTGTGTGGATACAAATTTTTCTCACAAAATTATTTCACTTATTTATCCTCACACAAATGACATGATCTTTTTAATGGGGTTCCAATATATCTTTTATTTCTATAAGATATGCCTTATTCACCAATTATTATTTGTGTTTGGAATATTTATACTATCCCTTTTTATTTATGGTCATAATTCAATGAATACTTCCATAAATATCCATATTTATTTTATCATAGATATGGTTATTATCTAAACCATATATCATTATTACATACAGTTATTTTTTTGAATATTGTTTTAGTTGAGGATATAATGATGAGTTTATATTCTATACACATTATTTATGTTTTGATGAGGAATATTTTTCTTCAATAAAATATATTAATTGATAATGGCTTTGAATTTTAGTGATTGGTGGGGCCTGTCATTATATATCCTCTCACTACATCGACAGGTCTCATGAAAAAAATAGTTGGTGACAAACACATCACATATATTTCTAAGTGGAATTAGGGGGTTTCTACACACAGATGTAAACATTATTTTGATAGTTATTTAACATAGTTTTTCAAGTTTCATATAAATTACTTACAATAATTAATAATTTGCATCCATCAGTATTAAATTATTACATTTACTAAGATTTTCATTATAATAAAATATAAGGATACCTTATTATTCTCATATTACTGATCTCATGAATTTATATGTTATTTACTATACCATAAGTAATACACCTTATTGAATTTTCATCAAATATTATTTATTCATGTGTCCTATACTATGCATTTGAGCTCACGATTTTTTTAATCTTCCTTCCCCAATTTATGAAGAATAAATCCTGGAATAAGATACAAGAATGCAGTTTATATTCATTTATTATGTTTATGTTCAATTAACAAGGTAATAAGGGAAACATTTATATATTTATTTCTTAAATACTAGAATATTGATGGATCATTGGTGATTTTATCTTTTTTATCTATTACATTTTAATAAAATAACCACTGACACTTGGCTAATGGTGTCAATTTTGTTACAGTTCGTATCAGAGAATATTTAGTAAAAACATTTAGATCTTGATGTTAAGTAAAAATGAGATTTATAATAATTCCTTATAGTTAATTTTTTGCTGAATACTAATAATGTTAATAAGATAACATGGTTTGTTCAATTATTTATTGATGTAGCCTAATTGAAGAAATGGAATCATTACCCACGAAAAATGTAAAGATTTTCCCACTGATCAAGTAAACATAGTAAGTGTTAGAGCTAAGAAAAAAACTATCAAATTTGGGATGCTTACTCAAGTTGTGATGAATAACTATATTACACCTATGTTGGATAGTTTAATGCAATAGAATCTCTAAAATATTTGTGGAACTACTAATCTTGTGGTATTTGAGCTGTGGATAATGTCTGTTAAAAAAATATTTAAGGAATTGGGATGAAATGAAAATTAAAATGTAGCACTTGAAGTACATTATATCTAGATGGATGATGTTCAGTGGTTGTAATTGATCTATAATACTAAAGAGAAAGGTGGCATATAACAAATGGAGTGGAAATTTTTTATATAAAATATATTTAATAAATATTTTCCCCATGAGAATCTATATTAAATGAAGAAAAAATTAATTATATTAAATAAAATTAAGATGAAATTGTTTAATTCTATGAATATACCTTTACTGGTCTAGATATGTGTACTACTGATTACATATTTGATTCAGAAAACAAGATTAATCATTTCCTTCATGTTCTTAATCCATGTCTCTAAATGAAATTTTCTTCTAAAACACAGTCATCATTTGATGAAATGGTATTTAACTTCCATCAAAAAGGAGAAGGAATCTTATAGATACTATATGTCCAAGGGAAATCAAGAGAAGAATATGTCTTATGATAACCATGGAAAATAGTGAGGCATCAAGAAAAATAGGGGTATGAAGAAATTTCCATTATACCAAAATTATGGAATGAATCATTCTGGGAACTGAATGCAATGCCTATGAGTTTTTTTAAGATAAAGTAAAAGGGTCCTTGAACTAATTAATGAAAGGGGAATATTAAAGTTAATTATTTTAAATCCCTCGAATGTAATCAAATGTGGAATTATTCAAATCAATATCCCATATTTCAATGGAATATACAATAGAATATGGAAAGTGGAGACGAATAAGAAAATATGACCCCACAACTAATGTAGAAGTACCCAATGATTTGGGTGTTGATACATTAATCCAATATTAAAATTCAACCCTTTATTTATTTTATTTTGGATCATTTCACACTTTTATATGTACCTATTTTTTCAATGAATTGATACATTTCCATTTTGATTCAATAATGTTTTTGCCAGTAAAAACTACTAAGGGAAGTATAATTGAAAAAAAAATGTGTCGTTTAGTCCCCATTAAGACAAATAGACATGATTTAGTATCTTACCTTCTCATCATACCTATGGTTTACCCTGATATAATATTCAGTTTGAACTGGCTCTCAAAATATGATGTAATATTTTATTACAAGAAGAAGGGAATTATGATTTGTGAGGTAGATATAGAATCCCTTATCTGTATAGAAGATAATTTATCATATTATTCTTATCTTGATACAGTGCTAGTTGATCTACTAAAATATATTTGTATAGAGAAAGAGAATAGAACATCATTGTATAAGGAAAGTAATCATCAAATTAAGGATCTACCAATTATATGGGAATACATTGATGTATTTCTTGTGAAATTTCCAGGAATCCCCCTAAATAATAAAGTTTAGTTTATTATTGATGTAATACCTGGTGAAAGACCAATATCAAATACAGTTTATATAATGGATAATTTGGAATTTGTGGAGCTGAATACATATCTATAATTGTTGATTAATAAGGAATTTATTCACCATATTTTGTCTCCATTAGGAGACCATGTTCTCTTTATTAAGAAGAAAGATTGATCCTTGAGGTTTTGCATTGACTATTTAAAAATTAATTATATTACAATATATAACAAGTATCATCTTCCATCTAATGATGATATAATTAATCAACATCACATAGCCCAATATTTTTCATATATTGACCATTTTTATGGGTATAATTAATTATGAGTAAAGAAAGAATACATTCTAAATATAGATTTTTATATGAGGTATGGACATTACTAATTTATAGTGTTGCCATTTTTATTTTCTAATGCACCCAATATTTTCAAAGATCTATGGAAAATATTATTAAAGTTATATCTTGACAATTTGTTATTATATTCCTTGATGACATTTCGGTGTATTCAAAAATTAATGAAGACCATGATAATCACATCCAGATCATTCTTGATACTCTTATTAGGAAAGATTTATACAATAAAAAATGAAATTGTGAATTATTGAGTTATGAAAGTTCTTTTCTGGGAAATATTATCTCTAATAATTAAACCTTAGTTGATCCAATAAAGAAAAATTCAACCCAATAATGTCTTATTCCAACAAACATAGCTTAGGTTTGTAGTTTTATTAGTTTATAAGGTTTCTATCGGTGTTTTATTCAGAATTTAGCCCAATTGGCTAACCTGTTAAAGAATATCACACATAGAAGAGTTATGTTCATATGGACAAAATAATTTATAGAATATTTTTTAGAATTTAATAGAATAATATTCAATTATACAAATTTTAATTTATAAATATAAAATTATGAGTTTGAAATATATAGTTATACATCGGAGAAAAGACAAGGTTGTGTCCTTATAAAAAATGAAAATGTTATTACAAATGAATCATGGCAGTTAAATATTCATGAAAAAATTATATATCTCATGATATTGAGTTAGTAGTTGTAATTATCACTCTAAACAAATAGATACACTATCTCTATGGTGAAATATATGAGATATATACGGATCACAATAGTTTGAAATACCTTTTTAAATAGAAATAACTCAACAAGATGAAAATATGATGGCTTGGTTTACTCAATGATTATGATTTCTCAATAAACTACCGCCCTCTTAAATCAAATAAGGTAGAATATATATTAAGTGGGAAAGATCTTGGACTATTAACCTAACTAAGGATCAAGAAAGATATTATATCCATATATATAGTAAATATTGATATGATAATTGTTATCTAAAGGTAAAATCGATCATTTTATAAATTATTTATAAAACAAATTTACTAGAAAAAATAAAAACTTCTCAATTTTATGATGAGAATTTTCAAAATAAGATTAAAGATGTTTAGGCTAGAAAATTGGAAGACTTTGTGTATAAAGATGAAATTCTTAAATTTTGAAAGATTTTCCATGTTTCATTAATATGTGAGATAAGAAGGGAACTATTAGATGATTCTCAATACTATAATTTCTCTATATACCCTGGTAGTACCAATATCTATATAGATATGAAGGAACTTATTTTGTGGGATAATTTGAAGCATAAATTTTTTTGAATATGTGTCGAAATGCATAGTTTTTCAATTAGTGAAGGGTTAGAGTCATTATCGTAGAGGATTCAATCAACAACTATCTATTCCAATGTGAAAGTTGGATGAATTACTATGGAGTTCATCATTAGATTACCAAAGACCCCAAAAGGAACGATGTGATATGGGTTATTATTGATCACCTTATAATATCATCACATTTTCATTATATAAGAGAATATTTACCTCATTATCAACTTGACATAAACTATAATAATGAAGTTGTACGACTTCATGGTGCACCACTATAATTTGTGTCTTATTGAGATCTCCATTTTCAATCAAAATTCATGAAGGGTCTTCAGAAGGATTTGGATACTCAGCTTCATTTGAGTACTATGTGTCACCCTCAACCCATCCAATAGTCTAAAAGGACAATTAAAACAATATAAGACTTGTTGTGATTTTGATAACCTGACATTCAAGGTGTGTCGGATCAGTATTTGCATTCTGTATAATTTTCCTAAAATAATATTTTCCAATCTAGTATTAAAATAGAATAATATAAAGCATTATATGGAATGTGATGATGTACTCCAACTTATTGGGATGGATTTGGTAAGAGAAAACTTATCATCCCAAAATATATGGATGAGACAATGATATAGGTATAAATATTTGAGATCATAATAAAGTAGCTCAATGTTGGAAAAATAATTATAATGAAAACCAGAGAAAGGATTTGGAATTTCAAGTGAGTGATAATTAATTTTTGAAAGTACATCCCCATAAGTGTTTCATAAGGTTCATTTTAAAAGGGAAACTGACACCTAGGTACATTGGACTACTTAAATTCTTTTAAATATTTGGGGTTATAGCTTATATATAAGAAAATATTAAAAGTATCTCTAATGTTCATGATGTGTTCCACATATCATTTTAAGGAACTACATGCCAGACCATACATATGTAATCACCCATGTAGAAATTGAATTGGAACATGATTTTTCTTACCGTTATGAGTCTATCAGGAATCTTGACACCAAATAGAATTTATTAAGAAAATAGATGACTCGGATGATATAATTTTTTTGGATAACCCATAAAATTGAAGAAGAAATGTGGGAACCTGAGTATGTTATGAAGAACCACCCTCATCTTTTGAGAAGGACACATTAATGAAAAGTTTCAAGGATTTAATTTTCAAAGGAGGTAATAATATAACACACAAATATTTAGGAAATTTATATCCAGAAATTAATTCAATTTATGTGATATCTTATTGCTTAAACGAACCATGATATACCATTAAATATTTACATGATTGTTGGAAAATTAATGTGACCATTAAAAATAGTAATGTTTCCATTGGAAGAATAACCTCTCCTATGAATTATAAATAAAATTTTGGTATCTCATAAATTGAAATATTATTAGAAATATCATATTATAAGTAAATAAATGTTTGAAAAATAATAAATAAAGTGTTGTTATTTTTTGGGAAAGTAAATATTTATTCAATATTTTACAATTTATATAATTATTTAAAAGAAAATTTAATTTCATCAAATTGATTCATAAATTAATATTTTGTTGTCTTATTGTAATAAGATACTTTTAAAAGAACTTAATAAATTTTTCAATGTGTCATAAAATCAGTTATGATTTTAATATTGTCATTTTTTAAATTAATTATTATTTAAATTAATAATTAAATATTTCATATTTAGAAAATTATTTTCCAAAAATGGATTCCATTTTTGAAATATACACATTAAAAAATGGTCATTGTTAATTTTTTTCATTTTATAAAATAATTGATTTTTTAGTGAATAGTTAAATATTGTACATTATTGTGTTAGCTGAATACATGAATTATTGAGTCATCTATGATATATGGATGAGATAATAACCATTATTTAAAAATTGAATGAACTATTTACAATACATGTTCAAAAAAATATCACTATTGATAGTCTTGATCCAACATTATAATTTAATGAATTAAATAATCAAAAAAACACCCCTCCCCTCCACTATAAATACCACAAATTTACACCTCTTTTTGTCAAACCCTAAAGACATAGAGTTTTTTATAATACTTAATTCCTCTCCCAAACATTTTACACAGATCATGTTCATTCTGGTCTTTCCAAAAGACCAATCCCTACATCTTTAATGTAGTTCCCAAGGTGATGTTATACATGATGCAAAACCCTCTTTCATTTTCTTTTAATTTCCATTAATTTATTTCTATTTTTTATCCTCTCATTACTAGCTATATTTTAAAATTCATAATAAGTAAAATATATTATATATAGTTTAATTTTATTACACTATTGAAATATACATCCTCCAATTCCTTATCCTCTCTCTATTATTCTAAAATCTTTAACATTGTCTAGGATAAGTTGATTAAACGCTATTGCAGATGATTCATTTTCATCTTCCATTATCAACTTAAAGTCAGGTCACAAAACCATTATTATGGTTAAATCATATTTTATGATACATATTACATGTTATATAATTTTTTATAACCCATATATAAATATGATATGAAATAAAATGGAATATGTTTGTGATGGTTGTAAACATTTCCCAAATAAATTAAATCATTTCATTAACATTTTATCTAATGAATATTTTTCATAAAATATAACAAAATTATATATAAGATCATCTAATCATTTTAAAGTTTATTAATAACTAATAATTTCAATTCTATATAACTATTCCCATTTGACATGAACTTCATTACATGTATTCAAGCAACCTGGTCATGAAAAAACCAAGAAAATGTATAATCCTGGAATGATGAAATGGAATATTATATCTCATAAAAAACGATGTAAATAAACTTAATAAAATTATATTAAATAAAATAAATGTATATAAGGTTATGAATTAAGTAATTAATGAATCTATTTTGATTATCTAGGACATTAATACAAGTGTAGAACACTTCTATACATTAATAAAGGGATTTCCTAACTTAATTTCCATTCATTGGGTTATATATCTTTGTCATTGGTTATTTTATTCCACAAATATATTTGTCATTACCTATTATTATATTATAATGTATTCCCATAACTATTTCATGGATGTAAATTTTTCACATATAATTATTTCTGTGATTTATCCTTACTCCAATTATATGATCTTTGAAAGGGGTTTCTCATATCACTTTTATTTACATGAGATATTCCTTTCCACCACTTATTATTATTATTTGTGTATTTATAATGGCCTTTTTTATTTATGATCATCATTCATTGAATATTTTATTAAGTATACATATATATTGTTTTATTCATATTATTATTGTCATAGTTGTATACCATTTGTACAAACAGTGTTAATTTTGAATGATGTTTTAACTAGGGAATTATTGATGAATCCATATCCTCTAATAAATATGGATATTTTGATAAGACATATTTTTATTCAATTTAATATATGTATGAATAATTCTTTGGACAGACAATGATATGCGGGGCCATGTATTATATATATCCAATTAATGTATCGGGGGGTCTCACGAGACAAAATAGTTAACGACAAACCGTCATGTTTGTTTCAAAGAAGAATCAAATGAGTTTCTAAAAACATACATAAATCGTCTTTTAAAGGGTTTTTATGGATTTGGATCATGTTTTAGATACATTACATCTAATAATTAATCATTTTTTCATTTATTATTTAGTTATGACATTCTAGGATATTTTCACCGTGAAAATAATCTATGTATGAATTTTCATTCTTATATTATTTTTGAAATGTGTTTTTTTATTATTTACCATGCCATAATTATTATGCCTTATTGACTTTTATTCATATATTATTCATTCATCATACCCATTTTGAGCATTAGATCTCACCATTCTATTTTTTTTCCTTCCCCTTGTTATAAAGATGAAATCCTTGAATAAGTGTCAAGGAAGAAGTCTATTATCTTTTATTATGTTCTATGTTTTATTATAAATGTAATGATGGAACCATGTATGTATATATATCTTCAGGAATACAAAACTTATCGACAATTGGTTTAATTATCTCTTGTATCTATGCAATTATAATAAAATATCCACTGAATCAAGGCTATTGGGTTTGGGGATGTTACACGTATAAGGCCCCTGCCTTAAACCATACTTAATCTTGAGTTATTACAAGATTACACGTTGAGGATCTTTTCAGGTTTAGAGTTTTAGAGAATTAGATCATAAAACTTGCATTACATTCCACATATAAACAAAGTGGTTACATAAAGATAGTATTCTTCATTCCCATCAATGGAAACACATTTAAAATAAAACATGGATTATTTCTTGACACATCCTTGACTCTATCATCTTATCATGTACCTTTCCCTTGACCTGTGAAAAACATTTCAAAAACTTGGGATGAGCATAAAAACTCAGTATGGGTTATAAAAAAAAACATGGAAAGGAAACATGAGTTCATATATACATAAGAATGAAATCATACTTTACCCATAAAACATAGGCACTTTAACACGCCTCATAAAATCATGAATAAATCATAGAAACCATAAGACATAAAGGTAACTTGAGGCATTCATAACATTCTTACGTAGGGAGTAACCCTCTTGGTTACGTTTGGAATACCCATCACAGTATATTCCCTGAAAATCTCTTCGGAGAAACCTTAATGTTTCACTCCTTCGCGTTACCCAATGCATTGGAGAGCTATAACGGGCTCACCCGCCCTTAGTTTATCACGGAACCACCCGTTTTCATAATAATGCCCAAGAACCATAACATAATCATATCACATAAAACATGCATAAAGGAAACATAAAATTTCCACATTTAAATCACGAGATATCAATACAACACATTGATATAAAAACATTATGAAAACCATTTTCAATACCAAAGTAAAACATGGTATTTATTTTTCTTTAAAAAAAGGTATGGCTTGTAGAGGAAGCCAAAACTCAAATAACGGTTACGACGGCGGAGAAGTCGTTGTCGCCGCATACGTACGACAAAAACATTCCCTTTTGTCGTTTAGTAAACGCTTCGTATAAAAAAGATTCCTTTTGAGTAAACGTAAAAGTCAAAGGGGTTTATACACCGTATAAAAGAAGGTTGTGTATAAAACAAAATATGCCTCAACGAAAGGAGATTGAGACGAAATCCCATACAATGATCATTTTTAAATAAAATAGATCTATTATGTGTATTCACTATATGTACACATAAAGAAGGTATAAACACAAGATAAGACATAACAATATCAGGACAAAATTTGAAAGTAGGATATTAACCCAAAGAACGGAAATTGGGTTAAGAAGTTCCCATACCTCGTATCCGACTTGACCCGACCGTTCTTTAAACTCCTGAATAATAAACTTGAGTTAATCTCTACTTGCTTATGAATCTTTTTCAAGTTCATTATTCCTTTTATACCATGTTATGAACATCATGTAATCATTTAAGTTAATAATGTTCATTTTGTCGGTATTTGGTTCTTAAGTCAAAAATTGACTTCTTATACTTACATGTTGTTAATTTGGTCAAAGGTTCATTATATCCAGAATGGTATTCATTATGTAGATATCATATATGTCATATATATCCAGTACATACATGTATTTAAAATATTACATAATTATTTAGAGGTAAGAAATGAAATGCACCGTTCATGGAGACGGTAAGCCGTACGTACGCATGAACGCTACTTTCATTTCTTTGTCATATTAATGGAATTAAAACTAAATGAGAGGTATGTATATTTTAATTCCAGAATTATATTCATCATTTATATATATCATTAATTATATATATCCATTATATACATGTACTTTTAATAGTACATTACATTTGGGGATAAGAAATGAAATGCACCGTTCATGGAGACGGTAGTCCGTACGTACGCATGAACGCTTCCTTCATTTCTATCTCATACATTAATGGAAATAAATAATAATGATATGTAGGTATATTATAATTCCAGTATAAAATCATATATAATAACTTTAAATCCATCCTTTACACGTCCCACATATGGCATTAACGAATCACATCACTTTGAGGGGGCGGTAGTCCGCACTTCCTTAAATGAAGATATCGCGTATACCCATAATGGAAGCCATAAAGTATGACCAAAATGAAGAAAAACAGAATCTTAAGGAAAACATATACATAATATATATCATATATAAAAATAGTGACATCATAATGGCCACCTTTGAAGGTGTTAAATGAGTGTTGAACAATCATCGTTTCGGGAGGCAGAATTTCGCCATCCACGGAAACCTTATGTTCTTTAACCATTTGATGTAGTTGTGTGAGAGTGTAGCTCAAATAAATCTTATAACAACATCCTAGTATATTTATTATACTGGTGTTGTTACAAAAGAAGTATATAAAAAGAGTTTAGGGGGTTGGAGAAGCAAAATAAAACAAATGAACATGAGAGAATGAATTACCTTAAAAAGTGTAACTCCTTTTGAGTTGAGCCTAAAGGCTTCCTTTGAAAGGATTCTGCCCAAAGGGAATCCTCTAGGATGAGGAGAGAGATGTGGAGAGATCAAATTGGCAGTGGTTGGCCGAGCCAAAGGCTTGAAGAGTGTGTGAAATGAGGTAGAGGTGGGGGCCTTTTATAAGAGGAGAGGAGGGGCACTTTTGGAAAGTAAAGAAATATAACTTTATTTGAAAATGTGTTTCGGTTTTAAAAGGTCCCACATTGAGAGAATTCGTGGATAAGGTGATAAGGATTCTAAATCCACTCATCCAATTGGTTTTGGCCATGTGTAGGTTTTAGATTTTACATTATCTTTCCATTTTATTTTAATCGTTAAATAATGATGTCATCACTGCATCATTATTATGTCGTAAATAATTTAATTTATTTAATGTCTAAAAATTATAAAAAAAATACTATGATATAGGAAATCTTTTTAGCTTTCCAATGACTATTTATAATCAAAATTTGGACTTGTATAACCCTACTTAAAAATTGTTTTCGTAAAACATATTATGTTTGTGTCATTTTCACTTTAACATTAAATAAAAAGTATTTTATGTCATTTCCCAACAAAAGTGGATACATGGGGTCCCCAAGTTAGGCCATGACTTGTCTTGGTCGGCCATGACACAACCAATGAGGTTGGGACATGTGTCTAGGTCATTTTATATTATTAAAGCATTATTTATTCCTTAAACTACACTAATTACCACTAATCGCGATTAAAAACTTAATAAGTTACTATTCACCAAAAAATTATTTTAATCTCATTGAACCACATTTTACTTCTTAATGACAACCATGTATGTCGGATTTTCAAAATTCAATACACATTAGTGGTAAACTTTCATTTAACCGAAAAATCAGTTTGCTTGATTACCACTTAGTGGTTTCACTATTCATCAAAAATTGAAGTTTTTCAGAAAATTACCAAAAATTCACCCTAAGCTATATTTGATATTCCGAATTCAAAAATGAAGTCCATTTTACAAAATTCAAATCATATAAGTCACATTAATTAATTTAATAATTAATTCCCGCTGCCAGAGCAAATAGCGTGTTTTTACAAAACAATAAGTATCAAAAGATTGACACCAGTTTAAGTCTAATTTCAAATCGAAATTGATTCCAATGACCACCATTGGATAAAATGGTAAAAATATATTCTAATTTCACTTTAAAACCAATTCAAAAGATAATCTAATCATATAAATAAATTAGATCAAAAAGAGGTTTTGAATTAAAATGCAACATTTTACACTATTCATAAAAAAAATGAACTTTATCAGAAAGGTACCAAAAATTACACAAAGTAAAATTTGATGTCCCGATTCTTAATAAAAGTTTTATTTGGTCCAAAAGAATGTATAAGAGTGATCAAAACTATATTTAATGACGGTTCACCATTAAAAGGTGATAAGTGAACCTTTAGTGAAAATTAGAGTATAAAAGCCTAAAATTGAACTCTTTCCGTATTTTAAGCCTTTATCTTTTATTGGGTAAATGTAAAAACATCTAAAAACATATCTATTCATATTTTAGTTATTTCTATTCATTCCCGCCAGTACAACGGCTACTTGTTAACTAACATTTAAAATAATATTATTATATTACTAGTGTGCTACGTAAGTTTCAAAGAAACTCATCGTTGTGTATCGGGTACGCTATCGAACATAGCAACCCCTTTTAATTAAAATTCATATTTAATTCTCAAATATTAATAAATATGAAAATTATTTATTCTTTAATTACCTGGGATGTTACATCCTTCCCCCCTTTTGGGAATTGCGTCCTCGCAATTTTATTCACTTATCAAAATAAGTGGGGGTATTTATCCCTCATAGCATTTTCAGATTCCCATGTTGCCTCTTCAATCATGTGGTTTTTCCACAAAACCTTTACCTGGTGAATCACCTTATTCCGTAACACTTGCTCCCTGTGGTCAAGAATCTGGACCGGTTGTTCCTCATAAGATAGGTTCTCTTCCAGCTGAACTACCTCTGGACTCAAAACATGAGATGGATCTGGCATATTCTTTCTCAACATCGAAACGTGAAAAACATTGTGTACCTCGAAAGATAGATCCTTCCTCTGGTTATCTGCATAACTCTTCTGCCTACTCTGAGCTGTTCTCATGTGTTTCTGAATCAGCTAAACTTTTTCTGCCATCTCTTCTACCAATTCTGGTCCCATCAACTTCCTTTCACCCACTTCATCCCAGAAAGCTGGAGTTCGACACCGCTTCCCATATAATGCCTGAAATGGTGCCATCTGTATACTGGAATGAAAACTGTTATTATATGAAAACTCAACCAAAGAAAGATGTTGGTCCCAACTTCCCTGATAATCCATAGAACAAGCTCGTAGCATATCCTCCAATGTCTGAATTGTTCGTTCTGACTGCCCATCTGATTGAGGATGAAAAGCTGTACTAAAATTTAATTCAGTACCCAACGACTTCTGAAGGCCTTTCCAAAAGTTAGAGGTAAACCTGGGATCACGATCTGATACAATGGAGAGGGGAACTCCATGTAACCTGACTATCTCTTTAAGATACAAACGGGAAAGTTGATCAAGAGAGAAAGTATCTCGTATAGCAAGGAAAAGAGCAGATTTGGTCAAGCGATCAACAATAACCCAAATTGCATTATTACCTCGAGATGTCTTCGGTAATCCAACAACAAAGTCCATGGATATATTCTCCCATTTCCACTCTGGCACTGGTAAAGGCTGAAGCATCCCTTTCGGTAACTGCCGCTCAGCTTTAACCTGCTGACAAGTCAAACACATCACAGTAAAATCAGCAATATCTCTTTTCATTCCATCCCACCAGTAATACTCCCGCAGATCTCTATACATCTTAGTACTGCCCGGATGAACTGAAAACGGAGAACTATGAGCTTCACATAACAACTCTCTCTTCAACTGTGAATCAGAAGGCACACACAATCTCTTCCCAAATCTCAAAACGCAAACACAAACTTATCCAAGAACTCATGGAAAATTTTATTCATAAGGTCCATGAATATAACAGGTGCATTGGTTAACCCAAAAGGCATAACTACAAATTCATAATGGCCATATCTAGTACGGAACACAGTCTTCGGAACGTCGGCTTCTTTTAATTTCAACTGATGGTACCCCGACCTCAAGTCAATCTTCGAAAAATACTGAGCTCCCTGGAGCTGACACCACTTCATTCGATGGCCCAACATCTGCTGAAGTAGTTGCAAAGGATTTCACCACCCCTTTCTGCTTGTAGTCTAACTGCTTCCCATCACTCAAGCTCCTTGTCGGACACTCGTTTGCATAGTGACCCATCTCATTGCACTTATAACACTTCACTAACTGTAAATCAAATTTGTTCTTACCTTCAGCTTGATCCTTTTCAGTGCAATCACGAGCCTTATGTCCCATCTTACCACATCGGTAGCACTTCCCAGAATTCAGAAGACATTCCCCAGCATGCCTTTTTCCACATTTATCACAAACTGGAAACTTAGTTATCTTACCATCAGACCTTTTTGAAGAATTCTTACCATTCTCCTGCAACCTCGGTCTCTTCTTCTGCTGGTTGTTATAGGACACTTGGTCATCGGCAAACTCCATTTCCACCTTCTCAGCACATCGAACAAGCTTTTCATAACTTTTAAACTCACGAGAAGCTAATGCCCTTCGATACTTTGGCTTTAATCCTGAGTAAAAACGATTGATTTTACTATCAAGGTCTCGGATAAAATTTGGAGCATACCTTGCCAATCGAGTGAACCTTTCTTCATAGGCAGCCACTGAGTCCTCCTCTTGCCTCAATTCCAAGAATTGCTTTTCCATCCTAAGTCGAACAGCCTTAGGAAAATACTTCTCAAGAAACATACCTTTGAATTCATCCCAGTCAAGAGCATCAATCTCATCGGCGTCCCTGATATTTTTAACCATAGACCACCACTGATCTGCTTCACCCTCCAAACGGTAAATAGCAAGACTAACCTTTTGATTGTCTGAACACCCCATGACATCAAAAATCTTCTCCAGTGCTTTAATCCACCCTTCAGCTAGCACAGGGTCAGATGATCCTCTGAATGATGGGGGATGTTGCCTCATGAAATGTTCCACCATTGACATGTTCCTATGCGGTTGATCTGGCTGATCTCGTGCATGGATACCACCACCATTTATAGCCTGAGTCAACTGTGCCATCACTGCAACAAACTGTTCAGTTCCGATTCCAACCATCTCAGGTTGCTGATTTGGAAGGTTTTCTTCCTCCTGATGTCGTCCCAACATAGCTGCTTTGTTTCCCCTACGGAAAACCATTCTGAACATGGAAATATCTTAGGCGAAGCAACATGGTAATCCGTAAATGCTATATCATTTCAATCATATTATAATTTAACACTTTTCTAACTCCTAAAGTTGTCTAAACCTCCCTCTGATACCAACTATAAGGCCCCTGCCTTAAACCATACTTAATCTTGAGTTATTACAAGATTACACGTTGAGGATCTTTTCAGGTTTAGAGTTTTAGAGAATTAGATCATAAAACTTGCATTACATTCCACATATAAACAAAGTGGTTACATAAAGATAGTATTCTTCATTCCCATCAATGGAAACACATTTAAAATAAAACATGGATTATTTCTTGACACATCCTTGACTCTATCATCTTATCATGTACCTTTCCCTTGACCTGTGAAAAACATTTCAAAAACTTGGGATGAGCATAAAAACTCAGTATGGGTTATAAAAAAAAACATGGAAAGGAAACATGAGTTCATATATACATAAGAATGAAATCATACTTTACCCATAAAACATAGGCACTTTAACACGCCTCATAAAATCATGAATAAATCATAGAAACCATAAGACATAAAGGTAACTTGAGGCATTCATAACATTCTTACGTAGGGAGTAACCCTCTTGGTTACGTTTGGAATACCCATCACAGTATATTCCCTGAAAATCTCTTCGGAGAAACCTTAATGTTTCACTCCTTCGCGTTACCCAATGCATTGGAGAGCTATAACGGGCTCACCCGCCCTTAGTTTATCACGGAACCACCCGTTTTCATAATAATGCCCAAGAACCATAACATAATCATATCACATAAAACATGCATAAAGGAAACATAAAATTTCCACATTTAAATCACGAGATATCAATACAACACATTGATATAAAAACATTATGAAAACCATTTTCAATACCAAAGTAAAACATGGTATTTATTTTTCTTTAAAAAAAGGTATGGCTTGTAGAGGAAGCCAAAACTCAAATAACGGTTACGACGGCGGAGAAGTCGTTGTCGCCGCATACGTACGACAAAAACATTCCCTTTTGTCGTTTAGTAAACGCTTCGTATAAAAAAGATTCCTTTTGAGTAAACGTAAAAGTCAAAGGGGTTTATACACCGTATAAAAGAAGGTTGTGTATAAAACAAAATATGCCTCAACGAAAGGAGATTGAGACGAAATCCCATACAATGATCATTTTTAAATAAAATAGATCTATTATGTGTATTCACTATATGTACACATAAAGAAGGTATAAACACAAGATAAGACATAACAATATCAGGACAAAATTTGAAAGTAGGATATTAACCCAAAGAACGGAAATTGGGTTAAGAAGTTCCCATACCTCGTATCCGACTTGACCCGACCGTTCTTTAAACTCCTGAATAATAAACTTGAGTTAATCTCTACTTGCTTATGAATCTTTTTCAAGTTCATTATTCCTTTTATACCATGTTATGAACATCATGTAATCATTTAAGTTAATAATGTTCATTTTGTCGGTATTTGGTTTTTAAGTCAAAAATTGACTTCTTATACTTACATGTTGTTAATTTGGTCAAAGGTTCATTATATCCAGAATGGTATTCATTATGTAGATATAATATATGTCATATATATCCAGTACATACATGTATTTAAAATATTACATAATTATTTAGAGGTATGAAATGAAATGCACCGTTCATGGAGACGGTAAGCCGTACGTACGCATGAACGCTACTTTCATTTCTTTGTCATATTAATGGAATTAAAACTAAATGAGAGGTATGTATATTTTAATTCCAGAATTATATTCATCATTTATATATATCATTAATTATATATATCCATTATATACATGTACTTTTAATAGTACATTACATTTGGGGATAAGAAATGAAATGCACCGTTCATGGAGACGGTAGTCCGTACGTACGCATGAACGCTACCTTCATTTCTATCTCATACATTAATGGAAATAAATAATAATGATATGTAGGTATATTATAATTCCAGTATAAAATCATATATAATAACTTTAAATCCATCCTTTACACGTCCCACATATGGCATTAACGAATCACATCACTTTGAGGGGGCGGTAGTCCGCACTTCCTTAAATGAAGATATCGCGTATACCCATAATGGAAGCCATAAAGTATGACCAAAATGAAGAAAAACAGAATCTTAAGGAAAACATATACATTATATATATCATATATAAAAATAGTGACATCATAATGGCCACCTTTGAAGGTGTTAAATGAGTGTTGAACAATCATCGTTTCGGGAGGCAGAATTTCGCCATCCACGGAAACCTTATGTTCTTTAACCATTTGATGTAGTTGTGTGAGAGTGTAGCTCAAATAAATCTTATAACAACATCCTAGTATATTTATTATACTGGTGTTGTTACAAAAGAAGTATATAAAAAGAGTTTAGGGGGTTGGAGAAGCAAAATAAAACAAATGAACATGAGAGAATGAATTACCTTAAAAAGTGTAACTCCTTTTGAGTTGAGCCTAAAGGCTTCCTTTGAAAGGATTCTGCCCAAAGGGAATCCTCTAGGATGAGGAGAGAGATGTGGAGAGAGCAAATGGGCAGGGGTTGGCCGAGCCAAAGGCTTGAAGAGTGTGTGAAATGAGGTAGAGGTGGGGGCCTTTTATAAGAGGAGAGGAGGGGCACTTTTGGAAAGTAAAGAAATATAACTTTATTTGAAAATGTGTTTCGGTTTTAAAAGGTCCCACATTGATAGAATTCGTGGATAAGGTGATAAGGATTCGAAATCCACTCATCCAATTGGTTTTGGCCATGTGTAGGTTTTAGATTTTACATTATCTTTCCATTTTATTTTAATCGTTAAATAATGATGTCATCACTGCATCATTATTATGTCGTAAATAATTTAATTTATTTAATGTCTAAAAATTATAAAAAAAATACTATGATATAGAAAATCTTTTTAGCTTTCCAATGACTATTTATAATCAAAATTTGGACTTGTATAACCCTACTTAAAAATTGTTTTCGTAAAACATATTATGTTTGTGTCATTTTCACTTTAACATTAAATAAAAAGTATTTTATGTCATTTCCCAACAAAAGTGGATACATGGGGTCCCCAAGTTAGGCCATGACTTGTCTTGGTCGGCCATGACACAACCAATGAGGTTGGGACATGTGTCTAGGTCATTTTATATTATTAAAGCATTATTTATTCCTTAAACTACACTAATTACCACTAATCGCGATTAAAAACTTAATAAGTTACTATTCACCAAAAAATTATTTTAATCTCATTGAACCACATTTTACTTCTTAATGACAACCATGTATGTCGGATTTTCAAAATTCAATACACATTAGTGGTAAACTTTCATTTAACCGAAAAATCAGTTTGCTTGATTACCACTTAGTGGTTTCACTATTCATCAAAAATTGAAGTTTTTCAGAAAATTACCAAAAATTCACCCTAAGCTATATTTGATATTCCGAATTCAAAAATGAAGTCCATTTTACAAAATTCAAATCATATAAGTCACATTAATTAATTTAATAATTAATTCCCGCTGCCAGAGCAAATAGCGTGTTTTTACAAAACAATAAGTATCAAAAGATTGACACCAGTTTAAGTCTAATTTCAAATAGAAATTGATTCCAATGACCACCATTGGATAAAATGGTAAAAATATATTCTAATTTCACTTTAAAACCAATTCAAAAGATAATCTAATCATATAAATAAATTAGATCAAAAAGAGGTTTTGAATTAAAATGCAACATTTTACACTATTCATAAAAAAAATGAACTTTATCAGAAAGGTACCAAAAATTACACAAAGTAAAATTTGATGTCCCGATTCTTAATAAAAGTTTTATTTGGTCCAAAAGAATGTATAAGAGTGATCAAAACTATATTTAATGACGGTTCACCATTAAAAGGTGATAAGTGAACCTTTAGTGAAAATTAGAGTATAAAAGCCTAAAATTGAACTCTTTCCGTATTTTAAGCCTTTATCTTTTATTGGGTAAATGTAAAAACATCTAAAAACATATCTATTCATATTTTAGTTATTTCTATTCATTCCCGCCAGTACAACGGCTACTTGTTAACTAACATTTAAAATAATATTATTATATTACTAGTGTGCTACGTAAGTTTCAAAGAAACTCATCGTTGTGTATCGGGTACGCTATCGAACATAGCAACCCCTTTTAATTAAAATTCATATTTAATTCTCAAATATTAATAAATATGAAAATTATTTATTCTTTAATTACCTGGGATGTTACAACACGTGGAATGTATTGGGGTTCATGACCTGACATAGGTATCCTATGTTAGATCTCATACGATTGGTTAGAGGTGTAAAAAAAATTAAACCTGGTGGGAATGGTTTATATAGTAATTCATCTAATGATTACTGTCTTCTAGAGGATGGTCTGGTGTTTGGCGGGCATTGTGAGTGGGATAAGTCCTTCGAGACTTAATGGGGTGTGATGAAGATGGGATTTCTTTAAGTAGGGGGTTGGGATATTTCCCTTAAGAGATATGATATGGGACCATGTTCGTTTTTTCGATTTATGTTAAGATTGATATAACATTTCCAAGGTAGCTTAGATAAACACAGTTTGGTGTGGACCATGTATAACTCAAGTAGGAGTGATGGGGTCCTTATTATGTTAGGCCACACTATAGTCTCTATAATGGGCTCATAATTCAAGAATTGATGTCACCAAGTAGTGATAGATATCAGTTGGTGTCAATGATCAAATATTTTGATGGGTCTAGAAGACCTATTGAACACTTTGATAGGAAATGTGAATTGTGATGTGGCAAGGGGAAGTGTCTCAATTGACTATCACCCTAGGATAATTTGGAGAGTTTTTTTATAGTATGTAATCCATATGTGGTTTAATATTAATATTGGACCTCCCTGGAGTCTTTTTATAGGTGTTAGAGTTCATTGAACTCCCTTGTGTTTTTAGGGATGGTTCGATGTAATGATCATTCACATATAAGGGTATTTGGTACAACACTTTTCTATACATGGCTTTGGTAAATGGAATGATTGCGTCTTGTTCCTCCAGGTTCCAATTGAGTAACTTACCATTTCTGTACTCAGTTGTTCTGCATGAATTAGACCTTTCCATGTATAGACATAGGTATAGGAACTCTCTATGGGTTAGGTAATGGGATGATTTGAAACTAATAAACCTACCTTGAGTGATAAGGGATAGTTCAAGGATTATAGAGGTATAAATATGCCCATTTTTTGGGATTTAATGGATATATTGGATAATTCACTACCCTGTGTATTTGGGTTTAAACTAGGCATCGATGTTATGGTAAAGTGATATGAATAGGTGAAATTTTGACAAGGCACTGAAGTAGGTACGATTGGGATCAATGGAGGACCTGATAGTACATGGTAACTCAATGAGCATAGGGACATCTGGGCATTGTTAACAAAAAATGTCCAATTCTATTTTGTGGAATATTTTCTTTATTCAATTTATATAAATGTATATGATGAAATATGTTATGGGTACTTATTATAACCATACAGAGATGTCTTTATCCTACCCAATATAGTAACCACAGTACATATGAAAACCTTCTGTTTTCTTTTAGTTCATGGAATGGAATGTGTAGAAGATCTATCTGGTATAGATTATGTGTATTTAGAAACAAGTCTGTAAGGAAAAGATATGGAAGTAGGGACAGTGAGCATGAATTATATTTTTTATTTTCTATTTGGGATAGTTCTGTTTATTTATCCATGTATATATGATTTTATGCTTATCGGAAGTGCAATTTGATATATCATTGGTTTTATTTATTAATGTGTAATCTGATGTGTGGCATGGCTATTTAGTTATTTTTAATTGATTTTATAACATCTAATTAATGGAATATTCTACCTCAATATATATATTAGGACCTCATTACTATTCTGAATCCTCTAGTGTTTGTGGAGACTGGGTTGTGGCTATGAAATGATCTCATCCTAATAAATGGTTAGTGGGCCTATGGTAGTGTGTTACAAAGTGACAGATGACCTATTTTGTTTTATGATTCAGGGATATAATATAATGGTTTCCTAGATATATAATTGAACTTCTGATAATCCCCATAATTTTTTTTCAGGAAAAATTGTATAGGATGGGGGAAGTCATGGTTACTTGGAATGAGAGATTTTTATCATTTCATTTTACGTTTTTATTGACATGCTTATTGAATCTGAATTTTTACAAAATTTGTTTTCTTTTGTTTTGGATTTTGTACTCATAGAAATAGTCTTGTATTCATGCATCTTGGTTAGGATCATAAGAATCAGATGACATGTGTCTTCTTATGGGTGATTGATCTTTCAAGTGGGGGTTTAGTTTATTAAAATTAAAACCATAACAAATATAGTGTACACCATTAAACAGTTTTGTGTAATTATTCTCATCTGAATGATGATATTTTCTCTAATGATAGTTCATGTGGATATTAGTAAAATAAATTCATTGATGGTGATGAAATGTGGATTCTCTTTATCAAGTGACACATGGGAACACTTGGTCGGTGGTTATAGGAATAAAATTCCTTGTAAATGGGACCATGTTTTGTTCAATATATTCATGTTATGCCTAATAAATAATCCAAGTATGTGAATCAGTTTCTTTTAGTATGTAGGTTTGGTTACATTAAGTAAAAATATAATCTATATCTTCTTTTGCGATATATATTCTTGGTGTAATTCTACTAAATAGAACTATAAATTTGAAAAATGAAAGTGTAAGTTTTCATTGGTTGTGATGAAGAGAATGAGGGGTTCTATTAGCATGAAATATTTTTTTCTCATGTAATTATCCATTATATTATGATCCCTATGGTTCATAGGATGAACATTTAGGTGGAAGTGTGGGTGCATGGTGGACAAACATGGTTCTTGAAACGATACTCGTGTAGAGGTATTCTGGTTGTTATCCAAGGAATGGGTGATATTCCTTCGGATATCAAATGTTCATGAAATGTTTCTTTGTAATGTTTACCATGTTAGTAATGTTATCCTAGGATAAATATGATATGGGTCATGCGAGCATGAGTTGGAGTGTACAATCATGTTTTATAGGAACATGAGACTTCTGTTCTCTATTGAGATTGTGGTAGGTGGAAAGAGATAACCCATGAATTAATTCTTACAATTTCACTCAGTAATTTGTAGAGGTAATTTTCCATGGTGATAAATTTTAAAAAAAACTAATGGTGATCTTTGGAAATTACTTGTTTGTAACATATGGTTCTGGTACAGTTGTTGTTAGTTAATGGGTTTTGTGGGGGTTTACTGTGGAATGTTCATGTTTGGATGAACATAAGAAGTGGTTCTATGTAACAAGGGTATCACTTTGGTGATTTTAGTTTAGGTCCACTCTTAAAGTGAGTTTAACAAATACTTTAGTGATTTTCTATTAGATGTGGTGGCTCGAAGTTTAGTTCATGGTAGATATCCCTTAGTTGTGAGAGGTTACATTTTCTTTGAATCAGGGAATAGAGGTTTGACCAATGGAGTCAGCCCTCATCGATTATTGAAAATATAGGTGCGAGTGGATTCATTGGGACCCATCTCTTTCATTTTTCAAGGATTAGTGTTTGGAAATACATATTGTAGGGAGTGCATAGTTGGGTGTTGGATAATGTCCTTCCTAGTTGGATGAGAACAATAGATAGTTGTATTCTGGTGTTGATTCATAGGGAACGTACTGAATGGTCATTTTCATTCATTACTTTCGGTAATGGATGCAGTGTTTTCTATATAAGATTTACATTTAGGTTCTCTAAGATATAATAAAAATACTCCACCATTGGGTATCATAATATTTTTCATGGGGGGAGGAACCTCATAAAGAAAGGGTTAGGTTTTCATGAGACTGTTAGATGGATTGTTGAGCTGACACCAGAGTGTCAATTTCAGGTAGCTTTTATTGATATCTAGTTCTAGGTAAGATTTCATATTTGGGATTTACATATATTTTTTCATGGATTTAGAGCATCCATATTAGTTAATGGTGGTTCAATGTGATTTATGGGTGATTCATTGTGTGATATTCAATTCTTTATGGGATTCAGAGGGTGAATCATATTTTTTCATGTGGTTTGAGGGTTAAACCAATAATTCATGAAATAGATTAGTGAGTGAGACTTTTTTTATTTCACGGTGTAGGATATGTAATTTTATTACATTAAATGATTTTGGGGGTGAACCAGTCTCTCTCTATTGTTTAGGGGCTGAACCATCAGTTTGATACATAGTTCATGGGGTGAACCGAATTTTTTGCATGATTTGGGGGCTGAATCATGAATTGAATTGTTTCAAAGTTATATATTGGTAAATAATTATTGGAAAAGAACGAACCTTGGATCCAAGGATTAGGGTATGTGTTTCCCCTATGTTTGAGGGTTTTTTATGGATATGTCAGGTAGAGGGTAGCAATATATGTGGAGAAATTATCAATGAGTGAAACCAATTTTTTTTGGGAGAATCCATCTAGAGGTGGTTTGAATGGATCTTCATCATATAGCTATAAATAGTGAGAAGGGAATGTTTCTCAGAGTGTCATGTGGGACACGATTATCTAGTTAATGGACTAATGGATGTTATTTTATAAATGTTGATTCCTATGTTTGGGTGCACTGTGGATTAGAATAATCATTGGAATTAATGTTCTTATGGTTGGAATCACCGTAAACCTCAAGATAAAATTATTGATTAAATTATGGAATGTTGAGAGAGATGGATATGGGTAAGGTTCTACTGTGTGTTGGTGTTGATATTGAACCAGTGGCCCAACTTCTATTTAAAAGAGAACGTGGTGTTTGGAGTTATATAAATGAAGTGTGTTTGTGTTCAAGGATGGAACACCATCAGTTCATAGTGAATTGAAAATTAATATAGGTCAATATATAAGGTTATGGGTTTACTATTGCTTCTGGAGGATGAGAGTCATTATTGTGGGGAGTTCATAATGACCCACATAATTATAGTTCGTTATTTATAGATAAACTTTTATGTTTACATCTATTAGATAGTTCATTTTAGGGAATAGATATCTGGTTATGAATTTGAGGGCTAAACTCCTATAAAGAATTTCAAGAAATCCTCGAGTATTTAGTGGGGTTAAAAGAGTTTATAAGTGACCCTATAATAACCCAATATTAATAAAATAAATATGTTAAATATTTTTTATAAATCTTCAATATATCTAGAAAATAAACATATTGGATAACCAAAAAGTTTTTCTGTAATTTGATGACATATAGAAAATATATTATTTAAGAATTGCATTAATCAAATCCAAAGTGTTTAATTAAATATGGTATCCTTAAAGAATTATCATTATTTGTACTCTTCTTCATAACCTATGAATAAATTAAAACATAAGAATGGATTATCCCAGATTATCTCAAAGCATAAACCTGGGAGATATCATTCGATTATCATTTGTAAACAAATAATAAGAATAAGGGTATGAGAACATATTACTATTAACAGAAATTAATAACCAACAATTAATAAATAATAATCTTGAGTTATCATATAAAACATTAATATAGCACATGATTGAGTAACCATTTAAAAACTATCAAGATCCATATGATAAAAACATAACCATATCAACATTTCATACAAGTGTGTACCATCATTGGAATGTAAACCATATCATATGGAAATGTTAATTACTAGGACCATCTTATCATAGTAGTTCAAGCATCACCACCTAATTCCTATATCATATTGTATTTGGAATCCCTACATATTTCCCATATTTCATCAAACACAAAAAAATTATTTCTGAAATTATCTCATGAGATATACAGCTTTACCCATTCCATTTGAGGGTTATATAATTACATGTCCAACCATCGCATAATTAAATCCATTCAAATGTGTTCCAAAATATAATAATAAGTATATTATAACATAACCCAAGGAAGGGAAATTAGTTTTTTTATGTATTTCATCATTTCATCATAGAATAACCTATGGAAAAGAAGTGAATTTCATAAAGGATTCATCATATATTAAATAACCTATTGGAAAGATAAATGTTTCATAGAATCTCCCATAAACCATAATCATATAAATATATTCATATAAAAAATTGTATTATAACATAATATAAAATCATTGGATAAGTATAAAAATCCATAAATAATGTTTATATAGATGAAAAATATCCATAAATTAACATTCCAACCATTAATTGAAAAATAAAAAAACATCTTTTCCTTTTGATAAAATTTTAATAAATAATTTTATGAATATTTAGAAAATAATTTTATATGAAAATAGCCAAGGAATAATTTAAATTATTCTTCAAATCAATCAATATTCATGATAATAAAAAAATACATTCATTTCTATAGATTAGAAGAAAATTTTATTTTAAATACATTGAAAAAAGTAAAAAAATGTTCTTCCGAAAACCATTCAAAAGATTCCTTTTTATGTGTTTATAAATAAACTCAAATTTATTGAAAATGAATATTTTAAAACATTTCAATTATAGTTGCCAATATTTATAAAAAAATTTAAGAGTATTTACATGGGGGGAAAACTTCCCCCACTAATGAGGAAATAAAATCTACTATTATTTAAAAACATTTCCTTAGTTAATTTATGTTTAAAAGTGTGAAAAGTAATAATAGTACATGAAAATTATAGGATTAACTCTAGAATAAGATAAAAAACTATGTTTAATAGAGAATATACATATAATTTTCTCAATGGAAATCTATATAGACAATCCAGAAAAGAAATATGACCATAACATAAACCCTTACCTAGAGTCTCATATTTATTCTTACAAGTTTGAAAATTCTATTTAATAAATGTAAATTTAGTAGAAATATATTTTATATCCATAATAATAAATAACTCACTATATTTCATTCCTTTTAAATTTTATGTCATATGTTTATTAATAACCATCCATTGAAATAGACATTTGGGGTGAAATGTAGTCTATTTTTCATGCAAGTTTTTGATCGATGGTTATGATACTTACACCATGGTAGTGATTTTAAAATCAATAGAATTTTAATCCTAAAATAATAATAATATATATTTAATATACACATTCATAATTTTCCTAATAAATTTTTTATGAAAACTAAATTACATCACATAATGGAGACTGTAGTCTAGACAAAAGCACAACTAAAATTTTCACTATTCTATGGATTGAAAAATTTAAAGGTAAATAGTAATTAATAATTCTATATTAATTATTTTATAATAAATATCATATATATCCTTAAATATATTCATGTTAATATCCATATAAAACAAAAATGAAAAAATATCCTCACATCATGAAGGCGGGAGTCTATACGTACGCCTGAGCGACACTAACATTTTCCAATGGATGGGATGATAAGAAGTTTCTTTAGATCTTATCATTAAAAAGAATAATTACATCAAAATGAAATATATGTAATTTTATTCCATCATAATGACCAACCACGAAAGATGGTTATGGAAAGTGAATCATATAGCTACATTGAGATGGTAGTCAACACGTATATATGAGAGATAATTACATTTTACATGTGAATGAAATGATGTGGAAAATGGATTACCCATATTTATAATAAAATATAAATAAATTGATGAAATTGGATTAATTATTTTTGTATGGATAAAATCATTTAGTGGGATTTTGAGAATAAATAAAATTTTTACTCCACGATTACATGTTATAAATATTCATTGAATTTTATCCCAAAGCTACTTTTCAAATTGTCCAAAAAGTTAATTGTTTCCATTTACAAAATTGTAAATAATTGTTCTAGAAATGTTAAGAATTATTTAAAATTAATTTTCATTAATTTTATGAAATTATTTTTTAAAAATCAATTTAAGTGCGATAAAAAAAATTTATTCACAGAAATTTAATTTTAAGTATGATAATGTTTTTTAACTAAATTTAGTTTTTTGTTCATTCCAATGAAATTAATTGGATAATTTTTAATAAAAATTAAGTAATTTAATTTTTAATACAATTAAAAATGGTATTTAATAAAATATTGAATAAAAAATATGTTTTTTCTATAAAATCATTATTATTTGTTATTCACTAAAAATTCAAACCCTTTCAGAATTATCCAAAAAAATTCATCCTAAGATCATATATATATGCTGATTTCAAAAATTATATTATTTTCAACAAATAAAATTTCTAAAAATTTAATAAATTAATTGCAATGGTATTGTAAAAATTGAAATAAAAATAATTAATGATGATTTTTTTGAAGCATAGGGTGAAATTATTTAAAATTGGGTACTTATATATTATCAATTAATAAATAAATTTTAATTATATAAATCCATTATAAATATTTTAATAATTTATTTATTCGTATTGATTCTATCGATTTATTGACAAGGCTATAATGGTCATATTTAAATATTTATAATTCAAAAGTATATCATGACTCGTTTAAATAAATAGTTTCAGAAAGAGAAAAATATTAATTTATATTAAATTTTTTAAAAAGAAATATATCCAAAAAATTTAGGGTGTTACATTATACCCCATTTTAATTTATTTATCCCTTGAAATTTCTTCTGTCTAATAAAAAAATAAGGATTTTCTTCCTCATCACATTCTTATGTTCCAGTGCTGGTTCCTCAAATTCATGATTCCCATAAGGAATATTTACCAGGTGAGTTATTGTATTCTGTAAAACAATATCTTCATGATCAATGATTTCTACCAGTTACTCTATATATAAAATATCATTCTCCAGTGATTTAGACATCATGTTCAGTATATGAGAAGCATTTGGTATGTACTTCACCAAAAGACATACATGGAATACAACATGATGTTGAGAGAGATTCGATGGAATAAATAAGCGATAAGAATCTATCCAGATACAATCATGAAATTCAACAGGATTGATATATCTAGTGCTCAAATTTAAATTATTTACAAATTTCATAACCTTCTTCGATATAGAAATTTATAGGAGTACTCTCCCAGTAACATTGAATTACAAATTTCATCGATGGTTTTCAATAAAGCTTTTTTGTTGACTGTTAACATCCTTGATGTGTTCTAGAATGCCATTAACCATATCTTCCATTTTTATATATAAATAAATTATGAATTTATTTCATTCTATAACTTCAACACTTCATTATTGAGTTATGTACTTCCTACCATAGATGGATTTATAAGGATTCATCTGAATGATTGACTAATTGATATTATTAATGAAAAATTATGCCAACATAAGGTGTTGATAACAACAAACATTGAAATCCATGGAAATATTTATCATCATATACTCTAAGGACTGTATAGTCCTCTCATAATATAAATATATATAAAGATGATATTCATTACTGAAACACAAATTTGTATCCAAAAAATACTGCGGACTATTCTAGAATGTAGAGGTAAACCTTGGTGGTTGGTCATATATATTTTCATGCCCCAAATATTTTAATCATACCACATTCTTGATGTATATCCTTGAATGATGGTTATGAGGTAAAAATTATTTTATTATAATGATAAATATTAAAATTTAAAGATGACTAATAAATCCCAAATTGAATTATTCCATTTAGATGTTTTATGGAGTTTTAGGATGGAATACATGGTAATGTTTAATATTTTCTATTCTACTATGGAAATTATTATAACTTTCCCTTATAATTATAAACCTTAGTCTTAACATTCTAACATTACATATGTGAATAAAAATACTATGAAATATTAAATTTCAATTTCTTAATCCAAAAACACTCTTTTATATCATGAAAAAAAAATTGTTTCTGGATCATATCATTGCATCATAATCATGGTTAGACTATAGAACATTTCCCACTAACATTTATAGTTATATATCTACCTTATGTGTCTCTTTAATCCTTAAAATGATTAATGGTTGAACAACCATATGAGCATCATCCCTCTCTTTCTCGAACCTAATTTGGAAATTTATTGTGAACTTATAATCAATAATCATCTTCATACATATTCTCAAGGATATATTCATCTCTTTCTCTGTGAATATATAATTCAAGAGTTTACAATCTATATATATGTCAAACCTTTCACCATAAAGATAATTCTTCTATATCTTTGATGAAAAAATTACCGCTTCTTACTCCAATCAGGAGTTGGGTAAGTTTACTCTTGTATTTTCAATTAGTGAAGGGGATATTCTTTCACTAAGTAATTATTCATATGAAAATATCCCATTCTCATATTTGATTCATCGCAAAAGGTCAAAACCCTTATACCATATAGGGTGGTGTGGGAATAAGTTTATTGACTAAACTTCTGTTCATTTCTAGAAAATTTTCATCACATTCATATGTCTAAAAAATAACAACATTATAAATCAACATTTATGTATGATTAGATAGTTAAGATAAATTTCTCAAAAATCATAGTTAGTATCCAACAAACCTAAGGAAACTATATATATCGGTTATCATGGTTGGTATAGGACAATACAGAATAACATTTATCATTAAAGGACCCACCGATATAGCCCCACATAAGATTTTATGACCCAAAAATGTATCTTCAGATACATATAATTAACACATGGTAAAATTTTCATACATCATCTTCTATAAGGACTTATATTATGCATTAAATAATCATGTGTTTAAATTCAATAATTTATTCTCTTATAAATGATTATCTTTTCATACATGGATTTTTTGAAAATTCATTCATAACGTATACTTAACAAAAATATTTTTTTATAAATTGTACACTTTTGATGAATATCCATTTTCCACTAAAATAGATTTTTAAAAAATACATAAGTTTTTTTTCATGAAACAAATTCACAAATTATTTCTTGACATCATCCTTATCCTAGAACATCCTTAAAACTTGTTGAAATTTATTTTTAAACTAGTATGAGAATAAAAATATTACTAAGGGACATAAAAATATATATAGAAACCATTATTCCATGAATACTTATAAACATTTTCCAATTTTAAAATAAACTTTGGACTCAAAATTAAAATTTTATTGTGAAATAAATTTACTTCTCTACCAAAATATTTTCATAAAACATTCAAAAGAAATATTATGTGAAAAATAAAACTCATAAATGTACCATTTCAATAACCAAAATATCATTATATATTTTTCAAAATGTTATACTTTTCACCATCATGATGTATAAAAATATTATATTTAAACAATATATCTATAAATAATAATTGAAATCATAATATCTATTTAAAAACACAGAAAAATCTTAAATAAATCATATAGGTAACATTGGAAATAATTTTCCTTATCACTCTTACAAATGGATTAACCAATACAATCAACATCCATACCAAACTCATTAGGGGGAATTCACAGAACCAGACAAAATTGGTTTACAAATGAACCACCCATCATAATAAAATTACACAGGAATCAAAACATAATCAAAACTAATAAAAGAATTAAAAAAATAATAATCTTATAAAAATATTATTTAGACCAAAATAAAAATTTTTTGGATATTGAAATATCTTCTCCATTATAAAAAACTTTTTGGAAAATTTATAGAACATAATGAATGATGGTTCTTCTTTGAAGAAAACCTAAAATCTTATAAATGAATAAAATTATCAACAAATGATTATGCACGTGGGGAAATTTATTTTCACTGGATATGTTAAAATAGAACATTCCTTTTGTCTTTTGTAAATAATATAAAAATGTTCCACGTAAAATACATAAAAATATTTCTTTTGAAAACCACTAAAATCAAGTAAAATTAGATAAATAATTTACATTATAATTTATTTATTTCTCTATAAATACATCCGTAAAATAAATTTGAAAATGAGTGTATGGAAGAAAAAGTGATGAGAGGGAATGTTTTAATGGGGATTTTTTTTAAATGAAAGAATCTAACCTGATGTAACGCCCCGAACCTAGAATCCTGGACCAGGTTCCTTACATTATTACATTATAATGATTACAATGAATCAAATAATGAACTGATGATCAGCTTAGATGTTTTGAAAATCTATATTACATAATAAATGTCATTTTTACATTCAGAATCTAAAAAAACGTAATATATATCAAGGGAAAATAAACTACATCCTTGATACTCCTTCTAGGAATTCATCTCCATATGCTAGGGAAATGAAAAAAAATATTTTTGAGCTTAAATGATTAGTAAGGTTAAGAGTACAGTGGATGAAGTCATGAATCAATAATAATAATAAATATATAAAGGTAAATAACTGAAATCACCTTCCATTTTAATAATGGGAAAGAAATAATCAACTTTGAAAGATAACTAACTAAAACACATGCAATTTAGTCCATAAACTAAGAAGTAAAAGAATACATAGATAATATTAAATAAAAAATATCATGGAAAAATTACAAATGATTCAAAATGATGTAAATTATAGATTATTAAACACTATGTTTCCTAGGTATATGATAACTTTACCGTTAATATCAATTCTCAATATAGATAAAACTACTCTACTCTTACCAACTTATTCATCTCATGAGAACTTATCGATGCATCAAGGGGAATCTATAACTGATATACAACTATGTCATACTAGTTCAAATTATTTATCTTTTATATAATAAAAATTTTAAATAATAGAAATTTTCTTTGTCATCAATTATCTGTACTGAATAAATAATACATATTTATCAATAATTTCCCAATTAATCAAATAACCTTAAAATGAAGCACAATATGTAAAAATAAAACATCATTTAATAAATAATAATATAAATCAGAAAATAATTTACATATTTAATAAAAATTTAATTTCTAATGAATTTGTTTTAAAATAAAGTGATTATCCCTAGAGAAAATTAACAAACACAAAAGTGATATTTTTCAATAACTTTTACCACTTGGTATATTTTTTGTAAAAACACTTTGATAAAATAAATCAAGTTAAAACTTAAAATAAAATGAGTAATGATTTATTCATGATATTATATGTTAAATGGAAAATATATACACAAAATATAATTGAATTGATGCATAATAAGAATTAAGTCTCAATGGAATGTAAATTGAGATAAAATCACTTATCATACATTCCTTTTTGTTGAATTCCCATTAAAATAATGTATATTGGGTTTAATAATGTCATATAATTATACATTTACAATAATAAAATTTATAATATCATATATTACCTTTTTACAATATCTTATTAACCATTTGTTTACAATATTTCATTATTCTCGTCGTTTTGGATGTTAAATGTCATGTTTTGGAGTAAGTTTTCACCAGTTATTTTTTTATTTTTATATCAATCATGATTTCATAATATCTAGGATGTAAAAAATGATTTAAATATATTATATATTTAATATATTTGTATTTATAATTTCTCATCAAATTTGGAGATAGAAAATGAAATGCATCTTTCAAGGAGACTGTTGGTTGTACATACAAATGAATGATAAATCCATTTCCTTATCATATTTAAAGTGAAAGTGACATATATATATATATATTTAAATTATAATTTCATATTTTTTTATAATTATCATATGTTTTTATTAAACCCATCCTTAAAAAATTCCATAAAAATGCGAACAAATCATGTCTCTTTGAGGATTTGGTAGACCACCTATCCACAAACGAAGCATAGAGATTTTATAAATATCATATATATCATAAAAAATATATATCAATCATTATTACCAACCATTAATAGTGGTAATGGAAATACAAACAACATCGATTCATGGGGAAATAGTTCACTGTACACATGAATGATGATTGTGTATCCCATTTGATGGATGTGTGAGTAATTGTAGGTCATTATGTTAATATAATATAATATCATTATATTTAAGATAGTGATTTTATTACATAATAAAGATATAATAATATTTTAAGTCCTGGAAACAGAAATAAAACAAAAATGCTCATTGAAAGACATTACCTCTTTTTTGGGTAAATCCATTTTTTTACCAAAAAACATTATTGGTTGAAATTATTCCCAAATTTATGCTTCTATGATGATTGGAGGTATTTAGGGAGCTTATTTGGGGAATATTTTGGATGATACAAAAAGATTTATATGTGTGAAGAAGTAACAGGGAAGAATGGTGTTTAATTATAGAGGGAGAATGGAATTCTTCTAAATATAAAAGGTTAAATATTATTAATAGGTATCTCTATCCTCTTGTGCCTTATTTTTTTTAAAAAAAATAGATTAATGTGAAATTTTGTTCAATCCAAACATCCAATACACCTATATAACTTCATTATTTGCATTTTTTTCCTTAACATTTATGTTTCCCAACTTTTTCGATTATTTATTAAGGAAACTAGATTTCTAACATAGGTAATACAACCATTGAAACTAATTTAATTTGTGGTTAATTATAAAATATATAACTACAAAATTATAAATATGTAATCTAATTTAACAAAAAAATATCATGTTTGTTTGAAATGAATTTTAACAGAAGCACAAGTGACCTCCAAAAACACTACTAGTATTATAATCATGCTAACATGGTTTTATATTTAATTATAAATATAGTCATCATAATATAATAATTCATCAATTGATGGATAATATTCAATATTTATTAAATTAAAAAAATTGCAGAAAATTTTATTTTCAGTAATTTTATATCTTTTAATTAAATGTTATTTATTATAGAATAACATTAATTCCTCTTATTTAACTACTTAAAATTTAAAAATAGATATAAATAATTTCATTAAAATATATTATGTTCATATATATTTAAAATAAAATATTAATCTTAAAAAATAATGGAACATAATAATTCAATCAATTATATACACTTTTAATGTTTTAGTATCATATATGTTATTTTATTATTAACTAAATAGTTATTATGGTGGTATTTCATAAGAATTTTATGTTAGTAGTTCTTATCTAAAATTTAATAACAAATTATTATAGTAAAAATAACTCATTTATTTTTAAAATTATATGTATACTAAAAAATGTTTTTTGTTCATACATTAGTGCTTTATAAATGTCTAATATAAGGTTAATTTTTTTCTCCTTACATAACTTTTTATATACGTCACTTTGATGGAATATCTTCCAGATAACTCATAAAATTTTATCCAAGAGGGGATATAGTGTAAATATTTTATTAAAATAGGGTTTTCAAGTTTCTAGGTCATTATACCCCTTATGATTGAGGTTTAGTCCCTTGTTAATCAAGTTTTTCTCATAATCGCTACAATTATTTTTTATTTTATTCATTTTTATTTCATGGAAAAACTAAGTTTAGCTTAGAAATTATAAATTATTCTAATTGAAAATATTAATCCACCCTTCCGAATTCCAATCATAGAAGGGGTAGATATAAATTTAAAAGTAATCCCGTAATCATGAAGACAAATGAGTTTTTTAAGTGAAAATGAATAAAATTTTGAATCTTTTTTACATAGTATTTTAATGTGAAATTAATTCTAATGACCAATATTTTATTAATATATATATAATTTATTATTTATCATGAGAAATATATCAATATTTAATTTAATTTTTTAAATTATTTAAATAAAAAACAATTTTTAATTAAAATTATTTATTTTATATTATTCATAAAAGAATAAAACTTCTCATAAAAATACCAAAAATTTATCCTGTAATAAATTTAAAATTAAAATTCAAAAAAAAGTATTTTGAGAAATGTAATTTTTTAAATTGGAAAATTTTCTATTTATTACTAGTTCGTCATTAAAAGGTGGAAAAGCCTCCTTTCAAAAAAATTCTTTTAAGGGTAAAATTGGGTTTCTTTATATCATACTTCTATCAAATATATTGGATGGATGTAAAAATTATTTTATAGAATATATTATATAAAAATTTCATTAATACCATTCACTAATAGTAAATAATTTAATTTATTAAGATATAACTTCATTTTCACATAAAAATAGTATTTTATAAAAAAAATATCTTTATATTAAATAGGTTTCTATATTTATTTATAATAAATTGAAAACCAATTAATTAAACCACATATTTATAGTTTTATTAATCCAATTTATAGATTCCAATTTAACGCCTTGGTTATATCTTAGAATAATAATATTTAAATATTATATTCTTGTTCAGTAAAACTCGGTCTTAAGTATAACAGATGTTATTGGAGAATGTCTTGATTATATGTAATGAAAGATAACTAAGTGTAGTTTTAATTTCAAGATATATCATAGATTGATTTTTTTAAATATTAAATATATTTAAAATGATTGGACATTATATTCCCTTCTATGCTAGATGTTGCATGTCACACATGTTATCGAATAGAATGTTCTTACTTTAGAATTATGGGGTGGTACTCCTTGATAATGACTCATCATGTTCATTATTCATCATCCTCCATTATGAACTTGTATTTAATATTTACCTTTAAAATAATATGTTTTCAAATTTAATATTTATTTTATTTTATTTGTTACCATGTTATATAAAATTACTTAATAATTAGTGTTCATTTTGGATTTTTCAATGATATTAGGCTTATATTTCTAGAATTACATTCGTAGGTTGAATATGGTCAATAAGTTCGTTGTCTAATCATATCCATAATAATAATATTCAAATAATTATAATTTTTATTAAATAATTATTCTTTTAAAACCAGTAATTAGTGATGAGTATGAGAAATGAACTATGATACCATCACAGAGATGTAAGACCATACATATGTAAGAGTAACGTAAATATTTTTAAGTAATCATGCTTGAATGAAGGCATATATTATCATATATTTCTAGAATGATAATTATATGATAAATACCATATTATTTTTTAAAATATATTTATATATATCATCCAATTGATGTGGTGATTGAAAAAGAATTACATCGCTTCGTGGAGGCAATAGTCCACAGGTACAGATAAATGATGATATCATATTGCAGTTAATAGAAAGTAAATAAAGTAAATGATATTTTTTTGAATGATTAATTTTTGAATACAATATATATATACATTATACCCATAATTACATCCTTCCCAATGTAGTGATGATGGAAAAATAATTACATCGATTTACAATGCAGTATTCCACTATACACAAGAACTGTGGTTTTGATTCCAATTTGATGAAATTGGATATATATATTTATATATAAGTTTTTAAATTAAAACAAAAAAATATCAGTATATGGAGGTCACCTTGTTTTATAATTTCATAATTTTTGAATATTGTTTTAAATAGTTATAAGAATAAATAAAATGATATTTTTTTTATTGAGAAATACATCACTGTTTTCAAACAACCTCTTAAACATTACACCAAAATTATTACTACGATATTTTTATAATCAAAAAATGGATTATATAATTTGATTATTTTTGTAATTAAGTTATTTGGGAAGGTATTTTAAAAACAAACATAACTATTAAGTGTAAATAAATGAGAATAGGATGATCTTGTCTACAACAGAGGAGAGGGGCACTCTTGAAATTTCATAATTTCTTAAATAAATATAAATTAATTTTCACATTCAAATGGATCTAAATTGAGAATATTAAAATGTAAAATCATTATGAGTTTAAAAAAACTTCTATAATAAAGGTAGCCATTTTTAGGGGATTTGTAAACCATTATTTTCTTCTTAACTAATGTTACCACTTTCTGACAATTATTGTGGTATTAAAGGATTTACCCATTAACGTAAATATTATTATTATAAAATTAAAAATTGGATCATAGATTGAAAATTGTTGATATTATAATCCATATCCAATTTACATGGATGAATATAATATTTTCCTGAATAATAAATCATATAATAAAACATAATATATTATTAAATGTCATTATGTTAATTTTGACGCTATTCATTTAATTTCACTTTAAAAAAATACATACAATGTTTAATTTAAATATAATACTTTTAGATATCTAAAATATTTTCTAGTTATTTAAAAAATAATTCAACACCATAATTTATAAAAATTATATTACTTTCAATATTTATAATATCATTTACTAATTTTTTATTTTAATTCAATAAATATTTTGTCATCGTTGAGTAACCATTTAAGGTAATTATAAAATTACCAGAAAATATAAATAAATTACCATAATTAATATAATTTCAATTTTATAAAAATAATTATTTATTTTCATACACAAAATTATTTTTCCCCTTTTTGAACATGTAATTGAAATTTAAAAGCAAGACGGTGACATTTTGTCTTTTTCTTTACATAAAATATTATATTTGTAACTTCCATTGAAAATTTCCTCATATAAAAATACATATCAATAATAATGGAATAAGGGTTGAAATAACTTCATTAAATTATATTTAATATGAAATATGGTGGCTTTATAACTAAGTTTTATCCTGAATTAACCAAACATACAATTTTATTTTGGTGATGAATTTTTATTAGTTTCATTATTCATTATGACCAAAAATTAAGATGAAAATATTAAATAATAATAATTTATGTAATTAAAAATGTGGAATAAATTTTATTAAATTAAATATTTATATGTGGTTGAAATTCATTTTAAAATTTCCAAATAATTTACAATGACAAAATTGTTTTGTAATAAAAAATTCCTTTCTAAGTCTAAAAGTATTTTTACACAAAGATCACAGATAATGTGTATTACACTATAATTAGTTATAGTAGTTGTAAATAAAGTAAAATTATATTAATTTATGAAAAACTTGGATATATTATGGGGATTTTTCATTGGAAACCAAATTTGGTTTTAAAAAATCTGAATTTTCCACTATTTAATGAAAAAGAAATCATTTCAAAAAATCCAACAATTTTACCCAAAGTTAATTTTTGTATAATTATTTCAATGAATTAGACCATTTTATCAAATACATTTTAAAAAATTTCAAAAAAAAAATTATAATTTTTTCTGAAAAAAAGGAATTTTTGTTTAAAAAAAATGTCTTTTTTAAATAATATAATGTCTTACTTAAATAATTAGTAATTATTTAAAAATAATTTATAAAGAAATTTACATTTAATATGATATTAATATATTGATCAATATATTGTTAATATTTTTCTTACCTTCCAATTTTACATATATGACATAATGATAACATTAAAATAATAATATTTCACCGTTCATTAAGACGTGGTGTGGCATGGCCTATATGCTACCGAACATAATTTTCTTTTTCAAAAAATCGGTTGTTAAATCCTCCAACATTTAATATATTTCATCCTATCAATTTTAACATCCTCCCTTTAAATAATTGTTTCACATCTATAAATAAATTTCTTGAAATCCCACATCATAAAAACGGATAATAAAACATTCTTTCGATAAGAGATAATAGAAAATATGCAGGTCATATGGAATAACACAAAGCAATGTTTCCAAAAAAGAGAAAATTTGTGTGAATTGAAAATATGGGCTTCTGTAAAAACATAATTTCCAAATAATTCCAGATAGTTATATATATCTTTTATCATACTAAATTAAATGATACGTATAATGTTAAAGTGTAATAAACGATAAATCGTTAAAGTGTAAAAAAATAGTTGATTCGTCGGAAATAAATGTGATAGGATAAATTTTTTTGTTAAAGATCATTTTCATGTAGCTGAGGAATTAATTTACTATATTGATTAATTACATAAGGAAATATACTTTATTGATAAAAAAAACTTAATCCATTAATTAATTTTCACTATAATTTCATCTTTTTCATTAACTGGGGACTATTAAAGAAGAATTTTTTTATACATTAAGTAAAAAAAACATCTTCTCACATGTCACATAATTTATAAATGTAAAATAAGATATTACTCCTATATTTAGAAACTATTGAAAACCAAAATTTAAATCAAAAGGTTAGATAATACTGAAAATAAATAAACCTTCACATTATGAAATGCAGCATTTATCACAAAAGCCCCAACAATAACACTCAATATTCAAGATAGATCATTTGATAAATAAACACAAATATAATTCTTAAAAATAATCTAGAATATTTTTGAAACACTAATATTATATTTATTTTATCACATATTCTTCCTAGATAAATTAAATATCTATATAAAAAATTTCAATCACAATGAATGTCTCGTTCCAAAAATATATATTCCCTTATCATATATTCCGCAATGATTTCTATTCATTTCTATAAATATAAAAATTACAATAAATAAAAATTAAGATCATATATGATTCCAATGTATAATTAATCCTTTATTACTAAAATAAAATCACACAATGTTCTTTTTTCCTTAATCAAATAAGGATCTCAAAATAGAAAACATCTTCTAAAATTACATTAATCACCTAATAACAAAACAAATTCTAAATATTATAGTTATCTAAAGAATAAAATATATTTTCTCAACATAAAATAATTTTTTTCACATCAATTAAAAAAATAAATTTCACACAGACTAATACATTGTATAGGCTAATGGTGTTCATTACACCATTATCTCCCTTCGGTTGTGGGTGAAGGCCCTCCATTCTTTCTGAATGTGACAAGTTATACATTTTAATAAAATTATGTATATATAATTATTATAAATTCTACAGAAATATTACAAAAATACACTAAAATAACATTACTTGTAAATTATTATTTAAACACTAAGGGTTATCAATGCCTTTAAATTCATCTCTATAAAATTAAAATATCATTCTTCCTCAAATAACATTTTCACATTGTAAATTTAATGGTCAAATATACCTCAAAAATCTATCAAAACAGACTAAATATCTCCCAATTTACTTTAATCACAAAAAACATCAAAATAGTATTAATACTTTTAAACAAAAGATCATATTTAAATCTACCTTTACATCAAAACTATTCAATACTTATATGTACACACTTTAATCATCCAATATTATTTATAATCCATTGACCAATATTTTTCATTTTATTCCTTAGTAAAATATTCTTATAATCAAAAATATATATCATGTAATCATATTCAACAATATAAAAACATAATCTCTGATATAATCCTCACCTTTTATAACTCATTTAGTTTCCTCATCTTTAACTATAATGCCACTCGTCATTTATAATCATTAATTAGTATTTTATTTTTGACCATTCTCTTTATAATTCCTCATAGGACATAAATTTTTATAATACTCATACTCCCCAAATTTAAAACATTTAATTGATTCTTTAGGGATAAATTTATTTCCCTTCATTGTGTTAATTAGACAATTCATTTTTCTATAGAAAATTATTGTTTTATTCACTCTATTACCATATAAAAATTATATAACCATTCTTTTATGACTATTTAGAGTGTTCTTATTCCCATATTATTGAAAATTTACTCATTTAATATGTTTATCTTTATGATATCTATCACTTGAATATCCATAGATCTTTATTTCTCTCTTATTTTATATGTCAGGAAAATCACCTACGTTCATGTTGTTAATTATAACTCATGATAACTGGATATGAATGAAAAAAATATTTTTTTTATAGTATCTCTCATTAATTTTAGTTTCCCATTCATAAAACCACCACATTTTTCTTCATAGTCATTGTTAATTTGTTTTCTACTATCTCTATTAATTTATAAAAACTAACAAAGACTGTGAGATTATATCAATTAGATCATGATAAAACATATTATAAGAAGTGTAAATATTAATATATACTTAACCATGTTATCTTTTAAATTATAGGTTTATTAAAAATATCTATAATTATACCTAAACATAAATAACATTTCATTTATAGATGAATTGTAAATTATTGTCAAATAAAACCCTACCCTCTAAAGTGATCTAAAATTATCTCTGATACCAACTATAATTACATGGACTTTATTATTATATAATCATGTGTTTTAAGTCAATAATTAATTCCAATGCATATGAGTATATATTCATTTTTATAATTTTAGATAATTGGGTCATAAATCATATATAATAAAAATATATTTTATAAAGTGGGCACTTCTGATAAATGTCAATTTTTACTACAAAAAAACATTTAGAATAAACTTGTTTTATTATCAGGAAATATATTTAAAATTTCTATTTTAACCACATCCTTATCACTAATAATCCTTAAAAATATGTGAAAACATATTAAAATTTGTAATGTGAACAAAAATATAAATATGGGACCAAAAAAATAATTAATCTATTAATACTTGAATAATTATAAAAATCAACCATTTGGAAAATATAATTTGGGTTCTAGCTAGATCTTTTTGTACAAATGAAATAAAATTCTATACCCTAACATTTTCATAAAAAAATAAATATAAATTCTAACATACAAATAAAACTCCTATGGGATTCTGGAAAAAAAATTAAATCTTATTCAAAAAGTAATACTTTTCACCCTTAATTTGTTTTAAATGCCTTTCTTTAAATTTTAGATCATTATATTAAGATGATAAATAATTAAATATTTATATAACCCAATAAAAACAAGGATTAATCATTTAGGTAAATTTGGACATCGTTTTCCTTGTCACTCTTACAAATGAAATTACCAATACAGTCAATCTTCACACTCAATGATTAGATGTATATCACAGACCCACTCTTCTTGGTTTATAATGGAATAAACCATCACTAGTTCATAATAGAACCATTCATCCTTAGTTTATAATGGAACTACCCATCAGTATATCATTTAATATAAACTATAATATAGTTATATATTACTAGAAATTGAAGTTATACCTACAGAGTTATACCAACAGTTTAGAGAACCATTGGTATAGGTACCCTATACCACTGATTTGGACAAAAAAGTAGTTATAGGTACCTTATAGATATCCTATAATAGTTGTTTTTTCAAAACCCCATGTATAGATATCATAGAGTGACCATATTCCAATAGTTTGGCCAACATATTTGGTATAGGTACTTTAGTGAGACCCTATACTAATAGTTTTTTTAAAAACCATTAGAATAACTATAATTAAGATGCCCTATACCAATGGTTTTGTCCAAACTATTGGAATAAGTACCCTAGTTTCACACTATGTGAAAGATTTTTCCAAAACTGTTTGTATTATCCCAACCAATACAAATGTTAAACAAAACTTTTGGTATAGGTACACAAATTAATTTTAAATTAGTTTTAAAAATAATATTAAATACCTAAAGATTGAAAATAATTTTTAATAGTGATATATATTTTTATCATTTAATGATTAAGGAACTCATTGTATCACAATGGTTAGTTTGTTAAAATATATATCAGAGGAAATGAGATCAAAACCATCTGAACATTTTTTTGCATTACCTATTCCAATATTTTTTATAACCATTGGTATATGTATTTCACATATCCTACACAAATGGCATAGGAACAATTGGTATAGATATATACCGATGGAGAATCACCCAATGTTTCATTAAACCATTAGTAAAGGATTAATTTTTTACATAGTTAGAGCAGATAAAATCAAACAATTTCCAATGTTTCACTCAAAAAAATATTCTTTACACCCATAAGAAATAATTTCCATATTTTGAAATATCCATTCTATTATAAAATCTTTTTTAAACTAACTAGAACATTGGGACGGGGTTTTTTTTGAAGAAAACCTGAAATGTTACAATGGAATAAAAATATAACATAACAGTTGGGATTATTCTAAAATTTATAATCATCATATATGTTAAAATACAACATTCCTTTTATATTTGGTAATATAAAAATGTTTATTATAAACTATATAAAAAGATTCATTTTGATAATAATTGAAATAATGAAAAAAAAGACATAAAATAATCTTTTAATTCATTCATTCCAATGTAAATACAGTCTTAAAATAATTTTATACATATGGACATGGAAGAAAAGGATTTTCAAGTGAAACATATAAAGATGATTTTTTAAAATAAAGTTATATTCCTCGAGTCTAGCTTCTCTTATACGTTCTTCACCATAATAAATAATAAGATATTGATAATTATTTACATTCTTAATAACCTTTTTCATGTATATTATTCCTTTTACATTATTTTCCTTTTTATATTCAATTACCTAATCATTTCAGTTTAGGTTATAAATTTTGATGATATTGGCCTCATAGTACTAAAATTAATTTGGTAGGTTGACTATGGTCAATGATGACTTTATTACATCATATAAAAAATATTTATGAAATAATTAAATGGTTTATACATAAATTTTAGTTTTAATACCAATCATGAATGATGGTTATAAATAAATATCTACATTACAATCATGGAGATGGCAGGAGGTTAATGCACAAGAGTAATGTTTCCATTTTTCAATGATCATAATGAAAAGAAGGTATGTATTATCTTATCCATCTATAATTTCCATTATATAATAAATCACATAATATTTTTTTAAATATACTTATATATATCACCCACGTGATGTGGTGATGAAAAATTAATCACATCTCTTTATGGATAAGGTAGTCCCCTAGTAGGCACGAACGAAAATATCATTTTTTAGTGAATCGAATGGTATGACGTTAAATAATGTAATATTTTTTAAAATGATATATATTTGATGAATATAATATATATATATACATTAAATCCGAGATTAAAAACTTATTTAATATTTGATGACGGAAAACAAATCATATTATTTTTTGAGGCAGTAGTCCAATTTACACATGGATGATGGATCTGATTCTCATTTGATGGAATATGGGATGTGTTTAGGTTATTCCATTAAAATAAAAACATATCATTATAATTAAGATATATTTTTTATAGTATCATATTATAAATGTCATTTTTGAAAATTATTTTCAATACATTGGGAAAACTCATCTTTTAGATTGATATATTTGATGAAATATACCCTCAACTTCTTTAAGTATTTTTCAAATTAAACACATGTTAATTGTTCCTTCTTGAAATCTTATTCCTTTAGGGAAATATTTTTCTCCATGATGTTTGGCCATTGGGTATTTCTCTTTAAACATTCATATTATCCCTTTTAATTTCATCAATATTAATATTTTCTCTTTGATAATATATTTTTTTCATTTATTATTTTTTTTATTTTTCAATTTTTAGAAACCTAACATCCAACATGAGTTTTGTATTATTCTCAATACAGAATTTATGTTCATACTTCAACATATGCTACATTTATGTTATTATAACTTATTTTTAACCACTTCTTGATATTTCATCTTATTATATTTCAATATGATCCATGAAGTTTTTGAATATTTCCTCAGCCCCATATTATGAATGGATAGTTGATATAAAGTATCCTTAATATTCTTTTCTCATTATATTTATTCCCATACATTTAGGTAATTTTTTATTTCATTCAGTTTATTTTAATAATTCCCTTTAGATTTTAATTCACTTATTTTTCACAGTTATTCCATATTCCTCATCAAAGTCTCATGAAAAGCATTTCTTCTTTGGATAGATAATTGAAAAATACACAATAAATTTTCATATTAGTCATTTTAGTGGTTGTTTTAATTTGTACTTTCCGTTTCATTTTCTGATGTTCCTTAAAATATCATCCATAATTCTATTATAATATTCAACAATTTCTTCAACGTCTTCATAATTACTTGAGTTCCCATATTCTTATTCCTTTATTTTCAATTTTTTCATCAATTAAAAATCCATTTTCATATTGATATTGTTCTTCATTACTGGACCCTTCATTATATAAAATGAAAAAAATAATATTATATATACCATAAATTTATAGTTTAGCTCTATCCACTAATTATATAATTTTAGGATTATCCTGTATGGAAAATTCCACATCATTTTTGTAAAGAATTTAGTGCCTTTAGGTTTTTCTCTATAACCTCTAATGTAACTATAAATTTAATTGACTCTTATGATTTATCCATCAATCGTTTTATCTTTATTCATCCTCAGCCCTTTATGTTTTAATATTTTTCTTCTTTAATCTACAAATCCATTTAGTGGTTGTTTATGGATTGTCAACAGTTTAATTTTTTTAATAATTCTAAACACATTGTTTCACATGTGTTCTAAAAAAATATAAAAATATAATTTTTTACCATTCCATCTACTTCAATATTTCTATTTATAGACAATGATATTAGTGAATCGTTCGCATGATTTTTGAATTCCATAGTAACATCATATATAACTTCTAGTACATTTGAAAGAATATAGGGTATCATTATATTCTCACATCCATGATATTTTGTCTATAAAATATAATAACAGATATACTATTATGTAAATTTAGATTATCAATTTCTAAAAGACTATGTATCTAACAATGAGAACATGGGTTCTCTGATACTTGTTAAAGATCCCACAAGTTAGTGGAACCCCTTAGAATGACCGATGAATCTATGTTCCCCCAATTTCAAATTATTAACTTGAAATAATCCTTCATTACATTTTAGAGTATCATCTAGTTAAATATTATTTTCTAACCCATACCCAAACACAACATAAATAAAAACAACACAAGGGATATAATATTTTTTCTAGTTTCACCCCAATGGTGGTTGGATAAATCTTTAATATGATTAGTTTGAGTCTATGTTATTCATTTTCAATTAATAATAAGGTTCATTAAAACTGGTTTGTGATATATTTAATCTTTAAAAAAATATAATTTAAAATAATTTACATCATAGAAATAGCATTACTAATTTCCACATGATGAAAAAAATCCCTCTATCTTAGTAAATATATTATGTAGATGATCCTACAGTTTCCACAACATCACAATATGAGATATTATAATACCAATTATAAGACATAGATAACCATGGAAATTTACATTCTCTACAATTCACATATTCCTTTTATTTAAATTTCTAGAGTGATTAAACTGTGTAAAAAATTGAATATTTTTTATCTTTTACTAAATCAATTCTTCTCACCTTGGAAAAAAAGTTTCAATAACATTTTCCTAATGTCATATTTCTATCTCTCTATTCTTCTAATTCCTTTAATGAAATCTACATCTTGTTTTCTAGTTCTTATATCCTTGAAATATATCTTAGATATTAGTTTCAATATTTTTAGAATATCAAAACCCATCATTTACATCATAATAATTATGTATATATCTTGTTCTAGCCTATCAAATAATTATCTCAGTATCATTTCTTCTTTCAGAACACATAATATTATAAATTATCACTGCTCATTTTCACCATAATTTCTAGATTTAATTAGTCTACATGATATCACAATAACATTAATTGATTTCAAAATAATAATTCTTTGGTAATAAATTCTTTCTTAATAACCTCTATGTCTTCATGAAAAATATGTATTGATCCTACCATAGTACAAAAAATCCCTCAAAACATGGATTTACACTTTTATTTTGGAAAACAAATTCATAGTATGGTATAATATTTTATGGGGTGAGAATTATAAAAAATTTATTCCTTATATACTATTTGGTATTATTATTCTCATTGTGAAAACAAAAACTGTATCAAATAAAGTCTCGTTCTCAATCAATTTCAATGAATTTCCTTCTAATACAAGGAATGAAGACCACTTTATTCAAATTTTTTCATTTAATGGATTTATTCATAATTATAGAAATAATCCTAATTTTCAAAAACTTCTGAATAGAAAAATAATATTCTGATTTAAATTTATAATGTTATTTTCAAACCATAGGTCTTTTCCATATTCTAGATACTATAGTTTATCATAAGAGTAAAATGACTATTTTTTTAATCTTATGTTCTCTAAATGACTCATACAAACTCTCAAATGACTCTTCAAATTATATGAATAGCCTATATAATAGTAGTAGTGTTCATGTGTTTTCTATTATATTGATTTTATATCAACATTTGTTCAACAAATCACTAAAATTGACTTATATAGAAAGAATAATTGGCCAATTCATTGACTATTATTCAATTTCAAGAATAAATAAATAAAAATTCCTCAAAACGTTATCAAAATTATTCTAATATCATAAAATCATCTCAAAAACAATAACATGCCTTATAAACACATCCTTAACTAATTCCAATACATTTTATATTTAGTTTACAATAAATAAAAAACTTATACAATTAAATTAGTTTATTTTAATATCAATGATCCAGAGGAATGGAATTATAATGATCAGTATGAGAATTTGTATTCCAACTAGAAATTGATGAAATTGGAATTGATTAAATTTTGGAATATTTTTACCTATAACACATGTCGTAATAGTTATCCTTGAAATTAGTATTTTTGAATACATTAACAGAGGTGATCCATATCGAAAATTAGACAAGTGACAAAAATGGAGGATGTTTGTAACGAACCAAACATTTTTTAAATGATGACTTCTCCCTGAATAAATATTTGTTACAAAATTTATAATATTATACAGGGAAAAAATAAAGAGAAACAAAAAAATTGCCTCATTAACAATAATGACTATATTAGGTAGATATGAAACCAATTGACATGCATAAAATTACAACTACACAAAAAAATATAAAATAGAAATAGTAAAAAGGGGGAAATAAGGATCACCTTAATATGCTAATATCATTACCCTCAAAAATAATACTATATAAATGAATCAAAATATTAGTAGACCAATTAATATCTCAATAAATAAAAATATAAAATTAGTGAGAAATCATAGTGAATTTTTAGCGAAAGACAGAAGCTGTATTTATATGTTATAAAGGGCAATGTGACTCTTGGTATTTTAACATTATATAAAATTTGGTCAAATATTCTTGTTGGTCAATATGAACATTAGAAATTAAACCCTTGGTTAATAATTTTACCATCATAGTTAGTGTTTACAAGTAAAGATGGTAAAGGATAATTGATACAGAATGGATAATTGATCGCCTCAACAATTAGAGATGTTTCTTTAAATCCTATTTTTCCAAATTTGGGAGAGAGGTAACATCACTTGAATTTTTAAAGACAACGTCTGGTAATAATTTCAATAAGTGAAACTTATATAAAATCACTACTGAGATAAGTTCATGTTAGTGGATATTACCACTCAGTCAATGTTAGTCAAACCACCCCTGAATCAATGACCATCGCAAACCTCAACCCTAAGGAATTTGTGAGAGTAATAAGGGGTTATATATTTAGGATATAGTTTCAATACGTGTAGTTAAATTTGTATTAATTAAATTCTTATTTGTTTAATTCAATTTCAAGAATTATTTTCTTAATAAAATAAAATAAAATTAATTTAGTAAAAATTGATAAATTTATTTGGGGAAGAAAATTAAACATAATTATATTTTTCTTGAAGATATATACAATTTTATAATAAAATAAATTATTTTGAATAATATTTGTTTTATAAAAATATTATTTTAAAACACACTCAAAAAAATTTAACGAAAAAATAATTTGATAGTGGCCTAATAAAGTTTTATAAGTGTCAAAAATTTGGTAGTTCCTTGAAAACTATTATTTTTAAATAAATATGATTTTTTTTATTTAAAAGATAAAATTCTCAGATTTTGATATTTACTATAGAAAAATAAACATTATATTTTAAATAAAAAGATTTAAATTGGGTTATGTTTAATTTATCATAATTCTATAAATATATTATGGTTTGGGAATATGAAAAAACACGGATATGGGTTTTTTATATATTATATGAATTTAAATTTATTTCATAATGATTTAATAAAAAATCATGCATTATCCAAGACCAAAAACATTTTGATTTTTTAGTATTTGTTATTTTAATATATTTAAATTAATTTCAAAAACTATAAGTTACTTTCAAAAGACTAAAAAAGAAAATATTATTTTTAAAAATAGTCACTTACAGAATCATTACTTTACCATGTCAAAATAAGAATTAAAAATTATTTTCAGTTCAAGTGGATAAAAATACTATTAAATGTTACCGAAATTTTCATGAACGTGAGAAAAATCATGGTTAACCCAATGGTGTATCATCTTCCATAATCCATATTTTCATGACTTATATTTGTAAATTGTTAGAATATTCCTCTAATTTTTCTATAAATACCCACCCATTTTACAATTTCCCTTCAATCCCAATAAAATATCTATGAATTTCAGGTTTACTTACTTTCCATTTAGCCCCCCTCAAGCTTTCATCATGCCCCAAAAATCCATCCTTTGTTTTATGAATAAATCATCAATGTGAGGGAAATATCCAATTATATTTTCCATTCACGTCCACTTTTCATGTGGTATGTTTTCTAATTTTCATACTGAGATATTTTTCTCCACTTTATAGTATCCCATTACTATAATAATAGTATTTTATTAATTGTAGAAACTTTTACCCCCTCATTTTACACTTTTATAAAATATTTATTTACACCCATAGTTTTTCCCAAATTACATCCAAATTTCCCCTATATCATGAAAAATTATATTTTCAATTTTTTAATTCTCAAACCACTTTCCTTTTCGATTTCTATTCATCTAAATTTTAAACCATCTTTTTAGTATTTGTATTTACACATTTGAAACCCATATTTTCTTTTGTGGATTAAAAATATGTAATTATCATGTCTTTAAAGTCTTTTATATGCTAAGATATTGACATGAATCCTTTTCTTTATTCTCCTTGAAATTTTAATGAAATTATTTATTTTTATCTATGTGGATACTATGAAACTAATAAAAATTAAGGGTGTACGCTTATTACACTTCAATGCATTAGGTAAATTAACACTCTAATTTATTGAGTAAATAATTTAATCTCTAGCCATAACATTAATAATGATACCTTGGTGAATAACTATAGCAATTTATTTTTTATGAAACCATGGTGAAAAAATTGTGAATATGCTTAAACATGTATAATTTAAATTTTGTATCAACCTTTTTATGTTTTTATACATGTTCTTATTGTTATGTTATACTTCATTTTCATCTATAATTGTTATGCCACATGTTCTTGTTGATATGTATCATGATCACATGCTTATATGTCTCCCTTAATTATTCCATTATTGTGATTCATACCCACCCCCTTTAATTTTATTTACATACCCAAGATAAAAGATGAAGTAAAAGTAACTTTAGGTGAACAAATGAAGTTGTATTTAAATTTTATTTTGATTTATATTTTATGTTTTCTTATATTATATGCCTCATTTCTAAGAAAAATACTTTAAGAGATCCTATATTAGTACCATGTAATGAATTTTTATGTAATAAAATGGAAAGATTCCATAGTTGGTTCCAAATAATGGTTTAGTTATTTGTGGAAATTATGACATCAAAAATTTAAGAAGAAACATAGGGACCATACTAAATATAAGAAAAAATTCTAGTATTTTGGTTAGTATTAAGTAAGTGGTTTCCAAAAAAACTACATCTCTATCCAGATTATATACGTCGATATGGATCTATAAAATATGTACATAAGGGTGACACCCAAAAACACAACATTGATCAAGACTAGATTAAGAATTAGGGAATGAGAATGAAATTTTTTCCACACCAATATTGACACTCCCAAGTGATATGATTGGTAAATGATAAGATTTTTTTGAACCATTATACAGGATATGTATAAAATGTAATTTTTATTAGATGAGATAAATAAAATATTTAAGCACGATTTTTAAAGAAATGAAATCTATTCAGAATTATAAAATTCATAAAAGTAACATTCTTCTCAAAAAAATACTATTTTTGAAAAAAATTAGTGGGAAACAGTAAGAACCATGTAAATGATGAGGGAAATAGAAGACACATTGATAGAATTATGTTGGATGTGGGAATGGAAACCCTTATGGGGATGATGAATCAACTATCTCGAGTTATGAATCATAACATGAATCAAATCAAGAAACCAGATTCACCTCAAAAGGAAAAAATTTCATTGAGTCTTTTATGTTCTAACGACCACCTTCATTGTGTGGATATACTAAACCATTGATTTTTTAACAATGGATAATATCAATTGAAAAGTTATTTTATGTACTTCATTGTAAGTAGGAAGAAAAATTCATCCTTATAGTATACTGATTATAAAGGGAATATTATCAGTGGAGGGAACTGATTAAAAACATGAAATTAAGAAGGAAGATTGATTCAATATTTTGTGAAGAGTTATGGGGAATGTTTTTCAATAAATACTTCCCATGTTCAATGAGAAAAAAAATAGAAAAGGAATTCTGTGATTTAAAGTAGAAGTAAATGAATCCGGGGGAATCTATTAGATGAAATTTAAAATAACTCCTCAATACACCTCTTGCTTCTTATGTATCCAAATGTAATGTTTGATAGATTTTTTTATGAACTCAAACTACATATATATAGGAATCCAGAAATTCTAGATGATTAAAGTTATGAAGAGACAGTGTAGGTTGCTATGAAGGTTTAATTGGAGTTCGTAAAGACTTTAAAGTGCCAAGGTCAGGGAAGAATATGGATCATAGAAGAGGATAAAATAAATTTCAACATACCACATCAATGAAATATGGGAAAAATAATTCATGAAAAAACATTCTTATCATAGGAAACTTATACCAGTGTGGAAGAGAAAACTATATAGATCAAAAATATCTTGGTGAGGTGAAGAATCAACCTCTCACCACTATTGAAAAAGAGATTATGTTGTAGGACCAGCTGTAAGTTCAATGATTCATGTGTGGAAATCATTGGATCCTTTCTAATATATTTAAATCTCAGAGAATAATGAATGGGAAACACCAAAACCTCAGCAAATGAAAAGGGATAAAAGTTATAAATTTTCATTTATTAAGGCTAATATGGAGGCTCCCAATGATGTTGTGGTAGGTACACTCATTTTATTCTCAACTATAGAAATTAAATTTATGAATTGTAGTTTTACGCATTACATTATTTCATCCATGATTTCAAATAATATAGTATCAATACATGAATTTCTAGAAGTAGATCTATAATTCAAGACTCCTAGAGGTATATCCTAGCATCTACCGTGTATATAAGATACAGTATTATCTTTGGCTTATACAATATCATCATAAATCGTATATTCATTCCCATAGTAGAATTTGACACTATATTAGGGATAAAATGGCTCTTAATGTATAATGTTGAGATCAACTATATAACATTTTATATTTCATTAGTCTAGAATGAAAATCCTACAGTTATTTTTATAGGAGACATAACTCGGCCTAGAATTTTTCTAGAAGAACCTACCATAGCCTTCATTATGGAGGTGATCAGGGAAGAGGGAGAAGGAAAAAATAGTATACGGATAGTGCATGTCCCCATCATTAAAGAATATAAAGACATATATATTTTTTGAAGATTTACCAGTAAATCCCCCAAAAAGAGAGGTATATTTCACCATTAAAATCATACTTCGATACAAACCAATATCAAAGAACCCATATATAAAAAAATATAGGGTAATAGGAATTAAATAATCTTCAAAATACCTTGGAGGATACATTTATCCAAATAAGTGTGACTCATTGGAGATAAACTATTCTGTATTAAATATCAAGGATGGATCGATGTAGTAATGTTTTGATTATAGATAACTCAATGGTATCCTAGTGTAGAACAAGTATCCTCTCCTATGAATTGATTGATTATTTAACCAACCTCATGGTGATCAATTCTTCTACATTATTGGCCTCCAATTTGGATATCATCAACAATGGGTGAAGAAATTATATATTGTAAAGACAACAATTCTAACAAGATTTGGGAATTATGAATTTGTTTAGTCACTTTGACTTGACTAATGCTGAATCTATATTTAATTATTTAATGAAAAGTGTATTTAAGAACTACCTTGATAAAAAAATGGTTTTTATTGGTGATATTTTGATATTATCAAAATTTCATAAAGAGAATGATGATCTTCTTAGGGTTATATAAAAAATCAAATAAAGGAGAAGATATTTGGGAAATTTAGAAAATGTGATCTTTGGTTATAATAAGTTGTATTCATGGGGAACATTATGACCAATATAGGAATATCAATTGACCCTTCCAGTAAAAAATTTAAAATTACAGCCTCATCATACAATATTAACATAGAATAGAAATTTCATTGGTTTAGAAATATATTATGCAATTTTTTTTGAAAACAATTCATAAATTTATAATAAACTAACCAAGTAAACATAAAATGGGGTTATGTTTACATGGAGAGAGGAGTGTGAAGAAAATTTCTAAGAACTAAAGCAGATATTTGTTACTGCATATATGTTAACTATATCCTCTATCAAAAAAGGTTGGGTTATTTAAAGTGATGCATATTGGAAAGGGATTCATTACATCCTCATGAAAAATGACAAGGTGATTTATTATGAAAATCAGCAGTTAAAGCCTTATGAGATTAATTATTCTACACATGAAATTGAGTTAGCTACAATTATTTTTTATCTGAAAATAATGTGGTGGTATCTTCATGGGGAAATTTTTGATTTATACACAGACCACCAATGTTTGAAGTGTATCTTTGTGAAAATGGAATTGAATAAGAGAAAAACGAGATGGTTAGAACTTATTAAAGAATATGAATATTCAATTAATTATCACCCAATAATATGAAAAAAAAAATGTGTTGATGCATTACGTTGTAAGACCGTATTGTGCTAGAAATTATGAGGATTTAAGGAGATGCATTAACTGAGGACCTAGTAAAATGGGACACAATAATCTTAAGGGATGGGACATCATCAACCTGATAAAAAATGACTTCTCAAAAATAATTAATAGATAAGCACAAGAAATATTAAATATAAAATACATGGATAAAAAATAAGATAAAAACTATGAATAATGGGATGTTTCTGGAGTTCAATATTGATCATGAAGGTGTGTTGAAATTTCATACATGAAAAATGTGTGGAATTTATACCAAAGATAGATAAGAATATTATAGATGAAGCTCATAGCACTATTTTGTCTATACATCATAGAAGAAATAAAATATATCTATCTTCATTATAATTATTTGGGTGAAAACATGAAAAGGGAGAGTTATTATAATACTACAATGCTCTTGGTGTTTCAGAATGTGAATTGAGAGTGACAACTTCCTAAAGGGGTATTGCAATAACTACACATAAAAACATGGAAGTATTGAAATTTCACTATATACTTCATCATTATCCCCTAAAAAACAACCATAAAAAACAATGAGATATGGGTTATAGTGGATAGACTAATTAAGACAATCTATTTCATTGATATTCTAGATGTTTTTTCTCATGGCCACATTGCCAATATATACTGAAAGGAAGTGTTTTTGTTCCATGGGGTTCCACTTTCAATAATTTATAATCATAATACAAGGATCACATATAAATTATGTACATTTCTTAAACATTATCATAATATATAATTATGTTTTAGTATAGAATATCACTCTTAAATTAACGGCCAATATGAAAGAACTAATCAGACAATTTAAGAAGTATTGATAACATAACCAATAGAATATAGAGTTGGATAGAATAAACACCTCACATTAATTGATTTATCAATCAAAAATATATTACACTCATGTATTCAAATTTAACTATATGGAGATCAATATTGGAATACATATATAACTTATACTTTCTTTAATGATGTTATTCAGTGAAAGTTACTTGTGTTTTGTCTTGTGTAAGAGATGAAAAATATAATCAAGCTATCCAACAACATATAATGGTTTCTTTGATTCATAAAAAGTGATATACTAAAAGTTGTAAATTGGACATAGGGATTGATGTTGGAGAGAAATTATTTATTATATATCCCTATGGAATACAGTAATGATATATGTAAAGAAATGAAAACATATCCCTATATAAATTATCTCTTTTAAAATCCTTGATCGCGTAGTAGTAGTGGAATATCGAATAGAACATCCACAAAATAATGCTAATGTTTATGATTTATTCCATGTATATACCTTTAGTAAGAACACAACTAATCCCTTACATGCACTGAATTCAGAGGCGGTACAACTATAACACGACCTCTCTTATAAGGATTAGCTGGTGGAGATCATGGATCATAGATACAAGGTTCTACATAAAAAAACTATGCACAACCTAAAAGTGTTGTGTATAAATCATAAGTATTAATAATTGACATGGGATATATAGGACATAATCAGAAATAAGTACCAACACCTTTTCTAAATGAAGATAAAGAGTTGGAAATTTGGGGATAAAATTTCATAACAGAGTAAGAATGTAATAGCCAATAATTTTTTAAATTTATATTTCTATCTTGAATAAATTTATGTTACATGTTATATAATATTATACATGTAAAAAAAGATAACTAAAAAATTTATCTATCTAACAAGGATCATTACATTAGTTTTCAATGAAGAAAATTAAGATTCAATACATTACAACTAGGCAAAAAATATATAATAGAAAATCTAAAATGGAAAAATAAGGATCACCCCAAAATTTTAGAATAACACCCTATATAGAATTATATATAAATATAAGAAAATATTACAAAACCAATCAATATGTTATGAAATTAAAATATAACCATAGGATGAAATTAAAGTGAATCGTGAGTGAAATAATGAATCTGTATTTATAGGTAATAAAGGAAAATCTGACCGTTGAAATTTAGTCTATATGTGAGAGTTGTTCAAATATGATCATTAGTCCAAAGAAACAATGGTCCATATGACCAATGGAAATTATACCATTTTTTAATAATGTTACCATTAAAATTATTTTTTAAAAGTATTTGTTACTAAGAATAATTGATATAGAAAGGAGATTTATTGGCCTCAACAAGTAGAGTTGTGTCATTTAAATACCATTTGTCAAAACATGGGAGGGAGGTAGAATCATTGGGAATCTCCCTTAACCAATCCAAAGTTGAGGTTTAATAAGTGAATCTTCAATGAAATTACTTATATCATATTTTGATGTTAGTGTATATTACAACTTGGTATATGATAAATGATCCACCCCATGAAACTTTGACCATAAAAGTTAGGGGAACATCTATAGTCTACAGTATCATAATGTGTAATTTAATTTTTATAAATAAAATGGTTATTCCATTAATTACATTTTAATAATAGTTATTTTTATAATATATATGTTTAATTGGGATGAATTTTATAAATTTATTGTTGGGAAAAAATGAAACATAATTCTATTTTTTCAAAAATATATACAATTGTATAACAAACAAAAGTATCCTGAACAATATTTTCATAAATAAAATAATCTTTTAATATTATCATATTTAGAGAATTATTGTATAAAAATAAACATTATATTGGAAATTATCACATATATATTAGGTTAGGGGGAATTTATGATAATTTTCTAAAATATATTATTTCTTCACAAATTCTCAAAAATATAATATTGTCATTTCGATATTTTTTTACGACTTCATATTAATGTCATAGTGATGTAGTGATTAATTAAAAATATTCCAGGACCAAATAAATGTTATTTTATTTATATTATGTGTTCTAATAGATTTTAATAAATTTATAAAAAAATAAGTGACATTTGAAAATCTAAAAAGGAAAATCTGATTTTTGAAATCATTAATTTATGGAATATTTACTTATCCAAGACAAATGAATAGTTTAAAAATTAATATCTGTTTGGGTGGATAAAAATATCGTAAAATTTAACTAAAATTTATAAAATTGTGAACAAAAATAAGGCTTAATCCACTCATTTTTACTTTCCACAAAATATATTTCCAGGACCTATATTTGGAAATTATTATAATATTCATCCACTTTTTCAATAAATACCCACTAATTCTATTCACTACCAATCCATATTCCATCATTTTCTAGTGATTATTCCTCCCAAGGATTCCCCCTAAGGTTTCCTCATGTCCCTAAGGTTTCATCCTAATGTTTTTCAAACAACTCTACATGGTAATGGAAATCTCCACTTCTCTTTTCAATTCAAGTACCCTTTCCATGTGGTGCTGTTTCTAATTTCTAAAAAATGCACCTTTTCCAATTTAAATTATCTCATTACTAAAATAAATGTATTTTATTAATTTTTTCCCCTTTAACTTCTAATTTTACCTTTTTCTATAATTATTTTTTATACCCTTTATGTTCCTGAATTTACTTCACAAATTTCCCCCTTTTACATGAGAAATTATCTTTTGCATTGTATTTTAATACCCATAACACTTCACATTTAAATGGATATTCAACTAGATTTAGAAATACTTTTTTATTTGGTTATTTACCTATATGAAACCCAATTTCTATTTAATAGGTTAATAATGATGTAATGATCAAATATTTAAGTTATTTTTATACCAATATTTTGATAAAAAAACATTTTCTTTATTCACTACTAGTCATTAATGAAATGAGTTATTTGGATATGTGTGGTTCACATAAAATTAATACATTAGTATGGTTATCTCTAATATCACTCCAACGCAATGAGTCAAAACATTAATCTCTAGAGTGGCCATCTTTTATGATACCATGGTGAATAACCTTGGGAATTATCTTTTATGACACTTTTTTAATAAACCATAGGGATGTGCTTTAAAATGTTTAACATAAATTTAGTATCCACGTTTTCATTTTATGATTGATTTTTTATTACTATGTTATATCACTTTTTTATGCCTTATTGTTATTCCTTATGTACATATTGATATATCTAATGATCGTATATTTTTTTCTCCTTTCATATTCCCTTACTATGCTTCATGCTCGACTATTTACATTGATTTATGTCCATAAGGTATGAGATGTATTAAAAGTAACTTAGGTAAAAACTATGAAGATGTATTTCAAGAGGATTTAGAATAGTTATTTTATATTTTCATATATTATGTATCTTATTTCAAGGAAAATAAACTTTAAAAGATTCTATGTTTGCACCATGTAATGAAAAGTTATTTAATTAAATTTTGAGATGTCATAATGGGTTCTAGAATCTACCTGAGAAGTGGAAACTGTTGATATTGAGACTCAAATGCTTTATATAAGATTCATTCTTGATGATACATAAAAATATTCAAAAGGAAAATTTAGTGTTTTTTCTTCAAGTCCACATAATAATGAATTGTTCGATATAGGAACTAATTAATTTGGTCATTTCAACTGACTGAGTGTTTCAATTACCAAAAAGATCTTATCCATGTGGAATTATCTACAAGAAGGTCATATAGTGGTAGGATTAGGATTCCTATATCATATATGTTATATATGTCAGTTCTAGGATCAATTGTACTTTGTGGGGGTAGTGATCAATTATGATAACTCTATTATCATGTCATACATTAGGGTTGATATTTTATATTAATATTTTTCTTAATATTTAGTAAATCTGTAGTTTTTAAGGGATTATTATAACTTCTTAACCACATAATCCTAATGATCCTTCTATTATTCATTAAATCAATTCAATATATGTTCTTCTTTAAATGTATATAATGAGTGTCTCTTGTGAGTATATATAGGTGATTGGCCAGAGTGCAAGGATATATTTGCAAGTATTCCATATTTCTACTACACTTTCATTGAAATAGTTTCCTTTAGGATCATCTAGAGACCTAGTTCAAAACATGATAATTATAGGATTTATTATATGATATTCCATTTAGTACAACCTGTGGTGTCGGATCATTGAAAATGGTTTTAAAGGGTTGGTTAGAAATAGAATTTAAAAATGGATAAGTTACTTTCCTTTTAACCTCTTCAAATTTACTTTGAGTTATCTCTATTTAGAATTTTGAATTAGAAGAAAGAAATTAGAGGCTACATAAGTTCAAAATATCATACAATAGATTTAGGATGATTTTGGTGGAGGAAAACATATTCTAAAAATAACTCAATCACACATTGATCAAGAAGAATCCAAAATCAGCATAAAAGAGATAATATGAGAGTCTTTATAGAAAGGATTATGGTGTTGTCTATATGTTTTTATCCTGTAACATGGCCTTGAATATCAATAATGTTGGGAGATTTTTATATTTAATTGAAGATATATGAAACAAACCATAATGAACAAAGTGTTCATGTTGTGGTTACTTTTAAGTATGTTAATGTTAGAAAGAATATTGGGGGATGGACAATAGAATAAATTCAATACGATTCATTGTATACTACTGCATGGTGATGTTATGTTCACTGATGTTGTGTGGGGATTGATTCTTTTGTAGTATCTTCTAGAATCATGGTATGTGATAGTGAAAAATTTATATAATTCCGGTAAAAATAATGTCTCATTCTATCAAGATATCCTTCAATTAATCATGAATCGATTGATTAAGAATAAGAAGGTTAGAAGTTGTATCAGAATCTTATTTAGTACAAATATTGGGTACTCTCCACTTGAATAAGACAATAAAATATATATGAAGGCCTAAGATATATGATTCATGGAAATAAGGTAATCCTTATTACTCTGCATGTTGGTAGTATGAAAAGAAGATACACCAATGTAAAGATCTAGATTATAGCCATGTAAACATCGAAATGATTTCTTTCAAATCATTATCAAATTGAATAGTTAAAGGAGAAGGTGGAAATTTGGTTCTAAGTGTCATTATATTTATTGATTCATAGATCCTTTATTTTAGCGATTCATTATATTAAAATTTCAATAGTTTATGTATTCATATTTATGATTTTATAATCCATGGAAAGTTTCACATTATAGATGGATAGTTTCTTAAGGTTTTTAAAAAAGCATATTCATTTGAATGAAGAAAAGTTGGCTGCAACATTTTTAAGGATTCTAGAATATCTCAAGAATAAATAAGAACCTGATTTATGGTTTCAACTATGATGATTTGGGGATCTATACAGAGTTTTTATATAGTGAGTAGAGTATTATAGAAGGTTCCGTAGTGGTGGTTTGTGGTGTGAAGGAAAAATCTGTATATCTGAACAGGGTTCTAAAGGGTATCATTCTTGTTGGATATACAACTTCTATAATAGTGATATTTTGAGATGAATATTTTGGCCATATCAGTGAGAAAAAATATATGGACCATGGCTTCAATAGGATCATTGAAGCTAAAATGTGCCAAATATAGATCATGGTGGGTTACATCTAATGGAATCAGTGGAGGGGGTTAATTAGTTTTATGAAATGACCTCAAAGAATGAAAATAGATAGATGGTTCACATAGAGGTATGAGGGCCATCACAAGTTTTATCTCATGGTGGTTCACTATACCTTACCTATATTAATTATTTCACAAAGAATGTAGGGATTGTTTTTCTTAAAAATAATTTTTTTTGATGGTGTAGATCTATGGTAGAAACCAATGCCAGAATGAAGCGATAAAATCCTTCAAATATATAATTAATGTTTTTTTGGAATAAGGGGGTCCCATATGATTTCATCGATAAAGGGAATCTAGATGAAAAATAGTGTCCCAAGAACATGTACTAAATATATTTTACAGAATGAATGAATCCGATATTGAATTTGAGATCCAAGAGCATAATATATGGTTACAATTTTTTAAATGAATTTTATTCCAAAGTTGTTAACTATATTGCACACCTCAGGAATCAAATTCCTTATAATCATTTTTAAAATGAGATTCCAGAGAAACATTGGTCTAATTGGATGGTGGAATTTATATAATCGATAATTTTTAGAAGTATCACCTATGTCCATGTTAATACCATTGATAAGGATAAGTTATAAATATTTCCTCAAACATGTTTTCTTTTTAGGACAAGAGTATTAAAATATTATTTTTAGAAATTGGGATAATAGTTAATGAATAGTTATCAGATTTTGGAATTTCTTATTCAATGAGGTAATATCGTGAAAGGATGGGAAACAGTATGAGATACTATTGGAAACAAGGAATCAATTAATATAGCTATGGTTGATATGGGAAATTTTTTAATGTTAGCAGGATACTCAAGGAGAACAGATGATAGTGTTTGAGAGGTACATCAATTTTCCAAAATAGAGAACATATATGAGGTTCCAGAACTATCGATGTCAAATGTATCTAAATGATCAAATATAGGGTAATCTAAAGAATATTTTAAAACAATTTATTTTCAGAAGGAAATCAATATCATGAGTTAATATGATATACAAGGTTCGAAAGTGTGAAAAACATATCTTTTAAAAACATTAATTCATGTTTTATTACACAAAGGCTCATATAATTCAATCCCAAAAGATAGAGAGTCCATGTGTATTTGGGTAATTATATACATAAAAGTATAATTTAAAATTGGGATACAACAAAACTATATAAAATTCCATTACATTCCCATAAATTCCATTGATCTTGTCAGACATTACTGGATAACCTGGGGACATAAATAAGAATGGGCTTAGTTCAAAATCCCAATTAGATAATTACAAAAGAATAAAATGATAAAAGTAATAAATTTCATTAAAGAGGCATATAAAGGTGATATAAAATGGTGGTAATCATAAACATGAACATCGAATCAGGATATAAGTTGATAACATCAATGAAATAAATTAATTTTGAAACCAAATTGAAACGTGACATCTTAAGACTAATCCAAGGCTAACATCCATGACATAATAGTATAGTGTTCCCAGTATAACCAATTTTTCACTATACATGGTATCTAATGAGATAAAAACATTACCCAATTCATTGGAGGGCTATGTAATTTCAGGGAAACCCTTCACATCCACATCATGTAAATGTATAAGTCTTCTACATAGATCATATAAAATAATAATTTCCTTTATGAATCCTAATCCCAGGAATGGTGAGTTTGGTAAAAAAAAATTGTATTCCCAAATAAATGGTGTATAGTTACATCGAATATAATAACCATGAGTGTAAATGGGGATGGGTATAAACAAAACAAACATTTGGGATGGAAAATCCTAGGATAATTTGGGCTGTATAATGGGCGTAAATAAATGTGAATTGAGGGGTCTAATGTGAGTAAGAGGTGTTCTATCATTATTTTGGAATCAAAATTATAGAAACAGGAAGTGAAAAAAAAATTACAAAATGAAGAATTGGAAATAAAAATCTTATTACAAAGAATATACATTAAACAAAAAAAATAAAGATAAACATGAATAATTTTACCAATAAAAAACATGAATACTTTTATGTCAAGAATATGAGCTGAGTAAATAATTCCATAATAAAACATAATCATGGGTATTCTACTAGTCTAATAACCACATGAACCATCAATATAATTTCCATAATTAGGGAATGTATAATTCTAGAAATTCTGAAACTTTTTTCAAGGCCTCGGGCAAGATGTCTAAAAATGATTAAGGCCTCAGCCAAAACCGTAAATCAAATTGGGAAAGATCCTTGGCCAATTCCATGTCAAGTTGTCTCATGAGACCTACCGATGCATTTAGGAGCTATAGCAGGCTCCACCCGTCACATACTAAGTCCAATACATTCCTCATATGAAAAGGTTTAAACATATCATATACATTAGTATTAAAAATAGCATACGAAATGTAAATACTTTAACAATAAATCATGAAGGGTATAATAATAGAACATCCATAGTAAAACATATCACAAAAACATCAATACAATATGGAAGTTTTTTATCATAATAAATAAACTTCAAATAAACTTAAATTCCATCAAAGGATGTTGACATAGATGAAATCAGAACCATTTTTAGAGAAATATCTCTTTCTCCTTTGAAATCATTTAAGAGTCTCATAACTATAAAATAAGACATTTAATTTGAAAATATTCTTATAAGATTGTAAGGGAAGCTTTGACGACATTATAACGGTATAAAATTTCCGCACTCTCCTTATATGTTAAAAAAATACATTCCTACCTAAATTTTGACGAAAAGGTTAAAAAGGACCTTGTTTGGAAAACAACGGAAGGATTCCTTTATAAACATATTATAAATAGTCAACAAGGGTATAAATTAGTTTAACCCATAGTTTATAAAATATTTAGAATGTTTTGAAATACATTTTAAGAAACATGGATGTGGATGATAAAGAGTTCTCAGTAGATAAATACGTATAAACAATCTCAGATAATGAGTAGATTGTGAAATAAACCATTACCTTGTACTTTTCCTTGGTTGAGGGTAGATTAACCTCCTTTATAATGGTTAAATAATTGTTTTTAAATTATACATGAATCATACAAATCAATATGATATCATATATGATATTTTAACATTGCTTTGTTAATAATATCTTAGAATTTTCGTCGTTTCGGTTGTTAACTTACTCGTTTTCTTTTATATGTTTTGTTATATAAGCTATGTTTGTTATGGATAGATTGTATCTTATTCATATCTAGAATGATATCATGTCCTTAAACATTATTTTCAATCATCAAATCAAAATTAGACTTGAATGGATATGATGGGGAATGAATCTCATCGCGTTCGTGGAGACGGTAGTCCGTATGTACGCACATGAAAAAATATCATTATTTTGATATTAAAATAATATATAATTTAACTGTATATCATATATACAGAATCATTATAATGGTATATTTATTATTTACTTCAATTACACATCAATATCATACCCATCCAAATAATAATGTTTTGAATAACAATTACACCACGACATGGAGACGGTAAGCCATACGTACGCACGTATGGTGACATTCCATTCAAAGGATGGATAGTATACCGAATATGGTTGTAACATATTTATAATAACATAACAGTATATATAAGATACTGGAGTTATTGTTTTATAATTTAAATAAAAAAATGAAGTTGAAGAAGAAAGGAACTTGAAAGAGGGTGGTAAAAACATTACCTCTCTTTCAGGTTCTTCCTTTTGATTTGATCAAAAGGGATCCTTAGGTTGGCTTTAGGATCAAACTAAGGCCTCTACATTGATGTGAGGGAAGTTGAGAGGATATTTGGGCAGAGGTTGGCCAATTCAAAAGGCTTTGAAGGTGTGAATAATTGTTTAGAAGTGGTGTCCTTTTATAAGGGGGAAGAGGGGCTCTATAGAAAAAACATAAAAAATTAATTTATAATAAGTTAATATTCGGTTTCTAATGGCTATAAAGTAGATTATTCAAATTATAAGGTGATTATGGGTCGAAATACTTTCATCCAATAGATTTTAGACAGGGTTTGGTCATTATATTAACATTATCTTTTAGTTTTAACTCTTAGTTAATTAGTTTGACATTTACCTTGTCACTTTATGATTTTATATTATATAGTTAATAAGCATAGTATACACATCCAAGAGACCCCGAAGTGGTATATTAATGATACACCTATCATGATATAAGACCTTTGGCCGAACCATATATTTTTAGGAATATAATATCAATTAATAATATAATATTTGTTTTAAAAACTCTTTTATGTCAATTTTGACACTATTTAATAATTGATTTTTGTTAAAGTTTTAAAATCGATATTAATTCAATCCAAATTAATTTAAGCAATACTAACATTTCATATTAACCAATAAAATTCGTGGATGTCATCAAAACTTTAAAATTATATTTATTTTAACATTTATAATAACAATTATTTGATTCTTTCATTAATAAGAAAAATACTACATCATTATTGTGTCATATATATATTTAATTATTCAATGTATAAAAATTATAAATAAAATACAATTATGTAGGAAATCTTTTTATCTTTTTAATGAATATTTATAGTCTAAATTATAACATATATAACTCTATGTAAAAATTGTTTTTCTAGATAGTTATATGCTTATATAATTTTTATATTTATTTTAACTTAATTAATATAAAGTGTCCTTATCACCTAAAAGTGGCTCCACGTGGTCCTAAAATCGACAAAAAGATTCCCATGGTGGTACAGGTATCAACCAATACGGTTAGGACACGTTTTAGGGTAATTTATTATTATTATAATATTATTTTTTACCCTTATTACAGGATTTACCCTTTAACCACAGTAAATAAAATATTTACCGAAAAATAATTCAAAATGTCTAAAAATAAAAGTTACCTATTTAAAAAATTTGGAAATCCTGATTAAAAATATGGAATCCATTTTTCCAATTCAAAACACAGAAGTGTCAGAAATTAATTTAAAATTAAATCTTGTTGTTAAAACAAAATGCGTGCTTTTAAGAGAAAATAACTATCAAAATATTGACACTTGTTTATGTCCGGTTTAATTGTGAAATTATGTCCGATGACCAACATTGTATTAAATGGTCAAAATATATTCCAAATTTAATTTAAAACCACACAAATTAATATTTTATTACTGTTAAGTATTTTGATTAAAAAAGTTGTTTTTAATTAAAATTTTGTAATTTTTACTATTCATCAAAATATGAATGTTTTCAGAAAAATACAAAAAATTCAGCCTAGTCTAATTTCAATATTCAGAATCCAAAAATGAATTCCATTTTGAAATATTAAATTTATAAAATTCCAAAAAATGTGTATTACTATTCATAATGGCTAGTTTGATTGGTTGTGGTGTGTGTTAGAACTCGAAGTAGCGTAGAACACATGCTACTGTATTATTCAAAGAGAAGCGTACCGTGGAAGATTAGGGTGTTACATTCTCCCCTCCTTCAAATAATTTAATCTTAGAAATTTCTAGAATACTAATGGATGAAAAGGCTTGGGTGGTTCTTCATCATAAGTTCCTCGGGTTCCCACGTTGCCTCTTCCATCTTATGGTCTCTCCATAGAACTTTTACCAAACGAGTCGTCCAGTTTCTCAGAACTTGTTCTTTGTATCAAGAATCCTGACGGGCTCTTCGCAATAAGACAGATCTGGTTCCAGTTCTAATTCCTCGTAATTGAGTACATGTGTTGGGTCAGGCATGTATTTTCTCAACAATGATACGTAGAACACATCGTGAACTTTGGAGGCACTTGGCAGTATTGCCAAATAGTAAGCTACATCCCCAATTCGTTCTAGAGTTTCGAAAGGTCCGATGTATCTGGGACTCAATTTACCTTTATTACCGAAACGTATAACTCCATTCCATGGAGATACCTTCAAGAAAACATGATCTTCTACCTGAAATTCCAAATCCTTCCTTCGGTTATCGACATAGCTCTTCTTCCAACTTTGAGCTGCTTTCATGTGGTTTTGGATTACCTTTACCTTTTCCATCGTTTCCTCCACCATTTCTGGGCCTACAAGTTTTCTTTCACCAACTTTATCCCAGCAGGATGGTGTGCGACATCTCTTTCCGTATAACGCTTCATATGGTGCCCTCTAAATACTTGAATGGAAGCTATTATTGTAGGAAAATTCCACCAGAGGTAAATATTGATCCCACATACCATGAAAGTCAAGTGAACAAGATCTCAACATGTCTTATAAGGTTTGAATAGTCCATTCTAATTGTCCATCTGTTTAAGTGTGGTAGGCAGTGCTCAAATGAAGTTTAGTATCCAAGGCCTTCTGAAGACTCTTCCAGAATCATGAATTAAAATGGGGATCACGGTCAGAAACAATTGATAGGGGTACTCCATGAAGTCTCACAACTTTATTAACATATACTCTTACTAGATGTTCAAGAGTTAAATCTTCTCTTATATCAAGAAAATGTGCTGACTGGGTAAGACGATCAACAATGACCCATATTGCATTGTTCCTTCTAGGAGTCTTTTGTAGCCCCATGAAGAAGTCCATCATAATATTATCCCATTTCAACTCAATTATGGGAAGAGGTTTCAATACTCTACCAGGTGGTTTCCTTCCAACTTTCACTTGTTGAAAAACCATACATCTTGACACAAAATCAGAAATCTCCCTCTTCATGTTGTCTCACAAAAAATGTTCCTTCATATATCTATACATATTGGTGCTCCCATTGTGTATAAAGAAATTGTAACTATGAGCATCGTCCAACAATTCCATTATTAGATCAGGTATATCAGAAAAACAAAGTCTCTTCCCAAATTTCAAAATTACATCATCATACACAATGTCCCTCAATCTCCCCTCATTTACAGCTTTAATATTCTTTTGAAACCCTTCATCACTGGTCTAAGAACTCTTTATCCTTTCTAGTAAAGATGGGTTGGCAACCATTTGAAAACGTATAGATGTTTAACCTTCCATGGTGATTCCCATATTCACCTTCACTAGATCCATGAAAATAGGATCCCTTTCAATTCTCATCATGTTCAAAACTCCGTGATCCTTTCTGCTCAAAGCATCTGCCACCTTATTTTCCTTCCCCGGGTGGTATTGTATTGTGCAATCATAATCCTTGAGTAGTTCAATCCATCGCTTTTGCCTCATGTTGAGTCCTTTATCTGATAAAATGTACTTAATACTCTTGTGATCAGTATAAATCTCACATATTTAACCATAGAGATAATTTATCTGTATCTTAAAAGAAAGAATTACAGTAGCTAACTCAAGATCATGAGTAGGATAGTTTTGCTCATGAATTTTCAGTTGTCTTGATTCATAGGCAATAACCCTATCATTCTGCATAATAACAAAACCAAGTCCTTTCTTTGAAGAGTCACTATAAATAACAAACCCATCATTCTCCGATGGTCGAGTCAGTATAGAAGCATTGACTAATCTTTTCTTTAGTTATTCAAAACACTCTTCACACTCTTTGGTCCAAACAAATTTAACCCCTTTACGTGTGAGCATCGTTAATGGGTAATCCAATCGGGCAAAGTTCTACACGAAACGTCGATAATAACCTGCTAAACCAATAAAACTGCATACCTCAGTTATACTCATTGGTTCTGGACATTCTTGGATTGCCTTAGTTATAGAACGGTCAACAGAGATTCTATCCTTAGAGACAATATGGCCAGGAAAAGAAATCTCCTGAATCCAGAATTCGCACTTGCTAAACATCCCATATAATTCAGGTCTTCTCAGAGCCTGCAGGATAATACACAAGTGATTTTCATTATTTTAGTAGATTTTGGAATATACCAAGATATCATCAATAAATACCACCACAAAATCATAAATATATTCTTTGAAAACTATATTCATTAGATCCCTAAATACAGAGGGTGCATTCGTCAGTCCAAAAGGTATTACTGTAAACTCTTAATGCACGTACCTGGTTCGAAATGTTGTCTTCGGAATGTCTTCCTTCTTTAAAAACAACTGATGGTATCTAGATCAAAGGTTAATCTTTGAAAATTATTGAGCTCCATGTAGTTGGTCAAATAAATCATTAATGTGAGGTAGGTGATACTTTTTCTTTATTGTTATAGCATTGATTTCCCTGTAGTCGATACATAACCTCATAGATCCGTCTTTATCCTTAACAAAAATTACAGGGGCACCCCATGGAGAAACACTAGGCCGAATAAATCCCTTATTACTCAATTCCTCTTGTTGTTTCTTTAGTTCAACAAATTCCACAGTGGCCATTCTATATGGGGTCTTTGATATAGGCCTTGAACTAAAAAATAAATAAATGGAAAACTCAATTTCTCATTCTGGAGGATGTCCAAGTAAATCTTATGGAAACACATCAACATATTCTCTCACAATAGGTGCATCCTCTATTTGAACATTCCTTTCCTCACCCCCAGTTATTTCATTCTCTTCCTCCCTGATAATTGAATTTAGTTGAGCTAATGGGGGTGGTTCTAGAAAAGAATCTGGTGGTGAAGATTCTGCTCTAAAGATAAGGTGTTCTTTATCATCATCATCAAAAATCATAACCTTTTTCTTATTATAGTAAATTTTTTCATCATGGTATGAAATCCAATCCTTACCGATGATTATATCACATTCAGTCATGGGTATGATGATGAGATCATCAGATAAAGAAAATTTGTATGCCCTAATGGGGACTGATTCACAAAACATTGTAGCAATGATACTTCCCTTAAGATTTTTGACTGAAAACTCCCTTGTTCAATCAAATTAGAAATATCTAATTTTCATAGCAAACTGGGATGATATGAAACAATACAATGATCCAGAATCAAATAAATCATTGGGTAAACTTGAGGAAACCATTAAATTACTTTCCACCACGTCTTTTGGAGCTTCTAACTCAGCAGTAGTGATAGCATATGTTGGGCATTGATCCCTTGGCCTTTTCTGAGGTAAGTTTTCCTAACGCATATGACATTCATTGGCATAATGTCCCATCTCCCTAAAATTGTAGCATTGAACATTGGTAGCATCTTTGTTTCTTTTACAATCACCAGCTAGATGGCCTTTCTGTCCACACTTGTAGCATACTTCTTTTTCCATTTAGACAGCAACAGGGGTTTTTCCTTCCATAATTATCACAAGGTGGAAATTCAATTCTTCCTTTCTTCCTTGTTTCATTATTTCCTTTCCCAGAGTGTTCAATAGATCTCTTCTTCTCTTGCTGTGATTTAAAGTCATAAGACTTAGAGAATTACTTCTTTGTCTTGATAGCACATGATCCAATATCTTCGTATGAAGAGAAATATTGTGATACTAATGCTCGATGGATAAATGGTTTTAATCCATCAAAGAAACGATCAATCTTACATATTGGGTTACGTATATAATCTGCAGCATGCCTCGCTAACCTTATAATGTTATCCTCATACTTTGCGACATTCTCATCCTCGTTTTTCCTCATACTTAGAAATAGAATTTCTATATCTTCTCGATGGTCATGAGGAAAGTATTTTTCTAAGAAAATATCTTTGAACTCCCCCCATTCCATATTTGATACTTCATCATCTTACTTTGGGTTTTAAATCAATGACCTCCATTTATCAGCATCTTCAGTGAGGCGGTAAACTACAATGATAACTTTTTCCCTTTCACTACTCCCCAAGGCATGGAATATTATCTTAAAGGAATTTATCCACGGCTCAGCTACTATGGGATTTTTACTCCCATTGAAGGTTGGTGGTTGTTGCCTCATGTAGTGATCTAACATTGACCCTCCACGTTGTGGATCTAGGTGCTCCAAATGGGTAAGGTTATTATTCATAACCTGAGTGAGTTGTCTCAGTATGGTGATTAGCTGATCAGCACCGGTTGCATCACCAGCACCACTATAATTATCTTTAGCAGGAGGGAAATCCCTACATGGAGTACATTCATTGATACGGTTTCCATTTCTTCCACTAGGCGCCATTTCTAAAAAATGGAATACACTAAATTAGTTTATGAATCGCAACACATAAATCCAAACTTGCAAAACACTAAGAATAAATTGAACATTTTATGGATAGAATCCAAAATCATAAAAATGTTTTCATTGAGGAAGTATATTCTCATAAACCCTTCATAATGGTTTTTAATGAATATGATAATTATCCTAAGCATATCCCCCGGGAGTATCGTAACCAAGAGTGAATCAAGGCCTATTTTTGTGCACCAGTTCATGTTCGAGTCTAGCTCAAAGCGGTGTTTTCAGGTTTTACCCCTAGGTACATCTGCGCCAGAGCCTCCTCTAGCTGCTCGTATCCAGACATGGATGTATTTCTTGGTAAACTCAAAAAATATCTACAATACCAAAACTCTAGGAAGTTATTCTATACTAATCCTCAAAGTCTATCTTAGGGCTATGTGCTCTAGTCAGAGTTCATCTAAATCTAGTTTCAAAGTTTTGTACTAAACTTCCTCTGATACCAACTGTAACGCCCCGACCCTAATTACTGAGAGTTGGTGCATTATTTCATAATATTGGTATGATCAAAAATAAATCATGTCTCAAAAGACCGATCAATTTAGTATTATTGGAAACATGATTCATACATAAGTTTAACAATACATCTTGAAAATAAATACAACATGAATTTATTATATTAAAAATATCCAAGCCTACTAGATTATTCTAGAAAGTCACTCATAAATAACTTCTTCATATCTTGGGAAAATGAAACATAAGAAAGGGGTGATCTCAAATAGTCAGTAAGGGTAAACAATACATCGGAAGAAAACATAAATATTAAGCATGGTGAATAATTGAAACCACATTCCTTTACCAATAATAAACATGAATACTTTTATGTCAAGAATATGATATGAGTAAATAATTCCATAATAAAACATAATCATGGGTATTCTACTAGTCGAATGACCACATGAACCATCAATATTATTTCCATAATGAGGGAATGTATAATTCCGTACATTTTAAAACTTTTTGTCAAGGCCTAGGCCAAGATGTCTAAAAATGATTAAGGCCTCGGCCAAAACCATAAATCAAATTGAGAATGGGCCTCAGCGAATTCCAGATATAGTTGTCTCATGAGACCTACCGATGACTCGAGGAGCTATAGCGGGCTCCACCCATCACTTACTAAGTCCAATACATTTCTCCTATGAAAAGGATTAAACATATCATAAACATTCATATTAAAACTAGCATATGAAATGTCAATACTTTAACCATAAATCATGAATGGTATAAAAATATCACATCCACAGTCAAACATATCACAAAACTTCAATACAATATGGAAGTTTTGTATCATAATAAATCAACTCCAAATAAACATAAAATCCATCAAAGGATGTTGACATAGATAAAATCAAAACCCTTTTTAGGGAAATATCTCTTTCTGTTTTTAAATCATTTAAGAGTCACATATTTATAAAATAAAACATTTACTTTAAAAATATTCTTATAAGCTTTTAAGGTAATCTTCAATGAGTTTATAACAATAGAAAATAGCCGCACCCGCCGTTTAAGTTAAAAAAAATACATTCTTACCTTAATTTTGTCGAAAAGGTTTAGAAGGACCTTGTTTGGAAAACGACGGAAACATTCCTTTATAAACAACTTATAAATTTTCAACAATGGTATAATTGAATTTGAACCCCTAGTTAATAAAATAGTAACAATGTTTTGAAATACATTTTTAAGAATCATGGATGTGGATGATAAAGAGGTCCTAGTAGATAAATATGTATAAACAACCTTGGATAATGAAGAGATTGTGAAATAAACCATTACCATGTACTTTTACTTGCTTAATGGTAGGTTAAAATCTTGTATAATAGTGAAATAATTGTTATTAAATTATACAAGAAACATATAAATTAATATGATATCATATATGATCTTTTAACATTGCTTTGTTAATAATATCTTAGTATTTTAGTCATTTCAGTAGTTAACTTACTCGTTTTCTTTTATATGTTTTGTTACATAAGCTGTGTTTGTTATGGATTGGTTGTATATTATTAATATCCAGATTGATATCATGTCTTTAAACGTTATTTTTAATCATAAAATTAGAATTATACTTGAATGGATATGATGGAGAATGAATCTCATCGCGTTCGTGGAGACGGTAGTCCGTACGTACGCACGTGCGACAATATCATTCTTTTGATATTAAAATAATATATAATTGGATGGTATATAAAATATAAATAATCATTATAATGTTATATTTATTATTTACTTCAATTACACATCAATATCATACCCATCCAAATAATAATGTTTTGAATAACAATTACACCACGACGTGGAGACGGTAAGCCGTTTGTACGCACATATGGTGACATGCCATTCAAAGGATGGATAGTATACTGAATATGGTTGTAAAATATTTATAATAACATCATGTTATATAGAGGATACTGGATTTCTTGTTTTATAATGGAAATAACAAAAAAATAAGAAGGTGAATAAGAAAGGAACTTGGAAGAAGGTGGTGAAAACATTACCTCTTCTTCGGGTTCTTCCTTTTGATTTCATCAAAAGGGCTCCTTAAGTTGGATTCACGATCAAACTAAGGTATATATGTTGAATTGATGTATGTTGAGAGGATATTTGGGAATAGGTAGTCTGAAACAAAAGGTTTTGAAGGTGTGAATAATTGGATAGAATTGGTGTCCTTTTATAAGGGGGAGGAGGGGCTCTTTAGGAAAAACATAAAGTATTAATTTATAATAAATTAATATTCATTTTCTAATGACTCAAAAGTGGATTATTAAAAGTATAAGGTGGGTATGGGTCTAAATAATTTCAACGAATATATTTTAGACAGGTTTGGGTCATTATATTAACCTTATATTTTAGTTTTAACTCTTAGTTAATTAGTTCGACATTTACCATTTCACTTTTTATTTTTTATTATATAGTTGATAAACGTACTATATACATCCAAGAGACTCCCAAGAGGTCAATTAATGATACTACTATCATTATATATGTCCTTTTTCCAAACCATAGATTTTTAGGACTAAAATATCAATTTATAATATAATATTAGTTTTAAAAACTCTTTTATGTCAATTTTGACACTATTTAATAATATATATTTTTAAAGTATTAACATATTTATTAATTTGAAACAAATTCTTTTCAGAAATAATAACAGGTAATATTAACCAATAAAATTCGTGGATGTCAGAAAAACATTCAAATTATTTTTATTTCAAAATTTACAATACTAATTATTTGATTCTTTCATTAATAAGGAAAATACTGCATAATTATTGTGTTATAAATATATTTAAATATTCAATGTCTAAAAACTATAAATAAAATACAATTTTGTAGGAAATAGTTTTATATTTATAATTAATATTTATAGTCTAAATTATAACATATATAACCCTATGTAAAATGTTTTTTTCTAAAAGATATATGATTATAACATTTTTTTATTTACATTAACATAATTAATATAATGTGTCCTTATCACCTACAAGTGGCTCCATGTGGTCCCAAAATCGACCCAAAGATTCACATGGTCTGAAATGTATCAACCAATAAGGTTTGGACACGTTTTAGGGTAATTTATTGTTATTATAATATTATTTTTTACCCTTATTTATTGGATTTACCCTTTAACCATGGTAAATAAAATATTTACTGAAGTAATTATTCAAAATGTCTAAAAATACAAGTTACCTATTTACACAATTTGGACATCCTGATTCCAAATATGGAATCCATTTTTTCAAATTTCAAACACAGAAGTGGCAGAAATTAATTTAAAATTAAATCTTGTTGTTAAAACAAAAAGCATGTTTTTAAGAGATAATAACTATCAAACGATTGACACTTGTTTATGTCCGGTTTAACTGTGAAATTATGTCCAATGACCAACATTGTATTAAATGGTAAAAATATATTACAAATATACTTTAAAACCACTCAAATTAATAATTTATCACTATTAATTGTTTTGATTAAAAAAGATGTTTTTAATTAAAATTTAATAATTTTCACTATTCATCAAAATATGAATGTTTGCAGAAAAATACCAAAATTTCACCCTAGGATAATTTTGATATTCTGAATCTAAAAATTAATTCCATTTTAAAATATAAAATTTATAAAATTTCAAAAAGTGGGTATTACTATTCATAATGGCTAGTTTGATTGGTTGTGGTGTGCGTTAGAACCCGAAGTTGCGTACAACACGCGCTACTGTATTAATCAAAGAGAAGCATACCGTGGAAGCTTGGGGTGTTAAAAATAGGGGGAATTCATTGTTAATTTCTAAAAATTTGTTTTGGACTCTATAAAAATAAATAATGAAAATGAAAAACCTTACAATGGATTTTTTTAATTATTTCTACCAAAGTGAAGCGGTTTTCAATATTTTCAATAGCCAAGAACCGAACATATTCATATGATAGAATTACTGATGTAGAAGTGAGTCATGTTAATAAATAATTAATTTTCAAATCTTCAAATATTTTTTATGTTTTTTATGATTAATTTTTTTATATAAAATTAATAAAATAACATCAAAAACACATTAATTTAAATCAAAAAACTATATTTGATCTTGGGTTAATTTTATAAAATTTATTAAATTATTTTCTTTCTATTATGATATAATAATATAGATCATATGTTTATACAGTATTTAATTTTTATCTAAAAATTACTATAACACAAAAAAATTATAAAAAAATTACCATTGGATAATTTCAACATGATGATTTAAAAAATAACATCTATTTTAAATGAATAGTATTATAAATTTTAGAGTTTTCAATTTTAAATAAAAAGAATTCTTTACTGTAAATAGTAATTATTATGACGCGAACAACATTCCCATCCTTATGAAAATTACATAAGACCTCATTAAATTATATTATCTTTTATGTTCAAATAAATATTATTTTGTATGAAATATCTATTAAAATAAAAAATATTTAAATAATTTATTGATTCAATACATAGCCTCTCTTTACACTAGCGTATTCCCTATATTTAAGGTGTGTGATTGTAATTCTTTCATGGGGTGCTTCAGATAACATGGTATAAGTCGTGATCTAGATAATTTTTAACTTCTATAGTAATCAGTTTCTATCTAGATTTAGTTGTTGAATATCATCTTGGGATTGGTCAAGAGAAAATCCAAGTGATTATACCTCTCTCAAAAACATTGATAAATGTGCAATATATAGCATGATCCAACTCGTTGTGGCCATTGATTCTTCCTTCTATGTTAATTAGACTTTATCATAAACCATAATATTTAATTGTCTTATTGTTTATAGTACTATTGATATATTATAAATGGTTTTGATTATTAATGTATTATAAATTTAATAGGATATATTTTATAAAGTTCCAAAATAACCAAATAAGTGTACATGTTTTCTATAACAACATTAGATAATATGAAATTTATTCTTCAAAAATGTTATTTCATTTATAAATGTTTAGGTCATTACATTCTCCCCCCCCCCTTCAAAAATATATCACTTAAATTTTCATTTTATATAACAAATTAGATTAGGTTACTTTTGTTTCATTACCTGTTTTGGTTCCCAAGTTACCTCCCCAATCTTGTGGTTCAATCACATTATTTTAACCACGTTATTTGTCTTATTCTGTAGATCATTTTCTCTAAAATTCAATATCTTTTATGGTTTCTCCTCATATGAAATGTCATTATGAGAGGTACATGTAACACATCATGTAAATAATATAGTTTACATGAGAGTTATATTAAATAGGCTTCTAGTCTGATATGATAATGGATATTGAGTGTGACACTGTATCTTTGGCTAAGAATTCACTTCTTACAAAAGATCATAAATCTATTCTATAGTGATACATTATTGAACACTTTAACTCGAACCTCAAAAAATCAGTCATGTTAAGGATTGTCTGCAAAACCATTCAATAGAATTTTCATGGATTACATATGCTGTGTAATAGATTGAAACTTCTTTGTCATCTCTTATATAAGATAAGGTCCCATCATCTTCCACTCTCTAAAATTATCACACCATGTTAGAGTCTACACCTATTCTCATACAAAGCCTCGTAAGGTGTCATTTCAATGATATAATAGAAATGGTTGTTATATAAAAAGTCCACCATAATAATTTATTGATCCCAACATCCTTGGGAATCCAATTTATATGGTATTCGCTTATCCTCTAGGGTTTTATTTGTTCTCTTATACTAATATTCTGGAAGAGGGTGATAGGAAGTACTAAAACTCATATTTATATTCCATGATTTCAAAAGGCTTCACCAGAACCTCATGGTAAACCATGGTTCTAGATAACATAAAATAGATAATGATACCCTATGTATTCTAACTACATCGATTTTGTATATCTTAGTGATTTTTTATAGACAGAAATTTTATTTGATAGAAATGAAATACACTAACATTGTAAGGTGTTCAACTTCAATCCAGATGGTGTCGTTTCCTTTAGATGTCAGGGGGTGTCAGATGATGAAATAAAATGTTATATTTCCCCATTTCCATACTAACATGGTTAATTGTTACGTCATACCCTTATAATTCTACTGTTCACATTGGAAGTTTTTTCATAGAAAGCATCGTGATTAGAATTCACCAATATCCCTCATTATGGTATCCCGCTAATAATTTTTCTTCATACCTCTCTACATATCATTAATTTATGGATGAAAAGATAATGATGAGCTATGTGGATTATCAAAAAGTTCCCTCTTCATTTATTGTTTTTATGGGACTCATATTTGGCTTCCAAACCTAATAACTCCATGTTTATACAATTTTAACTCTATAATATTCGCTAGCTTCCTCTATTACTTCTCATCGCTATTTTGGGCCTTAAAAATCTTTTAAAGAATAGAAGGTTTTTTTGTTATTCATGTAGGTTATGTTGGTGTTAGTTTAACTATTCCCACGTCTATCAGTTTCATGTCTAAGAGGAATATATCTCATTCAATCCTTATCATAGATAGGGATATTAGATCCTTAACTTTTAGGGATTCCTCCAATTTTTTAGAATTCAAAATATGTTAATGGATTGAACAATAATAATACTTAATCAACAATAACCATCCTATTTTGGTTCATACTAATATCATTTTGTGTGAATATATAAATGAATATTTTATGATCTGTATATATGTCACACTACTCACCATAGACATAATTTCAACAAATATTAAATCCAAATATAATTTTATAAAATTATATATCATGTGTTTAGTGGTTCTTCTTATGGATCCTTGAATTCTAATAGGAATATCCTATCACTTGTTCACCACACATTAGTACACAACCCAATGCATTTTTTATGCAACATTGTAGATCAAAATCTATAAACACTAGTGGTATATGTGAGAAAATTTAATGTTATTAGCCTCTTATATAACACTTTAAAGATCTCCACACATTCCTAAGTCTACAAACAATTCACTTCCTTCCATGTTATCAAGGTTAGTGGGATTGAAAATAATGATATGATTCAAATAAACTGATTATAGTCCCAAATCATCCAATTAAACTATATATATCTTTCATAGATGTGGGTTCAGGTTATCCCTTAATTTCCACTATTTTATAAGGATACACATATATACCTTTATGGGTTATAACAAGGCCCATGAATATTACTCTCTCCAATGATTACTATAATTTACAATACTTTTCATATAAACCTTCATTTAGTAATGTCTTTAGTAAATAATTCAAATGCTTCTCATTATCCTCATTTATTTTGGAGTATATAATAATATCATCTATAAATACAATATAACTTTTTTAAGATAACCCGAAATATTCTATTATGTTATTCTATGATGATAGATATAGAATTTTTGAGACTAAATTGAATCGTAATAAAAAAATAGTGCTCTTACATCATATAGAAAGTAGTCTTAGGGATATCATCTATCATTGACTTTACTTAGAAATATACCGTTGGAAATACTACCATAGATTAGTACTAATAACCCCATATAAGAAAGAACATTTCATCAATAAATGGTAGAGGATACTTTTTTATTACATAATTTTGTTAAGATCATGACAATCAATGAAAAGGTTCATTGAACCATCATTATTATTGATGAAATAGGAATTCACTCCCCATGGTAGGGAACTTGGGTCTATAAAACAATTATCCAAAATCTCAAAAAGTTTCTTATTCATATCTTCATGTTCAAAAGTATCCATTATATATATAGTATTCGATTTGTTTCAAATCATTGTGTGTAAGTTTTATTAAGATCCTAACCTCTCAGTTTGGATGAAAATTTGTAAATTATCTAGGTAACACATCAAAATAATCCTTTATAATGGGTATTTCATCAAGGATGATTTATTAACTACACTCAATCACATGATCTATATACTAATTATCATAAGGTAATAATTTACAGGCTTGAGATAGTGATTACAAATGAGAACTATCCTCCTATGTATACTTTTATATAATCATAGAGATATTTGAAATATAGATGGGGATATCCTTCTCTCAACAATTTATTTTGGCTCTATACCACGGAATACAATCCTTAAAACAATTTTTGCTCAATTTCACAAAAGAGATATTCAAAATGTTTGTGGAATGTCAATCCCAGAAATATCGAAAACATAGAATTTATATAGTTGGGATAAAATTATTTCCCCATTTTCATTTTTTAGTGATAGGTGATTTTTTACGTTTTCAGGTGGTATCTGAATCGTTCTGCTAAACATGCATGATATGAAAGAATTCATAGAACCATGGATGATAAGATTTCAATTCCCATTTTGATTCTACTTAGAATCATTAATACCACCCAAAATAGACATAGGTATGATAATTTTAAAACAATTAAATGCATTAAATGGAAACTATGAACATTTCAGAGATAACTCAAAAATTGAATATATTCATTAGCCTATGATTTTATTGGGTTATATCTATTATTTCAATGATCTAATTTATAACATTAAATTTTATATCCTTTTTTTCCATTAATAATTATTTTTTATAAGTGTGTTAATTTACCAAATCATATCACATATGAGTGTAAAACTAGTTGTACAATAATATTTCTTTAATGTCCACTGGGTAAAAATCATGTTAATACCCAATGCACTATTTTTGATATTAATAACCCCATAAACAACAATTACAATGACACATCCACGTGTAGTATCCATACAGGGATTTTGTTTCTTGGAAAAAACTCAATATATATTGTACAAATATTTAGGAATTTTTTCCAATGTTTTTTCTTATCCCTAATTCTTTTACTAAGGTTTTATAAATATAATCCTCTTAAATAATTAGAAATTACTCATATTCTATCTATGACAACCAATATATATTATAAACATTAATAAATGATTCTTTGCAAAACTGAACACATAATGAAATCTCAAAAGATCAAAATGCTTCATGTACTTTGTTAATTATGTACACAAAACCATGACTTGAAATATAGAAATAACAACATTAATTTGAAATCCCATAACATTACCTTAAATTATTTTGATATTATAAAAATAAACTAGATAACCTAGGAATATGGATGATTAAGATTTGATCTATAATTATTGATAACGGAAAAACAAAATAATAAGATGAAAAAATTAATGCATGTTTTTCATGATGAATATCAAGGTGACATAAAAGGGGTGAGATTGTAAAAAATGAACCTTGAATCATGATATAATATGAACACATAAAGGCAACATAGAAATGAAACCATAACATAAAACATGATATCAGAATTATATGGCAAGGATACCCACCAAGAAATCATAAAATGGTGTTCTTAGGATATCCTCACTTACACTATACATGATATCTCAATATTTGAAAACATTACCCAATTTATTGTAGTGTTATATAATTTTGGGACCACGTATCACATTCAAATCATGTACATGAGTTTATGTTCCAAATATATCATAGAATAAAATAATGTCTTTCATCGCATTAATTTACATGAATAACAGTGTGTGTTACACACATGGGAGTTCTGAATCAATGAAGTATAGGTACATCTTTCTGAATTCCCTAGAGTATAAATGGGGATGGGTGTACATGACAAGAATGTTTTGCATGGAAAATAATTTGACAATTTAGATTGCATAATGGGTGTAAGAAATGTTTCTTGAAATGGTTTAATGAAAATGAATGTTTATATATCATTAATTGGGATTCATATGGAAAAAATGGTATGAGTAAATACACATTAAAATTAGAATAATTGGAAATAAAAAGTCATAGTATAAATAAAGTACTTGAAATAAAAAGGAAAATAATAGGATCTCTTCCATTGATAGGGTGCCTATAAAATATTAGGAGGAGCTTCTTATGGGATTGGGAAAAACATATGAGAGATTCAGAGAGTGTTATAGGGAGGTAATTATTTCATAATGGGTTTTGAGTGAAGAGGAGTGATAGGTTGGGTGGGTCTTTATTGAAAAAATTAGTGGGATTCTATTTTAATTTCTAAACATAATATTTACACTCTATATAATAGAATAGCAAAAACTGAAAACCTTATCATGGTTTCTCCCATGGTTTCTTCCAAATATGATTTCTAACAATATTTTAAAAACCCAAGATCCAAACATATTAAAATAATAACATTGGTGATGTGGATGTGACTCATGTTCATAAAGAAATTATTTTAAAAACTTCACATTTAATATCAATTTTAGAGGATTCATTGAATGTTTATAAAATTAATTAAATAACTTTCAAAAAAAATTAATTTAAATTAAAACCATATATTTCATCATTTACTCATTATTATTATTTATTACATCACTTATTGGCTATTATAAAGTCATAATACAGACCATATATTTGAAAATTAAAAAACTTTTACCGATAAAATTTAATTTTTTCAAAAAATATTTTAAATTCACCCTTGACTAATTTGAATGTGATAATTTCAAAAATAATATTTATGTTACAAAAAGAATTTTTAAAATAAGATAATTATCATTTAAAAAATATATTATTTGTAATAAAATACTTTTTTATAGCATGAACAAATTTATAAAACATATAAAAATAACATAGGATATCATTAAATAATATTATCATTTATATTTAAATAATGGTTATTAGATAATAAAACATTTTTAAAAAACATTTATTTAAAATAAGTTCTTGAGGTTTTCAAAATTATGTCTTATAAAAAATATATATTTCCTAAAAATATAATTTTGATATTTTGAATGAAGATATTATTTTTATTAAAAAATTATATAATAATTAATAAATAAGAATAAAATAAAAAAATATCATCATTATTTAATTATAAAGAAAATATAAAAATTCATATTACTAGGGTTAAGATACATAACCACTTATTATGCCAGCATATTCCCTATAGGTAAGGTGTGTGATTGTGGTTCATTATGGGGGTGGTTCATAAAGCATATTTTACACTACATTATCGATAAGCATGAACTTATCCTGTAAAAGGATTCAAATGAGAATAATTTGATAAATATCAGATTGGGCCTGGTCAAAGGAAAATAACATTAATTTCATATTCCTTGTATGCAATGATAAATGGGCTTTATGGGGTGTGATCATACTGTTCAATTCCATCACATCTTCTATATCTGTCATTTAGATTTTACCATAACCCTTGATAGATACTAATATTAATAGTTACTATTAAAAATCCATATTATCCATGATTGGGATTTGTAATGGTCTTTTAAATTTTACAGTTTATATTTTATAATGGTCGAAAATAATAAAATTAGTGCATCATTTTTCTGTAAAAATATTTCTAAATAATTTATTTCTTCATATAAAAGGTAATTTTATTTATAAATGTTCTTTTCATTAATAAAATGATCTACAATAATGATATTTTGAAAGGATATGTACATCAAGAAAAAATTGGTGAGCCTTCATTCTTGGTATGCAAGCTATTTTTTTATAATGAATACATTTAATTTTTATTTATTTATTCTTTAACTAACATTATTTTTTTAATTTTCTAAAAAATACATTTTATGTGTCATGTGAGAACACATATAACAAACTATACCATTAAAACATAATAATCCTAAAAAAACACTGAATAAATATTTCAAATGAGTATTTCTCATTATCAAAGAGTCATATGAATCCAAAAGTATAATCCACCTGAAGACTAGAACCCATGTCACATATCCTTTCAACATTAGAAGAGCATACCATCATTTAAGAACTTTCTCACTAGAAACAGAATTCAGCCACAACCTTAACCAACATACAAGCCCAACCCATTATAAAATACAAACACCTTCCAAAAAAATAAAAACTAGTTATACCAAAAAACACAACAACAATGTCCAAACCAATGAATTTTCCAACAATTTTGTACCATCATCACCGAGAACTGACACCATTCACTAGAACCATGTAATTTAAATGGACCATCCCCAAAAATTAATAAAAATTTTGATTTCCCCACTAAATCCAAAATAAAAAAACATTGACATAACAATCAACATCGTAGAGCTGAAAAAAACAATAGAAACCACTAGAGTGAAGAATACCTCTCTATTCAGTGATGAATGTTGTTCTAATACACCTCCAAGATGAAAATAATGGAAAAATATACCACTCAAAAGTATACATCATTTATCAATACATAACCTCTATATCTAACAACATATATCAAGTACTAAAAAACAGGAAATAATGAAACTAAGGTAATAATTCAATAGAAATCATATACGATGAAATATTAGATAGTGAAAAATCATTGAACAGTCCCACAAACTCCATCCTAGGTCTAACTAAACACCAAGGAGAAATACCAATATAAGGATAAGTGTAGATGCTAAAAAATTAGATATTATTAGTTATTTGGTAGATAAACAACTATAAGGAAACCACAATTCAATGACTGATGAGATTGCAAAAGTATAGATGTAGAAGAAGGATTCAACGCATCTTCATTCACATCTCAAACTACCTTGAAAATCACTATTCAATAGCATGTATAGGGAAAAATAATTATGGTATAGCATAATAGGGATGAAAGAGAAGGTACCTCACATTTATATTCCAATAACATGGAAACAACTCTTGGAGGGACACACGGAAAATCCAAATGAATAAAAAGGAAAACCACCACAAGACAACCAAAACAAAATAAAATAACATGGAAAAAAAGAACAAAACACATGGTAACAAAAAAATATAATATTAAATACTAAAGAAAAGTTCCATATAACTATTGGTGAGTTTCCAGAGGAAACCGTGATGAAATAGTTGGGGTTGAGAGAGGGTTCCAATCAGAAAAATTAAATTTAAACTTATAAATATATTATTGGTGAGGTTTTTCTAGAAATAAGAATTATAATATTATCTATTCCATTAAGTATATAATAAATTATATTTTTCTCATTAATTTATAATTATTTTTAAAATTTATCAAGTGAAATCATATAATCATTTTTAACTTAAACGCATTCCTATAATTTCTATTTAATTTTAACTAACATGTACATAGAATATGTTTGTGTGTGAATTTAAAATATATTATTTACCAAACTAATGTATTTTCATATATTTTTAAAATATATATATTCCATATCTTTATTTTATCAACATTGTTTCCATGTAACAATTTTTAAATTCATTTTTCATCAACATTAACTCAAATTTTATCTAAATATATCCCCTGGGACTAACTGATATAGAGTTTTGGATAAATTAACTATTTAGATTACTATGACCTTCTTGATTCATTGTTACTCACAATAGATACTGTCCTTTTTCATATTTTCGTAAGTATTTCCTAGGGAGAAGCATAAAAACTTCATCACTATGTGTTTTCCTTAGTATATACATTTATTTCCTCACTCATGATGACTATGAAAGGTGAGGGTTTCCTTGGTTATTTTTAAGTTTGGAAGGACAAGCCATTATCCTATCTAATGAAAGGAAATTCTCAGGAGGACCTAGAATACAAAAGATATTCCAATGAGGATCATTTTACTGAATACCTTTCAAAGACTAAGAAAAATTATGGATGTGATAAATAATATCATCTATAAATAATTCAAATGCTTCTCATTCTCCTCATTTATTTTGGAGTAGATAATAATATCATCTATAAATACTACATAAATTTTTTATGATAATCCCGAAATATTCTATAATGTAATTTCATGATGATAGATAGAGAATTTTTGATACTAAATGGAATAATAATCAACTAATAGTGCTCTTACATCATATAAAAGGTAGTCTTAGGGATATCATCTATCATTGACTTTACTTAGAAATATACCATTAGAAATTCTACCATAGATTATTAATAAGAACCCCGTATAAGAAAGAACATTTCATCAATCAATAGTAGAGGATACTTTTTATTAACATAATTTTGTTAAGATCATGACAATCAATGAAAAGGTGCATTGAACCATCATTATTATTGAAGAAATGGGCATTCACTCCCCATGGTAAAGAACTTGGGTGTATAAAAAAATTATCCAAAATCTCAAAAAGTTTCTTATTCATATCTTCATTTTCAATAGTATCCATTATATATAGAGTATTCAATTTGTTTCAAATCATTGTGTGTATGTTTTCTTAAGAGCCTAACCTCTCATTTTGGAGGAAAATCAGCAAATTATCTAGGTAACACGTCAAAATAATCCTTTATAATGGGTATTTCATCAAGGATGATTTATTAAGTAGACTCAATCACATGATCTATATACTAATTATCAAAATGTAATAATTCACAGGCAGGAGATAGTTATTACAAATGAGAACTATCCTCCTCTGTACACTTTTATATAATCATAGAGTGATTTGAAATATAGATGGTGATATCTTTCTCTCAACAATTTATCTTCACTCTATACCAAGGAATAAAATCCTTAAAACAATTTGTGCTCAATTTCACGAAAGAGATATTCAAAAGGTTTTTGGAATGTTAATCCCAGAAATATCGAAAATGGAGAATTTACATAGTTGGGATAAAATTATTTCCCCATTTTCATTTTTTAGCGATAGGTGATTTTTTAGGTTTTGAGGATGAATCTGAATCGTTCTGCTAAACATGAATGATATGAAAGAATTCATAGAACCATGGATGATAAGATTTCCATTCCCATTTTGATTCTACTTGGAATCAATTATATCACCCAGAATAGACACAGGTATGATAATTTTAAAACAATTAAATGCATTAAATAGAAACTATGAACATTAAAGGGATAACTCAAAAATTGAATATATTCATTAGCCTATGAATTTATTGGTTTACATCTATTATTTCAATGATCTAATTTATAACATTAAATTTTTTTTCCTTTTTTGTTCCATTAATAATTATTTGTAATAAGTGTGACAATTTACCAAATCATATCTCATAGGAGTGTAAAACTAGTTGTGCAATAATATTTCTTTATTGTGCACTAGGTAAAAATCATGTTCATAACCAATGCACTATTTTTGATATTAATACCCCCATAAACAACTATTCCAAAGCCACATTCACATTGTAAAATTAATGGTCAAATATACCTAAAAAATCTATCAAAACACACTAAATATCTCCCAGGATACTTTAATCACAAAAAACATCAAAATAGTATTAATCCTTTTAAACAAAAGATCATATTTAAATCTACCTCTACATCAAAACTATTCAATACTTATATGTACACAATTTAATCATCCAATATTATTTATAATCCATTGAAAAATATTTTTCATGTTTTTCCTTAATAAAATATTCTTATAATCAAAAATATATATCATGTCATCATATTCAATAATATAAAAACATATTCTCTGATATAATCCTCACGTTTTATATCTCATTTAGTTTCCTCATCTTCCACAATAATTCCATTACGCATTTTTAATCATTAATTAGTATTTTATTTTTGATCTTTCTCTTTATAATTCCACATAGGCCATAAATTTTTATAATACTCATACATCCCAAATTTAAAACATTCAATTGATTCTTTAGGGATAAATTTATTTCCCTTCATTGTGTCAATTAGACAATATCTTTTTCTATAGAAAATTATTGTTTTATTCACTCTATTACCATATAAAAATTATATAACCATTATTTTATGACTATTTACAGTGTTCTTATTCCCATATTATTGAAAAATTAGTCATTTAATAGTTTTATCTTTAGGATATCTATCACCTGAATATCCATAGATATTCATTTCTCTCTTATTTTATATGTCAGGAAAATCACCTGGGTTCATGTTGTTAATTATAACTCATGATAGCTGGATGTGAATGAAAAAAATATTTTTTTTCAATATCTCCCATTAATTTTAGTTTCCCATTCATAAAACCCCCACATTTTTCTTCATAGTCAATGTTAATTTGTCTTCTACTAGATCTATTAATTTATAAAAACAAACAAAGACTATGAGATTATATCAATAAAATCATGATAAACCATATTATAAGAAGTATAAATATTAATATATACTTAACCATGTTATCATTAAAACTATAGGTTTATAAAAAATATCTATAATTCTACCTAAACATAAATAACATTTCATTTATAGATGAATTGTAAATTATTGTCAAATAAAACCCTACCCTCTAAAGTTATCTAAATTATCTCTGATACCAACTATAATTACAAGGAATTTATTATTATATAATCATGTTTTTTATGTCAATAATTAATTCCGTTGCATATGATTATATATTCATTTTTATATTTTTAGAGAATTGGGTCATAAATCATACATAATAAAACTATATTTTATAAAGTGGTCACTTCTGAACAATGTCAATTTTCAAAACAAAAAAACATTTAAAATAAACTTGTTTAATTATCATGAAATATATTTAAAAATTCTATTTTAACCACATCCTTATCACTAATAATCCTTAAAAATATGTGAAAACATATTATAATGTGTAATGTGGACAAAAATATAAACATGGGACCAAAAAAATAAGTAATCTATTAATCCATGAATAATTATAAAAATCAACCATTTTTAAAACATAATTTGGGTTCCAGCTAGATCTTTTTGTACGAATGAAATAAAATTCTATACCCTAAAATTTTCATTAAAAAAACAATATAAATTCTAAATTCTAAATAAAACTCATAAGGGATTCTCGTAAAAAATAAAAAAAATAATTAAATCTTATTCAAAAAGTTATACTTTTCACCCTTATTTAGTTTTAAATACCTTTCTTTAAATTTTAGATCATTATATTAAGATGATAAATAATTCAATTTTTATAAAACCCAATAAAAACAAGGATTTATCATTTAGGTAAATTTTGACATCATTTTCCTTGTCACTCTTAGAAATGAAATTACCAATACAGTCAATCTTCATACTCAATGATTAGAGGGATATCACAGACCCACTCTTCTTGGTTTATAATGGAATGAACCATCCCTAGTTTATAATATAACCATTCATCATTAGTTTATAATGGAACTACACATCAGTATATCATTTCATAAAAACTATAATATAGTTATATATTACTATAAATTGAAGTTAAACCTATAGAGTTATACCAAAATTTTAGAAAACCATTGGTATATGTACCATATACCACTGATTTAGACAAAAAAGTAGGTATAGGTACCTTATTTATATCCTATAATAGTTGTTTTTTCAAAACCCCATGTATAGATACCATAGTGTGACCATATTCTAACAGTGTTGCCAACATATTTGGTATAGGTACTTTAGTAAGACCCTATACTAATAGTTTTTTCAAAACCATTAGAATATGTATAATTAAGATGCCCTATACCAATGGTTTTGTCCAAACTGTTGGAATAAGTACCCTAGATTCACACTATGTGAAAGGTTTTTCCCAGACTGTTTATATTATCCCAACCAATACAAATTTTAAACAAAACATTTGGTATAGGTACACAAATTAATTTTAAATTAGTTTTAAAAATAATATTAAATACCTAAATATTGAAAATAATTTTTAATATTCATATATATTTTTATCATTTAATTATTAAGGAACTCATTGTATCACAATGGTTAGTTTGTTAAAATATATATTAGAGGCAATGAGATCAAAACCATCCGAACATTTTTTTACATTACCTATTCCAATTTTTTTTATAACCATTGGTATATGTATTTCATATATCCTACAAAAATGGTATAGGAACAATTGGTATAGATATATACCAATGGAGAATCAACCAATGTTTCATTAAACCATTAGTAAAGGCGTTATTTTTTACATAGTTAAAGCACATAAAATCTTAAAATTTCTAATATTTCACTCAAAAAAATATTCTTTACACCCATAAGAAATAATTTCCATATTTTGAAATATCCATTCTATTATAAAATCTTTTTTAAACTAACTAGAACATTGGGAAGAATTTTTTTTAATAAAACCTGAAATGTTACAATGGAATAAAAATATAAAATAACAATTAGGATTATTCTAAAATTTATAATCATCGTATATATTAAACTACAAAATTCCTTTTATATCTGCTAATGTCAAAATATTTATTATAAATTATATAAAAAGATTCATTTTGATAATCATTGAAATAATGTAAAAAAGTGACATAAAAGAATATTTATAATTCATTCATTCCAATGTAAATACAATCTTAAAATAATTTTATACATATGGACATAAAAGAAAAGGATTTTCAAGTGAAACATATAAAGATGATTTTTTAAAAGAAAGTTATATTCCTCGAGTACAGCTTCTCTTATACGTTCTTCACCATAATAAATAATAAGATTTTGATAATTATTTACATTCTTAATAACCTTTTTCATGTATATTATTACTTTTACATTTCTTTACATTATTATATTCAATTACCTAATCATTTCAGTTCAAGTTAAAAAATTTGATGACATTGGCCTCATAGTACTAAAATTAATTTGGTAGGTTTACTATGGTCAATGATGACTTTATTAAATCATATAGAAATTATTTATGAAATAATTAAAAGTTTTATACATCAATTTTATTTTTAATACCAATAATGAATGATGGTAATAAATAAATATCTACATTACAATCATGGAGATGGCATGAGGTTAGTGCACAAGTGTAATGTTTCCATTTTTCAATGATCATGATCAAAAGAAGGTATGTATTATCTTATCCATCCATAATTTCCATTATATAATAAATCACATAATATTTCTTTAAATATACTTATAAATATCAGCCATGTGATGTGGTGATGAGAAATTAATCACATCTCTTTATGGATAAGGTAGTCCCCTAGTAGGCATAAATGAAAATATCATTTTTTAGTGAATCGAATGGTATGACATTAAATAATGTAATATTTCATAAAATGATATATATTTGATGAATATAATATATATATACATTAAATCTGCCATTAAAAACTTATTTAATATTTAATGACGGAAAACAAATCATATTATTTTTTGAGGCAGTAGTCCAATGTACACATGGATGATGGATCTGATTCTCATTTGATGGAAGACCGGATGTGTATAGGTTATTCTATTAAAATAAAAACATATCATTATAATTAAGATATATTTTTTATTATGTAATCATTTTTCATGAACTTATGGAGGAGGTAGGGGAATAAATAGAAATAAAATTATTGAGGAAGAACTATAACTCTTCTTCACACAACGACTTATGGTTTAGAAAAAAAACATTCATATAATGGTTTTACAATTAAAAAATAAATCTAGGACATATTTAAGGATATAAGAAAGTTGTTTGGTTAGGTATTTGGTAAAATATTTCTTTTCAGAGTGAATAAAAGTGGAGTATATGTGCCCTTTTATTTGAGAGGGGATTACCATTCTTAGAATTTCTTAAAGTATTAATTTAATATAAATTAATTTTTATTTAAAATTGGATCCAAAATTTACAATACTATAATATAAGATGACATTAAGTATAAATCCTATTATTCAAAAAATGGTAAATTTTAGATTATTTTTTCTCTATTGTCATTTTGTATTGACTAATGACACACATGTTTTATAATTACCATATTAGTAATGATTTTATAAATACAGATAATTTCAATTATCACATTATACATTTAATTTGACATTAAAAACAAAAATAAAAATGGATTTAGAAGATAAAACTTCTACAACCCCTGTAATTACCTGACCCCAGTTACCCAAAGTCGGTGCATTATTTTAAAACATTGGCATGATCATAAGGAATCATGTCCCGAAGGAACGATCGGTTTAGCAGTCTTGGAAAATAGATTATATAAATTAATTTTACATTACACTTCATAACATACAAAAAACATAAATAATCCTTCACGAATGCCATTATACCCATGGCTTAACCCTGAATATCAATCACAATACACTTCTTGGAATCCTGGGAAAAATAAAACATAGAAAGGGGTGAGCTCAGATTCTCAGTAAGGATAACAATACAGCAGAAACATTAAAAAATAAGCATAAAAATTTGCGAAAATGTATAAATAAAACAAAAGACTTTTAAACTTGACCTTCAACATAATATGGAAAAAAATAAAATGAAGTAATGCTATTTACTTATTCACATGGATATTCTACTAGTTGAATAATCACATGCAATATCACTAACAAATTTTATAATGATGGAATTCATAATGCCAGACTATCATAACCACGTAGCCAAGGCCTCGTGATAAGACTACAAATAATATTTTGTCAAGGCCTTGTGGCAAGACACTAGTTTGTCTCATGAGACCTAACGATGCATCGAGGAGCCATAGCAGGCCCCACCTATCACTTACTATGTCCAATTCATTGCTTATATGAATAGGTTTAAACATAACATAAAAATTCATATTAAAACTAGCATACGAAATGTCAATACATTACCCATAAACCATGAATGGTATAAAAATAACACATCCACAGTCAAACAAATCATAAAACCTTCAAAAAAATATGTATGATTTGTATCATGATAAAACCACATCAAAACAAGTTTAAAATCCATTTAAGGTTTTTGACGTTGATGAAACTGATTTGTAAAACTCTTTTAGAGAAATACCCCTTCTTTCATGAAAACATTTAAAAGTCACAAAATTTGGAAAATAATTAATTTAAAGAAATTTTTGAATCAAAGTTTCCCATACCACTTTGAAACTTTTGAAAGGAATTAACATTTTAAATACATTCATGTCCATGTAAATAAATCCTTAGAAACAATTTTGATGACATAGACATTAATGATAAATATTTAGATGAATAAGAATTTAAAACATTTGAAATAATCTTTTAGTAAAAAGTACCTTAAAATAATCCCTTTGAAATCTCTTTTATAAAACATGAACATGGATAATAAATATGTCCCATTAGATACTTACACAAAACAACCTCAGATAATAATGAGATTGTGAAATTAACCCTTACGAATTTGGTAACTTACGAAACATACACCTCATCAAATAATTATCACAAAATTTATATGTAAATATAAATATATTAAAGTGTATTACACAAATAATACAATTATGGGCAGTACATACACCACACAAAAGGTAATAGTGGTAATATAGCATGAATCTCACGGGAATAAGGAGTGAGATGAACACCCTTTACCTTGTACCTTTCCTTCTAAGAGGGTAGGTTAAACTCTTATATAATGGTTAAATGATTTTTATTAAATTATACAAGAATAATATACATTAATATGATATCATATATGATCTTTTAACATTTATTTGTTAATAGTATCTTAGTATTATCATCATTTCGGGTGATAACTTACTCTTTTTTTATATGTTTTTTTACATAAGTCATGTTTCTTATGGATGGGTTGTATATTATTCATATCTAGAATGATATAAAGTCTTTAAAAATTAATTTTAATCATAAAATTAGAATAATAATTGAATGGATACGATGGGGAATGAATCTCATCGCGTTCGTGGAGACGGTAGTCCGAACGTACCCATGAATGCTACTTCCATTTCATTTTTCAATTTAAAAGGAATCAAAACCAAATGATACATAGGTATATTATTATTCCAGTATAATATAATATCTTATATTTGTTACTTAATTTCATTAATACCTTCCTTTATACATTCCAGGTATGGTATGAACAAGTCATATCACTTTGAGGGGGCAGAAGTCCGCACTTCCACAAATGAAATTATCGTATATATATATATATATACAACATGAAATGAATAATGGTATGCTATAAAATGGAATTACAGAAGATCATATATAAAATAAATATCATTAATATCATATTTAATTATAGTTCCATCATAATGGCCACCATGATATGTGGTAGGAGATAATTGAACAATCAACGTTTCGTGAGGCGTTTGGTTTCCATCCACAGATACATTATGTTCTTCACCCATTATATGGAGGTGTGTGTAAGTGTAGTTCAAATAATTCTCATAAAAATATCCTATTATATTTTTGATACTGGTTTATTTTTAAAATAAAAGAATAAAAATAGTTTTGGGGTTGGAGAAGTAAAATAAAAGAAAAGATGTTAAGAGAAATCGTTGCCTTTAATTTGAGTAACTCCCTTTGGTTTGAACCAAAAAAAGGACTCTTGAAGTACCTTCTGCCTAAGGTAAGGCTTCTAGGATGAGTAGAGGGATGTCGGGAGATTAATTGGGTATAGGTGGGATGACCCAAAAGCTTGAGAGGTGTAACGAATTGGGTAGTAGTGGTGTCCTTTTATAAGGGGAGGAGGGTCTCTTTATGAAAAAGTTAAAGTATTATTTTATAATAAAATCATATTCGGTTTCTAAAGACTCCAAAGTGGATTATTCAAAGTCTAAGGTGTGGATTTGTCAAAAATAACTTAACCAATAGGTTTTAAACAATTTTGGGTCACTTTATTAACCTTATCTTTTAGTTTTAACTCTTAGTTAATTTGATTTTCATTTACCATGCCTCTTTGTATTTTTATATTATATGGTTAATAAACATACTATAAACTTCCAATCGACCCCCAAGTGGCCCATTAATGATTCACATATCATGATATAAGTACTCTTTCTGATCCATAGATTTTTTTGGAATAGAATATCAATGAATAATATAATATTTGTTTTAAAAACTCTTTTATGTCAATTATGGCACTATTGGGTATTTTGTTTTTGATAAATTCATAACAGCATTATTACTTAAAAAAATTTAATATAACTAATCCTAATATTTAATATTAACCATGAAGGCTATTTTAATACATAAAAAGTCTCAAATTAAATTTATTTTGTTATTTATAATATCAATTATTTTAATCTTTTATTAATTCTGTAATTACTGCATCATCATTGTGTCGTAAATAAATTAAATTATTTAATTTCTAAAAATTATAAATAAAATTCGATTATGTCTAAAATCGTTTTATATTTTTAATTAATATTTATAGTAAAAAATTTTAAATATATAACACCATATAAAAAATAATTACTAAAAGGTTTTTGTTTATGTCAATTTTTCCCTTACATTAAATTAATTAATCTAAAATGTCATTATCATTCATAAGTGGATTCATGGGGTCCCAAAATCAACCCAAAGATGACCATGGTTTTCCATTACTCATCCAATAAGTTTAAGACATGTGTTATGTTAATTTGTAATTATTACAATATTATTTTTACCTTGAATTACCCTATTTACCTTTAACGGCAGTAAATAAAAGAAAAAAGTTACTATTCAAAAAAAACTATTTTTATCTTATTGAACAACATTTTAGTCCTTGATATTAACTTTTTATCTTGAATTTTCTGAATTCAACTCACAGAAGAGGTAAAATTATGTTTTATGGGAATTTTCAAATTCTCCAAGGAGGTGGGTAAAAGACGGTAAAAAGTTTAATAAAATTTTTATATATCTAAAATTATTATAAACTGAATCCAATGAATTAAAATGAAATTATATAAGTATTATGTATCTATTTTGTCATAAATTAATTTAAATAAAATAAATAATTATTTAAATAAAATATTAGTTTTAACCAAAAACTCAGTGTTTTTCACTATTTATCAAAAATTGATGTTTCTCTAAAAAGTCCCAAAAATTAGGCCTAAGATATATTTGATATTATGAATTCAAAAATTATTTCTATTTAACCAAATTCAAAACATATAAGTTTCATTAATTAACTTAAATTAATTCTCGTTGTCAAAACAAATAGCGTGTTTCTAAGAAATAATAGCTATCAAAAGATTGACACTTACCTATGTCCAGTTTAATTGTGAAATTATGTCCAATGACCAAATTTGTATTAAATGGTAAAAATACATTCTAAATATACTTTAAAACCACTCAAATTAATAATTTCTCACTATTAATTATTTTGATTAAAAAAGTGGTTTTTAATTAAGATTTTGTAATTTTCACTATTCATCAAAATATGAAAGTTTTCTGAAAAGTACCAAAATTTCACCTTAAGATAATTTCAATATTCCGAATCCAAAAATAAGTTCATTTTGAATGATAAAATGAATAAAATTTCCAAAAGAGGGTATTATTATTCTTAGTAGCCAGTATGATAGGTTGTGGTGTGTTAGAACTCAAAGTTGCGTATAACCCACGCTATTGTATTATTCAAAGAGAAGCATACCATGAAAGCTTGGGGTGTAAAATTTTCCCCTCCTTCAATAAATTGCATCCTATAAATTTATTCTTGGTATTGGTCACTTGGGGTTGACATTTCAAAATATCATAGTTGAAATCACACATCGAAAAATGGTTTAATGAGGCCTCTATTTAAAATAAAGAGTGGTAAGTTTGAAGGTTATCGAAAATAACTCATATTAGGGTTCCATGTAGGAAAACATGGATTTGGAAGAGAAATTTAACCATCAATATCTGATGGAGAGTGTTAGAGAACATGGCTCTGAAAATCCCAACAATCAGAAAGCCATAAATTCGTGATGATCTATGGTACCATCTAGGACAACATTTTTGTTCTAAGTTCCATTTCTTAATGTTGAGGAATTTATTAACAATATTGGATAAGATCATAATAAGATATACTTACATTATAATTATATTTTTATCCATTAAAAAATTTATACCACAAATTCATCTTTCACTACAAAACATAATACAACTCAAAAATACTCTATTTATCCTAATCGTATAGGGTCCCAAATATAATGAATTTATAATTCAAATATCAAACCTTTTAAAAAAATAAACTAAATTATACAATACAGGGACTTCATGTAGTCCAGTGGTAGGTGATAAATCGAAATTGCACTATTTTTGTGGGTTTGATTCTTCTAGCTTTGCCCGATGCGACAGGTTGTCACAAGGTCTACGTGTGGTCCTTTTTATAAATATCGAAAAATAACTTTAACAATAGTATCCAATATAATCGATTCCAACCATTATACTTATCCAAAACACTTCTGTAAACTCTCATTCCAAAATTTATATGAAAGTTAAACATAATGTTGATCTTTTTTACCCTGTAATGGCATGTGAATAACATCATGTATTCTTTTAAAACAATGAAACATCCTGAATTACCATAAAACCATATTGCTTACATTCATGCACCCTTATTTCTTATAGAATACTAGATATACTTTATCATCCAAAAATGTTGTAAACTCCAACAATGATGGAATATACAAATCTTTAATCAGTTTCAAGGCAGTCAAGAATATCCAATATAATTTAACCAAATCAACCATATCATATTCCAAAATCAGTACCTCAAAATTAGGACCAAATTAAGGTTTATATTTACTTCAACCATGTTATTTCCAAAAAGTTTGACTCACTGTAGATAGACTTAACTTAGTACCAAAAAATCTCAAATCCTCAATGAAATAGTATTGCAGTACAATTCTAATTTATTTCCAGTACATCATTGATACAACACTTCAATGAAATAATTCAAAAATAACACCATAATAACACTAGTCATTCCTCTTCATCTATGGTAGTATCATAACTTGATTATTATCCAATAGCATCATTTGCGGCATAGTTTGATGACGGGGACATTGGTTCACGTAGTGTCCAAACTTCTTACAGATGAAGCATTGTATATTTTAAACCTTTTTCATACCCTTTCAGTCACGTACATGGTGTCATTTTTCTCTACACTTATAACATACTCCCATTACCGTCAATAATTTTCCAAGGTGATTCATTCCACAGTTATCACATATGGGAAAATCCTTCTTTACCTTCTTCCCTTTATCTGTTTTTCTCTCTACCATCCTTTCCTTCTCTAGCTTCCCTTAAAATCCATAGGACTCCGAGAATTATTTACTTATCTTATCAACACATGATATTATTTCTTCATATAATGATAATACATGGGGGACTATTTCCCTTCTAATTTCTGGCTTAAGAACATGAAATATATGATCGTTCTTATTCTTTAGATCATGTGTATTATTGGAGTTCTCATTCCTTCTATTGGGATCTATTTCTAAACAATGGCATACACTAGATTAGTTTATGAAAAACAATACCTAATCCCAAACTTGTAAAACACTTAACATAAATTAAAAAAATTATGGATATAATCCATAATCATAAAAATGTCTTCTTTGAGGATGCATATACTCATAAACCCTTCATAATGGTTTGCAAAGAAAATGGGTGTTATCCTAAGAATATCTCATAGGAGTGTCGTAACCAAGAGTGCAGCAAGGCCCGTTGTTATGCACCAGTTCCCGTTCGAGTCTAGCTCAAAGCGATGTTTTTGGGTTTTACCCCAAGGTACATATGTGCCAAAGCCGCCTCTACCTGCTCATATCCAAACCGAGATGTATTTCTCAGAAAGCTCACAAAATCACAACAATACAAAAATTTTAAGAAGTTATTCCATACTAATCCTCAAATTCTATCTTAGGGCTATGTGCTCTAATCGTGGTTTATCTAAATCTAGCTTCCAAAGTAATTTCTAAACATCCTATGATACCAACTGTTACTCCCTGACCCTAGTTTCCCAGAGTCTGTGCATTATTTTAAAACATTGGCATGATCACAAGGAATCAAGTCCTGAAGGACCGATCAGTTTAGCAGTCTTGTAAAATAGATTACATACATGAATGTTATATTACACTTCATAACATACAAACCAACATAAATAATCCTTCACAAACCCCATTATTCGGATGGATTAACCCTACATATCAATCACGATACACTTCTTGGAATCCTAGGAAAAATAAAACATATAAAGGGGTGCGCTCAGATGCTCAGTACGGATAACAATACAGCGGAAACATTCATAAATAAAATTAAACATTTAAGGAAATGTATAAATAAAACCAAAGCCTTTTAAACTTGAACTTCAACATAATATGGAAAAAATAAAATGATGTAATTCTATTTACTTTTTCACATGGATATTCTACTAGTAGAATAATCACATCCAATATCACTAACCACTTTCCTAATGATGGAATGCATAATGCCAGACTCTCAAAACCACATAGACAAGGCCTCGTTCCAAGACAAAAAATAATATTTTTTCAAGGCCTTGTGCCAAGACACTAGTTTGTCTCGTGAGACCCACCGATGCATTAAGGAGCTATAGCGGGCTCCACCCGTCACTTACTAAGACAAATGCATTCCTCATATGAACAGGTTTAAACATAACGTAAAAATTCTTATTAAAACTAGCATATGATATGTCAATACTTTACCCATAAACCATGAATGGTATAAAAATAACACATCCATAGCCAAACAAATCAGAAAACCTTCAACACAATATGGAAGATTTGTATCTGGATAAATCAACATCAAATCAAGTTTAGAATCCATTAAAGGATTTTGACATTGATGAAAATTATTTGTAAAACTCTTTGAGAGAAATAACCCCTTTTATGAAAACATTTAAAAGTCAAACAATTGGGAAAAGAATTCATTTAAAGACATTTTTGGATCAAAGTGTCCCATACCACAATGAAACTTTTGAATGTAATTAACATTTTAAAAACATTCATGTCCATATAAATAAATCCGTAAAATCCATTTTGAAGACATGGAAATGAATGAGAAATATTTAGAAGATTAAATATTTAAAACATTAGAAATAATGTTTTAGTAATAATTACATCAAAATAATCCCTTTGAAAGATCTTTCATAAAACATTAACATGGATAATAAATATGTCCCAGTAGATACTTACGCAAAACAACCTTGGATAACAATGAGATTGTGAAATTAACCCTTACCAATTTGGTAACTTACGAAACATACATCCCATCAAAGAAGTATCATACAATTAATAAGTAAATACAGATATATTAAAGTGTATTACACAAGTAATAAAATTATGGGTAGTACATACACCACACAAAAGGTAATGGTGGAAATATGGCATGAATCTCACAGGAATAAGGAGTGAGATGAAAACCCCTTACCTTGTAATTTTCCTTTTTTGAGGGTTTGTTAACCTAGTGTATAATGGTTAAATGATTTTCATTAAATTATACAAGAATAATACATCAATATGATATCCTATATGATCTTTTAACATTTCTTTGTTAATAATATCTTAGTATTATTGTCGTTTTGGGTTTTAACTAACTCGTTGTATTTTATATGTTTTGTTACATAAGCAGTGTTTGTTATGGATAGGTTCTATCTTATTCATATCCAAAACGATATCAAGTCTTTAAACATTAATTTTAATCATAAAATGAGAATTATAATTGAATGGATACGATGGGGAATGAATCTCATTGTGTTCGTGGAAATGGTAGTATGTACGTCCGCACGAACGCTACTTCCATTTCATTTTTCATTTTAAAAGGAATCAAAACAAAATGATACATAGGTATATTATTATTCCAGTATAATATAATATGTTATATGTGTTACTTATGTTCATTAATACCATTCTTTATACGTTCCAGGTATGGTATGAACGAGTCATATTACTTTGAGGGGGCGGTAGTCCGTACTTCCTCAAATGAAATTATCGTATATATAGAAAACATGAAACGAATAATGGTATGCTATAAAATGGAATTACAGAATCTTATATATAAAATAAATATCATTAATATCATATTTAATTATAGTTCCATCATAATGGCCACTAGGAGAGGTGATATGAGATTATTGAACAATCATCATTTCGTGAGGCGTTTTGTTGCCATCCCCAGAAACATTATGTTCTTCACCCATAAGATGGATGTGTGTGTAAGTGTAGTTCGAATAATTCTCATAAAAATATCCTAGTATATTTTGGATACTGTTTTTGTTACAAAATAAAAGAATAATAAGAGTTTAGGGGTTATAGAAGTAAAATATTAGAAAATAGGCTAAGAGAAATCATTACCTTTAATTTGAGTAACTCCCTTTGGTTTTAGCCAAAAAGGACTCTTTAAGTGCCTTCTTCCTAAGGTAAGGCTTCTAAGAGGAGGAGAGAGATTTTAGGAGCTTAATTAAGCAGATATTGGATGACCCAAAAGTCTTGACATGTTTGAGGAATTGGTTAGATGTGGTGTCCTTTTATAAGGGGGGGCTCTTTAGGAAAAACATAATGTATTATTTTATAATAAAATCATATTCGGTTTCTAATGGCTCCAAAGTGGATTATTCAAAGTCTACGGTGGGGATATTTCGAAAAAAATTAACCAATAGGTTTTAGAAAATTTTGGGTCACTTTTAAAATTATCTTTTAGTTTTAACTCTTAGTTAATTTGTTTGACATTTACCATGCCTCTTTGTATTTTTATATTATATGGTTAATAAACATACTATAAACTTCCAATCGACCCCCAAGTGGTTCATTAATGATACAACTATCATGATATAACTCCTATTTCGAAACCTTAGATTTTTAGGAATAGAATATCAATTAATAATATAATATTTGTTTTAAAAACTCTTTTATGTCAATTTTGGCACTGTTGGGTATTTTGTTTTTGAAAAATTCATAACAACATTATTACTTCGAAAAAAATTCATATAACCAATCATAATATGTCATATTAACCTATAAAATTATTTTAATTCATAAAAAGTCTCAAATTACATTTATTTGGGTATTTATAATATCAATTATCTTAATCATTCATTAATTCGGTAATTATTGCATCATTATTGTGTCATAAATAAATTAAATTATTTAATGTCTAAAAATTATAAATAAAATATAATTATATAGTAAATATTTTTATATTTCTAATTAATATTTATAGTAAAAAAATATTACTTATATAACACCATATAAAAATTAATTACTAAAAGGTTTTTGTTTATGTCAATTTTGCCTTTACATTTAATTAATTAATCTAAAATGTCATTATCATTCATAAGTGGCTCCACGGGGTCCCAAAATCGACTCCAATATGTCCATGGATGTCCATTACTCATCCAATAAGGTTAAGACATGTGATAAGGTAATTTTTAATTATTAAAATATTATTTTTACCTTAAATTACCCTATTTACCTTTAACTGTGGTAAATAAAAGTAAAAAGTTACTATTCACCAAAAATTATTTTTATCTTATTGAACCACTTTTTACTCCTTGATTTTAACAGTGTCTATCAGATTTTCGAAATTCAACTCACATAAGCAGTAAAATTATGTTTTATGGGAATTTTCAAATTTTCCTAGGAGGTGGGTAAAAGACGGTGAGAAGTTCAATAAACATTTTATATATCTAAAATTATTATAAACTGAATCAAATGAATTAAAATGAACTTATATAAGTATTATGTATCTATTTTTACATAAATTAATTTAAATAATATAAATATTTATTTAAATAAAAAAATCGGTTTTAACAAATAACTCCGTGTTTTTCACTATTCATCAAAAATTGATGTTTCTCAAAAAAATACCAAAAATTCGGCATCAGATATATTTGATATTATGAATTCAAGAATTATGTCTATTTTAACAAATTCAAAACATATAAGTTGCATTAAAATATTTCAATTATTTCCCGTTCTCAAAACAAATAGCGTGTTTTTAAGAAATAATAACTATCAAAAGATTGACACTAACATATGTCCAGTTTAATTGTGAAATTATGTCCAATGAACAAAATTGTATTAAATCGTAAAACTATATACTAAATATACTTTAAAACCACTAAAATTCATAATTTATCACTATTAATTATTTCGATTAAAAAAGTTGTTTTTAATTAAAATTTAGTAATTTTCACTATTCATCATAAAATGAAAGTTATCTGAAAAGTACCAAAATTTCACCCTAAGCTAATTTTGATATTCCGAATCCAAAAATGAAGTTCATTTTGAATGATAAAATGTATAAAATTTCCAAAGGTGGGTATTAATATTCTTAATGGCTAGTATGATTGGTTGTGGTGTGTTAAAACTCGAAGTTGCGTATAACACACGCTATTGTATTATTCAAAGAGAAGCGTACCGTGAAAGCTTGGGGTGTAACAAACCCCAATAATTGTTTAATTATATATATATAATCATAGAACAATAATTCATTAAATTTATATTACTTTTAATATTTTTAAATTCATTTATTGTATTTTCCTTTTATTTAAATATATTTCTTGTCGACATTGCATAAGTATTTAAGGTAATTTTATAATTACAAAAAATTAAAATCAAATTTCCCTCATGAAAATAATATCATTATTCACAAAATAAAAATTCATATTTATCAAATATATTATCTTCTCTCTTTGTAGACACATAATAATTATTTAAATGAAATAGGGTTACGTTTTATCATTATCCTTACATAAAATATTCTATAGGACACATTATTAGGAATGTGTCTCCTAGACAAATAAATAATTAGAATAAGGTTATAAGTATCAAAAAAAATTCATCCAATATCATTGAAGATGAAAAATGGTGTTCTTAAAAAAAATTTAACCTACGTTAATAAGGTTTACCCATCTACCTTTTTCATAAATATTTTACTCTTTTTACTCTTCATTGTGACAAAAAAATTAATTTCAACTTATTAAATAATAAAAAATTTACTTATTAAAAATACGAAATCTATTTGGTGAAATTCTATCACTATAAGTGGTATAAAAATATCTTATAAATAACTTGAAAAACATGATGAAAAAACGGTTCCCGAGAAAAAAATTCGTTTTATGTCTAAAAGAAATATTATACCTTGATCATGTATAATGTTGAATATCAGGAAAATTATTTAAAAAACTTATGATTGAAGAAGAATTATATTGATTTAGGATCAATTTAAAAATATTATTAGATTTTTTCAATGATAATAAATGATGGTTTTACAAAATATGTATTTTTCACTATTCACTAAAAAATAAATCATTTTTATAAAAAATTAAAATTTTCAGTTTAAGTGAATTTTAAAATGATTATTTATAAAATATAAATTTTTCCATATATATTTTAAAAAATATCCATAAATTAATTATAATATATTCTAAAAAAATAAATAAATAACATTTTTACAAAACATGTATTTTTAGAAGAAAAAATGGCTTCATTAAAAAAATGAGGGCTTATTTCCCAAGAATTTATCTATTAAATGAAATTGAGTATCATATTAAAATATATTTAATAATGGATTTAATTTTTTTCATCCCAAAAAATTTAACAACTAATTTATAATGGTCATATTTAAATAATAATCCTTCATTTTTTTCTAGGATCGGTGTTCTGTGTCATATACACTATCAAACATACTTTTATTTTATTTTAATTTTAGGTTTTTTATATCCTTTCATAGTAATTTAAATAAATTCATAAAATAATATTAATTATAATAATTGTTCTTGAAATATATAAGAAAATCCTCTATAAATACTCTCATAAACTGATCAAATTAATCATTAAGGACTCATTTCATTATATACATTATGATGGTCGGGGAATTGGTCCACATGAATGTCTCAACTATAAACTCATAATGTAAAAACCTCATATGGATGGTTTTCATAGTTATCACATCTTTCTTAACCATTAATTTATTGTTCAAAAAATGATTTTCGGTCATGGAAAAGTTTTTAGCTCCACATAGTTGGTCAAACAAGTCATCAATATGGGGTATAGGTTGATTTTTCATGATAGTGATCTGGATAAGTTCTAGATAATAAATGAAAAATTGTATTAACCCATATTTATTATAAAAACATTTATTAATGAACCCCATGGGGAGGAACTGAGGAGTATGATTCCCTTACAAAGATTCTATTAGAGTTGCTTCATCAATTCTTACAACTCAATTGAGGCCAATCTATATGGAGTCATTGATATAGTTGTAACACTAGGTTTTAGTTATATTGAAAAAACATGTTCATAATTCAGAGGAAGACTAGGAAATACATTAGGAAAGAATTTTTGAAATATTAAAAAAATAGTTATATCCTTGAGGATGCATTTTTTCCCAACCATTGGAGATAAATATCTCATATGGATATGTTATAAGACCCATATAATTGAAGTAACCTCCATTGGATTTTCCTATTCATCGTAACATCAAAATATGATCATATGTTGATTTGGAATATAAATGATGATTTTCTTTGTCAAAAACATATATGGACTCTATATAGAGAGAGATAATTTAATTCCAAAATCACATAAAATTCAACTATATAGAGAATCCTGATATTTTTAGGAATCACATTCCCACCCACTTTTTTCTTAGAGGATCTATATACTTGAGATACATTCATCATTCCAGTTTGTTTTTTCACCATTAAATCAATGTCTAATAATTGGGGTGGGAATATGATACCCTTAGTAAATTATATAGATATAAAATAGTAGGTATATCCATAATAAAATTTGATATAAGTTTTTAAAAAGTAGACCATAAGTGTAACTTTCACCATATCACTCTCATAACCCACTTCGGAAGTCAAAATTAGATTGGATTTACCTTAATCTTTGTTTATAATATGTTGTTCAGATCAACCATCATTATTAACCTTTGTATTCATTAAATCATTAGTGTAATGTACATACTGCTTACATTTAAAGAATTGGAGTGTGGGTGATGAATTAGATAGTATCTTCCTTTCATCCATTATATCAATCTATATCATTATTTTCTTTTGGCATTAATGAGATTTATTTTCATCCCATTCAAATTTGAATAATATCTTGGTTCTTTTAAAAAAATCATTTTGTTTCTTCCCATAATTCTAGTATGGACGTGACTATAATTTCATTCTTTGAAGAGATTTATTTTAATTTTCATGAGACTAAATTTTTATTTTCATTTCCAAACAGTAGAAACGATGAGAAACTCCAATTTTCACTTATAACATGATATCACATCGAAGAATTTATTAATATCTTTTGAAATATCTTATAGTTAATTATTTTTGGAAGCTTGGCATTAATCCCCCCAGGAATCGTTCATTTTTTCATTCATTTGTGTAGAATAAACAAGAATCACATTGTCCTTGACTTGTAAAATTTTATTCATAGGTACCAATTATTTCATTATAATTATTCTTAATCAAAAGCACTTACTTATCAAATTTTTAATGTAGAATATTTGGGCAGTACTTACTAAAAATATTCTCTTAAAATCAACCCATTATATAGAGTTAAATTATTTCTATATCCTAATTTTTGTAATATAAGAAAGTTATTTATCTACTTTTCTTTCCACACAATAAACAATTATAAAAAATTACTCATGTTATAAGAACTTTTAAGAGGAAAATATTTACATACGGAAACTAATCCATCACCTTACCCATAGTGGATCATAAGAGACACCAAATAATGGCAGATGTTTCCTCTTGAAAGACACAGTTGTATTTTTTCCATCATTTTATCATTCTTAAGATCATCATGAATCATTGTATGAGAATTTTGTGTGAGCATAATGACCAAATTCAATATTCTCTATCCCATAACCATTTTTTTTATGAGAACAATCATTAAATTATCAATAGAATTTTTTATTAGCGTAATTATTTCTGCATCCATGAATTAATGACTACCAACAATTTTATTATAATCAATAATATATAATAATCAAAGTGAGAAATGAAATAATAATGAAAATAATTCACATTATATCCTAAATAAAGACACCTTATTTTCAACATAGGACACTTATGGTTCATCCTATATCACTTTATTTTCAAAATAGTTTATTATAATTTTTATCCCTATATTCCTTAAAATCTAATCCCCAAAAAAACTAAAACCTACAATAATTACAACTATAGTCACGCAAGCATAATACACTATTAATATAACTTTTCAATGAATATCCAATATATATCAAAAATAAAAATTCCTAATAACGATAAATATTTCAAGTACTTGGAGACTAGATACACAATCATATTATTTATGCATAGTCATAATTATCTCAAGAGTATTTATTTATATAAGACTCTATTTTATACATCTTACTTAGTATCCTCCTTCACAACCTTTTGAACATTTAAAACATAAGAAGGGGTGGGATGACATATCTAGTAAGGGTAACAATGAAAGATATCAGTTAATTTTCATATGTTTTATTATCATGATAATAACTGTATGAAAGTAGGTGATTATAAATTCTAAATAATATCAAAAAATTCATAAATCATAATCATGTATTATGGTATAAAAATTTAGTATGTCACCAATTTTAGGAATCATCCATGAAAATAATTATTCATGAGTCCAAAACATAGGAATATAAAAAATTTATAAGAGTGAGGAAATATCATATATATAGAGACCATATAATATGTCAAGGTTACCTAATTTTACAATTATATTAAATTTGATAAAGCATCACCAGTTTTCTCCCATATCTTAATGGATGAGGAATAGTTATTTATTTCCTACAGTAGATCGATCACATTAACTTGTTTCCCAAAGTTATATCAAGAGATATATGTTTCTTTTAAATGATTTTGAGGGATATATAATTTTAGTCTCACCCATAACATAATGACAAAAACACCTTTAGGTGGCAGAAGATCATAATACATTCAATATATCATGATATTATAACCCATGGAAAAGAAAAACATTTCATAAAAGTTTTATCATATCATCATTGTATAACTAATTGAAAATAGATGCACTCCATAAAGGTTTTATCATTACATCATTTACCAATGGGAAAGAATTAGGTTTCAAAGAATTATCCTTAAATCATTATTATTACAAGACATCCATAGACATAAAATGAATGGTATCATAATAGAATATCGACATAAAATCATAACAATTTTTAAATTATATTGGCCAGGATAAAAAAATACCTTTAAAAGACCATTAAAACCATTATTTGAAACATGAGAAAATATAAACTTTTGTTGATAACATTTTATCTAAAAATTCACAAAATATTGAGAAAATATTTTTCATAGAAAAATAACCAATGGAACATTTTAATGAATATTATTTTAACATAATATTTATTATGTAATGAAAATCAATTCATACCGTATAAGTTAAAAATAACATTTCTTCCCACTTTTGAGAAAAGTCAAAAATGAATTTCTATAAAAAAACAAAAGATTAATTTTTAAAATATTATTAAAAAATTTGATGATAGTGAAAATTTTCCCATTTAAAATATTTAAATAATAGGTAATAATATTCATAAAAATTTTAAAATATTTGAGACATGGAAGAAGAATGACACTGATTGAATAGGAAAAAAGGTAAAAAAAATTAACAACTTTTTTTCAATAAATATAAGTACCAAAGAAAAAAATGGTAATAATACCATTAAAATATTGGAATGGCTATATTTTAATGACATAAATGTTTTTCCATGGATAATATCCTCAAATTTTCATCAAGGAATATTTATCATAGACAATCCTGACAAGAAATGTGAGTTTAAAATAAACCCTTACCTTAAGTGTCATTATGCTTTAAACATGTTCAATACTAGTGTATAGTAAACATATATTTATTATAAATATATTTTATAACCTTCCACATACATAAATTACTATTTATCATTATATATAATTTTCAATTATCCTTTTATGACAATCCTTCCATAAAATGGGCATTTGGGTGAAAACATGTTTGTTTCCCAAAAATATTGTGGCTCAATGGTTCATATAATTTCACCATGATAATTTTTTAATAATATATATAATATTATTCATGAAATTATCATCATAGATTTCATCATATATACTTTTATAACAATTCATATAATGTAGTTATCATAAAAGAATTGTATCACTTTGTGGAGACTGTAGTCTATTCATATGCAAAAGTGGTGTGTCCACTCTTAAATGGATAGACAGAAAGAAATATATATTAAAATTGTCCATTGAAATTTTATTATTATATAGAAAATATCATATATTTCCATTAAATATGTCAATTTTAATAGTAATGTAAAACGTATTTGAAAAATGAATCTCATTTCTTCCTAGAGGTTGTGGTCCACATGTACACATGATCGACTTATCATTTTCCATCTTATGGGATGGTAAGAAGGAATATAATATCTTTTAATTATATAAGAATAAGTATTTCATAAATATAATTTACAGACATTAAATCATTCATAATAACCAAACCATTAAATTTGGTGATGGAAAATGAATTGTATAACTTGGTGGAGGTGGTATTCCACATATATGCACCAGATCCACATTTATTCCCAATTTTATGGAAAGGATTTTGAAAAGGTATGTAAAATAAACATAAAAACATATAATTATTTTGATTATACTTAATTAATTTTTTTATTATGGATAAAATATATCTATGGGAAGTAAAATAATAAATAAAAAAGAAATTACTCAGTTAAAAGTTACACCTATTTATTGAGAAAACTTTTTTTTCTTACACCATATCCCTTTAATAGATAGTCTTAAGATAACAAAATGGATGGTAGAACAATGGAGGGGATAGTGGGTGTCCTTCTACAAGTGAGGGAGAGGACACAATTGTAATTTTTCAATCGAGTCAAATATATTACTGTACTATTCAAAAAAAATACATGAAAAATGACTAATATTATAATATGGTTAGATATAGGGTCTTAATATTACAAAATAATAATAATTATAAAAAATAAGATCATTTTAACCCTTATTATTATATTTATAACCCTTTTCACCAATTTTATCTCTTACCGCGAAAACTAACATTTTTACAAAACAATTAATTCATAATTACCAAAAAAGAATCTCTCCTAATTAAAAAATTTCCACACACTGATTAAGAATATCTAATACTTTTTTCAAATTCAATTTCTATAAATTTTAGAGATTAAATTTGAAATAAACTCAAAAACTGTGATAAAAATAGTTTTCAAGGAAAATGCTTTTATATTTAAAAAAAATTATACTAAAATTAAGAATATTATCAATTAGAATGATATTAATTAGATTATGTTTTATGAATATAAACTAAAAAATCAAAAAAAAAAATTTTAAAACAAAAATAGACTTTGTAAAAACATTAATGTAAATGAAAATATTCTCTAAAATCAATATTTCTCCTTACTCACTGAGAAAATAATATTTTCAATAAAGCATCCCTAAAATAATCCCAAGTTAATATTGAAATGATGATTTTAAAAATAATACTAATTACCTCAAATAAAATTTTCAAAAAATTTACAAATTAAATATAATGCTCATAGAAAAAATTCATTAAAAACTATTTTTGAAGAAATACATATTTATCATGAAAACAATGTATGTATAGAAAACAATGTTCTTTTTTATTATTAATTAATAAATAAATATATATTATATAAAATATTTAAAATTATTTTTCTAAATTAAATAATTGATATTAATACAACAAATATAGAAACTATTTAATAATGGTTATATTTAAATAATAATAATTCTATAAAATAACATTGTTCAATTAAAATATGTGTTTTGTGCAAAGAAAGATAAGAATAAAATTAAATATAATTTAATAGAATATATTAAAAAAATATTAGGGTGTTAGAGATCTTAGTATTATGGGTATGGAGCTATAACTCTTGATATATATAGGGTGGCATGACATTGTATATCACCCTATGAATTATCTAGTGTGGGTGGTTTTGGGGTACGGACTCAAATCTTCATGGTGTGAATAGATGATGCACTTCGTGACTGACCTCCCAAGAGTGTGATCAATGTTTTAAGATAGGTGAATCCTCCAAAAAACAAAAAATTTATTACCCTTCTCCTTCATATATTAATTTTAGTGATTTATTTAGGATTTCATTTTTATTTAATCAGATAATGGTAGAATTGGCATATTTGGGGAGGGATTTCTTACATCCCAGCTAGATGGAATCCTTAGATGTCGTCCACATGATTCCAAATTATAATTCAATGAGTTGTGTCACTAACTCTTATTTTCTTATCATTTTTTCTAATATTAAATTTATTTGGTGAAGAACTAGGAATTTCAATATAGATATTTTTTTTGGGTTTTGTCTTTAGTGTGTTGCGAACCCTCTGCATGCATTTGGTCAAGGTTTTTTAAGAGAAATGGTACTATGTAATATTTTTTATGAATATACCTATTTAGTTTAATTTAAATAAGTAATTATAAATTGATATACTTTAATATTTTTTATGTTATGATATATGATCTTGAGAGTTGATACAGGATTGAACGATACTCGGTAAAGCAGGAGGAGGATGGTTGCTTCATTCTGAATGTAATTGATACCTTTAAATATAAGCTTATATTCTTGTTATATATGAGTTTAATGTTGCATAAATGTCTCATTGGTTCTTTTATAGTGGATGAGGTATGATAGTTTCCAAAATATTGAGATATAGTGTCAATCAACCTGCAATTATTAGGATGACTGCCTTTAGCATTTTATGTTTTTGGGATTACTTAGGGATAATGTCACCAATAGTGGGGGTATCATATGAGTTGATAAGATACCCTTGGGAAGTCTTAGGTCTTGATATGTGATGTGAGAAGCCTATTTTAGTTCCCCTATGGATGGTTATATGGGTACATAGGTCTTAGGACTAGTGACAATAGGTGAGAAGGTATTTATTCTCAAAACTAATTAATAACAACCTCAAAAGGGTGGTTAGGGATTAGTGACAACTATGAGTGGGAAAATTACTTCAGGACATGGAGGAATCTCATAAGATGGTAATTATTCAACGTTATTGGTTGATATATCTCACTTTTGGGATATAAAATGGGACCCATTTTGGATTGAGGGCTTTACTTTAGGGAAAATCATGAGGTTTCCGAGAGGGATTAGAGTGGTATTGCTTAAGAGGTCTCTAGGTCTTGAGAATATGAGTGATGAAGGAATACTAATTTATACTAATTTATAGAATCTTTGTATATATAATCCTTCAGATTGTGATTTTCTTGAGGGGTTAATGATATGAGTTGGTATGAGTGATCAGAGAAAATGATTGGTTTATAAGTCCCAGTTGATTCCCTGGTAGGAGAGTTGGACCGTGATGCATCTCTGTTCAAGTCCTTGGGTGAATAGACACATTAAATTAGCGAGGGAGTTGGTTGAAATGTTTTGGTACCTATGTTGTATCATGTGTTTGTTGGACCTCCCCCGACTATGGGGGATGGGTTGGTATTCTTGACGGACTCTCTACAGTCATTTGGAATAGTTCTGTGTACTTAGACATTCCCAATGACTATAGGGACGGTTGGTGTCATGATCATTCCCTAACAAGGGTATTAGGTACATGACCTTTCCATACGTGGCTTGGATCAATGGAATGATCATTCCCAACTCATTTGGGTGTTATAATATATGTGTATCATGAGTCTATGTGAATGAATTATGCGTCGCCATAGATAATATCGGGTAGAGGATCTCCCTAGGGAAAGGGTTGTGGGAAGACACTGGTCTGATAGACCTCCCATGACTATGAATGGATGGGTCTATGATTATGGATATATGGTCATTCCCAGTGTTTCTGGTTATAGGGTCAATGTATTGCACACCATCATACCCTAAGACATCATTTTTGGAAGAAGAATTAGTGTACTGGAATGATGAGATGTTTAAGTAGTGACTAGGTTAACACTTGGGGATCTGATGTGCAGGGAGTCATAGTGGCCTAGTTAGCGCATGATATCCAATTCTTTTTTGTGACATGTTTATTTTTCACTGGGTATACATGTATATGATGGAAGATAAATGGTAACATGGTGTGACATTATAAATATGTATTTCGAAAACACTATATGGGAACCATAGTGCACATGCAGTCCTTATGTTTTCTTTTAGGCCAGCTCATAGGATGGTCAGAGGTTCTGGCTAGTGTATCTCAAAAGTATTTGGAGAATGGGTGTGTGAGTCATGAAGATTTTTTTGTATCCCTTGATCGTGCATTTTATTTTTTTTATTTTTTATGGTATTGACCCAGTTGGTGATTTGTATATGTATAATAGTATTCTTCTACATGGAACAATTTTATGGAGAATTGTAGTTTATTTATTTGTATGTAATATTATGTGTGTGATAGAATATTGGTTATTTTCTATTAATTATATAACTTTGAATCGATGACATATTATCCTTACAATATTTATTAGGCCCCAAAAACTAGTCGGAAGCCTGTATAATATGAGGATTCATGCCTTAGTCTATATAACGACACCAGTTTAGGCATTGCTGAGTAGCCTTGGGGGGTGTTACAGTCACAATGAGAATATGGACGTCTTCAAAATTCATTTTGATATATATTGAATATTAATTTTAAGAATAATACACATGTTTAATAATTGAATAAAATAATAATTATTGGTTTATTTAAATTCCTTGAAATGGTTTTAGACTTATAGACATTTCTATATTTCATATAACAACATTCTCATAATAGTGAAATTACTCTTTCATTTTCTTTTTAATACTATTTCTTGGTTTGATTTCAATTTAGATTATATTTCATAAGATTTAAGGAATCTTAAGAACCTTATTGTATCTCAAAACAAATCTTGCGATATTGTTAAATAACTCTATGGTTTATCCTTGAATGAATCCTATGAATTGTAGACAGAGGTAGAGTTACTCTAATTTTTTTGAAATAAATATTTTAAACTATAAAATTAATCTAAAAAATAAAACCACTAATCTATATGAATAATATTAGTGTTATCAACTTTTTCATTATTCTGATTTCACAGTACATTAACTTTTACAAATTACCAAGTAATGATTTTTATGATTATATTACATTTAATTTATTTTCATATACACTAATTTCTTGAATAAATATAAAACATCTTAAAATACTTTGTTGTACAATTCCAATATAATAATATCATCTAAAAAACATCCAAAAAACTAAAAAACAAATCCTCAATAGATTCCACTAATTTTCACAAATAGTTGAAAAAATACCACCCATCAACAATTCCATTAGGTTCATCAATATTCCCCTTTGGATTTTCTGTAAGAATTTACAAATCTTTGTTAATATTAATGACTCACAATGATTCATCAAATCATATACATTCTAAAGGGTAAAATTTTAAAATATAACACAATCAAAAAAAGTAATTTTTTATGATAATTCTATCTCTCCATGATAAGAAATATTTGGAGAAGTGACTTAGATGATCTCCCCAATGAATTCATTAACATATTAAAATAATCTCATTATTATCTATAATAACCCTTACAATGGATTTTATAAAGGTAAATAAAATAGTCTCCCATGAGAGTTATCTTCTCATTCTTTACATTTGAAAATTGATTTGAAATCCCTTTAGGGGTTTTCGCCCACATCCACAAGTGATACAGTAAAGTTGAACATGAATTTTTTTCATTAACTCATCAAATCAATTCCTTGATATGACTTTTTAAAATAAATTATTAATCTAATAATTTATGGGTATGTATTGAACATTGATTTTACTATTTTCCACTTTAAATTTAAAGAAAAAATATTTTATATCAATATGTTTTGATTATGAATAATGGAAAATATTTTTTGATAGATCAATGGAAATTTGGTTATTGAAAGAAATAAATAATGGCTTTATAAATTCTACTTTCTAGTCGAACTATTTAATAATTTGATTTCATGAATGTATTTTCACTATATATTCATCTTCTAGTGTGATCAGACTCATTAAATTATAATTATTATTATACAAGCTCATGTAACTGTCACCTAAAAAAATAGTTCCACCTACTGTGGATTTCACTACATTGTAATCACCAACCTAATATACTTATATGAAACTTAAAACACTATTTTTGTAATTATTTCAATATAGCATACCCAAATGCAGTGTAACATTGATATATCTATGAACTATTTTTACTAGAAATATATGAGACTCTTTTGGTTGACATTGAACAATTGAAAAAAGATTCTTTAAATAAACTATGTCTATTTTGGATGATGTATGATAAATTATACATCAAATTTTTTATCTAACCTTTTTTTATTTACACTTCACTAGACTTCATCATTACTAAATCTGAATAAAACTAATATGGTTGTTGATAATAATTTCAAATAATTTATAAAATATTTATTCAATAATTATACACCACATTTTTTAGAAATAAAATATTGAGTTATCTTTTTAAATAAGACAGAATCATCAAATGTAAGTCATATAAAAAATTTGTGACCACACAAAATGATTCTTCATTTTTTTTAAACTTCTCACAAGCATAATTATTATCATATTTATAAATCATATCTTAAAATTTTCTTATAGAAAATATATTACTTATGGTAATCTCCTTCACAGATAAATTACTATAAAATTGTAATTTAAATTTTTTCAACTTCATTAGGAAATTATCCAATATCGAGTTCAAATATATAACGGGCTATTTTACATGTAAAAATATTTTTTTAACAAATATACCATTCTTTTATCACTATCAAGTATGAATCAATCGTGTTTCTTAATAAAAAATAGTTTTCTATGTTTTCATTCAAAATGATTGATTTCACATACATCTGATAAACCGTGAAGTAAATTTTTTCTCCAATAATAAGAAACATACTTATTGATTTATGCCTTTTAACCAGTAAAAAATTATCTTAAAAATATATCCCTAATACTTTTTAATATAATTATAAAACATTTATATCGTTATTTATTATAACTTATCTTTTTTAATTGAGCTTATATCTGAAAACACACAGGGTTTCTATAAATTTTTTACATTCAATATATGGACAAAGATTTACTGTGGAATATTTTTCTATCTAATAAATCTCTTCATCGATGTATTTATAAACATATTATTCCTTACTAACTTTGCAAATATATATGGATTAATCTTTGTAGTGAGTGTTTTTTTATTTTCCATTCTCAATATTCTTTTATTATGCACTAGAGAATCAGAAATTCCAATAATAATTTCTTCATTTTTAGGCATTTCTAATTTCTCATACTTTAATTTACCATCAGCAACAACTTACACATCATTAATAATTTTATTTGAGTCCACATAGAAACCATATGGTTCATCCCATTTTAATTTCACTCTAGTTGAATGAAATATGCATGTTGTATGATTCTAAATATTCAAGATTTGTATCAACTATTACCCTATATTTTGTTTGAATTTTTATAAATTCCATGTCATAACAATTCACAAAAATGTGAATTCATTTATACTAGCATCTATAACTTCTAAATTTTAAATATAGACAAAAAAATATCCCTTCTTAACCATTCCTTAAATTTTACTAGATTTGAATTTTTCATCTTCTTAAAACATAGATAACCAAAAGAAAATATTCATTAAATTATACATTTTAAACTATACCTTATATAGAAGCCTATTGAAATCTAGTATCAATAAAATTGTATTCTTTATATTCCTAGTTTTAATCACTACTACCCACTCAAATAATTTTAATAGTTTATTCTCATCTTGGATGGTTATCACTATTTTTAAAAAACATTATTTATTTATTCCTAAAAATCCTTTTTATGAGTATAAGGTAAACTGTATTTAATTTTAATATCATTCTTATTAATATAAGATTTAAAATTACTAAAAGTAAATTCTTGTATATTATTTATCCTTTACTTTTTTATGTTGACTAATAACTCTTTATCAGTCCACCTTTTGAAATTTTTTACCATTTATACAATATCTAACTATGATTCTTAAAATTAAAACCAGCAATTTCATAATGTACAAATCTCCACAAGAAGATTGTTTTCTTATAGGCCCAATATGTTAGAATGTTTTATCATACCTGGCCTAGTGGACTACATTTTTATTATTTTGTGAGTTTTATTCACAAGATTCCCCTACAAAAACGTTTCACAAAAAACAACTTTTTCATTTATGTTCTAAAATTTATTTCAAAAAATCATTATTTTATACTTCACAAAAACATTATTGGAAATGATTTCTAATTCATATATTACATAGTTTTTTTCATTATTTTAACTAAAATAACATGATTTTGAAGGATCCCCAGTTTTTAAAAATTACATCAAATTAATTCTCTCATGGTTGTTTTTCTTTTATATTTGGTTTTCGGTATGGAGTATGATTTATCCTTGAAAAATAATTAATTTCAATCATGACATATTATTATCACAATATGAATATTATTTTTAATCCCATTATTAAAAAGTATAAATTTTGATTTCAGTTTCTCGTAATCCATATCTATAACACCAAAACCTCTAATTCTCAAAAAACTATTATTACAATATGTAACTACCCATATATAATGAACTTATATGTTCTTTTTAATTTCAGTATCACCTATCATATAATAGGAATGAACACTTTTAAGAATTCATGGCTTACCTATCTTGTTATGTTTCCCTGAAACTTCTATAATCAAAGATTTTTCAACCTTATTTACTTTTTTAATTCCCTTACCACATAAACTATTGGAATTTTATTAAAAAAGTGTACTCATACACTAATAATAATATTGATCCAATAAGTCATATGTTTCACATATTTTTCCCATGAAATCAAATCATTTTTTATTAGATAGTTATGATGAACTCTACTCCACAAATTTTCTATTCCCTGATTTATTCCTTATATTTTCATAATATCTTAATTTTATTTTATATTTACCCCCCCCCCCTAGGCCCTGATTACTCTAATGGTGTGACACACTATAACATCATAAATATGATTTGTTCCCATAAATTCTATTATACCATTGTTAACACTCCTTTCCATAACAGAGTCTAATGAATGAAAAAGGGGAATGCCTTAAGCACAATGATAGTCTTCCTTTTAAGAACATAAAAAATTAACAAAGAAATGAACAAGGAACCTTTAAGTTGAGGTCGTGCAAGTTTCCTTCTGGCCGCACAAGTCACTTGCGCACCACATATGGGTTGCGCAAGTCACTTGTGTGCCCTATTCCTTTTTTTTAACCCAAGGTTCCCAGTGGCCTATAAATAGCCCCTGTGGGCCCCCATTTCAAGGAAGAATTTTCCAAAACTTAGATTCAAGTTCTGGTCACCCAAGTCTTTTTATAACATCTTTTGAGCACTTCTAAGGTAATTCATTCCCTTTAATGGAATCTCTAAAGAGGAAAAATAGGGCCTAATTATTAGAACTCATCAATACCTACACGCCTAAGTATCCATCCCTTAAGGGAGGTGAAGAAACTTGCACGCCGCCTTTCCCTCTCAAGGGAACTTGTGCACCACTCCTATGGAAGCCTCTAGGGATGATACTAAGGGATTGAGATAAAAGTCGCCCAAGTATTACCATATGGATTCTTTGTCGCCCACGGGGACTAATGTCGTGCAAGCTTACTTGCACGACCAGGACTTGCACTCTAGAAAAATACTAGCGCACCTCCGTCCTGGTCACCTCCTTTCTTCAAATTCACCTCTCCTCTTTAAGACATGGCCTTCAAAACCCTCTTCAAAGCCATTTATGTAATTTTTCCTTTGTTGGATTTTTTACCTGAGAGGAATTCATTTGGAACTCCTTCTTAGGAGTAAGTCCCAATCATAATTTGTTTTAATTGGGGATCCTTCTTAGGATTAAGCCCCAAGTAATATGTTTCCTTTAAACATTGTTCCTCGTTCTCTGGAGTATGTATCAATAATAATTTCATTTAACTTTGGGCCTCCTTCTCAAGATTAAGCCCCAAGTTATATGTTCCCTTTAATTGGGCATATTTATCAGGAATAAAACCCAATAAAAAGTCCCTCTTATTTTGGGCTTCCTTTTCAGGGGTAAGTGCTAAGTTAATATTTCAAATCTCCATAAAGCACAGATACGTTTATGGACCCTGCTCTGGGGCTTATTTCATGAACTAAGTCTTAATATTCATTTACTCAGGTCATCATACATACGTAAGCCCCACATCATTTCTTATGACATCATATTTCATGGCATAATTGTTAGATTAACTAATACCTCTTGTTTCTCACACCAAGCATTACTCACGTGGGCTTAGAGTGTAAAAGTAATTATGACATCTCTCTTTGGTCCATTAATCATGCATAAGCCTCATAATTATTCACCCAAACTACGTGGACTTTGATCTCTACCTTAAAAGTAGAGTACTTAGGAAGGATTTCTAATGTTCAATCCCATCTTTCATTAATTATTTTCCATAACAAATGATGTTAAACTATATACTTCCTATCAAACTATGTGGGTTGTAATTCCTTCTTTAATGAGGATATGTAGGTAACCCATCTGCAGGTACGATCCCAACTCTGAAATAATCCCTATCTTTCTGAAAAAAAAATAAACTTCAAGTTCCCGACCGAGTGGAATATTCTTAATCCTCATTAGTCCACAACTAATGAGCACCTAACCTTGAAAAGTATGTTCAAATGGATATAGAATCATTGGATGATTCTAGTTCTACGAATAAAACCATTAGAAACCTATTGGAAAGTTTTAATCTTAAACAAAATAGGTCATCTGCATTTCCATAAGAAACAAAAAAATGGTGAACCCGACGTGAATCCTTAACCGAGTTAAAATAATGATTTACTTATTTTTTTAGGCCCCTATTAAACTCAGTATGATGGCCAACAAAGCAGTCAATAACATGAGAGATCATCCAAAATATGTTTTATAGTGAGTCTTATCTTCATTATGCCTGCTATATCTAAGGAACTCTTTTCCAAGATCTCTCTGCAACAATGAATGGCATCTTTAAAGTTCACACCTGTGAATGCCTCGGATGCTACTCTTGATGGATCCTCGTCTACTCTGAGGATGTCATCAACTACTCAGCGTCTTTAACATTGGGTCTCAAATGCATTAGTGAAGGAATACCATCAACATGGTACCATCCTGACTCTGGAGGCGGCTCGACAAGCCCTCCATGTTAACAACTCACCCTGGTTGTCTGGAGAGCGATGACCAGTGATCAAGAAGAAAGCAGTGCTAACCACCGTCTCCAATAGTTTCGGGTCATTATCCCTAGAACGCAACAACCAGTCCATCCCATATTACAGGAAGGTGAATGAAGAGGTCACTCAAAGACTAAGTTAAAGATGACATGAGTCCTTCCTGAGGACTCCCATCAATAATCACCAGCAGACTTATGTGGTAGTGCACCCTCAACATGATGGGGGTATCACCTCTAGGGGTTCGGCTCAGGTCCCTCATACCTGAGCACGTAAGACGAACCATCATAGGCAAAATTCTTCCAACAGGGAGCAAGTTCTTACCTCTTCCCCCTCCGAAGTAGTCCATCAACAAAACTTGATGGCAAGCACCGAGCGGGCACACACACCTGTCCGTTATAATCTCGTTGTCCAGCAGAATCGTCTGGAAGAAACCCACCAATCCCACCAGGAAATTCTGATGAAGTACTATAGGAAAGAACATACACCTATTTATAATTCATCAGCCAGTCAGTAGGATCGTTTGACTATATCCAAAGAATCCCTCCAACCAAATATGGTGACCACTTGTAAGTAGGAACATACACCTATTTACAATCACCAATTCAATTAGCAGTCTCGTCTTCCAGTATTGAAGGAAGTTCATCAAACATATTTGATGAGGAATATCTAGATGGCACATACACCTACTGATGTTCATCAAGTATGCCAACAGTCTCATTTGGAAGCACCTCGAGAAGTCAGTCGGAATTACAATACGACAAATTTAGATCAGACTCAACTCTCTGCCCCTATGAATAAGTACTGTCAAAATCCGTTGATAGGAAAATGAGGACATGATCAGGCACATATACCTACTCCAGACACAGAATTCACGTATATTCCAGTTCCTACAGCTGAAGTCCCCAAGCACATTCTGACAGTGGTGAAAGAGCAGAAGAAAATTCATGCCCATATTCTGGATACCAGCCAGAATATTGTAAAAACTTCTACGACATCACTGGGAAAGAAAAATAAATCTATCCCTATAAGTGGAGTGAATCATCAACATGACACTCTGAAGCAGATACACACCTCTGTTCCTGTCTAGGAGGGTCATGGGGCTTACTCCCCCATGTCATAAAGATAATCTAGTCGGGCACATACACCAGATTAAAATAGAGATAATCAGCCTAACCTGACCATTTCTCCTGAGCAGGCACATAAACCTACCAATAATAACCACATTCATCAACAAGTGGTTTCCAAAGTGAGTAAAAAGGATTCCAAGAAAAGGAAACATCCATCAATGTTGAAAAATCAAGATCCAATCTGGAATAAGGCCTTGCTCAATGCTGGAGTTCTTGAAGCCCTTAGACAATTATTTGTTACATCTCAAGATTCTACTCTCTAACATACAAATTCCGTAAGTAATAACAATAATTCTGAAGGTCTTCATTAGACACTTACTCTTGAAGACTTGCTTCATGACAATTCAGTCAATCTCGATGTATCATCTTTATATGAGAACCGCGATAATCCTTTTCTTGAACAGAAGACCAAGGAGCAAGAAGTTTCATCTTTTGTTGTAACCCACCTTGGTGATCCTCGCCATGATGATGAATTTAGCTGCGAAAGTCCTCTCTATAGTAGTATTTTTCACTTCCTGGAGAATTATTTAATGGAAAATGCAGTAACGAGAAAGCCCTCTTATCTTGAGGCACTTGTAAATGTGAGGCTAGTCATGTATGATTCCCCACCATTTGCAGGTGAAATACTTTCTCAACCAGAAGAGATTCTGGGGTATAGGTAATTTTCTGAACCACCCCTGGGTCATTCATCTTTTAATTTGAAAAATGAATTCTCTACAAATATTTTTGAATCTGATGAAACAATAAAGAAGCACCAGCTTTGGTCCAATCAGGTAGAAGAATCCTCATCAAATGATAAATAGGAAGTGTTGAATATGTAAAAACAACTGGTGAAAGATGAAATTCCATTCATGTTTTGGCCTTTGGCTGACTCTCAGTATGATATTCCAGAAACATTGACAGAAGATTGTATTCATGATATTCGTCTCAACATATGTAAACCTCTTTGTCACTTAAAAGGGAAAATATTATATTATTAAGAATTTTAAAATCATGTCAAGATAATAGAAGGGTTGCAGCAACAAATTGACATGGCAACTCTCTCAGTTTCCCAACATCCAAAGGTTGGAAAGCAGTAGAGAGCCCTTCAGCCTTCATTCCTTGGCGCGTTAAAAAGGTTGTGGCAGTTAATTACCAATTCCCCATCTGGTATTCATATCACGGGATGGGGTGTTCATGGAGCAATGAATTATACTCTCATCTCCATCCAACAAAGGCTAGAAAAAGTGGTCTCATGCAATGTTATTGCCCTTGGCTGGCCACATCCAACTGGTTTTGTGTGTAATCAGATGATTTCTCAAGAACAGGCCTTAACTAGTTCTTCACAAAATCAGGCACATAAAGAATAAGTTGTCAAATAACTCTTGCATCAAGAAAATGAGAATATCGAATAGGCATCTCGTTTAGATCAGGCACATCATCAAGTGATAGAAGTGCCAAAAATAATCCAATGGTCATCTCAGCCATGTGATTTGAGTGGATTTAGGATGATGCATTCGGCCAATTTCCAGACTAAAGTCCACAAAATCGGGAGAGCTTTTAAGAAAGTTTTAGATATAGAAGCTCAAGAGCCATCTCAACTTGCTAGGTTGGGGACTCATTTAATCCAACACATAGGATCAACAGACAGGATTCGAGGAGTTGATCAAGAACAGCAGGAACAACCCCAGTCCACTGATCTGGGGACTTTTTCGAATTCTCATTCTCTTCCTCAGTAGAATTCAGTCTTCTCTCGATTAGGGAAGAAGCCACAAGAAGAACGTAGAGCCAAGTTATCAGAAGATATCCCCCAAATTATGGTTCCTCAAGAAGATCTTGAGGGAATGACCAAAGAAAATGCAATGTATTATAAAGGATATGGAAGAATATAGAATCGCAGAAGCACTGACAGAAGTGTTGCAATACGTTTTTTTAAGGTTGGGGCCGAATCCTCATTTTTTTATTTAAAGAAAATCAAAGACCTCTTTTAACTGGGTAGAGGGAGACCAATTACATAGCCCGAAGGCCTAGCGGGAAGGTAGCCCATTACATAGCCCGTAGGCCCGTATGTTTTGCCTATGGCCCATTCTGTGAATAGTAACCTGGCTGCTACAGTACCCGCCGCTGCTACAGTACCCTGTCGTCAATACAGTACCCGCTGATCAATAGTACCACCGCTTCTACAGAAGGGATGCTATATATTATGCATTGATAAATTTCATTAATGCCATTGTCACCAAACCCACAGAATATGAGGCTCACACAGGGGAATTAGATGAATAACTTCTGGTACAAGAGGTTGTATGTAATGAAACAAATGAAGAAGGTGTGCATATCTGAAATCAATGGCTTACCCAGAATCTAGGTATTTCTTAAAATAACCAACTTCCCCCTCTCCTAAAGGCGTCCAACAAGGGGAAAGGAAAAAATTTAGGTTACATTCCACCCAACCTCTGGAGATGGCCAATAACTCTCATTAGAGGAAAGGTTTACACAATAAGAGGAAGAAATTATGGAGTTAAGGAGGATAAATGATGAACTACATCAAGGTAGTCTTCCTCCTAAGAATGTGGGAGTTAATCACTCAAGGGGATTTGTTGAAACTACTGGGATGGATCCAGAATATCCCCCTTTACAAGTACACCCTCACAGGTCTAATCTTAGGGGTTGTACGCGACAACAACCAGCAATACTACCATCAGTGACTATACCGGTTGCCACACCTATCCAAACTCCAGTTCTTGCAGCTGCTCAGGTCCAAGATCAACTAGATGTTTCTCAAAAATTAATGACTACCATTGAGTCATTAAAATCTCATTTGTAAGCTATGAAAGGAAAGTGTGCACCAGTTTAACCGGAGAAGAGAGATTACCCTGAATGGGTGGATGCAATTCCTCCCCCATCAAATTTTGCAAGTACCACATTCCCAATTTTTAATGGTTCGGGAGATCCATAACAACACATAACACATTATTTTCTTGTTGTGATCCTATGATGGGAACTCCTCAACAACAAGAATAATTTAAGATCATGTGTTTTTTACAGTCATTACAAGGACCTACTTTTGTCTGGTATACAAGCTTGCAATCTGGGTCTATTACTAGGTTGGAGGATCTCCATTAAAAATTCCTTCATCAATTTAGCTCAACATTGCCAAAGAAGACAGTTTTTGATCTTAACAATTGTAATAAAAGTGAAAATGACAGAGTTTCAGATTTCATTGCTCGCTGGAAGGGATTAACATATTCCTTAAGTTTTGCACTCCCTCAAGAATAATTATTTCTAATCTGTGTCTCAAATCTGCGTGATGAATTACACACACCGTTGATCCCTGTGAAATACACAGGAGGGTTTCGGGACATTTACTTCAATCGCTCAGCAGATCGAATACTCTCTTAAAATTACTAAGTCCAAAACGTGTGTAATTACATCAGTTCTAGGAAGGAGAATAGGTAAATCAGAGACAACTATAGTTTCACTTAAACAAGCACCTGTACCTGCTACCACTTCAAAACCTTCATCATATCGAAGGGCTCCACCTCCTGAGCATCAACAAAAATGGCTGCCTCATCAAGATGATCAAAGAGATCAAACATGGAAATAGTTTGAAGATTTGAAGAACAAAGTATATTCTTTCTAGAATTAACAAGTTCCTGGCTACATCATCTTGGCTCTGGAAAACACTCCAGTTCAGTTTCCAAGGCCCAAAGAGCTGAACAAGGAAGGAGATGAAGACCTCCCTAACTATTGCACATTTGATCAAATTTTGGGGAATCCTTTTCAAGAGTGTTTTGTCTTCAATGACCTCCTAGAAAAGTTGGTTGACTCTGGAAAGGTAAAACCGAATGGTTCTTTAGCCTAGGTAGCACGTGTTACTGTTAGTGATCCAGAGAAATAAGGTAAGTGGCATGAACTAAAAAGAAAAAATGCGCAGAAATATGATGATTGGACGGTCAGAAAAACGATCAACCAAACTCATGCCATTTTTTTGAACACAATTGAATCAAACAATTGTGTCTTCTACTATGAATTCCATATAAAAACCCCCTTCATTAGAAGGAAAATATTCAAAGAAGCAGCGTAATTTGAAGAAAGAAGAGATGTCAGAAGAAGATGAGTTTGTGTCAAAGCCTAAATTTCCTTTGACTCTGGAAGATTTTATGCCATCAACTTCAAAACTACGGGCACCGCCCCACCAAACGGCACAGCCTGAACTAGCCAATCTGGCAGAATCTTCATCAGATGAAGAATTGATCTTTGGTTCTTTTTGCATGATTAATTTAACAGATCCTTATGCCAACGAAAGTTTCGATTATGATGAGCCTGAATTCCCTGAATCTAGTAGTGGAATTAGAGAAAGATACAGAGGTCTAGGATATAGGGGAAGAGGTGGAAATTCCATAATACACTATTTCAATCCTACACCTGCTAGAACTATATATGCGGTAGAAACTCGTGGAAAAGTCCTTCAGCGAGCTCAACAGGAAAACGGAAGTTATTCCACACTAGGTAGATTCAGTCCTGACAGAGTTATTTTGGATGATTATTTAGAGGTCACACCTTCTTCCTCTGAGCAAATACATAGACCTAGTTGGTCTAATCTACAAAAGATAGGATTATTCCCAACTCTGACCCCAATACGAGATACATCTACTTCCAAAGAATCAACTTCTAAGGCACCTGCAATACCACAGTTTCCTTTTTGGAAACGCCGACCTTTAGACCAAAAGTATGATGTATTGAAACATTTGGCCCATGTACCGGCCATGTTATCAATTCTGGATGCCTTGAATCTATCAAAAGATCTTCAGGAGGCGCTTATTGAGGCTTTGTCAAGTCCTCAGGAATATGAAACTGAAATTTCAGCGGCTGGGGTCTACCTTATAGAGAATGATCCTGTAGAATGTCATGCAGTGATATCTTTTACATATGAATATGAACATGATGTTGTACATGGAAATATTAGACCTTTGTATTTATCTGGAAAATTGAATGATCTAGACATCTGATGATCTTTCATTGATAATATCGCATGAGTCTATCTCATTCCTATTCGTACACTTTGTTGATTGGGCCTCACCGAATCTAATTTATCCTCTTATAATTTGATTTTTCAAGGATATGATAAGAATGAACAAGAACCTTTGGGTGAAATTACACTCAGAATTCAGTTTGGAGATCTTGTATGTAATTCAGATTTCATAGTTGTTCATCAGGACACAGCTTTCAACATTTTTCTTGGAAGACCTTGTCAACATCATCATGCAGTCGTACATTCGTCATCCCATCATTGTCTCAAATATTGTTTCAATGGTCAAATTGGGACATTGAATGGTGACAAAGCCACATTCAAAACATGTGAATCTCAATACATTGAGGTATAATTTTATCACTTGGAGGGAAAGGAAAAATCCACAGTGAAGAAGGTCACAAAAATTAATGCTCTATATGGTTTGGAAAATATTACAGTAAAACCATTCATACATGTGAGTAAATATTATGTGTTTCCAATCAGCCAAATTGATAAGATAAACCTAAATTCAAACACTCTTATGGAAACTTCCAAAATTTCAATTACGGCAATCAAGCCAGACAACATGGGAGAAATTGTTGATTTTTCAAGCAGCGATGAAATCTTAAATGGATATGTCTTCATTCCATCCACTGAAATCCAGAAATTCTATACTTCATCAACCATATCAAAAGAAGTTATAGCAATACCAAAGGAAAATAATGATGTCAATTCTCAATCCATCCTCTCCTCTCTATCACCCCAAGAATACCCTTCATCATAAATATGGTCAGAATGGCAGCCTCTTCTCCAAGATGTTCAAATTTTAACTTCTTCCCTAACCATAGATGTTTTGCTTCCTTATCTACTATGCAAGTAGAAATAGAAGAATTAACACATTTTGAAGAAGATGATGATGATCTCAAGGATGCTCCACCAGCATTAGAAGTGGGTATCTCTACCACTGTGGATGAACTCATTGAAATAAATCATGGTACAAAAGAAGATCCACTCCCCCCTTTAATTAGTGTGGCCAAGACTCTTGAAGAGGAAGAAATGTATACATCATTTTTAAAGAAAAATCGAGATGTATTTACTTTGAATTATATATAAATTCATGGTATTGATCTCGATGTTTCCACTCATAATTTGGGTTTTCTAAAAGAACATCGATGATTCAAGCAAGCCGCAAGAAGAACACACCAAACGTATGCCTCCAAAATTGAAGCTGAAGTTGATAAGATTATCAAAGCTAACTTCGTTAGAGAAGTTCATTATCCCAAATGGCTGGAGAATATTGTCCCTATGAAAAAGAAGAATTCAAAAATTAGAGTTTGCATTGACTTCAGAGATCTTAATTGGCATTGTCCCAAAGATGATTTTCTAGTTCTGATCACAGAACTCTTAATTGATGCAACAGCTCTCTATGAAGCTCTTTCCTTCATGGATGGTTATTCTGGGTACAATCAAATACAAATTCCCCTAGAGGATGAGGATTATATAGATTTCAGAGCTCCCTAAGGTGTGTTTTGTTATCAGGTAATTTCCTTTTGCTTGGAGAATGCAGGTGCAACGTATCAACGTGCCATGAACCATATCTTCATCCCTTTTTTGGGAAATTTGTTGAATGTTGTGTGGATAATTTGGTGGTTGAATCCAGACAACGTTCTGATCACTTTCACGATCTGAAAATCATATTCAACAAACTTTGAGAACACAATCTGAAGATAAACCCCTGGAAATGTGCTTTTGGGGTAACCTCAATAATGTTTCTCGGATTTTTTGTACGCCATCGTGGTATCGAAGTTGATCCTGAGAAGACAAAATCAATTCGTGGTATGTCACCTCCTTAAAATTTGAAGTAATTAAGAGGACTTTAATGACACTTGGCCTATATTTGGCGTTTCATTGCCAATTTGGCCGGAAAGTGTTTACCATTCACCAAATTAATGAAGAAGGGAGTCACCAACTAGGGGACTGAAGAATGTCAAGAAGCATTTGATATTCTCAAGATATATCTCTTGATTCCAGTAGTATTAATGCCACCCATTTAAGGAAGACCACGTATTCTCTATGTGATAGATTTAGAGTAATCATTGGGTGCCTTAATTTCCTAAAATAATGATCTTGGGAATAAAAATAGCTCTTACTATCTCAGTCGAACTATGATTGAAGAATAAACTCGATATTCAAGTATTGGAAAGCGCTACCTAGCATTAATATTTGCAGCTCATAAATTGAGACACTACCTGCAACATCATGAGGTCCAATTGGTATCTTGCAATAACCTGCTAAAATTTATCCTTAGTTGTCCAATGCTTCTAGGATGTTTAGTAAGGTGGGCAGTTATTTTGCAGTAGTTTAAAATCCAATACTTCTCTCAAAAGGCAATAAAATGACAAGATTTGGCTGATTTCCTTGCTGAACACCCATTAGTATAAGATACATCTTTAAATATTGAACTTCTGTATGAGGAAGCCTCATCTATTCAAGATAATCCTTAAACATGGGAAATGTACTTTGATGGTGCCTCCAGAAGTCCAACAGGGTAGAAAAAGGAAGATCCTAAATTCAACAAAGTTGGGTTAGGAATCATGTTTATTTCCCCAGAAAAGGCAGTGATACCCTATTCCTTCTTATTGTTAGAAGGTGGTACAAAACATGAAGCAGAATATCAAGCTCTCATAGCAGGCTTAGAATTAGCGCTTCAGGAACAGGTGAATCACTTGAAAGTAAAAGGTGATTCGGATTTGGTAATCAAACAAATCAATGGGGATTAGGCCATCAGAAAGTAAGAGTTAATCGATTTATGTGATTACATCAGAGAGTTAATGACAGAATTTCCTTCAGAAATGATATTTTATTATGTCATGCGGTCCCAAAATTCCCAAGCTATGGAACTGGATAATGTAGCCACAACATTGGAAGATCAAAACCGGGACGAAACAATCATCAGTATTTCCCACTATCGTGTAGTTTCACCTTTTCCTCAAATCGGAATAGAGGAAATCAATGAAATCAGTCCCATTTCTGAACCATATGGTCATACTACAATATGGATGACACCTCTCATGGAATACCTTCAATATGTAACACTCCCACTTGATAGATCCGAGAAAGAACAAGCCGAGAGACATGTGGTCAATTTTACTCTTTATGATAGCCCAGACCACCAAAAAATTCTCTAAAAGCGACGTTTTGATAGAATTCTCTTTAGATGTTTTGATGGTGAAGAGACAATGGCTATCATGAATGAAGTACAAGTAAGAGTTTGTGGTGCCCACCAGTCTGGACATAGACTATCTGATCAAATTCAAAATCTTGGATACTTCTGGTCTTCAATGATGCAAGATTGTGTTGATTTCACTAAGAAGATTAATTCTTTTCAAGTATGTGACAACTTCATTCATCAAACCCCAGAGTTTCTTCATACAGCTTAACACTCATGGCCATTTTCTATATGGGGAATGGATATAGTGGGACATTATCCTCCAGCAACATCCAAGCAGTTTAAGTATATTCTTACTGCTACTGACTTCTTTTCCAAATGGGAAGAGGCAATACCTATTAAAGAAGTTATTTCTAAAAGCACTGTTAGCTTCGTCTAGTCTAACATCATTACCAAATTTGGTGTCTCTCATACCATATTGACGGACAATGGCACCGACTTTTGTTCATCTGAGATGATAAAGTTGTATCAATAATAAAACATCAAATCTAACCATTCATCTCGGTAACATGCAGCGGCCAATGGCCAAATAGAGGCCTTCAATAAGACTCTTTCAAACATACTGAAAATGATGGTGGATAATGATAAGAAATCATGACCTGATAAACATTTTCATGCTTTATGGGCTTATCGGACCACCACCCACACTACTACATGATCAACTCCATATTCATTGGTATATAAAACGGAAGCAGGCTTGCCCATTAAGGTTCAATTACCTTCACTTAGAGTAGCCATTAGTGATCAGTCATCCACAGATTTGGAATCCCAAAAGTTATTTGATGAATTGGAATGATTAGATGAAAAAAGATTGCACACTCTGCATCACATGGAAGTCTATCAGAATCGAATAGCACGAGTTTTCAATAAAAAAGTTTGTCTTCATTCATTCATTCAAGGATAATTGGTATTGGTCTTCAAAACTCCAATGATGTCGGGAAAGATGCCTCCAAAGCTCTAGAAAAAGTGGGAAGTACCTTACTCTATACATAAGGTCTACTATAATAGAGCTTATTCTTTAATATCAATGGATGGATAACTCATTACAACTCCGACCAATGCTAGATTCCTAAATAAGTATATTGTGTAACACAAATACAATCATTATCCTAGATACATGACACTAAACTATGAAGCACTGGTCCATGCATATGACATTAAACTATTTTAGTCCTCACTGCAAGACTTTAAACTGCATGGTCCCATTGTCCTCATAGCAAGACATTAAACTGCATAGCCCCTCTATCATCCAACATGACGTTAAACTGTGTCCCATTTGTCGTCCAACATGACGTTAAACTGTTCGTCTAAGCTGCAAGACATTAAATTGTCAAGCACCCCATGTCTGTGACACATGACATTTAAACTATGAAACAGTCCCTTATATGTCCTACATGACATTAAACTATGCATCGTTAGGGTTGTTCTTAACTCTTGTTTCTTACACTGAGCATGACTCACGTGAGTTTAGAGTAAGCTTCAACCATAACACCCTCTCTGGGATGCTAACCAGGCATATGTCCAAACACTATCTTCGGGGTGTCCTGAAGTACAACTCGATCACCAATTCATTCTCAATCGAACTATGGGGACTTTGATCCTTGCCTTATAGGCTGGGTACGTAGGCAACCTCCTGAGGTTCAAGCCCAAAACCAATATCTTCACATCTGTTCACCTCCATCTCATATGATGTTGATCTGTGAAGCCCCCCCTCTGAAACCAATATATTCACATTTTTTAATCATCATCCTTTCTATATGACGTTAAACTATACAATCTTACATTTTCCTCATTGCGAGACATTAAATTTCATAGCAATACATCCTAGCTAAATGATGCTAAACTCTACAGCACTGGACCATGCATATGACTTTAACCTATCCACACTTTTTTCCTATATAAAAATAAACTACAACAGCCTCTGATACCCTCACCTGAGAGGGAATCATTATTAATATTGATCTCCAATCATGTTACATTACAAGGACTACGCGCATACATGAAAATGCCTGAACCATTAATCTTGGGTCCAACCATCATTACATTAAAGTCCCCTTTCATCACTCACATGTATGAACCAAATATGTACAGAGGGTATTTCAAGAACTACATATGGATTTATTACCATCATTATGGGATATGTAGGAATGTTCGTTCATCCCTTGAACCCATCCCCACGTCTTTGGGCCGAACCCCAATCTCTACTTGCAGTCCCTTGGCAGAAAATTCTCCCTACGAGCACATGAATGTGGTATGAAAACCCTGGTCTTTATTCACATAATGTTTATAACAAACACACAATGTGTGTCCCTCATTATGGTTCATGCTCTACAACCCTAAACTAAGATCTCCTACACTCACGTCTCACGTGATGTTAAACTGTATTTTTCAGAATTACGTATGGCTTGATTCTCATCCTAATGAGATATATAGTTTAGTCTGGCCTATCAATTCAGGACCTAGACACAACATGATTATGGTCAGCATTGGTCTATGTATCTCCTTCATGCATTGGAAAATACCCATTTCCATGTGTAATACTCCTAACCTTAAATACTTTCAGATCTCCACAACCCTTTTCTTGACATATGCTCACAAAATGTCTAACGCCTGGGAATTCTTTTGCCTGACCATGCAGCATGTTCCCTTAGGCGGCCTTGAATAAATGGTCTATATAAAGTAATTGTTAGCCAAAATATGCTATTATTTGACTATGAATCCAACACCCTTAGGTGGCTCTACATAATTCAAACCCCCTAACAGGTTTTCCAAATAGTGGTAACTTAATTCTTGTGGGGAAAACTTCTTTTATCCTTATTAGTCTTAATAGGGATATGTAGGGAACCACACAGAAACATTCATCCTTAATATATTTGTCCCATACTCTTTTTCATGATTTGAAAGTATTCAAGTCTATTGTTTATATTTGCATTCCCTGCGTTTGGGTCAGACCTTCGCAGGAGTGATATTAAAACAATTCTTTGACAAACATTATTGGGAATATCCTCTCAATATTCAATTACCTCTCTCTATACAGCAGACTCTATGCTTTTGGAAATTATTATCTCCATAAACTTTCACAGGATTTTAGCAATAGAAAAGTAAAATTTATGAGAGCTATTTTGCCTGACTATGCAGAACATGCCCCTAGGTGGCCTTGCATAAGTAGTCTACATAATGAACCTATCAGCCAAAGGAAGCTATTATTTGACTATTCTTCCAATGCCCTTAAGTGGCCCAACATAATTTAACCCCCTAACGGTTTTGTCAAATAGTGGTGACTTCACTCTTAGGAAATACTTTCTCTAATGTATTTTAGACCTTTTTTCATATAATTTCTCATATTCAAAATTTCTTAAGTCATATTTTACATGTTTCCCCACATACTTGAATATGGTAATATGTTTTCAAGAAAATTATCAAGGAATTGAGTCAATTTAAATCCTTTTGGTCAAATATATTCTAACTTAAACATTAGCCTTTTTATGTTTGACATGCATGACTTTAAACTGCCAACAAAAGACAGGGTACTCATTAAATTCAGAACTGGTAAAAGGAACTCTGAACAAAATTCGAGTCCCAACTCGCTAAATGTAGATATTGTATGATTTATGAAATGTTGAGTAAAAAAACATGCAAAGTTTGTGGGGTTGTTTATATAATCTTAGAAAAAATCAAACTATGTTTACTAGGTCCATTGGCTTAGGTAAAAAAATATATAATTAATTAGCAAGAGAATGCAGGTACAAATGATTTAGGATGAAGTGTTTTTTTCATTGATTCAAAATATTAGAAGAACATCCACATATTGGAGTATCTTATCTTTTTCAAGAATTAAAAGAGGCTTTCAATATAACTTTTCATTTGATTTATGTAATCCCAAGTTTCATCAGCATTCACTTGAAGTTCATTCACTCGACCATCTTTACTCTTTTTAGCTTGATGAAGTGCCTTCTTAGCATTTGTGATGGCATTCATACCATCTGTTTGGACTCCTTCCAATGAATTGTTAAGCTGTTCAATTTCCCCAGTAACAGCATCTAACTTCTGCTAATGATGCATCTACTGGACAACATTCTCTTTGATATTATGTTTCAGCTCCTTGAGCTTTGCAACATGATCAGCCTTAGCTCGGTACACCGCAGCCTCGAATTCGCCAATATTGGTCAGCAGCCTTGCTCTGATCAGATCGTGATGGCACTTTTTCTCTTTCTCCCTCCTTAATATGACTTGCTTCACCATGGTATGGATCTCCCTATATCCAAAAATGCCAAGTCCCAGCATGATGAACAGGGATGACAGTCACAAGATCTTTGAAGACATCTCTTCAAGAGGCACTTCAGATATCATTTTCTATATATTTTTTCATGCATTGTGATGTGATAATTTGAGAACCTTTTGCACCTATGGGTCTGATTCAGCATCGCTATCATAGGGGGGGTTATAGTCTGGGATTAATGAACTTAAGAAAGTTCCATGTTCTGCTCCTTACCCCCTGACCCTTGGTACTTCATCTTCTATACTCGTTGGGGCTGAGGCTGAGGATTCACCTCTGGGTTCTACCACTGAAATTGGCGGCCCTTCATAGTCAATTGAAAAATTTGGTTAGTTTCAAAGGATAAAAAAAGTTGATTAAATTTCTTACAAATTAAGTACAGTCACAAATGTTATCATCTTTTACCCAACGGTAGATCTGCAGCATGAGAAGGCTCTTCATCGTCTTTCCTAGCCTCAATAGGATTTTCAAGATGGGTTTCAGGAAGCCCTGTCGGGTTAAGTTCCACTTGAGATGGCATCTCTACAATGATAGGGTTGTCTCTACCCACTTCAGGAATCGGAAGATTAGAAACTTTCTCAAAAGGAACTGCATTTTTTAACCAATCATGGTCAGAGATGTAATAATAAAATTAACAGGACGAAGGATAACACTCACGTCCAAAATCATCTAAATCACGTGTTATTTTAACATGATCTAAAATTTCATCAAAAGATGCACCAAGTATCCTCATTTCGTCCAGTGATATCTCAGATTCCTGGTTAGTCTCACTAGTGAGAGATTTAGATGTGTATTCTTGGAGACCCTCCTCCTACGGCCTCCGACCCCGAACAGCTTCCTCCGAGAAAATTACGGAGTCAGTTGCAGTTGTCACCAACTGTTCTTGTGCAGGTGTTGAACCAAAAGCATCACAGAATGAAAGTCAGTTGGTTTCTTCATTCAACATTCTATGTAGTATTGTTAATTTATCAGAAGCAGGCTCTTATCTTCAGGCAATGGCAACAGGCGCAGTACTGGGAACAGAAGTTGGATCTTCTTCTCTTATCGTTTCTTTAAGAGTATCCAAGTCATCATGAATTTTCAACTTTTCACCACCACCCACCGTCATCCTCAGAGGAGGGTCAGTCCTCTCTCTCAAAGGGGAAATATAATATACCCCTGAAATCCGATGAAATATGATAAATCATTTCATGAGTTAGGATTCATGATTATATGAAGGACTTACCACTACTGATGAATCATTTAGATGTGGACTTCTTCCTTCGATGCCTTTGCGTCTTTGACTTTTTGGGTGTGTTGACATCATCACCTCCAAATATAGGTATTAGATAGAGAAAAGTCGTTTCTAAATCCTCGTCCATGGCTTTCTGGCCTAGAGATACCTCGCCCGACTAACGAGGAGATTCAGCGGCTATATGAGTGGTGCCACTAGGGCTATACTACAGTGAATGGATATCAGTAGTTCCTTTCTTAACCAGATACATGATGAAGAAAGTAATTTTCTTGAGTAACAAAGCTTTGACTGAAATCAAGTTACAAAGAAAATAAGGAAAGAAACTTACATCTTCAGGAGCCACGTAATCGGGCCACTCTTCATCTACTAAAGCACCAGTCCCCTCAATGGTGCCAGGATTCATCATTTCTTTCACCCTCTTGGTAATAGGAATTGAATCATCAGTAGAATATATGATCATTTCCAGCTCTCTGATGCAACCCCACACTTCATCGGGGTTATCCTCAAAGCATATATCAATAGAAGCCTAGATATTCCCCACTCAAGGGATTTGTAGCCCTTATTATAAGCCCATCCAGGAAATTTCAGCATCACAATATAGACTCTACAATGTTTGGATAGCCTCTGGTCATAAATATTTAGAATTTTCACTAGAAGGTTGTGAGGAGGTTCCTACAATTTGGGACTTCAACTTCTTCCCAGCTCCCGCAATCACAGATAAAGGATAAGAAAATGAAACTTGTTGCTCTATAAAAGAATTGCTACTAAATTGCCTCAATGACATAATTCACGAGGAGGTGATGAAGTAGGTCTCTTGTCTCTACAGGAGGATTAGATCTGGAAAGGGGCCGCTTTGACACTTGTCGTGCCTCATCATCCCCATCCCGGGAATCCCACGAATCAGCCACGAGTGAGGAACCGGTGAATCAGCTCCAGGTGAGGAAGAGTCACCTTCTAGATAAAGGGTTTATTTCTTGACAGTTCTCTTTTTTTTCAGCTGAGGAACATGATGATTATGTACCCCTTCAGGTTATGATCCTACCCAGTTCTCAGCATACCATGTAGTCAATTGAGTCGCCGCTTCAGCAACTGGTAGATCAAACACTGCCTTGGCCTTCTCCACAGTTGTTAGCAACCATAGTTGTCAGACAACCATTGGACGCTGCTCTGACCTGAAATGCACTGGAGGGAAAACAACAACCTGCTGTAGACACTTGAACTGGCATGCAAATATATATGTAGCATAGGCCTCACATATAATATCTCCATCAATTCTGGTGGCCAATGCACCATCTCTGCAAGCCAGCAAATACGACCTGAATTCCAGGCTAACTGTTCCATCATCAACAAATCGCCCAGTTGACAAATTTCCATAGGGAAATGAATCAAATTCATTGAACATGATCAGTCTTACCTTCAAATCATAGGAATTGATGGACAACTGATAAATTCTATAAAATGCCTGCACCGATGGCCTAAAAGAACATCCTGTAATTTTTACTCCACTCTGTAAAGTGTATGTCCTGAAGTGAGTGGTGATCCATCCCCACAACACTTGGAATGTTCCCAATATTCTCAAAGGATACTTACCCATATATACATGGAGGAAGCACCTATGAATCTTCTCCAACATTTTTGTGGAAAACCCAACCATTTTTCTCTCAGCCAACATAGCGGAAAAAATGAAGGTCCCTAGCCTGATGCCTTCCTTAGAATCCCTAACTAGAATAAGATAAACGCTGAGCCACAAGGCTAAGAAGCCCGCCAGACAGTTCTTCTCTGGGATTCTTTGATTCACTTCATACCCCCACTTTTCGAACTCTACCGCTTTCAGATTTGACCTGAATGTGCCAACATGACCCCTCTTCTATGCTCTGGGGCAGTTGGTAGAACGGGTACGGGTGGACCCCTTCTCCTTCTTCTTGATCAAAAACATATCCATCCACTCTTATGGATCAATATCCTTTCTATAATGAGTTTTGTTGGACTTTGAATTCTTGATCTTGTGGAAAATTTTTAATTACTCTTGAGCCTATGCTGGAGTCTTCTCTGAATCATTCCACATTGCTTCCGGAGGGATGAACTCGTTATACATGTCTCCCAGAATTGGATCCCCTGAGATCTTGTAGACATCCCACAAGTTGATGCCTACTTCTCCATAATTCAGTTGGAATGAATTGGTTTCTGGGCTCTAGCAGCTGATTAGCTCCAACACAAAATCATCATTCCTGTAGACATATGTCTGCCCAGCCCAGACGGCTTCATAAAGAGCAGCTCCCTTCAGATCATCGACAAAATCTCCCTAGGTTTGTCACACCCAATATTCTCACATCCATGTCGGCTTCACACCTCCTCTAGGATGGAAATTCAAACCCTTTTTCCATCCCCTAGACTGATCCATCTTAGAATTTCGGAAAATAGATGAATAGCAATGCGGCTGCAGCTCCGGCTTGTGAGGTTTCAGATCTGCAACACATGGGCTATGATGCATTATGAATTCCATCTCCACTATTACATATTTATCAAATGTTCCTACAACTAAAAAATTTGCTGAAGCGAAATTGGTGTAAGTATGAAACCAGGAATGATGAATATAGTTTTTTGCATCTGGAACGTTGACTCCTTGCAGATGACCATGGCCATATAAAGGTAAGTAAATACTCTATGGGAAATTGATATGATATTTCTTCAATTACGTGGCCATGTCTTGGAGAGTACTATAACATATATCATAACAGTCATGGCCAATGATGTTCATCATATCATCAATTCTCTTGCTATCTAACTCATCATCTGATCCAATTATTTTGGAAGCCATTGAATCTGCAAAAAGATCTAACATTTACCTTTTAAATAAGTCTATTTTTTATGAAATACTTGTAACGAAAACAAAAAAAATAATAATAAAATGGTCATGGAAATAAGGCATGCAAGTGTGGTCGCACATGTGTGGGTGTGCAAGTGTGGTCACTCAAGTGTGGCCACGCAAGTACTATCTCACAAGTCAAGATCTTTATAAAGAATCCCGACACAAGAAAAATCGGGCGACAAAAGTAGATGCAGACACTTGCACGAAAAGAGAATAAAAACACAGAAGGCAGGATGAGAAGTGAGAAGTAACACCCATATATATAGGTGATCCCGCAACCCTGCGTGCCGGAACCTGTGCGCCAGAACCTACGCACCTACCACTTGTGCACCTCCAAACCCTTGTTTCTCAATTTCCTCAAAGTCAAATCCTATTTTCTTTTTTGGATCCAACTCTGAGGGTGGAATTTTTTTGACTCCCCTTTTCATCATAGAGTTTAATGAATGGAAAAGCGGAATAATGTAAGCACAATGAGAGTCATCCTTTTATGAACATCAAAAATTGACAAAGGCATGAACAAGGAACCCTTTAAGAAGAGGTTGCACAAGTTTCCTTCTGGTCGCGCAAGTCACTTGCGCGCCACATCTGGGTTGCACAATTCACTTGCACTCTCTATTCCATTTTTTACCCAAGGTGCCCGTTGGCATATAAATAGCCCATTTGGGCCCGCCATTTCAAGGACGAATTTTCCAAAACTCAGATTCAAGCTCTGGAAACCTATGTCATTTTTTGAGATCTTCTAAACACTTCTAAGGTAATTCTTTACCCAAAAATGGAAGCTATAAAGAGGAAGAATAAGGCCTAAGTATTAGAACTCATCAATACATGCGCACCTAAGTGTACAGCCCTTAAGGTAAGTGAAGACACTTGTGTGCCTCCTTTCTCTCTCAAGGGAACTTTCGTGCCACTCTTCTGGAAGACTCTAGTCATGAAACTAAGGGCTTGAGTTCAAAGTCACCCAAGTATTACCCTATGGATTCTTCGTCTCCCATGGTGATTAACATCATGCATGTATACTTACGCGACCAGGACTAGCGTGCCTGAAAAATACTTGCGCACTCCTTCCTGGTCATCTCTTTTCTTCAAATTCACCACTCCTCTTTAAGACATGGCCTTGAAAACCTTTTTAAAAGCCATTTATGGCATGTTTCCTATGATGGATTCCTTATCTGAGAGGAATTAATTTGGGACTCCTTCTCAAGAGTAAGTCCCAATCATAATTTCCATTAATTGGGCCTCCTTCTTTGGATTAGCCCCAACTTATAAGTTTCGTTTAAACATTGGGCCTCCTTCCCAGGAGTAAGTCCCAATCATAATTTCCTTTACCTTTGGGCATCCTTCCCAGGATTAACCCCAAAGTTATAAGTTCCCTTTAATTGGGGTTCCTTTTCAGGAGTACGTCCCTAGTTAAAATTCAAAATCTCCATAAAGCACAAATAACATTATGGACCCTACTCCAAGGCTTCTCTCCCGAACTAAGTATTGATCTTTATATACTCCGGTCGTCATACATATGTAATCCCCACATCATTTCTTATGACTGCATCTTTCATGGAACAATTGTCAGATTTACTAATTCCTCTTGTTTCTCACACTAAGCATGACTCACATGGGTGTAGAGTGTAAAACTAATTACAACATCTCTCTTTGGGCCATTAATCATGCATAAGCCTCATACTTCACCCAAAATACGTGGACTTTGATCTCTTCATTAAAATTAGAGTGCATATGAAGCCTTTCTAGGGTTCAAGCCCATATTTTATTAATTCTTTTTTCATCCCATATGACATTAAACTATATCCTTCCTATCAAATTATGTGGGTTCTAATTCCTTCATTAACGAAGATAAGTAGGTAACCCATCTGCGGGTATGATCCCAACTTTGAAATAATCCCTATCTTTCAGAGCGACAATAAACTTCAAGTTCCCAACTGAGCGGCTTCAAAACGAGTATAGTTATCATAATGAATAAGATATTTCTATATAATGTGTTGAAGGATACCATTGACTAAGAATCTTTAATAAATACGGATGATTCTATGTCGATGAAGAACCTCAAATACATATAAAATATTCTCTAATTCTCATACCTATTAATGATTGATTGCAAAATATAAAGGAAAAACTCATTTTCATGCTTGGTAAATTAATAAGGATTCGTGAACATAACTTAAACCTAAAAGAGAGTCCCAGAGTAGATAATAATTCCCCCCAAAAAATGTGTGAGGAGTCTGACCTCTCGTACTCTCGACCAATGAAAATTTTTAAGCCTCATCAGTCCACAACTAATGAGAAACTTCATTGGGAATGTAGGTCCAAATTGATATAGAATCATTGGATGTTTCTGGTTCTACAAATAAACCCGTTAGAAACTGATTGGAAAGTTTGAACCTTAAACAAACTCGGTAATCTGCATTTCTAGGAGAAACAACCATAAATATTCATTAAATTTTGATCTTCTATATATTGAATAATTCTATCCCAAAAAAATTATTGACATCCTACCATATTATGTTATTCATTTTTTATTTATAAGTAATTAATCATGATATATTCTTAATTAACTTTATGTGGGATAAATTTTTCATTTCAAACACCCAAAATTTTAATTTTATAATTTAAATCTATACTATTTGAAATAATATATTTTCTTTTAATTTTTATAGTATAATATTTTAAATGTCATTTTTGAAAATTATTATCAATACATTGGGAAAACTCATCTTTTATTTTGATATATTTGATGAAATATACCCTCATCTTCATTAAATATATCTCAAATTAAACACACATTAATTGTTCCTTCTTGAAATCTTATTCCTTTAGGGAAATATTTTTCTCCATGACGTTTGACCATCAGGTATTTCTCTTTAAACCTTCATATTATCCCTTTTAATTTCATCAATATTACCATTTCCTCTTTGATAATATATTTTTTTCATTTATTATTTTTTTATTTTTCAATTTTTAGCAACCTAAATTCCAACATGAGTTTAGTATTTTTCTCAATACCGAATTTATGTTCATACTTCAACATATGATACATGTATGTTATTCAAACTTATTCTTAACCACTTCTTGATATTTCATCTTATTATATTTCAATATGATCCAAGAAGTTTTTTAATTTTTCCTCAACCTCATATTATGAATGGATAGTTGATATAAAGTATCCTTAATATTATTTTCTCATTATATTTCTTACCATCCATTAGGTAATTTTTTATTTCATTCAGTTTTTTTTAAGAATTCCCTTTAGATTTTACTTCACTTATTTTTAATATTTATTCCATATTCCTCATCAAAGTATCATGAAAAACATTTTTTCTTTGGATAGATAATTGAAAAATACACAATAAATATTCATTTTAGTCATTTTAGTGGTTGTTTTAATTTGTACTTTCCGTTTCATTTTCTGATGTTCTTTAAAATATCATCCATAATTCAATTATAATATTCAACAATTTCTTCAACGTCTTCATAGTTACTTGAGTTCCCATATTCTTATTCCTTTATTTTTAATTTTCTCATCATTTAAAAATCCATTTTCATCTTGATATTGTTCTTGATTACTGGACCCTTCATTATATAAAATGCAAAAAATAATATTATATATACCATAAATTGATAGTTTAGCTCTATCCACTAATGGTATAATTTTAAGATTATCCTGTATGGAAAATTCCACATCATTTTTGTAAATAATTTAGTGCCTTTAAGTTTTTCTCTATAACCTCTAATGCAACTATTAATTTAATTGACTCTAATGATTTATCCATCAATCGTTTTATCTTTATTAATCCTCATCCCTTTATGTTTTAATATTTTTTTATTTAATCTACAAATCCATTTAGTGTTTGTTTATGGATTGTCACCAATTTAATTTTTTTAATAATTCTAAACACATTGTTGCACATGTGTTATAAAAAAAATATAAAAATATATTTTTTTACCATTCCATCTACTTCAATATTTCTATTTATAGCCAATGATATTATAGAATCGTTCACATGCTTTTTTAATTCCATAGTAACATCATATATAACTTCTAGTCCAATGGAGAGAATATAGTGTATCATTATATTCTCACATCCATGATATTTTTTCTCTAAAATATAATAACAGATATACTATTATGTAAATTTATATTATCCATTTCTAAAAGACTATGTATCTAACAATGAGAACCTCGGTTCTCTAATACTAGTTAAGGATCCCACAAGTTTGTGGAACCCCTTAGAATGACTCATGAATCTATGTTCCCCCAATTTCAAATTATTAACTTGAAATAATCCTTCATTACTTTTTAGAGTATCATCTAGTTAAATATTATTTTCTAACCCCTACCCAAACACAACATAAATAAATACAACACAAGGGATATAATATTTTTTCTAGTTTCACCCCAATGGTGGGTGGATACATCTTTAATATGATTAGTTTGAGTATAAATTATTCATTTTCTGTTAATAATAAGGTTGATTGAAACTGGTTTATGATATATTTAATCTTTAAAAAAATATAATTTAATATAATTTACATCATAGAAATAGTTTTAATAATTTCCACATGATGAAAAAAATCCCTCTATCTTAGTAAATATATTATTCAGATGAGCCAACAGTTTCTACAACATCACAATATGAGATTTTATAATACCAATTATAAGACATAGATAACCATGGAAATTTATATTCTCTACAATTAACATCTTCCTTTTATTTAAATTTCTGGTGTGATTAAACTATGTAAAAAATTTCATATTTTTTATCTTTTACTAAATCAATTCATTTCACCTTGGACCAAAAGTTTAAATAACATTTTCATATGGTCATCTCTCTCTCTCTCTATATATTCTTATAATTCCTTTAATGAAATCTACATCTTGTTTTCTAATTCTTATATCCTTGAAATATATCCTAGATATTATTTTCAATATTTTTAGAATATGAAAACCCATCATTTAAATCACATTAATTATGCATATATCTTGTTCTAACCTATCAAATAATTTTCTCAGTAACATTTTTGTTTTCATAACACATAATATTATTAATTAGCACTGCTCATTTTCACCATAATTTGTAGATTTAAATATTCTACGTGATATCATAATAACATTAATTGATTTCAAAATAAAAATTATTTGGTAATAACTTATTTCTTAATAACCTCTATGTCTTCATGGAAAATATGTATTGATCCTACCATAGTACAAATATTTCCCTCAAAACATGGATTTACACTTTTATTTTGGAAAAAAATTTCATAGTATGGTATAATGTTTTACGGGGTGATAATTCTAAAAAGTTTTATTCGTTATATACTATTTGGTATTATTCTTCTCATTGTGAAACCAAAAACGTTATCAAATTAAGTATCATTCTCAATCAATTTCAATGAATTTCCTTCTGATACAAGGTATGAAGACCGCCTTATTAAAATGTTTTAATTTAATGGATTGATTCATAATTATAGAAATAATCATAATTTTCAAATACTTATGAGTAGAAAAATAATATTCTGATTTTAATTTATAATGTTATTTTCAAACCTTTGGACTTTTCCATATTCTAGATACTATAGTTTATCATAAGAGTAAAATGACTATTTTTTTAATCTTATGTTATCTAAATGACTTACACAAACTCTCAAATGACTCATCAAAATTATACGAATAACCTATATAACAATAGAATTGTTCATGTGTTTTCTATTATATTGATGTTATATCAAGATTTCTTCAAAAAATCACTAAAAATGACTTATATAAAAAGAATAATTGGCTAATTCTTTGACTATTATTTCATTTCAAGAATAAATAAATGAAAATTCTTAAAAACCTTCTCAAAATTATTCTAATATAATAAACTCATCTCAAAAACAATAACATGTCTTATAAACACATCCTTAACTAATTCCCATACATTTTATATTTAGTTGACAATAAATAAAAAACTTATACAATTAAATTAGTTTGTTTAAATATTAATGATCCAGGGGAATGGAATTATAATGATCAGTATGAGAATTTGTTTTCCAACTAGAAATTGAGGAAATTGGAATTTATTAAATTTTGGAATATTGTTACCTATAACACATGTCATAATAGTTCTCCTTGAAATTAGTATTTTTTTAATACATTAGCGGAGGGGATCCATGTCGAAAATGATATAAGTGACAAAAATGGAGGATGTTTGTAATGAACCAAATATTTTTTAAATAATATCTTTTCCCTGAATAAATATTTGTTACAAATTTTATAATATTATACCGGTAAAAAATAAATAGAAACAAAAAATTTTCTCATTAACAATAATATTAATATTAGGTAGATATGAAACCAATTGACATGCATAAAATTACAACTACACAAAAAATATAAAATATAAAAATTAAAAAGGGGGAAATAAGGATCACCTTAATATGCTAATATCATTACCCTCCAAAACAATACTATATAAATGAATCAAAATATTAGTAGACCAATTAATATCTAAATAAATAAAAATATAAAATTAGGGAGAAATCATAGTGAATTTTTAGCGAAACACAGAAGCTGTATTTATATGTTATAAAGGAAAATGTGACTATTGGTATTTATCCATTATATAACATTTGGTCAAATATGCTTGTTGGACAAAATGAAAATTAGAAAATAAACCCTTGGTTGATAATTTTACCATCATAGTTAGTGTATACAAGTCAAAATGACAATGGATAATTGATCACCTCAACAATTAGAGTTGTTCCTTTAAATCCTATTTGTCTAAATTTGGGAGAGAGGTAACATCACTTGAATTTTTAATGACAACATCTAGTCATAGATTCAATAAGTGAAACTTATATAAAATCACTGGTGATATAAGTTCATGTTATTGGATATTACCACTCAGTCAATGCTAGTCAAACCACCCCCTGAAACAATGACCATCGCACACCTCAACCCTAGGGAATTCGTGAGAATAATAAGGGGTTATATATTTAGGATATATTTTCAATATGTGTAGTTAAATTTTTATAAATAAAATGCTTATTTTTTCAATTCAATTTAAAGAATTATTTTCATAATAAAATAAAATAAAATTAATTGAGAAAAAATTGATAAATTGGTTTTTGGAACGAAACTAAACATAATTATATTTGTCTTGAAGATATATACAATTTTATAATAAAATAAATAATTTTGAATAATATTTGTTTTAGGAAAATATTATTTTAAAACACACTCAAAAAAATTTAACGAAAAAATAATTTGATAGTGGCCTAATAAAGTTTTATAAGTTTCAAAAATTTGGCAGTTCTTTAAAAACTATTATTTTTAAATAAATATGTTTTTTTGTATTTAAAGATAAAATTCTCAAATTTTGATATTTACTATAGAAAAATAACCATTATATTTTAAATAAAAAGATTTAAATTGGGTTAGGGTTAATTTATTATAATTCTATAAATACATTATTGTTTGGGAATAGGAAAAAACACGGATATGGGTTTTTTATATTTTCTATGAATTTATATTTATTTCATAATGATTTAATAATAAATCATGCACTATCCAAGACCAAAAACATGTTCATTTATAAGTAATTTTTATTTTAATATATTTAAATGAATTTCAAAATCTATAAGTGACTTTCAAAAAACTAAAAAATAAAATATTATTTTTAAAAATAGTCATTTATAGAATCTTTACTTTACCATGTCAAAATATGAATTAAAAATTATTTTCAGTTCAAGTGGATAAAAATACTATAAAATGTTACCAAAATTTTCAAAAACGTGAGAAAAAGTCATGGTTAACCCAATGGTGTATCATTTTCCATAATCCATATTTTCATGACTTATATTTGGAAATTGTTAGAATATTCCTCTAATTTTTCTATAAATACCCACACATTTTACAATTTCCCTTCAATCCAAATCAAATCTCTATTAATTTCAGGTTTACTTCCTTTCCATTTAGTCCCCCTCAAGCTTTCGTCATGCCCCAAAGGATCCATCCTTTATTTTATGAATAAATCATCAAAGTGGGGGAAATATCCAATTATATTTTCCATTCGAGTCCACTTTTCATGTGGTATGTTTTCTAATTTTCAAACTGAGATATTTTTCTCCACTTTATAGTATCCAATTACTATAATAATAGTATTTTGTTAATTTTGTAGCCTTTTACCCCCTAATTTTATGCTTTTATAAAATAATTATTTACACCCATCTTTTGCCCAAATTACATCCAAATTTCCCCCTATATAATGGAAAATTATATTTTCGATTTTATAATTCTCAAACTACTTTCCTTTTTGATTTCTATTCATCTAAATTTTAAAATATCTTTTTAATATTTATATTTACACATTTGAAACCCATATTTTCTTTTGTGGATTAAAAATATGTAATTATCATGTCTTTAAACTCTTTTATATGCTAAGATATTGATAAGAAACCTTTTCTTTATTCTCCTTGAAATTTTAATGAAATTATTTATTTTTATCTATGTGGATACCATGAAACTTATAAAAATTAAGGGTTTACCCTTATTACACTTCAATGCATTAGGTAAATTAACACTCTAATTTATAGAGTAAATAATTTAATCACTAGACATAACATTAATAATAATACCTTGGTGAATAACTATAGTAATTTAATTTTTATGAAACCATGGTGAAAAAATTGTAAATATGCTTAAACATATCTAATTTAAATTTTGTATCAAACTTTCTATGTTTTTATACATTTTCTTATTGTTATGTTATACTTCTTTTTAATGTCTTATTGTTATGCCACATGTTCTTATTGATATGTATCATCATCACATGCTTATATGTCTCCCTTAATTATTCCCTTATTGGGATTCATACCCACCCCCTTTAATTTAATTTACAAACCCAAGATATAAGATGCAGTAAAAGTAACTTTAGGTGAACAAATGAAGTTGTATTTAAATTTTATTTTTGATGAATATTTTATGTTTTCTTATATTATATACATTATTTCTAAGAAAATTACTTAAAGAGAACCTATATTAGTACCATGTAATGAATTATTATGTAATAAAATTGAAAGATTCCATAGTTGGTATCAAATAATGGTTTAGTTATTTATGGAAATTATGACATCAAAAATTTAAGAAGAAACATAGAGACAATACTAAATATAAGAAAACATTCTAGTATTTTGGTTAGTATTAAGTAAGTGGTTTCCAAAAAAAATACATCCCTATACAGATTATATACGTCGATATGGATCTATAAAATCTGTATTTAAGGGTGACACACAAAAACACAACATTGATCAAGAATCGATTAAGAATTAGGGAATGAGAATGGGATTTGTTCCACACCAATATTGACACTCCCAAGTGATATGATTGGTAAATGATAAGATTTTTTTGAACCATTATACAGGATATGTATAAAATGTAATTTTTATTAGATGAGATAAAAAAATATTTAAGCACGATGTTTAAAAAATGAAATCTATTCAGAATTATAAAATTCATAAAAGTAACATTCTTCTCAAAAAAATAATCTTTTTGAAAAAAAACTGTGGGAAATAGTAAGAACCATGTAAATGATGAGGGAAATAGAAGACACATTGATGGAATTATGTTGGATGTGGGAATGGAAAACCTTAAGGGGATGATGAATCAACTATCTCGAGTTATGAATCATAACATGAATCACATCAAGAAACCAGATTCACCTCAAAAGGAAAAAATTTCATTGAGTATAATATGTTCTAACAACCACCTTCATTGTGTGGATATACTAAACCATTGATTTTTGTACAATGGATAATCTCAATAGAAAATCTCTTTTATGTACTTCATTATAAGTAGGAAGAAAAATTCATCCTTGTAGTATACTGATTATAAAGGGAAGATTATCAGTGGTGGGAACTGATTTAAAACATGACATTAAGAAGGAATATTGATTCAATATTTTGTGAAGAGTTATGGGTAATGTTTTTCAATAAATACTTCCCCTATTAAATGAGAACAAAAATAGAAAAGGAATTCTAAGATCTAAAGTAGAAGTAACTGAATCGGGGGGAATCTATTAGATGAAATTTATAATAACTCCGTAATACACCTCTTTCTTCTTATGTATCCAAAGGTAATGTTTGATAGATTTTTTTATGAACTCAAACTACATATATATAGGAATCAAAAAATTCGAGATGATTAAAGTTATGAAGAGATAGTGTTGGTTGCTATGAAGGTTGAATTGGAGTTCTTAAAGACTTTATGGTGCCAAGCTAAGGGAAGAATATGGATCATAGAAGAGGATAAAAGAAATTTCACCTTACCACATCAATGAAATGTGGGAAAAATAATTCATGAAAAAACATTCTTATCATGGGAAACTTATACCAGTGTGGAAGAGAAAACTATATAGATCAAAAATATCTTGGTGAGGTGAAGACTTAACCTCTCACCACTATTAAAAAAGAGAATATGGTGTAGGCCCAGCTGTAAGTTCAATGATTCATGTGTGGAAATCATTGGATCTTTTCTAATATATTTAAATATTGGAGAATAATGAATGGGAAACACCAAAACCTCACCAAAGGAAAAGGGAGAAAAGATAGAAATTTTCATTTATTAAGGCTAATATGGAGGCTCCCAATGATGTTGTGGTAGGTACACTCATTTTATTATCAACTATAGAAATTAAATTTATGAATTCTAGTTCTACTCATTCCATTATTTCATCCATGGTTGAAAATAATATACTATCAATACAGGATTTTCTAGAGGTAGATCTATAATTCAAGACTCCTAGAGGTATATCATAGCATCAACCGTGTATATAAGATACAGTATTAACTTTGGCTTGTACAATATCATCATAAATCATATATTCATTCCCATGGTGGAAATTGACACTATATTAGGGATAAAATGGCTCTCAAAGTATAATTTTAAGATCAACTATAGAACATTTTATATTTCATTATTCAAGAATGGAAATCCTACAGTTATTTTTATAGGAGACATATCTCGGCCTAGAATTTTTCTAGAAGAACCTACCATAGCCTTCTTTATGGAGGTGATCAGAGAAGAGGTAGAAGGAAATAACATTATACGGATAGTGCATGTCCCCATCATTAATGAATATAAAGACATATATATTTTTTGAAGATTTACCAGTAAATCCCTCAAAAAGAGAGGTATATTTCACCATTAAAATCATACTTCGAGCCAAACCAATATCAAAGAACCCATAAATTTATAATACACTAACCAAGTAAACATAAAATGGGGTTAAGTTCACATGGATAGAGGAGTGTGAAGAAAAATTCTAAGAACTGAAGAAGATATTTGTTACTGCATATATGTTAACTATACCCTCTATCAAAAAAGGATGGGTTATTTAAAGTGATGCATATTAGAAAGGGGTTCATTAAATCCTCATGAAAAATGACAAGGTGATTTATTATGAAAATCAACAGTTAAATCCTTATGAGAGTAATTATTCTAAACATGAACTTGAGTTAGCTACAGTTATTTTTTATCTAAAAATAAAGTGGTGATATCTTCATGGGGAAAATATTGATTTATACACAGACCACCAATGTTTGAAGTGTATCTTTGTGAAAATGGAATTGAACAAAAGAAAAATAAGATGGTTAGAACATATTAAAGACTATGAATATTCAATTAATTATCACCCAATAATAGGAAAATATTTTTTATTCATTATGTTGTAAGACCGTATTGTGCTAGAAGTTATGAGGATTTAAGGAGATCCATTAACCGAGGACCTAGTAAAATGGGACACAATAATTTTAAGTGATGGGACATCATCAACCTGATCAAAAATTACTTGTCAAACATCATTAATATATAAGACAAAGATATATTAAATAGAAAATACTTGGATACAAAATAAGATAAAGACAATGAATAATGGGATGTTTCTGGAGTTCCATATTCATCAAGAATGTGTGTTGAAATTTCATACAAGAAAAATGTGTGGAATTTATACCAAAGATAGATTAGTATAAGATAGATGATGCTCATAGCACTATTTTTTCTATAAATTATAGAAGAAATAAAATATATGTATCTTCATTATAATTATTTGGGTGAAACATGAAAAGGGAGAGTTCTTATAAAACTACAATGTTCTTAGTGTTTCAGAATGTGAATGCAGAGTGACAACTTACTAAAGGGGTATTGGAATCACTAACCATAAAAACATGGAAGTATAGAAATTTTACTATATACTTCATCATTATCCTCTCAAAAACAACCATAAAAACAATGAGATATGGGTTATAGTGGATAGACTAATTAAGACAGACTATTTCATCGATATTCCGGATGTTTTTTCTCATGGCCACATTGCCAATATATACTGAAAGGAAGTGTTTTTGTTGCATGGGGTGCCACATTCAATAATTTATAATCATGATCCAATTATCACATCTAAATTATGTACATTTATTAAACATTATCAGAATATAGAATTATGTTTTAGTATAGAATTTCAGTCTTAAATTAACGGCCAATATGAAAGAACTAATCAGGAAATTTAAGAGATATTGATAACATAACCAATAGAATTCAGAGGTGGAAAGGATAAACACCACACATTAATTGATTTCTCAAACAAAAATATCTTGCACTAAAGTATTGAAATGTAACTATATAATTTTCTTTATTGGAATAAATATATAACATATACTTTCTTTAATGATGTTATTCAGTGAAAGTTACTTCTGTTCTATCTTATGTAAGAGATGAAAAATATAATCAAGCTATCCAACAACATATAATGGTTTATTTGAGTCATAAAAAGAGATATATTGAAAGTTTTCAATTGGAAATAGGGTTTGATGTTGGAGATAAATTATTTATTATATATCCCTATGGAATACTGTAATGAGATATGTAAAGAAATGAAAACTTATCCCTATATACATTATCTCTTTTAAAATCCTTGATCGCATAGTAGTAGTGGAATATCGAATAGCACTTCCACAAAATCATGCTAATGTTTATGATTTATTCCATTTGTATACCTTGAGGAAGAACATAACTGATCCCTTACATGTACTAAATTGATAGGTGGTACAACTATAACATGTCCTCTCTTATAAGGATTAGCTGGTGGAGATCATGGATCATAGACACAAGGTTCTAAAAAATAACTATGCACCACTAAAAGTGTTGTGTATAAATCATAAATATAAATAAGTGACATGGGATCCAGAGGAGATAATGAGAAATAAGTACCGACACCTTTTCTAAATGAAGATAATGAGTTGGAATTTTGGGGATAAAATTTCATAACAGAGAAAGAATGTAATAGCCAATACTTTTTTTAAATTTATATTTCTATCTTGAATAAAATTATGTTACATGTTATATAATATTATACATGTAAAAAACAAAGAGAAATAAAAAATTTCTCTATCTAAAAATGATCATTACATTAGTTTTCAATGAAGCAACTTAGGATTCAATACATTACAACTAGACAAAAAATATATAATAGAAAATCTAAAATGGAAAAATAAGGATCCCCTCAATCTTTTAGAATAACACCCTATATAAAAGTCTATAGAAATAAAATAAAATATTACAAAACCAATAAACATGTTATGAAATTAAAATATAACCTTAGGAAGAAATTAAACTGAATCGTGAGTGAAATAATGAATCTGTATTTATAGGTAATAAAGGAAAATCTGACCGTTGAAATTTAGTCCTTATATGACAGTTGTTCAAATATGACCATTATTCCAAAGACACAATGGTCCAAATGACAAATGGAAATTATACCATTTGTTAATAATGTTACCATTAAAATTATTGTTTAAAATTAATTTTTACAAAGTATTATTGATATAGAAAGGAGAATTATTGGCCTCAACAAATAGAGTTGTGTCATTTAAATCCCATTTGTCAAAACATGGGAGGGAGGTAGAATCATTGTCAATCTCCCTTGACCAATCCAAAGTTGAGATTTAATAAGTGAATCTTCAATGAAATTACTTATATCAGATTTTGAAGTCAGTGTATATTACGACTTGGTATATGATAAATGATCCACCCCATAAAACTTTGACCATAAAAGTTAGGGGAACATCTATAGTCTATAGTATCATAATGTGTAATTTAATTTTTTTTAAATAAAATGGTTATTCCATTAATTCCATTTTAATACTACTTTTTTTATAAAATATATTTTTAATTGAGATGAATTTGATAAATTTGTTTTCGGGCACTAATGAAAAATAATTATATTTTTTCAAAAATATATACAATTGTATAACAAACAAAAGTATGTTGAACAATATTTTCATAAATAAGATATTCTTTTATTATTATCATATTTAGTGAATTATTGTATAAAAATAAACATTATATTGGAAATTAGCACATATAAATTAGTCTAGGGGGAATTTATGATATTTTTCTAAAATACATTATTTCTTCACAAATTCTCAAAAATATAATATTTTCTTTTCGATAATTTTTAGGACTTCATATTAATGTCAAAGTGATGTAGTAATTAATTTATTATATTCGAGGTCCAAATTAATGTTATTTTATTAATATTATGTGTTCTAATAGATTTTAATCCATTTATAAAAAAATAAGTGACATTTGGAAATCTAAAAAGGAAAATATAATTTTTAAAAGCATTAATTTGTGGAATATTTACATATCCAAGCCAAAAGAATAATTTAAAAATTATTATCTATTTGGGTGGATAAAAATATCTTAAAATTTAACTAAAATTTCTAAAATCGTGAAAAAATAAGGCTTAATCCAATGGTTTTTATTTTCCACAAAATATATTTCTAGGACCTATATTTGGAAATTATTATAATATTCCTTCACTTTTTCAATAAATACCCACTAATTCTATTCACTACCAATCCATATTCAATCATTTTCTAGTGATTTTTCCCCCCAAGGATTCCCCCTAAGGATTCATCATTTTTCTAAGGTTCCATCCTATTATTTTTAAAACAACTCTACATGGTAATGGAAATCCCCACTTCTCTTTTCAATTCATGTCCCCTTTTCATGTGGTGCAGTTTCTAATTTCTAAAAAATGCACTTTTTCCAATTTAAATTTTCTCGTTACTAAAATAACTGTATTTTATTAATTTTTTCCCTTTTAACTACTAATTTTACCTTTTCCTATAATTATTTTTTATACCCTTTATGTTGCTGAATTTACTTCACAAATTTCACTCTTTTACATGAGAAATTATCTTTTACTTTTTATTTTAATACCCATACCACTTCACATTTAAATGAATATTCAACTACATTTAGAAATATTTTTTTATTTGGTGATTTACCTATATGAAACCCAATTTCTAATTAATGGTTTAAGAATTATGTAATGATCATATATTTAAGTTATTTTTTATAACAATATCTTGATAAAAAACATGTTCTTTATTCACTACTAGTTAATAAAGAAATTAATTATCTGGATATGTGTGGTTCACATAAAAGTAATACATTAGTATGGTTCTCTCTAATATCACTCCAATTAAATGAGTCAAAACATTAATCTCTAGAGAGGCCATGTTTTGTGATACCTTGGTGAATAAACTTGGGAATTATCTTTTATGACGCTTTTGTAATAAACCATAGTGATGTGCTTTAAAATGTTTAACATAAATTTTGTATCCACATTTTCATGCTATGATTGATTTTTTATTAATATGTTATATCACTTTTTTATGCCTTATTGTTATTCCTTATGTACATATTGATATATCTAATGATCGCATAATTTTTGTCTCCTTTCATATTCCCTTACAATGCTTCATGCTCAACTATTTACATTGATTTATGTTTATAAGGTATGATATGTATTCAAAGTAACTTAGGTAAAAACGATGAAGATGTATTTCAAGAGGATTTAGAATAGTTATTTTATATTTTCATATATTATGTATCTTATTTCAAAGATAATAAACATTAAAAGATTCTATGTTTGCACCATGTAATGATAAGTTATTTAATTAAATGTCGAGATGTGATAATGGGTTCTAGAATCTACATGAGAAGTGGAAACTATTGATATTGAGACTCAAAGGCTTTATGTAAGATTCATTCTTGATGATACATAAAAATATTCAAAAGGAAAATTTAGTGTTTTTTCTTCAAGTCCACCTAATAATGAATTGTTCAATATAAGAACTAATTAATTTGGTCATTTCAACTGACTGAGTGTTTAAATTACCAAAAAGATCTTATACATGTGTCATTATCTACAAGAAGGTCATATAGTGGTAAGATTAGGATTCCTATATCATATATGCTGTATATGTCAGTTCTATGATCAATTGTACTTTGTGGGGGTAGTGATCAATTATTATAACTCTATTATCATGTCATGAATTAGGGTTGAAATTTTATATTAATATTTTTTTAATGATTAGTAAATTTGTTGTTTTTAATGGATTATTACAACTTCTTAACCACATAATCATTATGATCCTTCTATTATTCATTAAATCAATTAAATATATGTTATTCTTTAAATGTATATAGTGAGTGTCTCTTGTGAGTATATATAGGTGATTGTCCAGAGTGAATGGATATATTTTCATGTATTCCATATTTGTACTACACTTTCATTGAAATAGTTTTATTTAGGATCATCTAGATACCTTGTTCAAAACATGATAATTATATGATTTTTTTCATAAGATATTCCTTTCAGTACATCATGTGGTGTCAGATCATTGAAAATGGTTTTAAAGGGTTGTTTAGAAATAGAATTTAAAACTGGATAAGTTACTTTCCTTTTAACCTCTTCAAATTTAGTTTGAGTTGTCTATATTTAGAATTTGGAATTATAAGAGATAAATTCGAGGCTACATAAGTTCAACATATCATACATTATATTTTGGATGATTTTGGTGGAGGAAAACATATTATAAAAATATCTCAATCACACATTGATCAAGAATAATCCAAAATCAACATAATAGAGATAATGATAGAGACTTTATAGAAAGGATTATGGTGTTGTCTAGATGTTTTTATCCTGTAACACGGCCTTAAATATCTATAATGTTGGGAGATTTTTATATTTAATTGAAGATATATGAAAAAAACCATAATGAACAAAGTGTTCATGTTGTGGTTACTTTTAATTATGTTAATGTTAGAAGGAAGATTGGGGGATGACCAACAAGAATAAATTCAATACGATTCATTGTATACTAGTGCATGGTGAAGTTATGTTCATTGATGTTGTGTGGGGATTGATTCTTTTGTAGTATCTTCTAGAATCATGGTATGTGATAGAAATCAATTAAAATAATTCCTATAAAAATAATGTCTCATTCTTTCAAGATATCCTTTAATTAATCATGAGTCGATAGATTAAGAATAAGAAGGTTTTAAGTGGTATCAGAATCTTATTTAGTACAGATATTGGGTACTCTCCACTTGAATAAGACAATAAAATAAATATGAAGACGTAAGATATATGATTCATGGAAATAAGGTAATCCTTATTACTATACATGTTTGTAGTATGAAATGAAGATACACCTATGTAAAGATCTAGATTATAGCCATGTAAACACCAAAATCATTTCTTTAAAATCATTCTCAAATTGAATAGTTGAAGGAGAGGGTGGAAATTTGGTTCTAAGTGTCATGATATTTATTGATTCATAGATCCTTGATTTAACGGTTCATTATATTAAAATTTCAATAGTTTATGTATTCATATTTATGATTTTAGAATCCATTGAAAGTTTCATGTTATAGATGGATAGTTTCTTAAGGTTGTTAAAAATGAATATTCATTTGAATAAAGAAAAGTTGGCAGCAACATTTTTAAGGATTATAACATATCTCAAGAATAAATAAGAACCTGATTTATGGTTTCTAGTGTGATGATTTGGGGATCTATACAGATTTTTTATATAGTGAGTAGAGTATTACAGAAGGTTCCCTAGTGGTGGTTTGTTGTGTGAATGAAAAATCTATATATCTGAACAGGGTTCTGAAAGGTATCATTCTTGTTGTATATAAAACATCTAGAATAGTAATGTTTTGAGATGAATATTTTGGCCATATCAGTGAGAAAAAATATATGGACCATGGCTTCAATAGGATCATTGAAGCTAAAATGTACCAAATATAGAACATGGTGGGTTACATCTAATGGAATCAGTGGAGGGGGTTAATTAATTTGTATGAAATGACATCAAAGAATAAAATTAGAAAGATGGTTAACATAGAGGTATGAGGGCCATCTCGAGTTTTATCTCATGGTGGTTCACTATACCTTCCCTATATTAATTATTTCACATAGAATGTATGGATTGTTTTTCTTAAAAATAAGTTTTATTTATTTTTTATTTTGATGGTGTAGATCTATGGTAGAAACCAATACCATAATGAAGCAAAAAAATCCTTCAAATATATAATTAATGTTTTTTTTGGAATAAGGGGGTCCCAGATGTTTTCATCGATAAAGGGAATCTAGGTGAAAAATAGTGTCCCAAGAACATGTACTAAAAATATTTTATAGAATGAATGAATCTGATATTGAATTTGAGATCCAAGAGCATAATATAAGGTTCCAATTTTTTAAATGAATTTTATGCCAAAGTTGTTAACTATCTGGCACACCTCATGAATAAAATTCCTTATAAACATTTTTAAAATGAGATTCTACAGAAACTTTGGTCTAATTGGGTGGTGGAATTTATATAATCGATAATTTTTGGAAGTATCACCTATGACCATGTTAATACCATTGATAAGGATAAGTTATAAATGTTTACTCAAACATTTTTTCTTTTTAGGCCCAGAGTATTAAAATTTTATTTTTAGAAATTGGGATAATAGTTAATGAATAGTTATCAGAGATTGGAATATCTTATTCAATGAGGTAATATCATGAAAGGATTGTAAACAGTATGAGATACTACTGGAAACAAGGAATAAATTAATATAGTTATGGTTGATATGGGTTGTTTTTTAATGTTAGCAGGATACTCAAGGAGAACAGATGATAGTGTTTGAGAGGTACACCAATTTTCCAAAATAGAGAACATATATGAAGTTCTAGAACTATCAATGTCAAATGTATCTAAATGATCAAAGATAGGGTAATCTAAATGAATATTTTAAAACAATTTATTTTCAGAAGGAAATCAATATCATGAGTTAATATGATATACAAGGTTCGAAAGTGTGAAAAACATATCTTTTTAAAACATTAATTCATGTTTTATTACATAGAGGCTCATATAATTCAATACCAAAAGATAGAGAGTCCATGTGCATTTGGGTAATTATATACATAAAAGTATAATTTAAAATTGGGATACAACAAAACTATATAAAATTCCATTACATTCCCATAAATTCCATTGATCTTCTCAGACTTTACTAGATAACCTGGGGACATTAATATGAATGGGCTTAGTTCAAAATCCCAATTAGATAATTACAACAGAATAAAATTATAAAAGTAATAAATTTCATTAAAGACGCATATAAAAGGTGATATAAAATGGTGGTATTCATAAACACGAACATCGAATCAGGATATAAGATGATAACATCAATGAAATAAATTAATTTTGAAACCAAATTGAAACATGACATCTTAAGACTAATCCAAGGATAACTTGCGTGACATAATAGTATAGTGTGCCTAGTATAACCAATTTTTCACTATACATGGTTTCTAATGAGAAAAAAACATTACCCAATTCATTGGAGGGCTATGTAATTTCAGGGAAACCCTTCACATCCACATCATGTAAATGTATAAGTCTTCAACATAGATCATATAAAATAATAATTTCCTTGATGAATCCTAATCCCACTAATCATGAGTTTGGTTGAAATAAATTGTATTCCCAAATAAATGGTGTATAGTTATATAAAATATAATAACCATGAGTGTAAATGGGGAAGGGTATAAAAAAACAAACATTTGGGATGGAATATCATAGGATAATTTGGGCTGTATAATGGGCATTCATATATGTGAATTGAGGGGTCTAATGTGAGTGAATGGTGTTCTATCATTATTTTGGAATCAAAATTGTAGAAACAGGAAGTGAAAAAACAAATTACAAAATGAAGAATTCGAAATAAAAATCTTAGCACAAATAATATACATTAAACAAAAGAAATAAAGATAAGTGGATATGATATCTTGAGAGATTGCTTCTAAAAGATTGGGAAAAGCTTATTTAGAGATTGGGAACGCATTGGGAGGGATTTAGATAGTGATAGGGAGAAAAAATTATTGTCTAATGGGTTTTAGTGTGGATAATTGTGGGTCATGTGGGTATTTATTGGAAAATATGTAACGCCCCGACCATAGTTACCCAGATTCGGTGCATTATTACATAATATTTACATGATCATAAGGAAATCATTTCTCTAAAGACCGATTATTCTAGTATTATTGGAAACTTGATTCATACATAAGTTCAACATTACAACTTGAAAAAAAATACAACATGAATTTATTTTATTAGAAATATCCAAGCCTCCTAGATTATGCCAGCAAGTCACTCATAACTAAATTTTTCATATCCTGTGAAAACGAAACATAAGAAAGGGGTGAGATCAAATACTCAGTAAGGGTAAACAATACAGCAGAAGATAAGATAAATATTAAGCATGGTGAATAATTGAAACCACATCCTTTTACCGATAATAAACATGAATACTTTTATGTCAAGAATATGAGCTAAGTAAATAATGCCATAATAAAACATAATCATGGGTATTATACTAGTCTAATGACCCCATGAACCATCAATATAATTTCGATAATGAGGGAATGTATAATGCCTGAAATTCTGAAACTTTTTGTCAAGGCCTCGGCCAAGATGTCTAAAAATGATTAAGGCCTCGGCCAAAACCATAAATCAAATTGGGAAATATCCTTGGGCAATTCCACGTCTAGTTGTCTCATGAGACCTATCGATGCATTTAGGAGCTATAGCAGGCTCCACCCATCACTTACTAAGTCCAATACATTCCTCATATGAAAATTTTTAAACATATCATATACATTAATATTAAAACTAGCATACGAAATGTAAATGCATTAACTATAAATCATGAATGGTGTAATAATAGCACATCCATATTCAAACATATCACAAAAACTTCAATACAATATGGATGTTTTGTATCATAATAAATCAACTTCAAATAATCTTAAAATCCCTCAAAGGATGTTCACATAGATGAAATCAAAACCATTTTTAGAGAAATATCTCTTTCTATTTTGGAAATAATTTAAGAGTCACATAATTATAAAATAAGACATTTACTTTGAAAATTTTCTTATAAGATTGTAAGGGAAGATTTGAATACATTATAATGGTAAAAATTGCTGCACCCGTCGTATAAGTTAAAAAAAGTAATTCTTACATAAATTTTGTCAAAAAGGTTAAAAAGGACCTTGTTTGGAAAATGACAGAAGGATTCCTTTATAAACATATTATAAAGAGTCAACAGGGTTATAATTTACTATAACCCATAGTCTATAAAATAGTAGGAATGTTTTGAAATTCATTTTTAAGAAACATGGATGTGGATGATAACGAGGTCTCAGTAGATAAATACATATAAACAACCTCGGATAATGAAGAGATTGTGAAATAAACCATTACCTTGTACTTTTTCTTGGTTGAGGGTAGCTTAACCTCCTTTATAATGGTGAAATAATTGTTTTTAAATTATACAAGAATCATATAAATCAATATGATATCATATATGACCTTTTAACATTGCTTTGTCAATAATATCATAGTATTTTCGTCATTTCGGTTGTTAACTTGCTCATTTTATTTTACATGTTTTGTTACATAAGCCGTGTTTATTATGGATAGGTTGTTTCTTATTCATATCCAAAATGATATCAAGTCCTTAACCATTATTTTTAATCATCAAATGAAAATTAGACTTGAATGGATACGATGGGGAGTGAATCTCATCGCCTTCGTGGAGACGGTAGTCCGTACATACGCACGAGCGAAAATGTCATTATTTTGATATTAAAATAATATATAATTTAATGGTATATCAAATATACAGAATAATTATAGTGTTATATTTATTATTTACTTAAATTACAAATCAATATCATACCAATCCAAATAATAATGTTTTGAATAACAATTACACCACGACATGGAGACGGTAAACCGTACGTATGCACGTATGGTGACATTCCATTAAAACGATGGATAGAATACCGAATATGGTTGTAACATATTTATAATAACATAACAGTATATATAATATACTGGAGTTATTGCTTTATAATTGAAATAACAAAAAAAAGAAGTTGAAGAAGAAAGGAACTTGAAAGAGGGTGGTGAAAACATTACCTCTCCTTCGGGTTCTTCCTTTTGATTTGATCAAAAGGGCTCTTTAGGTTGGATTTCGGATCAAACTAAGGCCTCTAAGTTTATGTGAGGGAAGTTGAGAGGATATTTGGGCAGAAGTTGACCAAACAAAAAGGCTTTTAATTTTTGAATAATTGTTTAGAAGTGGTGTCCTTTTATAAGGAGGAAGAGGAGCTCTTTAGAAAAAACTTAAAGAATTAATTTATAATAAATTCATATTCGGTTTCTAATGTCTACAAAGTGGATTATTAAAATTATAAGGTAATTATGGGTCTAAATCATTTCATCCAATAGATTTTAGACAGGTTTTGGTCATTATATTAACCTTATCTTTTAGTTTTAACTCTTAGTTAATTAGTTTGACATTTACCATGTCACTATATATTTTTATATTATATAGTTAATAAACATACTATATTCATCCAAGAGACCCCCAAGTGGTCCATTAATGATACAAATATCATGATATAAGTACTTTGGTCTATATTTATATTTTTATGAATAGAATATAAATTAATAATATAATATTTGTTTTAAAAACTCTTATATGTCAATTTTGACACTATTTAATAATTGATTTTTCTTAAAGTCTTAAAATCTTTATTAATTTAAACCAAATTAATTTAAACAATCCTAACATTTCATATTGACCAATAAAATTCTTGGATGTCATCAAAACTTTAAAATTATATTTATTTTAATATTTATAATAACAATTATTTTATTCTTTCATTAATAAGAAAAATACTGCATCATTATTGTGTCATATATATATTTAATTATTAAATGTATAAAAATTGTAAATAAAATACCATTATGTAGGAAATATTTTTATCTTTTTAATGAATATTTATAGTCTAAATTATAACATATATTACCCTATGTAAAAAAAATTTCGCTAAAAAGTTATATGCTGATATCATTTTTGTCTTTACTTTAACTTAATTAATATAAAGTGTCCTTATCTCCTAAAAGTGGCTCCATGTGGTCCTAAAATCGAATAAAAGATGCCCATGGTGGTAAATGTATCAACCAATAAGGTTAGGACACGTTTTAGGGTAATTTATTATTATTATAATATTATTTTTTACCCTCCTTTACAGGATTTACCCTTTAACCACGGTAAATAAAATATTTACCGAAAAAATTATTCAAAATGTCTAAAAATTAAAGTTACCTATTTACACAATTTGGACATCCTGATTAAGAATATGGAATCCATTTTTCCAATTCAAAACATAGAAGTGTCAGAAATTAATTTAAAATTAAATCTTGTTGTTAAAACAAAATGCGTGTTTTTAAGAGACAATAACTATAAAAAGATTGATACTTGTTTATGTCCGGTTTAATTGTGAAATTATTTCTGATGACCAACATTGTATTAAATGGTAAAAATATATTCCAAATATAATTTAAAACCACTCAAATTAATAATTTATTACTTTTAATTATTTTTATTAAAAAAGTTGTTTTTAATTAAAATTTAGTAATTTTCACTATTCATCAAAATATGAAAGTTTTCATCAAAATACCAAAATATCAGCCTATTCTAATTTCGATATTCCAAATCCAAAAATGATGCCCAATTTGAAAGATAAAATTTATAAAAATTTAAAAAATGTGTATTACTATTCATAATGGCTAGTTTGATTGGTTGTGGTGTGTGTTAGAACTCGAAGTTGCGTACCACACATGCTACTATATTATTCAAAGATAAGCGTACCGTGGAAGCTTGGGGTGTTACATTCTCCCCTCCATCAAATAATTTCATCCTAGAAATTTCTAGAATACTAATGCATGAAAAGGATTGGGTGGTTCTTCATCATAAGTTCCTCGGGTTCCCACGTTGCCTCTTCCATCTTATGGTCTCTCCATAGATCTTTTACCAAAAGAGTCTTCCGGTTTCTCAGCACTGGTTCACTTGTATCAAGAATCCTGATAGGCTCTTCACAATAAGACAGATCAGGTTCTAGTTCTAATTCCCCGTAAGTAAGTACATTTGTTGGGTCAGGCATGTATTTTCTCAACAATGATACGTAGAACACATTGTGAACTTTGGAGACACTTGGCGGTATTGCCAAATGGTAAGCTACATCCCCAATTCGTTCTAGAATTTCAAAAGGTCTGATGAACCTGGGACTCAATTTACCTTTATTACAAAAACTTATAACTCCCTTCCATAGAGATACCTTCAAGAAAACATGATCTTCTACCTGAAATTCCAAATCCTTCGCTTATCGACATAGCTCTTCTTCCTACATTGAGATGCTTTCATGTGGTTTTGGATTACCTTTACATTTTCCATCGTTTCCTCCAACATTTCTGGGCCTACAAGTTTTCTTTCACCATCTTTATCCCAGCAGGTTGGTGTGAGACATCTCTTTCCATATAACGCTTCATATGGTGCCATCTAAATACTTGAATGGAAGCTATTATTGTAGGAAAATTCCACCAGAGGTAAATATTGATCCCACATACCTTGAAAGTCAAGTGAGTAAGATATCAACATGTCTTCTAAGGTTTGAATAGTCCATTCTAATTGTCCATCTGTTTGAGGGTGGTAGGTAGTGCTCAAATGATGTTCAGTATCCAAGGACTTCTGAAGACTCTTCCATAATCATGAATTAAAATGGGGATCATGGTCAGAAACAATCTATAGGTGTACTCCATGAAGTCTCACAACTTCATTAATATATACTCTTACTAGACGTTCAAGTGTTTGGTCTTCTCTTATATCAAGAAAATGTTATGACTGGGTAAGACGATCAACAATGACCCCTATTGTATCGTTCCTTCTAGGAGTCTTTGGTAGCCCCATGGTGTAGTCCATCATAATATTATCCCATTTCAACTCAATTATGGAAAGAGGTTTCAATACTCCATCAGGTTTTTGCATTCTAGCTTTCACTTATTGACAAACCATACATCTTGACACAAAATCAGCAATCTCCCTCTTCATGTTGTCCCACAAAAAATGTTCCTTCAAATCTCTATACATATCAGTGCTACCAGGGTGTATAAAGAAATTGGAACTATGAGCATCGTATAACAATTCCCTTTTTAGATCAGGTATATCGGGAACACAAAGCCTCTTCCAAAATTTCAAAATTCCATCTTCATACACAATGTCTCTCAATCTCCCCTCATTTACAGCTTTAATATTCTTTTGAAACTCTTCATCACCGGTCTGAGAAATCATTATCCTTTCTAGTAAAGATGGGTTGGCAACCATTTGAAAAAGTATAGATGTTTAACATTCCATGGTGATTCCCATATTCATCTTCAATAGATCCATGAAAATAGGATCCCTTTTAATTCTCATCATGTTGAAAACTCCGTGATCCTTTATGCTCAAAGAATATGCCACCTTATTTTCCTTCCCCGGGTGGTAGTGTATCGTGTAATCATAATCCTTGAGTAGTTCAATCCATCGCCTTTGCCTCATGTTGATTTCTTTCTATGAGAAAATGTACTTCAAACTCTTGTGATCAGTATAAATCTCACATTTTTCACTATAGAGATAATGTCTCCATATCTTTAGAGAAACAATTAAAGTAGTTAACTCAAGATCATGAGTAGGATAGTTTTCTCGTGAATTTTTAGTTGTCTTGATGCATATGCAATAACCCTATCATTCTGCATAAGGGCAAAACCAAGTCCTTTCTTTGAAGAATCACTATAAATAACAAACCCATAATTCCCTGATGGAAGAGTCAATATAGGAGAATTGACTAATCTTTTCTTTAGTTAATCAAAACATTTTTCACAATCTTTGGTCCAAAAAAATTTAACCCCTTTACGTGTGAGCATCATTAATGGGTTAGCCAATCGGGAAAAGTTCTAGACGAAATGTCGATAATAACCTGCTAAACCAATAAAACTATGTACCTCAGTTATACTCGTTGTTTCTGGACATTCTTGGATTGTCTTGGTCATAGAAGGATCAACAAGGATTCCATCCTTAGAGACAATATGGCCAAGAAAAGAAATATCCTGAATCCAGAATTCACACTTACTAAACTTCCCATATAATTCCTGTTTTTTTAGAGTCTGTAGGATAATGCACAAGTGATTTTCCTGATCTTAGTAGATTTTGGAATATACCAAGATATCATCAATAAATACCACCACAAAATCATAGGTATATTTTTTGAAAACTCTATTCATTAGATCCATGAATACAGAGGGTGCATTAGTCATTCCAAAAGGCATTATTGTAAACTCTTAATGCACGTACCTGGTTTGAAATGTTGTCTTCGGAATGTCTTCCTTCTTTAAACACAACTGATGGTATCTATATTGAAGGTAAATCTTTGAAAATAATTGAGCTCCATGCAGTTGGTCAAATAAATCATTAATGTGAGGTAGGGGATACTTGTTCTTTATTTTTATAGCATTGATTTCCCTGTAGTCGATACATAACCTCATAGATCCGTCTTTCTCCTTAACAAAAAGGAAAGGGGCACCCCATGGAGAAAAACTAGGGCGAATAAATCCCTTATTACTCAATTCCTCTAGTTGTTTCTTTTGTTAAACTAATTCCACAATGGACATTCTATAAGGGCTCTTTGATATAGGCCTTGAACCAGCAATTAAATCAATGGAAAACTCAATTTCTCGTTCTAGATAGTGTCCAAGAAAATCTTCTGGAAACACATCAACATATTCTCTCACAATAGGTACATCCTCTATTTGAACACTCCTTTCCTCACCCCCAGTTATTTCATTCTCTTCCTCCCCGATAATTGTATTTAGGTGAGCTAATGTGGGTGGATCTAGATAAGAATCAGGTGGTGAAGATTAAGTACTAAAGATAAGGTTTTCTTTATCATCATCATCAAAAATCATAACCTCCTGATTCTTATAGTAAATTTTTTGCATCATGGTCAGAAATCCAATCCTTACCGAGGATTATATCAAATTCAGTCGTGGGTATGATGATAAGATCATCAGATAAAGAAAATTTATATGCCCTAATGGGGACTGATTCACAAAACTTTGTAGCAATGCTACTTCCCTTAGGAATTTTGACTGACAACTCCCTTGTTAAATCAAATTAGAAATATCTAATTTTCATAGAAAACTGGGAAGATATGAAACAATGCGATGATCCATAATCAAATAAAGCATTGGGTAAACTTGAGGAAACCGTTAAATTACTTGCCACCACGTCTTTTGGAGCTTCTACCTCAGCAGTAGTGATAGCATATGTTGGGCCTTGATCCCTTGGCCTTTTCTGAGGTAAGTTTCCCTGATGCATAGGACATTCATTGGCATAATGTCCCATCTCCCTACAATTGTAGCATTGAACATTGGTAGCATCTTTGTTTCTTTTACAATCACCAGCTATATGGTCTTTCTGTCCACACTTTTAGAATACTCCTTTTCCATTTAGACAGGAACCGGGGTTCTTCCTTCCACAATTATCACAAGGTGGAAATTAAATTCTTCCTTTCTTCCCTGTTTCCTTATTTCCTTTCCCAGAGTGTTCAGTAGATCTCTTCTTATCTTTCTTTGATTTAATGTCATAAGACTTGGAGAATTCCTTCTCTGTCTTGATAGCACATGATACAATATCTTCGTATGAAGAGAAGGATTTTTATACTAAAGCTTGATGGATAAATGGTTTTAACCCATCAAAGAAACGATCAATATTAATTCTTGGGCTTAATATATAATCTGCAGCATGCCTCGCTAACCTTGTAATGATAGCCTCATACTTTGCGACATTCTCGTCCTCTTTTTGCCTCAGACTCAGAAATAGACTTTCCATATTTTCTCGATGGTCACGAGGAATGTATTTTTCTAAGAAAATATCTTTGAACTCCCACCATTACATATTTGATACTTCATCATCTTACTTAGGGTTTTAAATCAATGACCTCCATTTATCAGCATCTTCAGTGAGGCGGCAAACAGCCATGATAACTTTTTCCCTTTCACTACTCCCCAAGGAAAGGAATATTATCTCAATGGAATTTATCCATTTCTCAGCTACTAAGGGATTTTTACTCCTATTGAATATTGGTGGTTGTTTCCTCATGAAGTGATCTAACATTGACCCCCCACGATGTGGATCTGGGTGCTCCAAACGGGTAAAGTTATTATTCATAACCTGAGTGAGTTTTCCCAGTATGGTGATTAGCTGATCAGCACCAATTGCATCACCAGCACCACTATAATTATCTAGAGCAGGAGGGCAATCCCTACATGGATTACATGTATTTATATGGTTTCCATTTCATCCACTAGGCACCATTTCTAAAAAATGGCATACACTAGATTCGTTTATGAATCGCAACACATAAATCCAAACCAGCAAAACACTTAACATAAATTGAACATTTTATAGATATAATCCAAAATCATAAAAATGTTTTCTTTGAGGAAGTATATTCTCATAAACCCTTCATAATGGTTTGTAATGAAAATGATAATTATTCTAAGAATATCCCCCGGTAGTGTCATAACCAAGAGTGTATCAAGGCCCATTTTCATGAGCCAGTTCATGTTTGAGTCTAGCTCAAAGCGGTGTTTTCAGGTTTTACCCCTAGGTACATCTGTGCCAGAGCCTCCTCTAGCTGCTCGTATCCAGAAAGGGATGTATTGCTTGGTAAACTCACAAAATCTCTACAATAACAAAACTCTACGAAGTTATACTATACTAATCCTCAAAGTCTATCTTAGGGCTATGTGCTCTAATCAGAGTTCATCTAAATCTAGTTTCCCATTTTTGTACTAAACTTTATCTGATACGAACTGTAACGCCCCAACCCCAGTTACCCAGATTTGATGCATTATTTCATAATATTAGCATGATCATAAAGAAATCATGTCTCGAAAGACCGATCAATTTAGTATTATTGGAAACAAGATTCATACATAAATTTAACTTTACAACTTGAAAATAAATACAACATAAATTTATTATATTATAAATATCCAAGCCTCCTAGATTATTCCATAATGTCACTCATAAATAACTTCTTTATATCCTAGGAAAATGAATCCTAAGAAAGGGGTGATCTCAAATTCTCAGTAAGGGTAAACAATATAGTGGAAGATAACATAAATATTAAGCATGGTGAATAATTGAAACAACATTCCTTTACCAATAATAAACATGAATACTTTTATGTCAAGAATATGAGATGAGTAAATAATTCCATAATAAAACATAATAATGGGTATTCTACTAGTCGAATGACCACATGAACCATCAATATTATTTCCATAATGAGGGAATGTATAATGCCGTACATTCTGAAACTTTTTGTCAAGGCCTAGGCCAAGATGTCTAAAAATGATTAAGGCCTTGGCCAAAACCATAAATCAAATTGAGAAAGGGCCTCAGCCAATTACACATCTAGTTGTCTCATAAGACCTACCGATGACTCGAGGATCTATAGCGGGCTCCACCCATCACTTACTAATTCCAATACATTCCTCATATGAAAAGGTTTAAACATATCATAAACATTCATATTAAAACTAGCATATGAAATGTCCATACTTTACCCATAAATCATGAATGGTATAAAAATAGCACATCCACAGTCAAACATATCACAAAACCTTCAATACAATATGGATGTTTTGTATCATAATAAATCAACTCCAAATAAACTTAAAATCCAACAAAGGATGTTGACATAGATAAAATCAAACCCCTTTTTAGAGAAATATCTCTTTCTGTTTTGAAATCATTTAAGAGACACATATTTAAAAAAAACATTTACTTTAAAAATATTCTGATAAGCTTGTAAGGTAATCTTCTACAAGTTTATAACGATAGAAAATAGCCACACCTGCCATATAAGTTAAAAAAAGACATTCTTACCTTAATTTTGTCGAAATGGTTAAAAAGGAACTTGTTTGGAAAACGACAGAATGATTCCTTTATAAACATATTATAAATAGTCAAAAAGGGTACAATTTAATTTAACCCATAGTTAATAATATAGTAACAATGTTTTGAAATACATTTTTAAGAATCATGGATCTGGATTATAAAGAGGTCCTAGTAGATCAATATGTATAAACAACCTTGGATAATGAAGAGATTGTGAAATAAACCATTACCTTGTACTTTTACTTGGTTAATGGTAGGTTAACATCATGTATAATGGTGAAATAATTGTTATTAAATTATACAAGAATCATATAAATTAATATGATATCATATATGATCTTTTAACATTTCTTTGTTAATAATATCTTAGTATTTTCGTCATTTCGGTTGTTAACTTACTCATTTTCTTTTATATGTTTTGTTACATAAGATGTGTTTGTTATGGATTGGTTGTATCTTATTAATATCCTGATTTATATCACGTCGTTAAACATTATTTTTAATCATAAAATACGAATTATACTTGAATGGATATGATGGGGAATGAATCGCATCGCGTTCGTGGAGACGGTAGTCCGTACGTACGCACGTGCGACAATATCATTCATTTAATTTTAAAATAATATATAATTGGATGGTATATAATATATAAAGAATAATTATAATGTTATATTTATTATTTAATTCAATTACACATCAATATCATACCCATCCAAATAATAATGTTTTGAATAACAATTACACCACGACGTGGAGACGGTAAGCCGTTTGTACGCACATATGGTGACATGCCATTCAAAGGATGGATAGTATACTGAATATGGTTGTACCATATTTATAATAACATCATATTATATAAATGATACTGGATTTATTGTTTTATAATGGATATAACAAAAAAAGAAGAAGGTGAATATGAAAGGAACTTGAAAGAAAGTGGTAAAAACATTACCTCTTCTTCGGGTTCTTCCTTTTGATTTGATCGAAAGGGCTCCTTAAGTTGGATTTCTGATCAAACTATGGTCTCTAGGTTGAATTGATGGAAGTTGGGAGGTTATTTGGGCATAGTTTGGCCGAAACAAAAGGTTTTGAAGGTGTGAATAATTGGATAGAAGTGGTGTCCTTTTATAAGGGGGGGGAGGGGCTCTTTAGGAAAAACATAAAGTATTAATTTATAATAAATTAATATTCGTTTTATAATGACTCCAAAGTGGATTATTAAAAGTATAAGGTGGGTATGGGTCGAAATCATTTCAACCAATAGATTTTATACAGGTTTGGGTCATTATATTAACCTTATATTTTAGTTTTAACTCTTAGTTAATTAGTTTGACATTTACCATTTCACTTTTAATTTTTATATTATATAGTTAATAAACATACTATATACATCCAAGAGACTCCCAAGTGGTCCATTAATGATACACCTATCATTATATAAGTCCTTTTTCCAAACCTTAGATTTTTAAGAATAAAATATCAATTAATAATATAATATTAGTTTTAAAAACTCTTTTATGTCAATTTTGACACTATTTAATAATAGATTTTTGTTAAAGTCTTAACATCTTTATTAATTTGAACCAAATTCATTTAAGAAATAATAACATGTAATATTGACCAATAAAATTCGTGGATGTCATAAAGACATACAAATTATTTTTATTTTAAAATTTATAATACTAATTATTTGATTCTTTCATTAATAAGGAAAATACTGCATAATTATTGTGTTATAAATATATTTAATTATTCAATGTCTAAAAATTATAAATAAAATAAAATTTTAGGAAATCGTTTTATATTTATAATTTATATTTATAGTCGAAATTATAACACATAAAACCCTATGTAAAATGTGTTTTTCTAAAAGATATATTCTTATATCATTTTTGTATTTACATTAACTTGATTAATATAAAGTGTCCTTATCGCCTACAAGTGGCTCCATGTGGTCCAAAAATCGACCCAAAGATTCCCATGCTCTGAAATGTATCAACAAATAAGGTTAGGACACATTTTAGGGTAATTAATTGTTATTATAATATTATGTTTTACCCTTCTTTACTGGATTTACCCTTTAAACACGGTAAATAAAATATTTACCGAAGTAATTATTCAAAATGTCTAAAAATAAAAGTTACCTATTTACACAATTTGGACATACTAATTCCAAATATGGAATCCATTTTTTCAAATTTAAAACACAGAAGTGGAAGAAATTAATTTAAAATTAAATCTTGTTGTAAAAAAAAAGCATGTTTTTAAGAGATAATAACTATCAAACGATTGACATTTGTTTATGTCTGGTTTAATTTTGAAATTATGTCCAATGACCAACATTGTATTAAATGGTAAAAATTTATTCTAAATATACTTTAAAACCACTCAAAATAAAAATTTATCACTATTAATTATTTTGATTAAAAAAGTTTTTTTAAATTAAAATTTTGTAATTTTCACTATTCATCAAAATATGAATGTTTGCAGAAAAATACCAAAAATTCACCCTAGGCTAATTTTGATATTCCGAATCTAAAAATGAATTCCATTTTGAAATATAAAATTTATAAAATTTCAAAAAGTGGGTATTACTATTCATAATGGCTAGTTTGATTGGTTGTGGTGTGTGTTAGAACCCGAAGTTGCGTACAACACACACTACTATATTATTCAAAGAGAAGCATACCATGGAAGCTTGGGGTGTTAAAAAATAGGGGGAATTAATTGTTCATTTCTAAACATTTTTTTTGGACTCTATAAAAATAAATAATGAAAATTGAAAAACCTTACAATGGATTTTTATAATTATTTCTACCAAAGTGAAGTGGTTTTGAAAATTTTCCATGGCCAAGAACCGAACATATTCATATGATAGAATTACTGATGTAGAAGTGAGTCATGTTTATAAAGAATTAATTTTCAAATCTCCAAATATTTTGTATGTTTTTATGATTAATTTTTTTTATATAAAATTAATAAAATAACATCAAAAACACATTAATTTAAATCGAAAATATATCTTTGATCTTGGGTTAATTTTATAAAATTTTTAAAATTATTTTCTTTCTATTATTATATCATAATATAGATCATATGCTTATACAGTATTTAATTTTTATCTAAAAATTAGTATAACACAAAAAAATTATAAAAAACATTACCATTGCATAATTTCAACATGATGATTTAAAAAATAACATCTATTTTAAATGAATAGTATTATAAATTTTAGAGTTTTCAATTTTAAATAAAAATAATTTTTTACTGTATATAGTAGTTATTATGACGCGAACAACATTCCCATCCTTTTGAAAATTACATAAGACCTCATTAAATTATATTATATTTTATGTTCAAATAAATATTATTTTATATGAAATATTTATTAAAATAAAAAATATTTAAATAAATTTTGGATTCGATACATAGCCTCTCTTTACACTAGTGTATTCCCTATATTTAAGGTGTGTGATTGTAATTCTTTCATGGGGTGGTTCAGATAACATGGTATAAGTCGTGATCTAGATAATTTTTAACTTCTATAGTAATCAGTTTCTATCTAGATTTAGTTGTTGAATATCATCTTGGGATTGGTCAAGAGAAAATCCTAGTGATTATACCTCTCTCAAAAACATTGATAAATGTGCATTATATAGCATGATCCAACTAGTTGTGTCCATTGATTCTTCCTTCTATGTTAATTATACATATTCGCAAACCATAATATTTAATTGTCTTATTGGTTACAGTACTATTAATATATTATAAATGGTTTTGATAATTAATGTATTTTAAATATTATAGGATATATTTTATGAAGTTCCAAAATAACTAAATTAATGTACATGTTTTCTATAACAACATTACATAATATGCAATTTATTCTTCAAAAATGTAATTTCATTTATAAATGTTTAGGTCATTACATTCTCCCCCCCCCATTTAAAAATATATCACATAAATTTTCATTTTTTATAACAAATTAGATGAGGTTACTTTTGTTTCATTACCCGTTTTGGTTCCCAAGTAACCTCCCTAATCTTGTGGTTCAATCACATTACTTTAACCATGTTATTTGTCTTATTTTGTAGAACATTTTCTCTAAAATTTAATATCTTTTATGGTTTCTCCTCATATGAAATGTCATTATGAGAGGTACATGTAACACATCATGTAAATAATATAGTTTACGTGAGAGTTATAATAAATAGGCTTATGGTCTGATATCATAAAGGATATTGAGTGCGACAATTTATCATTGGCTAATAATTCACTTCTTCCAAAACATCGTAAATCTATTCTATAGTGATACATTATTGAACACTTTATCTCGAACCTCAAAAAATCAGTCAGGTCAAGGATTGTCTACAAAACCATTCAATAGAATTTTCATGGATTACATATGATGTGGAATAGATTGAAACTTCTCTGTCATCTCTTATATAAGATAAGGTCCCATCATCTGCCACTCTCTAAAATTATCACACCATGTTAGAGTCTAAACGTATTCTCATTGAACCCTCATAAGGTGTCATTTGAATGATATAATCGAAATGGTTGTTATATGAAAAGTCCACCAGAAGAATTTATTGATCCCAACATCCTTGTGAATCCATTTTATATTGTATTCGCTTATCCTCTGGGGTTTTAGTGGTTCTCTTATACTAATCTTCTGGAAGAGGGTGATAGGAAGTAATAAAACTCATATTTATATTCCATGATTTCTAAAGGCTTCACCAGAACCTTATGGTAAACCATGGTTCTAGATAAAATAAAATAGATAATGGTACCCTATGTATTCTGACTACATCCCTTATGTATATCTTAGTGATTTTTTAAAGACAGAAACGTTATTTGATAGAACTGAAATACACTAACATTGTAAGGTGTTCAACTTCAATCCAGATGGTGTCGTTTCCTTTAGATGTCTAGGGGTGTCATATGATGAAATCAAATGTTATATTTCCCCATTTCCTTACTGACATGGTTAATTGTTATGTCATACCCTTATAATTATATTGTTCACATTGGAAGTATTTTCATAGAATGCATCGTGATTAAAATTCACGAATAACCCCCATTATGGTATCCCACTAAGAATTTTTCTTCATACCTCTCTACGTGTTAGTAATTTATGGATGAAAAGATAATAATGAGTTATGTGGATTATCAAAAAGTTCCCTCTTCATTTATTTTTTTTATGGGACTCATCTTTGGGTTCCAAACCTAATAACTCCATGTTTAGACAATTTTAACTCTATAATATTCTCTAACTTCCTCTATTACTTCTCATCGCTATTTTGGGCCTTAAAAATCTTTTAATGAATAGAAGGTTGTTTAGTTATTCAAGTAGGTTATGTCGGTGTTAGTTTAACTATTCCCACGTCTATAATTTTCATTTCTAAGAGTAATATATCCCATTCAATCCTCGTCATAGATAGGGATATTAGATCCTTAATTTTTAGAGATTCCTCCAATTTTTTAGCAATCAAAATATGTTAATAGATTGAACAATAATAATACTTAATCAACAATAACCATCCTCATTGGTTCACACTAATATCCTTTTGTGTGAATATATAAATGAATATTTTATGATCTCTATATATGTCACACTACTCACCATAGACATAATTTCACCAAATATTCAATCAAAATATAATTTAATAAAATTATATATCATGTGTTTAGTGGTTATTTTTATTGATCCTTGACTTCTAATAGGAATATCCTATCACTTGTTCACCTCACATTAGTACACAACCCAATGCATTTTTATGCAACATTGTAGATCAAAATCCATAAACAGTAGTGGGATATGTGAGAAAATTTAATGTTATTAGCCTCTTATCTAACACTTTAAAAATCTCCACACATTCCTAAGTCCAGAAACAATTCTCTTCCTTCCATGTTATCAAGGTTAGTGGGATTTAAAATCATGAGATGATTCAAATAAACTAATTATAGTCCCAAGTAATCCAAGTAATCTATATATATCTTTCATAGATGTGGGTTCAGGTTATCCCTTAATTTCCACTATTTTATAAGGATACACAGATATACCATTATGGGTTATAACAAGGCCCAAGAATTTTAATCTCTCCAATGATTACTATAATTTACAATACTTTTCATATAAACCTTAATTTAGTATGGTCTTTAGGAAATAATTCAAATCCTTCTCATTCTCCTCATTTATTTTGGAGTACATAATGATATCATCTATAAATACTACAAAAATATTTTAAGATAATCCCGAAATATTAAATTATGTAATTCCATGATGATAGCTAGAGAATTTTTGAGACTTAATGGAATCATAATCAACAAATAGTTCTCTTACATCATATAAAAAGTAGTCTTAGAGATATCATCTATCATTGACATTACTTTGAAATATACCATTGGAAATTCTACCATAGATTATTACTAAGAACCCCATATAAGAAAGAACATTTCATCAATAAATGGTAGAGAATACTTTTTTATTGACATAATTTTGTTAAGATCATTACAATCAATGAAAAGGTGCATTGAACCATCATTATTATTGAAGAAATGGGCATTAAGTCCCCATGGTAAAGAACTTGGGTGTATAAAAAAATTATCCAAAATCTCAAAAAGTTTCTTATTCGTATCTTCATGTTCAATAGTTCCCATTATATATAGAGTAGTCGATTTGTTTCAAATCATTGTGTGTACGTTTTATTAAGATCCTAACCTCTCAGTTTGGAGGAAAATCAGAAAATTATCTAGGTAACACATCAAAATAATCCTTTATAATAAGTATTTCATCAAGGATGATTTATTAAGTAGATTCAATCACATGATCTATATTCTAATTATCATAAGGTAATAATTTGCAGGCTTGATATAGTGATTACCAATGAGAACTATCCTCCTCTGTACACTTTTATATAATCATAGAGATATTTAAAATATAGATGGTGATATCCTTCTCTAAACAATTTATTTTGGCTCTATACCAAGGAATACAATCCTTAAAACAATTTGTGCTCAATTTCAGAAAATAGATATTCAAAATGATTGTGGAATGTTAATCCCAGAAATATCGAAAACAGAGAATTTATATAGTTGGGATAAAATTATTTCCCCATTTTCATTTTTTAGGAATAGGTGATTTTTTAGGTTTTGAGGTGGTATCTGAATCATTCTGCTAAACATGCATGATATGAATGAATTCATAGAACCATGGATGATAAGATTTCCATTCCCATTTTGATTATACATAGAATCATTTATACCACCCAAAATAGACATAGGTATGATAATTTTAAAATAATTAAATGCATTAAATGGAAACTATGAACATTTAAGAGATAACTCAAAAATTGAATATATTCATTGGCCTATGAATTTATTGGTTTACATCTATTATTTAAAGGATCTAATTTATAACATTAAATTTTATTTCCTTTTTTATTCCATTAATAATTATTTGTAATAAGTGTGTTAATTTACCAAATCATATCACATTGGAGTGTAAAACTAGTTGTGCAATAATATTTCTTTATTGTGCAATAGGTAAAAATCATGTTAATACCCAATGCACTATTTTTGATATTAATACCCCCATAAACAACAATACCAAAGCCACATCCACTTGTAGTATCTATACAGGGATTTTGTTTCTTGGAAAAAACTCAATATATATTGTACAAATATTTAGGAATTGTTTCCTTTGTTTTTCCTTATCCCTAACCCTTTTACTAAGGTTTTATAAATATAATCCTCATAAATAACTAGAACTTACTCATATTCTATCTATGACAAACAATATATATTATAAACATTAACAAATGATTCTTTTCAAAACTAAACACATAATGAAATCTCAAAAGATAAAAATGCCTCATGTACTTTGTTAATTATGTACACAAAACCATGACCTGAAATATAGAAATAACAACATTATTTTGAAATCCTATAAAATTCCCTTAAATTATTTTGATATTATAAAAATAAACTAGATAACCTAGGAAGATGGATAATTAAGGTTTGATCTATAAATCTTGATAAGGGAATAACAAAATATTTACATGAAAAAATTAATGCATGTTTTTCATGATGAATATCAAGGTGACATAAAAGGGGTGAGATTATAAAACATGAATATTGAATTATGATATAATATGAACACATAAAGTCAATATAGGAATGAAACCATAACATAAAACATGATATCAGAATTATGTGGCAAGGATACCCACCAAGACATCATAAAATGGTGTTCTTAGGATATTCTCACTTAAACTATACATGATATCTCATTATTTGAAAACATTACCCAATTTATTGCAGTGTTATATAATTTTGGGACCACCTATCACATTCAAATAATGTACATGAATTTATGTTCCAAATATATCATAGAATAAAATAATTTCTTTCATCGCATTTATTTACATGAATAATAGTGTGTGTTACACACATGGGAGTTCCAAATCAATGAAGTATAGGTACATCTTTCTGAATTCCCTAGAGTATAAATGGGGATGGGTGTACATGACAAGAATGATTTACATGGAAAATAATTTGACAATTTAGATAGCATAATGGGTGTAAGAAATGTTTCTTGAAATGGATTAATGAAATTTAATGTTTATATATCATTAATTGGGAGTCATAAAGAAAAAATGGTATGAGTAAAAACACATTAAAATTAGAATAATTGGAAATAAAAAGTCATAGTATAAATAAATTACTTGAAATAACAAGGAAAATAATAGGATCTCTTCTAATGATATGGTGCTTCTAAAATATTAGGAGGAGCTTCTTATGGGATTGGGAAAAACATTGTAGAGATTCAGAGAGTGTTATAGAGAGGTAATTATTTCATAATGGGTTTTGAGTGAAGAGGAGTGGTAGGTTGGGTGGGTCTTTATTGAAAAAATGAGGGGGATTCTATTTTAATTGCTAAACATAAGATTTAAACTCTATATAATAGAATAACAAAAACTAAAAACCTTATCATGGTTTCTCCCATGGTTTCTTCCAAATATGATTTCTAATAATATTTTAAAAACCCAAGATCCAAACATATTAAAATAATAACATTGGTGATGTGGATGTGACTCACGTTCATAATGAAATTATTTTATAAACTTAATATTTAATATCAATTTTGGAGGATACATTGAATGTTTATAAAATTAATTAAATAACATTAAAAACACATTAATTTAAATTAAAACCACATATTTCATCATTTATTCATTATTATTATTTAGTACATCACTTATTGGCTATTATAATGTCATAATACAGACCATATATTTGAAAATTAAAAAACATTTACCCATAAAATTTAATTTTCTCATAAAATATTTGAAATTCACCCTTAACTAATTTGAATGTGAAAATTTCAAAAATAATATTTATGTTACCATAATAATTTTTAAAATAAGATAATTTTCATTTTTTTAAAATATTATTTATAATAAAATACTTTTTAAGAGCATGAAAAACTTTATAAAACATAAAAATAACATATGATATCATTAAATAATATTATCATTTATATTTAAATAATGGTTATTAGATAATAAAACATTCTTAAAAAACTTTTATTTAAAAAAAGTTCTTGATGTTTTCAAAATTATGTCTTATTAAATATATATATTTCCTAAAAATATAATTTTGATTTTCTGAATGAAGATATTATTTTTATTAAAAAATTATATAATAATTAATAAAATAAGAATAAAATAAAAAAAGGTCATCATTATTTAATTATAAAGAAAATATAAAAATTCATATTACTAGGGTCAAGATACAAAACCACTTATTATGCCAGCATATTCCCTATAGGTATGGTGTGTGATTGTGGTTCATTATGGGGGTGGTTCATAAAGCATAGTTTACACTATGATATCGATAAGCATGAACTTATCCTGTAAAAGGATTCAAATGAGAAAAATTTGATAAATATCGGATTGGGCCTAGACAAAGAAAAATAACATTAATTTCATATTCCTTGTATGCAATGATAAATGAGCTTTATAGGGTGTGATCATACTGTTCAATTCCATCACATCTTCTATCTCTGTCATTTAGATTTTACCATAACCCTTGATATATACTAATCTTAATAGTTACTATAAAAAATCCATATTATCCATGATTGGGATTTGTAATGGTCTTTTAAATTTGACGGTTTATATTTTATAATGGTCCAAAATAATAAAAGTAGTGCATCATTTTTCTGTAAAAATATTTCTAAATAATTTATTTCCTCATACAAAAGGTAATTTTATTTATAAATGTTATTTTCATTAATAAAATGATCTATGATAATGATATTTTTAAAGTATATATACATCAAGAAATAATTGGTGAGCCTTCATTCTTGGTATGCTAGATATTTTTTATAGTGAATACATTTAATTTTTATTTATTTATTCTTTAACCAATATTATTTTTGTAATTTTCTAAAAAATACATTTTATGTGTCATGTGAGAACACATATAACAAACTATACCATTAAAACATATTAATCCCAAAAAAACAATGAATAAATATTTCAAATTAGTATTTCTCATTATCATAGAGTCATATGAATCCAAAAGTATAATCCACCTGAAGACAAGAACCCATGTCACATATCCTTTCAACATTAGAAGAGAATATCATCATTAAAGAACGTTCTCACTAGAAACCAAATTCATCCACAACCTTTAACAACATACAAGCCCAACCCATTATAAAATACAAACACCTTCCAAAAAAACAAAAAACTAGTTATACCAAAAAACACAACAACAATGTCCAAACCAATGAATTTTCAATTAATTTTGTACCATCATCATCGAGAACTGACACCATTCACTAGAACCAAGTAATTTCAATGGACCATCCCCAAAAATTAATAAAAATTTAGATCTCCCCACTAAATCCAAAATAAAAAAACATTGACATAATCATCACCGTCGTAGAGCTGAAAAAAACATTAGAAACCACTGGAGTGAAGAATACCTCTCCATCCAGTGATGAATGTTGTACTAATACACCTCCAAGATGAAAATAATGGAAACCTCTACCACTCAAAAGTCTACATCATTTATCAATACATAACCTATATATCTAACAACATACATCAGGTACTAAAAAACAGGCAATAATGAAACTAAGGTAATAATTCAATAGAAATCATAGATAAGATTAGTTATTTGGTAGATAAACTACTACAAGGAAACCACAATTCAATGACCGATGAGATTACAAAAGTATAGATGTAGAAGAAGGATTCAACGCATCTTCATTCAAATCTCAAACTACCTTATAAATCACTATTCAATAAGATGTATAGGAAAAAATAATGATGGTATATCATAATAGGGATGAAAGAGAAGGTACCTTACATTTATATTCCAACAACATGGAAACAACTATTGGAAGGACACACGGAAAATCCAAATGAATAAAAAGGAAAACCAACAAAAGACAAACAAACCAAACTAAAATAAAATGGAAAAAATAAAAAAAACACATGGTAATAAAAAAATATAATATTAAATACTAATTACAAGTTATATATAACTAGTGGTGAGTTTCTAGAGGAAACCGTGATGAAATTGTTGGGGTTAAGAGAGGGTTCCAATCAGATAAATTAAATTTAAACTTTTAAAAAAATTATTAGTGAGGTTTTTTAGAAATAAGAATTATTATATTATCTATTCCATGTAGTATATAAAAAATTATATTTTTCTCAATAATTTATTAATATATTTAAAATTTATCAAGTGAAATCATATAATCATTTTTAACCTAAATTCATTCCTATAATTTCTATTTAATTTTAAATAACATGTACATAGAATATGTTTGTGTGTGAATTTAAAATATATTATTTACCAAACTAATGTATTTTCATATATTTTTAAAATATATATATTCCATATCTTTATTTTCTCTACATTTTTTTCCATTTAACATTTTTTAAATTCATTTTTCATCTACATTAACACAAATTTTATATGAAAAGATCCCCTGGGACTAACTGATATAGATTTTTGGATAGATTTACCATTTAGATTACTATGACCATCTTGATTCATTGTTACTCACAAAGGAGACTGACTTTTCCCATATTTTCACAAGTATTTCCTAGGTAGAAACATAAAAACATCATCACTATGTGTTTTCCTTGGTATATACATTTATTTTCTCACTCATGATGACTACGAAAGGAGAGGGTTTCCCTGGTTATTTTTAGGTTTGGAAGGACAAGCCATTATCCTATCTAAATAAAGGGAATTCTCAATAGGACCTAGAATGCATAAGATATTCTAATGAGGATAATTTTATTGAATACCTTTCAAAGACTAAGAAAAATTATGGTTGTGATAAATAAATTGAAAACCACAACTAATTAAATTTCATGAATTCACTACAACCCCTCTACTGATCATATCTACCTCGCTAGACTCACGATAAGACATATCTCATTACTAATCCTTATATTTCTAAAATAGAAACATCTATGAGTCACAATATTTTTTATTCTAATATATTTTTTTTAATATCTTAAATAATTTGGAGATGATTTAGAAATGATGTATCTATAGAAATTGTCAATCATGTAGTGAATAAAATTTTAATAATGATGAAGTGGATATAATGGGGTTGATTTGATCTTTTAGAAACACATAAATAATGTTAAAAATTACATAAGTTATAGTATATGTGTCAGGTGAATAAAAATTGGTAGAGTTGAAAAAGTTATTGGGTTAATTAAAATAAAATAATGATTTAAAATTTTTATTTAAAAAATTGGATAACTCCATTAATAATTATAAGGTTGATATTGTTGACTATACGATTTATAAATCCATCTCATTAGGGTGATAATTTGTTATTTAAGGTTTATAAAAAAATTAACATAAGGCTGGGACAAAAAGAGATCATAGGGTTCATGTGAAGCTCCTATAACATTGAGATAGTTTGGAATAGTGTGTGGTAAGGTTTAGAAAGGTTCAATCTATGTTTAAGAAGACCAGGTCTTAGAGATGAAAATTTTATTCATCATATTTGGAAAATTCATGCTGTGGTTGGAATAGTATCACCATAGAGTTGATTTTATTTCTCTTATGGTTCTATTTGTGATAATAAGGTTAAAAAAAGCGTAATTTCAATATTTTCATATACTTAAAATTTTAGTTTTCAAAAATTTATATATTCATAAGAAATAAAAATAGTATTCCGACTATGTTATTAGATAAATATTTAAATAATAAAAAATTTTATTTATGATCCATGAGAATATATAATTTTATTTTAACCTTGAAGACAGAATTTCTATGATGGAATAAGGAGTAGTTAATGTATAATAGCTCATTCACAATATAGTTTATGCTACAACAGTTAAATAAATATGAATATAAAAAATAAGAATAAATAAGTGGTAATAAATATAATTAGTTGACAAAAAATTTACAAGAGGTTATTTATATGAATTTGAACATCAAATTCAAAATTAGTCTATATTTTTTAAGCGTGATATATTTTATATCCTGCATGAAAGTAAAAAAATTTATGTGAATGAGAGAAGATGAATAATATTGTTCTCACTATAGAATTTATCCAAATAACATTAATAGAAATAACCATTAAAATAGTTTGTGCAGTTCTTAAAATGAGAATAAATTAAAACTGTAATAGTATAGGTTTAAGAAGAATAATAAGAATCATTAATTAAAAAATTTGAATGGAATTCCAATTCAGTTAGAGACAATACTATTTTAAAATTTCATTTATCATTCTGAAAATATTTTAATAACTCAATCCAAAATAGGAGATATGTTTCATGATTATAAAGACATTCTCTTCCCTCTTGTATATACATCTTGATAATAGTTGTTCTTATGGCCTCGATAAAATCTAGATCATTACAATGATTATAGTTTCATTTTTAAAGGTGATCCTTATAAATATAACTTTCCCTTTCTGTGTTTTCATGGGCATATTGTAATTGAAAATATTAAATATCATCATTTTTAGTGAAGTTTTTTTCAATAAGAAATATAAAAAGGAATACATTAAAATTGATTCACCCCTATCGATTAAATTGATTTTGTGTGACTTTTCATTTTGTGTCAAAAATATATATTCCCTTTGTTTTAGATATGATATTTTGGATTTTCAAGAACATATGGTCCAATCATTAATTTCATTTTTTTTCAACAATGAATAATCTAAATTAAATGAAAACAGGGTTATTTCATTTGTTTATGGGAAGGGTAATTATATATGGAATAACATATTGTATATTTTCTTATTATTTATTAGTTATGAACTCTTATAAGTTGAAACTGATGGATTGTTTCATTACACGGAAGAAGAATCAATGCTAGTGGTAGATAAAAAGAGTGAGTAAAATGATGGACATACTCATTATAAAATAATTTATTCCTCCTCAATGATGGAATTTATTAATTGAAAACTAATAGAAACGAAAGAATGAATATCATAAAAGCTTATGAATATCTTTTAAGGTAATAAAAAATTTATTTCGGTAAATCTACACTAAAATTTGATAATATAAAAATACAAGATGATGAAAGTGTACATAACATATCTATAAGGTAAACTGATATTGTGACCATGAGGAGAGGATTTGGGTAATATCTTTAATATACAATAGTGATTCAAAATATATATCATACATACAAGAAAGGGTTAATTCTAATATCTTGTCATTGGAAGATAAAAACTAAAAACACTCCCTGGTGATGAATTACATAGCATCATAACTACCAATAAAATTATAATTTGTGATATTTTCCTAAATAAAGTTAATGATAAAACACAGATATCTTTTTAAGCCTAAATTTATGATAAATATCAAAATAAGGTTAATGAGTTGAATTTTTAAATTCAGATTCAGATTCTTATATGGATCTTATGATTAAAAAAATGATGTCCATTATCTCTAGAAATATAAAAAGTTATAATGGAGTTTCTCAGAGAGAAATAAACGAAATGTTTTAAATTGTGTAGTATTATAATTTTTTTTTAAAACAATCCAAAGTTAAAACATGATGTTGAAGTTGAGACCTTGTGATATTGATAAAAATCTTAAAAATTATTTGGTCAATTAAGAAGAATTCAATAGTGATTAAATTATAAATTATGAAAAAGAAAAAGAAAAAAATAGTTGGAATTTATATTAAATATATTATTGAAGGAGTTTCATTGAACGATATAAATGATTTATAAGGGGATTATAATTCTGGATAAAGATATAAAAATTTCCTACATAGGGTAATCTATCCATACAAATGAATAAACAAAGTTTCTAAAATAAATTGATGATTTAAATAAATATAATGATGACAAAAAGACATTGTGAGTAAATATATAAGAAGTGGAAATGGATAAATAAAAATTCCTCAATAATATTAAATAGAAATGGGTTTTACCAAGATAATAAATAAACAATTCTAATTCCATATTACAAGATTCAAATATAGTGGTTTGGGAAATTTCAAAGAAGAATTAGGCAAGGTGAGATTAGAAAAAAAATTATAAGAGTGAAATTAAGCTTGAAAAGGTTTGTGAAAATGTTGACAAGAATAAGTAAATAAATAAGACAATGTTTGTGGTAAAATAATGTGAATATTGAAAATCATGAAATTCATGGAACTCCTATATGATTTTAAAAACTAGTACAAGAGATGAATCCAAATTGCTTAAAAGAATCCTATATTAATGAGAGGATTTTTGGGATTCCATGTTAATTTTAGTACATAAAATAAAACCAATTGTGGGGAACTAAATTATATTTCATAATATCTATAACATTCATGATAATATTCTATTTAGAACGGAATATATGATTTCGATGGATTTTATTGTTAATTTAGGGGCTTTAGTTATACAAAAAAATTATGTTGGATTAATAAACAATATCCTAACATGGCTTATAATCCTGGTAGTCAAGGATATATAGGGATTATACTAATCACAATAAAAATTATTGTCTCATACTATTTAAATCCCATAAACAATTGATAACCAATTATCACAGTCTTCATAAGATAGATAATAAAGTTTTGCTGAATGATTTTCCTTTATAATTAGAACATAAAGATTAAAAATAGTATAATTCGTGGATTATAGGTAGTGGATGTTCCTCTTATATAATAAAATATTTTAAGATTATAAATGATTTTAAAATATAAAAATATGTCTTAGTTACCAGTAGAAATTATGGGTTACAAAAAATAAAATTCTAGGATCATTTATGATTGAAAATAATCAACTAAAATCTAAGAACACATTATTTTTTGAATGAATGAAACACAATAAAATTCCTTTTCTTATTAATGTTATAAGATAAAGGAATTTATCATTCAAAAATATATAATTTAAGTGGATAGGTTGGTAAATGGATTTATTTTTATAAGATGTTAACAGAAATGAGAAATATACATCATGTTTTTTATGTTTGAAGTTTAATTCATTTAAAAATATAAAAAATAAAAGTAATTGTGATATTTAATTCTTAGTTGTGTTTTCCAAAATAATATGAGTACACTCACTAGTATGGATAAAAATTAAAATGTTCATATGTTTTAAAGAGAACGTAATTAGATGTCTTTATGATCTCAAAATCCAAAAAAATAACTCTCCACATAAGATGGTTGAAATTAAATAGACCTTACAATTTAAGCACTTTAATTTAGATATTTTTCTGCCTATGAGGAATAAATCTACAAATTTATTTATATATACATATTTTTTATTTATTGATTAATTTACTGAAATTGTATGGTTTTAATGAAATATAAATCATAGGCTCCAAAGACGTTTGGAAGCTTCGTAAAAGTGTGTAGGAGTATGGTTTTCCATTGAATAAGATATATAAATATAATTTGGATGAATATATAAATGGAAAATTTAACACTTGTATTTAGAACCATGGTATTAACTATAAACTTCATATAGAAAACACAACATCACAAAATGGTTTGTCTGAATGAAATAATATTATTGCTTCGCATTAAATATAATTTCATATATAGTTATAATTTATATATTTTCATATAAGGGATATATTACAAGAAGTCTCGAATTTTAAATTATCTAAGGCTGTTTAATATCCCTTGTGTGATCAACGATAAAGTAGAAAATCCAGAGAAGTTTGAGGATAAAATTAATGATGGGATTTTTCTGGATTATCCTCCCAGATAGAATAGAATATTATTATAATAGTAAAATATTAAAAATTATTATTCATACAGTTTATTTAAAGGTTTTATAACCCACAAATAAAGAAATAAAATGTGAAGAATTATGTTCATGAAGTGATACTGATGAAATTATTTTATTCAAAATACCAAAAAAAATTATTTAAAATGATGAAAACGTGAACGATAAAAGGGATGAAGGTGAAAATTATGTTTTTTTGAGTTATGAGGAACAACCTTGTTCATTTCAGTCAATGGTATAAAATTATTATAATGTAAAAACTATAATATGTGAACATAGATATAAGGTTCAAACAAGAATAAATTTGATGATAAAATCACCTAACTCACTATTTTCTTAATTTAAACCAATATTTGTTCAATCATAATTGGAGAATAAGTATTGATATATTCTGGGGATGAAGTGCTGGACCGGATAGAAAATAATGAATCTTAATAGTAGTTACCAACGTCATAAAAAATTCATTGAAATTGAATGGGTATTTCAGGACAAGTTGAATTAAATGGGTGAATTTTTGAGAAACTAAGAAATACTTGTGTGAAAATGGGATTATCACGAGGATGTAGTTTATTTTGATTTTAAATTTCACAAGTGTAATTTCTAGAGACAAAAAGAATATTTATTTTTCCCCAAATGAAAATACATGATATTCCAAATGGATGTCGAGTCAAATATTCCCAATAGTGACTTGGATGAATTGATTTATATTGTAACACCATGTTAATTATTTCTTCATAGAAGATATAATCATGTTTAATGGTAAACGAATAACATAAATTGATTTGAGGAATCACAAAAATAATTTTATACAATGCTAGATGGCTTGCTATGTAAGATATGGTTTAAAAAGGAAACAATAGATCACAACCTCTACTAAATAGATTATATAGAGGGATATCTTATTATTATTATTACTTATATAGATGATATTATATGTCATATAAATCAATAATGTGTTTATTAAGATCTTAAATTATAGATGATAAAGAAATTTGAAATATATATTCTTGGGGAAATGAGATATTTTCTAGGTTTACAAATTTCTCGAGAAGAATATCACATTTTCATTCCTCATAAAATGTATCCTCTGGAAAATATATATACGTTTTTAATTGATGATCCCTAGGAAGTTTATAAACCTATTTCAATGGTATTTATGTTTCATATATATATATATATATGGAATGAAAGTGGATTAAAGAGAATCATTGAAGCTTAATGGGGGTCCTCTATACTTGACAGCTCTGAGACGATATATGGATTAGTCAAGTACCCATTGTCCCATATATAAATTTGAACCAAAATAGTCCCACATACTGGTAGTAATGAGTATTATTAGGTCAATAAAAATAAAAACTGAATATGGATTAAAATATTGTTAAAAATCATTGTATAATCTTTTTGTATATTTATATATATATTGCATTGGAAATATTGATGACATAAAGTCAACATCTAATTGAGATACCTTTGAATAACATATGGGTTTATGGTTAAACACTAATAATAAATGTTTTTTGGATCTTAGTAATATAGAAATAGAGTGTGTGGTTTCCACTCGTGGTTCAAATCAATTTATGTGGAAAAGATATTAGTAGAATGGTCGTAAAGTTGAGGAGAAGATACAAATTCTAGAGGGAAGTGTTATTCAAAGTTCTATTAATCAGTAATGAAGTGTAGTTCAATATTTAAGGTCAATGAACATAGATATAATGTGTCACTTCCTGAAATATTTTTTGGAAATGATTACATTAAATTTGCAATTTATTCTTCTGAAGTAGAAATTTTAAAATATTTTTAATAAACTATTACCAAGAGAAAATTATTATAGATTTTGGTTAATAGTGTGAGTTTATCCACATACCTATTTAGGATAAAATAATGGGACTTAATAAACTCTCTCATCTTATTCAATAAATATTTTTTTGGTGGGGATAAATAGGAAACCTAAATATTCTATTATGTTTGTCTCTTTATTTTTTCTTAATGGGGAAGAACATCAATATAAATGATTTATTTTTCATGGTATGTTACATGTAGGTGATTTAATATATTAGGTGGTAATATAATTATAGATAATTGTTAAAATTTTTAGTATGGGAATTCCACACTGTGCATGTTTGAGTTTTTCTAACTATTTTTTTTAATTGCATGTATAAATTTTTGTGTTGGTGATTCCATGGAAATATTTTTCAAAGTTAAGGGAAATTTGAAGTGATGATTAAGTATTTAATAAATAATAAGTTATCAATTCTTAGATCAATTTTCAGTTTCCATCATTTCATCTAGTTGAATCAAGAGAATAATTTTGAAGATGGTATGAATGTAAATAAAAAATTTCCAAAAAATAGGTATTATTATTCATTATTCATGTTTCCTAAAAAATTTATGATCAAGTAATATTTTAATTATTTGAGTTCTGATTCATTACTGATTAGTTTTATTTTGAAATTTTTTTATGTTCCTTGAGTTTGGTGAGAAGAATTATTTTCATTGTGATAAGGTTCACCACTGTGGTGAGATAAATACTACTAAATTTAATTTAAAAAAGATAAAACATTCCATTTTGAGTTCAGGGGAATTCCATTTTTCCACTAAGAAAGATGAAGTTTGTCTTATAATAACACTGGAATAAAATTAAAATTCATATGATAGATAGTATCCTCAAGCACTTACAGAGCCTTTGTTTGAGCAGATGGAGGTTAGTGACATAGTCTATATCGATTTGAACTCTTTGTAAGATCACAATGTATCATTTGAGGCCATAAAAGATATATATTTTCCTAACTATGATACACCTTTAAATTATTTACAATCAACTCCCAAAAAAGTGTTTCTATAATTGAGTTAGGGAATGTTTTCATGAGAATTGTTGAAAAATAAGAGGAAGAGGATGCTTTGTTTCATTTTTCCCTTACCTCATTGAAATCTCCAATGTGCACTTCCACCCCTCTAAGAATAATATGGAGGGATATGTACCTAGCCGATGAACCCACCAGATCGATGCAGGTAGGATTGGTGTTGGTTCTATTTTCCATATGCATACAAGGATCTTATCTAGGGAAACTAATGGATCACAGAGTCCTTTTAGAAAAAAATATCTAAATTAATGAAAATTAAAGTAAAATACAATTCAAAAATCAGTTCAAGATGAATGTTTTATTTTGGAATTTTCAACGACTATAAAATCCTCAAATATTCAATTACCTACATTATAGAGACCCAAATATTGACGTACATGGACATTACATTACTTTTACGGAATACTTAATACAGAACAAAAACCAACACTGAAAGACCATAATAGTTTAGTGTCTTTGGAAACTCAGAATATAATCTTCTAATTGTGGTGAATGATCTTCAACATCTCCCATAAAAAACATCCCCTTTTGTTTTCTTACCTAAAACATTTCGTTATATCCTAGGTAAAAGAAAACATATAAAGTTTGATCTCAAATTCCCAGTAAGGGTAAGCATGGAGAGAATAAAACAAACCATATACTTTTGAACTTAAAAACATGAACATAATGTTTAAACATAAAAATCTTGAACAATGACATAAAACATTGAAGTACGTAAGGCATAGATCATAATGAAACATTAATCATGATAAAATATCATGGGAATAACACATTTAATTATGGAAAACCATTATACACATGATATGATTTCCAAATTAGTCGAGGAATTTCTGTCAAGACCATCTTAGTGGACAAAGTCCCTTTCTAAATCGAGTTCACTCCTCGTTCCAGTCCTGTAGCACTGAACTGGATTAACTTTCCATTCAGCCATGTCTGTCTCATGAGATATAAATCTTTACACAATGCATTGGGGGGAGATATAGGTCGCACCCATCTCATAACTAAATCATTCTTACTTGTGCCAAAATAAAAACATAAACATCCATCATAACCCGAAGAATAAAAATGGGTTTCATAAACATCATCCCATCATCACATAATCCATATTAAAAAAATAGATATCATTTCATCATAAGAAAAATCATACAATGTAAATAATAGAGACATTATACTTTAATCATAAACATGTTAATAATGTCATCTTATATGGAAAATAGTTTTGATAAAACACTTGAAATAAATTCTTGAGGAAAATATCCTTTGTTCTTCAAAATCATTTTATTTCCACAAAATTCCATGAAATTTTAAAAGAAAAGTTTTTTTTTTGAAAATAGTAAAAAACGTTTGTAGAGGAAACATAATTGAAATTAGTCTTTAGGAAACCGTAAAAATCTATTCACGCTGTATAAGTTAAAAATAACATTTCTCTCGTACTTTTATCGGAAAAGTCAAAAAGTACCTTGTATGGTAATAAAAAGAAAGATTCCATACATACCATGTAGTAAAAGTAAAAAATGGGTAAAAATGACTTTAAACATACATTTAACCATTTATAGAAAATAGGAACATGGATAATAAATATAACCCCAGTAAGTACTTACGAATAAACAATCTCATATAAAAACGAGATTGGAAAAGTTATCCCTTACCTTAAGTCTGATATGCTTCGTACGTATCCAAACCACCTGTATAATGATTTAAATAATTTCATTGACTTATTATAGAATAATATTCATTGTTATGATATCATATATGGTTCACTAATGACTTTATATTACACGTTCTTTTGTAAATTCCATGTTAATGCAGCGTTTTGGGTAAAATCATTTCATTTAACGAATGTGTTTTGATTTGTTGTCTGTGATATTATTATTACTTATTTAATGATTTACTTACTTCTAGAATGTAAATAATGATTTATATATCATATATATTTAGTATATAAATATATATAATAGATATATGAATGAAATGAAATACACCGTTCATGGAGACGGTAGGTTGTATGTACGCATGAACGTTGTTTTCCTTTCCCTATTGACTTAAATGGAAGTAAGTATATGACATATATATATATATATACATAAATATAGTAGAATTATTATGTCATATATATATCATTATTATTTATTATATATATTTTATAATTATTCTTAAATGGTTAACATGGATAATGAATCTCATCGCGTCGTGGAGACGGTAATCCGTACGTACGCACGAGCGATGATTTCGTTCCCATAATTATATTAATGGAATTATAGTTGATGATATCATATCTCAGAATTATTATCATGTTATAATAATCATATATAGTTATTATTTACACCATTATATCCATCCAAGTAAGTTGGTGGTGGAAAATAGATTACACCACGGCGTGGAGACGGTATTCCGTACGTACGCACGCGCGGTGATTTCGTTTTCCATAGGATGGATAGAAGGTGAAATAGGGTTGTTTCATATTTATAATAACATATAATTATATAATTAATACTGATGTTATTACTTTATAATGAAACAACTAAAGAAGAGGAAGTATAAGAAGAAAGAAACTTGAAAGATTCGGTAGAAGAGATGACCTCTTCCTCGACACACCTCCTTTAAACATCTTCTTAGGGATCTAGAGTTGGTATTTTGAGAAGACCAGAACCTCTATCATGTAACTAGATAGGTTTAGATGAATAATATTCAGGGTTTTTCCAAGCTTCAAGTCTCAAAAGAGTGTGAAGAGAAGAGGGAAGGGGTGCCCTTTTTATAATGGAGGAGAGGGGAACCTTTGGAAAAACTTAAAATATTATTTTATAATAAAGTCATATTCAGTTTTTAATAACTACAAATTAATTTATATCTAAGATAAGGTGGGTATGGGTCTAAATCCTTTCATCCAATAGGTTTTAGACAAGTTTAGGTTACTATTTTAACCTTGTCATTTAGATTTAACTCTAAGTTAAATAATTTAACTTTTTCCATGTCTATTTGTTTTCTTACACTATATGGTTAATAATCTTACTATAACAAGCCAAACGAACCCCAATTGGTTCATTATCAATATATATCCTTATCTAAGTCATTTGGGCGAACCTTATATTTTTAGGAATAAAATAACAATTAATAATATAATATTTGTTTTTAAAACTATTTTATGTCAATTTTGACACTATTTGGTACTTGATTTTTGTGAAAATTATAACAGCATGATTAGTTCGAAAAAAGTTAATTAAATAAATTCTAACATGTCATAGTAACCTATAAAATCAGTTTAATTCATAAAAAGTCTTAGATTACATTTATTTGGGTATTTATAATATCGATTATTTTAAAATTTCATTAATAAGGTAATTATTCCATCATCATTGTGTCATAAGTAAATTAACATATCTAATGTCTAAAAATTATAAATAAACTACCATTATGTAGGAAATTTTTTTATTTTTCTAATGAATATTTATATCTGGATTTATCTTATGTATTACCCTATATGAAAAATGTTTCAGTTATTAAACTTTTATTTTAACTCCTTTAACTCTTCTTTAAATAAAATAATAATAAATGTCCTAATACAATCCATGTGGACCTAAAGGGTAATATTTTAACCATAAGGTTGTTTTTGGTCGAATTACACTTATCCAATTGAATTAGTACATGAGTTAGGGTAATAATAATATCATTTTTACCCTTAATTCCCTATTTAATTTTAACCGTGGTAAATAAAAGTAAAAAGTCACCATTCACCAAAAATTATTTTTATCTTATTGAACCACATTTTACTTACTGATATCAACAGTGTCTTTCGGATTATTGAAATTCCACTTACAGTAGTCGTAAAATTATGTTTTATGTAAATTTTTAAATTCTCCTAGGAGGTGGGTAAAAGATTTTCAAAAGATCAAGAAAATTTTTATATATCTAAACTTATTATAAAATGACTCCTATGAATTACATTGAACTTATAAAAGTATTATGTATAAATTTTTATCAAAAATAAATTTAAATAAAATAAATAATTATTTAAATAAAAAGTCGGTTTTTATTTAGTAACCCAATGTTTTCACTATTCATCAAAAATTGAAAGTTTTCATAAAAATACAAAAAAAATCACCCTCGGCTAATTTCGATATTCTGAATCCAAAAATGAAATCCATTTTTAAAGATAAAATTTATAAAATTTAAAAAAGTGTGTATTAATATTCATAACGGCTAGTTCATAATAATATTATAATATTATATCATTTAGTGGAACTTGGAATTACGTACTACACACTCTATCGAGGATGGTCTTGATTGCGTATAATGCAAGCCAAGTCAGGGATGCATGTAGCCAAGATTCTTTCTGTGTAGCGTACAACACAAGACATCAATGTAATTAAAAATAATATTTCTAATAAAATCTCAGGCTATTACATTCTACCCCCCTTAAATTGAATTTCACCCTCGAAATTCTTTAGGGTTATAAGTGGTTTACTACTTGAAATTTTCTTTCATAGAAACCCACATCGTAAAAAGGAATACTAAAACTTCATTTTTTAAATGTAACGGTTACCCAAATTAACTCATCTCTGGGTTTCCACATATGAGAACATAGGTGGAAATAAGGATATGGAAGAAAAATCTAACCATTATGTTCAGATGGAGAGTGGTAGAGGACATGGATATGAAAAAAACCCAACAATCACAAAGCCATAAATTTGTGATAATCTAAGGTGCCATCTAATTAATATGATATAAGGACACTAGGAAAACATTTTTTTTTTCAATTTCATTTCCCTATAGTTGAAGAATTGTTGAATTAAAATAATTACTTACATGATTTTGGTACAATCTTACTATTATTTTTGACTTGTACAATTTCCACTTAATATCTTCAAGAAATTAAGTTGAAGTTGTCTTCCGTGAAGTGTTAGCAGATCATGTGATAGAATGACGGGTCATTCCATCATTCTCAAATGAAAGGATAGAAAAAGTTATTCAATATACATAAGTCCATATATGGCGATATTAAACGTATATGGCTCCATGAATGGACTTATACTTCATATATCATACCGCTTAATAGAATAAATCTAGTTTCTACTAACCAGGGACTTCTTGTAGGTCAGTGGTAGGCGATAAAGGCATGTCGCACTTTAGTTGTGGGTTCGATTCCCATAGCCTTATCCGACGCGACGGGTTGTCGCATGTCCTGCAGGTTGTCCTTTTTCTAAAACTATTCTATTATAACATTCCAATAATATCAAAAAGTTCTAGCCTTAAACAATACTATCTAATGTCTGCCATAATCCATTCTAGTCTTTAGACTTATCCAAAACACACTTGTCCAATCTCATAGTATAAATAAAACAATTAATAGAAGTTTCATCTACCGAGCATGTGAATACCATCATTTATCCCCCATATACCATACGATATATCTTGTTGGTCACATTCCAAACATGTGAATACCTTAATCATGTATTCTTTTGAAAAATGAATACCCATCGAACCTTAGTGAAAACATGAATGTTGTCAAAAGTTAACTATTTCTATATACCAAAATCCCAAAATTTATATATACTCAAACCATTATATCACTTTTCCCTTATATCAGTCATGGTCTCATGAATACTATCAAACATTTCATTATTTATTTATCCCTTCATTATGCACATATCATCTTCTTTCCAAAAATATCTGAATAACTTTTCATGGTTACCGGTACCATTCAACATATACTTTCAAATACTTTAGGAGAAACAATAGTTTAACAATCCTTAGATGTTTCTTTATTCCATAATACTATTACCTATACAACATAACTCTTGATAAACATAAATCATTCCACTACCTTCTTAAACCATTGACCAAGATTGAACCATTCTTTCATCTCACAAAATATTTGTAGTCTCTTCATCGTCAGCAACATAAATACTTCCCACATGATTTACATGAAAGAACTTGAACCTTCTTTCCTCTATGATCATCCTAAAACTCCATCTTTCTCTTATTAGATGAGTCAGGATACTTACCAAAGTTGATATTATTGATCATATTATGAGATTGTTGATATAAGGCCCCATCCTTAAAACTTACTTAATATTGAATTAAATGAATAATTCACATTGAGGATCTTTTCAGGTTTAGATTTTTATAGAATTAGATCATAAATCATGAATTACATTCCATATTTAAACAAAGTGGTTACATAAAAGATAGTATTCATTTTTTCCCATCAACAGAACAATATTTAAAATAGAACATGGATTCTTTCTTAACACTTCCTTGGCACTATCATCATATCATGCACCTTTCCCTTGACCTGTGAAAAACATTTCAAAAACTTGAGATGGGAATATAAATCTTAGTAAGGGATATAAAAGTACCAAAAGAAAACATTAGTCCATCTATTAAATCATACATTACTCATAAAACATAATCATTTTAACATACCTTATCAAATCATGAATAAATAATTGAAATCATAAGGCATAAAGGTTACTCGAGGAATTCATAACATTCTTACATAGGGAGTAACCCTCTTGGTTATGTTTGGAATACCAATCATAGTATATTCCCTAAATCTCTTTGTAGAAACCTTAACGTTTAACCCCTTCGCGTTACCCAATGCATTGGAGATCTATATCGGGCTCACCCTCCCTTAGTTTATCATGGAACCACCCGTCTTCATAAACAATTCCCAAGAACCATAAAATAATCATATCACATAACTTAATCATAATGGAAAGATAACATATAACATTCTAAGATAATGAATCCATTCTAAAAACCACTTTCAAAACCATTTAAAAAGTTTAATAAAGAGATTTTTGAATAAAATTGTCTCATACCACTTTGATGTTTTTAAAATTGTAAACCATTAAAATCCATATAATTAAATACTTAAAACCATTATTTAAAAATGGATATTAATGAGAAATATTTATAATAATAAATCATTAAAACATTTAAAACGATATTTTAGTTAGAGTGTTTTTAACAAAATGAGAGACACAGGAATACCATAATTGAAGAATAACATTTAATCGAAACTTTATAATATCATGAGAATAAATGGATTCATGATATAATATTCCAAGGGACAGTATATACACCATATAAGATTTAATTATTGCATAACAACAATGAAGTCTCAATAGAAATGTAATATGAGTTGAAATCCATTATAAAGAAGGTATCCTTAAATTAAGGATAAATCAATCTCATAATTATGTGTGAAAAATATAAATACACCCAATATAAGTGGGTATTAAGTGTAAAACAATCAAAGGTCATTCAAAAATATTCAAAGGATGACATATTCAATAACTACATGTTGACCCCAACGAAATCGAAATTGGGTTAAGAAGTTCCCTTTGTAAAATTCGACAGACTAATGGAGTAACTTTAAAATTCAAAAAATTAGTTGATGAGAGAGAAAATGGTATCTCATAATTTGAACAGAAAATTTAAATTAATAAGGATATAGAGGAACATATCTCAACAAAAAAATATGTAAATTGAAATACATAACAAAAGAAGTCTTTTAAAAAGTGGAGGGTGAAAGGTTCCTTTACCGATTTGGGAAACTTTCAAAACGTACACCCCATGAAATAAGGGTCATACAATGAAGATGTAACTACATATAAATGAGAGTTTATTATAAAAATACTAAAATAATGGGCAGTACATACACCACACAAAAGGAAACAGTGGCCAATGTAGCATGAATCTCACAGGAATAAAAAGTGAGATGAAAATCCCCTTATGAAAATTCGGCAGCCTAATGGCACTACATAAAACATCCAAAAATCGATTGATGAGATCAAATAGGGTCTCTAGTCATAAAAATTATAGAAATATGATTATGAAAGAACATCCTCCAACATAATAACATGGATCATAAAAGAAATGACATAAAAGAGAGTACTTGAAAAGAAAGAGAGAGGTGGGATCCCATACCTCATGTCTGACATGACTCGATCGTTCTTTAATCTCTTGAATAATAAAATTTGGAAAATTTATAATTTCTTAAGGACCTAATTTAAATATTTTTATTCAGTTAATATCATATATTATAATTTTATAATAATTGGTTAATAAATTGAGTTCATATCAGACGTTTTTTGTCGATGTACGGTACATGAGTAAAAAATTGAACTTGTTGGAAAAGCATTTTCCATGTAGTTATAGGTACATCATATCCAGAATAGTATTTATGTTTTAAATATCATATATATCCATTATATATTCATTTTATACTATTCCATATCATTTGGAGATAAAAAATTAAAAGCACCATTCATGGAGACGGTAGGCCGAACGTACGCATGAACGCTACATTCATTTTTTGTCATATTAATGGAATTAAAACAAAATGAGAGATATATATACTATAATTCCAGAATGATATACATAATTTAGATGTAATATATTTCATATATATTCATTATATATATGTACTTATAATAGTACATATCATTTAGAGATAAGAAATTAAATGTACCGTTCATGGAGACGGTAAGTCGTACGTACGCATGAACGCTACATTCATTTCTTCTTTTTTTTGTATCCAATGGAATGAAATAATACTCATATAAAGGTATATTATAATTCCAGTAGTATATAATATGTAATACCATTAATTCCATCCTTTATACGTCCCACATATGACATTAACGAATCAAATCACTTTGAGGGGGCGGTAGTCCGCACTTCCTAATGTGAAGATATCGCGTTTCCCATAATGGAAACCATAAAGGTATTCCATAAATGAAAAATACAGAAGATTAAGTGAAAAATAAACCTAATATATATCATATATAAATATAGTGAAATCTTAATGGCCACCTTTGAATGTGTTAAAAGAATATTGAACAATCATCGTTTCATGAGGCACTAATTAGCCATCCACAGAAACAGTATGTTCTTTAACCATTAGACGGAGGTGTGTGAAAGTGTAGATAGAATATTTATTATAACAACATCCTAGTATATTTAATATACTAGTTTTGTTACAACAATAAGTAATAAAAAGATTTTAGGGGTTTGGAGAAGCAAAATAAAACAAAAGAACACAAGGGAAGACATTAGCTTTAAATCGGGTAACTCACTTTGATTTGATCTCAAAGGCTTCCTTGGAAAGGATTATGGCCAAAGTGAGGCCTAAATGATGAAGAGAGGGATGTGGAGAGATGTAATGGGCATGGGTTGGCCGAGCCAAAGTCTTGAGAGGTGTTTGTAAGGTGGTAGAGCTGGGGCCTTTTATAAGAGGAGAGGATGGGCACACATGGAAAGTTATAAAAGGTTACTTTATTATAAAATGATTTTCGGATTTTAAAGGTCCTAAAAGGATATATTTCGAGGATAAGGTGATAAGGTTTGTAAATCCACCCATACAATAGGTTTGGGACAAGTGTATGACTTATATTTAACCCTATCGTCTCATTTTATTTAAATCATTCATTTATGAGGCAATCGCTGCATCATCACGGTGTCATAAATAATTTAATTTATTTAATGTCTAAAAATTATAAAAAAAATCATGATGTAGGAAATATTTTTATATTTTTAATGAATATTTATAGTCAAAAATATTACTTGTATTACCCCATTTAAAAATTGTTTTAGTAAAACAACTCATTTTTGTGACATTTTTATTTTAACTTTAAATAAAAAGTTATTTATGTCATTTTCATACCAAAGTGGCTCAATTGGGTCCCCAAGTTGACCAATGAATTTTCTTGGTCATCCATGAAACATCCAATGAGGGTAGGAAAGGTTTCTAGGTCATTTCATATTATTAAAACATTATTTTTACCTTAAATTACACTAATTATCTTTAATCACAGTTAATAAAACATAAAAGTTACTATTCACCAAAAAATATTTTAACCCCATTGAACCACATTTTGATTCTTAATGACAACCATGTATGTAGGATTTTTGAAAATATAATCACAGAAGTGGAAATGTATCATTTAAACGAAAAATCGGTTTCTTTGACTACCACTTAGTGGTTTCACTATTCATCAAAAATTGATGTTTTTCAAAAAAATACAAAAAATTCACCCGAAGCTATATTTGATATTCCGAATTCAAAAATGGTGTCTATTTTACAAAATTAAAAATATATATGTTTCATTAATTAATTTAATAATTCATTCCCGCAGTCAAAACAAATAGCGTATTTTTAAGAAACAATATCTATTAAAAGATTGACACTAGTTTAAGTCCAATTTCAAAGTGAAATTAATTCCAATGGCCACTATTGGATTAAATGGTAAAAATATATTCTAATTTAATTTTAAAAACAATTCAAAATATAATCTAATCATTTAAATAAATTAGTTTAAAAATAGGTTTTGAATTAAAATACAACATTTTTCACTATTTATTAAAAAAACGAACTTTATCAGAAAAATACCAAAAAATTACACAAAGTAAATTTTGATGTCCCGATTCTAAAAAGGAATTTTATTTTTTCAAATGTGACACATAAAATTTTCAAAAAGTGTATTTAAAAGAGGTTCTCTATTAAAAGGCGGTTAATCGACCTTTTAAAGAATATTAGAATGTTTACGCTTAAAATTGGATTCATTCGCATTTTTAATCCTCTATCATTTATTGTAAAAATTAAAAATATTTGAAAAACATATAAACTAATTTTGTAGTTAGTTCTGTTCATTTGTTCCATTACAATGGCTAGGCGTTAACTACCATTTAAAATAATATTATTTTATTATTAGAGTGAAACATAAGATTCCTAAGAAACTCGTTGTTACATATTGGGTGTGCCATCGAGCATAGTGTCCCCTTTAAAGTAATATTAATATTTTATTCACAAATATGGATAAATGTGAAAATGTCATATTCTTTATTTACCTGGGGTGTCACATCCTTCCCCCCTTTTGGGAATTGCGTCCTCACAATTTTAAAATTTGGCTTCGAAACTTCACTGAAAATCCCACATCAGAACAAGAGTCAGTAAACCAATCACTTTATAATAAAGAAATAGAAGTACAAAGGTCACCTGAGTTAACCCATACTAATATTCCATGTAGGAAAACATGGATATGGAGGAAAAAAAAAGGGTCATGTTCTGAGGGAGAGTGATAGTAAACATGTCTAGGAGAATGTTAACCATAAGAAAATCCCAAACTTGTGATGGGTTAAACGGTATACGATTCCCCAGTAGGAAAAATTAACAGACAAATTTTTTGTTTTAATTTACTTTTCATTGAGGAATTTATTTATGAGCATAACTAAAACATAAGAAAACATACTTACTTGTCACGTATACTTTCAACTTTTACTAGATTCCTTAATCAAACTCATATTTTCTCCAAAAGATGAGTATTTATGAAGACTTGTTCGCATTAAGAGTACTATAATCAACTTCTTGAGAATCACCTAATCCACAAAAGAGAACTATATATTTTCCAGGTCTTTAGACAAAAACCAAAACCAAAAATTGTTATTATGAGATCAGATAATCCACAAAAGTATAATTCTTTATAAAAATAAAATCTATTCTTAATCTCCAAAATTTGTCCAAAAAAACCCAAAGTTCAACAAAGACCATTCGATAAAATTTTTTCCATAAAGTTATTCAAAGTAAACCAAACTAAGATTGAAACCCAAATATTTTAAGGATTTAATCACATATTCTTCCAAGGTACAAATTAACATATATCTCCAAATAACATCAGTTGCTCTTAAATTCTCATATTGAAAAGTAATTAACCTAATCACATATCCTCCATGATAGGTTAACCATTTCCATAGAAAACCCAGAATAAAATTACCCTTGATTCCTAAAATCATATAACTAAAAAGATTTAGTCAAACTAACCAGGGACTTCACATAGTCCAGTGGTAGGTGATAAATACCAGTCGCACTTTGGTTGTGGGTTCAATTCCCATAACTTTGTCCGACGTGATGGGTTGTCACACGGTCTGCGTGTTGTCCTTTTTCCAAAACAATATAATTCTTAAAACATTCCCAAAAAAGAGATAAAATCTTATAAAATAATCATAACATATTTTAACATCAAGTTTATCTCATGCCTTTCATTTTCCATCATAACATATAATAACCCATAATTACCTCAAAAGTAAGGATCATATAAACCCTAATGGTTACCTTTAGAATTATTACCTGAACTTCCACATCGATTGGTCATCTCGTACATGATGCATTACAGAACATACCAAGGTTCAAGTGGTTGATCATGACTCTATGATAGTTGGTTTAGAACAACCACGAGTTTCCTCATTGAATCCCCCATTTCATCAAGTCTCTTAATCAGAGAACCACCACAGTTTCCTTCAAACCTATTGTCACTATGGTGCCTGGTAGATCGATCCATTCACTAAAAATAGAAATTTAAGAGTGAGTATATCAACAAAACCATCATGTACTAATGAGGAAGATAAACACTATGATATACTTACTCATTCACTTTATCTAAAACTATGACTCTTTCTGGAATCCTAACATGGTAATGTCACTTATGCTTAGAGAATACCCTAACCTCTAAAGTTATCTAAACTGACCTCTGATACCAACTATAAGGCCCCAGCCTTAAACCTTACTTAATATTTAATTAAATTAATAATTCACATTAAGGATCTTTTCTGGTTTATAGTTTTAGAGAATTAGATCATAAATCATGAATTACATTCCACATTTAATCAAAGTGGTTACATAAAAGAAAGTATTCATTTTTTCCCATCAACGGAAACATATTTAAAATAAAACATGGATTCTTTCTTAACACTTCCTTTACACTATCATCATATCATGAACCTTTCCCTTTACCTGTGAAAAACATTTCAAAAACATTGGATGAGAATAAAATCAGAGTAAGGGATATAAAAGTACGAAATGAAAACATTAGTCTATGTATGAAATCATACTTTACTCATAAAACATATTCATTTTAACATACCTTATCAAATCATGAATAAATCATAGAAATAATAAGGTATAAAGGTAACTTGAGGCATTCATAACATTCTTACGTAGGGAGTAACCCTCTTGGTTACTTTTGTAATACCCATAAATGTATATTACCTAAATATATTCGGAGAAACCTTAACGTTTAACCCCTTCGCGTTACCCAATGCATTGGAGAGCTATATCAGGATCACCCACCCTTAGTTTATCACAGAACCACCCGTCTTCATAAGCAATTCCCAAGAACCATAACATAATCATAGAACATAACTTAAGAAAAAAAGGAAAGATAACATATAACATTCTAATATATAGAATCCATTCTAAAAACCATTTTCAAAACCATTTAGAACATTTAATAAAGAGATTTTTGAATCAAAGTGTCCCATACCACTTTGAAGTTTTTAAAATTTTAAACCATTAATATCCATATAATTAAAATACTTAAAACCATTTTTAAAAAATGTATATTAATGAGAAATATTTATAGGAATAATTCATTAAAATATTTAAAACGATATTTTAGTTAAAGGGTTTTTTACAAAATGAGAGACACGTGAATACCATAATTGAGGAGTAACATTTAATCCAATCTTTATAATATCATGAGAATAAATGGATTCATGATATAATATTCCAAGGGACAGTATATACACCATATAAGAGTTAATTGGTGCATAACAACAATTAAGTCTCAATAGAAATGTAAAATTAGATGAAATCCCTTATAAAGAAGGTATCCTTAAATTAAGGATAAATCAATCTCATAATTATGTGTGACAAATATAAATACACCCAATATAAGTGGGTATTAATTTTAAAACAATCAAAGGTCATTAAAACATATTCAAAGGATGATATATTCAATAACTACATGTTGAACCCAAAGAAATCGAAATTGGGTTAAGAAGTTCCCTTGGTAAAATTCGACAGCCTAACGGCGCAACTTTAAAATTCATAAAATTAGTTGATGAGAGAGAAAATGGTATCTCATCACATGGACATAAAATTTAAATTAATAAGGATATATAAGAACATATACCAACATAAAAATATGTAAATTAAAAGACATAACAAAAGAAGTCTTTTAAAAAGTGGACAGTGAAAGGTTCCCTTACCGATTTGGGAAACATTCGAAATGTACATCCCATGAAAGAAGTGTCATACAATTAATATTTAACTACCCATAAATGAGATTTTATTATACAAATAGTAAAATAATGGGCAGTACATACACCACACAAAAGGAATTAGTGTCTAATTTAGCAGGAATCTTAGAGGAATAAAAAGTGAGATGAAAATCCCCATATGAAAATTCGGCTGCCTAACGGCGCCACATAAAACAACCAAAAATGGATTGATGAGATCAAATAGGGTCTCTCATAATACAAATTACATCAAGAGGATTATAAAATAACATCCTCCAAGATAATAACATGTAGCATAAAAGAAATGACATAAAAGAGAGTACTTGAAAAGAAAGAGAGAGGTGGCATCCCTTACCTCATGTATGACATGACTCGATCGTTCTTTAATCTCCTAAATAATAAAATTTGGTCAATTTATAATTTCATAAGGACCTCCTTTAAAAATTATTATTCAGTTCATATCACATATTATAATTTTATAATAATTGGTTAATAAAGTGAGTTCATATCAGACGTTTTTGTCGATGTTCGGTACATGAGTAAAAATTGAACTTGTTTGAAAAACATTTTCCATGTAGTTATAGGTACATCATATCCGGAATATTATTGATGTTTTAAATATCATATATATCCAGTATATATTCATTTTATACTATTCCATAGCATTTGGAGATAAAAAATTAAAATCACTGTTCATGGAGACGGTAGGCCGTACGTACGCATGAACGCTACTTTCATTTTTTGTTATATTAATGGAATTAAAACAAAATGAGATATATATATATTATAATTCCATAATGATATCCATAATTTAGATGTAATATATTACATATATATTCATTATATATATGTACTTATAATAGTACATAACATTTGAAGATAAGAAATGAAATGTACCGTTCATGGAGACGGTAAGCCGTACGTACGCATGAACGCTACTTTCATTTATTTTTTTGTGTTCAATGGAATGAAATAATAATTATATAAAGGTATATTATAATTCCATAATGATATGATATGTAATACCATTAATTCCATCATTTATACATCCCATATATGGCATTAATGAATCAAATCACTTTGAGGGGGCGGTAGTCCGCACTTCCTAAAATGAAGATATCGCGTTTTTTCCATAATGGAAACCATAAAGGTATTCCATAAATGAATAATGCAGAAGCTTAAGTAAAACATAAACATATTAGATATCATATATAAATATAGTTACATCTTAATGGACACCTTTGAAGGTGATAAAATAATATTGAACAATCATCGTTTCGTGAGACAGTAATTCGCCATCCACAGAAACAGTATGTTCTTTAACCATTAGACAGAGGTGTGTGAAAGTGTAGCTTGAATCCTTATTATAACAAAATCATAGAATATTTAAGATACTCATGTTGTTACAAAAAAAAAGTAATAAAAAGAGTTTAGGGGTTTGGAGAAGCAAAATAAAACAAGAGAACACAAGGGAAGACGTTACCTTTAAATCGGGTAGGTCTCTTTGATTTGAGCTCAAAGGCTTCCTTGGAACGTATTCTGCCCAAATTGAGGCTTAAATGATTAAGATAGGGATTTGGAGAGATGGAATGGGCAGGTTTTGGCTGAGCCAATGGCTTGAGAGGTGTGTGTAATGTGGTAGAGGTGGGGGCCTTTTATAAGAGGAGCGGAGGGGCACTCTTGGAATGTTAAAAAAGGTTACATTATTATAAAATGATTTTCGGATTTTAAAGGTCCCAAAATGATATATTTCGAGGTTAAGGTGATAAGGGTTCGAAATCCACCCATACAATAGGATTGTGATAAGTTTAAGACTTAGATTTCACCCTATCTTCTCATTTTATTTAAATCGTTCATTTATGAGGTAATCATTACATCATCACAGTGTCATAAATAAATTAATTTATATAATTTCTAAATATTATAAAAAAAATATCATTATGTATGAAATATTTTTATATTTCTAATGAATATTTATAGTCAAAAATATGACTTGTATAACCGCATTTAAAATTTGTTTTATTTAAACAACTCATTTTTGTCACATTTTTATTTTAACATTAAATAAAAAATTATTTATGTTATTTTCCAACCAATGAGGCTCCATCGGGTCCCCAAGTTGACCCATGGATTTTCATGGTCGGCCATGACACATCAAATGAGGGTAGGACATGTGTATAGGTCATTTAATATTATTAAAATATTATTTTTACCTTAAATTACACTGATTACCTTTAATTGCGATTAATAAAACTTATAAGTTACTATTCAACAAAAATTATTTTAATCTCATTGAACCACATTTTACTTCTTATTGACAACCATGTATATCGGATTTTTGAAAATCTAATCACAGAAGTGGCAATGTTTCATTTAAACGAAAAATAAGTTTCTTTAACTACCACTTAGTGGTTTAACTATTCATCAAAAATTGAAGTTTTTCAAAAAAAATACCAAAAATTCACCCTAAACTATATTTGATATTCCGAATTAAAAAATTGTGTCTATTTTACAAAATTAAAAATATATATACTGCATTAATTAATTTAATATTTCATTCCTGCAGTCAAAACAAATAGTGTGTTTTTAAGAAACAATATCTATTAAAAGATTGACACTAGTTTAAGTCCAATTTCAAAGTGAAATTAATTCCAATGGCCACTATTTGATTAAATGGTAAAAATATATTCTAATTTAACTTTAAAAACAATTCAAAAGATTATCTAATAATGTAAATAAATTATATTAAAAATAGATTTTGAATTAAAATACAACATTTTTCACTATTCATTAAAAAACGAACATTATCGGAAAAATACCAAAAATTTACACAAAGTAAATTTTGATGTCCTGATTCTAAAGAAGAATTTTATTTTGTCAATTATAACACATAAAATTCTCAAAAAGTGGATTTAAAAGAGGTTCTCTATCAAAAGGCGGTTAATCGACCTTTTAAAGAATATTAGAATGTTTACGCTTAAAAATGGATTCATTCGCATTTTTAATCCTCTAACATTTATTGTAAAAAGTAAAAATATTTGAAAAACATATATAATAATTTTGTAGTTAGTTCTGTTCATTCACACCATTACAACGGCTAGGCGTTAACTACCATTTAAAATAATATTATTTTATTATTAGAGTGCAACGTAAGATTCCCAAGAAACTCGTTGTTGCGTATTGGGTACGCAATCGAGCATAGCGTCCCCTTTAAAGTAATATTAATATTTTATTCACAAATATGGATAAATGTGAAAATGTAATATTATTTATTTACCTGGGGTGTTACATCCTTCCCCCATTATGGGAATTGCGTTCTCACAATTTTAAAATTGGGCTTCGAAACATCATTAAAAATACCACATCAGAACAAGAGTCAGTAAACCAATCACTTTATAATAAAGAAAGAGAAGTAAAAAAGGTTACCTGAGTTAACCTATACTAGGATTCCAAGTAGGTACACATGGATATGGAGGAAAAAACATAGGGTCATGTTCTGAGTGAGAGTGATAGTAAACATGTCTAGGAGTAAGTTAACCATAAGAAAATCACAAACTTGTGATGGGTTAAACGGTATTCGATTCCCCAGTAAGAAAAGTTAACAGACAACATTTTTGTTTTAGGTTACTTTTCATTGAGGAATTTATTTATGATCATAACTAAAACATAAGGAAACATACTTAATTGTCACGTAGACTCTCAACTTTTACAAGATTCCTTAATCAAAATCATATTTTCTCTAAAAGACGAGTATTTAGGAAGACTTGTTCGCATTAAGAGTACTATAATCAACTTCTTGAGAATCACCTAATCCACAAAAGAAAACTATATATTTCCTAGGTATTTAGACAAAAACCAAAACCAAAAATTGTTAGTATGAGACCAGATAATCCACAAATGTATAATCCTTTATAAAATGAAAATCTATTCTTAATCTCAGAAATTTGTCCAAAAAAACCCAAAGTTCAACGAAGACCATTTGATAAACAATTGTCCATAAAATTCTTCAAAGTAAATGATACTAAGTTTGAAACCCAAATATTTTAAGGATTTAATCACATAGTCTTCCAAGGTACAAATTAACTTTTATCTCCAAATAACATGATTTGCTCTTAAATTCTCATATTGAAAAGTAATTAACCTAATCACATATCCTCCATGATAGGTTAACAATTTCCATAGATAACCGAAAATAAACATACTCTTGATTCCAAAAATCATCTAACTAAAAACAATTAGTCAAACTAAGGGACTTCATGTAGTCTAGAGGTAGGAGATAAATACCAGTCGCACATTGGTTGTGGGTTCAATTCCCGCAACTTTGTCCGACGCAACGGGTTGTCACTTGGTCTGTGTGTTGTCCCTTTTCCAAAACTATATAATTCTTAAAACATTCCCCAAAATGAGATAAAATCTTCAAAAATAATCTTAACATATTTTAACCTCAAGTTTATCTCATGCCTTTCATTTTCCATCATAACATATAATAACCCATAATTACCTCAAAAGTAAGGATTATATAAACCCTAATGGTTTCATTTATAATTATTACCTGAACATCCACATCGATTGGTTATCTCGTACATGATTCATTACAGAACATACCAAGGTTCAAGTGGTTGATCATGACTCCTTGATAGTTGGTTTAGAACAACCACAATTTTCCTCATTGAATCCCCCATTTCATCCAGTCTCTTAATCAGAGAACCACCACAGTTTACTTCAAACCTATTGTCAGTTTGGTGCCTGCTAGATCCATCGATTTACTAAAAATAGAAATGTCAGAGTTAGTATATCAAAAAAAACCATCATGTACTAATGACAAAGATAAACACTAAGATATACTTACTCATTCACTTTATCTAAAACTAGGACTCTTTCTGAAATCCTAACCATCTTGGTAATGTCACTTATGCTTAGAGAATACCCTAACCTCTAAAGTTATCAAAACCAACCTCTGATACCAACTATAAGGCTCCATCCTTAAACCTTAATTAATATTGAATTAAATGAATAATTCACATTGGGGATCTTTACAGGTTTAGAATTATATAAAATTAGATCATAAATCATGAATTAAATTCCATATTTAAACAAAGTGGTTACATAAAAATAGTATTCATTTTTTCCCATCAACGGAAACATATTTAAAATAAAACATGGATTCTTTCTTGACACTTCCTTGACCCTATCATCATATCATGCACCTTTCCCTTGACCTCTGAAAAACATTTAAAAAACTTGGGATGAGAATAAAAAGCTCAGTAAGGGATATAAAAGTACGAACAGAAAACATTAGTCCATGTATGAAATCATACTTTACTCACAAAACGTAAGCATTTTAACATACCTTATCAAATCCTGAATAAATCATAGAAATCATAAGGCATAAAGGTAACATGAGGAATTCATAACATTCTTACGTAGGGTGTAACCCTCTTGGTCATGTTTGGAATACCCATCATATTATATTCCCTAAATCTCTTCGGATAAACCTTAATGTTCAACCCCTTCAAGTTACCAAATGCATTGGAAAGCTACATCAGGCTCACCCGCCCTTAGTTTATCACGGAACCTACCATCTTCATAAACAATGCCCAAGAACCATAACATAATTATAGAACATAACTTAAGCATAAAGGAAAGATAACATATAACATTCTAGCATAATTAATCCATTCTAAAATCCATTTTCAAAACAATTTAAAACATTTAATAAAGACATTTTTGAATAAAAGTGTCCCATAACACTTTTAAGTTTTTAACATATTAAAAAATTAATATCCATATAATTAATTCCTTAAACCCATTTTTCAAACATTGATATTAATGAGAAATATTTATAATAATAAATCATTAAAACATTTAAAACGATATTTTAGTTAAAGTGTTTTTAACAAAATGAGATACACATGAATACCATAATTGAAGAATAACATTTAATAAAAACTTTATAATATCATGAGAATAAATGGATTCATGATATAATATTCCAAGGGACAGTATATACACCATATAAGAGTGAATTGGTGCATAACAACAAATAAGTCTCAATAGAAATGTAAAATCAGATGAAATCCCTTATAAAGAAGGTATCCTTAAATTAAGGATAAATCAATCTCATAATTATGTGTGAAAAATATAAATACACCCAATATAAGTGGGTATTACATGTAAAACAATCAAAGTTAATTCACACATATTCAAAGGATGACATTTTCAATAACTACATGTTGAACCCAAAGAAGTCGAAATTGGGTTAAGAAGTTCCCTTGGTAAAATTCGACAGCCTAACGACGTAACTTTAAAATTCATAAAATTAGTTGATGAGAGAGAAAATGGTATCTCATCACTTGGACATAAAATTTTAATTAATAAGGATATATAAGAACATATCCCAACATAAAAAGGTGTAAATTAAAAGACATAACAAAATAAGTCTTTTAAAAAGTGGATGGTGCAAGGTTCCCTTACCGATTTGGGAAACTTTTGAAACGTACACCCCATGAAATAAGGGTCATACAATGAAGATGTAACTACCCATAAATGAGAGTTTATTATAAAAATAGTAAAATAATGGGAAGTAAATACACCACACAAAAGGAAATAGTGCCCAATGTTGCATGAATCTCACAGGAATAAAAAGTGAGATGAAAATCCCCTTATGAAAATTCAGCAGCCTAACGGCACCACATAAAACATCCAAAAATGGATTGATGAGATCAAATAGGGTCTGTCATCATAAAAATTACAGTAAGAAGATTATAAAAGAACATCATCCAACATAATAACATGGATCATAAAAGAAATGACATAAAAGATAGTACTTGAAAAGAAAGAGAGAGGTGGGATCCCTTACCTCATGTCCGACATGACTCGATTGTTCTTTAATCTCATGAATAATAAAATTTGGTCAATTTATAATTTCATAAGGACCTCCTTTAAATATTATTATTCAGTTCATATCACATATTATAATTTTATAATAATTTTCTAATAAAGTGAGTTCATATCAGACGTTTTTGTCGTTGTTCGGTACATGAGTAAAAATTGAACTTGTTGGAAAAGCATTTTCCATGTAGTTATAGTTATATCATATCCAGAATAGTATTGATGTTTTTAATATCATATATATCAAGTATATATTCATTTTATACTATTACATAGCATTTTGAGATAAAAAATTAAAAGCACCGTTCATGGAGACGGTAGGTCGTACGTACGCATAAACGCTACTTTCATTTTTTGTCATATTAATGGAATTAAAACAAAATGAGATATATATATATTATAATTCCAGAATTATATCCATAATTTAGATGTAATATATTACATATATATTCATTATATATATGTACTTATAATAGTACATAACATTTGGAGATAAGAAATGAAATGTACCATTCATGGAGACGGTAAGCCGTACGTACGCATGAACGCTACTTTCATTTCTTTTTTTTAATCAATGGAATGAAATAATAATGATATGAAGGTATATTATAACTCCAGTTGGATTTAATATGTAAGACCATTAATTCCATCCTTTATACGTCCCACATATGGCTTTAACGAATCAAATCACTTTGAGGGGGCGGTAGTCCGCACTTCCTAAAATGAAGATATCGCATTTTCCCATAATGGAAACCATAAAGGTATGCCATAAATGAAAAATACAGAAGCTTAATTAAAACATAAACATATTATATATCATATATAAATATAGTGACATATTAATGGCCACCTTTTAAGGTGTTAAAAGAATATTGAACAATCATCGTTTCGTGAGGCAGTAATTCGCCATCCACAGAAACAGTATGTTCTTTAACCATTAGACGGAGGTGTGTGAAAGTGTATCTTGAATAATTATTATAAAAACATTATAGTATATTTAATATACTGGTGTCATTACAAATAAAAGTAATAAAAAGAGTTTAGGGGTTTGGAGAAGAAAAATAAAAGAAAAGAACACAAGGGAAGACATTACCTTTAAATCGGGTAAGTCTCTTTGATTTGAGCTCAAAGGCTTCCTTGGAAAGGATTCTGCCAAAAGTGAGGCTTAAATGATGAAGAGAGGGATTTCGAGAGATGGAAGGGGCAGGGGTTGGCCGATCCAAAGGCTTGAGAGGTGTGTGTAATGTGGTAGAGGTGGGGGCCTTTTATAAGGGGAGAGAAGGGCACTCTTGGAAATTTATAAAAGGTTACTTTATTATAAAATGATTTCGGATTTTAAAGGACCCAAAAGGATATATTTTTAGGATAAGGTGATAAGTTTTCTAAGTACACCCATAAAATAGGTTTGTGACAAGTGTAATACTTATATTTCACCCTAACATATCATTTTATTTAAATCGTTCATTTATGAGGTAATCACTGCATCATCACGGTGTAATAAATAATTTAATTTATTTAATGTCTAAAAATTATAAAAAAAATATCATGATGTAGGAAATATTTTTATATTTATAATGAATATTTATATGAAAACATATGACTTGTATAACCCCATTTAAAAATTGTTTTAGTAAAATAACTCATTTTTGCGACATTTTTATTTTAACTTTAAATAAAAAGTTATTTATGTCATTTTCCTACCCAAGTGGATCCATGGGGTCCCCATGTTGACCCATGGATTTTCGTGATCGGCCATGACACATCCAATGAGGGTAGTACATGTTTCTAGGTCCTTTCATATTATTAAAACATTATTTTTACCTTAAATTACACTAATTACCTTTAATCGCGATTAATAAAACTTAAAAGTTACTATTCACCAAAAATTATTTTAATCTTATTGAACCACATTTTACATCTTAATGACAACCATGTATGTCATATTTTTGAAAATCTAATCATAGAAGTGGAAAAGTTTCATTTAAATGAAAAATCAGTTTCTTTAACTACCACATAGTGGTTTCACTATTCATCAAAAAATGATGTTTTTCAGAAAAATACCAAAAATGTACCCTAAGCTATATATGATATTCTGAATTAAAAATTGATTTCTATTTTAAAAAATTCAAAATATATATTTTTCATGAATTAATTTAATAATTCATTCCCGCTGTCAAAACAAATAGCGTGTTTTTAAGAAACAATATCTATTAAAAGATTGACACTAGTTTAAGTCCAATTTAAAAGTGAAATTAATTCCAATGACCACTATTGGATTAAATGGTAAAAATATATTCTAATTTCACTTTAAAGATAATTCCAAATATGATCTAATAATATAAATAAATTAGATTAAAAAGAGGTTTTGAATTAAAATACAACATTTTTCACTATTCATTAAAAAATGAACTTTATCGGAAAAATACCAAAAATTTACACAAAGTAAATTTTGATGTCCCGATTCTAAATAAGAATTTTATTTTTCAAATATAACACATAAAATTGTCAAAAGTGGATTTAAAAGTGGTTCTATATCAAAAGGCGGTTAATCGTCCTTTAAAAGAATATTAGAATGTTTACGCTTAAAATTGGATTCATTCAAATTTTTAATCCTCAAACATTTATTGTAAAAAGTAAAAATATTTGAAAAACATATATAATCATTTTGTAGTTAGTTTTGTTCATTCGCACCATTACAACATCTAGGCATTAACTTCCATTTAAAATAATAATATTTTATTATTAGAGTGCAACGTATGATTCCTAAGAAACTCGTTGTTTTATATTGGGTACGCCATCGAGCATAGCATCCCCTTTAAAGTAATATTAATATTTTATTCACAAATATGGATAAATGTGAAAATGTCATATTCTTTATTTACCTAGGCTGTTACAGCTGATTAGCCATAATAATGATGTTTGAACTTCCAAATCCCATTTCATTTGGTTCTTCATGAAGAATATCATTCCATTGTCCATCATAACCTCCATTATCATGAATCTTACTGTTTCCAGCCATTTTCTAAAAACCAAAAAGACTAGTTTGATAGGTTAAAATCACGCTAGGGAAAACAACATAATAAAGTCCGAGTACCGTCAATATCTAACATCTTAAGTTAAATTCTTAGATCATTGTCGTAATTCTAGGACTATAACCTATACTTATACTTAACCTTAGGTACATACCTAGACATACCATAGAAATATCTCTAGGGATATCACTAAAGCTATCGCATCCTAGTTTCCAAAGGTTAACTAAACTGAACCTCTGATACCAACTGTAGAGACCCAAATCTTGACGTACATGGACATTACATTACTTTTACAGAATACTTAATACATAACAAAAACAAACACCAAAGTACCATAATAGTTTAGTGTCTTTGGAAACTTAGAATATAATCTTCTAATCGTGATGAATGATCTTCAACATCAACCATAAAGATCTTCCCCTTTTTTTCATACCTAAAACATTTCTTTATATCCTGTGGAAAAGAAAACATATAAAGGGTGTGCTCAAATGCTCAAAAAGGGAAAGCATGGAGAGAATAAAACAAACCATATACATTTGAACTTAAAAACATGAACATAATGTTTAAACATCAAAATCTTGATTAATGACATAAAACATGGCAGTACATAAGGAATAGATCATAAATAAACATTAATCATGATAAAATAGCATGGGAATAAAACATTTAATTGTGGAAAACCATTAAGAACATGATATTATTTCCATATTAGCCAAGGCATTTCTGTCAAGACCATCTTAGTGGACAAAGTCCCTTTCTGAATCGAGTTCACTCCTCGTTCCAGTCCTGTAACACTGAACCAGATTAACTTACCATTCTAGCCATGTCTATCTCATGAGATTTAAATATTTAATGAATGCATTGGGGGGAGATATAGGTCCCACCCATCTCATAATTAAATCATTCTTACTTGTGCCACAACATAAACATAAACATTCATCATAACCCAAAGAATAAAAATGGGTTTCATAAACATCATCACATTATCACATAATCCATATTAAACAAATGGATATCATTTCATCATAAGAAAAATCACACCATGTAAATAATAGATACATTATATATGAAACATAAACATGTTAAATAATTTCATCTTAGATGGAAAATGTTTTTGATAAAACACTTGAAATGAATTCTTGAGGAAAATATCCTTTCTTCTTCAAAATCATTTTATTTTCAAAAAATTCCTTGCAATTTTAAAAGAAAACTATTTTTTTGAAAAGAGTCATAAAACATTGTATAGGAAACTTCATTGAAATAACTCATTATGAAACCGTAAAAATCTATTCATGCTGTATAAGTTAAAAATAACATTCTTCTCGTCCTTTTCTCAGAAAAGTAAAAAAGTACCTCGTATTGTAATCAAAAGAATGATTCCTTACATACCATGTAGTAAAATTCAAAAATGGGTAAAAAGGACTTTAAACATACATGAAACAATTTTTAGAAAATAGGCACATGAATAATAAATATAGCCCCAGTAAATACTTATGAATAAACAATCTCAGATAAAAACGAGATTGTAAAAGTTATCCCTTACCTTAAGTCCGATATTCGTCGTACATTTCTGAACCTCCTATATAATGATTTAAATAATTTCATTTACTTATTACAGAATCATATTAATTGTTATGATATCATATATGGTTCACTTATGACTTTATATTATACGTTCTTTTGTAAATTCCATGTTAAAGCAGCGTTTTGGGTAAAATCGTTTCATTTATCGTACGTGTTTCGATTTGTTATTCTTGATATTACTATTACTTATTTCATGATTTACGTACTTCAAGAATGTAAATAATGATTTATATATCATATATATTCATCATATACATATATATAATAGATAGATGAAGGAAATGAAATACACCGTTCATGGAGACGGTAGTCCGTACGTACACATGAATGATGTTTTCCTTTCCCTATTGACTTGAATGGAAGTAAGTATAAGACATATATATATATTTATAAATACATAAATAAAGTATAATTATTATTTCATATATATCCTTATTATTTATTATATATACTTTATAATTATTCTTAAATGGTTAACATGTAGAATGAATCTCATCGCATCGTGGAGACGGTAATCCGTATGTACACAAGAGTGATGATGTCGTTACCATAATTATATTAATGGAATTGGAGTTGATTATATAATATATAAAAATCATTATCATGTTATAATAATCATATATACTTATTCTTTACACCATTATATCCAACCAAGTAAGGTGGTGGTGGAAAATAGATTACACCACAGCGTGGAGATGGCATTCCTTAAGCACGCACGCGCGGTGACTTCGTCTTCCGTAGGATGGATAGAAGGTGAAATAAAGTTTTATAATATTTATAATAACATATCAGTATGTAATTAATACTTATGTTATTACTTTATAATGAAAAAACTAAAGAAGATGAAGTAGAAGAATAAAGAAACTTGAAACAGTCGGTAGAAGAGATTACCTCTTCCTCGACGCACTTCCTTTAATATTCTTCTTAGGGCTCTAGAGTTGGCCTTTTGAGAAGACCATAACCTCTATGATGTAACTAGAGAGGATTATAAGAGGAATATTCAGGGTTTGTCTGATCTTCATGTCTCAAAAGGGTTTGAAAAGAAGAGGGAAGAGGTGCCATTTTTATAAGGGAGGAGAGGGGCACCTTTGGAAAAACAAAATATTTTATTTTATAATAAGGTCGTATTCGGTTTCTAATATCTCAAAATTGATTTATTTCCAATATAATGTGGGGATGGGTCTAAATCCTCTCTACCAATATGTTATAGACATGTTTAGGTTACTATTTTAAACTTATCATTTAGATTTAACTGTAAGTTAAATAATTTAACTTTTACCGTGTCTTTTTGTTTTCTTAAACTATATGGTTAATAATCTTACTATAACAAGCAAAAGGAAATCCAAGTGGTTCATTATTAATATATATATATCCTTATCTATGTCATTTGGCCGAACCATAGGTTTTTAGGAATAAAATAACAATTAATAATATAATATTTTTTTAAAAACTATTTTATGTCAATTTTGACACTATTTGGTACTTGATTTTTGTGAAAATCATAACAACATGATTCGTTCGAAAAAGGTTAATTAAATAAATTACAACATGTCATAGTAACCTAGAAAATTAATATAATTCATCAAAAGTCTCAGATTACATTTATTTGGGTATTTATAATATCAATTATTTTAATATTTCATTTATAAAGTAATTATTGCGTCATCATTGTGTCATAAATAAATTAACATATCTAATGTCTAAAAATTATAAAACATTATATTATGTAGGAAATATTTTTATCTTTATAATGAATATTTATAGTCTAATTTATCTTATGTATAACTCTATATGAATAATGTTTGAGTTATTAAACATTGATTCTAACTCCTTTAACTCTTCTTTAAATAAAATAATAATAAATGTCCTAATATAATCCAAGTGGACCTAAAGGGTAATATTTTAACCATAAGGTTGTTTTTGGTCCAATTACACTTATTAAATAGAATTAGGACATGTTTTAGGGTAACAATAATATCATTTAAACCTTTATTACTCTATTTACTTTTAACCGTGGTAAATAAAAGTAAAAAGTTACTATTCACCAAAAAATATTTTTACCTTATTGAACCAAATTTTACTTACTGATATCAACCATGTCTCTCGGATTTTTTAAATTCCATTCAATGAATCAGTAATATTAAGTTTTATGTAAATTTTCAAATTCTCCTAGGAGGTGGGTAAAAGACGGTCAAAAGTTCAGGATAATATTTATATATCTAAAATTATTATAAAATTACTCCAATGAATTACATTGAACTTATTAAAGTATTATGTATCAATTTTTATCTAAAATAAATTTAAATAAAATAAATAATTATTTAAATAAAAAAGTTAGTTTTTAAATAGTAACCCAGTGTTTTCACTATTCATCAAAAATTGAATGTTTTTAGAAAAATACCAAAAATTCAACCTCGGGTCATTTTGATATTCTGAATCCAAAAATGAAATCCATTTTGAATGATAAGATTTATAAAACTACAAAAAGTGGGTATTAGTATTCATAACGGGTAGTTCATAATAATATTATAATATTATATCCTTTAGTGAAACTCAGTATTGCGTACTACACACACTATCGATGAAGGTCTTGATTGTGTGTAATGAAAGCCAAGTCAGGGATGCATGTAGTGCAAGCTTCTTTTGGTGTAGCGTACAATACGATACATCAAAGTAATTAAAAATAATATTTCTCATAAAATCTCGAGCTTTTACAAACACATGTAGATAAAGAACCACAAACCCAAACTATTGGGAATATTTAAACTAAAGATATCGTTCTATCTTATATGTTCTATATTGATTAATATTGGTTACCATCTTGTTTTTAATAATATAATAACTTATTTTTTATAAAATCTATGTGTTTTTTCACACTCTTCTCTGGATTGTGTTCTTATTTTTATCAATGAAGAGAAAATGGTAACTTGTGTGGTTCCTCGAAATTATTTTCACAAGTATTTATCTTTTATTTATGATAAGAACGAGAATCAAGAAATAATAACTTCATGGAAGGAAATTGAAAGAAATAGGGGTTTAATTTGTGATTTATTGATTCTTGTTGGTGACATCTAGACTATTAGCTTACCTAGTAGAAAATTCATGCAATTCACTCACCCATATCCTTTAGGGAATTTAGATCACCCATTGAGGAAAATTATCTAGTTTTGGTTAATTATTTTTGAGAAAAATATACTTGTATAGGTGTAATCTAAATAGAATGGTTAAAGGAAATCTTTAGAGGGACATTACCAATGTAATAGATTTTAAAAATGGGATTTTTTTTCTAGTAACTCTTTTCCTAGGAAAATTATAACCACCACCCCTTTCTTGTTTTTCTAGGCTCAAGGGATCTATAGTCTCCACTTCCCTTCAGATTAAAAAATTCATGGGACTCTCACTCTGCTTATGATAATATTATTAGGTGGTTTGTAATTCCATGTATTGAGGTGATGATGTTTCTTATTGTGCTATGAAATTAAAACATTTAATGTTGATGCAAAAGAGCAGGATAATAAAAACATTTAGTAGCATAGATAGGGAAACTAAATAAATTTATGACTCTCTACATTGGTATTAATAAGAATCAAATAATAGTAATATCTAATCAGATATATCTCAATAGATTGTAATTTTTTCCAAGGTGAATTATCATCATTCAATGAAATAAATTCTTATAAAATAATCCTTTCAAATCATGTGGCTAAAATAAAGTGAATAAATTTAATAAATTTACAACACTCTATTTTGAGTCTATAATTATTGTATTAAACATTAATTATTTAAGGATATGGTATCTGATATTTTATGATAAAAGGATTCTCTTGGATTACATTTTCAATTACTACTCAATCATTTTCGAAGGACCTAGAATACTGGAGGAGTTTATTGATGGAATCATTCCTATCCTTGTTAATTCTAATAATAAAATCATGCTCACAAGAATGACTATTTAATTTTTGACATTAGAGACACTATTTTTACCCTTATTACTAGTAGTGACCCTAGCCTATATTTCATTACTAATTTATAATTCCATAAATATTGGGATATTATTCATGTGGATGGTTGCAAGATAGTCTCAACTATCTTAATCTATGGAATCATTTCACCAGGGATTAATGCTTAATTTCTATCATTGAATCCAAAGCTTGATAATTCTTGGGAGATACATATTTCCTAGACAATTACTCTTGTTAAAAATATTTACCAAATTATTATAAAGTTACATTTAAATATGATAGATTCCATTTCAAATAAAATTATCTCCCAGAATCAATTCGGCTTTGTCAAGGAATGAAGAATTCAAGATTTTATTGTAACTTCCTTAGAGGGTTTCAACCTCCTTATAAATTCAATTATAGGTGGTAAAATTTTTATTAATCATGACATTTGTAGAGAATTACACACTATGCATTGGAATCTTATTTTCAATGTTCCGGAAAGCAATGGTTTCAATTATTTTTTTCTTATATGGGTGAAATGTATTTTTCTTCTCTTCCTATATTCCAGTTCTCAAAAATAGTACACATAAGGTTTATTTTGAGTTTTATATAGGTGTTAGATAGATTAAAACTATTTGACCTATTATTTTCTCAATTTCTAAATATTATCTCTTCATATTTCTCACTCACATGTTTGATTTATGAGACATCAATCCCACAAGTTCCTCAAGGTCCCACTATAAACCATCTCATTTCTAATATTATGATTATTTTAGACATTTTTCATGTTTTTGAAAAGAAATTTCTTTCATCAATCATAATCTTAAACATTATGAATGAATCTCAAAGAAAATATATCTGTTTATAGAATTCCATCATTTATTTTGGGAATGGATTTTATCTTTCAAGAAAAAACCAATTTATTAGAAAATTTTGAGATTGGAGATATGAATCTCTCATTCACTTATCTTTGAGTCCCATTGATTTGTGGGAGGAAAAAATCCTTTAATTTTATTGGTCTTGCTAATCATATCAAAAATCAACATTTATCCAAGAAAGGGAAGGCTCTCTTAATGGCTGGAGAAATTTTTCTAGATAATTATATAGTTGTCTCTTAGATGTTTTATTCATTCATGATATATATATTTCCCATAGGGATGACTAAAAATCTCAATAATTTCATAAAAAAATTATTTTGAGTGTAATAATACATAAATAGAAGATGTCCATACCCCATTGGAAAAAATAGTATCAACTAGTCACTAAGAGAGTTATTAGAATAAAAAATCAATTTTTTAATGATCCCTTGGAAGATCTGTATACTTAGATCATCATTAGAATAAATTTGATACACTTTTGTTTCCAGAGAGATATATTTTTGGATTAACTGAAACACGGTAAATTTCTATAAATGTATCCTTCTATGTAGCCCATACTTCAGGCCTCAAATTGGAAGGTCATGTTCTTCTCTCACTATATTGTTAATAAAAATTCTTGTTTTAGTTTTTGACTTCATAACTGAATAGGTTAACCTATTATTGAAAAATATAAACCTCATAACACGTATATTGAATCTCAAATTACTATTAATAATTTTATTGATCCTTCTCAACCTCAAAAACAATACGGGGTATGAAAAATTGTCAACTAAAATGCATTTGTTTCATGTGTGGACATTTTTATCTTTAAAAAAACCAATAATTGAATAATCTGTAACTAACTATTTAATTAGTTTGTTTCTATAAGATCTATCTGTGAATTGAATTGGATCAAAAATGAAAACAAATCCTAGATCAATACCTTAATATGGAATATTATTTGGAGGATTTCACATAATAAGATACCATTGGATAATTATTCCCAGTTATATGGGGTCCCTCTTTATTCTAGGTTTTCCATCTAAAATCAACATGGGGAAGATGCAAAACATTTATTCATCAGTTATAATATGGATTATATGATGTTGAATGTTGTGCATTATCCTTTTGAGTTTTTTATTCATATATTTGATTGCTTTAATTAAATCTTTAAGTGTTTCATTGATGTGGAGTTTCCCCCACAAATAAAGAAATTATTTCAAGAGATGTTGTATGATTTTATCCACTATATCTGTTTTAACCATAATTCCTTTCTATATTCTTTTACTATATCCAGTATTCAGTATTTTTTATGATAGGATAATTGTTTCAATAGAAAATTATAATGTGATTCACTGTATTCACAGTAATAATAGAGTCCATAATTTTACTATACTGAAATTATTGAGTATTTGATGAAATTATAAACCCCTATCCAGAACCTTAGATGTTCTTTGGAAGCCTCCCTTTTATAATTGGATTAATCTTAATTCAGATTGGGTATCTATATGGAACATGGATACATTGAGATGAAGATATGTATTTTATGATCATGGTGGATTGTTGTTTTGGAGGTTTTGTTGGATCATGTAGACTGACATCATCACATGTAGCTAAAATAAATTATATCATTAATACGATGTTTTTTGAATGTTCTACGGGCTATATGAATTTATGGCTTAAATATGACTCATCTTATATCATCTAAGATATCCTAAATGGTATGTTGCATCTATTATGGAGATTCTCTGCTCTGTGGATGTAATTATTTGATATTATTAATGTACTCAATTTCATTGTTACCCATATCTTCAGGAGTGAAATGTTTTTGTTGATGGTCTCTCTAATATAGGAACTGGTTTGTCTTGCCCTTGGTTTTTTGAGATCCCTTCGGATTTGGTTTCATTTCATGGAAGGTATTGTACTAAAACACCCCTCTTCAGACATTTGTAATGATATTTTACATTAAAATCATGCCCATTTTTGGTCGAGGGACCTATTCAAAAAAATTATGTTCCACTATAATGTGATTTTAATATACAGAATAAAATTATTAAGAATATTAATGTCGATATAATGGTTGTGTTCAATTTTATTGTCAACAAATAAATCATGTCAAACAAATATATATTAAATTATTACATGTGAGGTGATTACTAAATGGAAATATAGAAATATGTTATGTGTTCATCATAAGAAAATATAGAATTTGAGGTAGCTATCTAAAAAAGGCTATGTCCTTCAATACTCATAAAGTTGAGACTGTTGACCATAAGGTTTAAACATCCACCTCATTATGTAGATTCTTCCATTCATAAGGTTCATAATGCACATCAAATATGGTGGGGACACCTAAATCTCACATGGTTCATGAAAATATATTATAAGGATGGGAAATCAGAAATAGTTTTCTGTAAGGTCCAAACAATTACCTCTTAAGGTTGTGATATAAGTGTTAAAATAATGAGACAATTCATCCTTAAGTTTCCAAATCTCATCATCTATTTTATAAACATACACCATATCATTTTTTCAGTCCTTATAAGGTTCCAACTCAGCTCATAAGGATCTACAATTAGAAGAATTTCAATATTTCTATAGACTAAAAATATGCGCTATCAAAAAAATATATATTCTTAATAAATAGAAAGGGTAAATTTCTAATGTTTCTTGATAAAATTTTAGGCATCTAAGAATGTAAATTTTATAAAAAAGGGATGATAAGTTTTGAACATTGAAGAAATATTTTTTGCGAAGGAAAAATTCACAATTACAGTTTAACCTCTTGATCATGCTGCACGCTTTTCTTCTCTACTGTAGTGAAACGAAATAGAATAAAAAATAAAGAAGAGAAAAAAGGGGGAGACATTTAGAATTAAAGAAGAAAAATTTATTCAATTTAATTTGAATTACAAATTCAATCTCAAATGATATTTTCTATTATTACTCAAAATACAATGTACTGTTAGTTCATGTAAAAATGTTATATGGATGAGGGAAGAGATATAATAATGTTCTCTCTAAAAAATAATTACAAATATGTTTTGTGAGAATAAATAATTAAGAGAATCTATATAGTTTTTACTATGATAATGAAATAAATATTCTACATTATTTATTGAAGAGGTTAAATAAGATGTAGTAATGCAACCACTTGAATGGAAGTATAATTTAGTTAAAAACATTCTTATTAGTAAAAGAAAATAATTTAAACATATAAGTGCTTTAGGAGCACGTAAACATGGCTGGGAAATGTGTATCATGATAAAAATGGTATTTCCTTTATGCATGTACCTACACGTTGGTACCAGTGGGGCATCTGGTATTAGTAAAATCTTGATCATTCCATGGACAATACATTAATTTTTTAAAGGTCCCCCTTTTAAATATGATTTTCTCCTTTTTTGTGTTCATTTTTATTTTAATACCGATAATTATTAAAATCATTGCAATCCATGATGGTTGTTTCAAGATTAAACATAAAAAAAGAATTCATAATTAGTGATTTTCCCTTTCCTCCTCTCTTAGTGATATCATTTTTCTCTTAGTATTTTCACTTTTATCATCCTCATACATAGATAAGTATATCGAATCTATTTTATAGTATTTTTATATCATGTTTACTCTCATTTTATTTATCAAAATTATGATGACACATATTTTCATCTGAAACACTTATTAGATTAAAGTATTATTTTTTATTATTTCTTTAACTGATGTTTAAAATATGTTTTTTCTCATAGAACAATCTCATTCATAGATTAATATTATATTTTTTGATACAGTTTTGTTGGAAAATGATATTTTACCTATAAAATTGTATGGGAAAGATATAAGTGGTCGTACATATGTACTCTTACATAACTAGCATTCTAAAACATATCATTAGAGTCCTGTTTTCAACCACATTAAACAAATTGAAATATAATTTAAAGAGTTCTTTTCTTTTCTTTTCTTGTTTCTATTATTAATTTATTTCTTAGTGCTTTAACTTATTTACCTCTTTTTTCATTCTAACATAATCTATTTATAATTCCATACATTTTATATTTTTAGATATATCCCAATTCCTAACGTAATGACCTTCAGGAAGGAGAAGAAATTGTAAAAAATAGAACATGTTCTCTAGACTCTAACGAATAAGTATCTTGATATTGAAATATTTCAGAAATTGACAAAGATAATTCTTATTGAGTAAAAATTCCATTAATCACATGACTGACTTAGATATGGATTGAGATATATTTCACTTATATGATCCCGACATGGGGGGTTACACTAGATCAAGAGAGATAACTATGACTATGAGGTTATCCAAAAATGACATTCAACCATTAGATGTATTATGGATCCAATTATAGATTATTAGCGTGATACCTAATATATATATTAGTAAGAATATTTTTATATTTATATTTATAAATTGGTGGTTATTTTTATTACATTTAGGTTCATGAACTTGAAGAATTAGTATTGATGTACCATAATTATATTAACTCTATTACCCCCACCACCAACTCATGTTAATGGGATTATAAGTATTGATTCATGATTTTCTATAACATTGTGTAGTAAAAGGATGTGTCTATTCTTGCCTGAATAATGGATTATTATTATTCCTTATATGAGATATGATTGAGGCCTATAGATTCTTTGTGTGATTAGTTTTCAAGAGGACCTAAATTTGAAAACACCTTTAATATAATCGCTTTGGGGAAAATGATAGAAGATTCATAACTGTATGTACCCAAATTTAATGTCTTAATGTGTGTACTAATATTTAATACCTCATAGTAAATTCCCATGATCTCATATATAAATTACTTAACACACGCATTAGTAATGTTGGGCCTTGAAAAAATCATAGAATATATAAAATTTCAAACCATTGACATATAAATAACCTTTTATATGTAATTTCCGAAAATTACATTTAAGGGTCTTTCTCTTAGGACAGATTGATATTTTAGATTATGGTGTAGAGAGAGGTTCAAATCCAAATGATTTAAAGCTTTCTATTATCCTTTTTAAATACTCTAACTGAGACAATATCAATGATTTTTGTTTCAGATCATTTCATATCCCCACCCCCAAGACCTATTGGATTATCCAGGATCCTTCATCTAAAACTATTTGGATAACTAAATATTTATCAATTAAATCCCCCTTATATATAGACACTATAGGTTAAATCCATCCATTTATAATATAATTTTTATGATTCTCCCATCATTGAAAACCTTCTCATTGAATAAATTATTCACATTTCATTTAATTAACATCTATTACTCTAAAAAGGCATCAAAATTTTGATTCATCAATTTCGGTGATTGCATCAAAAAATATAGAATCTATTAAAGCATTCCCAAAAATTAACTACCAGATTCTTTGAATCCTTCCTATTTCTCCCAGAATATTTCTTCATCTGTGTCCCCATGTACAAATTGTTTTTCACAAATAATTGTTTAACAAGTATTACACCTTCTACAAATATTCTAATTAGTATTTGAATCATTGTGTGATTAAAAACTAGAGAGAATGTTTAACTAAAGTCCAATCCATATTTTTATTAAACCCCCATAAAAATAACCCTTTCGTGTACCACATCCTTCTATCTTCAACGTAAATCCATTGATATACCCACTTTTTATGTAGATTCTTATTTCCCAGATAAAGTTATGATATCTCCCATATACGAGAAACATTCAAGGAATCTATCCCATATTTCATCAATATATATTACTAATTTTCATCCCTGGTATTTTTATCATCCATTTAAGAGTTGTTTCCCTAGTATCAGTAAGATATAGATCATCTAATTCAATCCTAGACCTTCAAAATAGTCATCTAACTCTGTTAGACCTCCTCAATGATTAATATTTTTATCTGTCCAAATTTTCTTCCTACCGAACACTTATATTAGGGTCGATATACCTTGATAATTATAGTACATAAATCTTTGGCTGGACCTCAATAATTGACCTCTATTAAAAACCCCTCCAACCATACTATCATTTTTTATGGAACTAGAGAGCTTCATGAACATTTTCTATCTCTCAAATTTACATTTAGATGAACCATGTTATTTAGTAATTTTATAGTCCTATATATATCTTCATCTTGGTTCCAATCCTTCTAAATAATCCCTTCCTTGAAGTGGAGATTTCAGCTTCTAGTGACCTATGTGATTTAATTATTATAGATATGAAATCCAAATTCCTCACTTCAATAACACTAAAATAATCCTACCTCATACTTGTCTTCTAATTTTTCTCTTTTTCGAGAATCAACACATAAAATGAAAATAGACCAGAAGTATATGATATGAGATAAAAATACCATTCCGGAGGTACAATTTTATACAACGATCTTCATCCCTAATAGTGCAAATGGACTTATGTTAATAACCAATGCCTCACAATTCACTACATGCATTGAATTTTTTTCAGATAACTGGACTGAAATATCATATTTTAGAACTCTCACAATGAAATACATTTATCTTCACAACTAATCCATTTCTTTAAAGGGTTTTATGAATCGTCATCTCAAAAGATACTCCTTTCATTCAGCAAAATTTTTGGAACTCTTTTCTTTTTAAATCCCCACCACTATCAAACATAAACACATATTCTTTTAATTTCCCCTGGCTGCCACTAAGAATATCAATATAATGATGGTTTTTAATACCTCACATTTATACTTGGGAATGATTTAACACAATTTTTTTTGCAACATCAATGAAGGAAATATAATAAAATTATCATTTGTGATATTTAATCAGTGATGGCCGCTATATATCATAATGAACTAGTTCTAACATCTTTTGGTTTTAGGTTCTTCATTTTGTATAGAGAGTCACATTCCATATCAATCTTTGAGTGAAATAAATATCAACAATTAATTATCCATTTCCCTAATGGACTATAGAGACAAAACAATAAATTTATTTTACTCTCATCCATTGTATTTGTAGATGAACCTCTAAAATAAAACCTTATAAGATGCTATTTTATATCACTATAATATTTCTTAAATATCCCGTTATTCCCAGAATGAAAATATATGGGTCTTTCCCATAATAGTTTCCCTTGGATATTTTCTCTCTTATACTTATCCTTCTTCTAAATATGGATTTCCATTAACTAGATGATTCTGAACCATCTTCATTCTAGGTTTTTATGGTATCACCCTGATCATCCGTCTTCTGGATCACTTCTATCAAAACAATATCTCATTTTTTTCAAACACCATATCATAAATTTTCAATAGAGTAACAAATGGGACCAACCATCACTTCTATTATTTCTAAAATTGATAAATTATATATGAATTACTTCATACATTTAACTAACTACACTTCACAGATTTATTAGGGATCTAAATAGTGTTGAAGTTGATGGAACGATCATCCATTAAACACCCATTTGATATTCTCATACCCAAATGATTCCTAAACATTAACACATCATTCAATATGGTAGGATTTTAATATTTGGTTTTAATATTCTACATATTTTTTTTACTATCTTTACTAATTGGATGTTGAAGGACACATTCTCGGATAACATCATTTGAAATACCCCTATTTCTTTTTGTTAAATCCATTCCAACTATTATTTTTTCCACAACATTTTACATATTTTGGATTAGTAAAATATCAACTTCCTTCTAGAAATGTTATTCATCCACCTATATATTCTTGAAGAAAAATTTTGAACATTCCAACATTTTCAACCACCGCATTCTTTCTTCCTACTCAATTCCTTCTATACCAAAACAATTCCCACTGAAATAAAAATTCACTAAGATAAGGACCACTAAATGTCTACAGCCAATTTTTTATTACACTTATTATATCGATAATGAAAATTACAAAACACCTTCTATAACATCGCTTCCAGAAAATCATCTGAAGATACACTACTGGAAGCACTCAATTTCATTGTCTGGATGAGGGAACTAAACTCTAATGTATCACACTAAATATTATTCATCTATTGCAAGAATTATAGAAAATAAAAAAATGGAAACATAAGTGGACTTTCATATATAACATAGAACCATCATAGGGGTTGTTTGTTGTTCGACGGTAGACTTACACCCATGGGGAACAATGTTTATCTTTATTAATAATAGAAATGATTAATTACATTATATCATGATATATCAAAAGTGATTTGAACACTACAATTTAGAATATTCCCACTAATAGATATGATTCCAATATCATTTGATATTTTTTTGCAACATTATCCATCTTCTGATCAGCCTCATCTTTATAAAATAAATACAGGATATCATTTCATATCCCCCTTATGATGTTGGGAATCCACCTACATGAATGCTTATAGTAAAACCATTGGAATTTTTCATTTATAAAATTGAAGTATCCCTCCATAAATAAACCATTGTATGATGAGTAGAAGAAACAAGACCACAAGAAAGACTTCCTTGACTAACTACACTTAATGTAGGAAGTTGATGACACCTACCCACCACACCAAGTCAAAATCACAGACTGCACACATAAAACTCATAAAAAATCAATGTATTGGAAGTGTGATCAATGGAAGATCATATAGATGGAAAGAACATGATGGAAATTAAAAAATATATAAATTTAACTAAACACTTAATAGGTAATATATCATTACCGATGAATAATACATTATAATAATATTCTATAAAGTGTATTCACTTGTTTCATTTCTCAGGATAATGATGTAGGATGATTCTTCCTTATACACTTTTTTGAAGGTACACTATTTCATTTATTGGATATTTAAGAAACTAATATAATTTTCACCACATTGAATTTTTTATGTAAAACCCTAAATCTTGATAGGTAATTATTGACCTTAAATAACCCATTGACTTCTACCAATTTCTTTAGAGATCCTATCTATAAACCTCATTTAGTATAATTTTACATCACCAACTTTCTAAACCATTCATGCTTAAATTTCGGTCCTTTAAAATAACATTAGTATAAGTGATCATTCAATTGATCCATTGTCACCTAGAGAGTTTGTGTCAAACCTATTTACATACCTGGCCAAATATATTTTCACTTAAGATATTATTATAAATTTAATTTTGATGAATGAAATTTTGGTGTACTAAAATAAGACTTAAAACCCAAAAAATATCCATCTTGAAGGATTTTAGTAGGGAAAATTTAGAAACTCAAAAACTCTTTAGTGATCTTCTTCCATTATAATTAAATATCAAACATTAGTCCTCTATTATATTTTAATTCACCCAATTCCCATAGAGGCATGATTAGACTTTCTTGAACTATAGTTTTAGTGAACAAGTCTAATGGATTTTTTCATGTGACTAGCTAAAAAATATATAAATATATTTATTAAATAGTGTTATATATCATGTCCTAGTTAGGGTCAAATTGATTTTTTCAAGAAAAAAATCAATATTCTTATCCATGTAAATTGAACTCTATGTATCCAAAAAAATATGAACCCTATTACCTATCTTCTTCTAAGTTCCTTTTATAAATTCATCAAGTAGACCAACCCCTTATTTTATTATATTGAATCCATATAATCTCCATATATTTTACATAATGTAACATTCCTCTACATTCATGATGAAATGAACCAGCATCCTTTGACTTGACACGTCACCTGAGTTAGTCAGGCAGAAGATCCAAATTTTATTATCGATCACCATAGGCAAGTGACAAGCACCAAGGTTTCGAAATGTATCCTTTAAGATTTGTTACACCCTAAAAATACAATAAAATATGACACCTTAATTTCTCAGAGATTCTCTCATGACCCATACTTATATTATATTTCTAGGACCTCAAATAAATAGTTTAGAAATGAAAATTCAACCAAAAAGAGTTTTTTAGCGATAATAATAATCAATAAATCATAAAAATATACCATAAGAAAGAAAAAAAGGGAAAGTGATATACATATAAAATATACACATCACATCTTTTCAATTATGGGAATACAAAAATATCTAAATCCCCACACAGTATTCTAAATGCTCCACATGTGATAAACTTCCATGTGACAATCGATCAATACCAAAAACATTCCTGGGAAAGAAAAAAAGAATAAAAAAGATTAACCATACACTTTTCATTTTATATTCAACCTATATATTATAAAACAAATTAAACATACTTAAAAACGCATATCAAAGGTTTCAATAAAATCCAAGTACCATAAAACCATATATCTATATAATGCATTTTAGAATGAATGCCATTAATCGTAGTTTTAAAACAATAAATTTAAATTCATTTAATTTCTAAAAATGATTTATCAAATACATTGGTTTTTTTTAAGATAAAATTATATATAGACAAATCATAAAATTTTATCCTAAATTAAGTTAAGGTAAACAAAAAATGATTCATATAAATACTAAAACTGATAAATTGGAAATATGTAGTAACAAACCCTAAACAGCCAATATTTTCATCATGGGGGAATCTCTTACATATTGGTTCTAAGTCCAATTAAGTGTCCCTTTTTGATCATTGGTATGTCTGGGTGAAAAAAATAACCCAACCAAGGCCTTTTCAGGCAACAATAGAAACAACCCCTAGATAGAATCATCACTAAATATAGGGAAGAACTCACGAAATCACAATTGTACCTAAGGTCACCCATGTGGAACCAATGACCAATAAAAAATCATATTAAAACAATATCATTAAAAATTAGGCACCTATAAATAAAAAATCATGAAAAAGAAAAGCAGCCTTTTGAGAAAACATCCTTTGAAAAAGCATTAGAGTTGAGACTCCACTTCAAATAAATTTTCACACATTTTAAGTATAAAAATAATCATTAATGAAGCCCAATTAAAAATAAACATTATTTTAAACAATTTTTATAAAAACTATTTTTGAATAATTTAAATAATAATATATAAGCAAAAAATCATTTATTATAAAATACACTTGAAACACTATTTAAAACTATATACACTAAGAATCACATCAAATGCTCACACAACATCCCACATTAAGACATTGAAAACATAATTCATCAAATTAAAAAATGGAATCTTTTGAACATATGTTTTTCCATGTTAATATACCATTATGTAAATAATCCTACCTCTCATTTTGAGAGAATCATATTTCCTTCATTGGAAACCAAAAAAATGAAAATAGAGGATACCCAAAATACTATAAAAATCCAAAATTTCATTAAACTATTACCCTGACCATAGATTCATCCCCCACCAATATATTGGGATTTAAAAATACAAAATAAATGATGGTCAAGGATTGAGAGAATGAAAAGAGGATTAATATCGATGTAATCCAGTCTTATATTGAATTATTCAACAATAAAAAAAATTAAATTACCATTATATCGAGGAAATAGGACCTCCAAACCAATGAGAGGTCTAGTTATTTGAATGGAAATAGGGAGTAAGGGAAAACTAGATAAAGTAATCAAGGGAATGAATATAAATTCACAATTTTAATTGCACAAGATAGTCCACCTTGAGTTACCACATGTTTATACAAACCATATTCTAACCATTCATTTCACATCCTTTTATAAAATTATTCCATTGGTTTACTTTATATTGTATCATTGTTTGAAAACCCATGTTTAATCCATTAAAATAATCACTTGATTCCATCCAAACTAATTTTTTTAAAATTCTATATATTTGGTTCTAACATTGTAATTATCTGGTGCACTATCATACATTCAAAAAAACACTAACTCCCAATATCTATAACACCAATAATAAATATACTATGGATAGAACTAAAATAAATATACACATATGACTAATTAGGGGATAAAATTATCCCCACCATAACAATACTTTACCCAAAATATTTTTCAATTCCCAGTATTTATGAGGAGGTAGGACAAAAAATCACTAACTGAGGTTTCACGCTACTTAATACTCAAATAAATACGTAACAATGGCAGCTAACAATAAACTAAAACCATAATGTAAAATGTTGAAAACACTATGGAATGATTTAGTGGTCTTTTGTCATCACTAAAATTTTATAAATAATTGGTTTTGATGATAATTTATTGAATTCCACATGGTTAAAAATTATTTAATTAAAAAATATTTGTGCAATATTAGGTAGTTGACACATTAAAGAAAAAAAGTTTTTGGTGAATCTGTTATATAGGGTATTGATAACCATTCTTGAATTCAGTAAAACCCACCCATAAATGATTTTACAATAAGAAAAATAATGTCAACCATATATGATTAGAAACATTATTAACATATTCTATGGAAATACATAGTTAAACCAATTGTCAAGGAACCAAATGCTTAGTTCCTTTAAAAATAGACCTAATCCCTAAAACTCATATCTCTATGATTCTAGAAATATAATATTTTCCATGAATTAGACCCAAAAAAAGAAAAAAATAAATAAATTAAGGCCCCCCAACCATTTTGTATTTTCCTATAATATTTGGATAAAAATAGCAACACCTCCAAGTAGAGTATCACCTGAAAAGACAAGATCCCAATAATTACCCAAAATAAGACCACTAGACGAAGCACGAACCAATATTATTATACCAACAACAAAATTTTCGATGGAAAAAATAACATGACATAATAATATGTCTCAAACTCTCCCATGACCAACCTATCCAGATCGAGATTTTTAGAAACACCCCATAAACCCAATCCCCAATGAAAACAACATTTGGAAAAGAAAAAAAGGAAAAGTGTAAAATTTTCAAATAGAAAAAATATACAATTAAAATAATTCACCAATGTGAGTTCTAAATCAGATCCCCTATCCCTCAATCCTAACCCAACACTTAGTACATTTTAAAAAAAACACTTATGAATGATTGGTTGAATCCATACACCATAAAACTAGGCTTCAGTGAACAACTGAATATTTGAATTCAACCATTAAAACATGACCAGTTATTTGGATAAGAATAGAGAACTAACACTTTTAGGGGTACTCAAGACACAACAATAATGTATACCCACTTTAATGGGTACTTAAGCCATCAATTGTTTCCCCCACCAATAAATTCTTGAGATACCTCCAAAGAATAAAAAATTACTTCAAAATTCCTAGGACAGGCTACAATGTAAATAACTTGTAACAGTGACCTATACCCTCTCCAAGCTTAACTCATCAAGAATACCTATAGTGATCTTCTATACATAGTCATTTAGGTTTTTTTAGTAAATAATTTGGTTCCATTTATCCTCTCCAACCACCTATCCACCTCAAGAAAAAATTAGTCCCCACAAAAAGAGAATGAATTGAGATTTAAAATATCATAGATGATGTATGGGAGTATGAGGATTGAGATTCCACCACTCAATTATATGTCTATGTTGAGTTAACTATTAAGTAACCATTCCTGAATAGAGATAAAAATAACCAAAATGATCATTTCTAGCAATTGAATCTACACCTTTCATTAAGGCCTTTTTGGGATGTAGATATTAAATTACCCAAAACATAAATCCATCCAATTTTTGTCTCACTACCTAAATTGAAAGGTTCATTCATCACCTAATGAATAAATTAAAATGAAAAATAAAAAAGTTAAATTAATTTTAAAAACATCACCATAACACATTTTATTTCAATATATTTTCCATGATTTAAAACATCTCAATTTATGTACGAAGAATTTAAAAAATATGCATGTCAACTTTAGAAATTTCATCTGAATATAATTAGAAACACCTTCTTCCATTAAACAAATCTATCAAAATTTAGAATTTCCCTTTTATATGCAGTTATTACAAAGAAACAGAAAACATAAAATCCTTGATAAAATTTTCCTTTTAGTTCAAAAAACCTCAATAAACTCAAAAGATTTACCTTTGTAACACAATGACAAGAATTTAATATTCCATTTTCCACATAATCCAAAATTTATAGATTTTTTCATTTAAATTATTATCCCCCATTTAAAAAACACATAAGATCCCCTTTTAAAAACCAAAAATACCCATTATTCCCTATTTTAACCAATTTCAATCATTACATACATTTATGGATTAATGTTTCACCAATGAATCAAGAAAACCTTCATGATATTCAAAACACATTCAAACCTACACTAAGAGGATAAACCCATAAAGAAAATTGCATGTAAATAAATATCTCCTAAAAATAGAACAAAAAAATCCCATTAAATAATTTCTATATGATTTAAATACTCCAAGAGTATCAAAAAATTGAAAACAATATATAAAAAGTCATTTAAAATTAATCTATCATGAAATTTACTTTTTCCAAAAAAACAACTACAATTTCATTATAAAAAATCATCACCCTTTAAATTTGAAAATCAAATTTCAAAAAAAATTACAAATAAACTCACACATAAAAATATAAATACTTTTCCAAAACAAATCAAACACTCACATCCCATACTAAAATAAAATTAAATGAATACTATCCAATATAACGAAGTAAAAATTATTAATACATCATGAAACATAAAAAAATTATCCAAATATCATAAATTCTAAAGAAAAAACACCCTTATTCAACCCCACCTTATTTGGTAAATAACATTAGAGATTCAATTTTAAATAATGGGAATAAAAATAAATAATCATGGGGTGTTATTGATAACTTTATAGTTTTTAGTAATATTTGGTTGACCGTGTTCCAACCATAAAATAACATCTGGGATGGTTTTAGTTCCATCTACATGGGCTCTATATAGTTTTCCAAAATGTGTGATCTGAACATAAAACACTAGTTACATCCCTGATTGTACCCTAAAACATAAAGATTTTGAAAAGGAATCATGATATTCTAATTAATTTAAATGATCATTAATATTATATCATTTTTTATGAGAAACAATCCATAATAGAACCAAAAAATAAAAACACAAATACAAAATTCCCCTTGTAACTCAAGTCTTATCCTGAGAGGTGGTGATCAAGAACACATTTGTGATCTACCCCTTGAGAATGGATGATAATATTCTCAATTCTTACATTATACATACCAAACAAAAATATGGTTATTTGATATGATTTTTATAACAAACTGTTCTAGGTAGACACAAAACATCACCCGAGCCGACCCGCCACATGTCACAAAGCATGCTCCCCATCTCAATGGGCTGGAGACAAACACAAAGGTTTCAAAATGTGACATTTGGTTATGGTTTCACGCTTATAATCCAGTAACCCCAACTTATTTATTATAAAAAATAATCTATTACATCCCATTCATAATATATATTTCCTTGCTATGAAATAAATAGTTTCCACTGAAATGGGAAATCAAACAAAGTATCACAGTTGAAGCAATAAAAAAATCACAAACAACATAGAAAATATATAATAATAGAATAAACTTATTTATATATTCAATATTAATGAAAAAAGTTGTCATTTCTGTACTAATAAATAAATACCCAAAACCTAATAGAATAACCCAAATTCTAAATGAGATCCCAGTCTCTCTATGTCAATTTGTCCTTACCCGAAAAATACATAAAATAATCATGATTATTATGAAGATTCATTATACAAATGGAACTCCTCTCATTATCTATGTTATTTAAAACATAGTCTATATACTCCCAAATTCATATCCAGGGAGTGAGGACAATCCCTTTTGGATACCACTGCGAATCTATTTAATGAATTTAAGTATATAAACCAATAGTCTATGATTAAAAAGAGATTAAATTCTGTTATCATTTCTAAAATGAATTTATCATATCCTTTGGTTTTCTCTAACGTAATACAACTCCCCCATAAACAACTCATGAAAGGTAATCATAAAAAAAGTGGAGGATAAGACTTGAATCATAGAGATACCCATATATTATAATTATAAATAAACAATCACAGTCTCAAATAAAACCATATTTGAATAATGGGGGAATCTTCAACTAATAATATTAAAAGGTAAATAGGACATGTTCATGGAACATTGATTAACATGTGTCATCCTAAATAATAAAACAACTCAAGCCTCTTGAGGAATGAAAGGATTTGATGCCTAAATATCGGCATGCCATTATCATGGTCAGTCCCTATTCATCCACACATATATCTAGTGTCACCCGTGAAATTTCAAACAAAATCCCAAAACCATATCCACACAATTTAATTCAAAATTGTGCCCATATAAATAATCCATCAAACAAAAGAAACACACCTCTTTTCAAAATATTCCTTTTAAATTACCATAGATTTGAGACTCTACTTCAAGCAATTTTTCAAATACATTTTGGGAATAAAACTAAAATTCAAGGAGCCCCATTTTTATGTCAACCTTCTTTGAAATAAATTTCAAGATAGTATACCATTGAATAATTTCCTTGGATATCTTTAAGTCACAAAACTTTTTTTTAAATCCAAATGAAAACCCATTTAATTCCAGATAACCAAAAAATCAAATGATCACACAAAATCACAACAAATGTTACAAAAAAACCTAATCCATCAAATTCAAATGATGAAAATTCATAAATATATGGTATATCATGGTAAATCCCCATTATGTTATGAAAACTACCTAAAATTAGAGTGAATCTCTTCACATTTGTTAGAAAAAATAATATATGAGAAGAGAAGATCCTAAAAATCCTTGAAACCTAATAAAGTTAATTAAAAACAAATTTAACCCTAGGATTATCCTGCATTGTTGTGTATAGATTCAAAACATGAAATGAAATGAAGGTTATTTTAAAAGATAAGGAAGAGAGGGGGTGGTCAAAGGAGTCATGGATTGCCTTTAATAAATCCACCAAAAACCAAAGAAATCACCATGAGACAAATGTAAGTGGGGCTATAATCCAACAATACATATTATCATGTAATTTGGTAGAAGCAGGATAGGAAAAAATTTATTACCATCAAGATAATGATGTTAAATATACAATTTTAAGGGTGCATGAAAATCAAAATGGTTACACAAACAACGCACCAATTTTATGCTTCACAACTGCCCTAAAATAAATATTAATAGTTTCCAAGGTATTAATAAAATATTTAATAACCCATATAGAAACCATGAAAAACAATATTTTCTTCCCGCCACCCCTCTCCACATAATTTTTCAGGCAGTTATCTATAACCATGAGCAAACAATATACGACAGCTTACTACTAAATAAATAAATATTTTAACCCCCAACTCTCATAACTCTAATTTGGAATATAATTGGAAGAAAAATAAAATAAATACATACACATTAACCAATGTATTTCACACACAACATATAACTAATTTATTCCCATTTATATGTAAACCCAAATCTTGTCATTCTCTTCCACAAATCTGAATCACCATAAATGTCCACATCGAAAAATCCATAAAATATAATTTTTACAAAAATATTGAGAAACTTATTCAATTCCATTCATGTAATTAATGACTCATTTAATGGATATACAATTATTCCTTTTATGGTTTGACCTGATGTAACTCATTACCCTTAATACGAATGCAATATCTAGTTTAGTATATATCATTATATATTAAAATTCTAAAAAATGGGAAAATAGAACCTTCCCTATGTAATTTTTCTCTTATTACAATGTTAGTACATTATCTTAATTAAATTTAAAGTGTTTGGAATGTGGAGTGTTGACTATCTTGCATCCAATAAATATAAATCCTTCAATGGACTTTTTGATATACTCTTTCTAAGGTATCGTTATGGATCTAGATTTCCAATCCCTTTCAAGCTTTATCCGAATTATTTTATTAACATTTATATGATGTTTCATCTTTAAGATTATGAAAATATTAATCTTCAATCTCTAAAACCATGAGATCTCTTGACATTCTATCAAGGTGCCATTTAAATCTAAAATCAATATGATAAAATCCCATTCATCTCATTGATTTTGATAATAACAATGATCTTCAAAGAACCCTGTAAATCATTTTTCATATTTTAAAAAATTCATCTTCTAATATCATTTCCACGGTGTATAATTCATCTAATATATAAATTACATTAAGTTACAAACTATGTTATGGTTTCCATATCCCAATAAACCCATTAGTGGATTCATATAAATTTCTTCATCAAAAACTCTATGAGGTAATAAAGTCTTTTTATCTATATTTTCTAAATATATATCTTCTAATAACACCATACATAACATTTTCTGAATATTTACATAATTAAATATCTTGAAAAAATAGATATGAAATTTACACTATCATTTTGTTGAAATCCCTTTTCCTCTATCCTCACCTTGAACATTTTATTACCATCATCCTCTTTTTTCAAATGATAATTTGATTTATTCCCAAATGATTGTCTACCTTTACGTATGTTAGTAATATCCCATGATACATCGAATTATAATGAATATATTTCCCCACCCATCATCAACTTAAACTATTTAAAGTCATTTAGATATGATTCTTATTCCATAAATTCAGTTTCACATGAATCCATTAACTATAGAAAGTTCATATAATCCCAAAAACAATAAATAATTAGTTATAATTTGGATGATCTCCTAAAATAAGATGGTTGATCTATACTTATTTGATCTTTTATGAATTTTTCTGCCCTAAATTCCAATTCTCCCACTTGATCTTAATTCTCTCTTTATATTTTTAGAATATCTTCCACTAGTATCACCTATGGAGTTTCAGTGCTTTGATCATTCTCATCTTAGTTCTCTAGACAATTTTTCCATCAATTATTTTTACTCATATCATCTTGTATGTCGATAATTGATTTATTAATCTCAATAAAATTATCTATTATGTTCCAATCATTCCACATAACCTTCTCATTTAAGGTAAAATCCTAGATCTAGATAACCAATCTCTTATCCTCTTCCCATATCTAAAATCAAAAAATTTCATCTTAATGTCTAATTAAAAGACTGGAATTCGATTTTTCATTTAAATTATATTGATCCATATAATCAAAACTAATGTATACCAAAATTATAAACACTATAATATGAAAATCATCCAATCATTGAATAGACCATAAAATCTCCATAAGTTCCTACCTTATAATATATGATGAAATTCTATTGATAAGTAATGTAATTGGGAGGAGTTAGTGTTCCAAAACTCTCTTCGGATTTCCTATGTCAAAAAATTTACTTTTATCCATATCATTAAATTTATTATCCATTAATTCATAAATATCATTCTGTTGTAGTGTTCTATCCACCATATTCACATGTCTCATCCACTTCATCAATCAAAAGTTCCATAATATGTTTCTGGGGTTCTCATCTTTATTATATGAGTAGATGCACTTCATATTTGGGTTATTTATCATTCCACCAATGGATTTCCATTGAATGAGATCCTAAAAGAAATCAAACATATTATTAAAAATATAAACAAAAATAGTTATAGTATCATCATCAACAAAATATACAATGTATAGAGAACCATTGTGAGAATAAATAGTGGAAGCTACCAAAATGTTCATATAAACCAATTATAACTTATAATATCTACTAATCAACCCATTTAAAAAGATTTAAATCCTTCCCTATTTCCCCCAAAAAATGACTCCTTATGATTTCCATGTGATCAAGCTTCAGTATGTATTTACTCATTATAATTTTCATATTTTTCTCACTAAGGTGATCAATCCAACAATTCTAAACATTTTTATCATCATAATATAAACATTGGAAAATTTCAATACAATCATATCTTCTATTCTACTAAATATTTTTATCCTTTATACCTCATGCCATTAACATGGATCCTTGGGTAGAATTACATACACCATTTTCAAATCTAGTACCATCTCCCAGTTGACCAAGTTTCCTTTGAAAAATAATATATTCTACTTCCCAAAAAAATTATATTATTTTATCGCTAATACACATCCATTTTTAATTTTAATATTAAAATATCCTTTTCAAACATAATACAAGGATTAATCACCCACTACATAAAATTAAATAAACTTCCTAGATTAAAAATTTAACAAGAATATTTGATGAAAATGAATATGAAAAGATTTCTTGGAGTCAATCACCTAGTATTCTAGGGGAGTGTTAACACTCAATGGAAATTAATTTCAATATATCATTAAAATAAAATAATTTTTAGTTACAAACAATTGGTTCCCTTATGGTGGTCTCCTTGTAAACATTTCAGTTATTCTTAATATTACCTTTATTCCTACAACTGTAACATATAGAACCCTAGAAATCAAACATTTCCTAGATTATCTCTCAAGACATATCTTTCGGTATTTTTTGATGATATATCCTGTAGGGTGAAATTTACCATCCATTAGACTTTAGAGAATTACCAAATGGTATTTAAACTTCCCACCTCCTATGAACCTCATTCGAGATCATGTTTTATATGTATTCAAAAACCAAAAAAATCTATAAGAATAACTAACCACATTCACTATGGAATCCAAAAATTACATAGTTAAAGACATAAATAACTACACATACACAACATATACAAATATTAGAATAAAAACTCAACATTATCATGGAGTATGTTGAAGTTATTCACTAATCTATCATTATTTATATTTATAATGTTTAGTCTTAACAACCTTTGTATCATTAACGCTTTCGTTTGTATCACATATTCGCCATAAAAGTATGTAAATTCCTTTATTTTTTTTGTAGCTTATTTTACCAATATCTTGAATGAAACATTTTATGTGAAATACATCCTCACCAATGTCAATTATTTTATATTAAAATATTCCCATTCCACATTCTTCAATTTTTTTGGATGCAAACTATATATTACAATATCTAATTCCTTTTAAAACATATAATCTTCTAGAAATATTTTGTTGAAGATAATATATATACCCTCAAATGTGTCAATAAATATCTTTACTTTATTTAATTCTATAGCATCTATGGAAAATATAATAACATTGAAATAGAAACTCCATAATGGAAAAAATGATTGAATCTTGATATTCCATATGTGTTTTGAGTGAGTACAGAAAAGGAAAAACTCTAGAACTACTTATTGGGAATCCATCAATGTCACTACTTCTAATAGAACCATCTGAATTTCTCGTTCAATTAATAGAATTATCCTACCACAAATAAAACATTATTTGATGTGAAAAATAACATGAAAATTAAAAAAATACTCGATCAATTGAGTGAACTGAAATTATTAAGTTGACACACCCAAACCACCAAAACATTTAACCTCACACAAAGCTCACTGAAACCTCATAAACATTCAAGGTAATTTAAGTAAAATAAAAGAAAGAAAATAAATCAAGAAAGAACAAAAGGGACTTTATTCCCTTCAGAATAGTTATCCTATGTTCTTAGTAGAAACACTAATTCATTATTCATATTTACTTGAATCATAAATATAAATTCAAGTAAAATATTTGTTAGAAAGATTTCATTATTTATTATTAACATATTATAATACTCTACTCCACTATGAATTCACTTGGTCCACTAATGATTTCTTCAATATATTTTATTGATTCATGATAAACTATATAGAAGGTTCCCACTCTCTTTTATATGATATATCATTCAGTCATCTCATATTAACCGCCTTCTCAATTTTTTTGTAATAACATCCATCTGGAATGGTCACTGTTGATCGCCTATATCCTATTGACTTCAATCGCTTTCTTCGTTGATCCCATCAAGAATATTCAATGTATAAATTATTGTTTCACCAACCATATAGACCATTCATGATATAATTATATTAGTATATGATACTAGTAGAATATATTATCTTTTTATGGTTACATTTGCAATTGGAAATTCTATGCTACTTTTGACGTCACAGCGAGTCAACCATCTTTTGATAATCGACTCCACAATCCATTTTTTAAGAAAATTGTTTTTGGAGAAGTGGGACCCTTACATCAACTCCATAAATCACCCACACTTACACAATAAACATACAACATACGAAATAAAAATTCCAAATCTAAAAACCCCTTGATGCATGTTCCGCCACTGCAGCCTTCATAAATCTATAGTATTCAACACTCAAAAATCATAACCCATATCATAATGAGACTGAGTCAGGACACCCACCAATCGAAGTGACCTCCCTGAATCCAAACCGTCACCAGATAACATCATTTTCACCCTCGATCACCGCATCATCACTAACATCATTGTATGTATCATCATCACCGCACATCATTGTCGTTAAAACTCACATCACCACCATCATCTTCATGTCATATTCGATCATCAAAAATGAACTCAGACACATCATCGGAGAAGCATCCAAAAGAAATATACCCTAAACTAGAGGTATAGAAAAACTGTAAAAATAATCCTAAAAAATGAACCTTAGATCAAGCTTATTTAAGAAGCACATGCTGATGCGACCACCACCAACAGCCCTGAGCCACATAAATTCCGAAGAACACCCAACTGAGTCTGAAAACCACTGGTACACTCCAACAATCCTTGAGACAAACCTTCCAAAACCAATAATGTGACCAGGAATAACCAATGAGTCATGGATGAAACTGATCCAAGATGAGAAGACCAGAGACCATCCTATTAGCACTACACCTTCGCTGATGCCATCCATGGTGATTCATAGACTCCAACCTTTGTCTTATCCACACCACCCAATGGATCACAATACCCTCACTTGAGAACAAGAAGAGTCACCTAGATCCCCCTCCAAATTGTACCTCACACCCAAACCTTCCAGATAGTCAGTGTACTGGACCGACCTGAAAGGAAGAAGATAGACTAGGGGCTAGAGAGATTGTGGTCATAAGGCCTCCACATCATGCTACCAAGCATAGTGTAAAACCTCCAAATATAAACTTGTGTAACAATAAATAGAAAAACATAAATAAATCTAAAATAAAATTCCATGAGGGGATAAAACCCTAGAATGGAAGCAGTGACTAAAACCCAGAGATGATAAAGAGAGGATCTGCCTAAAAACCCATCACTGCCCAAATACAAATCCCAAAACCTCAAAGTTCTCATCAATTCATATCTAACATAGAGATTAGTGATGGAACATGACTCGAGATTGTAGTAAATAGTCATGGTGCATAGGGAAGCTGAGAGAGAAGAAAGAGAGGAAAAGAGTGGAGCGAAGGATCCATCACCACTAGGGGGAGAGAGAAACCCTAGGAAGGTGAAGATGAGCTATGATCCTGATAAATATTATGTAAATTAAATTATAATGAAAAGAACATGTGGTTAAAATAATGAGAATTCAAATACCAATGGATGATTCTTATGTATATCGTCAATAACTCTATTTAATTATAATATGAGTCCAATCACGTAAATCCTACTTGAGTCTGATTTACTTATGCACTTCATCATCTAAATTTCATCTATCATAACTACCAACTCTAGGTTATAATTTTAGACGTCCATTTTTCTTCTTTCCATTTATTCTTTATATCCAACTAACATACTTATACAATAACTCATCCGATAAGGTATTTTTACTTTTCTATAAAATTATTTTCATAATAACATAACATCATTTTCAATAAAACTCTAAGAAATATCCGCATCAAAGTTTTCTAGTGAGCAACATTGGATTGTTCCTCCAAATTGAGTTTGATATTTCTCATGAACTATCCCAACTATTGTATGAATAAACTACCAAGTACCTCCATGTATATAGATATTCTATATTTTTAACAAAATTTATAAGTGTTAATTTTTTGTTCTTCTTAATATCTCATTTTAATATTTTTTGTTTTTTTATGTACTTGGGTCTTTATTTGTTTCCTTCATAATATGTTACCAATATAATTATTTTAATTTATATCAACAATATTAAATTGGATAAAATTTTTAATGAAATACGTTAATTTTTTATTTTTTATGTCTTACTGGAGTTTTATCTTTGATGAATTTTGATTGTTGTCCATTAATAATTTACCCTGGTTTAAATATTTATTACCATAATAAAAGAATTATCCATTCCATGGGTATTATTATTTTAATAAAATATATATTATAAAAATACATTTATTATCAAATTTAAGACTAAAAAATTATGTTCTCTATAATGTTTTGGTATTTTTGTGAATGTGTTTTTGATATAGTCATGTTTGACTATTTTTTTATTTATTAACAGGGTTGTGTGTAGGGAATGTGGTTTTTTGGATGTGTGGGTACTATAATTATAAGTGAAATTATATTCATGTTCCGGTAATGGCATGTTTCTAAAATGAATAATAAAATATTTTATCATTATATTAATTATTATTTTCATTTATGTCAAGGTTTAAAATAGTTTTCAAAAATTATTTATGTCTCTATTTTTCTATGAAACATTAAATAATATAGGTGAAAATATATTTTCTCACATAAAACAAAAAACAATGCAATTTGAAAGTGATAAAATTTTGTTTCCAATTTTATCATAATTTATGACTCATAAATATTTTTTTAGATATTTATCAAAAAAAAAATCTATATAACTAATTTAAGTGTGTTTATTTTTGTTTTAATTTTTCATGATAAGTTAAAACATTATTTTTCCTAAAAAAATAACTTAAATTTGTTGAACACAATTATTATTTTCATTAAAATTATATAACATAAATTTCTTAATGATTCAGTTTTCAAAAAAACTATATACAAGTATATGTAAACATGCTAAGTGTTTAATTAAACATATATGATTCTATTTTATTGGATTGTGGTACAAGAATTGGTTAGGTATTCCAGAACTCTAGGTCCTTCCCATGCTACCGAGAAAGGAAATGGCTCTACATTTTCCCCTTCTGTAAAAGACTATCCCACATTCACCACCATTTCTAAGGATATTTTCTGTCTCATTATCTTGTTACTAGTCGATACATGATTAATTATTTCTTTTTTATCTAGGTGATTTATAAGGTTTATAATTTATTTTAGGTTAATTTAAATATTTTTATCACTCCATAGGATATCTTGACCAATTTTTTTAATCATATATACTTGGTGTGATCTATAAATAAATAAATTAATCGAGATTGGGTTTTGAATCAAACTCCAAATGTTGGTTTTCTAGCCTCCCAGAATGTCTTTATTAATCTTTATAAAAAATTCCACTTTATAAAATCATGACCTCAAAATTTTATTATTTTATCTCTTTTTTATTATGTAATCTACATTACTTATATTATTTCTATATGAATTATGATCCCCATACATCTGTGTTATAGGTTCACCTTCTGATTCATTTCTTTTTTAAAATTAAATCATACCAAATTTCATAGGTAATTATTTTGGTCATTTATACAACCTCATCCAAAGTATTCAATTGATCCCAATATTTTTATAGAGGTTAACATTTATAACCCCTTCTAGGTTCCCTATATATTTATATTAAAGGTTCATACATTTGTACACAGCCTATTCTCTTGGAAATTATAGTACCTTTTAATAATTTCTATATATGAAATCGTTATTTGACATTGCCCTTTAACATGGGGGATTAAACATATAATAGTAATATAAAAACATCAAAAAATGATGATCGAAATGGAATTACTACTACTCACTTTGTGGATATTCCTACATATCGTAAACACTCGTCATCATCCAAGATGATTATTCAAAGGAGTGGGAAAACAATCTTAAAAAACCAAACCAAAAAAATGAAATGACCAAAACTGAAATAGATAATTCTTTTATGGAATGGTTTGTGGTATATATTTAATAGAACCATATAATTTACAGTTTACCCAGGTTCAAAATAAAATTAACCTTGTCAAACTGAATAACATTTATTTAAAAAATAAAATTTCCTTATTTTATGTCATCCCATATCCCCATATACCATGTCTAACTTGATCTAATCACCTTTATAGTACCTACCCTCCCCTCTCTCTATCATTATTTCATTGATACTCCTCTCTATTATGATATCTTCCCATTCTGATCTGATTTTCTACCTTTTTTTATTCCTCACCATGTCAAAATATAAACCCATTAATGTTATCATACTTTCCTCTATCTGTCCCCCCCCCCACCATCAATCACGGCCATTAATAAAAACCTCCCTCCTAATTAATTTTAAATAATAATTAAAACAATCTCACACAATATCGTTGAATCTCTTACCGAGTAACCTCTCTACTCCAACCCCACAACAAATGATCAAAATCCCTAAGGCTGACAACCCCAACCCACTCTTCTGGTTGTGGAGCTCTATATATTCATGTTATCTTCATTGGTGAACTATCCATTAGGGTAAAAAATATATAAATTTCACTTCTCTTTTTCATCTGCTTAGTTTTGGAGGAATTTTGAAATTATTTTGATGACCTAAAATTTAATGGATTTATATTTTTTAAATATATGTTGTTATGTTTGGGAATTTTATTTGTTTACTCTTTATTAAGTATTGTTGAACCTTATTGGGGAGTGGAGATTTTGGTTTCTTATTTTCACTTATAATGGGATTCCTATAATTTGTTCCAATGTTATCCTTCTAGTGTAAACTAGAATAATACCTAGATTGATTTATAGTTAGTCTATGATGTTCATTATGGAGTGATTACTTGTAATTTTTTTATTTATATTATCAATTTCTACAATTATTTTTTTGTAATTTTTTATAGGCAGTTATATATTATTCTCTTAGTTAAATAATTATATATTTAAAATGGGGACGGTTCTTAATTTGATCCAATGACTTATTTAGTTTCCTCCTTTCCAATAAAGAAAAGTAAGAAAATGAGAATGTTTTTTGTTCATTAAAATATTTTTTTTATTAATATAATGTTATTTTAATTATATTGGATTATATTCTGATTAAAATAAAACATTATTTTCATTTTTCTTATTTTCATTCAATTTACCATTTTTCCAATAAATTAATTTTATTTTTATCATCCAGACCAGGTCTAAGAGAATTCTAATATTCCTCGGTTTTTTACCCTATACCTCCCTCACACTATTTTTTTTATTCTTTCAAAAAATTACTATATAATGTCTTAAAAGTTTCCATGAAAAAGAAAAACGTTAAAAGGACAAGTTATTATAATATTATTACATCCATATATGGGTATTTATTTATATTCTTGGCTTGTGTTACACGGATATATTACAATGAAAAATGATTTATTTTTTTCATAAAACATGTACCAATTAATTTTCAAAAAAAATAAAACCATTTAAAGTATTATTTTTAAAATTTTATTCTTCCAATCATTCAAAACATTATCTAAAAAACTAGAGTAGTTGGTAATCTGGAAACTAAAAAATCTTCCCTATTTTTTTAAATTATAAAACATTAAATTTTTAAAATTCCAAATTATAATTTATTAATTTATACAACAATATATAGATATACTTTTTCAATCACTGAACTAAAAATTATTAACTTCAACTTTATCAAACTCAAAATAAATATCTTTTATATATTAAAACATAATAATTTATTCAATATAATAAATAATGATATATTAAATATAAAATTATAAGATTAAATGACTATTATTTCTTTAAAATTATAATGTTATTTTAAGTACCATATTCCTTACATTATAAATCTTATAAGTGTTTTAGAGGCAATTTATTCGTAATCATGTCTTTTGTGGGTTATTTCTTCTGAGGGTCATGTTCTTATTTGTTTTTGGTTTTCCTTAGTTAGATGGGATTGTACATAAAAATATATATAATAAAAATCAAAATCTAACCAAGAAAATTATTGTTTTATAAATTTTATAATTCAATCGAAATTTTTTTTCAATGATTTGTTTTTATACATAAAACCCAATGAACCAATTATGTTTTGGTTTGTTTTTTTGTCAAAAAAGATCCAAAATAATATATAACCACCACTAATCAGCAAAATAAATGTTGCATCAGAGGATGATGAGTAATAAAAATAGAACTTAGAGAAAGTAAAGTGTCTTTATCAACACGTTGGAGTTCATGTGGTGGTAATTTATGAGTCTCATGGTTTTCTACCTACATCATTTTCTATTTAATCTCTATTTTTTCCATTTTGATATGTGAAGAAGGATATACATTCTATGAATAGTATTTTCCATTTTTATTATAGTAATAGGAATTAGAAAGGTAGTATGAAATAATTCCTTCTATAAATTTCTAATTCTATAACTTGAGAGCCTGGTCTCATTAGATCTCCTACAGGTGAATTCCATGTGTTTTCTTTATTTTCAATTGATCAAACCAACCCAAGTTATTTTATCTATATATAAATTTAGGGTCTCTTCCTTGGTTTTTTTAATTGTTAAAAAAAATTGGGTCTAAGGATGGGGGTCCCCATTCTTTTCCTTATACTATAAATCAATGAAATCTTGGACACATGTCATATATTCCACTATTTTTTGATTTGTCCTTCCAAGTGACGGTGTTAAATAAGTTTTCAATCCTTTATCAATTATGAATTTTATAGAAAATTTGAAGATGTTAATAGCCACCCCAACCCTCTATTAGTAATGTAAATAATGTGTCTTCTATGTCAATGTTTTTGAGTAGACCGAAAGAAAAAAATCAAAAAGCTAATGGTCTTCCAAATAACATTAAAATCCCTACAGATTATTCCGAGTTTTTTAAATAAGGATAAATATATTCCTTTTCACTCCACATAATGATTCAATTTAACATGATGTTTTTAGAAAATATATGATGAAATGAATATTTAGGGGTTTCTTATAAAATTATAAATGTATGAAAATGAAAAGTATATTATGTCATAATGATTATAATTCAATGGTGATAAAAGAGTATAAATGTTATATTACTCAAAAACTGGTTGTGGGTAATAATTTTATATAAATAAAATACCCCATTATGTTGTGTTTGGGATGAAATATTTGTCCTTATGATCTCTTATTCGTTATCAGGTGGCCACCCCCCTTAAATGTGAATCTTTATAAAATCCACTCCATTTCTAACCAAAAATATGATATTAAACTATATCATGGATGGAGTGAATGTTTTTTCGGGGGTAATATGATGCTTTTTGTTCCAGGACCAAGAAAAAAAATTATACACACATATTTTATTTGGTAGAGACAAATTTAAATGTTTTCTTAGTTTAGGTTTTTTATGTATTACATTTTTACATCATATTTTGTTTATTTTTCTATTTTAAATGTAGACTCTATTCATGGGTATCCAATTGGAATTATTTTAAAGGAATCCATTCTTCATAAATTAGTATAATTAATTAAGTATTATATTTTATAATTAATATTTGAAATAGAAAAAAATAATGAAATTATGATAATTAAAAAACCAATGTATGTAAAATGTCTAGCCATTGATTTATATTTTCTAAAAATTATTTGAAATTCATTTAGAAACATTTTATATTCTAATTATACATTTTTTTAAACACGGATACTCGTATTACTCATTATTATAAAAAATATTAGATTATATGGCATGGTTAAATTAGAAAAAAAAATTACAATAATTACTTATTAATATTTATAAATATATCTTATAAGGAATTTCCTAAAAATAGTTATTGTTCATGATTATAAAAATTTCACTAATTTATTAAGTAATTAAAATTTTCATTAATTAGTTATGTTGAAAAATTTTTATGATTGGTTATATTTTTGAAAACATTTCTAATATTCCCCATTTTAAAAGAAACAACTAATTAACAACTTTTAAAAAATTGATATGTTACCAATATCACATTTCTCTAAAATATTATAAAATATCCCAAATGATATTAGCAATGACTTAAAATGAAGCTAATGTAATAATAAGTCATCTAAATTAATTTTTTACAATGCCATAAGAATTTTATTATCATGACCCATGAATGATACAAAAAAAAATCTCCAAATGAATACCTATGATTCATCCCCAATAAGAACCATCTAATAAAGGAATTCTGATCCCAAATCCCCAGTCAATATTGAGTGATTACTCTCAACACTAGATATATATATATATGTTTCAAATGAATCCATATTGACCCGACATGCTCCTAGTCTACCTCCAATTTATTGAAATCTTATCTCTACAAAAATTTTAATTTTTTCTATCCAAGTACATAATCTAATACTTTATTATAATACCCTTGAATTAATCATCTCAAATAGTTCCTAATATTGTCAGATACGTGACCTCAATTATGTTTTCATGTATTTCAATGGTTTTTAACTTACAAAAAGGTTTTAAAGAATTTATTGGGAGAATATGACCTCAAAATAATCATATAAGGGTAAATTTTAAATCTATTTAAAATTTTGATTGAATCATCCACATAGCAGACAAATTGAACCCTATATACATAAATCTAGGGACTATATCAATCAACCCTTAGTAAATTATTTAAGAATAATATATCCTATATTATATACATTAGCATACAGTACTGAAACCATCCAATAAAGAATAGACATCATAAATGAATATAAAAACTAACCCCTTGTTTGATACATATGTTGAACATTAACTAAAATAAAATAAAATCATCCAAGGTTAAACATATAATAAATTACCTACCAAAGATTTAAGTTTATACACTACTCATCCATAGCTATAAATCTAAATCTAAGTTGATACATTTCCCTATAATGACCATGAAGGTCAAACCATTAAATCAAATCATGTATCATTTATACATACATGGTGAGTTCAATGACCTAGTATAATTCTTGCACTCGTATTGAATCACTATGTTATATTGATTAAGTGGATCCATGTGAATGAATATGAAAGGTTCCACTCAATCAACAGTGATACATACCTCATTCGAGTTCATGAAATACATCATACCAGAGTTTCATCATTTAACAGAGCCATGCACCCATGATTTTTTTTGTGATCCAACAATCAAAGGAAGGTGATTTTTGAATATATTGTGACAAATTGGGTTACACTATTTTCGAATGATAGGAGTTTGGTTCCTACCTTAAGTGTCATTACACCTAGTTTGAGAATTTGTTGAAAATTCAAGACATGTTCATGAATCTTTAAAAATAATAGTAATATTACTGGTCAAAATAGTAAATAAAATCAATAGAAACCATACATAAATATGAAAAATTATTTATATCATAGGTTCTATAAAATTTTATTACTATATATAATTTTAAGTTATAAAGAGACGTAGTTGGAAATTTTGGAATTTATATCAATTCATGGAGGTGTTAAGTGTTTCGCAATTGGGATGGGGCCTATGAGAGGAGTATCCTTTATATCTCTATAAAGGGGATTGGAGCCCATATAATTTAATGGATCATAGAAGGACATGTTTTACCTTTTAAGGTCATGTTACAAGGATCAATAGGGTGAAATTTAAGGTCATGAAATAATGACCAATTGAAGATCCATTTAAGGTCATGCATCGGGGACCTATTTTATGTTGTTTAAAAATAATATTCATAGAAAATATGTAATGAAAATTAAATCCATATAGTTTAGAATACCTAGGGAAATGTTCTTAGATATGCTTGGTTTAGGATATACATACATGCGCATCACCTTTTGATATATATATGTGCGACCCTTTTTTGTTCATCCTATATTTTTGTAACTACAAAGGATAGTGTATCTATAAGGAAAATACCTAGTATGAGAACAATATATACATGTCTACCTCTTATATATTGGTAACTAAAGAAGAAAGTATGTATAGAATCACAGGTAACAAGCCTAGTGAGGATGAGATGAGGATTACACTAAATTGGAGACCCATTTAGAAGTATATTATCAAAGGAATAAATGATTTTGTGGAGTTTCTATAATATGTATCACCAAATAATGTATCTTAGGAGACTTTTTAGGATACCTTGGAGATTAGGTGGAAAGGTAAGTTACCTGCGTGGAGGTGGAATAATGATAATGGTTATAGAAAAATATAGTTCCCAAATGAGTAATCTGGGTGAACATGTTCTCAGGTTGGAAACATGGGTGAAGGAAACTCCTAGTCATGAATATTTAGATAATATAGTCACATGTTGGGAGGCCTATATGAATATGGAACACTTAAGGGAGACCTAGGGGAACATGCTTCCATGTAGGGAGGCCTAGCTGAATATGGGACCTTTTGGGGTTGTCTAGGTGGATATATTACCTTTTATGGAGGCAGGGGAATATATTTAAATATTTTGTGATTCATGGTAGCATATGAAACCTTATTGTGAAACCTAAGTTTATATGGTTCTTTATTATTGACCTCTAGGTGCGACATCCTATAAAGGACCTAGGTTTGACATCTTTAGAGGACCTATGCACGTCCTTTTTTTAGTAACTAGGAATGCCTTACATGCCAATGAATAGAAAACCTAAGTAGCATGCTCTAATCACTTTGGTACCACTCTTGAGAAAGGTACTTATCCCTTATCTTATATTTGACCTTGGAAAAGTTCTCATTCAATCATTGTGATCATTCAAAGACACATATACTTTTCCACCCCATCATTTTTCTCTTAGTTTAGAGTCCAAAATCATATAGTATGGGACAGTAAGGATTTTTTTCATGGTTTTATTATGATCATATACTATTGTTTATTCTCTTTCAGGATCAAATAACCCTTAGTTACACCTTAAATATATATTGTGGGAATATGGGTCCAATTATAGGGATCAGTAGTTTATCTCCTACGTGTATTTTTGATAACCATTCAGGGGACCCAACACCTTTCATTAGGGAACCTGGTGAGGGGGAAATAAATGTTCAATGTTATTATGTCATGACTAAGATTATTATGTGCATGCTATCCCATGTTTGGAATGTGTAACTAATCACCCATCTTTCATTTTATCCCTTTGGATTCAAATTTCCAAAAGTATGGATGGAACTCCTCCATTGAACAAATTTAAGAACCAATTTTATACCCCCTCCCATATTTGGATGTGATCATCACAAATTTGGTCCAATTTTGAGGTAAATACGACATGGGTGTGAGCTGGGCATGGTTTTTACACTTAGATAGTGGAATGGTCACACAAAAAGTTGGTGGATGTTGTGCACTTTGTCTGACATGTTTTGTTAACACATTACACATCATAGAACTCTTGATAAATGTCATAGTCTATGTCAATATATATTAGTGTCCTAATTCATCAGTTCTCAATTGTGACCTAACCAAGATTCAAATATTAAGATCTCTATTTTCGCTTAGGGAACATGATAATCTCATAGAATGTCCAGAGTAAAAAATTCATTCCGGTATTGGTGGATAAACACAAAACATGGGGGAATGGTGAAAGGGACAGTGCATAGTAAAATTGGTACACACCTCCCATTATAATTGAATTAATAATTGTTAACTATTTTTAATGCCTTGGGGGACTCAAAATGGCCTGAGATACTGGCAACTGATATACAAACATGGTGAACCGACTAAAGAAAAATGGTTAAAAATTATTAGGGAAATTTTTCCTCACTTGCCTTTATTAACTAGCATAGTCTCAATACTTGCATTCCATTCTCTAATATTTCTCCCATTATAATGTACAAGGAATTATGGACTCCTTATATAGGGAATAACCAAAATTATTGATAATTTTGGTGTTCCTTGGATTAAATAGGTTACTTGGGAAATCTAGAAAGGACATATTAAATATTTTTGACAATTTATATCATATCATGCATAGAACATATAAAACCATAACTAGAGATTCTATTCATCATATTTCATTCCCATATGTGGCTATGGACTACTATATGATGTTTATATATCCATTATAGACCATAAAATGTGGTCATTATAGTTTTTATAGTACTCAAATTTGGATTAGGAAAATATTTCCTTAACATATTCATCAGGGAGGAATCGTCAATCCCTAATTACATTACATGGTACATGAGTTACACCCCTGACAATTGAAAAACCCAATTATAGCCTCATATACACTGCTACACGATGATAAATTATCAAACATATGTCTAAAAACTCCATGGATTGAATGAAGTATAGGACACTGTACTGGTGTTGGATTCAATCTATAGTTCATGTTGGATTATTGATTCTAGATAACAGGTTGGTAGTTCAAGATCCTGCTTTGGACTATTTTCATATATGATTCTATCTAGGTTTCACAGATTTATTCATATAATAATTTTAACATCATCCATGATCATATTAGTCAATGGATCTCTGATACTAACACCTTCCATTTTTCTCGTGGAGGGGTAGGGATGAATTGGTGGTTGTGAACTAGATTTATAGGGATCTTATCCTTATAGAGATTTATGATGAATTATTCCTATATAGGGTCACATAATGAGATGCTGATTGAACACCACTATAGTCTCAGGAAACTATTTAATGAAGATAAAATATTCTCCAAGAAAACACTCCAACCCTCACTAACATTGAATTTGAGATGTTGGTGAGCATCTTCCTGGATAAGAATGGTGAAATAAAAACCTATCATTTTTCAACTGTTAGAATTTAAATATAAAAAATAATAACCCTAGGAACCAATTTTCTTTTACATGAGAGACTTCATCATGAATGATGGGTTTATATATTCAATAAGGATAAAGATCCATGATTCTGCCTTTAAAAAAAATTTCCATGTGGATCAGTGGGTATATAAATTTGGGCCATGACTTTTGAATGGTATTTAGAATAATAACATATGAAATGGAAATAATATTGGTTGATTGGAATCTATGTCCTATCAATTTGATGGTGTTGATTCTTGTTAAGATATATATGTGTGTGTTTCATGCGTATTAGGGAATTTCATTGGTCTCTATCGATGAACTATTCCAATTTCAGTATAGAAATGTTAAATCACCCTTCAATAAATATGAATGTCATAACACAATTAAGATTATGATGTGTAAATGTATGCCTTATATTTTAGAGGAATTCAAAATTTGAGAACTACAAGTGGAAAAGCTAACAGTCATTAAGACTTAGGGATATAATCAGAGTTTAACTCCATTAAATATGGTAATTATTCAATACTAATAGTCATTTAAAAGTTTAACAAAGTTTATAATAAGTCATTATAAATAATGGTATATTTTTATTCCATTTTATCAGCATGAATTAACTATGACATCACTTGTGAGTTTTATGTGACCCATCAGTTCACCATTTAATTTTTTTTTCTAACAGTGGGTTCTAACACCATCTAAATATAGTATAATAGATTTCAATCCAATAGTGTAAAGAAAAATTTAGTCTATTACATTCTAGGATAAAACCTATGTTAAGATAAATATCCATTCCCTATATGTTGGTACTATGTTGACAACCAAGTTTTATGATCCATATATTTCATTTTATCCTTAAAGTTTCCTATCTAAAAACGTTTCTAGGGTCAAAACATGGAATTTCAAAAATTAGGGTAAGTGTTATACAATGTATCCCAAAAAGGTGAAGGCTATGAAACAAGCATCTGATTGCCTGAGCAATTGATGCACCTGTTCCCCTTAGTATCTCATTCTTGAGGAGTTAATACACCCTGAATCTATCATAAAGAATTCAATATAGAAGAAAAAAAATATTTTCCATGGTTTTAATGTCAAATAATGAGATAAAAAATGTTAAATGGGTCTTATGCCTCTTTGGTTTAGGTGTATTTTGAATATTTCAACTTTTTGAGTGACTAACTTTCCACTAAGAAGCCTGAGGAAATGTGGTTTTCATTTCTTGTTGTCATAAAAATCCTTAGGATTAGGAAACAAAATTCTCTATTAGGAATAAAAATAATAATAATACATTAGAGGTTTGAATATACATCAATTATTGAGAAATATATATGAATTTCCTTAATAATAAATTCCCAACCACCAGAAGTCTGCCGGAGAAGATAAAAATGGTAATGTCAAAGGTCTTATCAACTTGTCCATTGAAAAAGTGCGGTATGATTATCTTAAACGATTAAGACATTAGATAAAGATCCTCAGAAAAGGTTGTCTTCTATATTCAAATTTCCTTTGAAGCATTCAATTCTGATCCCCTTTTTTATAATGGATAGAATTGGTAGAGGTACCAAATATTTCCAATGAATATGCTAAAGGTAGAACCCTAGTGGGTAGTACTACATGGTCATACACCTCAGTAGAAAGAGAATTATCACCCTCCCATAGGATGATGCTTATGGTGGAGGGGATAGATCTATTATAAACTCTCTTGGCTTCATGACTTTTGTCTATGAGGTGATGCTATGTGTCTCTTTACCCCTTTATTGGTTTCAATTAAATGATGAAATATTGGATAGCCAAATTCACACAGGTGAAAGGTGTTGGTGTTCAAAACATCACCTTATTTTTATTAAACAAATTTAATTAACTCTCTTTTAAATTAATAAATAGAAACTATTCAATGATATCACCTTCTTACTATATCATGGATGATAAGGAAGAATAATGGGTTCCCTTCAGCGGTGAACCCCTCCTCAGTAATCTATATTGCCATCATTTATTAGGTAACCCATTATATGATTGATTAATATAATGACCCTACCATTTTCATCTTCATTATGTTATTCATTTAGTGGGGATGATTTTGAGTTCAAGGAGAATCATTAGATAACTTTAATATCATAAACCCTATACTCAGTCATGTGAATGTGCTGAGGGGTTATGTGATGTTAGTCACTCATCCCCATTCGGTATAGGCTATCAACTGGTAGTGAGGGTTTAAAAATATAATGGGGATACAATACCCTCTATTTCAATGTTTCTAAAATACTGTAAAATATTTAAGTGTTTTTGAAATATTATGAACAATAAAAATAATCAACTAGAAAACCATAAAAGAATAAATAAAAAATAAAAAAGCCTAAATAATTACAACAATGTAATGTTTGTATGAATGTAACTATATCATGTTCTATATGTAATAAAAATTAAATACAAATAGACTCAAACAAATACTCATAAAACCTTGTCCCAAACCCTGTGCTAGTCTCATATCTATACTCTAACCCATCATAAAGTTGTCAATCAATGTTGGGTTCTTTTCCCTTATATAAACCAAAATCCATGAAGTCTTCTTTAGTACCAAACCAATGGACAGAATAGGTGTGAGTATGACTTACTAGTACTACACCAAAATTAATAAACAATATATTTCATGAATATGGTTCATGAAATGATGTGATAAGCATGAGTATTAATTTGATAAATAAATACTACACAAAAATTAGACATTTTTACCCTAGGTTCTCGGTTGGCACCCAGGACCTGCGAAACCTTCTTAGGAACATTTTCATATATCTCTGAGCATGTTTCTAAACCATGTGAACCAAACCCATAATCCTCCTTGGTTATATCTCAAAATATTCATAGGGGAAATGAAAACTGGACAGGGACCTAAAATCAATACATCATGATATGGAAAATAACTATCATCATTATAGTGTAACCCATCCAAAACCTATAATTAGTACACCATAAACATTCCAAGACCTATAATCATTACAGAACAGATGGGAAAACCCTATTATAATTATATCATATTCAGGAAAAGCCCTATATGTATTACAACATTGTTCAGACAAGCCCTATAAGGGTGACAACATTACCAGCACCAGGCATATCAAATATGTCAACTTAACCCATAATGGTTTATTCATCAAACCTCTTATTTATTTCCAATTATATTCCAATATGTATGGTACCCAATTCAGGATCACAATATCATCAATTTCCAATTCATTTATAGATTTAATCTCAAATCGTTAAACATTCCAAAATAGTTAAACCTCATCATATCAACCTAATATCCAATTATATAAAACTTTTACTAAATTTTATCTATGTAGTTGTATCCCATGAAATCACCACAACCCACATGTTATGACATCTCATAATTTAACGCCAAAATACCATATTATCAAATAGTCTATTTTATATAATTTCATAATAAGGATCACGTAGTGGTATTTAGAAAGTCTAATTTAATGGAAATAGACCCAATGGGATCCACTGATAAGTATCATCTTATAATGATAATCTGACACAGAATTATCAAACTCTTTAGGTTGTCTTCATTACATTCTAATGTGATCATAATAAATTCACATACCATGGAAAATATAAATAGAAAATAGGGAACTATTCTATAAAACCAACCTAAAAATAGATAGGTATATACTAATTATCTACATCCCTATTATAGACCATTTACTTATCCCTTTCAATCATTATAAGGAACAACATCTCTTGAAATTAATCATAATAATCCAATAAAGGAAGGAGCTTCTAGAAGGAAGAGGAAATTCCCAAACATCACTATTGTATGGTATGACATTGATAGATACTTCAAGTGTAAGACCATAAGACACAAGTCACAATAGGGTTTAAAATTATACTATATGTAATTAATTTATGATCTAAATTGGGAATTTAAGTTATAAATTCCCAAAATATCCTTATATGATGAAACATCTATAACCTGAATTTAAAAATAATTGAAAGATAAATTTATCAAAAATAATGGTTTCACAACATGAATTCTTATTCTATATCTTTTCTCAACAATATTATTTTTAAAGGTGGTTTTATGGGGTTATCCCCCAGGATTTATAACCATAATGAATATTTTGGGTTCCGCCCTGCCTAGGAAATTCACAATGTAAATATTAAATTTAAGACATAAATTTTTTGGGGAGTTTGTACATACTACACTTAAGTAGAACTTACCATTTCATACCCATCTTTTTTTGACAATCCAACCAAGGCTCAACCACTGAAATATCGACTCCAAAAGGGTTTCCCAAAAATAAAGATATCCATTCCCAAAAAATATGGTATCTTATGACGCCATCACCACATAACATCTCATCCATAATTGGTTCCCTAAATCATCTTGACTGGTATTAGTGTACAATTCGTACCACTATTTCTATATATCACATTTCCCCTCGCATGTCTTGTTTTTTTCATTCCATACCTTCTACTAAACTCACACAAGATATATGGAATTCCCTTGGAGACACTTCTCACTATGGTCCACAAAACAAATCATAATCTTTTTAAATTATATATCATTATTCTCCTCAATATTTTCAATATATATCATGTGAGAAGGCTTAGTATGATATCTAAAAATCTATGACTTGTGAAGAACATCATGAATGTTGTTTTAGTGTTTTGTATAGGATAAATAGACACCAATAGACTGATCTATTCCAATATCTCAAATATCTTGAGAAACCTGATCACTAGCTTCCACTATTTCCAGATGTAGTGTTTCCCCATCCCAGGATACAATTGATGAAAAACCTAATGACCAACCTCAAATTTAAAAGGTTATCTGTAATGGTAAACATTAAATTTATATCGGCTCGGCATAGTCACTAACCACTTCCTGATCAACTGAACTTAGTCATATGTCTCCTATATGATATTATGTCTGACAAGAACTAAATCACTTACCTACAAAATGTAAACCAGATAACTACAAGGAATTACATAAAAACATTTATAGGATCCATTTTTATTGAGTCCCAAAAACCATTATTATAGTTTAAATCCATGATTACTTAATTATTCTCTCAATAACCACCAAAATCCATAACACATGCTCACAACATATCCTCAAGAATCAAAACCATCTACTAAGATTGAGTATTTATCTATGGATGGTAGGGAGTAAACAAAATAACCTCACATCATAATTCTTTCTACATACCCTTCCATAACTAAGATGTGAAATAATTTTATCAATTCGAAATGATTCTCAATCAAACACAATGCTTCTGAACTAGTTCACTCATGTAAAGACTGCATAGATCAACAATAATGGTGCTATCTTCGATAGGTAAGAAGCAGGATACCTACTTCAGTTGATCCATGGTCACCCATACTTCATCATTTGTGTATGGTGTCCTAGGTAATATTTTAATGAGATCTATAGTGACATCATCCCACTTCCATTCTATTTTTGGTAGATGCTTCAACAACCAAGATGGCCTCTTATCCTCTGCCTTCGCCTGTGGATATGTGAAATATGTCACTATGAGTCCCTCTCTCTCTTTTTTCATCCCTTTATAGAATACTTTTCTACAAATATCATGATATTTCCTTGTTATACATAGATAAAATACCAATTTTAAATCTTAAAACCCCATTATTAGCTCCTCACACAAACTCGTAGGATTTCATATATATATATATGGATAAAAAATAACACCATGGATTCTAAGTGACCATACTCATGGTGGATCCCCACCATAATATCATTCCCACAACACTAACCCTTCATATAAGAAAAATTATTTAACTCAATACAGCCCAATATAATATGTATAACAGATATTATATTTAGATTTACTCATCCCTTGGACTCCTTGACATCTTAATGCAATTGTATGAAGAGTGTTATCAGTGGAACCTCGTCAAAAGACTCCATCACTACCTATGGATATTTTTTAGTTAAAAAATTAGAAACCACATTGCCTGTACATATTATTTAAGCTATCTCAAGGTTGAAATAATATAGATACTCCATCCACCTCCTCTACTAAAGGTTTAGGTCTCACTAAAAAGATGTAATTTAGGCTCTTGTTTTCCATGTACACCAAAAACCTCTCACCCATTAGAAAATATATCCAATATATAATGGATTTTACCACGTTAAATAACAAAAAAACATTAGTAGGGTAATTCTTCCCTAGAATTTTCATCTTTCAAGAACCATATAAAAGCACTCGGTCCTCCTGCATCAGAACTAATCTGAGTCCAACATTGAATGCTTCACAGTTAATGTTATATTCCTCACCCCACATAGGTAATGTGAGGATTAGTGTTGCAGTCATCCTTCTCTTCATCTCCTAAAAATATCTTTAACAAGAATCCAACCAAAAAAAATCACCCCACTCTTTGTTATCTTGTACATCGGTGCATCCAAATGGGATAAGTCCATAATGAATCTTCCATAGTATCCCACTAAACCTAGAAAGCTACAAATCATGAAGAAATCCTTGGTTTGTTCTCTAGATGCCATGGTATTTTCCTTTTTTGGGTCCTTTAATATTATATCCTCTAGATAACGTGTCCCAACAAGTTCACTCTATCAATAAAAAAACATTATTTAGAGTGATTGACATAAAGATTATTTTTTCTCAATATACTCAAGACTGTGTCGAGATGGTTGATCATGATTTTTTAGAGACTGGGAGTATACTAAGATATCTATAATGTATTTTTTTCATTTATTACTCTATAATATTTTTAATAATATTTTTGAATCTAGATGTTGAGTCGGTGTGGTATTTCATGGTTTATAGAGCTTTGATATAGTGATTTATGGAAATATTGAATATATTTTCTCACAAGAGAACAGTTTTTCATAAAAAAGGGAATATCTACATAAAAGATTCATGGATTAGAAATCCAATGTCACATTCAATTCAATAACATAGGTTTTATTCTACACATGACATAAATTTAGTCAAATATGGGAACTCAGTTTTGGAAATCTGTTGGCAGGTCTATTAAGTGAATTAATTAATTTATTTATTATTTAATAAACAATGGATAATTCCCTGTCAATTTATATTATATTATGGAAAAAAATTATGTTTATCCACCTAACCCTAGGAGATTATAGGGGGAGTGTATGAGAGATTTTATAGTTTCTAAATGCTAGTAATGTGGATCGGTAACGACAGTCAATGGAAATCATGAGATGAACATTGACCATAGTGGGATATTAAATGATGTCACTAGCCAGAAATGTCTCCTATATTGATCGGTCCATTATAAATCTAAGAAATTATAATTTTTTATTTTAATCCCCATGTATAATTTGAGATGAATTTGAATAAATTTTTCCTAAATTAATTTCTGAATCGTTCTTCATTGGTTTTTTAGTAATTGATTTTCTCTTCCTTGATCTCATAATTTGAGATTTATTTATCTTCATTGATTCTTGTTGATTCTATAACCCCCATTAACTTTATTTCATTAATGATGGAAAATTGAACATGGTCATTTATCAAGGATAAATAAAATTATATGTCTTCCTCCTTCTATTCATGTTGTTCTTCATATGTAATCATTTGTCCAGTGATTAAATGATATTGGGATGGACCGATTATTATTCACTCATTATTTGGTACAATGAATCTTAGTCATGAGTTCAGGTTTAGCATTTAGAGATGAAAAAGAGGTTTGGAAGATATAAAGGGATCCTAGCTTTGGATTGGGTATCAGTGGTTTACGTACTAGATTGAAATAATATTTATATAGGAGGAGAAATTGATGTTTTCAAGAAATGGGTGTTTGTATCCGACTATTGATGAGGATGGTTTCCACTATTGGCATGGATGGTTGGGTTCCCATGCCCTCGGATGTGTAGTTGATATGGATGGAAAGGATGTATGATTTTCTTTTGAGGAATGGATGGTATCTGATTTCTGGTCATCCATGGAGGGTGTTCAATGAATGATTTCAGCATGAAATTTGGACCATATTATCCGAGAGAAACTAGTTGTGGAAATCATGGAGGTGTCAGTAGCTTACAACATTTGAAGGAATTATCCTAACATGAATCATAAAACTCCCACTAGTAAACACGATATGAGAGAGCATAGTGGAGAGGGAATTGTGTTATTTTATTATTATTATTATTATTAAAAAAATTATTTTAAAATAAAAAATGGAAAGGGGAATCCCAAGTTACCATGTGTGATATATGAATTCATGAAGAGGGGTTATGTATGGATCCTCCATTAATATATTTATGTATATTTTATATAAATAATAATAATAATAACATTGTTATTATTATTAATTTCTCACATCGGGAATAACTTCTTCATGAGATGTCGGATTAGTGGCCCGTCTATGGAAACATGACCCTAACATTGAGGTGGTCAATTAAAGATAAATGTTTGGTTTCTAAATTTGGGCATCTAGATCAATGCCAGAAAATATCAATCATTTTTTATATGGGGAAATAAATTTTTTTCCTAGGTACCCATTTTAGGAAAGTAAATATACTATCCTAAGTGATCTTCTATAAGGATCACAAGAAAATTATTTGTTTGGATATTCATAACCTATTGTAGTGACATATTGGTCTATTTAAATTTTAGCCCTACACATTGATGACAAAGTTCGTGTCTTTTTTAGGATTTTTTTATACTTGTATTGGGGCCCATGAGTAGTCTATCTTGATCTATTTTCTATATAGGACACGATGGTGGAGTATATTTTGACATCATAGATAAGACACAATGTATTAATAGAATTCTGCTTCGTTTAGTGATTCTTGACTAATAGTAGTGATCAGGAGTCATCCTCAAAGATATGTCAGGTCTAGTATTACTCTGTTACACTATGGTGAAGGTCCCCCATTTTCTTTACTATTATCAATTTTTAAATCCGTTATATAATATTGGGTGTGGTTACACTATTTACGAAGCTATACTCTACCCATCATTGAGTTTTAATAGGGTGGGGTCCTCCACATAGAATAGTTACATCAACTATAGAGAGTTGTGGCGATGAGTGGGCCCCTCCACTTAGAGTTTGGTGAGGTAGCATGGGATTATTGACAAGATTTTGATCTCCCTTGGTTATGGTGCATAACAGTGAGGTTTGATCCCCTCCATGTGGATTCTTGTGTAATCTAACATGATCTTGAGAATCATATATGGATTTTCAGAGATATGGGCTAACTCACCATTCATAGTTGGGCTACAGAAATAGATATCCCATTTCTCTCTTATTTGGGGTTCTTACAAATCATGTTTGTGTTTTTATTATAACCTTGTCTCATATTATGATTGAAAATCAATTCATTTAAAGAGATTACTACTCTCTATTTTCATAATTTTATTTAGTGATTTTTTGGTGTCCTGCAATGTATGTTTATTCTCACCCATACATGGGATTTTCCCACACATGTTGTGACTTATGGAGTCTATGGACACATTATAATTCACTATGGTGAACTTAGTCTAGTGGATATTATCAGTACGTGGTGGCACTGATCATTTTTTTATTCTAACTCTAGGATTTGGATTTGTTTCCATCCCTTATATACTCTTTACATGTTTTATCAGTTTGATTTCCCCATATATTTATAGTTCTATGTATATGTTTTCTTATTTATATAATTTGTATTACCCTGTTATACTCTGATATATATTTCCTAGTAGTTATTGGAAGTATTTTTTATACTCCATATGTTCAGTATTATATTATTCCTATTCATATATTCATGGAGATTGTTTTGATTGTACATATAGGTACCTTAGGTAAAGACCTCATATTTTAGTATATGCCATCTTAGTGCTTATTTCTAGCACCTACCCTATTGGAGTTGATCTTGGGGTTGTCACACCTAGATTTCCACTATATATGAATGCCAAGTGGAAAATTTGTGACAATTCCATCGATGAAAAATACAACAAAATAATCCAAAAAATGATTTTAGATTTGATTTATCAATTCCATAAATAATTTTGGTGTGTTCTCCATCCTAAATGACGTCAACTTAAACTAATGAAATCCATACCTACTACTATAATTATTTTGGGGTATGTATTATTGTCCCATCCTAAACTATAAGTATCATGAACTCAATCTAATATTGTGGAAGATATTGAAAACTCTCAGCTAATCAAATATATTATCAATCTGTGGAAGGGGACATCATTTTTTACTGTCATCGGGTGCAATAACTTACAATCCACACATAACTAAAATGTCCAATCTGCCTTCTTTTTAAAAAGTATGGGACAACCACGTAGAGATGAACTAGGCCTTATTAAAACCATTGCTTCAAGATCATCCAAAAAAACATTCAAACAATGAATCTCTATTGGGTTAACTCTATAAGGAAGGATATAAACTATCACTACTCCCAGAACTAACTCAATAGTGAACATGGTCTCTCACTATGATTGTTAGATGAACAACTCTTTAGGAAATAAATACTATATATGTGTTAATACTTGAGGATATGTTTCTTATTGTTCTTCTAAATTATCCACAACATATATTTCTCTTTAAATTATGATATAGTCAAATCTATATTGAATTACCCTTATATGACCAGCCTAATGATCCCACTCTCCCTCTTGAGAATATGTACCCACTTCTGGAGAAGAATGGGATCTCTTCTAAGATAACTGTCAATATTATCCTAGTATAAAAATATTCATTACATTCCATGGATCAAATGCCAACGAGCTTGTCCCAAGCGGTACAGGCTTCTGCTTTGCATCCAAAAGACCAAGGATCAAATATGGGCATAGACAAAATTCTAGGGTAGTGTAACAGCACTGTAGTAGGGCACTGTAGTAGTAATCTAGCAGTGATGTAAGTGTATAAGTGATGAAATTATAGTGATAGAGTCACTATAGTAGGAATTGTAGCAGTGGTGGTACTGTAGTAGGTACTATAGCAGCTTGAGTATTATAGAATTACTATTCATTGAAGGGCCCTTCGGGCAAAAAAATGGGCTTTCAAGCCTAGTATTCTGGCTACCTGGCCTTGGGACTTCGGGTAATGTAATGGGTCTCCCTTTACCCTATCGAAAAAAGACTTTTCTTTAATAATAAAATGATTCTTTAGATTTCACCTTTTTAAAGAAATACAAAGGATCAAATAAAGATCAATAATTTCCATAACAGAAAACATATAAAAGGAAATGGTAGCCTCCAATTTCAAGAGAACTGTATTGCGAGGTTTGATATCCTTTGATCGTACACCAAATAGTTTATAGATGTTCATAAAACCATCCAATATCTCTATAACCAAGCCAAATATAGATTTTAATTGAGCAGATAAAAATGATTGTAATTATCTTGTATAAAAAATCATGAAAATTTTTATGATAAAATAATTGTACCTCTAATGATAAAAGTTCATACATCCAAACTATCTAAGGTAGACTAAATTTTGTGTATCTGACCCACCCCTCTTTCCTATGCTCTAGTCTATCTCACATGTACTAAACCCTCAAAGTAATAATTAGAATCATTCACTGATGAACCGCATCCCTTACCTTAGTATGAATGTCTTTTGGAACTCTAACTACCTGTATTCTATGGGGTGGTTGTGTCTTTTCAATAATTTGTTACACTTACTAATACTTGTCCAGTGTTACATGAATTTGGGTTTTGGAAAATAATCTGAAGATAACCTAACCTTCTATAGTAACAGTGCTCTACCACAGGTTATGAACATTAAGGTTTCTTATATCCAACCTTTCCTTACTAAAAATACTATAACAAACCAATTTGATGAGAAATTTTCAACATCCCTAACTACCCTTTCTATTAACTTACTTGTGGAAACATACATAGTGGTGGTTGCTATTACAATAAGAATAGATCATTTATTACCATAATGAAATAGCATACCCACCACTTGGGTCATCTCTCATGTTCCATTCCTTACTGATATACTGATTTAAAACATCCATAAGGATGCTCTATGAGAAGATGTCCTCCTTACATGTTATATCATAATGAAACCCATCTTATAAATATCTTACTATAGAAAACAAATCAGCTTCCAAATACAGATAAAATATTGTTGGTCTGTAAGGAATCCTTTGTAGTCCAACATTGAAATTCCATAATGTGTCAAGTGCATGAACTCACATGCCTTCTCATACCTCAATATATCTATATAAAACTGTCTTAGAATCATTGCCTCAAATTCCTTATAAAAAAATACTCTTCATTCAATGTTTTACCTTGGATGTCTCTGCAAGGAATGGATTTTAATAAAATCATATAACCACAAAACATTACCCTGAAATCTATGTGTATCTTTAGGTTCTTATTTGTCATAGCTCAATCTAGAACTCAACTGTCGAGGGGCCTCCCTACCATGTAAACATAGGTACATGTTATAGATTAAACTCTGTCATCATCTCGTACATTGAAGGAACTATCTTATCATTCTCCCTTTTCATTAATCAAATAACCCTGAGGAAGTTATTTTATATATTATAGTTCATTTTATTCTTTGATGTTGTGTGATGTTATGGTTCAACTATATTATCATAGTGTTTATTTCCACTCTCCTGTCACACAACTTGAATTTTTTTGGGGAGGAATTCTTTCTATAAGGTTTAAAGAACACTTTATAACATATGTTATTCAAGAAAGATCAACCAAAAATTGTAAACACAAATTAGAGAAACATTGGATGAAGGATCCTTTTCACTTGGAATACATTTTAATTTTCATGATGAAGAAGATTCATTGATTTTTTTATGAGGTGTATCAGGGGTTCAAATTTCAAAATTTATATGGTTAAATATGTTAGATTAAACATATTTTTCCTTAAACAAAATAATGAATTTCAACATATATCCCTACATTCCTACCATGATACACTCATACTGGTCTTTTATTATGCTGAACTGTGAGTTAATTCTCATAAAATAGTAACATCACAAAACATGTGAATCACCCAATGGTAAATAAAATCATAATCATAATAAGGGAAGAACATGAACAATAATATCATCATTATGTTCTCATTTTTTTCCAAAACAATGGTCAGATACTCTCATGAATGAGATCATTACCATTTCCAGACACATCATAGTCTCCTTTATACCTTTCCCAATTAGTAACATAATAAAAAAGAAACATGATATTTCGATACCACTTTGTAATATCCTCAGCTCGGTGCTCCATCGGTTGATTGATCTGGGTGGGTAAAGTTACTGAAATCATGCCTCCTTGTATGCTAGAAGCTTCAAACCAGCACCGATGGTGTAATGAATATAGTGGGAAGACTACACCCTATGTTACATAGTTTTGATAATAGAGGAGAATTTAATAGAGTTTCAAAAATAGATGAAAAAATATAAATAATCAACTAGACTACCTGAACAGAATAAAGGATAAATCCAAAAAACCAAAATAATAATGAACATATAATCTTATTTTGAATGAAAATATATAGTGTATTGTATTTCTTATAAAACAGACTCAAAAAAATAAAATAAAATACACAAAAAACTTTGTCATGAACCCCATTCCAAACATTTCTCCATTATCCATCCCATAAGCAAGAAGTCAATTAAAATAGGATCGCTCACACTTATCCAAACCTGCATCCAGCAAGTCTATCATAGTAAAAATTGGATACCTGAATAGGGTGCGAGTACCAATCAATTTGTTAACACCACTATGTCTAATCAATTCTGCCTAAAAATATGGTTCATGGAGTAAATTGATAAATAGGTGTATTAATTTTATAAATTAATATTACACATAAAGTAAACCTATAAACCCCAGGTTCTAGGTTGACACATGAGGCCTACGAAAACTAATTCTGTACAATTATAGATATCTGTAATCATATCACATTACCATTCCAACGACATATATAACCCTCCAAGGGTATAGCTCAAAATCCTCATAATGGGAAAAAACTAGGAAGATAAAAAAACATTATACCATAACTTTTCAATCCTGATAATCATTACTATGTAACTAGGAGAACCCCTATAATAATTATAACATAATCAGGCCAAGACCTATAATAATACAACATTGTGAGGAAATGCTCTATAAGAATTACAATATAGTCTGGCCAATCCCAATAATAATTACGGTATAGTTGGTCCAAGACCTATAAGTATTACATCATATCTATAACAAGACATGTCATGCATGTCAACTCAACCCACAATAATTAATATTTAAAATCACTATTTTTATTAAAAATTATATTTCAATAATTTAGGGTAGAGTTTATAATCAAAATTTCAGAAATTTCCACTTCATTTATCAATTTAATACCAATGCCTTTAATATTCCCAAACATCCATAACTCATCACATCAAATTATCATCCAATTACACATAAAATTTACTAATTTTTATCATTAAAATTCCATCCCAAAAAATCACTTCGATTCACGTGTTATTGAATTTCATGATTTTATACAAAAAACACATTTTCAAATAGTTGGTTTGTTATAATGTCGAGGGTGGGATCACCTCATGAGTAGTTGTAAGCTAGGTATCAATGAAAATGGGAATAAACATAACTAATGGAATGTATCATCATAATATTAACATCAAGTAGTTAATTAAACATTTATTTAGGTAGTCTTCACGACATGTTGGTGTGACCGTAATAAATGCACACACCATGGTAAACTGAAAAAACTACAGGGAATTGTTCTTAACCACCTACCTAAAAAATAGATAAAGAACATACCAATACTCCATGTCTATGTTATATCATGGTTTCTTTTACCTTTCAATTTTACAAAGGAATATAGAATATTGATCTGGATCATGACGATCCAATGACGAAATTATCCTCTGTATCAAGGAGGAAACTCTCATACATCTTCACAGAAAGGTCTGAGATTGAGAGAGACTATGTGTTCGGAGAGATCAAAGCTATGACAAATCTACACTTTGTTACTTTTTAATTGATGTTTTATTACATAATAGTAAACTTAATACAACTTAAAATATCAATAAATATAGTTTATTTGGGAATTAGTTACATTACATATTAGAATATAACAGGAGATACAAAACATTATTGAACACTTCCTTGAAATGATCATAATATTCCAACAAATTGAAAACCGAATTAGACTAGCTAGGGATAAACAAAAAAAGGATGATCTATAAAGTATAGAAAGTGAATAAAAAATTCATAACATGAATAAGATTATACATATCAGACAATAGTCCTAATTACAGGGAATAAAAATATTAGCAATAATAAACATGAACAATGAAACATGATATATCATGGTAATCATAATGGAAACATATGAAATGTGGAAACAACTTCAATCACTACATCATAAAATGAGGTCAAGAATAAATCCACCAAAGACTGATGGTATAAAATTTTTCATTAAATAATCTTGTACAACCCTTCCCCTACATGATGTATCATGATACAAAACATTACCCAATGCATTAGATCATTTTCTGTGCACACACATCATATTAATAACTTTCTAATTATTAAGTGTTCTACATAGATCATAAAACATCGTTTCTTCATCATATTGATTTATTCGATGAATAAATAGTTTATAATACATATAAATATATCCCCAATAAATGGGTATAAGTTCCTAATGTGTAATATGTTTGATAGAAAAATGGATATGGTATTCACTACAAAATTGATTGGCATGGAAAATCACTATGAAATTTCGACAGCATAACGATGTTTCGTAAAAATTAATAAAAAAGAAAATAAGAGTGAAAGGGGTATATAATTTTTTAAAAATAAAATATGAGTTAATTGGTACATAGAAGTACATGTGCAGCATTAAAAAATGGAAATAAAATTAACAAGTTCATAATGAATATTAAATAAAAAAGAGTATGGGGGATACCTAACAAAATTTCAGTATAGTAAGGGATTAGGTAAGGAACCAAATTGGGGAGGATAAATGATTCCTTATTAAAATAAAATCACATGTAAATTAATTTAATTATTATAAATGAATTAAAATATTACCATTTGAAATTATAAGAACTAATTTAAAATAAGTATCTTGAATCTGAAAGGATGAGAGGAAGGTCCATTACAAAATATCAGCATGGTAACAGGTGTACATAAAAGACCATGGGAGGAATAAATGAGTCTAAAATGGGGTCTCATAATTTATAAATCAAAAGGTTAGTAATGGGGATATGGAAGAACATATCCCAACATATAAAAATTGTAATTAAAAGAAATGAAAAAAAACTGTTCTTGATAAATAGGGAGAGTGGAAGACCCCTTACTTTAGTGTGTGACTCCAAAGGCTTTGGAGGGGCCTCCTGAAAGATTGAGGGAACCTCAGGAGGAATATGTGGAGTAGATGGTGGATTTTTTTTTCAACTTCAAGGAGTCTGAGTGAAGATAAATGGGAGCATGGGTGGATTTATATATGAAAGGAGGGGTTTTTATTATTATTTTGGTTTTAGACTGTAAATAATAAAATTTCCAAAACTACTAACCATTACAAAGTTTCTTCCCATGGGTTCTACCAAATTGGATTGTTATAGATTATTTTATAAGTCCAGGGGCCTAACTTATTAAAATATTACCATTGGTGATGTTGAGGTGACTCACACTCTTAAAGGAATGATTTTTAAATCTTAAAATATATTATAAGCCTTGGAGGATTCATACTAGCTTTACCAAATAAATAAAATAATATTAAATAGAATTATTTTAAATAGAAAACTTATATTTAGAATTTATACAATTTATATTATTTATTATATCACTTTTGGGTTATTTTGATGTCATAAATCATATTGTATATTTTTTACGGTATTTATCTTTTACCCAAAAATTCGACAATCTAAAAAAAAATTAAGAAATATTTACCATTAGATACTTTAAACATAATCATTCCAAATATAATATTCAATTTACCTAAATTATTTTCAAAATATGTGAATTTTCAATTTTAAAATAAAAGCTGACATTTATTGAAAATGATAGGTTTTTATTATGTTATTTTTTGAACACATATAGATTATCACATTTGACTTTATAAAAATAATATTACCATTTATATTTGATAAAAATAATTTAAAATATTATTTATTTTAAAAATAAATTTATATAACAAATGAAATTTCTTAATTGAAATTTCAAATGACCTCAAAAATACAATTTGTGTTTTATCATCGGAAAAATTTTATCAAAATTATTACAAAATCATTTATAAAAGAAAAAAATAAGGAATAAATATATTTATTATTTTAATGATATAAAATATAAATATTCATACTATTTGAGATACTTTTTTTATTCGTTGTTAAATTATTTTTAACCTTAATTTACATATTTTTCTTTTACGGTGGTAATTAATATTTAAAACAATTACTGTTAATTTTATTGAAAAATTATCTTTACCTTATTACCTATTATAAAGTATGATTCTTTAAAATATGAAATCAATTTTATGAAAATAAATTCAAATAGGTGGAATAATTTAATATAAAATAAAACCAACAATAACGATGGAAAGTATTTTTCTAAAAAATCCATTTTATAAGGAAAATATAATATCACTTTAACTATATAACTATTAATATTCATTATATGGATTTAAATTAATAAATATAGATATATAATCAAAAAATTTAGTTTAAATCATTTCTCATTAGGGTTAATTTTAGTAAATTATAATCGAAGGACATTTTTCATTCTAAAAGTGTTTTAAAAACAAATGCATTTAAATATTAAAAACAAATTTATACTAAAATCTTGTACAAAGAAAGTATAAAATGTAATTAGTTGAATATAATTAAATAATTTTTACTTAACCATTAAATAAAATTAAAAGGATAATTATACATTTAAATTAATTAATTAGTCAATACAAAAGACAATAAAAACATTCTTTTCAACTATTTACTGAAAAATTATATATTTTCTAAAAAATTACATATTTTTCCCCTCCATTAATTATTAAACGATTATATCAAAAATAGATTTCCTTCTTTAAAAATAATTTTATAAATGATGATGAAAATAATTATCATATATTTTTCCAAAAAAAATAATTTCTGATGAAAATGTACAAAATGACATTACCAAAAATTTATGGATTATTTTCTCATAATTCATCAATATATTTATGAAATTTATATTTTTCATAAATTGGTTATTTGTTCCCATATCCATAAATTGAAAAAACATAGTTCGAATTTTTATATTTAAATAATCATTTTTTGTTTGGGTTCGGAGTTGCATATCACATATGCTATCGAACGATGTCTTCCCTTTTGAAAACATAGGGTGATACATTCTCCACCTTTTAATAAAAAACTTCTCCCCAATTTATAATTTAAATAGGAAATAATGGCTTTGAAATGGGTAAATATATTTATTGAAAACCAACATCGAAAATGGGTTTTATAAAACAACCTATTGAAATGAGTTAAAGGAATGTGTGAAGGTCCGCATATTACTTTGTTTCCTAGTAGGAGAACATTAGTGGAAATGATAACATGGACATGAAATAGAAAGATAAAACCCAATAACTAGTTCAGTGTAATATAGGTTAAGATAAACCCAATTACTATAACACTATAAATATATGATAGTTAAAATGTCCATAGATTCATCAGAATTTAAAATCAATTTTTATTCAAGATAATTTTTCTAGAGTTTTGGAATTCCATTATAATATAAACTGGGAACATATGGAAATATTATTTCATGAAAATTATAATTAATTTCTACTACAACCTCAAGTTTCTCTCCAATCTATGAGATTTCAATATATTTTTTTATATTTTAATCGCTAGAATAATCATATAATAGATCACATAATACACTAAGGAATAACATGTTATTCCACCTATTTTAATAAAATGGAAATGGTTTGTATAAATTGGGATAATAACTTAACACATTAGTCACCAAGATTAAAAAAACAAAAATGTTTAGCATAGATCATTACTTAAATAAATACTCATATATAAAACTAATAATTTCCAAATTAAAGAGTGTTATAACCTCAAAGGATGTCTCATACCACTCTCCTTACACACACAAAAATGTAAGAGCGTTCATCTCAAATAATCCTATTCGGTGTATATTCATCAACCTAAATAAAGCATCTCCGAAAATATGTTTAATCACATAATAATATTTGTTCCTGTAATATGTTTCCAAAAATATCATTTGAAACTCAAATTACATAAATATTCAAAAGTTATATTGATGTATTTAAATATATGTCTAGACATACAAATATCATCCCAATAATATTTAGGTTGGTACCATAATAAATCACCTATTAAGGATTATCAATCCCTCAATCATGTGTTTTCAAGAATTTCATGTGATCACTAAATCGATTTTATAAGTTATTGCTACAACTACAAATAAATTTCAAGTCGTTATAGAAAAAACACAATTAAAAATCCATAGACATTTCCAAATTTTTTGATCCATAATATCATTGATATACTAATTTTACAATATATATATAAACTACCCATGAATAAACACATTTATTGTAAAACAATTTCTATAATATAGTTCCCTCCATTGCCCGAAACATTTAGGATAGATACACTTTCTTGTAGTGAAAAAATATCTATACTATAGAATATTCATCCTACTCCTCGTAATTTTATAGAATCGAAGAGTGAATAATAGTAAAAATAGTGAATTCATTCTCATAGTAATTTTCATTTGATTAATAAGAGGAAAACCATTCCATAACTATGATAACACCAAATTACACTAAAGGATGTCTAATAACATTTTCACGAAAAAAACTCCTACCAACATTAACATGGTATATATTATTATTATGTAATGATGTCATATCATTTCAGGTGGTGACTCAATATTATTATAAAACAAAAAAGAATTTTTATAGGGAACTAATTGAAATACAACATGAAATACACTAATGTAAAGTAAATATTATATATACATTAGTAATCATAATCCATGTCAACATTAGTTTTTCCATGTTCCCTTGATCATGGAGATAGTTTATTATCATCATACTTGTTATCCATTGGCATAGAGCATTGTCTAAGATAATGTTCTACTTCTCCACATTTACGACATAGAAATGTATAAGGTACATTAAATTGAACCTTATTTTCATCCATTAAATTATCCATTTTCCCATCCCATTTGGATACTATATGCCCCATATTCCCACACTTAAATCATCCCCCAATACCTTTTTGAAATTTTCTATTGTACCTCTTTCCACACTTCTTACACGAGGGAAATTTGGTCTTTTTTCCCTTGTCACATTTATCAGATGAACTTCCTTGAGATGTCACCTTCCTCTTACATGAAATATTGGGGCATTCTATGAAGTTACCATTGTAATTGAAATTTTTGATAGCTGTTTTTGAATAATAACAATATATTCTAATTGAGATCCCATCTAATATTGAGTCTACTTTGGGAAATCATGACATTATCCTTCAAATTGGTTGTATACTCGGTTACTCCTATTTCGGTCCATTGGTTAGAAAAAAAGTTAAAAAAATAATGATGATAATTTTTAAACACATAAAGGGGAATACAATGACATTAAAGTGATAACTTATAAATGAGATATATTTCCTCAACTTATTAATTTATACGCTTAAATACATGAAATCCATGATATATTTTCTAACATTGACACTTATGGTTGTTTTTTATCCCGTAATAATGGTTCTTAATGAACTTATGAATTTACCAAATAATATCCCATGAGATTTTTATACCTGGTGTGTAGTAAAGACTATTTTTTTTACCTAATTACCCCGAGTAAGGCCTGTAACACCTTGTCAAAGTTGTTACTCCAAGGTCAATATGTTCCAAAACCACGTCCACTTTTAGTATCTATACCATGATGTATTTTCTTGATAAAACAGTTACTCTGTAATAACCAAAATTTAGGGATTATTTCTTATACTTATTCTTATACTTAAAAATTTCTCTAGTGTTTTCTAATCCTAATCCCAAAAATAACAAAACTCTTTCTCTGACACCAACTATGAAAACCCTTCTCTTTATTACACATTAATGCAAGTTTTATTATATAAAACTACACATAATACAACACAAAATAAATAAAAGTCTATTATCTATGATAATTTGGTAAATTTCATAACATCTTATAACATGAGATAAAAAACATTTTTGAACACTTTTTTTACCTGATTATAATATTCCAACGAACATAACTATACGGTATAACTGAGGTACAAACATAATAAAGGGATGAGATATAAATCCCAATAAGGGAATAGACAAGGAATAACATGAAGAATATGTTACATGATATAAAATAAGAAAAACTATGGGGAATAAAAACTATATGAGTCATAAACATGAACAATGAGACATGATTTAGAATGGTAATCAAAAAGAAAATATGGGAAATGTTGTAACAATTATAGACATTGCATCATAAACATAGGTTAAGGATAAATCTTCCAAGACCACTTGGTGGGAAAATTCCGATAAAGGAATCAAGTTCACCCTTGTCCCGACATGATATATCATAATACTAAACATTACCCAATTCATTGGAGAATTTTCTAGACACACCCATCATATTCATTTCATAATCATGCTTCAGTGTGCCACATAAAAAATAAAACATAGGTTGATTCATTATCATGATTTATTCCATGATTTATGAGCATATAAAACATATAATTATATCCCTAATGAATTGGTATATGTGCAGAAATTTGAATACCCTTGATATAAAAATGGGTATGGTATTAACTACACAATTGTTTTTTCCTGTAAAATCATGGTGAAATTTCACAGCATAATGACATTACAAAAAAATCATAAAAATGATTGATGAGAGATAAAGGGAAATATAAAATTTTAAAAATAAAATTGGAAGTAATAGGGTTATGGAATGACATTTTCCAATATTATGAGACAGAAATAGAATGCATAAGTTCCAAGAGAAACTTGAATAAAGAAGTGGATGTGGGGATCCCTTATTGGATTTTAGCATAGTAATGGATTAGGTAAAGATCCAACTGGGGAGGATTGATGATCCATAATTAAAGTAAAATAAAATTTAGTGTAATGTGATTATTATAAATTAATTAAAATATAACCATTTTAAATTACAAGAACTAATTTCAAGTAAGTTTCTTAAATTTTAGAGGATAGGAAGGTCCCATACAAAATTTTAGTATGGTAACGGGTGTACATAAAATTTCATTGGAGGGATAAATGAGATTGAAATGGTATATCATTATATATATAAAAATTTAATGTAATGGTGATATAAAATAACATATCCCAACGTATGAAAATTTAAATTAAAAGACATAACATAAAAGGGGAACTTGATAAATGAGGAGTGTGGAAGATCCCTTACTTGAGTGTGTGACTCCAAAGGCATGGAAAGGGCTTATTCAAAGATCGAGGGTTCCATGAGAGTAATATAGGGAGTGGAGGAAAGATTTTAGATGTTCTATAAAGAGTCTTAGTAAATAGAAAAGAGATCATGGGTGGGTTTATATCATAAAGTATGGGGATTTCTTTATTATTTAGGTTTTAGACGCTGCATAATAAATTATCAAAAACCAAAAACCATACATTGTTTTTTGATAATAGATTTTGCCAAATTAGAGTGTGTTCTATTATTTTATAATGATGGGGGCCTATATTATTCAAATATTATCATTGGTGATGTGGAGATGAGTCATACTCTTAATGAAATGATTATAAAAACATCAACTATATTATAAGTCTTGGAGAATTCATAATGGATTTACAAAATATATGAAATAAACTTAAAATCACATTATTTTAAAATGAAAACATATATTTAGTCTTGGAATCCATTTATATTATTTATCACATCACGTTTGGGTCATTATTATTACATAAAACACTAATTATATTTTTATAGTATTAAATATTTACCCAAAAATTTGACTCTCTGAGAAAAATATGAAAATGTCACCATTGGATAATTTCAGCATCCGGACTCAGAAATAATATTCATTTTATCTTAATAATTTTATAAATTGTTGAATTTTCACTTTTAATATAATAACCTACATTTATTGAAAATGAAGGGTTTTCATGGTAACATTTTTGAACCCTTGTAAAAAATTACATTTTCCTTCATAAAAATTATATGATAATTTATATTTGATAAAATTATTTAAAATTATATTACTTTTAAAAATAAAATAATTCATAAAAATAAATTTCTTAATTAAAATTTCATATTACATAATAATATAATTTGTGTTTTTTGAAATGAAATTTTTTATCAAACTAATTAAAAAATCTTTTATAAAGTAAAAAACAATAAAGAATAAATATAATAACCATTTTAATGAAATTGAAAAATAAATATTCATACTATTAGATATACTTTCTTTCTATTATTCATTAAGTTATTTTTACCCTTAATTAACCTATTTTCTTTTAACCTTGAGAGTTAATATTTACTATAATTACTATTTATTTTGTTTCAAAATTAGGTTAACCGTATTACATGAAATTAATTCATATTATCCCAAATATGTAATCTATTTAATGGAATTTAATCCACATAAGTGGAAGAATTTAATTTAAAATAAAACCCAAAGAAATGATGGAAAGTAGTTTTTTGAGAAATCCATTATTCAAGAAAAAAGATGATTTGTATTTACCTATATAACTAGTAATATTAATTATTTGGATTTAGATTCATAAATATAGATATATAATATAGTTATTTAATTTAAATTATTTGTCATTTAGGGTTATTTTAATTAATTATAATCGAGTGACAATTGTCATTTTAATAAACTTTTCAAAACAAATGCATTTAAATCATAAAAACAAACATATACTAAAACCATTATAAATATAATTTAAAATTTAATAAATTTAATATAATTAAGTCATTAATATATTAATTTGAAATAGAAATAGAAATATAACTATAATTTTAAATTAATTAATATATCAATATAAAATACAATAAAAATATATTTCTCACTATTTACTAAAAAGTCCATATTTTCTTAAAATTTACAAATTTTCACCCAAATATAATTATGATATTATGGTATCAAATGTGTAGTTTAGTTTATTAATAAAATTATATATATTTCACAGAAAATAACTACAATATTTTTTTCATAAAAATTTATTGTTTATGAAAACATACAAAAAGACATTACCAACAATTGATTGATTTTTTATAATCATTTATCTATATATTAGTGAAATATATGTTTTTTATAAATTATTTAATCCTAAAAATGTCCCTAAATTTAATAGAAATCTCAAAATGGTCATATTTAAATAACCACGGTTTGTTTGGGTTTACTATTGTGTATCGCGTAGGCTATAGAAGAAATATTTCTCTTTTAAAAACTTGGGGTGTTAAAATAACATAGGATGTTATAGGGTTTAATAGAACACTAAGTGTATGATCTTTATGGAATAAATATGTAATTTTCTTCATAAATTCCTTGAATCCTATAAATATTGAAAATTTTATTACCTAGATTTAAATCTGATAAAAATTGAAATTACTTATTAAAATAATTTTATGAATTGAATTTTGTTTTTTTTGCTCTAGTATGAAAAAAATTATAGGGAATGATGCCTTTAATTGTTCAGTTTTCCATATTTATTTCTTGAAAGGATTTTATGGGGTTATCCTTGCCTAAGAAGTTCACATTGTAAATCTTAAAATCACATCATGAATTTTATCAATAGATTATAATACCAACACATTTCCATCACTTTCAACATCTATCCAAGATATTTTTGGAGTCGCTAATTGAGGATGAAAAAAAGACAACTGGACTCCCAACATTTTACCAAAACCTAAAGAAATAATTACATAGAAAAGACAATATCTAACAATAACAATGCTCTTTGCTTCTAAGTCAATTACTTTCCAATCTGAATCCTTCTCTATTATCATTGAATTACAAATTCCTCATATTAATCATTAGGTTATTGAGACGGATAATTTAGTAATATATTTTTAAAATTCATATTTTGTTCCTTGGTTTTCATTGGAGGATACATCGAGTGTGGAATCACTGATCGTCCCCAATGATCAAGAAGTGAGTTTTCTCACCGTGAGTTTTAGAATTATCAATGATACTCAATGATGAACCAAAACTTATTCCAATAGTATGTTCTGAGAATATTTAAATTCTTATAAATATTGAACAACACAAGATGGTGGTTTTAAGGATGGGTTCCCTATACAATTTTGGATCTCTTCAAGAACTCGTAAATTAAATATCCAGGAATTTCAAGGAATGTCATTTTAAAGAAAATAATCCAATCATTCCAAATAGTAAGATAGAAGTGGTGAGGGTTAAAATACCCATTTTAAAAATTGATTTAAAAGCATGCTAAATTTATATATAGAATAATTTGTCCCTAAATATAAAACTAATGAGGCAGAAATATTAGAGGATGTTGATATTCAGACTGCATCCATTGAGTATTGACTAAACGTATAGGATAATCTAGTATCATGATCATTAGAGAATTTACATTTCATTGAGAACATTTTGGTTGTGTTAATATTTTTATACTTCATACCACATTATATTTCTATGACCCTATCATTAACTAGTTCAAACTCAGAGTTCATTTTATTCCAGCAGTCAATGAGATAAAAGGTTTGGTAGTAATCCTAGTTGTAGAAACATGAGATATCCATTTAGTAGATACACCTTCAATTACCCATGATTTAATATATGTTCAGTACACTAGGTTATGAATTATTTCATTTAAAAATATACAATTTTTTGAATCAAGTTACTAATGATCGTTAGTTGACCATGAATACCCAACTAGAATAAACAAAGAATAATATTTTTTTCACCTAAAATGTATTAGGGTTTTATATCATTAGAATCTCCCTCGTTATGTTGTAATGGTGGTTAAGCAGTGAAAAGTTTCTGAAAACAAATCCTATCCTTTGAAAATAGTACATTTTAACATATATATAAAGTCAAGGAGTTGATAAAATAGAATGAGAGCCTCCCTTCTAAAGATGATAATATAGATGGGGATGCTTCTACTAGGTCATGTAATCTATTTTCAGAGGTGTAATTATGTTTTAAACTACTGAGCAGACTTATTTTGGATATCAATTACTTGGGCTGATTATTAATCCAACTTTGATAGTCCATTAAAAATCTTCTATAGTGTCTTATAAATATTATATCTTCCTTATATTTTCTATTCAACTAAGGAAGGGATTAAAATATTTGGAAAATCATTCTATTTGTTTAATAAGTGAGAAACTTATCTATCTCAAACCACTACAAATTTCCCAATCCCCCTTATTGCATCGACAATGAATCTATATTAATATATGAAACTAAAAAATATTAATATCACTAAAATTGGATAAATTGAAATATTTTATAGGCACAAATAATGTAAAATATACCATCTAATTTTTTCGATCGGTTATGAAATACACAAATCAATCCATTATCTTGTAAATATACACACTCCCCCCAATTATAGGTTTTCCAAAAGTATAAGTGAAAATATATTTTCCATAATTAAGTGAATTTCTATGAGACAAATTATTTTATATATTGGTAACCCCTAATAGTTTACTCTTAAATGGCCATAAGAAATATGAATACAGTTCCCCATGTAACATCCATATAAGCTATGGTCAATCCATTTAGAAAACATCATTTTCAACATTTTCTATTTAATAAATATAGTTTCAATGAAAATGGAGGAATATAAACCATCATTGTAATATAAGGTTAATCAATAAAATTTGTGATATTTGAAAGAATAAGTATAATAAAAATCATAAAGTGTCTTTTGGAATGAAAACTCTAATGATAAAAACATATCAAGTATCTTGATATTTCACTTTTTTCATTTCCCATAAATCATCATAACTGATATAAATGAATTCCATACGGGTTCTATAATATTTTCCAAGGTAGATAAAACAAGATAGAATGAATCATTATCTTCTTGGTCTGAATATTTGTCCCTATATGTTTAACAAATTTTAATTTTTACCCCTAATTTAACCTTAGTGTTGAATGGGGAATGTCATAGTGGGTAAGAACTCAACTATTTCATAGGCCACACTTTATTTGTTTTCAACCAGAATGTTTTTTTCATTTCCCTTCATCCAAGAATTATATTTTTCCACATTTATGTGTGGTTCGTGCTTAGTAATAAAGTACTCAATTTCTTCATTGATTTCCTTTGAATGTTCTCACCCAAGTGAGTATCTTGTCTATTTCTTTCAGTTATTTAAGATATAATATTTTTTACACTAAGGTGGATGTATATTTACAGAAATATTTGACTAAATGATAAAACTGTCAATATAGTAACAATGATGATGTAAAACAGATTTTAATGGAGATCTTAGTTCAAATATAGACCAACTTAATGGTAGGTGTGAATGGTTTATGTCATTCCCCATACCAGCACCCTTTAATCTAATGTCCACATACACATACTTTACATACTTTCATTAATACCAACTATAAGTGATTGGATTTAACCATCCGTAATTACAAAATAAATAATGATTATTGGATCTCTTACATCGAAATGATATTTTTAATATTTAGGTCTTTGTATAATTAGGACATATTATTAACTAATAAATTCTATACTTTCTCATTGAATAGAATTTTTTACATTATATATAAGAAACTTATTAATTCATGACTAGTCTTCAACATCTTCCATAAATTCTTCCACATGTTCTATCTCTCTAAACATGTGTAATACATTTCATCATATACTGGGAAATGGAAACATATGAGTGGTGAGATAAAATGATACAAAAGGGAAATATAAAACTAACATAACCATGGAATAAACATCGTATAAATATTATTATAGGAAAAAGTTAAACAATATGAAGATATAATAAATTTAAAATAGGGATCATATAATATCCATTATAATAAATTAATTCAAAGATATCAATAATACTAATCTCATAATTATTAAATGAATATTTTCAAACATCCAAAACATGAACTCAAGGACTTATACCTAGACAATTTACTACTATAGGAAGAGGAATACACAAAATCCAACCCAGTTTTTCGCATGATACAAATCGATAGATTAAGAGGATATATATTTTTGGGCCCCTTCCATCACCTAAAGAAGTCTGATGCATTCAACATAAGAGTTAATGAAGGATTTCCATATCATTCCCTAAGGAAACACTTATCGAATAAAACATAGTTATCCATGTAATGAATGATATGGAATTTTAATTCATAACCCACTTATGTTAGTACATAATAATCATCAATAATATCAATAATTTTCACCTTGTTAATAATAGGGATAACATCATCATGAACAATCTAGAGGGAAAAGGTGGATGGTCATACAATACCATGGGAACTTTCTAATAATAATAAAAATTGGAATAACAAAATATGAAATGAAAAAAACAATCTACATGTTAATTAAGAAACATTATTTCAAGGATATAATCCTCCAAAATTAATTTATAAATTGAGATATTCACACCAAATAGGGTAATGGGAATATCATCATGAATAAATGACCAAAAGCCATCTAAGGAAGGAAATTGTATTGTTTTAAAAGAATATATACTTAATGGAATAATGGATACAATAAGGGTGTTGAGATAAATGAAAAATACTCACTAAAAATAATTCATCAAATGGTATCCCAAGAATCAATTTTTTTTATTCCATGACTTCAATACCAAAAATGATAATATATATGTATAATATAGAGTAAATCGTGAGACATGAACCCCATTGTGGTAAATCCTTTTCAAAATGATAATGAAGATGGAAGTGAATACATAAAATAACATCAAAATAAAATAAAAAATATCATGTGATAATCAAAGGTAGATTTTGAAAAAAAAAACAACCTGAAATATTATAAGAAACATTATATTTAAATATAATCCATAATATTAGAGCCTTAAATATTTATAAAGTTTATCCTGTAGAAATATGGAGTGTGATATAGAATATATGAAAGTGAATGTAAAAAATACATTTTATTATTTTTAAAATACCTTTACACAAAACAAACATTATAAAAGGAGTAACAAAAAGCTTCTTAAATAAAATATAATTCCTTAATGTGGATTATTAATTACCATATAATAAAAATTTTGATTAGAAGAATAAAATTACAGAAAATCAATGATCATGAAAAGTCATCACAACTCGAAAAAAGAATACTTTAGTTTTCAATATCTGTTATAATCATGCCATATAGATGGTTATAAAACCCTATATCACTACTCCCCTTTAATCCAAAACAATACCTCCACCTCTCATGGAATACTCAGTGCATGAACCAGCCACATTGAGTATCAGAACAACGGTCAGGGGGCTCTATCATACCGACACCCCCCTTTTAGTTCATGAAGTACCCTATTCTACTGACACCACTCTTGCAATGACCTTCCTTAGAGATATTTAATTATAACCACGATACCAGAGACCACCCATCTCTCCCACAATCAACTAAATCCAAAAATATCTGAAGATCAAGGAATAGGATCTCCCTACCTATATTTGTCTTGAGACCCCCCAAATGATCTAGGAGGTCGTATAAACGCCATACATGGTACTTTAGACTTCTAGATATTAAGGTATGTACCCAAAAACCAGGTTTCTATAAAACCCACCATTGAGTCCCAACTCTTGACAAACCCATGAATCCTTCAGGAAAACTATTTCTTCTCCTATATATATCACTACTGAAAAAATATGCCAAATATATTCCTAATTTAGTCAGGTTAAACACTACGAATAAGAGTCTACCAAGATCACATTATCTAGATGTTATATTCAGTTAAGAGGTCTCTTTTACTCATTCTCTATATAAAAAATTTCATTTTCAATGTGATTCACATACACTAGATAAAATGAATTTATTTATCATAACCAATTATAAAATGAAATATCTCACACGTATATCTTCCTAAAATGCACTGAGACATTGAGGTAGAGTGAACACACCTATCTGTTTCATCTAACAATTTTATATTCTCAAACAATTCCTTTTTCTAAGGATCAGGTGTCACATTAATGAAGGTTGGGAAAACCAAAGCTTCATTGAATGACATATAGGTTATTGTGAAGCATGTAAATAAAAGACTATTACTACACCATTTATCCTTCCAATACCTTATCTCTCAATGCCCCACCACCCCCCGATAATTATCTTCTTATATCTCACTAAGTTCGATCACCACCATTTCATGTTTGGACAGTTTCCTTATGCTAGTAGTCTAGTCATTCCAGTTCTCCCATTACATGTTCCTTAGAAACCTCACCTAGAACATGGTAGGCTGAACCCTCCATGGGATGATTCATGGTATATTAAACCCTCCTTGGGAGATTTTTTACTATGTATATAATGGGATAGAGTTGCTGGCTCAAGGCATGAAGGTTATACATACATAGAGATAAGGTAACTTCATTGATGATGATTTTGCGAGTTGTGGTATACCTAGTGAGGAAATAATTTCCTACATTAATTTGCGTCTTTACCAAGGAATGAAATCTCATAAATGTGGGTGGATCCCTATGTATCCATCATTTACGGACTCCTTGAATGTTATTAATTTTTCCCTTAATGTAATAATAATAAAATAAATTTTCAGTTTATATCTCTTATAAGCATAATACTCCATAAAGCATGAATCATTTGAAATGGGTATTATATGGTAAAAAAATATAAAATGATATATATATATATATATAATATAATAAAAGGTATTGATTTACCAAACTTATATGAAATAACTTTATATGGACTGTCACAACTCAATGATCATTAATTTAGTTACCAAAACCTTTTAATATTGGGGTGACAATTGAGTCAAAAGACATTTGAGTAAAAAACATTATTTCTCGTAGTTTATACAAATTTAAAGAAATTAAAGTATAGAAAATCCATGTGGTAGAAATTTAATAGAAAACTATAAAAAGTAAATATGGTTCATAACATGTAACGTGTCTTAATGAATCAGAATTGAAACCAAGAAAATCCTTAGGGCTTGAGTGACACTCTAAAAAACCCATGAAATGTGGGATTGTAATTGACCATAAAATAACTTTGGAAAAACATAATTCATGATATGATATATAATATAACTATTATATACACCATATAAGTAAAATTAAGCATATAATAACAAATATGTCTCAAAGAGATGAATTTTATATTAAAACACTTTGTTGAGTCCTAATATGCTCTTCAATTAAAACTAATTTTCTAAATTATTAAATTAAATTTATTGAATTCACACCTAATAACTTTATTCAAAACAATAACCATTTATGCTACTAATTTATAATCATTTGACAAATATGTATATCAGTTATTTTTTAACAAATTTTCAACACTAAGTGAATGTAGCCTTTATCGATTTGAACTAGTCTAGTAAAAACAAGAATTATATTCATTCTTGTTAAAATATTTATTATTAAAATATAATTAAATTTACAATAATATATTTTCCATGTTATTTTTTTAAAGCTATAATTTCATATCATGGTAGTTTTGGTTATTAAAAATAAGGTTGAAATTGACAATGGGCATGTTTTTATTTTTTTTAATGAACGAAGGGTGATTTATTATTTAATGAGTTAAATATTCATATATCCTTAACATAAAAAAATTTATTTAATTATTTATATCATTTCATAAAAATAATTAAAATTTTCTAGACATCATTGATATAACATTAATTTTTTTCATGTAGGTGGTTAAACCCACCCAAACATGAACCTTCAATTATTAATGGTTGATTATGAGGTTCTTTGCTTTTAATATCAATATAACATAAGAATAATGATATTATTTTGTGACTATTACTGTGATATGTCATTTCTTTAAATATATTTAAATATAATATATTTTATATAATGTTATTACATATAAAAATAGATCATTTTCTTCTCAATATACGATATTTTATCTATTGAATTAATGATAATCATTTTTTGATCATATCCTTAATACGTAAAAATATTTACAAACCTGAAAATTAATTATTCAATAAACATTTTTGTTATCATTTAATCTCATCCTCATGTCCTTCCATATATGGTAGTGGTGAAAATAAATATGGAAATCAATTGTTCCAAGGTGGTGGTAATCCCTTTGTACGCATGGTTGATGATTTTTTCCAAACAAAGAGAGAAAATTATAACACATTTTATATATTAAAAATAATAATAATTATATAAATATCAAAGTAAATTAATTAATTCCCCTTTTATTCCATCCACTAAAAGTTTTTAAGGAAAAGAAAACATGTTGTGTAGTGGAGGTGGTAGACTTCACAATGTGTGAGTATCAACTTTTTTCCTTAATAGAAAATTGGATGGTGGTTAATTATTCTAACATAATTATAGTAACATAAAAAATCTAATAATGATATTAATTTTATTATTTTAATATGGAGGTGATAAATTGATGAAGAAGAATATCACATAATGAAATTGGAATGGGAAATTTAGGTTAAGAACTTATAATCCATTTCCTTGATTTTAAATGTTGAAAATGGGGTTAATCCTTTGAGGGATAGGCATTTTAGAATATCAAAATCTCCTTAAGACAGATATGAGTGTTGAGGAAAGGGTGGTATATTTTTGGAAAAGAAGAGGGGTTTTTTGTGGGATGGTATGTGAGGAGAGGAGTGTCTCTTTTATAAGTGAAAGGGGATTGTATTTTTTAATCTGAAACTTCATTCAAAAATGGGATGTCAATTTATAAGATTGTGGCTCTAAAATTTATAAATAGTATTGGGGGAAAGTAAAATTTTGATAAATTCCATAATCACCCATTTCAACATAGATTTTAAATATGTTTGAGGTCTTTTACTCTAAGATTCGTTTCTTTTATATATTTATATTGTACAATAGTAACTAGGTTTTACCTGTGGAAACTTTTCCATTATTCCAAAATAATAAAGTTATATATATTAGATAATTTAAACTAAATAATTATAAATTTGAAATAAATTTTATATCATTAAATTTATAAAAGTTATAAAATTATTTTTAAAACAAAATTGTATATTGTATTAAATATTCTTAACAAAATATTAATTATGCATGAAAATATCAAAAATGGGTTTCTGAATTAAAAAAATAATAAAATAATAAGATCAATTAAAAAATAAATATTTTTTTTATAAAAATGGTATATATTTTTTAATTCCATATTTAATTACTAATATTTTAATAAAAGTCATGTTAGTGGTAAAATATTTATTTTCCATTATTAAATTAAAAAAATTAAATGATTCCCAAAAATTAATCTTAAGACAATTTTCTTATGATTAATCAAAAAATCATGTAAATATATTCAAACAAAATTTATAAAATATGATAATTCAATATTTAAATATTTCTCAAAATATAGTGGAAGCTATTAATATTAGGATATATCTTTTTAAAATGGTAACTATTATTTATTATTCTTCCCTATCAATCAAAAAATAATATATTATTAATATTTTAAATATATTTATTTATTATCTAATCCAAATATATTTATTACTTTAAATAAAACATCAATTTTAGAAAAATATATATTTTCAACATAAAATTAGTTTCCTAGATTGTTAAATACTATAATTAAATTCCATTTATATTAAATATATTAATTTCATTATTTCTAAAAAAATATTTCATTAAGTGGTTACAAAATCCTATTATCTCAAGTTCATTATCTATGTTTTAATGATATAAAAATATCATAGTTTCATTTTAGTTCAGTTCTTTTTAGGGAGAAATCCATTGAACACACTAATTTTTTTAAAAGAAATCATATATTAAAATCATGGAAGGAAACATTCTATCCCACTTAAATAAATTGAATCCTTGTAATTTTAGTTACTACACACCTAGTAAAGTATTTAAAAGTATTCATAACATATTCATAATTAAGAGATAACCACAAATATAACCCCTACCATTCCCCCATATGTTGTTTCAAGTTACATATATTTATTTAAACAACATTATTCATCCATACTATAACATCCCGTATTTTAAATCAAATGAAAATGAAAAGGAAATTGTAAATTTTTATTTACTAGGAACATTGTTCTTAAAACATATCTTTGAAATTAAATGTTGAGAGTTGAATCGCATCAAGGTGATGTTTTTGTACTTGGTTGAGGGCCCAAGATGTTTTTCAGGTGCCTCGGAAGGGTTTTGGTGGCATTATTCCCATAAAATTTAAGTTTTTAAGTACCTATAGAGGAAGATCCATTTGTCTAAAACCATGCATCACATAGTAAGAAACTGTATGGCCAACCGCATGTGGGAAGATGGTGTGCACATGGTTTGTGAATGATTTCTAAAATCGTGTTCCAAGACCATAGGATAAGTAGAAGAGGTCGTACCTAAGAACGATTCACTGCATGTTTGGCATATGTTTTCCAAACCATGTGGCCAGGTCATGTGGGGTTCCACATATACCCAGGGAAGCGTGCATGGTCAGTGCACGGTTCAAAAAACCGTGTGACCAAAATTGGGCGTTGAGACCCTACTTTTAAAAATTAAATTAATTTAATTGGAATTAAAATTAAATGAAATTAAAACCAAATCTAACACTCTCTCTCTCCCTTTAACTCATCTGACATGCCACCCTCAATGGGATCCTTTTATGTGTGTGATGCCTCCCCTTTTCCCCCTTTACAATGATAATATCAACCATATTTCTCTCGGTTCTTCATCAAAATCATCGATGTGTGCCCTCCCACACCATGTCCTCTTACATTTTGGGTTGATTTTTGGTATCATCGCCCCCTGATGAGGGGTGGACGAACCTAGGGTTTTGGGATAACATAATTTTATAGACATTATTCATGTTTATGGTCATGCGAAGGGTCTATAGGGATAAATTTGTTCTTATTATATCATTTTTCACCAAAGGCGAGGTGGATGGGTTCATTTTGGTTCTCTACCAATAGTTAAGGTATTTTTTTCAGATGTTCAGGGTTTCTTCTCCTTTTATAAGTGGTGATTTTTTATTTTAGGAGATTTTTGTTGTTTCCTTTGAGTAAGTTGATACTTTTTGTGGTTTTTTTATTCCCTGGTAGTTTTTTATAGAATTTGATGACTCTAGATAGGTTTTCACTCATATACAATGGTATATATGTCTATCTATATATATATATATATATATTCATTATACATATCCCCTCACAGTGAGGGGAATATGAACATGTTATTAAGGGGTGTGTATATATATGTATAATAATGTATGTGCCTTCAAGTGTGGAACATCTTCGAGTTAATGTTTTCAAGTGTTGAGTGTTTGGGATGGCTTTATCGACTTCTTGTGGTAGGATCCCTTTCCGTTCACATTAATTTTAATAATGAGTTAATTAATTACTTATCTCATCATTCATAGATTTTAATTATTGTATTTTGGTTTATAGACTAAATGATTCCTTTGAAAAACTAAACGAAATTTTAAATATGATAAATGAATTGTTTCAAGAACAATATCCTGTTCATATAATAAAACCCCTCCAATGGAGGTGTGATTACTTATAAACCAAAAAATAGTGATAGTTATTTATATCCTTATTAGATTTAGTTTGATTTTACTATATTCCTCTTGTTGGTTCCTTTTTTTGGTATGTTAGCTTTTACCCCCTTTTTATAATATGAATGGAGTTATGATGCTCGATTAGTTTAAATGACATTACCTGAGTAGGTGTATACCTTCTCCATGAAACTTTCCATTTGACATTATGAGTTTTATAAATAAAATTCCCTTATTTAGTAAAATTAAATGAATTGTTAAATAGTTTTTTATGGTTCTTATGCTTCTTTCTGGTGTTTTTTCTCTTTTTAGAGATCACACTATTGTGTCGCCCATCAGAACCTCTTGAAAAGGCTTGTTATCACATGTTTAAATGATTGACTTTATTTTTTCATGACCATTGAGGAAATACCCTTTGGATAAAACCATGTATAGAATGTTATCCTTGGATTTAGCCACCCATTTGGGTTAGCCAAACTAAATGGCCAAATTTTCTTTAATAAAAATGTTGTAAACTTCCATGGGTATTGTATGGAACCTTAGTAATTTTTTTAATTGATTAAAGAGAAATTAATTAAGAATTGGGTCCCTCTTGATAATTCCTAATATTGAAAACAATCATTTTATCCCAAATTTAGTTCCTCCTACCTTTGGTATACTTTATTTTTATTTGAATTCAATATGACTTACAGGCTAATTTACTCATTTCAAGTTAAATGAGTACCTTTCCCAATAATTAACTTCTTAATCCTTGTTTGGTGCTCCCTGCTTGATCTATTTAAATTGTTTTAATTTAATGTAACACATGTTCAATCTTTGTTTATTTTGATGATGAAATTTCATTGATGACCTATTGGTAAGAGGTTAATTGATGCCACATTCCTTGTTTATAATTCATTGATTATGAATGTTTCTTTACTAAATATACCCCTTTTAGTGGCTTAAACCATATGAAATGCCCTATTAAACATTCTAGATTGTGAAATATAGTTTCATATTTTAAAAGGTAATTTTTTAAGGGTCATTCCACGAAGATTATACCTCATACCATACATTCCCTAATTTAAATGCTCATTTCCTTAATATATGAAATGTGCTTTTTTTTATTGGCTTGAAGTGAATATATTGGTTGTATTGAAAGAATTTGATATTGAGATTAATTTTTTTAGCTATAAATCATAAATGTGTTTCTTTATACGTATGCCTTGTTTGTTAGGTAACTTGACATGGGTCAGGAGAGAACATGGGTTCCATATTAGTGACCCAAAGATAGACAGTTCATGATCGATGGTTTACTACCTAATGTGTTAGTGGTGATGCTTTGTCTGGCTATTAAAGGGATTCCTGGGTAGTTTTATATAATCTTGAGTGATATTAGTTCTTGATGGGAAAAACTGTTGATGATATTTTTTGAAGAATGGATACGCCATGCCATGGGTGACACTCGGTCCCCTTGTCAAATACCTGGGATGGAAATTGTAGTTAACTTACCTAGTGGTGATTCTTTGATGGGCTTGATGGAATTGTATTATATAATACGATCCCATTAACAAAATTGGTATTCTTTTAGATCTGTTTAGATGGGCACGAGACTCCACCTCTAGTCTTTACTTTTTTCTCTAATTGGATTTCTTATTTATATTTTATGTATATCCTTTATTATTATAATTATATTTCTTATGCATGTGGGATTATTCTCCTTAATTTACTAGAAATTTTGGATAATGACTAGTGAATTTAACCCCAAGCTGAAGCACAAGCTTGAGGGTTTTCCTCCTCTAGGTATTCCTTGATCACTTGACCCCTTGTATAGATATCCTGAATTTAACAGGTACCTTATTCAGACATTTAGCATGGATAACAACAGGTGATAAGAGACAGGTTTCCTTTTGGGAACCCAGACCAAGTTGTTATTATTTAATTTGATTACTGATCTAAATGAATACATATTGTCACAGAATTTACTTGTTTATTATAAGAGATGGTTTGTCCTAGACAACAAGGGTGTTGTCATATAGAGATTTATATCTCATACCCTACTCAGGATTTGTTTGGTACCCAAGTAGGTCTTCTTACTTGTATGTCTTTGGATCCATTGCTTGTGTTTTTTAGTGTACATGGAAGCTGGGGAGAAAAGGATTGGGATCATGATCAGGAAGATCAAGGATTAGTCTATTTTTTTATTTTCTTTTTTCTTTTTTGGTATTTTAAAAGTTGTACCATATAGTGACACCAAAAATTATATGGAGTTGGAATTGGACACTTTTCATTAAATTGTTACATTTATTCATCTGATGTTGTTCACTTTTGTTCCTACTTTCCATTATTTGTCATTTATTACCTATGACTCTGAAATTTCATGTTGATTTAAACCATATATACCACTACACATTCTTTGATCTATAAGGGAATAGTCTCCCCATAGGAACACTATAGGCCCTCGCTACTAGTCAGCAGCCTCTAGCATTTGTGGAGATGTTCTTGAGGTCAGCTGTCCACTAGTACAGCTACTGGTTTAGTGGTCAAACGGGATAGGATGTTATAAATACAATAATATACCCATGTATATATGTAACCTAATCATATATTCTCTTAAAATATACCATTTCCCAAGAAATTTAAATTGCTAAGACATTTAACCATAATGAAACCATATATTCTTTAAGAAATTAATAATATCATTAACCCTTAAATTATTTTAGACATAGGTTCACAAGTTCATACACCAGTGAAAATATATCACAATCCCAAAAATGATATAAACATTAAAAAAATATCATGGATCTCTTTTTCATTGAATTAATAATAAATTCTATGGCTATCAATACTATATTTCTCACTTTTCTCAATATCTATCTACCCATTTTTATCTTAACATAAAGAATATTTTAAACCTACAAGTTATCCATCCCTCAAATAGGTGTTGTTCAGTAGTTATCTCCAAAAGAATAAACTTACCATAAAATCATTTCTCGATGTTATTGATACTATTTAATATATTATTTCAAACCAATAATGAAAAAATATTGAAGAATGAACCATTAATGAATTACATAATCCTCAATAACATTAATATATACCAAAATATCATCAATAAATATCACATAAAAAATAAAATATCTAATTGTATCAAGAATGAATTTATCATATGAGATCAACCCCACTATAATAGGTAATACATGGAAACTCACCTTTTACATCATAGAAGAAATATATTGAAATAATGAACCATTTTTTATATGATCACTTATTCAGTTATAAGACATAGTGGGTTCAAGATACATACATTTCTCGACATCATATTTTGGATCATGTTTAAATGAAATAATAAAACAAAAAATGTTATTATAATATCCAAAATATGAATATGGAAACATAAATATGAATATGAATTCACTAATAACACCATCATTTTCAACATAAAATACTTTTGGATCATCTTATAAATTCCTTTTTCCATATTGGCTTAATCATTGTCATTTTTCAAAGTTATTCTCTAACATAATTAGTAAGTATCATTATTAAATCCTTTATAACGGTTCAGGAAAAGAATGTGATTATCCAAACCGTATCCCTTGAGAGTTTCTAGTCAAGTTTGTAGACATAGGCTATTTCATCATAAAACAGTATAATAATTGATTAAATTATAAACTAACCATTTTATGGTGATTACCCAAGGAACATTTGTTCCACAACCACATTAATATCCAGTATCCAAAAAATGATTTAATTTCGAGTAAATCAGAAACTCAAGACTTTACAAAAAAATAAAAAAATCATTCTATACAAAGACTTATTCCTAGAATTTTTACCAAATTTATCTCATCATAATCCCCAAATTTGAATTACAAAAATATGTTAATATTAAATAACATACTATACAGAAGGGTCATCTATACCATATAAATTTTCAATAAAATTAACGTTTAATCCCTTAAATTACCAACAACAAACATTATAATCTCAAAAAGTTATCTAAAACGTTCATTTGATACCAATTGTGATACCCTAGACACCCACTCCAAGGTCTGGTGTTTTTGGACACATACTTAATATACTTATTTTAATACCATATGCCAAATCCATGATATGTCCATAAAAAATTTCAAAATTAATAAAGAATTATTGAATATATTTCCTCCTAATTATATTTTCATGTTTAGATATTTATTGAATTAGGAAAATTCATAAACTAATATGACATATAGTTTTTTCACCTAATGGGATATTTTTTCCATTATGTATAATAAAATACTTAATTCATTATAAGTATTCAACATATAAAATAAATTCTTCAACACATGATATCCTTATAAAAATGTAACATGTACTGATTTTTATCATAGCATGGGTAATAGAAACATAATAAAGGGTTGATCTCAATTTCTCAGTACGGGATACATATAATCGAATTAATCTTGGCATAACCATGCAATGAATATACCATCATGAATAGGTAAAAAACATAAAACGATAATAAACATGAAATAGGAAGAATGATATATCCATGAAAATAAATGAAAACATGGATATCAAAAATATTAATATCATAATGATGGAATTAATAATGTCAAACTTCAAAAAACTATTACGAAGGCCCTGTTCCAAGATTTTATATTGTCGTGGGAAGATGTATACACTAAAACCCAACCTATTTTATATCCTAAGAACTATCAATTCAACAAGGGGTAATATATTATTAGGCCCCTCCCATCACCTGATAAAGTCTAATTCATTCCCCATAAGATTCAACAATATGTTTCATATCATTCCCTAAATACCATCTTACAGAATAAAGAAATGTTTATCCATATAATTAATGACACAAAATTTCAATACATAATAAACATGAATTACCAGTCAATAATCATAAATAATATCAATACTTTTCTCCTTGTCATAAAAATGATAACATGATCATAATAATTCTAGATAAATTAGGTCGATAATAAAACAATACATATTTAACATTCAAATAATCATCCAAATTGGAATAATAACGTATAGAACACTGATACTTTTCCCCATGTCAACAAATAAATATTTATTCTAGGTGAACATCCTGCTATTTGAATTTGAAAATGATATCTTCTCACCAATAGGGTAATGATTATATGATTAATTCAAAGAAGAAATATAAAATAATAATCAATATACAGAAACAAAGTGGATGGTTTAAAAATAACATATCCCTAGAGTAGTAAATTAAATAAAGGAGGGTGTTGATATAAATGAAAAATAGCATCCCTATAGAATTTTTTAAATGGCACCATAAGAATCGAATGGTTTGATATCATGAGTTAAATACCCCAAATTATATATATATATATATATATAAATTGGAATAAAAAAATGTCAAATAAACTCTATTAACCAATAATTTTGAAAATTATAAAGGAAATGGAAGTGAAAATTAAAAATATATTTTATAAACTATTTTCATCAATGAAGTAAAATTCAAATTTTAATGTCTTTTTCAATTGTAAATTTTGAAACCCCTCAAGTGAAATATTCTGAAAACCATTAATTTTAAAAATAAACTCCAATAATTAATCGTTAAATGTATATAAATTTCGTATTAGTGAAAATTAGAGAGTAATAAAAAACAAATAAAAGGGAATGGAAAAAAACTTTTTATTATTTTAAAAATACCATCATTCAAAACTCAAATTATAAAAGAAGTAACAAAACATTAATTTTTTAAAAACATAATTTTTCTAAATAGGATTATAAAATAACATGTAATAAAATATTATGGTCGGAAAAACCAAGAATGGGAAGGAAATGTTAAAGACTAAACATTATAACTCAAAGAAATAAGATTTCAGTTATCAATATCCCTTATGATTAGCATACTTCCTAAAGTATGAAACCTTAAAAGGGATTATTTTAAAAAAGGAATAAAATGAGAGAATATAAAATAATAAAATAATATAGTATATTTTACCCCAAAAATATGAAATAATTTTCATTGAATGATCATAACTCAATGAATAAAATTTGAATTACCAAAAAATATAATGATTGGGGTAATAGTTGAGTCCAAAGGAATTTGAAGAAAAGAAATGGGTTTGGATTCGTTTATGACATAAATTAAAAGTAAATAATTTAAATAAAAATAATTTGATCGTAAATAAATAGAAAATCATACAATGGAATCATGGTGCATAGAATTTAACATGTCTCAAAGAATCTGTATTGAGACCAAAAAACACTTGAAACTTAAGTAATAATTTAATCAAAATCCCACAAAATATAGGTCTTTTAATTGAACATAAAATTACTATATTTTAATATTTTTAATAATATTATATCTCATATATGAATTATATATAAAAAATAAATTATATTAGGTGCATAATAAAAAACATGACTCAAAGAGAATAATTTGAGAAGAAAATCATTAAATTAGTAATCATTTATTCAAAATTAGTTCCAAATGTTGAGAATAATTAAATTAAGTTTATTAAATACATAAGAAATTACTGAGTTCATCATTAAAATAGAATTAAATATACTATAATATATTTTCTATGATATTTTATAAATTTATAATTTAATTTCAAGGTAGTTTTTGTTATGATCCATGAGGATGAAAGTGATGATAAGCATGATATGTTATTTTTATTGAATGAAAGGTGATTTCTTAATTAATGATTAAAATATACATATAACCTTACCAGAACCAAAAAAACATTATTTAAATATTTATATCATATTATACCAATAGATAAGTTCTCAAAGTCATTAATGATATTAATTAATAATATTGTTCAAGTTGGTGGTTAAACCTACCCAAACATGAATACACTATGATTCATGGGTGATTATGAGGTGGTTTATTTCTTATATCATTATAATAAAAGAATAATGATCTTTTTTTTTCTTATTAGTATAAAATAAAAAAATTATCAGGAATTTTAAATAGAATATAATTTATATATTTTTGTTATATAGAAATAAGAGATCATTTTCTTCTTAATTAACACATTTTAAACAATTAAATTAATGAAAATTATTTTTCGATCATATCAATAATAGGTTATAAATTTTCTAATAATACAACCATAATAATATCATAAAAATAATATTTAACCTTTCATACCGTCATCATGACCATCCATGTAAGGTGGTGAAGAAAATAGAAATAGAAATCGATCATTCCCTGTAGGTAGAAGTCAACAAATACATATGGTTGATGATTTTGTTATCCATAGAACAAGGGAAAGCAGTAATAATTTTTACTATTTTAGAACCACATATATGATATAAATATCATAATTATTAGTGAAATTACCCTTTAATTACATCCTTATAAGGTGTTTATGAGAAATAAAACAAGTTGTGTCATGGAGGCAGTCATCCGCACAACACACAAGTGATAGATTTTTTCTTAATAAAAATGGGGAAGATGAATAATGATTATACCATAATTATAATAACATACCAAAATAATAATGATATTTATGTTATTACTTTATTATGGTAAAAATAAATTTGATAAATATGAAAAGAACATAATGAAATATGAAAGATAAAGAGTTGTTAAGAATATATGCATCACTTCTTGGGTAATCTCCATTGTAAGGGGGTCAATGTAGCATCACTATATATATAATACTGATTAAAATCATAAGAATTATCTTCTCGATAGAAATATTACAAAGGGGGTGAATTTTAGTTTAAAAAATATAGTTTAAAAAAATTAAAATTACCATTATATAAATCTTCTTTAAGTCTATTATTGGATGTGGCCCTCAGTTTGATTAGAAATGATATAGTATACGAATCACAATATATCCAATTATATCCGAGTGACTATAATAATCCCTATGGATCTGATGTAACTGAGTATGTTTATTATCATAGTGATAATATTAATGATAAAAAATAGTATAGAAAGATAAATATGACGTATCTATTTCTATTGAATGTGAATTGGAATACAACAGTTGTAAAAACAATAAATATAATAGCTATGTAATATTAAAAATTAATCCTAATTTCTTACTAAAATATTTAACAATTTCAACCCTAAGAGTAAGGTAATCAATTACCTTGAATATATTTATTGCCTATTTTATACTTATAGGAAAGTACGCCTTCCTTTACTACGGAGGCCCTTGATAAGAAGATCAAAATGGATTTATCTTCTTATCCCTATAAGACCATGATATAATGATGGGATTATATGTCTTAATATCCCCATAATCCCTCTATTTGATGGATCTGAATTGTTATCTTCCAATACCCCAAAGACCCCAATCATTATGCTCATATCACGCTAGTAAAATTATAAAAGTTCTATAGGATACAACCTAACATGGCTTCCAAGGAACAACACTCCATAATGAATTAAAAAATACTAGGCATGATCTATTCACATTAATTAATATTTAGAAAAATCAATATTTAAAGTAATCAACAAGCTCTAATCTCGTAGATTTACTTGGTATTTATAGGGATACTTCAAAAAGTCATATCCATCTACCAACGGTCGTATTTTTTTAGTTCTTCACAACGCCTTCATATACATGGAACTTAAAATCTCATCATAACTACATGTATAACATTTTATTGTTTAACACCATTACAGTGTAAAATGTTTTCCTTATATTAGAAATAAGTCTTCTTAATACAATTATTAAATTCATTTGGTTTAATGGACATCCATAATAATGTTAATATGACAATCCTTATGAGTGTTAGTCTGATTGTATTAGTATGAGTATCAGTATGATTGTAAATAATTTTTTATTAAGGTAGACATAACTAAAGTATAAAAACTTTTCTGATAAATTTGGGTTCAATTTATCGGACATATACCCATTCCAATTATCATAATTCATAATGTTAGGTTCATTTTCATAATCCTTTAGAAGTTTTTCAATATATGATATAGTGTAATGTTTTCTATGGAAATATTCTAAAACATATGGGATATAAAATGTTTATAGACATGTTTTATGTGTTTTTTAATTCCAAAAATAATGGAATAGAAAGGTAAGATGTTTAAATTCTGACTCAACAATATCTCCCTTTTTAGTAATCATAAACCCCAAAACATAAATAAAAAACTAAATTGAAAAACATAAAGCCCATTTCTTTTATGAACATTGTATTTAGTGTTTGTAACATCCTGGTTCCGAGTGCCACCCCAAGGGTGCCCGATACCCAATTGGTCACATCATCTCAAGAACATCTCCCTGAATGGCAGAGGATACCGACTAGTAGTGATGGACTTGGGTGGGATAGTCGGGAAACTATACCCTCATTGTCAGAGTAACACAGTGTAAACAAATAGAAAAAATAACAAAATTAATAATACCAAACGACTGAAAAAAATGGATGACTGATAGTATAAATCACTACATCATATATATAAATAAATATTTCATGTAACATGTATCTGGGAAAGAATCTAGACAAGTCATAATGCTGGAAATACAATATTTAATCCAAAGTATAGAAAATATTAAACTCCAACATCATCACAAGTCTTAGATTGGTCCCATGTTCTCTGGCTCCAATAGTACTCAAGTACCTGGTGAAGAATGGTGCTTTCCCTTATCTATAACTACAACAATATAATCTATTTTGGTCTAAAAAATGACGCAAATAGGGTGTGAGGTGAATCCCAGTAGGAAACCACCAAAATATTTGTGCCTAAATATTAGTTAATATATATATATATAGCAGTCAATATGTGAAATGAAACAATAAACTAAGAATTACTCAAAATTATACCATCCTAAAGATCCCAATTACATTCATTATACTTATTAATTATTAAAACTGTTGAGTTATGTAACCTCGGGATCTATACTAACCTCTGCATACCCCTACAAAATATAACAAACCAACAACTCATAAGACCATCTATACAAAGAAGTAAGACTGATTCAAAGAATGTGGTTTGTCTTGGAAGAATCATCACAATCATTAAATCAATAAAAAGAAACCTTATGGGAAATTTGTCATAGAATAACTCCTATTGATTAACATATCATCAATTCAATAAAATAATGACCCTTTGGGAATGCTTACATAGTCTAACCCCATTTGGTCCCACATAGAACTAATCATTTACAAATAAACTCATGTGTATCTCTCATAGTAAATACCCTCTAGTATTCATAGAAACAATGAAGTATAATGACCTCCTAGAAGCTATCACAGTCAATGCCCTATGGTCCACTATTCATTTAATAATTACATAATGGGTAGATCTCACAGTCTATCCCCTCCGGTCTATGACCACCTGGCATCTCTCATAGTCAATACCTCTAGGTCTATATAATATAAATTATACATAATGTAACCTATCTCTGGATTCTCTCATATTCAATTCCCCTTTTTCAAAAATTCAAAAAGAAAAACACATGAATCTCATATAATTTGCAACTCCATCCTAACAACACAAGGCTTGGAAAACAAGAGAGACTAACATGGTTCCTAGACCAAATGACCATAATCAATCAGCAGTTTATGCATATATAATCCAAATAAAATCAAAGAAAGGCACAAATAACCTACCTTGATATCATAAAATGAAAACTCATGAACTTCAGACCATGAATCGGCCTAGAACAACATTGATCTAAGAAAAGGGTAAAAAAGTTGAACCCTCGATAACTCATGAGATAGGAGAAATCCAGAAGAGTGGCTCTAGGGGAAGAGATAACTCACCAGTGTAAATCCAATGCACATGGTTGCATCTCAATTGGATCTCATATAGAGGAATGAGAGGATCTCAAGATATTCATCTTTTTGTCTCTCTTCTGTATGGAACATGGGGAAAAGAACAGTGTTCCGGAGATGAGAAGTGATCCCACTCTGAGTCATAAAATAAAAAATAAAAGTACATGGAATGTTAATTTAATGTACACAACTTGTAAAATCCTCAACAAGCCCCTACTTTATGCATTCATCTAGGTCACCTACACATCCATGAACACTTTAGTTACACGGAAACTACACAACTACACATGGAAACCGAGTACACGAAGTGTACTCAATAGTACATGATGTGTATATAGAAAATTTCCCAGTTCTTCATTTTTCCTCCAAAAAACCCAAAATAAAGATCCATACATGAAACGAAGATCTGGGTTCTTACCCCCTTAAAGTAATTCATCCCTGAATTTCCCTTACAATGGTGGAAAAAAAGAAACTTCAAACAACTATGGCCACTAGGATCGTACGTCGACCTCCCTCTCCCAAGTCTCATCATCTACTCGCTCGTGCTGCCATAGCACCCATATGAGAGGAAAATACTAGCCACAGAGAACCTTCGTGTTTTGATCCACAATCTATATATGGTGATCCTAAAAGGATACATCCACCTCTAAATGAACCTCCTCAGGTTGGAAAACATAAAACATGTCTGAAAAGTAAATTTGTATCTAAGAAACATGGAAGATGTCATCTTAGCCTAGTATATTTGAGGGAACTACAACCGATATAACACCGGTCCAACACTCTTGAAAACCTCAAATGGCCCAACGTATCTTGGTGAAATCTTCTCATGTATCTTAATCCTACTGTGTCCCAGCCTCGTTGTGACACTTAAGAAAACCTAATCATCGACCATGAACTCTAGAGGTCATCTATGTCGATCTGCATAACATTCCTACCAAGACTGTACATTATCCATCCTCTTCTGAATTAACTATACCTGCTCAGTTATCTCCTAAAAATGATGAGGACCTATAATTGCTGCCTCTAGCCTACATAAGTGTGATCAGACTGGACTACCATAAAAATATTCAAAAGGTTCCTTTTTAATCGTTTCCTGAAAATAAAATTTTTGTAAGAAAACACCACTAGGGGTATATGTCTCTCCTAAAAACCCCTGAAATCCAATAGGAATGTTCAAAGTATTTCCTCCAAAACCTGAATCATGCGATCAAACTGGATATCTCCTTGGGGATTTTATGTTTTACTTAGAAGTACATATATACACAAAGCCCGTGGTGGTCTCGACCAGACATGAGATGTAAATCGGGCATCCTTGTCGGAAATGATAGAGTTCGGAACCCCATGAAAATGTAAAATCTCATGGATGTACAACTTTCCAAGATCATAAAAATTGAAGGTTTCCATGATCACCAAGAAGTGTTCAACCTTTGTGAGTATGTCAAACACAACCCAAACAGTATCATTCCTTTGAGGTGACCTTGGTAAGTCCATGAAGAAATCCATCACAACATCATTCCACTTCCACTCAGGAGTAGGAAACTGCTGTAAAATCCTTGATGATATTTGATGCTCCACCTTTTCCAACTGACAAGTGGAACATATCATAATAAACCCAATAACAACCTTCTTCATGCCTAGCAAAAAAAACTGATGTTGTAGATCTCAATACATCTTGGTGACGCTGGGATGAACTTCCCAAACTGAGGAATGAAAATCTCAAAAAAAATCATCCCATATGTCTGCTGACACCCATACGTGCCTATGAAAACAAAAGACCTCATCCTCATATACGGTCCACACATGAGTAGGATCCTCTCCTGACACACTCTCCCATTGGACTATACCTTCAGAATCCAATTGTTGCCTCATTATCTCCCGATCTAGAACAGTAGAGGTGACAGCTATAGAAGAAAGAAATGTCTTCCCTGGTCTTTTGTGTAGCTCCAAATGCAACTCAGAGAACCTATACATAAGCTTCCACTCACTACTGGCCTCCTAAATTTATAGTATCTGAGTCCTCCTGCTCGACGCATCATCCACTGCATTGCCTCTCCCTGACGTGTATGCAAGCTCAATGTTAAAAGAGTGAAGGTACTCAACCCACCTTCACTCTCTCAAATTTATATCACGCTTAGTAAATATATGCTTGAGTATTTTGGGGTCAATGTATACCACAAAATTCTCTCCCAAAAGGTAATATCTCCAATACCATTGAGCATACACAATTGCAGTTAACTCAAGATCGTGTGTTGGGTAGTTACTCTCATATGGCTTCAACTACAAAGACCCACACTCATCGACTCCTTCCCCTTGATTATGAACAACTCCCAGTCTGATACCAGATGAATTACAGTAAACGGGTAACTCTTTCCTAGATCCGGAAAAATTAGTATCAGTGTAGAATTTAATCTACCTTTTTACTCTGAAAAGGCTGAATCATAGGAATATGTCCATAAGTACATCACAACCTTCTTAGTTAGGCTCTTTAGTGGTGCTTCTATGTTTGAAAAGTTCTTTATAATGATCCTGTAGTAACATGAAATCCCTAGAAAACTTTTTACCTCAAATATGTTCTTCAGCTGCTCTGAAAAAACTATTTCTCTCACTTTCTCTAGTTCTACTGATACTCTTGCCTCTGAGATAACATAACCCAATAAATGAATCTGGTCCAACCAAAAATGGAACTTTGTGAGCATATCATATAACTAATTCTCTATCAATATACTAAATATGATCTTAATATGGGTGTAATGTTCATTTAGAGTGTGATAGTACACTATGATATCATCGACGAAGAGTACCACAAAAGAATCCAATGATGGAACACTTGGTTTATCTGTGCAATGAAAATTGTCGACACATTCGTGAGATCGAACGACATAACCAAATACTTGTATAGAACATACCATCTCTAAAAGGATGCAAGATGTATATCTGATGGTATAATGTGCAACTAATGTTAACTGGATCTAAATGCAATCTTCGGTAACCCTTGGGCTCCATGAATATGATCAAAGAGATCATAAATCCTTGGTAAGCTATATCAGAGATTGACATTCAACTGGTTTATCATCCAATAATACACAAATATTCTGAGGGTACTATTAACCGTTTTCACAAAAAAGGGAAGGCGAACCCTAATAAGAAGTATTTGGTCCAATAAAATGCATTTCATGTAACTCCTCTAACTGCTTCTTAAGATCCTATAACTCTATTTTAGTCATACAATGTGGAATGGACACCAGTGCCACTCCTGGCACAATATCAATAGGGAAATCTATATCTCACTCAATAGGTTTACCTGAAAATTCAACTTAAAAGACATCTCATAAGAGATCCACCACTGGAGGGAAATCATTATTTGAAGTCTCGTGGTCATCCATATATAAACATTCAATCTAGGCTGTAATTCATCCCAACCCATGATTCTTGAGTATAGTTCTACTCACCTGGATGTCCCATTCACCCTTGTGTAGAAAGGACCCACCCTCTGGTGATGTGAAACTCACCCTACAACTATAGCAGTCAACAAAGGCCTGAATGGAGACTAACTAGTAAATTCTGAGAATGGAATAAAAGCATGTCATCTCTATGACATAGTGGTCCTATAAGAAGTGACAACCTCTAACCTCAAGAGGGAACTCATTTCACTGACATACACTAGTCATCCTAATTACCAATGGAGTGTCTAGAATCATAATATTTTCATAAGTAAGGATATTGAGCCCAAGAATCTCCACAATGGAAACATATATTAAACTATGGGAATCCCCTAAATTGAAAAGAGTAGAATCTAAAATGTGGAAACTAGAATTATACCTCTAACCGCATATGGTCTAGGGCTCTACCCTTATTGGGTCTGCTCCACGACAAATGTCTGACCTATACCGTGGTCCTATGACCCTTCCTGACTACCCCGAGCTGATCCACCCTACTATCATTGATAACCTATAGCCTAACTACCACATCCACGACCACCTCCTCGACCTGAACGGCCTGACAAACTCCAGTTCCCTTACTGATGAGACACTAGTGGTCTAATCCGGAACATGTATTCATAACATAACCCCTATCACCCATTGATGGGGAGTACATGCTGCCAAAATGAAAAAGAAGGACCATCTTTCCGCAAGATCGGAACTCAACTGGGTCCCTCGAGCAATGTGGTCTCGTATGCCCACTATTCCCAGATTGGTAGTATACCACCTGGCCACCTAAAGAAAACATCACATGAAATCTCCCTATTGCGATTTATACTATCTATTGAAGGATTACCCACCATGGATGTTGAACTATCCTGGCTCATAGCTCTCAACTCCCCTAGATTTGACTTTTTAATCAACGCCTGGATCCCAATAGCTATAACCAAAGTCATACTAAAGGCATTCACAGGTGATCAGATGTCATACCTGAGACAATCCTCAAATATACTTTCCAAAGATAACTCATCACCTCCCAAAATAGGTGCACAACTTTGAATCTCTATGAAACAAGAAGAATAATCCATCACTAAAAGGGCACCCTTCTCCAGCTCCATGAACTCTCGATCCCTATCAGCCCTCAACATCTCGGGATATAAGTAATCAAAGAAGGTCCCCTGGAACACTTCCCAATATATAACATGATTACATCTCACCAGTGAGAAAACATCCCACCATATCTTGGTGGAATTACATAACATGTACGTAGAAATACTCACCCTCCTCTCCGAAGGCATCTCCATATGCTCAAAGATAGCTGGAATGGCCTCTAAACCATACTATGAATCATGTGATCATCCATATACTAAAAAAGTGGGAGGATACTACTTCTAGAAAATTATTTTAAACTCTTCTATAGTCGAGGAAAGATGTGGTGCTCCTTGAAAAGTCTATAATCCACCTCATAAAGCATCCAAAGAACTGTGCATCTGCACCTACATCTGGTATAACAGTTGGTGCCAAAACAAAAACAACTAGATGATCTGTTGGTAGTCCCTGATCTACCCTTTCCAGTGTCTGATCACTACCGTATACCTAGTGTACAACCAGAGGATTTCTTGGCGGCATGACTCAAACACAGTTACACAGCGTGTATAAGCTCCACACGGTGCGTTCCCTTAATCATTTAACATGGTGTGTACCTCTCAAAATCCTCATCGTGTAACTCCCCTACACATGGTGTGTTCCTATTATGACATAGCATGTACATGAATTTTTTCTCCTTCCCAAATTCATCTACATGGCTAAACCACATTGGGGCTGCTAGTGTAATTCTACATGGTGTGTTCACCCTAGACACGGTGTGTACTGGTTAGGTCCCATCGACCCATGTCCTTGGTCACACAGTCGGAGATATGGTCGACTCTACATGGTGTGCAAGAACTAGACTCTTCATGTACAATCTATGTTATATCCACCCGTGTCATTAGTCACACGACTAGACACACGGTCCTTCATGACACGGCGTGTACTGCCAGTACACGACATGTTCTAACAAATGTTTACCAACCCTATGTTTCTACCCACATATTCAGTCACACAGTTAAAGAATACACTGTGTGTACATATGGTACTTGGATTTTACTTGAGAAAATTTATTTCTTCTATAACATAATAACACATGGAGTGAGTTCATAACACCACATGCCATGTTTTCTATGTTTCAGGACCGTAAATCTCTAAAACTCCTTCGAAACCCTTAAAAACATAAACTTTTTACCATGTCGTGAGAAATTATCACAGTTTAGAGCCCATACTCCCATAGAATAAATGTTTTGATTATTTATTCAGGTGATTTCATAACAAAATTAAATTAAAGTTCAATCATGATCCACCAAATTCCGATCAAAGAGGTCTCATTACACTTGAGGGACCAAAGATTGTCATCCTTACAAATGAAAGTATACAATTTCCAATACCCTAAGAAAATTTATGGCATTATATCAAGGAATATATCCTAATATAATGCATATCTAGCACAACATCATGCAATTAGTAGTGCATCCTAAATGGAATGACAATAATGCCTGAAATGTGATCTCTAGAAAGTGTCTATATGATGCATGATATGGAATACCATTATCTCATTAGGCTTCAACATAAATAAAACCACAATGAAATCAATGATAAAAGGAAAATAATTGAGAATCACGCAATGGTGAAATAAAATCAACTGTAGCAATTGAAAAACAAAAAAAAATTCAATATTCGAGGTTACTCGGATTTTCCCGGTACACGGGTTAGCTACTCTAAGGCACAACTTATTTCTAACTACATATTCCTTATTATCCCTATCAATTGGCTCCAAAAAATAATAAAGAGCATAAAAGTAACTTCCTCTGATACCACTTTGTAACGTCCCAGTTCCGAGTACCACCCAAGGCTGCCCCGTACCCAGTTGGTCACATGGCATCAAGAACATTTCCCTGAAATCTAGAGGCTAGTGACTAGTAGCGAGGGCCTTTGGTGTGATAGTGGGCAAAATATACCTTCATTGATAGAGTAACATAGTGGAAAGAAATTGTAAACAATAGAAAAAGTAGTATTACTATACAAAATAAGTAAACAGAGGTAGACTGATAGTATAAAAAACTACCACATATATATAAATAAATGATGCATATCACATATATCTAGGAAAGTAGAAAAACAAGTCACAATGCCGGAAATACAATACTAAAACCAAATTATAGAAAATAGTAAACTCCAGTAGTATTGAAAGCCTCATCTTGGACTCATGCTCTCTAGCACCAACAATACTCAAGTACCTGATGATTAAGGGTGTTTTCCCTTTCTATACTAGCGACCATATAATCTATTTGGGTCCAAAAGAATGACCCAAACAAGGTGGGAGATGAATTCCATTAGGAAACCACCAATATACATATTCCTAATTGTCAGTGAATATATATATACATAGCAGGTAATATTAAAATTGAAGTAATAAAACAAAAAGTATTCAAAATTAAACAATCCTACAGTTTCCAATTACCTTCGTTACATTTATTAATCATTAAAACCATTTAATTGTGTTACCTTAGTATCTATTATAATCTCTATATCCCCTTGTATAATATAACAAAAAGACATATCAAAATACCTTATATACAAACAAGTTAGACCGAGCCCGAGCTTGTGGTTTGGAATGACATACTCTTCACAATCATTCAATCAAAAAAATAAACCCCAAGAATAGTTCTCACAGTCTAACCCATCTGGTTTAACATATCATCAACTCAATAAAATAATAACCCTCTGGGAAAGCTCATAGATTCTACCCCTTCGGTCCCACATAGCACTTATCATTTACAAATTACCTCATGGGTATCTATCACGGTCAATAACCCATTGTTCTGCATTAAAAAATGAATTATAATGACCCCAAGGAAGCTCTCCTAGTCAATTCTCTATGGTCAAAAATTCATTTAATAATGACCCTCTAGGTAGGTCTCACTATCTATCCCCTCTTGTGTATTACCACATACCAGCTCTCATAGTCAATACCTCTAGGTCAACATAAGAGAAATTATATATAAAAGAACCTATCTTGAGAATATCTCACAGTCAATTCCCCTTGTTTAAACATTCATAAAGTGAAAAACATGCATCTCATATAATATGAACCTCTATCCTAACAACATGAGGCATGGAAAATAAGAAATCGTAACATGATTCCTAGACCCAATGTCTATAATCAATCAAACATAGAAAACACATCCATAATCAAGTTATAAAACCTTAGGCATAATCAAATAAACCGTTCTCAGACAAACACATCATAATGGGTATTAAACAGGGTTATGTTCTAAAACACACAATGCCCAAAACATGGCTATTTGGCAATTTATTCATATATAATCCAAATACAATCAAATAAAGCCACAAATCACCTTACTCGACTTTGTATGATGAACACTACTAAACATCCTCCCTTGAATCATCTTAGAAAAATGTATTTCTTTAAAACAAGTAAAAAATAAACCCTTGATAACTAATGAGATATGAGAAATTGGGAATAGAGGATCTTGGGGAAGAGATAACTCACCGGTGGGAGTCTAACACACCTGATGACATCTCAATCGGAGCTCAGACGGAGGAACGGGAGGATCTCGATGGTCTTCGGTCCTTTTTCGATCATCTATAAAAAACATGTGGAGAAGAAGTGAATTCTGGAGATTAGACATGACCTCTCTCTATCTCGTCAAATAAAAAGAAAAGTAAACCGCATGTTCATTTAAAGAACACGCCATGTACATGCCTTAATTTTCCCCTTTTTTAGGCGGACATCCAGGTCACCTACACGGCCATGTACTCGGCCATTTCACGGTATGTACTTAGAAAATTCCCAAATTATTTCTTTTTCCTCAAAAAAAACATGAAATAAAGATCCATACCTAAAATTAAGATCTGAATTCTTACAGAGTTAATCATTAATCTTTAACTCCCCCTGAGGTTATATCTTTTCTGAATACGATGGATAATATGATAATGAATATAACAAACTCCCCATTAAAAAATTATCTTCATTCTAATCAAATGACCTACCATTGAAATAAATCCCCACCCCCCAATAATGAAATAATTTATCTTTATAAAAACTTCTCCCCATTTAATAATTTCTCCCTATTTAAGACATTTTTCCCTATTTTAAACTATTCTCACCCTTTTTGAAAAAAAATATTAAATGTTCCAGAGTTTCCAGAAATTTATGAGAAGGAAAAATATATGAAATAAGATATTGAGTTAACTAATAATCCATATAAATATTAAAAAACATTCAAACAATCAGAATTTTCAAAAATCAAAACAAATTAAATTTTGATTAAGAGAAAATTCAATTCACATATAAACATTCAAATGTTTTTAGAAAAAAAAAATAAAAAAACAATTAAATATAAAAAAAGTCCATTCTCTCCTCATTAATATATTTACAAAGGCATTCATTTTTTAAACTCATTCCTCTCTTTATACCGCATCTCTACCATACCTTCTTGTGACTGAACTTTCTCAGACAACATTTTATTCTCCTCTATAACAAAGAAAAGCTTATTTTTTATAGATCAGACTTTATTCAACTCAATCCCCATTTCTAAGATAATATTTTTTTAAAATTAACATCCACGGTTCTTTCATAGGTCACATCTCTAAATTCTTCAATAAAATTACTCTTTAATCTATGTGAGAAGATTATTCATTGAATGAACAAGCCGATTCTACCAAAAGATTCATGAATCCATCAAATTTTTCATTTTTAATTTTTATATCAGTATCATTATGATGTGGACATTAAACCATCTGATTTCATTTCTTTTATGAGTCTAGAACCTTTTGGAAAAACATTTAATTTAACATCAGTCTGAATCACATTCTCTATTAAAAGACATAAAGATTACAATTTCTGCTCCATGATTTAATAAATTATCTATCCTCTTGATTCATTTCTAGGAAAATAAATAATTTTTCCTTCTAGACTCTTGAAAACAAGAAAATTAAAATAAATAAATTCTTGATAAATGGTTTCAGTTGGATCTGAATGGTTTTGATGAACTTTATGATGTTTTATCTAACTAGTTCAGATGTTTATTTTTTTCAATTTTCTTTTAAAATTTTCATTCAAATTTATAAGATAATTTTTTATCATTGTATGATTACATAATTTCTACATTCTTATTGGTCTTGGATTTATCCCCTTCTTTATTCTTGGAATTTTGATCTTCTTAATATTACTTTGAGGAGAACTATGCTTCTCCAAAATCATTAGATTTACATTCCTTATCTATTTTTTATATTAAATATGATGATTATTATGATGATGATGATAATGAATCCAAGGAATTTTCGTTATCGTTTTGTACTGATCGTATGCTTCTCCATTCTCATCTTCTCCATCCTCTTCCTCTTCTTATTCCTTTTTTTCATCCTCTTCTTTAATCTCAGTTTATTATTCATCTTCTTCTTCACTCCCTTTTCCTTCTGGTTATTTCCAATAAACTTCTTTATTGGAGCCTTATTGAACCCTTCCTTTAGCTTTCTAGTGGTACTGGCTAGTGGTACTGGGATCTCCTTTACCAGTTCGTTACAATTTCAATTGATTTTCCGAAAGAATTGGAACTGATTCTTCATCAACCACATTATCCTTTCCTTTTTCTTTATTAGAAATAACATCAACTTGTGAAATATTTGTTCCTCCAAAAGTTTATATGGCTCCCTGATTCACATGATCAGTATGAGATGTTGGTTGAAAAAAAATTTCATATTCCCAGAAATCTATTTCATCCATTCATTAAACAGTACATTAAAACATTGTTTATAGCCTTTTTTTTCTTTGCTGCAGAGGTCTCAACCTTCCTATTCTTTTTCTTATCAGCCTTCAATGATTTTCTTGTTGGATTTTCCTCTGATGCATCTCTATCAATCGTCTAATTAAACATATATAATCTTTAATCGATCGCCAATATCATCTTATTCATCATATGATCACTAATGAATGAAATAATTTCCCTCATAGGATGTGTATTTTTTCATCCTTGAAAACCTTTATATATTTTTCAACCACATTGCTTATCAAAGTAAGAAACATGATAATCCTAGACTTGATTGATCCAGTTTTGATGTTATCTAATGTTATATGGATAAACTCAATAATATTGAACTTCCTTTTGTTTTCAAATACATCCAAAACAAATCATCTGATACTTTTAAAGTGTATGTATCTCCATTTATCAGAATTAAAAAGTATTATATACAAAAAAGTAACTATAGGATTATCGATAGTAAGATGGGAAACATTCCTAGATTTTTACTATTCATAAAACAAGAAATTCTGAACTTTTATCCAATCAAACATACCATGATTATATGAAAGATTATAAGAGGGACAATACTCTTCACCTTTAAAAGGGATTCCTTCCAAATATAGATGTTTATTTTGTGAAAACCTATATCTCTTTATATAAATCATGAATGAAATTTTATATTTACTATCTACATTGAAAAACCTAATATATGGATTAAACTCACGTAAACATCATGATATAATAAATCAAATCCCATATTTAGTTTCTGAACACATACAAAATCCCAACCTTAAAAGGGACGATATTTTTAAAGGAATAATAATACTAATTATAGAAATATATTTCTATTAAAATTTCTATTAGAATGTACAAATTTGGAATATGAAACTAATAATCAGACTGAAATAAAAACACTTTCAGACTGAGCAACATATAGGCAGTATAAACTTGATATAAACTAAACTAGAGACCCGATGTAGGACACCAGGGTCACTCTATATATTTTTAGCGGTTCATAAAGATTCATCTTCCTTAAGAAATTCATTGGCTAAGATGAGTTCTTCATTGATCTGATGTGTACGAACTCAGTTTTTTCTATAAAATAATTTGGCATTTTTTTGATGTTATTCCAGAGCAGTTCCTTCATACGATGTGTGATTCTGTGCCCCGTTGTGGCCAGAATTATATTTTCAATGTGTTCACACTAGGAACACAAAATAAATGATGTAATTCTTAAATAGTTGCTCGGATGGGAAACCCAAGGGCACGATTGAGTTTGTAGCGTGCTGTTTACCCTAGGAGGCGTGTAATTTTTTTGGGCGCGACCCTTCTATAGAAAATGGCCCCATGGGCATTTTCATAATTCAGCAGCATCAGGTGTTGAGTTTTATAACATTTTAATAGAGACTCAGATTAAAATTACGAGACTGTCATTGCACTCAGAATGCGGAACTTTCCCTAGGAGAGGCTTAACCTCAACCCCTCTGAGAGTTTCGGATGTGGGTCCATTTCGTGGGTGATTACAAATTAATTAAGTTAATTTTTATTTCCCTACTTAAATCAAACCCCCTCTCCATCCCCATTGGTTTTTCCTCTAGCGGATGCTCCCAAAAAAGAGCCCATCTACCACAATCAATCCCTCCTCCCAACCTCTCCAAGAAGGTGATTGCGGATCCGGCTCCGACGGATCGCTCGTGAAGCGGAAGGCTATGCCCAACAAGGTAGGATCGTGTGTTTTCATTTTAAAGTTCCACACCTACTTTTATCAGGATTTATAGCATCGAATTGAAATCGAATTTTCATGTGAAGCCCATGGTTGTGTATTATATATTCTTATCTTTTCGAGGCATGTTTCGGATTTGAATTCTGAGTCCTGAGGCATCCGTAGTGGTCTGGAAAAAGTTTGAGGTTGTTTTGGAGGTTTTCTAGGGGACCGGAAGGCGGTCCGGCGATCTCCCAGGCGGTCTGGCGGGTCCGCGATGTGGTCCTACGGTTCACGACGGTGGTGGTAGGTCGTCTTCCTCAAGGGCATGCGAGCATAGGCAGTCGGGGTCGAAGGTGAGCGAGCGGCCAGTGGGGGAGCGGTCGGGTTAGGCGGCTATCGACCGGGCGAGCTGGGGGTGACGACGCGGGCGAGCTGGGGGCGACGATGCAGAGGACTGGGGTCTTGTGACCCAGGTCGGAAAACATGAACCCGCAACATGCAGGTCCCATGGAAGACGAGAACCGTACTGGCTGAGCTGGCCTGGGAAAGTCGGGTCGGCCCGCGTAGTGAACTGCGGGCCAGTCGAGGTAGAAGGTGGGTCGGCCGAACCAGCATTTCCCACCCTTTCCGGTCCCTTAATAATAAAACACACCTAATTTTGAAACCGTAAATCAGATTCGCATGTTGCCTATGGAGATGCGATCTATGGATCGAGACAAACGTTTTGAAATGGTCTTGTGGATTTTTTATTTCCCGAGATGAGGGGATCGGTGGTGAGACACGCCCGTTAAGTGGTTTAGAGATTTTTTCCTGAGATTCATGTATTCGGTGTGACCAATACGTCGTAGGGGCACCGATACTCTACCCAGGAGGTTGTTTCCAGTAGGGATGGCTAGACCAGTTCCGGGTTTACCCTCCAGTGGGGCTGGGCAGTGGGTTTCTCATCAACTTCTTCGGGTTTACCCTCCATCGGGGCTGGGCAGTGGGTTGCTCATTGACCTCTTAGGTTTTACCCACCAGTAGAGACTGGGCAGTGGGTTACCCGATGACCTCTTAGGGTTTACCCTCTAGCAGAGACTGGGGTGTGGGTTACCCGACGACCTCTTAGAGTTTACAATCCAGTAGAGACTGGGCATTGGGTTATCCGAAGACCTCTAAGGGTTTACCCTCCAGCAGAGACTGGGCAGTGGGCTACCCGAAGACCTCTTAGGATTTACCCTCCAACAGAGACTGGGGAGTGGGTTACCCGAAGACCTCTTAGGGTTTACCCTCCAGCAGAGACTGGACAATGGGTTACCTGACGACCTCTTAGGGTTTACCCTCTACCTGGGCTAGGCAGTGGGTTACTCGACGACTTCTCTCAGACTCAGTCTTTTATACTAGTCTAGTCTGTGGCTTTTCTCTATGACTACCAGAGTGGGAACCTTGGTAGTACGGGTCAGTGTTGTGACATCTTTTACTTTTAGGAGACCTCTCGACTATGGGATAGTGACGAGGTGTGGTTTGAATTTCCCAAGAACTCTCAATAACGAGGGGCACTCTCCGCACCAATATGTGTCATTGTGAAGTGATATAAAACTGTGCGGGTGAGTCGGTGCTACCTAAAGCGGATAGTTTCAAAGTGCGGTGATTTGATCCCCTTGACTTGCAGTTCAGGTAGACGTGCGGGATGCTTGGCATCAATGGTTTTTACTTCTGAGACTGTTGGTTACTCACTTTCATGGGTCGAGCTACGGGACAGAGATCCTCCCCTTACGATCTTGTTCTGATTTCTTGAAAGATCATATATATATGTATACCGTGTTCTTATACCCACTCCTTGGGTTTTGGTTACTCTCATTCCAGGAGAGGTGAGGACGCACGGGGTATGCCACGTACTTTCTGTTTCAAGTTTCTCGTGGTTGGACGAGTCTACTCTCCTGGTATAGGTGGTGAAGACTCGATGAGAAGTTCACCTTCACACTGTTTTTAGCTCATTATGATAGGATGAGTCTTCTTCCATCCTCTTGTTGGGTTGAGCTATACTCATTACTGCACTCTCTCTATTGTACTCCTTTCCTATTCTATGTTCGATATACTGCTCACTCTTCGATAGATCTTTTGTTCTCTCTTGAGCCTTCAGGGTATCCTACTAAGTATTTTTATGCTCACCCCTGCTTGGGCTTTGCCCGCACTTTGTGTGCCCGTGCAGACGATGGACAGGTTGGTCATGACATCAGTGGAGCTTAGGCATTCAGGAGCTTAGACCACGTACAGTGGTCGTAGTCGGGCTTCAGGTGTGGGACTCTCCTAGATATTTATTTTTGTTTAACTATTATCGAGTTGTGGCCCTTTTCTGATTGGGTGTTTGTTTTTCCCTTTTATTTTCAGTTTACCTTCAGTACTCACTTTGTGCTGTTTAGAGGTTTATGCACTCTTTGTAGTTTTTAATAGCAGTTAGTACATTAATTTCTCTTTTACTCTGCACTATTGCATTGAGTGGGCTGTGTTTGTGTGTACATGTACTTAGGCAAATGCCTCCTTGAGTTGTTTAGCCTTCAGCTCTTGTCGCCTACCCCTGGCCTATGGAGGTGGGCTTGGGGTAGTTGTGGCTCGAGCCTGTGTATGGTCGGGTCATGACAAAGTGGTATCATAGGTGGTTCATTCCTTGGGATGTTTTTTGGGAATCCCTAAAAAGGAATTGATTGGGATTTAGGGCAACAGTGTCAACGTGTCTCAAAAGTGGCTCTCAGGCCAGGGAGTCCAGTGATGGTGTGGCAGCTGATGTATCCATTCACCAGGACCCTAATAACCCGCTTGTCGACTAGGAATGCTAAGACACTCATTGCAAGGAAATTGGATTTTTCATCACATAGGATTGAGTCATGATTGTCCTTCTTGATTCAGCTCCCCAATGTTGTTACTGTTATATACATATATGCTCATCTGACAACGACACTCCTTCAAAACATTCAGGATGTCTCCGCGAAGACAGCCAACCAGGATACTAGCTTTGGTTCGTGATGATGACCCTTTGATCTATGAGGCCTCAGTTTAGGACCCATCATGTGAGACCCTTTCTTCGGGTGGGCCGATAGTAGCACCCCCACCTGGTGAGTAGAAGGAAGCTCTATTAGAGCAGACGGAGCTTGAGAATAGGTTGAGCACACTCTGTGATTTCCAAAGATAGAGACCTCTAAGGTTCAGTGGTGAGCCATACCCTCAAGTAGCAGAGGTTTGGCTCGAGACAGTGGTTTGCCTCTTCAGGCATACACAGACACCGGTAGATTAGAGAGTGGCTTTGGCAGCCAACCTTTTTCCATGGAGCAGCTAGGTAATGGTGGAGTCTGGTGACTTAGTTACTTGATGAGTTGTCACTTTTGTGGGGCGACTTTTAGCTTCTGTTTCATGAGGAGTTTTAACCCTCCTAATTATGCTCCGTTTAGATCCAGGAGCTCCTACAGTTTCAGTAGGGAGGGATGGAAGTGGCTGAGTACGCGACTAGTTTCACAGACCATGCATGTTTTTACCTGGACTTCATCCATGACGGAAACTTCAGAGCAAGGAAGTTCGATTAGGGTATCTGTAGAGATATTTGTGCTATCATAAAACCCTTGTGCATTCCCACTTAGGTCGAGGTTCTAGATCAGGTGCTGGTGACCGAGAGCCTCCTATCACGCTTTACAGTTGGTGTTGGAAGTAGGCACGATAGATCTGAGGCGTCTATCGCAGCTAGCAAACGTTGGATGACAGAACCTCAACGTAGGTGGCCTTCCACCTGCCAGTTTCAGAGATGTGGTTGTGCACCACTGTGGTGTAAAAGCATAGGGGATAAGCTGAGGAGACCCTTCCGTAAGCAGACCCAGGGGCAGGTTCATACACCACAGTGGCGCTGGAGGGAACCAGGGCAGCCCAGAGATCGCTGGTGCTATTCTTGTGATGGACAAGGTCACATGGCATGGGACTGCCCAACCCGGAACGCTGAGAATATCGGGCAGGCGACAGGTGCCCAACCACGGCAGAGGAAGCACTGAGATTGGAGGAGTGTCCAGAGAGGTGGTTCTAGCAGAGGAGTGAGAGGAGCTGAAAGTGGGGAACAACATTACAGGGTCTCCCCATCTCCACCAGGTAGTCCACATCAGGCTACGGGAGCTGACAATTGGGACCACGGATAGCCACGATCTTTGTATGTCTATGATCATGTATGGAATGAGGTGATATGAGGTACTCTCTACAGTGCTTCTACATTTTGAAGGGGAATTGTTAGACTATGTATGTGAAATTCTTTCCTCCCTGCTGCTTGTTTTAAGGTCTTACCAGGGTGACAAAGGGAATCGGGTGTAACCCTATGTTGGTAGAGTAGGAGGCGTAGAACCTTTTCTGTTAGTTGATGGTGTCAACTCCATCGCCCTCCGATCATGTAACAGAGTCTTGGTTGCGAGACATCGACTGTGGAATCTTGTGTGACCAGATATCCTTGGGTGTTTCACCATATTGATATTATGAAGGAGGGAATCACTGGACTTTATCCCCGTTTCGATCGGTGATTCAAGTCACGGCGTGTGACGTAGGGGTTCGGATGGGGAGTTAAGCTACCATCGAGGGCCTTCGGTCTGTTTGAGATCATGTGAAGGGATGGAGAAATTCCCTAACACCTTTCCCAAACCCCAAGGTCAGTAGTGGGTGCACAACGTCTCCCTCGTGGAATACCTGAGGAGATGTGTGTGTGCTTCTATTCACGTCATCGGCAAGGGATGACCATGCATGAGTAGACCGAATCCTTTTGTCTGTGTGCGGTGATGCGGGACTGTGCAAGAGTTCTTCTGCGTACGGGAGAGCCAGGTGTGGGCTTAGTACCCTGAGTTGTTCCCTGTTTTTTCTTTTTGGAGATGAAAATCATGAAGGAGGGAATTATGTAAGAACTCTGTTTTTTCTATAAAAGACATTTTAATTTTCTTGATGTTATACCAGAGCAGCGCCTTCAGACGGTGTGCGATTCCAAGCCCCGGTGTGGTCGGAATTAAATTTTCAGTGTTTTCACACTGGAAATGAAAAATAAATAAAGTAACTCTTAAACAGTTGCTCGGATGGAAAATCCAAGTGCACCTTTGAGTCCGGAGTGTGCCGTTTACCCTAGGAGGGGTGTAATTTTCACGGGCGTGGACCTTCTATGGAAACTGGCCCCAGGGGCATTTTTGAAATTTAGCATCATCGGGCGTTGAATTTTATAACTTATGAATGGAGAATCGGATTAAAATTCTGAGACCGCTGTAGTGCTCAGAACTTGGAACTTTCCCTAGGAGCGGCTTAACCTTGACCACGTTGATTGTTTTGGATATGGGTCCTTTCGTGGGTTATTAAAATTTAATTTAATTAATTTTTATTTCCTTACTTAAATCAAACCCCCTCTCCTTCCCCATTGGAATTTCCTCTGGATGATGCTCCAAAAAAAAGATCACCTCTCCCTTCATCAATCCCTCCTCCCCACCTCTCCAAGAAGGTGATTACAGATCCGGCTCTGGTGGATCGCTCATGAAGCGACGGGCTACACCCAAAAAGGTAGGATCGTGCATTTTCATTTTAAATTTCCACACCTAATTTTATCTTGATTTATAGCATCTAATTACAATCGAATTTGCAAGAGAATCCCATGTTTGTGAAGTATATATTCAGAAATTTCCGAATCATGTTTCAAATTTGAATTCTGAGTCCCGAGGCGTCCGCAGCCGTCCGAGAAAGGTTCGAGGTTGTTTAGGAGGTTTTCCAGCGTTCTGGTGAGCTCCCAGGCAGTCCGGCGGCTCCGCGCGGTGGTCCGGTGGTTCACGGAGGTGGTGTGGTAGTCTTCAGGAGATGGTGGGCTAGCTTCCTCCAGGATGTGCAAGTGGAGGGGGATAGGGTCGAGGGTGAGAAGGTAGTCATCAGGGGAGCGATCGGGCGAGGTGGCTGTCGGTCGGGTGAGCTTGGGACGACGACGCGGGCGCGCAGGGGGTGAGGACGTAGAGGACCGGTGTCTTGTTACCCCGGTCGCAGACACGGACCCGCAACATGTGGGTCCCATGGAAGAGGATAACAAGACCGGATAAGCTGGTCTAGGCAAGGTGGTCTGGCCCGTGCGGTGAACCGCGAGCCATTCCAGGTAGAAGGTGGGTCGGCCGAACCGGACCTGTTTCGGTCCCTTAATACTAAAACACGCCTAATTTTCAAATCGTAAATCAGACTCATGTGCTATCTGTGGCGATGAGATCCTTAGATCGAGACAAACATTCTGAAATGTTCTCATTGATTTTTCAATTCCCAACACGAGGGGCTCGGTGGTGCGACACGCCCGTTAAGTGGTTTAGAGCTTTTCCCTGAGATTCTTGTTTTGGGTGGCACGGGCACATCTGGAGTCCGTTTTGAGCGCTGTTTGTGGCGTTGGGACCCTGATGCTGAGGAAGATCTTTCCAGTATGATTTTGGGCGTTGAAATTGGAGTTGAGGCATGGGCCCTATAGCCCATCTTTTAAGTTGCGAACAACGTTTCACAAATTTTTCATCCAACGTCCGTTCGGGAAGTGCGAGCAGTCGATTTCGGGTGTTTTTCTAAGGGCATTGCAATGGAGAAATCCATCTGCTCTAATTCAGAATGGTGGTGTGGCCCCCACAAGGGTCGGTTTGAGCATGGACTGTGAATTTCTATCTCCTTCACTGGGTGTCCGTTTCAGACAAGTGATTAGTCAATCTCGTGTACTTTTTCGAGAGGTTCGCAATGGTGAAATCTGTAGGAAGCACTTCAAGACAAGGATACAGGTCCCACATAGCACCTCTCGTGGGCGGTATGGCGAAGTGAATCTTTTTCTTCGTATATCTTTTCCACTCGAGTGAGTTATCAATGTGACGTGTTTTTACGAGGGGATCAAAACGGTGTGATGCGCTCGACTGTTTTCTGGACCATAGGATGCCATTTGGGTGTAAAGTAGTGTTAAATGACTCTACCATCAGATATCCATTTGAGGCGAGTAGGTAGTCTAGTTTTCATGTTTTTCCGTGAAGATTACAACGATGCAATCCATTTGTCTGTGCAGAGTCTCATCTGGGATCTCATTAAATGTGGAAGAATGAAATGTGCTCTAGTGGTGGTTCTTCTTAATTTGTTTGGAATTGAACCCTTGGAGTGTGATCGTGTTCACTCCCTTGTGAGTGAAGTTGATGTTTGGAAAGATATGGATGGTCGTGTTAGGGTAGTGGAGGAAGAAGTTTAGCAAAATTACGTTTTCACCCTTAGCGTTGACATTGGGTGTCGTGTTCATGATAGCCATTGGGATGGAAATGTGGCATACTATGGGACTATACAGGAATTTTTGGAGGTACATGTTGTAGTTTTTACCTGAGAATGTTTGTGTGCTAGGTTTAGAGATAGGTTTGGGCCACACATCATGTGGTCCCCATGTGTGTGTCGTGTTCTACTTTACGTACCATTGACCTCTCATGACCTAGAGGGTCCTCCAGTTCTCGATGGTTTCGACTAGCAAGGTTGAGTGGGTTTCCCCCTAGTCCTATTCACGATAGTTTAGACCAGCAGGGTTGAGTGGTTTCCCCTGGTTCTATTCGCGACGGTTTGATCAGCGGAGTTGTTTGGGTTCCCCTTTCACCTTTAGCCATGTGGGCTTTCTGTATCACATCGCTTCGTGTTATCTGGTAGAGTTTTTGAGGATTCTATGTGACCAATACATCACGCGGGCACCGATCCTCTACCCAGGAGGTTGCTTCCAGTAGGGATGGCCAGATCAGTTCCGAGTTTACCCTCCAGTGGGGCTGGGTAGTGGGTTTCTCATTGACTTCTTCGGGTTTACCCTCCACCAGGGTTGGGCAGTGGGTTTCTCATTGACCTCTTAGACTTTACCCTCCAGAAGAGACTAGGAAGTGGGTTACCCGGCGACCTCTTAGGGTTTACCCTCTAGCAGAGACTCGGTAGTGGGTTACCCGCCGACCTCTTTGGGTTTACCCTCCAATAGAGATAGGGCAGTGGGTTACCTGATGACCTCTTAGGGTTTACCCTCCAGTAGAGTCTGGGTAGTGGGATACCCAATGATCTCTTAGGGTTTACCCTCCTACAGAGACTGGGCAGTGGGTTACCAAACGACCTCTTAGGGTTTACCCTCCAGCACAGTCTGGGCAATGGGTTACCCAACGACCTCTTTGGGTTTACCCTCCAGTTGGGCTGGGCAGTGGGTTACCCAACGACTTCTCTCAGACTCAATCTATTCTACTATGATGGTATGTGTCTTTTCTCCGTGACTACTGGAGCGGGACCCTTGGTTGTACGGGTTAGTGTTGTGACTGCTTTGACTTTGAGGAGACCTCTTGATTATGGGACAGTGATGAGGTGTGGTTTGACTTTCTCCATAACTCTCAAGAACGAGGGGCACTCTCCCCATCAAGACACATCCTTGTGACGCGACCTAAAACCGTGCGGGCGAGTTAGTGCTGCCCAAAGAAGGTAGTGTCAAGGTGTAGTGATTTGAGCCCCTTGACATGCAGTTCGGGGCATACGTGTGGGATGCTAGGCATTAATGGTGTTTTCTTCGGGGACTATTGGTTACTCACTGTTATGGGCTGACATATGGGATGAAGATCACCTTACGGTCTTGTTTAGGTTTCTTGATAGATAATGTATACATATATACCCTGTTCTAGTACCCACTCTTTGGGTTTTGGTTACTATCCTTCCAGGAGAGGCGAAGACGCACGGGGTATGCCACATGATTTCCATGTCTAGCTTCTCATGGTTGGACATGTCTACTCTTCTACTATAGGTAGTGAAGACTCAATGGGATGTTCATCTTCTCAATGTTTCTAGCTCATTGTGATAGGACGAGTCTTCTTCCTTCCTCTTGTTGGGTTGATATGTACTCTTTACTACACTCTCTCTGATTTACTCCTTTACAATTCCATGTTCGATCTACTACTCACACTTCGGTACCTCCTTTTTTGTTCCCTCAAGCCTTCGGGGTATCCTACTAAGTATTTTTATACTCACCCATGCTTGGGCTTTGCCCGCACTTGGGGTTCCCTTGCAGACGACGGACAGGTTGATCGTGACTTCAGCGGAGCTTAAGAGTTCGGGATCTTGGACCGCGTACTGTGGTCGCAGACGGGCTCCATTTTTGGTACTCTCTCAGTTGTTTAATTTTGTTTACCAATTGCCGGGTTGTGGCACTTTTCTTGTTGGTTGTGTGTTTTTCCCTTTTCATTTCAGTTTACCTTCAGCACTCACTTTGTACTATTTAGAGTTCGATGCACTCTTTTTGGTTGTTTATAGCAGTTAGTACTTTACTTTCTCTTTTACTCTGAACTATTTCATTCAGTGGGCTGCGTGTGAGTGTACATGTACTTAGGAAAAGGCCTCCCTGAGTTTTTTATCCTATGGAGCTTGTCTCCAACCCCTGGACTATGGAGGTGGGCTTGGGGTATTTGTGGCTCGAGCCCAGGTAGGGTCGGGTCGTGAAAAAGTGGTATCATAGGTGTTTCGTTCATTGGGATGTTGTTCAGACATCCTTAAAAAGTAATTGCTTGGAATTTATGGAAACAGTGTCAATGTGTCTCGAGAGCAGCTCTCAGATCAAGGAGTCTAGTGATGGTGTGGCGGCCGACGTATCCATTCACCAGGACCCTGATAACCCGCTTGTCGACTCGGCATGCTGAAACACTCATTGCAGGGAAATTGGTTTGTGCATCGTAAAGAATTCAGTCTTGACTGTCCTTCTTGAGTCAACTCCCCATTGTCGTTACTGTTATATACAAATATTCTCATCTAACCGCGACACTCCTTGATAACATTCAGGATGTCTCCGTGAAGATAGCCATCCAGGATACTAGATTTGGTTCGTAACGATGACCATGTGAGCTACGAGGCCTCAGTCCATGATCCATCATGCGAGTCCCTTTCTCCAGGTGGCCCGGTAGCAGCACCCCCACCTATTGAGCAGCAGGAAACTCCAGCAGAGCAGACAGAGCTTGAGTGCAGGTTGAGTGCGCTCTGTGAGTTCCAGCGACAGAGACTACTGAGGTTCAGTGGTGAGCCAGACTCTCATGTAGTATAGGTTTGGCTAGAGATAGTGGTTTTCCTCTTTTGGCTTGTGCAGACACTGGCAGATCAGAGAGTGGCTTTGGCAGCCAGCCATTTTCTACGGAGCAGCTAGGCTTTGCTGGAGTCTGGTTACTCAATTACTTGATGAGTCTTCACTTTCGTGGGGTGACTTTCAGCTATTGTTTCGTGAAGAGTTTTACCCCTCCTCCTAATGCTCCGTTCGAATCCAGGAGCTCCTGCAATTTCTGCATGGAGGGATGTCGGTGACTGAGTGCGTGACTAGTTTCGTAGACCGTGCATGTTTTTACCCAGAAAGGGTCCATGATGGAAACATATGAGCATGGAAGATCGAGCAGGGTCTCCACAGAGAGATCCATGCTATCATAGTACCCTTGGGCATTCCGACTCATATCTAGGTGCTAGAGCAGGCACTGGTGACCGAGAGACTCCTGTCACACTTTATAGTTGGTGGTGGCAGTAGGCACGACAGAGCCAAGACGTCTGTCGGAGCTAGTTGACATCGGCTGATAGAACCTTGACGTAGGTGGCCTTCCACCCACCAGTTTTTGAAACGTGGTCGTGCACCACTGTGGCGGAAAATCACAGGGGATCATCCACGGAGACCCTTTCATGAGCAGACCTAGGGGAAGGGTCGTACACCACAGTGGCGCTAGAGGTCACCAGGGCAGCCCAGAGATCGCTGGTTCTATGCTTGTGACGGGCGAGTTCACATGTCATTGGACTTCCCAACCAGGAACGCTGAGAATATCGGGCAGGCAATAGGTGCACCACCACGGCTGAGGAAGCACCATGATCAGAGGAGTTGCAAGAGAGGTGGTGCTAGAAGAGGAGTAGGAGGAGCTAAAAGTGGGGAATTACATTACGAGGTCTCCCCATCACCACCAATGGTCCACGTCAGGCTCCAGGAGCTGACAGTTGGGACCATGGACAACCACGAGCTTTGGATGTCTATGATCCTGCCAAGTATGAGGTGATAAGAGGTACGATTTACAGTGATTCTACTTTATGCACTAGAATTGTTAGAATCTGTATGAGAAATGCTTTCCTCCCTTCTTCTTGATTGAGGTGTTACCAGGGTGACGCAGGGCATTGGGTGTAACCCTATTTTGGTAGAGTAGGAGGCGTATAACCATTTCCTTTAGTCTATGGTGTCAACTCCATCGCTCTCCGTGTTTGTAATAGAGTCTTGGTTGCAAGACATCGACTGTGGAATCTTGCACGAACAGATATCCTTGGGTGTTTCACCATATGGATATTCTAAAGGAAGGAATTATTGGGCTTTGTTCCAGGTCCGAATGGAAATTCAAGTCATAGAGTGCGACCTATGGGTTCGGTCGGGGAGGTATGCTACCCCCGAGGGAGTTCGGGCCATTTGAGACAGTGCGAAGGGATAGCAAGGTTCCCTACTGCCTTTCCATAACCCCAAGGTTGGGAGTGGTTGCACGACGTCTCCTGCATGGCTTACCTAAGGAGATATGTGCATTCACCTATGAACGTCGTCGGCAAGGGCAGACATCGCGTGAACAGATCAAATCCTTTGGTCTATGTTCGCTGACGTGGGAATGTGCAAGAGTTCTTCTGGGTACGGGAGAGCCAGATGTGGGCTTAGTACCCTGAGTTGTTCCCAGGTTTTGCTTTTCAGGGATGAAAATATTGAAGCAGGGGATAATTTAAGAACCCGGTTTTAGTTATAAAATACTTTGGAATTTTCTTGATGTTATTCCAGAGCAGTGCGTTCAGACAGTGTGCGATTTTAAGCCCCGGTGTGGCCGGAATTAAATTTTCAGTGTGTTCACACTAGGATTGCCAAATAAATGAAGTAACACTTAAATGGTTGCTTGTATGGGAAAACCAATGGCACTATTGAGTCCGAATCATGCCATTTACCCTAGTAGGGGTGTAATTTTTGCGAGTGCGACCCTTATGTGGAAAATGGGCACATGGGAGTTTTTGTAATTTAGTAACATCGGGCGTTGAGTTTTATAACTTTCCAATGGAGACTCAGATAAAAATTCTAAGACCTCTGTTGCACTCAGAATGTGGAACTTTTCTTAGGAGCAGCATAACCTTGACCACGCTGAGAGTTTCGGATGTGGGTCCTTTCGTGGATGATTAAAAATTAATTAAGTTAATTTTTATTACCCTACTTATATCAAACCCCCTCTCCTTCCCCATTGGTTTCTCCTTCCTCTGGTAGACGCATGTTTCTGATTTGAATTCTGAGTCCCGAGGCGTCTGGAGCGGTCTGACAAAGGTTCTAGGTTGTTTTGGAGGTTCTCAGGCAGTCCGGCAGGCGGTCCGGTGAGCTCCCAGGTGGTCTGGCAGCTCCGTGTGGTGGTCATGCAGTTCACGGTGGCTGTGGTATGCTGGGTTCCTCTAGGTAATGTGAGCAGAGTTGGCCAGGGTCGAGGGCGAGCCAGCGACCGGTGGGGGAGAGGCTGTCGGCTGGGTGAGTTGGGGGTGACGATGCGGGAGAGCTGGGGGCGACGACGCGGAGGACCGAGGTCTTGTGACCCCGATCAAAAGACACGGACCCGCAACATGTGGGTCCCATAGATAAAGAGAACCGGACCGGCTGATCCGGTTTGGGAAAGGAAGGCCAGCCCATGCAGTGAACCGCGGGCCAGTCGAGGTAGAAGGTGGGTAGGTTGAACCGGTAGGGCCCACCCTTTCGGTTCCCTTAATACTAAAAGACGCCTAATTTTCAAACTATAAATCGGATTTGTGTACTTTCTATGGAGATGAGATCCTTGGATTGAGAAGAATGTTTGGAAATGGTCTTGTGGATTTTTTAATTCCAGAGATGAGGGTCTCGATGGCACGACATGCCCGTTAAGTGGTTTAGCACTTTTTCCTGAGATTCTTGTTTTGGCTGGCGCGGGCACATCCAGAGTCCGTTTTAATAACCTTTAGTGGTGTTGGGACCTTGTTGCAGAGACGGGGATTTCTAGTATGGTTTCGGGCATTGACACTGGAGTTGAGGTGTGGGCCCCACAACCTGTCTTTTAAGCTGCGAGCAGCGTTTCACAGCTTTTTCATCCGACATCCGTTCGAGGTGTGGGAGCAGTCGATTCAGGGTGTTTTTCTGAGGGCATTGCAATTGCATAATCCACCCACTCTAATTCAGCATGGTGGTGTGGACCCCCCAAGGGTCGGTTTTGGCAATGACGGTGAATTTGTATCTCCTTCACTGGGTGTCCATTTCAGACAAGTGATTGGTCAATCTCGTGTACTTTTTTGATAGGTTCACAACAGTGTGATCTATAGGCAGTGCTTCAGAACCAGGATGTGGGTCTCACGTAGCACCGCTCGTGGGTGGTATGGTGAAGTGCATCTTTTTATCGAGATATCTGTTCCACTCAAGTGAGCAGTCAATTTGATGTGTTTTTTGAGGGGATCGAAACGGTGTGATGTGCCCAACTGTTTTCGGGACCAAGGCTCGGGACCACAGGACGTCGTTTAGGCGTAAAGTAGTGTTGAACGACTTTGCCTTTAGATATCCATATGAGGCGAGTAGGTCGTCTATTTTACATGTTTTTTCGCGAGGATTACAATGGTGTGATCGGTTTGGATATGCATAGTCTCATCCGGGATCACAGTAAATGTGGAAGCATGAAAGGTGCTCTGGTGGCGATTCTTCTTGCTATGTTTAGATGTGAACCCTTAGCGTGTCATCACGTTCACACCTGTGTGAGTGAAGTTGATGTTTGGAGAGATATAGATGGACGTGATAGAGCCGTGGAGGAAGTAGGTTAGTGAAATTTCGTTTTCTCCCTTCGCTCTAACATTTGGTGTCGTGTCCACGATATCCCTTAAGCTATAAATGTGGCATACTCTGAGAGTATATGAGAATTCTAAAAGGTAAAATTTGTAGTCTGTACCTGATAACATTTGCGCTCTTGGTTTGGAGATGAGTTTGGGACACACGTCTTTGGGCCCCATGTGTGTGTCCTGTTCTAGTTTACGTACCTTTTGACCTCTCCCGATGTAGAGGGTCGTCCTGTTCGCAATGGTTTCAACCAACAACGTTGAGTGGGTTTCCCCTAGTCCTATTCACAATGGTTTAGACCAGCAGGGTTGAGTGGTTTCCCATGGTTTTATTCTCAACATTTTGATCAGTGGAGTTGTTTAGGTTCCCCTTTCTCCTTTAATCGTGTGGGATTTCAGTATCACATCCCTTCCTATTACCTGGTAGAGTTATTTAGGATTCAGTGTGACCATTACATCACTTGGGCACCGATCCTCTACCCAGGAGGTTGTTTCAAGTAGGGATGGCCCGAGTAGATCTAGGTTTACCCTCCAGTGGGGATGGGTTGTGGGTTGCCCATAGACTTCTTCGGGTTTACCCTCCAGCAGGGCTGGGCATTGGGTTGATCATTGACCTCTTAGGGTTTACCCTCCAATAGATACGGGGTAGTGGGTTACCCGACGACCTCTTAGGGTTTACCCTTCAGCAGAGACTATTCAGTGGGTTCTCGATGACCTCTTAGGGTTTACCCTACAGCATAGACTGGGCAGTGGGTTACCTGACAACCTCTTAGGTTTTACCCTCCAGCAGAGACTGGGCAGTGGGTTACCCGATGGCCTCTTAGGGTTTACCCTCTAGTAGAGATTGGGCAGTGGGTCACCCGATGACCTCTTTGGGTTTACCCTCCAGCTGGGCTGGGTAGTGGGTTACCCGATGACTTCCCTCACACTCAGTCCTTTCTACTAGGCTAGTTTGTGGATTTTCCCCGTGACTACTGGAGCAGTACCCTTGGTTATACGAGTAAGTGTTGTGACCTCTTTGACTTTGAGGAGACCTCTCGACTCTGGGATAGTGACGAGGTGTGGTTTCACATTCCCCATAACTCTCAATAACTAGGGGCGCTCTCCCCACCAAGACACGTCCGTGTGAGGCTTCCTAAAACCGTTCGGGCGATTCAGTGCCACCCAAAGTGGATAGTGTCAAGGTGTGGTGATTTGATCCCCTTGACTTTTAGTTATGGGCAGACGTGCGGGATACTGGGCATCAATGGTGTTTACTTCTGGTACTGTTGGTTACTCACTTTCTTGGGCTGAGCTACGGGAAGTAGATCCCCTTACGATCTTGTTCGTGTTTCTTGAAAAATTATATATATATATATATATGAATACGTTTTTCTAGTGCCTACTCCTTGGGTTTTGATTAATCTCCTTCTAGGAGAGGCAAAGACATGCGGGGTACGACACGGGCTTTCCGTTTCTAGCTTATCGTGGTTGGACGAGTCTACTATCCTTATATAGGTAGTGAAGACTCGAAGGGAAGTTCATATTCTCACCATTTCTAGCTACTTTTGATAGGATGAGTCTTCCTCCTTCCCCTTGTTGGGTTGATTTGTACTCTTTACTGCACTCTCTCTGTTGTACTCCTTTACTATTCCATGTTCTATCTATTGCTCACTCTTTGGTACCTCCTTTGTTTCTCCCTCAAGCCTTCGGGGTATCCTACTGAGTATTTTTAAACTCACTCTTGCTTGGGCTTTTCCCGCTCTTGGTGTGCCCTTACAGACGATGAACAGGTTTCTAGTGACTTCTGCAGAGCTTAGGAGTTCGGGAGCTTGGACGGCCTACGATGGTCGTAGCCAGGCTCCAAGGGTGGGACTCTCCCAGCTGTTTAATTTTGTTTACCTGTTGTTGGGTTGTGCCAGTTTTCTGGTTGGGTGCGTGTTTTTTCCTTTTCTTTTCAGTTTACCTTCATCACTCACTTTATACTATTTAGAGGTTGATGAAATGATTGTGGTTTTTTATAGTAGTTGGTACATTACTTTCTCTTTTACTCTGCACTATTTCATTGAGTGGGCTGCGAGTGTGTGTATAAGTACTTAGTCAAAGGCCTCCCCATGTTCTTTAGCCTTCTGCGCTTGTCGCCAGCCCTTGGCCTATGGAGGCGGGCTTGGGGTAGTTGTGTTCTGATCCCAGGTAGGGTCGGGTCGTTACATGATGGTAAAAATTACTTCAATGAAAGTTTTAAAAAATTAACTTTAAATGTTTTAAAAAAATTACCAGATTGAGAATAAATATGATCAGGGGAATGTTTTAAAAAACATGAAAAAAATATAAATTTTATAGAACTCAATGTATAACAACAAAAATTAAAAACTAATCCTAATAGGATAATGAAAAAAAATAAAAAAAATAGAAGAGTACCTTTTAGAGTATAACTTTTCATCAATATGATTGCATGCTCTTCTTTGGTTTTTGTAAACAAAAAAATGTTAGATTAAAAAAAAGTAAGATAATTTTAAATAGAAAACTAATTATTATTTTTTATAAATTAAATTAAATACATAAGTATTTGAAATAAATAATTTATTATAAAAAAAATTTAAATACGAAAAGTTCTTATTAAATTTAGATTCTAAAAACATTATATCATATTCAAAGTTGGAGAATCTTTTTCAGAATTCTGAATATGAAACTTTTATAAAATAACTAAGCCTAAAATGAAATTTATGATAAAAGTTTTATGAAAAATAAAAAAATTGAAAACTAAATTTTTTAAGAAAATATAATTGATTTAAGAAAAACTTAAAGCATAAGTACTCCCTCTTTGAAAATGAGTAAATTAATAAAGGTGATGGTCAAAAAAGAAGTAGATGTGAATGATTACTTTAGGTCGATCATTCCAAGATTCTATTTAATGTATTCAAACCTATTATAAGGAAAAAAATTCAAACAATTCAGCAAGGTGATATTGTGTTCAAATGAAATTTGAAATGATATCTTCTTTATATGTGTGATAATTATGGAAATCGTGACATATATCTATGTGCTTATCACATGAGTGATTTTTTGGGTTTTTACTTAATGAAATGGCCCTTTTTTATCACAAAGTAATTGAGTTTTAGTAAAATTCATGTTATAGTTAGTGTGTCTGTGTTGCATCCACAACACATGATAACAAAAACATCCAGCTGTCATATATTAGACATTAGTAGTGGAAAGTGTTACTTATTTGTGTTTTTACGAGACCCAGAAACTAAACAATCTCATAAGAAATAACATGTTCTAGATATTATTTTCCTATCCATTCTACAACCATCAAATTCATCATCTATAAAACCTATTTATTTGAAAACATTAACAGAAGAATAAAAAAGTCCTTAATCCATAATTCCCTTTAGAAAACATACAAATTATTTAACTAATTTAAAATTGATCTATATTGGATTAGATTAATATCTTATGCCAAATAACATAGAAAACATTAAATTCATACAACAAGTAGTTATGTAATGAACCTTATTATCATACATATAAAAGTCTTTTGATCAACTAGTTACCCAGCCTCATCATGGTTAAAATTATTTGAGGTAATGATGGGAGTAATAATACTTTTAGTATTTTCAAATCCAAATTTCTTAAAAATATATTTTAAATACTTATTTTGAGATATAAATTTTTCTTCTAGTTTTTATGAAATTTGGAAACCAATAAAATTTGTTAAATCACTCATCTTACTCATTTAAAAATTAGTTTTCAAAAGATATATAGAGGAATCTATTAAAAATTGTTGAGTTGATACAAATTCAATGTCATAAACCTAGATTAAAAAATCATAATATTTTTTATCTTCTTTTATAAAATGGGTATGATCCACAACTCCCTTAACAAAGTTTTTCTGTAATAAAAATCTTGGTAACCTATGTACTAGGATCTAAGGGATATTTCTTATGTATATATATAGAGATTTGGAAAGATTACAAACTTATTTAAGATGTTTTTCATTTTAAAATACATTTATTTTTTAAAAACATCATCCTAAACGTATCCATTATGAAAATAAAACTCCACATCCATTTGAAAAAATTTTAATTTATATAATTCTGCAAAGGATTGAAGTATTCAAATAGCTTATAGTCTAGATATTTATCCATAGTTCTCCTCATAATAAATTATGTCTTGTTGATTATTTTTACCTTACCAAAAATTCTACATTATTTCTCATTATTGTGTAACTATCATAACACTTATTAAAAAAACTAATTTTACTCCAACTATAGATGTTTCTTTAGGTTGTTCAACTTAAGTCCAGACATTATTCCTCACAAATTCATTGAGCTCATATTTTATTTCATTAATACAATCCTCATCATCACCAAAATTCACATCAGGATTTTTTGGTTCAAATTGGAATAATAACTCTATATGTTCAAATTCATTCCTTAGGGAACCTCTACTTTTAAATCATTCACAATAATCTCTAATGATACTCTCACTCGGATGATTCCTAATAAACTACTAAATTCTTTGGGTTTGAATATTGTGTTGTTCAACTTTAGGTAGAATATATTCCCAAGAAAAAACTTCATAAACTAATTCTTGATATAATTCCTATTAAAAATAAATTTCTAAAAAAATTGAAAATCAATTTTTGAATGAATAATTGAAGCTGTAGGTTGAGTTTTTTTTAATAAAAGGTCCAGATTCATAAAACATAACATAAAATATTTTCTACAAATTAAATGAATGTTTTTTAAAACACTATATTCCTTGGATGTAGGGGAATAACCGAAAAAATATTCTCTCAACAGATTTGGGTGAAAATTTATGTAAATTATCTTTCGTATTCATGAGTAATTCTTAGTAAACAAAAATATTGATGTAATAAGTTTTGGTTTTTATCCTATCCAAAACACATAAGGAGTTTGTTTAAAAAAAGATCTAATTAAAAATATATTTACACTATATAGGGAATCATTATATACTTTATCTTATAAATATATACCAACTAAGTATCCACTCATCATGATTCTAGTTATTTATTGAAGCATTCTGTTTCTTATTTCAACTACACCATTTTGTTGGTGGTTCTTGATGAAGAATTGTTTTCAATACCTTTCTTACTAAAAAATGTATTAACGTCATAATTTACAATTTCTCCACCATGATCATTATAAATAGTCATCGAGGGAAGCTTTTCATCATTTTTAACATTTGATACATATGTTTTAAAATAAAAAAAAGCTTCATATTTCTTTGTGAGAAAATAAACCCATGTATATCTAATATAATCGTGAACAATGACATATACATATTATTTTCCTCTAATACATTAAATTTGTGTAGAACCAAAAAATTCCAAGTTCACTAACTATAAATCATCATATGTTAAGACTTAACTAATAGATATAAAACCTGACTTATGTTACTTACAATATTCACAACGGTCACATACTTTTGAAGTACGAAACCTCTGTTTTGGTGGATCCTTAACAAGTACTCTCTTAGTCAACTTAGATATATTTCTAAGTATACAATGTCTGAACCCAATATTCTGTAACCAAGATTGATCTTCTATTACACTATGGAAATATAATTCTTGGATCCTAAGTTATTCTGTGTTTTGTGTATAAACATTCTCATCTCAATTGGCAGAAAGAATAAATTTATCCTTGGAACTATCTACTAAGAATTTATCATTCCCAAAGTTCACAAGGTTAACTTTATAAAATAATTTCCATAAGTTTATAAGGTTGTTCATAATAACTTTAACAAATAATAAATTCTAAAAAATAGTTTTACCAAATATAATAATACAACGTATTTCAACAACCACTCCTTTAGAATTATCTCTAAAAGTGACTTTTCCACCTTTTATTTTGATTATCTTCATGAAGAAATATTAGTTTTCAGTCATGTACATAGAAACTAAATTTTCAATATACCATGTATTCTTATTTTTGTTACATACTTTGTTTTCCTAAAAACAATAACATTAGAAATCCAACACCTTAACCTTATGGGGTCTGATATCTTTATAAAATAAAACATTAGCAATCCATATTTTTTTGAAAAATAATATTTGTGAAAACATAGGGATTGATCTTTTTAACCGAACAACTATACTTCCAATGGAAACCACTCTTAATCATGTTTCAAAAGGGAACACATGTTCGAATAAAGAATTTTTTAGAAAATGGTTTGTTATATGAAAATCCCATTTTGTAACAACCTCTATGTGGAAGAATTTGTTTATATATTTTATCAATATTTTATTTACCCGTGTAAAATATTGATAAAAGTTTCTTAAGAGAAGAAATTTAAAATTTTAGTTTTACAAATAAATTACTATACTCATTAGTAACAGTTTGAGAATTAATTTTTTGAAAAATAGTTTGAAACAATGTTTTCTAAAAAAATACTATTTGCATATATTTAGAAATAATTTATTTATCCAAATTATTTTAATAAAGTAATTTTTAATGATTTTATATTTAATATGTTAAAACATCAATCATTAATCAACCTTAGCATGTTTTTTCATTATCATTATCATGTTTTTTTATTTTATAATTTTCATTTTATAATAATTTTGTATAACAAGAAATTTCATCTTAATTATGTAAACAGTTATCATCTTCAAATAAAGAATATTAATCATATGAGGATGTATAATTTTTCTCATCCGGATAATTTTCACTTAAATAAATGTTAGTAATATTTTTATTGGTTCATACCTTATCCAAAAAAAATGATTTACAAGGGGTATGTTAGAAAAAATACATATGATACTATTTATAGGACATTCAATCTTAGATAATCTATCAGATCAATCAACTTCACCGGCACACCATGTGTTAGAATATTTCAAGACTCTATTTCTATTTAATTTATAATATGTCTTTGTGTTACTTTTTAAATTTCATTACTTTAAATATTTCCTCTCTATATTTGGACAATCTTGTCTGATATGTTTATCTTTCTTATATTCATAACTAGTGACTTCATCTTTCTTATCACTTCCTTCCCTATAAAATTTTTTGTATTGGTACTGTAAATCATTGTTTCCCACAATTTTATTCAACCTTCAAGAAAGATTAGATAATTAATTATCTGAATGAATAGAACTACTAGAATCAAATTGAATAAAAAAGTTTTCCCCTCAATGATTTAGAATATTTCTTAGGAGTTTGATATTTCTAAATAACAGTATTTGTTGCAAAATAAACTCCTCTATTTTTCTTCTTTTATTTTCTCTATCTCTCTTGAGTTGTCCTTATTATTTAAAAAGTTTTCTAATTATATCTTCAAGATTAATATTATTTACATTTCTCTTGTCATCCATAGGTATTATTTTACATTACCTCTCACTGGGCACAATATCAATTATTTTCTTCTATAAGGATTTGATCATCCATAACTTTCTTGAAAATATATTGCAGACTATTAATGATAGTCATGAACCACTTATACATCTTACAAATTGACTCTCCAGGTAAAAAATCATATGATTGATAATATACTCTCAACACGACTCTTATGGTCTCAACAACCATTTAAGTTTAAAGATGAGTAACTTCATGATTTTTCCAAATAATGTTAGCAGCTTCAAGAATATGATATCTGGATATAAATTTGTCTTTTCATTGTACATAACAATATATTTTTTAGTCTATATTTTAATTTCAATGTCAAATTTTCTTTATGGGTAAGGGTTTTAACTTTATTGTCATGAATTTTATAATCTCTAATCAATATTAAAAAGTTACCAACCATAGTGTTGATAAAAAATGTATTCTACCTATCTCTTCAGTATTCATAATTAGAACCATCAAAGATAGGTGGCCTGCTTAGATTCAGATTTTATATTTTACCAACATCTCCCTCTAAATGGGAATTCCCCTATGTATCCTTTTCAAACCCTCCACACATGGAAACACCCTTCCCCCATGAAGCGGTCACTCCCCTAAGGTAGCACCCCAGTCAGGGATGGTTTAGTTTCCAACAAAGATGGTAGAGCATCCCAGAGGGTAACGGTCAGGTAGTGAAGGTCTGCCAACCGATCCATCAGCGATTGGGTTGCGCCTCATTTTGCCCGCCCAGATGAGACCGGGCGACCCTGCAAGGCGGGTAGAAGTAAAAACTCAGTAATCTATAAGTAGTAAAAACATGATATGATACCATTTATAGGATTAGTAAATCTATAATACTAATTATGATCATAAGAATTATCTAATTTTGTTAATATTACAAGAGGTGGGAGAATTTTAGTTTAAAAAGGATAGTTCAAAATAATTAAACTAACCAATACACCAATCCCATTTAAGTAGATTATCGGACTCAACCCATAATCTTATTACAAAAGTTATAGAATCATAATCACAATATGTCCAATTATATTAGAGTAATAATCATAATCACTATTAATACAAATTATTAGAGTATATTTATTATCATAATTAGAATAGTAATTATAAAAAAATAGTATAGAAATATGAATATGTTGTATCACTTGGTATTAAATGTGAAGTGAAAAAAAACACGTGTAAATACATGAAATATAAAAGTAAAATAATAGTAAAAATGTATCACAGTCTATTATTAGTAAATTTACCTCCTTTGACTTTAAGAGTAAGGAAGTCAATAACATTAACTAAAGGTGTCCCATATTTTATACTTATTGTAATTTATGTCTTCCTTTAACATGGAAGCCCTCAATAAGAATATCAGAATTGGTCTGTCTTCCAATCCCAAGAAGAACATGATTTGATGATTAGTTTCACTAACTTACTATCTCCCAATCCCTCTATTATATGGATCAGATTCTTCATATTCTTATCTTCAAAATCCCTTTCTTGTTATGATGATCGGATGTGACTAAAATTTAAAAAAACCAAAGGAGACAACCTCACAAGGTTTCCTTATAAATAATCTCTCTAAATAATTAAAAAAGGCTATGAATGATCTATTCATGCTAAGTTGTATTTAAAAATATCTAAGGAGAATGTAATAAACTAGCTCCAATATACTCAAATAATATGCTATTTTTAGGAATCCTTCCAATGGACATATAGATCTCTCAGCTTACCTTTTTTCCGAGTTTGTCACAATGGATTCAAAGACCTAGAACTTGACTGTAAATCATATCTGAATTTCGGATTTCATATTATTTAACACCATTATAGTGTTAAAAATGTTCATTTTATAATAAAAATTCTCTTAAATCTGATTACAAACATAAGTTATTCCTATCAACTTTTTATCAATTTCAAAACAATAATATTTATGAGTGTTAGTATGATTATATCTTTTTTGGTATTAGTAAGATTTTTAATACCTTTTCAATATAATAGACATAACTAATGTCTAACTACTGGTTTAGTAATGTTGACTCTAATTTATTTGACACATACTCATTATGATAATTATAATATTGAATGTAATGTTTATTTTCATAATACTTAAGAACATTTTCTTAGTATGGTAAAATGTAATTTTTTCTACAAAAACATTTAAATTTTTTTGTACATAACAAATTTAGTAATTATATTTTGAGTAAATCTTTGTGAAATCCAAAACTAATGGAATAGAAAATTGATATGTATAACTTCTAACTCAATAGTTAATCCCTAGAGGGTTGGTATTTTGAGAAGAACATACCCTCACTATGATGGATTCGAGATTCTAAGAGAGGTTTGGGTATATTTTATGGTAAATGTAGTAGGTTTTCTTATGATGGTAAGTATGGATAGGAGTGTCTGTTTTATAAGTGAAAAGGGATGGTATTTTTTAAATATGAAAAAAGTTTCAATTATGGGATTTCTCAATTAAAACAATGGATAGAAAATGATAAATAACGGAGGGGATAAGGGAAAAGTTCTACAAAGGCCTAAAACACACATTCCTACATAGGTTATAATCATGTATGAGGTATTTTACCCTTAAATTCATTAATTTTACCATTTTTTCATTTACAGTGTCAACTAGTGTTTACGTAAGGTAAATTATCCTTTCTGACCAAAAATATACTATTCCTTATTATATAATATAGAACAAATTATTCTAAATATTAATTTCATTTCATTTCAATCAATTTATGAAAGTGATAAAAATTAATTTTAAAATAAAAACGATTAACATATTAATAATAAGTTATAGAAAATATTACTTATGTTCTAAAATATAAGTGTGGGTTTTTAATTAAATAAATAACATTTTAAACTATAAATTCACTTATAAAATATATATTTTTATTATAAAATTATTTCATTAATTTTTAATCTATACTTATATACTAAGAGTCTCATAAAATTCATGTTACTTATAAAATCAGTATTTTTCACTATTCACCTAAAAATCATTCTTTTTTGGAAAAATCCTGAAAATTCATTTTAAGATTATATTATTGTTTTTTTAGTCATTTTTTAAAATTATATTTCTCAAATTTGGTAATTCAATATTTAAATAAAATCAATAAAATTAGTGGAAAATTGTACATATGGGAAAATAACTTTTGAAAATATTAACTATTCATTATTCATGTTTCCTATGAATTAATATATAATATATAATTAATATTGTATATATATATATATTATTATTATATGATAATAATATACTTATTTTCTTGTAAAAAATCAATTTTAAAAAACATATCTTTAATCACAAAATGTTTTTATTCAATAGTTTATCCATACTAATAAAGTTTCATTCATATTAAAAGTTACAATTATTTTATTTATATAAATAATTCAAAAATTGGTTACACATATTCATTATCTCTAATTCAATTACTATGTTTATTGGTATAAACATATTGAAGTTTAGTTTTAGTTTAGAGTTCCATGTGGAGAAATCTATTAAACACATCGACATATTTAAGGGTAATCATTTATTAAAATATCTGGGTGTAACATGTTAACATCATAGTGCTCAAACCAAAATTTAAAGGGTATGATATGAAATCATAATTAGGTATTAAGATCAAGGAATATTCTAATAACTTTGAACAAGGATTGAAAATTATGTACACCTTAGAGTGAGGTACTTGAGTCATGATGTGATGATATAGAATAAGCATGCCTAGGAAAACCATTGATTAATTTCAAGTTATGGGTTCTAATATAGTGTTGATAAGGGAACATGGGGATAGATTACAAATATAAGAAAGGATACATCGTTATATAACGTTAAAAGAGAGTGTAAATGGATGTTGAATTGTGGCTAGGTCTGAGATATTAGTCCCAAACATTATTATGTATTCTAAAACAATATGACTAAATCCCTAAATAGATATTGTGATGAATTTTTCATATTATAGTGTAGGATCAAACTTGAAAAGGTTCTATGGACATTAGCAAGATAGGAGATCCATTTTTTTAAACATATTGACCTAGGAAATAGGTGGGGTAGTAAACCTATTGTGAATATGGGAATCCTAAACACTAGGACACGATTTTATTGAATGAGGGAATTTTTTATCAGTGTAGGTTTATAGATAGAATCCCTATTTCAGGAAATTTTTCTTTGATAAATCCTTAATGTTGGGATAATCAGGTTGTATAGGATAGAGAACTCTAATCAGTTTATAGTCAGTCAGGTTGGACCATATGTCATGTAGTTTAATGTGATGAGATAAGGACTTGTATGAATATAGTTTAAGGGTATATTATGAGAATCAATTATAATCAGTTTGGAGTTATGGTGAGTGGACATGGGTAAAAATAATTTTAAGGAAAAACAAATAATACGTTAATATCATAAGAATTTCATAGGCCCAACTCATGCATGAAGATGAAATGGAATGAATCAGTCCTCTGATGAGAGAGGGATAAATGAAACCATATGTGAATAAGTAAAGGGATAAACACTAACTATTGGGTAAAAATGAGATTTTATTTGTTTTTTATGTTGGGTGGTATACAATTAAATATGTATCCTTTAATAATAATAATTAATCAATGTGTAGTTATAAATTAAGGGGTATTTGTGCATACCAATCACATGAATAGGGAAAAGTAACATGGTTTTTTTATAGTGAAGATATGTTAGAGAATACAAGATGTAAACTGATAAATCCATTAATTAGTAACTGTTATGGAATCCTATATCATATTTAGGGAAAACATGTCATGTAATATTGACCATTAAAAGTAGTTTTATGATCTTGTTTGATGGAACTTGTACCATGAATTTTTTTCCATGCAAGAAGGACAAGGTGTCTAGTATGAATTTTTTAAGAGAAGTATCGTGAATCATGGATTTTAGGTTTCCAATATTAGTATCTCAAATAATGGTATTTAGGCTACCAAGAGGAGAATAAAAACTAATGGAATTCAAAAATTTCATATAATGTGCATACCAAGATATGAAAGGATACAGAAATGGGATGTAATAATATTTCTTTGAAAATGGGTATGATGAAAAACAATTATTGAAACAATTTCATTTAAATATAATTTAATATTTCAGTTATTTAGCATGTAGATAATGATAGAATAATTCTTTATAAAACAAGGAATAGAGGTGGGTGTGAATGTGTTAACCCTTTGTAATAGAGCAACATCCACCAGACTATCAGGAAATTGATCATGGGGTTATGGGATATACTCCTCATATAGAAAACAAGCCATTAGTTGGAAATCGTGATATAATGAATTTCTATCATTACACAACAAAGGATTCTATTTTAGAACCAGATACACTCATTGACAAATGTTATGAATAAATGAAAAATGATAATATGATCATGATCTACAATTATAAGTGGATAATCTTGAATTTAGGTTTTTCTGTGTGACCATTCATACATTGAATGTACGAAGTAGGTTTATATAGAAAAGGACATTCAAGAAGGGTTCAATCATATTAAAGGTTACAAACTTTTTATTAGACACGTTCTATGATAAAAAGAGATATAATCATGATATTTATTTATTAATAAACTATCAAAAAGGGATGCCTATATCAATTTGATTATCTCGCCCCATTTTGAGAAATAATATTCGCATGGCACAAATTAGGTGCCCTTATATTTGGAATATGAGACATGCTATACTTTTTTCCGAGAGTAGTGGGTCAACTGATGTCACGAACAAACCGACCAGGGCATGCTTATCCGGATGTAAGATGAATGTTACTCCATAATTCCATCGCCAATAAATCTAGGTCTATTGAATGGCCTAGGTTGGCATATCACACTCATGGGAGGCCTTAGACTCATGTACGTGTACACACACACACATATCCAAACACTAGTAAAATACAAAATGTGAATAAATGATACATTAAATTTATTCATAAATTCAAATCCCATATGATATTATAATAATGATATATGGAAAAAATCAACCCAAATATAGGCCCACCAAAAAATGTAAAGGATTCTGACTATCTAATAATATGGGATTTCTATGAAAATGAATCTCTGGGATCCATTTGTGGTACGTCCGGCCCACCTAATCTCCACATACAACTGATCCACTGAGAAATATGTCTAATGTTTTTACATTTTCATATTACATGAAACATGAATATAGATCCTATGCATGTGTGAGTATAAAAACCCTTTAGGATACCCCAAAATCAACAAACACAATACAAGAAAGTTGGAGTCATCTTTAAATCACAAAAGTATGGATGGTAAACAAGATAACCAGTATATATTCATAGATATACTCCAAGTCTCATGTTGAGGATTATCCAAACCGCCTATATAAAGATTATACTTGAGGTACCTTTGTGACACTCTTCTTGTAGAACTCACTCCTTGGGTCCTACTAACACAGATGGAACTCATCTAATAGGTAACACTCATTGGTTCTTTCCATGTTTAGGAAAAACTGGAACACATGAGATGATGATACATAGGTATGGGATCATGCTTATGGACTATGGGGATACTTAACCCAGTCTGTAATAACCCACTATGATGATGATTACAGGTCCTAGATTTCTGATATGGGATACCGACCAAACATTTCGAAGAATCATATAATGGATCACACATCGGGCCATACGGAGGGATAACTAACTATAACTAGTACTGGCTCATATAGGGTATTTCTCATCCTATACTCATGATAGGATGTCTCAATATACCCTCATATAATTTGATCAGGGTAACATACCCTTACTAAATAGGTTTGAGGGAACATACACATGCTAATACCAAAGATTTAATTAGGAAAACAAGGGTTCTAACCTATCATGAAAAAAATACATAGCGTGTCCAAGGGGTGCATGATGTGTCTCTATATAATCCTAGACCTAATTGTTTCTATCTATCAAAAATGTTATGTTATAATAAATAAATGAAATGTTGTTATGAAATGTGGTGTGTGTCAGCCATGATGGGTATTCGGGCGTGGGTCACCTACCAGCATCTATGTTATCTCTGAAGTATACGAGGTGAGAAACATCAGACACAATGTCTGGGGTGACAATACTTCATGGGCACGTACTCCCTGTCATTGTCAAGCCAGCTAGATCAATATCACATAGAGTGTGGGTTCCCCACATGGAGTCTAATATTTATCTTTAACCAAAACTCTATCCACCACATAAAGGAAGTCCATTGGGCATGTTATTTTTCAAACTACACACCGTGTAGATCTTAATTTAACATAAATTTCATATCTTCATCCATTTTCACTCACAACATCATTGCCTCAAATTCTACCAAAATTTTCAACCATAATAATCAAAATCAAATTTACTAGGGTCATGTCATCATTGGTGGAATGATTCCTCCCACCTTTTACTCATAAATTTCAGGTCATTGTACCTCCAGAAATACATTCTCAATATAAATTGTTGAACCACCATCACTCATACCACTACTAGATTCTATCCATCATCATTTCAACTACATAAAGTCTATAATACTAATTCCAAACCCACAACAATGATTCATTTTAGTCATGATAAATTTAATAATGATCGTGTTCTGGAGTATAGTCAAATTTTCAATCCATATAAATACCAATGATGAACATCCAAGTAATGTTGGGAGAAAGGCACAAAACCCAAAATTCAGAATCAGACGAGGGACCTATTTAATTATATATCATTAAAGGAATATGAAGAATGGTGAGGATAACAAAATTATCAAACCTAAATAATTTTTAATTCATTATTCATAGAAAATTAAATAATAATTGGGATATTCAATAAATATTGGTTCGTGAATTAATATATAATTAAATTCATTCATGTTCATTACTAAAATCATGAATGTGGATAAAACCAAAATATAATACCTACATCAGGTCCAGATCAAAAATTGGAAAACAAATTCACATGCGTGAAACCATTGGTGAATCTATAGTTTTAATATCGTATTTTCAATCCACCACATTCATTTGTTATTGATCCTCCATCATAAGATCACCCACCAATGCACTCCACCACAAGCCTCTCCACCAATCAATAGGGTTGTATTGATAACATAACATATGAGACATAATAGTGATTTAACATAGGTAGGCTAAGTTAATAATAAATTTCATATAGTAAATAAATATACTCATTTAATTTTTTAATTTTACCTAATGTCTCGTTAGAAATTAGACTAAACTGAATTTCATAATGATGATAAAAATTATGTCAGGCCTAGGGAAAAATTCACATTTTGGATTTTATTTAATCCTTATTTCTTTCATTTGAGGCACTGTTTGGGAGATAATAAATTATTTCAAAATAGTTTTATACTCCTAATATATTAAATTTAGTATTTTTCGTATATCAATATCGTGCCTCTATGGGGTGAAAAAGTAAACATAGACTCCACACCATACTGTAAAACAATTAGTTAAAATATTACAATGTATTATATAAAAAGAAAATTATTCATTATATTTTCCAAGTCTTATGGTAATTTCAACCTGAAAATAAAAAAATAATCTCAAAGAGATGACGATATTGAACTCACATATGATTCCCCTGCTCCTTGGTGGTCTCCAAAATATTTGGAACTAATAAAAAAACATACACCATGGTAATTACTCAACTGTGAAAGATATTTACCTTCCAATACAAGTTAGTCCTTAGTTACCTCAAATATGTAGTTTTATCATCAATGTATGTCTCAACCAATCGATAATAAGCAATGTATCATGCTCATATCTCAATAGACGTGACATGTGTAAAAGGTCATGGACTGGAACCAACAATGGTGGTTGGGATAAGTGGTATTCCACCTCACCAACCATACCCAATATCTACAAAGGGATACAAAATCATGGAGAGAGGTAAAAAACTCTTCTAAATCTCTACAATATTCATTATGGTGATAATTTTAGGAATAAAATGTCTCCCTCATAAAACTCCAAAGGCCTCCATCGCCAATCCATGTCAGAGTTATAGTGTATTTGGGTATTCCTTATACAGTCATGGAATATCTGAACATTCTCTATCATTTCATTCACTACGTCTAGGACTATATGTTTTATCCCTCTAGGATATGTCCAATATCGCAGTGACCTACATGTTCTATCATACAAGGCCTCAAATTGTTCAATACCAATGGTGGAAATTTCACTTTTTTATATGAAAACTCCACCAAGGACAGGTGATCCACCCACCTATGGAAATATAACTACATGAATTCTCATAATGTGTCATCCAAAACCTGAATGGAATGATGTATATAGTCATCATTCTAGGGGTGGAATATCATTCTCATCTGAAACTGAGTCTGAAAATCCTCTTTTTACCCTCTCTAAAATTAAGATTTCAAGAAATCATCATGGTCTAAAATAATCATTGGGGGAATTCATAAATATGGAAAAAAAATTCCACCTATAAAAATCTCAAAATATCATACTCTTTCTCAGATGTCTAGGAAGTGGTTCGAGTTGGTGAGTTGGTCTATTATCATCGAGACAATGTCATGACCTCAAGTTGATTGAAAAATTAAAATCACAAAATCCATGAAGATACCATATCATTTAAACTCAAGAACCCCAAGGGTTTTAGTTAAACCCACTAACAGATTATTTTCAACCATCAGCATATGGAAAGTCGGGAATTGAGAGATGATTTCTGCTACACTCTACATCACACCACAAAAAACACTAACACGAAAGAACCTATTATATCTTCATCACTCTGGGAATTAATGTTCAGGAAGATATATGAATCTCTTTATCCCATCCTATAATTGTGTGACAGGTACAATTTTCCATCCTTAGAAAAGGATTAAATGATCCCTAGCTTCATAAAATGCATCAGAAGAATGTTCTGTGAATATATGGTCACATAAGGCCTTGAAATTGATATATCAAATATGTGATTCCAAGACACATTATAGAATTGTTCAGGTGACAACCATTGACTGGATGTACAATTATCCAATATCATATACTAGGATAACCTATAAAGAGATCAGTCACTCTATTTCCTTTTTCAACAATTGTGAACAAGATTTCCAACTGAGACAATCTATCACTAAATTCCCATTCTTATGTATATAGACTCTCTATAAATAATTGTCTTATAAGAACTCTAACTATATCATATATATTTGATTAATATATTTCTGTGAGGATATATACATGTGAATCATATGTTAAAATAGATGATGAATCTCTCTCTGATAAGATAGTGTCTCCATGACTCTATAATGAAAAACTATTTTTTTAAGCTCCAAATTATGGGTTCTATATTACTAATAATGTGTTATCATATTTGGGTACCAATAATAAATTACTTTCTTCTTATACAGATAAATAAATCCAAGATCATCCCTAGAGGCATCACAAATCCCCACATACTCAACACTAATATATGCTAGTCTAAAGACGAACCACTCGATAACCTCTACTATAGAACCTAAAAAACCTGATGAAACATCTCTATATAGATGAAAATAAACAAAAATTAGGTTAATATAGATATAGGTGTATTGATTATTGAAAAACCATGCATGAATCTTTGACAAAATCCTTTTAAGCCAAATAAGATTTGCAACTTTCTCACACTCTTTAGTTACAACCAACCTATCACTACACTGATCATTACTGGATCTACTGCCACTCCCTCCTCTGCGATGAAATGTCCCAATAATTAGACCTCTCAAATCTATAACTGAAACATTTCGAGATTATTATAAATATGTTTATCTCTGAATATGTCCAGAATAATTCTCAAATGTATCATGTGATCTTCCTCCAGTCCTGAGTACATGGGGATTTCATCTATGTGACCACTAAAAATTGGTCTACAAAGTGGTAAAGTAATTATTTCATGAGTCCTGATAAAAATTATATGAAATTAAGTATAGTTAATTAAATCAAAATGTACTCACAGTGACCATATAAACATGAAAATTTCATCTTTGGTATATCCCCCTCTAAAACTAGGACATGGTCATAAAATAACCTGATGTAAACCATTTAGAACCACTTATCTCATTTAATCTGGTTGAAGAGGTCATATAATTTTATGAATGGATTATCATTCTTGATATTCTTCTAGTTTATGATATGGAAATTCTTGAATAATCCCAAGCTTTCATCCACCTTCATTGAATGTAAAATTGATACTTCTGAAGGTTCCACACTAGTTCTAACAAATCCCTTCTCCTATAGATCCTCCAACTACAATGTTGGAATTCAGTTATTTATGGAGAAATATGTTATATTGTCACATATATTTGGGTAGTATCTTGGTGTATTTCTATGTTGAATTTTATCTCTATATATGAATGTATGTCTACACATCCCCAATGGACAGTTCCTCACACTCCACAACTAATGCTGGAATATGAAAACACATACCATCTACTATTACAATGGTTATACAAACCAAAAGATGATAAAATAGTTGTATCATCCTACATATAGCATTGAACCCCTGTAATTGATTTCCATTATCACTAATTAGGGTTATTATAATCACATCAACCTAAACACACTATATCACCCACTGAAAATAGTTAGTCTACATGTGGTTTGAAAAGAGTTATTTTATACCTATGATGGAATGATAAGGCCTAATCTTGAATATGTAGAGATTATATAGAAAGAACTATTCTCTAAAAGTGTGCTCATACTCTCAGTATAAGTGTGTAATCACAGAATCTCAAAAGGTAGGAGTATCTAATCATAAAGATCGATCTAAAGGTAAAAACATGAATCTCCAGTTATTGAGAAAGGGATCTATAAAAAAATAGTGTCTTGATATAATGTATATAAAAACTAAAGTTTATGTAGATAATAAAAAAAATAATACTTCAGATCATATATGAAGATTTTGAGTTAAATCCTTCCACTAGATTGATTTTTTCAAATACCTAACCACTATCTCCCTAATCCTAGTGTCGACTACTTGAAGGTGGTAATAGTGGAAATAAATTATAATTTTTGCCAACTCCCATAGATCTTCAAGCTCCTCTTCCATGTTTTTGAACCTATGGACCTCCATACACAATCCACTACCACTTCCTTTGAAACCCATCAATGGTGTCCCTATCTAGTAAATCTAATGCTGGGAAATACTATGTGATATTGACTCATCTATCAAATGAGAAACGCTGCCTCTACCACACGGGACTATGACCTACCTGAGATCCATGAACATCTTACTCAATGTCTTGACATTGATGTTGAAGCCACCTTATGTGCCTAGATCCCTGAGTCTGATATTGGATACCAGTTTCTAAGGTCTTATTTCTATGGTGCCCACATTCAGGACCAATAATCATTATCTACTTCACTAAGAATCTCTCCACAACTAGGGAATGCTCTAGCGCCCTTGCATAAAAAGGGATGTAAAGAGATATTACACCAGTTCAGATATATTAGTGTCTTCCATGATCAATGTTACATTCTCAAAGGTATCTATTAGGAACTACATCTATGAAATACAGTTAGTTTTTGGTGAAACTTGATGAGAACTCTATGATTGTCAGGTTTTCATACTAGAGATCCAGTAGATCTGAGATACACACTCCCTGAAACATCAAAAGATAAATCTCCAATCTAAATAGGTTATAAAACTCTTTCTTGGTGAGTTACACATAATCATGTGTCTTCATCCCTTCGATCCACCATATCATGGTTGTGTGTTTCATAAGACTTGTTTCTAGGACAAACATCTGGTTGGAAGGATTCTTAAAAAAGTGGAAAACTTTCTCATCTTCCTTTGGATATTTGTCTAATTCATAGGGGACTAATATCACCCCAAAACCTAACTAGCATCTAACTCTGGAACTTTTGAATCGTTCTGATACTTTTCACATCATCTACCAGTATTTATATGACAATCAAATGATTAATGGGTGGAGGTACTATCTATAACCCACCCATAAGAAGAACCTCATGTATAGGTCCCTAGACTGAGGACTCATAACTAATCTAATCATTATCATGATCCCACTTCATAATACTAGACGTTTTTCATTGTGGGGAAATCCTACCAACTGAAAATTATATTTTTATTATTCGATAAATTTGAGGAAAAAGTGAAGAAACCATACCGAACTCCATCCCTTAAAACAACATAACAGCATGTAATGAAAGTTTAAGGCCAATCGCAAATCTATAACTCACAAAACCTAAATTTCATTCCGTTGATTCAACACATTCAACTAGAAGCTCCACCATTTCCAAGCATTAAAAATTTGCAAACCCCCATACTTCACGGCACCTTAACATTTTCAGGTACCTGAAGAACAACCTAAAATTCACGAGGTTCAAGAACCAAACACTGATTCTCACCTTCAACCCATCACTGCCTCCAAGAACATCAAGAAAATTCAAATCCAAAATGATCCCAAATTCCAAAATACCTAGAAAACAGCAAATCCAAACCAAAAATCCATTATAGGTGATTATTGAAACCATAAACTTCACCACTTTCTCAAAACCATCACAACCTATTACTTTCAAAATCAGAGTTGCAGACCAAAACACCCACATCGAGAAATAATATCTAGGGAGAAATCCTACAATAGTAAATATTTTCTATGATTAAGAAATAATATCTGGGGATCTCTGTAACATCCCAGGTAATTAAAGAATAAATAATTTTCATATTTATTAATATTAGAGAATTAAATATGAATTTTAATTAAAAGGGGTTGCTATGTTCGATAGCGTACCCGATACGCAACGATGAGTTTCTTTGAAACTTACGTAGCACACTAGTAATATAATAATATTATTTTAAATATTAGTTAACAAGTAGCCGTTGTACTGGCGGGAATGAATAGAAATAACTAAAATATAAATAGATATGTTTTTAAATGTTTATACATTTACCCAATAAAAGATAAAGGCTTAAAATATGGAAAGAGTTCAATTTTAGGCTTTTATACTCTAATTTTCACTAAAGGTTCACTTATCACCTTTTAATGGTGAACCGTCATTAAATATAGTTTTGATCACTCTTTTACTTTCTATTGGACCAAATATAAATCTTCTTAAGAATCGGGACATCAAATTTTACTTTGTGTAATTTTTTGGAACCTTTCTGATAAAGTTCATTTTTTTATGAATAGTGTAAAATGTTGCATTTTAATTCAAAACCTCTTTTTGATCTAATTTATTTATATGATTAGATTATCTTTTGAATTGGTTTTAAAGTGAAATTAGAATATATTTTTACCATTTTATCCAATGGTGGTCATTGGAATCAATTTCGATTTGAAATTAGACTTAAACTGGTGTCAATCTTTTGATACTTATTGTTTTGTAAAAACACGCTATTTGCTCTGGCAGCGGGAATTAATTATTAAATTAATTAATGTGACTTATATGATTTGAATTTTGTAAAATGGACTTCATTTTTGAATTCGGAATATCAAATATAGCTTAGGGTGAATTTTTGGTAATTTTCTGAAAAACTTCAATTTTTGATGAATAGTGAAACCACTAAGTGGTAATCAAGCAAACTGATTTTTCAGTTAAATGAAAGTTTACAACTAATGTGTATTGAATTTTGAAAATCCGACATACATGGTTGTCATTTAGAAGTAAAATGTGGTTCAATGAGATTAAAATAATTTTTTGGTGAATAGTAACTTATTAAGTTTTTAATCGCGATTAGTGGTAATTAGTGTAGTTTAATGTATAAATAATGCTTTAATAATATAAAATGACCTAGACACATGTCCCAACCTCATTGGTTGTGTCATGGCCGACCAAGACAAGTCATGGCCTAACTTGGGGACCCCATGTATCCACTTTAGTTGGAAAATGACAATAATATATTTTTATTTAATGTTAAAGTGAAAGTGACACAAACATAATATGTTTTGCGAAAACAATTTTTAAGTGGGGTTATACAAGTCCAAATTTAGATTATAAATAGTCATTGGAAAGCTAAAAAGATTTCCTATATCATAGTATTTGTTTTATAATTTTTAGAAATTAAATAAATTAAAGTATTTATGACATAATAATGATGCAGCGATGACATCATTATTTGGCGATTTAAATAAAACAGAAAGATAATGTAAAATCTAAAACCTACACATGGCAAAAACCAATTGGATGAGTGGATTTCTAAGCCTTATCACCTTATCCACGAATTATATCAATGTGGGACCTTTTAGAACCGAAACACATTTTCAAATAAATTAATATTTCTTTACTTTCCAAAAGTGCCCCTCCTCTCCCCTTATAAAAGGCCCCCACCTCTACCCCATTTCACACACTCTTCAAGCCATTGGCTCGGCCAACCCCTGCCCATTTGCTCTCTCCACATCCCTCTCCTCATCCTAGAGGATTCCCTTTGGGCAGAATCCTTTCAAAGGAAGCCTTTAGGCTCAAATCAAAAGGAGTTACACTTTTAAAGGTAATTCATTCTCTCATGCTCATTTGTTTTATTTTGCTTCTCCAACCCCCTAAACTCTTTTTATTTACTTCTTTTGTAACAACAACAGTATTTTCAATATACTAGGATGTTGTTATAAGATTTATTTGAGCTACACTCTCACACAACTACATCAAATGGTTAAAGAACATACGGTTTCCGTGGATGGCGAAATTCTGCCTCCCGAAACGATGATTGTTCAACACTCATTTAACACCTTCAAAGGTGGCCATTATGATGTCACTATTTTTATATATGATATATAATATGTTTATGTTTTCCTTAAGCTTCTGTTTTTTTTTCATTTTGGGCATACCTTTATGGTTTCCATTTTGGGTAAAACACGATATCTTCATTTAAGGAAGTGCGGACTACCGCCCCCTCAAAGTGATGTGATTCGTTAATGCCATATGTGGGACGTGTAAAGGATGGATTTAAAGTTATTATATATGATTTTATACTGGAATTATAATATACCTACATATCATTATTATTTATTTCCATTAATGTATGAGATAGAAATGAAGGTAGCGTTCATGCGTACGTACGGACTACCGTCTCCATGAACGGTGCATTTCATTTCTTATCCCCAAATGTAATATACTATTAAAAGTACATGTATATAATGGATATATATAATTAATGATATATCTAAATGATGAATATAATTCTGGAATTAAAATATACATACCTATCTTTTAGTTTTAATTCCATTAATATGACAAAGAAATGAAAGTAGCGTTCATGCGTACGTACGGCTTACCGTCTCCATGAACGGTGCATTTCATTTCTTACCTCTAAATGTGATGTAATATTATAAATGAATGTATGTACTGGATATATATGACATATATGATATCTACATAATGAATACCATTCTGGATATAATGAACCTTTGACCAAATTAACAACATGTAAGTATAAGAAGTCAATTTTTGACTTAAGAACCAAATACCGACAAAATGAACATTATTAACTTAAATGATTACATGATGTTCATAACATGGTATAAAAGGAATAATGAACTTGGAAAAGATTCATAATCAAGTAGAGATTAACTAAAGTTTATTATTCAGGAGTTTAAAGAACGGTCGGGTCAAGTCAGATACGAGGTATGGGAACTTCTTAACCCAATTTCCATTCTTTGGGTTAATATCCTATTTTCAAATTATGTCATTATGTTATTATGTCGTATCTTGTATTTGTACTTTATTTATGTGTACTTATAGTGAATACACATAATGTATATATTTTATTTTAAAAATGATCATTGTATGGGATTTCGTCTCAATCTCCTTTCGTTGAGGCATATTTTGTTTTATACACAACCTTCTTTTATACGGTGTATAAACCCCTTTGACTTTTACGTTTATTCAAAAGGAATCTTTTTTATACGAAGCGTTTACCAAACGACAAAAGGGAATGTTTTTGTCGTACGTATGCGGCGACAACGACTTCTCCGCCGTCGTAACCGTTATTTGAGTTTCGGCTTCTTCTACAAGCCATTCCTTCTTTTTAAAAGAAAAATAAATACCATGTTTTACTTTGGTATTGAAAATGGTTTTCATAATATTTTTATATCAATGTGTGGTATTGATATCTTGTGATTGAATGGTGGAAATTTTATGTTTCCTTTATGCATGTTTTATGTGATACGATTATGTTGAGGTTCTTGGGCATTATTATGAAGAACGGGTGGTTCCGTGATAAACTAAGGGCGGGTGAGCCCGTTATAGCTCTCCAATGCATTGGGTAACGCGAAGGAGTGAAACGTTAAGGTTTCTCCGAAGAGATTTTAGGGAATATACTGTGATGGGTATTCCAAACGTAACCAAGAGGGTTACTCCCTAAGTAAGAATGTTATGAATGCCTCAAGTTACCTTTACGTATTATGATTTATATGATTTATTCATGTTTTTATGAGGTATGTTAAAGTGCCTATGTTTTATGGGTAAAGTATGATTTCATTCTTATTTATATATGAACTCATGTTTCCTTTCCATGTTTTTTTTTTATAACCCATACTGAGTTTTTATGCTCATCCCAAGTTTTTGAAATGTTTTTCACAGGTCAAGGGAAAGGTACATGATAAGATGATAGAGTCAAGGATGTGTCAAGAATTAATCCATGTTTTTTTTTAAATGTGTTTCCATTGATGGGAATGAAGAATAATATCTTTATGTAACCACTTTGTCTATATGTGGAATGTAATGCAAGTCTTATGATCTAATTATCTAAAACTCTAAACCCGAAAAGATCCTCAACGTGTAATCTTGTAATAACTCAAGATTAAGTAAGGTTTAAGGCTGGGGCCTTATAGTTGGTATCAGAGGTCGGTTTAGACAACTTTAGGAGTTAGAAAAGTGTTAAATTATAATATGATTTAAATGATATAGCATTTACGGATTACCATGTTGCTTCGCCTAAGATATTTCCATGTTCAGAATGGTTTTCCGCAGAGGAAACAAAGCAGCTATGTTGGGACGACATCAGGAGGAAGATAACCTTCCAAATCAGCAACCTGAGATGGTCGGAATCGGAACTGAACAGTTTGTTGCAGTGATGGCACAGTTGACTCAGGCTATAAATGGTGGTGGTATCCATGCACGAGATCAGCCAGATCAACCGCAGAGGAACATGTCAGTGGTGGAACATTTCATGAGGCAACATCCACCATCATTCAGAGGATCATCTGACCCTGTGCTAGCTGAAGGATGGATTAAGGCACTGGAGAAGATTTTTGATGTCATGGGGTGTTCAGACAATCAAAAGGTTAGTCTTGCTATTTACCGTTTGGAGGGTGAAGCAGATCAGTGGTGGTCTATGGTTAAAAATATCAGGGACGCCGATGAGATTGATGCTCTTGACTGGGATGACTTCAAAGGTATGTTTCTTGAGAAGTATTTTCCTAAGGCTGTTCGACTTAGGATGGAAAAGAAATTCTTGGAATTGAGGCAAGAGGAAGACTCAGTGGCTGCCTATGAAGAAAAGTTCACTCGATTGGCAAGGTATGCTCCAAATTTTATCCGGGACCTTGATAGTAAAATAAATCGTTTTTACTCAGGATTAAAGCCAAAGTATCGAAGGGCATTAGCTTCTCGTGAGTTTAAAAGTTATGAAAAGCTTGTTCGATGTGCTGAGAAGGTGGAAATGGAGTTTGCCGATGACCAAGTTTTCTATAACAACCAGCAGAAGAAGAGACCGAGGTGGAAGGAGAAAGGTAAGAATTCTTCAAAAAAGTCTGATGGTAAGAGAACTAAGTTTCCAGTTTGTGATAAATGTGGCAAAAGGCATGCTGGGGAATGTCTTCTGAATTCTGGAAAGTGCTACCGATGTGGTAAGATGGGACATAAGGCTCTTGATTGCACTGAAAAGGATCAAGGTGAAGGTAAGAATAAATTTGATTTACAGTTAGTGAAATGTTATAAGTGCAATGAGATGGGTCACTATGCAAACGAGTGTCCGAAAAGGAGCTTGAGTGATGGGAAGCAGTTAGACTACAAGCAGAAAGGGGTGGTGAAATCCTTTGCAACTACTTCAGCAGATGTTGGGCCATCGAATGAAGTGGTGTCAGCTCCAGGGAGCTCAGTATTTTTCGAAGATTGACTTGAGGTCGGGGTACCATCAGTTGAAAGTAAAAGAAGCAGATGTTCCGAAGACTGTGTTCCGTACTAGATATGTCCATTATGAATTTGTAGTTATGCCTTTTGGGTTAACCAATGCACCTGCTGTATTCATGGACCTTATGAATAAAATTTTCCATGAGTTCTTGGATAAGTTTGTGTTTGTGTTTTGAGGGTTGGGAAGAGGTTGTGTGTGCCTTGTGATTCACAGTTGAAGACAGAGTTGTTATGTGAAGCTCATAGTTCTCTGTTTTCAGTTCATCCGGGCAGTACTAAGATGTATAGAGATCTGCGGGAGTATTACTGGTGGGATGGAATGAAAAGAGATATTGCTGATTTTACTGTGAAGTGTTTGACTTGTCAGCAGGTTAAAGCAGAGCGGCAGTTACCGAAAGGGATGCTTCAGCCTTTACCAGTGCCAGAGTGGAAATGGGAGAATATATCCATGGACTTTGTTGTTGGATTACCAAAGACATCTCGAGGTAATAATGCAATCTGGGTTATTGTTGATCGCTTGACCAAATCTGCTCATTTCCTTGCTATACGAGATACTTTCTCTCTTGATCAACTTTTCCCGTTTGTATCTTAAAGAGATAGTCAGGTTACATGGAGTTCCTCTCTCCATTGTATCGGATCGTGATCCCAGGTTTACTTCTAACTTTTGGAAAGGCCTTCAGAAGTCGTTGGGTACTGAATTAAATTTTAGTACAACTTTTCATCCTCAATCAGATGGGCAGTCAGAACGAACAATTCAGACATTGGAGGATATGCTACGAGCTTGTTCTATGGATTATCAGGGAAGTTGGGACCAACATCTTTCTTTGGTTGAGTTTTCATATAATAACAGTTTTCATTCTAGTATACAGATGGCACCATTTCAGGCATTATATGGGAAGCGGTGTCGAACTCCAGCTTTCTGGGATGAAGTGGGTGAAAGGAAGTTGATGGGACCAGAATCGGTAGAAGAGATGGCAGAAAAAGTTCAGCTGATTCAGAAACACATGAGAACAGCTCAGAGCAGGCAGAAGAGTTATGCGGATAACCGGAGGAAGGATCTATCTTTCGAGGTAGGTGATCATGTTTTTCTCAAGGTTTCTCCTTGGAAAAGTGTGATGAGATTTGGTAAGAAAGGAAAGTTGAGTCCAAGGTTCATTGGACCATACGAAATTCTGGAGAGAGTTGGATCAGTTGCATACCGAGTGGCTTTACCTCCGAGTTTATCTCAGGTACACAATGTTTTTCACGTTTCGATGTTGAGAAAGTATATGCCAGATCCATCTCATGTTTTGAGTCCAGAGGTAGTTCAGCTGGAAGAGAACTTATCTTATGAGGAACAACCGGTCCAGATTCTTGACCACATGGAGCAAGTGTTACGGAATAAGGTGATTCATCAGGTAAAGGTTTTTTGGAAAAACCATGTGATTGAAGAGGCAACGTGGGAATCTGAAAATGCTATGAGGGATAAATACCCCCACTTATTTTGATAAGTGAATAAAATTGCGAGGACGCAATTCCCAAAAGGGGGGAAGGATGTAACATCCCAGGTAATTAAAGAATAAATAATTTTCATATTTATTAATATTAGAGAATTAAATATGAATTTTAATTAAAAGGGGTTGCTATGTTCGATAGCGTACCCGATACGCAACGATGAGTTTCTTTGAAACTTACGTAGCACACTAGTAATATAATAATATTATTTTAAATATTAGTTAACAAGTAGCCGTTGTACTGGCGGGAATGAATAGAAATAACTAAAATATAAATAGATATGTTTTTAAATGTTTATACATTTACCCAATAAAAGATAAAGGCTTAAAATATGGAAAGAGTTCAATTTTAGGCTTTTATACTCTAATTTTCACTAAAGGTTCACTTATCACCTTTTAATGGTGAACCGTCATTAAATATAGTTTTGATCACTCTTTTACTTTCTATTGGACCAAATATAAATCTTCTTAAGAATCGGGACATCAAATTTTACTTTGTGTAATTTTTTGGAACCTTTCTGATAAAGTTCATTTTTTTATGAATAGTGTAAAATGTTGCATTTTAATTCAAAACCTCTTTTTGATCTAATTTATTTATATGATTAGATTATCTTTTGAATTGGTTTTAAAGTGAAATTAGAATATATTTTTACCATTTTATCCAATGGTGGTCATTGGAATCAATTTCGATTTGAAATTAGACTTAAACTGGTGTCAATCTTTTGATACTTATTGTTTTGTAAAAACACGCTATTTGCTCTGGCAGCGGGAATTAATTATTAAATTAATTAATGTGACTTATATGATTTGAATTTTGTAAAATGGACTTCATTTTTGAATTCGGAATATCAAATATAGCTTAGGGTGAATTTTTGGTAATTTTCTGAAAAACTTCAATTTTTGATGAATAGTGAAACCACTAAGTGGTAATCAAGCAAACTGATTTTTCAGTTAAATGAAAGTTTACAACTAATGTGTATTGAATTTTGAAAATCCGACATACATGGTTGTCATTTAGAAGTAAAATGTGGTTCAATGAGATTAAAATAATTTTTTGGTGAATAGTAACTTATTAAGTTTTTAATCGCGATTAGTGGTAATTAGTGTAGTTTAATGTATAAATAATGCTTTAATAATATAAAATGACCTAGACACATGTCCCAACCTCATTGGTTGTGTCATGGCCGACCAAGACAAGTCATGGCCTAACTTGGGGACCCCATGTATCCACTTTAGTTGGAAAATGACAATAATATATTTTTATTTAATGTTAAAGTGAAAGTGACACAAACATAATATGTTTTGCGAAAACAATTTTTAAGTGGGGTTATACAAGTCCAAATTTAGATTATAAATAGTCATTGGAAAGCTAAAAAGATTTCCTATATCATAGTATTTGTTTTATAATTTTTAGAAATTAAATAAATTAAAGTATTTATGACATAATAATGATGCAGCGATGACATCATTATTTGGCGATTTAAATAAAACAGAAAGATAATGTAAAATCTAAAACCTACACATGGCAAAAACCAATTGGATGAGTGGATTTCTAAGCCTTATCACCTTATCCACGAATTATATCAATGTGGGACCTTTTAGAACCGAAACACATTTTCAAATAAATTAATATTTCTTTACTTTCCAAAAGTGCCCCTCCTCTCCCCTTATAAAAGGCCCCCACCTCTACCCCATTTCACACACTCTTCAAGCCATTGGCTCGGCCAAACCCTGCCCATTTGCTCTCTCCACATCCCTCTCCTCATCCTAGAGGATTCCCTTTGGGCAGAATCCTTTCAAAGGAAGCCTTTAGGCTCAAATCAAAAGGAGTTACACTTTTAAAGGTAATTCATTCTCTCATGCTCATTTGTTTTATTTTGCTTCTCCAACCCCCTAAACTCTTTTTATTTACTTCTTTTGTAACAACAACAGTATTTTCAATATACTAGGATGTTGTTATAAGATTTATTTGAGCTACACTCTCACACAACTACATCAAATGGTTAAAGAACATACGGTTTCCGTGGATGGCGAAATTCTGCCTCCCGAAACGATGATTGTTCAACACTCATTTAACACCTTCAAAGGTGGCCATTATGATGTCACTATTTTTATATATGATATATAATATGTTTATGTTTTCCTTAAGCTTCTGTTTTTTTTTCATTTTGGGCATACCTTTATGGTTTCCATTTTGGGTAAAACACGATATCTTCATTTAAGGAAGTGCGGACTACCGCCCCCTCAAAGTGATGTGATTCGTTAATGCCATATGTGGGACGTGTAAAGGATGGATTTAAAGTTATTATATATGATTTTATACTGGAATTATAATATACCTACATATCATTATTATTTATTTCCATTAATGTATGAGATAGAAATGAAGGTAGCGTTCATGCGTACGTACGGACTACCGTCTCCATGAACGGTGCATTTCATTTCTTATCCCCAAATGTAATATACTATTAAAAGTACATGTATATAATGGATATATATAATTAATGATATATCTAAATGATGAATATAATTCTGGAATTAAAATATACATACCTATCATTTAGTTTTAATTCCATTAATATGACAAAGAAATGAAAGTAGCGTTCATGCGTACGTACGGCTTACCGTCTCCATGAACGGTGCATTTCATTTCTTACCTCTAAATGTGATGTAATATTATAAATGAATGTATGTACTGGATATATATGACATATATGATATCTACATAATGAATACCATTCTGGATATAATGAACCTTTGACCAAATTAACAACATGTAAGTATAAGAAGTCAATTTTTGACTTAAGAACCAAATACCGACAAAATGAACATTATTAACTTAAATGATTACATGATGTTCATAACATGGTATAAAAGGAATAATGAACTTGGAAAAGATTCATAATCAAGTAGAGATTAACTAAAGTTTATTATTCAGGAGTTTAAAGAACGGTCGGGTCAAGTCAGATACGAGGTATGGGAACTTCTTAACCCAATTTCCATTCTTTGGGTTAATATCCTATTTTCAAATTATGTCATTATGTTATTATGTCGTATCTTGTATTTGTACTTTATTTATGTGTACTTATAGTGAATACACATAATGTATATATTTTATTTTAAAAATGATCATTGTATGGGATTCTGTCTCAATCTCCTTTCGTTGAGGCATATTTTGTTTTATACACAACCTTCTTTTATACGGTGTATAAACCCCTTTGACTTTTACGTTTATTCAAAAGGAATCTTTTTTATACGAAGCGTTTACCAAACGACAAAAGGGAATGTTTTTGTCGTACGTATGCGGCGACAACGACTTCTCCGCCGTCGTAACCGTTATTTGAGTTTCGGCTTCTTCTACAAGCCATTCCTTCTTTTTAAAAGAAAAATAAATACCATGTTTTACTTTGGTATTGAAAATGGTTTTCATAATATTTTTATATCAATGTGTGGTATTGATATCTTGTGATTGAATGGTGGAAATTTTATGTTTCCTTTATGCATGTTTTATGTGATACGATTATGTTGAGGTTCTTGGGCATTATTATGAAGAACGGGTGGTTCCGTGATAAACTAAGGGCGGGTGAGCCCGTTATAGCTCTCCAATGCATTGGGTAACGCGAAGGAGTGAAACGTTAAGGTTTCTCCGAAGAGATTTTAGGGAATATACTGTGATGGGTATTCCAAACGTAACCAAGAGGGTTACTCCCTAAGTAAGAATGTTATGAATGCCTCAAGTTACCTTTACGTATTATGATTTATATGATTTATTCATGTTTTTATGAGGTATGTTAAAGTGCCTATGTTTTATGGGTAAAGTATGATTTCATTCTTATTTATATATGAACTCATGTTTCCTTTCCATGTTTTTTTTTTATAACCCATACTGAGTTTTTATGCTCATCCCAAGTTTTTGAAATGTTTTTCACAGGTCAAGGGAAAGGTACATGATAAGATGATAGAGTCAAGGATGTGTCAAGAATTAATCCATGTTTTTTTTAAATGTGTTTCCATTGATGGGAATGAAGAATAATATCTTTATGTAACCACTTTGTTTATATGTGGAATGTAATGCAAGTCTTATGATCTAATTCTCTAAAACTCTAAACCCGAAAAGATCCTCAACGTGTAATCTTGTAATAACTCAAGATTAAGTAAGGTTTAAGGCTGGGGCCTTATAATCTCACTTAAAAAAACATGGAAACCAAAACTCATTTTTATATAATATGTGTGCCAAATTTTTTCCTCATACTAGTACCTATAAGTTCCATGTCCAAAATATGGTTATCATGGTTCTGGTGAATGGATACATCATCCTCTACACCATCAATCTGATCCCAAGCCTATGTGATGAACTCAATACACATTAACATTGTTTCCCTTATTCCCAAACTAATCCTCATGGTGAGAATAACACCAAACTCTATTCATAAGACATTCTATTCTCTGATAACACTATTTTGATAACCAAAAAACCAACAACTTACCGATAGAAAAGAAAGATGAGTGTGAAAACTCAATCATGCATCTAATAAGGCACTGTTGACTACCTACGAGCACTCATATCATAAAATTGTGTGGCCTTAGTTTAAAGTACATGCACACACACCGATCTTCATACCTCAGTGTGGTATAGAAGGTAAACTACTACTAATAATAATTCATATATATAATTTAATCTCATGTTAGAGTATGTCAAATTAATATAGACTTGTAAAGGGTAATAAATAAAAAAACAAAAATACATTAAAAGATTTTTCCCTACTAATTAGAGAGGACTATTGCCGAAATGAAAATCTGGGATTCTTCTATAGTCCATCTATCCCAACTAAGATCCACTTACTCAGGGTCCTCCTAGGACACTATAGAAAGGTCTATCATCTTAATAAGACATGAAACATGTGGGAATATACCATATAAAGGTGGTCATAAATATAAACATTCAAAAAAACTGAAATTAAAAAACAAAAATAATCAAAGGGGAATTCAGCTCTACATCACATTATAAACGTGGGTAAACAAAATAACTTTGATATGATTATATAGACTCCTTGTCTCAAGGTGACGTATATACTCCCTACCATATTAGGGATTCTACTCAAGTATCCAATCTGAGACTCTTCCAATCGAACTAACCATTGAGATCTTGAAAACACTGATAGAACTCACACAAGAGGATACACTCGTTTTGGAATTACCTGATGAAGCATAAACTGGAACACATATGTTATTGATACATAGGTAGTAGATCACACGTGGTACCTATGTGAAATAAATAACCCTCTCCAGAATAACCCACTATAAAGGGTATGAAGTGTCCTAGATTTTTAATATGTGATACCTAACCCTACCTATTTAAGAATGACATATAGTATCACACCCTGGACATATAGAGAGATAGGTAAATATATCAAGAACTAGCCTATTTTGGGGATCTCTCATCTTATTATTAATTTGGGTGTCACACCATTCCCAGAAAAGGGTGGATCCGTGGAACATACTCATGTTGAATTCATTTTGTGGGAACAAACCCATGCTAAAACTAAACTTGTAAGTAGTACATAGTGCATCCATGGGGTTCATTTAATGCCTCCATATCTTCTTGGGCATACCCATCACCTTCCATCTCAAATTAAAAGTTATTACCAATACAATACATACTTTCATGAAACAATTCTTTTAGATATTATACCAGGTAGTAAATTATGTGTCATTTTCCCAACTCTATATACTCTTAGAATAAAATAGGTTATTCCCCAACATACTTGGTGTGTGGAGTCACTTTGATTCGTGGGAATATTCTACCTATACATGCCATGTTGGTTTTCTAAGGATCACAAAACATGTGTATCCCCAAATATAATGTGATATTTAATGTTTTTTAAAATCCATGTGACCACATGAAAGAGGTCCACAAAACATGTGTTTTTAAAAACATCCTGGAGTTTTGCTCACAATTTTAAAAAATTATAAATGTTCATATGACTATACTCTTGATGTCTTAGATTCCTCTTTCACCATAATTATTAAAAATAATTATCATAATCACATTGCATATGCATGTATATTCATGGTAGGCCAGATTCTGACTACCCTTTGCTCATATTATTCCTATAATTCTACATCTGGAAATACCATCTTGATCCATCTCATTGAATAATTTTCAACATTACCACCATCATATTCCCATTATCATTGTCATTACTCTGTCATGTTTCAAATTAGAAAACCAAACACTCAATAATGAGTCGGTGTCAAAAAGATTGATTTTACAATGATAGGGTTCCCATGTATTTTCAAATAATTTTTCCTCTAAAATAATAATTATGAATGTTTTAGGAATAATGGGAGAAAGGCATGAAACAAAAAATTGATAATCAAGCACAATCTATGTTTGGTTTTTCATTATTAATGATATCGGTATTATTTAGAGGATAATGCAATATTCCAAAAAAAATATTAAATTCATAATTCTAATAAAATGAAATAATTAATAGTCTAATACTCAAAAAACATATCCATAAATAAATTTATGGTTATTAAAATTCATGTTCTTTATAGAAATAGAGAATGGGGATTAAAAAAACCAAACAAAATACCTACCTCATATTCAGGTTGATCATTGAAAAAGATATTCTAATACAAGAAACCATTGGTAAATATATGGTGTTTTTCATTGTCTTTTCAATTCCCTAGGTTTATTCATCATCGATCCTCAATCATGAGATCACCATAAAATACAATCCTCAACAATAATCTCTTCCAATATCTAGGGTTATGCTACTGACCTTAGATATTTGATATAGTGGGTCATTAATATAGGTTTTATTGGTTAAAAATTAAATAATTAATGTGTAAATAAATTTAATTTATTTATTTTACCTAATAATCCATTGGGGACTGCACTAAACCGAAACACCCAATGATTGAAAAATTAATTTCATTCCTAGGGTAAAACCCACATTATAAATTTCATTATGGCCTCGATATTCCCATTTGAGACTCCATTCAGTATATATTCAATTATTTATAAAAAACTACACATGCATGATATATTATATGAAATATATTTGTTATATCAATACCAAGCATCCATAGAGATCAAAATTATGTTTCAAATCCATTTCATAAACAAAAAATATTGTTTAAGGTATTCTAAAGTATTATATATATAAAATAGAGTCATTATGGTTGAGAAGAATAGTATTTTTGGTACTTAAAATATTTTTTTTCTTTATTTTTCACACAATATTTTACCTAATAAATAAAAATAAATGGATATATTAGTTATGAATAAAACAATTCTCAAGACCCCCTTTAAGGGTTTTCAACCTGAAATGTTTTTATGTCTCTTTTATTTTTATTTTAATGTCTTGAAATTGTAACTAAAATAGTGTAACTAAAGTTAATGTTTATATAACATTGAAAAAATATGGATGAAACTTGAGGTCATAAAAATTCTACCAATTGTTGATGAATTATAAATGGAAATAAGTTTAACTAAAACTCATCATTAATGGAGAGAATAGTGATAAACTTGATATCCTCAACATAATGTGAACACATTTTAATGTCACTATTCTTGGAACAAAATTTTTACTTTTCCTAAGATAGGAGATCCATGTGTCACTGTGTATCCCATAATAATGTGAATCAAGACACATGTAATTCTACAAAATATACCATCCTAGAAGATATCCTAATGTAGAATGACAGAATATTAATAATAATAACATACATAATGATGAAAATTTTTAAACCAATATAATTTTTGTCTCATCCCAAGATAGATATCCAAAACATAACTATATGTCATAAAAATAGGGATCATTCAACACATATTTATTATAATAGTGTTTTAAGATAACTCTAACTCATGATCAAGGTATATTTTGATGAAATGGATGTTTACCCTTGAGAAATAAGGGAGGGAACCGAGCATGAATGAGGTATTAACACCAAAAAGACTAAATTGACCCATCATAATGCTTGACCATAGGAAGGCCTGACAAAATACAGAAAAGGTTTCATCTATGGGGTCAAAAAATGAATGAAAATGGAATCAGTATACGGTCAAGAAATGATAGATATGAGATTCACTACACATCATATAGTAATGAGAATCAATTCACACATATTTTTTATAAGGAATCTCTACACAAATCATGATCAAAGTTAGTGAAAAATACCATCATAAATTCATCCTAATATAGGTCCATTGATAAATATAATGTGATTGGGTGGACCCAAATAAGAATATGGATAAAGTATTTGTATTTATGTTATTTATATATGGACCTAGGTAAAAATTACTAAACATCACTATGTTCACTATGATAACATGAATTAAGACATAAAGAGTTCTTGTAAAGATAATTTTTAATCTGACATTGGATTAGAACTAAAGTATTATTTATAATTATAGACAATATATAATATTGACATTTAATATACATATTCGTTTCATATAGGTAATTAAGAATGATCCCGTTGAATTGGGAGACCATACACATGAGGAATTATCCTAAATATAATATTCTTCATTGAGTCTGGTATAAGTGATCCATTTATCACTATGTATCTATTACAAAAAGGAATCAGGACACATGTAGTTTAAGTATGTTATATTTTTTCATATTTTCGATTGACCATGACATTTTGGTTAGCAACTGTATCCATAACGACCAAATCCCAAAATAAAGAAAATTTTCTTGTAGATCGAACTCATATATGGGGGGAATTTTACAATTCAAGACCACATGGAAGTCACTAATTCTAGTATTCTAATGTCATGTGGGATATACCACTCTACCATATTTAAAGAAATTTATGATTGAATATAAGTCATGTTGTTTAATTTTATGTGACAAAGAGTAATTTGTATTTATTTTATAGTTTTCTAATTGGGACATTGTTTTCATTTGATAAAGACCTTAATGAACTCATCATGAAACTATGAAAATTATTTCTTGAGAAACCATTCACTAGTTGTTGTTTTGATATGATCTCTGTCTATTGTAATCAAATAATAGTTCCCATTGGAATAGTCCCTATGTATAGTGTAACAACCCTATAATTTTTCTTTACTTCTGGAGGTCTATTCTAAGGTGCGATGAGGCTTATTTGGGCCCACACTAGTTCCCATTAAATGAATGAATGGAGGTAAAACATCTTATTAAATTCTCACATGACCTCATTCTGAGAATTTGAAGGTTTTGTAGCATGAATAACCTTTCCTAATAAAATCATCATAAATAATTATTTCCAATATTTGATTGTTCAAATTCGTAAAATTGATTTTAGATAGTTGTTTGAAGTATAGTAAATTAGACCTCAGTAAGCAGGATTTCCTCTATCTGGTATATTGAAAAATAGGAGTTCTCTTATATAGTGGTACAATTTGTGGTTTGACAAGTCCACAAAGCATAAAAAAGTTTTTTATCCATGATATATATATTTTCTATAATATGTTTTAAATTATATTTTATAGTGCTTGGTTGAAGGACTCTAAATATCTTTTTAATAATACATGATAGTGGAATGTTCAGTTAGAATGGATATTGTATTCTTGGTATAGAATCTTGAAATCCGAATTATGGAAATTAGTGACATTGTCTTTCAATATTCTGCGGGAGAAAAATATAAATGAAATTAAACATCATGAAATTAATAAAATATGTTATTTTGACTTCCATGCAGGATATAGCATCAACCAACATTGAGTATAAATCAGTTTTAGTAAGAATAAACTTGAACATCCTTGCTCTGGTTTGAGGATATAACCCCATGAAATCAATCATTATAAGACAAATTGACAATAGTATTGAGTGGTTTATAGTGGTTCTAGGGGATAATGAATAAATTTGGAATGTATTTGACAATCATGGGACATCACTACGAATTTCACATAGTCCTAATTGTTGATGGCCTAATGTATCAATGTCAGTTAATTTAATGAAATGTTTGGCTCCTTACTATTAGGATCCATAGGTTCTGACATGTACTACATTTATAACAATGTGGGTATCTTCTCCTTTGATTCACTGGAATAGTAATCCATCAAACCATCATTTTTAGAAGAATTTTAGAGAATTAAAGCTATTTAAGATGATGAAATTTACTAACTTATTGTAGATTCTTTCCTTTGAATCTTGATTCATTAAAATAATCACACTTTCTAAGTACATCATAATATGATACATCCAACAAAATGTGTCATAGATTAGTGAAGATATAGTCTCATGTTGACCTGTTGTGTATGTAATTTCATTGATTTTCACAATATCATTATGGATAAATGGAGAAACTACCTTATGATGTGTGATGGAGATATTTTTTTCATCAGAGTTTGGATATATCAGGGCCATAACTACATTTTTGGGTGTATCTACACCATATTTATGTCAACATAGGATGACAGATAGTGTTATCTTCATGTACAATTCCACATCTACCCTCTTACATAATCATGAAATAGAATCAATTATTCCTTACTGGTAGCATAATTTTCTTTGATTTCATGGTTTCTAACTATAAAAAAACATAATATTCCATTTTACCATTAGAATATATAGGGAAATATCCATGACAAAAATGAAGTCTTTATATTTTATTTCATTATGATTGAAACCTTCTTAATATTTTGAAGTAGTACAGAAAAATGATTTAATTAGGGAGATAAATATAATACCCAATATAACCTAGTTGAGATTAAGGTTTTTTTATCAATATCAATTTTTGGCTCCTAGAGGCACCGTTAAAGTGAATATCCTATGATGAGGAGATTTCATCGATGGAAACATTTACTCAACATAGAGTTCAATTTTCAATAATAGCTTCTCTACGACATGATGATCGATAATGAAATATGAAATTTTAATTCCTACAGTTACTTTTGTGACATGAATTAGATGTCAAACTAATAAAAAAATAATTGAAAATAATTCCAAATGAAAAGTTAGTATTTTAAAACTATGGATATAATTGAGATGATCATCATGAGCGATTATATGAACATCATGGTTCTCCAAATAATGTCTTATTTTCAAAACTATAAATATCAATGTAAGGAAAATACTTTCCACAACATAATTTTGGGTCTTTGAACCGAATATCATTCTAATAATATAATAGTGATTTTATTCCTCTCCTTTATCATTCCTTTGAGAAATGAAAACATGTATTCATTGCTTAATGGATTATATATAGAGGATATGATGTTTCCCTTCTCTAAGAATCATTAAGATCTATGGATAATGTTGGAGTCGTATGAGTTCATCAAACTCCCTATGAAAATATTCATACTATTTATAAGGGATCCCCTTATTCAAAAAAAATTGAATTGGTGGAATTTTTCCAAAAGGTTGAATATGGAAATCCCGATATTGGTAATACATCCCTAGAGTACTATCAATTCTTAGGTATTTCGAGGATTCTTATTGAGTTTAACCTTAGACTTTTCAGTGTTGAATTTGATGTAAAAGTATCTTATCATGATGTAAAATAATCTTCGTAATTCTACCATAAATGTGAATTTTAGGGGGTTTTAATTTAACTTGTGTTGTCAGAATTGGTTTAATGTTTCCTCAATATGGAAATATCATCATCATAATGTTCATACTTTCCAAACATATCATCAACATAGCACTCTATGGTCCTCGCAAAAAAGGATTTGAAAATATAGTGCATGGAATGTTTCTATGTAACAATAATATTTTTCAATGAAATGTGAATTACTTGATATAATTATATCATTAGGGATCATATAAGGTAGTTGAGTCCTCATTTTCAGGGTCTATTCAAACCTAGTTATGTCCTGAATACCATAGATAAAAAAGGGGTCTTAGAATATAGTAGTAAAATTGATTAGAAGTTCTATAATCTGGATTGGGAAAGAACCCTTTGTACAGTTTCATTTGAGATCTATAAAATTAATAGAAACCATTATTTTCTCATATTTTTCTTAATAGGGATTATTTTGGAAACACCAATCATTTTTTAATGACTCATACTAGGGATTAATAATTTTGATAGTGTTATTTGAGATCCCTAAAATTGATGTATATCTTGATTTGCTCATCCTTGTTATTAAAAGGGATGGTGTTTTTTCTCCACTTTTGGTATTTAAGTTCTTGAATGAAGTTTTCCTTGATTATCCACTTTGGGGATCCAATCTTGGAATATAAATATAATTCCAATAAAATAAATATAAATGATTCTTTGGGAAGGATTTTTATGAATCATTCCCCCTGGGGATCATCAAAGAATTGATCAATGTAGGCCCAGAATCTTCTTTTTTAAATAGTTTGACATTTCCAAGATCATTTATGGTGGAAAATAAACCTTTCATGAATTCTAAATCATCATCCATAACATATTATAACTCCCATTTTTCACCATCAAGCGAAGAAGATAAAATGGTATCATGAGATCTTAGATATGATATAGAATCCTTGTTATCTTCATTGAGATCATGTCTTTTTTTTAAAAAAATGATTTCGTTTTCCTGATATAGCCAAAACCATGATAACAAAATCCAAAATGTCCAACCCTCAAGATCTTCTTCCTATAGGATTCCTATCAAATAAATTAAATATAATTGGAGGTGTTGAATTCAAATCATTCCTACCTAAATTACATTATATACTCTTATGGAATAGATTAGTCTAGATGAAATATATCATATCCTTTTCATCTATTGGAGGTGGTTGTTCAAACAAAGTTTATACTTTACTATCATATGAGAGGGATGTTTTTTGAGGGTTTAGTTCACTACCCATTGGGACCCATGTTCCAAAATGTCTCCTTATGGATGTATTTTTCACCTTAATAAGGTTTATTAGTGAAATTTAGTCCTCACTATTTTCAATTTATTGATTGATGTGAGTTTTTATAGATAAAATATGGTAGGAATATAAATGTATTTATTTACCAATATATACTTCCCATTTCATTTATAAAACCCAATTTTTATATATTTATTATCATGAAATAAAATGGGGGAGATTGCATTATAAAATTCCCTAACATTCTCATCAATATAGTATTTCAAGAACAAAATAAATAAATAGGGCACTGTTTCATGCATATAAAGCCAAAAACAACCAACAATTACATTAAAAGCCATGTCTTAGTAAAATAATTTTTTATCAGTGTCAGAAATGATATCACTAAATTGGGTTCTCTACATTATTTTCTTAAGTGGTCTTTTCTCACTCATTTAATACCCCATTATTGTCATGTTATAAGGTGACAAGTTAGCTTCCCTATTTCCGAAGAACCTGATTGTTTATACCAATATGATATTGGTCCCAAGAACATTATTAATTTAGAATTAATGGATATTGAGATCAACGAGTGTTTATATATATACTCGGAACTAACATTTACTTGTATGGAAGTATCCTAGAATATTCTTATAAAGTAAATAATGGTATTATATTGTAAACAGTTGGTCTCTTCATTGTATGTTTCGATTTGTAGTAACTTCAGTCTTGAACTCTTGGTGACTTTAAGAGGACTCAACGAGGGATTACAATTCTTCTGATCCAATGGATTTTAATTTCTTTCATGATGTGTATCCTTGCCTTATGGCCTGGAGTTCAAAGATGACTATGCTGGTGACTCTTTCCATTTACTTGAATTGGGGGATATCTTTGCAGTCTATATGTTAGGATGAATCATCCTTCCAACATTTAGATACAAACCATAAAATTACAGGTCTTCAATTTGGTATTTAAATATTATTAGATATGAATAAAACATGGGGGATTTAATATCATGACAATTTTATCATTGATCACACTAAAGTTCATGTGTTCAAGTATTCAAAAAATATATAGATTTAGTGGAAAAGATGCTTGCACATTAGGTTCCACCATGACTTCATCTTCCCTAACCTATTAAACCTATGTGATCTATTCCATAATTATGGAGGAAGAAATATGTTTTAATGAATCTTATTCATCAGTGAAGAGTTCAATTCAGTGAATGATATTAATTGATCCATATTTTGACTCATCAACTTATAAGAATCAAATTTTTTGGGGTAGTTACCATCCACCTAGTGATGGGGTTAAGAAGTTTGAGAGAGTCTAGACTTAGTTGGGTGCTAAGTAGGTATCATTGTCTTGTACCTATCTTAATTTAATCATGGATAGTTATAATGTTAAATATGTCAACCCATGACATGTAGTGGCAACTTGCGTCATAGCTAGATAATTTTGTTAAACCTTGGAAATTTAATGTGTTTGGTTTACCAACAACCTACTCATATAGTCATAAATTTAGATATAGGCATGTTTATGACCTCCTTTAACACTATTTATTTTTTTAATAGAGTAAAAAAGACTCATATCACCTAAACCAAGAGTTTACCCATTTTTACCTAATCAAATCATCCTTTATTTAGGTTATATCCATGAAATGAAGAATTATTGAATGTTGTGTCTTGGGATTTATTGAAAGGGGAAATAATCAAGGAAATAAGTTCACCTAGCCTCCTTGGGTTGCATTCCCTCAATGGATTTGATAAATTATTTCTTCTAGGATGCGATGTAAAACCCTAAGACTTATTCTGTTCAAAAGGAATAAACATTTTTCTTTTTATCATCAAATTTTCAATGAAATTTTTCCTCTTCCCTTATTTAATAGGCCATTATTGTTATATCTGTTCTTATGGAGGGGAACTACATGATATTCAGAAGGTTTAGGATCTTGATCTAATAATATTTCTAGTTTGAGCATGACTCTCAATGTATATTCTCTACTACGCTTATTCCTTTATAGTAATAGTAGAAGGAAAAAATCCATAGAGTTTTGAATAGAACTTTCAAGTAATTATATGGATATTAAAAATCCTACTATATTACTGGGTATTCTGAGTGAATAAAAAGATCCAAAAACTCATCTTAATAATTTTTTATTCATATATCTGGTATCTTATCTTAAGAAAAATATATATTAAAATTATAGGTCGGTCATTTCAACTTTATGATGATGCCTCAAACTATCAAACTTTAGTATTTCCTATATTTTTAGAAGTTATGGAAAATTATCTTCCATAGTTTAGATCTGTGTTGGTAAATGAATTTTCGCCATATATTTTCTTAGTTAGTTATAGTCCCAACAAGTAGATTATTATACAAGAATAATGTGTGTTCTTAAAAGGTTTATATGAAACACTGAATATTTAATGACTCGTGTTGTTATGGTGTCCCCATTATAGTGCCACGTCAAGAAATAAACTGTGTTGTATGCCTCTCTAGATCTCCCATACAATGAAAATCTGTAAGGTTGGATTCCCAAAATTGGGAGTGGTGGATTCAAGTCCAAACATTCAGGATACCACTTCCTCACTAGTAAGATGAGTTTGATTATACCATCAATAGTTTCTATTCTTGTACCATGGGATTCAATGGAGTCAAAGAGTTATTGGGAGGCTATTTCATAGGCAAAAAATTGAGTAGAAGTAGCAGTGGCGATCTTGATAAGGGTTTCCTTCTTATATATGGTGTTGATATATGGAATAAGTTTTCCTGGTTTATCTCACCTTAAATAGCTTATGTTTCTTCCCCATAAGAATATATTCTTGATCATTCATAACCTTAGTAGTTAGATAAACTAGTTTCTAGTCCTCATGTTATCTAGATGACTAAATTTTATTCACATAGATTGGTATGTTTTATCTTATTGAGTTGGATCCTCTAGAGTAGGTATTTTAGACTCCACTGAGGAGTTTCAATCAATAGGGATATTTCCTCAAAGTGGTTTGGAATTTATTTTCATCAAATCCCCTAAACAAATTCCATGTTGACAAATCCTCTCATTGATGGATAGAGGACTGACCTTTTTCTATGGTGGATGAGATATAGCCATTCATTTCCCTTATCTATGGTCATTTCTTTCTAAGTGGGGGTAGTGGGATGTTTGAAAGAACTTCTAGATGATGTGTTTGAATGAGATTTAATCTATTCACACCTTCTCATGATATTTTGTAAAAAGAATATTTTCAATTTATTTTTCTTCATAATTTTATTTTGTATCAATGTAATAAATTATGTCATATATAAGGATGAAATTAACAATATTAACCAATTTTAAGTGAGGATAATATCCTCCCTCTCATCTGAGTGGTATAGGGAATATGTACCATCTGAATATTATAATAGGGAAATATTGTAATCCTCCTTGATATATTATTTCTTGGAATGCCATTTTGAATTATATCCCATGTGATATTTCACTTACTACTCTTGTTGATACACAAGAAGTGGTTTAAGTAGCTTGATCCTAATAGGGACTATGAAAAATTTTACTGAGTGATATCCTAATGAAGAATATGGGCAACAAAATGGGTGAAACAATGATGGTGTATCATTTGTATCTATGGAGAAGAAGTACATACTTAGATGAGTAAGATGTAATAATGAACCTAGTCTTATTGGTTTGGGTGGATTTCACTCTACTACCTCCATGTATAGGATATTCTTTAAATTGAATGATCTTATGGGTTTTAGAGGTGGTAAAAATTCCCTTTATCACTATGTTATAGTTTTATTCTTATAATACTGCATAGTTGACTACTATTGTATCCTTATTAATCTTTTGGGATTTTATCATGTCCTATGCTAGACATAATTCCTTTTAATGGTGGTAAATACTCTACAATAAATATTTTTTTATAAATGTAGTCATTACATTACTTGGTTGAGAATCATATTTGACTTTATTAGAAGCTTGATATAAGACTCCATCAATGGATCACTCCCACTAAGTATTTCATTTACAAACCATAGTCAATTATTATTGTAGGCACTCACTCTAGTTCAAAAACATAGGGTTTATGGCCGCAAAAAATGTGTGAATTTAAATATTATGGAAAACTAATAACAATAATAATATTATTGACATAATATCCATATGATAATTTTTTAAATATAGATGAGTTTCAATACCCATTTAGAGAATAGAAAAATGAGAATCACTTTTATGGAATGTAAAAATAGGGAACCCATTAGAAGTCCCTAAGTCCCATGTGTGAAAATAATTTAAAGGATGGTGATCCAAAGGCCCAAAATGGTCTACTGGGAACAAAATCTTGGGTATTCCCCACAAAACTATCACACCTCTTATAAGAACTAAATTACCAGTTGGAATCCCATGTTATGATAATCACCGGTCAATCATCTTGATACCCTCTATGCCAGATATTATAGTAGTGATTCTAGTTAATAATGATGTGTCCCTCCAACAAATAATTTTCATTTTAATGGTCCATGATAATGTGGATGTTCACTCCTTTATCCTAAAGTAACATGTGGGAGGAGGACCAGATAACGAGTTTCAGCACACCCGTCTCTCCTTCAAGTTGCCCAACCAATGATGCATCCATGAAATTGCAGCATCGTCAACTCTATGATCTAAAAATAAGGTTTTTACTATCCAATGCCCAAATAATTTTATATTTGGGAGTGGGTATGGGCTATAACATGACTTTTATTATATCATCAGACAACGCTTCCCAAATTAACATAGAATTATACTCAGCCACGATGAGGGGTTCTTCAACCTGAACCAAATATAATGGGTGTCTCTCTACTTTTTTTCTAGAGTCATAGGATCATTTCAAAACTCCTCGATTTCATAAAAGGGTAATAAATATAAGGGTGGTTAATATGTTGACCATCTTTATGAACTAAATTATTTGAATTTGATGGTGATTCACTGATTCACGGTGTGACATCATGTAACATCACAATATTTTATGAAAAATCATTCATTGAAATTAAATTAAATTATTTGATATAATGAGTAACATGAAATGTATATTTTAGATTTAAATATAATCAACAAAATTTTACCATTAAATGCACTTAATATCGATATTCTTTGATAACTTGTGGTACACGCCTAGCCAAGTCTTACCGAATAATAATATACAGCTGATATTATTATTAAATATAGAAGTTAGTATCTAGCCCGTATATTTTTAGGGTGTGAATAATACTAACTATATTATTCATAAACTATGTTATAAAATATTTTTACATTCATAAAATAGATTTGATTGGAATAAGATAAGAATAAATCTAGTTTTATGCTTAAAAAGGTATATATTTTTAATGGCAGTTATACTGCCTTTTAATGATGAACATATTTTAAAAATAAATTTTGGAAATTTTTAATTTTTATATGGAAAAATAAGATTAATTTTTTAAACTATAATATCAAAATTTACTTTTGGTCAATTTTTGGTATTTTTATAGCAATTTTCATTTTTTGTTGATTAGTGAAAAATACTGAATTTTAATTGAAAATTATTTTTTCTTCTCGTTTATTTATATTGTTAAATTACATTTTAAATTATCTTTAATGTACAATTATTTCCATTATTCCTCCATTAATAAAATTTACATTAGTGGATTCAATTTAATATTTAAATCGGATATAAAAACAAATCAAACTTTTGAACTTTTCTCCTTAAAAACTTGTTGTCTTGCGGTGTCTAAGGGGTTAATTTTCAATTAATTTTAGCTGATTATATGAATTAAAATTGGAAAATGGAAATAAATAGTAGGAATCAATATAAAATTTTTGGTATAATAATATTAGAAAAATTTTGGTTCAAAAATCTTATTAAATGTAATTAAAATTTATTATAGTGATTAAGGAAAAAATAATCTTAATTAATGATTAAAAATAGAATATAAGGTTAATAAATGACCCAAAATATAGAGACCTTACTTTTTGTTTCAATAAAATTACATCATTTTAAATATAAGAAATATAAAATCATTACATAACAAGGATCAAGCAGTATGGTGTCTTAGGAAAATTATGACCACGCTTAACAATTAAAAAATAAAACATAATTATTTATTTAATTCCTTATTCTCTATCTTATTAGTGAACCTTGTGTTATCGTCATTACAAGTAATCACATAAGGATAAAAATACAAGAAAGGGCTGAGGTAAGTGTCCAATAAGAGGATGGATAAGATATATGAATCATGGGTGACCATATTCATCGTTATTATCGCATAAGAAAATCATCATCATAAAAATCATGAGAGGACACATTAGATAAAAGAACTAAATATGGTAATTCCTAAAAATGAAACATCATGTCATAGTGGTGAACAAGAAGACATAGTCGTGGAAAATTATATCATCATATTAATGCATATTTTATTTTTAATCATGAGACACATCACATTACCCAATGAATTACAGTGATATATAATTCTGAGTGCACCTATCACATCATAAAATTTACATGTGATATATAGATTTGGGTTCACCTATCACATAATTACATTTACATAATCATGCATTCCATATAGAATATATGTTAATATTTGACAAAAAATAACCCATATAAAGGAATGGGTTAAATTTCTAAAAGCATATATTCTTAAATAAATTTAGGGGTTCACAAAAGAAAGAGGGTATAACATGCTTGGTTTAGTAGTCATGAATCATGAGTGAAGTGGAAACAATATCTATATGAGTATAATGTGTGTATTTAGAAAGAATAGTTATGTTTGAAAACATTGTTGCTGTCATAAACTCATGAAGAAAACATGTATATCCCAGAAAAGGAAAGGGTATAATAAAGAAATTATATTTGAGGATCATTAAATGATTACATTTGGAAATTGCAGTAAAATAGGGAAAACCCAGAGAAAGGGAGTTGGGTTCGAGAATCCCATTGCCTTATGTCTGAGTTATTTCCTCCAGAACACTTTGAAAAGGTGGGTTATCTTTGTGCATAGAAGCTTATCTCTCATATTCAAAATAATTACCAAATTCTCCTCATAAGAGATATCATCTTCCAGCTGTACCACCTCTGATTTTAGTACATTTAAGGGATCTAAGGTATACTTTCCAAAGAGAGATACATGGAAAACATCATGAATTTGATACATACTTGGTAAAGTGAAACCTGATAGGCCACTCTTTATATGTGATCAAGGATCTAAAAGGGGACAATGTGCCTTTGGATAAGCTTCCCTACCATTCCAAACCACATGACTCTCTTCCAGGGTGATATTGGAAGGGATAATTTATCTCTTACATCGAACTCCCAGTCCCTTGAATGATTTTTAGTATAGATATTTTGTTATATCTAAAAAATTGACATGTTGATGGATGGATTTGACCTTCTATGACATCTCTTACATAATTTCAAGTCTAATTATCCTTCTTTTACAAACTTTATCCCAATCTGTTAGAGGTCTACAACACATTACATATAGAGCTTCATATAGAGCCATATGAATACTCAAGTAGAATCTATTGTTGAATGAGAACTCATGAAATGGGATATAATGATCCCATACACCTTTAAATTTAATTGAATAGGATCTTCTCTACTATGATCATCAATTACCTAGTTCGCCTACCCAAAATGATAATGTATAAATAAATCATAGTCCATGATTAACTCTAACCATATCCTTTGATGCATATTTAAACCCTTCAGCATATATATATAATTTAGGATCTCGTGATAAGTATATATGTTAGACTTTCTCACCATAGAGGTAGTTCTAAAAGAATTTCAAGGAAAATCATATCTTCTACCTCCAGATCATGTGTCAGGTAATTCTTCTCATGGATCTTCAACTATCATGCGTAATATGCTATCTCTTTATCATTAGGAATGAGTATACAAACCAATATTTTCTTTGAATCATCTCTGTATATCACAAAACGTTATCCAATTTTCATTAATTCTAGTATATAGTGATCAGCCTATTCTTTATCTCCTTGATGATTTCCAAGCATTCTACAATCCAGAAATACTTTACCTTTTTCCTTGTTAACTTAGTTAGCAAGCTAGAAAATCATGAGAAATTTCTCACAAAACATAGATCATACCCTAATAACGTAAGAATGCTATGGATTTATATTCCACTAGAGGGTCTATTGTATTCCTCAGTTTCCTTTGTTTTGAAGGGTCTACGGAAATTACTTCACTTGTGATCATGTGCCCCAAAAATGTGACTTGTTGCATCCAAAAGTCGCACTTTATAAACTTGGAATACAATTTATCCTTCATCAATGTCTCCATCACAATACTTATATGTTATTCATGTTTCTTATTTATCTTTTATTAAATGAAAATATTATCAATAATCACAACAACAAAAATTTCATGGTAGTTTCTAAAGATTATATTCATCAAATCCATAAAGATTTTTGGGGAATTAGAAAGTACAAAGGGAATTAATATAAACTAATAGTTCCTAAACCTTATATGGTGGGTATTATTTTTAATATCATAATTATTCAGCATTATTTTATGATATCAAAAATTAAAATACACCACTGAGAATGGATGAGGTACTCATAGCTGATGGAACAAGTCATAAATATCCTTAGAGGAGGATACTTTTTCATTATGGTAATCTTGTTGAGTTCTCGATAATTGATATGTAACCACAATAATCCATACTTATTCTTGAAAAAAGAGCACTCGTTCACCCCTAGGTGATGCACCTATATATATGAACCCTTTCTCCAAATTATCTTGCAGCTACTTGTTTTACTCCTCCGGTTCAATTAGGGATATCCTAAAAGGGAATTTTGAGATAGAATTAGTTCCTGGTATGTGTTCTATTGAGAACTTTATCTCACGATCTGGGGGAAGTATACATACCTATTTAGGAAACACATCACTATATTCCATCACAATGGGAATTTATCCAAGGTTGATTCCTTCCTTTCACTCAACCATTTGAGTAAGGTATGATTCTTCATTGGGAATCAACACCCACACCGTTGATGGATTTTCCAAAGGAGATTCATGACCTTCCTATAATTTGTAGTGGAGCACGGGATGGTTCAATATATGAAAATATATCTCCTTTTCCAAATAGTTTATGTGAGTTCTATACAAGATCACCAATCCATCCCAATTATAGTGTCAAATTACACCAATTAAAGTATCATGAGAATTATTGGGAGAATATTCCCACATATGGATAGTGTACCACTTGGGTTGTAATGATTCCAACAATAGGTATTTTTATAAATATATATACTTTAAATTATTTGGTATTTTATTATATAGTTCTATATTACATGTAAGATATAAATAAATTCATATAATAATAATCAAATAATACTTTTTCCATTCTTGATTTAATAGGAAGTGTACCTTGTATGACTTCATTTTCTTCATCAAATTTAACATTAGTGTTGGAATAAGACTTCACTTTATCCATTGGATTTTGTGGCTGATGATGATTATTACCCTTGAGGACTTGAGGCTTAGTGCACTAGCATATATTGTTCCCTTTTTCCTAATAATTATATCATTGAACCATATGTGGTTCTCTCATTTCCTCTATTACATTGGCCAACATCGTTATGTCTATTCACAATTAATGAGTTTGGTGGCATTATCTCCCACACTTAGAGAATTTCCCCATCCCTATGAGGTAGCCCCATGATTCTACATCCAACATTACTGACATATTAGTGGTTGAGATTTATTTCCACCATTTTCAAGAGATCCTCTAGCTTGAAACTCTATCTTTACTTTATTATCACCAAATCCAATGGAACATTCTCCAAACATCATCTCCACTTTGAGATCAAATCAAACAAAATCTTCAAAACTCTTAATGTCTCAAACTACTAGATTTTTTATAAGGTTTTCTTTTAAAACAATAAAAAATCCATAAATTGGTTTGTCATTGTTCATAACAAAACCTAATGTGTACCTTGAAATCATAGGGAAATTTTTATCATAGGCTTTGACATATTCACCCTCATTTTTCTTCAGTTCTATGAATTATCTCTCCATTTTATATGAAGAGATCGAGGAAAATACTTGTAAAAAACATTATATTAAATTCTTCCAACACTATCTATTCAATTTATTCCTTCGGAATGGTGTTCTTCACAAATGACCACCATTGGTGTTCCTCTCCATATATATGATAAATGGATAGAGTCACCTTCTCTGTATCATAATATTGAACCCAAAAAAAGAACTTCTCCATTAAGTTGACCCAATTTTACGAGACTAGTGGATCAAAAGATCTACAAAATGTTTGTGTTCTTTGTCACATAAAGGACTCGAGATCTTGGTTTTCCTTCTCATCTGAAGGAGGGTATTCCTCTTTTTTTAGGTTATTGTTCATAGCATGAGACATGTGGGTAATAATCACCCTGAAATTTTGAACTCCGCCACCCAAAGAAATATAGTTTTCATTTAGTAAATCGATGCATTGTCCCTCATATGGGTTGTTGTCCTAGTTTCTTTTGGTTCCAACTATTCTTAAAATAGAAATCATTAGAATAAAACATAATTAAACAATTCATGAATGTATAATTTATTCTTTGATGTAAATAACTCTTAAAAATTATCTTGCAGTATCCCTACATAAATAGTCTCAAACTAAGGGTTTTCACTATGGTTCAGTAATTATAATTAGAAAATTAACTAATCCTTGGCCTTATACCAATTATAGCATCCCTCCAATTTTTACCTGATTATTACATTGTTTTAAATATAGACAACATAAAATCACTACACAACAAGGATATAAAGGTTTAATGTTTTGGGAAAATTTGGAAGGTACATAAAACTTACCAAAAAAATATACATTTATTTAATTCATTCTTCTCATGTTTCTAGTGTAACTTGTATTGTCCTTAGCATAAGTAATCACCTGGGGATATACATAAAATAAAGGGGTGAGAAAAAGTCCTTGTAAGAGGATTAATAAGAGACATGAGACATGGGTAATACTAATCATCATTTTCATAACATAATAAACGGATAAATATAATAATAAAGATAGGAAACATTAGATAAAGTAAGGGAATTTGGAAATTCATAAAAATGAAATGTTATGTCTAAGTGGTGAACTACCACATGTACTTGTGAACAAAACTATCATCATTTTCATGCATATTTCACTTTTTCTCATGAGATAAGCAACCCTAACCAATGAATTGGAGCACAATATAGTTCTAAATTCACCCATCATGTCATAACATTTACATGTGCTAAATAATTCCAGGTGCACCAATCATATCATAACATCAACATAATCATGCATGCCACATAGAAATTATATCAATCCTGAATGTAAAATAACCCATACAAAGGATTGGGATTCATTTATTAAAGAATGAATTCATGAATATACTCTTTGTTTCCAAAAATAAACATGGAATAACATAATTAGTATAAGAATCATCAATCATGAGTGACGAAGAAACAATCTCATGAGAAGTAAATTGTTTGTTTTTGTAAATGAGAGTTATTTTAAAAAACATTGTTTTTGTCATAAATTCAAGTAGAAAAACAATATATCCCAGAAATAGAAATTTTAGAATAATTTTTTTATTAAGGATCATTATATGAATATACATACTGGATTTGGAGTGAAATATGGAAACTCCAAAGAAAGAGAGTTGGGTTTGTGAATCCCCTTACCTTATATCTATGTTCTTTCATCACATTAATATCCTAGATAATAAATTTAAATTCATTAATTAACAAAAAAGCTATTAAACATGTATTTGATTTTTTATAGTTTTATTGTGTTCATTTATAGCCTTTATATGAGTTATAGAGTTTGATTCCATCATTCAGGAGTGTTCATTTTCTTGGTTTTCATGATCGGTGCACTTGAATATGAGTATGAATATTATTGTAAAATGGGTAAAATTATCCAAAATTAAAATTATTTATTTTCAATGACAATATAGAGGTAAAAATGGTTAAATATATCATTTTTTAATGTTATGGAGATTTATCATGAGAGAAAAGGATTGTGATAATCATTTATATTTTTTTGGCGATTTAACGAGCATCAGATACATGTTTTGATCAATTATTTATTATTGTGTATATAAGTAAGTTCCAAAACATACAAAAGTATTATTAAATGAATTTTATATAATATAACAACCATTATATTGGTTTTATTAACATCCAGGAAGGAGAAAAAAGAAAATAAAAATGCATCGTCCATGATGTCGACAATTGGACACATCATGGGTGATGATTTCTTTTTTGGAATAAGACAGAGAGAGATAGAGGTTTCTGATGATGGATCTTACATTAAGATGACATAATTCTAGTAAATAAGATATTAGTGTTATAATGCATATTTGAATATATAATGTGAGGAGTGAATAAGAAAAAAAGAAATTAAAATAAATTTAAGGAAAAAGAAATAGGATTTTACATCTTAAATTATCCTCTTTGAGAACTTCCATAAGGTAGATAGGTTTGGTATTTTGTTGTGACTGTAACCTCATTGACGTGGGGAAGTTTATTCAGAAGCTGATTGGGTAGAATTTAAACAAGTGTCAAAGCTTGGAATGTGTGTGGAGAAGAGGTGGTGAGGGGTGGTATTTATAGGTGGGGAGAAGGGTTTTCCCCAATATTTTATACATTTGTTTGTTGTTTTGGCTCAAGTCTATGAATAGTTTAACCATTATCATTAAATATATAAAAATAATGAATTAGGTATTGAGATTTTGGGTTTACATCAGCCATAAATCATCTACAACTCAATAATTCATGTATTTAGTTTTAATCTTAAATTGGCGAATTTTATTGTTTACTAGAATTCAAGTTATTTAGAAAAAAACCCAAAAATTAAACCCAAATATTTTTAATGTATATAATTTAAAAATAAAGTCCATTTTTTGAAAATAATTTATAAATATGAGAAAATTAAATTTTACTTGAAATCATCATTTATTTGGAAATTACTGATTTTAATATTATAACATATTTTCTAACACTTTGAAAAATTAATCAAGGACTCATAAAATTATATTATAATCCTAAAAAAACTAACTATAAATTTATGAATATATTCTATGAAAATAAAAATTATTTTAAATAATTATATTAATTGTAAATTTGAAAATAAACATTTATGTTTTATAAAAAAACTAACACATAATTAATAATTTTTAAAACATTTATTTATAAAAACTATTATATAATTTTATCATATTATCATTCATAAGATAAATAAATTTTATTCCTACTTTTATAGATGTTGTTACTATTCTATTAGACTAAATTCTATTCTTAAGGGTCATGTTATTATTTTAAAGGTTAAGTTACTCTTCCATCGATATAGGATCCTTAATTTTTGAAAAAGCCTATTATTTCATTAATTCAACATTTGTAAAGTTTTTATTATGACCGCTATGTTATTTTATGTGATTTATACTATATGAAATTATTATAATAAGGGAGAAATTTCACTGTTAAAAGTTTGGGTTGTTACACAACATGTGTCAAAAACCTATTGGATGGACATATTTTGACCTTCACCACCTTATTCTTGGTTTTTATGAGTAAATTGGGATACAATTCCTTGAATGTTACACATATAATACGTTAAGAAAAAAGACAAAAAAAGGAACATTCCTTGACTTTAAAACCTATAATGATTTGGAGCATGGAAGAAGCCACATAAATTTGATTATAAATATTTTTTAGGAATATAAATGATTTATGGTTATCATTATTATTTATGTTTAATTTTTAGAGATTATATAATTACATTAAATTCTTATGAAAAGAAAATGGATGGATTATTTAGTTAATAATTAAATAATTTAAATGATATTTTGTTAAATTATTTAATATTTCGAAAAATGACATCCTCTACCAAGTGATTTTAAAGTGTTAATAAATATTAAATGTCTTCCATTAATTGGACAATTTATCTTTTCTAATAAACAATTTGAACCATAAATAGTAAAAACATTGTTAGCGTAGTTAGTTCTAAAGTAGTGTTTTTGGGAATTAAATGTATTTCTTTTAAAATTAATTTACGAAACATATAGATTTTTTATTTTATAAATTATATGACATATCTTAAAATCAGTTGTTCAAAAAATTTCTAATAAGTCTCACTTTAATTTATACTTGTTGGATGAATTAAATAGGTTGGAACACTAGCTACCAAAAATAAAAATATAAATGAAAAAATACGGAATCTTAAAGACTAAGGATCAAATTGTAACATCTCTATTCTGGGTGCTGCCCAGAGGTTCCCCGTACCTGGTTGGTCACATGGCCTCAAGGGTATTTCCCTGAACGTCTAAGGCTTCGACAAGCAAAGAGGGGCTTGGGTATAATATTGGGGAAACTATGCTCTCATTGGAATAGTAATGTAGTAGAAACAAACAAATATACAATAGAGAAAGCTGTAATAATACCATACAACAATAAACAGTGGAAGACTGAAGAAATAAACAACTGGAGCACATATGTAAATGATTCATGATACATATTTCTAGTAAAACATACAAACAAGTCACACCACCACCACCACCACCATCCAATCTTTTTTTCCATTTCCAAAATCCGATTAGAGGGAACCGGTACCCCAAACCGGTTTAAGGAAAACAGGAAACCTCACAAGCATTCAAAAAGAATACAACGGAATTTAAATTCAAAATCCAATAAAAACAAGGATTAACCACGTGCCCCACCTTGAGCCATGAGCCCATCATGCGTCAATCCTCGAGCCGCGCAGTCGCCTCAAAACGCACCACCAATCAAGTCGCCGACAAGACATGCCGGACCGACCAATGAACAACACCACCGGTGACCGACGAACCACCGACCATTCCACCACCTCATCACGCCCACCGAAGAAACAGCAGGGAAACCGCATCAATCGAAACGAAGGTGAGCTTCACCAACGCCCGACAACAACACCTTCAACTGTGGCCAAGAACCAACCGTCGCGGAAGACGCCAACACACACCAAGAAGGACCCAGGCGCTCCGAAGAGTATGTCGTTGAAAGAACCAGTCTTACACCCATAGATCCAACCAGAAGCGCCGTCAAGCATAGCCACCATAGCTGATAGCCAACGAACATCAGGAAACATTTCCACCCCCGGCCAGGAAAAACCATAGAAAGATCCAGAAAAAGTAAATCACACATTCAAAGAAACAAAACACAAAGCATCAAACACTAAACCCAAGGGAATAGGAAATCGTTGCAAGCAGGTGAAACCCGCAACCCAGATCCTGTCGTCGCATTCCTTATCGACCTAAAGAGCCACCACAAAACACCAACCACCCACACCAGAATTTCGAGGTTCGAGCTCTGAATGACACCACGCCACCAACGAAAACCCTATCCAGTAGAAGGAATTGGGAAAGCTAGAAAGAAATGAGTGCGGGAGAGCTGGAGGAAACCCCGAAGCAACCGGATCTGAGGAAAATAGGTGTCGAGAACCCAAGGGAAGGAGGCGGCGACGAGGAGAGCACCCAGAAACCACAGCGCCCCTTACGGGCCCATCCAACCAAACAATACAAGAATTCCCCTTCCGTATGACAACTTTCAGTAACCCAAATTTTCCTCATACAAACAAGTCACAATACTGGAATACAATACAAAACCAATGTTCAAAGAAGAACAGTAACTATAACAGTATCAAAAGCATCATCTTGGTCCCATGCTCTCCTGCTCCACAACAACCAAGTACCTAAAGTAGTAGGGAGCTTTCCATTATCTATACCTACAACAATATAATTTGGTTTGGCCCAAAATCATGACCCAAACAAGGGGTGAGACAAATCCTAGTAGGAAACAATCCAAAGATTTGTGCCCAAAATTCAATGAATATATATATGGCAGGAAATAAGAAAAACGAAGCAGTAAACAAAGAAGTACTCAAAAGTAAACAATCCTACATTTTCCATTACATCATTTTCATTTAACAATTTAATCAACCAAACACAAAAATAATAAACCCTATGGAAAAGTTATCATAGCCTATCCCCTCTGGCTCTGCCAACAATCTCAAGTAACCCTCTAGGTATTTCTCATGGCCTAACCCCTCTAGTTCAATTTATTAGAAGTATATAACGATGACTCTAGGATGAAGCAATCACTGTCAATCCCCATTATAGTCTTGTGTAATCAAAGACTCTTGGAGGAATCACTCACCGTAAATTCCCCCTATAGTCTTTTAATGGTAATATACAGACACTCTGAAGAAGAACTCAATGTCAATTCCTTTTCCGATCTCATAACGTATATATAGACACTCTGGGAAAGATGTCAACGCAAATTTCCCCTATAGTATCACAACCCCTAGTTCCCATAGCCCCGTGTATATAAAACATACACAAATGATAATTAGCATCCAAAGTAAACCTCAGAGTACTAATTGGATAAATAGCTACATGGCATGGCACAACATATCAGATAAATAATCACTCCATCCTAACAACACTATGAATGGAAAAGAAATAGCCTAACTAGAAAATCTAGACCAAATGGCCAAAAACAAACATGCATGGGAAATACATGCATAACATGGAAATTAACCATATTCATAATCAAAAAACTTCTATTCAACATAAAAGGTAGATTAAGCCTTAGTATGGTTAAAATGCCTAAACACGCAATACCCTAAACGAGGTTATTGTGAACTTTTGCACATATAACTGAAATAATAACTAAATAAAGGCACAAACCACCTACATTGATGTTGTATGAATGATATACATGAACCTCAGGCATTTAATGGACTTAGAATGTTGTATATCTACAAAAATTATAAAACCATTCATCTGAGGATATCTCGTTAAAGAGGAGAAATCAAGAGATGAAGTTCAATAAGAAAGGATAACTCACCGAAGCCATTCCAACACAACCGACAGTGGTCGAATCGAAGATCAGATGGTGAGTTTGGGGCTCGACAATGATTAGAATTGTATGGTCACTCTAGGATGAGACATGCGAAGAAGAAGATGGTTTTGTTGATTAGACGTGATGTCGGTATATTTAATGAAATAAAAAGACAATACATTGTGTGTTCTTTAAAATTACATGGTGTGTAATTGACTAAACCAGCCTCTGCTTTAGGTGGCCTCCATGTCAGCCCACACAGCCTTCTACTCGGCTACTACCGGGCTATCACACGGCTACCCATGGAAACCTAGTACACAATGTGTACTTATAAGTACACGATGTGTACTCCTAAAATTTCCAGAAACTCTTATTTTTCTCGAAAACACCAGAAAACATGATTCACACCTGAAAAGAAGATATTTGTTCTTGAAAACATCTCCCCTTAAAAAAATGTGTCCCTGAATTTCCCATGCAAGGTGGTGTAGAAGTATAATCCTCTAACAGCTCTGGCCACTACGATTGTACATTGTCCTCCCTCTCCCAAGTCTCGTCTTGTACTTGCCTGTGCTGCCATAGAACTTGTACCAGAGGAACAGACCAGCCATGGAGAACCTTCAGACTGTGATCAATAGTATGTATAAAATTCTCATCGAATGACGCATCCACGTCTAGCTCAACCTCCTCGGGTTGAAAAACCTCACACGAGTCTACGAAGTAATGCCGTAGCTGAGAAATGTGGAAGACTTCATGCATAGCCAAGTACCTTTGAGTTAACTGTAGATGATAGGCAACCGGACCAACCCTTTACAAAACTCCAAACGGCCTGACACATCTCAACGAAAGCCTTTCCTATCTTCTAATCCTCCTGTGTCCCAACGTCACTATGACATGTAGAAAAATCAGATCCCCGACCTCGAACTCTAGAGGTCATCTCCATCAATCAGCAAAAGAATTTTTTCGTGACTGTGCAGTAGCCATCCTCTTCTGAACCAACTCTATCTTCTATGTGGTCTCCTAAAGAGGACGAGGTCCCAACATAGCTACATCTCCTGTCTCCATCCAACATAAGGGTGATCTGCATGGCCTACCATAAAAATCCCCATAAGGTTCCATCTGAATAGTTTATTGGAAACTATTATTGTAGTAAAACTCTATAAGAGGTATGTGTTTATCCCAAGAACCTCCAAAGTCTCAGACGTATGCTCAAAGAATTTCATCCAGCACCTGAATCATATGGTCGGACTAGCCATCTATCTGGGGGTGGTAAGCTATGCTCAGAAGTACCAGTATACCCAATGCCCTTGGAAAACCCTTCTAGACCCAAGAAGTAAAACATGAATCTCTATCTGAAATAATGGAGTGTGGAACCCCATGTAGTGGTATAATGTCCTAGATGTACATCATTTCAAGCTCATCTACACTAAAGGTATCATTGATCGTCAAGAAGTCAGCATCCTTTATAAGTCTGTCAATGAAAACCTATACTTCATCATTCCCTCAAGGCGGCCTCAAAAAACTCGTCACGAAGTCCATCGTGACAACGTTCCACTTCCAATCAAGAATGGGTAACTAATGAAAAATCCCTATTGGTCACTGATGCTTCGCCTTCACCTACCGATAAGTGGAACACCTCATGACAAACCCAACTATATCTCTCTTCATACCTGGCCACCAATACTGATGATGCAAATATTGATACATCTTGGTTACACCAGGATGAACTGTTCAAACTGAGGAATGAAAGTACCACATCATCTCCTCACATATGTATGATGGAACCCACACACTCCCATGAAAACACAAGATCTCATCTTCACCTATTGTCCAACCAAGAATAGGGTCTTCTCCTGACACACTCTCTCATAGGACTAGGCCTTCAGAATCTGATAGTTTCCTCATCCGCACTCGATCAAGTAGGGTAGAGATAACAGCTATAGAAGAAATAAATGTCTGGCCCTATCTGTCAGGCACCTCCAAATGCATCTTGGAGAATAAATCCATAATTTTCCACTTACTTCTGGCCTCCTGAAGTAACTATATCTAAGTCCACCTGCTCAATGCATCAGCTACAGTGTTGCCTTCCCAAAGCATATAGGCTATCTCAAAGTCAAAGGACTAAAGGTCCTCAACCCACCTGCATTGTCTTAGATTCATATTGTGTTGAATGAAGATATAATTGAGACATTTGTGATCTGTAAAAACCAAAAAATGTTCTCCCAATAGATAATATCTCCAAAAAAATAAATCTTGAACAACAATATCCAACTCGAGTTTGTGTGTCGGGTAGTTCCTCTCATTTGGTCGCAACTGTCGATACTTGTATGCAACAACTGCTTCTCCCTATATAAGATTAGCTCCCATCCCGATACCAGATGCATTAAAGTACATAGTATAGCTCTTTTACGACTCTAGAAATACTATTATTGGTGCTAAAGTAAACCTCACTTTTGTTTCCTGAAATACTAACTCGAAAAAATCTGGCCACAAGTACTTGGAACCCTTCTTAGTCAGGCCCGTTAGTGATGCTTCTAAGCAAGAAATGTCTTGTATGGATGTAGTAACCATCCAGCCCTAGAAAACTCTACACCTCAAAGACGTTCTTGGATACTCCTGGGAAACTACTGCCCTTACATTCTCTGGGTCTACAAATACTCCTGTCTCTGAGATAACATGAACCAAGAAGTGAATCTGGTCTATCCAAAAGTGGCATTTTAGGGTTTATTGTATAACTGATGCTCTTTCAATGTACTCAAAATGATCTCCAGATGTGTGTCATGGACGTCTTGAGTGTGAGAGTACACCAAGATATTGTCCATGGAACCCACCACGAAAGAATCCAAGTATGGATGGAATACTCGGTTCATCAGATCCATGAAATCTTCAAGCATTTTCGTGAGACCGAACAGGATAACCAAATACTTGTATAGACCATACCTACTCTGAAGGGTTGTAAGAGGTATATCAGATGGTCTAACGTGAAAATGATGATAAAAAGATATCAAGTAAATCTTCTAGAACACCTGGGCTCCTCGAAGCTGATCAAAGAGATCATCAATAATCGGCAACGAATATCGGTTCTTGACCATCAACTGGTTCAACTTCTGATAATCCACACAATGTCATAGGGTATCGTTCGTCTTCTTCACAACAGGATAGGTGAATCCCAAGGATAGGTACATGGTTGGATAAACCCCTTAGCCTGTAACTCCTCTAGCTACTTCTTGATCTCCTATAACTCTAGTGCAGCCATCCTATAAAGAGGAATGGACACCGGTGTCGTTCCATACACAATATCAATAGAAAATTCCACCTCTCTCTGAAGGAAAACCTGAAAAGTCCTCTGGAAAGATATCCCTAAAATGATCGACCACTGGAGTAAATCCCAACTATGAATTCCCATGGTCATCTAGATATAGACTAGCAATATGAGTTGTAACTCCTCCCAATCCATGATACCTGGTTCCCTATTTGCTCGCCTGGACACCCCTTTACCCTTATCAAGAAACGATTTTCCCTCTAGTGATGTGAGAATCACCCTATGACGATAGCATTCAAAAACATCCTAGAAGGAAAATAACCATTACATTCCAAGAATGACATCACAAACTATCATCTCTAGGACATAAAGGTCCCATAAGAAGTGACACCCACCAACCTAGACAGGGCAGTCCTTACACTGACATACACTAGCTGTTCTAGTCCCCAAAGGAGTGTCTAGCATCAAGATATATGTAGAAGAAAAGATAGATATCATAAGGATCTCCACAACAGAAACTGATATAAATCAATGGGAATACCCTATATTACACTACGGGAAAAACCTATTATTGTGATAGGTTATTTGTGACGGGATTTATTCCCATCGCAAACACTCCGACGAAAAGCATATTTGTGATAGAAATATATTCCCGTCGCAAATGGACAGTTATTTGCGACAGTAATAAAGGACCCGTCGCAATAGCTATGTCGCGGTTTGCGCGCCAAAACGCAGGAATCCTATTTGCGACGGTCGCCTTCTACCCGTTGCAACTACTCGGCGGCGGTAAATACTATTTTCGAGGGGACAATTGTCCCGTCGCAAAAAATATTCAGATGGTCTTATTTGCGACGGGTCTCATCGCCAATACCGGTGGTGGTAAATAGTAGTTTGCGATGAGAATATCTGAATGTCACTAATGGTAGGTCGGCAGGCAGCTATTTGCAACGGGTCCGTCGCAAAAACCCTTTTAACCACCGCTCGTAATGAATGCGGGCGACGGTATTTGCGACGGGGACCATCGCCAATAGTGGCGGTGGTAAATAGGATTTTGGGATGGGGATATCTGCCTGTCGCTAATTGTTTGTCGGCAGGTAGCTATTTGCGACGGGCCCGTCGCAAAAACCCTTTTAACCGCCGCCCCTAATTAATGCGAGTGAAGGGATTTTTGACGGGATCCCATCGCAAATACTGGTATTTACGACCGTATACCTTCGCAAAGAAGACCGTCGCAAATAATCTAACCTATATGTACCCCCACCCGTTTTTTTTCAAATCATTCATATCTCTCTTCCTCTCTCTATTTAAATTCCATTTCTAAGTAGAAAATTTTTTTCATTTTAATTTTTTCTTACAAGAAGAGGAGAGGAGTTAGGAGGCGCAATTTGCTTCAAAATATCGAAGGTATTTATATTTTTTTTATTTTTTAAATTATTTTTAATTTTTATTTTTAATTTTTTTAATAGAATGTTAAGTAGCTATATAGTATAATTAGATTAAGTGGTTGTACCAAATAATCCTTGGCTCGATACGAACATGTAGAGGCGAATCTGGCACAGATGTACCTAGGAGTGAAAACTCTGACAAGGTGTTTCGAGCTTGACTAAGGATAACCTGGAATACGACAACGGGCCTTGCTGCACTCTTGGTTCGACACTCCCGGAGGATGTTTTGGTAATAATTTGAAATAAATATATTTAATTAGAAATAATTAGAAATAGTTATATTTAATTAGAAATAATTATATAATTATCAAATAATTAAGAAATAATTAGATTTAATTAGATTTAATTAAAATAATTGTCAAATAATTAGGAAATAATTAGATTTAATTGATTAGAAATAATTAGAATTATTAAAATAATTAGGAAACAATTAAAAATAATTAGAAAACAATTGAAAATAATTATGAAACAATTAATAATAATGAGGAAGCAATTAAAAATAATTAGAAAACAATTAAAAATAATTAGGAAACAATTAAAAATAATTCAGAAATAATTAAAAATAATAATTAGGAAACAAGTAAAAATAATAATTAGGAAACAATTAGAATAATAATTAGGAAACAATTAAAAAAATAATTAAGAAACAGTTAAAAAAATAATTAGAAAACAATTAAAAAAATAATTAAGAAGCAATTAAAAATAAGAATTTGGAAACAATTAAAAAAATAATTAGGAAACAATTAAAAAAATAATTAGGAAACAATTAAAAAATAATAATTAGGAAACAATTAAAAATATTAATTAAGAAACAATTAAAAATAATAATTAAGAAACAATTAAAAAGATAATTAGGAAACAATTAATAAAATAATTACGAAAAAATTAAAAATAAAATAATTAGGAAATAGTTAAAAATAAAATAATTAGGAAACAATTAAAAATAAAATAATTAGGAAACAATTAAAAATAAACTAATTAAGAACCAATTAAAAATAAAATAATTAGGAAACATTAAAAAATAAAATAATTAGAAAACAATTAAAAATAAAATAATTATGAAATAATTAAAAATAAAATAATTAGGAAATAATTAAAAATAAAATAATTACGAAACAAGTAAAACCAATTAGGAAAATTAGCAAGCGTGAATGACCGCTCATCTACCTCAATTTTCTTTTCATTTGTGGGTTGAGGCTTGACAGGAAACTTCTGTCTCCACATGTAATATTTTCTTTTACTGTCAAAATTATCAACCTCCTCGCTAGCATAGAGGTGAGGAGGTTTATAATTTTCACAGTAAAAGAAAATATTACATGTGGAGGGAGAAGTTTCCTGTCAACCTCAACACACAAATGAAATGAAAATTGAGGTAGATGAGCGGTCAATCACATTTGTTTTTCTATTCAATGATTGATTAACCACCCGACCTATATGAATATCTTCGCATTACTAATTAGTAACATAATTAGTAATATAATTAGTAACGTAAATAGTAATATAATGTAAAATATTATATTACTCTAATATTAATACTTAAATAATTCTAATAATATAATTATTTTATTATTATATGTTTAATATTTATAAAAAAATATTAATATTATTAAATTTATAAAATATTTATAAAATATTACAATTATCAATATTTTCAACAAGTTTTGCTCTATTCTTATCATGTTCAAATCTTAAAGGGTCGCCAGTTTTCAGGTCATGCCCATTAAAAAGTTTGCGTGAGCCATGTCAAATGTAAACTCTATAATTGTCCTTACTTGGTTGATCACCTCGCAAGTAGCATTGCAATAGAACAACCCAAGTCATGTCTTTCTCATTTATAAGAATCATATCACATGACCCTTTACTTAGACCATTCTTTCTTGAAAATTTAAGGGAAATATACAGAAGTTCTCTTAATTTTTCAAGGAAGAATGATCTATGTAAAGGGTCATGCGAAATGATTCTTAAAGATTTGAACGACATTACTTGTGTCATCCTACTACAACACTTCTTGCGAGGTGATCAACCACTAAAGGACAATTATAGAGTTTACATTGGACATGGTTGACACAAACTTTTTATTGGGCATGACCTGAAAATTGACGACCCTTTAAGATTTGAACATATTAAGAATAGAGAAATATTTTTTGGAAATATTGAGATTTATAATAATTAGTAATAATTAGTAATAATTAATCAAAAATAATATAAATTTGAGTACATGGTTATAAATTGGCACAATTTCCAACGGATTGACGACTACCTTTTTTTCAAAGTCTCATATCTTTGCTACTTTCTCCCACTAAAATCAGGATGAAAAATGTGCTTTAACGTATGTCAGAGTAATTTTTTCATACTGATTTCAGTCGGGAGAAAGTTAAAAAGAAATGAGCCATCGGACAAAAGAGGCTCTTTTTCCTGACGACTCATCTCCTTGCAAGGAGATGAGTCGTCAGGAAAAATAGTTGTCGCCAATCCACTGGAAACAAATAAGAATAATTAGTAATATAATCTCCACAACGATGATTACAAAATTTTATTTCATTATTCAAGAATATTTCATTTTTCCAAGTATTTCTAAGTATTGCTTAATTAATAATAATTAGTGGGGCTGATTACAAACTAACTGTGTCTCCTATAATTATTGGTAATTATTAACAAATAACTGTAATTATGGATCTTCTCTTTTTAGGATATTTTTTTTCTTATATCAAATTATTTAACAACAATAATGGTTTAAATTTTTTAGAAACATATATATGAATATGGAACAAGGAAATCGACATCAATCATTATTAGATGATCGCGCTTGGATAAATCAGTGAAAAAATCCAAACAATTCTAGTTTAAATCCTGTATATGTTGTTGGTGTGGAATCTTTCATATCTTTTGCATCATCAAACCCAGAATTTGTTTCATAAGGGACAATAAAGTTTTCTTGTAAAAAATGTGCTCTGAGAACGTTTGAGACATTTGACATCGTTGGGAAACATCTCTTGCGTTATGGTTTTCAATCAGATTATATTTTTTGGTATCAACACGGTGAACGCAGTTCCAGAGAACATACTAATAATTTGATTCCAGATCCATCATGGTTTTAGAATTTAGTACATGATGTTTCAGGGTCATCCGCTCAACCAACTGAAATCGAGGATGATGTTGATTTACCTCCCGAGTTGGCACTATCTGAATTTGTTGAGTTGTTCAGGTCTGCTGAGGATTCATTATATCCTGGTTGCAAGATAAGAAAATTAGAAGCAGTTGCAAAATTTATGGCTATTAAATCAGATAATGGAATGTCAAATAACTATTTTGATCAGATATTTTCTTTGGTTAAAGCACTTTTACCTGAAGGAAATGTGTTTTCTACTAATTATTATGAGATCAAGAGACTGGTTCGTAATTTGGTCCTTAGTTATCAGAAGATCCATGCATGTTCAAATGATTTCATCTTATATTCTGGTGAAAATGAGTCGTTTGATAGTTTTCCCACATGTGGAAAATCGAGGTATAAAGAAGCTCAATCAGGGAAGTTTGGATTGATTCCTATAAAATAGTTGAGATATTTCCCGCTTACAACCAGGTTTCAGCATTTATTTATGTCTCAGAACACAGCGATAATGATGTCATGGCACAAAACCAATATTTCAAATGGTAAAAGCCTGATTCATCCATTTGATGGTGATTTAGGGAAACATTTTGATCAAGTGCATCCGTCTTTTTCTTTAGAATCCATAAACATGCGATTGGGACTTTCTATTGACGGTTTTTGTCCATTTGGATCTTTTAGTAGTCAGTATTCATATTGGCCTGACTTTATAACTCCGTACAATTTACCTCCATGGATGTTGATGAAAGATCCATATATCTTTTTGACATTATTAATCCCAGGACATCCGAAATAGAATATTGATGTTTATTTGAAACCATTGATTGATGAGTTAAATTTATTGTGTAGTCATGGTGTTGGTACATATGATGCTGCTGCGAAATAGAATTTTGTAATGAAAACTACTTTGATGTGGACAATTAGTGACTTTCCGGAATATGGCATGTTATCTGGCTGGAGTACACATGGTCCAAAATCATTTCCTTACTATATGGGAGACAACAAAGCATTTATGCTCGTGAATGAGAAAAAAAAACCTTGTTATTTTGACTGTCATCACAGATTTCTTCCAATCGATCATCCTTTTCAGAGGAATAAATCTCATTTCAGAAAAGGCAGAATTGAATAAGATGGACCTCCAAAAATGATCTCAGGTACAGAGTTACAATCATTTGTATTTTCATTACCTTACATCACTTTTGGACCAACAATAAACCAACAGAAAATTCATGGCTTTGGGAATGAACACAATTGGATAAAACAGAGCATTTTTTAGAATCTTCCATATTGGTCTTATTTGTTGGTCTGACACATGTTGGATGTCATGCATATTGAGAATAACTATTTTGATATTTTATTTCATATAGTTTTGGATACACTGGGTAAAACCAAAGATAATGTAAAGGCACGATTAGATCTTGCCCAAATTTGCAGGTGACCAGAACTTGAATTGTATGAAAATGTCAGATCACAGATATTAATGAAGCCAAAAACAGCTTATACACTGACCAAAGAAAGTTGCTTATTATTTTTTTAGTGGATTGAAGATTTGAGAGTTCCAGATGGCTATGCTTCCAACTTGGGAAGATGTGTTAAAAATGGTCATATTACCGGATTAAAAAGTTAGGATTTTCATGTTATAATGGAAAGAATTATGAATATTGGATTAAGGGGTTTTTTGAATTCTAAGATTTGGTATTCGATAATAGATATATCATATTTTTTCCTAGACATGTGTGCGGTGACAATAGACTACGATACACTAAGAAAACTGGAAGAAGCTGTGGTTGTAATTATATGAAAATTGGAAAAAATCTTTCTGCCAACTTTCTTTGACTCAATGGAACATTTGATATTACATTTTCCACATGAAGAAAAATGTGGAGGTCCGGTTCTGTTTCGATGGATGTACACATTTGAAGAACTTCGGCAGAAACAAATTTCCTACTGGTTTCAGAATCTGGTAATGTACATTCTTTTTTGGTTTTACATATAAAATAAATTTATTACTTCTAATAGTGATAAATGTTTTACAAATGTTCAGGTATCTGTACATGCTGATAAGATTGATAGTCGATTGCGTATATTGAGTATCCCACCATCCAAAATGGTTAAATCTTATAATGCATATGTGGTGAATGGTTATCACTTTCATACACGTGTATATGGGGAATAAAAGAAAACAATGAATAGTTGTGTTTGTTTGAAGGGATCACATCATAGAGATATTGAAGTTGACTTTTATGGCATGCTTGAAGAAATTATTGAACTGTGTTATTTGGGACAGAATTATGTAACAATGTTTAAATGTCGATGGCTGGTTACTGAGAGAGGCTTGCGTATTCATCTGACTCATGTAATTTTTTATATTAAACATAAAAGACTTCTTGCAGTAAATGAACCATTTTTATTGGCTCACCAGGCACATCAATTTTATTATGAAAAATATTTTGCTACTAGAAAAGATTTGGATGATTGGTGGAGTATAATAAAAGTTAAATCTTGAGAAAATTAGTTTACTCAAACTGAATGTGGTTCCACTGAAGTGAAAGGAAATGAAATTTTTTAGGACACTCCTCAAAACACATCTTTTTCTCAAAGAGACATGAGTATCGAGGATGACACCCCACAGTTAAGGTTCGTACAATTGAATTTGAAATGAAAAGAGATGATGAAAGTGAAACTAATATGGAAATTGATGATGTTGATGAGGAATATTAAGACATTGACATTGAAAACTATGAAGATGATGATGAAGATGAACATTGACACAGTAAAATTCTGGTTAGAATCATCAAAAATATATATCTATACATAATAGTTATTTTTAACTGTTTGCTAATAACAATCATTTCATGTTTCAGATGGACTCAAAAACGTATTGTCAGTTACTGGAGGCTGATGTACCTATGGATGATGAGGTTCTTGAGTCATCTGACCCTCAGGCTATTGGCACTATAGGGAGAACTCAGAGGGGGTGTGGTCTTGCCAGACTGATTATTCCAGATCCTATCCCGGAGCGACGTCCACCTCTTGGATTCGATGCGCACACACGGTGGTATGGAAACCTGTGTATTTTAGTTATCTTTCATTATAATTTATTTATATTCAAATTGTTTGATTATTTTTTCCTTTTCCACATTTTTATACATATAGCTATTGGACAGGGGAGCGCTATCTTGTGCAATTATTTTTCTCAGCCCTGACTCACATGGGATAAGATTCCCACTGATGTGAAGGACGCCATGTTCAATCATTGGCTGGTACATAATTAAATATTATTTATTTTGAAATTTAATTCATTAATAACTTTATATTAGGTTTTATGGTATCCCATCAACGAGAGCATGTGTGCCACTATCCACACGACATTGGTGGTGTCTATGTGTGACCATTTCTGTCAGTTTTTGCATAATTTGAGAAAGGTGGATGTGAGGAAATCCGGAGTGATAGAATTTAATGAATCCTATAGAGTCCATCGACCAGAGTACATTCCATCTCACATTTGGGATGGATTATGTACACACTAGTTGGGTGGTGGGTTTCAGAGGAGATCTGCATTGGGTCGACAGAATCGGGGGAGACAAGAGGTGACGCATCGAGCAGGTAGTCGTACATTCAGTGCGCATAGAGAGCATCTGGTAAGTACTTTTTTTAATATTTCATACAACTTTAAATATAAGCAGTTTATTTTATATTCATATAGGTAGTTGAGCAGCCCGGTATTACGATGTACGACATTTATCGGAGGATGTACACTGATCCGGATACTGGAGAGATTAGAGGTGATTGCCAGCGTCATATTCTGGTCAGTATTATTTTTTTTCAGTTTTCAAATTAAATGCATTTAATCTTTTCATTATTTTAATTTAAAATTGAAACTTAATGAGTCATATGCGACTGCGACCTCTCAGACATAGGCTGAGAGTCAAGATGAGACGGGTGATCAAACTAATGCCCACCATTTTGATGAGACAGCATGGATGCAGGCCACACAGTATGGCTTTGAAAGGGGCCGAGTAGTTGGTATCGACTCTCATTTGACTCCAGCATCTTATTATGGTATTGTTGTGATGTCGGCGTCTAGCTCGAGAGGAGTTTGTGGAGAGACATCATCTTCTGCCTCACAGTATCAGGAGTAGCTGCGTTCTTAGAGTCAGCTTATAGAGGATTTGCGTCAGGGGCAGGAGCAGATGCGTTAGCAGCATGATGAGGAGATGCGTCGATGACAGGATCAGATGCATCAGCAGCAGGATGATGAGAGGCGTCGATATGAGGAGCAACATCAAGAGAAGATGGAGTATATGCGTCATCTGACTCATAGTTTAGGGGTGAAGTTTCCTCCACCACCTTCTCCAAGTCCTCCAGATTATCAACCACCCAGTGATTTTTTTACATGTAATAAACATTTGAGTTCATAGTTTATAGTCATATTAAAAATTTACAATTCCTCTTTCATATTGTTACGAATATTGCATGATTTAATTTGTTTTTATTTTTTGTAATATTTTATTATTTATTAGTATTATTTTTAATGTCTGTTTATTTTAGTAATATTACTTTTAATATTTTTTATTTATTATTAATTTTGATAAGATTATAATTTTATAATTTTATTAATATTAATATTATTAATATTATTTTTTCATCAAAATGTATGTTTGTTTTAATAATAATAATATTATATTAATTTTTATTATTATTAATATTAGTATTATTATAATATTATATTATATTATTATTATTTATATTATTATTATTTTTTGATATTTATATTTCATAATTATATTATATATATTTTTATTATTAATATTATAATAATATAATTTCTTTATATTATTAATAATATTATTATTATTATATACATAATTTAATAATATTATTATTATATTAATTTTTTATATTATTAATATTAGTATTATTATAAAATATAATATTATTTATATTCATATTATTATTATTTTATATTAATATTTCAAAATTATATTTTATATATTTTAATATTTATATTATAATAATATAATTTTTTTATATTATTAATATTATTATTATTTTTACTGTCCCATTTGCGACGGAAAGAATACCCGTCGTAAAAACTATATTTGTGATGGTCCATCGCAAATACCTACATTGCAAATATTTTTTAAATTTCCCATTTGTGACGGGTCAGAAACCCGTCGCAACTAATACATCTGCGACGGCCCGCCGCAAATACCTTATTTATATATAAAGGAAAAACAATTTGCGACGGGGGAAAAATACCATCGCAAATACTATTTTTGCGAAGGGACGGCCGCAAAAACACCTATTTGCGACGCCGTTTTCGGCAACGGGCGATTTGCGACGGGATCTCGTCCCAAGTATCCCCGTTTCTTGTAGTGTTGTAAAGCGAAGAAGCTAAAATTGGGGCAACAAGGATGGTATCTTGAACTGTATAGGTTCTATGATCCTACTTCTATTGGGTCTACTCCACCACAAAATCCTTGCATGTACTACGGCCATGTGACACTGCCTGACCACCCTCAGCAAATCCACCTATTTGTCATTGAAAGCCTGCTGACTGGCTACCATGGTCACGACCTCCACCTTGGCCTGAACGACCAGAAGAACTCTAGTTCCTAGACTTATGAGAAACTGGTGGTGGTAATCCTGAACATAGAGTCATAGGAGAACTTTGATCACCAGCTGCTGGTGAGAAGAACTGAAAGAAGCGATGAAGATGGCTCGTTTTCTGTAAGATAGGCACTTGACTAGATCTCTCGGGCAATGTGGACTCATATTCAAAACATTCCCACACTTTTATCATACTACCTATCTACCTGAAGGTGTATCTCGACTACTCGGATATCCATGTGTAGACTCCTTGCAGTGCTTCCTACTATCATCTAGAGAAGCACTAACTCTGGTTGTCGAACCGACCAGGCCCACAGCTCCAGAATCCCTCATGTTTCACTCCATGATCAGTGCCTAGTTGACTATATAAGATATAGTAGTCAACCTGAAGATGGTCACCTAAGCTCGAACGTCTTTCCTGAGGCCATCTTCAAACTTCCCCACTATGAATAACTCATCTCCCTGTAAAAATGGTGTAAAGTGGTACAGATCTGTAAAGAAAGAAGAATACTCATCGATGGAACTCTCGCCCAGATCAACCGTGTCAGGAGTGGGGGCAGGAACAAGGTGCATCAACCTAGTACTCCCAGTATGCGAGTTCAATCTGATTCCCACCTCCCTATGCATGTATATCCAAGAGGACAAAAATTTTGTAACTCCATAGGTTACGGACGTTCGATCGCCACCATCATGGCCAGAAGCACTCTCTACCTCGACTAGAGATCATGAAAATATATTCTAGGGACCAATGGTGGAAGAGCAGCAGTGTGGTCCACTTCTAAAATTCGTGGTCTCTACACTTAAGATGTGGCATTTTATTAGCTCGCTCTGTGTATTCTTCGCCATCCAGCATGTCATCCTAGTGATCCTCTTCGATACTTCTACCCATTCCCCAGCCGCCTCCGTTGACAAGTGGGGCAATGAAGGGCCATACCCTGAATCCAAGCCCAGTATCTTATGGGATATCCTCAGGGTGGACCACATCCCTGAGATGTTTTGGCTGGTTGTTGCACAGAATTTTTATGCACCAGAATCCCTCACCCAAGAGGAAGATGAGTGTTTCCACTAAACCCTCTGGGTGACTCATTTCCGTCTTCTCCATCAGTGAGTGGATTATCCTTAGATCCAATAAAATTTCAATGATATTGGTGAACAATGTCTTCTGGTTGATTTGGTCGCACTCCCTATGACCCAGCATCCTGAGTCACCAAATCCCTGTTAGGCCCTCCAGCAACAGTGTGTTCGGGGCATCAGGTTAGTCGAAAGGATTATCAAAGAGGCTTGTCCCCATGTACAGATCTGTAGCAGGGGACTGTATGTTGCCCTCTTCTTCAGTCATATCCAACAACAACCAGATTAGCCAGATGATCTAGAGGATACACCTCCATAAAGAGTTGTTATTAACATGGTGGACCTGTCAGAGGACAAGAACAAGCTAGAGCTTCTTAGAGAGTATTTTTCCCTCAAGGTATCTTCACACTTCTTGGATCCGTCATGAATAATTACTCATAAACAGATGAATCTACAAGGTCTTCATGTCCCCACTGAGGCACTAGTCCTCAGCCAGAATCCCAACAAGGGAAAGTAATTCCATGCAGCTACCAAGCCCTCAGACCCATCTAGCATAGTAAAGAAGGCGGTGGATGACCCAGAGAAATCTGTGTTGCATCAGAAACTCACAAAACAGAATAAAGTGGTCAGCAACCACCTTGTTGAATGCATTGCAGAGCGATGTCTGGACTACAATGATCCTAGGCTGGGGCAGAAGGGGTAGGCACAACTTCCCCTTGGTGAATTGCCTTTGGCTGACCCTGACCATATTGCCCATGCAAACAGGGTTGAGGCTGGAACCTTCGGCAAGAGGGAGTGGTATTTCTCTCCCAATCCTCTTGAACGGCGTGACAATCCTCGGGACCCATCTCAAATACCCCCATCTACCCCGTAGGTCATTCCACCAGCCACTCCAAGAGCTGTTGGGCCACCTTATCATGTTGAAGAACCTACAAATGCACTGGTAGTCATGGATCCCCGTTAAGATAGTAACCCCTACCCAGATGATCCAATAGGTGCACTCATTTCCCATCTAGAGAAATTAAAGATGCGACAAGGGGCGCTCTTGCCCAATGGAAAGCCTTATCTGGCATGGGTGGATGATATGCCAGCACCCCAAGGTTTTGGGAATCCTACATTTTCTCCATTAAATATGATAGGTGACCCACCATAGAACTTGGCCCACTTTACCTCAAGGTATTGACCCATGATGGGAACTCTGGCGCAGTAGGAGGCTACCGGGTTCCGATGTTTTGTGCAGAATTGGAAGGGCCTATGTTTTTCTGGTACAACCAGATCCCCATCGGATCAGTAACCGGCTGGGGGGACCTCTGTAGGCAATCCCTCTTCCAGTTCAGTTCCACCACATGGAATATGAGTATCAAAACCTTCTTCATGTGCAGCCAGAGGCCTAATGAGCGCGTCTCCGACTTTGTCGCCCAGTGGAAAAGACTCACGTACTCCCTTGACATGCCGCTGAATTAGGAGCAATTGTTGATGATGTGCATAGGGAATGTAAAGATGGAGCTGGTCCCCTCTCTAATCACTCAGAACTATCCTAGGAGACTTTGAGACTTCTTTGATAAGGCCCAGTGCCTAGAGGAATCCTTACATCAGGCCAAACAGGCACATTTGTTGCCTCCTACGATCCCCACTAGAAGGGCGGCCACGGCCGACCCTACCATAGTGGCCGAAATAGAGGCCCCATTGTGACTAGAGTTGTTTCTAGTGGCGCCGAATCCACAGCCTCGTAGAGGCCCTCTACCTCAGGTGCATCCACTGGCCTAGTAGTGCCCACCTCAGAATTGGTCGGTGCCCCCATGCAAAGCACCGCCATCGCCTAGGCGAGATAACCGTGTTCCACCTCTTCAGTAGGATCCTCCATCCCCTCATTGGTGTCAATCTCCATGGTACCATTTCTATAAAGAAGAAAATTATCCCACTCATTCAATGATGAATAGGTCCTTAATTACTTCCGCAGTGGCTTGGAGTAGGGGATTCTATGTTTTCCAGATTGTAGAAGGCCGGAAGAGGCTAACCTCACTGATCACCCAAATTACTGCCCCTACCACCAGATCATGGGGAACAATCTCAAGAAGCTTAATGTGTTCACGTACTAGCTTCAAGACTAGGTAGATAACAACATAGTTCGTTTAGGCCAAGCTCCGGTACATGTGGCATGCATCTTCATGAGGCCAGACAGCAGCAGCAACAGCAAGGGCGAGTGGAATTGGGTTTCCAGTCATGGATCATAGAATTATGATGAATTGATGGCTCTTAAGACTGTCAACCATGCCCATGTTGTCATCCAGGTGTGCTTGAATCATCCAGATCCTTTAGAAGTTTCAACCACCAATTCTGCATCGTCGTCTCAGCCTACCTCTTCCTAGAAGATCAAACACTGATGGCGTAAGTGAAATAAAAGTCCCCAGTCGATGTCTTCGTCATCCCATAATCTCGACGACATTATTCCCATGAAGATGGGGATCCTTCCCAGAATCCATCCAGCAGTGGAAGACTCTTTGAGTGATGGTTAAGGGGACACCTCGGTTTACACCATAGAGCTGGTAAATCCCTACATGATTCCTGACGATGAGGAGTGCTAGGCGGATCCTCCCAACATCCCCAGTCGTCGCCAGTGTCGACAGAGCCATGGTTGTATGGCCCATTTGAGTGCCTCAGTTAGCACTTCCAGTCAGGCTCTGCATGATACCAAAACTAGGAAACAATCTCAGCACAGAGCTCAGCATGCACAACCTTCTCATCTGGTGGCATCATGAACACCTTCGCCGCCGTTCATGTTGTTGGATCTGGCAGAGCCACTCCGACCATGTCATGACCCTCTGCGCCCTGCTACAGGCTAGTCTTAGTCATTTGACCCTCATCTGGTAGCCACTCCACAGGCCTCGACTAGTGGGAAGCAGGATGTTCCAGATACTAGTCATCTGCTGATCCAGTCGGTAGGGCCCACCATACCTCCTGTCATAGAGCGACCCCCTACAAACATAAGTTTATGCCTGGCGTGAAATTAAGATGTACTTAAGAATCTTTCTAGTATTCCATCAAGGATACCCATCTTTAAGGCCCTTCTACTATCGTCAGATATGTGTAAGGCTCTCACTGAGGCTTTAAGAAGTCCCCTCTAGTTTGAGATGGAAATAGTAGTCGCAGAAGCCTTTCATGTTAAAGCGGTCGAGAATAATAAATGTAATACCATTATCTCATTATTTGGATAAGATAAATGCTCTTCCTCATATGGGAACATTCACCAATGTACATCACCATCCAGTTCAATGGCATGGAGGTTCATCGTTGTCTTGTCGACATGGGCTCTTGAATTAACCTAATCCCGACTTGGAAATTGGAAAAGTTGGGATTTTCTGATAATGATATGAGTCCCTATAACCTAAGAATCCAAGGTTATGAAAAGACGGAATAGACATCAGTCGGTAAGATCCCCTTGAATACCCAGTTTGGTGGCTTAGTTTTCAGCATCAAGTTTATGATAGTCTCCTAGGACACTGCCTATAATACATTGATGAGAAGGTCATGGATCCACCTTCATGCGAAGATTACCTCATCATATCACCAATGACTAATGTACTCCCTTAATGGTTGAGTGATCATGATTCAAGGTGATGTGTCTCCATTTTCCTCTTGTGAAGCCTGATACCTTGATGCCAACTACAAAAAAAGAAAGGACAAGCAGATTCATAATAATGAGGTTGAGCATGCCACGGCTGCGACCAACCTGTGGACAGATCTAGATGATGCCTACATCTTTCCAATCCACTGATTGGAGGCTACGACCCTGGACATGGTAAAATGTTTCTTTGTTTTTGGGATGAGGGGGAACACATTACCAGGCCTATGTGATGTCATAAGATCACCTCATACTCCTATACAAATCAGGCTCAGGTGATCCTAGAGCCTCCTACCCCAATAAGGTATCAGGATGTCCGCCCCATGGAAATGACAATACGTCATAGATGATTGTTCTGTCGAGCTATAATTAACTGGGTCAAGACGATGCACCACTATTTCTTTGACATCATCAAACGTGGCCCCTTGGGAAGAAAGCCAGATGGGATCGGATCAACAGCCTCCATCACTATGGTTGTGGAAGCACATGAGTCTTCCGATGTATTGACCACTTCTGCTCAGGCTGGCACCATCCTTCCATGGGTATCTGCCGAATCAGAAGAAATTAATCCCACTGAGGATCCTTCATTTATAAATGGAGAATATGATGTGGTGTATTATCCTGCTGCTATTGAATTGGGTGTCTCTCCCATAGTCGACAAGTTGGTACAGGTGAACCTCAGTAGTGATGAAGACTCGAAACCCACACTGATTAGTGCCTCAATGCCCCGCAAGGAGAAAAAGAAGTACATACACTTCCTGAAACAATACTGTGATGTATTCTCCTGGTGTTATGACAAGATTCTAGGACTAGATCCTCAGGTAGCTGTCCATCGTCTCGGTCACCCGGAATATCATCGTCAGTTCAAGCATCTTCCCAGAAAGATGCACCCTTCTCACGGTACCATGGTAAAGGTAAAATTTGATAATCTCATCCGATAAAATTTTGTTAAAGAGTTCCAGTTCCTCAAATGGCTAGCCAACATTATGCCAGTCAGGAAGAAGAATGGACAGATCATATTTTACATCAACTTTCAAGATCTCAACCATCACTCTCTGAAGGACGATTTTCCCCTTCCTGTGATGGAGTTGTTGATTGATGCTACAGTGGGATTCCAAGACCTCTTCATCATGGATGGTTACTCCAGGTAAAACCATATTTGAATGGCCCCTAATGAAGAGAAGTTTACAGCCTTCTGGGCTCCACAATTTACTTTCTGTTATGATGTCATTCCCTTCAGTTTGAAGAATGTTGGTGCCACCTATCATCGAGCTATGGATCGCATATTTAAGCAGATACTCGGAACGTTTTTGGAATGCTATGGGGATGATCTGGTGGTCAATTCTCACCAGCGTTAGGACCATATCAAATACCTTGAGAAAGTGATCAACTTCCAATATTCCCATCACCTAAAGATGAACCCATTGAAGTGTGTGTTCGGTGTCACTGCTGGAAAGTTTCTCGGCTTCGTTGTCAGATATAGATGAATTGAAGTCTTCCTATAGAATATCAAGTCCATTATCCAGATGTCTTCTCCAAGCAACATTCGGGATCTTCGAGGATTCCAAGGCCACCTAGCCTACATACACCGATTCATTACGAATCTGGCCGACAAGTGTATGCCCTTTTCTCAACTCTTGAAGAAAGTCGATGTCTATGAGTGGGATGAAGAATCTCAGACTACTTTTGAAAAGATCAAGCAGTATCTACTTCAGCCTCTGGTCTTAATGCCGCCCATCTCCATAAATCCACTGGTTCTTTATGTGACCGCCCTGGAACGACCTCTCAGTGGCCTTCTCGGTCAAAAGAACAACGAGGGAATGGAGAACATCCTTTACTACCTTATCCAAATGCTCATCGATACAGAGACCAGATAGTCCCCCATAAAAAAGAGATGACTTGCACTGGTATTCGCAATATAGAAGTTGTGACATTACTTGCAGCACCATGAGGTACAACTGCTGTCCCTAGTAGACCCACAGAAGTACATCCTAAACCGCCACATGTTGACAGGTCGTCTAGCTCGGTGGGAAGTGATTCTCTATCAGTTCGACATCAGGTTTGTCCCTTAGAAATATATTACGGGGAAATCATTGGCAGAATTCCTTGTTTCACATCCAGCACCTTCTAACCTATCCTTAGATCTCGATTTCCCGGATGACACGATCCTCTCAGTAGACCAGGACACGTCGTGCTGGCAGATGCACTTTGATGGTGATTTTCGAAGCCCCACCAACAGAAGGCTCAAAGACCACAGGCGTAACCGTGTGGGCCTGGGTATCATCTTCATTACCCTGGCACAAGTCATCCTACCATACTCATTCCTGTTGTCAGAAGGCTACACCAACAATGAGGCAGAGTATCAGTCTTTCATCACTGGCCTTGAGCTGGCCCTCAAGATTAACGTGCCCCATCTTCATGTGAAAGGGGACTCTGAACTAGTTATCAAATAGATCAATGGTGACTATGTTGTTTGAAATCCATAGCTCATACCATTATTGGAATGTACTCTCCAACTAATCGCCCAGTTCCAATCTCGTCCAGAAGTTACTCATGTTCCTCGATCTCAGAATGGTTGACATGACACCCTGGCAGGCCTCGCTACATCGCTCACGGATCTTGAGTAGGATGATCGGATTTTCCATGTGGTACATTATAGATTCATTTCTCCTATCACCCCTTATGATGATGACGGCCCCTGGGTAAGACACCTTACGGCTAGAGCCTTCACGTCAGGACACCCAGGTCCCCTGGATGCGGTGATTAAGTGACTCCTGACTGGAGAGCCCACGTTGTTGAGTATCTCCACAATGGTCATCTCCCAACGGATCGGGCTAGGTGTGATAAAATCCGACATCACGCATTGCAGTTCATCCTCCAGGATAGCCCTAGCCATAAGCATATCCTCTACAAGAACGGGTTTGATGGGGTTCTCCTCTGTTGCATTCAAGGAGTTGAGATTTATCTGGTCATGCAAGAGGTTCACGCTGGTTCTTCCATAGATCACCAAACTGGGCCAAAACTATCCTAACAGATCAAAAGATTGGGGTACATTTGGCCCTCTATGATCCCTAACTGCAAAGAGTTCTCCAAAAGATACCATGCATTCCAGATTTATGCTAACTTCATGCATCAGTCACCATAGCCTCTCCACTCCACCAAGTACTCTTGTCCATTTTCAGTGTGGGGATTCGATGTCGTGGGGCCATATCCACCGATGACCACTCTCTAGTGAAGGTTCATCATAATTACCACAGATTTATTCTCCATGTGGGTAGAGGAAATTCCACTCAAAGAGGTCAAGGCTCGTTCCATCGTTGACTTTGTGGGCTCCAACATCATATACCGATATAGAGTCCCTCATGCCATCCTCACCGATAATGGCACGAAATTTTGAGCAGCTGAGCTGAACAAATTGTACACTAAGTACAACATCTATTCTAACCGTACCTCCCGCAATCATGCACAAGAAAATGGACAGATCTAGGAATTCAATAGAACCCTCTCTAACATTATAAAGAAAATGGTTGGTCAGAATAAGAAGAGTTGGCTGGAAAAACTCCCCAATGCCCTCTGGTCTTATCGGAAGATGACTCGTAATTCCATCTAGGAGACCCCATATTCCCTGGTGTACGGAATGGAGGCTTTCCTATACATTAAGATTCAATTTCCCACACTATGCACAACTATCTATTATTAGTAAGCCCCAGATAAAGTAGCTAAAATCCTTCTGGCCGAGTTGGAAGCACTGGATGAGAACAGGACTCGCGGCTTTCACAGTCTAAAAAAGCATTATAACAAGATAGTTATAGCTTTAATCAATAAATTTCATCTCTACACTTTCATTCAATGTGACTTGGTATTGGCCTTGATGGCACCAACGATACCTGGTATGAAACCACTGACGTAGGAACCCAAATGAGAAGGACCTTACATCATTCACAAGGAATACTCTAATACCGCATACTCACTGGTTACAATGGATGGTGAGTGTATAAATCCTCCCAAAAATTTCATGTTCCTCAATCAATGCTTTGATTGGGCCATAGGGTCCCACATGACCATAAACTGTACGGTCTTGCACAACCTTAAACTGTACGGTCCCGCACAACCCTAAACTACATGATAGTCCTGCATGACCTTAAACTGTACGGTCCCCTAGGACCCTAAACTGCATGATGGTCCTACACAACCTTAAACTGTATGGTCCCGCATGACCCTAAAATGCATTAATGTTCTACATGACCTTAAACTGTACTGTCCCGCAAGACCTTAAACTGCATGACGAACTGACATGACCTTAAACTATATGATCCTATGTTACCATAAAATTGTACATCATCCTGCATGAACTTAAAATGCATCTCAAGAACTATGTATAGCTTGATTCTCATCATTATGGGATACATATGAATTTCCAGACACATTGTCTCCAGGTCTCTCCCCAAGTTTTCGTTTTCTTAGGGTCCTACGTGACCATAAACTGTACAGTCTTGCACGACCTTAAACTGTATGGTCCCGCACAACCCTAAACTGCATGACGGTCCTGCATGACCTTAAACTGTACGGTCCTACATGTCCTTAAACTGTGCATCATCCTTCATGATTTCAAACTACATCTTGAGAACTACGTATGACTTGCTTCCCATCCTCATGGGATAAATAGGAATGCTCAGACGCCTCGTTTTGAGTCCAGCCCCAGTTTCCTCTTTGACTATCCCCTCCTAGGAGTGGTTCTTTTTGGGGATCTCACATGGTGTCGTGTAGACTTCTTGGTCCCCACCCAAGTTAGGGTTATGATGATTTCACCATGTTCCATCCTTTGAACTTATAATCCTCCCACATCCTCCCCGCAAGACTCTAGACTGCATAGCCTTTTCAGAACTACGTGTTGCTTGATTCCCACCCAAATGGGATACATAGACCCGCCCAGACATTTCATCCGTAGGCCTAGCCCCAAAAATCAGGTCCTCCCATTGGGATGAAACACATGGTGTGGTGTAGGCTTTCACCCTCATCCACGTTAAGTTCATCATGATCATACCATGTATCCCTCTCCCATGAAGATCTATATCTCTTCTACTGTCTAACTTGATTTGAAATTGCACAGGCACATTTATGCTCTACACAACCAATCATTTGGGTTCCCATTATCTTTCACATATGAAGTGTCCCTTGAACTATAAGGATACTTATCCTAAGGGCCCTCCTATCATTTCAGGCCAACTGCCTCAAGGGTTTTATAATAAAAAATAGATATGAGTCTCGTGTTCCAAATATGGTCAGCGGGCGATGCTCATTTATTATTCCCATTTCGGGTCACACGATATAGATGTTGTGTTTTGAATCTCATCAACAATTATCTTTTGTTGTTTTCACCATCCCCATATTCCAACGAATGGAGTGTAGTGGTTCATTCTGCCCCACCGTCTCTCCAAATATCGGTCTACTTTGAGCAGGAGGGTGATTCTAGCTATAAGACACTTATGTGATAGGGAGATCCAAATCATATGCCTTGTTTCACACACCAAGAATTTCTCACATGTTCTTAGGAGTTATGAAGGTAATGCCCACATGAGAGGTCATTTGGTTACAATTGGCCAGGACGCTCAGCCTCTGGTCCTTCGACCCCATTGGGCCCTTAACCCAAGTTCTCATTTAGGATAGTGTGGTTCAATATGGAATCATGTCTTTATTCACATCAGGCTATTTTGACATGCCAAAAATATCCCTTTGAGACATCCCTCCCTTCATTTATTATCCATCCTACAAGCACAGGCCCAGCCATTCTTTGCCATTCCCATCATTTGGGCTTCCATCACCCTCTAAATCCCAAAGGGCCCTCGAATGGCATGAATGCTCAGTCCAAGGGCTCTTATATTGTTACGGGCTAATTCCCTCAAGGTTTTCAACCAACAAATTGATACAAGTCTCATGTTGTGAATATGGTCAATGGTTGACGCTCAATTGCTTTCCCCAGATACTTATCACACAAGGGTGGATAATGTGTTGCGAACCTGGTCAATAGTTGCCCTCTATCATCATTGACACATTGTGGTCTTCCAAATGCATGATGATTCACCCTCTTGGTCCCATGCATATGACATAAAACTAGGCATATATGGTCCAAGATCTATAACCATAAACTATGATCATCTTCGTCTTCACTATAAGATGTTAAACTGCATGCTAGCCATGACATTTTATCCATGGCCCAGCCTTAGCCCACTTGTCCTTTTTGGACCCCTAGCCCAAGTTCTCACTTAGGGTTGTATGGTGTGGTGTGGGATTGTTTCCTTATTCATGTAGGGTTACTCGTCGTGCCGTACACACCCCTCATTGGGGTATCTGTCCCTTATTTTTTTCATCACTTTCCCAGAAATATGTGTGGCTTGATTCCCACCTTCATGGGATACATAGGACTACCCGAATGTTTGGTCTTCGGGTCTAGACCCATCTCTTAGAAACCTCCCTATCATTTTTTCCCCTTTTCCCGCATTCTTACAGAAGAATGGTGTGTGGTATGGTATGGGATTATGTCCCCATTCATTTCAGGTTTATAAAAACCATGTCGCGTACCTCTCTGTCTTTCTCTCTCTCTCTCCTGAGCGGCCTTCGCTCCCTTTCCCCACTTTCATCTTTTTGAGTTGGCTGCCCTTAATTCATGTCCTTTGGCCTCTTCGGTGATCCACATATTGGCCCATGAGTACTCTATTCTAGAACATGGAGTGTCAGATTCTACGTGGACTTGATTTTTCCCACTTTTCAGGCTGTGTGTTCTTCTTCATTTGGGATTCCATTATCTTTCACACCTGAAGGGACCCCCAAATGGAATAAGTGACAGGATTAAGGGATATCCTACCATTATGGTCCAATGTCCATGAGGGTTTCAAAAAACAAATATATACAAGTCCCACATTGCGTATATGGTCAGTAGTCGATGCTCATTTGTTGTTCCCATTTCATTCCACAAGATATGGATTCTTTGTTTCAAACACGGCCAATAGTTATCCTCCATTATCATTACAACCCCTTCAAGCCTTGAATGTTGGTTATATGATTCACATTATTTTCCACCCCATCAAATCCAAATGGTATTTTGAAACTCTCGAAAGTATCCCTCAGTGCACATTTTCACGTTAGGAAGAAAAAATCTGTGGTAACGGCATCATTTGGGGCTTCGCACTGACTTCCCTTTGGCGTGCATTCTAGGTATTGCAAAAACCCTCTTCCTCCCTTGTTTCCCACATCGAGTTTGGCTTATGTGGGCTTAAGGATATGGTTGAGGTCTACACTTACTTGGAAGGATTATTCTTTTCCTTTTTTCTGATCTCTAAGACCATAAACTAAGATCTCTTCTAGAACTATGAACAGCTTAATTCATATCCTCATGGGATACGTATTAATGCTCTGACATTTTCTCTTTGGGTACAGCTCGATTGAGAGCTAGTCTATCCTGACCCATATTCTATAACATTTACTGGACCCCTCGGCCCGATGTTTCTTTCTTGGAATTGTGTGTGGTGTGACATGGGATTAGGTCCTGATTCACGTTAGGTATGCTTTATCATGTCATGCACATTCTCTGCTGAACCTCATATTTCATATATATTTCTTATCCCAGATGACTTTATACTATTTTTTCTATACTGCATGATGATAAAATGCATGGTTGGTCCCATCACATGACCCTAAACTGTGACATTATCGTCATGGACGCATGACCAAAAATGGCACTGCACCATGATATCCTCACTCTAGGGGGCATCATATTTGGTATCAGTCACACACTGTACCATTTTTCAACACCTTCATATAGATTGATTCTTGTGGAAATGTCTATAATTTCTATCCTAGTTCCATCGCTTCACCAAAAAAACAATGCTCATTCATCCTAAAGGACAAACAAGATCTATCAGATACTGCTTCTTTTTGTGCAAGGTCTAGACTCGCACAACCATATTATATATGGCACTAGTATCTTATTGTGTCGCCCTCATGAACTACATTTGGATTGATTCCCATCTTTTTGGGATATGTAGAAACACCCAGACACATTGTCTCTCGGTCTAGCCCTATGAATCTAAAATCCTATCCTCTCTTTCGGCCCCATGGCCCGAGCACTTCGGGGATGAGTGGTGTGGAATAGACTCATTATTTCCTCATTCACATTGGGTTTATAACCACCACACCACATACAACCTTTCTAGGATACCCCATTTCACCCATCAACCTATTGTATGATGTTAAATGGAACGAGTCCTTATGTCCTCAGCACATGACACTAAACTATGATTCTACCCAGAACAAGTTCAGAACGCCCCATGTTAATCATGGGATGCACCAGATCCCTTGCCAAAGAGGTCCTATTCGGATGTATGTATGATCCATGATCATACAGATATGCCCACCTAATGTTTCTTCATCTTGGTGGCATGATTTCAAGAGTTTTGGACTATATTGGAACAACCCATCACTCCAACTCATTCTTTACATACACTTCATTTGGACCCCCATCCTCTTACCAACCCAAGGAGACCCCAAATAGTATCGTTGCTTGGACTATGGCTCGCCTACTGTCCTTGGCCAATGTTCTGGAAGGCTAATGGATGAAATTTTGAGTTGACCCATACATTTCGAACATGGTCAGCGGTCAACCCTCCTTTATTATCACCATTCTAGGCTAACACGATAAGGATAGTATGTTTTGAACATTGTAAATAGTTATTCTTCATTGTTACACCATCCCTACAATGTACTGAATTTAGGGTATCGTCAGTCATAATTCCCACTCCCCTATGTTCAGATCGATTCTAACTCCCCTGGCATTACCCCACTCAAGCATTAGAGCATGTTGGGGAAGTGACAGTTCAGCTGTTCCGAGGACTTTATTCTCTAGTCAGGTTTCCCCCCTTTCTTTTCGGAAGCCTGAAAGAGTCATTTCTTCCTCGGGTGTATGAAGTATGATTGTTACTCCCACATTCAAATGGAGTAATAGTGTGACCATCCCTTGTTTCTCACATAGGGCATGACCCTCGTGAGCCTAGGAATGGATCGCTATTTACTTCGAGATTGTGGTCGTAGTGCATTAAAATAAACAAGAAAGTAGTTTGTTCATGAATACAATTCAGAGCTGGAAGTAATAAAGAAGAATGAGTTTAAGGGGGTTGGCCAAAATAGGTCCCTTAAGGATCGACATTTTAGGTGGACTAATCCACTACTTCCACCATCTGACTAGTGGCCTCCAGCATCGCTTCCCATCCCCTGAGATCCTTCTCTCCTACAACAACAGTGGGGTGCAATTCGTTAGCCCTGGACTGTGCCCGTGATTGTTTAGTCTGGATCCCAATCATTTGGCGATTCTCCTGCACTATTTTCTTCTGATCATCTACAATTTGGGCATTCAATCACTCAATGAGCTCAGATTGGTTTTCAATGAATGCCTCCCTTTCATTAGTTCGCTCCTAAAGAAGTTAGACCTCCTGCTACGCCTCCAATCTAAGTATTATTTGAATCCTCCCAGTGTTGAGCAACGTCAAAACACCAGATTTCTTACCGTATCTTCTCCACCATGTAATCACTGATCATTACATGACAATGGAATGTGTGTACCACTCCAACATATAGAAATCATAGTCGAGTGCAAGGAGTCCCCATCCGGCTTATCCATTCTACTCGCGGTTGGCTGAGAAAGCGTCCAATGCACTTCCACACCTTTCGTCGTGTCATACAACTCTCCTCTGCAAAATCTGAGTCGAAATTGTCAATTTATTTGGGGTCTGTGGGCCTATATTTGGGGAAATAAGTGAGGATTTCAGTAGCAGGGTCTTCTTCAAGAACCTCCTCTTCGTCAGCAACTTCACTCTTGTCATGATGGAACTTCACCCTGCCAGCATTACCATCCCTTAGTGTAATCTATGGCTTGTTGAGTACCGATGTAGGGCCACCTAGAATGGTTGATTCTCAAAAGACCAATGCAGCTGCTGCCCATCTAGCTCCCACAGATGTCCCGGACTTGAAGTTTTGTCGTGCCTCCATCCTTGCGATCACTACATCCGAAAATCAGAATCCTGATTAGATGAATCCTCCATCAAAGAGGAAAACCAATGAGAAAGGAATTAAGGGAGCCAAGTTCAATTGTTTCCAATGATGGTTTCATGGTGGGGATTGCTACCATAGGGGATCCTTTGGTTCTTGTCAATTCAATCACTGGCGTCAGCTCCTCTGGAAGAATGGGGATGGCAGGGGATTATTCTTCTAGCTCTCTGTCGCCTAATCCAGCTGAAATCGGCACTCCACTATGCTCGATCCCGAGGACTGGCCCCCGAGGTTGCTCTATAAACTCTATAGGAATACATGCGCCCCTTATGGGGAAGGATTCCTCGGGACCCTCGCACGTGTTTTCTTGAATAAGACAGGGTTTGGTTGACGGACCGAGATTCTGAAAAGATAAATGTTAACACATGGTTTAAACCATACTGCAAGCTTCTCTGCCCATTCTGTATCAGATCTGACAATTTAGACACTCTCTTGGGAGCTCTGCTGGTGAGTGGGAGATTCAGAAGGACCTTCTCCACAAATACCTTCAACTTGGTCCTCTTCTTCAAGTTCTTCTTCTTCTTCTTCTTCTTCTTCTTCTTCTTCTTCTTATTCTCCTCCTTCCTCTACACTTTCATCCTCGGATGGCAGCTTCTCTAGGTCATGTTCCTGGACAAGAATTACTTTCACCAGGAGATGTGGTTCTTCATACCACACCCATTGTCATGGGTACATGTCCTTGGATATCAGCTATGCATGCCGACGATAAATTTTTACCCTATCTGATATCCAGATGTGCCCTATGTCTGGAATATTAAGCACGGTGCGTATCAACCTCCACCACATATTTTTGGAGGACATGGATTGTCACAAAGTTTACTAAGAAGACCATAAATAAGGGAAGATACCACAAACATACAGTGTTAGGAGGTACCTGAGATGCTTTCCAAAGTGTTCTCTAGTCGGACCACGAGGTCGTACATGAGACCACCCTTCCCCAGAGGGTGGCGGCACGTTCTCATCCTACGATGTCCCTACTGATGATGGATCAGTTTGCACCATGCTAGCTGCCCGACCTGTTCCTTGCCTCACTTCCCCCACAACACCTCATCTACCTTCTCGCTCTTCAGGCTCTACACTAGCTGCCTTAATATGCCAGATGTGTTTCCAAATAATCACCTCGGGATACGTTCTTGTCCAGTGTTTGAAATACTCTGTTGACATCCCTGCATTGACTTCAGTGGGAGGAAGAGTGATGATTTCTCCCAAGCCTGCCATTGTGAACATAAGCCACATCCAGCAAAGAATGCAGGGATGCTGCTCTTCCCAAACCTCTGTGTATACTTTCTTGGGCATCTACTACATGCACCTGAACTACCTGGTGAACCTGGTCGGCACATATGGTTCGTAGAAGATTTTTCCATCAATTCCAGCCACTAGCACACCACCCTGAATGCTCTGCAGGTACTACCTCTGCCCCAGTGGACCCCGCCCATCATCTACCATTTGGCCGACCAGGGCTTGGAATGGGTGGATGTCGAAGTGGGTGTGGCTGAAGATCTTGAGCTTGATTCCTTTATCCCTGAGTGTCAATAGGTGGATTCCAGGGATGTTCAAGAGGGATGGTTGCATACAATTACCAGGGGCATATGGAATTTGGAAAATAATACCCACCACAGTGGGCTACAACCCAACCGTGGAGAGTTTGGAATGGCCCACACATCCTCCTAGGCATAATTCCCCTCGAGATTCACCCTAGAATACTGTATAGCCAAGCCAACACTCACACCCCTAGGTTTACTTTGTTCTTTGCCGCCATAATCCCAGCCATCACTAACATACCTAGGTGGACTCCCATATTCCTATCCCTCATAGGCAAAAACCATCTTCTCAAGAACACGGAAAGGAACCTAACATATCGTGCATTCAGATCTTGACCATCGTTAATGCCAAAGCACCATGATCAATACTCTCCTGTATCTAAAATCTTCAAATATGATCTCGATTTTACCCTCTGATATGTGTTTAGGCATTGCTTCCCACAGCTTGGTATCTTCATGTTAATGTCCTGGGTCAGGAAGAGACTAAACCATTCCGAATAGGATATGTCCTTCAGGATATATATTATTTTGAGCTCCACTTTAGCCAGCTCCAGGAGGTTCCATGATAGGATTAGAGTGGGTGTCCTATCCCCCCATACATTCTACGTCGGGAGGAACTCGTCGTACCGATATACCTCTAAAGGGATTCTCCTGATTCATTGGACATCCAATAGGCTGATGCCCACCTCCCCATGGTGGAGGTCAAAAGTGTTGGTATCAGGAAACCAACGACTGAATAGCTCTACTACTATGTCCTGCTATCGGTAGAAGTTGAATTGGGATGTCCAAACAGCCTCAAGAAGCCCAATGGACCATATCTCTGGCACGAATTCCTCACATGTATTATGTACCCAGTACATCCATGCCCATTCATTAGCAATGTTTCCCCCAGATATGAAATCCCACCCCTATAAGACCTTTGTTCCGTCAGTAATGCTGCTTCTGAAAGTACTTGCATAAATAGCGAGACATTCCTTGGGGACTGGATCACCTCCATCAACCGTCCTGGTCTTCAGATTTAAGACATAGATGGTTGTGTTCTCTATTTCCCTAGTAGGATGGTCATTTTTGGTATTATGGAATTGTGGAAGACTACCCTCGTGTATCACCCACGACCGTGGTGTTTCCGTCTCAAAACTGGGCATCAACACCTCTTCAAGATGACTGAAGTTCCATAGTGGTAGGCTATCGCTCAGGATGTAATCTTTTTGAGCCTGTGTAAGCATACCGAAAAACATTTTGTTATTAGCAGCATCCCTCCTCACATAAATAATTATAGGGTTCACGATCATTTGGGTTCTTCTTGCAGCAGCAACAACCTCCCTCTTGGTGTCGGTTTTTTGAGCGGTCATTTTGGAAATCTGAAGGGATCGGCGTAAAAGAATGAATATCTAGTGCGCAAAAGCGGTTGTGCATTAAAGAAGGTTGATGTGCGTGAAAATTTTTTTCGCGCAAAACCCAGATTCGGTTGTGGAATCTTTCATGCGGATCAGGACCATTTCACGTGAGAACAAAATTCTTGTCACCTGGAAAAAGTCAATGTAAGGCCTAGGGGGGCCCTCGACCTATTTATAAAGCATTGACGTGGCATCCTTGTGCACGCTACAATCTTGCACATGAAAATATGTTTTTGGGCACCGCCGAATAGGTTTTTTCCTATTTTTCAGCGTTCCCTCAAAATCCAACCTTCAGGGGAACTTTTATCTTCTATTCTGAGGGGGGGGGGGCAATTTGTTGACACCGAAATTCGAAGAAGGGCCATATCGAGCAGATATAAAAGAAAAAAATTAATCCAGGATGGTGGGAGGATATTTTGGGCCCCAGGAGGCTGGCACGTGCAAGATTAGGATGTCGCGCACAAGTGGCCATCTTTTGTGAAAAATCTTGTGTGCTAGCCCCCCTTTTCGCATGCAAGGCAAAGTCAATCGTAACTTTGCGCTCCCAGCACCATTTCCACACACAAGACGATGTTAAACTGGTGTTTGTTCGACCGAACCCCTTTTTGCACCCAAGGCGACGTCAAATGGTAGTTTGCATGCCTGCCCATTTTCGGCTCCCAAGGTGACGTCAACCGAGGATTTGGGCACAGGGTCTAGTTACCACACACCAGGCGACGTCAACCATAGCTTAGCACACCCATCCAGTTTCCATGCACAAGGCGACATGAAATAGGAGTTGGTGTGCCTGACCAGTTTCCATACACAAGGCGACATCAGATGGCAGTTTGTGCGCCCGAACCCTGTTTCTATGCATAAGGTGATGTCAGACGGCCGTTTGCACACCTGACCCCCTCTGTGCGCCCAAGCCAACGTCTGGCAGGGGTTTTCATTCCCAGCCCTTGCATGCCGCCCTGAGGACTCCAGCTATAAAATGAACTGTGTCCCCTCCCTTCAAAAAAAAAGTGTAACAGAAGACGAAGCGATGCTCTCCTGTGCGAAAACCATGCCTTCCGCGACCACGTGGGAAATCCCATGTCCTTTAGGTATTGGATTTTGGATGACAGGTCCCCAAAGGGGGATCCTTCAGGTGGGCCCTCTTGGGCCTGATCCTCGTGACTCCATTTTCTCCCTAAGTCATTTACGTGCAAGGGATTCACTGTTGTGTGCAAGTTCCCTCTGCGTCAGGTGCTCCTGTACGCCACCGGTCAATCTTGCATGTCGCCCATCCTCCTTGAATTCAACCCATCCTTCCTATGCACAAACCTTATTTATTGCACGTAACCAGCCCATATTGCACGCTACATTTCCCTCTTGCGCACAGACCCTACGTCTTGTGTGGAATCTTTGCATCTTGTGCTCCAATGTTCTATCTTCCCTCAACTTACCCCCTTTACGCATTCCCCATGTTTCTCCCTCACCTTAAAGAAACCTATCCAATCCCATCCTATGAGCAACACACCTGGGTCACAAACTCTATTCCAGTACAACCCTTTAGGTTTGCATGGAGCAATTTGGGTGGTGCTTTCCATTGCGTTGCTTCACCCCATGATTCGTCGCATAGGCATGATAACAGTTATTTATTATTAGCATAGCCATGCTAATGTGGACCCCCCCCCCCAATGGATTGTTCTATGAAACCCCCTTCCATGGTATTTTTGATTCTTTTCTTCCCTCAAGGGCGGGCGGGTATCGGTTATGTAAGTCCTAGATGTGCGGAGCAAACCCACCTCTTCTAAGCTGCAGGACATTAAACTATCAATCACCTTCATCCTCATCACATGACATTAAAATGTGACCTCACCACATGACTTGCACTTGGGGTGCCCCATATAAGACATTCTCTATGCCCACTAGTCCCCATGGGAGTGAGATAATTCCTCACATGGAATTAAATCTTCATTATCGGAGCGGTGTCTTTCCACAGGGAAAGGGCAACCACCCTAGTGTAATCCCCTTTATTTTCTTGCAAGAGGTAGCATCCCTGCTCTTTCTCTCTTACTGGGTGCCAAATCACTCTCCCACTGGTCTTTGTCACCACTCAGGCCACCATCTTGGAGTAATTCCCAATCTCTGTCACCCTTAGGCTGATAATCATGCTTAAACCCCTGTTTCTTCTTTGGGCTACTAACCTCGTGTAATCTCCACTCCACTTACCACGGAAGCACCTTCCATGATGTGATCGTCATCCCTTTTCTTCCTCTTGTTTCTCACACCGATCATGACTCGCATGGGCTTAGAGTAAGCATCGAACGTGACATCCTATCTGGGTAGCCTATAGTGTAATCGACACACACTCAGTATTAACTACGTGGACATTGATCTATTCCAAAGCAAGGTACATTGGAAGCCTCCCAGAGGTTCAAGCCCAACAACCATTGGTTCCGACCCCCCTTCACATCGGACCACCTTCATCATGCATGACCTAAGACAACATATTCCCTTTTCATCCTATAAGACGTTAAACTGCATCAACCATCCCGAACTACATGGACTTTGACCCTTGACAAGGCAAGGTACGTAGAAAGACTCCCTAAGGTTCAATCTCAACACCCATCAGTCCTGGCCATCTCTATGTCAATTCCCACTCCATCCCAAACTACATGGACTTTGATCCTTGCCAAGGCAAGGTACGTAGAAAGCATCCTTGAGGTTCAAGCCCAACACACGTTGGTCCTGGCCATCATCAGGTCAGTTCCCAATCCATTTCGAACTCTGTGGACTTTCATTTGTTCCATGTCATGGTATGTAGGAAGCTTCCCTGAGGTTCAAGACCAACACGTATCGGTCCCATCCATCTTTATGTCGGTTCCCACTCCATCCCGAACTACGTGGGTTTTCATCCTTGTCTCCTGGATAAGGTAAGTATGAAGCCTTCCTGAGGTTCGACCCCATCCAATGATAAGTCGTTGTTATCCCATCCAGCGGTAATCCATTGTGACCCCATCTAGTGGCAATCCATTGTGACCCCATCTAGCGGTAAGCCGTTGTGACCCCATCCAGCGGTAAGCCATTGTGACCCCATCCTACGATAAGCCTTTGTGACCCCATCCAACGGTAAGCCATTGTGACCCCATCCAGTGGTAATCCAGTGTGACCCCATCCAATGGCAAGCCATTGTCAACCCCATTTGGAAATAAGCCATTGAAGTCCACAATCGATGGTAATCCATTGTCAGGTGAACTATGAGGACTTTGATACCCAGCCAGAGGGACATGTAGGAGGTCTCTTTGAGACTCAAGCCCAACATCATCACCATCCTTGAGTCAAATCCATATCATCCTAAACACACTTCACTTAACCATACATCATCCATTTTGGTTCTTACCCAGGCCACCACATCCCCATGGGATCATGCCACCTCATTCCCCATTCTATTTAACAACAATTGGGTAGCTAACCATGATTTCTCCCCAAATTCGGTGTTCCCTCTAGAGGTTGCAGTTACCTGATCCAATGTAGTCAGTGTTCTGATCTTTCTAATTCGTCTATGCTAGATGTTAAACCTGCGGCATACCCTGTGTTTAACAAAGAAAGCTGAGGAAAACCTCAGATACATTCCTATGGAATATAATTCCCCGCATTTGACGTGGGATTCCTCGAGCTTCCGCGCCCTCGAGAAGACCTATAATAAGGGGAAGAAACCCAAAGGTTCCAAGGTTCCAGCGTCCAGACCCGCCAGTGATTTCCAACATGACTACTCCCCTGACCAAAGGTTGATCCCTTGACCAGACCCCTTGGAAAGTCACTACAGAAGAAGTGTAATTAACTGGTGTCCATGAATATATGGTACTGGGAAGAGTTTCATGAACAATGTCTTAATCTATAAGGGAGAACCAGATTAGGTGATGAGTTACGAGGAGGAATCCACTGAAAAAAGGACCTATATCCCATCATCCTGTTTCCATCAAGGAGAAAATTTCCTTGAACAAAGAATGGATGCCGCCAACCTTTGGAAAATAGGAATTCAGGGAAACAAACAGTGTCGTCGTCCTCAAACAGGCGGACACGCGCGCCCTAGCAAAAGCGTCGGAAACATGGTTCTTACACAAATGATAAAAAAATCATTTAATTTTATGTGGTATGAGTTTGGATCAAAAATAATTCCTCTTTACAACCTTATTGTTTATTTTCTAATCACATTAGGTAAGTGAGACCTCATAATAGTGTTTACCATTTTATATTTACAAGAATGTCACTCATCCCCCTCTATAAAAAGGCACTCACCCTCCCTACTTGTTCACACCTATCAAATCCCTTTGTCTCATTTAAAACCAGAAAATATAATCTCCAAATATTCCGAAAATGAACCTATAATCTTCACTTTGAGAAAAAAAAAATATACCCAAGGATGACCTTTGGTGTAAACCAAATAGAGTTACCAAAAATATGATGTAACATTCTTCAAAGATCACATTTGTTTTACATCATTGTCAAACCATTAAATTATTATTATTCCATGATTATATAATAACATAAGTATCCTTAGTATGTTTATATTTTTATGGTTTTTTCCTACACCTACACACACTTCCATAAAATGGATAACAATATTACCTTTTGTGTATGATAAACTACCACCTCACGAAACGATATCATTATTTTTCCTTTACCACCTATAATGGTTGGAAATTATGATGGAAAATGTTTTTATATAAAATATATATGACATTTATGATTTATTAATACTTTAAAAATTGTTTTATACACATAGATTCTTTATTTCAATTATTTTTTAATAATATAACATCATTTGTGGATGTGTGGACTTCTGCCTCTTCAAAGTGGTGTGATACATTCACACATTAAATGTAATGTATTAATGTTTGGTTTAATTAAAAATATATTACATAAATAACATATATATAATATTCATGAAATAATTTAATTTCTAAATATGTTATATATAAGTTTCTTTATTACCCTTTCACGCATAGAAAATGTGATAACGTTGTTCATGGATGTGCGGACTACCGCCTCCTCGATGCGATACGATTAATTTTACATCACAATATTCAAATATATAATAAAATATTATAAAATAATATGATATGTATGATATAATTATCATTATGGAAAAATAAATTTTACCATCCTTTTTTCCATAAGAATCATTGACAAATGGGAACGTTACACATGGGAACGTACTACCAACTATCTAAATGATTATAATGTTGATTCATCTTCCAGATCCAACATTATTGATTTGTTTTGAAAGTATAATTGAGTTATAAATATGATAATTATTCCATTATTATTATTCTATATATATTTATAGAATGAACCCTTGACCATAGAAAACTAACCATAGTCATTTTGACACATAAACCAAACATGGTCAAAACACCCGACGTAAACATAATTTATTAAGTAGTTCAAAACAACGTTTTAAAAAGTGAAATAAAAGTAATGATATAATTTAAACGTTTTATGATGAAAATAATTAATATTAATATGTTTATTATCTCTACATATAAATACACCCATGATAAGTCGGACTCAATGTAAGGGATTTCATATCAATTTTTACATTATGAGATAAATGTCATAATCACTACTTATTTATTTTGTATGGTGTATCTACTAAAAATTTTGAAATATTACATAATAATTTATTTTATCTTCATTTTATTTAAATGTTTCATTTTTTAATGTTAATTTCGCAATTTCTAATTCATATGTTTCCATAGTTGTAAAGGATTTTTTCACAATATCCTTTCATTGAGGCATTTCTTGATGATATGCACCTTTGTTCATTTACAATGTGTATATACAAATCATTTTACATTTTATATCCATATTTTACAATTTATAATTTTATTTTTTTTAATATTATTGTTTTGTAGTGAATATAATTTAAATGTTCAAAGTGGTATGGAACAATTTGAATGTTTAAAGATTTAATTTCAAAATATTTTTCTCCATGTCAATATTCTTGATATTATTTTATTTATTTATATATACGGATGTAAAAGGGTTATAAATAATTTTTATGTGTATTTTTAATTTCATTAAAATGTTTTAAATGTGAATATTTTAAGCATTTTATAGGGAATTTCTAGACAAACAAAAAAATGGAATGTTTTGTTCTTAACTACATGAAGATTATGAATTCTCTATGGTCAAGGAAATTAATTTTATTTTTTGATTAATTTTCTAGATTTAATATTCCATAAATGAAAGAATAGTTTGGGGTATTTTGGTACATAAAATTGCTTTTCAAATAAAATGTTGTTTTGGTATTGGAATAGGGGTTTTAAAATAAAATGGTATATTTTTATTAGAAAGTATTTTTCATATGTGTTTAATAGTGTTTCCAAATGGTTTTATGAATAAATTATTTTGTTAATAAAGTGTTGCATTATAATTAAATGATGGGGTGGCCAAGAAATATTTGGTAAATCCCTTTATATTTTCCCATGTTGAGGCCCATATTATTCCCTGAAATCATATTGTAGATTAACATAGGTTGGCCCATATTACAATGGGAAATCCCTTTATAGCATACAATGGGGTGGCCCAAATAGCACTATGAATGACCATTATATATTAAAATGGGGTGGCCCAGATAGTGCTGTGTGGACCATTATATTCCTCCATTGCATTGGTTAAAGATAATATTGGAAGTCGGTCGAATAGTTATTCCATTTCAAAGGGTTTTGAAATGGTTTTATGTATATGATTATCTAGGTCACCAAAAGAGGTTTAATTTATTTCTATGTATTTTAAAGATATTAATTGATAAAAATCTGTGTCATTATTCATGTGAAAAATTTTAATTTCAAAATATCAAATAAAATTGCAGATAAAGGTAAATTTTATATAAGTTATTATGTTTTTACCAAACAATCAGTTTATTTTTATATCAGTTACTGAGATTTTTTGCTCATATTTTTTTTAAAATATATTCATAGGGTTTCCAGATAGGTAAGGTAAATAACGAATTAATGTAAGAATTCATGGAGATTTTACATGAAAATGATTAATGATTTATTATAAAAAGTTTTATATTTTATAAAAAATGGATACAGATCACAGGTATCCACTTTGTATTTTATGGTTTTTTAAGGATTGAGTTATGGACTAATTATCTAAAACTCTAAAACTTAAAATATATTTAATGTGAAATAAAGTAATTTATTGACTAAAACTCAATATTATGTATTGTATAAGGATGGGGATTATACATTTGGTGTATCCAGCCTTGGTTTTTCTTGTTCCATTCACTATGGGGGTAACATAGAAGTAGTTTCGACACTGGGAGGATATTTCTGTCAAGAAGATGAAGCATCATGAGGATGGCATTTGCATGAGCACTATGAAGAGGAACTCAATGGTTATTGATTTTATATACTTTTTCATTTGGATGAAATCCACTATTACCATTTTCTTTTTCATAGGGAGGACCTCTATAACATATACTCAAGGGAGGGCCTCTAGATTCATTAGTTTAGTTATTATGGAAATGGGCTCTATGGTAACTAGTTGTCAATGAAAGGATAATGGGAGGACCATATTTTCGGTTGATCTCTATACTATAGGGATGATGTACGAAACTAATTTCATGATAAGGACCTTCATGACTAATCTTTATATTACTACAGGGGTACTAATGTGATGGGTACTCTTGGATGGAGAATAAGAGATCTTGATCACGATATCTTAGGGGTGGAAATTCTCACCCAAATAATCCTTCTGTTTTAGATGGGGATATTGAAGATTATTAGGCCACTACCAAAATTGGAAAAAGAGACTCATAAATATAAATCAAAATAGGAAAGTGGACCTACACTAGTATTGATTATTTTACATGATGAAAATACCTTCATGATGTTATCAAATGAGTGGCCAGGGTTGGAACCTTGATCATAACTTTGGTCATGTAGTGTGGACAATGATCCTCATTGGTGGGATCCCTCCTAGGTGAATATCCAATTATAATAAAAATATTCCAACAAAATTTATGGATGGAAGTGAGTATATTATCATAATAATTTTATTTCGTCAATATATTTTGGTGGAGTTATCAATTGTTCATGGGGATAAGGATGTGAGCCTTCATTTGAGTGACAATAAGAATATGCTGACAAATTTCATGGGTTATGGTCAGGATATGAGACTCTTACTTTTTATTTTACATATATGCAAGTGAGATTCACAAGTGTGAGACACTATATGATTCTTCTCCTTTGTCACTATTAGTATATTTCTATGATCTTCATGATTTTGAATGAGAATAAGGATATAAGAAAATTTCTAAACTATTACCATAATATTATAACATACATCATGGTTTTGAGTAGGCATATAATTATAATTTTGGCCATTATTTGGGTATAAAACAAGGGTTAATAATTTAGATAATGCACATGATCATGATTCTCAATCACCATCGATATATGTTGGAAGTCTTCATGATTTTTAACAAGAATAGGGATATAATCATACTCTTGATCTATTGTCGAATATGCTAACATCCTTTATATATATGTGTGTGAGAATGGATATATGAATATTTCAATAAATTAATGGTTCATCTCCACTATAATTTCTTCAAAATAAGTTCAATGGTTTTAAAAACTTGTCTAATATTTCAAAATTTTCCTCATCATCATATTTATGAGAGGATAGGGTTGTGTGGTGTTGGGGTTGGTGATTTTCAGATGGAACCCTCTTTGGAATATATTGATTTTTCATAGAGATTTAGTTGATTTCTACTTCATCATCTATAAGGTATGTTGGGTAAGCATTATTTATCTCTAAGTAAAGACTCTTAAATTGGTATTAGGTGGTAGTAGATTCAATCTTCTCCTCTATGTCCCAACGTTGATTTGATATATGATGGGGATTCATCCCTTGGATACTCTCACATAAAACCTTTAGAGTTGGGATGGAAGCAATATTTTTATACCCTAAAACCAGAGTGTTCTAAATCTAGAACTATATGTTTTGGGTTGGGGAAAGAATTATGATAATCAATCATTAAATACATAAATATTAAATAATTTTTGATGAATATTCAATAACTCTCACAGTAATAACCACTCCATTAAAGTAGCGGTTTAGTTTAATTTATGACTAGATAAAAAATCAATTTATTTCAATAAAGATATTAAATATCAGCCAAAAAATTAATCATATATAGTACCCATCATTGACGTTACAAATTTAAAACCATTATTTATAAACTATGGGAAGAGAAATATAAGAAAATGGGGGATATAATCTCAATAATGATAAATATTAGAGATATAAATCAATAATAATAAGTGAATATATCATAAATATAAGGGTATAAGAACATGACCTCAACTGATGAAAGTCATACCAAATCAGTAAAAGATCATTTTTCATGATTCCTAAAATATGGTTCCTTTATAACAAAATATAGAAGTCATAATTATTTTATTTCATCAATAACCAATCACCATCCACAAGAACATATCAAAACCATAAGATATAAGTTTTTGACAGACAAATAAGTATATAAAATAGTTATATTAGTCAACAATAACTTCCAAGACTATCAAAGTGGAGAATTTCCCATACTGGATTAGGTTCACTCCCCATTACATCATTTACTTATTCATAGATAACTGAAAAAAATATTATGGTGGATATATTCTGTTAATGAATTTGGTTCACACCCCATTTTAGTTAATATTATCTCATGATATTTCATTATTTACATAATTTATTAAAGTGATATATGATTTTTGGCCTAGAAAATACATTATGAAAAGCATATATAAGTGCATATCAAGATCAAAAATGAATTACTCATATAATAACCCATAGATAAGAAATGGGTTATATAATTATTTCATCATAACATAATTAAACCATGTGAAAGTAATAGTTTTCATAGAATCATACTTAAAACAGCATCATCATAAGATATAAAAATAAATAAAATGGATGGTATCATAATATCATATACCTATTTAAGCATAAAAATCCAAAAATGATGTCGACATAGTTGAATAATACCTTTAAAAGGTCATTAGGTCATTTCTTTGAAAATAAGGAAAATGCCATTTCCTTTTAGTATATTTAAAAACATGCAATTTATATAATATATAAGGAAATATTTCATTTGAATATAACCATGGAAACATGAAAATTAATCTTCAGTTTAAGGAAAGATCATGATGATGGAAAAATAATTTTATTCCATATATGCTAAAAGAGAAGGTGAGGAGCATACTGACACTGTTCTTTCAGATGTGTAAGTTTTGATTCCAAGGATTCATCTCTTGGAAAAATTTCCCCTTCCCCTGTGATCCACTCATCTGGTTGGGTCACCTGATCCCTGAATCGGTGGATGAGATGAGGTGTAAAACACTGTGTCTTTAATAACACACCCCAACATTATAATTATTTTTATTAATACTAAAGTACGTTACAAATATATTCACTGTTAATATCCCAACCCAAGATTTTAGAGTGTTTTTCTTCTTAAATAATTTTAATTCCTTAGATAGATTATTATGATACAACACTAAGTCTCTAAAAAACAAAACATTGTTATAGGAGATAGTTATAACCAACCCTCTCAACTTAATTTTACCATTTTTCTATTTTGAATTTTCGAAAAACAGGTATAAACGATTGTATTAAGTAAGATATTTAGAGACCTATAAGATCAACATAAATTTTAGTGAATAGTAATTTACCATTTTGAATAGTAATGTTACCCTTATGAATTGTAATTTACCCTTATGAATAATAATATGACTCTTATGAATAGTAACTCAGCAATGAAAGTGTAAATAAAATTTAGGAACATTATAAATGAGAGTGGATATCATAAAAATAAATAAATATGTGTCGGTATTCTTGTAGTAATAAATATTTAATTATAGTTTTTTAATTAATGAATTTATTTAAAAGATAATACATTTTCATAAAATGTATTCATAAATAAATATTTTGTTGTCATATTATTTTTGGATAATTTAATGATACCTTTGTAAATTTTTCTAGGTATTATAAAATAAGTTGTAATTTTAAAAACGTATTTTTTGAGAAAATGGTGTTCTAATTAAAAATTAATTTTATAATATCTTGATAATTATTTACATAAAATGGTTTTTATTTTTTTATTATACAAATCAAAAAATTGTTTGGGATAATTCTTTGGATTTTTCAGAAGTACTTGATTTTTTTGTGAATTGTGAAATTCGATAATCTACGAAATATACAAAATAAATAAATTTCTACATCATGGTTGAGTAATGGAAGATATAAATATCCATTGGTTTGAACTAATGTTCACTTATTGCAATTTGTTTTCAAAATAATCAATACTATTTCTTTTCTTGAGAAAAATAATAAAATAATGAATAAAATTCTAAGAAATCACTCCTCTGCTCCACATTAAAAACCACCCATCACCCCCTCTTATCTTCTCTCCTATAAGACATGAATATTATCATTGTTCTACCCAAATAAACTTTACAAGTCCCTACCCAAATCTATGAGCTCTTGGTCTTTCCAAAAGACCAAAAGCAATCCCCTTAAGGATATGTTCATGGAGTATCCAAGAGGTAAAATCCTCTCCCTTTTCCTTTTATTTTTCTTTGAAGTTATTTATTTATTTATTGTTTTCTTCTCACATAAAATTTCCGAATGATCATGATAAATACAGTATAATTTATATAATTTAATTCTTTCAAATTAATTTATAATACTTCCTCAATCTCTTTACTCTCCATCTTTTATTTCAAAAATGAAATCATTGTCTGGGAGGTGCTGATTTACAACCTTCTTGGACGACGAACTTTGGTTCTCTAATTTCTTCTTCATGAATGGTAATGAAAAAAAATCAGGGTTAAACAAGATTAATTTTTTTTTTATCTCTTATTTATGGTTTTAAAACCATTTTATATAGATTATATTAAATAATGGAACAAACAAGTTAATTATGATCAAAAACTACTAAAATTAAGCTATATGATTATCACTAAATAACCTATCTAATGACTCTTCCTCATACCAAATAAAAAAATGATATTGATAACCATTTACACTTATTTTATATAATTAATTTTATATAATTCCAATTCTAGAGAATAATATCTCTTTCACCCAAACTTCATTACATGTATACAAGTGAATCGATCATGAAAATCAAGGAATCAAATGACACAGAGTGATGAAATTGTATTGTATAACTAATAAAATATTATATAAATAACCCTAATGAAATTATAATAAATAAAATACATGTATATAAGGTTATTAAATAAATAATTAATGGATTTAGTTTTACTATCTAGGAAATTAAGGTCAACTGAAGATCACATTCAGGAATATGTTTTCTATTCTCACTTTTATTTACATGAGATTTCCATTGTCCACCTATTATTTATTGTATATGGTGTATGTATACTTACATTTGATATATAATATAATTATTCACATTATAAAATTCGATTGATTACAATAAGTTAAGGGACTTAGTCTCAATTACCATTTCATTGAAACTTACTTGTTATTGAGCACCAAATATTTCATATATATCATTCTAACTTTCCCCATTGTGATCATTTTTCATTTGAAATAATAATTCTATTAAATATCCATATTCTTGTGTCATGTATATTTTTTTTTCGCATACCATTTTACATATGGTGTTTATTTTGATTGCTATTTTAACTGAGGAAGTATTGTTGAATCTGTATCCTCTAATCAATAAGAACATTGGAAATGAATATTTTTCTTGTATTAAATCATTGAATAAATAATTATTTCTAATTTTAGTGATGATAAGGTCAATCAATATCCACTCTATGCATCAATAGGTCTCGTGATACAAAATTGTTGGGAACAAAACCATTGAGTTTGTTTCCAAAACATAATTAGACAGGTTTCATCACATATACTTAAACCATATCAATAGCATGATGGTTAATTTTCCAAATAAATGACATCAAAATAATATGAATTTTATTAATTCAATTTTCATTTTTCACTTTCCATGAGGATTTCATTATAGCAAAACATATGAGTGAATTTTCATTCACAGTTTATTGTTGCCAACTGTTTTTCAATTATTCACCATTCCATATTGAGTATGTCTAATTGTTTATGATTCAGTTATTATTGATTCATTCTTCCACTATATATAATTCTTATTGAGAATTTCATCTCACCCATTTAATTTTTTTTCCATCTCCAGGTTATGAAGAATGGGTCATTTATTGAGCTTTCACGGATGAAATTTATTTCATTTTATATTGTATTGGGTTTTACTTTGTTTTTAAAATGTATTATGGGTATAATGTATGTATCTAGTTTATTCATTTATACTAAACTTATTGGTCCTTATTGATTTTTTCCTTATAATTTTGAAAATTCAATAAAGTAATTCACCAAATCCAGTGTTTGTGGTTGGGGTCTTACAATTTGTATTAGATGATGTTTAGTAGAAATCATGGGAACTAGACTTAGAAAACATAGATTAGGGAGCACAACCCTAATATTGACATTGCAGATAAGTATACAAGAACATCCCATAATTTTGGTAATGTAGAGATTATGAGGGTATTACAAGAAATACATCCTTTTAGTGACACTACATGTGGATGTATATTTGGAACACACATATCAAGGGGTAACAACTCAAAAAAGGTGTTCTGATCATGACTCGGGGAAACTTTGTACATGACAATGGGCTTTACAGTGCACCTGGTTTGACACTCGTAGAGGATATTATTAGGATAATTCAAAATTTTCTTACATAACATTATGAATTATTTATCCTTCTAAAGAAACAAAAGTATTCAGTTCTAAGATTTATGATTCATAAATTTATGGTTTGTGATATACCATATTTAGAGTTATATAAAGCTAATAATTTTATAATATAATATGTTCTATGGAATTTTTTAGAAATGGTTTCTAGGATATTGAAGGAGAAATCAATCAATGCATGTGATAATAAGATTAAGAAGGATCATATCATTCATGGTCTTAATCCAAAATATAGAAGGCAGATAGTCTTCAAGGCATCCTCATCATATGAGGAAATAGTATCATGTGTTAATAATATATATGTAATGAATTCTATGAGTATTATGGCATTAAAGGGAAGCAATAGAATAAAATGATGGAAGAGAAAATGATGGATAAAGGGAAGAAGGGAATAAAAGGTTTTCTCACATGTGATAACTATGGAAAAAGGACACCAAGTTCATTATTGAATGGGCATGAAAAAGTTTTCCAGTTTATAATGATTCAAATATGATGAAATGGGACACTATGAAAATTAATGTCCCAATATTCAAAGAAAAATACCCCAAATAATGATATTGAATAATGATCACGTTATTGTACTACCACATATGAAGATGAATAATTAATAGTTCTATTTAAGAGTTATGTTATTTTATTATTTTATCATCAATTTATTGGTTATAAGAATTATATAATATATAAGGATTATATTGCAGTACTTTTTCATTAAGTATTTTGTACTAGATGTTGAATGGTACTATGAAAATATTTTAAGTAGAAAGTTGAATTTTTCAAAAAACACATGATTGATGGAAAAAAACACTTAATATATTTCTAATGTTGAGTTTATGATGATGAAATTATTAATTTAGAGAAGTATTGACTACCTTGAAATTTATTATTGAATTTTTGACAAAGTGGTCTATGATACCAACAATGGAGTTTACGACACTTTTGGATTTAAGGAATATATCCATTTACATGTATCTTACTTAAGGAATATGGAAAATGTATATTTCCAAAATTGTTTTATAGTAATTTTAGTTTTTAAAATATTTTAAGAGGATATGTGATGAAGTTATTCAAATGATTGGAATGTGAAAATTTAGTGATTCTTCATGTTAATTAAGGGCTCATGATAAGTTCATCTTTGAAATTTAGTGACCTTCCTTCTAAAGTGTTGGATCGTTATATTTTGGAAAGTTTACCCATTTATGAATTTTTTAGGTTTATTAATGTATGAGGTTTTAGAGGATAATGTATTACTTCACCAAATTATTCATCCTGTTATAAGAGATGTTGTATTGATAATTCAAGGCGTAATAAAGGATAAGATTTTGTTTATGAAATAGAGACATAAATTTATACTCTTATAGAGAGGAATAATTCCTCAACTCAAGGAAAAGATTCCTAAATAATTTTTTTTCTATTATCATAGTCTTTTATAGTAATAAAAAAAAATTGTAATAGTATATTATACTTTTGTAGTAGTCAACATTCATCTGAATGTGTTCCGTATTTCTTTCCATCAGAAACACATATTTTTATTTTTCTTTCATATCCAGGTTTTTACTTCTAAAAAATATCACACCATTTGAAAGAATAATTTTTTTGTTGACCACCTCATTTACCTTAACCTCTTTTGAAAGGATCTTTTATTAACCCTATTTTAGATGTGTGTTTCCCACAAGGTAGTTTTCAAGTATCAATCTTTATCTTTCTAAGTGCAATTTCGAATTGCGGGGATGCAATTCAATTAAGGGGGGTATACTATAGCACCACCGTAATTTGTTTTATAATTTTAAATACTATATGTTATGAAAAATAATGTTTTAAAATCATTTTTTTAATTAATACTAATAATTAAAATAATTATAATTGAAAGCTTTAAAATTAGTTAATTAATGTTCTAAAAAATACTATTTCACACTATTATTTTGTGTAAAATAATATTTTAATATGAATATATATATAATTATTTTATAAATAAATTATTATATTAAATATTTTAAATTTTAATACATATATTTAGTATTATAATTATTTTGATAAATAATAAATTATGTTAAGAATATATTCAGTATTAATATGACATCATAGGATTTTATGGTATGTTTCTTCTTAATTACTTTAAATCCATTAGATAAATTATTATGTATGCAACACTGTGTCTATGTAAAACAAAATTTTGTTATTGTAGATAGTTATAACCTAGCCATTAAACTAAATTTTTGCAACTTTTGTGTTTTGAATTTTGAAAAACTGACATACACGGTTGTGTTCAGTAAGATATTTATATTTCGATAGGATCAACTTAATTTTTTGTGCACTTTTGTGTTTTGAATTTCGAAAAATAGACATACACTGTTGTGTTCAGTAAGATATTTTGAGCTCGATAGGATCAACTTAATTTTTTTTGTGAATAGTAACTTAGACTTATGAATAGTAATATTACCCTTTTGAATAGTAATTTACCCTTGTTAATAGTAATATGACCCTTATGAACAGTAACCTCACCCATTAATGTAAAAAATATAATTTAGGTACTATATAAATGAGAGTAAATATCTTAAAAATAAATAATTAAGTGTTGGTATTTTTTCAAGTAATAAATAATTAATTATAATTTTATAATCAGTAAAATTAACTTAAAAGGTAATTAATTTTCACAAAATGTATTCGTAAATAAATATTTTAATTTCCTGTGATTTTGGTATAATTTAATGAGATCGTAGTAAAGTTTTCAGTGTATTATAAAATCAATTATAATTTTAAAAACATATTTTTCAAGAAAATTGTGATTTTAATTTAAAATTTAATTTATCATATCCATAAAAACTATTTTCAAAAAATTTATTTTATTTTTGGATTCTACACATAAGAAAATGGTTAGGGTGAATTTTTGGGATTTTTCTGAAATACATGATTTTTTTGTGAATAGTGAAATTCGATTATTTATGAAATATGCTAAATAATTGAATTCCTGCATCAAATTTGAGTAATGGATGATGTAAATTTCCATTATATCTAACTCACAAAAAATTATTTCTATTTTTAGTCAAAATAATAAATTATTTTTTCTTATCATGAGAAAGATAATAAAATAATGAATAAAACCTTGAGAAATCACTCCTCTTCTCGACTATAAAAACCACCCATCAATCCCTCTTATCTAATCCCTTAGAAGACTTGAATCTTCTCAATGTACTTTCAAAATACTATTCCCTAGTACCACCAAACTTTCAGGAGCTCTTGGACTTTCCAACAAACCAAAATCACACCCCTTAAAGAGATTATCAATGAGGAGTATCCAAGAGGTAAAATACTCTCCCTTTTCCTTTTATTTTTCTTTCAAGTTCCTTATTTATTTATTTTTATATCATCACCTCCTCTATACAAATGATCATGAAAACTCCATTTTCATATATATACTTTAATAATATCATTTTAAGGGAAGATATATCATCAATATCCTTACTCTATCTATTTTATTTTAAAGACGAAATCATTGTACGAGAGGTGCTGATTTAAAACCATCATAGATGATAAGCTTTCATTCTCTAATTTCTCCTTCATGAATGGTAATAAAACAATTTTCTTGGTTGAAAAAACTTAAAGAATATGTATTATATCTTATTTATGGTTATTTAACCATTGTATATACATGATATTAAATAATGGAATAGACTAGATCGTTGTGATAAAAAACCACTAAAATTATGCAAAACAAATATCAGAAAATATCTTTTCTAATAATTCATCCTCATACCATATAACAAAATTATATTTATAACCATTTACACTTATTTATTATCATTAATTTCATACAATTCTATTTCTATAAAATTATATTCATTTCACAATAACTTCATTAGATGTATACAAGTGAACCGATCATGAAAACCAAGGAAACGAACTATCACAAGTGATAAAAATGTATCATATAACTAATAAAAATGGGAATAATGAACATAATGAAATTATAATAAATAAAATACATTTATATAATTTTATAAGATAAGTAATTATTGTATTTAATTTAAATATCCCGGACATTAAGATCAAGTGAAGAAAACATTCAGGAATAAGGTAAGGCGTTTCTCATCTCACTGTTATTTCTATTTGATTTACATTGTTCCCAACTTATTTGTTGTATATGGTGTATGTATACTCCCACATGAGATATAATATAATGATTCAATTTATATTCATCGTTTTCAATGATTCATTTTATGATTATTAATTTCTGGTCATACGATTCGATTGATTACAATGTGGTAATAGACTTTGTCTCAATTTCCATTTCATTGTGAGTTACTTGGTATTGCGCAACTATTATTTCTTATGTGGTGTGTATAATACCCCTTTGAGATAATGTTTCATTTAAAATTATAATTTTATTAAATATCCATATTCTTCTGTCATTGATATGATTCTTTTCTTAGTTGTATACTATTTTACATACAATGTCTATTTTGAATACTATTTTAACAAAGGATGTGTTGATGAATATGTATCCTATAATCAATAAAGATACTGAAAAGGAGTATTTTTATTGTATTAAATCATTTTTGAAGAATTATTTGGAGTTATAGTGATGGGAAATGCCCAATATATCCACTTTATGCATCGAACGGTCTCATGAGACAAAACAATCAGTGACAAACCCTTCGAGTTTGTTTCTAGAACATAATCAGACAAGTTTCTACCCATGGACATAAACTGTATCAATGGTATTATGGTTTATGCTTCAGATACATGACATTAAAATAATAATAATAATTTTTTTATTCAATATTCTTTTTTCACTTTCCATGTGGTTTTCAGGATGAAAAAATATATGGTTGCATTTTCTTTCATAGTTTATTGATGGCATGTGTTTTTCAATTATTCACCATACCACATTGATTATATCTAATAGTTTATGATTTAATTATTATTAATTCATTATTCCTCTATATGTAAATATTACTTATCATTTTATCTCAACCATTTAATTTATTTTCCTTCCCCATGTTATGAAGAATGGGTCATTTGTTGAGCTCTCAAGGATGCAATTTATTTTATTTTATATTGTATCTTGTTTTATTTTGTTTTCCCAATGTATTATGGGTATCATGTATGTATCTAGTTTCTTCAAAACTACTAAACTGATCTTTTATTCAATATATGTTTCCTTCCAATCTTGTTAATGCAATAAATTAATGCATCGGCTCTGACCTTCTTGGGTTGGGATGCTACAATTGTAATTCTGATATGACGTAGCCTAGGATGTGGACATTGTTGATCCAAATGTGGACTTTTTAAACCAATAAAACAACCTATTCACTTTTAGTTTAATCAAAATTATATCAATATGTTTTAAATTATATTTTAGAGTACAATAGTACACCAAGATTACATCCATAAAGACTACCGCAAATGAATCTATATGGTGGTAAAATATCATATTCATTACATCCATAAAAACTATCAGCTTATTTGTGAGACCAAATAGCGTGACCAATACGCCTGAAAGGCAAATATATATGGGTTATTATACTTGTTATATAATATATTCTCACATTCACTTTATGTTATCCATAACTCAAATAAATTTTATAGAAACCCCAAGCTCATCAGAGCTTGTTAAAGAGATCATCAAAAAGAGTTAAAGGATATGGGTTATTCATCATACATTTATTCAAATTCTAGTAGTTAATGAAAATAATAAGGATTATGACCACATTATTAGAGAAAATAATTAGGAAACCCCAAGGTAAATGATTGGGTCGTATAAAAACCTTAACCTTCACGTCCTCAAGCTACCTCATGATATCCTACAACTCAGTAGTATTCATCATATAAGGAGGAATGGATACAAGTTCTACGCTAAGAAAAAACTCAATAGTGAACTACACCAATCTCAAGAGAGGTGAAACAAAAATAATCATTTTTGAAAACATCCCTAAAATAATCCACCACATGAGTGGAATATATCTAATATGTTCCCCAATCACTTATAAAAATATGGTAATTTGGGATTCCACTTCACTCATCCCCTGATTCTCAAGTCCAACTCAACTCACATGTACATCCCATTTGTTGTTGTTAATGTTTCTCTCACCCTAAAGAAATAATAAAGTCACCCACTATAAAAAAAATATCAATATTGGATCGATAAGGGATTAACTAGTCCATCCTAATAATAACCTCAAATCATGTCATGTCGAAAGAAAATGAGTCCATACGAAAATATAGCTTCATATCTCAAGGGGAAATTACATAGACTAGTTTATTCTCTTATATTGGATCCGAAATGGAGTTATAAGGGTCATTAAACTACATAATTACACTATATATAGGACCAAAAATTCCATAATTACCAATGATATAAGAAGTCTGAAGCGCCTGTGTCAAAAAATGTAGAAACAATAGTAAAGGCTACAAGAATAATACCTAAAACTATAGAAGTCCTAACACTATGATCCTCTAAAAAATGGGTTTCAATGTATGCCACCAGTGGGATCCATAGTTGTGTGATGAAACATAACTACATTGAGCAGACCCTCTATAATAGAACTGCATATCTAAATTCTAGATACAACATCCTTGACCACCTTCCTAAACTAATCATCCAGTATTACTCCAACTGCCTTCTTGGTAATGAGATTCTAAACCCCCTCCTGAATGTGAATTCTATGTAGATCCCCTATAACTATGAACTAGGGGAAATGATCCAGAGTTACACTAGATATAACTCATCCTTCCACATCTACAACCATCAATCAGGTTTCTATTTCCCTGAGGTTTTTTGTGTCTCGGATTCCTTCACTGATGATATGTAACATAACTATTGTTCTGTGTCATCTGACTTCCACAACCCCCATGATTACAATTCATACATCACTTCTTTTCACTAGATAAACTATTCCCCTACCTCGATATTGAACTACCCTAGCCCACACCTTTAGCTACCCTCAACTTATGATCTGTAATGAGGGCATTGTTCAATATCTCTGATAAGGTAGTCATCCAAAAGACTTTAACCAGAGATCAGATGGTGTATAGAATCCCACCCTCAAATTACCTCACTATCCTCAACTCATCACTCGAAAGAGTTAGTGTGAAATTCTGGATTATAGTGAAATAAGATAAATTCAATAACATAGAAATACCTCCCTACTACATATTCCTAAACCCTATAGCGTGGAATTTCCTTATCATCAACATAAATAAGTAATAAAAGAAAACTATTTTGAAATACCTACAAACCATATCTTCATGATGACTTACCTGGTTAATAAAATATAACAATCATTTGGATTAATCTTAAAGAATATATTCAATGAGATTAACCATCTTCTCTAAAGGATTCTCAAGTTTCTTTAATATAGAGAGTGTGACCTCTAGCTAAGAGTCAACAACCTAGAGGAATCCAAAACTTGAGAAACTATGTTGATTTTACTACTAAAATACATGTGTCAACAATATCGTATTAGGGTTAGGTAATGAAGCTCCCTGTATAGAATGGATCAATCATAGGAAACCCTCTCAAAATTGATAATCACCACCATGATTAGGAATAAAAGGTGGTGTAATATGTGGATGGAGCGTGGTTATCACCACCTTCTTAGTTCATGACTCGATCTTGTCATGGTGGAATGTTTCTCTAATGTCAAACGCATGCCTCAAAATAGGACTGAAAATGTAAACAATCATAGATGAACATATATGACAAGCACAAGCCTTCCTATGTAAAACTGACACCACTTTTCATACACTTGAAGATAGTTCAAGGTGATATAAAATATTTATTGTATTATAACAGAGACTCCAACAACCCACTACTAAGGTCATGTTAGGATAAAGGTGTCATATAGCGTATCAAGGTTTCCAATATATAGAGTTTCAATTCAATTTATATAGAAAAACACCCTTTAATTTAAAATTGGAATCCTCATTTAGTGGTAACCATTTCATTCAAAAATTAAAATTTATCAGTTTAAATATATATAAATATATTGTTATGTTAGATCTGTCTACCATTCCTAAGTTATAAAGTCCTACACAATATAATTTTTAAAATGGAACAACATGTAACTAAACCATACTTTTACATTCGATCTTATGATGTAATACGTCTTAAATAGTGGGTTTATTAGATGAATCATCATTCCCATCTTAATGATACCCAACTATTATAAATTAAAATTGACATCCAAGTAATCAGAACCAACGAACAATTCATTCCATGCACCCACTTTTTCATTTCTCAAAGATGTAATTATTTGTTTAATTGAGTTAACTTCTTCAAGGTATAAGGTAAACCCATTTAAGGTTATTTAGACACTTAGATTTACTAATCATTTATATCATTTACCCAAAAAATACATTGCTTGGATAACATATACAATTTTCAAGATTCTAAAACATGATATCATAAATGCACGTAATAAAAAAATATGGAGACGAATATTCATGTAATATGGATCCTTGGTTTCTTATTAAAATTCATGAGACAAAATATACATGTAGTACCATCTAAATGTAAAAAATAAACTCTTAATAATAATAGCTTCCATAACCATCTGTGTTAACCAATGGTGAAATCAATACAACAATAATAGGGAAAAACTAGAACATCAAGTCCCATCCTAGGAAACATGTATTTTTCTTTGTAAATTGAATAGATACTCCTATTAATAGGATCTTTAACAAATTATGACATAGCATATTTTCCATGAACAATCCCATAGGGGCCTCTATTGTGACTACCCCAAGCCCGCCTCCAATAGGCCAGGGGTTGGTGACTAGAACCAAATAGGTATATCCTAAAAACAGGTGGCAATATCCTTAAGTACATGTATACATGCACACATATCTAATAATAAAATGATTAAATGTAAAAACATTAATTAAAAAATGCATGAAAATCATTATATCCTGCAACTAAAGTACAAAAGTGAAAGTACAGTAAAGTATACAGGGCTAGAATACAGGCCCACCAAATAGAGTCTATAACCCCAAGTCCAATCTTTATGAAAATGGGTAACGGGACTATTGCCTAAACTATAAGAACATCTCATTAGTCTTTCCCTTCTATGAACCACCAGGTCCTTGTCCACCTAATACTTTTTCAAATAGTTGATTATTTTTCAAACACATGACACATGCAAGAAAATCCCATGCAGGGGTGAGTATAACAAGACTCGATAGGACATCTTGAAACCACAAAAGAAAAAACCAGGAAGGAAATACCAAAAATGAAATAATATGATGGAATAACCATGAAGGAAATACTAAAAAAGAAATATCGTGCAGGAAATACCACAAAGTAAATACCACAAAGGAAATACCATAAAGGAAATACAATAATGGAAATACTAAAAAGGAAATACCACGAAGGAAATACATCCAAGGATTTACCACCAAGTATATACCATGAAAGAAATACCATGAAGGAAATACCATAAAGGATATACCACAAAGGAAATAACACAAAGGAAATACTATCAAGGAAATACTATGAAGGAAATACTAGTCAGCTCCCCACAGATATATGTTAACATCAAATATAAAAATAATTATCTAGATTATACTCAATCTAACAAGACACAAATTGTCAAAAATACCCATAGTCTCCATAAAACACATTCTCTCCATGATACACATAGTATCCATAAGACACACAAACTCCATAAGAAACACATTCTCTATAATACACACAGTCTCTAGGTCACAACCTTCCACAAATGTTTTTTTCTAAATGTGCGCTCATTCTGGGAGAACTCAATTTTCAATCCCATAGGTCATATTCACACTCACACAAAAACCCACTTAGGATATCTCAAAATTACACTCTCATCATAAGGGTCTCAATGTCATTGAAAAATCTTCAAGAAGATGTCTAGTTTTAAAGTTATGGGTTTTTGAAAATTTTAGAGGGGTTCACTATGCCATGGACCGACCACCCCCATGATCAACCATGGCACAGTCCAGCTTCCCAGGTGGGACCTGGGTTCACCCCAACCCACGTGGTCTGACCCGGTCCCCCAAGTCAACCTGACCCGCTTAACTGGCCCATCTTATTATAGTTTAGTCCACTCTATATGGTTACCCGCTATGACCACCACCACCGCACGTAGCCACTCTCCGTGTCTAGCGGCCACTGAACATAGTTACATACGACGTTCCTCTCCTTCCAAATCTATCGGACCCCACATATCCACATCCATGCCGCACAATTCTGATGCCACTGCAAATCATCAATGCACTGCCTCACCAGACCGTGATAACACCTTGGTAGACCCCCACACCATACCCACATTGTTGGTCCCTTCTATGGACCACTAAGCCTCCCCCGATGCCTATAATTTGAAATGGTCGTAAATATGGTCCTCTCAGGTCCCAATCAATATTTATACAGACTTTGATATCAATTTTACACCAATATAGGGGTTTGATCACATTTCGAGACACTCGTCATGTCGAATGTTGGCCATAAGGGTCCTATAGGGAAGATCGTGAAGAACTAGGGAGAGAAAACACAAATAACAACCTGAGGAATGACCCTCATCATTTGTTCTTATTGGCCTCAATACATTCTCATTAGAACAAAGAGTGAATAAAATTAAATATAATCTCTAGAAATGTCCACAAATAAAAATCTGTTCCTATAATAATTATTGATCTGCAAGCCACTATGTTTTATGATTGGAATGTTCTTATGAAATAATTAAATAATGGGGAGAATAAAAAAAGAACAAATGCCTTAACCCATTGGTATCATCCCCCAAAAAATAATGAAGTTGTGTCATGTTCATGTGCAAGATACTTTTATTTCATCCTGTGATGATCATCGATCTCTGATCTGGTCGTCATTTAACACGGGAAAGCCTCCATCATATCCCTATTGATTCTCCATAATCACCAGGGTTATTCGGCTAACCATAGGATTTCTAAATAAGTATATTTTTAAAGTAAATCATCATTGTTCAAGTAAAATAATTTTCATTAAATTATTTAAATATTATTACATATGTTTCGAGCTCTTCCACAATATACTCATGATGAATAAAGTTAACTCACACCTTAGGAATACACCACATCATGAACTCAATGATGGTATTAGATTTCCAATCTGATTCACCATTCATGAGTTATTAGGATTTTAAAATAATTTAATTTTATTTATTTATTTTCTTTATGGTTTCTTCCTTGGTGACTTTATCTTCAGAAGACCGACGCTGAGCAAAGATAGGTCACACATATGGTAAAGATTTTATTATGAGCTCAAAGGTTACATTATATTTTTTCTATAGAAACCTGTTTAAAATATATTCCTCTTTATTAGGAAATTCATGTGAGTGTGATATTAAAAACATAACATTTTTCAATAAATTATTTCAGGCACACCAGGTCTTGGAATCACACACCGTCTTAGTGAATGGACACATTTTGTTTGAAATAATTTATAAATATAGAATTAAGAAAATTAAATTCATTAAATTCTCCCCTCCTCAAGGTATTACATCCCTAAAAATATAAAAAATGTCTAATCAAACAAATTAGGGTAATGAGAATGAATATGAGCCTCTTTTTCCCATTTTCTCTCTCCGATATTCCCATATAGCCACTGAATGCTCACTGAATTATTCAATCAACCAAAATAAATCCTCCCATCTTTGGCCAAAATCCAAAATGAAATCTCATAACATTTTCTGGTGAACCTAAATGGTCCGCTCAGTCTAGTCGTCTGTCTATGGGTGAAACGCTGTGATCAATTGTAACAAAGTCTTAAAATCCTCCTATAATCCCTTCCACAATCAGGATGTAAAGAGGGAATTAATACCTAAAACTATCATCAATTGAACTCAAAGTTGAATTATCTCTACAATTTGAGGTGTCTAAAACTCTCTACTAAAATCATCTCCCAAATAGCTACGAAGTGGGTTGACTGGGTGGGTTGGTCAATGATCACCCCAATTGAATCATGTCCCTTATACATATGTGGTAAAATCATCCTGAAGTCCATATATATCCCATCCAACTTCTATTATGGAACTTTAATGGGTTAGGCTAAAACCTCTCAAATCTGGTGCTCAGCCTTCACTTGTTGACAAGTGAGGCATCGAGAGATGAAATCTGCAGCTTCCTTCTTCATCCATAGTTACTATTACTAACATCATTGGTCCCGGTGCATCTTCCCCACACCAGGATGTACCACCAAAGGGGATGTATACAACGCCGTAAAAAAATCCTCCTTCAATTCCACTGGTACTATTTTGTTCCCTATGAAAATAACAATATTCTCCCCAACTTTCGAATATCCATAAGTGGCATGCCCTATGGACATCTGATCACATAAAGATTCACAGTCGGTATCCCAAATTTTTTCCTCTCGGACTCGCTGTAAGAGTGGAGGGGTAACAAACATAGATAGAAGGCAAGATACTCCCTCCCTATCCATAATGGATATCTATAATGAGGCCAACATCTCCAATGCCTCAATCAGTAACTACGTACCAGATCTCTTCCTGAGAGCATCTTCTGCCATGTTCCCCTTCACAGGAGTATAGAAAATATTAAAGTCATAGTCATAGAGAAACTCGAAAAATCAACTCCATCTCATGTTCAAATACTTATGAGAGAGTATATACTTGAGACTCAAGTGGCCAGAGTGGATGATAAAACACTCACCATCAGGAAGTGTCACCACAACCTCAAAGTGAAGACTGTCACTTTTAACTCGATATCAGGGGTCACATAGTTCTTATTTTATGGTCTCAATGGGCATGAACCATAGGCAATCACTTCTTGAACCTATATTTGTACCCAACCAAGATGGGTTCCAAATGCATCTCATGGCACTATGTACTTGGTAACCTCTTCTAGAAATCAAAATGTGGGAGTGATCTTCAATCTCTGCCTCATCTACTGAAAACTCTCCTGTAAATTTTTCATCAATGTTATGGACATCATGTTTCATGTGAACCCATTCAAGGATGATACCACTCTAGAAAATTACGGTAAAAATATCTGATAGTACCCAACCTAACCAAGTAAACTCTACACATTAGTAACACTCATGGGTGGATCCCAAGTAAGAACTAATTCAATCATCACTGGATCCACTATAACTCCAACCTATGAAATGATGTGTCCTTGAAAATGGACCTCCCGAATCCAGAACTGAAAATTTGAGAGCTTCCCACAAATTTGGTTCTCTCGGAGTCTATTTAGGACCATCCTCAAGTGTATCGTGTGCTCCTTTTCAGATACCAAGTGCACAAGGATGTCATCAATGAAAAAAACCATCAACCGGTATATGTAAAGCTGAAGGATCTGGTTCATGACCCCATGAACACTACTAGGATTTTCCTCATGCCAAACCGCACCACCATGAACTCATAGTGGTGGTAACGACATCTGAAGTTCGTTGTCGATATTTCCTCATCCCATTCCCATAGTTGGGGAGATCCTAACTTGAGATGAATCTTCGAGAACCATAGATCCTTTTTTAAATGATCAAAGAGGTCATTGATCCTCAGTAGTGGATACTTATTCATCATGACCACCTAGTTATGGTGTTAGAAGTCCACACATAACCTCAAGATCTCATCTTCATTCATGGTACTCAAAATCGAGCCTTCCCAGGGTGACACATTGGGTCTCATGAATCCCTTCCTTATTAAGTCCTCCAACTAAACCCTCAATTCATGAAGCTATGTGAAATCCCTCAAATATTCATGTTTATATATCGACCTCATTCCAATGTATAGAGACATGAATATGTCTACCTCCCTATGGGGATGTAAACCTAGAACAACCCCAAGCGATATTTCTCCATACTCCTCCACCACTGTAGGGAACTTAGGACTCATATTATCGACTAAAATGGGGGTCAGTCTAGACAACTAATGAGTGATAGAATTCTCCCTCCAATGTATGTGTCCATCCTGTGTTACCTGCATTTCCATTTGACTAGAAAAGTAAAACCTCATCCTATCACTATGGAAACACCTCATTCTACACCTGAAATAGACTATCTAAGCATGAACTATGGATAACCAGTACATAACAAGAATGACATCATAACACCTCCATACCTCTACCTAGATATCCCAATGTAAAATCTCTCCTCTAAGAGTCTAGCCACACTATCGACACTAGTGCATGATCAGGGGTTCTCCTACAATAAGAGTTTCCAAAAATGATTATCCAGCAAATGGTTCCACATGAATCTCTGAGTCTTAAAAAATGTTCATAGAAAGAATGTAATTACTAGATCGTATGTCTATCAAAACTATAGATAAGGTGGAAAATACATATATCGTTCCTTGAATCGTTCCTAGAGCACCTGTGTCATAAGCCATGATGACATGTAGTTCCCCTCCCCCCCTTTTCTCTAACTCCATGAGCTTAGAGTGGATCACCTAGGGGTGCTGGTAACATGTCAAAACATATATCTCCTCCTGATGCTCTCCCAACCTCATTTCCATGTCTGAAACCTTACAGAACCACCTACTTCAATCATTGACTATGCCTCAGTGTTCCATCCACTGCCTCTTCATTAGTAGTATGACAGGTTGGAAAATCCCTAGAGAGATTTACTCTAATGTCGCATGAAAATCATTTCCTCTCTCTATAATAACTGGACCCACCCAATGGGTCATGAGTTGTATATCCCCTATCATGGTGCCTCCTCATGAAGCATCTAACACATCCAAGTCCCTGAGACTAACATCAGATCCCTTTTTATGTGGTCTCTACTCCTGATCTCCCACTAGTGGAAATCAATGGTTGTATTTTCCCAGCTAGGGAACTCTGAACCCCAAATGTTCACTCTATCACCCCAATATAGCTAGGAATGCTCAGATAGATAATGATGGATTGATTTTTGCTATGCATACCTCCCTCTAAGGTTCAATCCCTAACCACTGGTTATGTGTCATATCCATCGATTACCTAGAACGGTTGGTATGTCTCAATGAATACTCAGATAATAAAATGTCATCATTTCGGAGCTGTAAGAGCTCTTGGATATGCATATCACTTAGATTATAAGGTGATAAATCCTCTATGAAGAGGTTCCCAAACTCTTTCCATGGAATATTTTCATCATCAAAAGATCAGGAAACAAAACCCTACTATCTCCCTACTGATCCATGTATAAGACTCGCTTCCAAGACCACCGTCTAATATGTTGTTGTCCTGGCTAGATGAAAAACGCAGGTCACCACCTCACGTGAGTCCCCAACCACCAGAGTTTCAAGCTATCCTCATAACCTAAAGGACTCTGTCACTTAAACTAGAGAATCATGCTCAATATTCTCTCCTCATCCGTTGGTATTGTAGGTACCATTAGCTATTCTATAGGTGGTGGTACAGCTGGTGCACCACCTAGAGGTTTTACATCTAGTACAAATCCTTATACCAATGTCTCATCACCAGGAGGATTATCCTTGTGATCACATGGTGGGATCCTGGATGGGTGCCTACCTTGAGGCATCTTGAAGTCAAAAATGAAATTCTATGTTCAATTGATTATATCTGGAGAGATTCCCCAATAAGGATATGGAAAACACAACCATTCCATTGTGATTCATATACCATTATTTTTTCCTAAAACATGGGTTTTCAAGTACCTATTCAAAAAGTAGGTGGTAAGAGTCCTTGTTTATGGATACATTGGTCTCCCCACCATCACAAGATTCACTGGACTAAAATCAAAAAATGAAAAACATAACACTATTTCCCCAAAAAAATCACACAAAATCTCATTCATAAAGTAGAACTGGTATCCTATAATGCCAATCTATCACGAACTGTCCTAGATGGGCTCATGCTGTGGCTACCCCAAACCCGCCTCCAATAGGCTAGGGGTTGGTGACTATCATCGAGTAGTCATACCCCATAAATGGGAGGAATTATCCTTAAGTACATGTACCCATGCACACATTTCCAAGACAAAAATGCTAAAATGTAAAAACACTAACAGATAATTCATATAAACCACTCTATCCACAACCATAGTACAATAGTGAAATTATAGTAAAGTAAATAGGGACATAAGACAAGCCCACTAAAAAGAGTCGGTAACCACAAGCTAACCCATAGAAAAGAGGTACTGGGAGTGCTACCTGAACTACGTTAACACCTCATCCGTCCAGCCTCACCAAGCACCACATAGTATTGGTCCACCTAAGAATCTATAAAAGGGGTGATCATTTTCATATGAAAATACACATGCAGCCAAATTCCGTGCATGGGTGAACATAACAATACTCAGTACAACACCCCACTTCACAAAGTAAATACAACAAAGTAAATACCATAAAGGAAATACCATGAAGGAAATACCATGATGGAAATACCAATATGGAAATACCACAAAGAAAATACCATAAAGAAAATACCACAAATAAAATACCCTGAAAAATATACAATGAAACAAATACATTGAAGGAAATAAAATGAAAGAAATACCATGAAATAAATACCTAGAAGTAAATACCAGGAATGAAATACGACCAAGGAAATACCATGAAGGAAATACCATGATAAAAATACCACAAAGGAAATACCACGAAGGGAATACCGTGAAGGCAATACCATGAAGGAAATACAACAAAGAAAATAATACAAAGAAAATTCCATTATAGAAATATTGAATGTGAAATACTAATCTACTCTACAAAATTATATGTCAGGGCACATATGACAAGAATTATCCATACATAGTCAATCCAATATGAAAAATAGCATCAACAAGACATGTAGTCTCCATAAGACACATGGTCTACATAAGAAACACATACTACCTAAGACACATCATCTCCATAAGACACACAGTCTCCATAAGACACATAGTCTCAATAAGACACACAATCACTAAGTCATATCCATCCACAAATAAGTTTGGTTGAAGCACAATCGTTATGGGATAACTCACTCCTCAATACGTTAGGTTGTATTAAAACTCCCACAAAACACCCCAATTAGTGTATCTCGAAATTAATCTCTCATCGTAAGGGTCCCAATGCCACAGATGGCTTGCCAAACGGAAATCCAGTTTGAATGTTATGGTTGTTTGGAAATTTTAGAAGGGGGTTCCCTAGGTTGGGGACTGACCATGGCACTAAATTTCTGTTGTCAACTACCTAGTCACGCTACCCGTATGGTAGACATTTAGGTCTGACCGGCCCCTGAGATCGACTACCAAGGTCGACTGTGGCCTAGTTTGGCTTCCCGGGTCAGACCCAGGTCTTCCCCACCTCATGGGGTCTCACCCGACCTACCGGGGTAGATCTAGTCCTTCGGGTCAACCCAGCCCACTACACCTGACCCACTCTAGATGAGCCTAACCTAGAATACTCACCTGACCTATCATTTTTTCGTTTCGGTCCACTCCACGTGGTCACCCACTATGATTGCTGCCTCCGTACACGGCCACCAAACGTGGACGACGTCACCACCACCACCATTCACCACCACTATCTTGCCTCACCGGACCACCTCCCCACCTCACCATTATACCATACCAAACCCGTGATGTTGGTCCCTACAGCGAAACACTAAGCCTCCCTGATTATCATTGTAACACCCCGAGCTTTGACAATACGCTTCTCATTCAATAATGCAATAGCTTGCATTGTACGCAACTTCGAGTTCTAAAACACCACGACTAATCAAAGTAGCCGTTATAAATAGTAATAACCACTTTTTAAAATTATAGAAATTTTATATTTCAAAATGGACTTCATTTTTGGATTCGGAATATCGAAATTACCCTATGTTGAATTGTTTATATTTTTCTGAGAACTTCTAATTTTTTTACGAATAGTGAAAAATACTTAAAAACAACTTTTTTAATCAAAATAATTTATAGTGATAAATTATACTATTTAGTGGTTTTAAAGTATAATTAGAATATATTTTTACCATTTTATCCAATGGTGGTCATTAGAATTAATTTAACATTGAAATTGGACATAAACAATTGCCAATCTTTTGATATAAATTGTTTCTTAAAAACACGCTATTGTTGTGACAGTGGGAATTAATTATAAAATTAATTAATACAACTTATATTTTTGGAATTTTGTAAAATAGACATCATTATTGAATTCGTAATATCTATTATAGCTTAGGGTGAAATTTTGGCATTGTTCTGAAAAACTTCAATTTTTGATGAATAGTGAAACCACTAAGTGGTAGTTAAATAACTGATTTTTCGTTTAAATGAAATATTACCACTTCTGTGATTTGATTTTCAAAAATCCGACATACATGGTTGTCATTAAGAAGTAAAATGTGGTTCAATGAGATTAAAATAATTTTTTGGTGAATAGTAACTTTTAAGTTCTTAATCGCGATTAGAGGTAATTAGTGTAGTTTAAGGTAAAAATAATGTTTTAATAATATGAGATGAGCTTGACACTTGTCCTACTCCTATTGGATGAGTAATGGCCGACCAAGACAACCCATGGGTCAACTTGGGGACCCCATGGAGCCACTTTGGTTGGAAAATGACATTAATATATATTTATTTAATGTTAAAAATAAATTGACACAAACATGAGTTGTTCTACTAAAACAGTTTTTAAGTGGGGTTACACAAGTCCAAATTTTGACTATAAATATTCATTTGAAATATAAAAAGATTTACTACATCATAGTATTTTTTTTATAATTTTTAGACATTAAATAAAATAAATTATTTATGACATCATGATGATGCAGCGATGACCTCATTATTTAACGATTTAAATAAAATGGAAAGATAATGTAATATATAAGACCTAAACATGTCCAAAACCTATTGGATGAGGATATTTAGAACCCTTATCACCTTAGACTCGAATTATACAAGTTTGGGACCTTTAGAATTCGAAAATCATTGTATAATAGAATAACATTTCATTACTTTCCAAAAGTGCCCCTCCTCTCCACTTATAAAAGGCCCCCACCAATCCCACCTTATTCACACTTTCAAGTAATTTGGCTCGGCAAACCTCTGACAAAATACTCTCCCAACTTTCCCCTATTACTCCTAGAATCCTCACTCTGGGCAGAACTCTTCCCAAGGAAGCCTTTGGCTCAAATCAAAAAGAGTTACCCGATTTTGAGGTAATGTCTTCTCTAATGTTTGATTTGTTTTATTTTTCTTCTCCAACCCCCTAAACTCTTTTTATTCATTTCTTTTGTAACAAAACCAGTATCCTCAATATACTAGGATGTTGTTATAAGAATTATTAGAGCTACACTTACCCACAGCTACATCTAATGGTTAATGAACATACGGTTTCTGTGGATGGCGAATTTCTGCCTCACGAAACGATGATTGTTCAACACTCATATAACACCTTCAAAGGTGGCCATTAAGATTTAACTATATTTATATATGATATATAATATGTTTATGTTTTACTTATGCTTCTGTATTTCTCATTTATGGCATACTTTATGATTTCCATTATGGGTAAACGCGATAATTTCATTTTAGGAAGTGCGGACTACTGCCCCCTCAAAGTGATTTGAATCGTTAATGCCATATGTGGGATGTATAAAGGATGTATTAAATGGTATTATACACTATATTATACTGGAATTATATTATACATTTATATCATTATGATTTCATTCTATTAAATATGAAATAGAAATGAAAGTAGCGTCCATGCGTACGTACGGCTTACCGTCTCCATGAACGGTGCATTTCATTTCTTACCTATAAATGTTACGTAATATTGTAAATGAATGTATATACTGGATATATATGATATATACGGAATCTAAATCATGAATATAATTCGGGAGATAATGGATATTCTACCACATAAACAACTTGTAATTATAAGAAGTTTATTGTTGACTCAAGTACCAAAGATCGACAAAACGACCGTTATTAACTTAAATAATTACATAATGTTAATATCATTGTAATAAGTGATATAAAAAGGATAAAGAAATTGAAAATGGTTCTTATTAAGGTATATATTAACTCTAGTTTATTATTCAGGAGGTTAAAGAATGGTTGAGTCAAGTCAGACACGAGGTAAGGGAACTTCTTAACCCAACTTCCATTCTTTGGGTTAATCTCCTACTTTCAAATTATGTCATGATATTATTATGTCGTATATTGTATTTATACTTTCTTTATATGTACATATATTTAATACACATAATAGATATATTTTATTTAAAAATGATCTTTTTAAGGGACTTCGTCTCAATCTCCATTCATTGAAGCATATTTTGTTTTATACACAAATTTCTTTTGTACAGTGTATAAACCCCTTTGACATTTACGTTTATTCAAAAGGAATATTTTTATATGAATAATTTTACTAAAAGACAAAAAGGGAAGGTTTTTCTTTCCGTACATATGCGGCGACAACGACTTCTCTGCCGTCGTGACCATTATTTTAGTTTCGGATTCCTCTACAAGACATCATTTTTTTATGAAAAATAAATACAAAGATTTAACTTTATTTTATTTTGGTATTGAAAATGGTTTTGAAAGAGTTTTTATTATATCAATGTGTTGTATTGATATCTTGTGATTGAAATGTGGAAATGTTATGTTTCCTTTATTCATGTTTTATGTGATACGATTATGTTATGGTTTATGATATGTTTAAACCTATTCATATGAGGAATGTATTGGACTTAATAAGTGACGGGTGGAGCCCGCTATAGCTCCTCGATGCATCGGTAGGTCTCATGAGACAACTAGATGTGGTATTGGTCGAGGCCCTTTCCCAATTTGATTTATGGTTTTGGCCGAGGCCTTAATCATTTTAGACGTCTTGGCCGAGGACTTGACAAAATGTTTCAGAATTTCTGGAATTATACATTCCCTCATTATGAAAGTGGTTATTGATATTGCATGTGATTATTCAACCAGTAGAATATCCATGTGAAGAAGTGAATGACATTATCTCATTTTACTTTTTCCATATTATGTTGAAGTTCATGTTTAAAAGGATTTTTTTTAGTTATACATTGCCTTAAATGTTTATGTTTATTGATAAAAGATTCCGCTATATTGTTATCCTTACTGAGCATTTGAGCTCAACCCTTTTAATGTTTTAATATTATCCAGGAGGTGAAAAGTATTTTATGAATGACCTGCAGGGATAGTCAGAAGAGGATATGAGTGTGGACTATGAATACTTTGTTATTAGTTTTTCACTTTATGATGTAATGTAACTTTTATGAATATATCTAGAGTTTCCAAGGCTACTAAACTAATTGGTCATTCGAGACTTGATCTTTTGTGATCATGCCAATGTTACGAAGTAATGTACCGACTCTGGGTAGCTGGGGTCGGGGCGTTACAGTTGGTATCAGAGGCAGTTTAGTACTAACCTTGGAAGCTAGATTTAGATAAACTCTGATTAGAGCACATAGCCCAAAGATAGACTTTGAGGATTAGTATAGAAGAACTTCCTATAATTTTGTTATTGTAGATATTTTGTGAGTTTTCCGAGAAATAAATCCCTCTCTGGATACGAGCAGGTAGAGGCGGCTCTAGCACAGATGTACCTAGGGGTAAAACCTGAAAACACCTCTTTGAGCTAGACTCGAACGGGAAGTGGTGCACAACAACGGGCCTTGCTGCACTCTTGGTTACGACACTCCCGGGGGATATGCTTAGGATAATTCTCATTTTCCTTACAAACCACTATGAACGGTTATGAGTATATACCTCCTCAAATAAAACCTTTTTATGATTATGGATTATATCCATAAATAGTTCAATTTATGTTATGTATTTTACAAGTATGGAATTATGTATTTTGATTCATAAACTAATCTAGTTTATGCCATTGTTTAGAAATTGAGCCTAGTGGAAGGAATGGAAACCGTATCAATGCACGAACTCCATGTAGGGATTGCCCTCCTGGTCAAGATAATTATTTTGGATCTGGAGATACAACTGGTGCTGATCAACTTATTACCATACTGGGACAACTCAGTCAGGTTATGAATAATAACCTTACTCGTATGGAGCACCCTGATCCGCAACGTGGAGGATCAATGTTAGACCGCTTCATGAGGCAACAACCACCAACATTTAATGGGGGTACAAATCCGTTAGTAGCTGAGCAATGGATAAACTCCTTAGAAAAAATATTCCACGCCTTGGGGAGTAGCGAAAGGGAGAAGGTTATCATGGCAGTTTACCGCCTCACTGGAGATGCCGGTCAATGGTGGTCATTGATTCAAAATACAAAGGAAGATGATGACGTATCGAATATGGAATGGAGGGAGTTCAAAGAGCTTTTCTTAGAAAAGTACTTTCCTCATGACCATCGAGTAGATATGGAAAGGCAATTTCTGAGTATGAGACAAAAGGAGGATGAGAATGTCGCAAAGTATGAGGCCAACTTTACAAGGTTGGCGTGGTATGCTGCATATTATATACGTAACCCAAGAGGTAAGATTGATCGTTTCATTGATGGGTTAAAACCATTTCTCCGTAGAGATTTAGTATCACAATCTTTCTCAACATACGAAGATATTGTCTCATGTGCTATCAAGACAGAAAAGGAATTCTCTAAGTCTAATGACAACAAAGTAAAGGAAGAGAAGAAAAGAACGGTGGAACAAGAGACAGATAAAGGGAAAAAGGGAAATAAGTATTTTCCATTATGTGATAATTGTGGGAAGAATCACCCTGGTACTTTCCTAAAAGGAATGGGAGTTTGTTATAAATGTGGAAATAAAGGTCACCAGGCGCGTGATTGCAAGGGAAAGAAAGAGGCTATCAATGTTGAATGCTACAATTGTAGGGAAATGGGGCATTATGCAAATGAATGTCCTAAGCGTCAGAGAAACTTACCTCAGAAAAGGCCAAGGGATCAAGGACAATCTTATGTTGTTACTACAGTTTAAGCGGAATAATTAATGTATTGGTACTTTTGGACTCATTGATTATATTCTGGTTATTAGAATAATGTGATATATATATAAGGATTGTACTGCAGTACTTGTTGTTTCAGTAAGGTTTTAATATGATGAAGGTAATCATATTTTTAGTATGTGACAATAAGAGAAACTTTACTTTGTTTGGGGAATCTGATAAATTGATTTTGGAATTAAGAGACCTTTTAGAGAAAGTCTGGACAGAGGTGGTTTGGATAACTATAAAGGTCGGAATGGATTAAGTTGATCTTTGGATAGTATTGTTTAAGGTTAAAACATTTCTGAAGATTATTTTTGGAATAATATAATACTATAGTTTTAGGAAAAGGACAACCTGCAGGGTGGGACATAACCCATCGCGTCGGACAAAGGTGCAGGAATCGACCCCACAATCATAGTGCGACAGGCCTTTATTTCCTACCACTAGCCTACAGGAAGTCCCTGGTTATTACAAAATAATTTTACTAGTCTAAGTGGTATGTGTTAACATTTTTTACCTTATACAATTAGGATAAGTATAATATTTTTGAGTTCTATTATCTTTCTGAGTAAAATATGAGTTAAAGGTTGAAACACTAATTGTCAAGCATAAATATATATATACCTATCTCTTATTCAATGAATGAATTAATTCTTAAACTTTAGTAAAGGGATATTAAAACAAAAAAATGTGTTATCCTAATACCTTATGTCTTGTTGAACTGATGATATTTTAAATCAATATAGATTGAAGGCTTTGAGGCCCTCAATTTGACAGTTCATTGTGATTGATGACCTCAATCAGTCCCTACAATATTTACGTTTTTCCTCCAATTATATGTCTCTAATTGCCACCAATGTTATCCTAATTGAGATCATAATTGGATGGTGACTTTTTCATTTCCCTTTCCCTCTTATTAAGGCTAAATTTTATTAATCTTATTTCCGATGTGGGTTTTCCACAAATGTATTTTCTCTTTTCAACCTTTTATTTTCAAAGAAAAATTTCAAATTGCGAGGACGCAATTTATTGAAGGAGGGTATAATGTAACACCCCGAGCTTCCACAATACGCTTCTCATTCAATAATGCAATAGTTTGCATTGTACGCAACTTCGAGTTCTAAAACACCGCGACTAACCAAAGTAGCCGTTATGAATAGTAATAACCACTTTTTAAAATTATAGAAATTTTATATTTCAAGATGGAATTCATTTTTGGATTCGGAATATCGAAATTACCCTATGTTGAATTTTTGATATTTTTCTGAGAACTTCTAATTTTTTTACGAATAGAGAAAAATACTTAAAAACATCTTTTTTAATCAAAATAATTTATAGTGATAAATTATACTATTTAGTGGTTTTAAAGTATAATTAGAATATATTTTTACCATTTTATCCAATGGTGGTCATTAGAATTAATTTAACATTGAAATTGGACATAAACAATTGCCAATCTTTTGATATAAATTGTTTCTTAAAAACACGCTATTGTTGTGACAGCGGGAATTAATTATAAAATTAATTAATGCAACTTATATTTTTGGAATTTTTTAAAATATACATCATTTTTGAATTCGGAATATCAATTATAGCTTAGGGTGAAATTTTGGCATTGTTCTGAAAAACTTCAATTTTTGATGAATAGTGAAACCACTAAGTGGTAGTTAAATAACTGATTTTTGGTTTAAATGAAATATTACCACTTCTGTGATTTTATTTTCAAAAATCCGACATACATGGTTGTCATTAAGAATTAAAATGTGGTTCAATGAGATTAAAATAATTTTTTGGTGAATAGTAACTTTTAAGTTCTTAATCGTGATTAGAGGTAATTAGTGTAGTTTAAGGTAAAAATAATGTTTTAATAATATGAGATGAGTTTGAAACTTGTCCTACTCCTATTGGATGAGTCATGGCCGACCAAGACAACCCATGGGTCTACTTGGGGACCCCATGGAGACACTTTGGTTGGAAAATGACATTAATATATATTTATTTAATGTTAAAATTAAATTGACACAAACATGAGTTGTTCTACTAAAACAGTTTTGAAGTGGTGTTACACAAGTCTAAATTTTGACTATAAATATTCATTAGAAATATAAAAATATTTCCTACATCATAGTATTTTTTTTATAATTTTTAGACATTAAATAAATTAAATTATTTATGACATCATGATGATGCAGCGATGACCTCATTATTTAACGATTTAAATAAAATGGAAAGATAATGTAATATCTAAGACCTACACATGTCCACAACATATTGTATGAGGATATTTAGAACCCTTAGCACCTTATCCTCGAATTATACAAGTGTGGGACCTTTATAATCCGAAATCATTGTATAATAGAATAACATTTCATTACTTTCCAAAAGTGCCCCTCCTCTCCACTTATAAAAGGCCCCCACCACTCCCACCTTATTCACACTTTCAAGCCATTTGGCTCGTCCAACATCTGCCAAAATACTCTCCCAACTTTCCCCTCTTACTCCTAGAAGCCTCACTTTGGGCAGAACTCTTCCCAAGGAAGCCTTTGGCTCAAATCAAAAAGAGTTGCCCGATTTTGAGGTAATGTCTTCTCTAATGTTGTTTTGTTTTATTTTTCTTCTCCAACCCCCTAAACTCATTTTATTAATTTATTTTGTAACAAAACCAGTATCCTCAATATACTAGGATGTTGTTATAATAATTATTCGAGCTACACTTACACAAACCTACATCTAATGGTTAATGAACATACGGTTTCTGTGGATGGCGAATTTCTGCCTCACGAAACGATGATTGTTCAACACTCATATAACACCTTCAAAGGTGGCCATTAAGATGTCACTATATTTATATATGATATATAATATGTTTATTTTTTACTTATGCTTCTGTATTTCTCATTTATGGCATACTTTATGATTTCCATTATGGGTAAACGCGATAATTTCATTTTAGGAAGTGCGGACTACCGCCCCCTCAGAAGTGATTTGAATCGTTAATGCCATATGTGGGATGTATAAAGGATGGAGTAAATGGTATTATACACTATATTATACTGGAATTATATTATACATTTATATAATTATTATTTCATTCCATTAAATATGAAATATAAATGAAAGTAGCGTTCATGCGTACGTACGGCTCACCGTCTCCATGAACGGTGCATTTCATTTCTTACCTATAAATGTTACGTAATATAGTAAATGAAAGTATATACTGGATATATATGATATATATGACATCTAAATCATGAATATAATTCTGGAGATAATGGATATTCTACCACATAAACAACTTGTAATTATAAGAAGTTTATTGTTGACTCAAGTACAAAAGATCGACAAAACGACCGTTATTAACTTAAATAATTACATAATGGTCATATCATTGTAATAAGTGATATAAAATGGATAATGAAATTGAAAATGGTTCTTAATAAGGAATATATTAACTCTAGTTTATTATTCAGGAGGTTAAATAACGGTTGAGTCAAGTCAGACACGAGGTAAGGGAACTTCTTAACCCAACTTCCATTCTTTGGGTTAATCTCCTACTTTCAAATTATGTCATGATATTATTATGTCGTATATTGTATTTATACTTTCTTTATGTGTACATATAGTGAATACACATAATAGATATATTTTATTTAAAAATGATCTTTTTAAGGGACTTCGTCTCAATCTCCATTCATTGAAGCATATTTTGTTTTATACACAAATTTATTTTGTACAGTGTATAAACCCCTTTGACTTTTATGTTTATTCAAAAGGAATCTTTTTATACAATGCGTTTTACTAAAAGACAAAGAGGGAAGGTTTTTCTTTCCGTACATATGCGGCGACAACGAATTCTCCACCGTCGTTACCATTATTTGAGTTTCGGATTCCTCTACAAGCCATCATTTTTTTTGATGAAAAATAAATACAAAGTTTTAACTTTCTTTTATTTTGGTATTGAAAATGGTTTTGAAAGCGTTTTTATTATATCAATGTGTTGTATTGATATCTAGTTATTGAAATGTGGAAATGTTATGTTTCCTTTATTCATGTTTTATGTGATACGATTATGTTATGGTTTATGATATGTTTAAACCTATTCATATGAGGAATGTATTGGACTTAATAAGTGACGGGTGGAGCCCGCTATAGCTCCTCGATGCATCTGTAGGTCTCATGAGACAACTAGACGTGGAATTGGCCGAGGCCCTTTCCCAATTTGATTTATGGTTTTGGCCGAGGCCTTAATTATTTTAGACGTCTTGGTCGACGCCTTGACAAAATGTTTCAGAATGTCTGGCATTATACATTCCCTCATTATGAAAGTGGTTATCGATATTGCATGTGATTATTCAACCAGTAGAATATCCATGTGAAGAAGTGAATGGAATTATCTCATTTTACTTTTGCCATATTATGTTGAAGTTCATGTTTAAAAGGCTTTTTTTAGTTATACATTGCCTTAAATGTTTATGTTTATTGATGAAAGCTTTCGCTATATTGTTATCCTTACTGAGCATCTGAGCTCACCCCTTTCAATGTTTTAATATTATCCAGGATGTGAAAGAGTATTTTATGAATGACATGCAGGGATAGTCAGTAGATGATATGATTGTGGACTATGAAGACTTTGTTATTAGTTTTTCACTTTATGATGTAATGTAACATTTATGAATGTATCTAGTGTTTCCAAGGCTACTAAACTAATCGGTCTTTCGAGACTTGATATTTTGTGATCATGCCAATGTTACGAAGTAATGCACTGACTCTGGGTAGCTGGGGTCGGGGCGTTACAATCATAATTTTAAATTGTTGTAGATCTAGGAACCTAGGGTCCTGATCTATATAGATATGGCCTCTGGTGTGATTTTGACTCTAATATGAGGATCTAGTCGAGTTTGGGGCCACCCAACAAGTCGAACGGTGGCCACATGGGCCCAACGGCAAAGAACACAAAGAACATGGGGGAAAATCATAAATAACCCCCTGATAAATGGGCATCGGCCTTGGTTTGTGTTTTCCACAATCCTTTCTTGTTATAATGAATAATGAAGAAGAATGAAATTAATCACCTGATAAACCAATAGATAAAAATATTTTCCATAATGACTATCGATCTGCAGGCCAATATATTTATTGAATGTCTAGAATTCATCATATAATTAAAGAACTTGGAAAATCACAATGGAAAAAATTCCCTACCTCATTGGGTTCAATAACTGATGAAGAAAGAAGTTGCATCATGATCGTTGGCGATAACCTTTTATTTCATCGCATGTCGATCGTCGATCTATGATCTATTCATCTTTCGCCAAGGTAAAATCCTCCAAAACCTCCCTAGAGATTCTATGAAATTTTTAGGATTATGCGATTAACCATAGGTTTCTACATAAGGATATATTTAAAGTAAATCATCGTTGCATCTAAAATATAATTTTTATTAAATAAATTTAACGAAGATTATGTCCTTTTTGAGTTTTCCCAAAGAAGACCCATGTCGACTGAAGTTAAGTCACAACCACATCAGGAACACAATAGTGGTCTTAGATTTCCAATCCAATTCATCATTTATGTGTTATTAGTATTTTCAAATAAAATTATTTTATTAAATAATTTTATTTACACTTACGTCCTTGGATACTTTTTCTTCAGATGACTCATGTATACCATAGTTATGTCACACCTAGTGTAAATCCACCATTTTTAGCTTAGTTGTACGATTGAATTTCTAATCCAAGAACCTGTTTAAATGATATTCATATTTATTAGGTAATTTTGGCGAGAAATATATTAAAAACAAAATATTTTTCAACAAATTGATTCTGGAAAACTAGGCCTCATAATCGCATGTCATCCCAGCATCATGTCTATGAATTTTCCGAAATAATTTCTAAAAAAATTAGAAATATATGATTCATTATCATGTTTACTTTTATAGTATCCCAAAATACTAATTCAAATTAAATAAACCTGTGTGGACTCTTTGTGATAATTTGGACCCAATTGATTGATACGTGACCCAACTCGGTTGGCCACATGGCCTCAAGAATGCCTCCCCATACACGGTACATTTATAAATAATAATGAATTTATCTAATGGTACAGTGGGAAGACTATACCTTCATGATTATATTAAAGCTTAGTGGAAAATTATATTAGGTAAAAAGCAGAAACAGATAATAAGAATTAATGAAAGACAAACCATATGAATAATAGTGAAATGTCATAATAAATATCACAAGTCATATACAAAATGATATCATTTATTTAATCTCTAAAAAATGGGAATACAGGGGAACATAGTATCGTGAATATACACCAATCTAGAAAAAATGAACACAAAGATTGAAAGTTATCTCCAATAGCATCACGAGTATAAGATAAATTCTATACTATTATACTCTATCCTAGTATACAAATTTGGTTTCAAAAGTTGGATTCTTTCATTTGTCCCTATAATGATCTATATCAATTGGCTCTTAATTCAAACCCAAATATGTGGGGGTTTGGTCATAATGGAATAGATAAATTCATGGAATTCAATGAACCCACCAAGGGGGTGTCACTCATTTGGGAAATGACCATTGACAATAACATGGGATTATGGAGGTATCTCTAATAGGGGCTTGATCATTTTCAAATAAATTAAAATTTTAAGATATTTCTTGGGAATATTGATGGGTGGTAGAAAAACACAAGTTATAAAATAACAAAACTTTATGGGAAAATTATAAGACAACCTACAATATCTTTTTAGATAACTCATCATCACGTATTATCTTTAGATTCGACATAGAATGGGATAAATTCATTTAAATAGACATGATCCATGAAATAAGTCATATTATCTCACTTTTTTTTAATTTCATATGGTGAAATAATTTAAAAAATAAATGATGAAGAATTAAGAGATTAATAATGGATATCCAATGTGATATACAACACTTAAATCCGATGTCAAATGAGGGAGGAGGTTCAAACCCTAGATTTATGGCAAGGGAGGATTACTCATGGAGGTGGTGGTTGATGTACGTGAAGGGGATAAGAATAAGTGGGAGGAATAATTTATATAAATATGGGTAATTCAATTATTTCAACATTTTTTAAGGAGTTCCTAGTTTTGTCACACTGTTGGAAAAATCATGCACCAAATGTGTACACCAAATACCTTGTGTGAAACTACCCGCACATAAGAAAGTTCAATAGTTTAACAAACCGAATGTAGCCATGGAATATACTCTACAATGCACCAAAACCAAAACACACATCTTTTTTATCTAGGTTTCATGGTTTAGTAAACTATATGACAACCTCTAAGTCCTTCATGATTTAGTTTCATGGTCAATCCTAACTAAGCACCTCAAATATTTCCTCCAAAAATTAGAGCTCCAGGCTTTAAAAATGATATGTATTCTCCTAAAACCTTCTTTAAATCTTACTAATTATCCTTAAAAGAAAAAAAGAGATTTAAAAAATAAATTATATGATATGTACTTCACATAAAATTCAGGATCCGATAAAAGTTAAGATGAAATTTGTTTTTTCATATTTTATTGAACATGGTAAAAAATTATAAATCCTAAAAAACGAATATCAAGATCCTAAGGATGAAGCAAGACTTTAAAAAAAAGGAAAATATAAGTTATGTAAAATTATTTGTAAAAATAAGGTCCATAAAGTTTTTTTGAATAATAATAAGAGGTGAAAAACAAATCTTTATAATTATTAAATTTTGTCCAATTACAAGAATAAATTTTTTTCTAAATATGCTTATTTTAATTGTGGAGAAACAAGGAACTATGATAATATTTTTTTAAGAAGCACACAGTTTTGTGGAGTTAAGAATTATTTTCATTCATGAAGTATTTTCAAAATTCAGTGATGGAAAATATAGATAGCTCAAGAACATTAGGTTTCCAAAAATAATTGGTTTCTAACATTGAAATAGATAATAAAATATGGGAACCAAAACAATTTCTTGATCGATTTGTTTTCTAGGGGAACATTTAAATGATAAATAATGAAAAATTCTATATGGATAGTGGGTGATCAGGGAACATGAGTAGAGAGTTATCTAATTTCTATTCCTTCTCCAAAATTTATGGAGGCTATGTTACATTTGTTGAAAATGTTAAGGTAATGTTTATGGTATTTGTTTTAGTTAGAAATCCATGCTTAGTCCTCGTCAAAAAAAATTATCAATTTGTAATGAATGAAATGAAAACAGATAAGTATTTCTTAACTTTTTGAAGATGGTTATTTTGAAAAAAAAGTGGTGCACATTATTATTTTTAAATATAATTTTATAAAATTTAATAAACCTATAACAGATAATATCTATAATTTAGATGTTAATTATTTATATAGAAAAAAATTGAACTATTTCAATGATGATACAATTGAATCTTTGATTTATCATAAAATACTAGGAATTTTTAATGTAAATTATTTGAAAAATATTTATATGAGAAATTTGGTTTTATATTTACCAAATCATAAATTTAATAAATAGAAACTATGTCATTCATTACAAATGGTAAATAAACAGAAGCATAATTTTAAATCAATCAAAAGGTTTTCTATATTTATTCATCAAGACCTACCCATGTGGAATAGTTTTGTACATCTAGTATAGAAATCCTAAGAGGGAATTTTTTTCTATTGTATTTGATGATTTCTATAGATATTTAATTTTCTTATATATTTTTTGTAAATTTTTTTAAATAGATTAATTTTACAAAATTATTTCACTAAGGACTGACCATGAGTGATAATATGAAAACTATGAGTTCAATTATTATTTTTTGAAATAATTAAATCAAAAATACTTTTTTCATCTCCCAGGACACCTCAACTGAATGTTTTTATTGATATTAGTAATAATAATTTTCATGAAATTTCCAGAAATATCCTATGTGAGTATGAATTTCCCTCTCATTTTTAGATTTAAACTATATATATAGGATGTTATGTTATAAATTGAGTTCTAATTAGGACTATTTTAAAGAAAATACCTATCATATATGGAATAGCAGAAATGAAAAATTAGGATACTTCAAAGTGATTGAATGAAAATATTACATTTTGAATACTAAGTACAATATTGGTAAATTTTATCCAAAGTCTAATGAAGGAATCATTCTAGATATTCTAAAACTTCCAAGGCCTATTGTTTTTTCTAAAAAAATGTCTAAGATTGTTAAAGAATAAACTGATATGAAATTTTATGAAGGTGATCCATTTGATCATAAAATGAATCAATTTGATGAGATAAGTGACTATTTTGTAAACTTGAGACCTAAACCTATTTTTCAAAAGTAGAAAATGATGATGACTTATAACTGGATTTTGGTGAACCAAATCTAGAAACAATGTATACTAGTGAACCTGAAAAGGTTCTTCCTAGACATCCTAGAACCATAATAAACAATCGCTTAGAAACTATGATAGAATACTTAAATAATGTTCTTAGGCCTGCAAGATGTGTAGAAAATCATGCCAAATTTTATGTCCTTTTATCACAATAATAACTCGATCCCTTAGAATAATTATTTTTTGATGAGTGTTGGGTTTAACATATGTAGTAATATTTAAACAAGTTTAAGTGGAAAAAGATAGGTATATCAGTCAATATACACTCTAATTACCATATTATTGGAACAAATGGTTTTTTAGGAAAAAAAATAGGATACTCAAGGTTCAATCACTAAGAATGAAGAAATATTAGTTTCTATAAGTTACCACTAAGAGGAATGTATGGATTATGAACTGACCTCTGCACTCATAGCTATATTAGAATATTTTAGGATTCTTTTATCTTATGAATAAAAAATTTATTTCAAATTATACTAGATTGAAATGAAATATTATTTTTAAAATTATTATCTTATGGGAGAAATGTATGTTAAAAAACCTCCTCTTTTTAAAAATAACTATTTTTCAAATTTAGTTTTTCAATCTTACTGAAGATCATTATATCCATTAACAAGATCCTAAAGATTCTTATGATAATTAAATCCATTTTCTCTTATCAAATGTAATTTCATATAAGAGTGATAGATCTTACTATTTTCAGTAAAACTTCATCCTTTGATATATTTTTATTTCAAATATATATTCATGATAAAATTTGGTTCTATAGTTGTGCAATAATTTTTCAAAAGTCATGAAATAAGAATTGAAATGAGATTGAGGGGTGAGTTAAATTATTTTCTTATTATTTAGATTTAGGGAAATGCATTTGGAATTTTATGAATCAAATTGAATAGATACTTGACTTACATAAGAGGTTTTGACTCAAAATGGTGAATTGTACAAAACATCTATTAGTTATAATGAAAGCATTGATTCGGCTACATTTGGGAAACTAGATGATAATAAGATATATTGTCGAATAATTACGAGTTTATTGTACTTTAATTATAGAATACTATAAATTATGTGTTTAGTATGCTTATGTGATATATTCTAAGCTAGTTAAAAGGAATCAAATTTGAAATCTATGAATATAATTTATATATATTTAAAACTGCTAATTTATCTTTCCTTACATTTTCTAGAAATATTTTATTTTAATTTGACTATATTTTTTGATGCCGACTTTAGTGGTTGTTGACTAGATTGGAAGAGTACCACGTGAACATACCATTTTCTAGGAGAATACCAAGTAAGCTCATCTAGTGAGAAACAACACCCAGTTTCTCAATCTAATACTAAATCAGAATATATTATCATACATAATTATTTTGAATAGGTGTTGTGGATGAAACACACATAAATTTATTTTAGAATCAATTATAATCATTTATCAATCAAAGGTGATAACACTAGTGATATCAATATTTTAAAAAATTCCATACACCATTTGATATAAAATAATACACATCAAAGGAAACACTTCATCAGATATCAAGATTAAAAAGTTGACATCACTCTTTAATTTATCTCAATCATGAATTAATTAGAGGATATTTTTACTAATCTCATTTCTTGAGAGAATTTTAATTTTATTGAGTGGTAATTTGGGATATTAAAATTTTGATAGTTTTAATTAATTTTATTTTATACTTATACTATAATTATATTCTAATTTTTCAATTTATTTTTAATTTATTTATATTTTAGTAAATTAATAATTTATTCTATTTTAATTTATTTTTAAATCATATTTTACTGTTAAATTTATTTATATAACATTCAACTTAAAATTTATATTTCATTTCCAAATAATATAAAAATAGTTTTTTTATTGTATTTTATTTCCTTGTTTTTAAGATGAATTAAACCCAAAATCAATATCATATACATGACCCACTCTAAAATCAATTATGTGACATGAAAAATAAAATTCATATTCTCCACACTTTATAATTTCCATCCTCCCTTCATCACTAAAGCTAAATTATCACCTTTATTTCCTTGAACCTTATTTTGGCCATTATGGGATTGGGAAGTCAATGTGAGGATATGATGGCAGTTCAAGATCTTCAATGAAAGAAAAATATTGAGGTGTGTCATTTCATGTGCTTGCAAGAAAATTTATAGACATGGATTCACTTAAAAGAACTGAAATGTTTTAAAGAAATTTTTCTAATTATAATGAGGCAAATTAGTTTTTTAGGAGAATAAATTGGGATTTATATTTAAGGAATAATTTAAGGATTTCATGTAAGATACTGAGTTTTTTTTAGTCAAACAGAGGATGTTCTCTCTAGTAGTGAGAATATGAAGGATTTTATAGTCTCTTATGTAGATATTATAAATGTTTTTCACCATCCTCATGAGGGTGAATAATTATTTTTTCAGGCTATGGTTAGTACAATATCTATTAGTCCTACTCATGACTTCATGTATTAGTTTGGGACCTCTACTTTAAAGAAAAATGTTTTCAATTACTTAGAATAATAATGGAATGTTTTATGAAATTTTATCCATACTGGAATTGGTTAAAGGGTGGGTGAGATTGAAATGTTTTTTCTCCCCTATATCTACATCTTATATGTCCAAATCAATAATGTGAAGTTGAATCTAGAATGGTAAAATATGTGTTTCATACAACACTCTTTCCATGGTAAAGGGAAGTTTAATTACTATCACTATGGAAGGTTTATTTATTTACTAATGAAAATGAAAGAATTATATCTCAATGAAGAGAGGTTGTGAAGTTTCAATAGAGAAAAAACCTATCAATATTTCTCTTGAAAACATTTTTTTATAATTGGGATACCTCCTCAAGATCTTTAAGACATATTAGATAGAAAAATACCACTCATTTGGTCATACCACGTCTAACTCCAACTCAGATGGGGTTTACTACTTCATCTCCTAGGGATGTAGCACCAACTAATATGGTTTCTGTTAGATAAGTGTATCAGTTATTTAAAGGAGAAAAAAGTCTATAGTTCCAAAAAATATACCAATTGTGTAAAAGATAGTTGAAAATCAAGAAGATTTAGTTGTTAGTGTTTCTAAATCAATTTAGGAAATTTTCTATTTTGTTAATATAGTTATTGGTGCAAAATAATAATGGATAGTTGATATTGTTATTGGTACACCTATTTATAATGTTAGAGAGGAACTTACGATGGAGTACACAGTAGTTTATCCACCCCTTAGATCACCTGATATAGATAGAGATTAATATGGGGAATATGTTTTGGAAGATTCTTGGGTTATTTAACATAACATATACGTTACTATATGTTCTCCTCATGTGTAAGAATATTCTCGTTTTAGGATTAAAATTTCGGAAATTTTAGATGATAAAAAGGTCTTGCGTAATTTTTCCTCTGTTATTATGATAGAGTTTGATAATATCAAGGGGGATTATCTGGAATTTAAAAATTATTTGATATCTTTCAAGGATGAAATTATAAATATTATTCTGGGTTCTATTTCCAAAGTAAACTTTTACATGCTAGTTGGGAAGATGGATAACCAAAAAAACTTTGATCCAGAACATCCAATCAGTGCAATCTAGTTCATTTAGTGTGAAGGATGAAGATTTTAAGGATTTAAAATCCCATGGGAATAAGATTAAAGTAATTTATGAACACAGTTCTGAGATCAATGAACTTATAGTGCTTTTACCATATCAAAGGGACATGATTCAGAATATACCACTTGTTCAACCTGATCATCAAGTGGTTTATCTTGATGAGATTCAAGGCTTCAATAATGAGATAAAGGATAGATTTCACACTATTAGAAGTGTAGTTGTGAGTTTTTTTAGTTCCTTAAGTTGTTTTATTTATCTTCCACAAATACTTGGAAACATTTTTTGGTTCCATATATTGAGAATCAGTTTGATCAAGTGATTTCTCATTTCAATTCAGTAATATTTTGGATCTTGTCTTTAATGGGTGACATGTTCACCCCTGTACTAATGCAATAATTAAAAAATGGAATGTTATATGAGTTTCCAGAAACCAAAAAAGAAATCAAAGTATATGGTATTATCAATAACGTGTCATCAAATGGTAGAGTTATTCATCTACATGAATTTTTTTATGCTTTTTTAAAATAAACCTTGGAAGTATATAATTAAATAAGATAAATAGTTTAATAATTTATCAGTCCCATAAACATAAACCATTAGTTGTTCGTAACTATGTTGGTTATGATTTTTAAAAAAAAAATTAAATATATATATATAGAGTTTTCCAAAGATAGTAATAGTTCCTTATAGTTAGACAAATCCCCAATTGTGTAGACTTCATCTATTGGATGAGATATTGTTGGGTAGAGGAATCTATTGGCATCAGTTCAGTCTAAGATACAATTAATGGTCTTGTCCCATCTATTTACACTACATCATTTCTTCAAGATCCTTTTAGTTATTTTAATGTGGTTAGTCATCTATTGATAGATTATTTATCAAACCTAGATCACCATTTCACTTCCTTGAGTGTTGGTTTAGTATATTAGGTGATAAATATTCCATAATAAACTATAACTATCTTATTTTGGATCATTTTCATTCTTCTTTTATTTCTTTTAATTTTTTATTCTATGAAAAATATCACAACTTATCATACCTTAAATAGAGTGGTTTTAAATTAAGGAAAATTATGTGAACTAAATTAACCCCTGAACCTCTTGGTTCTTAGTGTATTTTTATATTAATAATAAAAAATGGTCCTTCCAATACCAAAAATATTTTCCACACACATTACATAGACTCACAAATTTCGGGACATCCCAACTGATTCTAAAATTTCTCCCAGATTTGAAGTCACTTGGTGGCCTCCCCCTTTTTTAATAAATATTGTGTCTAGGTTCACTAATGTGGTGGTGATCCATTGTATTCTATATCCACCATTATCATAGTGATTAAAAATTCTATGGAAACATCCAGGCTTTCATGAAGTAGTGGAAAATAGATGTATGATGATGAAGATGATTCATTATTATCATCTTTTTCCGTAGTGACATTATGATCTATCTATGGTGTCTCTGAAATGTTTTATATGTACTTATCTATATTTTTAATAAAGGGAAAAATTTGGGTAATCATACCATGATCACTAAATAGAGAGTCTTTTTTGAAATAGTTTATTCATTAATAAAATCTAGTGAAATCCTTGTAAAAACCCACACTAAGATATAAGTTCTTATAAAATTTAATTTCAAAATGAAACCATCATACCAATGGATTTGTTATTTTATAAACAATAAATAATGTCATTATAATTACAATATAATATGGGAAATAAGATGGGATAGAATAAATATCCCATATTCATAATTTTTAAGTAGATGATTTAATTATGAAAACCCATACCATAGTTAGTAATTTAATTGGATCCACCTTTATCCTTTGGTTGTGGTGATTGGTCACAAATATCATTCATATCATCCCTTAATTTATTAAATTTCATGGGTAATATCCATGTTTTCCACACTTAACAAATTGTACCATTAGAATATATTTTAGATTATTATTTCCTAATCTGATCATGATAACTAGATTGTTAATTTTTTCTTGGTATTTTGATCCATTATGACCTCTTCTTCAACATATAATGCATATTATTATCCCCTTGAGGCAATTACCTCAATAATTCTTCCAAATTTTCAACATATATGTGGTTGAATATTCATTCATTCATTATATTTTTTTTATTGAATTTTCATTGGTCTATATTCTTCTATTTTTTAGTGCACTCAAAATTTCAACTATGATAATATTGTTAATCGTATTTTATGATAGTTGGTTTGGAATAATCACTATATTTATAATTCCATATTCAATTACAATGGTTTGATCAATGATACAGTCACTACATTATACCCAGAAACCATTGAGAAATGTCACCCTTTTTAGGTCTTTATATGTGCATAAAGTGGTTGGGAATGGTTTGGGAGAGTTTGGAATGGTTTTGAGATTGTTTGGGGATTTTCAAGGGGTGCATGTTCTGTGCATGGTTTAGGGAAACCGTGAATAATCATGAAAAACCCCTCCCACTTGAGATAATATAGTTTTAATGGTTTGTGCAGGTTTTTTCTAACTGTGTGCTGAAATGGTGTGGGGTTCCCTGAAAATAGTATTTGGTGCACGGTTAGCACACGGCTTGTCTAACTGTTTGAGCTAATCGAGTACGACATTAAAAGTTGGTTTTTTTAATATAGGGTGACTCGGGATTTTCCATACATCACTCATCAATTCTCCCATATGAACCCCACTTCAAATTCCCTCTTCTCAAGGGTTATATGGGGTCTACCACTCAATTTTATGGCCATTCAAATAGTTTTCAAGCTGTGGTGAGGGCAATTCATCTCCAATAAGTATCTTCTCTTGGTTGTTTCTTGGTTTTATTTAGAACTAGGTGTCCCTATCTCTTTGTTTTCTTGATATAATTCTATTTCATATAGATATAGGGTTGATTTTTCCCAAAAGGTTGTGTGTTGGTATTTTTTATGATATTCAAGAGATATAAGGTGGGTTTGGTGGATATTTCACCCGGATTTGTGGTGCAGTTGTGAGTTGGTCAATTTTAATGAAACCCTAAGGTATGTGGATTCTGTCTCGACTCAAATTTTTCTAGAACTAGTGGCCTTGTATTTAATTTTTTTCTAGAATTTGGTTGTGATTATTATGATAAAAACTTGATGGACTTTCATTTTTTGAAGATTTTTGGATTTTGGGTGAAATAGTGTATTGCGGTGAAATGTTCTTAATGTTGAATTTTAAAATATAGATTTTAAAATCTGTTACATGGATTGATTTATGAAAATGGTTTATGAAAATGGTTTTCTATATAAGGTTTTTTTATTGGATGTTAATGAGGCTTGGATAATGTCTTAATGGATTTTTTGGTTTGGAAATGGTGTTTTGTATAATGTTGTGGCCTAGGTGTGCAATATGATCATTTGTTGGTTAAGTATTTATATATAAGATTGAAATAGATGTGAATTGTGTTGGGATTACCACTATAAATAGGGGATTAGTATGGGATGGAAGGGCCACCATCATCGTTATGTGGGTGAGAAGTTCCACTAGTTTGGAAATGTAGTAAATGGGCTTGGGTGAGAAGTTCCACTATGATTGTTACATCAGGTTGAGTGTGAGAAACATTATGGATATGTTTTGATTATATGTTTAGATAATTAATACGAAATATTTGTGCTAATATGTGGTAGTAAAATTCAATATGGATTTTTTTGTTGTCCCCCCCTAGTATTTTGTGTATTTGGGTGAAAAATGGATTGGTAAGGATGTGTTTAGCTTTCTAGATATTATTGAACTTTTTGATGTTTTATATAGACTTATTTACATAAATGTGATAATGGTTATATCCAAGTGGCGTGTGTTGAGAATTCATTTGGGGATAACCTACTGAGTATTATTACACACCCCCTGATTTGGCAATTGGGTTCTTTTTCAGATGTGGTATTCTGGGACACAGAAAAAGTTAAAGAATCAAATTTTTCAAGTGGTTCATCATTATGCTTAGGATATATTTTGGTTCTTGGAGCATAGATCTTGGTGTGGAGCTGTGGAGTGTACCATGGTTTCATTTGGGACTTATTGATGAGTCTTCTGGTTGGTAATCTGATTTTGGGATTTTTATTTATTTATTTTTATTGGTTTTTGTAAATTATTTTGGAAGATTTCTGTTGTTTGGTTGTCTCTCTTGTAATGTGTTTTCATGGTTTACTTTGTTGACATGCATCATGTAGTTCTGGTTTTTTAGGACATGGTTGGTTGGTTGTTTTTTTTTAAAGTAAAATAATTCCCCAATAGTTCTTGAATCCCTCAACATTTATTTCCCACCTTGGGAACGTCCCCTAAGGCTTGGTAGTATCTCACCACCTTCTTAAGCCAATGGGAAGGGGCCGGATGTTACAAGAAGTATCAATTTGTTTATTCCTTGATCTTAATGTTTTTAGGTCCTTTGGCATTTGTTCTATATTTTTTTCCTAGAGTTTGAATTCATTCTTAGGTCACTCCATGTGTCGATATGGCAGTAATAAGTAGGATTTCAGAACTTGAAATGTATAGAATAATAGGACGTAGTTAACCCTTTTACTATGAACCTCAAGTCACCAAGGATTTCAGTACATAGGTGTTTTGGAGACACATATAGGAAATATAAATGTCATTGTCGTTGGTGTAGCCAATGAGATGATCATGGTAGAAATGACTTCCCACTACGATGCATATTTCATTAGCATAATGATTTATATTGTGGTGTGGATATATGGAGTCCTGAAAAAACCCGACAATTATTTTCAAATGTGCATATTTAAAATGTAGATAGTTTTGGTATTTAAAAAATTATTCATTTATCAAACCACGGTGGATTATTAAAAAATAGTACAACATGGGAAATGTGAACTTGTGGAAATCCTTGTAGTGATAATTTCATTTTAATTGAATTTGAAATTGTAAGACATTTCTTACTAAGGGAGTGAGACTTATGGAGGTTTATGTGATGACAAAAATGGAATCGGGTAGGCTTCATTGAGACCAATCGTAGGAGGCTACTAAAAATGTGTATTCACATAAGCCCTAGGTGAACCAGAAGCTAGTATAGAGTATAGTGTAATCTTTCCAAGCTATGGAAAGTGGGAATAAAAAAAGATGAGCCAAAGCATGTTGGTCTTGAGGTTTAGTTTGAAAAGAATAATCCATATATCTTTAGAGGTGATTCATGACCGAAAAATGAAGAGGCATGCTTGAACAGAATAAATAGGATATTTGAATTCCTCAGAACACTGACAGAGATGAATGTGAATTTGGAGACATACATGCTAGAAGATCATGCCCGTTTGTAGTGGGAGTTGGCATTCCAAGATAAAACGGAACAAGGTATGAAATGGGAGGGTTTTGAGGAGTTTTTTAACAAAATATTTGAACCTCATACATTTATAATTCAGTGCACAATAGATTTTTTTCATTTAAAGAAAGGGAACCTCTTAGAAATGGAATATGTGGCTCCATTTATGAACTCAGTGCAGTTTTCACCCATGGTGGTAAGTAGTACATCATTGAAAGACGTATTTTTTAAGCTAGGTTTAGCTAGGAAATTCATTATAAAATATAGGTGTTATGCATAAATTACTACACAAAAATGGTGATTAGAGAAACAGTGGTAGAACAGGATATTTTGGTGGCTATAAGTCAGGGAAGCATGTTGGTACCCATGGGAAAGGTTGGGAACTCTAATGTTGGTATAAAATGGAAGAGTGAAACTTATTTATTGGGTGGTGTTATGGCTTAGAATATGACGGTAGGATCAGTGAATCTTCCTATGAATCCTACGAATAAGTTGGGAAGTTTTCATTGTGGTTCTATAGGCCACATAAAGTATGATTATATAACACAACCTCAAGCATTTCATACTTTTAAAAAGATGGGGAATCTTTAGAAATATTGTTGTAATGATTTGAGGTCAGGTTTTCATGACACCCCTAAGTGGTTATAGGAATCTCATGCCTTGATAGGACAGGGGTAGTAGTATACCCCTTGTCAAGAGAGACAATTCAGTCATGGTGATACCAGGAACACCACGACTCCTAGGTAAGGAAATAAAGTGAATAGTATGGCAAGAGACATGTGTTTGGAGCTGATCATGTTGTGAAGGATGATCAGTCAGGAACATCCATGGTGTGAGGTACAGTAATTTTAAAGTCCACCCTAATTAAAGCGTTGTTTGATATGGGTTCTTCACATTATTTAAATGCTTCTCGTGCTGTTAGTTGGATGGGTTTAAGTGTGGAAATGATGACTTCGGTTTTAGAACATCAAAATCATGTAGGTCAAAGAAAGTGTCAATCCTTCTAATGTAGGTAATGTTGTATAGTTGTGTATGGGGTTTAGTTGATGTGGGATATCTCAATGATTGAGATGGATGCTTATGATCTAATATATATAATGGATTGGATGGAAAATTTTAAGGCCTGCATTGATTGTTATGAATGAAAGGTTAGTTTCAAGAATGATGGTGTCCTAAACCATCTCTTTAGAGGAGAAAAGAATAAAAATATGGGTGCAATTGCCTTCTTGGCACCAGTTTTTGTCATTATATCATATCAGATTCGCGACTTTGTCTTTGGAATCAAGGGAATAGGTTGAGAGAAGTTGTATTTTGATAGTGGTCGATTAGTTTTTGGATGTCTTTAATGAATAATTATTAGGTTTCCCACATGTGAGAGAAGTGGAGTATATTTTTGATCTTCTTTTAGGGTCGAGTCCTATCTCACCCCCATCTTATCGAATGACACCAGAAGAATTGAGGGAGTTTAAATTACAGTTGGAAGAGATAGAAAATAGAGGGTTCATCTATCCTAGCACATATCTCTAGGCAACATTGGTTTTGTTTATTAATAATTAGGATCAAACTCTTCAGTTGTGTGTTGAATATCGTAAGCTTAACCAGGTTATGATAAATAATCTTTATCCACTTCCTCTCACTGATGACTTCTTCGATCAGTTGAGGGGAGCTCCATGGTTCTCCATGATTGAATTATTATTAGGATATCATCAGTAGCAAGTGAGGAAGGAGGATATTCCTAAAATAGCTTTTATAAGTATATATGTAAATTATGAGCATGTGGCTATTCCCTTTGGTATTACGAACGCACTAGTAGAGTTCATGTAATTGACAAATCTGATATTTTATCTAGATTATTTTGTGGTGGTATTCTTGGATGATATAATATTGTATTCAAGGAAAATGGTGGAGTAATAGAAACACTATGCGTTAGTATTGGGGATCTTGAGAGATCCTCAGTTGTATGAAAAATTTTAAACTTGTGATTTTTTTCATACTGGGTGTTTGTTTTCTTGGAATTTTTATTATGGAGAAATGTGTTTCAGTTGATCTAGAAAATATTGAGGCTATTATCTCATGGAACCCTCCAAAGGATATCATTAAAATATGGATCTTCATTGGTTTATCAAGGTATTATTAGTGTCTTTTTCTTTAATTCTTGCAATTAGCATCATTGGTGATAGCTTCGAAAAGAGAGAATTCTCCATTTCAATGGACTGAGCAGTATCCAAAATCTTTTAAAGAGCTAAAGGGTCGCCATATATTCGCAATAATCATGGTTTTTATAGAACTAGGGAAAAGGTATGTGGTGTATTATGATGTATCTAGATCAGGGTTTGGTTGTGTTCTCAAGAAATGGGATCACGTGGTTGTGTACAGATCACGGTAGTTGAGGGTTCATGAGAAGAAATCACCAACATATGATTTTGAGTTGACGATTGTGGTTCATGCTTTGAAAATGTGGCCTCATTATCTATTTGGTGATAAATTCATGATCTTTACCGGTCAAAAGATCTTTAAGAATTTTTATCACTAAGGTAATAGAACTTGACTTAAAGAAGATGGATAGAGTATCTCCAGATGTTTGAATTTTAATTCATGTACACAAGTTAAGGTAAATTCACTGGAGGATGTATTATATATGAATTTGTATGCTTATGTGGGGAAACATACATTGAATCAATGGTAGTTGATGTTGGTTATATCCAAAATGTGGTTGGAATGTGAGTGTCGGGGTGACAGGTAATTTTTCATTCAAGTCTCATTGGTTCCTTACTTGGTTGGTTTGGTTATAGAGGCACAGGTGTCTTATTTTGAGTGTATGGAGATGAGGTTGAAACTCAATGATGGGGAGACCATTGAGGACTGAGAACTATAGGGGCATTCAGTTTTGTGTTTTTTAGATTCAGATGGTTGTACTGGTGGGTTATTAGAAAAAAAAATTTAGGTATTATAATCATTCCATATGGGTTGTCCATCCTGGAATTTATAAAATGTATAATTCAATGAAAATTCAGTTTTCGTGGGCTGGTATGAAAAGGAATGTGGTGGAGTTTGTTTTGAGCTGCTTGACTTGTTAAAAAGTTAATGTAGGACCCCAAGACACCCTGAGAGGGGATGGGTGAATCAGGGTGGCAACTTTTTCTTTTAAAGAGACGGATCTTGTTCCCATGTTGGTAGGAACTTGTTAAACATGTATGATGAAAAAGTTTAGAAAGCAAACATTCACATGCAGAGAGATGACACAACACTTTTTTACTTGGTTCACCGCTAAGGGATACGTCAAAGAAGCATACACCAACAGGTTGTCAGTCATACCAAATTCCACTATTCTTCACTAGTTGTGGATTACAATGTTTTGGGAATAGTCACTCTGTCCCAGGATCACTGCCTTTACAAAGGTTCAGGGATATCTCACTACGTCCCTCAGGGTCACTCCCGTTGACTCCCTCTGGCTCACTTCCTTAGGTGAATTCCCACTCAGTTTATAGATATGAAGGTCTCTTCATCATTGCAAAATAATGCATCCTTTGTTGTATGTAGATGCTCTGTTGAAGTCAAACTCTCACCAGTAGACTAATCTCCCTTTGCACCGAAGGTATTGGAAATATTCCAACTTTTGTGAAGCTTAAAAAAGACGAGCGTACTTCAACAACACCTAGTGCGCTTCTCCAGGATGTCTCTCAAGTTTCAAAGATGGCACACAAGTTATAAGTGGTGTGCAGGTCTACCTCAACTACTTTTGTGACACTCACTTCTACAACTTCAAACTTGCACGACTCACATTCCTTTTCACCCAAACTGGTTTTGGCACGTAGAAAACAACTATCGCGCAACTTATACTTGTGTGACCCACAACCACATTCATGACCAGTACACCTGCGTGACGGGAGCACTGAATTTATCTAAATCTCTAACTTCATTCCAAATGAGGAGGGGTGGTTCTCTATTTATATGAAAACTAGACACCCTGTGTGGTGGCGCGCAAGCCTCCTCTTGGCGCGCAAGTTCTGGCGTGCAACTCCAACCGCCCTAGCCTAAGACACTCTACTCACTTGTGTGACCCAACCAATACTTGTGCGGACCTATTTCCTTTTCCATATTTTGAAGTTCTGATTTAAAAAGACATATGGCGCGCTACTTTCCAATCCTCCTAAGCACTGGTATGAAATTCCTTTCTCGATGCGCAAGTCACTTGCGCGACACATACCCGGCATGCAAGTCTCATTTCCAAAAAGCATTGTATTCCCCTTTAGTTAGTTTTGAGATCTAGAAATTTGGAAAACATTTGAAAACAGTGCCACCTTCAATTCTGTTATCTTCTTGACCTATATGTGTCCTTTTCTGGCACACATTCTGAACTTCTTCTAAGGATTGACAAAAAAAACAAACCATTCTCCAATTAATGCATAGATGACCATGGTTCCAACAATATCCCCTTTTTGGGTTTTTTGGCAATCAGCAAATAAATTCAATAGATCACCATCCACATGCAGAACAAAAACGCAAGAATAAACTCATCCAACACTCTCAGTCTACGTGAGCAATGCTCGGTGTCGAAAACAAGAGAGAAAGCTTGAATTTGGTTCCAGTGTTTTGGAATTCTCAATGACACCCACAAAATTATCTTACCATGTCACAGAAGCATTACATGCCTGAATTTATTCCTTTCTTCCCCATTGACAATAAACCCAACGATCTATAATTGTTCCTTGTTCAGCTCAAACCACACTCCCCTTGGATAGTATATCCCCCACAAACCTGCATCACATCCATAAACAGATTAAAAACAGTTTACATAACTAGGGAGAGGGGATTTCTGTAACCTCCTTATGCACTGGGAGCTGGTTGAACACCGAGGTTCAACCGATGCTTCACAAATACAGCCGTTGACAGTGGCTTGGTTAGGATATCATCCACTTGGTCATCAGTTCCCACATGATCCATTATAATCACTCCTTACTTAACATTTTATTTGATAAATTGATACCTAATTTCAATATGTTTTGTACAAGATTGCTCAATAGGATTCTTCATAAGATCAATTGCGCTCTTGTTATCATAGTAAATCCCCATTGGTTGCTTCACCTCATCACCATTATCGATTAATTGTTGCTTCATCCATAGATGTTGATTGCATGCCTTTGTGGCGGAGATATACTCAGCTTCAGCAGTACTAAGAGAAGTACTTTCTTGTTTCTTTCTCAATGAGTCAACACATTAATTCCCAATATAGAATGCTCCACCAATGGCAGACTTTCTATCCACAACATCGCTAGCCCAGTCAGCATCAGAAAATACTGATAATTCACCGTTCCTTCCTACATCAATGTATAAGCCAAAATTGCGAGTACCTTGAATATACCTCGTGATTCTTTTTACTACTGTCAAATGTTCCTCCTTTGGATAAGTATGAAAGTAGGCTGCAAGACATGTGGCAAAGACAATATCTGGCCATGTCTCTATCATCTAAAGTAGGTTTCCAATGATCCTCCTGTACATGGTGGGGTCTACAGAGATCCCATCCTCATGCTTTCCACGTTTAGTTCCAATTGAAATCGGATTGACATTGGTTTGGAGTCTTGCATATTAAACTTCTTCAGTATATCTCTTGCATACTTTTCCTGAGAAATGAAAGTGTAATCCTTCTTTTGAATCACTAAAAGCCCTAAAAAATATGTGAGCTCCCCAATCATAGACATCTCAAATTCTGATTTCATGTTATTGGAAAATTCATCCACTGATTTCTGCATGTTGCCACCAAATATGATATCATCAACGTAGCAAAGAAGCATGAATTGATCTTTTGGATAATTCTTCACATATAGATTTTGATCTACTCCTCCTCTTTTGAATTCCATCTTCTTTAGATAAGAGTCCAATTGGGAGTACCATGTCCTTTGTGCTTACTTCAAACCATATAGAGCTTTCTTCAGTTTGCAGACCATTGTTTCATCAGTACCCAGAACAAAACCCACTGGTTGTTCAATGTATACTTCTTCTTCGAGTAAAAAATTTAGGAATGTTTTCTTGATATCCATTTGATATACTTTATATCCTCTTTGGAGTTCCTTGGAAAGTAAAATCCTGATTGACTCCAGTCTAGCCACTGGATAAAAGGTTTCTTTAACATCAACTCCTTCAATCTAGGAGTATCCATTACATACCTGTCGTGCCTTGTTTCTGATAACACTTCCATGCTCATAAAACTTGTTCTTGAAGATCCATTTTGTACCAATCACATTGTGACCTTCGGGTCCCTGAAAAGATCCCATGTCTGATTCTTGTCAATCTGATCTAACTCTTCATTCATGGCTTTCACCCATGATTCATCTTTTACAGATTCTTCAAATGAGGATGGCTCCACAACTGATAGAAATATAGATTGTGTGTTATTCCTCATCCTCCTTGTTTTTGTGGGTTCACTCCTTTCCACAATTATGTTAGATGGATCAGTCTCACCTCTATGATTTCTCCTGTTCGATTCAGGTGCATTCTATCTAGACACAGTTTCTTCTTCAGATTCTTCTCTTGATTCAACATCATGATGTCACTGCTGAGTTTTTTGTACATCTTCCTTTATTTTTGTATTTGTATTTAATCCACATTTACTTTATTCCTCACTTTCTATCCCAACATCATATGACATCCTTGAAGAATTTGTGGTTTTCTATTCAATTATCTTAACATCATGGCTTTCTACAATCCTTCTAATCGCTTGTTGAAATACTTGTATGCTTTGTTGTTCATTGGATACCCAAGAAAAATTCCTTCATCAGCATTGTCACCAATCTTCCCTTGATTTCCTTCTTTATTCCGGCCAAAACATTTGCTTCCAAAAACACGAAAGTATTACAACGAAGGCTTCCTTCCATTCCAAAATTCATATGGTGTCTTCATTTCTCCCATATAAAGCCCTTTTCGATTTTGAATGTGCACTGCAGCTTCAACAGCTTCCTTCCAGTAATGGTGAGAGATACCACTCTCAATCAGCATAGTCCTGGCCATATTGTTGACTTGTCGATTCCGGCGCTCAAAAACTCCATTTTTCTATGGGGATCTCACAGCAGCTACCTCATACTGTATTACATGTTTTTCTAGGTAATTATGAAACTCAATGTATGTGTATTCTCCTCTATTGTCAGATCGCAACACTTTGATTGTTCGTCCAGTATCATTCTCGGTGATTCGCTGATATGTTTTCATGCAGTAAAACACATGTCAGTTCATGTGAATGACCATAACACATGCCATTCTACTATAATCATCAATGAAAAAGACAAAGTACCTCTCTCCATGAGTTCCGAAAACATTTATCGGTCTGCATACATTTGTATGAATTAGATCAAGAAGATGAGATGCTCTTTTATTCTTTGGCCGATATGAGCTGCAGACTAGCTTCCCACGAATTCAAGCATCACAAGACATTTCGTACTCACACTCTAGAATGGGGATATCCATGTTAATATTCAGCTTCGATGTCTTTTCCATGTCTTGTTGGTTAATTTGCCACAGCCTTCGATGCCACAAATTGTTTTCTTCTTCAACAAACAAATAGAAGGAGTTCACGTTGCTTTCAACCTGATATAACTTTCCATCTATTCTACAGCCTTTCATAAGAGAATTCCTTGTTTTTTCCTTTATAGTGTAGCCTTTTTAATTGAAAGTTACTAAGAGCCCTGAATTATAGAGTTGACTCACACTAAGGAGATTGTGACGTAGACCGGCCATATAAATAACTTCAGTCTTCTTTTGTTCTCCATTGGCGAGAGTAGTATTCCAACTACCTTGAATCTTCAAAGAACCATCATTACCAAACCTCATTGTTCCATCAACCTTCTTTTTAATGTTGTTCAAAATTTCAGAATTTCCCTTCATATGGGATTAGCATCCACTATCAAGAATCTAGGTGCTAATGCTCTTTGTAGATTTTAGGGCTACTTCTGTAAGGATGGATTTCTCAATTTTCTTCCTTTATTTCCATCAGACATTGGATTTAGTATAGAGAACTGATGGCCTTTCAATTATCTTATCTATGTACATTTCATCTTCATAGTCGAAGTCTTATTCAAGAGGATAAAACCTGCTTGTATGAGCAACACTATCTTGATGATGAGATTTGACCAGTCTTGAACTCCGGTATAAGGTGTCCATGTCCCTTCTCTACCTGAAATTAATATCCTTATGACAAAATTTAGAACAACGAAAACAATATCCATAGAAGTTTTTTCTTCCTAAAGAATTAGGATATGAATTTTCTCTCCTTCATTGAACTCGCAGATCTTCCCCGTTCAAGTAGCTCCTTGCTTCTTCGCAATATGACATGGTATGGCCCAAATAGCCACAGAACTAACACTTCATGAGAGGAAATGTCTTCTCAATTGAATTTCTCCTCACACCTTCTTCTGTGGGATAATATTATGAGGGCTCCTTTTTCCACAAGGCTCGAGGATAATCTTCTTTTCTTCTTTCAGATGGAATTTGGGGTATCTGTTTCATCACTTCAGAAGACTTTCCCACATCACCCACATTCATCTTGCCTTTATTTTGGTCACTTTTATCTGTATCATTTCACGATTCTACCTCACAACCAATTCCACTTTTTCCAATGCAGGTAGGTCTTGGATCATTTAAAATATTTTCAACTCCATTAGAGCCACGTTTTTCTCTCTCTAATAGCTCAGCATCTTAGAACCTTCCAAACTGTATTTTCTTCCATGATTCTTTTGAAATTCAGTCTTTTTCAAGATCACTCCTAATATTAACAACTTCCTCATCAAGACACTCAGCAGTCTTGGACTTTTCTTCTAGTATGGAGGTGAGGTCATTGATTACCTTTTCCTACTCTTCAATTCTCAGCTTCAGATACACTACATCATCATTTCTTTCAAGTACTTTAGATTTTACATTCACCTATTATTCTAGTTGTTCAATTTTAGCTTCAATTTGATCAAAATATTCAGTTTATTCTTTTATAATTGATTTCTACCTATTGCAACTCTTACTTTTAATCTTGAGCATACTAATAGTACCCATAAGTTGGAACTCGGGATCTGCACTAGTTTTCAACTGATTTTCTCCACCAGTATCTTATGATTTTTCAATATTGGACATCATGGAAGCATGGTTCCCAATTTTAAAGTTTTTTTCCTTCTTCATCACAGAATTCAATATCATCATCTTCCTCTTCATAGACAAGACTCTTCCTCTGTATCTTCTTCCCATATTTGAAGTCCCCATTTTTGAAAAACCTTTTCTGAGGCTTCTAAATGTCTTCGTCTTCACTTTCATCATCATCAAACTTTCTATGGCACTAAGAGGAAATGTGCCTGACTCTTCCACAACAAAAACATGCCTGAGGTATCTTACCGTTGAACATACCTTTTCCCTTCTTCATCTTCTTTGCGATGAGAGAAAGAATTTCCTTTTCCTCTTCATCTTCACCACCACTATCTTCTGAAATTTTCAATTTTTCCATGGATTTGAATGCCATTTCCTTACTTACACGATTCGTGGCATTTTCAGGTTTGACTCTCATCTCATAAGCCACTAGACTACTTAAATGATCATCCAGAGATAGTTTAGATAGATCTCTTTCTTCAAGGGATGGCACCTTTTCATTGTACATAGGAGGAAGTATTCTCAAAATTTTATTTTTGATATCAATGTCATTGATTTCTTCTCAAAGATCTCAAATTTCTCCCCCAACTTCAGTAATTTTATTGAAGAATGAATCTGCATTCTCATTAGGATGCATCTTTAGATCGTCAACCCTATTGTGAAGGACTTGTAGTTTTTCCTCATTCACTTTTCTATCTCCTTCATAAATATTTTCAAGTTTATCCCACATGGACTTTGCTGAGGTGCAACTCATTACCTTTCGATAGATCTGACCAAAAAGGGATGCGGTGAGAGCATTCTGTTCTTTAGCATCAGCATCAAGAATTTTCCTATCCGCATCAGTCATAGCAAGCCCTGTTGGATCAGTAACATGTATACCTTTCATGGTGGAAAAAAGAAAAAAAATTCCAATGGATCTTAGATGAGATCTCATTCTATTATTCCAAATCTGAAAATTACTTCCATCGTAGAGAGGGACTCCACTGACATTGACTGCATTATCCATGACGACAAAGGACAGATTCAACACCAGCAACCTTTACCGTCTGATACCACTTGTAGGACCCCGGGACACCCTGAGTGGGGAGGGTTGAATCTGGGTGGCATCTTTTTCTTCTAAAGAGATGGATCTTATTCCCACGTTGGTAGGAGCTCGTTAATCCTGAATGATGAAAAAGGTCTGAAAGCAAACATTCACATGTAGAGAGATGACACAACCCTTTTTTACTTGGTTCACCACTAAGGGCTACGTCCAAGGAGCATACACCGACAGGTTTTCGGTCATAAAAAATTCCACTATTCTTCACTAGTTGTGGATTACAATGGGTCAAGCACAGTCAATTTGTCCCAGGTCCGCTACCTTTAGAAAGGTTCAGGGATATCACACTGTGTCCCTCGGGTCACTCCCATTGACTCCCCCTAGCTCACTGCCTTGGGTGAAGTCCCACTCAGTTTATTGATGTGAAGGTCTCTTCATCATTGAAAAATAATTCATCCTCGGTTTTATATAGACACTCTGTTGAAGTCCAAATCTCACTAGTAGACTAATCTCACTTTTCACCGAAGGTTTCGAGCAATCTTCTAGATTTCATGTAGATTCAAAAAGATGGGCGTACTTCAACAACACCTGGAGTGCTTCTCCAGGACGGCGTGCAAGTTTCAAAGACGGAGTGAAAGTTATAACTGGCGTGAAATTCTACCTCAACTACTTGCGCGACACACACTTCTACAACTTCAAACTCGTACGACTCACATTCCTTTTCACCAAACCGGTTTTGGCATGTAGCAAAAAACTGTTGCAAAACTTATACTTGTGCGACCCACAACCACTTGCGCGACCACTACACCTACGCAACAGGAGCACTGAATTTCTCTAACTCTTGAAATTCATTCCAAATGAGGAGGGGTGGTCCTCTATTTATAGGAAAACTAGACACCCTTCACGGTGGCACCCAAGCCTCGTCTCAATGCACAAGTTCCAGCGCACAACTCCAAACACCCTAGCCTTTGTCGCGCTACTCACTTGCGCAACCCAACCAATACATGCGTGACCCTTTTTACTTTGCAATATTTTGAAGTTCTTATTTACAAAAACATATGGCGCACAACTTTCCAATCCTCCTAATCACCGGCGTGCAAGTCCTTTCTCGGATCACAAGTCACTTGCGCGATACATACTCGATGCATAAGTCTCTTTCCCAAAAAGCATTTTTCCCCTTTTGTTAGTTTTGAGGTCCACAAATTTGGAAAACACTGGAAAATAGTGCCACCTTCAATTCTGTTATCTACTCGACCTGTATGAGTCCTTTTCTAGAACACATTCTGAACTTCCTATGAGGATTGACAACAAACACATTCCATTCTCCAATTCATGCATTGATGACCATGGCTCCAACAGTTAAGGAAAAGCATCAGGGGCTGACATGTATGTACAAATCATTACTTTTCTCTATCTTGAAGTGGGAATAGATAATGATATATTTTTTTACATATCTTCCATGAATGGTCAAAAATAACAATTCCATATGGGTGATAGTGGATCTTCTCACAAAGTCATCCCATTTTGTTCTGATTCATGAATCTCATTCGGTGGAGGATCTATCTAAAATTTATATCTATGAGGTGGTAAAGATATATGGTGCACTAGTTTCAATATTATCTGAAAGAGATCTTATGTTCACATCTTGTTTTTCAAAATCCTTATAGCAATCCATTGGGACATAGTTGATAATGAGTACGACATACCATCTATAGATAGATGGATAATCTGAGAGGACGATAAAAATGTTGTAAGTTATGTGATGATCTTGGGTGATGGAATTTGGTGGCTCATGGGAGGATAAATTTACGTTGGTGGAGTTACATATAAGAAAAATCACCATGCCTTGATATATGTGGTTCTATTTAAAGAATTATATGGGTGCCTGTGTCATTCACCACTTTGATGGGTGTGAATGGGTGAGAAATTGATGGTTGGACCAAGCCTTATCCAAGAGGTACAAAGAAGATCAAGTTGATCAGCATGAGAATAGAGATGTCTCAGAGTCATTAAAAATAATATGTGGACCATTGTTAATGACCATTGTCATTCATGGTGGGTGATCATGTGTTTTTGATAACCACTCCAAGGATTGAAAATCACCAATTTGGAAAGTCGGGTAATTTATCTCCAATGTATATGGGGTCTTTTGATATACTTGAATTAGTTGAATAGGTGGCTTATCGGTTAGATTTTCTACCATGTATTAGTGTGGTCCACAATGTGTTTCATATTTCCCAGTTGAATAATTATCATCTGGATCCTGACCATGTGATTTGATGGTATCCGGTTGAGCTAGAGTCGGCTGCATTGTTGGTGCACATGCTAGGGAGAGTTGTGGAAAGGAAAGAGAAATTATTTCATGGTAAAATACATGGTCTGTTTTGGGTTTTTTTGTATCATGTTTAGATTTAGGAGGAGACTTGGGAGTGGGAGAAAGAGATGGTCTTGCAATTCCCCAAGCTCTTTTGGAAAAGTGATGGTTCTCTACATTCTGAGTACGGAAATTCTAATGGAGCGGAGAATGTAGCACCCCGGGTTTGAGATATGTAACTTTTTTATGAGTTATTTATGCCAATATAGTGGTTGGGTATGGTTTGGGATAGTTTGGAAGGGTTTTTAGAATTTATTGGGGATTTTTAAGGGGCTCACGGTTTTATCATGGTTAAGGAAAACTATACAGAATCCGTAGGTAACCGCGCAACTTTAGAATGTGGTATTCGCATGGTTTGTTCACTATTTCTCTAACCATGTGAGAAAAACATGTGGGGTTCCCTTTGGATAGTGACAGGATCACTGTTAGCACAAAGTTTGTCTAATTGTGTGAGCTACCCATGCGTGACATTAATCAAACTAATATAGCATCACTAGGGATTTGATGTAAATCACTCCTCTCTTCTCCAATATGAGACCCACATGGTAATTTCTCTTCTCAAGGGTTATAGAGGCTCTACCACCCATTTTGGAGGTGATTTGAAGGGTTTTCAAGGTGTGGTGAAGGCAATTCTTCTCCAACAAGTCTCTTCTCTAGGTTATTTCTTGGTTTTCATTAGATGTAGCTCTCCCTCTCTCTCAATTTTCTAGTTCTAATTCCATATCAGTTAGATCTAGGGATATTTTTTCCTCAAATGCTAAGATTTTGGATTCTTGATGATGGGAAAGAGATCTAAGGTGGCTTTGGTGGAGATTTCAACTAGATTTGTGGTGTGGTTGTGAATTGGTTGAATTCACCAAAACCCTATGGTATGTGGCTTCTCTCTCGAAGCTGTTTTTCTAGAACTAGAATCTAAACCTTCAATTAGTTGTTTTTTCTTGAATTTGGATGTTATTATGATGTTCTATTATTAATGAAAATTCATTTTCTTATTTTTTTTTTGATTTTTGGGAAAATGGGGTCTTTCGGTGACATGTTCTTCTGGTTGAATTTAAATAAATTGATTATAAAATCAATTTCAAAGGATGATTTAATAAAATGGGTTGTGAAAATGGTTTTCAATAAATGGGGTTGTTTTATCAGAAGGTAGTGTTTCTTGGAAAATGTTCTAAGGTATTGTTTGGATTGGAATTTTTTTGCATAATGTTGTCGCTTTATCATGATATATACTCTTTTGTTCGTTAGGTATTCATGCATGAAATTGAAATGGATGTGAAGTGGGAGGGGAGTAACACTATAAAAATATGATGGATAGTGGATGTAAGGGACACCATCATGGTTAAGTCGGTGGGAAGCACCACTAGATTGGGAAATTAGTTAACGGGCTTGGACGGGAAGTTCCATCGTGATTGTTACACCGGGTTGAGTGTGTGAACATTTATGGGTATGTTTTGATTATGCGTGTGGCTAACCTATATAAAATTTTTGTGATAAAAAGTTATAGTAGAATGGATTATGTATTGTTTGTTGTATATCCCTTATATTGGGTGGATATGGGTGAAAAATGGCTTGTTGATGGTGTTTTTGGATTCTTAGAAATTTTTTCACTATTTGATGTTTTATATAAACTACTTTATATGAATGTGAAAATGGTTCTATCCTAGAGGCAAGTGTAGGGAAGTCATTTGGGGAAATTTTATTGAGTATTATTACTCACTTCTACTTTAGCACATGTTATTTTTGAAGATGTGAAATTTATTGATATAGGCAAAGGTAAAGCATCTCATTTTTCTAGCGGTTCATCATTATGCTTGGGTAGTGTTGTGGATCTTGTAGCATGAAGCTTGGTGTGGAGCTATAGAGTGTGTCATGGTTTCCTTTGGGTCTTTTTTATGAGTATTTCTCTGGGTAATTTGGTTTTGTGATTTTTGTGATTTATTTGTATTGGTTCTTGGAAATTTTTTTCAAAGAGTTTGGTTGTTTGGTAGTCTCTTGGTGATGTGTTATCAGGGTTTACATTTTGGAAATTACTCATGTAGTTGTGGTTTGGTTATACCTTGTGTGGTTGGTCAGTTTCATTCTAAGGTCAAAATGATACCCAATTGTTCTTTAATTCTTTGTCATTTATGGGCATCCTTTGTCACATTAGGAACATCTCCTAATGCCAAGTAGCACCTCACCATGTTCTCAAGCCAATAGTAAGGGACTGTATGTTACATAAATCCTTTTACACTATTACATTATCAAACTGGCCCATAATTCCATTAGTTCAACCAATATCAATCTTAATTTTACTTTGGTAATTTTATTTTGGGTTATCTTATACTTCTCAACATAGTCCCTCAAAGTAACTGGGAAATCAATCTTTAATAATGATTCAATAAGAGAATATGATCAAACAAATAATATTTACTTGGGAGTGTCCATGAGATAATATGGTTAATAAATTTTTTAACATTTTATAGTAATTACCCCTAGGTACATATGTGATAGACCAAGGATCAACTTTTAGTATCCAAAAATGCATTTTATATCTATGAAAACTACATACTCAAAACATTAGAAAACATTCATGATGTTATCCAATTATTAAACCTATTCCTAATGATTTAACAAAATTTATCTAATAATAATCTCCAAAAAAAATTAGGTCATTATCTTATACCGTCCATAGTGTCCCAAGGGTTTAACACACTTTATTTGATAATTTTTCACATATATTTCTAATAAATACAACCAAGGATCTAAAGGTCTAGTTTCATTCGAATATTAAACAAATAAATTCATCATCATTTTTTATAACATCAAATTGTGATCTTATATCCCATTGATCTTCTAAAATTACATAGGATTCCATGGGATAAATATATTAGAAAAAAGGTGAGAAGTAAATCCCAGTAAAGGAAGAAACATAGATATAAAGCATGGAGTAACATTAAAGTGGCATAACATGAAATAATTAAGAGTGTTCATACGAATGGAAACATAGAATAAGGAAATGAAATAATAAGATCATTTAATCATGTAATATGTGGAAACAACAAAACACATGACATCATAAACATAAATTATGGGTCACTCTCTGAACCATAATAATAAAGAGGATAAAGTCCCATGGTGTATTATGTCCACTCTCAAATCCCATAGATAACATCTCATGAGATATTAATCTTTAACCAATGCATTTTAGGGCTATATAATTTGATAAAAACCATTCATATAATAAAAATAATATATATGTATACCACATGAGGAATATAAACTATACATATATAATAATCTTTATCAAACACATTAGAAGGAAGTAGGTGAAATAATTATAATTCAAGGCATAACTAATAGATAAATCATAAAGATTCCCAAAAGAATGGGTATTTAAATCATTTGGGACATTCATTACTAAAAAATAGATATAGTTCGTGAAAATTAAATTCCAATGTAAAACATTCATGCGAAGGATCTAAGAGAACAAATAATTTAAAACTATTGTGATGCATTGTGAAATAATTAAAATATCTTTTTACGATAGGAAATGGCTCATTATTTTCCACCGAACTAGAATTGAACTATGATGGATCACCATAAAATAACGATGTTTTTTAGAATTTTTTCTAGGTATAAAAACACTTTAGGTGGGTGATTCTTTACATGAGTCAAGTAATGGAAAAGTTACAATAAATTGGATTTACATTAAAGTGGGAATTTCAAAGGGAACTAAAAACATGTATAACCCAAAAAATGAATAGTATATTTAACTTTTTATATTTGTAAGGGATGTATTTAAAAAATATTATAATTTCATGAGTATAATATTTCATAAAATAGACAAAAATAAATATAATGTCTAATTGAAAAGTAATGAGGGTGGTGCAAATGACCTCTTTTTTAGGGTTTGAATTCACTATACACTTGTGATTTACTTCCTAAATAATTTAATTATGTTAATTAAATACATATAAAATAACATTATTCATTTATATTTAATTTTATAAGATCTATTTTTTAATACCACAACAATATAATGTAGGAACATTGTATTTGATAGCGTGTATGACACGCAACACCAAGCATTTAAGGTAATCTAATATCCCAAGAATTTATAATATATTTACTATTTTAAATAAATTGAATATATTTTATATATTGAAATTCATGCAAAACAAATTTATTATATATCAAACTCAAAAATAAGTTACTCCAATGCCTTGTGTTACACACTCGACCAAGTTTTACCAAACAATAATATATTATTAAAAAATTAACATATAATATAATAAGATATAACCTAGAAGTTAAATTAGAATTTATGAATATTATTAACTAACTTATGAATATATTTTATTTACACAAATATGAAATGATTTGATTGGTTACTAATTAATTTTTAAGGAATAAAAGATCAAATTGAATATAAATTGAATTTTTTAACAGAAAACCATTTGTATGCTCATAAAGCTCTTTTATCCTAATAAATTTTATAATTACAATTACTGAGTGATATTAATGTAACATATATATATTAATATTAGAAATTTAATAAAATATTTTGGATATTCATATAGAATATATGATAGAAAAAATATAAGAAAAAACCAAATTCTACTCATAAAATACTATCAAGGAAATTTAATCACTTTTTTATGTAGAACATATTTTAAATCCAATTTTTTGAACTTTTATAAATATTATATGTCAAAATAAATATAATATTTGAAATATAAATATAAAAAATCATCTATGGTGAATCTTTAGTATTTCTTTGTGATGTTTCATATTTTAATGAATAATCAAAAATACAGAATTTTAATTCAAAACAACTTGTTCATCTAATTAATTTATAAGGTTAAATTATATTTCAAATCTTTTTCATTTTTAATTAGATAATTTTTATAAATTAATATATTTTATATCATTGAAATAAATTTCACTTTGAAATTGGAAATAAAAACATTGAAAACATTCGAAGGTTTTTATTCTGACCACCCACATTATCATCCCATCTACATGATTAAATTTAAATTAGTTTATAACACTTATGTGATATCAATATGGAAAATTGATTCCATAATTAGAATTATAATAAATTTTAATGTATAATTCGGTCAACTATGTTTTTTAACAGAAATATTTGTGAAGGTAATTAAAATTAAATATAATGATTAAGGTATAATTAAGATTAACAATGAACTAATATTTAAACAGAAGGGCCTAAATAGCCTATAAACTTATAAAAAAATCCATTGGTTGGGAATATTTAGACCCTATAATCCATTTTCTATTATTTTTAGTATTATATAATCCACTTTATATTGGAAAAACATGGGTTTAATTCTCATTTCAAAAATTTATCAGAGTGCCTCTCCTCCTATACTATAAAAGGCCTCATCTCCTCCAACCTACTTACACCTCTCTAGACACATTTTATCAACCAAGATCTTACCAAATAGATAATAAACATACCTTATCTCATTATAGAAGACCCCCCTTATGCATGAATCAATCAATTGAATCACTTTGGTGCAATCCAAAAGGTATTACCCGAATAAGAGGTAACATCTTTCCTCAAGCTCTTCAGTTTTATTCCAATTCTTCACCCCTCAACACTTATTCTTCCATGAATATAAAATAAACTAGAATCATAAATAAATTAGAGTTATTTATGTTATTCTTTTACCTAAACTTACACACTCAACCATCTAATTGGTAACTAACATATTGTTTATCTTTACAGAAAATTAATGCCTCGTGAAATGGAGTTGTTCATTTTTCTGTTACCACCTTTCATAATTGAAAATTAGGATGAGAATATATATGACATTTATTATTAATTTATTATTATTTAGTTATTTTATAACACATACAATTATATTTTTCATTTTGGCTAAATAAGATAGCATTATTTTTAAAAGTGTGGATTACCACCCCCTAAAAGTGGTGGTACTCTTGACGCTCCTAAAAACGGAATGATATACTCCATATCCCCTAAACTCAAGTCACTAGGCTCTAAACTAGGCTGACTATCATGTATATATCCCCTATTAAGCTATGTATTTATTTCTCCTCCCTAGATAGTCAAACCTAGGGATGACTGGCATTTAACCAACTAAAGAGTTTCCCTGGTACCACTACAACATATAGTGTAGCGCTACCAGATAAGATACCCAGTTGGTTAAATTCCATTTTTTCCTAGGTTAAATTCTATGGGTAGTTTAAATAAATCCCTCACTATTTAGAGTAGTTATCCACAATACTTGGCCCAGTTTAGTGGCCCACTTAAGAGCCCAGTGACCCGAGAGTAGGAATTGGGGAGTGTCTTGGCCCATTTTCAAAAGTGTCACAGGTCCAACAGTTGACACTTAATCTGTGATTTATAGGGTTGGTTATCTATATTTAGTATCAAATAAAGTTTTTATGCAACCATTGGAAATATATTTAGTAATAAATTGATGAGATAATATATCCCTAAAGTATAATTTGAGGATAAGTATAGAAGAACGACATAAAACATTGGTTAGATAGAGATTATATAGTTTTACTAGTAATACATCATTTTATAGATACTATGAGTAGATGTAGTTCTATAAAAAATTTAACTTGGTGTAAAAAATATAATAAGGTCCATAAGGCCTCACTCAGTGTAACTTGATACATGAAAGCAGACATTATTGTTCACCTGGTTCGACAAACCCCGGGGATAATCTTAGGATAACTCGCATTTTCTCTATAAACCATTATGAAGGATTTGAGTAGATGTTGATAATGAAGGTACTTGGTTAAACTGTATAAAAAGGAAGAAATTATGTGGAAATAAATGGATAAATTATTTATATATTAGGGTTGTATTAAAAACAATACGATATTTAATGAATAAATCTTAAGGATTTCCATTATATTTATTTTTTAGATTATATTAACATGTTTTTTGAGAATGAAAACATGTATGTTAGATGAAAACCAATCAAATCTCACAAGGCTATGTGTCTTTAACCCATGAAGGAAGGTTGATAAGGGTTTAACTCCAACCCCCGACCTATGCAACGTCCTAGTAAAAATTCAAATGTTTTTAGTTAAACAATTTTATGAATAAGTGTTAATGATGAACATGAAAATTTTATTTTTTAGGTTTAGCAATTAATATGTTAACTACATTGGATTTTTAGAATAGTTAGAATCAAATAGTTAAACTTTTAACACTTTTATGGGTCTTACAATACATTAAAATGGTGTTTTTTTTTTGTTTTAGGTGTCATAGTTAATTTTTGATATCTATTTCCTAAAGTAAAGTATAAATTAGAATTTGATCAAAACATAACCAGAAGATGGAATTTTTCATATGAAATTAAAATGTATCATGTCAGAAAATTTTCTTATATTCTCAAGGAAAGAATGGAATTTCTCAACATGAGGAAAAGGATTATAAAAAAAAGTTTTCCTAATACCTTAATTTTTTTAACCGATGGTTTTCTAAATCATTGAATATTTATGCCTCTGAGGCCCTCAACATTCTATTGCTCATTTCCTTATTTGTGATTGATGACCACAATAACTCCATATAAATATATATATTTTTACTCTAAGTACATATTTATATATTCCGGAAATGTTCTCCAACTTAGAGACCTAGCTATATGTCATTCCATGTTCCCTTTGTACTTCCTGCTCTTGTTTTTCTATAGGATTTCATACGAATCCATCTCAAGATGTGGGATTTGAATCATAAGTAATATTAAACGGTCAATTACCAAGATCGAGTTTCAATCACAAAGATGAAATTTAATTACGGTGGGGAGAATGTAATGCCGCGAAAATCTAAAGTAGAAACATTTTATTAGATAACGTGTATAACACGCAACACCAAGCTTGTAAGGGAATATAATATCGTGAGAATTTATAATATATTTAATATTTTAAATAAATTAGATATATTTTAGAGCTTGAAATTCACTTGACACTGATTTAGCGTACATCTCATGCAACTATGAGTTTATTCAATGGCATGTGTTACACACAAGACCTAGTTTTATCAAATAAAAATATATTATTGAAATATTATTATTTAATATAATAAGATATAATTGTATCTTTAAATGAAAATTTATGAATTTTATTAACTAAATTATGAAAATATATAGTCTAAAAAATGAAACTAATTCATTTGTTAATATTTAATTATAAATGAATATAATAATTAGTTAAATATAAAGGGAATGTTTTTATTGAAATCCATGTTTATCCTCACAAAGCTATTTTTTATAATAAATTAAATTTATTGAAATTATTGTGTGAAATAAATTTAACATATATATATATTATATATTTTAAAAAATATTTTTCATATTCATCCAATATATTCAACTGATAAAAGATAATAAAAACCCCAATTTTCCACAAAAAATACTTTATTTTTATTAAGGCAATTTTACCACCTTTTAAGGGTACAGATATTTTAAATCCATTTTTTAGAAATATTATAATATTATATATAAATATAAAGTTAATTTTTGTAATAGAAACATAAAAATTATGTTAGGGTGAATTTTGGTATTTTTTATAAAATTTTATTTTTTTAATGAATAATGAAAAATACAAAATTTTAATTCAAAAATTTCATTTTTATCTAATTTATTCACAAGGTTAAATTATAGTTTAAATTGTTTTTAAAGTTTAATTATACAATTATTTTTGTCAATTAATTAAATTTAGATCCTTTTAATCAATTTCACTTGGAAACTGGACATAAAAAATAGAAATTTTTGAATGTTTTTACTTTGAAAACTGGCATTGTCATCCCATCTGTGAAATTAAATTTAAATTAATTTATGCCACCTTTATTATTTGAATTTGTAAAAATGAATTCCATATTTTTAATAAGAATAATTTATAATGTCTCATAATGTAATAAAAATACCAATATTGTAAGTGAATGTAATTAATATTAATTACAACAATTAAGGTGAAATTAAGTTTAACAAGGGACTAAACCTTAAACTTAAGGGTCCAAATGACCTATAAATCATTCCAAAAGGAATTTTAGGGCCATATATAAACCCTATAATCCCTTGTATATAATTTTTACATTATTTTATCCACTTTCATTGTGAGAAGTGCGGGTGGAAGTCTCTTTTACAAAAATTACAATCATGTCATCCCTCCCCCACTATAAAAAGCCTCTTCTCCCCCCGCTTCTTCACAAATCTAAATCCAGATATTTTAAAATATATATATATGAAATTATATCTCTTCAACAATCCTACCCTCATCCTAAAATCCTCCCCATTTACATAAATCTATCCAATCAACCCCTTAGATAAAATCTAATAGGAGTTAAACAAATAAGTGGAAACATCTTTTTTCAAGAACTTCAGTTTTATTCCATTTCTTCACCCCCTAAAATATTATAATTCCATGATTATATAACAAAGTTATCATAAATGAACTAGTATGTTTTAATGTTAATTGTTCTACTTAAAATTACACACACTTCCATCTAATTGGTATTCAACTTACCATTTGTGTATACGAAGAATTACCACCTCACGAAACGAAGTTGCTAATATTTTCTTTACCATATTTCATGGTCAGGAATAATGATGAAGACTCTATTTATATATGTTATATTCGATAATTAATATTTATTTATGCTTCTGTATTTCTTTTATAATTTCTAGCCTTATAATTTCTATTTTTTGTAAATACGATAACATCATTTGTGGATGTGTGGGCTACCGCCCCCTCAAAGAAATGTGATTCATTCACAATATCCATGGAATGTACAAAGGAAGTTTTCAATAATTCTTTAAAAAATATAAGAAATAAATATGATATTAAAATTATAAAATAAATGAATATATATACTACTTTTCATTCCTTTAAAACAACAATGAAATGAAAATAGTGTTCATGCGTACATACGGCCTCTAGTCTCCATGAATGTTTCATTTCATTTATTTTACAAAAATACGATAGATTTTTCTAAAAAAATATATACTGACTATATATGATAATTACATCATTTTATAAATTTTCTAATGAGTAAACCATGATATAATTAAGAATAAAAACAAGTAATAAGTTAAAACGTACTTTAAAAACTAGGCAATTAACACCCAAAATAGTGAAAATAATTAAAGTTTAAAATATTATATGATGTTAATATATGATATTATAAATATTATTATAGTTATATTATTATTTAGTTTCATGGTTAAAACCATTATACTTGAGGATAAATTATTCTCCCCCAAAAATGAAAAACAAGGTAAGGGATTTCGTCTCAATTTACATTCTATTAACTCTTCTTTGCTTTTATGAACTTAGTTTCTTTTATATGGTGCATATAATACTTTTTAACATGTTATATCTTGAATCTATTTATTCTCAAGATATTATAAGTTAAATTTAATGATATTACTTTATTTATATTATGATTCAAATGTTTCAATGTGGTATGGTACACTTTGGAAATTTTAAAGATTATTATCCTTGAGAACATTTTAAATGATTATCTTTGCAATCTAACTTATTTTGGTGGTTGTTAACTTTCTCTTAAAATATTCACTTTATTTTTGTGCACCTAATTTCTTATATATTATGTAAATAATTTCAATTTTTCTTGTAATATAATGATTCATTCATTCTTCATGATATTTTGAGTTTCAATTTGAATAATTTTGTATAAGGGGATTATAGTTAAAGTGGAAAAGTGGAAAACAATTTCATAACCCAATTTCTTTTCATTGATTTATATTACTACAAAATTATCATTAATATTCAATGATTATGTGTATAATGAAATTTATAGTTAATTTATTTATTTCAACTTGCTTATATGGATTTACAGTTTATAGAAATGATCTACTCATTTATTAATTCTCACTTCAATGTTATACTCTTTTCAAGGGTTTACTTTAACATCTCAATTTTTACTCTATTTTCCAAACCTTAATTTCCATAAGATGAAATTATTAGATAATTTTCTAGTAAATGCATTAATTTTCTTATCCTCTAGTTGTTAAAGACCTTTATCAAATAACAGTACCATTTCTTCACTCTTTGGTGCTTAAAATGTTTTAGAATATGATTTTATGAAAATACAAATTTATTTTTCTCTTTATTCAAAGAACCTATTTTTTGATAAAAACCCTTATCCCTAAAAAAATTTTAAAAGAAAATTAACCTTTAAAATGATTTATTAAATATATTTTTACCCTTTTGTTACTAATTTTTTCAAAGGAATCATATTTTCACTTTTCGAATAAGGAATTTTTCTAATAATTTGTTGTGAAAAATGAATGTTATTTTTACCTCGAATGGAATATATAGATTTCCCTGTATCATTTATTATATTCTTCCTTTATAAGCCTAAAATATTAATTTTTATGGAAAATGTTTCTAATATTCATTCTCAAAGAAAATTATTTTCAAAAAAAATAACAATAAAAAAGATGTTTTCCTCAATAATGTTTTTAAAATATATTGTATAGTATTTCTATTCATTAATGAACAAAACCATTTATTTTTACTAAAATTGGGATATATTGTATTAATAAAATCCATATACTTCCTCTTGATGGATTTTCATTTATTTGTCTAGGGGTAGTATTCACATTGACTTAATTGATTCCTTTGTTAGTCCCCTAAAAATATTCAATTTCATGTGAAAATTAGACATTAAATTGTCCATAATTATCCAATTTCATATGATCATTATTCCATATAAATATTTGATAAGTAATATTGATTATTAATTAAATAAATTATTTGATATGTGAAATTCTTTATACATTCAATGATGGGTGGGGGTCAGATTTAATATAGCCCTGAGATAGTGGATAAGTTTTCATGATACAAATATGTTGTGCATATTAAATATTTTTCTATCAATAGTTTTAAATCATATTATGAAAGGTCTTGATGGTATAGGATTTCATGTGCCTCATTCATGGTATCTAAAAATTAATCATTTCCATCATTTATTTTTAGTTATTATTTACCCATGAGATCTTGAATCAACATATATTTTGATACATTTCATTTTTAGTTCATGGATTAAATGTCATGTGTTACAGTTTCTTAGCTTTCCATATTAATTTTTCATTATGTAATTATTTTAATGGCATGGGTTTTCATTTATTTACCTTTCCATTTGATTATTTTCAATGAAATATTGTTTTTATCTATCTACTTTACCCTTATAGAGCATTTTATATCACCATTATTATATTTATATTCCCCAAGAACTATAGAATTGTACGGAGAAAGTTATACAAGGATATTCCATATGGAATAAAGTTATTATCTTCAGAGTTATTTAGAAAAAAATATGTTATAGTTAGTTTCTTATTTTCTCGTGTATTTATCTATTTTACCAGGACTACTAAATAGTTCGGTCCTTTGGGATGCGATTTACTTGTATCTTATTCAAATATAATGGTAAAAGACACCAGATCTAGGATTTGTAGTGTTTTTTCTCTATAATTGTTACTATAGAATATTTAATAGAAACCTTGGGAACATGATTTAGGAAAACATAAATTAGATAGTATATCCCTAATATATAATTTTAGGAAAAGTATAGAAGAACATCATAAAGTTTTAGTAAGATTGATATTATGTCGTTTTCAAAGAAATAAATCCTTGTCTGGATAGTACAAGTAGATATTGTTCTATAATAGATATTCCTAGGGGTAATAAATATAACAAGGTGCATCAGGCCTCACTCAGTGTAACCCGGTACATGACAACGGACCTTCCTGCACTCTTGGTTTGACACTCCTTAGGGATAGTCTTAGGATAATTCAGATTTCCTCTAGAGACCACTATTAAGGATTTAAGTAGATGATGATAATTAATGAATAAGGTTAAACCTTAGAATAAGGAAGGATATATGTGAAAATAAATGGATGAAGTATTTCTGTATTAGGTTTGTATTGAAAATTTTTGGACTTTTAATGAATAAATTTTATTTATTTCCATCTTACATATTTTGGAAATTATTTTAACAGGGTTTTAGAAAAGTACAACCTATATATTGGGTAAAAACCAAAAAAATCTGGTAAGGCTAAGGGAATTGTAACCATGACCAAATTATAATAAGGGTTTAATGCTAACCCCTCACTAATGGAATTTCTTAGTTAAAATTTCACTGTTTTTTAAAAACAATCATGTCTAAATATTAATGATGAACCTGTAGTTTTTATATATTGGTTTATATAATAATATATAAACTATATTGACTTTGGATAATAGTTAGAATCAAATAGTTATACTTGTCACTCTTTTATGTGTCTTACGATCTGTTAAAAGTTTATTTTTTTGTTTTAGGAATCAGAGTTAGTTTTTTGATATCCATTTAATAATGTTGGGTATGAATTATAATTTTATCGAAGCACAAAAAAATATGGAATTTTTCATATGAAATTAAAAAATATCATGTAAATAAATTTCCTTACATCCTTAGGCTGAAAATAATCTATCAACATGAGGTAAAAATCATAAAAAATGATTCCCTAATACCTTAATTTTTGTTGAAACGATAGTTTTTTAAATCATCAAATATTTGTGGCTTTGAGGATCTAAATTTTCTATTTATCATTCACTAGATTTTGTTTGATGACCACAATCACTCCATATAAATATTTATGTTTTTCCTCTAAGTATGTATCTCTACTTCTTACTAATGTTCTCCTATATATAGACAGAGTTATATCTCATTCCATGTGACCTTTATACATCCAGTTCTCTCTTTTATTGAGGATTTTTTATAAACGCTTCTCATGAAGTGGGATTTTAAACATAGTAAATATCCAAAATAATATCATCGAGATTAATTTTAAATTGTTAGGATGAAATTTAATTACGGTGGTGAGAATTTAATGCCCCGAAAAACTAAATAAGGAACATTGTTTTTGATAGTATGTATGACATGCAACACCAATCTCATAAATAAAAATAATATCCCAATAATTTATAATATATTTAAAATTTAAAAAAATTAAATATTTTTATTAGATTGAAATGCACATGACACTGAGTTAGTGTACATCAAACGCAACAATGATTTTCTTCAATATCTTGTGTTGCACACTAGACAGAGTTTTACTAAATAAAAATATAATATTAAAACAATATAATTTGATATTATAAGATATAACCTAGACATTATAATAGAATTTATGAATATTATTAATTGAATTATGAAAATATATTTTTTACACAAATAAAAAATTAATTCATTGGTTACTAATTAATTATAAATGAATATAAGAACACATTGAATATAAAGGGAATGGTTTTATAGAAAACCATTTTTTGTGCTCACAAATTTGTTTCATCAAAATAAATTAAATTAATTACAATAATTGAGTTGTATTAATTTAATATGTACATATATAATATATTCAATAAAATATTTTTGATATTCATCCTATAGATTCTTTAGACAAAAGATTAGAAGAAACCCAATTTATGAATAAAATACTATATTTTTATTAAGGCGCATTTAGAACCTTTTAATGGGAACCTATTTTAAATCCAACTTTTATAACTTTTATAAATCTTATCTGTAAAAATAGACTTATTATTTGAAATAGAAGAGTAAAAATAACATTACGAAGAATTTTTCATATTTTTTTATTAAGTTCTATTTTATAATTACGAAGAATTTTTCATATTTTTTTATTAAGTTCTATTTTATAATGAATAATGGAAAATACTGAAATTTAATTCATTTTTTTCAAATAATTTATTTATTGTGTTAAATTATATTGATTTTTTTTAAGTTTAATAAGATAATACTTTTACAAATTAAAAAAATTTATGTAATTATAGTCAATTTCACTTTGAAATTGAACATAAAAACAATTAAAACTTTTCATCATTTTTACTTTGAAAACATGCATTGTAGTCCTGTCGACATGATTAAATTTATTTTAATTTCTGACCCTTCTATGATTTAAATTTAGAAAATTTATTATGTATTCGGAACCATAAAAATTTATAATTTCTAATAATTTAAAAATAGAATTTGAACAAAAAAATTAGTGAAAGTAATCAAAATTAAGTACAACAATTAAGGTGATATGAAGCATAAAAAGGGACTAAACCATAATCATAAGAACCAAAATAACTTAAAAACTTATCAAAAATCCATGGTTTGGACATATTTAAAACCTATAATCCCTTGAATAGAATTTTTAGCATTATATAATCTAATTTAAATGGTAAAATCATGGGTGGAATTCCATTTTCCAAAATTTATAAGAGTGCCACTCCTCATCCACTATATAAATTCCTCCTCTCCTCCTGATTCCAAACTTCTGTCAAGCCACATTAGCTCGACCAATATATGAAAAAATATCTCCCTAACATCCCTAACCACATTATTTAATCATTACATCTTTCATAAATCCATCCATGTAATCCCTTTGGTGAAAACCTAATGGAGTTTCCTGAATAAGTGATAACATCTTTCCTCAAGCTCAACAGATTTATTCCCTTTCTTTCCCCCCTCAAATATTATTATTAAATTCTTTTATAACATCACCATTCTCCATAATATACAAGTATTGTTTATGATAATTCTTATACCTACACTTACATGCACTTCCCTCTATTGGGTAATGAACATACCAGTTATCTGTACAACAAATTACTGCCTCATGAAATGAAGTTGTAAATTTTTACATTACCGCATTTCATGGTTTGGAATTATAATGGAAAGTCAATTTATATATGTTATATATTATACATATTATGTATTTATTATTATGAAATTATTTTATAATTGAAACCCATATATTTTCCTTTTTGTGTAAATATGATAACGTCGTTTATGGATGTACGGACTGCCACCCCCTCAAAGCGATGTGATTCGTTCACACTATACATGAAACATATAATAGATGGTTTGAATAAATGTATATGACATATACGATACAATTTATGATAAAATAATTATAATATACATATATATATTCTACTTTTCATTCCTTTATAATGATAAAGAAATGAATGTAGTTTTCATGCATACGTACGGCCTACCACCTCCATCAATGGTTCATTTAATTTATTATCTCAAAATATTATAGATTTTAATAAATACATATACACTAAATATATATGATAATTAAATCATCATTTAAATTCTAAATATGATTAAATAATGATCTAATTATGAAGAAAAACAAGTAACAAGTTAAAAAAGACTTTAGAAACTAGAAAATTAATAATCGAAATAACGAAAATAATGAATATTTACAAACAAACTGGTAATAAGATATCATAAGAAGTTAATATATGATATTATAAATATAATTGTTTCTATATTATTATTTGGTGAAATATTTAAAATATTTATACATGATGTTAAAGGATATTCATCCAAAATGGAAATGCAAGGTAAGGTATTTCATTTCAATTTACATTCCATTGAGACTTATTCATTGTTATACACCTAGATTTTGTTATATGGTGTATATATTTACCTGTGTCTAGTTATATCATGAATATATTTATTCTCATGATGTTATAAGTTTCATTTACTATCATTACTTCATACATATTATGATTTAAATTTTTCAAATTGGTTTGGGAAGCTTTGGAATGTTTAAAAATTATTCTCCTCGATAATGTTTTTAATGATTATCTTTTCAATCTCACATACTTTTATAATAGTTACCATTATATTGAAACAATCACCTTATTTTCTTGCACTAAATTTATTATATATGGTTTACATATTTTTACTTTGTCTTATAAGATCAGGAATCATTCATTCTTCATGATATTATGAGTTTTAACATTACTTATTTCATCTAATGGGATTAGAGTTAAAAGTACCAAGTGAAAATGAATTTCATAACCCAATTTATTTTCATTGGGTTATAGTACTACCTCATTATTGTAAATATTTTATTACCATGGTTATAATTAAATTAACTATTTACTTTTTGTATTCCCACTTCCTTATTCTAATTTGTAGTTGATACCCAAACTCTACTAATTGATTCATTCTCACTTCAATTTTATAATATTTTCAAGGTTTTACTTTATAATATTATTTTGAATAAGATTTTTTACACAAAAATTTCCATCACAGAAAATTATTTGATCATTGTCTAATAAACCATTTAATCTTATTATCCTCTGGTTATTCATGACCTTTATCAAATAACAGTACCTATTTCCCACTATTTTTCACTTAATATGTTTTAAGAATTTTTTTTAATAAACCCTAGCATCATTACCTTCTTTAATTTGAGAACCATTATCTTCTAAAAACCCTATTTTATAAAAAAAATATTTTTTGAACCATTCCAAAATGATATATTAAAGACATTATTACCCTTTTTGTTCACTAATTTTTTTAAAGGAATCTTATTATAGCTTTATAAAAAAATAATTTTTTATCCATTTACTGTGGAAAATGATTGTTCCCTGTAACTTGTATAGAATGTACAAATTTACCCACTGTCTATTCTTAGAAGCATTATCTTCAAGTTTAAAAGTTTAATTTTAAAATAAAATGACTTTTGAAATGTTTTTCAAAATAAAAAGGTTTTTTCCTTATGAATTTTTTTGAAATATCTTTTATAGTATTTTTATTCATTAAAGATAACATCAATGGTTTTACACTCCACTTGGGATATGTTGTGTTGATACCATCATTATTATTCCTCAGTATTTTTATTGCTTTATTTGTCCAAGGCTAGTATTGACATTCACTTATTTGATTCCATTGTTATTCCCCTTGAATTATTAAATTTCTTATCATCATTTGAGATTTAATATCCTATAATTATTCATATCATTTATCATGGATGTGTTTATTTCTTAAACTATATATCATTTTACTTATTGTGTTTACTTTTGTAGTTATTTGATTATCTTAGAAAATATTGATAAAATTGTATTATTTATTCTATATGGATACTTGACAAGGCATATTGTTTGTTAATTAAATCAATAATTTGATATGAGGATTGATTTAGACATGAAATTATATGTTGGTCCTTGACATTATATATCCCCTTGATACATCGAGATGTTCACATGAAAAAAATAAGTTGCACAAATTAAACGTCTTTCTATCTATAGTTTTAAACTATCTTTTGAAAGGTATTGATGGTATACGTTTTCATATACCTCAGACCTGTGGTCCAAAAATTAAGCATTTCCCTCATTTAATTTGAGTTATTATACATCAATGAGATCTTTTATATACATATCTATGGATACATTTCATTTTTAATTTACCGATTAAATGGAATGTGTTTTATTTTCTTAACATTCGATAATTTTTTTCCTTATATAATTATTTGAATGGATTTTGTTTCCATTTATTTACCTTTAAATTTTATTATTCTCATTGATTTATTATTAGTTTTGTGTAACTTTACCATTAGTGATCATTTGAGCTCATCCTTATTATTTTTCCTTTCCCCAAGAACTCAGTATGCATATTGAGAACATCATACATGGATATTATATATAGAATAAATTTATTATCCACATATTTATTTTGAAACAATTATGTTGTAATTAGTGTATTATTTTCACATGTATATATATGTTTTACCAAAAATATTAAATTCTTCTTTCCTTTGGGAGGAACTTTAATTGTATCTTATTCTAATGTAATGGTAGCAGACACTCGCTCCAAGATTTTTGGGGTTTGGTAACTAAAAATTTATCATTTTTGATTATCTACTTTTAATATATAATTTTGTCTTAAAATGGTTACTTGTGGTTTTTTTTATTAATTTGTTAATAACACTTTCGATTATTTGAATATGGTTAATGTTGTTGTAAAATAATGTCATGATATCAATTTAAGGTGGTTAAAGTTACTACAACTGTTTATTATTAGTCACACATATATTATTCCAAATTATGTTCATACATTACATTAATGGTTTCAATAATATCATTTTTTCATCCAAAATAAAATTTTAAATTCATCCATGTTAGGTAGTCCTGTAAAACACAATATGTCATTTTGTGGAGGTGGTAATCTGTAGGTATGAATGAGCAGCGCTTTCATTTTCCATGGATTGGGAGGCGGTTTGAAATTAAATAATTATCATTTAAGAATTATAATAATTTTATAAATATCAAATTATTTAATTAAATAATCATTTATAACATATCATTTGAGGTGGTCATGAATATTAAACTTGTCATTCGTGTAAGAGGTAGTACTCGCATACACTTGACATCATTTTTATTTTTCTCAGTGATTTTATAGGAAGGAATAAATTTTATATTACATTTGTATAATGACACATAAGAATAGTAAAAAGATTTTTATCATAATACCTTCAAGTATATAGGGTAATTTTGTTGATTATATAATGATAAAGTAACAAAAGTAACTATTTTTGGTAAAAATTGTATTTTTTAATATTCATCAAAAAAAATATTTTTAAAAAATCCTAAAAAATAATAATAAGTTAATATTATCAGAATGAATTAGAAATTAAAGTTATTTTTTTAAATTCACATGCTAAAATTTATAATTTTTTAAATTAAAAATATAAAATAATAGAAAATGATTTTTATAAGAAAATTGATTTTGGTATATAAACTATTATTTTAGACATAAATTTATAATAAATACTACATTAACTATTTATTCAAAAAATGAAGAGAAATTGTAATTATTTATCATAATAAATGTAGTTCCTTGAAATAAAAATCCAATTTTCGATAAAAATTCACTTTTTAGACATAAATAGAATTGAGTAAAAATGATCCTTTAAAAAGTGTAAATATTCATTATATATCTATACATATAAATGTTTTATTACATGTATATATAATAATATTTTCTATTCATATAAAATCATATGATTTTACTATAAGGAATATTCATTATATAGTATATGGTTTCTGTTTATAGTGGCAGTTCCCCTAGAATGGATCACGAGGAAATCACCATGAGCTTGAATGACTCTCATATATTGTTTCCCTCAAACAGCAATTTATCAAGTTTAACTTAGTATTGGTCAATGTAAATCCATATAGAATCCACCTCCCATTCTAACACAGAAAAATGACCATAATAAGTAATACTTACACTTCTATATTCCATTTCTTCTTACTTTTGGTTACTTCAATTTATAAAATCTAATATAAAAGCTATGTTTTAATAGTCATATTTAATATTAAAAATATATCATGGTTTTTTATATTTGTTGGTTATAGTTTGCCAAAAAAAATATGTAATATTTTACTTATATCACAAAAATATACATTAAAATATTAGTTCACTACAATACAATGCATATAAATATAAATAGCTGCATTATATGAAACAAGTCACAATGAAACAATATTGAGGGGATCGTACCATAAATCCCTATTCATCTCTGAATATAAACCTCATGAAAAACATAACCTTATATTGATTTTTAAATAACTATAATATTTATTAAAATCATCATAAAATAAATTCATTGGTGGGATTTACACCACACATAATAAATAAGTGGTGAATATGGCATTTAGCTTATTGGAATACTAGTTAGAGGAGAAACCCCTACCTGAAGTCATGAACTACTTCATACACAATCAGCCCACATATATAATAAATAAATATTTATTTTAAATATATTAGATAACCATATTAAAATATAAAATACTATATATTCTTCCATTATACTTTTTAATAACCCTTTTATTAATAACTCTTCATTAAAATGATCATTCGGGTGAAAAATGATATATTTTCCATGCATGTTTCTGTTAAACGATTTCAAAAAATTTAACTTGGTCATGGTTTCATCATCTCTAGAATCTTAATAATTTCATTATAATTATATGTATTCATTATATTCACTTTTATAACCATTTATATAAAGTGTTCATGAAAATTTAATTACATCACTTCGTGCAGACGGTCGTCCATACATACGCACGGGTGATGGTTTCACTTTTTATTAGATGTAACTAAAGAATGAAACAAAATAATTAACCTTTATATAATAATAATTATATCATAAATATCATATATATTCATTAAATCTATCCTTATTATGATTCATGTAAATAGTAAATGAAACACAAATCACATCGCTTCCTGGAGGTGGCAGTCCACATGTACACATGAGTGGCATTATCATTCTCCAATGGATGGTAAAGTTATATAAAATGGTTATATAATTAACAAAAAAAATTTAATCATAATAAATATAGTAATTAAATCATTCTCAAAATATTATATAATTTTTTTAGGTTTAAGAAGAAATAAAAATAAAAAATATCAATAAGAACGTATACCACTTCATCAAATATACTCCTTTGAAAAACCCCTTAAGGATTCTTGGATGGGTTTTTCAAGAAGACCAGAAGCTCAATATTGTGGATAAGGATTTTTGTACATTATTGTTTTTTTTTTGAAATTTTGTTCTATAGGGATAAAGTGTTGTATATACGATAGGATATACGGTTCCCTTTTATAAGTGATTTGTGACGCACTTGAAATTATAAAGAATATTTAAATATAATAAAGTCTATTTCAATGAAAGGTTCCTCCAAATTTAATTAAATTATAATTTGGGCTGATAAAAAAAACTTTATCAAATATGATTTAGGAAGTTTTTTTGTTTATTTAAGCCCTTATCATTTTATTTTAACCCCTCATTAATTCTTTTAACATTTAACATAGTAATGATTTTTTATCTCTATTACTATTAATAATGACCAAACTTTAAGTTAAACTTATTAATTAATATTAATTATATTGATTAAAAATTTTGAATTCATTTTTAAATACTCAATTCTAAGAATTTTATAAAATTAATTCTTATATCCATGAATGAAATGTGTAAATCCATTCTTATAGAAATTCTTTTTGAACCATAAAACTGAATTTTACCGAATTCATTTCTTAATAAAATCCATAAGAATGAATATTAAAATATTAATTGAAAATATTATCTATAAATTTAATTAAAATCATTCATAAATAATGATTAACTTCATTTAATAATATAATAATACATTATGGTCCCAAAAATTGCTCTTTAGTAAAATATCTCTTTTTGAATTCAAATGAATTTATTTTCATTTATAATCAATTTAAAACGAATAAATTAATTTTATAAATTTTAAAAAAGTCATTTGTTTAATACTCTAAATTTATTTTTCAATAAAGGTTATACAAAAAAGATCTAATAAAAATTATTTCAAAATTGATCTTTCGGATCAATAGTAATTAATAAGTGATTTATAAATTATTTTTGACAAATAAATCTTATTTAAATGAAATATATTGTGATACTATTAAAATTCATAAGAATTATTCATGTATTCTTATGGTTTTGTTCCTCATAATCTATCGAGTGCATTGAATTTATTTTCGAGATATATATTCTAAAATCTAGTCATATTACAAATAATATGTCTAGAATCCAAGGCCACAAACGTTATGGTAGTCAAGGCATAGGTTGTAGTGTCAGTTGGTTATGTTTAGCGTCTTAAGGTAATTGATGGAAAATTATGGATAATCTTAAGATATTGGAATTTAGTGGTTCATTTTCTGATTCCTTTTAGATTTAAGTTTATTAACTAGGGTGATCACATTTGAAAATTGGAAACCTATTAATGAAAAATTACATGGAAAATTTCCATGTTGATTGATCTCTCACACAAAAAAAAATTAAGTTGGTTTTACCATTATATTTATGTTTTACCTTTTTGTTGTGAATTTTTAGTTTTTGTATAAATTATTTATAAAATATGGTGTTTTATGACTCATAAAATGACACTTTGGTTTTTACATTGGCCAATAGGATTGGAGGTTGGCCCACTCCTCAAAGTGTTTTGATGATAATACTAGGACTCTCTTAAATATTTAGAAATTTTTATGAATCATTTCAAGTAATTATATTACTATTTTTTCCTTTATGAAGTAAATTTATCCAAACCATGCATCGACGTGAGCATATATAGGAATCAATGGTTCCCTATCTATATTTTTCTTGTGATTATACATTTTTTTAAAGGAACATAAATGGTATATTTAGAATCTATTATTATCTATGTAGTTGGTATGTGTTTTATAATTATCATTGGGCCCATGAGAGGGGATTCATTTTTATCCATGTTAAAGGAATCATAAACTATATAGATCGAAGTCCCTTGAAAGGGAAAGTCATAGATTTTTAGGTCATTTAAAAATGACAATTATGGTTCCTTGTATGGTTATGCATCAATGGACAACCAAAGTTCCTTTTAAGATCATATTTCTTGGAGAAATTCTTGGTATTTTATCATCATGGGTAATAAACTATATGTTATATATTTTAAAATAACGTAATTGGGCCTACAATGTGATGAGTTTCTAGAGATAGTTACTTTATAACTTATGAATGAGTCTCCCATTTAAACTCATCTTGTCTATTAGTAATTAAACATGATAGGTAATGATTGTCCCTTTTTGGTATGTCTCACTACCTTTCAAGAACTCAAACCAGAAATATCAGGGAAACAATGATCTCCTTACGAAACATAATTAGAGGTATTTAAGGAGCTCCCAACCACCCTTTTCAATTATTCAGAGGAAATGGAAACTAAAAAGGACAATAAAATAGGTCTTAAATAAAAAATAAAATTTTACAAACAACCCATGATAAAGTAAATGGGAAATATAAATAACTGGACCCAACAAATAAAATACCGAATCTCAGTCCTCGTACCATGTAATGTCTCATATAACATGTCTATTCCATAATAAATCCATATCTATACTTGTACAATGCCTTTAAATCTAACTCATGTATAATATTTCATTACATGGGTTAACTCCCACTATATAATCGAATTATATTATGACAATAAAATGGTCTTTCATATAGAACATTAGCATTTTTATCACATAATGTGACAGGGCCATGTTTTTTTCAAAGGTGAAACCCTATATAGAATTTTGTTATATGGTGATAAGAATAATTTAAATATCTCATACATTCACCATCATCTCACCTACGACATCATCTAATATCATAAAAAATCTGTAAACACATGAATATAAGTGTATCTATCCTGAGAATAATTATCAACTAAGAAAATTAATCAATATACATAACCTTTTAATTTATATAAATCATGATCCTAACGATAAATATTAAAACTTGAATCCATCCTAAAATTCACCTTCAATAGGTTTGTATCATCATTCAGTAGATCATTATTTAATTATAAATACCTTCTATACTATGTAATTATTTTTTATATTACACTAGAATAATCCAAAGTAATGTAAGGAGGGATCTCACTTTATTTTAATCCCATGATCTAGATCCCCACCATATATCATTATATTGTTGGAACTATCTCTCTAAATTTAGACATTACCATCAATAAAATTACTATTGAGTGTAACCCATAAATACAAAATATCATCCCATAAGGTTTGCGAAAAATGATCAAACTTATCATTTGATTAATACTAGGTGTCCCATGTCATCTCATGTCCCACTCATGACATGGTCAAAAATATTTGTTATCACACACAATTCTTACTAGGATCCCATTACCAAACATAAAATAGTCTGGGATAGTTTGAGTCATAGACCCCATCACTATACATTGGCATCTCTTGAGGTCCCATATATATATATATATAAATCATGTAAATCACTATACATCCTAGTCTATTATTACATACTTATCATGAAAAATAGGGTTTAATATTCATTCCACACATCACTCAGAAATATTTTATAAAAAGGAAATTTGTAAATAGTTACCATTAACGAGATATCATAAATAAGTGTATAATCTTTGAAAATAAGGTATTTTCCATTTTTGGTAAATCAAAACAAAAAAAATTCATATTAAAAACCCACTTTTTTCATTTAAAATAATCTTCAAATACCCCCATTATAAATTATTAAAATGGAGACTCATATTGGTTTTACACAACCAATGTCCTTTCCTAAAGCCAATGAAAACCACTTTTAGAAACTACTCATTTTCCAAAATCATTCAATCTAAATTATTATTTCTTTGGAATTTTTGTTCAAACCCAAATTTTCTTTGAAAAACAAATTTTTAAGCTTGAAAATTTTAATTTTTATAAAACCAATTCAATGACAATGAAGACCAATAAAAAATCTGTAATATTGGATACTTTCCCTTCTTCAACCAAGGCATCCTCAAATGAAGTTTTTCAAAAACTATGTGGTTAGTAGTGAACAAGTACATTCCATTTACGAGGTGATATTTTAGTATCCATGTTATTTATATTTAAATGATATTTTATCTAATACAAATGATATATTAATATTTGTTAGAATTATCCATAAAATATTATTATTTCATAATATAAGGATCAATTAAATTAAATGTTGGATAAGATTTCTTATGTTATCAAATTTATTATATGGTGTATTATATATGTAAATTTATAATATTTTTTAAAATTTATAATGACATATAATAATGTGAATATCTTATAAGAATATCATGATAATTTATGAAATAAGGATATGAACTTTTGGTTTAAAATTAAATAACTATTATTATTCGAAAAATTAAAATATTATTTTATAAGTATTTCTTTTAAAATATAATATTTAATTATTATAGATCATTTTTAATAAAACTAATAATATATTGTTAATATTAAAGTAGAAAATATATGGGAATTATTTTGTTAATAATTTATAAAAAAACAAGTTATGACAACAAACACTAAATTTTATGTATTATAACTATTTATATTAAAAACTACAATAAAAATACATAAATGGCCTTTTTTTTAAAATTAGGTTTATTAGGTTTTTAATGGATTGAATTTTAGATTCCATATTCAAATTAAATGTGTTAATAAGTTGATTAATATATTGATTTTAAATATCCCTATGACACAAATATGAGTTCAAAATAAATCCAAATTATTTCAGTTAGAATTTTATCTCCAATAATGTAAAAAATTATAGAAAATTATGGAATGTTAATTAAATTATAATATTCACAAAATTTTTTAAAAATATTATCTGATTACTTTAAATTATTATTTATTTTTTGATAAGTATGAAAACAGTTATTGGTGTTGATGTAATTATTACGTAACATATGAAAAGAAAACATTAGTGAATTTATGATAAAACATAAAAATAGATAAGTAATTTATCAAAATTAAGACATAAAAATGATTAATAATAAATTATTTTAACATATATTCATGAATATTAAAATTATTTGACAAGTTAATTATCCAAATTCTTCCCAGTTCTTTCATAAGATAAGAAATGTCAAAATTCATATCTTAAAAACTGTGATCATCAAATAAATGTTAATAAATAATATTATGAATTGTTTTATATGAAAATATTTTTGAATAATAAATAATATTAATATTATTAATTAAATTTTATAATTAAATAATATTATAATAATCATAAAATTCTTATCTAGCGTCAACAAAACACATGTATAAAGAAGAGAAAAATCAAAATAATTATTTTTAAAAACATATAAAGTGACAAATTAAAGATTAATTAGGATCATAAAATTATTTTATGGATATTTATTAATTAAATTTATTTATATAAAAAATCAATACATGTATTATATAATAATTTAGATAATTTTAATCTTAATTTAAAAAAATAACCCTATAAATATTTATGTTGGATATTTTTTTGAAACTGATTTATAAATTACTAAGAAAAACGATCCTTATATAGACACATATTTTCATGTGTTATTCTCAAAAAAAATATTATCTTTTCAATTTATTAACCACGTGAAACATTAATATTACATTTTTTAACCCATAATAAATGAATATTTTAAAAAAAGACACGATATCTTCACTATAAAAAGGGGGATTACTCCCTCTTCACAAGAAATTTATTTAATTAAATAATTTATTTCATTATATATCACTCTAACCTATTTATTTTACCCTAATTGAATTTCATGTACTCTTTCAAATTCAATTCTCAACCAAAAAACCTGATCAAAGTTGTTTTTTTAAGATCACAGAACGTAAGATTTACACTTCATTTTAAATTGAAAAAAACGTGCTATTTTTTATATTTTAATAAATATATAATACGTTAGAAACATTTATTATGTCCAAAAATAATTTTTAAACCATAATGTTTCATTGTTAAAAGATATAATGAATAAATAATCTCTCTATTATATATAACTTTTAATTTAATACCTTTTTCTCTTATATGTCCCTATCAATTACCGATCATGGGTTTTTATTATTTTTAAGCAACTTATGGGAAGGATGTGATACTCATGGATGGATCATTATTATATATTTACCCATATTTTAAAATCTAAATATATAATGGTTATTCTCCTTGGTCAATATATATAAATACACGACCTTAAACATTACTTAATCTTTAGTTTTTGTAAATAAATTACATTCCTACACATTTAAGATCTTTTTAGGTTTAAGATTTAAGATAACTGGTACATAATACATATATAATGACCCATAATCATACAATACGATACTAATAAAACAGTATCCACCTTTTCCAAAACATAAAATATTTGAAATAAAACATGATTTCTTTTTCTTGATAAAATTTATCGCAACATTCATCTTATCTTCTTCCTTTCTCTTACCCATCCTTGTACCCTGAGAATTTTTTTTGGGAATTTTGGGATAGGCCTAAAAATATCATCAAGGGAGATAAAAATAAGTAGAGAAACCATTAGTCCAAGAATATTTATGAACATATGTAATATTTTTTAGAAATACATTCTTCTCACCCATAGAGTATCATATACTTAATTAGTGAAATATGAGATTTCTATAAAATATAGATAACATAAGATAAAACGATAAATATATCTAGGTAAATTACATACTTAATATTATATCCCTCATGAATATATTATGTTTTTTAACCCTCACAACTACCATATAATGTAACACTCACAACTACCTTATGGTGTAACCATCGTAGTTACACTTAGAGTGACCATACGGACGACCTCAAACATACACACACCCAATACATTGGAGGGAGATATAGCTCCCACCCTTAATTATAAAAAATGGCCAAGAACCAGAACATAATCACAAAACAATAATACTTAAATCATATAAATCTTTCCCTTCAAAAAGAAATGAAATTAAAAGATGATTTTTAAGGGAAAGTCCCTTACAAATATGATATATTTGAATTGAGAATTAATAAAATGGATGGAATATGTGTATACACTATAAATCCACGAAATAAAATACAATATAATCATAATTAAATTTCACAAATAATCATTGAACCACATAATAAATAATTTACATGTTTAAGCCAAAGAATGGACATTGGGTTAAGAATTTACTTATCTCGGGTTTGTCTTACATAAAATGTGTTTAAACCTCTTGAATAATGGTTAAAATGGTGTTATTAATATTTTACAAAAACATATTCATATTTATAATACCTTATATGATCATTTTATAACATCATTCCACTCATTTATTGATAATATTTTGTTATTTCTATTATTTCATGTGCATTCCTTACATGATTTCCATGATTGGTTCGTAATTTTTTTTATCAAATGGAAGTGATACCTTATAACTGAGATAAAATTTTATTAATATTTCTCCATAATAATAAATTATACCATAAATCATTTTTTACATATATGATGAGGAATCATTTTATGAAACACTAATTATTTTTGTTTATATTGTTTTGGTGGTTCCTTGATAATCAAAAATGATTTCTCATATATAACATAATATTATGTATATATGTTAATTCGAGAACATGAAAGAGGATAAATAATACCCATCAAAAAAATTCAACCATTAAAATAGTTTTATAACTAGATTTTATGGAAGTAAAGGATATTGAAAACACATCAACCATGATATCGGTAAATCAACACATCACCCACGTTGTTTTTATTTTTAGAATTAGTGGAAAAGGAGAAGAAGTATGATGATTAAATATTCCATAAACCTTATAAAATTAGGTTTTTTGTAATATACCTGAAAATTTCATCCCACTTAGATAAGGGGAGTCGATGACGTTATAAGAAAAGACAAATAATTTAAAAGAAAATGAAAAAAAATGAAAGAGGGTGTTTATCTCTTGATCTCCTCTCCTTGAGATCATCCTTAAATCCTTTGGTTTTGGTCTTATGGTGAGACCAGTAGGTATTGGACGTGGGTAAGAGCCTTGAGAAGATTATTTTGATAAATTTAGACAATTATCAAATCTTGAGCATTGTGAGATGAAGAGGGGGTGAGGGGTTCTATCTTTAGAAGAGGACGGGAGGGTTTTTTCATTATTTTATTAATTTTCTCAAGAAAAGTAATAGTATTTTTAATTGTGACTCAAAATAGTAATAAGTTCATGTGAGTATGAAATTAGGGACATTTAAATCATCCATGACACAAGCATGATGTAGAAATTCATTTATTTATCATATTTCATAAATTATCGAATTTCACTATTCATTAAAAAAAATCTAGTATTTAATAAAAATACCAAAAATTCACCCCACCCATTTTTCAACATATAGAATTAAAAAATGGCATAAATTTTATCAAAATAATTACCTAATATAAGAAATTTAAATTTTAGAATAAAATCATAATTTATTCCTAAAATAACAATTTTATAACTATTAATGATTTTATAACTCCATGAAAAATTAATCACAGTCTCATAAAATTATCTTATAACCATAAGAGAAAAAAATTATAACTTATTATTACATTTTATGAAAATAAAATTTAATTTAGATTAATAATTTAATCAAAAAATATAATTAAATATTTATAAATTACAAAAATACCAACAGTTGTATTATGATCAAATTATCACTGATAAGATACCCAAATTTTATTTATACATTCATTGATGACATTACTATTCATTTGGAAGATTTACTATACATAAGGGTCATATTAGTATTCATAGGGGTAACATTACTATTCATTCGGTTAAGTTACTATTCACCATAAAATTAAGTTGATCTTAACAAACTCTAAATATCTTACTAATTGCAATAGTATCTCTCAATTTTTTGAAATTAAAATACTAGAAGAGGAAAATTTCAATTTAACGGCTAGCTTATAGATATCTCCAGAAAAAAGTGTTGTTTTGCAGAGACTCGTTGTTCCATACGTTACATTATGTATTATATTAATTTATGAACCCTTGGGATGTTATATTCTCTCCACCTTCTAGAAATTGTGTCCTTGTAATTTTTATTTACTTATTATACAAGTGAGGGAAACATTCCCTCACAGTATTTTCAGATTCTCACATTTCTCCTTCAACCCTGTAGTTTCTCCACCAAACCTTAACCTAGTTGATTACCTTATTCTATAATATATTCTCTCTAAGATTGATAATATGAATAGTGTTCTCTTCACAATAAAGGTTCTCTTCTAACTAAACCACATCTGGGCTCAAAACATGAGTTGAATCTGGCATGTACTTTCCCAACATTAAAACAAGATGAAAATTTTGTAACCGAGATAAACTTGGAGGAAAAGCTACTTAGTAGGAGACTAGTCCAACATTCTCTAGCATTTCATAAGGTTCAATAAAATGTGGACTTAACTTTACTTTCTTACCAAAACACATAACACTTTTCCATCATGATATTTTAAGAAAAACATGATCACCTACCTTGATAGAAAATCCTTTCCTCTAGTTATCTACATAACCTTTCTACCTACTCGGAGTTTTCCTCATTCTTTATTAGATTATATTCACTTTCTCTTCCACTTCATCTACTAATTTTGGTCTTACTGACTTTTTTCCCCAACTTCATCCCAAAATTCTGGAGTTCAACACTGCTTCCCATAAAATTCCTCAAAAGGTTCCATCTATATACTAGAATGAAAACTATTATTATAATAAAACACAACTAAATAAAGATGTTGATCCCAACTTCCTATTTAATCCATTGAACAAGATCAAATAATATCCTCTAATATGAGAATTGTTCTCTCTGATTGTCCATCATATTTAGGATGAAAGGTTGTTCTAAAATTTAACCTTTTTTCAAAACAACATCTGAAGTCCTTTCCAAAAGTTATAAGTGGACCTGCGATCTGCATTAGAGACAATGGAAAAAGGAAATCGTTGTAACCAAATAATCCATTTGATGTATAGTCAAGAAATATGATCCAAAGATATAGTATCTTGTATATGATAGAAATGTGATGATTTAGTTAGTCGATCAACAATAACAAAAACCACATTTTTACCTCGATAAGTCTTTGGTTGTCCTACCACAATATCCATGGATATATTTTTTAATTTCTACTCTATCAGTAGAAAAGGATGAAGCATCCCATATGGTAGTTTTTTCTCACCTTTTAACTATTGAAAATTCAAATATTTCATTATAAAATATGAAATATCTCTTTTCATTCCATCCAATCAGTAATACTTCCAAAGGTATTTGTACATCTTAATACTACTAGAATTAACTGAAAATGGAAAACTATGAGCTTCACACAAAAATTATTTCTTCATCTGTGAATCCCAATGTATAAAAAATTTCATCCCAAATCTTAAATCACAATCTTAATAAATGTTAAATTCTGGAAACATAATCCTTTTAACTAGTTATACTTTTTCCTCTAACTCACGGTCTCCCTTCTATGCTTTCTTAATTTAGTCCAAAAGATACAACTTCTTCAACAACTGAAAAAAAATACATGAATTTCTTGTAAAAACAACTTCCAACCCAAAATTTAACAAATCATTAATCTAGGTTTCATATTAAAAACGTAACTTGTATTATGATGCATGATGTTTTCGACTCAAGGAATTCGGCACTTTGTCTGATTTTCTTGGATGGTAATTGATCATGTAATCATAATCCTTTATCAGTTCAAGCCATCTTCTCTACTTCTTGTTTAATTCCTTCTGAGTGAATATATACTTCATGCTTTTATATTCAGTATATATTTTACATTTGTCTCCATATAAATGATGTCTCAAATTTTCAAAGAAAAACCACAGCGTCGAATTCCAAATCATGAGTGGGATAATTTAACTCATAAGGTTTTAGTTTTATTGAAGCATAATAAATTACCTAAAAATTCTGCATCAGAACATAACCAAGTCCCTTAAATTAAGCTTCATTGTGTGTGAAAAACTCATCATTTCTAAAAGTTAGGGCAAAAACAAGAGTATTTACCAATCTCTTCTTCAGTTTCTGAAAAAAAAACATCAGATTCTTTTGTCCAAATAAATTTAACCCCTTTTCATGTTAACATAGTTAGCAAGCCAGATGACTATGCAATTTTTTTTAAAAATCATCGGTAATAACCTTCTAATCCAAGGAATCTCTATAATATTCATAGGACTTGGCCAGTCATCAACCACTTTTTTATGGGATCAACTCTTCATCCATCATTATTTAAAATGTTCCCATGAAATGAAATTTATTGCAACAAAAAATCACATTTTCTAAACTTTATTTATAAATTATTTTCATTGACAGTTTTTAAGACAATTATTAAAAAAAATTATGACCCTAAAAACTTTTTTAAAAGACCAAAATATCATCAACGAATAAAAAAAGAAACTTGTCTAAATATTCACTGAAAATTATATTCATAAAATCCATTAATATAGATGATGAATTTTTCAAACCAAAGTTCAAAACAACAAACTCCTAATTCCCATATCTAGTAAGAAATGTTGTTTCTTGGATTTCAACCTCTTTCACCTTCTACTAATGGTACCCGGATCTCAATTCAATCATAGAAAAATATAGAGCTCCCTATACCTGATCAAAAAAGTCATCACTTTGAGGAAAAGGATACTTATTCTTAAAAGTAATTTTATTCAAAGCTATATAATCAATGCAAAGTTTCATGTAACCATCTTTTATTTTAGCTAACAAAATATGATAACCCCATGGTGAATGATCGGATTAATGAAACCTTTATCAAGAAACTCCTGCAACTGATTTTTCAATTCAAGAATTTCCATTTAATTCATTAGATAAGGGGGCTTTGAAATTTGATTACCATTAGAAACTAAGTCATTCATAAATTAAAATTACAGATCCAGAATAAAACTGGGAAACTCATTTGGAAAAATATCCATCTATTCATTTACCACTAGCACATCATTAATCTAAACAGTTCCCTTGTTTTCAAAAATATGAACAAGATAACTTTTGTTTCCATTTTTTAACAGTTTCAGATCTTCCTAATATGTAATCAATTTTATGGGTTCATCTTTAATAAAAATAGAAACTAGATATAAAAAAATCTTCTTTAACTCTAAAAAAAATCCTAGCATGATAAATAGATAGTGTATCCATACTTAGAATAACATCAAACTCTACTAAAGAAAGAAAAGGTTTCTAGGTAAATTATTTCCACAGATAAAAATAGAAAGATTCTTATAATTAATTTTTGCTTCAATATTTTCCCCTGGTGATTTAACCATACATTTTAGTCTCATTTATTAAGCTGAAATTTCCAATTTACTAGAAAATTTCTCATAAATAAAGTAACGTGTATACTTCTTATCAAAAAATAATTTAGAAAAATATGAGTAAAAAAATAATGTACTTGATACCACTTCATTGGATGGCCTAACATCAAATGACATGGTTTCAAAGGATCTTATTTCACCCTTCTGCTTATAATCTAGATTCTTTTAATTATTCGGATCTTTCCTTGGGAAACTATTTTCATAATGACCCACCTAACCACATTTAAATCACTTTATAGTTTACATATTAAGATTAATATTAGGATCATTTTCATTACATTCTCAATCCATATGTTCAAACATACCATATTGAAAACACTTCCAAGTTTTAGTAAGGAATTAACTTTGGTACTATTTACCAAACATTTCACAAACAGGAAACTGAACTTTCTTAACTTGAAATTTATTTTCTTTATTCTTACCCATCGCCTTTCATCTATACCTCTTCATTTTATTGTTGTCAAAGTACTCATGATCATCAGAAAACAGAATTTCTACCCTTTTAGCACATCTAAAATATTTCTCATAACATTTTAATTCATAGGAGAGAAATTATCTTTAGTATCTTAGATTCAATCTTGAGTAAAAAATGATTTATTTTTCTATCAAGATCCTAAATACGATTTAGAGTGTACATTTCCAATCGGGTGAAGTTTTCTTCATAAACGACCACTGAATACTCCTCCTTCTAATTCAATTAAAGTAATTTGTTTTCCATCCTATGTCAAACCATATTAAAAAATATTTTTCAAGGAAAATATTTTTAAATTCATCACATTCTAAGGCATAAATATCATCACTATACCAGATATTCTTGATCATTAGCCAACACTAGTCAGATTCACCTTCAAAATGATAAATTGAAAGACCAACCTTTTGATTATCTGAACAACCAATGATATCAAATATCTTTTCAAGGGATTTAATCCAAAATTCATCCACCAATAGGGTAGAAGATCCACTGAAATCAGGAGGGAGTTTCTTTATAAAATGTTCTAGTATCAACATGTTCCTTTATCATGGCTCTAGCGGTTCTATAACATGGATTCCCCCAATTTCCATTACCAGTGTCATATGAGCCATTATTTCCACAAAATGATTGGTTCCAATCACTAAAATTCCAATATTCAAATTTAAAAAGATATCAGCCTTTCGGTTCCTTCTAACTTCATCTTCCCTATTTCTTCTATGAAAAACCATTCTGAATAAAAATATCTTAGAGGGAGAAAGATATTGATATATAAATTTTATATCATAAATATAAGGTAAAAATAATTTATATATTTCTACTAACATCATAATAACTCCTAAATTTATCTAAACTATCCTCTGATACTAACTATAAGGACATGAACTTAAACCAGACTTAATATTGAGTTTTAGTCAAGAAATTACATTGTTACACATTTAAGATGTTTTCAGGTTTATAGTTCTAGAAAAATAAGACAGAAAATATACATAATAGTCCATAATCATACAAGATTATACTACAAAAACCAGTATCCACTATTCCCAAAATATAAAACATTTTGAATAAGACATTATTTCTTTTTCTTGACAAAAACTATCAATACATTCATCTTGTCTTCATCCTTTTTCTAACACATCCTTATATCAAGTGATTTTTTTGGAAATGTGGGATGATTATAAAAATCTCAGTAATGGGTATAAAAATAAAGAGAGAAACAATTATTCTATGAATACTTATGAATGTATGAAATCATTTTTACAAAGACATACTTCTCACCAATAAAGTATCATATAATTACTTTTTGAAACAAGATATTTCCATAAAACATATATAACATTAAAGAAAACCCTAATGATATCTCGGTACACTGCTTATTTAATATTGTAACCCTCGTGGATACCTTATGTTTATTAACCCTCATGGCTACCTTACATTGTAACCCTCACGGCTACCTTCTTGTGTAACTTTCATAGTTACACTTAGAGTAACCATAATGATGACCTCCAACTTACACATAACAAATGAATTTGGGGGAGATATAGTTCCCACCCTTCATCAAAAAAAATTCAAAAGAACTAGAACATAACTATAAGACAAGAATAATTACATTATATAAATCATTCCCCTTAAAAAAGAAAAAATAAAAATAGGAAATTAAAAGTAAAGTACATTTAAAATGTTATATATTTGAATTGATAATTAATAAAATGAATGTGTCGCGATCCCATATCCACAAATTGTACCCCTGCTAGGTTGGAAAGGAGAGGAGAGAGATAGTGACACAAGAGTCCCACCTTAGGTAGGCCCCGGGTTAGAGACTACCACTGGGGGTATAGTAAACACACAAATGTGAGGCATTACCTCTAAGAGAACACATGCTAAAGAGAGAGATAAGACATACACCAACCAACTCAAACTCAGACAGTAATAAAAATATAAATCCTAATTGCATGTATGTAATGTCACAAAAGAACTACTAAAACTAAAAGGGAAAACTGAATGTACTAAAAGAATGTAAAGCAGCAACAACCATGAAGCCCGAACAGCTCTGACAACCCCAAGCTAGTAGTAAACAACCTGATATCCAAACTACTCCAATTGACCTAAAAAAATATATTTTTATAGGGTGATTATAATAATATACTCAGTTGGATCCTCCCTAGTTCCTCCTCTAAAAAAGTGAAGAAATCATGCTATAGAACAGTGATCGATAAGTGAAACTAACTCACCACCTAAAAAAGTACACAATGTTCCCAGCCTCATTATGGCCACTCTTAAAAAGTATAACATACAATAATATATAAAAAAAATAAAGGATATTAAGGTTACCCCACTACAATTTCCCCAATGGTTTGTCACTTTTCCCCAACATCGTACATCCTGAGCATCTCTCTCCCAAAAGTCTTGCCCATAGACACTTGGGTGTAGTACCACAACACGCACCTCATGCTATCAAGCACTATGTCTACCTAAGAAAAGTAACCAGGTATTATTTGATATCCACCATAGCTCGCATAACATGTATCATACGTCAGGCATTATACCTCAAGCCATTAAAGGCCATACGCTGTGTAAGGATCCTCAAGCCATCACAGCCTATACATGTTACCCCTGTATTAGTCCATAGGAAACTATATCCAGATTATATGTGTGAGAATAACCATGATCCATTACAAACCTCTATACACATATATAGGGAAATCTAATTGTTGTTCCTACCAACACAAGTAACTACCAAGTGAAGAGAGAGGGGCCAAACTAGGTTGTTATCCATCCATCCTCACATCATGATGTTTGCGAAAACGCCCCCCCCCCCCCCTGGGAATCAGAATCCCTAGGGTTTCAGTTTCTCTAATCGAAAGGGTGTTGTAGATTATAGAAACACAAAATGTACATAATATAATATAGCTCACAACAACATTATGGGAATAACCTAGTCTTAGAATAAACTACAACTAACAACTCTCAAAATCTTGATTAACACTACTATGACTATATATCCTATATGAAAACAACAATTCAAATAAATTTATTAAAATACTTATCCCTTTTTATAAATTTCACTTTATGTTAATTTATTTTGTAAATATTATTTATCCATTATCAATTCCACATTAAATTTCATTATCATCACAACAAAGTACTATGCCCTCTGACAAAACCAAACCAAGTCCTTAGTTCCTTTAAATTGTAACCTCATCATTGCATCTAATCATTCTCTAACCCCATGGGTTAACATCATTTATTCAATCATTTATTAACAAAATTATAGACTTCCCATCTTCCCTATCATTCGAGAAAAACATTTTATTCCTCCAAACACAAGGGGATATACAAGGTGAGTCGGTGAACTACCCAATGAGCCTTTTCCACCTATAGCAAGAGCATAAACCCATCCATCCACAAGAAGCTAAACATGAAGGAATGTGGAATACCCCATGCGTCTTCACCACTTTTAGAATGAGAGCAAGAAAAACCAGCTGACATAAGCAGTGGGGAAAGTAAAGAAGATAACAACAATAGGTTCAATCTTTACAACTTTCATATCAATGCTAACCCTAGCTTCAACCTGTTCCATCATCCCCAGTGTCCTCCCTGACATCCACATGAAAAAAATTAATACATCTATAAACTCTTGGAATCAACTACTTCCACCACCACTAGGCCTCCTTGCCCCCAAAAACTATAAAATCCATCAAGTCTCAGCAATACCAGGCCCACACCACAACACAAGTGGTATGAAACAAACAACAAAAAATGGGCTCTTGTCCCCAAAAAAGGATTTCATCCTTCACACACAATGAGTGCTCACATCTCAAAAAAAATAAGGAACTTGGGCTATAAAATAAAGAGGGTAACACAGAACACTTTAATGAATTATCTTTATTTCCCAACCATTCTTTATTCATTATTTAATTAAACGATTCAATTAAATATGAAAAACTACATCAATTTTGTTTTCATGAAATTATAACAACAACTGGATTCATGTATATGACTCTTTATCTTTATCCAATTAATTTATAATTAATCATGGATTTATATTATTTACCAATTCCATTAATAATGAAATGCTAACAAAAAAATCCTAGATATCACATGATCTATCAATTAAGAGGAAAATATTTATCCTGGTATAGAAAAATAGCATACGATCGATTCAATTCATTAATTCAGTTCAATTTTTTATTATATCAATTTCATTATGATCTAGTGGATAAAACGTGCTAAATCTATGACTATACATAAAATAATATAGAATTTATGAATCCCCTAACTTAAAAGCCTCTCAAAGTTCTTTTCACGATAACATGCCAACACAACCTATCATGATCACCTCTCCCGCAACAACTGCATCCACCTGAGGACGTCGGGGTACAACCGCATCAACCAAACCCATTGAAATTTTCATTAGAAATTTGGATAACACATTCCATAACTTAAAAAGGTGAAATGGAAGGAAAAATATAGAAGAAACCATAAGAACGGAGATAAAACATACCTTTTATTGAATATGGATCGACACTCTCTACATGCACCAATATAGGGGCGAGCACGAAGGGAAAACTCAGTCCAAGGCTACATCACAACCGCACATCTCCTTAATAAATAATGGTTATGGGGACTCATGTACAAAATGGAAAAATATGGAAGAATAAGATGGAATGTATCTCAGCATTTTTAAAATTTAAATTGAGCGGTGGTTTAGATGCGGTTTAGATTTTCGATTAATGACATAACCTGTCAAAACTATATGGTTTAATCGAGTAAGGAAACCTATACCCTTAGTAAAATTAATATAAGAGTTATGGTATTTGAATCAGCCTTAAATAACTTAAGATGAAAATTTTAACACATTTTATGTTAGAGAAAACATCACACAGGTGAAACAGTAGGAAGCTGGAAAAATGGTTCACCGGTTGATCTAGAAACACTATAGCACCTACTGACAGTTGAAGATGACTCACTGGCACCGACAGTTGAAGATGGCTCAATGACATATCAATCACCAATAGTTGAATATGAATCACCGATAAATGAACCACTGATAGACTACTCACTGACAGATGAATCATTGGAAGATGACTCACTGAAAGATGACTCACCAACAGTTGAAGATAACTCACTGATTTTGGCTTTCTAGCAATTAAAGATTAATCACTAACAGATGACTCAATGACATTTAAAGATGACTCACCAATAAATGACTCACTGGTTGTTGAAGATGACTCACCGACAGATTACTCACCGATAGTTGAAGATGACTCACTCACAGAGGACTCATAGACAGTTGAAGATGACTCACTAATAGATGACTCACTGAATTTTGAAGATGATTAACTGATAGATGACTCACTGACATAACTGTTCACCTCAGTCTCACCAACAATACTATTCACAACTGTCACACTAAAAACTCTATTCACTAAACTATAAATTTTGGAATGTTTTAAAAATAAGTCACCTTGGCCTCCTAGAAAACATCAAACGCCAGATTTTCACAAAGGAATGGATCAGAGAGGTCCATCCCATTAAATAAGATACATCTCAAAACATTCTTGTTTTCAAGGATCCAAAACCAACCTAGAGAGGGAGCAATAAATGGTTCTATGCAACCGCCCTTTGAGATACCTCTCAATGCTCTCGCCACTAAAGGAGCTCAACCACTTCCTTAAAGGAACAATATAAACCACGTGAAAAATATAACCAAATCCTAGCTCCTATCCCAGGGTAAATACCTCTCAAAAGATATTAATCCATAAAAACAACAAGATAAATCCATCACACAAATAGTAAAGGTATACAACCACAAATAAAACATCATTATAAGAAAAGAGTTAAACATAAAACATCTTAGGGTATTGATCACGTGTCTGTGACTCACATTCCCATGTGCTCTCCCCCATGTCACTGTGTTTTTACAAGACATGAACAAAGGGTATAGCACATCCACGCAACACCTTCTCCTTATGGTCCTCAATCTCTATATGTTGCTCCTTGAAGGTCGTATCATCATCAACCTCAATATCTCCTCAGTCGATGATGTGAGAGCCATCATGATGGAAATGATGGAGATAGGACATGTGAACAATATCACATATTTTACTCATCTGTGGGAAAAATGCTACCTAATACACCACGGCTCCAACATGAGCTAGAACCACGTAGGCCAAACAAACCAAGGAGAAAGATTACTCCCGTGACGAAACCTTTGTTTCCTACTACATGGATTCACCTTCAGAAAAATTTGATCCCAAATGTCAAACTCCAAAGTTCTCCTCCTATAATCGGCGTATTATTTCTGACAATCCTATGCATACTTCAACCTCTCACAACTCACCTAAACCATATATATCATGTTTTGTACCAGTTTCATCCTGAGAATTGCATACTCTCTGACCCCCGCCCAAAATAACAGAGAATGAAATGTTTTTCTATACAAGTTTTAAAACATAACCATAATAATGGTGGAGGGGAAACTATTGTTATAGGAAACCCCTACTAAATATAAGTTCCACATCCATAAAAATCCAAAATCCAGGACACATGAGCTCAAAATGTCATCAAGACTCTGGATGGTCTACTCTGTCTGATCATCCTTCTGTTGAAGAAAACAAATGCTAAGGCATAGCTGATAACCAAATAATGTAAAATATATCTCTACACCTTGGAGGTAAAATGAGGATCTCAGTCGGAAATGATCTTTATAGGGACCCCATGGAGTCTCACCACCTCCTCCAGATATTGCCTCAACAAAAAATGGACTGAGATCAACTCCTTGATTTCTATAAAGTGAGCTGATTTCATAAAATGATCCACAACTACTCATATAACATCATATCCTCCCACATTTTCAGGTAGAATAGTAACAAAGTACATCGAGATGACCTCCCACTATCACTGAGGAATGTCTAATGGCAGGATCAACCCACAGGGAACATGGTACTCGGCCTTCACCTTCTGAAAGACCAAACATCGAGACACAGACTCTGGAATAACATGCTTTTACCCAGGCTACCAAAACTAACTCCTCAATGATTGATACATTTTTTTCACTCCAAGAAGTATCACTAAGGGTGAACTATGGAACTCTCTAAGAACCATATCACCTAACACCAAAGGAATGAAAATCCTTCCTTGAAACAACACCCAGTTTTGTTCATCATCAGACCAACCATTAGGGGCCACCCAGGAAACAACTGGGTCGCTCTGGACCTCCACCTCTAGATCCCCCAACTGGGACTCTTCTACCTGTTTCACCATAGATGACTGAACCATCATCTAAAAAAGACAAACTCTTCCACCAACTTCTCCCATACCCATATGTAAAGATAAAATATCTTCCATTACTCTATAGGAATCTCTTGATTCACGCCCTACATTTCTACAAGAATCCCTTCTTAGTGCATCAGCTACAATATTCTCTTTACTAGGTGTATAAAAGATTTAAAAGTCATAATCTTGTAAGAAATACATCCACCGATGTTTTTTCAAGTTCACGTCACGATGGGAGAAAACATACCTCATGATTTTATGATCAGGGAAGACCACAATGTGCTATGTGATGAGCTAATGTCTCAATAACTTCCTAGAAAACACCACTACTTCCAACCATGGATCATTGGTGGAATAGTAACGCTGATGATAATGCAACTATCGAGACTCATAAGAAACGACCGATCTCTACTACATCAAAACACTACCTAACCGTAAACATGAAGCATCATAGACAACGTAAAATTGAATTCCTTGTGCTATAAAAAATACTGGAGCACTGACCAACTTCTCTTTCAGATACTCAAAAGAATCTTGAAACTGATCAATCTATAAAAATTCACTATCCTTTCTGGTCAACGTTGTCAGAGGAGTTGCAACCCAAGATAAATTGGCTATGAACCTCTTATAATAGCCTTCAAGACTGAGGAAACTTCATACCTATTCCACTATCTCGGGGGATATCCAATAAACAACCTCTTTAATCTTCAATGTATTCGCAACTACTACCTACTAAGAGATATCATGCCACAAGAAAATGGATTTCTCAATCCCAAAACTCACACTTAGACAACTTCCCAAATAGATATTTTCAAAAAATAACTCCCAAAATGGCATGAAAATTCTCTACATACTCAGTCTCATATATGAAGTACACATGGATTTCATCGATGATAACCACCGTGAACATATCCAAGAACTCACTAAACATAGTGTTAAACAAACCCACAAACACAGTTGGAGAATTCTTCATACAGAATAGCATCATAACGAACTCGTAATTCCCATGATGACAATAGATTATAGTCATTGGAATATCCTCATCCATAATTCACATTTAATGATATTCTGACCACATGTCAATCTTCAAGAACCAACTTGCACCCTCCAGTGGATCAAATAAATCATTAATCTTTGGAATAGGATAACAATTCTTCACAGTCACTTTATTCTAGCGATGATAATTGATACACAACCACAAAATGTAATCATCCTTCTTCCTAAAAATATTGGCATTCCCCACGGTGTCACACTCGGCTGAACAAAACCACATTGTAATAGACCATCGTGTTTCATACATAGCTCTCATAACTCATAAAGTTCCATCCAATATGGAGAAATCAAGATAGGATATGCGCGTGGTTGTAGCTCGATACCGAACTCAGTCTCCCATCAGGGAGTAATGATACAAATTCATTTGGAAAGACATCAGGGTACTTTTCTATGACCGTGGGAAATGAAAACTATTGAACCTCCAATGAACTCATCATCAAATCAGTCATCAAGAATGTAAATGAATAAACATGTCTATGACCCATCTGAGGGTCTTTCTCACCAACAATCACCATTAGATATCCATCAACATCAAAAATCACTGCATTCCTCTTGAAGAAATCCATGATATCCCTCCTTGAATAAAACTAATCCAGTCTGAGGATGAAATCATACGGTTGTATTTATAAACATAGGGAATCTCCCTAAGAGTGGTGTTTCCTCATCACTAGCTCACAGTCTCTACATACTTCAAATAAGTCATCTAAGCCTCAAATAGGCGTAGTCACTGCCAAGAGCACATGACGCCTCTCTAAAATAATTTCCAATGCATTGAAAAGGGTAGGTGATATGAAGGAATGTGTCACTACTGAATCAAACAAGGCATACACCCATGTATAAAACAAGTAAAGGGTAAATCAAACGACATTTGGCTCACCCTGTGCTATCAATGCTAAATAATGAAGCTGGCCACAACCTCTCTGACCCTAATTACAATAACCACCAGGGCCACACTATACTCTCTGGTGATGGGGAGAAACCAATGTTTATCCTCTTTTTACCACATCTACTCACTACTAATCAAAATATGGTGTAACCTAATACTACTTCCTCGGTAGGGACTGCCTCGAAGGGGGAAGATAAAATAGAACACCTGGAGCACGCTGACTGCTCAAAAAGGTTAGGCACTTTCACTATTGTTGACCACATCCTCCATAAGAAAAACAACTTCTTGATCCTTTAGAAGATGTTTGAGAACTGATTCCCTATGAGAAATGAGATACTGAGGGCTGGGACCTACCCCCGACTGAATAGAAACTCTTCTTCCACTACTGGAAATTAATCCTTTACCAATGGTTTGAAACCATTGGTAAAGGATGCCAAACCGTTGGATACTATATACCAATGGTTTGGAAAACAATTGGAAAGTAAGGCGTGGCAGTAGCCCATTACCAATGGTTTTTGTAAAACCATTGGGAAAGGTGGTTTGTAAAGAGTATTTCCAACGGTTTTACTAACCGTTGTCATTGCTGGAGGAATACAGAACTATACCAACGGTTTACTAAAACCATTGGGAAAGGTGGTTTGTAAAGATTATTGCAAATGGTTTTACAAACCATTGGCATTGCGGGAGCACTACCATGTTTTACCAATGGTCTACTAGAAATGTTGGTAAAAATATGTACAACACTATACCATGGTTTAGTAAATCGTTGGTATAGTGTATTACCAGAATTTGACAGCACCAAAAATCCTCCACTACGCACTCAATTACACACTTTTATACACTCTTAACCGCAACAAAAACCCCAGATATAGCACACAAAACCACATAAAAATAATATACTATTATAACCAAAGAATGTACCACAATTATAATCCTGTATATGAACCCAGTTACCCTATGCAATACAGAATTCATAATTGATTTCTCAATTGAATTCATGAAGAATGAATTATGTAATGAATTATGAATTATGAATCAATAACAAATACAAAATTAATTATGTTTCATAAATAATTGTGAATTATATATAACACATATATAATATAACATACAAGGGGTTGGGGGTGTCCCGGGGTGTGGGGGTGTCCAGGGGTGAGGGAAAACACCTACATGTTATATGAAGCACATGGTATTTTTAGTCATGGTCTTGGGTTGAGTATCTTAAAACCAATAGAATAACATGGGTAGAGTGGCAAGGATCATGATACCCATAAGATAGGCAATGGTAGTTCTCATGAGATTAGACCTAGGATGAGTTATAGGAAGCACATGGGATGTTTATATTCCTCAAATGATTATGCATCCATGTATAAATGGTTCCTGATGTGTTAGTGGAAAATATTGGCCAACGTCGACATATGAGATGTGTTACCAGAATAGCCTACATTTTTTTTATATATTTTTCAATTAGAATAAGGGGTTAGGTGGCTAATTGTAATTCTCTCTCTTGGGTGTGATGTGAGATGAATCCCCATCTTCCGTAGTGGGTATGAATATTCAATTAAGCCATCGGTATTGGGTTCCAAAAGGGACTTTGGTTTCGTCCTAGAACCCACAGTTTGAGGATGGGATTGAGGTGATCCATGGGCTATAGGGTCACCATATGTGTTCCTCACCATTGGTGTAATTTTATTAGACTTTGAAACTTGTTTTTAAAGAATCTATGTGTAGCCTTGTTGACCAAATTGTTATGTGGTATGCTTGAGTCTTCATAGGTTTCATATGAAATCACTATATGATATTTATTTGTTGTATGTTATTGTATAGAAGGAACGACCCATGATTAAGAATTATAAAATGAGTGTTGGTGCATGTTCATGATGGGATGTCGATACTCATTCCTAATATAATTCATGTTTTTCTATATATACTATGACCCATTGTGTTTCAATCTATGCATTGTGAATATTGTCTTCTAATAACATATGACCAATAGACCATATTTTATTTTTCAACCCTTAATTTGAAGAATCTATGTGTAGCCTTGTGAAGATTGTCCGTATGTCATTTTTTTTCACTTAAAATGTTGTCTGTTTCAAACAAAAGTGTGACACTTTAAGTGACACCAGTCACACTGTGCCTTGGATTAATGTGTGGTTGACTCGCACCCATCACAAATGATCCATAGATCATTGGGGAGGGGTTTTTCGGGTGGGGGTGTTGTCCGAGGGGGGTTGTCTAGTGGGTGGGGGGCTTTCCGAGGAGGGGGGATGACCGGGGGGTGCAGAGGGCTAATCAGGGGTGAGGGGGGTCGTCCGGGGTGGGGGGGCTGCTGTTTGGAGTGAGTTTTTGGCCAATGCGGTCACATGAAACCTCCGATTGACGTGCCTTCTAACCGAACATTTCACAATTCACCCACCCTTTTTTGTCATCTGATTCCATTGCATTCTGAGGTCGTTCGGCCAGTTTCGACCACCCCGGGCATGTTTTTCAAGCGCGCTAAACAACTAAAAAACATCTATTCAGTCGTTCTATGCAAACCGTGGGTCCAAATGACATTCCGTATTTTATTACACCTCACTAATAATAATTAGGGTGTTTTTGTGTGATTTCATGTCATTCTGATGTCGTTCGGAAGGTATATAACTGTTAAACGCTTGTTTTTTCCATTTACGACCCGCGAAGTACGTTTTCAGCCAGTGCGGTCACACGACACTTCTGATTGACATGTTTTCTAGACGACCATTTCACAATTCACTCACCCTTTGTTTTCATCTGATTTCATGGCATTCTAAAGTCGGTCGGCCAGTTTCGACTACCCCACGCAAACTTTTCTAGCACGCCAAACACCTAAAAACACATATTCAGCTGTGCCACGCAAACTTCGCATTTGAATGACGTGTATTCTTCTCTTACACCTCACCAATAAAAAATTAGGGTGTTTTTGAGTGATTTGAAGTAATTATGATGTTGTTCGGCCTGGATTTGACTGTTAAACGCATGTTTTGACCATTTACGACACGCGGAGTGCGTTTTCGGCCAGTGCGGTCACACGACACCTCCGATTGACGTGCCGTCTGGCCGATCATTTCACAATTTACCCACCCTTTGTTGTCGTCCTATTTCATGGAATTCCGAGGTTGTTTGGCTGGTTTAGACCACCCCACGCATGCTTTTCAAGCGCACCAAACACCTAAAAAACACATATTCAGTCATGCCATGCAAACCACACATCTGAATAATGTGTCATCTCGTCATACACCTGAAAAATAATAATTAGGGTGTTTTCGTGTGATTTCAAGTCATTCTGATGTCGTTCGGCATGCATTTGACAGTAAAACCTATGTTTTGGCCATTTACGACAAGCGGAGTGCGTTTTCGGCCAGCGCGGTCACACGACACCTCCAATTGACGTGTCGTCTTGCTGACCATTTCTCAATTCACTAACCCTTTGTTTTCGTCTGATTTCATGGCATTCTGTGGTCGTTCGGCCGGTTTCGACCACCCCACGGACGATTTTCAAGCGAGCCAAAAACCTAAAAACACATATTCCGTCGTGTTACACAATCCCTGTGTCCAAATGATGTGACGTCTCCTCTTACACCACACGGATAATAATTAGGGTGGTTTCGTGTGATTTTAAGTCATTCTGATGGCGTTTGGCATGCATTTGATAGTTAAATGCATGTTTTTTCCATTTACGACATGTGGAGTGCATTTTCGGCCAGTGCGGTCACACAACACCTCCGATTGACGTGTCGTCTGTCCAAACATTTCACAATTCACCCAACCTTGGTTTTCATCTTATTTCATGGCATACTGAGGTCGTTCGGCCGGTTTAGACCACCCCACACACACTTTTCAAGCGCGCCAAACACCTAAAAACCACATATTCAGCCGTACCACGCAAACCACGCGTCCAAATGACATGTAGTCTCCTCAAACACATCATGAATAATAATTAGGGTGTTTTCATGTGATTTCAAGTCATTCCAATGTCGTTCGTCATGCATTTGACCGTGAAACCCATGTTTTGGCCATTTACGACATGTGGAGTGCAATTTCAGCCAGCACGGTCACACGACACCTCCGATTGACGTGTTGTCTAGCCGACCATTTCACAATTCACCCACCCTTTTTTCGTCTGATTTCATGGAATTTCAAGGTTGTTCGGCTGGTTTCGACCACCACACGCACGCTTTTCAAGCGCGCCAAACACCTAAAACACATATTCAGTCGTTCCACGCAAACCACCTGTCTGAATGAAGTTTTTTTCCTCGTACACCTCAAGAATAATACATAGGGTGTTTTTGTGTGATTTCAAGTCATTCTGATGTCATTCTCCATGCATTTGACCATTAAACGCATTTTTTTGCCATTTACGACACGTGGAGTGCATTTTCGGCCAGCGCGGTCACATGACACCTTCGATTAACATGTCGTCTATCCAACCATTTCACAATTCAACCACCCTTTGTTGTTGTCTGATTTCATGGAATTCCAATGTTGTTCGGACAGTTTCAACCACCCCACACACACTTTTCAAGCTCGCCAAACACTTAAAAAACACTTATTCAGTCGTTCTGTTCAAACTGCGCATCCGAATGATGTGTCGTCACCTCTTACGCCTCAAGAATAATAATTAGGTTGTTTTTGTGTCATTTCAAGTCATTTTGATGTTGTTCAGAATTCATTTGACTGTTAAACGCATGCTTTGGCCATTTACGACATGCGGAGTGCATTTTCGGCCGGTGCGGTCACACGACAACTCCGATTGATGTGTTTCCTACCTGACCATTTCACAATTCACACAACCTTTGTTTTTTTCTGATCTCATGGAATTCTGAGGTTGTTCGGTCGATTTAGACAACCCCATGCATTCTTTTCAAAGGTGCAAAACACCTAACAACACATATTCAGTCATGCTGTGAAAACTGCATCTCTGAATGACAGGTCGTCTCCTCGTACACCTCATGAATAAAAATTAGGGATTTTTTTTGTGATTTCAAGTCATTTTGATGTCGTTCGACATGCATTTGACCGTAAAGCCCACATTTTTTCCATTTACAACATGCAGAGTGGGTTTTTGGCAAGCGCGGTACACGCCACCTCCGACTGATGTGACTTCTGGCCCACCATTTCACAATTCACCAACCCTTTGTTGTCGTCTCATTTCATGGCATTCTGAGGTCGTTTGGCCAGTTAGTTCAAACCCACGCACGCATTTCAAGCGAACCAAACACCTAAAAAACACATATTCAGCTGTTCCGCACAAACCGCACGTCCGAATGATGTGTCGTCTCCTCATAAACCTCATGAATAATAATTAGGGTGTTTTCGTGTGATTTCAAGTCATTCTGATGTCGTTTGGAATGCATTTGACCGTTAAATGCATGTTTTGGCCATTTACGACACGCGGAGTGCGTTTTCGGCCAGCGCGGTTACACGAAACATCCAATTGACGTGTCGTCTGGCCGATCATTTCAAAATTCACCCACCCTTTGTTTTTGTGCGATTTCATGGCATTATGAGGTCGTTCTTCCGGTTTCGACCACCCCACGCATGCTTTTCAAGCGCGCCAAACACCTAAAAAACCCATATTCATTCATGTTGTGCAAACTGCATGTCTGAATGACATGTCGTCTCCTAATACACCTCAAGAATAATAATTAGGGTGTTTTCATATTATTTAGAGTCATTTATATGTCGTTTGGCATTCATTTGACCGTTAAATGCATGTTCTGTCCATTTGCGACATGCGGAGTACGTTTTCAGCCAGCGCGGTCACACGACACTGCCGATTGATGTGTCGTATAGCCGACCATTTCACAATTCACCCACCATTTGTTGTCGTCCAATTTCTTGGCATTCCGATGTCATTTGGCTAGTTTAGACCACTCAACACATGCTTTTCAAGCGCGCCAAACACCTAAAAAACACATATTCAGCCATGTCGTGCAAATCGCGCATCCGAATGACGTTTCGTCTCCTCGTAAACCTCCCGGATAATAATTAGGGTGTTTTTGTGTGATTTCAAGTCATTCTGATGTCGTTCGGAATGCATTTAACTATAAAACCCATGTTTTGTCCATTTACAACACGTGGAGTTCCTTTTAGGCCAGCACAGTCACACACACCTCCGATTGACGTGCTGTCTGGCCGACCATTTCACAATTCACCCACCCTTTGTTGTCGTTCGATTTCATGGCATTCTGAGGTTGTTCGGCCAGTTTCGACCACCCCACGCACGCTTTTCAAGCACACCAAACACCTAAAAAAACATATTCAGCCATGTCATGCAAACTGCATGTATGAATGATGTGGCGTCTCCTCTTACACTTCGCGAATAACAATTATGGTGTTTTCATGTGATTTCAAGTCAATCTGATGTCGTTCGGCATGAATTTGACCCTAAAACCCTTGTTTTGTCCATTTACGACACACGGAGTGCGTTTTAGGCCAGCGCGGTCACACGACACATCTGATTGATGGGTCATCTGGCCGACCATTTCATAATTCACCCACCATTTCTTTTCGCCTGATTTCATGGCATTCTGAGATCATTCGGCCAGTTTCGACCACCCGACGCATGATTTTCAAGTTCGTCAAACACCTAGAAACACATATTCAGCTTTTCCATGCAAACCACACTTTTGAATGATGTGTCGTCTCCTCGTACACCTCATGAAAAATAATTAGGGTGTTTTCGTGTTATTTCAAGTCATTTTAATGTCATTCGGCTTGCATTTGACCATAAAACCCATGTTTTGATGATTTACGACATGTGTAGTGCGTTTTCGGCCAACGTGTTCACACGACACCTCTGATTGATGTGTCGTCGGGCCAACCATTTCACAATTCACCCACCCTTTGTTGTCTTCTTATTTCATGGCATTCCGAGAACGTTCGGGCAGTTTTGACCACCCCACCAATGCTTTTCAAGCACGCCAAACAACTAAAAAATATATATTCAGTCGTGCCACACAAACTATGTGTCTGAATGATCTTTCGTCCTCTCGTACATCCCAAGAATAATAATTAGGGTGTTTTCATGTGATTTCAAGTCATTCTGATGTCATTCGGCATGCATTTGACCGTAAAACCCATGTTTTGGCCATTTACGACATGCAGAGTGCGTTTTCGGCCAGCGCAGTCACACGGCACCTCCGATTGACATGCTGTCTAGTCGAAAATTTCACAATTCTCCCACCCTTTTTTGTTGTCTAATTTCAAGACATTCCGAGGTCGTTCGTCCGGTTTAGACCACCCTGCGCACACTTTTCAAGCGCGCCAAACACCTAAAGAACACATATTCAATCGTTCCGCAGAAAACGCACGTCCTAATGACATGACCTCTCCCCGTACACCTCACGAATAACAATTAGGGTGTTTTGTGTGATTTCAAGTCATTCTGATGTCGTTCGGCATGCATTTGACCGTAAAACCCATGTTTTGGCCATTTACAACACGCGGAGTGCGTTTTCGGCCAGTGCGGTCACAGGACACCTCCGATTGACATGCCGTCTAGCTGAAAGATTCACAATTCACCCAACCTTTTTTTTCATCTGATTTAATGACATTATGAGGTCGTTCGTCTGGTTTAGACCACCCTACGCACACTTTTCAAGCGCGCCAAACACCTAAAAAACACATATTCAGTCGTGTTGCGCAAACCGCTCGTCTGAATGATGTGTCGTCTCCTCATAAACCTCACGAATAATAATTAGGGTTTTTTCATGTGATTTCAAGTCATTCTAATGTCATTTGGAAAGAATTTGAATGTAAAACCCATGTTTTGGACATTTACGACATGCGGAGTGCGTTTTCGGCCAGTGCGGTCACACGACACCTCCGATTGAATTGTCATCTGAATGACCATTTCACAATTCACCCACTCCTTGTTGTCATCTTATTTCATGGAATTTTGAGGTCGTTAAGCCCGTTTTGACCACCCCACGCACGTTTTTCAAGTGCGCCAAACACCTAAAAACACATATTCAGGTGTGCCGTGCAAACCGCACGTCTGAATGACATGTCGTCTCCTCGTACACCTCACGAATAATAATTAGGGTGTTATCATGTGATTTCAAGTCATTACAATGTCGTTCGGAATGCATTTGACCGTAAAACCAATGTTTTGGCCATTCATGACATGTGGAGTGCGTTTACAGCCAGCGCGGTCACACGACACCTCCGATTGACGTTTCTTCTGGCCGACCATTTCAAAATTCACCCACCCTTTTTCGTTTGATTTCATGGAATTACGAGGGCATTTGGATGGTTTTGAACACCCCACGCACGCTTTTCAAGAGCACCAAACACCTAAAAACACATATTCAGTCGTGTCACACAAACTGCACATCCGAATGACTTGTCATCTCCCCATACACGTCACAAATAATAATTAGGGTGTTTTTGTGTGATTTCAAGTCATTCCAATGTCCTAAAGTTTCAACAAAATATGAATGCCTTTGGTCGGTTTTCCATATGTTAGTTGTTGTATTCACTTAAATTGATGTCCTTTTGAAACAAAATAGAGACATTGAGTGGTGTCGGCCACACCGTGCCTCAGATTGAGGCGAGGTTGACTCGTACACGTCGAAAATGAACCATGGATCGTTGTGTTGAAGTATCAACACAATCCGAATGCGTTTGTTCATTTTTCCATATGTTAGTTGTTATTTTCACGTAAAATGTTATCCATTTCAAAGAAAAGTGAGACACTTTGAGTGGTGTCGGCAACACTGCGCCTTGGATTGAGGCGGGGTTGACTCGGGCATGTCCCAAACGACCCAAAGATCATTTTCCTAAATTATCAACACAATCTGAATGCGTTTGTTATATTTTCCGTATGCCAATTTTTTTTACTTAAAAGAGTATCCATTTTATATAAAACCACACTAAAGTCCACAGAAAGTACCATATCACCCCACTAAAAAAAGGAAAACCACCTATCCCACAAGAATTACTATATCCATACATTCCATACAAGTTCTATTGTGTTTTATCTCACACGCGAATAATGATTTTTGGGAGTGAAATAGAGTGGATCATGAGCATTGTGTTCACAAAAGGAAGAGATAAAAACAACTTCATTTGTGTGAATAATAATAATCACATGGTCCTCTGGATATTTGAACAACACAGTTATGATTTCTGAGATGAACTTGTATCCATGAAACCATATGAGAAGCACGATTCAATACATGTGTTTTTCTAATTTTTTGAAGCATTTTGAGGAACCCCAAATCCGTGAAAATGTTCATTGTGTTTTAAAAGGGTGATTGAATAACTCATGTATGATGATGAAGGAAGAATGATTAATGGTTATATTAGGAAAACTAATATTCATTAATATTGTGAATTTGACATACTTTTAATTAGTTTCCTGAAGAAGGAAGAAGTACTAGATGGGAAAAGGAGAGGTCCCACTGAGAGTTACCTTTGTAGATATGTTATTCATAAAGAACATTGGATTGTATGGTTTAGTATTTCTTATTTCTTCTATTAATAATAATTAGGGACCACTTACTATTTTGAAAAGTCCAAGAAGATACTCTATATGCTCTATTGTGCAAAGGATAAGTGAACAGTGTGTCATTTTATATATATATATATTTTGATAGAAGCATGATACATACTTGTTATGTAATACACATAGTGTAAAAAAATTAAGATGAATAATATCTTCATGTTTGGCATGATCTTAATGAAAGGAGTGATTTTCATGAAATACTGTGAATAAATATTACAAACAATTTCTTATGAGTTCATATACATGAAGCTGTAATATTTGAAGCATTGAGATTAATAAAAACTATGAATCTTTACCATTAGAACACAAGAAAGAGACACCATGCCCTTATAAATGTATATGTGCAATGAAAACATTAATTGGTAAATGTGTACATCGATTTACTGATTTGAGTGCACAATTCATGGAGTAGAGAATCATAAAATTTTCCAAAATCCCTAGAATTATGGAATAACGATATCCTAGAGAATAGAAGGATATCCTTGAGAAGAGGTGGAAGGATATCCTTGAGAAAAGATGGATGGAGTCTAACTTGGAATCTGATCGGATGGAAGAGGTTCACTTATGCTGGGGATTCTCAAGGGCTTCTGGGAGTCGGGCAGCACTTTTGGAGTTGTGCAATCTGCTTCTGCAAAGCTTCTGGAATCGGGGGGGGGGGGGGGGGTCGCCTTCTTTAGTCAAAATTGGGGATTTTTTGGCCAACGGTTATTAAAAACTATTGGTAAAACAATTCTTTCCCAATGGTTTGATGAAACCGTTGGGAAAACTCATCTAAAGTTCATCATTGCCAACAGTTATTATGAACCGTTGGTAAAGAACAATGATTTCCCAATGGTTTTATAAAACCATTTGGAAAGCACACCTAAATTTCATATTTACCAATGGAGCATGCAAACTATTGGTAAATAACACCTATACTAACGGTTCAAAAGAACCATTGGTATACATGTTTTTGGAAAACAATGATTTCCAGTATTGTTCCCAGAATACCAGGAACCCCAGACCACAAATAGGCATCATGAGGAATCATGATGAATCACCCATTGTGATGATCTGGTTATGGATAACATATTTTCAATGACCTCGTGCCTCTATAAAAACTCAAGATATGTTCTTAACAATAATGGGGTGATCTGGCGATAGATATTTGGGGGAAAAGCCTCGTCGAAATGCATCTCCCAAGCCTCCTACTTTGAAAATAGGTCTAAACCATATCATAAAAGGTACCTAAAATGGATTCCAAACTCTAGCACACAAGAGCTCCCTTATTGAATAGTAAGAATATCATGGAGACTGGTCACATTCATGGTTGAAGAAAGAAATTAAACTCTAAACTAGTATCAGAACTCCTCCTATGAGACTAGAAAATCCTCAGGATCCTCAAGGAATAAGAACGACCATGCCTCATTGCCCCGTGAAACATCGTCATAACCAATGACACCTAGTGATCCATTCAATCACTGATCAAGTTGAAAGATATCTCAACATCATCCAACCTCTCTTCCCAAACTGAATCTGAAAGGGATCCCACATACTTCTATAGGCTATGGCACTAAAACTCTCCAATTTTCTCTTTCCAAGTATCATTTTTATCAACCTTTACTCTACAGTGATCTGCTCGCAAAGCCTACTAAACATATTCTATGAAAACCCTATCAAGGGCATCGACCTAGAGACATAACTAAAAAAAACATTTAGTGATCTTAAAAAAGAATATGGAAGAATTAACGTTAATTAATTAATTTTTTTCATTTATTAATTTTAGTTAAACCTATCCCAAGGTCTACCCATTCAAACACATGCACAAATAAGAATGATGCATGATCCTTTCATCAGTCTCTACCCTGAAACAAGTTTCACCACATTTATTAGCCACTGAAAACATAAACTATCATACATTAAATCATAGGGGGCTTAAATACATATGTCTAATCTGATCTCTAGTTTTTATTGGAATTTATAAACATTGATGAAATTGTTGCCTTACCAACCCATGGAACCTCACATGTACCTAAATACAAACTCCATCCTAGCCCTCAACAATACCTCTAATACAAATCTTTTATGATCCCCTCCACACAAAATGTACCCTCATGGGATGGAAATGAGAGGAGAGAGATAGTGACACCTCAGTCTTGACTTTAGTAAGCATGAAGTTGGAAACTAGCACCGAGGGTATAATAAACTCACAAATGGGAGGCATTACCCTCTATGAGAACACATAAAAATAAGAGAGATAATATAGACACCAATAAAATCCAACTAATACTATAATATAAATGAAATTCCAAGTACCCATATGTAATTTCATGAAATAACTACTACAACTGAAAGGTAAAACTACAAGTACCAAATGAAAGTAAAACAACAGCAACCACGAAACCCAAACATCTCCTGCAACCCAAAGCTAGTAGTAACCAGACTGATTTCCAACCTACCCCAAGTGACATGAAAATATTTTATATATATGTAAGGTGAGGATAGTATTATACTCATTAGGAACCTCCCCAGAGCCTCTCATGCATAAATGAAGAAAGCACCATAAAGAACAGTCAAAAACAAGAGAATCTACCTCATCACCTAACCAGATATACTACGTTCCCATCCTCACCTTGGAAACTCTTAACACATATCTCATACAATATTATATAAAAAAAATAAATAATATCAAGGATAACCTACTACCACTTTCCTAATGGTTTCCAATTTTTCCCCAATGATGCAGATCCTGAGAATCTCTTTTCAAAAAGGCTTTCTCATAGACACCTGGGAGCAGCACCACAACATGAACCTCATGCAACACAACCACTACATCCACATAGAAAAAGTAACCAGGTATTTTAGGATAGCCACCACATCTCACATAACATGTATTATATGTTGGGTATTGTACCTAAATCCATTAAAGCACATACGCTAAGTAAGGATCCTCAAGCCATCACAACCTATACACGTTACACCTATAGTAATTCATGGGAAACTATATCCAAAATATATTTGACTGAATATCGACAATCTATTAGATCCCTCTACAAATATATATGAGTAAAAATATCCATTGTGCCTACCAGCATAAGTAAATACTAATAGAAGAGATAATGTTCAAAGGGAGTAGTCCTCCATCCATCCTCCCATCGGGGTGTTGGGGAACCGCCACCCCTCAGGGCTCAAAATCCCCAGGGTGTCCGTTTCCCTAACCGATAGGGTGGAATATCATATAGAAACACAAAAATATAATATATAATATATCTTAAAACCAAAATATGGAAATAACCTAGTCTAAGACTCAATTGGAGCTGGCATATCTCGGAATCCCAGCTGACACTGCTAAGACTAGACATCCTATAATAACACAACCATTCAAAAAGATTTATTAAATTATGTATCCCTTTATATCAATTTCACTTTACATTAATTAATTATTTAAACACTAATTAACCATTACCAATTTTAAATTATATTTCATTTGCATCACAATAATGTTTTTTCCCCAGAATAACCAAACCAACTACATAGTTCTTTTAAGTTGAAACCATAACATTTCATCCTAGTGAGCTCCAACCACATGGGTAAACATCATTTATTCAAAAATTTATTAACAAAATTGTTACTTTCCCATATTCCCAATCAATATAAAAAAGTTTCTAAAATACCAAACATAAGGGGATCAACATGTTGAGTAGGTGAACTACCCATTGAGTCTTTTACACCTATAAAAGTGTGTTGACACATCCATCCTCAAGAAGATAAAAACAGAAAGTACATGGCATACCTTGTGTGTCTTCCCCTCTTTTGGAATGACTGTAAACAAAACCAGTTTCCTCGAACAGTGGGGAAAGTAAAGTAGATAATAAAAAATAGGTTCAATCAGCAACCAATTTCATGTTAATGGTAATGCCATCTTCAATATGTTCTATCATCCCAATATCCTCTCTGACACCCACATGCATAAACAGATTCATCTCACCTCTCTAGGTGTCAACTAATACCACCACCATTGGGCCTCCCTTACCCTATAGACCACAAAATATCTCTCAGATCAGCCATACCAGGCTCACATCACAACACAAGAAGTAGGAAACAAACAACAAAAATCAGGATCTTGACCCTAAACAAGGAATTAATCCATTACATATAATGAGCACTCATAACTCCAAAGAAAAAGGCACTTGGAATTTAAAAGAAATAGGGTAACCCAGAACCCTTCGAGGCATTATATTTATCACACAACGGATCCTTTATTCCATATTGAATTAATTGATTCAATTAAACATCCATAGATTCATCTATTTGATTATCATAAAATCAAAAATACAAATTGATTCATATACATGCCTCTTTCTCATTATCCAATTAATTTACAATTAATCCCAGCTTTATGTTCCTTAACAATTCCATCAAGAACGACATGCTAAAAAAGGAATAGAAATCACATGATCTAACAATCCAGAATAAAACCATTATCACGGTATAAAAAAATAACAATGAATCGATTCCAATTATTTAATCCAGTTTAAATGTAAATTATTTCAAACTCATTGGGATCTAGTGGCTAAAACCTGCTAAATCTAGGACTGCACATAAAAGAATATATTATCCTAGAATTATCTACCTTATATTATTCTTGATGTTATTTGTACAAGAATGGTCTAACACAATGGATCATGATCACCTCTCCCACAATGACTGCATCCACCTGAGGACACTGCGGCACAACCGCATAAACCAACACCCAAGAATCGTCTATTATAACAATGGAAAACATGCACCATAACATTGAAAGGGGGAATGGAAGGAAACCAATCAAATAAACTTCACAAAAAAATATATAACATACCTTCTATAGAAGAAGGATCGACACTTTATACTTCTACAAAAATAGTAGCGTGTAGGAAGGGAAAATTTGGTCAAAGGTTAAAGCACAATAACATGTCTCTTTAGTAAAGAAAGGATCTATGGTGCCCCATACCAAAGAAAACAAGATAGAAGAAAAATGAGGAATATATCTCAACCTTTTGAAAATCTAAATGGAGAAATCGTTTAGAAATTATTTAGATATTCCATTAATAGTGTATCTCATCAAGACTCTATGGTTTTACTGAGTAAAGGAACCCCAACCCTTAATTAAATTAAAATAGGAGTTATGGGATTAGAATCATCCTTAAATCACTTAAAACATGGCATTTAATGTGTTTTACATCAAAGAAAATTTTAAATGGGTGAAACTATATGATTCTAGAAATTCAGTTCATCAGTTGATCTTGAAACACCATATCACCTATCAACATATGAATATGACTCACTAACACTAACAGTTCAAGATGATTGACTAACAGATGACTCAATGACAGTTGAACATGACTTATAGACAAATGACTCGCTAAAAAATGACTCATCCCCAAATGAATCACTGACATTTGAAGATGAATCACCTAGAGATGGATCATTGATAGTTGGAGATGAATCACCAACAAATTACTCACCGAAAATTGAAGATGAATCACCAATAGATGACTCACTAATAGATGAATCACTAAAAGTTGAAGATGATACACTGATAGATGACTCACCGAAAGTTTAAGATGACTCAACAAAATATGAATCACTAAAAGATGACTCATAGACATTATTGTTCACATTTTAGTCACTAAAAACACAATTCAAATCTATCTCACCGAAAAAATTGTTCACATCTATGTCACCGATAGCAATATTCACATCTTTATTACCGACAAAACTATTCACAAAATAGTAAATTTGTCAAAGTGTTAGAAATTAGTCACCTAGGACTCCCAAAACACCTCAAACAACATATTTTCACAAAGGAATGGACTGAAGAGGTCTGGGCCATTATATAACAGAATATCTATATAAATTATAAATCCACATAATACAATATTTTATAATCAAATTTTCATTTCACAAATAATCTTAGTACCACATTACCAATACAATAGATGATTAACCCAAATAATGTAAATATGGTTAATAATTTTCTCTTCTCGGGTTCAACATACTTAAAATGTGTTTAAACCACATGTATAATGGGTAAAAGTGGGGTATTAATAATTTAAAGAAACATTTTTATGTTTATAACAACTTATATGGTCATATTATAATATCATTCCACCCATTTATTAATAATATTTTATTTTATTCATTGTTTCGGGTGCGTTCCTTACATAATTTCCATGATTTGTTCATATGGGATTTTATTCTCAAATGGAAGTGAAACTCTAGAAGTGAAATGAAATGGTATAAATGTATTTTCATAATATTAAATGATACAATAGATCATATTTTCATAAACGATAATAAATACTTAGATAATACACTAATGATATTTTTTAGATCATTTTGGCGGTTCTTTGATAATCACGAACTCATTCTGTTATATAACATAATATTATATATATATATATATATATATATATTAACTCCAAAACATAAAAGAGGGTATATAATTAAAACTAAAATCTTTTTCAACCTTTAAAATGGTTTTATAATCAGTTTTGATGGAAGTAATGGAAATTGAAAACACATCATCCATGATTTCAAGAAATCGACCCATTGCAAATGGTGTTTTTATTTTTAGAATGAGAGGGAGAGGAGAAAATGTATGGCGATTAATTTTTCCATAAGTAGGATAACATTCAAGAATATATAAGATATTGGATATTTTAATTTCTATTAGATAAGGGAGGTGAATAGATTATAAAAAAAGAAAAATAATTGAAAAGAAAATGAATGTGGTTTTTTTAACTCCTGATCTTTTCAAAAATTATTTAATTTCATTATTCACCATAAATTAAAGCATTTCAGAAAAATCCCAAAAACTCACCACAAAAAATTTTTCATGTTTATAACAAAAAAAAATGAACTCCATTTTATCAAAATAATTTTCTAAATATAAGAAATTTAATTTTTTAAATTAAATCATAATTTATTTGCAAAATAAAAAATTTTAAACTATGTCTAATTTTATAACACCTTGAAAAATTAATGAGGGTCTCACAAACTTAACTTATAACCATTATAAAAAATAATAATAATTTATTATTACATTTTGTGAAAATAAATTTTCATTTAAATTATTAATTTATTAAAAATATGTAATTATATTTTTATGACTTACAAAAATAACATCACTTAAACTATGATCACATTATCACATATAAGATACCTAAATTTTATTTATACATTCATGGGTGATGTTACTATGCATTTGGTAGATTTACTATTCAAAAGAGTAACTTTAATATTCATAAGGGTAAGTTACAATTCACAAAAAAAATTAAGTTTAACCCAATAGACTCTAAATATCTTACTGATTGCAACTGTGTATGTCTGTTTTTTGAAGTTAAAATCATAGAAGAGGAAAATTTTAGTCTAATGGATAGGTTATAATTATCTTCTTAAATCAAAGTTCTTTTTCGAAGAGACTTAGTGATGCATGAATTACATTCTATATTAAATTCATTTATAAATCCTCAGATGTTATAATATATACTTAAAAGTTATATATAATAGTGGGTAGATTAAGTCTCCACTCAATAATTTTAATGTCTTATTTATTTTTTATTCCTTTTCATCTTGATTATATTTATTCCCGTTGGTGGAAAATTACTCTTAGTTGTGGATTATTTCTTTAACATAATTATATGTTCATCCCATCTTGGTATCATCAACATAAATGAGACATATACTTAAATACAAGTTTAACATTATAAATATAAAATTATCAAAATTACAAATTTATTATTAATCCATATATGAGTGATGAAATTTAGATAATAATCAAAAAAATAAATAATATGGATTCTATTACTATATTATTAAATTTTCAAATTTATTTTTGAACTCTTATGTGTTGATAACTTTAAAATTCCATTGGGATACAATTTTGAACAACTATGACTATTTAACTTCAATAAGTGAATATTGTTGACGTGAAACATCAAAATTTATTCAAATATGATACAAATTTGATTATATTAAATATATGGAATTATATAATAATATTATTTTATATTTATAATAATGAATAAAACATTAAAATTTTCTTTTACAAGGGAAGGATCACATATGAGAATCTTGGAAGTATTGGTTTTTATTTTTCTTAAAAAGTTATGAAGTCTTTTTCTAAAATATGACTCTATGTTTTCCTAAAAATTTTATTTATGATAATTTTATTTATCTTTATCAAAATTATATATATTTATTTCTTTCTCATCTCACCATTTAATTTGTTGGCCCAACATTTTAAATTAATTTTCTTTTCTTAGTTTAACTTGAATGATAATTCTTATGCGTTAGAATGAAAGTTCATATGTGTTTAATTCATATCATGGTTCCTGGGAATTATAAATGATAATTGTTTTGTCCTAGTATGTAGTCCACATTTTTTTTGGGTAATTATTTATTCTTTAGAGATATTCTCTTAAAATTAATCAAAGGGGTTATTTCATTATAAGGGTGATTATAATGGTGATTATGAATATGATGTCCCAAGTAACCTTCATGATTGGTCTATTTAATTTATGATTACATATAAGATTTTATAATGAAATTATTTCTATAATGAATTTGATTTCATAAGTTAATATGGACTTGTACAATATCAATGTTTATTATTTAATGGAGAAATATTTTATTATATTTCACATATCTGAATGGAATAACTAGGAAAAAAATTTATACCCCTTATAATGTTTTATATGCTCATCCAACATGGTAAAATGATATTATAGTGTTCCAGTTATAGATATTTTTCTCAAATTAAGTGATTGTATCATTTTAAGTACTCATTCTTGGGGAAAAATATAAACTATGTGGAAGTGTGGGATTTATAATATAATAGGTTTCAATATCCTCTAAAGCAATAAACTTTATAGTCTTGGGTGGTGTGATTAATGAAATATTATTATAAAATATGTAATTATGGGGTTTTTTTGAGTTTCTATAGATATCATCGCACACATTAAATAAAAGATAATAATAATAATAATCATATAAATATAATAAATCTAGAATAAATGTAATCACAAACCAAAGCACCATCAAACTTATTTTTTAATGGGAAATAACCTCAATAACATATCTATTTAATCATTCAAACCTACAGTATCTATCCTAAAATCTATGAGTACTTATTTTATCAAGAATATATAATTTATTAACCATCAAAACATTTAACTTAAAATTTCAAAATGGTTGTAATATGAGTAATACTCACCAAGTAGTGTAATTATGTTGACCCCCATGATAAATGAAGTATAAAAACATATGATTTTCAACCAATAATACTAAATGGAAACTATTTAAATATTAAATAATAATTAATAATAAATTACTCCCGATTCCGCTAAAATTCAAATACATCCCTTATGAAAATATAATTTAAATTAAATAAATCAATTTAATGTATAATTAATGTTCTCTAACCACATAATATGAATTACAATGAAATATATGTGGTTAAGATGTGATTTCCCCACGACCTTATGGAATCAAAAATCCAATATCTACGAAAACAACAAAAAAATAAGCTTGAACAAGTGAAGAGGATAAAGAGGAGAGCCAATGGTGGAACTTCCATGGATCAGTGCTAGGAAATATACCCAAATAACATGAATTAATGGAATAATATAGTGTTTAATTGATAAAGGGGTAGGTTTAATTCTTTATGTTTTCTTAATAGCCAATAAAGAACCCATAATTATGGTGATTAATATGAAAATAGGAAAATAAAACTTTCAATAATTTTTCTAAAAATGTAAAAATATATAGCTTCATAAATTCCCAAAAAAATATTTTTATTTACTATTAAAATCACATATTGTTCCAAAATTTAAATTTATAAAGTAATAAATATAAAAACATCACATTTCCCTTCATCAATAAACATGTCATGCCTTATTTATGAAAATAATTTCCATAAATATTTTTTATTTTATAAAAATTTACCTAATATTATATTTATAATCATGTAATTTTTGTAATAACATTCATTTATTTATATTTAACTTCACTCATGAGATTATTTGTAATGTTTTTTGCTTCTATATTCATGCTCGATTCTCATAATCTGGTTGTATTTCTTATTCTTGTAATATAATGAGAAAAGATTATATTATAATAATAAGTTCATTATCAAGTATTATTATGAATTTATTAGTTGGTATATAATAATTAAACCTAAAGGATCAAATAGGGGATTAAAGTCTAATGGTATAATTCATTATTTATAATTATGACCCACTAGAATGTATCCACTTAATTATTCTTTCATTTGACACCTATCACAATACCTTATTTACCATTTCATTTTTAATTTTCTCATAAAATATTTCAATCAATATATTCTTTAATTGTGTTCTATTTTCTTTATCTATTTAATTCATTTCTTTTTTTTACAAAAAAAATTATGCATCATAATTTTCTATTAACTAAGTAAATTTTTTTATACCCAAACAATGAATCACACCATAAAAACATTCAAAAACTTGAACATTTTCTCCTAATATTCCCATGAAGAAAGTAATTATCCCTAACTTTTCTTTCATAGTGACCATGTTATTTTATAATAAGTAGGGTAATAATGGATTATAGCTTTAAATTTATCTCCTCATATGTTATTCATGGTATCTAAGGAATGCAACGATGGAAAGATTTCATGGTGGATCAATAAATATTCATAATAGATTCCAAAAAACAAATTCCTTAATCATCATAACACAAGTGAAAAACTCTAATATATTTCTAAAATTGTTATAGAAAGCTATATATCTCACTACATTTTTTAATACTCTTAACCAAAATATAATTTAAGGAATCTATAAAAGGGTAAAATTTACCTCTCTTGATAGTATGTTCAATATTTGATAGTACTTATATACATTGATTTAATAGTTGACCAAAATTATTGTGAATTTTAAAATTAATATCAGCCTCACGAATTATATCAGTAATAATGTAAGAATTATCCACTAAAATAAATATGTTTCTATAATTTATTAGTGAATTCAAATTAATTAAATTATTCAAATTAAATTCAGTGAAAAAATAAAACAAAAAATATATTTCCCTCATGAAAAATTATTCTTGAAATTTCTCCAGTGTAACTAATTCATTTATTTAATTTAAATAGAAAATAATTAGATTTTAAAAATATATAATAGATAGATATAATATAGTGACTCAATTGTAAGTATAAAAAAATGAGGCAGCTCTACTATCAAAGACTGCTATAAATTTTTATGAAAGTGTTTCAATTTATTTCCATTCAAAGTGAAAGTTTGTTTCTTTTATTTATCTTGAACTTATATGCCACTAAAATGAGATAAATTAGTATAAATAAATGGAATAATCAAAGGATAGTTAAAATTACCTAGATAAATTATTTTACATAAATTAATATAAATCAATTTATATCTTACCTTAAATATTCTTTATAAAATACAATTATCATGAACAAAATTCTTCTCTTCACTATATGACCAAAAATCATCATATTTATTCCTCTCAATCCCTTAAAGTTCCCAAAATTTAATCTTACATTATATACCTTCATCAACCAAACTCATACTTCAAAACAAAATAGCTCAATCAACTCTATATTCATGTGTAAATGTAAATTATAAGTCTTTCGATAAATAATATTATAAGGAATAGTTCCTATATGAGTCATGGATCTTGTTCTATAATCCCACAAAGCATCATCTAATTTTTGAATCTAATCTTTTTTATATTTTGAAAAATTATTTTTGAAAATTTTATTAGTCTTAAAATTAGAAAATTAAGTATGGATATTAGTTAATGGATGGTAATTTAAATAAACATTACAATTAAATCTATATTTCCTAAGTAAATAATCCAATTTTTGGTTATAAAAATGATTTTATTAGTCACTTTTCATAAACCATGGTAATTGAAAATATATAAAAAAAAGAGATCTTAAAAAATAACTAACACTTGATCATGCTTTTTTTAGTTGGAATAAATTATATCCTCATTGAAATATAGTATATAAATATATATATATATACACACAAATAAATTATTAAAAAACTTATAAAATACACATCATAAACACTAATGCATTCATAAAATAAAAAAACATTTTGGGAAATTAGATTTTTTTTTAAAAATTATACATGAAAACTAGGTTTGGGAACTTGTTTTTTTATTCTCATAAAATACTTGGAAAAAATTTTTCTAGTATATTCTTTAATCCAAAATATTTTGGGTTGTTATCTATAAATAAAAATTTTCTCCAAAAGAAAATTCATCACACAAATTAATAATTGAGTGTATATCATTTCCTAGAGAACACTTCCAAATCATTTTCTCACTTTTTATAATCCAAATATATTTTTTAATACATATATAATTCTAAGACTCACTATGAAACTCAACAAAATATTGATTTACAAATCAATGAGGAATCTCATTGCAACCCAGTAGTTAACAATTTATATATACAATGGAATAATATTTTCAACTTCGTGAAATTTATCATCTATAAGTTTTACCATAATAGGATAGAAATATATGGTTTGGTTCCAATATAATTAGGAATCCTAAAAAGATGTTTTACCTTCAAAATTATTATTTCATCTCCCATTGTTTTTTTTCAACATTAAACACATAAAGAAGTAAAATTTATCTGATAAGTCATGGTACAACTTATTATATCATTATAAGTTATCTAAATAAAAAATTATCAATTAATAAAATAAATATTGAACCTAAATGGTATAATATTAACTTATAAATAATAAACACTCATTTTAAAATATCTTTCTCAATTATGGTGTGATTATATGGGGTATAATCCAAAGTTTTATTATCCCAGGGGAAAAAATTTACTTCTTATCAACACTATAAGATTTGATAACTTTAAAAAACAATTGATTAGTCATAAGCTCAATTGAAATATCCCACTAAGGTGGATAAAATATGGGTAAAGTAATTATATTACCCTTTAACATAGAAAAGGATGTTTTATACTAGTCATTAAAAATAAAGGTAATTTCCCTTTTTAATAGCCTTAATTGAGGTAGAGCGATTCAACTAATGTTTTGAATTAGAAACCCATAAAATTAATATTTTCTCAAAAACTATCTAACATCTATTATATTCGTCTATTAATGTAAAGAATATATATTATAAAAATTAAATTTGATAATTTTAATTCCCACATTAGAAACAAATTATCCATGAACTATATCTTTCTTTATGAAAAAATAGTACGTATCATAATAAATAATAATATTTTTTCTATAATTGTCTTTAAAGAATATATCTTTGACTAGATAAACATATCTAAAAAGAGATTAGATACATAGTCAAATCATCCATATTCACTTCCTTACACTTATATAAACAATCAATGAAAATTATCATTGTACACCTTTGGAGATTTATAGGAATATTATGTTCCCAAATTTCATTCTACTAGAGGAAAATATACAAAACAACTTTGGATTTTATTTTATCATGAACCATAAGTAATATTTAATTTGGAAATAACTTAAATAACATTTCAAACAATATTAATTATATCATCCTATTGACATATTAATTATTTGATTAAGAATTGATAAATAAAAATGGTTATTTCTGGTTATTTAGTTCAATTTCTTATAATATATCAAAATTATCCATTTTTTATTCTCCCTAATTAGTACTAACTCTACAAGTAAATTCATTAAAACTATTGATCTACTCTTATTTGGATAAATTTAAATTTCTATAACCTATTTTATATCTTATAGTGAAAATTTAATTCTTGTAGCTAAAAATGTGGATATGACTTTCTAAACTTCCTATAAAATAGTAGAGTTCAGTAACATCTAAATATAATTAACTAGTTTTAATATTCTTCTAAAAATCCTATGCATTAAAATATATAGTCTAATGAAAAAAATATTGACTAAAGTATTACCTGAATCCTTTTTATTTAATCTAATAAAATCATTTAATTAAACATCCATACCTAAATAAAGGTCTTCGAAAATAATTATTCACAATTTCTTCATATTTCATTAGAAAAATATACTTCTTATTTTTAGCTAGTAGTTTAAATTTTAAAATTTTTTAAACCTAAATATATTTTCCATGGAATAAAATAATTAAATTATACTCAATGTATGTTTCTTGACAATAACAATTAAAAAAATCACTCCTAATAGATAAATTGTTAATAAAATAACAAAAATATAATGTTTCATTAGTAATATATTTAGATGAAGATACACCTAAATCAAGTGCAAAATATTCAATAGAATTCTCAAAAATAATATAAATGAAATATCTCTACTTTAATTGAATGTATATTCATGATGTAATGCATCATTGAATGAAAACATTATATAACAAAATTTCACCATAACCAATATACCATATTAACATGGAGAGATTATATCTCTTTAATTGGATGACTCATTACTTTAAATAAGTTAAATTGAACTACTCCATAACATGATCCCATTGAAAATGTGCCTTCACAAATATTTATTAGTATTTAAAGTATTATAGGATGATCTTCCTAAAATTCATGGTGTATAACTATAAATCATATTATCCTTCATATCTAAAATATAAAATTTTGTAAAAAATTTGAAATAAATTACCATTATAAAGGCATAATCAATAAGTTCTTATTTTTTATTAGTGATTTTTTTATTTAGTTTTATTATAACTCAAGATGGATTCATCCCTCTAGTATATAATCTACATTATACTAAGTGATTAATTATTTTTATAGATGCACAAAATTTAAATATATCACTAATAAACAGCAACTACATAATAACAACACCAACTCTTGTAACCCAAATATTATTTTTAAATTATCACATTTGTAAAAGATATAAGAGATCTCAATAAGAATTATATATTATTTTAATTGTCTTTGAGAAAAGATACATATAGGATTTCTATATTACATTAGAAAAATAAAACATAACATGAAAAAATTACTTACATAATTAGAGATCATTTGAAGATCCATTATTATTTTCCTATGGAAAATAAAACATAATAAAGGTTCATAGAAGATATTTATTAAGGGAAAGTTTATAATGGAAGCTATAATAAGTAAATAAGTCATAATAAATATGGTTGGGTGGATAATAAAAACACATGACATTTATAAAAAAACATGTGTACAACAAACATCCATGGATAATACTCAAATAGAAATACCATGGATTATAATAACTGTATTCATAAAAAGTTAGGTGGACAATATTGAAAATTATGATCTTTACATCAAGGACTCATGGCAGGACATCATGAGCCTTACCTTCAGGGGATTTTCCCAAGATATTTTTTAAACTATCAAGGCCTTGTGCTAAGATATTTTCATTTTATGGTCTAGCATACATTGAACAATAATAATTTTTTTATCCCATGATACCATTCAACACATCTGGGTGATATCTATAATCTAGTCTCACCTATCACAGAAAAATTTCCAAAACATTTCTCAAATATTGACTCAACGATATAATACATAATCAATATTTATTGTCCAAAATTATCAATACTAAATCAAGAATAAAAAAACATTAAAATTTCCCTTCTAAATTAATTAAATATATTAGTAATATTACATAATTTAATATTATATGTAATAATGAGTGCATGGTTTAGTCAACAGTTATATGAAGATTTTTAGAGAAATATATCGTTAAGGAAATGAGATTAGTCACTATGAAGAAAATAATGTATAAATAATAAATTATAAAATGATTATTGGAGACCAAAAACTCCTCAAAAATAAACATTTTATGAAAACGAAAGTATTTATATAATTAGATAGTAAAATGGATTTGAAACATTAAAAATAAATTTCCATAAATATTGTTTAAACTTTTTTTGTAAAAACAACTATATAAATATTTTACAAACTATATAAATGGGGATTTGAAGAGAATATTATAATATTATTTTCAAAATAATTTATAATATTTAAAGGATATAATATTTCTAAAATAAAATATGGAGTGGAAGATAAAATACACTTGAGCAATATAAAATCTATTTTTAATCATTTAAGAAAATAATACCCTTTTTAATATAAATAAAATATTAAAACTCATATGATAATAGAAAAAGGATTTTATTTTAAAAGGAATAAAAACACGTATAGGATGATAAATAGTGAATAACATTCATTGATTTTGAAAATCTATTCATGTAGTATTTTTCAAAAAGAAAAATAATTTCACATTATTGTATGGAAAGTAACAAATTAATTGTTCATAAAACATTAAAAACATTCATTTTAAAAATTGGTAATTAAAGTAATAGTTATTTTAAAAATTAATTAAAAACCCATTTAGTAGTAAATATAAACTTCAATAATGACTTTTCATTAATATGGATATAAAAAAGAAGGATTCCCAATAAAAAAAGGAAATAAGGTCAGTTTTGTTTAAGAAACTTCTTTTAATCCTTAAGTAGCAAAGACACAAAAATATGGATGAAAATATTTAAAAAATAAGTGAATAAATTATATAGAAATATGTTATTTTTAATAATAGAAAGAGAGTATAATTATTCCAATATAAATTTAAAACATTAACAATCCTGAATAAGAGTGCGATTATAAAATAAACCATTACAGATTTTATTATTATTCGAATCAAACTGATTTAAATGATAAAATGTGAATTTAAACATTCAATAATATTTACAAAGATTTATTAGTGATATAATATTTAATCGGTTCAGTATATACACTATATAAAATAAATTAGGTACATAATAAAAAAAATATTTCTCAATGGAGTGGAATTGAGAGAAAAAACACTTACCTAGGATTCCTACTTGTTAAGACTCATTATATCCACCTATGTAGTCAATTTAAATTTATGAAAAGCCTTATTAAGAAAAAATTTCATATATATTATATTTTTTATTTTCCTTTTTAGTCATTTTATATTCATTTATTGAATAGTTCTTACTTACATCTCACCCTTAAGGTTATTTTATCAATTTATATAAAATTTATATAGTATATTAACCATGGTAAAATGTGTTATGAAATGGATACTTAATATAAAAAATATTAATAACATCATTAATGTTATTTTTATTCATTTTATTCAATTTTAGGACAATAAATTCAATATTTCAATAAAAAAATTGTTCTGTAGAGGTAGTAGTCCACATGTACACATGAGCAACGTTATCATTTTCTAAATGATGCTTGGGTAATAAGGTAAGTGATATATTATATTAATAAAATATTAATTAATTGATAAATATAATATATATTCAATAATTATATATTTTTTACCATCCAAGTGATTCTAATATGAAAAATTAATTACAGTGCTCTGTGGAGACAATAGTCTATACATATGCATGAGTGATGTTTTTATTTTCCTTTAAAAGGAAATGAGAAATAAAATGGATATACCATTAGTATAGAATCATATAATTATGTTAAAAATAATTATGTAATTATGTTAATATGGTTATTTAATATTTTGAGTTGGTTTAAGAATAATGGAACTTATAAAATTTTGGTAAGAACATATACCTCTTCTTTTGGTAATCTCATTTGGATTACACCTTAAACATTTTAAAGTTGTATTTTAGTGAGACCAAGACCTATATATAGATTAAAAATAATTTTTTAAGGTATTTTTTCTAATACTGGGTGAGGAAAGTGTTTAAATAATTCTGGAGAATATAGGAGAGTTGGTTCCCTTTAAAAGTGAGGTAGGTGGAAAACATGTAAATACTTGAAAAATTAAATAATATATGTCTTACTCATGTAAAGCGGATCAAAATATTCCAAGTATAGAATATGATAAGTTTAAGGAATAAATCTCAAAAACCAATTATACTAAATCTATTCTTATGTGTTATCATGAATCTTTATCCCTTTATTTAGACCCTTTTAACTTATTTTACCTTTAACCGGTGTGAGAAATATTTACCAAGGTTAATATTTATTATGATAAAAATTGAATTTACCTTATTAAGTAAAAATAATTACTTTTATTCAAAATACGGATTCCATATTATAATATTAAATTTCTACAAGTTGATAATTTACTTTTCAAATAAGTTTATAGAATCTAAAAAACCATTTTTAGAAAAATTCATATTTGAAGAATAAAAAGGGTTTTATAGAAAAATTATATTTATTTTTTATTCCCATGGAATTAATTTCAATATAATAAAAAATGATAATTCTTTTAATTTGAAACCAAACCAAAAAATTAAATTTACCATGTGAATATTTAATTAAAATAAATAAACCAAAAATAATTTTTATATTAATCAATAGATTACATATATTACCAAAATGTCAAACATACATTTCTAAGTTTAAAATTACATTTATAAATGAATTATATTAATTATTAATATATATTTGGTCTATAAAATTTTTTCTATAAACATTAATGTTATTCTTATGTCATGCTAATGTCATAAAAATATAATATTTATTTAATCGGTATTTTTCACTATATAACCAAAAATAAAATATATAAAAAAAATCACAAACATTTACCCAAAGATAATTTTTATTTGATGATATAAATAATTAATTTAATTTTTTAGTACAATTTCTAAAATATGTATAAAACAATTCTAATATTAAATCAAAAAATATATAACCCAATTTTAAAATAATAGTTTTTTTAATTATAAAAAAAATATTATTTCAATTAAATTAAGAGTAAAAACCATTATATGATTGTTAATTTATTTGATTGAAAATATTATCAATAAATTTATTCAATAACATTCATAAATAGTGCTCAGTTTAATTTATTCATATAAAAATATTTTTGCGCACTTAAAAGTTGTTTCGGAAAAATTTCTCTTTTTACCATAAAATAATTTTATTTTATTTGAAAAAATTTATAGTGATTGTATGAATGATTTTTTAAAAGTTTACATGTGTGAAAAATAATTTTATATAAATTTAATAATTTAAATAAGTTTAATTTAGATTTTAAATTAAAATAAAAAATATATAGAAAAACTTCTTTTATAGAAAAATGATCTTATTATACTTATTTCATATAAATTAACAATGAGTGTTGATGGATTTTTTATAAATTTTATTTTAATAATGTTCTTAAATTTACATAATATTTTAAAAACACAATATTTATATAAAGGAAAACACTTACTAAAATCCTATGGCACCATATTCCACCCACTCCCCCTAAATAAATTCTTTCTTCCCAATTTTGTTTTTTCTTAAAATAATAAATTTATCTTAAGATTGGTATAATCTAAGATGTATATTATATATTCATAAGTAATTCCTAATTTAACCCTAGGAATTAAATATTTATGAAACAATGTTTGTTCCATTATATGACACAAACCTATTTATATGTTTCTTGAGGTATAACTTGATTTCATAGAGATAGTTTTCCACATAATACTTGATAAGTTTATCTTATTCTTTTTTGATTTTGAGGAATTATTTCTAAATTGGGATTGATAATATGAAAAAATATAATTAATTGATGTAATTTTATCCCTAGATTTTGTTTTGATATAATTTCTAAATTTTCATTAGATAGTATTCTAAATGATGAATGGCCATGAAAAATTTCAATGGCTGATATAAAAAAACAAAATTTTAATAGATCATAAGATATATAAAATAAAGATTAGTTATTTATCATGTCTCTCCACTTACTAAAATATAAAATGGTGATATTGACAAAAAATAATGATAAAATTCATAACCTTTTAATCCAGCATTATAAACAATACCAAAAATTAAACATGAATTATTTTATTACTTAACTTGAACTCACTTAATCCTAAAAACTAATTAAAACCAAAAATTAGGATTGTGTAAAATTAAATCATAAGTATAAAAGATATATTTATAACTAGGGTAAAATGTTGTTCTTCTTAACAGAGACTATCCAAAACACTCTCATTGTAACTAAATTCCCATTAGGTATCTTAATTAACTACTCCTTCCTCAAAGTGTTAGGGGATAATTTATTATACATGAAAGAAATATTGTGTAGCTACAAAATAAAATAAATCATGAGTCTATCACCAAATTATATATTATGAATACTCATAGGACTTAAACATCATTTGTATTAATTTAATAAGCTTTTACTTTCTCTTTTGGACACTTATATGGTCACTAGTTCAAATAATTCCCTATGTCCTTAGAATTAAAAAACTGAATATTGGTGATTAAATTATTTCCCTTATATTAATGACCCAAATTTCCCTTTTCTCAACACTTTTAACAAACTCAAATTCACTTTAAGTATTCACTAGGATGTTTCTTTATATAATTACCACATTTTTAAAGTTATGTACCTCCCTTATTCTCTTTTACCTTATTTATTTTTTCCTTGGTGCTCAATCATTGATTACTTATACTTACTTCTTTTAAAAATATATGATCATAGGAATTATTTTTATGCCCTAATGTCACTCGATAAAATATAATTATATTATAAAAAATTTATTAGAAATAAGTTCCTTTTAGAGGATTGAATTAAGACCATCAATGAAAAATCTAATATTACATTTCAAATTATGTATATAGTCCATACCTTTCCTTGATAATATCATAAAGTTTTCTTCATACACAAAAAATCCATTACTCTTCCATATATATTAAATTAAGGAATTTACTTTCCATATAAACTATTTTCACTCATGGAAAATATTTCTTAAAGAAAATCATCTTGAAGGTATCCAATTTCACTCCCTCAATCTCATCCTTCTCTTTAGTATTTTGAATAAATGATCGCCTTTATTCTATATCTTATCTAAACAAATATATTTACAAGTTTAAACATTACATTTTTTTTACATCATAAAACTATAAATATCATTTAAATGTACGCGATCATTTTCTTAGATACCAAAAAATTAGTAGTTACATAAAGATTATTGTTTATAACCAAAGACAATTACTCCAATATAGTCATAATATATTAAACTACTACACCAGTCATATTTACATGCCCTATTTGAAAATATCTACATTGACTACAATTTTTTATACGATTTACATTCTTTCTAAAATGATCTATCTATAAATAATGGAACACACATTATTATATTATAACATTATGAATATTAACCCATAACATAAAATACCTAAATGTTGTTATAAAATTATAGGGGTTTTTCTTAATGATTTTGATAGTTGTGTTCTTCAAATTCATTGTTCCCATGGTTCTTACTAAACATATGTCCTGACCCATCCCCCGGGGCCCGTGTTGTGACTACCCCAAGCCCGCCTACCATAGGCCCGGGGTTGAAGACTAGCACTGGAAACGTGTATCCGTAAAATGGTAAGGCATCGACTTTAAACCTATACAAACACACAATCCAGGGACAAAACAAGATACAACCACGAAGTAAAACTAAAGCAGTAAAGGTATGTTCTGAATTTAAAAGATATCGGAATACAATCCTAACTGGAAGGTACAACTACAACTGAAAAATAGAAATCAACTCTTGGAATTGTCCACCAAGGATCCTACTAGAAGGGTAGGTATAGCTCGTCTCCACTGCTCTCTACATTATCTAATCTCCTCTATGTACTACCTGGTCCTGGATCCCTTAGCTCTCAGCCAAGCTACTCGTCGTCTTCACAATACACAACAAGGGGTGGGTGAAGCCCCTGAAGAGGTGAGTATAACAATACCAAGTAGGGACCCTGAAACCACCAAAGGTCTCTCAGAATTATTCAAAGGAAAATCACAAAGCATGATCTCAATCACAAAAAAAATCAATAGACACAGCTCAAACCAAGTATAAGTAAATCACAGAATTATAGATGATTAATCAAGAAGTAAGATTATATTATTCTGTCGAGAGACACAGCTGCTAACCATACAGAGATTGAGCCACAACAAATCGGTAGGTACTAACCCCTGCAATACCCACATAAGATCCAACCCGCTTGGAGTCGATAGATACTAACCCCCACAAGACCCACACAAGATCTGACCCACACAGGATCAGTATGCACTGACCAACACAGGATCACAGAGCGCTGACCCACACAGAATCTGACCCACATGGGATTGGTATATCATTGATTCATGATAGGCTGCTCTAAGGCTGGTCCACATTGGGTCATGTACTGCTGACCCACATAGGATCGCTCGGTACTATACTCTGTATGATCTATCTCCAACCTCCACCACACTGTCAGACACTGGATTCCCACTTTTATTAGGATTGACTCTAGGACAACCGCTCCTCAATCCATCGGTCATATTTAAACTGGCAAAAACTCCCACGAAGAAGTAACCTGATGATCTGTCAATTCATAATGGTTCCAACACAATAGATTTTATGTCAACCAGACGCCTGGTCTATAAGTTATTATCATTTTATTATTGAGGGACTGATTTTATTCGGAGTCGATCAAACCAGAATGTACTGCAACTTTCTCCAAAACTCTCATGAAGTATTTGAAAAGCATTTTCTTTATCCAAGGATCCCAGCTCTATAGGCGGTTCATCAAACGGACGTCTGGTTCTCTTGTTATGGCCTGTTAAGCGCTTCTAGGCCCAAGAGGGGTCCGGGTCTAGTTTGACACGATTGGGTTGATCTGCGCTGGGCCGCAGACTGGCCCGACCCACTTTCTGGGGTGACCCACGCCGGGGTCATGCGGTCTCCTTCCAAATGGCTCAAAGGAGTCGTTCAGCTCATTTAAGCAGTGGAGCCACATGGTGCCGCCAGGGTGTCTGCAGGACCTGTAAGGAGCAGGTCCCTCGCCTTCTACCACGTATTTTATGTCTCAACTTCTTATTGTGGCGCACGATGGTGCACCGCCTCGCCATCCTGTAGCCAGTCCATGTCGGCCTCCCCTTCTATCCACCGCGGTGCTGAGTAGTGCCACCCTCCTCTGTGGCCACCGAGTGCCTGCTTCTGGTCACCGGTGACATGCCAGCGAATCGTCCGTGGGCCACAGGGTGAGATCAGGTGGTCCATTCTTCCTTTTAGGTGCTCTTACGGTCCTCTCGGTATGCCTTCATCATTGTGTGCCTCTCGATTTCAAGGTTTTTGTCAAGTTGGAAAACCCACATCCGACAAAAGCAATGAAAAACAAGCAGTGGAGGGTCTGAGACTAATTTGTTGGGCTCACACCCTCTGCGTTATCAATATAGAGAGTGGGATTAATTTATTCATCACATTAAAAATAATAATAAACCCCATTCAAATCCCCTGAAATGACCACCTGCAAATTCAATAATGAAGAGAATAATTGTAAAAATTTCTTGAATTAATTGACAACCCCTACCTCATGAACCGACTGAGGTGTCGCAGGTCATTGGTGGAAGGAGAGACCTTGTCGGAGTGAGGTAGTCAGTGTTCATTGATCCCAGATCATCTTCTCCCAAGATTCAATCCTCCATTGGTGGAAGACATCACGTCATTATGCCATAGGTTCTTTTCAGGGTGAATTTGTGTCCAAAATCCAGCCCAAGCATCACTTAAATAGAGTTGGGAAAGGTGATTAATGAACCGAGGAATTAATAAGATTCCTTTAATGAATGAACCTCTTAATTCCCCAAATGGTGAAATTAAAAATAAAGGAGAGTTGAGCCATTAATTAGGTTGAAAAGTCACTGGTCTCCACCATCTCTTCTCATCTGCTAGATAAAATGAAAAGAAATAACTTGTTAACTTATTTTATTTCATTTCTATAAAGTCCAATATTTAACTATTTCTCCTGAACTATTGTGGTTGAAGTGAAGGTTCCCTTAAGCGAATCTCGGTGTTGTGGATTCAACAGTTCCCTAAGATTTTTAATACGATCACTTGTTCAAAACAAAGAAAATGTCATCCGCACGTTTACTAAATGTACCTAAAAAGGTTAAGAAATTCATTCCAAGCACAACGGGCCTCGGAATCATGCACCGTTTGTTTTCATAGACTCGTAATATTCCAAAATAATTTTAAAAAAATACATATAATTTTAGGGTCTTTATTTTCTACCCACCTTAGGGATATTGATCCTCGAAAGCTACAACAAAACTAGGTGAACAAATGGGGGTACTAAGCACGTATCTGAGCCTCCCACTCCCATGTTCTCTCCTAGATATTCCCATGATGGCAACGAACTCACACTAGAGGAATCAAATGCCCATGAAGGACCCACTTTTTCAATCCACTATCTCTACTAAGAACTCCGCAAATGTTTCCCCATCGTCAATGTCTAGCTCTCTGTAGTCAATAAAATACGATGGATCATGCACGTATCTCCTCAGTTGCAACACATGGAACACATTATGCACCTGGTGCATCTGTAGGGGAAGAGCTAGATAGTACGCCACCTCGCATACTCTGCTGAGGATCTGGAAAGGTCTGATTAACCTTGGAGATAGTTTGTCTCCCCAGCCAAACCTTCATAATCCTCATCAGATTGAGACCCATAAGAAGACTTGGTCTCCCTCTTCAAACTCAAAGGGTCTCCATCTCCTGTCATCATAAGACATCTGCCGATTCTATGCAGTCTTGATCTATACTTAGATGACAGCACCTTCTCTATGGTAGCTTGTACCAACTCTGGATCCATAAGTGCTAGCTCCCCTGGGTATTTCTAATAATGAGGTGATCTGTATGGTCACTCATACAAGGCCTCAAAAGGTGTCATGTCGATGGCGGAGTGATAACTTTTGTTGTATGAAAACTCCACCAGTGGAAAGAGGTGCTCCTAAATACAGCCAAATTGAATACACCAGCATGAAGCAAGTCCTCGAGTGTTTGTATGGTTTTCTCCATCTGACCATCTATCTTGGGGTGAAAGGTGGTTCTCAAGCGTAGCAGTGTTCTGAATGCCTCCTATAATCCCTTCCACAAGCAAGATGTGAAACGTGCATCGTAATTTGAGATGATCCTTGATGGAACTCTGTGAAGTCGCACTATCTTCTACACATAGAGGCATCTCAATTATTCTACCGATCCCTGCTTTTAGATGGTTAAGAAGTGTTCCGACTTAGTGAGTCAGTCAACGATCACTCGGATAGAATCATAGCCCCTGGATATATGTGGTTTCCCGGTCACAAAGTCCATGGAGTTACCATCCCACTTTCACTCGGGTACCTCAAGTGGCTGAGCTAAGCCTTCTTGTACCTGATGCTTGGCCTTCACTTGCTGACATGTAAGGTATTGAGATACAAACTCTGCCACTTCTTTCTTAATCCCTAGCCACTAGTACTAATGTCAGAGGTCCTAGTACATCTTCACTACTCTTGGATGTGCCGCCAAAGGGGATGTGTGTAACTCCATAAATACGTCCTCTTGAAGCATCACTGGTATAATAACACATCCTATAAAGATGACGACATGCTCCACACTTTCATAAAATCTATCAGAAGCTTGTCTTGAGGATATCTGAGCACATCGGGCCTCGCAGTCTACATCCCCAATATGTGCCTCCCAAGCTCGCTGAAGAATTTGGGGATTAATATTCATAAATTGGATGTAGGCTGCTCTATCCTTATCCACAAGGAATATCTACAATGCGACTAGCTGCTCTGTTCCCTCACTTAGCAACTGTAGGTCAGACCTCCTATGGAGTGTGTCTGCTACAACATTACTCATCCTAGAAGTATAGATTATCTCAAAGTCGTAGTCCTATAAGAACTATAGCCATCATTAATGTCTCTAGTTTAGGTCCTTCTATGAGATGATATACTTGAGACTCTTGTGATCAGAGTAAATAGTAAATTGTTCACCCATCAAGTAGTTCCGCCACATCTTTAGCGGAAAGACCATTACAGCTAACTCCAGGTCATGGGTAGCGTAGTTATGATCATGTTTTCTCAATTTTTGTGAGCCGTATTCAATCACCACTCACTCCTACATCAAGAAACAACCCAGTCCAGTCCCTGATACGTCGTAGTAAACTACATACCCAACTCCCTCTTCTGGTAGCCTCATGCTGGGATCACTAGTTAGTCTCATCCTCAGCTCTGTGAATCTCTGATGGCACTTCTCTATCCGCAAGAAAGGTTTCCCCTTCTTCTTCAATGATGAAAAGGGTGACTCTACCCTTAAAAAGTCAGATACATATCTCTGGTAGTACCTAGCCAATCCTTGGAAACTCTGCACTTCGGTCACACTCATGGGTAGTTCCTAAGCAAGCACTGCCTCTATTTTTATCGTATACACTACTACTCAAGACTCCGAGATAATTTTCCCTAGGAAGTGGACTTCATATAAACATAACTGGCTCTTTGAGAACTTTTCATAAAGCCAGTGCTCTCGTAGAGTATCCAGAATTATCTGCAGGTGCATGGTGTGCTCCTCCTCCGATGACGAGTATACCAAGATGGCATTGATGAAGACCACCACAAAGCGATCGAGCTATGGATGAAAGATCATGCTCATGAGTCCCATGAACACTATTGGATCATTGGCCACACCGAAAGGAATCAGCAAGAACTCGTAATGGCCATACCGACATATGAAATATGTCTTCGGTACGTCCTCGTCCCATACTCTGAGCTGATGATAGCCTGATATGAGGTCTATCTTCGATAACCAACGAGCCCCCTTCAACTGGTCTAAGAGATCCTTGATCCTCAGAAGTGGATACCTATTCTTCATTGGCACATGGTACAGGTGTTGATAGTCCACAAAAATCCTCAAGATCCCATCTGCTTTCTTGGCGAAGAAGATCAGGGATGCCCATGGAGGAACATCGGGCCTAATTGACCCCTTTCCCTACAAGTCCTCCAACTGTACCCACAACTATTGAAGCTCTACAGAAGCAATCTGATATATTTGTGTAGATATTTGCATAATCTCGAGGTACTGTTCAATGTAAAAGTATTCCCCTTGGAATATAGGTAGCCCCAAAAAATTATCAAGAAATACATAAATATATTGATCCACCACTACCGGATAACTCAGAATCCTCATGCCAACTACTCGAAGGGTGAGGCTAGCCAACTAGTGAGTGATCGGCTGCACCCTACCCCAATAAATCATATCATGTGCTGTAAAGGTTTCCTTCTCACTAGTAAAGACGAACTAGATCCCATCCTCTCAAACACACCACACATTGTGCCTAAAACAGTCAATTTGAGCATGGAATATGGATAGCCAGTCCATATCCAAGATGACATCGTAAGGCCTCAATGCTACTACGATGAGATCCCTGCTGAAGCTCTCACCTCCTAGAGGGAGCTCACACTGCCTGTACCATTGTGTAATCATCGAATCTTCTCAAGTAGGAGTATCTAATCACAATCATCCAGTCAACTGCTCCATCGGAATCTCCGAGTTCGGAACGAGTGTCATGGAAATGAAAGAGTCACCCGAACCTATGTCTAAAAGTACTAAATCTTGGGGGAATAGACATAGATCTTACCCTTAATCATCACCTAATAACTGTGTCCATAGGCCTCTAATGCATGTAGTTGTGCTCGCCCCTATCCACCTTCTCCATGTAGATATGGTGGACCTTATAGAGGTAGTTTCAGTGGAACCTCCAATATCCACCCAACGCATGATGCATGACCTAATCCTCTACCTCTTCCACTACCCTGCGGACCACCTCACTCAAATCTCCACCTCATCCTTGGTAGTCCCCCGACCATCTTATGATATTCAGTATGGTGTGCCGAGAAGTTTTCAGCCATGTGGCCTTGCCCATGACACATGAAGCATAGTCTGCCTCCCAGCTGACCTTCTCTACCTCCCAGTCACTGTACCTCTAGCACTGCGTCCCAGGGTCATCCACTGGTGGGTCTGGCCTGCTTGGACATCTGCTTCATCCATTGACTACCTCCTGTAGATGACTCGACTACCTTTCATTTAGTTGTGGCTCTCACCATCGGTGTCTACTCAACTATGAAGCTCTCCACCAACAATGCTTGCTCGAGCACTACATCCTGTGTCAGGATGTTCATCAATATCATCGACACTCTCATCACGCATTGGAGACCCTACTTAAAGTTCTGAGCCCAAAATAAATGGTCTTGTACCCTATAATTGGAGTAGCATGAGAGATTAGAAAATCTTGCTGAGTACTTGGCTATTATCAATCCTCCTTTCTATAAGTGCAGGAGCTCCTGAATACACACATAGCTTACTGTCGCTGGAATGAACTCTACCCTGAATAGGCTCTCAAAGTCCATCCAGATAAGGGTCACCTTATCATGTGTCTAGAGTTTTTGGATCCACCATCTCCCTGTTGTTCTCTACAAAAGGCTAGAAGCTTGGATAACCATCTGCTCTGCTAGTGTCTCAACCAAGCAAAAAACTCTAGCCATAGGCTCAAGCCGGTCCTCAACTTCTTGGTGATATGTCTCACCTCAAAACCTCACAGGCCTCTCTCTATGGAACTCATGCAATACAATCAGTCGTTCTTCATGGTATACTGGTGGGGCTAGTGGAATCTGCCACCCAACGGCTTGTGGTGTTGCTTTTGCACCACCCAAAGGTTCTACCATAGTAAGAGGGCCATGCACCAAATCGTCGTCGCTCAGTGGTCCATCATCGGGTACTCTCTTTGAAATCCTAGATGGTTGTCTATTCAGCGACATACTAAAAAGAAATAGTTAATCCACGGTCAATACGTTATACCTGGTGAGCTGACTCAAAAGAGATCAAAGTAAAAACATTTCCAAAACACATGAAATCAGGGTTTTCGTGCACTAAGTCAGAAATCAGAATTCAGGGTCCTGGTGTATGGATATGTTTTCCGCTGCACAAACAGTGGAATCCCTGAACTGAAATCCATACTCAAAACACATAACAGTATTTCTCCATTAAAAATATCAGAGACTTATTTCTTCAACAGAACCAACTACTCTGATACCACTTTGTCACGACCCATCCCACGAGGCATGTGTCGTGACTACCCCAAGCCCGAATTCCATTGTCCAGGGGTTGGAGACTAGCACCAAAAAGGCATATCACTAAAATGAGAAGGCGTATCCTTTAAACCTGTACAAACACACAATCCAGGGGCACAACAAGATTCATCCATGATGTTAAACTGTAGTAGTAAATGTATGTACTGAAAGTAAAAGGGGCCAAAATACAAGTCAAACTGAAAGGTACAGCTACAACTAAAAAATAGAAAGTAGCTCCTAGAATCATCCACCGAGGATCCCACCAGAAGTACAGGTACAACTCATATCTACTTATCTCCACCATCCAATCTCCTCTATGTACCGCCTGGTCCTGGCTCTCTCATGTCTTAGCCAAGCTGCTTGTTGTCTGCACAAGACACAACAAGGTGTGGGTGAATCCCATGCAGAGGTGAGTATAACAATACCTAGTAGGGACCCTGTGACCCCCAATGGTCTCTCAGAATTCCACAACGGAAACCTATAAATCATGATCTCAATCACAATGCACAAAGCATCAGACATAGCTCAAACTAGGTACAAGTAAATCATAGAAGTAAAGAAGATTATTCAAGAAACTAGATCATCGTATTCTGTCGACAGGAACTACTACTTACCATACGATGTTTTCCCCACATAAGATCGGTAGGTACTCACCCCCAAAAGACCCACACAGGATCTGACCCACCTAAAGTCAATAGGAACTAACCACCGAAATACCCACAAAAGATCTACCAAACACAAGATCAGTATGCGCTAACCCACACAAGATTGTTGAGCGCTGACCCACACAAGATATGACCCACACAGGATCGGTATGTCGCTAATCCATGACAGGCTTCTCTAAGGCTGGTCCTCATCAGGTCATGTATGGTTGACCCACATAGGATCACTCGATACTAATCCACATAGGATTTTAAGGTGATGAATCACACAAGATCGATCGGTACTAACCTCCGTATGATCTATCTCCAACCTCCGCCTCACTGGCAACCACTGGATTCCCACTCATAGTACACTTGATTCTAGGAGAACTACTCCTCCAGCCTTCAATTGTATTTCAACCGACACGAAGTCCCATAAATAAGTAACCAGATGATCCATCGAGTTATAAGGGTTCCAATGTAAAATATGGCAAGCCAACTGGATGCCTGGTCGGTAAGTTATTGGCATTTTAATGTCGGGGGCCCAGTCGGATTCAATGTCAATCCAACCCATCCATACTCCAACATTATCCAAAAATCTCATAAATTATCTCAAAAATATTTTCTCACTCCATGGATCCTACCTCCGCAAATGATTCGTCAAACAGACGTTCGGTTCACAAGTTATGGCCCTTTAAGCATTCCTGGGCCCGATAGGGGGCCTGGGTATGGTCCAACCGGTCGGACCGACCCGAACTAGCCTGGGTCAGCCTGGTTGGACATGGTCGCCAACCGACCCAGCCTGCCAGGTGGTCTGGCCTGCTCTCTAGCTAAACGCAAGCCAGGGTCGCGTGGTCACCTGTCGAACTACTCAAAGGAGTCATTATATTCATGTAAGCGGTGGTTCCACGTGGAACCACTAGGGTGTCCTCCATACCAGCATGAAACAAGTCCCTTTCCATCTACCATGGATTTGATGCCGAAAATTCCTCCTGCAATGCATGATGGCATGTCGCCTCACCATCACCATGGTTGGACCATGTCAGAAAACCCTTTAGTCCACCGCGGTACAGCCCTCCCCCATGGTCGGCGAGCGCTGACCGCTGCCTTCTCCGCCAACCTCGGTCCCTAGTGCCACCGCGCTGGTCACCGCACTAGTGTCATTTCATTGAATCCTTCATGGGTCACTGAGTGAGCTCTGGTGGTCTCTTCTTCCTTCCATGTGTGCATATTGTTCTCTTGGGATGTCATCATCGTTGGGAACCTCTCAGTTTCAAGGTTCCATCAAGTAGGAAAACTCTCCTCTGATGAAAGTAATGAAAAAAAAGAGGTGGAGGGTCTGGCCCTTGTTTGTTTTTCCCCTTCCCTCCATGTTAGAATTATAGTGACTGAGAGTAATTTATTCATCACATTAAAAACAATGATAAACCCCATTCAAATCCCCCACAAAGACCACACAAAAATTCAAGAACGAGGAGAATAATTGTGGGAATTACTTGAATTAATTGACAACCCCTACCTCATGAACTAACAGAGGTATTGTGGTCATTTGTGGAAGGAGAGTCCCTGTTAGATTGTGTTCATCAGCATTTGTCGATCCCGGATTATCATCTCCCAAGCTTCCATCCTCCATTAGTGGAAGACGTCACTTAACTAAACCAGAGGTTCCTTTCTTGGTGAAGTCATGTCAGAACTCCACCACAAACCTCACTTAAATAGAGGGGGGAAATGTGAGTAACATAGCGAGGAATTAATGAGGTTAATTTAGTGAATAGACCTTTTAATTCACCAAATGGTGTGGTTAAAAATAAAATATATTCAAGCCATTAATTTTATTGACAATTCACTGATCCCCACCACCACCGCTCATCCGCTGGGGAAAAAGAAAACAAATAACTTGTTAAGTTATTTTATTATTTTTCTGTAACTTCCAAAATTTAAATTTTTCTCTCAACTTACTACAGTGGAAGTAAATCTTCCATTAAGAAAATCCTGGCATAGTGTATTCAACAGTGCCCTCAGATTTTTAATCTGAGCATCGGTTCAAAATATAGAAATTTTCACCCACACATTTACTAAATGTATATAAAAAAAGTTTAGAAATTCATTTCGGGCACACCGGACCTCAGAGTCATAAGTCTTCAGTTGTCGCAGACTCGTAATAATAACAAATAATTAAAAAGAATACTTGTAATTTTTGTGTCTTTACAATATCGATTGATAATAAATATAATAGACACAGCTCTAGAAACCAATATCAATTTCTTACTTTATTACATTGGAACAAGATACAAGGGATTGTAGCATGATGTTAGTAGATATGTGGATGAGTAGTACCTGTTCACAACACCAAACCTATGGGGGAACTAATCAAATCTCACCCCCAACATATTTTAACCTATTTTTTGGGACATTGGATCTTCTTCCCATGCGTGTCTAGGGAAATGGAGAGTTATCATTTGAATTCATGTGGTGATAGTGATTTACTGATAAAGATAAAAGGATATGATGGGGAAGATTCTTGTGAGTGGGCTGAGGTTGAGCTAGGAACGTTGGGGAGTGGGATATGGGTGAGCAACAAATGTTGGTCAGTAGACGAAAGATGGGTTGTGGGAGAGTTGGAAACTGATTAATAGATGAATATATGGATAAGGGAGAGTATAGGCTAGGGTAGGATTCAGTGAGTGAGCAGCGAATTGGATGATGGAGGACACCAGTGAGTGAGTTTGGACATTGTATAATGGATGAAAACATGTTTGAATATTGGCACAGGTGCATACATACTAGTCAATAAAGACAAGGGCCCCTTAAGGAAATCTGTGGGATTATTGGATATTGGTTATTTAGATAAGATATTGGTCCTTAAAGTTTTTTTTCATTGGTCTTCAAGACCAATGTCCCTACAATTCCATATAATGCATTCTCCTCGGCCCGAATATAAAAAGGTCTTCCTATTTTTAGTAAAATACCGGGAGTACCCTAGCTTGTTTAAAAAAAGGATTGTAACATGATTTATTGATCAGTTTACCAATCCTGGGAGACCAAATGAATACATTATTTATATATTACATTATAAAAAAAACATAACATGAAAAACATTCTTGGATCTTTGAAGATTACACAACGATCTCTTCTTCATATCTCGGGGAAAAGAAATAATAATAAAGTGAGAGATCAGATACTAAGTAAGGGAAAGTGTATAATAAAATACATCATGACTAAATAATGTATAATCACTATGGAAGGGTAGATAATAAACACACACATCATATCATTAACAAGTTGAACTTAAAACACATGCATGGCTAATATCAACATATAAATATCATAGATGATATTAACTAAATTATCAATTAAATAAATTCATAATGTCAAATGTCATGATCTTATCATCAAGGCATAATACCAATACATCATGAATCTCATCACTAGTGCCATATACTAAGAAATTTTATAATCCATCAACAAATTGTTCAAATATATTTACATTTCATGGGTTTATAAACACCAATAAATGCCTTTATCTCATGAGACTAGGAAATACATCAAGGGTATTTTTATAATCAGGACCCATCCGTCACTTACATATATCTAATTCATTACTCATATATTGATTTAATAATATAATACATAATCAATATGAATTATAAATTAATAAATATTAGTATTGAATCAAGAATAAAAAATAAAAATATTTTCATAGTAAATGAAATAACATTCTTAGTAAACTTACATTAGTTTGTACCACATATAATAATGACAATATGGTTTATTAAATAATGAGATGAGTAATGATAGAGAACATATCTTCAATATAATGATATTATTAGTTGTGAAAATAATAAGTTTCAATAATAAATTAGTAAAGGATGATAGGAGGACATCAATTTAAAAGAAATAAGGTTTAAAGAGAATGAATGCTTTTTGTTAATTAGAGAGGGAAATGAAAGATAAAGTTTATGAATACTTTTCTAAAATATTTTGTAACTTTTTTTTAAAAATGTACTTATAAATCATTTCTAAACTATTTTCACGAGGTTTTAAAGTTTCATTTAAAATATTCTTATAAAAAATTATAATCTTTAAAAGATACTATATTTATCAAAGAAATTTTGGATCATAATATAAAATTCACATAAGAAATTTAAAATCTCCACTAAATTCATCAAGGAAATAGTAACCTTTTATTTTAATATAAATAAAAACTATAAATCATAAAAAATGGAAAAATTATTTTATTTTAAAACCCAAGTAAACATATATATTAAGATAACTAACTAATAATGTTCATAGAGTCATGAAACATCATTCATGTTGTATACATTAAAAACAACATTCTTTTTGTACATTTGTAAATAAAGAAAAAAATTACTTGTTCAAAAGAATTTAAAGATATTCCTCCAACAGGTTCTAAAAAAAGTAAAACAAAGTTATATTAAAATTACAATTACCAATCATTTATAAGTAAATAAAAACTTCTATAACATAATTGTAATAATATTTTATAGAATAGAAAGATTCTTTATTGAAAAGTAAAAATAGTGTAGTCCTTACTTATAAACATTATTTCATTATTTGAGTAAAAAATAAAGAAAAAATTGAAAAACAACTAGGAAATCCTAGTAATATCTAATGGATATGAAATTATATGGGGTTTAATATTATAAGTAAAATAGAATTATTCTAATATAAATTTAGATATTAAAAATCTTGAATAAGAGGGAGAATATAAAATAAGTTGTTACAACCTTAATAACATTTTGAATCAAAACATATAAAAATATAAAACAAGAATTTAAACATTAAATGCCATTAATAAATATTAATTAATTATATAATATTTCAGGCAGTAGTATATACACTATATAAAATAAATTAGGTGCATAATATAAAATATGTATCAATGTTGTGTAATTGAGATAAAAAAACTCCTTACTATGCATTCCTACTTAGTTGGACTTATTATATAATCCTAATTAATCAATTTAATTTTACAAAATAATTTATTAAGAAATTTATTTATCTATATATCATTTTTATGTTCCTTTTAAAACCATTTTAGATCTATTCATTGAATAGTTCTTTCTTACATGGACCTCTTATGGTTATTTAGTCAATTCCTCTAAAATTACTTATGTATATTAACCATGGTCAAAAGGTGTTGTGAAATGAATCCTTCATATTAATATTTTTATAGTGTCATGAACTTATATTTTTTCAACTTATATAATTTTATAGTCATCCATAAAATGTGGAAATATAAAAATGAATCTCAATGCTTCGTGATGGTGGTGGTCTATATGTACGCTTGAGCGATGTGGTCACATTAAAATGGATGGTAGAGTCAGAAGTTAACTAATATATTATGATTTAAGAAACATAATTCTTCCCTAGATATCATATATATTTTTTATTTTCACCTCTATAACTATCTAATAGAGGTGGTGATGAAAAATGTATTCCATTGATATGTGGAGATGGTAGTTTGTACCTATACATGAGCAATATTTTCATTTTACAAAGGATGTAAATGATATAGAAAATATATATACCATTAACATAACAACATATAAGTATATTAAATATACATATATAATTATTTTATATGTTTATTGAAAAATTTTAGATGGTTTAATATGAAAGGAACTTAGAAAAGCAGGGTAAAAACATATACCTGTTCCTTTGGTAATATCCTTTGGCTTGAACCTTAATCCATATTGAAGTCATACTTTATTAATATTAGGATCCATGGGTCAAGAAAAAGTAATTTAGGATGTTTTATGGGTATTTATGGGTCATTCTAAGTTAGTCAATATTTTTTTATAAAAGGGGAGAGAAGGTGCCCTTTTATAAGTGACAGGGTGTCAATATTATAAATACTTGAAAATGTATTATTTAATATATGTATTATTCAAGTTAAGTGGCTTAAAATTTTCATATTTCCTAATATTTTATGGTTAAATTCTACATCCATAAAACCAATGATATTTATTAAAGGGTTTTATGTTACAATGAGACATTTTTACTTCATTTTAAACATTTTACTCATTTTAACCTTAACTAGGGTGATAAATTATTACATTTACCTATTCATTATGATAAAATTTGAGTTGAACTAATAACCAAATATCTATTATAATGATTCAAAATATTGGATCAATTTTATAATATTTAATTTCTATAATCGATAAAAAATACATTTAATATAAGTTGTCAAAATGCTGAAAAAATGCATGATTTAAGAATTAATATGATTTTATAGATAAATCATGTATAATGAAGATATATATGGAATTAATTGAATTCTTTTAAATAAAATTATAATTAATTTACTTTTAAACCAATCAAATATGTAAATTAACTTTGCGAATATTAGATTAAAATTGAAGAACCAGAAATAAATTTTATTTGAATAAAAACATTAAATGGATTTCTAAAATGTTAAACAAGGACTTATAAGTTAAAAATTCTTTTTATTAATGAGTTATATTACATATTTAATATATATTATTTTATTTATGAATTTTTTATTTAAAATTAAATTTATTATTATTCTTGGTAATGTTATAAAAATGATAGTGTTTGTAAAATCCATATTGTTGACTATTCATCAAAAAAGCATATATTTTATAAAACTCCAAAACAATTCCAATTGTATAATTTTTATTTGATTATATAAAAAATTAATTTCATTTTATAAAATTAAATTTCCAAAATTAGTAGAATATAATTATAATATATTCTACAATAATATTTATTACCCATTTTTTTATAAAAAATAATTTATAATGATTTTATTCCCATTATTTTCATAGTAACAACCATTAGATGATAGTTAGTTTACCTAATTGAATATATTATCAATAAATTTGATAAAATTAATTAATAAATAGTGTATAATTAAATTATTATGATACAAATATATTGGGTACTTAAAAATATTTTTTGGAAAAATATTTCGTTTTACCAACAAATGATTTTATCTTTATTTCTAACAAATTGATAATCAATGTATGAATTGTTGTTCAACAGTTTAAATTTATAAACCAAAATTAATAATAAATTTCTTACCCTAAATAAGAATATTTTTTCCTTTTAAATGAAAATAAATAATTTATAGTAAAGCCACTTTTGTAGAAAAATTACACTACTAAATATATTTAATATCAATTAATAATGAGTGTTGATTTATTTATTTTCACATCATATATTCATAAGGTATTGACATTTACCATTAATTTTAATTTTTGTATTAAACAATTTATATTGGTATTTTTTATATCATATGAAATTCAACATTGTGTTTTTATAATGGAAAACTTGTAGTAAAATCCTAGGATGTTATATCCCCAATGGTGTAAGGTACTATAAAATTACTTGGATATGACACACCACACCCATACCTTATATCTAGTTTAAATAAAAACATTATTTATATACTATCTTTTATAAAAACTCATGTGAACCAAATTTCAACTTCCAAAATTACAGCAAGAAAAGAAATTATTTAGTCAATTACATATCAAAAACCTCATATGGTTTTTAGCTTCATAGAATTAGGAAAAACATTTACTTAAAAAAATATTGTCCTTCCCAATCAATGGACATTTTTTCAATTATACCAATATTTTATTATTTAATAATAAGCCTTCAATATATCCTATAATAGTATCCACATATGATATTATTCTAGATAAATCAGATCTAATAATCATCTTCATAAACAAAGAAAATCGAAATGCAAGAAGGGTGATCTTATATTCTCAATAGAGTAAATTATATAGTATAACTTATCATTAATTAATTATGAATAAAAAATATGGAAGTGTAAATAATTAATAAAAATTTCATATAATTAGTAACTTGAGAAATAAATATATCTAGGGATGACAATGAAAATAATGTAATAGACAATAATAACTAAATTTTTAATGATTGAATTCATACTTTTTTATATCTTAATTCTCGATAAAGATATATTTACATTTCTATCAGGGCCTCATACCAATACATCGGTATTTTACATCAAGGACCTCTCATTATAGATATATGGGTGGAATACACCAAGTGATACCCATTGTTTTTTTATCATTATACCGACCAATACATAGAGGGACTATATAATTTTTACCCTCATCACTAAATTGGTCTAATAAATTACTCATGTATTTAATAAAATAAATAATCATAAATATTCTTTAACAATTGATAAATATTCATATTGAATCATGTAGTGTTTAAAGTTGATATTTCCCATAACATAAACAATCTTCCTTAGTAGTTTATAATCATTTTCATATTTTTAACTAGTATATATATTTTCATCATTATACCTAGTAAATAAATTACATATATTTCTTGGTAAACACCATCATTGTAATTTATGTAAAATAGGGTGTTTGTAAAATATAAAATTATAGTTATATTGTTATTACAATACTAGGAATGATGTTAAATTTATCGATGATAATAAAGAACTTGTACATGAAAGATACCATCAATTAATCAAAAATTAAAGTATCATATTATGGGAAAGTATTTTGGGGGATACATAGGAAACGAGTAGTTAAAATTTTAAATATAATTTCCTTTAAACCATTTACACATTTTTTGGAAAAATGTTACTAAAAGTTACTTTCAATTATCTTTTCATAAGATGAAAAAAATACATTTAAAATAATTCCTTATAAAATAATTCACAATAATATAATATTGTAAATAAAACATGCTTAAGTAAGAAAATGTGGAGTGTAAAATAAAAATATACATAAGTGGAATGAAATTATATTTCCAAACATTTAATAAAATAAACTACATAACTTTTAAAAAATTTAAGAATAATAAGAATAGATATTACTTTAAACACCATAAAAAAATAGAACAAAATCTAAATTAAGAACAATTACCATGATATAGAGAAAATCCATTCATGTGGAAAACATATAAAAAAGTGATTCTTTTCACACTTTTGTAAAGAAATTTAAAAAATACTTTTCCAGAAAACATTAAAGTGGATTCATTTTAAAAATTTGAATACAAATTATCAATTAATAGAATTTTAAATTTTGATATAATTAATGTACATAAAATAAAATTTCTAAATTAAATTAAAAAATATCAATACTAAATAGAAATATTTCTAACATAAAAATACAAATAATATCATGTTTTCATATAAATATTCTATTATTAGTTATTATTACCAAAGAGTGGTAAAATATAATTAATACTTGAAAAATATATAAATAACCATTTCATAAGAAATTAAATAGGTTTTAATAGTGAAAACATATAATTCTTTAAATTTCAATTGAAACATAAAAAATCCTAATAAAAATGATGAATTGTAAAATAACCCCTAATGAGTCTCATAAGACTTGAATAAAAACCTTATTGAAATGGATAAAATGAATTGGATATTTAATCATGATCATTAAGGGCGTATCATGATATAATATTTCAAATAAGTAGTATATATCTGACATACCATCCCAAATCACTCTGTGAATAGTAACCAGAATGGTGCAACATGTGATATTAAGTGCGCAACTCTGATTTGAAGAGGCTACTGACTAATAGCATGTGTCTAAAGATATATCATGGGAAGGTTATACCCCTTGTATCAGTGTGTATAATAGAATATAAAGTAACTAAACATCAACCACATAAGTAAATAATCATAATACATCAATTAATAAATATTCAACAATTGTAATATGGAATGTAGTGATTTACATAATTTCACACATACTAATTTCCCATTAGCCTGATTGAAAATACATAATAAACAAAATAAACAAAATATAGGGCCCTAATGAAACAAAAATCCATAACTCATCTCGATATCCTAGAATCATCCAACCTATCTCGTTGAACATCTAAAATTGTATCCATGAGCATCACCCTAACCTATGAGTATAATAATTATGTGAGAGATTCTTGGGTACCCATGTGCAGTAGAGGAATGAGCAAGTTGTGAGTGTAAAACTCATTAGGGAAGAACCAATGGAATCATGTACATACAGTAAATTTAGTGATATTTCCATGTCAAATTCTCATCTAGAAAGAATAAATACAATAAAAAATAAAGAAACCATCATCAAAACTTAATTCTCTGATCCTGATTGATGATACTTATTTTATCCAGTGTTGGGGTGTCTCTGTGAACATTATTATGAGCATTCCAAAAAACCAAAATTTAGGATCCAAATCTATGGCTACCATAACCATATACTATCAACTCAATGGTACCGTACCATAGAAGTCCAGAATTTTGGATCCAAATCTCAGGAAGCTTCAATAGTGTCTAACTCCAAATCCTTGGAAGCCTATCTATATCCTCACAAATTTTGGATATCATCTCATGATTGTATAACATCTTATATATAATTTGTGGTCTCATTTCATGACAATCCAACATCCGAGATCAAAATATTTGGATTCTCTAAAATTTCTTACATCAAATCCATAATATTCCCTCTATATCCTCATGATTTTAATGTCTTATATATAATTCCAACATCTGATATCCAAATATATAACATCTCTAACAGTTTGAATCTCTAAATCCATGGCATAATGAAAATATTGTATCAATGTAAAGACAATTACCTAGTAACCCAAAGTCCTAGTTTACTTGGTTGCATTGAAATATATACAAGGTATATAATCGTGAAGGAGAGATCAGTTTAATAATCATGAAGAACCAGATACAAATGTGATTCCCATTTTTATAATTGAAATAAAAATTAAAACATAGTTATAGAAAACATTTTTCATCCTTGAGCTCATTCAAATCATTCATCTTAAAATCCTATGGAAAGGAAATAAAATAATGGGAATCTAAAATACTTAGTAGTAGTTGCATATAGTATAATATATCATGAGTAAATAAGATAAAATCAATATCACAAGATAAATAACAGGAAAAGAATTTTATTTAATCAATCACATGATCATGAAATGAATCTAGGGATAATGTCAAAAAAATAATCTCATGGATATTAACAATAGAATTCTAAATGAACTCAATTCAAAATATTGGATGTCAAGATCTCAGTAATCATAATATCTATACCATAAATTCCTATTTCCTGGATAGTTTAATCGATGGGTAGGTGCACACCAAAAAACCATTTAATTTGACCTACCGATTTTTCTCAAGAGTACTATCAATATATTAAGGATATATGTAATTATGGGTCCCGCCATTTACATAATAAGTCCAATGTATTCATCATATTAATAAAAAATTACAACATAATCAAATTATTTTATTCAAAAATAATTTTTATAGGAAGAACATTCATAAGGAATGACAATACATTCCCTAGTCAAACTGATTACAAACCGTCAAGAGAATGATTATGAATAGTATTGTTAAAACATAATACAAGTGGATAATAAAAGGTTTATTATCTTTTATTAATAAAAATATCATAAAATGACATGAAAAACTTTCTTGAGTAAAATATTCTTTTCACATGGAAAATGAATTTTAAAAACTAAAATTTTCAAGAATATTTGGAAAAAAATTGATTAAAAAATAACCATAGAAACATTTAATGTAATATTAAAATCATTGAGTGGAAATTATAGGGGGAAAATTATTTCAAACCAATTATATTAAAATAAAAATTTGATTCACTTTTTTGGGTATAAAACAAAATAAGTACCTTGTCTGAAAAATACCAAAAGGATTCATTTTTAAAAAACATATAAAATTGAAATTGAGGGTAAAAATGTATTTAAATAATTATATAGTAATATTGAAAACATATTCTTGTAAAAAATCATAAAAACAAACAAAAATTATATTTATAATTAAAGAAGAAGTAAAGTCTATTTTTCTTAAGAAAAATTAAAACTTTGAGTACCAAAAATTTTAAAATGAGAATAACACCAATAATTTCAAAAAAAATAACCATAGGAAATGAAAATATAATATGTTTAAAATACTAAGATCAAATAATTGATCCAGTAGATAATTAAACATAAATAATCTCGAATAATGATGTGATTTTGAAATAAACTTGTACTGTGTATATAACATTTTAATTACAATCCCCGTTAATTAAATAACATTAAATGAATATTTGAATACCCTGAATTTAATGTAAATTACGATATATCATATTAAATATTAATTATATACACCTCATAAAATAAAATGGGTGTACAATATAACATATGTACTAAAGAAGACAATTTTAAGTTGATGATCCCCTACAATGATCATAATGTTGAAGTGATAATAAACCAATAGAGTAATTTTGTATAAAAAAGTAAATCCTAAAAAATTAAAAAATACATTATAAATAAACCAATTTCCATTTCATATATATTCTTAGGTTAATATAATCAATCAATAAGTGATATATCCGAATAAAAAATTGAGTTATGAAATACATACCACTTGATAGATTTCAATTAAAATCAAATTAGATGAAAGAATTTAAATTGATACATGAAATAACATGAATTATAAGTTATTCATGATATATAATTTAAAATAACAAACTTATACCCCATATAAAATCAATTATCTGCATAACATTAATATATGTCTCAGTGAAAGGTAATTGAGATAGAATCCCTTAAAAACATCAGACACTTGAAATGGGAATTAGTCAATGAATAGATTATGTATATCAAATTTAAATCCACATAAAACAAGTTGACATAAAAAATAAAATTATAAAAATTCATTAAACAAATAATATAACAATATCAAAGACAATAAAGAAGTCATAAAAGACAATAAAAATAAATTGAGTTATAAAGCCCACTACTAACAGTCAAACGCGTTATGTATATTTTTTAACATCCAAAATAATAATCTTAAATTAATTATCTACTTCTTACGAAATTTTTTAAATTTTATTGTTCGATTTATTTTATTTTTTACCATGTTATATTTATTTATTTAATCAATTAAGTTCACATTGGTCGTTTTGATGATATTCGGTATTTATGTCCAAAATTCCTTCGGTAGGTAAATTATAGTAAAAGTGGTAATTGATACATCATATCAATAATTATAATAATTAACTAATTATAATTTTTATACATAAATTATAATTTTTGAATCAACCATGAAATATGGTAATGAAAAATGAATAATGTTATAATAATAATAATGGAGACATTAATTCGTACATACGAATGAGTAATGCTTCCATTTTCAATGATCATGACGGAAATAAAACAAATTATTATTTTATATTTTCAAAATTCTAATTATAACATAAATATAATTTCATTTCTTTATATAAACTTATATATAATATTCTGGTTTTGTGGTTATGAAAAAATAATCTCAATTCTTCAAGGAGGTGGTAATCCCCACATATGAAAGAATGGCGTTATCATTTTTAATTACTGTAAATATAAGAAATTATATGATATATTATCTTTATAAAATGATGAATATTTCATAAATATCAGACACACATATATATATATATATATATTAATACCATTTTTGAGTGGTGGTCATGGAAAAATAATTACATCGGTTCCTAAGGCGGTTGTCTACCGTACACATTAATGATGGTTTCTTTTCCAATTTGATGGAAGTGGAGATAGAGGTATGTTAATACATTAAAATAATAATGTCCCATTATATGGTAGTTAATTATTTTATTATATCATCATGGTCGAATAATATTTTTAGTAGGTGTAAGAACAAAAAAATAAAAATGATTGATTAAGAATGAAACCACATCTCCAAACAACCTTTATTGCATTAAACCAAAATCCTCATGAATACAATTTTTTAATAAAACCAATGCATCTAGAACATTAAAAGGGAGTTAATTAGGGATATAGGGAGCTTTTAAAAGATAGAAAAGGCTTTTCAATTATGAAAAGAAAAGAAGAGTTTGTGATAATTTTTAAGTTAGGGGAGGGGAACATTTTGAATTTCATAAAATATGAAATTAATATAAATTATTTTTTAGGGAAAAATTACACCAAAAGGATATAATTTAAATATATGATGACGAAATATCTAAATAATATCATCAAATAAAATTTAAACAAATTTATGTTTTGTTTTAACACTTATATGTTTTGTTTTAATCTTAATTAACCCATTTTTATAATTACTGTGAAAACAAGGTGTTTACTCTTTAAGGGTAGAGATTGTCATTATAAAAGGAAAATTTAAAATTAAATGGAAAATATTTCATATATTCAACCATATCATAATAAATTGGCTAAACATGTGATTTTAATAATTTTAAATTATTTAATAAAATATTCTTCATTATAAAATATCATTAATGTGATTTTTTGTAACTACACATTTAGTTTGATTTTGGAAAAGGCATAAAAATAATTGAATTTTAATATAATCTTTTAAAATCACAAAAATGTAATATTTGTCTAAATAATTTTTGTACACCATAATTCATTCAATTTATACTACTTTTAAAATTTTAAAATTCATTTATTTTATTTCTCTATTAATTAAATAAATAGTGTTCCACTATTGTATAAGTATTTATGGAAATTATTTAATTAATAAAATAAATAAATAAACATGATAAAATATCATTTTTATTTAAAGTGACTATTTCTATCTGAATATAGTTTTTTTATCACTGTTAGAAAATATAATAGTTATTAAAAGTAACAAATCGATATTATTGTCTTTATCATTTAATTAAATATTATAAAGGTCTGAATGAATTATATATGGGAAAATGTGGCCATATATTTGAGGATTAGTATTACATAGACTAAATAAATTCATAAAATATGTTAAAGAAATTTTTTATGGTCAATTTTTTGTCTTTATCATATTATTTTTTACCCTAATTACCCTTTTTATCTTTATTGCTATGATAATTATGTACTTTAATTAATATTTATAATGACTTAAAATAAAAGGGCCATATTTACCAAATCATAACCTTTAAATTTCAAATAAGAAATCCAATTTTCATGATTTAATGAACATAATATATAGGATTTAATTTAAAAAACTCGCAAAGTGGGATGCAAATTTGTTTTTAAGGAAAATACCTTTTTTAACGAAAAGTTTATTTTACATTAACTTCATCACTACCAATATTTATTTTTATAAAATTAAATTCATATGGATATATATAAAAATAATATATATATTTAATATAAATAATTCCTCATTATTTTTTATTTTAATTAATTCAAATCAGAAAAAAGAATACACCTAAAAACAGTTTTGAGAAGAATTTTTTTTTAAATCATAAAAATAGATTTATACCAAAATCATGAAAATTAAAAATTAAAATAAAATTAATTAAATTATTATAAATAAAATGGAAAATATTTCACTTTAATTCCAAATCAAAAATATAATCAAACTTTAAATTACTTGAATTAATGAAAATAAATGATTATTTAAAAAAATGATATTTTTTGTTATTTGCTGACAACCAATCTTCTCATAAAAATATGAAAAATTTACAATGAGATAATTTAGATAATATAATTTAGAAAATTATATCCTTTCTATAAAATAACATTACTAAAATCGGTAAAAATTAATTATATTATCCACACACAAAAGAGAAATGATAATCATTTAGAAAAAAACATATTTTGAAGCTTAAAATCACTACTAGAAAAAAATTGCATTTATTTCTTAATAATTAATAAATAATTTTTTATTGATTAGGACCCCAATTTATGTTAAATAATGTGGTTAATCCTATTTTTACCTAGGAATTCAATGTATAGGATGCAACTTTAATATTTAAACAATTTTTTTGTGGGTTTTTGAGCTCGGTGTCATGTATCATATATCCTATTGAACATACAATTATTCTACTAAAATATTGGGTTGATACAATCTCTCATCTTTTAATAAATTTCATCCTTGAAATTTGAAATTGTTCTTTATAATCATGGATTTTTTACTTTAAAGTTAATTTGTGTAAAACCACCATCATAAAAGGGTTAATAAAACTACTTCTTAATAAAGGAGAAATATAAATAAAACAATCTTCTAGAATAATAATAAAAAATTAAAAAATGATATAGTTATTGAGAATTATAAATATGTAAATTTAATTTAAAACTGATTCCCAATTAATGATAGAGAGTGATAGAGAACATGGTTGGGATAAGGTTAACACTCACCAAGCCATAAATTTATGATGGGTGAAAAGTTGATTGATTCAATGGAAATGATGGTAAATGTATAGCATTTTTACTTCAAGTTCCTATTCAAAAATTTGTGGGATTCTTTTACTATCAAAAGGGAAAAAATAGAAAATATAATTACTTGATGTCATTTATTTCATAATCACAATTTTATACTTCTGGTGGGCTTCTGTCAATTTCCACTTCATTTATTACTCCAAGAAATGATTATCCAATATAAATTTTTTCTTCATGATTCACTAAAATTAAATTTTAATGGATCTAAAGATCCATAAAAGAGTCAAAATTATATCCTTATGTCTCTAAATATTTACCAAAACCAAAATTGTTAGAAAATTTTATCCAATATAATTTATTAATAAATAAAACCTCAAAAATCACACCAAATTTTAAACATAATAAATCCCATAATTATTTATCACTAAAACCATTCCAAAGTACACCTAACAAAATTAAAAATTCATAAAAATTGAAATAAGGACACTAAATTTCAAAAATCAACTCAACATTAATCCCCCAAACATTGTAATTTAACTCTTAATCTCATATATTAAATATTTGAATACCTTGATCACCAAATCACAAACCATTTTCAATGTCACCAGCACTATATATCATACATAATTAATTTCAATCATCTATTTATCCCTACTAAACATTATTAATTTGACACCATGAACATATTAAGTGTTATATTTCCCATAATAATGGGATTTCCATAAAACGACACCTTACCTTTAAATCAATTTTCTAGGACATTATTATCATTCATAATATTCTTTAAAATTCTTAATGAAAAACTATTATGCAACAATCCTTAGATGTTTAATGATTCATATAACCAAAATATCATTGATGTGACACTTCTAAAATAGAAACACACAAATCATCAACATAAATGATCTTCATGGAATAGATCTTTCCTTGTCCAAGGAATAAACTCATGGTTTAGGGCATTGTCTCAAATAATTTTTAGGTTCACCACATATACTTCATTGAAGTCCTCAGAAATTTATTTCTCTAAGTCCTTTATTTCCACATAGAAAACATCTTCTTTTTCTTTTGAGACATTCCCCATGGTGTCTCTTACCATTTTTATGACTAAATGATATTGAGTCTTCTTTCCTCCATTGTATCCATTATCCAATCCCTCAAAAAACCCTATCCTTCTTTTATTTAGTGAGTTTTAGAGTTGGTTAAGTTGAAAGTTATAAATCATATATCCTGATATCTAATTAAGAATCATTTTAATATTATTATTTCTAAATATCATCTATTGTTTCTCATAATAATCGTATTGTTCATCAAATTCATTGCTAACATGACTCCACTTAGTTATTATCATTGAAAAAACCCAAAAAACATACTATGATAGACAATAATAATAGTATAAAACCACATGATCATTTATTGGATGTCTAAATCATGACACCTTATTTAAATCTAAGACACATTAGGTTTAACTTAGTTAACTAATTTCCATAATCTCTTCTAATACATTATTGTGACTAAAAATTGTTCATAATTGGTATGAGATTGATCCTAAAAAATTATCAAATAAAAACATAAAATCATAGTTCATATATTATAAAGGGATTTATAGGGGTGGCAGTGGTTCTCACCTTTCTTATCTATAATCATAAGGGGTGTACATAAATACAGGATCCCAAAGTGCCACATCGATATAATCTACATAATTTCCCTCTTTGACACTAAATTTTCAAATGGTTGACTTCCATATATGCAAGGGAGACAACCAAGTTGAAATGGAGAGAAACTTGAAGAAATTCAGTACACAGAGGTGGTTCCCTCTAAGGAAATTTTTTTTTGGATTTTAAGGCATCAACCACAAGTTTTGAGTCAAAATAAATCCAAATATAATTACATTAAAGTTGTATAGAATATTTAATGGTATATATAATGTATCATAACATAGTCGGATAAGTAGTTCCAAGTCCAATGTAATGATAAAAAGTTACATTGAAAAAGTATGGTGTGTAGAAAAGACACCTCCACATCCAACGGATCTTGGAATGCAAGAGGCCACACCAAATACATTAACCATGATCCATAATGGAATTGGTTAGATCTAGTGTATGTGCTTCAGGACCAACATTTTTTTTTCTGTAATTCACACCAAAAAAATGTAAAATATAAAAATAAGAACTAGATTGTTCATCACAACTGGTTTTACTTTATATCCTATGAATATATCCCAATGCATCACCATCATTACCATATGAAATGAGGGCTTCAACACATCAAAACACAGATAATTATAGTCTTTCAAGATGTAAAAAATGAGGTATGCAACCACTGTCAGAGATAGATTTTGACCCGTTTCATTGTTTTTTTATAGATATTATTTCGAAATAGTTCTTGTAGGTTATTTTAGAGTTTCAGAACAAATTTTCATTATAAAAATATGTTTTGTATTTTTTATCATATTACAATCCGAAATGAAAAACTAGATCAAGATGAATCCTAATGAGTTGTAGCCTTCTGTGGGCAATGAATTTTTCCCAATTTTATAAAGACACAACCATTTCACAGACTGAATAAAATGGGTTATTGACTTGTGTCTCCATGAAAGAATAGAGGTGGATATATCACATTTTAGTGTGTGATTTTTTTTGGTGTTGAAGTTACTATTTACATGATATTTCCTTATGAGAATGTCCCTCTCAATAGAGGTGAGCAGTATGGAAACACTCACTATACACAGGAATGATGTCCAAGATATAATCAACCAACTACTTTTAGGGTTATTTACCTATATGAATTTGTTCTAAAACAATGTCTATTTTTAGTATATAGATAGATATGTATTTCTAGGAAAACCACATAATCCTTAACTTATTAAATTTTAGGATGTTATCATATGCTTATAATTATCATCAGTTTCACACATAAGTTCATGTTCCTTAATATATTTTTCGTAAATTTAGTTCCCATGTTGTCTTTTAAACTTCCTCTTATACCGACTATAAAGAACCCAACCCCCATAAATGAAAGATGATGTTTACCAATTACATTGTCATATATATAAGTGATCTAATCTTGAAGGATTTATTAGTTTAGTAGTATTGGAGAACAAGATACATATATGATTACCATTTTTAAATTGTAAATAAAAGTTAAAAGTTTGTAATATAGAACATTTGGCATCTTTGAACTCATTCAAGAATTATTCTTTATAACCTATGAAAAGGAAACAAAATTAGGGATAGATAAAATGATCAGAAAGAATTATATACAACATAAAATATCATGAGTAAATAAGTCATAATCAATATGTCAAGGTAAATAACGTAAAACACATTCCATTTAATCAATAATCTATTCATGAAATGAACACATGGATAATATGAATTCAATAACATCAGGGATAAAAATTATTTAATTCTCAATGAATTAAATTCATAATATTTCACATCATTATCTCAGATATCAAGATATCTATACTATAAAGACCTTTAGCCAACATAGTGTAATTGATGGGTAGTTATACACACACACAAAAATTAAGGAGGAAACTTGTTCATCTCTTGATACCTTTATATGCATCAAGGGGTTATGTAATTCGGGTCCCCACCTGTTATTGTGTGCCCTATTAAATCCTTATATATTGAAGGATGAATTCAATTCATAAAAAATATTCATTATGAATGAATATGAATATTGAGTAGAGAATATGTATTTATTGATATTTTCTCAAGTCAATATATTAAATTTCATAACAAAATTCCATATGTAAAAATTTTATACAATTTAGGAAACAATTATTTTAATGATACAAAGAATATGAATGATTAATAGAAATTAAATTTCCAATGATCACAAGAAAGAGAATGTTTTAAGTGAAGTTTAACTACCACAAAATTAATTAGAGATTATAGATGAACATATGTTCATAAAAACATAGGTTTTTTAAAAAAATCACATAATTTGGAAAAATAATGAAAATGGAATTGAAATATTATAATAAGCTTTCATTAAGTAGTTTAATTTTAAAATAAAGAAAAAAATGTAAAAAATAATATATATATTATAAAATTTTTATGGTGGTTAGAAATTCTGTTAATTTTTTATATGTTAAAGAAAATTTTCTTTTTAATTTTTGTACATAAAGTCGAAATTAAAACTTTTGAAAAAAAACAATAGAAATATTACTTTAAACCCTTTTGAAAATTCAAAGAAAACATAACATGTACTAAATAAATCATTTGAGTAAATTGAAAGGATTTTGGAAAACTATTTTTAAAAATATGGACTTGGAATAAAAATATACATAATCAAAATGTAAAAAGAATATTGAATTTTGATTATAAATTTTATTTATGAAAGATATCAGATAATATTCCTTAAATAAATATTTTTGAAATCCCAAAAAAAGACCGATTGTAAAATAAATCCATACCTCTTTGGTATCATTTGCATGAATGGGTTGAATGCCATATTTTTTATTGATTTTTGATAACCCAACATTCATGGGATGAGGGGGGGGGGACTTAGAAGTATCTTAGGAATTAGAGATTAAATTTCTTGTAGTATTGGAGACATTAGAAGACCCGTAGGTCTTAGGGAAATAATACAGACTACGACTACTTGAAACCCCCCCCCCCACCCCCACCCCAGTATCTGCAATGTGATCCGCTATCTACCTTTGCATGGATGTTCATCTGTCTGTCTTTTATAGAGATTCACAGGACTAGTGCTGATGGAAATTATATACCCTCTCATTCTTCCATATCTGTTAGCCCTACTCTAGTGAATGCCTCTTGCACCTGAATCCTCCTCTAGAGTGGGTTCCTTATAGAATCTGTCTGGGTATCGGCATATCAGGTGGCCCAAAAGGCCTTGAAGTGTTCTGAAGGCCTTAGGGTGGCCCGAAGGCCTTAAAGGTGGCCTAAAAGTCTTACCGACACAAATTCTTGGGTGTCTTGAAGGTATTAAGGACTCCAATCCCAAACTGATGGCCCAAGCTGAATAGTCCCAGCTGCTACAGTACATAATAGTACCTGCTATAGTAAAATCTACTTTTCTTGATACATTACCTGCATAGTACTGCTACAATATTTCTATTGTAATGATATATTACTACTAAAATACCCTGTAATTATTCTTCCACCTGGTTTCGAACCTCGGTCTCGTAGATTCACTTAGAGAGACCTCACCAACTGGGCTACGGCTCATCTTCTCTTTAGTATCTTTTGAATAGTAACCCCTTTAAATCATAAAATTGATTTGAAACATTAATCATCATGAATAAATAATTAATCTTTTAATATATATATAATGGTTATTATATATAGAACAAAAATGTAAATAGCTACATAATATCAAATATGTCTCAATAAATTGGAAATTGAGAAAAAACTACTTACCTCACGCTTCCCTTTATTTGAACCTTATTTAACCTCATGTATAATTATTTTAAAATGTTGTTTAATTATACTATAACCATATTCAAATTTATAATATCATATATCTTAAAAAAATATTATAACATATTTTTTAATGATATTTAATTATTACCATTGTTTTGTGATTTATCAACTCTGTTTTCGGATGCGTGTTTTGTTTAGGGAAATTTTGGTTATTGTGAATAAGATATAGTTCCATCATATAAAGAATTATATTAATTTTATAAATATTATTTTTATTCATTACATACATTTTTATAATAATTCTTTAAATTTGTACATGTAAAATGAATCACTTCAGGGAAGTTTTAATTCACACATATGCCTGAACAACATTATCATTTTAAAAGGAATATAAAGGTAATAAATTATATGACATAAAAATATATAATTGATAAATATTTCAGGAATAATATATATATATATTAAATACATTATTGAAACCATCCTTGAGTGGTGGTTATGGAAAATGAATTACATTGGTTTGTGAAACGGCAGTCTTTTGTACACATGAATGATGAGTTCATTTCCAAATTGATGGAAGAGGATATAGATGTAAATTATAAATTTAATATTAAAAAAATCTCCTTATATGGTAGATAATTATGTTATTAAATCATTATGGTTCCATAATAATATAATAATGTGGAAAATTTAACAAAACAAAAACTCTTAGTTAAGAATGATACCTCTTCTTCAGACAACCTCATTATGTTGACACCAAAAGCATTCCCATGAGAGGATTATAATAAAAAATGTCCTATAATATATTTAAAGAGAATTAATATAGGGATTTCATGATGCATTGGTTGAACCAAAAAGGTTTTTTAAGTGTTAATAAAAGAGAAGAGTATTTCCCTTTTATAAGTGAGGGGAGGGCCACATCTGTGATATCCTAAAATATTAATTTAATAAAAATTAATTTTCATGGAAAAAAGGGTCCAAAAGGATATAATTTATGATAGGAGAATATGGGTATAAATACTATCATAAAATAAAATTTTTAATATTTTCTATGTTTTCATACCCTTATCTTCTTATATTAACTCGCATTAACCATTTTTGACAATAACTATGAAAATAAAAAATTAACTATTTTGGGATCAAGATAGTTACTATAAATGGGAAATTGGCCAATAAATGGGCCATGATTGATATTTTAAACCATATTAAAATCAATTTTCTAATTATAGGACTTACGGTATTTTTAAATCATTTAATAAAATTTTATTTCTTATAAAATATAATTAATGTCATTTTTCTAAATATTAATTAAACTTGACCTTAAAAACAACTTAACAGAAATGAAATTCAAGTATAATAATTTAACACATCATTAAAATGTTATATATATCTAAAAAAAATTGTGGAAGATAATAATTCAATCAAATTATACTGCTTTTAAAATTTTAAAAATAATTTATTTTATTTTTCTATTAAATGAATAAATGGTGTGTCAGCATTGCATAAGCATTTGAGGTAATTATTTCATTACCAAAAAATAGAAATAAAATACCCTGATAATATATATATATATATATCACACAGAATAATATTTATAATATAATATATGTTTTTTATCTCCACCAAAAACTATTATAGAAATTAAAAAATGAAGTGACACTTTTATTTTTATCTTTTACTTAAATATTATAAAGGTCTAAATCAATGACTTATTGTAAAAAGTGGACATATATTAAATAAATGGATGGAAATAGAATAAATAAACTCATAAAATATAGAAACTTACAGTTTTAGTGTCCTTTTTTAGTCCTCATCATATAAATTTTAAGCTCAATTAACTGAATTATCCTTACCAAGGTGATAACTATTTACAATAATTACTATTCATACTAACTAAAAAAGGAACTATTTACAAAATTTATAACTCTTGATGATAAATATGGAATATATTTCTCAATATTCTATTCACAAAATCGGATGGATTTAATTTAAAATTAAACCCGTAAAGCACAATAAAAATAGGCTTTTTAGGAAAATGAATTTTTCAAGGGAAAGATGATTTGAAATTAAGTCTATGAATAATAATCTTACCTATACCAATTAAAATTAATATATATATATATATATATATTCTATAAATTTAATTTAAATTATTCCTAAATAATGTTTATTTAAAATAAATAAAAATGAATACAATAATCACTTAAAAACAGTTTTTAGAAAAATGCGTTTTTATACATAAATATAGGTTTTTTAACAAAACCAGGAAATTTTATGATTACAATGAAATTAATTATGTTATTATAAGACAAATAGATAATATTTAACTTTAATAAAATATCCAAAATGTAATCATACTTTAAATTTCATAATTAAATGAAAATAAATGAATGTTTTGCCAAAAATTGATATTTTCACTATTCACTAAAATCCTAATCTTTTCCAAAAAAATCAGAACATTTAACCATAAGATAATTTTCATAAGGTGATCTAATTTTTTTTTGATTTTTATAAAATAGTTTTACAAAAATTGTAAAAACATATTTATAGGATCCACTCATATAAATCAATAAAACATTTTGGAAGAAAAAATGTTTTCCAATAGTAAAATGGAAATAATGAATTTTTTTTCTTATTTACTAATAATTTGTCAATAAATTTGTATTGAATAATAATATTATATATAATTCATAATTTATTTAATCCTATTTGTAGAAACCAATTCAATTTCTTGGTTATAATGGTCATATATAAATAATATATTTCAAAGGGCCTTTAAGCTTAATATTTTCTGTTGTATATAATATCAAACATAATGTTATTATTTTAAAATCACAAGTTTTTAAAATCATACCTTAGAGTGAATTCTAAATCTTGAAATAAAAAATAAAACATATAATTTTCCAAATTTCACAAAACTACATCGCTATAATTATCAAACCACAATCACTTGAAGTTGGTATGTCTTTAAGGTAACTATCGTGGTCCCCCTAGGTAAATGCAGGAATGGGGCCACTCCACTTGGATCCCTTAGTCTTTTCCTATAATCTAAGTTAAACTTCTCTTTAAGGGGATACTAGGACTCTTAATGGTATTGATGGTGCCTCATTTCTCCAAGTCCTTATAAGGGTGTTTCATGTCAACAGAGTCTATGGATATGGAATACATCCCTTCTCAGTGTTTTTGAACTTTCTAATTTGGTTTACACACTTAACCAATCCAACTCATCCAAGTTCTATCTACCTAGACCTGGTCATATCAGACCGAATACGATTCCTTATACCATACTCATCAGGACACTCAACATAATTAAAGTAAAAAATGGGTCTTTTAAGGTCCACTTGATTGAGGACCTCAAAGTCCACAATCACCTCCATTTTAGAGGCATCTAAGGACCCTATGTGTGTGATAAAAAGTCAAATTACATCCATCCTCACCTCTCAATAGATCTATAAGCTACCAGGTTTCTCAAAGGTCCAACCTGACTCTCTTAGGTCGATCATCTCATGAAAATACACTCCTCCCTTAAGTGGATATCATGAGATTATACACTAGGATATACTAAGTCTCCTCATTATTGGTCACTCCCTTCATGGTTATGAAAGCTAGAACATCTCAATAGTCGATGCCCCAATATCATCAGCTAAGGATTCAAGACAGTGCACTAAAACTATCATGGATTAAGCACTTTGTCTATTCATATATGGTATTAAATTACTTAAACATTGAATTAAATTTACAATTATAATTTAAATTAATTAATCCCTTTTTTGAAAAAGGGAATCACCTGAAGTGGTTATCCCACACAACACATGAGACATAATTTAATTCATAAATCTATAGGTAATGTAGCCAAACCACCATCCTCAAAATATTCATTAAATATTCATTTCAACAGTTTGGTATCTCTTATATAGATCATCTAAGCTTAACCAATCCCAATGATTTATATCCCAATATTGAATCAACACACGTTCACCTTGTGCATACAAAAAATACCAAACATAAATAACTTTATTATATTCAACATTAAAAAATTATTAAAAAAAATTCATAACCACTTCAAACCTCACTATGTTACCATGTCACACTATAAACAAATATGATGGCTAGAAAGGGGCTTGGAACAAACATTTGGGAGAAACATTGTTCAAAACCGTAAGCATTGAAACCATTTCCACAATTAATTTAATTTAATTCAAATTAAAAACATTAAATAAAACTATTGTGTGAGATACCTTTTATGTTTATATGTATGATGGTAGGAAGAGGGTTTCTCAGGATATCTTCAAACTGTGCATTACAAGATTACTAAACAATTTAGATGATGTCACAATTATTTTGGAAATGATTATAAATACTTATATCTAATCATCATAGAATCTCTAAAAAGAATATGTGTAAAGGAGTTGATAATGGGAGGGTGTCCCTTACCTTGATCCAAAAAATAAAATTCAAAATAACTCCACCCCAAACCTTAGAGAAAAAGTAATTGGAAGGGGAGGAGGCCCTCCAGCCATGCACACCAGTGGGGGAAAAAATGGTGTGACCCCCTTTTATACCTCAAGGTGGTAAATGTCATTTACCTCCTTATAAGGACACCATCTAGCCGATGAACAAAACCGATTATCCCATCCGAAGTCTGGCCAATGGTTTTGGGATTCAGCAACCTTAGTCGACCTATGATTCTCCTCTGAGCCACCCTGGAACCAATTTTCCCTCATTCCTCTTCTAAAACTCCCCATTATGGGTTCGAAAACATTCATAATTACATTCTAAATCCCGATTAAAAATCTATCACATCCACTAATTTCAAAAAATCCAAATTTATCTTGAATTTAAAAAGATCTTATGGACTTGAGGCATTGAAAAATCCATTCCATAACACTTCTAATATACAACAAGTCTTAGTGGTCATATAATTATATTGACTGACCGTTCAGGTACGTCAACTTATTATTAACCAACCAAGCACTAGCTCGAAATTCCAGACAAGCTTCTAAAGTGAACCCTCAAAATTAAGGTTCCTAAAATAATTAATCAGGATCCAATGCTCATAACCATTACTAACACACAATGATATCAATTACTTATGAAAATTTATCCCTAAACATGATCACATTATTTTCCAATCATCAATTAGAAATATGGTTCTCTCCAAAATATGAACTTTTCCATAACTTCAAATTCCAATACTTTGGAACATCCACCATCGGAATTTACCATTGAAACTTTATACACACATTCCATCAACACACCTCATGTGGTTTCAATCCTACCACACCCAAACATTTGTGGGACCATTGTTCCAATGTAGAAACATCTCTTCATTCTCAATTCCAAAATAAATGGATTATCCTCCCTCATCCATAAATAACACAAGAACACCAAATTTTCCACAAAAGGCCTCGACCAATTCCTAAAACACACCCATCATATCGAAAACATTTCACCTAGTGTTCGTTTGGGAATACTGTATCCAATATTCCACAAATCAACTAGTCAAACCTCCTTTGACTAACTCAGGCTGGTAACACATCACATATTCCTAGATCCCAATGCCCTAACACCCAAAGTCATCCTTGAATTATACATACATTCCAACTAAATTCCATTCCCAAATTTTGATATAATTTCATAGTTGAGTCCCCAACTATCCAAAACTATCATCATGGTGTATTCTGTCACAAAAACTAACATGCCTCTATCTAGTCCATTATTAGATCCTCCAAAACTACTCTAATATTAATACTACAATTTTTACTCTATTTGTTAATATACTTGAATTCAAACATGGTGTTCACTAAGAAATCCAAATGAATTGGGATTTGTTGTTTTATCGGCATCAGAATGAAAAAATGGTCATCCAATGACTGGTCTCATACCATTATGGACATTCTTACACAAGTTTCATTACACCAACAACTGATGTCATGATCCCTATAATAGGATTGGTCTTATCATTACACCACTTGATCAAATCCCAATCAATATGAACCACACCTTATGAATCCCCAAAATTAATGACTATATACAAAAAACACTCACTCATACCTGACTACTGTCACAATATTGATTGTTTTCAACATCCATACTATAACTAGGATCACGCCAAAAAAGGAGAATATTACATTTCACCACATATATATTTTTTTATAACACTAATAAAGTGAATTCCTAACAGATTCCAATAACACATGTATATTTCTCATCCAGAACTATTCTCACCTCATTCCATGAATCAACTTCTTTTAACAGCTCTTGGATCGACCATGTCACCACACCTGATTCATTATTCAGGTCTCTTTTACTATAGAGATACATTACTTGATCCTCCCTTGTGCCTTGGTTCATTATTGTAGAAAGTATTGCATCAAAACCCCCCATCCATTATCTAGAACATAGACACTCATTGATATGTGTTTCAAGAGAACTATGCATTACTGATGCTTCCACATCAAACTCCTCCAATATTAGGTGGATTACACTCTCATAGAAACTTATTTCATAACCAAACTCACATTATAGTGAGTTATGTGACACTAGAACTTCAAACTTACCTCTATTCCCCATGTAATTTCAATGTCATCCACATTCATATCCAATATCAGGTGTCATTACAGAGTCAAAATCATCTTCCTAGGATCCCACTATTCACTAAAATTCATTTAAATTAGTAGGTTCATGCACATGGATGGTCCTACCATATAAAAACTCACATTATTAATGATTCACTTGAGTTTCATACCTTCTAATCATCACCACTTCTGTTTTTTTATAGAATGAACCCAATTCACAACCATACTCATATAATAAACCCGATAACACATTCTGTGATTCAATTCTTGAAGCTATAATATTGATTGCTTTATATCCTTAAGTAAATTACTAGCTTGGGAAAAACTTTCTGATGGGTGACCATCGCACACAGCTAGGAACCTAATAACATAGAAACCTAAGTTGAATCCAAATGCTTTATAAGGTCTCTCTCCCAACCCCATTCACATAGATCAATTCCCATGAAAGCTCATAGCTTATGGAATTTCATCCAATCTATCATCTAAACAAACAATAGTATCCAATAGTCCCATGATAAAGAACCATCAACCCTTAGGAACTGATTCTCATTGTGTATCTACATAATGAACTACACTCTATAGGATCACAATTTTATTTTTAACTATTTTCATATATAGTAGGTTAATCCTAAAAAATCTATACTAGGGAAAACCATGCCCATTGTCTCAGTTAAGTAGAATCCCATTCCAAGATATATAAGAAAATAGAATATAGGTGATTTTTGACACTTTGAATAAATGAACCTCAACCCCAACTAGAAACAAGGTTTTGTGATAGTGGAATCACATTCCTAGCTCGACCCACTAGGTTCATCACACCTCAATGTATGTGGGAAAACATTTTCATTCTCATTTTTTGGTATCTCACTCTATATCCAAATAACCATTAATCAAGAGTAAATTCATATAAAATTAGTCCCCAAAGAGTATAATACTGCCAAAAATTATATGGAAAAATAAAATATGAATAGTTATTGTCAATTTAAATAGATCATCCTCAATCATTAGTGAAAACAATAACACCATCAGGCCAATATCAGGTGAATTCTATATGTTATGAATGATTCGTGTGACATCTCTTGAATTTATATTCTATGAGTCTAATGGAATCTATGTTTATTCTTACTAATTGAAAGAGATAATAAAACTAATGACTCATAAAACAAAAACATTGCATCATAAGGAAATAAAATAAGGTAAAAATCATAATAATCGTAATAGTGAAACAATAAAATATCAATCTTGTAACCATGGTAACCAAGAATTACACTAGAAAAGGTGTCTGTGATTCACTATTTTGGATTCCAATAAAAACTATGACACATTTATATGTCCCCAATCTACCAAACCCCAAAATATAAGGACAAAATAATTGGGCACTAATGTCACATTGTAATGATTCATGTTGTCTCACTCAATGTATAGTAATAGGACCAGTTTTCTATGTGACCTCAAGCATACCTCTCTAAATTTTAGTGGAAGCTGACTAATAATGGGTTTTTAAAGAGGTATTGTGGAGAGTCTATTCCAACCATATATTAGAGACAGATGGATATATTAAAATAACTAAAAATCAACAACATAATTAAATAATTAGTTTACATAAGAATAAATTAACATCTAAAAATAGTAATATGGAATGAATTGATCTATATATGGTCGAATAGACTAATCACCCACTAGATATATCATATATACATAAAAAAAACAATTAAAATATAAGTCTCTACTAAAACTCTGAGACATACCCCATATTAATCTCTCAATGTATTACAATCCATCTTATTGAATATCCATCATTTATGCCACATGCCTCATCCCAACATGTTCCTCTAACAACCACATGAGAGTTTTTTGGTTACCAATGTGTAGTTGTAGCGTGGGTAATGTGCGAGTAGAAAAATATGTAGAGAAACACAAACACAATCATTTACATAAAATAAATCTTGTGATATATACAGGTGACATGCTCATCTAGAAATAATAAATATAACAGAGAAATATTAGAAAATAAATAAATCATTATCGACAATTAGGTCTTTCGCCCGGATTGACCACACATGCTTAATACAATGTTGAGGATTATTTATGTACAACGTGATTCCTGCTCTAACCTACTAACACACAGGATACAAATCTATGTAATTCCCAAATGTGTCCTCACAGCTCTATGGTCTCATTCTAAAACAGTCCAACATCTGAACTCTAAATCCATGGAAGCTTCAATAGTGTCTAACTCTAAATCCACAACTTCCTATTCATATCTTCATGACTCCATGGTCTCATCCCATGGTAGTCCAAAATCAAATCCCTAAATCCAACCATCACCAAATAAGTCCAAAGAAGAGGGGAAGAGGAGTGGATAAAGGAGGGAGAAAAAAACCTTGATCTGAAAAAACTCCCACTGACACCCCCCTAAACCAAAGGGAATAAAGAAGGTGAAGTGGAGGTGACCCTTCGGCCATGCGTGTGATAGAAAAGAAAGAGAGGGCGGTTTCCAACTTTAAATCATAGGGGGTCACTTCATATTTCAGCCTTATAATTCCAACAGAAACTGGGGGATATAGTCGATAGCCAACCTATATCCCATCCACACCAATCCAACTCAAACATTCCATCAAGCCCCCCCCCCACACCAATTTTATCTCATTCCCTATATAAAACACCCCTTTGTGGGTGCTCAAACTCCCAAAATTCAATTCTTAATCCAGAATCAAAATTCATCCCATCCACTAATTCTAATGAAATTTTATATAATGTCAATATCATGTATGAACACAAGGCATTAAAATATATATTATATAATTCAAATTGGTTCATAATTCAAAACATATACCCATGAAGGAAGTTTGAGATGGGAAACATATTCTATTGATTTCTATATACATAGACACATTATAACCACAAATATATTAAATTTATAATTATTATTCACCTATATAACATCAATATGTATATCTATCCTATTTTATATCCTTTATTCATAAATTATTTTTACCCATTTACTCATAATTCTTTGTTAAAATCAATTATTTAGGTGTTAAATATTATGTTTTTCGTTCCTTTTTTGATTTGACAATCCTAGTAGTTACATCATGGCCATGGTTTCATCGCCTAAAAAATTTCAATCATGTAATATATTATATATTACTATATATAATACACTTTTATATCCATTAATGTAATTTTATAAAGAAAAATAAAAATTTTCATTCATAGAGATATTGGTCTACACATATGCATGGGTGACGTTTTCATTTCTCAAAGGATGGAAAAAAAGAAGTTTGATAATTATTTAACTTTATAAGACCTTAATTATTTTATAAATATCATATATATTTATTAAATATATCTATATAACCTTCCCTGAGTGGTGATGATAAAAAATCATTCACATCTCTTTATGGATGTGGTAGTCTTTACATACACAAGAGAACACTTTCATTTTTTATTCAATAAAAATGATATAGAAAATGGTTATACCATTAACATAATAAATCATCTATTAAATATAATTATTGATTAATTTTATGATAGTTATATATTATTTGAATGAGGTTTTATTAGAAATAATCAAGAAAAATCTTAGTAATAAAATATACTTCTTCCTTGGATAATATCCTTTAAAAGACACCTTACAGAATCTTAAATGGTTATTTTTTTAAGATAATAACATATAGGTCATGTATAAGGGATTTTGGAATGTTTTTTTATATTTATTAGTCATGATAATGTAGATTTAGTTGTTTCTAGATGTCATGAGAGGTGGTTAACTTTTATAAGTGATATGAGTAACACTCTTATAAATACACTTAAATTTAAAATCATTTAAAGTCATTTTCAAAGAAAGGTGGCACAAAATTAAAAAAAAAATCAGAATATAGGATAATTTAACGTCCAAATAAAATTATCCAATCAAACTTGGTAAATTTTTACTGATATTTGAATCATTATCTCTTATTTTAACCCCCTCATTAACTCATTTAACACACTTCATGGTGATAAATAGAGTAACATGGTTACTATGCATTATATATATAAATGAAATTTTTATTATTAAATAATTTAAACATTAGATTCAAAGATAAAATTTATTTTAAAATATTCAATTCTTATAGGTGTTAAAAATTAATTTCTATGTAAATACAAAAAACATATAAAAATAGTTTTTAGATAAATTTATTTAAAAATAATGAGTTCACACCAAAATCAAGTATATAATTGATTATCAGGAAATTAATTGGATTATGAATAAAAATATAGAGTTATTTTTATTTAAAAGAAACATAAAATTAAATGTATCCTTTTAATTACATAATTAAATAAAAGGATTAAAAATAGTTCTTTTATTAGAATAAAACATCACTTATATTCTAAATGGTCTTACGTGGGTTTCCAAATTCATCAAAATATTTTAAAATATTTTATTTTAATACTTAAACATGTATTTTTTATATCAAAAAGGTTTCATAAACATTAAAGTTATTCTTTCACCATGATAATGTCATTAAAGTGATAGTGTTTGTAAAGTCAATATTTTTCAGTATTCACCTAAAAATCACACTCTTTTAAAAAAATACCATAAATTAACCATAAATTCATTTTTACAATATGAGATAAAAATTAATTTTCATTTAATAAAGTTAAAATTAAAAAAAAATGGATTTTAAATGAAAAGAAAAAATATAAATAATTATGTTTTTTATAGATTAATGACCTTTATTCCTTTTTAGTTATTCATATATATTTCCAATTAATGGACTGTTTTTTTATTAGTTCACATATTGAAATATTATATATTATAATTACCATTTTTTAGAAGTGATCAATTTAATTTTTTATGATAAAATTCACTACACTTTAAAAATAGCACTTTCAAAAAATGTCAATTTTTAGCATTGAATAATTTTAATCATATTATATTTTTTAAAATAATTAAATTTCATTAGTTAAAATGAAATAATAAAATTTGAGAATCATTATTAATTTATGTATTTCTACATTCTAAGTTAATATTATAATATTTCATGAATTATTTTAGTTCAATGTCGTTTTTATTCTTATCTGTTGAACATGTTATTATTTAAAGAAGAATTAGTGTCCAAAATATCATGGTGTGACATTCTACCCCCTCCCCCCCCCCCAAATAAATTTTGTCCTAGAAATTTATCTCCCAAAAATTATTGTATCATAACATAATTTTATCCCAAATGTATAGTTTATTATAATAAGTTTCTATGTTACTACTAGGATACTTTACAAGTCTTAACTAAATATTTCTAAAATTGTGTGTGTAACATCATATGACTCATACTAGTGAATGATTATTTAGAAAAAAACCTTAATAGTTTAGAGGTGGTTTCAACAAAGTACTCGATAAATTTATATTTCCCTTGCTTTATTTTGAGAAATTATTTGACCATCGAGATAGAGAATATGAAAAAAAAATTATTATTTTATTTTTTCAATTTCATAAGAACAATTTCATCTTCAGTTATGTTTTCTGTAGTTTTCCACCTATTCATCATTTAGTATTATAGATATTAAATTAACATGATGAATTTTTCATTACTAAAGAACAAAAATTAACTTTTAACTGATTATAATATTTATAAAAGGGGTGGTAAGTTATTCATGTTGTATCTAGACATTTACTAAATCTAAAAATGGTTCGAACATCTAAAGATAAAATTCAGAATGAAAAAACTTCACATGAATAATTAATTATTTTTTATAATAAACATAAATAATAAATCCCAAGATCAACATAAATCATTCCATAATTATCTAAACCATAAAACACTTTAACACATGATTGACCCAATTAGAATCCCAAAATTAGAAATATTGGATCATATATTATTATAAAATGAACATAACATTTACCTATAAAACTATAGAACCCCATTAATTATTTAAAATTTTCCTTATTATATCCTAATCCCAAGAAATATGGATATTTAAACTCCCCTATAATAATCAATCCCAAAAACAACCTTATTCACCTTGACATCTAATTACTACTCAATCCTCAAGGTTATCCCTACTACTCAAATTATATTACAAATAATAAATTATCTAATTATACCCATTATCCATAATTAATCAAATATCAAAAACATAAAAACATATTCAAATACTTCATTATGGTTCATAAATAGTATGTGAATTAACCAAATAATATCCTCTAGGAGTGTCAAACAAGGTGTATAGTAAGGTCCACATATTTAGTACCAAGTTAAGATCAGGTTAATACCTAACCAACCTTTTTTAGGGTTATTAACCCAATAGTTATCCATGCTAATGACTGCATCCACTTATTTATATCATGACACAAACATTATTTATAGTAATATACTCACTCTTTACATTGACAAAATATTATAATATTTTCATATACATAGACTTGTCCATCAAGTTTTCACTAATTGTTTCTCATCCAAACCCATAAACAATGAAAATTCCTTATTAATTAAAACAAATACCAACTAAAATTGTTATATAAACTTCAATAATTCCCCATAAACTCATTAATCAACTTAAACTCGCATTATATAAAACCACATAAGGCTATCTATACCTTTCAAGTTATGATATTCAATAAACTTAATAAGCAATTATTATATCTAAAAATTGTAAAATATCATCATATGATAAAATCCTAACAACTAAAATTATATATCCCCTTCTCTGATACCATCTATAATGTTGTTGACCCGTACACCCAAATCTGGTGCTAATAAGCACATTATTTACATATCTATTTTGATACCAACTAAAGTGACCTCATTTTAACTATACAAATTTACTAAATAAAAATATATTATTGATTTACTTACAATCCCATGTAAATTGTTTTATAGTTTTAGAGAGTTAGGAAAATTATTTGCATAAAAAACTCATTATTTCTCATTTAATGTTAATTTTTTCAATTATGCCACAATTTTCATATTCCATAATAATAATTCAATGTATCACACAAAATTATCCACATATCATACCTTTATGGATATACCTTATGCATTAATATTCTTTATAACTTGAGTAAATATAAACCTAAAAAGGGTGATCTCAAATTCCTTGTAATGGAAATCTTGGAGTGGGAGAAATCATAAATAAATAAAACATAAACAATAATCTATGGGGATTGATCAATAAATATTCCTTATAATAAACAACTTGATAATGAAATATACCCAAGGATAAAAACTTAAATAATCACATTGAAGAAAATAAAATATTTCATAATGATAGAACTCATAATTTTAGATATCTTAATTGTTTATCTTAGATATCCTAGTCTTGTTACCAAGTGCTCGTCCTAATACATCATGATCTTAAATTACATTCCTCTCTTCATAAATATATCGGTTGAAATACAACAATAGATGCCTATTATTTGTTGTCTCATTGGACTTACTGATTAATTTAGGGGGTATATATTTCTTAGTTCCAACCATCATTGAAAAATTCCAACACATTCATCATTTATTGAATGAACAATACAATTCATCATAAATATTCCTCAAAAATAAAAAAAAATATCTCTCTATTTAATCAATTAATACGGAATCCCAATATTTCCCACAACATAATAAACCTTCCTTGACAATAAAAAATAAATTTTATATATCTAACAAGTAAATATATTTTCAATATTAACCATGGTAAATAAAGGATAAATCTTTATTGGTTAACACCACCAATTCAATTTATAAAAAATAGAGTATTTTCACCATATAGAGTAATGAATATATATTTAAGTCAATACTATGAATGATGCAAAAATCATCCATGATAATATAAAACATGGATATGATGGAGACTATAAATTTTTTATAAATTAATATACTGTTGAAAAGTTAAATATTATTAGGAATAGAGAGTAAAATAAAACATAAACATTTAAAAATATTTTTCTTTAGTTCTCTTGTAAAATTTTTGTAAAAATGATGTTAAAATAAACTTTGGAAACACATTTAATTATATATAAAGAGTATATTTAATTCAATTTTCTAAAAAATAATTTACAGTAAAATAATCTTTCAAATAACCCATAATTATATAAGAAAATGTGCAGTGTAAGATAAAATTATTTAAAAGAGATTTAAAATCCATTCTCATAACATTAACAAAAATAATATCAGTTAATTTTAAAAAATTAATATAATAATGAAAATAGATATTAATTTCAAAAAACTAGCTTAATTTTTAATGGAATATAAATCCGGATTAACAATCATGATGGAGGTAAAATACATTCATCTAGAAAATATTTTCGAAAAGAGATTAATTTCACACTTTTGAAAATAAAGTCCAAATTGACTTATTCCAAAATAATTAAAAATATTCCTTTTAAACTTTTAAATAAAAAGTAAAATTTATCATAAATATAAATTGAGAAATAATTGAAGTGTATAAATTTACTTTTTGAAAAATTTTAAATAATATGGATATGGAAGAGAAAGGTACCTGGCCAAAAATGATAAATAGTTAGATTTTCTTATAAAATTTCTCTCTATGGTTTTGAGTACAAAAAAGAGGTAAAATGGAAAGAATAATTTAAAAGCCTATAAATAAAAAGTGGATAATAACATATATGTGTTTTATGAGATAAAAAAATATAATTTCTCCAATGTCAATTGAAACATAAACAGCCCTGACAAAATGTGAAATTGTAAAATAAACCCTTATAGGCCTTCTAACACTTAAATTAAAAACCTCTAGAAAGATAGAACATGATATTTACTTTAATTACCATTATTACTAATTTTATCATGATATAAAAATTAAAATAGGTAAAATATACACCATATAATGAAAATAGGTTCATATTTCAAAACATTTCTCAAAGAAGGAAGTTTGAGAAGAGAAACTCTTACCTTTGATTCCTGCTTCATATGGAATGTTCTAATATCATGTATAATAAATTTATTTGGATTATTAATCTATATCAGATTAATATATACATATATATATATTTATAATAATTTATATAATTTATTCATAACTTCATTTTATCTATTTAATCATAATTATTTGTTAAAATAATTTATTTTGGTGTTAATTGTTCTATTTTCTAGCATGTTTTGATTCTGAGATTTTGGTACTTTCACCTTGGTCATAGTTTTATAAACTATTTAATGTTAATAATGAAATTTATATCATATTTATACATAATATACACATTTATATCCATCAAGTCAATACATTAAACAAAAAATAAAATGTGTCGCTCATAAAGGTGGTAGTTCATACGTACGCATGGGTGGTCTTATCATTTCTCAATGAAAATAAAGAAATTAATTTATAAATTGATCTATATTCATATAAACATAATTATTTTATTAATATATTATATATTAATTAAATATACCAACATCACTATCCATGAGATTCGGTGATCAAAAATTAAATACATCACTTCGTGGAGGCGGTCGCTCGCATAGATAAACAAGTTATGCTTTCATTTTACATTAGATAGAAAAGAGGAAGAACATGGTTGTACCATTAAAAAAAATAATCGTAAATATACTTATATATTTATATTAATATTGTTATAGAATATTTTTATGTGGTTTAAGAATAAGTAAACAACAAAAATCATGTAAATAACACATACAACTTCCCTGGATAATCTAGTTTGAAAAAACCATTAGACTTTTTAAATGGGTATTTTGGGAAGAAAAGAACATATATTTTATATATAAGTTCTTTTTAAGGTATTGGGGAATATATTATTTAATATAATAGATATTTGGGGGTATTTATATGTGAGGAGGATATAGTCTCTTTTATAAGTGAGGGGTGTAACACCCTTGTAAATACACTTAACTTTAAAATAATATAAAATCAGTTTTATGGTAAAGTTTAAAAAATTGAAAATTTTTAAAACATATGATAAATTAGGGACTAAATAAACTGAAAAATAAATTTAGAAAATTTTATAGTTATTTTAATCCTGATATCATAGTTTAACACCCTCATTAACCCTTTTAAACCTTATAGGGGTCACAAATGTTTTACCATGGTAACTATTAATTTTTATCAAATAATAATAGGTTATAATTACATAATTTAAATATAATGATTAAAATTATGGAATCAATTTATAAGATTCGAATCCTATAGGTGGTAATAATTAATTTTAATATAAGTACACACAATGAAAGGAAAACAATATTTTGAAAAATGTCTTTTATGCTTAAAATAATTTTAATCCAAAATATTACATTTCCATGATTCTCATAAAATTAATTAGATAATGATTAAAAAAATTAAATTTAGTTTACCTTAAAAATAATCTAAAACCAAATGTATCCTTATAATTCCTTAATTAAATAAAAGGATTAAAAATAGTTCTTTTCATAAAATAAAACATAACACAGATTCTAAGAAGACATACATGGGTTTTCAAAATCAACATAATATTTTAAAATACCATTTTTTATCATAAAATATATATTTAATCTGGAAAAATGTTTCAAAAAATTTTATGTTTTTCTTATAACATGATAATGTCATAAAAGTGGTTATATTTGTAAAATCAATATTTCTCACTATTCACCCAAAAATCACCCTTTTTTGAAAAATACCAAAATATCACACTATGAAAATTTTGTAATGATGAATTAAAAAATTAATTTAAATTAATGAACTAACATTAAAAAAATTATAAAATTATCTTTTAAATAAAAATAAAAAAAATTTAGAAAAACTTATTGTATTAAAACGGAACCTTTAATCTTTAAGAGTTATTCATATCAATTTATAATTAGTTGAGTGTTAATATATTTGTTCACACATTGAAATATTACATATTATCATAATAATAATTTTAAAATGATTAATTTAATTTATTGTGATAAAATAAACAACACTTTAGAAAGGATTCTTGGAAAAATATCCCTTTTTGAAATTGAACAATTTTAACTATATCATATTATTGGTTTATTTTGTAATCAATTAATTCCATCAATAAAAAAATAATACAATATATTTATAATTGTTTATTACTATATTTCTATTTATTATATGATTATTAAAATATTTCATGACTCATTTTAGTTTGTTGTTCCATGTAACAAAATTTATCAAGTATTTTTTTTATTAATGAATAATTTAATATTGAACTCTCAGGTTGTTACACTTGATTTTTGTACATAAAAATTATGGTAAGATTAATAATTTTAGACCAATTTATTTAAACATTAGCACTTTTATCTCTATTAAGACTCCAGTTATCAATACATTCCTCCTTAAAGAACTTAACATAATTTCAAAAAAAAATTAAATTCATCAAGAAATGGAATGTTAATTTAAAAATTATAATTGTATATAAAATATTATAATCAAGTTTAGATTCAATATGATTTATAAATATTTTTCACCTCAATATAACTGTTAAGGGAATTATAAAACTAGATAAATCATCCTATAATAATTTCATTCCCAAACATAAATAATTATTTTTCATTGATTGTTTGTAATTAATCATTGGGTGTTAATTATTATTAGAATAAATTTCATCATTCATCACAAGAAATAATAGTTATGTGGATTTCATAAATTATATAGATTGATATATTACTAATTATGGTTGTATAATTATTTTACAACCTCTAGAACTCACATTACCTTTATATATTAGATTCACAACTATCTATAAAGGGAATTTTATAGATCCTTCAAATTTCAATCTGTTTATTTTATTAGACATATATCCCCCTTGTGTAATAAAATTTATAAATGTAATTTTTATTTCTTAAATAAATCTTCCAAATATGTGTTAGATTTTGGTGCTAGATATTATAAAAAATTATCTGATTATTCATTATTATTTTCATAGAATTGTTTTGGTAGTTGAATACTAATTTGGCCTCAGAAAAACATACTATATTATTCAAGATATCTTACTCTAAAAATATAATTTTATTAACATTTCCAACCAAAATTATAGTAAAGTGTTGATCAGTATTAATTTAGATGTTGAGGGTGAAAATGGTATCCCTAGGAGTAAACCACCATAATATTAATGTCAATATGGAAACTGTGGATACTACCTAGTGAAATTGCTCCACTTATATAATATTCAACAATTCATGAAAGGTATAGTACTCAGATAAGTTTGAGGTTATAGTTCTGAATTGGTCAAAATCATTTTTCTTACCATAGTAGTCAAGTCCTTTTACTAACCTGCAATCAAATTTAAATAATTATTATATAAATATATTTTTAATCAAACTTCATTTGAATCGCTATATTAATAAAAAAATTCCTTATTTTGAGATATAATAAAAATGATATTCCCAATTTACATATTTTTTTATCTATAATGGATTCTTCATCTACTATATCTATTGAACTTCTATCCCTTAGAACAAATCCTTCATAGAAATAATGTGTCAAGAAATATTTACTAATTTGGTAATAGGGATAACTAGAATATAATCTCTTAAATACCTCTCAATACTCAAGAAATTACTTTTTTACGTTATTGAATCCTTTATGTCTATCATATTGGTAGTGGTTCATGAATCAGGAAATAATTTATCAAAGATAAGATTCTTTTAATCATTACAGTTCTTTATATTAGTGGACTATGAGTAATAAAACCATTACTAAATCACTTAACTAAATGAAAATGTAAATTCTATCATTTTTACATAGTCTTCTATGACTTTTTATTGTATCATTTTATAAAATAAAATGTTAAACTCTTTTAAATATTTTTTAGGATCCAGAATTGAAAATCCATGGATTTCAGAAACAAATAAGAATTAGTCCAAAACTATGGTGAAATGAACCAACCCAAGCTACCATGACATGGAAAGTGAACTGATTTTCAGCAAGGAAAAAGTGAATTCTTGATCATCATGGTTCATAAATAATTGTCAGATGATAACTTTACCTAATTGGGAACAATTTTTCCTAATGATATAGAAATAAAAAATACATATTCCAACCAAGAATCTAGCATGACTACTCTATAATTAAGAATTTTTATTCTAATGAGATAATACCTTTTAATAAAAGGTAATGCCCAATAAAGGTACAAACATAACATGTTAAACATAATAACATAAAACTTGAGTAATAAGAAAAGAGAAAACTCATAATATTTGAATAAATATTCACATGTCATAAGTTGAATCTAAATATAATAGAAACAAGGATTGATGTGGAGGGAATGATACAGTGGATAAATATAAATAATGGTATAAAAATATATCATTAGAGACAACAACAAAATAAAACCAACCATCCATTTATATGTGTCAAGAAAATTCACTATACTTTAGACCACATCCAAAATTAAAATAAAACATGGACATACATTAGAAAGGAAGGAAGTAAGCATTGTTAAAATGAAATGACAATTAGTTTTCATGCTCCAAATATGTGTATATAGTGTGTGTGTAAATAATAACCAATAGTATTCCAACAAAATACCTATAAAATCATTTTTGAAAACAAAATATGAAATTATAATGGTAAATAAAACTAGTAAAATTATCCTTATTATTTTATAAATGAAAAATAATAAGGGAGGTACTTTAATTATCATTACTTTAAAAACCAAAATCATTTAAAAAAGTTCAATAAAATATATCTTATACCAAATATAGACTATATAGGACAGTTAATTAGAATACAAATTCTTTTAGAAGAGTAAACCCATTTGGAAAAATTATTCTGTCCAATTTTTGAATAAAAATGATGCTTTATTTCATTGAAATTGTGAACTCATTTTATTGTATAACAATCATCCGAAATAAACACGTTATAAATATCTTAAAATCACTTTGATTATAAAAAATAATTGATCTATAAAATAAATAAAATAAAAAAAGGAAATTCTTATAACAATAAAATTTTACCAAATAACATGAATTATAAATTTCTATTAAATGATAAAAGATTTTAACAATAATGATATAATGTTACATATATCATACATCATGGGAAAAGAATATAATATCATAACATGAATTATAAGAGTAAATTATTACAAAACTCTGTCATTATAAAATCACAAAACCATCACATAAATATCTTTATAGGATTGCTTCTTATGTTTTAATGGAAAATTCATGAACAAAATTTTAGAAGAATTAATCTTATGGATAACTAATGACCCCAAATCCACTTACACTTAATTTTCTAACCTTTACCTATTTGAGTAGAAAATATCTTAGCCTAATAAATGATCATAAACTATGGGATACATGCCAGTGTATAATTGCAATTTTATAGTACTCATCCCTCAAATTCCCACATAGCTACCCGTGGTTTCCCCTTAAACTCAAAATGATTTTGAGAAATCAATTCAAAGTAAATATATATATAAATTCAATAAAATATCATAAATAAAATAACACCTCACCTTCAAATCATTTTCAAGTAAATAACACCTTGTGTATTCTTATTAAACTATTAATAGTTAACATTATATGGTTATATATCAATGTGAAGTGTAAAACAAAGGGTAAATTCCATCAAGGGTGAAAAACAAAATATAAAATAATTTATTCATTTTTTGAAGAAGCCATTATATATTGAAAATATCAATGAAATCATAATATAAATATAATAACTAAATAATATAAATCATAATTAAAATTAGGAAAAAATGACAAATATGGAGTGATTAATTTACAATTGTATCAAAACATTTTATAAAATTACTAATGTGTGATAAACACCAATTTATTCCTATGAATACTTTCAAAAATAGGATATTTGTTCTTTATAATTTATAATAATTTCATCCATGAAAATTATTTTCATTATTTCTTGAGTAAAACAACATGGTCCCTTATTTGAGAACTGATAATTAAAAACTATACTTGAGAATAAATATATCAATTCGCGGTGGAAAAAACCCTTTTTATCAAATGGGATTTTGATAAAAACATGTAAAAAAATCATGAAACAACTTTATAAAAAAAATATAAGTTTTATATCAAATAAAATAAAATGTGAAATAATCAATCATATGTAGTCTCATAATCATAAAGAGTTATGTAGAGATAACTATCAATAATCCCTGAATATAATTTCAATAGATTGTTTTGAACAACATGGATGACTGTGAAAAATTAAAAGAATAAAAGAAGCCCAAAAATATGAAAATACAACATGAAAAAAAAATTAGTGGGTTTCAAGATAATACACAATAACATTCCATAAAAAATATTGAACATTTTTATCGACATTAGTATAATTTTCATCACTTCCATTGATGTAAATAACTCAATTATATAGAACATGAGAAGAAAACCAAAGAAACTACAATAGTTTATCATTTTCCATGATATTTATACTAAAAGATAATTCGACCAATGACATGATTTCTTTTTAAGCTCTAAATTGAAAACTGATGTATATCTTATAAGAACTCTATTCCCCTTTTAGGTAGTGGTCAGTAAAATAAAATAATTACAAAAAAATAGATAATTCCCAATCATATATTGATAAATATAGAAACGATAAAAGAAAAATATTAATAATAATAACATTATGAATGAAATGGACCGTTTATTAGTGGTCTCCAAATTATTTATGATTCATATGGTATTATTTACTATAAAATTTATTTATTAAATTTATGAAAAACATTTAATGTGAAACTTATAGAGAACATATTATGATTACGCTATTACCAAGTAAGACTCGCAATTACATAGAGATTTTGCAAGGAATACCAAAACTTTAGGCAATGGATATGAATAATTAGTAATCAAGAATATAAATATTTCTAAAATAAATTCATTGATGGAAATGTAATTCTAACAAATAAATGCAATCACTTTAAATAAAAATGTATGTATATATATGGGATTCAACTGAATGCCTCATATTAATGTGTCTTGAACTCTAGACTCAAGAGATACAATTTTTACTACATTCACTACACTAAATTTTCTCTAAGACAGAAGATAATCATATGATATATAACATCCTACTTCCCTAAATTTATAAGGTAAATTGTTCTTTCATAAGGAAGCAACCATTTGAGTTGGAATACTTTTTGAGAACTAGATCCTCTTTTCCCTGAAGAACCTCCTTCATAGTATCTTTAAAGTTGACCAAATTATCCCCAAACATGACGGGATTGATAAAAAAAATTATATTCAGACTTTTTATTCCATTTTTTTAATGATAATTTCATGTCATAGTTTTAATCATATGGAATGTTGAATAGGTGAACTAAGAAAACATTGGCTTAAAATCTTAGAAGTTACCTCTTTTAATAAATTAAAAATTTAAAGAATCATTCAAAACTAACTTGGTTAGATGCAGTTCTAGATCAAATAAATGATGAGTGTATTTCATCCTAATTTGATCATTCTACTAGAATTAGAAAAGTTCAATCAACCTTTCCATATTTATGGTTTAATTAAAGAACCATTAAATAAAATATTATTTGAAACTATTTCATGATTGGTTGTTCCATTTCATATTCCAAATAATAAACTTTCTCTATTTCCAACTTAGACCCTCAAACCCAAAATTGGTGAAAATAATCTGGAAAATCTCAATAATCCCAATTAAACTTATAATTCCATCAATATTAATCACCCAATCCTCTACTTCTTGGTGTAATTATTACCCAGAAATATAAAATAATTTTCATTCAACAATTCATAAGACTAGTCTCTAACATGGTTTAGATATAAAATGATAATTTATTCAATAACAGTAATATTATGGATAAATAAATTAATCAAACATAGATTTAATGGAGGGTTAGGTTGGGGAAATTAATTTTTTTTCCTCCACTATAGAATTCATTATGATGTTATTTGGTGGAATGGATTTATAATAACAATTAAAACATAATCAAAATATACCCCAAGATACAAACACTTTAAATAAAATCTAAATCAATCTAAGAAATGATAATATAATAAAAAATTTCTTTATAACAAAATGATGATATTTAATATCTATTTATAAACACATAGAGTATAGGAAAACCAACTTCAATAATATTCAAACATTATATAATAAAATCCCATTATCAATAATTTTTTTTAATAAAAATACCATGAAATCATTTTTTGTCAAATTATAATAAATATTATTAAAGTGTATTTAAAAAAATTGAAACAAACAAAAACAACCTTGAAAACTGAATGAAACCTAAACCCAGACTTTTTATATAAGAAATTTAAAAATAAATTCAATTAAATTGCATGAAATACCTTATAGGAACAAAACATAGTCTTTGAAAATGATACCCAGGTATCATGCCCATAAAATTAAAAACTTGGTCCAACCAAATAACCTCAATATTTTAAAAAAATTACCTTCCATTTTATATCATTATTCTAACAATCAATAATGAATAAAATTTAAAATCATAAAAAATAAAAATAAAAATTATAAACATAATATTTTCCATTGATTTATGGATTATATAAATAGTTTACCAAATAATACACGTAAACATGTATATATAATAAAATTTTAAAAATTGGATCCCACAGTTACTTGGAATGGTCTATAGACCCAACGTGTTGACCATGTATCATAATAATTTTTCTATTTACCTCATTAGTTTTTGAAAATTTCAAAAAAAAAATATAATTTCACTATAAATAAAAAATGATGATTGGTATGAAAATAGATAGAAATAAATTTCAAATTGAACTCAAATTCCAAAATATAGGATTTAATACCCAAAAAAACCAAAATATCCATATGATAAATATTTTTCAAGAAACTCTCACATATAGGCCTCTAATATTTGGACAGTACCATCTCTTACCTACCTAAATTTCAAAATAACATAAAACAAATCCATAATCTGATAAGATTATATAAAAAATCATCTCAAGATACCTTGAATTGGTACCATATGCCATAGGTGTATTCCCGATCACTACGGGGTAAAACCTTGTTTTGAGGCATCAACCATACTTGATTGGGAATTATTTTACCAGATGATAAAAAACAAAACTATGTAACCACTGCCAATCTTGTATTACCAGTCAACAAGTTTTAGTTTTCATGTCTATTATATAATCAATTTGAATAATAATTTATACCCAAATATTTTACTAAATCAACATGATAAACATAATAACATGAAAAATGACTAATAATCAAAAATTTAACAATAAAAATTTACATACATATCTATATGTGGTACACCAAATATAAATATAATAAAAACAAGAGTTTATGTGGAAGGAAGGTCAAAGTTAATGAATATACATGTTGGTACCAAAATAAATATTCAAAAATAAGAATAAATAAAACTAACTAACCAACCCCATGTTTTAATAAAGTTCAATTTACATTCCACCCACTCCATACCCAAACCGAAGTGTGGTCATCTATAATATAAGAATATACTCAGATTTAACTATATATGATGAAAAAAAATTAACATAAACTGAAATTAATAATTTTGATTGTAATCCAAACATGGTCAGTAGGATTATCACACATTCTCTATAAAAATCCTTTTATGGAATAAACCATTAAATTTTTGTATGAAATAAAACTAATAAAAGTATCATTTTTATTTCATAAAACTAAAATTAAAAGAGAGTTCCTTTATTTATAATTAATTTATAATGCTAAAATCAATTTAGTATATTTTATCAAAAATTATTTTTCATATGTTTAAAATAATAGTGTACTGATTACTAGTGAAAAGAATTACATTTAGAATAAATAACCCAATTTAAAACAATTTCACTTTATCATTTTATAATAAAAATGTGTCTTTGGTACTCTTATCCCATAATTTTCTTTTACACTTGAAACACACATAGATATAATTTTTTTTGAAAAATCTTGAAATCAATTTGATTAAAAAAATAAATCATAAAAAAATAAATATATGGGAAAATTAAATTCTTATAATAATTAATATTAACAAATAAAAATAATAATAAGGTGTATCCCAAATCTATATATGTAAGTAAAAATTGAGAAAACAATTATCTTGTTTCATATGTCATCAATAGAAGAATATTATAAAATAACATGAATTTTAAGATAAAATCATAATAGATAGTCATTATATAATCACACAACCATCATATAGAGATCATAATGGAATAACTTTATAGGTTCTAATGGGGAATGTTTGGATACAACTAAGGTGAAATGGATTATATAGCAAGTCAATGATCCTAGATACACTTATAATCAGTTCACTCACTCACAACCTCTCATAGAAACAAATCCTCAATCTGGAGAAATGATCATACAAAAATCGGATACTAACTTGTGTGTAACCTCAACTAGTGTAGTATTTATACCTTTATTTCCCACTTATATACTGAAGGTTTAAAGAATACTCTAAATGGAGAAAAAAATCAATTCAAAGTAAAATAATATTAATTCCATAAAATATAATAAATAAAATCACACCTTACCTCCAAAATCAATTAGAATAATTATATCCTTACATATTCATATTTATCCTCAACTATTTCAAAGCATATAATTAAATATCCACATAAACTATAACAAAAAGGTGAAATTCCTTCAAGGTTGAATAATAAAAAATGGAATCTATATAATCATTTTCCAAATAGGACTTTAGATATTAATTTTTAAGGAAATCCCATTATAAATAAAAGAAAAATATAATATAAATCCTACTAAACCCCATGTCAACTTAATAAAACAAAATTGATAACCATTGATTTATTTATTTACAATCCAATCAAATTAGTTCATAAAATACCTCAATGGTTAAAGAAACCTCATTATTCAATTAAAAATATGAAAAAATGTTATTTTGTCTATATAGTTTATAATAATTTTATCAATGAAGATCATTTTTATTATTTCATGATAATAACATCATAGCCATTTCATATAACTCTTAGAGTGAAAAACTATACTTTATCATAATTCTGTCCTTTGGAATTGAAAAATACCCATTATTTCAAATGATATTTTGATAAAAATAAGGAATATTGATCATGAAATATTTTAAGACATACAATATAGGTTTTATATCAAATAAAACACCACTTAATATATAAAAGAACACATAATTTTATAATTTAATTGAGTTATATGTAGATACCAATTGGTAATCCATGAAACTAAAGAGATTTTGTTTCACCTTGAGTGATAAAGATAAAATATTAAAAAACAAACAAAAGTATTAAAATTGGAAAACCCCGAGTAAAAAATCATAAAAATGAAACTCTAGAAAATACTAACCTTATTTGGGTGAAAACATAAAGATTAAGTAATTAGAAGAAATTTGAGATAGATTATGATGAATTAACCTTGAAGGATCAATTCATTTTGAGGAAGATTTTTTGAAGAAAATAAAAATATGGATAGCATAACTCGACCCATTCAGAAACTATCTAAAATGAAAGTAATTTGAATGGGTGTTTTATCCTATATATACTTAAAAAACACACATATCGTTAGTGGATAATATAACCAACAACACTATCAAAACAAATACATAACCAATTTATCTATATATAATTCTTTCATGAGATATAAAATATATAAATAGTGTAAAATAGTGAAATACCAAGTGAATGGTATATCAAAAAAACCTATGAATCTCATAGACCCATGATACTATAAAGTTACTCTTTACTAGGCATACTCATGGATAAATCTCTATTCACAATGGTCTCTTCCACCAATATGAACCACCATGTTCAACCTTCTATCACCAAGAATTTTTTCTGAATAAGAAAATCTAACTCCACATCCACCAAGACCACCATCAAACCCACATTTCTCTATACAGACATAACATGTGTGGGAAATAAATCCCACGTATGTGGGAGTATAAAAATACTAAATATTATTCCCAAAACCTGTAGAGGAAAAACAAATAAAATAGTTATCTAAAACCCCATAATACTAGAGAGTAACTTAGAGGAAGATGATAAAGGTTCTAGATATGCTCAACCGTTAAAATTCTTAGGGAAATAGATATGTTTATGTCATATCCACTCTAAATCATGAATCTTCATATCTCACGAGAAGTTATGAACACTCAAAAAAACAAAAATCCTAAAAATTATAATGTTTATAACTATGTTATGGCACACATATTTATGGGAACCATGGGGTTACTAAGGAGTCAAAAGTATCATAGAATTTTATCATTTCCACCTTCATAACTCCCTCATCACTATTAAAAATCATAAAATAGTGCCCACTATTCATAACATACTGAACAATAGTCAAGGGAGCACCCTATATACTATTCACCATTATGGATAACATCAAGGGTGATACAAATTGATAAAGGGTGAATCACTGTGTATACTAATTTTAAATCGCTTCATTCCATGAGATTTTTCATCACCACTATTATGAGACTCAATAATATAGAAAATATAATGTTATAGAATTTTTTTAAATGGGTTTCACCTCCTGGTGTATGGAGATATCGTTAGTGACATGTTGTTTTTATCCCACACACACAAAACCCTTATTATTAGCAAAATGAACTTGAATATGGGCATGAAATTGAACTTGTAAAATCTACAAAAACCAACCAATTAAAATTTCAAATCATAATTACATAGAAAAATACTTTTAAATAGTGATCGTATATGAGAATATGAACCTCAACATGGACTCCAAATGATGATCCTCCTACTCCTCACAAATTAGTCTCCAACCATTTCTATTGGTTCTTCTTGTTTCATTTCCTTGATATTACAACGTATAAATTTATCTTATAAGAGTTCATGTATCATCTCTTGATTCATTTATATTTATTTATATTCACCAAATCATACATAATTATATCTTCTCTATTTAGTTATGTAAATCTGCCTTCATTTCTGGTGGCAAGGATTGTCTTATTCAATCTCATAATATTCAAGTAAAAGGATCGTTCAAAACATTCTAAAAGTTCAGTTGAAGACTTGTCTTGTTTCTTTCATGTGATATTAGAATCACAAAAGGACTTATCTTTTTTTGAATATTACACAAATTACACAATAATATATTTATTTTGGTATTTATAATTAAGCATGAATTTATGAGGCTTATAACATGGCACTTCATTTTGTTTCTTGGAACAAACTCAAATCAATTTTTTATCCATTAGTTTTATCCTCCTTGATTTCATATTAGATCTTTAAAGTGTGTTTGATCACTATCTTTGATCCATGGAGAATACCACACTTGTATTATTTGATTTATTTCTTTTTTTGTTTCTTTATTATATAAAATCTGGAATCATAACCTTCCACTTAGTAGGATCATCACAAATTAACTACATTTTAAAGCCATAAGATAAGTAGGAAAGATATTACATTAAAGGAATTTAACTTTTTTTATTATTCAATATTAAATTTTTATAATGATACTTAAATACTTAAGATGAAGCAATATGATGATGAATATTTATGACAAAGGACTTATAATTTTATCAATAGTTTCTGCTGATGTTTCACAATTCACATGTAAATACCTAATATCGTAACATTTCTATTTTTTATACATAATCCCAAATATTTATTGTCACTAGATGGTTTATGATGGAGATTTGCATTTAGGATCAAAGACTTGTGAGCTAGGACTTTTTCATTTTTCTAGTTTCATATCTATATTGCATACTTTCTTCAAATGATTTCTATGATTTTTCAAAAAAACTCTAACCCTTCTCAATCACTTAAAAACTTCACCCAAGGATTATTAATAGTTTATTTTAAGAAAAATAAACAATGGTTTCATTATTTGTAGCTTTATCTAAATCATTTTTCATTTGGGATAGATTTCAACATTAAAAATCAATAACTCCCAAAGTCTGTATATAGAAGTAGCACAATAAGCTCTCTCCAAACTACTATAGATAGTTCTTCCTTGGTTTAATAACTTTTCAGGTCTCCATGAGGATCATAACATAAATTATCAAATATACACATGTATTTAAAAAAATAAAAAATAATTCTCTAGAGTTTAACAACATCTTTGTTTGGATATTTATTAATTACAACATTCTCTAACCTCTATTAAAAGAAAACCCCAAGAGAATGGATGTATGGGTTTGATTAAAATATTTTTTGGAAAATAAATCATGATTCAACAATATATGAGTCTACAAGAGAAATATTATTGTACAAAAGAAATAATGATCAAATAAATCATAAATGATGTCTATAAAAAATCTCAACTCAACCCTATAATATCTTCATAGAAACTCAACTCAAATTTCATAGGTTATATATTTCAAGACATTGGATAGACATGAAAATAATTTATATTCTAGGAAAAAAATTTATCCCGAGGAAAAAAAATCTCCTCATTAATTGGATAAATAAATAATCGAAGAGTAAGCACAAACAAAACATAACTTATTGAGAGATGTTGAGAGGCACACTTATTTACAGCCTGAACTTCTCAAACAATTTACTTGTTATGGGTTTTGTAAGAATATCTACCAAATATTATTTAGAAGTAACAAACTCTAATATATAAAATCCATATTCAACCATATCCTTTATAAAATGATAATTAATCTCAATATTTTTTCCAAGAGTGTCACCTAGGATTCTTCAACATATTAATGGAACTTTGTTTGTTATAGCTAGCAATCAAAGGGTAATCAGCTTCAACATTTAAGTATTGTTGTTGTGTCTTAATATATATCATAAGTAAAACTAATAGAGGTGCTTCCACACACTCATATTTTGTATATATTAGTGTAACTGAGGTTTTCATTATTAAATTCTGTTAAAAATAGCTTTTTAAAATAAAAACATGTACTGAAATATATAGGTTTTCTATCATCTACGACTCTTGTCCAGTCTGTATTAGTATATCTTCTCAAATATAGCTTACATTTATTCTTACACATTATCCCATAATTTAAAGTACTAGAAATTTATCTCAATATCTTAAATATTGCAAAAATATTTGATTCATTTGGATTAGATTGGAACCTAGCACAAAGTGTGATAGTACACAAAATATTTGTTCAAGTGTTTGACAAATACATGATACTTTTAATAACTATTATAAACGTATTCCAATTAAAATTCATCCCTTAATCATCCTTGTCCATATTTTTACCCACATCATTATTTGTGGATACCTCTCTATATTCCTGGATATAAAACTTATTTAAGTGCTATTTAGTATATTTCTCTTGCAAAATAAAAATGAAATAATTCTCTCTGAAATTTTTAATCCCAATAAAAACTACATTTCTCTAGGAATTGAATTATAAAATCTTTATTTCATATGTATTGGGAACTATAAAATATTATTTCCTCATTTCTAGAAAAAAATATATCTCATAAAAATACATAACCCCAACAATTGATGATGTTCAATATTCTTTACATACAACTTTTTATCTATCCACCCATTCTAAAAAGTCATACCTTTAAGAAATTCATCAACATTGAAATACCAAGATCTTGGATAATTCTTCAATACACCAAGATATTTCTTCAACTTTCCAACTCTTCTTCTACCCGAATCCTGAAAAAATCTATTAGGTTGTTCCAGGTAGATTTCCTCATTGATCTTCCTATTTGGAAAAATCTAATTTAACATCTATTTAAAATATCTTAAAGATTTTTTAAGATATTATACAATGTAATATTCTTATTGGATAAAGTATGACCACTAGGGAAAACTCTCCTAAAATTAAAACCCTTCAATTTATTAGTATCCCCTACATTAAATCATTGATTTGTCAATAGATATATAACTATATTCCTGTACATTTTTTTTTTAAACATATTTTTCATCAATCACATTATTTTTTATGTGTCTAGGAATAGGTTTCTAAGTTTTATTCTTTTCAATATTGTTTAATTTTTCATTCATTACCCAAATATATTCCGTATATTTTAAATCATCTTCAACTATACATGGTTTAAATTTAAAAAAACAAGTACTACCTATTTCGATGACGTTCTTTATTTTATTCACACCTTGATTCTACTCCCCCATGATGCTCTCACCATCAATATGTTTTCTTAGGATTGTATCTCTGTTTTTGGACTTTTCTTCTCCATTTACATCGCTAGTACGTTCATAATCTATATTATCTATCTAAACCTGTGTGTTTTATATATTTTTTAAGATGGTTATAAACTCAAAATGTCATCCTAATCATTTAAAACTATTATTTAACTCATTTTTTCTTCATTAAAAAAAATACATCATCAATATCAATAATTATTTCAAACATCTTATTGTAACACCTATATGATTTATAATTTGGTGTGTACCTATGAAATATTTCATCTTCAAACTTATCATTAAACGTTTATCCACTTATTAAATTTTTCAACATCAAGAAATGACATCCAAACACCCTAAAAGTTTTAATATTTAGATTAATTTTAAACCATATCATATATGTATTCATATCTAAGTTTATCCAAAAGATACATATATTTTTTAATATATTCTATGATCAATTTGTTGTAATAATCACTCATATTTCCTGGTCTCAACCTCATTCAGTACAGGCCTATCTATATCTCTAAAAATATTCTAAAAATATTGAATCTACATATGTCATATGATTTTTTTGACATAAAGATTATGCATTTATTCCATGTGAAACTCTCATATATAGATTTTTCACCATTTTTTCCATTTTTTGTAGTTTTAAAATAGTGATGGAATTGTCTTTTAGTCATGTAATATTTCTTACAATGTTATATTGGATTGGTTTCTTTATAATATTTTGTCCAAGGGGACCAATTCTTTTGTTGTATAAATCATTTTTTTCATAAGTAACATCCAAAACATTATTCTCCAATATGAAAATGATTTTTGTGGGATCTTCAACACCTTATAATCACATCACAATATTTCACAATTTAGATTATGCATAAATTTTTCCTAAAGATAACCTCATTTAAAACATCAAACAACATTGATACACAAAACAATTTAGGACTTAGTTCATCACAAAACAGTACATTATCTAGACTGGTTCAGTTTTTACCAATGTTTTTTGTCTTAAGACCTTTCGTAATGATATTTACCAAATTTCAAAGATCCTTCTTCATATTTCAAAAAAAATATGATTTTTCATATCACCTTTAATTTTATATGAACACCCACTATCCATGATATAATTATTTTTATAATTAAAAGTATTAAATAAAACTTTAACCACATTTTCATGTTTCCAAAATTAGATTTTATTCTCAATTTTACCAAAATTTTGACATATATTTATCTACTCTAGGGCTACATAAAAATAAAAAACTTTGGCACTAACTTCTTGAAAATATCTTCCATATACTTATTGAAATAATTCAAAGTAATTTCTCATTTGAACTTTCCTTTCAAATTATTTATGCCATGGTTGACTTCTCATGTATGTTTTCTATATCCCCCTTGATTCCTTATCTATTTTCAATCTATGAAGATAAATATTATACCAAATGTTATATCCATTACTGAAAAAAATTCTATATAACTTTCATTATTCCATAAATATTATTTTCTAGAAAAAAATCTACTATTAAATGGGTTTTATTGTTTCTCTATTTTTAGTCATTGAATAAGTAGATCGCTTAAATTATATTTGAGGTGTTCTTTTTTAAATATTTTAATCCAATTAATGATCTTTTACTGAGTTTATTTCTTTCTATATTTTAGTTTATTTGAGTCTTTATTCAAATAATTTAGTTATTCCATAATTTAAAATATCATTTATTTCTTTAGTAGAAGAATAATTACTTTATACTAGAAACCCTATAAAATTTTTCTTTTCATATATTTCATATTATATAGAGTGTCTATTTAGGATATATTTATTATAAAATTCTCTTGGTTCTATAGTAGAATTTCATTTTTTTTTTCTATTCTATTTTCTCATCCTATTTCTTAGTTTCATCATTATGCCTTGTGAGTTTTAAAATTTCCCAAAAGATGATGGTGTGGTCAGGTCATCAATGGTTTTTTCCTTCTTTTAATTTTCAAGCTTCAGTATCTCATGTTCATTTACGACGTCCAATTTTTCATCCTAGAGTTGAATTTTCTAGTCTTATATTTCCTTTAGTCGAGTTTTATCTTCTATTTACAAATTAATTTCTTTTAAACAAATTTTGAATTCCATTATTAGAGTATATTCTTTAAAATTTTATCCTTATTCTAGGGTATACATGTTGGTCATGTATTGTATCAACAATACTCTACAAATTTTATTGATTTTAATGATCAGAAATACCCCTGTTTGTTTTACTGATGATATTACATTAAGGGTATTTTAGGAAGTTAATATTATTCATATTCCTTATTTTAGAATTATATTCAAGCTCATTATTCAGGTATAATATTTTACAAACTGTTTTGAACTCTCTTAGAATATTATAGAAACATTGTTTAAACCGTACTTTGCAAATCGTAATGTAAGGAACAAACCCAATATATGTATTAAACATTATTCTGATATATCAGCACATATGGTTAATCAATCCTAAATTGACAGAAATGTATGGATAAATAACATTACGTTTGGATGAAACCTTATGTCTGACAAAGGAAAAAAATATGGTTAAAGAACATTAAGTAAGTATGGAACCTTGCAATTGAGAACAAAACATGTGAATCATAAAACTAATTTTTGTGATCAACCTTATATTATCAACCTTACATTCGGATATTAAATGCTACGTATTTGAACCCTACATTTGGTATGTTTTTTTGTTTTATGAATAAACCTTATGTTTGACTTTTCGTCATCGAAGATTTGAATTTATTTTTTTATTTGAGTTTCGTGCAACGGCCTTTACGAAATATCTGGGTGATTTAAAGCTCATTTTTCAAATGATTCAAATCTCATTATGATTGATTCAAAGAATCATATTATTTAAAGAAATTCTCTCTTATTATTAAGGAAATAAACAACTACTCTGATGTAACACACTGAAATTTTATGAGAAATATTATTTTTAATTTTATTTATGTTTGTTGTTGTACACTACACCGATATTAGCTTGCTCTATACGCAACACTGTATTAGCTTGCAGTATACGCAACACTATTATCTGCTTGCTTTACGCACAATTTCAATTTCTTTTGATAGAGTTCAACACAGCATATATATTTTTTTCATTGAAATAAGATCATATTATTTTATACGCAACACCTAAGGAATCTATCATGCAACACTGACTTGTCTTGTGTTGCACGCAAAAGTGGCCTTCCTCGATGGCTTGCATTGTACACAATACCGAGTTTCACTAAACAACAATATATTATTATAATATTGTTATGAACTAGCCTTTTTGAATAGTATTAAACACATTGTAAATTTTATAACATTATCATTCATATTATATATTTTCTAGAACATGGTATGAGAGTAAAATTAGTTTTTCGGATAAAAGAAGTATTTTTCAAAAAATATAGTTTTGTCACCTTTTGATGGCGCATCCATTTGAAATATAATTTTTGACAAGTTTATAAGTTCAATTTGACAAATTAAACTACTTATTTTGAATTAGGATATAAAAATTTACATTGGATAAATTTTTGACATTATTCTGATAACCTTCATATTTTGATGAATAGTAAAAATAAGCTAAATTTTAATTAAAAACAAATTTTTTCATCGAGATAATTCATATAGTTAAATTATAATATTTAATGGTTTTAAAGTATAAATATAATATATTTTTACCAATTAATATAGTGTATGTCATTAGCATTAATTTTACATTGAATTCATAGGAAAAAACATTTCAATCTTTTTCAATGTCTTAAATTTTAAAACCCATTTTCTCAACAATGGGATTAATTTTAAATTAATTACTGAAACTTATATGTTTTGAATTTTTGAAAATGGATTCCCTATTTTGAATCAGTAGGTCCAAATTATGTTAATATGATACTTTTATTTTTGGCCATTATGAATAGTAACCATGGTAAATTTTATTCACCATAGTTAAAGGTAAATCGGGTATTTAAGGGTAAAACTAATATTATTAAATTACCCTAAAACTTGTATTAATATAAATTGATGATTATATTTTGTCCTAAAATATAATTGGGTTGAAATTTTATCTATTTTAACCCACTTTGTTGAGATTAAGACCTTTAATTTATTTTATTTAAAGGAAAGTGAAATATGTCTCACTCAAACTTTAATAATTAAAGTATTTTTAATATAAGGTTAAATGGATTATAAATTTTATTATAAATAATAATTTTAAATACAATTGTTTTTAATTATAATGGTAATTTATTTTTAATTTTTAAGAAATTTATAATTACCTTAATATCATATACATTAATGATGGAGAAATTATTTATTTAGTGAAAAATCAATAATATAGTTTTTATTAAAATAATATTACCCCTAAAAAAGACCCAAAAACTTGACCAAAACATATTTGTTCAGTATATCTACACCATAATCATCCAATTTTCGACTTGGGGACCATTTGGAGCCTTATAAAACATATTATGACATTTATATTATTTTATTTTAAATGATGTCAAAGTTGTCACCTTCATAATTTAATAGACATGTCATTTTAAAAGTTGGGTTTTTTAGAAGATAAATTCTAATAAAATTATTCTTATGAAATATATTAGATTTATCTTAATCATTGAATTTTATTTTTAATTTTTATGCAACAAATAATTATATTAAATAATTATACAAAAATGTTGTAGTAATTATTTTATTAAGAGAAATATGAAATAAATGGTTTTAACAATATTAAAATAAATATTATAAGACCTAATTAATGTTCTCCACTAAGTTTGTAGATTAACGTGACATTTTAGGAATCAACTAAATATTTTGGTTCTACTCTATAAATTGTTTGGAGTTTATTTAAATTCAAATAAATGAATAGTGTCAAAATTGACAGTATTGATATTTTATAAAAAATAACATATTATTAAATTGTTTAAAAATCACAAAAATATATAAAAATTAAAAATTAAAATTTATATGGTCTATAATGTCATAAAGTATCCAATTATGGACAATTAACAGCACATAAGTAAGTATTTATAACCATTTAAACTTTAGAATATTATTACCACAAATAAAATTAAATAGATTAAATAAGGATAAATCAAAATGATAAGGTTTAAAATAAACTCAAAACATGTCTAAATTTGATTTTTTTATGATATTAAAACCCTATATTATCTCATATTTTAATTTTAGTCACTTTGGATGTTTTTACGTGGAGTTTCAGTTTATTATAAATTAATATTTTTGAGGTTTCCAAAAGTGCCCCTCTACTCTCTTATAAAAAGGCACCTCCTCCCTCTTCTCTTCACTCCATTTTGGGCTTTCAAACTCATCCAAAACCTTCCCATTTACCTTATCAACTTATATAGAAACATTCTATAGGTCCTGGTCTTCTTCAAATACCATCTTTGGTTCCCTAAGATGAGGTTCAGAAGAGGCGCGTCGAAGAAGAGGCGGTATCCTTTACCGATTCTTTCAAACTTATTTCTTCTTATACTTCCTCTATATGGTTTATTTAATTATTAATAAATAACTAAAGTATCACTTTTATATGTCATTATTAATATTAAGCAACAATATTTCACCTTCTATCCATCCTATGAAAAACAAAATCATCATGTGTGCGTGCATACGGCTTACCGTCTCCACGTCATGGTGTAATCTGTTTTTCCACCACCACCTTACTTGGATGGTTAAAATGAAATAGATAATAACTATATATGATTATTATAATATGATACTATTTATGAGATATTATATCATCCACTTAAATTCCAATCACTAATTATGGTAATGATATAATCACTCGTGCGTACGTACGGATTACTGTCTCCATGACGTGATGAGATTCATTCTCCATGATAACCATTCAAGAATGATTATAAAGTATATATAATGAATAATAATTAGATATATGACATAATAATGCTACTGTATTTATGTATATATATATATATATATCATCTACTTACTTTCATTCAAGTCAATAAAGAAAGGAAAACAGCATTCATTCGTACATACGGCCTACCATCTCCATGAACAATGTATTTCATTTCATTTTCCTATCTATTATATATATATATATATAATGAATATATATATGATATATAAATCATGTTTTACATTCTATATGTAAGTTAATTATTATATAAGTAATAATATCAAGAACAACAAGTCTAAACACCTATGATAAATGAAACGATTATTACCCAAAACGTTACATCAACATGGAATTGACAAATGAATGGGTAATATAAAGTCATAATTGAATCATATATGATATAATAAAAATGACTATCATTCTTGAATAAGTCAATGACATTATTTAAATCATTATATAGGAGGTTCGGACACATAATGAAGAAATTAAACCTAAGTTAAGGGATTATTTCGTCTCACTTTTATTTCTAACAGACATACGCCTTAATCACCATATATTTATTTCCTATGGTTTTTATGCTTCCCATGAATGATTTATTATTTTTATTATGAATTATATGATGTTTACATATGCATGAAAGTTTTTTTATTTTATGAAACGTATGATTCCACTGTTCATAAATGGTAAGGGATAATTTTGAAATCTCATTTTTATCTGAGATTACTTATATGTTAGTATTTACTGGGGTTATATTAATCATCTATAACCATGTTTTATAAAAATGTTTTCATAAATTATTTACTATTATTTCATTTATTTTTAAGTTCATGTTTACCTTTTTTTTTCTTCTACTTTTTGGTATGGAATAAATCATTCTTTTGTAAACAAAACAAGGTACTTTTTTACTTTTCTGGTAAAAGTATGAGGAGAATTTATTTTTAACATATACGGCATGAATGGATTTTTTTATCATTTCATAATGCCTTATTTCCATGAATATTCCTCTACAATATTTCATTATTATTTTCAACCAAATTATTTTCTTTTAAAATTGCACATCATTTTGAGAAAAGAAAATGATTTTGAAGAAGAAAGGATATTTTCCTCAAGAATCCATTGCGAGTGTATTATTAAAACTATTTTCCATATGAGATGAAATTATTTAATATGGATATGTTTCATGTATAAAGTCACTATTATTTACATGGATTTATTTTTTTTTATGATGAAATTATATCCATTTTTTTATAAGAATTATGTTATGATGGGATAATATATATAAAACCCATTTTATTCATTGGGTTATGATGAATGATTTATATTTATTTTGTGGCACACAAAAGAGTGATTTAATTATAATATGGGTGGGACTTATATATACCTCTAAAGCATTGGGTAATGATTTATATCTCATTAGATAGACATTTCTAGAATGAAAAGTAAATCTGTATCAATAATATAAGGTTGGAACGGAAAGTAAACTCGATTCAGTAATGGAATTTTTCCACTATGATGGTCTTGGCAGCAATGCCTTGGATACTATGGGAATCATATCATGTTCTTAATGGTTTTCCAAAATTACATGTCTTGTTCCCATTATATTTTATCATGATTAATGTTCATTTGTGATCTATTCCTTACATACTCCTGTGATTTATTTCACGACTCAATATTTTGATATATATACTTTATGTTCTTGTTTTTAAGTTCAAATGTATATGTTCTTTTTATTTTTTCCATGCTTTCCCTTACTGAGCATTTGATCTCACCATTTATAAGTTTTCTTTTCCCCATGAATTAAATAAAGGTTTTAGGTAAGAAAACAAAATGGGACGATCTTTATGGGAGATGTTGAAGATCTTTCACCATGATATAAAGATTATGTTCTATGTTTCTAAAGACATTAAACTAATACGGTCTTTGGGCGTTTGTTTTTGTTATGTATTAAGTATTCCAAAAATGTAATGTAATGTTTATGCACATCAAGACTATATTTGTTATATTTCATATCAGAGGGAGGGTTTAGTTTAGCTTTGGAAACTAGGATGCGAAAAATTTAGTGAGATCTCTAGAGATATATGTAAGGTATGTCTAGGGATATCCATAAGGATAAGTATAAGTATAGGTTACAATCCTAGAATTATGATAACAATCATGAATAACCTAGGATTAAACCTAAGATGTTAGATATTGAAAGTAATCCCCCTTGATTATGTTGTTTTCTTAGTATGAGTTTTGCCTCTCATACTATTCTATTTGGGTTTTAGGAAATGGTTGGAAACATGAGGATTCATGTTAATGGAGAACATGATGGACAATGGAATGATATTCATCATGAGATACCAAATTAAAAGGAATTTCAAATTCCAAACATTTTTATTATGACTAATCAAAAATATCATAATATGATCAATAATCTCAACTTTGGTAAGTTTCTTGACTCGACTAATAAGAGAAAGATGGAGTTCAGGATAATCATAGAGGAAAGAAAGTTCAATTTTTCTGATGTAAATCATGTGGGAAGAGGAATCATGGAGAATGTTTGAAAAGAACTGGAAGATGTTTTGGGTGTGTAAAAGAAGGCACAAAGCCAATGATTGCAAAATAAAAGGTATATTTAACAAAATGGACATGAATAACAGTATTTCTAAAACATCAACAATGATTAAATTTTTTAAATGTGGAATGTATGGGCATTATGAAAATCGATTCCCTGAGAGAAAGTCTCATGAGGATAATCAGCATGGTCGTATGGGTAGTATTTATGTTGATGATGATGAAGAGACTACAAACTATATATGAGATGAAAGAATTGTTAAGGAAAGAAATGATAAATCTCAGTCAATGATTTAATGAGGTATTGGAATAATTTAATGTCTATCAAGAGTAATGGTGTATAGGTAATTTAATGGTACTTTGGAATAAAGAAACATCTAAGGATTGTTAATCTATTGTTTTTTCTAAAGTATTTGAAAGTATATGTCGAATGGTACTGGTAACCATGAAAGGTCATTCAGATATTTTTGGAAAGTAGAAGATATGCGTATAATGAAGGGATAATGAGATGTTCGATAGTATTAATGAGCTCATGATTGGTATAAGAACAAAGCGATATCATAGTTTGAGTATATATTTTTTTGGGATTTTGTTATGTAGAAATAGTTAACTTTTGACAGCATTCATGATTTTAATAAGGTTTTATGGTAACTCTTGATTCAATAGAATACATGATTAAGGTATTCATTTGTTTGTAATGAGACCAACAAGATATATGTTATGATATATGGGGGGTAAATGATGGTATTCACATGCTCGAGAGATGACCTTTCTAGTATTCGTTTTTTATATTATGAGATTGGATATAAGTATTTTTGATAAGCCTAAATGTTGGAATGGATTAAGTTGCACATCAGATAGTATTTTTTAAGGCCAAAATTGTTTTATAGAATGTTATAATAGTTTAGTTTTAGAAAAAGGACAACCTGCAGGACGGCCAACAACTCGTCGCATCAGACAAGGTTGTGGGAATCAAACCCACAACCGAAGTATGTCAAGCCTTTATCACCTACCACTAGCCTATAAGAAGTCTCTAGTTATTAGAAATTAGTTTTATTTTATTAAGTGGTATAATTGATGAAGTATAAGTCCATTTTTTGAATCATATACGATTAATCTCACCATAGATGGACTTATGTATATTTAACAATGTGTGATAACCTTTTTGTGATAAAGACATATGGAATTACCTATCATTCTATTTTATGATCTGCTAACACTTCAAGAATGATAAATTCAACTTTATTTCTTTAAATAAGAGATGAAATGGAAATTTTTTATGGAATGACCAATGATTATATTACACTGAAATCAAGTAATTATTTCTCCTTATGAAAAAATTCATCAACTTTAACTAAATGATCATGAAAACCAAAATCATTATCCTAGTACCTTAATGTTTGATGAATCATATGGTACTTTAGATCATCAAAAATTTATGGCTATGCGATTGTTGGCTTTTTCATAACCATGTTCACTTCCACTCTCCATCAGAACTTGATGGATAAATTTCACTTCCTTATCCATTTTTTTCCTATGTTCTCCAATATGGAAACCCAATGATGAGTTAATTTTGGTAACCTTTTATTTCTTACTTCACTTTTTAAAATTAAGTTATAGTATTCCTTTTTAGGATGTGGGTATCTATGAAAGAATCTTTCATGCATTAAACCATTTATAACCCTCACAAATTTTGAGGGCGAAATTCATTTTAAGGGGGGTAGAATGTAACACCCTTAAATTTTAGGAGAAAGATTATTTTTAATTTTATTGATGTCTTGTGTTTTATGATACACCAATATTATCGTGTGTTATACGCTACATCGTATTAGCTTGCAGTATACGCAACACTATTAATAGCTTGTTTTATGAAAAATTTCAAGTTCTTTTGATAGAATTCAACACTGAATATATATTTTGTTTATTGAAATATTATGAGATTATTTTATATCCAACACCAAAGGAATATTTCATCAAACCTTGACTTGTCTTGCGTTATACACAAAAACGGCCTTCCTCGATGGCTTGTGTTGTACGCAATACTGAGTTTCACTGAAAAAAAAATTTATTTTTATAATATTATTATGAACTATCCATTATGAATGTTATTAACCTTATTTCGAATTTTATAACATTATCATTCATCTTAAATTTTATTAGAACATGGTATGAGAACAAAATTAATTTTTCTGATAAAAGTTGTATTTTTTAAAAAATGCAGTTTTGTCACCTTTTGATGGTGCACCCATTTTAAATATAATTTTGGACAAGTTTATAAGTTTATTTTGAAAATTTAAACTTCTTATTTTGAATTAGGATATAAAAATTTGCGTTGTATAAATTATTGACATTATTCTGATAACCTTCATATTTTGATAAATAGTAAAAATAAGATAAATTTTAATTAAAAACTACTTTTTCCATCAAGATAATTTATATGGTTAAATTATAATATTAAATGGTTTAAAAGTATAAATATTATATATTTTTACCATTTAATATAATGTATGTCATTAGCATTAATTTTACATTGAATTCTTAGATAAAAACATTTCAATCTTTTTCAATGTTTTAAATTTTAAAACTGGTTTTCTCAACCATGGTATTAATTTTAAATTAATTACTGAAACTTTCATGTTTTCAATTTGGAAATATGTATTCCATATTTGGAATCAGTAGGTCCATATTATGTTAATATTCTACTTTTATTTTGGGCCATTATGAATAGTAACTATGGTAAATTTTATTTACCATAGTTAAAGGTAAATTGGGTAATTAAGGGTAAAAATAATATTATAAAACTACCCTAACACTTGTCTTAATGTAATAGGATTATTATATTTCGTCCTAAAATATACTTCGGTTGAAATTTTATCTATTATACACAACTTGGATGATATTAATACCTTTAATTTATTTTATTTAAAGGAAAGTGAAATATATCTCACTCAAACTTTAATAATTAAATTATTTTTAATATAAGGTTAAAGTGAACATAAATTCGATTATAAATACTCATTTGAAATTTAAAATGTTTTAATTTATCATGGTAATTTATTTTTAATTTTTAAGAAATATATAATTACTTTAATAGCTTATATATTAATGATTGAAAAATTATTTATTTAGTGAAAAATCAATAATATAGTTTTTATTAAAATAATAATATCCATAAAAAGGCCCAAACACTTGACAAAAACTTATTTTTCTAGTATATATACACTATAATCATTCATGTGTCGACTTGTGGACTATTTGGATCCTTATAAAACAGATTATGACATTTATATTATTTTATTTTAAATGATGTCAATGTCGTCGCCTTTATAATTTAATAAACATATCATTTTAAAAGTTGGGTGTTTTAGAAGATAAATTCAAATAAAGTATTATTATAAAATATTTTATATTTATATTCATAATATTATTTTATTTTTAATTTTAATTCAAGAATAAGTACAATAAATAATTATACAAAAATGTTGTAGTAATTATTTTATTAAGAGAGATATCAAATAAATGGTTTTAAATATATTAAAATAAACATTTTATTAACTAATTAATGTGCTCCAAGAATTTTCTAGATTCATATTACATGTTAGAAATATATTAAAAATTTTGGTTTGACTCTATCATCTGTTAAGATTTTATTTAAAATCAAATAAATGAACAATTTTAAAATTGACACTATTGATATTTTATAAAAATAACATATTATTAAATTGTTTAAAAATCACAAAAATATTTAAAAATTAAAATTTTATATTTATATGGTCTAAAATTTTATAAATTATAAATTTTTGGACAATTCACAACACATAAGTAAGTATATATAACCATTTTAAATTTAGAATATTATTTCCCCAAATAAAATTAAAAAGATTAAATAAGGATAAATCAAAATGATAAGGTTTAAAATAAACACAAATCATGTATAAATTTAATTGGATGATGATACTACAACACTATATTATCTAATATTATAATTTGAGTCACCTTGTTAGTTTTTAAGTGGGGTTTGAGTTTATGATTAATTAATATTTTGTAGGTTTTCAAAAGTGCCCCTATACTCTCTTATAAAAGGGCACCTCCTCCCTCTTTCTTCACTCCATTTTGAGATTTCAAACTCGAAAAAAACCTTACCATTTACCTTATAAACTTATCTAGAAACATACTATAGTTCATTCTATTCTTATAAGACCAACATTATTTCCCTAAGAGGATTTTTAGATGAGGCGCGTCAAAGAAGAGGTAATATCCTTCACCGATTCTTTCAAATTTATTTATTCTTATACTCACTATATATGGTTTGTTTCATTATTAAGTAATAACTCTAGTATCACTTTTATACTCATATGTTATTATGAATATTAAACAACAATATTTCACCTTCTATCCATCCTATGAAAAATTAAATCACCTAGTGTGTGTACGTACGACTTACCTTCTCCACGCCGTGGTGTAATCTGTTTCTCCACCACCACATTACATGGATTGGTACAATGGTGGAAATAATAACTATATATTATTATTATGATATGATACTAATTATGAGATTTTATATCATCCACTCCAATTCCATTCAATAATTATGGTAATGATATCATTGCTTGTGCGTACGTACGGATTACTGTCTCCACGACGCGCTGAGATTCATTCTCCATGTTAACCATTAAAGAGTGATTATAAAGTATATATAATTAATTATAATGAGATATATGACATAATAATTCTAATGGATTTATGTATAGGTATATATATATATATGTCATCGACTTACTTCCATTCAAGTCAATAATGAAAAGAAAACATCGTTCATGCGTACGTACGGCCTTCCGTCTCAATGAACGGTGTATTTCATCTCATTTATCTATCTATTGTATATATATAATGAATATATATGATACATAAATAATTTTTTACATTCTGGAAGTAATTAAATCATTCTATAAGTAATAATATCAAGAACAACAAGTCCAAACACGTACGATAAATGAAACGATTATTACCCAAAATGTTTCTTCAACATGGAATTGACAAATGAACGGGTAATAAAAAATCATAAGTGAATCATATATGATATAATAAAAATTCCTATTATTCTTTAATAAGTCAATTACATTATTTAAATCATTATACAATAGTTTCAGACACATAAGGAAGAAATCATACCTTAAATAAGGAATTATGTTGTCACACTTTTATTTCTTTGAGACATATGCCTTAATCACCATCTATTTTTTTTTGTATTGTGTTTATGATTCCCATAAATGTTTTATAAATTTTATTATAAAGGATATGATATTTACATAAGCATGTAATTTTTGTTATTTTATGACATGTATGATTCCATCGATCGTAAATGGTAAGGGATAATTTTGAAATCTCATTTTTATCCGAGATTGCTAATATGTAAGTATTTACGGGGGTTATATTTATCGTCCATATCCATGTTTTATAAAGAAAATCATAAAGTATTAACTATTCTTCCATGTGTGTTTAAATTCATGATTACCTCCTTTTTTATTTTACTATGTGGTATGGAAGGAATCATTATTTTGTTTACAAAACAAGGTACTTTTTTGCTTTTCCGGTAAAAGTATAAGGAGATTTTTTTTAACTTATACGACATGAATGGGTTTTTTTATCATTTAATAACACCATATTTCCATGAAACTTCCTATACAAGATTTCATGATTATTTTCAATTAAATTATTTTTTTTAAAAAAATTCACATCATTTTTAGAAAATAAAATGATTTTGAAGAAGAAATGATATTTTCCTCAACAATTCATTTCAAGTGTTTTATCAAAAATATTTTCCATCAAAGATTAAATTATTTAATATGGATATGTTTTATGTATAATTTCCCTATTATTTACACATTTTTATTTTGTTTATGATGAAATTATTTCCATTGTTTTATATGGATTATGTTATGATGGGATGATGTATATGAAACCCAATTTATTTATTGGGTTATGAGGAATGATTTATGTTTATTTTGTGGAACATTAAAGAATGATTTAATTACAAGATGGATGGGACCTATATCTCTATTCTATTCATTAGATAATGATTTATATCTCATGATATATACATGGCTGGAACGACAACTAAATCTGGTTCAGTAATACAAGGCTGGAACGATAATTAAACCAGATTCAGTAATGGAATTTGTCCACTATGGTGGACTTGGTAGCAATTCCTTGGATGCTATGGAAATAATATCATGTGATTAATGGTTTTCCATAATTAAATGTTTTATTCCCATGATATTTTATAATTTTTAATGTTTTTTTGTGATCTATGCCTTATATATTTCCATGATTTATTTCAAAACTCAAGATCTTGATGTTTGAACTTTATGTTCATGTTTTTAAGTTCAAATGTATATGTTCTTTTTATTTTCTCTATGATTAACCTTACTGAGAATTTGAGCACACCCTTTATATGTTTTCTTTTCCCCATGATTTAAATAAAGGTTTTAGGTAAGAAAACAAAAGGGGAAGATCTTTATGGGAGATATTGAAGATCTTTCACCATGATTAGAAGATTATGTTCTGAGTTTCCAAAGACACTAAACTAATACGGTCTTTGGGAGTTTTTTTAGTTGTGTATAAATTATTAGACAAAAGTAATGTAATGTCCATGTACGCGAATCTTGGGTCTATTATATCTGAACTATCACGACAATTTGAATTCTTACTATTTATTAGATAATTTTCTTGGATCTGGAATTAAAAAGATAGGTTCTCTACTTTTCTTATTCTATCAAAGTATTTGTCATATATATGTGTGTATGATTAAAATAATAATATATTAAAATATATATTGATCCATATATCATGACACATATTTAGGATCAAATCTGCACTCTTGTGAAGATCATTTTCAGATCTACTGCAATAATCGATCAGAATTTGTTTTTCTACAGAAGAGGTTATAGTGGATATATGCGTATTAAAACTTCATTATTTTCTATAAGTCTGCTACTTTTATTCATTACTGATTTTATTTTAAAGATCTATTGCAACTGTATCACTTTGTAACTCCTCTTTCCTAAAGAAACTATTTTCTAAAGAAGAAGATCTATTTACCATCAGTTGTTGTTTCAACTATGAAGTTAAATCGGAACCTTGTTAATCAAAATATTTTTATTGAAAGTTTCAACAGCTCTTACTCAGTTGTGGAGGAGTATCATCTTCTCAATCTAAGTTTTGGTTTATCGGATCTCTATTATATAACCATAAGACCCTATTTTTAGTCTGGTCTGTAAAGGTATCAACTACCTGCACTCAGTTGTGTATTGGTCTTATGAAATAAGGGTATGACTAGTGAAATTCACCAAACATGCTAAGAAAGTAATTTATAGAGTGTAAAAGGGATTTTTATGCCCTAAACCAACAAAAATATTGTGTTTTATATATTTTTTCTTATCGCTTCTCATAATTTCATACAGAAAATAAACATTACTTTCCTGCATAATCATCAGTCGATATCTAAAGGAAAAATTGTGAAGAATTTTGAAAAATGTTTAAAAGACACAATTATCCCCCTCTTGTGTATATTTCTAAATTACAACCTAAAAATTGGTATCAGAGAAGAGATTTTAGAAAAAGATATAACAATCTAAAAGTATAAGGTCTATAAAAAGATGTCAATGACTGGTTAGAGAGAAGAAAATTTAATGGTTCATGCTATTTATTTCAATGGTGAAAACTATGGATGTTGGAAATCACAGATGATTATATATTTTAAGAATATGGGATTCAATGTCTACTTAAATACCATTACACCTTATATAATTATTGAAAAACTTGCAACTTAGACTTCTGCTATTGAGGTTGACTATGACACAAATTCTAAAGCTATCTATACTATTATCTATGGTCTTGGACCAAATGAATTCAACTGTGTCTCAAAATTTCTTTCTGATTATGAAATTAGTAAAACCATTGCAGCTTCTTATCAAGGAACAGACAATGTAAGGCAAATGAGGTATGAAATAATAAAACTGAAATTTGATACATTTAAAATGTTTGATAGAGAAATTATCACTAAAATTAGTGGAAGGATTATAAAGATTATTAATAATATTACATCCTAAGGTGATCCTATCAAACAATTAGATCAATATTTAAACTTACTAATTGTAATACCTATTAAATTTAATGGCATATCAGCTGTAATTCGGCAATCATCACCTATCAGAAATACAACAATGATGGAACTAATTGGGACACTGATGATTTATGAAGCGGAAATGAAATATAAATCTGAATATAATAATGTATTATTGAAAAGTATAATACTTATCTAAGGGTAACATCTCATAAGCAGAGAAAAATAATAAAGCAAGAAGTTAGAGAAGAAAGGATATCAGATACATCTAATTCTGAAATGAAATTGACTCCATCAGCCCAAAAGTTTAGAAAGTTTTATAAGAAGAAATGAGGATGCCAAAAACCCTTCAAAATAGATGATAAATATCCATGGGAAGTCAGATGCTATGAATGCAAGAAATTAGGTCATATAAGATGGGATTGTCCCCAGTTAAAACGTGAAAATAGAAAGATAGAAAATAAATATCAAAAAAATGATGATTATAAACATAAAGGAAAAAAGATAAAGGAAGGCTACTTGGAGTGTTTTTGAAGAATCTAGCTACTAATTAAAATATGATTCAGAAAAGGAAGAATCAAATATGTAAGAAAATATGTGCTTCTTGGAAGAAGAATAAGATAAGGTACAAACCTATTATTTATCTAACTCTGAATCTAATTCAAAGTATCCAAATAATAAATTAGATGCCTATAGTAAAATAATAAAAGAAAAACATGACTCCTTATTAAAGAAACACCCATCTTTAAAGATTATTAATAATAATATTTTAGGAGAAATAGATTCCTTACTTAAACAAAAGCAAGAGTTAATTGAAAAAATTTACTCGTCTACCACAAACTGTGCGGATTATGAAAATAAGATTAAAGAAATACAAGATGAAGTAGAAACTTATAAAAGTGCTTCTCTATTCTTCAGAAAAGGAGAAAATATTTTGAATGAAATTATTGTTTAAAAAGTCATTAGAAATATAAGATTTTGTAGAGGGAGTAAGGGTGAAAATCTAAACTATATAAGAATTATTTTGTTCCCAAATAAAAAATGGTAACTTGTAATTTTTGTAGAACAAAAGAATATATAACAAAAAACTATTATTTAATAAATCCTCAAATAAGTAGAATTAAAAATGATTTTATTTAAAATATCTTATTTGAATAAAATATGAGTTATGGAAAATAAATTAGATCTAGATTCCCAGATCTTTTCAAGCTATAAATGCTATACCAAAAAAAATATAGGCACCAAAACAAACCCTTATTTATATTGAATTTTATTGAAACTATTAATAGAAAATATAGATATATATGGAATATGGACAGTGGATACTCAAGTAATATGATTGGAAACTCATCAAACGATAATACACCATCTCAAATAGATGAAGTTCTAGTCACTTTGGGTGATAATTCAAAACAAAAGATAATTGGACTTGGAACTGTTAGAGATCAAACAACAGTCTCAATCAATATAGTATTATATGTAAAAGGGTTGAAGCATAACCTGAGAAGTATATATCAACTTTATGGTGATGGATATTATGTTTATTTTTCTAATAATTAATGATTGGAATTTAAAGATAAACTGATTATGTTTATAGTTCTTAGAACTGGAAATGATTATACTTTGGATCTAAATTGATTGTGTAAATAGAAAGTTACTTGTTTAACTAAAAAGGTAAATTAGACTTGGATACGTCACAGGAGGCACGGTAATTTTAATATTTATGCTTCAGATAAATAATCTAAGAAAAAGTTAGTTTCTGGTTTACCTAGTCTTATGTTTGATATTGACAGATTTTGTGATGCATGCCAAATTGGAAAACAACCCAAATATTCCTTTAAATCTATTAACAAAATATATACATAAAAACCTCTAGAACTTCTCTAGATTGATCTACTTAGACCATCAAGAGTAGAAATTTTGGCTGAAAAATTATATGTATATGTTTTATTTGATGATTATTCTAGATTTACATGATTTATTTTCTAAAAATCAAAATTTAAGATTTAACATTTTTGAAAGTTTCTATAAATTAGTTCAAAAGGAAAAAGGGTTTAAGATAATTTCATTAAGAAGTGATCATGGTAAAGAATTTGATAATTAGTAATTCAATTCTTCTTATTCAAATATGGGTATTAGACACACCTTTTATACACCAATAACACCTCAAAAATGGAATTGTTGAGAGATAAAATACAACTACTCGAGAAAAATCTTGAACAATGTTCAATGAATAGAATCTACCTACCTACTTATGGGAAGAATCTATAACCATAGCCTATTATATCATGAATAGAGTTATAATTCAGTCAATTTTTAAAAATACACCTTATGAACTTTTTAATAACAGAAAACTTAAGGTAAAGTACTTTAATGTTTTTGGATATCAGGTGTACATCCTGAAAACCAAGGATAATCTTGGTAAGTTCAATCCAAAAGTGAATAAAGGAATATTTTAGTATATTCTTCACCTATAAATCCTATTGAGTGTTTAATAAAATGTAAAGGATTGATGAAGAACCATTTCATGTGAAGTTTGATGAAACTGATCCTTTTATTAACGAGAAAGATCAAACTAATGAAATTACAAAATCTTCTAAAAAATGAGACTTGAAAACCTACAAAATGATTTTGAAAATATCATAAATAAAATTCAGACTAATTCAGAAGAACATGATACTAATGAAACTAAAAGTGTTCTAACTCGACATTATAGAACAGTAAAAATCATCCTTTAGAAAATGTTATAGGATATGTAAATATATGAATAATAACAATAAGAACTATAACAAACCTAGTTGAATTCTCTACATTTCTATCTCAACTAGAACCTAATTCTTTTGAAGAAGCCTTATAAGATGAGAGTTAGATGATAACAATGCTAGATAACCTAAACCAATTCAAAAGGATTGACATTTGTGAATTAGTTGAAAGACATTTAAATTATCTAGTTATAGGAACTAAGTGAGTCTTTATAAATAAACAAGATTATCAAGGTATTATAATGAGAAATAATGATTGATTAGTAGCTAATGGATATAATCATGAATAAGAAATAGATTATGATGAAACTTCTTCCCCTATAGCTGGATTAGAATAAATTAGAATTCTTTTAGCTTATTCATATCATATGAACTTTAAATTATATAAGTTGTATGTTAAATCTACCTTTTTAAATGGATATTTAATGAAGGAATTATATGTTTAACAACCTCCTAGTTTTGAAAATTCCCAAAAACCAAAATCTATTTTTAAACAAACTAAGGCTCTCTATGACCTTAAATAAGCACCTAGATCTTGGAATGAAAGATTAGGATCTTTTCTTTTGGAAAATAGATTTAATATTAGAATAGAATATCCAAATATTTTTATAAAAACCATTTGTTCTAACATATTATTAGTTTGAATATATGTTGATGATGTTATTTTTGGTTCAACTAATAAAAAACTTTGTAATGATTTTTCAAAACTTATTAAAAAATAATTTGAAATGAATGTGACTGAATAATTGCACTTCTTCTATGGACTTTATATTTATCAAAAAGATTATGGAAGTATTTTGAACCAAATTAAATATACTACTCATTTATTGGAAAATTTTGGTCTTGAGGATAGTAAGATATATATAACTCCAATGTGTTCAAATATAAAACTCGGTTTGGATGAAGCTGGAAAACTAATGGATAACAAGTTATATAGAGTTATGATTGACAGTTTATTATATCTTACTGGTAGAAGACTTTATATTATGTTTTTAGTATGATTTTGTGCTATATTTCAAAAAAATCCTAAAGAAACACATCTTACAACTGTCAAACGTATTTTGAGATATTTAAATTGAACTATTTTTCAATATCTTCTTTATCCAAAAACATCTAATTTTAATTTAATATCATTATCAAATGTTGATTTTGGAGGTATTATATTAGATAAAAAATGTACCTCAGGAACCTATCACTTTTTTGAAAAATCTTTAGTATCATGGTTAAGTAAGAAAAAACACTCAATTTCTCTATCTATTGATGAGGTATAATATGTATATGCATGTGGTTCTTGTGTACAAGTATTGTGGACGAAAAACACACTAATGGAATTTGGATTAAATTTCAATAATAGACCTATTTTATGTGATAACACAAGTGCTCTAAATATTTCAAAAAATCCAATAAGTCATTCAAGAACTATGAATATTGATATTAGGCATCATTTTCTAAGAGATCATGTTCTTAAAAAGGATATATCTTTAGAATTTGTAAATACTGAATATCAACTAGCCGATATCTGTACTAAACCATTTCCCAATGTGAATTTGGATTTTATTAATGGGGAGTTGGTTTTATTTAATTTTTAAAATAAATGTTAATATTTTTAATTTTTTAGTTATTAATATTTATTTAATATTTATTTTATTTATTTATTTATTCCTATTTTTTATGAAAAAATTATTTACTGACTACATTAAAACTAATGTATTTTAATATTTTTTTCCGCTATACATTTTATTTAATTCATTTTATCATAAAATTATTTTTGCCACATGTTTTCAAAAAATTTAATGATTATCTTACATAATGTAGTGGGAAATAACAAACTATCATAAATATTACGAATACCAAAAAACTTCGACTCTCAAAACATTTTCAAATACTAAAACCCTCATTTACGTTTATCTACCTCTGTTTTCTTTTAAAACGCTAAAACCTAAAAACCTCGGATCTTTTGTTTCTCAGAAATGAAGAAAACTAAAAGAACTGAAGAAGTTGAATCCATGACCCAAACTGTCAAAAAATATCTAGAAGAAATATTCTATAGGGTAAAGTAATTGATTTTGAATGCATTTAGCATAAAAATATCCTCCTAAAGTAAGAACAAGATTTTCAATGATTAGAATCTATGTTCAATGAGGTGAACACATAATTCCGTAATGAGGTATAAGTAAAATATTTCTATAATAGTGTTCAGTTTAGTTTTGATGATTCAAAACATATAGTTTTCAAAATATTAGAAGATAAGGACTTTTCAGTTTCTTCGACTGAAATTTATCAAATCTTGAACTGTCCTCTTGTGGGAGTTTTTAATTTCAATTTAAGGCATATTAGAGATAAGGATAATAAATCTAAAGACATTATGCCTTTTCTGTTTGGTTCAACAAACATTAAAAAAATGGTTTTCAAGGATCTTGTGGTAGACCATAAAATATTAGTTAAATTTATTCAAATAGGAATTGCTCCTAGAGTGCCTGAGATAGAGAAGATTCTATATTCAGAAATGTATATAATGTTTCTTATTATGATTGAAATTAAACTTAATTTTACAATGTATATGTTCAGATATTTAAATTATTATTTTCAACCATATGTTTCGATGACTTTTTATCCTTATGGAAGGATAATCTCTAGAATTTTTTTTTAAGAATGGAATGATTTGTTAAACATATTTTTGAATCAAATTTCGTCACAGCAATGTACTCAACATAGAAATATTGAGGAAATTAGGCTTTTACTCAAGTACAGTCAAAGGAAAACTCTTGTCGGTTGGTGCAGATGACCAAAAAAGATAAGGATCTTTTTATTAGGGGGAGAAAAGTGCAATTCGTAAGGAAGGAATTTTTGAAACACTTGGTGAAGGAATTTCTAAACCAACTCAAAGAAAATTGACACTAGTTAAAGAATAAGAAGGAGAGAAATAAGTGGTTGTTCAAAAATAATTGGTTGAAAAGCCAAAAAAAAGAGTAGATCCACCTATTGTAGAACCAATGTCGAGTTCAGGTGAGGCCACCAAATTAGTACATTTAGAAGAGAATTTTCTTTAGGAAGATCAAAAGGTTGAAATACAGATTAGAGATCTGCAGAATTTTGACTTACCATTTGTCCAGGAGGAAGACCCAAATATTCAAGAAGAGCAATAGAAGATCATATCTGAAAATGTGGCTGCAAAAATTGATGAGAATTTAATTTTATTTATTTTTTATCATATAGATGAGAGACCAGAATCTGTTACTGATGAAAAAATGGATGTTCTTTATATTTTGTCTTATTCAAGTGAAAAATCAATTGAAAAACTAGTTTAGAAGTCTGTGGAAAAAATTCCTTCAAAACCTCTAGAAATTGTGTTAGTTGGTCAGTCACAACATCCAGAATAAGGGACGTATAATCCCTTGAAAAATCAGTTTGAGGATCTAGTAATTATGTTTAATAAGTCTTAGGGATAAAATTTCAATCTTTGAAAAGAGCTAGAAGTAGCAAAGAAAAAGTTGCATGTTTTAGAAGAAAATGTTGTTTTCAAGAAGTAATTTGATGCTTTCAAGAGAGATATGCTGAATGAAGTTGGAAATATAAAGCCTGAAATTGTTTCTAAGTAAAAATTTACTAATCTAATGTGTTATTTGGGGAGACAATTTGAATCAATCAAGAGTAATGTTGGTCATACTAGTACATCTACCTCTGCTCCTACTACCAGTCCACATCTCATTCAAGAATTTCAATAAATCACCTCTTTCATGGTAGATATTAATGATTGCCTTCAAAATCTTCATTGCAATAGTGATCCTTTGTCAATTTTATTGTAAAATTAAAAAATTATTGTTGGATGACTGTCACATAATAATCAAGATATCATATTTTTACTGAAAAAGTTCAAAAAAAAGTTAGATCAGTTAATCCAGAAGAGGAGTGTTTGCATGACTTTTTGAACGTAAGTCTCATGAAGAATGTGCATATCAGTTAAGATTATAGAATTTTGATTATAAAATTAGTGGATAGTCTAATATAGAAGTTACGGTTATAGATGACTGAGTTGAAAGATATGTTCGAAGCTACTCATATTACTTAGAACATTAACCAAGCCTACTCCTACTAAGTCTTTTGTACCCTAACCATTTCAGTTGACTAAAATTTTTTCCTAGTAAAACTAATTATTGTATTTATACAATTTTGATCAATAAAATATCCTTATTTTAATTTTTTTTACATTATTTAATTTTATTTTATGTTTATGTCTAGAATCCCAAAATCTTGTTTTATTTATTTAAAAAGAATATTATAAAATTCACTTACATATCTATAAAAAAGTAACCATGTTTTATTCATTTTCTATGCATTATTTTTAATCTCAAAAAAGAAGGAGAAGATTGGGTAAACACAACATTTTTTTATCTAAATAAATTTGTAAAATCAAATTTTGAATTATTTTCTTTTCAATTGTTTGTAAAATTATAAATTCTATTATTATTTTTATGGGTTTTGTGATCATAAAAAAGGGAGACATTGTTGGGAATGTATGGTCACAACAACACTATATAAATATTATTAATTTTGATGGTCACAAATACCTGGGTCTATTTTACTAATGATATTACTTCAATTTTACTTTAGAAAGCTAATATTCTTTATATTTTTTATTTGGGAATTATATTCAAGCTTATTATTTGTGTGGAGTATTTTTCATATTGTTTAGAATGCTCATAAGTGTATTCTAGAAACACTTTTCAATCTGTATGGTGTATAATGTAATGTAAGGAACAAACCCTACATTTTTATTAAACCTTATGAAGAAAGATCAGAATGTATGGTTAACCAATCCTATATTGAAATAAATGTATGGATAAGAGCCTTACATTTGAATGAAAACTTACGTTTGAAAAAGTAAAAAAGTATGGTTAAAGAACCCTACATGTGTATGGAACCTTCCTTTTGAGAAGAAAACATATGGATCATCAACCTTACTATTTTTATCAACCTTATGTTATCAACCATACATTTGGAGATTGGAATATACGTAGTTCAACCCTAACTTGGGTATTTTTTTTTTATGAAGAAACCTTATGTTTTACTTTTCATCATCGAAGATTTGAATTTACGTTTTTATCAAAGTTTCGTGCAACGTTCTTTATGGAATATCAGGACGATTGAAAGATAATTTTTTTAACAATCAAAGATCATTACGATTGATTCAAAGAATCGTATTAAGTAGAGAAATTATCTCCAATTCTTAAAGAAATATAAGACTACTCTGAGCTATCTATGGAATTTGAATTCTTATGATTTATTAGGTGATTTTCTTGGATCATGAATTAAAAAAATAGGCTCTCTTCTTTACTTGTTCTATCGAAGTATTTGTTATATATATGTGTGTATAATTAAAATAAGAATATAATGAGATATATATTGATCCATATATCGTGAAATGTTTTCACGATTTAAATTCAAATCTTGAGAAGATATTTTTCATATCTATTGCATCAATCGATCAGACTTTGTTTTTCTACAGAAGAGGATAAAATGGATATATAAGTATTAAAAATTTAGTATTTGTTGTAAGTATGCAGGTTTTATTTTTTGTATCTTTTATTTTAAATATCTATTGCAACCAGATATCTTTATAACTGCTCTTTCCTGAAGAAAATATTTTCTAAAGAAGAATATCCATCTACCATCAACTATTATTCCAACTATGAAGTTCAATGAGAACCTTGTTAATAAAAATCTTTTTATGAGAGTTTCAACTGCTCTTACTCAGCTGTGGTGGTGTATCAGCTTCTCAATCTAAGTTGTGGTTTATCAATAATCTGTCATAGAACCAAAAGACTCTTTTTTAAGTATTTTTTTATGCTTTCAACTGCCTGCACTTAGTTATGGATTGGTCTTATGATATGAGGTCCTGACTAGTGAAATTCATCAAACTCACTGAGATAGTAATTGTTGTAGTGGACTAGGGGATCTTTATTCCCTGAACCACTATAAACATTTGTGTTATATATTTCTATTTTTATCTTCTACCCCTGATTTTATATAGAAAATAAACACTAATTTCCTATATAATCCTCAGTCAACATCTAAAGGTATAATTTTGAAAGCTTTTGAAATAGGATAAAAAGAAAAAATTCACCACCTCTTGTGTATATTTTTATATTCTGACCTAATAATTCACACCATTTAGTAAATATTTTGATAGACTTGATTATTATTCATCATCCTCCAGAAGTACTCATTGAGATAAATCCCTCAAAACTTCTTCATCACTTATTTCTTAACTATCTAAAACATCTTATTCAACTTAAAATAAGTTACTACTAGAGGAACTATGAGAAAACATATTCTTTTCTTTTGGATAATTATATGTTGGATATTTATACTTGGCCTTCCTAGAAGCATCCTCGTAATAATTTTATCTTAAAATTTTCACAGGGAAGTTAGAAGTAAAATGGATAACATTTTGAAAGTTAAAACGTCGAAAGTTATTTTAGCTTTATAATTACCTCTTCCACCTCTTGTAACATATATTTTCAAGAGTGAAATAATTTCTGTCAAATCAAACATGTTTTCCTTTTTATCTAAACCATTATGGTTTTCCCCAATCTTAAAAAAATCTTTTAATGAAATTTCATTTCTATTCTTTCCTTTTATTTTATGATAATTTCCTCTTCTAATTTCATAGTTAATAAATGACATTTCAATCAATTTTATAAGGTAGGTTTCTCATCATCTTTTTCAAAATAGATGACTCTTGAAGAGTTTCTACGTATCCCTTAATAGTTCTCAAAATTAGATTATATATGGTAAAGAATTCAACATCAATTTCATTCTTATAATACATTGAGATTTTATTATATAGTTTATTATAACATAAAATGATGTTCAAAAGGATTCAACATTGAACTAAAACAAACCAAGAAATAATATTATTTAAATATGATTATTATAACATAGTTGTTGGGTTGACAGATATGAATAGGAATAAGAACATTAATAAGTATATATAATAGAATTTATTGTAAATATAAATAATTAATTAAATAAATAATGTAAACATTCATTTAATTTTTTTATTATGTACTGAACAATAGTTAAATCATTTTATGCCTTAAAAAAATTCTTCTAAAAAAATTTAAGCATTTTTTAATATGGTAATAAAAATTAATTTTTGATGAACTTATAATTTTTATTTTACAAAATTAACTACATTTTTGAAATAATCTAATCAAATTTAACTTATGGTTAATTGTATAAGTTTTTCTCAAAATTTTAATTTTTATATGAATTGTGAAAATATCGATTTTGGAAAAAAATTGTCATTTATTTTTCTATTAATTACAAAAATCCATTATATTTTAGATTTTATTTTAATCAATATAAGGATAATTTTATTAAAAGTAATCCAATGATGTTCGTGGTAATTAACATTATACATTGTCTTGGGGTAAATCCATTTTTATGTTTAAAAATGATATATTTCTAAAAATTATTTTCATTGTGTTTTTTAATTATATTTAAATTTATTTCTATCAATTATGAAAATTTAATATCGAAAAACTCATATAATATTTAGAAGTCGGTTTTTCAGATTAATTAAATAGATTAGTTTCTTTTTTAATCATGATGAATAGTAATAATGGTAAGATTATATCACTACGGTAATTGATAAAACTGATTATTTAAGGTAAAAACTGTGGGATAAGGTCACAAAATCAACCCAAAAAAATATTTTATTTCATTTTATTACTTTAATTCAAACATAACCATCCTAAATTCTAAAAAATTATCATTTTTTCCATTTTATTGATTCCTTTAAATTATTTAGTGTTATGAAAATTTACAAAATGTCACTCTCTTTTATTTATTACCTACAATTTGTTGGTATAGTGATAAAATCAAGAAATAAATAGTTATAAATGGTTAATTTGAATATGAATAAATTATTTTTTATAATAATTTATTTTTTATTTTTTATACATAGAATAATTACCTTGAAATCTTATGCAACACTAACATAGTTCTTGTGATTGTAGTAGAAAAATCAAATAAATACTATTAAATATATTAAAAGTAATATATTTTTGATGAATTATAGTTACAAACAAATTTATTGTATAATAATAATCCACATGTGATGGTGAAATATTTTATATTTATAATAAATTTTTATCCTGATTACTTTAATGTCAATAATTTGAATAGTCTTAAAAAGGAAAATAAATTTTATTTATTGTTTAAAAATTATTTTTAAATCATTGCGAAATTATAAAATTTTTATCTTTTTTATTGTGTATGGGATATTTTATATAATATTATTAATGTTACATTTATGTTCCATTAGGAATTGGTAAAATTACTTTCATGTGTCTTAAAGAGTAAATATTGTGTTACTAGAGTTAAGGTTATACAGGGTAAATGAGGGGGTTAAACCAAAAGACAAGCTTTAAAATAACACATAAACTTATGTAAAGTTTATTTTTTAAATATATTTTAACATTATTATCCTTATATTAGAATATATAGAACTATTAATCTAATTATATTTAGTAATATATAGATTCTATACTTATATTTCATGTATTTATGAAATTCGCCCCCACTCCACTTAGAAAATGGAACCCCCTCTCCTATCTTCATCACCCAACATGAGAATTTTAGTTCAGAAAAGACCTATAAAAATACCATCTAAAATTATTTATACCCTACCTATAGATTCTTTTATTCATTAATACTATCCTAAAAGGATTGAGGTTTAATCTAAATGAGGATTTCTAAACAAGAGGTATAACTCATAATTGAGTTTATTCATTTTATTTAAATCAAATACCTCTCCTAATTATTTCAAAATTATTATTATATAATAATATAGGTATAATTAATATAATAATTTATTTTTATTTTTATGTAACAAACCTTATTCAAGTCCTTTTTGTCCACTAGAAAATGAAAGTGTCACTCGTGCGTACATACGAATCACCATCTCCACATAGCAATGTGAATCATTTTCCACTACCACTTAGCATGGTCGGATATAATGATGGATAAAATAATTAAATATAATATTTATGAGATTATTATGACTCTAAAAAGATGATATATTACTTACCACCTTACCCTTCCATCTATTCGAAGATGATAATGTCACTCACGCGTACGTGTGGACAACTACCTCCATGAAGGAATATGATTCATTATACGTGTATACTTTATATGGATAGTCATAAGGATATTTTTAATAAATATATTTGATATACATGATTTAAAGATGAATCGATAAAGTTTAATTTCTATTTAAATTAATTTTATTCTATCCATCGATAAGTGGATACATTATTGAAGTTTATGTACGGTCTATCATCTCCATAAAGTGACATAATTTATTTTTCATCTTGACAATACAGGTACAGTTATAAAGTTTTATACAATGAATAAATATGATAACTATATCATTATTATTATATTTTATATTACTAAACAATGTTCAAGGTTCGAGGATAAAAATTGTCAAACTCAAACATGCATGGGAAACAAACTTATTTTCCCCCAAAGATAATTTTAATGAATAATTGTTCATCAATGGGTAATTATATGTTATAAGTGAATCATATATGGTATTATAATTATAAATATGATTCTATTAGAGATTAATAATCAATAAAAATTAATTATATATGAGAATAATATCATATATGAAGCTAGTTGGGCTTGAGGTAATGAATTTATGTTACATTCTCATTTTAGTTCGGGATTCTTTTTGTTTATATTTCCATTAGTCAAATGATAGGATTATAATCTCATAAACCCAATATATTTTCTTATATTATGGATATTTTTGGGTTTTACATGTTTATTTTTCATTTCTTCTCTTTTCATATCAAGAATTCTAAAGTTAGTTTCTTGTAAAGGATACTGAACTTATTTATTATTTTTGATCAAGAATTTCAATATTTCATATCCATATTCTTCAAATTTGTTGATGAAAGTTTTTAACTATAAATTATTTTTTAAAAAATGAAATGTTTTTACCATTTAAAAATGTTTAAATGGGATACTTTTTAATGGGTTTTAAACTTTTCATTTTATTTACTTTTAAAAAATGTGTGAAAAGAATGTTATATTTCAACATAATGGGCATGAAAGACATTTCACACTATCATGGACATTATTTTATTTGAATGTTAATTTACTGGTTTCCATGTTTATAATCAAAGAAGAAAAATCAATATTTTGGTAATTTTTATTTAAATTTTATCAAAATAAATTGATATTATTTCTTAAAGTAAAGAGAATAATTTATAAATTTATTTATAAATTCATTCTTACAGATAGTAACAAGAATTTTTTTAAAAAAAATTATTAAAATTTTATTTTCATTTCTAAAAGTCACTTTTTTAGTACAAAAAAAATTCATTTTTGATTAATTGACAGAATTCATTAATCCTTTACTAATTCATGGTTTTGTGGTCATTAACTCTATAATGATCAAATTCTTTATAACTATCACTAATTTCATTGGATGATATATTATTCTCCGTATACAAATTTTAAGTATCATGGATTCATAAATTATCATTTATAACACTTTTATATTTTCTAAAAAGTATGGAATTTCTCTATACTATATCAGTTGGATGAATTTTATTAAGAATGTTATTTAATTGAATGGTGAAATATTTTCTATTTTAGATTCAATACGAATAAATTTTGGTTTATAATTCATTTTCAAAATTTATATTACTTATAACACCCTAATTGTTTTATGTATTTACTTTGAAATAAACTTGAATTATTTAATAGTTTTCCTCACACACAATCCCTAGTCTAAATGTACTATAATAATGTAGTATTTTCTAACATGTCAAATAAATTGGAAGGTATGAATATTTATAAAAACATTAAAAAAATATTTATATAGGTTTTAAGTAAAAAAAAAATTCAATGATATCATAATAAATAAGTGCTCAATTTTCAGTAAAGTAATTTTATGCTTCATAAATATGTTTTCTCCAAAAGAAGGTTTTCATTTAATTTTGTGTATGAAAATTATAATTAATAACTATTTATTATATATTTTATTTTATTATATGAATAATTTTTTTTAAATCATAATTTTAATATTACCTGAGATTTAAGTTTTATTATTTTTATAAAAATATTTATTTTTTAGTGAATAGTGAAAAATACCGATATTTGTAAAAACAATCATTTATTTTCAAGTAAAAGTCCCATTATATTTTAAATATTATCTAGAAGTAAAATTTGTAAAATTTTAATATAAATAGGATAATTAATTATAAATTAATCATCATTATAGTTTATTTTTATATAAGATCATTTTTGTTCTTAAAAACCCACTTTTATAATAAAAATATTATTAATTATGTGTAATGTTTTTTATATTAATAAATTAAATTAATATCTATTGAATAATGTTTTTAATTATATATATATATATATATATATTATATTTACTTTCATTTTATTTCTTTTACAAGGAAAGTAATGTAAGTAAATAAAGTTGTATGCTTAAAAGGCATTTTTCTAAAGTGGGTTTTCTTTGGGTTTTGTGTGCTTAGTTAAAATTAAATTCTAAAACTTATAGAAATTGAATCTATTAAAATTTATTCTATATTTTTAATAAAAATAATTAATATTTTTAAATATTTTTAACTTAATTTTTTCCATAATGAATAGTAAAAAAATAAAATATTCTTATCATGGATGAGGTTAAAACGGGTATATAGGGAGTTAAACCAAGAGATAAGGGTATTATTTCCACCCAAACTTGTAAAATTCTTAGTGGAAAAATTTATTTAAACCTTATATTATCTTAATTTCAAATAATTTTCCTTTTTTATCTACTTCCACATGAAATTGACCTTATATCGCTGAAATATTTTAAGAAATTCCATGTGTGCCCCTCCCCTCACTTATAAAAGGAAACTTATTCTTATTCCTCATTCATAAAACTTGATCCTTATATATCATAAAATACCTAATAAAAATATTTTTATATTACTCCCCATTATCATATATATTTTATTATTTTCTACATATCTATCTTTCAAGGCTCTAGGTGTAAGCCAAATGATATCTCTCAAAGAAGAGGTATAAATCTTAACTGAGATCTTTCAATTTTATATCTTCTTAAACTTTCTATAAAAATTTTGTATCCATAAAAAATGAATATATATATATATATATATATTAAATATACCAATATTTTAATACAATTATTTTAAAAACCATTTCCCATGTCTTCTCCATAAAATAGGAGAGGAAAGTATCACTTGTGTGTACATGTAGACTACCATCATAACGTAGCGATATGATTAATTGTACACCACTATATTTAATTTTTTTATTATTATGATAGATTTATGTATATATTTTATATTTATTATATACTAATTATTCTTTGGGGGTGAATTATTTTTTACCATTATTTTGTTCCATTGATCATAAAATGGAAACATCACTCATGTCTACAAAGAGACTACCATCACTATAAAGTGATGTAATTAATTTTTCATCACTTATTTATATTAATGGTTATAAATCTATATAAAATAATTATATATTATATATATATAATTATTAATATTCTATTAATTAAATAACCATGACCAAATCTCAAAGACCCAAACCGCTGAACCAAAACACACATGAAAAATAAAGCAGTTAACACCAAAAATGATGATAAAAATGAAATATTGTTAATGAATTGATGATAACATGTTATGAATAAAAAATTTATGGTGTTATAGGTATTAATATGGTTCCAATATAGAAAAAGTATAAATTTAAAATTTATCATATAGGATTTTAAATTGTGTATAAGGAAATATATACTTTAGGTAAAGGTTTTATGTTACAATATCTTTTTCGACTAGGATTATTTATTATTAAAATTACAATGAAGAAATTATATAATATATGTATCCCAAATATTATCATTTTTTCAAATATATTTATTTATATACATTTCATGTTTTCATTTTATTTTCATCTCATTAAGTACTTAGGATAATCAAAACATATTTTTAAGGAAAACTGAATTCATTTCTCTCTTCGGTCGGGAATCTTTTACTATATGTAAAACTATTATTTAATATGTTTTTAAGAATATTTTTAATATTATCAAAAGTTCTATTAAATAAATTTTTATACACATTTAACTTTATCTAAATAAAATTCTAAAGGAATCTTCTTGTTTTTTTTGAACAACGTACTGCTAACTATTTCCCAAAAATGAGAAATGAATTTTTTTTAATGTACAAAACATGAATGGATTTCACCAAAATCATGAATAATATTTTCATTAAAACATATTTTATAACCTTCCCAAGTTCTTTACAAAGAAATTTTTTTCCTTGATATTTTGGAAAAAATAGATTTAAAATAATTGATTTCAACATAGAAAGGGTAATTTCATCATGTTTTTTCTAGTAATATTATAAAGGTGTTTTCGTCTATAACAATATACTTTGTTTCTTATCATGATTTAATAGGTTTATGGTCAAATTTTACCCTCTTTATTCTTTATTTATAAGGTGTATTAATAATATAATTCCCTTTTATGACTATTTTATCCTTTCCATAAGTTATGATGTGATGATAATATCAATTTTTTATGATATTTTGTCACACATATGTATGGTTTTTATTATGTTATAGGTGATACTAAAATTATATATCCCTCCAATTCATTGGGTAAATATGGATATTTCATCATAAAATAAGAATATTATTGAGGATTGAACCCTATTTAGTAAAAGAATTTTTCTAATATGATAGTCTTGGGATTGAATATTGACTAAGGAAATGATGGAATTGGGAGGGAACAAAATACACTTTAGTGTTCTTGGAAGTAAACCTTGACTTAGGAAATTATCTTCTATGCTTATGTGTATGCCTCAAACATATTCATTATTTTTATGCTATGTTCTTGGGATACAAGATTAATAATTCATGATTCCAAAATCCTATGACTTTTGTCTTATTTTATGACAAAAATTTATTCCATGATTCATTATTAAATATCCTTGAATTTTTTCTATGACTTATATATATTAGGATCATATTTTCATATCTGTATTCTATTTTTAATCTCATTTATTATCATCAATGGATATCTCATTTCCTTATACTTATTAAAAATTTTAGATCACCCTTTCTTTTATTTCCTTTTCCCATTTTATAAATAATGTTTGTAAGTATAGTATGTCTATGAGGGGTGGTTATTGTGAAGTGCTAAGTGGGAGATGACGCAGATCCTTTTATATAAATTTTTATTATATATCCATGTTTTCAAAGTCACTAAACCTTTAAAATTGTAGTATGGATCATTCTGATATTTAATGAATATTCACTTACTAAGATATAATATTTATGAATAACAAGTGTGGGATAATTTAGTTGGTATCATAGCAAGGATTGGTTATTTTTAGGAACTCAGATAAGGAAACATTAGTGATAACACATAATGAAAGCCTAATTATAGGATAACATCCAAATGTTTTGTCAAGGGGGAGATTATGCTTCATTTATAGAAATAAATCCTTGTATGAATACTATAAGTAGAAATGGTTTTAGCATACATGCATCTAGGGTAAAACCCTCAAAAAGATTTGGTCCAGTATATCTTGACTAGTATTCTAGTTCTTTATGAATGGTCCCTTGCCGAGTGCCTAGTTTTACACTCCCAAGGCATATTCTTAGGTTAACACAAATTTTCTTTATGAACCATTATGAAGGATTTTAATAGACAATGTATGACCAACATTAAACCAATGGTGTCATATATTGAAAATAATATGTCAATAATTATACATTCTATGAATGATTTTTCATGATTAATCACTCTGGTTAATGATTATTGATGGCCATGCTAACCATTTTTTTATTTGTAAGGATTATAGATATAATGATAAAGTTGACGTTGTGATAGATACTCTCAAATATTTACGTATATTACATTTTCTTACTCATTTGATAACCATTATATCATTAAATGACTCTAGGAATGTTAATTCATATCCTCAATGATTAGATGTAATATTAGAATTAAAAAACTCCTAATGGAGTGATGGTTGAATCTCAAGTCTATGATTCTTCCCGAAATAAATTTTGGGGTAAAATTATTCCTAATAATATTATTATTCTTCCTCTAGTTTAATTTTATCTGATTCTATGAATGTATTGGGTTTTTTAAATTTAAATCCCACCTCAATTACTGGAGAAGGGAAGAGAAATTTTTATTTTTCACACTAACCTATGATTGTATATCAGTGTGAGTATAAATATGAACTTCAAATTGAAATTAACTATGTTACATGGGTATTGATTATTATTAAAAGTGGGTATTTATCTCAAATGTTCTTGGGGAAACTCAATATTTAAGACATGCCTATTATATGGGAGTATCTTCATGTATTTATAGAAGAGTTTCCAACTTATCCTCTAAATTTTTAAGTCGATTTTACAATAAAATTTATACAAGACACTACACCATTCTCAAATTATCCTTATTGAATAGACATGATTGAGTTGTGGGAATTAAATAAGAAACTATAAGATAATTTTTATAAGTAATTATTTCATCCATCTATGTCACCTTGGGGTGAACCTATTCATTTTTTAAAGGAGAAAGATGGCTCAATGAAACTATGAACTGGTTAACGAGAAATCAACAAGGTTGGAATCAAGAATATGTATTATCCACATCATATTGATGATTTTCTTAACCAATCTTGAGGACCTCAATATTTTTCCTTGATTAATCATGGATCTAAAAACTATTAGATAAATTTTAAAAGTGAATAAATAACCTATAAATCCTTTTGTTCATGGAATTAACACTATGAATTTATAGTGACTTTATTATGTCTTATTAATTCCCCTGATGTCTTTATGGATTTAATCAATAGTGTCCTTAGATATTACCTTGATCATTTTATAGTATTATTTAAAGATGATTTTATTATATATTCCAAGATTATGGAATGTCATGAAGATCACTCAACATCCTAAGTATATATAGGTTGTATGAAAATTTTACTAGGTTTACATTTTTGTTATATAACGTTTTATTATTGGGTCACATAATCACATGTGAGTTTATATTAATTGATTCATCAAATATGGAAGCTATTGAACATTAGCCCACACCAAGCACTATGATTGAGATATATATTTTTCTAGAGTAGGATGGAAATTATCAGATCCTTGTGAATTATTTTTCATAGTTATTAAATCCACTCATCATGTTATATCGAAAGGGATTTATGTTAGATTAGACTAATGAATGTGAATAAAATTTCTAGGAACTAAATAAGACGTTGTCTAGTACACCTATAATCACACTAACCTACTATGGATAAGTGTTTTTAATTTATAATAATTCATCAAAGAACGAATTGGTATGGGTTATTGTTCAAAATTATAAGATGATAGCCAATGCCCCATTAAAATTTAAGGTTCATGAGAAAAATTATCTGACTTGTGATTTGAAATTAGTAGTAGTAATCTTTTCATTAAAGATATAGAATCATTGTATTCGCGGTTAATGGGTTGAAAGATATATTTGTCATGAAAGGTTAAATTATATATTCTCCCATAAATAGTATAATATGAAAAAAATAATATGGTTGGAGTTGATAAATGATTATGAATGATCAATACATTACCCACCTAGGAAAATGAATAAAGTGGATAATTATTTGAATTAAAAAGATAATTCTAACATATATATGATTAGGATTATAAAATATCAAATAATAATAGATTTTAAAAGTATGGACCTTGAAATCCTGAAGGAATGGGACAAATCATATCTTTCTTGATATAGTTTTAAACCATCTACCCATGTGAACATTAAATAGGCACCGAAGAAAGATGTGGATCTACAAAAGATAGTGATAAATATTATAGATTTAAATATTTATTTTATTATAAATATATGGTTTTGGAATCTATTGTGCATGCCATCAATACCAAACTTCAAGAATGAGTTATTAGAAGAATCTCAAATCCCACTATTTTCTACTCCTCCTAGATATAGGAAGATGTATAGAGATATAAAAGAGAATTTTTGGTGGGAAAATGTGAAGGGAGATATTACATAATATGTGTCTTGGATCTCCATATCTCAACAAGTTAAGTATTATATATTAAATTCTAATGGAATTTTATAACCATTTCCAATACTAGAAGGGAACGGTAAAACAAAACTATGGATTTTTTTCATCTAACTCCACAAGACATCTAAAGTTCATAATGTTAATTGGGTTTTAGTTGATATTCTTATGATGTTAGAACACACAATTTCTATTATAGAATATTTATATCTTAATAATCATGTGAAAATAAAAATTAAAAAAAAATTAAGGTTTCATAGAGTTCAAAATTCTGTTGTATCTTATCAAAATGTGAGGTTTACCTTGAATCTCTGGATAAGTATCCAGTGAGATCTAGATACAGAGTTTTGTTTTCTTACTACTTATCATTCTCATATACATGTGAAATATGAGATGACTATTAATACTCAAGATAATATTTTGAGGTATTATTCTAAATATATCAATGTTTGTTGGGATCAACACTTTCCTCCAGTCTAATTATATTATAACAATATCATTCACTGGAGAATTCAAATAGATCCTTATGAATAACTCTATAGAAAAAAGTGCATAAATAAAATATGTTGGGATAATTTTGGAGAAATAATTCTATTGTTACCTTGTATAACTAAGGAAATTGCATATATGGCGAGATCCATTCAGTGGTACATCAATGCGGCCTAGAGTTGATTGAATTGTCTTGCTAACGATCACCAGGAAGATCTATACTTAAATGTTTGTGAGAAAGTATTCTTGTGAATTTCTCTATGTAATAATGATATGAGATTTATTAATAACATAATGATTATCCCTTGGTATATTTTTTCTTTTGATATTCTTCACCATATTGGGATGGTTGTTCATCTCTTGGCACTCCCACCAAACCTATATCAAGTTCATGATGTTTTCTAATTTATTTTTTTAAGGAAGTACATACCTGGTCCTTCACATATACTAAACAAAAAGGTCGTATAACTGAATTATGATATATCCAAATAATAAAAATTGGTATAAGTACATGATCAAAAAAATAAATTTCTTTGAAATTTGAATAATCATTTGGTTAAATTTATTTAGTGCAATCAAAAATTTGTTGAATACACATAAAAACCCAAGGATGTGATGAAATGGAGATATCCTTATTTATCTATATCAAATTAAAAGAATTTTTTCTTTGAAGTTCATTTTAGTGTAGGTATAATATAACAACTCATGATTATATAAGTATTTATTTTGAAATAAACTTACAGTATTCGATAACTTTACTTACACATAGCTCCATGTCTAAATGAACGATAATAAAGTTATCCTTTATAAAATATCCATTAAATTGGAAAGTATAAATAGTAATAAAAAATCATGAAAAAAATATTTTTAAGGGTTTTAATTGTTGATTAATTAATAACAAATATGTACTCAATTTTTTGTAAAGTCATTTCATGCTATAAAAATATGTTTTCTTTACCAAAGGTTTTTATTTAATTTTATTCACAAACATTATAATTAATTACTATCATTTTTATAAATTACATATGAGTAAATTAATATATTCTTTTAAATAATCAAACCAATATAATCATAGGGTTAATTTTTAGGATTTTTGGAGCTAGATTTATTTTGTCGTGAATAGAAAAAAATTCCAATTTTTTGTAACAACGATCATTTTGTTCTAAGTGAAGTTATCCTTATGAATTTAAATTAACATTAAAGTAATCTAATTTTAATTTAATGAAAAAAATCATATTAATGACATAGTAATCATCATTATTCTTTATTTTGGGATAAGTTCATTTTTTTCCTTAAAAACATATTTTTCCAAAAAATATATATATTATTACTCGGAATATATTATTATCTTAATAATTTAAATTAATATCTATTGATTAATAGTTTTAATAAAAAAATTAGATATTATATTCAATAATATATTTTAAAATACATTTACTTTTTTAAGGAAATTTATATAATTAAATTTTGTTTTTTGCTTAAAATGCATTTTTTTCAAAAATGGGGTTTTGTTGCATTTTATTCACTAATTTAAAATTAAATTCTAACAATTATAGAAGTGGAATATGGTAAAATAGATTAAATATTTTTTCAATAACCATAATTAATATAATTTGATAAATTCAACTTAATTTTCTTCATAATGAATAATATAAATATTAAAACTTTTATTACCATGGTTGATGTTAAAACAAGTTTACTATTGTGTTAAACCAAGAGATAAGGGTGGGATTTCCACCCACACTTTTCAAATTCATATTGGTTGATGATATTTAATCCTAATATTTTCTTAACGTTTAATCCATGTCCATTTGGATCCACATTCACAAGAAATTAACATTATATCATTGAAATATTTTAATAACTTTCATGTGTGTCCCTCCCCTCACTTATAAAAGGGAACCCCAACTCCTCCATTATTCACAAAACTTAAACCTACTAGATAAGACAATATCATATCCAAAATCTGTATAGATTCCTTCCCATTATCCTATATCATCGTTTCTTCTCCTAATATCAATCATTCAAGGATGAAGGTGTGAGCCAATCAAGGTCTCTGAAAGAAGAGGTATAAATCATAACTGATCTCTTTTACTTTTATTTCTACATCTAATTCCTATAAACCTATTTTATAAATAAACACATGATGAATACATCATATAAAATATACTTGTTGATGCTCATTTTTCGTCACATTGTCTAAACGAATGGAAAGGAAAATGACTTAGCACAAATTGATTCATCCTTTGAAGAAAACATCAAAAATCGACAGAGGAATGAACAAGGGATCAAAAGCACATGTGCCGCACAATTTTCATCACTGTTGTGCAAGTCCACTTTCACGACACCTAATGGTCGTGAAAGTGACTTTCGTTCCCTAAAGGATAACCACACGGGTCTTCTTCAGCCTATAAATAGACTCTGTGGTCCCCCCATTCAGGAGGAATTTTTTTCAGAAACTCAGATTTAAGCTCCTGGTGCCCTAGTCTCTTCTCAAAGCTTCTGAAACACGTCTAAGGTAATTTATTACCTAGAACGGAATATCTAAAGAGGGGGAGGAAGGCCTAAGTGTTGAAACTCATCAACACTTGCGCACCTGAGTGGCCATCCCTTAAGGAAAATGGCCACACTTGCGTGCTGCCTTACTCCTTCAATAGAACTTGTGCGCCCCTATTCTGGAATAACCTCAAGAGGATTCTAAAGGCTTTAACCAAGAGTCTCTCAAGTATTACCATGCTGTTTAACCATCGCACAAGTACCCATGTGTCGGGCAGGTATACCTACGCGACAGAACTTGCGCGCCCACGCAGTACCTGCGCGCCTGCCAGGACTTGCGCGCCCCTGCCTTTTTGGGTGCCCTTCTTGCCCATTTCACCTCTCTTAAGCCATTACACCTCTCATATTTAAGATTCAGTCTTCAAGACACTCTTCAAATCCATTCATGGCATGATTTCTTGATTTGACTTCCTTATCTGAAAGGAATTATGTGGAATATCTCTCAAAACCTAGTGATTTACACATCTTTATGTCACTAAAGATTTAGATTTCATTCATTCAACCTCATCCTTTAAGATGAGAGAACTAATTAATCTGGGCCTCCTTTTCAGGAATAAGCCCCAGTCATAATTCTCAAATCTGGGCCTCCTTTTCAGGAATAAGCCCCAGTCTCAAATATGGGCATCCTCTTGAGAAGGATTCCCCAAGTCCCTTAATTTTTCAAGTCTCTTAACCTGGGATTCCTTTTCAGGAGTAACCCCTAGTCTTAATTCCTCTTAACCAGTCCTAATTTACCTTTGTGATTCCTTCCCAGGAGTAAAACCCAATCATAAGTCATATCCTAATTTGGGCCTCCTTTTCAGGAGTAATCCCTAAGTTAGAGTATTCAAATATCCATGAAGCACATATACCTTTATGGACCATGTTCCTGGATTTCTTCCCTGAAATAAATCCTAATTTATTTTGGAAGTCATACATACATAAGTCCCAAATTATTACTTATAATTGCATCTTTCATGGAACAATTGTCTAATTTTTACCAATACCTATTGTTTCTCACACCGAGCATGACTCACGTGAGCTTAGAGTGTAAAAGTAATTATGACATCCTTCTTTGAGCCATCAATCATAAACATCACACTCCCTTACTCGAACTACGTGGGTTACGATTCCTTTTCTAAACACAGGATACGTAGGTATCCCATCTACGAGTTTGATCCCAACTCTAAAATAATACATGTCCTTATGAATGACAATAAACTTCAAGTGCCCCACTGAGTGGATTTAAAACCAGACTGGTCATCATAAATGACCAAGAGACTTCTATAAAAATGTTTCGAAGGATACTATTGACCAAAAAACACTAAATAGATATAGATGATTCTCTATTGATGAAGAACCTCGAATACATATAAAAGATTCTCTAAATTTCCTACATATTTAATCATTATTTGTAAAATCTAAAGGAAAGCTCATTTTATACTTGGTAATGTAATAAGGATTCATGAACATAAATTAAATCTATAAAGAGAGTCCCGAAGTAGACAATAATTCCCCTTAAAATGGTGTGATGAGTCCGAACTCCCATCCTCTCGACCAATGCAAATTCCTAATCCTCATCAGTCCACAAACTAATGAGCGCCTACCTTTGGAAAGTAGGTCCAAATGGATGTGGAATCATTGGATGTTTCCGATTCTATGAGAAAACCCGTTAGAAACCAATCGGAATGTTTGAACCTCTCATCAAGGAAATCATCCCCGAATTCTGAGGGAAACAAAAAATGGTGAACCCGACGTGAATCCTTAACAAAGTTAAAATTATGTTTTACTTATTTGTAAGGCCCCTATTTAAAACTCAATGAGAGGGCCAAAAAAATCATTGACATATGTTCTCATCCAAAAGATGTAGTGGCTGAATTTATCTTGATTACGTCTATTATATCAAACAGGCACTCTTTTCAAAGATCTTTTGCATTTCTAGAATGGCTGCTCTAAAATTCACACCTGTAAATACCGCTGTTGTAAATGCCACTGCTGCTACTCTAGCTGGATCGTCGTCCACTCTGAGGATGACATCACCTACTCAGCATCTTCAACATTGGGTATCAAATTCGCTGGTTAAGGAGTACTGTCAACACGGTACCATCCCAACTCTGGAGACTGCCCGACAAGCCCTCCAAGTGAACAACTCACACCGATCATCCGGACAACGATGACTAGTGATCAAGAAGCAGGTGGTGCTGACTACCATCTCCAACCGTTTCGGGTTGTTATCCCCGGAACGCAATCACCATTCACTCCATTATTCTGAGGAGGTGAATGTGTAGGTCCCTCAAGGCCTTAATTCAAGTAGACATGAGTCCTTCCCGAGGGCTCCCACCAACAATCGCCACCAGACTCGTGCGGCAGTGTGCCCTCAACATGATGAGGGTACTGACTCTAGGCGTTCGGCTCAGGTTCCTCGAACCCGAGCAGGCAAGACGGACCACCAGAGGTGGAATCCGGTCAATAGTGAGCAGGTTCTCATCTCTGTCATTTCCGGACAAGTCCACCAACCTAACCTGGTGGCAAGCAACGAGCGGTCACATACACCTGCCCGTTTTAATTCCGTTTTCCAGCTGAATCATCTGGCAGCATCATGCCTATCCCACCAAGAAATTCTGGCGGAGTACTATAGGCAGGAACATACACTTGTTTATACATCATCATCTAGTTAGCAGGCTCGTCTGACTACATATGATGGAGCTCGTTAAGCACATTTGGCGAAGCGCAATCAGCAGGCACATACATCTGGTAGTATTAATCAAGCCTACCAACAATCTCGCTTGGTAGCATTCGGAGAAGTCTGTCGGAAAGCTCCGATGAAAAACAGGAGGCAGACTCAACTCTCTGCCCCCACACTTGAGTACTTTCAGGATTCACTGATAGGAAAAGGAGGACAGGAGCAGGCACATACACCTACTCCAAGCTCGGAATAGACGTATATCCCTGTTCCGGTGGCTGAAGTCACCAAGCATATTCTATCAATGGTGAAAATCCCTGCCCATATTCTGGATGCCTGCTAGGATATTATAACAACTTCAGCGGCATCTCAGGGAAAGACACATAAATCTATCCCTACCAGTGGAGTGACACATCCACAATTCACTTCGGAACAGACACACAAATCTGTTCCAGCCCAAGAGGGTTGTGGGGCATACTCCCCCATATCATACGGACAACCAAGTCAGGCACATACACCTGATTTGAGCGGAGATCGTCAGCCTAACCTGGCCATCTTTCCTGATCAGGCACATACACCTGCTCAAAGGAGCCACTTTCGTCAACAAGTGGTTTCCAAAGTGAGTAAGAAGGTGTCTATGAGAAAGACCCGCCCAGCACAGTCAGGAGATCAATAGCCAATCTGTAACAAGTCCTTGCTCGATGCTGGAGTTCTTGAAGCCCTCAGATAGTTATCTGTTGGAATTCAAGATTCTACTCCCTCATTTCCCAATAATGGGAACATTAATTCCTAAGGTCTTCAACAGACACTTCCTCATGAAGGCTTGATTCATGACAATTCAGTCGATCTCGAAGTTTCATCTTCATATAAGAGCCACAGTAACCCTCTGTGTGGTCAGAAGACCAAGGAGCACGGGATTTCATCTTCTTCTATAACCATTTATGGTGGTCCTCCCCATGATGATGAATTTCGCTGTGAAATTCCTCTCCACAGTAGTGATGCACATAGCCCGGAAAATGCTCCAGTGGACAATTTAGTGCCGATAAAGCCCTCTTATCTTGAGGAACTTGAAAATGAGAAACTAGTCATGTCTGATGCTTCATCGTTAGTAGGTGAAATACTTTCTCAATCAGAAGATAGACCAGGGTGTAGTTCATTCTCCGAGCCACCCCTAAGTCATGCATCTTCTAGTTTGATCAATGATTTCTCTACCAATCTTGTTGAATCCGATGAAGCAACAAGGAAACACCAACTCTGGTCAAATCAGGTAGAATAATCATCATTGAATGATAAAGAGGAAATGCTGAACATGAGAAAACAACTGGCGAAAGGTGAAGTGCTAGTCATGTTTTGGCCTCTGGCTGACTCTCAGTATGACATTCCAGAATTGTTGACGAAAGATGGAATTCATGATATTTGACTCAACATACAGAAAACTCTTTGTCAGTTGAAAAAGAAAGTATTATCTTATGATGAATACGAAAATCATCTTAAGATAATAGAAGGGTTACAACGTCAGATTAATTTGACATCTCTATCAGTCTCTCGATATCCGAAGGCTGAAAAGCAATAGAAATCCCTTCAACGTTCATGCCATGGAGCACTAAGAAGATTTCGTTAGTTAATTTCCAATGCCCCATATGGTATTCATGTCAGAGGATAGGGTGTTCATGGAGAACTGCATTTCACGGTGCTCTCCAGTCAGTAAAGCCTGCCGAAAATGGTCTCATGCAATGTTATTGCCAATGGCCGGCCACATTCAATGGGCTTTGTTTGTAATCAAAATCTTTCACAAGAACAGACTTCAACTAGTTCCTCTCAAAATCAAGTATACAGAGAACAAGTTGTTGAACTACTCCTGCATCAAGCAAACAAGAATGTTGAACAAGCCTCTCGTATGGAGAAAGAACATCATCAAGTGACAGAAGTGTCGGAAATCATCCAACGGTCTTCTGAACCAGGTGATAAAATTGGATACAGGTTAATGCATTCAGCTAATTTCTGGACTAAGGTTCGCAAGATCAGGAGAGATTTTAAGAAAGTATCAGACATAGCATGTCAAGAGCCACCCCAGCTTGCCAGACTGGGGACTCTTTTAAACCAACCCTTGAAATCAATAGATAGGATTCGAGGAATTGAGCGGGAACAGCAGGAACAGCCCCAGTCCACCGGACTGGGGACTTTTTCAAATCATCAATCCCCTCCTCAGAGAAAGTCGGTCTTTTCTCAATTGGGGAAGAAGCCTCAAGAGGAACAAAGATCCAAATTATCAGGATATTCCCTCCAAATTACGGTTCGTCAATAATTTCCTAAGGGATCAAATAAACAAAAGGTAATGTCTCATAAAAGATAGGAAAGAAGATAATATCAAAGAAATGCTGATAGAAGGGATGTGATGCGTTATGCATCAATCAATCTCATCAATGTCGTTGTTGCTGATCCACCAGATTAGGCTCACTCAAGGGACTCAGATGAAGCGGGTTCATGCTCAAGAAGATGTACGCACTGACACAAATGAAGAAGGTGTGCGTACACGAAATCAAAGGATTACTCAAAACCTAGGTAATCCTTCGAGTAACCCACATCCACCTCTCCGAAAAAGATCCAACAAAGGGAGGGGAAAGAATCAGGTTACATATCCTCCCTCTAGAGATGGCCAATCGCTCTCACTAGAGAAAAGGTATGCACAACAGGAGGAAGAAATGATGGAATTAAGGAGGTTGAATGCAGAACTACTTCAGGGTAGTCTTTTTCGTGAGCATGCTGGAGTCAGTTAGCCAAGGGAATTTGTTGCATCTACTGAGATGGATCAAGAATATCCTCCTCTATCAGTACACCCTCACAGGTCTAATCCTACGGGTCAAGTGCAACAACAGTTGGCAGTGCTACCATCAGTTGCAGCACTAACCACTACATCTGTCCAAACTCCATTCATTTCACCTACCCCATTCCATGTTCAACCGGATGTTTCTCAAAATTTAATAACTACTATTGATCCATTAATAGCTTGGTTAGAAACTATGGAAGGGAAACATGCGCAGGTTCAACCAGAAAAGAAAGTTTACCCTGAATGGGTAGATTCAATCTATCCTCCATCCAGTTTTGGAAACCCTATATTCCCTATTTTTAATAGATCAGGCAACCCTGAATAGCATTTGACACATTACGTGTCTTGTTGTGATCCTATTATGGGAACTCTGGAGCAGCAAGAAGTAGTAAAACTCAGATTCTTCGTACGGACCTCGCAAGGACTAGCCTTTGTCTGGTATAAAAGCTTACAATCCTGGTCAATTACCGGATGAGAGGATCTTCGCCAAAAATTCCTTCTTCAGTTTAACTCAACTTTTCCAAAGACAACAGTTTTTGATCTTACAAACTGTAAGCAAAGAGAAAATGAAAGGGTCTCAGATTTCATTGCACGCTGGAAGGGATTAACATATTCCATAAGCTTAGCACTCCCTCAAGAGGAATTGTTGCCAATCTGTGAGGCAAATCTGCATGACGAATTACGCACTCCGTTAATCCCTGTGAAAGACATAGGAGGGTTTCGAGACCTTACTTCAATCGCTCAGCAGATTCAATATTCCCTTATACAGGCTAAGGATAAATCTCGTGTAATTCCATCAGCTCCAGGAAGGAGAATGGGTAAAGCAGAAACTGCTATAGTTATCCTTAAACAAGCACCTGTACCTGTTTTTACTTCAAAACCATCATCTTCTCGAAGGGCTCCGCCTCCTGAGCGCCAACAACAAAGACCTTTTCATCCAGATGATCAAAGAGATCAAAGATAAAAACAATTTGAGGAAACGAAGAGAAGAAAATACTCTTTCCAAAATGAACAAGTTCCAGGTTACTTCATTTAGGCTCTAGAGAATAATTTGGTTCAGCTGCCAAAGCCCAAGAAGCCAAACAAGGAAGGAGTTGAAGACCATCCAAATTATTTCCCCTTTCATCAAATGTTGGGGCATCCCATCCCGGAGTGTTTTTTCTTCAAAGACCTCCTGCAAAAGATGGTCGACTCGGGACAAGTTAAACTGAAAGGCTCTTCAGCCCAGGTAGCATGTGCCACTTCTACAGTTCCATAAGAGGAAGTCGAATGTCAAGAAGTCAAAAGAAAAAATGCATAGAAGTATGATGATTGGATGGTCAGAAAAACAATCAACCGAACTCATGATATTTTGCGAACACAATTAACGAAACCAATTGTGTCTTCTTCCATGAATGTTGCGGAAAAACCCCTTTTATCAGAGGGAAAGTCCTCAAAGAAACAACATGATTCAAAGAAAGAAAAAGAATCAGAAGAAGATGAGTATGTGTCAAAGCCTAAGTTTTATTTGACTTTGGCAGACATCATGCCATCTAATTCAAAGCCACGGGCACCACCCCACCAAACGGCACAACCTAAATAGGCTAATCAGGCAGAGACTTCATCAGACGAAGATTTAACCTTCGGTTCTGTTAATATGATTCAATTAATATATCCATATTCCAGTCGTAGTTTCAATTTCTATGAGAATGAATTCCGTGTATCAAACAAGGGAATTAGAGGAAGTTCCAGAGGATCAGAATACAGGGGAATATGTGGATCATTCATAAGCCACTACTCTAATTCTACCCCTACTAGAACTGTGTATGCAGCAGAAACTCGTGGTAGAGCCCTTCAGCGAGCACAGCAAGAACAAGCAAGTTCTTCTCCCAATAGCAAATTCAGTCTTGGAACAGTAATTTGGGAAGACCGGTTGAAGGTTCCATCCTCTTCATCTCAGCAAGTAAATGGATCTAATCGGTATAATCTTCCAAAACCAGGGATATTGCCAACTCTTATCCTGATACAAGATACATCAACTTCCAAATCATCTGCTTCCAAGGTACCTACTAAACCAGATATTCCTGTTGGGAAAAGCAAACCTTTGGATCAAAAGTATGATGTATTGAAACACTTGGCCCAAGTACCATCCAAGTTATCAATTATGGATGCTCTAAATCTGTCAAAATATCTTTGGGAAGCACTCATAGAGGCTTTGTTAAGTCCTCAGGAGTTTGAAACTAAAATTGATGCAGTTGAAGTCTATCAAATAGACAATAATCCTGCAGAATGCCATGAAATAATATATTTTACTGTTGAAGATGAAGATGATGTTGTGCATTTGCATATTAGACCTTTGTAATTATCTAGAAAGGTCAATGGTGTAGACGTTCGAAGAGATTTCATTGACAATGGTTCAGGAATCAACCTCATGCCCATTCGTACACTTCATCGATTGGGACTCACAGAATCTGATTTATCTCCTTCTACCATGATGTTACAAGGATACGATAAAAATGAACAAGAACAACTGGGGCGAAGTTACACTCAGAACTCAGTTTGGAGATCATGTATCCAATTCATATTTCATGGTTGTTGATCAAGACTCAGCCTTCAACATCTTGCTTGGAAGACCCTGGCTACATCAGCATGCAGCTATCCCTTCATCATACCATCAATGTCTCAAATATTGTTTTGATGGTCAATTTGGGACATTTTATGGTGATGAGGACCCGTTCAAGACATGTGAGTCTCAATACATTCAGCTGGAATTCTATCACATGAAGGTAAGGGAGAAATCCATAACAAAGGAGATTACAAAAGTTAATGCTCCATATGGTTTGGAGAAGATTCCAGTAAATCCATTTACTCATGTAAGTACAGATTATGTGTTTCCTATCAGTCAAATTGAAAAGATAGACCCAAATCAAAATACTCTTATGGAAAGATCCATAATGTCAATTATGGCAATCGAGCGAGACAACATGGGATAAATTGGTAACCCACTAAGCAGTGATGAAAGCACAAATAGTGACATCTTCATTTCATCTTCTGAAATCCAAAAAGTCTATACTTCACCAATTAGTCCTAAAGAAGTTATAGAAACATCGGAGGTGAACAATGATGTCGATTTTCAATCCATCATCTCCTCTTTAATACCCAAAGAAGACCATTCATCATCAATCGGGTCGGAAATGGAAGCTTCTTCTTCAAGATGTGCAAATTGTGACATCTCTTCTGATCATGAAAATTCTGCTTTATCACCTACTATGTAAGTAGAAATGAAAGAAATAATACATGATGAAGAATAAGAGGAAGATCTCAGAGATGCTCCTCCAGCATTTGAAGAGGGTATCTCTACCACTGTGGATGAACTCAGATAAATAAATATGGGTACAAAAGAAGATCCACACCTCAATTTAATCAGTGCAGCCATGACTCTTGAAGATCAAGAGATTTATATTTCTTTTCTAAAGAAAACTAGAGATAAATTTTCTTGGAACTATACAGAAATGCACAGGCTTGATCCTGATGTTGCTACTCATCACTTGGGTTTACAAGAAGAACATCGAGGATTTAAGAAAGTCGTGAGAAGAACACACCCAACTTATGCTTCCAAAATTGTGGTTGAAGTGGATAATCTTATCAAAGCTAACTTCATAAGAGAATTTCAATATCCCATGTGGTTGGATAATATTGTCCCTTTAAATAAGAAGAATGGAAAAATTAGAGTTTTCATCGATTTTAGAGATCTTAATCGGCATTGTCCTAGGATGATTTCTCAGTTCCGATTACAAAACTTTTAATTGATGCAACAGCTAGATATGAAGCACTTAAATTCATGGATGGATATTCTGAATATAATCAGATCTGAATGGCCCCAGAAGACGAGAAATCCAGAGCCTTCATAGCCCCTCAGGGTGTGTTTTGCTACAGGGTAATGCCTTTTGGCTTAAAGAATTCAGGTGGAACGTATAAACGTGCCATGAATCGTATCTTCAAACCCTTCTTAGGGAAGTTTGTTGAAAGCTATGTAGATGATTTGGTGGTTAAATCCAAACAACATTATAATCACTTGGCTGATTTGGAAGTCATATTCCGCAAGCTTCGACAACATAATTTGAAGATGAACCACTTAAAATGTGCTTTTGGGGTAACCTCAGGAAAATTTCTCGGCTTTGTTGTACGCCATCGTGGTATTAAAGTCAATCCTGAGAAGACCAAGTCAATCCTTGGTATGTTACCTCCTCGAAATTTGAAATAATTAAGAGGAATTCAAGGACACTTAGCCTATATTCGGTGTTTCATCGACAATTTTGCAGGAAAAAGTTTACCCTTCCCCAAATTGATGAAGAAGGGAATCACTTACCAGTGGACTGAAGAATGTCAAGAAGCATTCGATATTCTCATGAAATTCCTCTTGAGTCCACCAGTACTCATGCCACCCATTGAAGGAAGACCACTTATCCTCTATGTGACAGCTCTAGAGCGATCATTGGGTGCTTTTCTTGCTCAAAGGAATGATGATGGGAATGAAAACAGCTTCTACTATCTCAGTAGAACTATGCATGAAGCATAAACCCAGTATTAAAGTATTGAGAAGTGATGCCTGGCATTAATATTTGCAGTTCAAAAGTCAAGACACTACTTGCAACATCACGAGGTCCAATTGGTATCTTGCAATAACCGCTCAAATTCATCCTTAGTCATCCAATGCTTACAGGACGTCTGGCAAGGTGGGCAGTTATTTTGCAGTAATTCGACAAACAGTATGTGTCTCAAAAGGTGATAAAGGGCCAAGCTCTAGCTGATTTCCTAGCTGAACATCATTCAGTGGAAGACACATCTTCAGATATTGAACTCCCTGATGAGGAAGTCTTCTCTATTCAAAAAATTCCTCAGGCATGGGAAATGTATTTTGATGGTGCTTCCAGAATTCCAACAGGGAGGAAAATGGAAAATCCTAAACTCAACAAAGTTGGCTTAGGAATTGTGCTGATTTCTCAAAAAAAGGTGTTGTTACCTTATTCCTTCTTATTGTGGGAAGGTGGTACCAATAATGAATCTTAATACCAAGCTCTCATCATAGGTTTGTAATTAGAGCTTCAAGCACAAGTGAATCACATAAAAGTGAAAGGTGATTCAGACCTGGTAATCAAACAATTCAATGGGGATTATTCCATCAGAAAAGAAGAACTAATCCCTTTGTATGATTATGTCAGAGAGTTAATGGCAGAATTCCCCTCGGAAGCGACATTTTCTTATGTCCCGAGATCACAAAATGCTCAAGCTGATGCACTGGCTAATATAGCCATAGCTTTGGAAGATCCAAATCGGGACAAGACAACCATAAGTATTGCCCACTGTCGTGCAATTTCACCTTATGTTCGAATTAGAACATAGGAAATTAATGAAATTAGTTCCATTCATGAACTGTATGGTCATACTACAGGATGGATGTCACCTATCAGGGAATACCTTCAAAATGGAACACTTCCACCTGATAGAGCCGAGAAAGAACAAATCTGGCGACGTGTGGTCAATTTTACTCTTTATGATAGCCCAGATCACCTAGAGAAAATTCTCTACAAACGTGGTTTTGATGGAGTTCTCTTCAGATGCATTGATGGTGAAGAGACAATGACTGTCATGAAAGAAGTGCATGTAGGAGTTTGTGGTGCCCACCAGTCTGGACATAGACTGTCTGATCAGATTCTAAGGCTTGGATACTTTTGGACTTCAATGATACAAGATTGTGTCGATTTCACAAAGAAATGTCATTCATGCCAAGTACATTCCAACTTCATTCATTAACCTCTAGAGTTGCTTCATATAGATAAATACTCAAGGCCATTTTCCACATGGGGAATGGATGTGGTGGGACCTTACCCTTCGGCTACGGCCAAGCAGTTTAAGTACATTCTTACTGCTACTGACATCTTTTCCAAATGGGTAGAGGAAATACCTCTCAAGGAAGTCATTTCTAAATGCGTTGTTAGATTCATCAAGTCTAACATCATTACCAGATTTGGTGTCCCTCATACCATATTGACGGACAATGGCACCAACTTCTGTTCATCCGAGATGAAGAAGTTGTATCAATAATACAACATCAAATCCAATCATTCATCTCGGTATCATGCAGCGGCCAATGGCCAGATATAAGCCTTTAACAAGACTCTTTCAAATATACTGCAAAAGGTGGTGGATAAAGATAAGAGGTCATGTCCTGATAAAATCTTTCATGCTTTATGGGCTTATCAGACTACCACTCGCACTGTAACTCGGTCTACTCCATATTCACTGGTATATGGAACAGAAGCTGTCTTTCCCATTGAAGTACAATTGCATTCTCTCAGAGTAGCCATTTGTGATCAGTCATCTACAGATGAACAATATCAAAAGTGATTGAACAAATTGCAATGGTTAGATGAGAAAAGATTGTGCACTTTTCACCACTTGGAAGTGTATCAGAATCGAATAGCACGAGCTTTTAACAAAAAAGTTCGTCTTCGTTCATTCACCTAGGGAGAATTGGTATTAGTTCTCACAACTCTAATGATACCAGGAAAGAAACCTCCCAAGAATGGTCCAAAATGGGAAGGACCTTACTCAATACATAGGGTCTACTTCAATGGAGCTTATTCATTAATCTCGATGGATGGAGAACTCATCACTACTCCAACCAATGCTATATTTTTTAAGAATTATTTTGTATAAACACAAAATACATCATCAAAATGGTCCAATATGACCTTATACTGCACCACTGTCCAGCAAGACATTAAATTGCATCATCAACGGTCCATGCATATGACCCTAAACTATTTGCACCATCATCCCACACGATGTTAAACTGCCGAAAAAGTTCCCTAAATGGTCCAGTAAGACCTTAAAATGCACCACTGTCCAGCAAGACGTTAAAATTCATCATCAACAGTCCATGCATATGACCCTAAACTATTTGCACCATCATCCCACATGAAGTTAAACTGCGGAAAAAGTTCCCTAAATGGTCCATTATGACCTTAAACTGCACCACTGTCTAGCAAGACGTTAAACTGCATCATCAACAGTCCATGCATATGACCCTAAACTTTTTGTACCATCGTCCCACATGACGTTAAACTGTGAAATAGTTCCCTAAATGGTCCAGTATGACCTTACACTACAACTAGGTCCTGTATGACCTTAAACTGCATCATCAATAGTCCATGAATATGACCCTAAAATATTTGCAAGTCCCTTTCATCCAACAAGACGTTAAACTGTGATGTCCTAACTACATGACGCTAAACTGTATAAAAGTCACTTACGTCTGGAAAGTCTTTAAACTACAAAATCATCAAAGGTCATGTATGACCTTAAACTACACCACCGTCCAGCATGACATTAAACAGCACCATCCACGGTCCATGCATATGACCTTAAACTATTTGCACTTTCATCCAACATGAATCTAAACTGTATCATCTTTTTTTCATCCAACATGACGTTAAACTATATTTTCCTCATCGTCCTAACTACATGACGCTAAACTGTACATAAATTCCCTTTATACGTCAAACATGACGTTAAACTGTGTATCGTTAAGGTTATTGCTACCTCTTGTTTCTCACACCGAGTATGACTCATGTGAGCTTAGAGAAAACCTCAACCATAACACTCTCTCTGGGCCGCTAACCATGTGTAAGTCCCAACATCATTTTTTTAGGTCGTTTTCCCCAAGAAAAACTTGATCATTAATTCATTCTTTAATTGAACTATGTGAACTTTGATCCTTGCCTTCCAGGTTGGGTACATAGGAAACCTCCCAAGGTTCAAGCCCAAAATCAATCTCTTCACATTGGTTCACCTTCATCTCATACGATGTTGATTCGTGAAACCGCCCCAAGAATCAATATCTTTACATTGGTTCACTTTCAACTTTTTTACGTTAAACTATAAAACACTTTTGTCCAGTATGACAATAAAATACAATATTCTTTGATACCCTCACTTGATAGGGAATCATTATTTACATTGATTTTCAATCATGTTTCATTTCAAAGACTACGTGCATACATGGCAATGCCCAAACCTTTTATCTTGGGTTAAACCATCACTGTACTAAAGTCCCCTTTCACCCTTCACATGTACGAACAAAATTTGTACAGAGGGTATGTCTAGAACTATGTGGGCTTGATTCCAATCCTTATGGGATACGTAGGAACGTTCGGGTATCCCTCGAATCCAGCCCCAAGTCTTTGGGCCTAACCCCAAATTCGACTTTCAGTCCCTTGGCTGAAAAGTCCCCATGAAAACACACACTGTGTATTTCTTATAATGGTCCAAGCTCTATGACCCTATACTAAGATCTCTAATCCTTTTGTCCCACATGACGTTAAACAGTAGTTTAAGAACTACGTATGGATTGATTCTCATCCTTATGGGTACGTAGTGAAGTCCAACATTTCAATTCAGGACCCAGCCACAACATGATTATGGTTAGAATTGATCTGTGTATCTCTGTATACATTGGACAATACCCATCTTTATGTGTCATAATCCTAACCTTAAATATTTTCAGATCTTCATAACACTTTTCATGATATCTAGTCACGAAAATGTCAAATTTCTGAGAGTTCTTTTGCCTGACTATGCAGCACGTGCCCATTGGCAGCCTTGTATAAACAGTCTACATAACAGATTTTTCAGCCAAAAGATACTATTATTTGACTATGCAGTCAATGCCCTTAGGTGGCCTTGCATAATTCATCCCCCTAATGGGTTTTTCGGATAGTGGTAACTTCATTCTTGGGAAGAATGCCTCTTTTGTCCTTATTTTTCTTAAATGACAGTATGTAGGGATCCGCAAAAAATAGCTATCCTTAACATATTTGTCCCATATCCTTTTTCATGATCTGAAAAGTATTCAAGTCTGTGGTTTATATTCTCATTCCCTACGTTTGGGTCAGACCTTCGTAGGAGTGATATTTATTCAGTTCTTCGATAATATTGTTTGGAAATATCTTCTCCATATTCAAGTACCTCTTTCCATACAGCAAACTCTATACTTTGGAAAATTTGAATCTCCATAAACTTTCACTGGCTTTTAGCACTAGGAATGTAAATTTCTGAGAGTTCTTTTTCCTGACTATGCAACACGTGCCCATAGGCAGCCTTGCATAAACAGTCTACATAACAGACTTGTTAGCCAAAAGATACTATTTTATTTAACTATGCAGCCAATGCCCTTAGGTGGCCCTACATAATTCAACCCCCTAACGGGTTTGGTAAATAATGGTAACATCATTCTTGGGAACTACTTATTCTAATTCCTTTTAGCTCTTTTTCATATCATTCCTCAGATTCAAATATTCTTAAGTCATAGTTTACATAATTTTCCCTCATACTTGAGTATGGTACTATGTTTTCAGACGAATTGTCAAGGAATTGAGTCAATTCTAATTCATTCGGTCAAAGCTATTTCGACCTTAAACATTAGCCTTTTTATATATGATGTGCATGACATTAAACTTCCCACAAAAGACAAAGAAACTCTGAATAAAAGTCAAGTTCCAAGCTCACTAAACATACATTTTGTATGATTTGGGTAATATTGAGAAATTATAAGATTCAAATTTTGTAGGATTATTTATATTAATCCTAGGAAAAATAAAACTATGCTTACTAGGCCCATTGTCTTAAGTAAATTTAAATCAGGTAGCGAAATAATGCAAGTACAAATGATTGAAGATAAAAGTGTTTTTCATTGATACACAAGAGATAGAAGGACATCCACAGACTGGAATCTCTTCTCTTTTTCAAGAATTACAAGAGGCTTTCAACATAACTCTTTATTTGATTTACGGCATCCCGAGCTTCATCAGCAACCACCTGGAATTCATTCATTCAATTGGATACAATAAGAGATGCAGTGATACCAGCTCTTCTTGGAAAAATTGTAAAAGGATGTTCTTGAGTGCGGTTTGAGAAAATTTTCTGCTGATCAAACAGTGACTCTGTTTCTATCCAAGAGACTTGGAAGATGGATACATGGATTTGAGAATGGAGAATTGGAAGTAAAGATCCATTTGAAGAGAGTACTCTTTTCAGATATTGCTCTAATGACTTGTTTGTCTTCTATCCACCAACCGGCAGTGGAAAACATTTCAGTCTATGGGTTTTCCATTTTCATATCTACAAGGAAATGGCATGGAAGGAAAATTTGAAAGTTCACACCATTTTTGTTGCTCTTAATGCACAGCATAACCGAAATAGAGGAGTAGCAGTGCAGCTGCATTTCAGGAATATAGTTCATTGCATTTGGAACATTGACTCCTTGTAGATGACCATGACCGTACAGGGACAAGTAGATTCTCTGTGGGAAATTAAGATGATATTTCTTCAAGTACTTAGCCAAATATGGGAGAGTGTTGTCGCAGATATCATAGTAATCATGGCCAACAATGTTCATCATGTCATCAATCCGCTTGCTAGCCAGTTCATCAGCCATTACGATTCTCCTGAGAGCCATTGAATCTGCACAAAAGATGAATAAACTAACTCTTAAATGGGTTTATTTTCATAAAATTTGAGAAGGAATTCAGAAAAATGGCTAAGTCATTAAGGAGCGCAAGTCTAAACTTGGCGCGCAAGTATAACCGCGTAGGTCCAGATACCTTGACAGCAGCGCGACATCAAGGAAATAGCGGGAAAAAGAGCAACTTGCACGGAAAATACAACTTGTGTGGCGAGAGCTCAAGAGTTACAAACCCATATGCTTGTACAAAAATGAGGCCCTCTATTTATAGAAAATGTCGTAACCTTTCGCGCCAAATCATGTGCGCCCGAAGTTCATTTGGGCATTAGACCTTACCGGCGCCAATTTTTTTTGGACTCTCGTTTTCCTCATAGTCAAATCCTCATTTTACTCCAGATCTAACTCTAAGGGGGGACTTTTGTTGATGCTCCTTTTTCATCACATTGTCTAAACGAATGGAAAGGAAAATGACTTAGCACAAATTGATTCATCCTATGAAGAAAACATCAAAAATTGATAGAGGAATGAACAAGGGATCAAAATCACATGTGCCGCGCAAGTTTCTTCACTGTCGTGCAAGTCCACTTTCACGACTCCTAATGGTCGCGCAAGTGACTTATGCACCCTAAAGGATAACCGCTCGGGTCTTCTTCAGCCTATAAATAGACCTTGTGGGCCCCCCGTTCAGGTGAAATTTTTTTCAGAAACTCAGATTTAAGCTCCCGGCACCCTAGTCTCTTCTCAAAGCTTCTGAAACACTTCTAAGGTAAATTATTACCTAGAACAGAAGATATAAAAAGGGGGAGGAAGGCCTAAGTATTGAAACTCATCAACAGTTGCGCGCCTGAGTGGCCAGCCCATAAGGGAAATGGCCACACTTGTGGGCCGCCTTACTCCTTCAATAGAACTTGCGCGCCCCTATTCTGCAAGAACCTCAAGAGGATTCTAAAGGCTTTAACCAAGAGTTGCTCAAGTATTACCCTATTCGTTAACCATCGTGCAAGTACCCATGTGTCGCGTAGGTATACATGCGCGAAAGAACTTGCGCGCCCATGCAGTACCTGTGCGCCTGCCAGGACTTGCGCGCCCCTGCCTTTTTGGGTGCCCTTCTTTCCCATTTCACCCTTCTTAAGCCATTCCACCTCTCCTATTCAAGATTCAGTCTTCAAGACACTCTTCAAATCCATTCATGGCATGATTTCTTGATTTGACTTCCTTATCTAAAAGGAATTCTATGGAATATCTCTCAAAACCTAGTGATTTACACGTCTTTATGTCATTAAAGATTGATATTTCATTCATTCAACCTCATCCTTTAAGATGAGATAACTCATTAACCTGGGCCTCCTTTTCATGAATAAGCCCCAGTCATAATTCTCAAATCTGGGCCTCCTTTTCAGGAATAATCCCCAGTCATAATTCTCAAATCTGGGCCTCCTTTTCAGGAATAACCCCCAGTCATAATTCTCAAATCTGGGCCTCCTTTTCAGGAATAAACCCCAGTCATAATTCTCAAATCTGGGCCTCCTTTTCAGGAATAATCCCCAGTCATAATTCTCAAATCTGGGCCTCCTTTTCAGGAATAATCCCCAGTCTCAAATATGGGCATCCTCTTGAGAAGGATGCTGCAAGTCCCTTAGTTTTTCAACTCTCTTAACTTGGGCTTCCTTTTTAGGAGTAAGCCCCCGTCTTAATTCCTCTTAACCAGTCCTAATTTACCATTGGGATTCCTTCTCAGGATTAAAACCCAATCATAAGTCCTATCCTAATTTGGGCCTCCTTTTCAAGAGTAATCCCCAAGTTAGAGTATTCAAATCTAGATGAAGCCCATATACCTTTATGGACCCTATTCCTGGATTTCTTCCTTGAAATAAATCCTAATTTATCTGGGTAGTCATACATACATAAGTCCCACATTATTTCTTATGATTCCTTCTTTCATGGCACAATTGTCTAATTTTTACCAATACCTCCTATTTCTCACACTGATCATGACTCACGTGAGCTTAGAGTGTAAAAGTAATTATGAAATCCTTATTTGATCCATAAATCATAAACATCACACTCCCTAACTCAAACTACGTGGGTTCTGATTCCTTTTCTAAACAAAGGATACGTAGGTAGCCCATCTCTGGGTTCGATCCCAACTCTGAAATAATCCATGTCCTTCTGAATGACAATAAACTTCAAGTGCCCCACTGAGTGACTTTAAAACCAGTCTGTTCATCATAAATGACCAAGATACTTCTATATAAATGTTTCAAAGGATACCATTGACCAAGAATCTCTAAATAGATACAGATGATTCTCTATTGATGAAGAACCTAGAAAACATATAAAAGATTCTCTAAATTTCCTACATATTTAATCATTGATTTCCAAATCTGAAGTAAATCTCATTTTATACTTGGTAATGTAATAAAGATTCATGAACATAACTTAAATCTATAAAGAGAGTCCTGGAGTGGACAATAATACCCCTCAAAAGGTGTGATGAGTTCAACCTCCCATCCTCTCGACCAATACAAATTCCTAATCCTCATCCGTCCACAAATTAATGAGCGCCTACCTTTGGAAAGTACGTCCAAATGGATGTGGAATCATTGGATGTTTCCGGTTCTAAGAACAAACCTGTTAGAAACTGATCGCAATGTTTGAACCTCCCATCAAGACGGTCATCCCTGAATTCCAAGGGAAATAATACTAAGATGTTATTATTATTATATCACATCCTTTTCCCACTTATTCTGTCATAAACATTCATGTATACCCTGGTACCTTGATACTCGAGCGAGCAATGACCTGATATGAAGGGCATTACAGATCCCCACAGGTTGGAAACTAGAACCTAGAATCAAAAAAATAAAATAGTGAAACAGTTTTCCAAAAAAAATTGCAATATATAAGTGCATATTAGTATTATCAAAACTATAAAGGGATAAAATACCAAAAACCAAATTCGTATATCAAAAATCTAAATATTACATCATCAAAGTACTCAAAAGTTGATAAGATAATCTCAATGTCCCAAAGGAAACATCACTCTGACCCTAAAGAATTAATAATATCCACCTCATCTAAGGGATTACTTCCCTTTTTGTAGACCTTGTATAAGATAATCTACAAATATTAAAAGTAAAAGGTAAGGTGTGAGCTAAAAAACCTACTAGGGTCTAACCAATTGTTCTATAAAAAGTTTACATAATAGTATACCAAATCATTCTTTATGTTTTAAAAAAAATAGGGCATGAAGATACAAGTGAATATTTAAATCATAACATTATTTTTATTTATAAATATGGAAACACTTAAAACATGGATCGAAAACAATTTATATAAAATGGTTTATATAAATCGGTAGGCATGAGTGAAGTAGCTTCATAATCAATGGAATTCATAATCAAAATAGAAAAAATAAGGTCCATGTTCATCTACCATGTTGTAGTATAGTGGTTAGTTATAGGATCCTCACACTCTCATATTAGTGATCATGTAAATATATGTACACATATCCCTCATCCTTATTCCTAATAGAAATTATCAACATCATATCAAGAATGAGATATGGTAAACTAGATTTATTGGAGTCGTAATCATCAATTTGTTTCTAGGGAATTACCAAATAAGTATGAGTGTACCAAATAAAACTCCAACTATATAGTCTCACATGTTCTCAATCAATCAACATAAAATGGAAAATTTTTCCTATCAAATCAATAATCATTCACAATTAAAATTTCCCAATTTTACTTCTCAAAATGCAATTTCACTTTCGAAACCAAACATGGGTTTTTTATAAATTCATGATTTTTTAAATTAGAAACCAATCATATGTATTTATTTATTCAATTTAATAATTTTTCTCAAAATAAATTCTCAATTCAATTAAAAAAATCCATAAATTTCAAATTAAACCCTAAATTCCAATTCCTTTAGAATTTAATGTTTTCCCAAAATTCATTACCAAATTAATTTCTATTCCAATTCATATCAAATTGGGTTTTCAAAAATCAATTAAAATAAATCTAAATAAAATAAATAAAATTAAGGTTAAATTATATGGTGCAACATAATATGAAACCACCTACCTTAATCACATAATCACAACACACAGCACCCATAATGGGATTTTCCAACAAAGAATGACAATAATAGAGATCTGTAAATCCACCCTAGAATAAATATTCAAATAGATTGATTTTAGATCCATCAATAACATGATGTACTAAAAACCCCTATGGAGGAAATAAAGCGTGATTGGGGAGAAATAATAAGAGTACAAAAACTTACCAGATAAGGATGGAATGAAATACACCACACTTCAATACAAATAGAAAGTATTTTAGAGGATCCAAAATGGTTTTTGAGATCCTCCAAGACCTACTAATCAATTATATGTCAAGTTAGGATCAACTAGGGGATAAAACAGGGGTTTAGGAAATTTTAAAATAATTTTAAAAATAATGATGTCTTGTCTGCACGGTTAGCTAGGAATGGCCAAATGTTTAGAAAAATAGTTTTCCCAAATTGTACACCCCTATATAGGGGGAATGGTTTCTACTAGGTGGTTTCATGGTTTTTTAATCTTTGTAGACCCTCATTATCTAGGGTTGCACGGTTTTCACTAGGTGACTGCATAGCTTTGGAAAACAATTCACCATCCTTGAACAACCCAAAGAGCCTCCATAATTTTTCAAATTTCACCAGAAGCACCCCTAAACAAGACCCAACCGAAGCATCATCAAAAGGATATTTGAATAAAAACTAAATAAAAGTAACAGTGTGTTATAAACTCCACACTATATAAATTTATGTCCCTAGAAATCTTATTAATAAGTTTTCATATATAAAAGATGAGGCCACTGCTCTCTCATCAGTGCATCCCTCTCCCATGTCTCGTTTCTATCAGAACCATGCTTTCATAGAACATAAACTAAGGGTATCATCCTACACTAAAGTACCGTGTTCTTAGAATCAAAAATCCTCACTAGATACTCAGTCAAAGATAAATCATTCTCAACATAAATATCACTCCAGCTCAAAACATGAGAAGGATCAAAAATATACTTTCCCAACTATAATACATGGTGAATGTTACGTATGAAATTTAAATGTTTTGGATGTTAAAAATAGTAATACATTATCCTCTCCTTCTCAGCAACCTCAAAAGGTCCTACAAAATGATGATAAAACTACCATTTCCTCCCAAGCCTTCGATGATCCAAATACGGTGAAACTATCAAGAATACCAAATCACAAATTGAAATCTTCAATGGTATATGATAAAGATTATAATAAAATTTATACTAGATATATGTCATCAACAACCTCTAATGAATCAACTAAATCTTTTTTATTGTTTGTTTTACTGATATCGGTCCGACCAAGTAACATTCACTGATATCTGACCAAAATAAAGGATATTTATAAAATCGTTCATAAAATCTCCCAAAAGGATCCATTCTAACTATGAACTGATTACTATTCATATAAGAAAACTAAACGACTCCAAAATGGTAATCCTACATTCTACCAAAATGGAGTACGTATGCACGAATCAAATCCTCAAAAATGTGTATATCTGTATCTTTCTGGTCATCTACCTATGGAAGTTATGTCATGCTCAAATTGACCAAATATCCCAGTACTTCATGGAGGCCTCTCAAAATGAGACATGTAAAATAGGGATCCCTATTAGAGACTATAGTAAATGGAACTCCATGAGAATGAACAACAACTTTCACATAGAGATTTCCTAGATCCTCAATGTCGTTTGTATCTCGAATGGGTATTAAGTGAGATGATGTTGTAAGCCTATCGATCAAAATGAATATCATATTCTTCCTTCTCTATTTATATGAAAACCTAACCAAAAGTTACATATAGATATCATCAAACTTCTATATTGGAACCGAAAGTGACTAATGAAAACCTGAAGGCTTATGATTCTTGGCCTTGACCTGGGGAAAATTATATAATTGTAAAACAAATTCATCAATGTCTCATCTCATACCTAACCACCATAATCATATCCACATTTCATAAACTATATTTTTTGTTTTCTAGTTTCACATCCCACTATAAATTATGTAAATCCCCTATCACATATTTTCTCATAGGTAACGTCTCAATAAAACGATTCTAAAAAATAGAATACCCCCCATGGAGAGTGACCACTCAACTACGATATCCCCACTATAAGAAGAGTATATAAATATCTATAATTCATCCTAAAGATCTTGTTCTTGTAGAATAATATTGAGAAGAGATGAGATCAACTGAACACTGGAAATGAAAACCTATAACCATGGTTCTTGTACTCTTAGATGAAATTGTGACAAAATATTCATCAAGTTTTACTCTCCCGATTATTCTTTCAGTGTCTGGGTTGAAAGATTCTTTCTCAATGCATAAGAAATTAAAATCTCTTCCCCTAGGGTAAAGGTGATGTCAAAATAAAATGATTGTAGGTACTCCACCCAACACTTCTGATAGAGATTTAAATATTTTTAAGAGATGGTATAACTCAAGATATTATGGTCGATAAATATGGGAAACGTTTCACATAAAAGGTAATGTTTCCAACTCTTAAACACGTGAATCTTGTATTTGATTTCGAGTTCGTTGGTCAATTGATTATTTTCATGTGGCCTAATATATAGCAATCCATAGACAATGATGTGATCAACCTACATTAGAAAATAACCCAAACCCAAACTTTATGCCTCACAAAATACAATATATCCCTATTTTTATTCTATAAAATTAAACATCTGTGTATAAGTTAAAATATCTTTCTTCGTAACAAACGAACACTGATATTTCTCATACCAATAAACCTTCACTCACTTAAAAGTTATAAAGGTCATCGGAGGGGCCAAATTTGAGAAATCATTAAAAAACCGGTGATAATACCCAGCTAAACCCAAGAAGCTCTAGATTTTAAAAATATTACATGGTTTCTCCAATATCATTACATCTTTTACCTTCTCGGAATCAACTGAGACACTATGTTCAGAATCCATGTGTCCCAATAACATCACTTCCCTAATCTAAAAATCCCATTATGTTAGTATTTTATAAAGTTGGTGATTTCTCTACAATTCAATAACTACTCTCATATGATGCATGTGATCCTCATCAGACTTTTACTAAAACAAGATTTCATACACAAAAACCACCATGAATGTATCAATATACTCATTAATTATCATATTCATCAAAACTATAAAGAGAGTGGGTGCATTGGTTACACCAAATGGAATTAAAATACACTCATAATGGCCATACCTACTCGGAAATATGGTTTTCTAAATGTTAGATGCATTTAATATCTACTACTGAAAATAATATTGGATATTAACCTTAAAAAACCACTTCACCCCACTAAACTTGTCAAATAGATCATCAGCATGTGGTAATAGATTCTTGTTATTTTGTGTACCTTTGTTGAGTTTTTGGTAATGAACACCTAGGTAAATTTTTCCATCAACATTCAAAGTAAACATAACTGACACTGACATAGATGACACACTCGGGTACATAAATAAATTCTCAAAAAAAATCATTTAATTGAATCTTTAAAATTTTCATTTTATCTAGTTCCATGTGGTGATAAAGAATAGATACTGGTTGAGTACCTGGAACTAAATCAATAGAAAACTCTACCCCCATACTGCTAGAAAACTAGAGAAGTTATTTATAAAAACAGCAGGCAACTCGAATAAAACTAGAGGGAGATCATCGCTCAAATATTTCCATTACAGATCAAAAGGAAACAATGATATTACTTTACCCAAATCTAGATAATAAATTATTTCTCTAGTATTCCCCATTCCCCACTCTCCCTGAAAGATATGGCACACCCTATTAGGCATAGGAAACGAGACCCTATGAAGATAACAATCAATTTGAGATTTATTATCAATGAGAGAATCCACCCTAAAAATAACATCAAGAGGTTTCATTTAGAGAACCAGAAAATCTCAAGAAAGATCAGTTTCTAATAAAGAGAAACATAGGTAAGACCAAGTATACCATGTTCTCTCTTTATTCTGAGGGGTGTTGTAATATCCATCACATGAGATAAGATATCTGTAGGAATATTTAAAGAGTTCACAATAAAAGGTGAAATGAACAAATGAGATTCACCAATATCAAATAAAGTAGTCACTAATTATGAAGAAATATTGATGATACCTCTCATAGTATATTGAACTATATCTACTTCCTCTAAAGACTCTTCCACTATGTTAAGAAGCATTTTTCCACACACCACTGGCTAGAACACTTTAGATCTTGAAGCTTCTGATTGCACTGCATTTGTTTTGTGCTGAAGAACCTATACCTCTACATGGTATAGAGAAGATATAAAACAATTTTTACAAGTGTCATGAGTGAACAAAGGAACTACATATATTAGGTGCCTCAGTGAAAACCAGTTTCGAATGACTAGGATTTCTATACTAGGAGCAAGTTAATGGTCCTCTAATAGGCAATATAAGAGGTCTAGTAGAACCCTACTATTGAGAACCACCACAAGACTCATCATGCATTTTATTGCCTTTTTGGGAACTCACAAAGCTTCCAATGTGAGAAAAAGTAACTCTTGTGAACATTTACATAACAACTAGGTCTAGCTCAACCATCAATGACTTATCTAGTATGTCATTATAAGAAGAGATATTCATAAAGAAAACCTATGAATTGATATCATATTAAAGTATCATCTCAAATCATTAATTATTCATATTCTCATTCAATAAAATCTTAGGTGAAAACTACACATTCTTGGAAAAGCAGTTTTCATATTCTATCCTGATTATATAAACTTACTCAAATTTGAAAAACTTCACATCCTTAGCTATCACCATAGACTCTAGATAGAACTGATAATTGAAAAGTTATTTTAAGTCCTTCATCTTTAAAACCTCACGCTTCTTCATCATCACCATTGAATCCCACTATATTTTTCTCAGTCCTTCCATCTTAAAGGTGGAATATTTCACTATTATTAAATCAGGAATTTCTAAGAACTCAAATAAAATCTCAGTCTTCCTTGACCAACACTCAGCCTCTTGAATATTTTTAGAGCTTTGGAAATCAGGAGCTTTCTAGAAAAGGAACTCATTTTCATGATTACAAGACTCATCCTATTGAGGTTCCATAATAATATCATGAATGGGAATGAGTGCAGGTTATTTTCTTATATATTGGATAGAGAGAACAATAATCTAAATGATATTTTGGTATGTAATAGGATTCCATCATTGTGTTTCATCATCATCTTACCCTTGTATCCTATTCAAACATCTTCTTGGAGACATAATTATATACAACATCGGCAAAAAACATTGAATACAACTTCATATTACTCGGAAAAATACTCAAACAATAGAAATATAGAAATCAATCCCCTAATATAAGAAAACAAGACTTTTATTTTAAAATTTCAAAATCAAAATTTGGTAAAAACTATAATTAATCCTCAATATGCCTTTACTAAACCACCCACAATGATTTAAGTCTCATTATGATAATAGATGGCCAGTAACTCACCCGTAAATACCTCCTAAGTCCCTATATGACATCTCAACCTATATACAAACTCATGTAAAGATTATTAACATGTACCTTTTATACCACTCTATCACAAACCAATCTAGATACCTTGGTACCTTGATAACGAAGCTATAACAGACATGGTCTAAAGTGTGCTCATAATCCCCATGAGTTGGAGACTATAACCTGACATCATATATGTTAAAAGAGAGAATAAATTTTCAACAAAACCAGTAGAAGATAAAGATACCTTTGAGTTTACTCAAATGGAACAAGAAAAAAAAGTTAAATTAAAATCCAAATAGTAAAACATAAAATTACTAAAAATAGATAAGATAAACTTGATGTTTCAAAGGATTCACCACTTTGATCCTGAAGGATCAACAACATACTCCCCTTCCATGAGGTTCTTTCCCTTTTCTCATAACTAGTAGTATAAAATCTAAAAATGTCCAATGTAAAGGGTAGGGTGTGTGATAAAATTCTCAATAAAGTCTCTCCAAGTGTTCCATAAAAATATTACATTGTATATACCAAATCATGCTTCCAATTTCAATAAAACATGGAATAAAGATACAATTTGATATTTAAATCAAAAAAAAATTTGTATTTATAAATATGTACATATTTCAAATAGGTCTTAATAAAAACACTATATGAAATAGATTATATAAATTAGTAGTCATGAGTAAAGTAGCTTCACAATCAGTGGAAATTATAATCAAGATAGTAACAATAAGAACTATGGTTATATAAACTGTGGTATAATGGTTTCTAGTTACAGGATACTCAAACTATCATATTAGTGATCATGCAAATATGTGTACACATGTCCCTCTTACTGAGGTTGAAAAATACTAATAAACATACCATTGGGGATAAGATCTCCCCAAATAGTTCTTTTTAGATTTATAATCATCAATATATTTTTAGGGAATTTTTAACCAAGCTTGGTTTTCCCAAATAACACACTAACTACTCAGTATTTCATGTGGTCAATCAATCGATAGAAAAAAGGGAAATTCATGGAATTTAAAATCAATCATTATTCACAATTAAAATTTCCCAACATTCCTTTAAAAAAATCCATTTTACTTTCTAAACCAATACATGGGATTTTCATAAATTTATACCTTTTAAAAAGTAAAACCAATCATAGGTCTATATAAATTAAAATTAATCCACTTTTCTCAAAATTAATTCTCAAATCAATTCACAAATTCCATCAATTTTAAATTACACCCCAAATTTCAATTCCATTAGAATTGGGGGGTTCCTAAAAATTTCATTCTTAGTCAATTTAAATTCCAATTCTCATAAAATTGGATTTTAATAAATTTATTTAAATAAATTTATATCAAATCAATTGAATTAATATTAAATTATATAGGAGAATATAATATCGAACCACCTACCATAATCATGGAATCATAATGTACACTACCCGAAATGGGATTTTCCAATGAAGAATGATGAAAAAAAGACCTAGAAACCCAACCTAGAATAAATATTCAAATTAATAGAGATTAGATCCATAAAAAACATGATGATATAACAAAATCTATTTATGAAAGAAATATAGAGAAGTGGAGAATTAATGGGAGCAGAAACACTTTCCAGAGAGGGATCAAACAAAATCTAACCCGCTTTGATACTCTTAGGAATCAGTTTAGAGGAGACAAAAATGGTTCTTGTAATCATACAAAAATAGTAATTTATTCTTGATCAATTCAGGGGTTATTGGGGGATTAAACAAAGGTTTAAGAAATTTAAAATAATTTTCAAAAAAAAATATTGGCAACATGGTTAGCTAGGTAAGGCTGAATGGTTAGAAAAACCATCCTCTCTAACCATGCGCCCCTCTAGTAGGGTTCATGAGTTCTAATATTCTGGTGCCTGGTTTTCAAAATTGTTTGATAACTTTGAAAACCAATACTTTCTAGGGATTCACAGTTTTCACTAGGTAAGTGCACGGTTTTGGAAAATAGTGCGTCAACAGTGCACAGTACAAAGAGCCGCCAAAATTTTCCAAATTTCACCAAAAGCACCCCTAAAAAATACCAAACCAAATAATAATAAAAATGAGAATCAAGGAGTAACTAAAATCTAGTAAAATTATGTGACACTTTCTCTATCAAATAAGAGATGAAATCGTCACTCGTGGGTATGTGTAAACTACTACCTCTACTTAGGGATATAATTTATTGTTCACCCACATCCTTAATTGTTAGTTATTATAATTGATTTTTTGTATATATATATGATATTTATGATGTAATAATGATTAAATAAATTTTAATTGTTATTTACCTATCTTTCATTGCATCTAACAAAGAATGGAAACATCACTTGTGGGTACATACAGACTATCGTATCCACGAAGTGATAAAATTCATTTTTCATCACTAAATTATATTAATGGTAATAAATATGTATAAAATGAATATATATGATATTTATAGAATTATTGAAATTATAGAGGTGAATAAACTAGGATCAAACTGAAAGTACCATAACTTATGAATCAAAACATTCAAGAAAAATAAACGAGTTAACCGCCAAAATAATGACGATATGAAACAATTGTTAATAAACGGGTGAAAAAATGTTATGACTAAACAATTTATGGTGTTATATATTTTATTATGGTTCTTTAATAAAATTATAATAAATTTAAATTTATTTTATATGATGTTATAAAACTTAAGAGGCAAGACATATTTTAGGTAAGGGTTGTTTGTAACAATCTATTTGTTTACTAGGATTGTTTATCCTTAGATTTATAATAAGGAAATTATATTATCTATCTATCAAAAATATTATGTATTTTATTATCCAATTTTTATTTTTCATATTAAATTTTTCCTAACATTTCCCTCTCTTTAATTACTCCATATGATGAAAGAATGTTTTTAAGGAAAACCTATTTTATTTCAATATTCAGTTAGGAATATTTCCTTCCATGTCTCTGTTTTCTAAAAAAATATTTCAATAATATTTTTAATATTATAAAAATACTAATCAATGTGATTTTTAATCATTTTTAAATATTTATAAAAAAATAAAGTAATTTTGTTTTAATTTTATTAATGTGTTACTTATGACTTTTTACTCAAAATGTGAAATAAATTTTATTTTAACATGCACTTCATGAACTGATTTCCCCACCACCATGAATGCTATTTTCTTTGAATATTACATTAACATTTTCCTTATTTATTTTAAAATACAATTTTTTCTTTAATATTTTAGAAATTTTTTTGATTTTAAATAAGTTATTTCAAAAGGAAAAGAGTATTATATTCTAGTGATCTTATAAAGGAATTTTCATTTACAAAATAATCATTTTATGTTTCTTATTATTTAATGAGGATATGATACAATGTTACCATTATTATTATCTCTATTGATGGTTTTTTAATATGATTATGTAATGTTTTTGAATCTCTTATCCTTTCTATAGGTAATGATATGATGATTCGATTAATGTTTTATTAACTTGTGTCACAAATTTGTATGGTTTTCATTATGGGATGGGTGGCCCCCTAATTATATAGCCCTCCAATGAATTGGGTAAATATTTATATCTAATGGTATAATAAGGACTGGAATATGGAGTAAACCCAGTTCAATAAGATACTTTGACTAATAAGATAGTCTTGGGAGTGAACCTTGACTAAAGAAACGATGGAATGGAAATTGAACCCAATTCACTATGATAGTCTTGGAAGTGAGTATTTACTAAAGAAATTATTTATAGTCTAATGTGTATTCCAAAAAATTATTCCCTATTATTATGTTATGTTCTAATGAAATGTGATTGATTATTAATTAGTCTACACTCATATGACTTTTCTTTTGTTATGAAAAATCCTTATGCCATGATTCGGGATTAAATATCCTTGACTATTTGGGTATTGATTTTATATATTATGACCATGTTATCATACCATTATTCTTGTATTATAATAATTTATGCTCATCATTTATATATATATATTTTACCCTCACTAAGTATTTGAGCTCCCCCTTTCTTATGTTTCATTTCCCTAGGTTATGAAGAAAGTTTTTAATTAGGTTATATCTAAGAACGGTGTTAGTTGTGAAGAACAATGTGGGAGATGATATAGATACTTCTATGTACCAGCGGTTTATCTATCCATCTTTCCAAAGATACTAAACCTTTATGGTCCTGACATCAATCGTATTGATATCTAATGACTATTAATCTAATATTATGTAATATTTATATATAAAAATTATCATTAACAGTAGTATTGATCATTAAATCTATGAGAAATTCATAGGATGTGAAAGTGACAAGTGGGTTACATCTTCAAAAATCCTCTATAAGAATTGTCATGTATTTTGAGAGAATAAAAGTATTCATACCATATTTGATGGGTATCTAGTTTAAACCTACCCATTTGTTAAGAATTTCTTTATCGATGCCTTGATGATAAGATTAATTATATATTGTTCAAGACCTTGATATTGAGATCATGATTTTATTGATTTACGTATTTCCTTTATTAAGAATTAATTTCCCAGTATCATTGAATGGAAAGTGATTTCATCATCTGCTTTTCCATATTTACCATGTATTATTTACTCATGATAACTTATTTTTTACTTAAAACTTACAGTGCATATAAGCTTACTATTAATATTTTATGCCTTTCCTAAAGATATAAAGAAGTTTATTTTTAAATATTTAAATAATTCATGAATCTTTCTTATAAAAAATTTTATATTTACAATATAATATGAGAATCATGTATGTACCATGTTTTTCAGGATTGTTAATCTGATCAATCCTATATGGTGTCATCCATGTATTTTATTCCAGTGGAATAAGTAATCATTGGATATGGGGTACTGGAGTGAGTGATAATTTAGTTGATATTAGAGAAAGTTTAGTAGGAACCTTGGGAACTAGATCTTAGAAGAACATATAAAATAGGACAATTGTGATAATCCCTTAGAGTATTTTATAAATTTTAGGGATTTTTATTCTATGGATCAATATTCATGATGAATTTTGAATAAATAATAGAGCTCCATTGTTTAGTGATGACTCATATAGAAATTAATAGAATCAACAATTTATCAAATGTAGGGATTACCCTACTAAGCATGCCAATCCAATAAGGTATTTAAGATAAAAATAACTTGGATATATTAGGGAAACTAACACATGTAATTATTAATATCTTTACTCATATAGAGAAACTAAACAAGAGAGAATGTTGAGTGGAGAATATTATTATTATCCCTAACTAACTATCTCAAGTTATTATAATTAATCTGAACCTAATTGAATTTCCTAACAATAAGAGAAATGTGAAGTTTTAGGAATGTTCAGGTGATAAATACTATAGATGGAAAAAAAGATTCAAAATCCTACATGCAAATGATGTGGAAATAATAAATTAGTTAAATGATTAAATGGAATGATTTTATGTTAAAACTGTGGAGAAAAGGCTAATATGTTCATAATTGGAAATTCAAGAAGAAATTTATCATTTTCTACTACTTTAACTGAAAGGATAAGGTAAATTAGGAAAACCAATGACCCAAGAATCAAATATTACCATGATAATTATTTCATGGTATTTATTGATTGTATCTTAAGATACTCTAAGTATTATAAAAATCATGATAATCTATTAGTAATCATTCTAGATATCTTTTGAGGAAAATTTTTTATATGAGAAATTTAGTAATGTCAATATCTATTTTAGGTGTTTTCTCATAAAAATATTTTCTACATAGATGAAATATCTATTAATCTTGAAAAGATAAAATATAATCAAAGAATATCCCTCATGGATAAATGTAACCTTTAAGAATTTTAATTTCAGATAATTTTTTATATTATAGAATATATAATTATTATGTGGTTGATTTTATCAATGGTAGTTTGGTATTAGGATTAATATAAAATGTCCAGGGATTGTTCTAATAATATTCAAATGTATGGAAAATTATGAATATGTGAATTGTTGAAATATATGTTGAATGGTACCAATCACCCTAAAAAGTTATTTTTATGGTATTTATTAAAAATATGTAGATGGAATTTGAGGTTATTTTGTGATATTAAAATGTTATCCTTGGTAAAGGTTACTATTCTTTTAGTTTATTTAGGAAAAATCATATTTTAGAATATTTAATTTGCGCATATACATATTTGACTGATAAATGTTGTTTGTAGATAAAACAACTTAGATAGTTTTGGAAGAATATGTAATGATACTTTTTTATTTTTGTGTTAAACTTTAATAATTAATATTTTAAGAGTTTAAAATTGATATTAGGATACTATTACATTTTTAGAGATTAACTTTTGTAAAGTTTTATTCATATTGATTATTACTTTATCATTCACTTACCATTTCAATTTTAAATAGGAGGATTAATTTTTCATTATTTTGTGGATATTATTGTTGATTATAAGTTTGTTTTGTGCTTTATTCGTGAAAAATTCACCAAGATCATGATTATTATCATTGAATTGTTAAATAATTCTTATATAATATAATTAAATAATTTAAGTAAATTTTATCATATTTTTTATCTCAATGGTATAGTAATTTCTCAAACTCAATAAAACTGAAGATAAATTTCATGCCTCATATGTAGAAATATGTTCATCTACTAAGTTAAATTTTAAAAAACTATTTTTTAACTAGGAGTCTTATCAAGGTATATTCATAATAAAATTCATGTTCAAAATAGAGAAATTAAAATTTATGATAATATATATATATATATATATGTTTTTATTAATATGTTGTGATATTTTTTATTTTAAAAAATAAGAATTAAAATTGCGAGAATATAATTTTTTTATAAAGAAAATAGGTGTATATATATATATGTTACCTTATATTTTCCTTTAAAATAACATTATGTTTGATTGTGTACACCACATTCAACCCTAATCTTAAATGAACCGTGAAATAATATTATCCAAATATGACTCTTATAACCTACTCATTGGTTTGACATCTATGAATAGGAATAAAAACATTATGAAATATATGTAATAGTTGTTTTTCTTGATATAAATAATTAAATTAATTGATAACTATAACATTAATTTTATTGTTTTTTAAGAAATCCATTAGAATAATTTCATTTTATTCTTCCAAAATAGTTTTCTTCTCAAAATGTTTTTTAGGAATTTTATGTATGGGTAATTAGAATTAGTTTTCAATTCCTAGAGAATTTTTATTTTATAAAATGAAAATAATTTTTTAAATCATCACATCATAACTAACATGTGGTGAATCTTTGAAATTTTTATGAAAGGATTTATTTTTAGCAGATCATTGATAAATACCAATTTTGGAAAAAATTAAAAGTTATTTTCTTTTAATGAAAGATTTAAACTATATTTTTTATTGTATTTGATTTCAAGTAATTCTAATTTTTTGAAAATAATATTATTATGTTCTTAGGAATCAATATTATACTTTTTTGGTGAAAAATCATTTTTATTTTTTAAAAGGTTTTTTTCAAAAAACTATTTTCGATGTGTTTTTCATAATTTTGTTAAAATAAATTTTCATAAATTATAGGAATTGAATCATGAAAATTAATTTAATATTTAAAATTATTAGGTTAAAAAATAATAATTAGAACAATTTCATTTTTATTCATAAGTAATAGAATCCATGGTATAGGTTTATCACCATGTTAACGAGTAAAATGAGTTAATTAAGGTTAAAAATATGGGATGTGGTCTCAAAATCAATCCAAAACTTTTCATAAATTATTTTTAGGATTTTTATTAGAAAATAACCATACTCACTATAAAAATATTTTATTTTTGTCTAAATTTCCATCGACTATTACATTTATATCATTTTAAGTTACGAAAATTTATAAAATGTCACCACCTTTATTTGATTATCAATAATATAAAACGGGGATATAAATAGATATAAATGATTATTTTTAATATGAATAAATTATTTTCATGATACTAATTTATTTTTTATTTTTACATATAGTATAATTTCCTTGAATAAAAACATAATGTCGATGCAAATTCCATTCATTTTTAAATAGTTTATATTCAAATTATATTCTTATATTGATGCATTTAAATTCATTATATGTAAATTGTCCAAAAAATGTCCTTAGATGGTAGTTAATATATAAAAATTATTTTTAAATAAACAATTAAATATAAAAAATTTATTTTGACTCAATTAGATATTAAATTTTAGATATTTTAATTCATGGATCATTTATTTTTGACAGGAAATATTAAAATGTACTTTCAAGTCTCTTAAATAGTGAAACATTTGTTATAATTGTTATGGTTAAACAGGGTTAATGATGAGGTTTAACCAAAAGATAGGGTCTAAAATAATTCTTAAAATTATCAAAAAATTATTGGTTCATAATATCTATACCTTATACTAATTATATTTTAACATATCTAACTTTGTATCAATTTTAATTGAGTTAGAAACATATTATATATTAATATTTCAACTATTAACAAGACTTCCACCCACCTCCCTTAAAAAAGGGAACCATGTCTCCTCTGTTCCTCCCTCTTGATTAGAATTTTAGTTATGAAAAGATCTACCCAAATAGATTAATTAATTAATTATCCACTTAATATTTATTTATTTATTCCCCTAATACCATCATAAGTAGGCTTACGGTGTAAACCAAAGAAGAATTTCTATATAAGAGGTACAACAGTTAACCGAGTTATTTCATTTTATTTCTTCTTCTACCTCCTTCAGTTTTGACCAAAACATTATCATATAGTAACATAACTATATTAAATATACTTAAATTTTATTTGTATTATTTTACATCCATTGTTAATCTTCTTTTAAATCCACTGTAAAATGAATGTGCCACTCGTGCGTATGGGAAACTGTCTCCATGTTGCACTGTGATTCATTTTCCATAACCACCTCCCATGGATGGATATAATTTGGATAAAATGAATTAAAATGATATTTATGATGATATTATTATTATTTAATGATGATATATTAGATAAATTCATACTATTCCATCTTTTGGAAGATGATAATTTCACTCATGCATACATGTGTACTGCAACCTCCAGGAAGTAATGTGATTCATTTTCCATTTCGTGTTAATATATATGGATATAAGGATAGATTTAATGAATATATATAATATATATGGTATAATAATTACTATATAAATGTAAATTATTATTAACATTTCTTTCATTCAATCCCTCTAAAATGTTAAACATGATTCGTGCGTACGTATGGACTACAATCTCCATGAAGTGATATAATTAATTTTTCATCGTCACCATATAAGGATGGATACAAAAGATTATATAATATAAAAATATGAAAATAATGAAATGATTAAGATTATTGATATAACTAAACCATGAAATTGGTTCATGTACTGAAATAATCAACCCAAAACATGTGTGGGAAACAAACTATTTTCACCTGAAAGATAATTCTAATGGAGAATTGTTAATTAATTGGTGATCACACGTTATAAAAAAATCATTTTTGCTATGATAAGTATGAATATTTATATGTTATATAATTATAATTAAACTATATATATTATATAAGAGGATAAGATTGTATACAAATCAAGTTGGTTTTGGGGTAAGGGATTTCTGTTACAATCTCATTTTATTTTAATATTATTTATGTTCAAATTTATTTCTATTAAATTATATAATCTTAATAATTTAAACCCCATATATACATTTATAATATGGTTATTTTGGGTTTTTAAATATTAATTTTCCCATTTATCCTCTTGTTGTATCAATAATCATCAAGTAAGTTACATGTAAGGTATACCGACCTTATTTCTTATTTTCAATCAAGAATTTCTTTCTTCAATATCCATTTAATTAAAATATATTTATTGAATTTTTTAACTATATGTAAAATGTTTTAAAAATTTAATTTTTACCAACTTTTATAATTTTTTCCAATGATTATCTTAAAAGGTTTTAAAAATAGTTTGTTTTCTTGAATTTTCATAAAATTATGAAAATAAGGTTATCTTTTAACAAATACAACATAAACACATTTTCCCCCCATCATGATGGTTCTTTTTTTATGATTACTTTAAATTTTTCCTTTATTTATTTCAAATAAAATATTCTTCTCAATATTTAGGGTATTTTTATAAAAAAATTTATCCATTGAAAAGGTTATTATTTTCTTAAAGGAATAAAAAAAATTGAATGTTATTTATGGTTTTTTTTCTAACACAATGTCACAAGGAAAATAATTTTAATTTTTTTCATACTTTTACCAAATTTCTAAAATAATTAGTATTAATAAGAAAACATTTATTTCTAATTAATTTAGGTTCTAATTTCATCCTTCTTTTTATTCATGTTTTTTAGTCATTAACTTTATTAGGATCACATTCCCTATCACTCTTCATAATTTTATTGGACATTATTTTATCCACCATGTCCATATTTTAGGTATCATGGATTTATATAGCATCCTTTACATAAATTTTATATTGTCTCAACCATATGTTATTTCTATATATGGTATTTGTTGAAGGAATTTTATTAAGAATTTTATTTTATTAACTAGGGAAATATTCTGTATTCTTAATTCAATATGGATAAATTTTTATTTATAATTTTTTTTGGTAAGGATTGTATTAATCATTCAATATACGAGGAATTCATAAAAATAATTCAAGTGATGTATGGATTCAAGTTATAGATATCCCCTCGATGTGTCGATAGGTCTCATTACACCAAACTGTAGGCATGTCATATTAAATGGGTACCTAGTTCACACCTAACTATCTATTAATAATGTATATTGTGACACATCAATGATAAGGCTCATGATATCTTGGCCAAGTCCTCTATGGTAAGATCCTAAATGTGTGAATTAATTTATTTAATTTTTTAATAATATAGTTTCCATTATCATTTTGATTGTTATGTTGATATTATCTATCAGTAAACATTGAAATCGGGTTATTGATTAAATGGAATGTGTTTTGATTATCCACTCCATCGTATTTATTATTCCTTATTTATCCATGATAGATTCTATTATGCATAGAAATTACTGAGTATATGAGATCACCCATTGTTTTTTTTCCTTTCCCTAGTGATATTTTGAATTATTTCATGGATATAAGAATATTTCTTAGGATATGATTTTATATTTCCAATGCAATATAGTAATCATGTATATATATATTTTTCCAAGAATCATAAACTTGTTGATCCAACATGGTTATATTTCATATATCATGTATTAATGTAATAAGTAATCACTTGTTATTAAGTACTTGATTTGAGGATGCTTAAATCCTCTTGTATTCTAATATATTATTTCTTTTCTTCACTAATTCTAAACTTTTATTATTTCACCTTTTTATTTCCATCATAGATTCTAAGAATTCTATTCTATATATCAATACAAATTTTTTAGCACATGAACTTGGTCAACAATTCTCTAATAAAGAAGATAATAAATCATTTATAACATTCCCACAATTTTAAATATTTCATCACTCATTCAAAGACCATGTTGAGTTTTCATCTAGAAATATGAGTCTAAATTCAAAAAAATCAAGAAAGACAATTCCCAAAAAAATAATGTAAGTTCTAATTCCCTCTTTCAAAGAGTAAAAACATTAATCATAAAACATAACAATTCCTCTACTATTAATATAATTATTTTCACCTATATTAGGAACATGAGAGAGAATGGAGTAAACCTCCACTTAATTCCAATTGATGTATCATTTGAATGGTGATCCACACTAAGAGGGGTATGAATCAATGTGTATGCCAATTTTTAATCCCTTCCTCTGTAAATAGTTTTCATCACCTCTTTAAAAATACTCACTAATATAGGAAATATAATGAAATAGAAAGTTTTTAATGGGGTTCGCCACTATATAGATGAATATTCTTCTGATGATACATGGTTATTATCACATGCACATAGTCACCTAATTATTATCCAAAAGAAATTGATCAAGGGTGTGACCTTGATCTCAAACAATTTTCTAGAAGGAACTAGTTAAAATCATTCATTAATAGAGAATAGATGAATCCCTCTAAAGAGTAATCATATATGAGCATATGATAATCTAATTGAACCCCAGATGATGAACCCCATCATCCTTTCACATCCATATTTAACTGATGTTCTCAGTTATTTTTTACCTTCAAAATAATAGCATATCGGTTTAGATTCTCAAAATTCCCACACCCACACATATATCATTTATTTTTATTTTTATTTACTAAATAATATGTAAATTTTATTCCCATATATAATTGTGGAAACCTACCTTTATTTCCTTAGGGTTGTATTATATCTTTCAAATTCATAATTTTATATTCAAATGTTCTTCTAAAACATCATAAAATTTGGTTGAAGGCTTGGTTGTTTTTTATATTATGACATTTAAATTATCAAAGGATTTATATTTATTCAAATGTTCCACAAAATATTTAGCATAAATTTTTCTTTTAGATTTACACATAATAATGGATTCATGTGTCTTGTGATGTGGCACTTTATTACATTGTATAGAACACCCTCATTATCAAATTATAAATTCAATTCATCCTCCTTGATATCATGTTGGTTCATTATCACGTGTTTTATTATGATGTTTGATCCCTGAAGAAAATTTCACTTGCATTCTCTTAGTCATTTCTTCTTCTATTTTTTCAAAATATAAATTATGGAACATCAACTTTTGACTCAATAAGATCATAAAAAATTAACCATTTGTTGAAACCTCACAATTAGTATGAAACTATCTTATGATCAGGGACTTCTCTATGTTCTTTTTTCTACCAAAAAGAATATGTATGTAACTAAAAGACTTATGATGAAGACTTATGATGATGAAGCTTTAGGATGAATTACATACAATCATCTCAAATTTTTATGATGAATATTTATGATTCATGAGTAAATACTTATGATCATTAATTTTCCATTTTCCTACCTCATCCTAAAGCTCTATGGTTACTTAAATATTTACACTAAATATTTACATTTCATATCAAAGAAATATGATCAAGGAAATTCCATTTTTTCAGTTTTATCTCAAATTTGAAAACTCTATTCAAAAGAATTTTGTGTTTCTTCAACGAAAATTAATACCATTTTAATCACTTAAAAATATCATCCAATTAATTTTTATATTTTCTTTTAAGAAAAAAAACAAAATAGATTAATTATTTATAGATTCAACTTATTCATCTTATATTTGGAATGTTTTTAAATATTAAAAATAATATCTATAAGGTTTTTTCTGAGTATATACTCAATAAGGTCTTTCAAAACTATTACAGATAGTGCTTCCTTCGCTATAGAACATGTCATGACTCCCTTAAGATTTTCAAATTAATCATCAAACTAAAATATTCCTTGAAAATAACCACAAGATCATCCTATAGGGTTTAATACACCATTAAAATTCCACCTTCTAAGGAATCAATATAGGAACCACACCTTGACCATATATAAATATCATCCATGAGTTCACTGGCTCTTATAATCATAACTACCCATCTATGTGAAATCAAAGATCACCTATATGAAATGGTAGTAGAGGAATCACTTCTTTTTGAGAGATAATTATCAGTTTATGGGGGTGACTAACACTAGTTAAGAACGCATTACCGTATATAGACTCAGTGATAGGGGTACCAATTGTGAGAATGATTTGATCATCATATTTGAACCCCCTCATCAAATATATAATGATAAATCCTGAAATTTACTATCTCACCTCGAAAATAGTATAAGATGACCCAATAGACCACTCTATCATGATCAGCATAAAAAACACTCTTGAAGGGATATTTATTTTTCCAAAACAAACACTCATATAAAATTTCACAAGAAACACACCCATAAAGAAACAAAATCGAGACACATGGGGACCATTGTTATGCCACATGGAACATTGAGTGAGGGAGGGTACAATAAATGAAAAATATCATGCATACTCCATGGGGTAGTGTGTGGGTGAGTGGAACAAATCCATGTCACGAGTCAGGATCAATCCCCCAATTCATGTCATTCAAAATCGACTGGGTGTGATTTCCCACTCGGCAGTGTGGTTGAACCATTTATGCTATGAATGTTGATCTAGATTGTTGTTCATCCCACATCTTCCATCCAACTAATGGGTTAGATTGAATGGTATAATGATATTTTTTATCTGTTATGTGACCGGAGGCTAGTTTCTTGGTTATGACCACTTGGATATTCCGAGCGGTACCCTAACATCCTCTTCCACAACTTAGTCACATTCCATAATGATCTAAGGGCCAACACCTATTTTCCAAGTCTATCCATCCTGATTATTGGACGATTTCCCACCATGAGGATACCACTCTTCAATGATTCCACTATAGAATGTCTCTATGCCACATAATTGTTCCACCTAGATTCCCCATTGTGTCACTATTCCTCCCCATACACAACTGTAGAACCATTCTTCCTCGTAATTCCAAATTGTTTTATGTTGTTCTACTACCACCCAGTGCCTCCTTCTTTTTTCTTGTCATCACACCACCATTAATCATTCATGAGTTTCCATCCCCTTAGTTTATTTTTGTAATAAAAAGAAAGGGATGGGAGAATGATATTAGTAGTCAGGAACTCAAATACCCATATCTGAAATGGTTGAAGGGGTTCTTGATCTAGGTATTAAAAATAAGGAAAATAAATATCAACTCTTAAATCCTCATTCTACAATTAAGAATGTATAAATAATAATGAAAAAATATTAGGATGAAAATCATACACTATATCTTCAATGATATGGTGTTCTAATATTTAAGAATTTGGATCCAAAATAAATTAGTTATAAATTAGCATGAAGAATTAAGAAAATAAGGAATAGAAAAATCCCTCCCTTGGGTTTTGATTGATCACTGGTGAAGAATGAATATGTTTCTTATATCATTTTAAACCCTCTTCATTGATCACATTCATCTGATATTTGGGCCTCAATCCATCCAATGATCTCATCCTATGACTCCCCCCTTTAATATATTAATTATGTGAATGGATCTATTAAGAATGGATAATGATGTTTAAATTGATGGAATAGAGTTTCTAGGATAAATGATTATTTATGTTAATTAAATTTATTAAAATAATTTAATTAACAAATACCACCCATGATAACTCATTCATAGGGACCTGAGTGTGAAAGAAATTATAATGGCACTTGGGCATCACCTCTATTTGAGATGCAACCATAGTCTCTAATTTCTCATTATATGATTTTATTTAAAGTAAAATAATTATTATTTGAAATATATAAAATAAAAATGATATATTATATTTAATATATAATTTTAATGGCTTTGTGATGCTTGAAAAATCATGTTGATAATATGATACTTCACATAAATATAATTTAAATTATTTTAAAGGATTTAATTACAAAATTATGGAATGATTATTCCTCCCAACCTTAAAACCATTTCCTCCCAGAAAAGGAAATATATGGGGTCCCAAAAAATAATCTTATAAATATTATCAGGTGGAAAACCCCATATTAACATGAACTTAATTTGTCTTTATATGTTTAAGATACAAATGATCTCAGTACAAAAACAACTAAGAAGGGAACATCATCACTCATCACTAAATGCAGTAGCTCTATATCAACCAAAAGTATGACCACAAAAAAACAAAAAAAATACTTCATTAATTTTCTTTCCAAGCCTCATCACCCAAAAAACGTTTTTTAATCCCATGGTATCCCCAAAACAAGGGAAAAACCAAGTCCATGAACCATTGATGCCCATTTCAAAATGGTCTATAGATAAGGTCATCACTGATGGGAATGCTCTTCTCCCCACCTATACTTATTTTTCTTGAAGGTTTTTTCATGCACACAACCCATCTATGTCACACTCCACCATTGAATGTTTTACATGGATTTCTCACTAACACAGTGTAGTTACAATATAGCAGGCTCCTATAGACCTACATCATCTTACCTACCATTTCCTTTTAGAAAGGAACTTTCCCTAACATTCCCACCCTATGTACCAAGATAAAAATGATATTTCCTTATCAACCACTTCCCAAACAATCATAGGAAAACATATTCTTCATCTCAATCTCCAACAAGATCACTTCCAATATCATAGTTAAAAAATTCTATCAGCAGAATATTATGAGAGACACTAACAAGTTCACCAAGAACAAAAAAACTCATCAAATAAATGAACACCAAACCACTACCCATTAGGTGGTCCAATCCTTCATAATCTGAAATAGATTCTCTTAACCATTTATATGAACCTACTCTATCATCCCAAGAAAATAATATAATATTTCTCCGAAGTCATGTAATATAAAACCATATACTTTATATAAAACCTCTATATCCATCTCATAAAAAGAGTATCCATGTGATGGGAACACACAAAAAAATCAGAAAGACATGTCACACAAATGGATATGCTTCATTATGGTGACCTACACTATGTATGACCATCTGAATATTTAATAAAAACACTAATGGAAAAATAAATATCTACTTGGGGAAGCTGAATTCATTCTCTTCACCTTTAGGAAAACCCTTCCAGTCCCATCACCTAAGAACTTCAGGTCATATAAGAACACTAAGTTAACATCACTACCATACGATTATCTCCTATGAGGGAATATTGTGGGACTATCATCATCAATTAAAGGTGAAAAGTGTATCCCTATCTATGAAAGGAACAAATACTCTAAATATTTATAATCATAACATCCACCATCACCAAAAAATGGATTTCTCTACTAAGGGAATCATCCATCTCATCACTATTTTCCTAATATGATCTCACTAACTATTGTTGATTCAACTTCACTAATCCCAATACAACTACACAAATCCAATTCTTATGACACAAGAGTTTTTTTGTCGATAAAATTCACCAGGAAAGAATAAATAAATTCATGAGTTCCTGACAGGATCTTTCATTTACCATATTAAGGAAAAGTTCAGTCCATATTTTCCATAATCATCACAAGGGTGCTCATCATCGCACTCTATGATACTTTGATTCTCTCTCTATAATTAAAGGTGATGAATACTTCTATCTCTAATCAAGGGATAACTATTTATTATCCTTAAAATGAATTCATACATTACTATATTTTTCTAAAAATTGAATTATTATCTGTTTACATAGAATATAAATAAATACTAAAAAATTAATGGGTTTCTGACTACAACTTCTTGAGGTTTGGATCTACTTTCCAAGCTCAATGGGATCTCACTTTTCATTTAAGGAGGAAACTTCCTCTTCTCATAATCCCTTACACCTTTTAACACTCTAAATTGGTAATTAATTCATACCAAAGTAGGTACCACAAGATTTCATCTCTTTCACAAAATAATATAATAAAACAAAACTTTCTTCATTAAAGTTAATATAACCTCACTAAATGGAGTGAGTGAAATATAGACACCATTACTGGAAAGTCGCAAGCTAATAAGGGTCTAGCTAGAGTTTAGTTTTGAATTTATAACTTTATAACATTTAATGAAAAATGAATAACTTAAACCAGAACCTTCCAGTATAAAGTACAAAAAAATGGTCATGAATAAAAATTTTAACTACATCTTTTGGTTCCTAGCTAGTGGTCCCTGTAAAATAATATAAAAAGTATCGAGAGGGGGTAAATTGAGTCTTTTAAAATCATATATTTTCAACATCACTCTTAATGTGGGATAGATATGTTCTTTAACTTTTAATTACTAAATTCACCAAAATATAAAATAAATAGCCTGACACATAATAATTTTATAGTTGTTCAGGGATAAAAAAATCCCCTAGTTCACTCCAACAACAAGCATTATAGTATTGATGATTTTAATTTATATCCTTTTCCAAGATATATCCCAAATAATTGTAATAAGTAATAACTTTGTAAAACAAGGATTTTATTAGGACTTCAGGATATTTTATTAGGGACATCACTACTAAGTAAAAGTAGTCGAAACTTTAGCCATAGGTTAATACAAGTTGGTAAAACTTAATCAATAATAGGGTATTATTATTAGACACTTAGTTGAAATAGATGTGAAAATTAAATAAAAAAACTTTAGTGCATAGTTTCATCTTGCCTCCAACAACCAACAAATATATTTTTCTTCTAGATAAAAATATATATATTCAAGGTACAACCCTTAGAAGATACTTCAAAAATATCATCAATGAACTAATAGTATAAAATATAATTCAAGTCAATATAAAACTTCTTAATTTTCTATCCTTATTATCTTTTTTCTTCACCTCCCTTTCTAAGTCCTAAAATGTGATATAACTGTAATTAAATGTTTACATAATTATGAAAATTAGTTGGTATGAGATTTATTTTTTTTATCAGACATCTCAATGATACTAAAAACATATATATAATATTGAGAAATACTATTCATTATAATCTTCTTCATTCATTTGAAATAATTGTATTCAAATCATTCCACATATTTCTTTATGATTTAAGTAAAAATGTTATACATTTCATTTCTAAAATAATACAATGAATAAAAATATATTTAGAATTATATATCTAATTGATAATTAATTCATAATAAATGAGAAAAAAATCATTTTCTTATAATCCAATATCAATACTGTGAATAATTATAAAATATCACAGTAGCTTCCTTTAAAAATAAAAATATTTTAATTTTTAATATCAGTATTCCATATTTTATCCTAAACATAGTTCTTTTCATGACATTCCTTTCATCTCGAATAGATTTCAACGTTTTGTTGTGATTTCATTTTCACGGTACGATAATTTACAAATTACTTGAATCACTAAATTTCACAAGATTATAAATAGAGTGACGGTATTCAATACAATCATAAAAATCATTATCTCAAAAGATAAAGTAAACAAATATACCAAATTCATTAATTTTAAAATAAATAATCGATATGTGTAATATAATCTAATATTAAATGCATAATGAATTTCCCATAACAAAAATATTAATATTCTCTATCTATAATATATTTATTCTCCAAACTATTGATGAAAAATATATTTCTTCTATATAATATATTTTATTTAGCACAAATATAAATACATATGAATATATATATTTCATAATATTCTTAACTCTATACAAAACATTTTTATCTAGATTTATAAAAATGTGTACGATTTCTAAATTTTCAAAATTATAACTTCTACCAAATAAGAAACATATTTCATTCATAGATAATATCCTTAGTTTCAAAAATAAGTTTTTAATTAATATGTAATATCCTTAACTTTTCTAAAATTCATAATTCCAAATAGTATGTATAAGATACTTCTATCAAATCCATATGATATATAATATTTTTGACTTCGTTAAAAATGCATAATAATCATACATAATAAATTTTAATGTACTCTTTGGTATGAATTTTATTTTATACTTATCCAAATCTTATAATTTTTATAATAAATAATATATTACTTAAGATATATGATATAATTGATAGATTCTCCTTCTGTACATAACATTTTTGCAAGTAAAAATCTATCTTCTAGATTCTAAAACTTCTAGAATTGTTTGAACGATGAAAACTCATAATATAAATTCATATTTATTCTCATTTTAAAACCACTATTCAATGATAAATTTCTCAATAATAAAATGTGGTAACTTATAGAATAATAGTAAATAATATAATATCATGAAAATAGATAAAAACCATGAATAATTAATAAAAATAGTGAATAATAAATTATAATAGATATATGAATATTTAAAGAGTAAATAACCTATATATTTATATAACTTTGAAGAAAATATAAAAATATATTTTATTAATAAATAACATATTTTAGTAGATGATAAATTAATGTATCATATAAAATAAAGAGTGGGGATAAAGTAATTATCAAAACATAAGTAATGTGGAATGGAGAGGATGCACTCAAAATTCTCCCCATTTTTGTAACTAAATAACATGACCACACCATATAAATAATAAATAATCTAAGCCCATCAAAAATAGTTTTCAATGTCTTTGTTTGGATAAAAAAGGTAAGGTAAGGAAGTGTAAATCGTGTAGAAAAATATAATCAACACACTCTTCCCAAATAGAATGACATTTAAGGTTTGTGTATATGTAAATATATTCTCTAAATTTACTAATAATGTAATCACATTATTCTAATATGACTAAAATTCGCTATTCTATCCCCACACCAATTTATTAGTAATCCAACAAATCAATTTTTTGAATTGTATGAAAATCCATTTTAAGGTTTATTAGTAACCACATGACCAACAAATTTGAATCAAACCCAAACACCAATATAAAAAATTTATATTCAGAATTAAAAGTTCAAAAATATTAATAAAATAGGGGGTAGGGATTTTAGTTAAGACCATGCCATGTGAAAATCGAAAATCCAAAAAAAATTGAAAATTGAAATGAAAAAAATATATAAATAATGACTCCTACCATTGACCCCTTCACCAAGAATCATATAAGGATATATGACACAAAAAGACTACCCACTATCACCCATAAATTGGAATCATCATCACGATCACTATCAAATACACCTTCACTAATGGAACATGTATCTCTAATCATAATCAAAACCAAACATGTCATCCCATGAAAAACCAGATGATGAATCGTTGAAATACGAATTAAACCAAAATTCCAGAGAAAGATGAACTTTGTACCACAATAAATGTTGATTAGAATCATTACAACAACTCAAGAAAGAACCGTAGTTAGAACCATGAAAAACTTTCCACAAAAAAATCCTAATCCACCATAAGGACCCTTAAGAAATACCAAATTTATGGTATCTTACAATGGGTAGTATAGAAGGAGAATAGGGGATATTATGTTATCCAATAGGGATATGTCCATAAATAAAACCCCAAGAAAACACAAAAAAATAGAAAACTCAAAGAAACATTTAATTGTTATCATAAAATAAATTACAATATCAAATAAATCTAACATGGTTCGAGAGTAAATAAAAAAATAAAAAAATGGTAAAGTTGTGAGAAAACAAATTTCAAAATAAATAGCATAAGTAAACCTATTATTAATCATAATTTCAAATAGTATAAAATATTAAATCTATTTAATTACATACATATATAAAACTATCTAATTAAAAAAATCAAATGATAAACTAGTAAAATATTCTCTTTAATATAATAATCATCACTAGAAAATATAGGATACTAAAAACTTATTTTTTAGAAACAGATGGGGCAATGAATATTCACCAAGTTGAACTACTCCAATATAAAACTTTTTAACTATAGGGATCCATGAAACATATAAAAAATATTCAAATAATTAAATATAAATAGCAGTTCACCTTATGTAAGAAAAAATTAACTATTTGTTGAACATCACAGATAAATACATCTTAAATTAAGAAACCCCCAATAAAAAATATCGTAGTAATAGAGTAAAAAATATATTTTACCACATGTCAGGCATATTAATGAGAGATAATAATTTATAATAAATGATAAAAATATAACAGAATACAATAAATGAAAATTTCAATACATGAAATAATAATGTAGTGATAGCTCATGTCAGTAAACGAAATAACTAAATAGTAAACTCATGTTTACTAAAAATTTAAAAAACATCATATACAAACATAACAATAAATAGATCTATAAATAGTATTTATAGTAAAAATAAGTTAAAAAATATATAAAAAATAGAACATCACATGATGATATCAATTATGGAATTACTATAACAACAACATAGGAATTATAATTGAAAATGGTAAAATAGTTTTCGATGTATTTACACAACTATTAAACAATTATTTAACATTAAACAACCATTATAACAATAATAAGTGAAATAAATTATTTCTATAAAGATGTAAACAAAAGTCTAGTGAAATCTATCACATGGTACATAAAATATACATTAATAATATTTCCATGAATTCTATAAAAATTAGTTTGAAATAGATATTTAAGAAGTATCCATTCATATATTAGAGTTGTAACTATTCATATGGCTTATGTATTATAGCTCTTGTGACTAATTCCAAAAAAATATATAAAAAAATCATAAATCTTGGTACTCAAAGGCTTTTTTCCTATAGTGTTAGTAATAAGATATTTATATAACAAAATTTTATTACTTTAAAATTATATAATCATCTGGAAATATATTCATTCCTAACAATAAAAAATTTAGTAACTTAAAAGCAACAAAAATTCTTATAGTGTCAAATAATTCCACAATGAAAAAAAATAATTGTAGAAATGTTTTCACTATTTGAAACATCTACAGAATAATTCCAATAAATATTTATCCATTACTCATTTCTTCAAATACCAATTCTACATCTATTACCTTCATTATTTACAAGGATTTAATTATCTACTTTATTAAACACACTAGAAACCAGTTTCATAAAATCAACTTTAAAGAGCAAATCATTAATTCTTGCATCATGTATAAGATAATTAGTTTGGATTTATCATTTTTAGACTTTAATTATAAACTCTATTTAGACAAATAATATTTTTAAATAATAATAATTTAATAATATTTTCTTTGATTTCTATTATTTTTAATTAAAGTTTCGATTTTTTCTATAAACATGAACAAATACTCATTATTCAAAGAAAAATAATAATTTTAAGATTAAAAATTTAGAGAGATAAATGATTGAACCTCATCATTTTGATCAATATAAAATATATCTAATTTTTTATTTGAATAATTTGCTTCAGTTTTTGAGTGATATTTATCACTTGATTCCCTGTAAAAAATCCATGTATCATTCATAGCTTTCTTTCCTTTAATTTTATAATTTTATTATCTTTGAAACTTCCTTTTAGATTTAAGTTGAGGAACGTCTGGTAAGACCTATCCTATTTTATTACATTTATAGAATCTAACAACATTTTCATCATCCTTCTAAAATTTTTCTTTTCTATTCTTTTAAATATTATTAAATCTTTTAGCAGTTTCTATAATTTCATCACTAGAATCCATACTACCAGAATCTTTATCAAATGGGTCAGAATGTGTTTCCCTTGAAGTAGAAACCTTAACAGTATCATTTTAATTTTTTTTTAATATCTTTGTATCATCATATTTTACTTTCATATCACCTTCATCAATCCTGATTATTCTAATCAAATTATTCATATTTTTCTCTTTAACATGTATGGACTTTGTTATAGTAGCAGAGATTCCAATCAATCTAGATGATGAAATCTATATACTTTTAAATCATAAATAATCACTTGTATAGTATTTCTAAAGGCATTAAAAATTTAAACTATCATAGTAATTCTTTGGTTAAATTAAGTAAAAAATTCCCTATCAAACATCCTAAAAGTATTGAATTTTAGTTTTATAGTGTTATAAATTTATTATTTTACATTATCATTTTCCTATTAAGAAACAATAATTGTCACCCAGGTTTCATGGGAAGTAACACAGTGACAAAATATTTTGAATTCATCTTGTACTAATCCATATATGACAGGATTAAATGATTTTGAATGTAAAATCGTAATCATTTTCTGGAGTTCCAGTCCATTTATCAGCTTCACCAATAGGAATCTTATAGGTTTTCACACATTTATATAAACATTCAATACAATACTATTAAAATTGATAATAAATATAGATCACCACAAACCATGATTTTTACTTTTAAAATAGGAATCTATAATCACATACATTCCATCTCTAGGAGCATCCATTAGTCTCCATATTGTTAGATCTTTCCCTCTGGATTGTTTTGTCCAAAAAGATAATATATTTGAAAATAATGTTTCAAGATTTAATAAACCTATGTTGTGATCTCAATATTATTTATCTAATATAAATTTTTTGTATCAACAGAGACATGTTAAGAGAATAATCATACTCTAAATGTTTTCCAGGTTATGTAATAGAAAAAAAATTAAGAGGGGGACGAATTGATTCCATTAAAAATTTCAATGATTTTAAACAAATATTATTAAGTTTTCCAGATTTTCCTTTATCTTTTAATCAATTATTATAATGGAAATAAAAATAAATATTATGAAACACAATATTTTTATAGTGGTTTAAGGATACAATAACATCCCTATGTTTAGTCCACCAACACCCAAGTCAGACCTAGTGATTTTTATTAAGAACCTAGTCATATGGATCTCCCAACTAAGTATTAGAAGTTTTCACTTAGTATAAAATAATTTTACTGAGCCATCATATCTTTTATGAGGGACCTCATAGATTAGATCATGTGGCCAACACTTCACCCACAAATAAGGTAAAGTAGTTGAAACTTAAAAGAAATAGATGAGTAATAGAAATGAAATGAAACTTTAGTGTGTAGTTTATTTAATCCAATAAAAATTTATATATTTAGTATTATTCCAAAAATTTAATGAATATTCAAGGTACACCTCTTTAAAAATACTTAAACAATTTCTTCAATGAATTCACAATAGTGAATATACTTCAAGTCCACACACCAATTATTCTTCTCCTATCCTTATTCTCTTCTTTATTCATTTCCTTATAAGTCATATAATATGATATAGTAATAATAATAATTATAAAGAATCATAATATTTAGTATTTATGATATCTATATTATGTTTTAAAACTTCTTGTTCTTACCAGACACACACACACACAAATATATAATATATATAGAAAAATATTATTCATTGTTGACTTCTTCATTCCTTTGAAATTTGTACATAAAAATCATTCCAAATTTTCTCTATGATATAAAAATATATATTATGTATCTCTTTATGGAAATAATACTTTCAATAGAAGTCTTTGTAGATGTATTTATCTCTCTTTCTCTTCCTTTAACAGTTAATTCATAATAAACGAGTCAGAAATATGTTCAATATAATCCAATTTTTAGTTCTTGAATAATCCTTAAAATATCTAAATAACTTCCATTTAAAATTTAAATTATTTTAATTTACAAAATAATCATTCAATTTTTAATATAAAGTTAAAAATATTCATTATCATGATGTTCCATATATCTCTAACATGATTTAAAATTGTATTCAAATTTCACCATTGTGAAAATATCATTTATAAATTTCTAGAATCACTAAATTTAACCAAAGTCTCAACAAAGAATGAAAAAATTCATTATAGTTATTAAAATCCTAATCACAAATAGTAAAGTAAATGAATATTATTAATTACTTAAATTTTAAATATCTTAATGACATGCATAATATTTACCAAAAATATATGTGTAAGAAACTTCCCATTAAGAAAATATCATCAGTCTTCATAAATAAAAGTTTTCCTCCCTAAACAAAAGATGAGTAATAAATTTATCCTATGTAATATATTTTCATTATTGAAAATATTAATACATTAGAAAATCTCCAATAAGGAATATTCTTAACTCCATATGTAAGATATAGTATTCCATATTCACAAAAATTAATAATAGTTATAAATTTTCCAAGTTCCATATTTTACTGAATATATAACATATTTCTTGCATATATACTATCCCCATCTTAAAATTTATTTTTTTCATCAATAAAAAATATCCAATAATTTTCCAAAATTCATTATTCCAAAAAACCTTCTTTAAGATATTTCCATTATATCCATATGATATATAACACTTTTATCTTGGTGAAATTTATAGAATCCCCATATGTAATATATTCTCAAGTACTATTTAATTTTAACATATCCATATTTTCTAATTCCTCTAATACATATGATATTACTTATGATAAGTCATATAATTTATAAATTTTTCTCCTTTTCATAATATTCTTTACTTATCGAAATTAATCTTCTAGATTATATAAGTTCCATAATTATTTAATAAATAAAAACCTAAAAATATAATTTTATTTTTCTCTATCATTTGAAATAATTGTTCTAAGAATAATTTTTCAAACAAAAAATGTGATAACATCTATAATATTAATAAAAAATATAATAATATTGAAAATAGATATTATTTATTAATAATGAATAAAAAGAGCTCAAAATAAATCATAGCATATATAAGAAATTTTTTTATTAAATAACCAATAAAAGTTATAAAAATAAAGAGTATATAAAAGTAGAATTCGGAAGTAAATAATATATTTAATTAGAGAATAAATCAAGAAAAAAAACATAAAATAAATAGTTAGGGATAATGTCACTATAAAAATTCAAAAAATGAGGAATGAAAAAGGAATGACCCAACATGTCCATATCCATCCATCATAAACATATTTTCATGACACTGATTTTCAGTACCTAAAACATGATATCAACTAACCAAAGGTGATAATTATGAGAGTAGATATATGAATCTTCAATCTCAAAATACTCTACAACTAATGGATCTTCCACCAAATAGCTTCCTATAATAAAAATGAACCTAGAAAAAAACAAATTATCTAAATTGTATCTCTTTTGTGGATATCTATCCATGGAACTACTATATTATCTTCAAGAGAAATTTTATCCTACTCCCAAAGCTAGAGTTTATTCTTACCATGATATATTCAAATCTCAATGATTTCTCAGCGATCTCTAGAATTTGTGGAGTTTTTTTAAAACACAGTCATATCTCAATAACACTTCTTATAGAGTCACTTATTGGACCACTAATCTTGAAAAATTGCACCATTAATTATATATATGTAACACTCATCATGGCTCATACACCTCAACACATACTTAGATAAAGTTGTTCTTTCCAATAAAGGGTTCAGTATCCTCGGATAGTACTTCATCTTGGACAATAGATCAAACTCCTACCATGATAGATAAATTACACTTGGATTTTGAGAAAAACAACATAAACTAATCACTCAGTGTTCCATGTACGGATCCCAACACAAGAATTTAAATTTAGACCGATAGTGTATGAACTGGATGGAAATTTGAGCCTTATACTATTTCCAACCTCTTTCACTCGACGATTAGTATTTCCTTACAAACACATGAGGCATCCATTATAAAAATTCAAACAACAAAACCATCCTATGAAAAACATCATTCAACTCCTTGGGAACCACAAAAAACTCTTATACTAATCTTATACTAATAATTATGGGGAGATGATCATACTTAGATCATAGAGAAAAAATATCTTTTATTTTTCTCTCAAAAACAAATGCCTCATAATTCGCTAATGAATAGTGAGATGTTCAGCTATAGGAATAGGTGCTTTATAAATCTATATATTCAAACAAGGAAGATATGTATGGTTAACATGATTTATTTTATTAGATGAACCCATATTGATTAGAGAAAATCAAAATGATTTTATATAGGGAAAGATATAAAAGATCATAACTGATCGATATACGATCAAATGGATCAAATTTATTATTCCTAGAAGTTATGTATAAGATCTATAGGTCAAATAATAAGTTATTAGATTCTTGGAGAAAGATAATTTTATTTGTTACACCTATTTTGGTCTCCCTACGTAGATAAGTAAACTAAATAGCTCCTTTAACATTGTCGCTTTAAATTATCAAACAAGACCACACAAGATTTCTGACACAAAAAATCTATCCCTTGGAATCAATCATTCTAACATAGCACAACCCACTATGAACCTTCCTAGTATCAAATAAAATCAAGTGTACCACCCAAAGACCACCTCTAATAGGAAAAGTGTTGGTGATTAACACTGAGTAGGAATACCACACAATATGTGAGGCCTTATACTATATTAACTAACAATAGACATGCATATCTCCCATGCATTATATAACCAATAATATCAAAATTACATATATATAGACAACTAAGATATAAACAACACATGCATGAGACGTCAAATAGAAACATAATACCACATGGAAAAAATACTGAGGAAATAATAAATCCCATAAGTCTCTAAATATGATAGACACTATACACTAAAAACCTCCAACTAAGTACATAAACTCCTAGATCTTTATCCAACCATAATGGTAAGCATTATTATCCAGAACCACCATGCTCAGTCATGTGTTTTCAAGTGTTATTAGGTTTTATATTTGAATAGGAAATTCCAACTTCACATTGACTAAGGAAACATATAATTCTTGTATATTATATATAGACACAACATATGTGTCCATAAATCTTGTGTGATGGTGAGTATAAATATTCTTTGTAGGATTCCCCAAAACCATAAAGGAAAAAAATAGTTAACTCAAAACCCTTGGTAATAAAGTGTAACCAGGAGGAAGGAAAAAATGGATCTAGATATAATCAAACACTAGAATCCATAGTGTCCAAGAGAAGTATGTGTCCTATTTTCTCCAACTCATGAATGTTTGTATTTAATGAATGACTATATATGTTAATAGTATAAAAAATTCCAAAAATTCCTAATTTTATAACATTATTTTATATTAAATCTTGAAGGAAATCAATGGGTACACAAGGAGTCACAATTCTAAAATTATCTTATCTAATTCACCTCTCCAACTCCCAAATCACCAATAGAAACTATAAAATAGGACCCACTCCTCACTGAAACATACATGATATTCTAGGGAGTACTGTATATACTATTCACCATTACCTCATCACCACCTAAGGAATCAAGAGGATAGACTACATATTGACCAAGAATAGATTTTATCCAATAGATCACTAACCCCTATTATCATAACTACCCAGCAATAAGAAAACTCATGTCCCCAATATGGAATTGTAATATCTGACATGTATCTCTACAAAGAAAAAAGTATCGATAAAAGGGTTTATAGAACCCATTAGAGGACAAGTTTTTTGTCTGATAGATAGGGGAGGGGAAATATACTTTTCAGATAGAGGTTCCTTTCCAAAAGTGTGGGGAGGGTGGGGCTGACTAAACCTATCTATAATTTTTTGGGGGACCAATTATTTTGACATATACTCAATACCAAGGGGAATATACCTTGAGAATTTTCAGATCATCAAACTCGAACCCCACCATTATCCCAAAATATCTTAATCCAAAAACTACCTACCTCACCAATAAAATGGACTCAAATAACCCAAAAAACCATTACACCATTATCTACATAGAAAACTAATTTAAATAGTTAATATATTTTTCAAAAAATGAGACTGAGAGAAAATTTCATGAAAAACACCCCCACAAAGGCAAAAGAGGTCCATGTAGAGGCCCAAGGTCATTCCATATGTAACTATGGGTGTGAATGTATACACACCACTGGGTTCATCACACCCAACATTTAGGGAAGTGTGTGAGCATGTGGAGCCCTTATTTTTCTCACATTTGGCTCCCTACCTCGGGTCTACTCAAAAAAAAACCCAACCCAGTCCAGTCACCTACTCGGTTGTAAGTTTGGATTTCCTAGGTCATGATAATTGGTTTTACTTTTAAAAAAATTTCCATTAAGAGGTTGTTCGGGCTGCTAGATTGAGATATGGAACCTACCACATGGTGGGTGGGTGTCCATCTAATCATAGCCAATCAGATGGATGGGGATGGTGCCCTAGATTCTCTCTACCACTACTTCTTCATATGTCATAGTGGCCCAAGTTTCACCACCACTGCACCATATCCAGCCACCATTATGGTTGGATGACTACCCCCGCCCCCCACACACACAATAATTTAGTGTTGTAGTGACACTGGATTACTATTCCTCCATGACGCATCATCATCCCAACAATTCATCTATTATCATACCTCTATTTTCCCTCATCATTCCATACAATGTTTTCTCCAACCTACAATACTTGTTCCCTTGTCATTATCAAATATTTTCTAGACATCCTTCGGTTGGATAAATCATTGGTTCTAAACATCAAAAAATAAAGGTAGGAGGGGGAAGAGGTCAACAATTGAGATCTTGGCCACTTGGATCTAGATCACCCTAAGGGGATACACGATTTTGGAATTCAATACATTTAATTATGGACCAGTTCTTTGATCATCACTTTACCATCAGTAATGTACAAGTTACAATGAAAAAATTTAGGAATAGAAATTATACCCTATAAATTTCATAGAATAGGGTTCGAATATTCAGTAATGTGGATCTAAAATAAATGATCTAATAAATTATAATGGATAATGGAGTAATGTAGAAATAAAAACCCCCTACCTCGGGCTTAGTTCAATCATTTTTGAAGAATATTTTGGTATTTTTCTTCAATTTCAATCATCCTCGATGAATGGGTTTAACTTATATAAAGGATTTGATATATCTAGAAATATTCCCCTCTCATTTCTCCTCTCAAGAAATTATTTATAGAAAAAACCCTAATGATAGGGGTTGATGATTTTTAAATAAATGTTAGGGAATAAGGTTTCTAGGTTAAATGATTTTTTAATTAATTAATTAATTCGATTCAATTACTTTAGCTAACCAAATCCATCTATGACACATCGTTCTCAAGGATCCAAGAGAAAATAAAAATTATACTTCCCTTAAGGTAACACCCAATCTCATAAGCAACTATAACATAGATTTTCCATCATAGTCTTTAATTTTTAGAAAAAATGTTATTTTTTTAATGTATACACAAACTAAAAATAATATATTATATTTAATATATAATTTTAAATGTTACACTATGATCAAAAATTCATGTTAGAAAAGTGAATCATCTAAAAAATACTATATTAAATTTTTATTAAATTTTGGATCCCAAAAAATTGAGTCATTATAGGGTGGACAATAATGAATTAATGGTCATAGGACTCTAAAAATAATAAGTGAAAAAGGAGTTTTACCAAATAAAAAATGGATATTGAAAAATCATAAGTTGAAAATTTGGGAAGAACTCATGGTTAGTTCACTTCACTACCCTAACCATGAATCGTACCATACATAACTATTGCATTCAAAAAAAATGGAATGGTTACTATATACGTTTACGGTAACTATTCACCCTAAGAAACCTACTATAATTCTATAAAAATCACCAAAATAATAAAAAATATATAATATAAAATGAAAATAAAAAATTATACAATGAATTGTGGCATCATGTGTGTCACATAATCACATAAAAAATTTTAACCAAAGGATAATCTAAATTTTTTAGTTGATGTTCAACATAAAATTTTTATAACTATTTTAAAGTTTATAGATCTACTATAACCTCTAATGATTATCCACACCCTCTCTTAGATGAATTTAGTTATTGAGTATTTTCAATAGATATTTAAAGTAAATTATATAATATTTTAGTGTTATAGATTCACTATATTCTTCATTGTCTTTCAAAAAAATCCTAGACCATTGATGGAACAACTGTGAAATTTTCGGATCTAATTGTATCAAACTACTATGAGCAGTTTCTTTATATAGGGAATAAAAATCAACTAGAATGATCTAAAAAATAATTATATTATAAACTCAAGATTATAAACACAAAAAAGGTTCCAAGACTAATACAAAAATATTTTAAAATTCTTCACACTAATTGATTTTTAACCTTGGAATTGACACAATAGTTATTAAGGTTGTCTCATAAGATAGATTGTCTTATAATTCAATATTTTGAATTATTTTTATAAATTAAAATTAAATTAATGATGATTGATAGGTTTTAATTAATTAATAATATAATGAAACTAAAGAATTAATTTTTTAAAAAAAATAGACAATTAAATAAAAGTGAATAAGATATGTGTTAGTTAATAATTGGATAATACATTTGATATATTAATCCTTTATTGTATTCTATTAAAATATAATTATTGAAAATATAATCCTTAAAATAGATCAAAAATCACATACTCTTCACCATTTAATATTTAAAGGCTGATAAAGATTACTCTAAGATGTTAGTGTACATACTTGTATCAATTTGAGTTGATTAATTCTATATAAATCACTAAGTGTGTCAACTAGATCTCAAATATCTTAGTTTTTATCAACTCTAAATAAATAATACATTTCCATAAATAATTAAATTCAAAAAAAAATATACTTAGATGATACCGAGTTCAGATCACTTAACTTAGTTATTAGTTTATTATATAATGTATAAAACTGATTAAATATAAGTATTAAAAATTATTTAACAATAAAAAAGTCATTATAAAAAGTAATATGGACCCTCATTTGAAAATATATAAATTATCAATAGAGAATAAAATTAAGAAAAAATCATAAAATTACATCGGCTGAAGAGAATAATCTCAATTCTTATACTATAATCTATTAAAAAGAATTTATCCTTAAATATGAAGGGATCACTAAGATCTTCCACCTTCTTCTTCACTTTTTAGTAAAAAAACATCTCTGAACACCACATCAACCTACTCTCCTACTCCTTTTATAGTTGTCATATAGAAGTTTTATAAATACTCTTTATCTTTATTGAAAATAATTCACATTACCTTAAACATTATGGATAACTCCACTTTAAATCATGCCATATTTTATTACAAAAATCATTAGATTATCCACTAATAGAATTAAGATATATCCATATTATAATTCCTTTGCTAAATGACATGTACCATGATCAAAACTAATTTTCACAATTCTAGTGGCTATATCTAATTCAAATATTCCTCTTGTTGTTAGTTTCATACATATACCATTTGGATTTAAGATCATCTCTATAATTTAGGTTCAATCAAGGATTTCCCCCTCTATTTTATGAATTCTTCATTTGAAAATGTAGTGGGAAACATTGGATCTATATTTTGTTAGCTTAATATGAGATAGTGTAGTTTATTATTATATTTTAGAAATTTATGCTACATATATATCATAATAGTGATATGAAATTCATTGGTTGATCGACCTTTATTGTATTAATTGATATAAACTCTCATAAATGGTGATAAAAAATTATTCAATATTCATGATATTTTATAATCACAAAAAAATCATATATAATGATATTTTTGTCTTCTTTTTCAAAAATAATTTTGTCATATTTTTACTATCAGCAACATTAGTAGGCCTTATAATATCACATATAAAAAAAGATAATGGACCCCTATTGTAGTATCATCTCCCAAAAAATTATCAAGTTATTTGATAGATTCCTTAATCATAAAAATATCAATTATAAAAGGAGACATCTCCAATTATTGGTACTTATATACACTCATCCTCCCATAACAATCATCGGTGCAATTATATCAAAGGAAGTGATGCATGAAAAATAATTATTAAATATAAAAAATTATCATGGATTATTTGTGATATGTACTTATCATAATGATTGATATACTCTGTGAAATTATATTCTCAATTAGTAACTATGATGTGTTTCTTAATCATTAATTACATCTACTATGATCATTAATATCACTCATTTCTCATTGTTGAATCCATTCATACAATATGATACCCTTAATATAAGCCCAATTAAGATAGAATATGTGGCCTAGAAGGGTTGAATATAATTTTTAGAAAAAATATAACTTAAAAATAATCCATTTAAATAATTAATCAACTATGCTATATTATTACAACAGTGTTCAAAATCTGAGTTCATCAACACATAAAGATTTGATGTCAGATTTAAACCATGAGAAATAAGTAATGAAAATATTTGGTGGAAATATAAAAGATATTAATAAAATATTTATACAATATTTCAGATTGAATGATCTTATGTTTACTCTTCACTCAACTCTAATCAATGAGAAAAATGGTAGTCACTAATAATATGGCCTCTCTTTTTATAGGAGTGACAGCCTTTTCAAATTCCTATATTTTTCTCACTTGGTGGTGCAACCTATAAAACAAAACACATATCTTTATAAATACCAAGGAAAAACAAGAAAATATAACTTTCGATGAGAGTCACAATATGACAGCACCTATATTTTTATTAGTTGATATAAAAAACAAAAAAACCCCAAATTTTATTTGGAATAGAATAAATCAATAAATACAAATTTAAGAAATGATAAAAAATATTTAAAATTTAAAATCCAAGAAGAAAATTAATAACATACGTTTGGGGAAGATGTAGATCTATGAACATAAATCACTTCAATAGAAATGGATATAATGTTATTGTTCCTTGATGATCTCATAGTAACACATTAGTCATAAGAGAAAAGATTAAAAAACTTTGTAATTATCACTAGAAATTTATACCTTTCTAATGAGTTATATAAATCTATTTGATCAAGTTACCATGATCATATTCCAATGGATAATAACTTTTCATTAATATCAAGATTTAATTAACATGGTTATTTCTTAATAACCAATAATAATAAGATATAGTGAGAAATAATATAAATAAGAAACAATATGTTTTACCTATTACAGAAATATCCTATTCTTAAAAATAAAACATCTTTTCTTTAAAGAATTTGAAGAATTATAACATAGTTCAACCACTAAAACCAAAACGAATTTAGAATTCATCATCTTATAGAATTATTAATATAACAATTTAATTCAAGATCCAAACACAATATTATAAAAATATATTCTCATAATTAAAATAAATTTTGAAAATTTATCAATAGACAAATTGGTATCAACTTTTACTTTATTAAAATAACTTTCCAACAAAAACAAATTGTGTCGATCATATTGAGATCTAAGAGCTTCCTTAATACTATATATTTATTTTCAATGTTTAAAAAAATTATTTTGAAATTTATTATTTTCAAATCTATTTGAATAATTAACATACACTTCTTCATAAATTACACCATTTTAAAATTCACTTTCCACACCCATTTTAAACAGTAAAAAAATTTTAAAATAAGAAAATTATAGTTGAATATAAATACATTATATCATATATAATTGTAAAAAAAGAATCATCAAAATTAATTCCTTCTTGTGAATAGCCATGGGAAACTAACATAGATTCATTTTTAACTATATTATCATATTCATCTAGTTTATTTTAAAAAACACCCAATTATTATATTTTTATCTTTGGTTAATTAAAAAATATTCAAAACATTATTTTTAATTAAAATTTAACTTCAAAAATCATATCAAATATTTAATTTGAATCATTCAAATAATCATAAACATAAATGGGAAAAAATTCAGTTATAAATTAAAAAATTAGTACAAAAATTCAGAACTATTATTCTTATTCTGATTTTAGTTTCAAAATTTATAATTACTTTCTCTAGTGGATGATATATAAGATTTTTTTTATTAATATGATCATTTTGATAAGATATATTCTCCCCCTCAATGGGTATATTATCATTTTTAGGTTTTTATTCACTAAAGTTAATCTCCTTAAATGTTTCTTCATGATTTCCTAAATCAAAAATCTATTTTTATTAATTTTCATTGAATTTTATATGTACAGATTCTACTATAGTCAAAGTTCTCTGATATTATACTATATAAGATTTATAATTATTATAATACCATATAGAAATACCATCATCACTTTTAGAATCAAATATATCAAATTTTTCCTAGTATTTAAAATAAAAACCTAAAATAAAATACTCTAAAATGACCAATTATGGGTTTTATATTTGATAAATTCATTAGGGGTTCTTTTAGAAATTTCCTTATGAAATAATATTTAAAATATAACAAGTATTAATAATCAATTAATCCAAAAATAATTTTTATAGAATAAATTCATTAATAATGGTTATTTATATTTCATTAATAAACCAAATTTACCTTTGTAAAATGCCATTTTTATAGTGTTATAGGGGTGCAAAAAAATTTAACGTATCCATTATCTTCAAAAAAATTAAAATTTTAGATTATAAAATGAACCTCCTTTATCACTTAAAATATAAATTATTAAATATACAATTTGTTATTAAAATAGTTTACCAAAATCAAACAACATTCTTAAACTTTCACTTTTATGTATTAAGAAATATGTCCAAGTAAACTAATTGAAATCATTAACAAATACAAAAACATAATTTTTACTTCATAAACTAGTATTCATAATTATGCAAAATAAATCAATACATAATGGTTCTAAACATCTAATTGAATTAACATTATTAATATATTTGATCATTTCTTTATGTTTCTTACCTTTTAAACAAGAATCAAAAATAAAATACTAACAAATATTGAACTCAAGTCGTTTCAAAACTTAACCATGTTTTTTAAATTTGTATAATTTCTAAAAATTAACATGTCCAAAAATTCTTTTCAAAATAATATTATCTATTTATACATTATTTAACCACCTTAAAATATCTTAGATTAGTTTATAAAAATAAGTTAAGTATATGTTATATGTTTTATTATCATAAATTAGAATAGATTTGTTTTTAAAAAAAATTATTGTTTTACAATTTAACACTTATTTTATCATCAAAAATATGCAAGATACTAATTAAGTCATTTTATACCCCCAACATATAGAATGTTAAATTTTATAACATATTTAAATATTTATACCACTATAAAACCTTTGACCTTTCCATTATAATTATCACTAATGATGGTGGAGCCTCCATCACATAAATTAAAAAAAAATATAGAAATATCACTTTTCACGTGTATCAAACACACCTTCCAGATACAATGTATCTTTAAGACACTTAAAGATGATTTCCTAAAAAATTATTAAGTATAAATTCATTTTTATATGCATATTATCTTAGTTATAACCAAATTTTGTATTATAACACTTAGGAACCCATATAGATTTAAGTGATTTATTGTAATATTATAAATACTTTAAGGACATAAAATTCACAGTACGGTCAAATTATTGAGTAAAACTTAATGACCATTTGTTAATATAGTAAAATTTCAAATTATATATAAACCATGTAACACTAGATATATTTACATAGATTATTTTAACAAATAAATTTATGTGTAGCTTAGAAATTGACTATTAAATTTAGAGCTTGTCTTTTTCCTTATTAGGTTTGTTTATAGTAATGATATTATAAAATTTTCTTATTCCTTAAATAAAAACTAATAGATTATATTTTATTCTAGGTCTTTCCTTATAAATATTCTCATATTCTTTTTGAGTAACTTCAAATTAAAAAAATTTACCCATTTGAACATGAAGTTGTATTCTTTAATTTATTATTTTATTATTTGATATTATTTAATTTGTTTTAAACTTTATTCATATCATGAAATACTAAGTTAAATATCCTTTCTTAATCTTAATTAATTATAGAGATAAAATATTTAATACTATCATTCCAATATTTTAGTATAAAAAATTATGTTTTAAAATTCTTGTTTTCTGAATAAAAATAGGATTTTTCATTAGAAGTTGTAGTAATCAGAATTCCATTATCTTAATTAAAATTATAATTTTATTTAATAAATTTATAATTCTATTTTTGTAACTCCCAATATAATTCAACAATTTAAAAAATATATTTCAAAAGAATTTTATATTGTTTATTTAATTATTTAAATTTAGAATCAAACTCATATTCAAAACCCAAAATATAATAAGAATCAATAATCACCCTATTGATATTATTTTTCATTAATTAGGGTTTTTTTGATTCACTTTAACTCTTAGAATCATCATTACTCAATTGTAACTCATCAGTGTAACTCCATTCAGTAGAAAAGTATTTCTTCTCATTTTTCTTATATTTTTTTTCTTACTTGTTATACTTCAATTGTAAACAATTATACTTAATGTTTTATTTTTTTTCTTGCAAAAAAATAATGTTAATTAAAAACTTTAATATATTTAAAACCATTATAGTTCTTTCTTTTTAGTTATCATTCTCGTGATCTATTCTAAATATCTTCTAAAAGTATCTTTTTAATATATTTAAAAACTCAATATTTCAGGCTATATATTTCAGTTGTATCACTTTTTTTTAGTTTATAACTAGAATAATTAGTATAATATTTACATTATACTTAAATAATATACCTTTATTTTTTCAGATGTATAGTAGTAAAAACTAAATAGTTCATCTAGAGAATAATATTTAAAGTTATTACTCTCATTTATCGACACCTTCATCACATGCCCCTTTATTGATAGTGACTTCAAAATACTTTATAATATATGGGTGTTTTGTAAATCCTCCACAAGTAAATTAATTCCACTGATAATACTTGTGAATCTATTGAACATATGGTTTACAAATTCTTCTTTGTTCATCTTAAAATCTAGGTATTTTTCATATATAATTTCAAAAACAAAATGTTTTAATATTTTCTGAGAAGTAATGAGTTACTTGAAGTATAAATCTTATTTATTGAGTTTTATTACAATCTGATACATGGATAAATACACTTCAACTTATACCATGGTAAAAAATATTCATTAATTTATAATTCAAAACATAAATTATCATATAATTTCATACCCGAAAAATTGGATCATCATCAGATGGTGGTGACTTAAAAGGTTTCAATATGATCATCTAATAATCAACATATAATTCTTTCAGGTATGCCTCCATTCTAGGATGAAAATAACTATAATTATTTCCATAAAAAAAATTTGGATTTTATAGTGTCAAACCATCCTTAAAATTCATTCTTTCCAAATTAAACATTTATTTTCCTTATACTATTAGATATAGTGTATTCAAATTATCCAAATGAAAATATTGGAAATAAAAGCTATATTTGAGAAGAATATGATCTAATACCAATTATTTTCCAATATAAGATAGTATATGTGGTCTAGAGAGGGGGTGAATAGATATTTTAAAACTAGAAATTAAAGATAATTCAATAGTTGAATTAATCAACCAAATTTTATTATTACAACAGTTATCAAAATAAGAGTTTATTATCACATATATATTTAATATGGTTGATTTAAACAATTAAAAATATTAAATTCAGATATACAATTAAAATATAATATATATGAACACAATGTTTTTATAGCCATTTGAATCGAATGATCTAATAATTACTCTCTATTATTCTCTACTTAGTGAGAAGAATGGTATTCACTATGAATATTACCTGAGTTTTTAAAAGTAGTGAAAACCTTTTAAAATTTTTATTTTTTTTCGCTTATAGGTATAAACCATAAAAAATCATGCCCTTATACAAACCAAGTCACTTCTCAAAAAACCTTATTTTTATGAGAGTCACAACTAAATAGGACCTATCTTTTAGGAAAGAGGTAGAACCAACAACACCAAACATGATTTTTTTTGGAAAAAACATAAACCAAATAAAATAACATGAAAAAATAAAAAAATCAACATTTAAAACATAGAATAAAATGAATATCATAAGTTCAAAAAATATGAATCTTGATGAACTTAAATCACTTCTGTAACAATGGATCAAACATAAAAGTTCAATTATGATCACACTGTAGCACATTAATCATAGGATGAATAGTAATATAAATTCATAATTCTCATGTGAATGTCATATCTTTTGAATAAGAAATGTCGAGCTATTTTATGAGGTCACCATGATCATATTCTCATGGATAATCACGTTTCATTAACATCGATATCTTCTTCATGTTATTATTTTTTTATAACCAACCATGGGAAGCCAATATGATAAATAATATAAGTATGTAATAATATGGAATACCTATTATATAAATACACAATTCTTAATATTTCAAAAGAAAATTGAAAATTACTTTTAATTACTTAATTTCAATATATATACCTTACAAATAAGTCCAATACATATAATTAATTAACATAACATATAGTAATTGAAAATATTAAAACAAGTTTACAATTTTTTACATTAAAAGTTATTCAATAAAAAACTGTTTAATGCACATGAGTATTTATATGGTTTGTATATGTTTCATTTTACACATAGAAAAATTTTAGTCTATGTATTAGTGAATATTTCTTTATTTAAGTGAAATTTTGAAGTTTTTTTATGTATTATTTTATTTTTAGAAACATTTTAAGTAGACTATGAGTCATATAGACTATTTTCAAGTCATATGATTATGTTTATGTGGCATTAAACACAATTTAATTGATTTTTTTATGTATTTTTTTTTTACTCTGTGTAAGTTTCATTTGACACTTAGAAAATTTATCAAAAAAAAAGACTTGTGTGTGAGTCATTTCATAATTAGAAAGTTCAAAAAACATTAAAACTATAGATTATCTATAGAAAATTATAAATAAAAAAACTACTTGAGAAATCAATAAAATGTCTTTAGACAAGACGGTGAGAAATTATTATTATCCTTTTATAAAAATATCAAACTATTGATAATAGTTATTTTAAACACTATGATATATTTGTAATATTAAAAATATTATTGAATAGTTTTGTGAGAAATTATAATTATATAATTCAAACATGTGAGGTATTTGTAATATTTCAAAATAATAAACAAGCATCAAACTAAAAAACAATCTCCACAATCACTAATAAAATATATAACACTCAAATTTAGTTATGGTATATATAAATTAATGATAAAGATGATATGATAATGGTCTTTTAAATTCAACCATTGACCCATAAATTATACATAAATCTAATAGGATGGTTTATTTCATAGATAATGACCAATCCCTCATACAAATAATGATATCTAACATCCACATACCCTTTTTTATTATATAAGATGTATACTTTTCACATACACATCCCATTACATTTCCAATTCAATATTATATATCACAATCACTTAAGGTGACATCCTATTAAATTTCAATTATGATAAACTAAAATATTTGGTTTGATAATCAATTAAAATTAGACACCATCAACTTTAATCACATAAAAGTTATCAAAATATAAGAATCAAAGCTTTACCATAATATTTAAATCCCAAAATATTATTTAAATACTTAAATTATCATAAAAATATTATTACAACAGTTGATACCAAATCATCATTATAATCCAAAATATTTTCAAATTTCCAAATATTATAAAAAATATGGGGATTATAAAAATGAAATATTAATATAAAATTTATGAAAATGTATCTTAATCACATATGACATATAATTTTATATTTTTTGGATAATTAAAAAATACAAAATAAGATTTCATATAATTTTCATACATCATATATAATTATTACTTAGAGGAACCTCCCAAAAGAAGATTGAAATATAAATAATTTTCATATTTTAAAATAGTGATAAATAATTTTATTTCGATCTCATTAAAAATACATTCATCTAATTTATTAGTTTTATATTATTTTAAAGACTAATTGAGAAAATGAACCATGTGTTTCCATCTAAAATCTATTTTATTGTAACAACCAATTTTATTATATCAAATATACTCTTCTTTCAATAAAATATATAATAAAATAAAAATAACATGAATATACAAAATTTTATTTAGCTTGTGGAATCGGTGACATTTATATAAAATAAATATCCCTTAATTTTTTCCTAGACATAATCTATTAACATCCTTCATCAAAACTCACTTAATTTTTAACTAATGTAAATATTAAAAATAGTTATATAATGTACAATTGGGGTAAAAACCCTTAAAAATACTATAAATTATTTTCAAAGAATTAATACCATTTATGGACTATATAATATGTTTTTAATACCCATTTTGTTATTAAAAAAAATTATCTATAATTTCTAACCTTTCCAGAATGGAAACATTGACCTTTATTCTTGACACCACCATTTGATTTCAATGGCTTGATATTACTACTAGAACATTCAATAACATTATCCTTGACTTCGATTTTATCCTTATCCTATTTATGCTATCATTGAAACACTTGAGAATGAACCTTCCATGTCTTATTCAGAAATCCTCAATATATAAAGCTGGTTGGATAAGGATTTATCAAAATCATTTATAGTACAATTAAAAATATATTATTGATAAATTTAAAAAAACAATTATAAATGAAATAAATTTCTAAGTATACTCTAGAGGAGACCCCAACCTCTCAAAACCATTCACATACCATATAATATATATCATATGTGTAGAATATTGAAGTTTATTCAACCACATGGAATCTGAATGAATCCCATGAAACCTCATGCCTCTCTTGTGTTTAATGTTCTTGATTAATTCACATAAGGTTATCCATAATTGTTTTCTATAATTATTCTTTTGATTATTATTACACTTTATTCCATAAAACATTAAATGAGAGTGGAAACACCTATAGAATAATTATTACTCTTATGTTATGTATCTTGATTTGATTTTTTAATTACTTCATCAGTTGGTTGTTTATAAAAGGGTTTCACCGATATATAAAAATTTTCCTCTTACTTGAGAATGATTCTGAATTTTTTATATCATTATAAGAAGTTATTTTAATTAATATTTCCCTTTTCTAATACTAATATAAAATTAAAATTTGATGATTATGTCATTTAATCAACAATATAACCTTTATTATATGTGTATCAATTATTATATGTAATGAATATGTAATTTTATTGAAACTTATCCCATTAAAATAATGACCCTTTTAGAAATCATATCTATTAGTGATAAAAGGTCTATATTTTACTAAATTTTTATTTTCTTGGCATTTTTTATTATCTATAAATTTAGATAGAAATTTATATCAATTAAATCATATAGAACTCTATTCTAGTTGACTGTGTAATTACCCCATCTTAATTCACCAATTCCATGGACTACTATAATATCTACACTTGGGGTACATAATCACCTGGTTTGATCATAGAGGTGGTGAATCAGTTCAGGTCTGTTTCAAAGCGGTATAAAAGCCATGTTATTTCACTTGGAATATGGTAAATACAATATAAGATGTTATTAAATATTTATAAAGATATTATGGGATTGTTTTTATTAGTTTTCAGTATTTATGGTTTGATAACTCTATAGATTGTCTTTTTGTTATAATTCGTGTCAATAATTTTACTCTTAATCTCGGGTGGAAAGAGGGATAGTGCCCATGCATCATGTTAGTCATATAGGATTTACCTGAAATTTTTTTACTTTGAAATTATTTATTTCCTTGATGATAATATAGGGGTTATTTATTTAAAGTATTGGAAACAATATTTATAATGTTTTCAAATAGAACTTGATGGTTTTATCTTATTAAATTGATTCCTTATATGGTTTCTGTTACTACTACCTATTGATTGATTATGTGGGTCTTGTATTTATAAGTGTGTGTGTGTGTGACTATGTTATTAAACTTTTGTGTGGATATAATGTCTAGGGAGAGTTATTGGGTTATGATATGTATTTTTTGGGGGATATATATTGTTTAATGAGATGCTTTTACTATTGTTTGTTACTGAAAACTATGGTAGAAACGAGTTCTAAGGCACATAATTGGCATTATAGAGACATAACACCAAGAAATAATCTACTGGAATGAAAGGCAGTTAAATATCACCATGAATCATTGTAAGTGAATCCAAAAAACAATATTTTACCAGGAATGGTGATGGATGATTAGCTCCAAGAGAGCCAATCTCAAGTTATACATTCAATGTCTATAAAGTCTTAGTGAGATACAACATCCATTTTTCTATTAGAACTAGAGTTTCAAATCTTTCATTTACCCCTATTCATGTTTTAGTGTGAAACATAGGTTTTTGATCTCTAGGTAGAGTTAAAGAAGACCATATGTGAATATCTTGAGATACCCTTAAAGAGGAGGGTGAATCTGGTGACCAATATGTAACTTGGTCCAACTAATCATTAGTTGTATTTCTTAATGCATGATGACCTGTCAATTTTGGTATCCTATAATTAGATTCATACCCTATTCTATTATAAATTATTCATAAATATATTAAGGGAAGATGAGGCTCATGAGTTCAGGCATCTTACTTAGAGGATTATTTCTATTACGGAGTACTTCATGCACTTTACAGGCCTTTATAAGTTTCCCCCAACGTTTAATGGGGATGAGTGACACACACTTTTCATGGGGTATGTAAATATAAATTTAATTAATAGGTGAAAATGTACTTATATTTCGAACCTAAGGATGACTCATTAAAGAAAAAGGGTTTTGTTGGAGTTTGTTTTTTAAGTAGGTAGATAATAAAACTAAATTCTGAAATAAGATGATGAGAATAGAGAATGGTATAGGGATATCTTACCACTTTCAATGCTATCACATTCCCAAATATGGTTTTACTTCTCTCATTTATAATTGATAAGTAAAAGGTACCCCAATTTATTCACCAAACACCCAAGTATGAAGGTTGGTGTGTAGATTTATTTGGTAGTACTTATTGCTTGATCAGCCTCCCTTTCTATGTGTGTGAGAAGTATGAAAACCATTCCTAAACTAGAAAGGAAAACCACAACTGGGTTTTAGAATTATTAATAAATCTAAAATCAAATCACCACCCTTATGAATGTACTTACAGTTTCTAGACACTCACCATCTAACACACCATGATCCTTCCAGACAAGATATACTATCTAGAGGGAGGTTATTAATTATCATCTTAGTTAGTAATAGTGAATTAGTTATAATCCTAAAAAAATTGCATTCATTATACATAAAATTCACAAAGAATTTAAATAAATCAATAAGAAAGAGTTTTTATTCATTAAATTATAAGGATTCAAGAATTATGAAGGAGAGCTTTCCCATCCCCAATCACTCGGGATTTACCCCTAATTTGAATGGAAACATAGAAGATTTGTAAAGAAAAAGTAATTAAAAAATAAAAGTAAATAAATTAAAAATAAATAGTGATAGGTTTACTACATGCATAAATTCTCCATCCTAGAGCATGTAATGTGTTGACAAAATTTGAAATCTTCCTTATTTGGTATACACAAAGTTTTTTTATCATTTTCCTTTAGTGAAATATCTAAGATCTTCTATCATTTAAAATTTATAAATCTTACTCATTTTACATGGATTAGAATATAATTTATATCTATAACTATAATTTATTATTTTCTTGTTTTCTTATATATGATTTCATTAAACATAATCCATGTGGAAACCACCTGTTAAATTCATACATACTGACATGAAAACCCAAAACCTCCTCAGAGAGTCCTGGTGAATCCCTTAGAGTTAGGTTATGATCCTCCAAAATCAAAATATTTTAAAATTCATGGATATAACATACCCTCAACTCATTCACATATACACAAAGGTGATCAAACTTACATTGAGAAAAAAAATCAACATGGGTGAAAAATGAAAACTACATGGGGATGAAATAACACCAATGATCATCTCATTTTCTATTTTTTAGCCTTTGGGAACAACATAATGACACATACATTCATGAGGATGAAAAATATTCTCTGGAAAATGACACATAAGCATAGACAAATCACTCCTATATTGGGGATATTCACACATACACTCATCTTCCTTTTCCATTTTCCCTTCCATAGGCACTAATAATGAATCCTTCACATGGCTATAATGAAACCTATGTTTTTCAAAATGATGACTATATTCAACACCTTTTTTTATTTCCTTATGATTTCTCAAGAAAGGTGAATCCATATCAATAATCCAAGAATCACTACTATCATGAAAAATTATCCTAACAAGCATGACATCAGATGTCACATCCATGCTCCAAGTCATTCATAATAATAAGATAAATGACAATTAGAATAAATCCGTTCAATTTATCTAAAAAATCATGTAATCAAAATAATTTCTTAATTTTTCAAATTAAATAAATAATAACATAATCAAGATATTTGATACTATAATTCCAAAACTTATTATAATTAAATATTTAATTAATTATGATGGAATAAAATAAATTTAATATCAATAAAATATAATATATTTATAGACTATTTCAATTACCCCACACTTAATCATTAGAAACCTCAATAAGTGATCTTTTAAAAAATTACCCAAGAAATATAAAAATACTAAGACATTGTGAGTTAATATTTCAGCATCATGATCCTAACGTTACAATGCCTCATAAATTATTCTTATGTCATTTTCCTCATTAATTAATTTCAACTAATTTCTTCTCCTTTTATCCACTCATTCCTATTTATACCTAATTTCTATTAAATTTTTCACTAAACACTCAAGTATGAATTTTAAATCAAATATTTTATCATTATAAGTACATAGATATTTCATTACAGGAATTATGAATTTATTCATCTCCACTCAATGAGTCATGTATTTTTTTTATAATGAGGGATTTTCTAGATTGTTTTGAAGCTTAAGGTTAGTGGTTCTTATTGTAAAACACGTCTAAAGCATCTTAGGAATTTAGCTTTAAGTTAAAGAATAATTCATGATTTTAAGTATACCTCAAGAATGGATCCCTCTTTAATCCTTATACATAGATTCAGATTCACTCCTTTTGAGATTTATTAGGATATATCACACTATTGGAATTCTAGTAATAATAAAATAAACCCTTTATGTATTTCCTTTAGAATTTTCTATTTCATTTTTCTTTATTTTTATTTTTTGTTCTTCTCTAAAAGTAATAGAGGGACCTTGAAATTTATCTGTACTTGGTTTGAGATATATTTAACTATAGATAAAGAAGAATTTTATTCTAATTAATGAGTTTCATGGCCTTCCTTCCAATAACATCATCATTTCTTACTAGCGAGCTCCTACTTGACAACATTGTCACTATAGATTATGGAGTAGATTTATGCTTCCAAAAAAATTAGTTATTCTCCCAAATACTCTATAGATTATTGGGTAGTATTCTTCAATGTCAATACCATTTTATTCACTATTTCCCTCTTTTATAGTATAATTTTTTGAGCTCATTCATATATGGAATTTCAATTCAAATATGATTTTTGAAGAAAATAAACGAAATTATCTCTTCAAAATAGTGATAGATTTATATGACCAGTTTTTAATGATAACTACACATTTTCTTATCCATCCTATATTTATTTTTATCACAAAATATTTGCATAAAAGTTTCATCATTTACTTTATTTAGCTTGATCACATCCTGAAAAACAATATGTTCCAACTCATTTATTCCCTTCTACCACACATGGACAAGATAGATATGGATATTTGGTTTATAATTTGGTTGTATAAAAAATATATTCATGTCTACTATGGTCTGAAATGGATTAAATGTTATGGTTGGACAGAAAAGTTTTCTTGAAAGGGGTTTTTCATTAAAAATAAGTCCTCAATCATATTAACACAAGGTACTGGAATACTCCAAGGATTCAATTATATAAATAAATAATTTTTTGTTATTAAAACATGTATTAGCTCTCTAAATAAATAACGAATTTCAAATAAAATTTAAAAATTGGTTTGGAATCCTCTTAGGAAAGTGATTTAAAACATAAGATAGTATTTCATGGCATGGGATTCAAAAATTACTAGTCCTTTTATGAATTTCCATCACTTGGGATTTCAAAATAAGTTCATATCAGTCATAATTTGAGTTTATTAATTGATTAAAATTAGTTCATAAACATTGTAATATATTCAATCATTTAAAGGTAATTAAAATTAAGAAAAAAAAGCTTTCAAAAAGACTATAAAAATTGAAAAATAAACACACAAAAACATTAAAAAAATTAAAACAATAAAACTTGAAAAACATAAATTATAAAGGTTCCCTCCCCCACAAAAAAATTGATGTAGTTTCCTCAATGAATTAAAATAGATTTATCTTGTGTTTATATTTAAAATCAAGCCACAAAAACAAATAAAATATAAGGAGTGTTGTAACCTATTGGCCTTCATTGATAAAAAGTTTATTGTATTAGGATCTCATCCATTAGGTCTATAGATTCTCATGGTACTTCTTAAGACTTTTTTTGTTAATAGAAATTTGGATCTGGCTTCCCTAATTGAAACCATACATATCATAAAAAATTAATACACTAGTCACTATAAGAAGTTTATCCTATATAAAATAAATCTTATTAGGCATTAGGTTATTTCTTGAATCTTATAATAGCACTTGGTCCTTCAGATGGAATACTTTTTGCAAAATCAGTTTTCCATGGAACAACCTAATGATTATTTTTTAGAATTATTGAATTTTAACAAAATTACATTATTAAATTCTCATGTTCTTATAGATAAAACCTTTTTCCTTTTCCAACTTTGACTAGGTCTTGATTCATCACTCTCATAGCCCAATAAGATTTGTGTTCTAGATCTATGATTATGTGATAGCTCTTTCAAAAAAAACATTCTATAGGGTTTCATTCCAATTTTGGCTTTATATGATTTATAATATTCCCATTAGGTGTCTTCCAACATTTGTATCTAGTCTTTCCTATTCAGTTTTATGGTATTTTCTAAAATTGCCTTTATCTCCCTTTTAGAAACATTATCTTGCCCATTTCTCTACGGATGGTAGTCAATAGATGTCTGGTCATTTACTCTATAATTTCTCATCAAAGCTTTCATGATTCTATTTTAAAATTGGACCATGGGGTCAATGATGATCAAAATTTTTACTACAACCCTATAAAATGTGTTAGAACTAGAAAAAATCGAATGAAAATTTGGAATCCTTGGTTTTGGTGGCTTTACCTTCCACCCATTTTGAAACATATTGTATAGAAAGAATAATAACATAATTTTAAAATGACATGGAAAAGAATCCCATAAAATCTATACCCATTACATGAAAATATTCATAAATCATTTTTTTATGAATATCTTGTCTTATTGAAATAATCAGAAAAAATTACATTTTTCACACTTATTGAAAAAATAATAAGTGCATTTTAATAAATTAGGCCTATAAATTCCTGATTCTAAAATTTTTTTACTATCCTTTGAGGCCTAATGTGGCCTATGAAAACTAATGTATAAAAAAATGAAAAGAAATATTATATTTCACTTGTAAATATGTATCTACTTATCACTTGATAATTATTTATTTTCCACATGTATAGATGTTCCCATATGTAAAATTTTGAATTAATTTTAAGTTTAAGAATTTGATAAGAGTTTAAGTGAGATGATACTTGAGAACATATCATATTATTACCATGTCATAATACCGATCCATATCATCCTCAATTAATTATAGATTCCATCTCGGAATTTAATCATTTAAAGGTTATTGATTTGTAATTTCTACTTTAGTTGTGTTGGGAAACCCACTCAAGAGGTCATCTATCATATTTTCTACGCCTTTTCATACACATAATATCCAGGTTGAAATTTTATAATATTAAAATCCACCTAAAAAACCTTGATTTGTGTTAACCTTTCTTCATCAAGTATCTAAGTGTTGTACGGTTAGAAAATACAGTTACATTAGTGCCTTTTTTTTAAAGGTTGGGGCTGAAGCCTCATTTTATTATTAATGTAAGTCAAAGACCTCTTTTAACTGGGTAGAGGGAGACCCATTACATAGCCCGAAGGCCCAGTGGGCTTGTAGCCCATTACATAGCCCATAGGCCCAATTGTCATTCTGTGAATAGTAAATCGGCTGCTACAGTACCCGCACAGTATCGTCGCTGCTACAGTGCCCTGATGCCGCTACAGTACCCGCCGATCAACAGTATCGCCGCTTCTACAGTACCGCTACAGTAGTGCTGTAGTGACCTGCACCCAATGGGTTTTGAACCCCCATTTTTCATGTAGGATTAAGGGGTGCTTACCACTAAGCCAAACCCCAACTACAGTTACATTAATGCCTTACAAATGTGATATGAACTTATGAAAATAAAAAACAACTACAAGAAATTATCTTATAGTGGTTGTATAATTGAGTTGAGAGACATCTTAGGTTGTTGATGCATTGAAAATATTAATAAGTATACCTTAGATTATATAAAAAATATCTGGTCCCACATCTCAAATGAAACCACCACAAAGTAACTCAAAGGGGTTCTCCCTGTTGGGTGGTTGAATCACTAGTGGGGTGATCAATGTACTTTTCAATTCAAAAAAATCTTCCTTGTACCCATACTTAAAATTAAAGTTAGTATCCTTAAAAAGTAATCTAGAGAGTCTAAGATTAATCTTATTAAAATCCTTGATGAGTCTCTTATAAAATCCTAAATTTATAATGAAATATCTAACATGTTTTATATAAGTTTAGTAAGGTAATTATTATATCAATTTGATTTTTTAATTCTTCGCCCCAAATACTTTTTGTGAAATGGCCTTACCTGAAACTATTCCTCATTTTACCATGAAATGGTACATTTTAGAATTCAAAAACAATTTAATTTTTAATGTAGGTTTTCAAAACATTTTCTAGATTTTTCAATAAATGATCAATTTAATTTCCAATGACTTTAAAATAATCCCAAATTACCTATAAGACGTCTTAAATATAATCTAAAAATATAATTATCTTGCAACTCAAAAATATACCTAGAGTATTACATAACCCAAATTTCATCATCTTATAGGAAAATGTTCCAAAGGGACATGTGAATGTTTCCTTCACACAGTCCACTATTTAAATAGTCATGTGAAAATATCCATAAAACCCATCTAAGAAACAATAGTCAGTCTTCCATACCAACCATTATAACATAAAGCATAAAAAAGAATGGGGAAATGATAGCAACCATGTTCAAAATTCTAAAATAAACTAAAAATCACTGATTATTATTAATTCTAATAGATATCAATTCATTTTATTCATTTTTCACAATCATGAAACATGTTTACTTAGAAACTGCATTGATTGGGTTGACCCATTGTGATTTGAAATTGTGTAAAGGATATATATTTCTAAAAAATTCTCTATCACCTATTTTACTACCTCTATTATAGTGAGATTTATTCACCTTTAGGGCTTCCTAATAGGCCTGGAATTCCCATCATGTAAAATTATATATGAGAAGATTTTGGGATAAATGCCAAGAATATCTATTAAAATCTCAATTATGGATTTCATATTCTCTTTCAAAAGATCAATTAATTTATATTCTTGGTGAGGAGGCATATTATTGGTAATTGTCACTCGTGATTATTCTCCATAAATTTAGTACTAAAAATATTTAGTGAGTGGTTTTAATTCCATATTCAGTGGTTTTTCTAGGGATCAAATCAAATTTGGGTTTGTCAATTCCAATGCTTGTATTTTATATACACAAGATGAAATTTAAACTAACTCATCAAAAAATAAATAACCAAATACATCTAGGTATTCATGGGTAACCAAATACTCCATACTAAAATTAGATTACTTATAATTCTGAATAGATTCATTCTCCATGTAAGTATCAATCATTAGGTGCTTTAGAAATTCAAAAAAAAATCATGTAACATTACAAGGTATTTAATGGATTCAGTATCTTCCAAGTTGGAAATTATAAGGAGAGAATGGTCGGAAGAGGGGTTCTTCAGTGATTCAAAGACGTTGAATTTGATTGAACTATCTCCAAAAATCATGGTTTGTTTTCCTTCATGCACATTGATGATGGTCTTGGATGTATTCAATAAGGGTTTACATAAAATTACGGTTGAATGATATGATATCCTTTCATCATCCATGTTCAACACATAAAATTTAGTTAAGAAAATTTGGTCGTGACCTAAACAAGGATTTTTTTCAACACTCATGCTAGAAGAATTGTAGATTTATTTTCAAGTTTTACACCACTCCAGGGTGATTTTAGTCACCAATATGGAAAGATGTAAACATTGAGTGATGGAGAATATTTATTAAATAACCAAATTCATATAAAGTATTTGAATGATTTATAGTTCCAATAATGGAAGGGACAAAAAATGTAATAGTATTTTTATATTTTAATGGGAGTTATGGTGTGATTGGAGATAAGAACCTTCTTCCAAAATTAGTTCTTTCATTCCATTTAAAACTCCGCCTATTAGTACAAATATCTTTTTGGAACTATCCATACATGGGAATCTTCTTGGGAGTTTCTAAGAGGAGAATATTGATTTTAAATTTTTGAAAAGTATTTATATTTTTCCTTTAAACTTCTACCTCTTGAATTGTTTTAGTCTGAATTATTCTCAATGGTAAAGGGAGAGAAAGGTCTTGATTTTTCCTTAGTTAGTTTTTCATATAATCTCTTGTCTTTTATTCCTTTTTCCAGATATTCCACCATCTACCCCCTTTTCTTATTTTTGGGTTTTTTTTCAAAAATCTACAAAAAAATTCTCACTATATTTCTCTATAGAATGCATCACTATTTCATCTTGAGCTTATTCACTATGGAAAAATTCAATAATTGTGACGGGTTATTTGTGGCGGGGAAGGGTCCCATCACAAATAAGAAATGTTTTGCAATAGGAAGAGGCCTCCGGTCGTAAAAGGTTTGGTGTTTATTGTGTGTCAACCCATGGGAAGGGTATTTGTGATGGGTATTTACACTCATTGCAAAAAAAATTTTAAATCGCTGCCAACTAATGAATAGGGTTGTATCATATGCGATGAGAGATAAATATTATCGCAACCACTATATCAATAAGTCATCATTTTTTTGGGACCCGTCACAAATAACTTTTTAACTACCACCCCCAATAAATAGGGGATTTACTATTTACGACAGATCTCGTCACAAATAATCTAACATATAAATACTCTCATCTGTTTTTTTTTCAATTTCATGCCTTTCTCAATTCCTCTCTCCCTCTAAACACTCATATTTCTCTTTGAAATTTTTTGAAAGTTTAAAATTTCAAATCAGAGCGATTTTGTAGCCTTGTAGTGTGAAAAAGATTCTGATCTAAGGTATTTATCTATTGCTTTTATTTTTTAGTTAATTTTCTTATTTTATGTGAGTTATAATTATTATTAATTAATGACCATTCAATTAAATTAGAATTAGATAGTTTTATTTTGTATTATTTATTTTTACAAATATGTTGTCTCATTAGAAATAAATACTAATAAATTGTAATAATTAGCACTAATAAGTAATAATTAGCGGTAATTAGTAAGAAATAGAAATAATTAGTAATAAATAAGAATAATTACAAATAATTAGGAATAAATTGTAAAAATTATTAATAAACATGAATAAATAGGAATAATTAATAATAATTACTAATAATTAGCGCAAATAGTAATAATTCGCGGTAATTAGTATGAAACAGAAATAATTAGTAATAAATCGGAATAATAACGAATAATTTGGAATAAAATGTAAATATTAGTTATAAACAGGAATAAATGAAAATAAATATTAATAAATAGTAATAAAATGAAATAAATAGTAATAATTAGGAATATATAGTAATAATTAGGAATAATTCATAATAATTTGTAATAATTAGGAATAATTAAGAATAATTAGTAATAAATAGTAATAATTAGTAATAGTTAGAAATAATTAGTAATAATTAGAAATAATTTGTAATAATTTGGAATAATTAGGAATAATTAGTAACAAATATGAATAAATAGTAATAATCAGTAATAATTAGCATTAATTAGTAATAAATAGAGTTAAATATTATTAAATCATGGTAAATAGTAAAAATTAGGAATAATTAGTAATAATTATAAATAATTTGGAATAATTGTGAATAAATAGTAATAAATAGTAATAAATAGTCATCTTCACTTTGTGATGGGCGGCACAATTTCTAGTGGATTGGCGGTAGTTCTTTTGTCTGACACCTCATCACCTTACAACTTTCTTCGATTGAAATCACTATAAAAAATCTACTCTAACGTAATGATATACATTTTCTTAAGCATGGGAATGGAGAGCAGCATGGAAAGGCCTCCCTTCTCTCTATTCTCATGCATACGAAAATATATATATATATATGTCAGAGAACATTTTTCATAGTGATTTCGATCGGAGAAAGTTTCAAGTAGATGAGATGTCGGGCAAAAGTGCTACTACCAATCTGTTGGAAATTATATCACCCATCAAAAATAGAAAGTGGAATAGGCTTGGTGCCTTCCTATTGATTTCTATTTATTACTATAGTTAGTAATAATTTCAAATAAATAGTAATAAATATGAATAAATTGTAATAAATAGAAATAAATATTTATAATTAAGAATAAATATTGATAAATAGGAATAAATAGTGATAGTTAAGAATAATTACTGATAATTAGAAATAATTGATGATAATTAGAAATAATTAGTGATAATTAGTAATATTTAGTGATAAATTGTAATAATTAAAGATAATTATAGATAAATTGAACTAATTGGTGATAATTAGGATATGTAGTGATAATGATCTAATAATTACTCATCATTAGTGATAGTTACTCATAATTAGTGATAATTACTCATAATTAGTGATAATTACACATAATTAGTGATAATTACTCATAATTAGAGATAATTACTTATAATTATTAATAATTACAAATAATTAGTCATAAATAGAAATAATTAGTCATAAATAGAAATAAATATAAATAAATAGAAATAAATAGTAATAAATCGAAATAAATAGTAATAAATTGTAGTAATTACTAATAAATGTTAATAAGGACTAATAAATGGTAATAATTATTAATAAATTGTAATTACTATTAATAAATTGTAATAAATAAGAATAATTTGAAATAAATAGAAATAAATTGTAATAATTAACTATAATTAGTAATAATTGGTAATAATTAGTAATAAATAGTAATTAATTGTAATTAATCATAATAAATAGTAATAAATTTTATTAGTTTGGGATAATTGATAATAATTAATAATAATTTGTAATAAATAAGAATAAATAATAATAATTAATAATAATTTTTAATAAATAGGAATAATTTGGAAAAATTAAGAATAATTACTAATAATTTTTAGTAATTTGTAATAAATAGGAATAATTAGTAATAATTAGTAATAAACTGTAAAAAAATAGTAAAAAATATTAATATAGAAATAAATATGAATAACTAGCAATAATTTGTGGTAACTAGTAATAATTAATGGTAATTGGTAATAAATAACTATAATTAGGAATACTTAGGAATAATAAAATAATTCCTTTTTTGAATAGTGTTTTTCTTATATCAAATTATTAAAAAAATACTTATTATTTTACATTTTTTAGGAAAATTTGGAATAAGAACATCGACAACAGTCATTATTTGATGATTGTGCTAAGATAAATCACCATAGGAATCCAAACGATTCTTATTTAAATCCTATATATATTGAGGGTGTTAAAACTTTCTTATCATTTACATCATCAAAAATAGAATTTGTTTCAGAAGGAAAAATTAAGGTACCCAGTAAAAAACTGTGATATGAGGACATTTAACACATTTGATGACATTGTGGGTCATCTATTGAATTTTTGTTTTCAAATAGATTATATTTTTTGGTATTAACATGGTGAATGTAGTTCTAGAGAAGATAATAATAATTTGGTTCCTGGTCAATCATGGTTCCAAAATTTAGTACATGATGTGGCAGGTTCATGTTTTCAACCAATAGAAATTCATGTTGATATTGATTTAACTCCTAAGTTGGAATCATCTCAATTTTATAAATTCTTGAGGTCCACCGGGGATGCCTTATACCCTGATTGAATGATTACAAAATTTAAAGTGGTTGGAAAATTTATGGCTATTAAATCAGATAAAAGGAATGTCAACTAAAAATTTTGATCAGATATTTTCTTTTGTTACAACATTATTACCTGAAAGAAATGTGTTGCCTAAAAATTTATATGAGAGAAAGAGGTTGGTTCGCAGTATAGGTTTTGATTATCAGAAGATTCGTGCATGTTCAAATGATTTCATCTTATATTATGGTGAATATGATTCATTGGATAGTTTTCCCACATGTGTGAATTCAAGTTATAAAGAGTTTCAACTATGGAAGTCTGGATTGATTCCTGTAAAATATTTGAAATATTTCCTTCTTACACACATATTATAGCGTTAATTTATGTCTCAGAACCCAGAAACATTGATTTCATGACACAAAACCAATATTTCAACTTGTAAAAGTTTAAATCATGCCTCTGATGGTGATTCATGGAAACATTTTGACCAAGTACATCCATCTTTTACTTTTGTATCCCAAAATGTCTAATTGTTTTTTTCTATTAATTGTTTCTATCCATTTGGTTCTTACAGTAGTCAGTATTCATATTGGCATGTCTTTATAACAATGTAAAATTTAACTACTTGGATGTTGATGAAGGATCCATATATCCTTTTGACATTAATAAGTATAATAAATTCGAAAAAGAATATTGATGTTTATTTGAAACCATTGATTGATGACTTAAATTCATTGTGGAGTAGTGGTGCTAGTACATATAATCTTGATACAAAAAAAAATTCATACCTAAAGCTACATTGATGTGGAAAATTAGTGACTTTCTTATATATATAATGTTATCTAGTTGAAGTAACTATAGTCCAAAATCATATCTGTATTATATAAGAGGAAAAAAAGTGTTTTTTCTTGTTAATGGAAAAAACCTTATTTTTTTACTGTCATCAGAAATTCCTTCCAACCCAATCATCCTTTTTGGAGGAATAAATATCATTTTAGAAAAGGAAAATTTTAAAGATATGGACCTCCAAAAATGATCTCAGGTACAAAGTTAAAATCAATTGTATCTTCATTACCTCTTATTATATTTGAACCAATAATAAACCAACAAAAAAATGAGGGCTTTTTAAAAGAACACAATTGGATAAAACAGAGAATTTTTTGGGATCTTCCATATTGGTCTGATTTGTTGGTCTGTCACATATTGGATATAATGCATATTAATAATAATAGTTTTGATAATTTATTTTATACAGTTTTTGATACATCAAGTAAGGCCAATGATAATGTAAAGGCATGATTAGATCTTTCCCAAATTTGCAAGCGACCAGAACTTGAACTATTTGAAAATATCAGATCAAAGAAGTTAGTGAATCCAAAAGTAGCGTATACACTTTCCAAATATAATTTATTATTATTTTGTCAATGGATTATAGATTTGTAAATTCCATATGGTTATACATCTAATTTGGTCAGATGTGTTTGAAATGGTCATATTACCATATTAAAAAGTCATCATTGTCATGTTATAATGGAAAGTATTATACATATTTTATTAAGAGGTTTGTTGAATTTTATGATTTGTTATGCGATAACAGACATATAATATTTTTTCTAAGAAATTTTTTTTACGACAATAGACTATGATGAACTAAGAAAAATACAAGAAGATGTTGTTTTAATTTGATGCAAACTAGAAAAAATATTCCTTCTGGAATTATTTGACTCAATAGAACATTTGATATTAAATTTTCTACATGAATCAAAATGTGGAGGTCTAGTGAAGTTTTGATAGATGCACCCATTCGAGAGATGCATGTATATTTTGAAGAAAAAAAGTACTTAACAAAGCATTGGTTGAAGTATCAATTGAAAAATCTTATTTTATGGATTAAATGTCTTTTTTCTTCTCTCATTATTTTCAATCTGAATATCCCTCAAAACAATTCATAGGTTATAATGAGGTAAATGTTGATGATGAAATGAGAAATCAATTATCAGTTTTTAATCAACCTGAACTCGGCAATAGTGGTGTTCATGAAGGATAGATTTTAGATGGTGAGCATCGCATAGCTCATACAAATATTCTGCTCAACTATGACGAAATGACAATATTTTTACTACGAGTTATACTATCACTTATTCTATAATATTTGTTTTAGTAAATTAACCTTATTTTATTTATAGCTTATATGATAATCATATCAAAGAAACTACTTTTACAATTTATAGCAACTGCTCTTGAAGAATGTTAGAAAAATAATTTTTCCTACTAGTTTCAAAAATTAGTAACATAAATTATTTATGGTCTAACTTATAAAATAAATTTATTACTTGTTAAATTAAAAAAAATAACAAATATTTAGGTATCTTAACAAGCTGATAAAATTAATTATCGATTGTGTGTATTGATTAACCTATAAACCAAAATGGTTAAATCTTATAATGCATATGTGGTGAGTGGTTTTCTATTTCATATACATGCATATGGGGAATAAAAAATAAAAATTAATAGTGGTGTTTTCTTGAGAGGATCTTATCATAGAGAAACTATAGTTGACTTTTACAGGATGCTGGAAAAAATTATTGAACTGTGTTATCTGTGACAGAATTATATAATAATGTTTAAATGTCAATAGTTTGATACTAATAGAGAATTTCATGTTCATCTGATTCATGTAATCATTGATATTAAAAATAAAATCCTTCTTGAATTAAATGAACCATCTTTATTGGCTCATCAGGCATATAAAATTCATTATGAAAATTATTATGCTGCTTCAAAAGAGTTGGGTGATTGGTGGAGCATAAAAAAGAAATATTGTAAAAATAAGTTTATTCAGAGTGAATTTTGTTCTGTTGAAGTGTAAGGAATTGAAATTTTTCAAGAGACTACTCCAAATCCATCTTTTTCATGAAGATACATAAATATCAATGTTGACACCCCACAGTTAAGGGTCAATGGTGATGATGATGTTAATGATGTTTCAAATGAATTTGAAATGAAAATAGACCATGAAACTGAAACTCATATGGAAATTGATGATGTTGAGGAGGAACATGAATACATTGAAACCATTACATCTAATGATGATTATAAAGATAAATATTGGTACAGATAAATGCTGGTGATGATCATATATAATATATATCTATATATAATAGTTCTTTTCAAATTTTTTCTAATAGTGGTAATTTCATGTTTTAGATAAAAAGGATTTTTTTTTTCTTCAGATGTATCAGGTTGATCTACCTTTTGACAATTAAGATGTTGGATCATCTGAACCTCAGACTACTGGCGGTTCAGGGAGGATTCGTAGGGGGTGTGGTCTTGTGCGATTGATGATTCATGACCCTATCCACGAGCGACATCCACATCTTGGATTCAATCCATGCATGCATTAGTATGTTTACCTCTGTATTTTAGTTTGTTTTAATTAATTTTCATTAATTTATTTATATACTAACTGTCTTATTATTAGTTATTTTTTATCATAGTTTTACGTATATTTCTATTGCAAAGGGGAGTGTTATATGGAGAAATTAGTTTTCTAAGGATTGGGTTACATGGGATTAGATCCCCATAGATGTTCAACACTTAATGTTCTCTCATTATCCGATATGTAAATAAATAATATTTATTTTAAAATTTATTTAATTAATAACTTGATATTATTTATTTTTTTGGGGTTTATGGTATCCAATAGATGAGAGCATGCATGACTCTATCTAGCATGCATGGGAGGGTTGTATGCATGAGCGTTGTTGTTAGTTTTTTGTATAATTTGAGGACAACAATGAAGAAATCAGAAGTCGTTGAGTTTGATTAGTCATGTTGCATCCACCAACCTAATTACATTTGATATCTGGTTTGGGATGGATTATTTCCACATTGGATGGGTGGAAATTTTCAGAGGAGATCATTAGCAGGTCGACAAAACTGGGGGATACAGGAGGTGACACATCGAACTGGTATTCGTACATTCAACATTCATAGGGAACATATCGTAAGTACATTTTCTTATTTAATTTATATAACTTCAAATATAAACAACTTATTGTAAATTCATATATACATTCAAACGCCACGATATTATGGAGCTCAATGTTTATAAGAGAATGTACATTGATCCTATCACAATAGAGATTAAAGGTGATCGCTAGCATCATATTATGATCAATATAATTTCTTTCTGAGTTTTAAAATTAACTGAAAATAATATTTTAACTATTTCAATTTTAAATTGTAATAGAAGGAGTAACATGACGCCCCGACGTCCCAGACGTAGATGGAGAGTCAGGCCAAGATCGATGATCAGACTAGTGTAGCCAAATATAATGAGACAGCATGGATGTAGGTGACATAGTATGCCTTCTAGAATGGTCAATTCATTGGTAACATCTCTCGATTGATGTCTGAGATTTATTATAGTACCGTTATGATGTCGGCGTACAACTCGAGAGGAGCTCATAGAGAGTCATAATCATCTGCTACACATTATTAGGAGCAGCTGAGACATCAAGGTGAGCTTATAGAGGATATGTGTAGGGAGTAGGATGAGCTCTGGAGATAGTAGTAATAGTTATAGGAGGAGATGTTTCAATGGAAGAAGCAGCAGTATGATTAGATGATGGAGTACATGTGATTGTGACTCGTGGTTTAGGGATAGATTTCCCTCCACCATCTCCTCAAGCTCCTACAACTCCTCTAGAAGACCCTCCTCCTCAATGATGTATTTATTTTTTGTGATAAAACATTTGAATGTAAATTTTCTTTGTAATATTAACTATTTACATTTCAATATAGTGTACTTTTTATATTATTGCAAATATTTCATTTATTATTTTTTTTTTATTTAATTTTTTTTATTACTTTATTTAATTTATTTTTATTTTTTTATTATGATTTATTATTTTCTTATTATTATTATTTTTTTATATTTTTGAAAATATTGAGGTTTTTATTATTTTATATTTTTTTTATTATTTTATTGATATTAATAATATTTGTTCATTAATATTATTATTATTATATTATTATTATTATTATTTTATTATTATTATTTTATTATTATTATTATTATATTAATACTATTTATATTATTATTATCATTAATATTATTTTTTACTTTTTAAATTTTTTTATTATTTTATTATTATTATTGTTATTTCATTAATATTAATACTAATAATATTATTTAATAATTATTAATATTATTATATTATTATTGTTATTTTCTAATATTATTGTCTTATTATTAATAATATTATTTTATGCAATTTTTTTATAAGTTGTTTGTGACAGGCTCGTCCCAAATAAATTTTAAATTCAGTTTTCTTAATAGGATATTTAAAAAAACTCAGGAATAATATTTGCAATGGGTCAACTCCCCATCATAAATAGTATTTTTGATGGGTCGTCACAATAGGTTTTTCTAAAAACTAGGGGAATCTATTTGTCAGGAGACCCCATCACAAATAAATCATCACATATAAACCAATTTCCATTAGTGATTAAATCTTAGGTGTAATCATGGGGTGAATCTCTTTGCCTTTTTTTTTGGTTAGCACACTCACATTATCTTTAGGTTTATTTGTTTTTAGTGATGGAATCCTCCCTTGATTACAAGAAAAAACTTTCATAAGTTTCTATTGGGGCTTTGTTGTTAGTTAAGGGACTATTAGAATATTTCTTTTTTAGAAAGGGGTTTTCTGGTAAGGTGGAGTTTGTAGGATTTTCGATGAGGTTATTTCAAGGGTTGTGGGTGTTGGTTTTTCTATAACAATGGGGGTTTTGGGGGGATAATTTTGGTAGGGGTATTGGCTACTTCTATTTATTAATAAACCCAAATTATGCTTGAGGGTTGTCTCCCAATACTTGATTTTGTTGTTGAAACAACCTAGGTTGATGGATCATTGAAAAACTCTTCATGGCCTACACTTCAGCACACTGGTTTATAAAATAATTAGGAGATGACCATAAACCATTTATCATGGTTAGTATTTGTTATTAGCTAGTATATTTCAAATACATATATTTTATAAGGTGTATTTTCTCTTCAAGTATAAATTATAATAATATATGTGACTGATAAGTATTTACCTCATGTATTCCTCTTGTACCAGTACCCCTTGTGCCAAATTATTCAAAGTTTTATTCAATATTTTCATTAATCTCCTCAGATTATTATAAGTACTCAACCATAAACATAACATAATCTTGAGTTTTAGTAAATAATTTACTCTATTTCACTTTGAGATGATTTTTAAGATAATAATTTTAGATAATTAGGCTATAACCCATATATAACAAAACCATATAACACAAAGTGTACACTTCAAATCAGTATCCATTTTTTCCACTATATAAAATTTTAAGGTAAATCATGATTTAATATCAGGAAAAATCTTCATGAATTAAAAATTGAATTATTCCTTTCCATTACCCATCCTTAGACCATATTAAAAACATTTTAAAATATAGGATGATCACAAAAAACCCAGTAAGGGACATAAAAGAGAAATAAATTTATTAGCCTAGTGAAAAATATGAAAAATCCGGAAATATTTTACATTTATCTCAATGTTATTTAATAAAATTAAATAAATCAATTTCATATGAAAAAAACACGCACGTTTTTCTCAAAAAATCATTAAAACCCATACCAATAACATCAAAAACCCTTTTTAGCAACTTAGAGAACTATATTCAAAAAACCCTTTCAAAAACCTTTTAATTTGAATAATCATACAGCTAACTTCTAGTAAAATTCATTGAATAACATATTCATTATCCAATGTGTTAGAGCACTATCGGTATGCACCCATTTTATAATATTTATCGATCTCACCTAATGCTATCTAGGAACACCAATCATATAAGATATAATGGTCTTACCCATCACTATTTGGGCACACCAATCATATAATCTATATCGGGTGCACCCATGAATTATTATGGGGCTCAACACTTCATATAATCTATATTAGGCTCACAAATTTCTCATATAACGATTAATTACCATATCATAGATAAAATATTTTATTATTCTACTTTTTCATAATAAAACATTATAAAACTCTTCTAAACTCTTATTCAAATTACTTTCAGGCAAAAAAATTGTACTTTATTATAAAAACATTTTTTCTATACAAAAATACCATTTTATTTTAAAAAATTTAAATAAAATATACTAATAAAAAGAAAAATATGGTTTTTCTTTTAAGGAAACATTATAATTTTAAAAGGAATACAAAATTTAAATAATTGGTACATCGGAGGGAAAAGTCATTTTCACCATATTTGTTAAAATAGAATATTCCTTTTTTCATATGTAAATAAATTCAAAGATTCCATAGAAAGATTCCTTTTTTGAAAAACATTGTAAGAAATAAAAATAATTACTTTTCAAAAATCTCATTTCCATATAGTTATATTCATAAGAATCATTTCAAAACATGTTCATAAAAGAAAAATAGAGTGTGTAGAAAAACTTTAGAAAAATATTCTATTTTTTAAAGAAAAGTCCCTACCACTTTGAAAACATTTGAATCACAAGCCCCCTAAAATAATAACATTCAAATAAATTAAATATAAATATAATATATAAATTTAGGATATATCATGTCTAAGGGGTTCTATATACACCTTATAAAAAAATATAGGTTCATAACATCAAAATATGACTTAATGAAATGATACTGAGATGATGTCCCTTACCATGAGTCTGAATTGTCAAATATATTTGTATTAATGAATAAAAAAATTATGTTCATTATTTACTTGGTTAATAACCTTTTAAAAATTTATTATTCATTTTATTTTAAATTTTACTAACCAATACACAATTCATAGGTCATTTAATATCACTTGGGATGTTTTGATGGTATTCGTATTATATGAAAAAACTGACTATAGTAGATAGACTATGGTAAAACTTTCATTATTTAAATATATTTAGAAAAATAATAATGAAATAATTATTATATTTATACATAAATTAGGCTTTTAATTTTGATCATGAAATATGGTTATGAAAAAACAACTTTGTTTTGCTCATAGAGATAGTAGGTCATACGTACGCATAAGTAATGTTTCTATATTTCAATGATCATTATGGAAATAATATATGAATTTTCAAACATTTAAATAATTATAATAAAATAATAAATACCTTATTTATTCTGTAAATATACTTATATATATCATCCAAGTGATTTATTTTAGATAAAAGAGTCACATCTCTTTGTGGAGGCGACCGTCCACATGAACACATCAATGATGTTGTCATTTTTCTGTCTAAGAATAAAAATGATATACTATACTTTTACAATTATATATATATATATATATATCATGAATATAAAAAAAATATTTAATTTATATAATACATATACATTAACTTTATCATTATTACCTTCCATTTAAAGTGTTAGTGAAAAATTAATCACATCACTTCACAGGGAGGTAGTCTTCCGTATGAAAGAGCGATGTCATTATATCCCCCACGGAATGGAAGGTAAGAAGTTATATATTATATAATAACCCCATAAGTATAAATATTATAAAAATAACATATGTGTGTGTGTGTGTGTGTGTGTCTATATATTAAATTCCTCATTATAACCATCCATGAGAGGTGATCATGGAAAGAAAATGACATCGGTTCGCGAGGCAGTAGTCTGATGTACACACGAATGATGATTTCATATCCCATTTGATAGAAGGGTATATGGTTTTAGGTTACAAAATTAACATAATAACATATAATTATATGGGATATAATTTTTTTATATAATAATAATTGAAGAATATTTGAATGAGGTGGAATAAGAAATAATATAAAGATGCCCGATTAAGTACAATTTCTCTTCTTCGGACAACCTCCTTAAGTAAGTGCCAAGGGGATTATTAGAATGGATTTATGATCAGAATAAATTATATAGTTTATGGTTAGTTATGTAAGGAAGATATTTGGTTTGTTCCTAGTGGAACCAAAGGTCTTTTAATGTGTGAAGAGGATAGGAGAGGGGAGGGGTGGCCTTTTCTAAGTTAGGTGAGTGGCACACGTGTATTTTTTGAAAAAAAAGGTGTACCCACATATTTCACAAGACACAAGGCTCCAAAATGGAACAAAATAAATAATTATAAATTATAAGGTCTATATATGTTTGTAAAATACATTTTATACATTTTTAGGTTATTTTAACCCTTATATTATTAGTTTAACCCCCCGATAAATCTTTTTTTAACTTAACTGTGGTAAAATAGTTTTATAATCCTTAAAATTCATTATGGTCAAAAAATAATTTGACATAATTAGAAAAAAAATATTATGATAATTCAAAATATTAAATTAATTTTAAAAAATTTCATACACATAATTGACAAAATTTAATTTAAAATTAATCCTCTAGATGGGATGAAAATGAGGGTTTTCCAGAAGTGTATTTCTCAAGAAAGAGACGATTTTATATTAACTATATGACTAATAATAATCATATTATGAATATAAATAAATATTTATTAATATATAATCTACAAATTTAATTCAAAACATTCTTCCTTAGGTATTTTTTTAATAAATTAAAATGGAGAAACATTATGCACTTCAAAAGAGTTTAAAGAGAAATATAATTTTTAACCCTAAAATAAACTTACCCTAAAATCCAGTATGAATATGATTCAAAAGAAAATAATTGGATTATAAATTAATTAATAATATAATTTCTACTTTAAATCATATTCAAAATGTAATGGGACTTTAAAATTACATAATTTATTGAAAAGAAAAGACATTTTTACAAAAACTAGTATTTTTCACTATTCATAAAAAATTAATATTTTTCAAAAAAAAATTAACCCTATGTTAATTTTGATATACTGATTTCGAAAATTATATTAATTTTTTCAAATTAAAATTCTAAAATTTAGAAATTAAATAATTTAATAAAACCTTATAATAAAAGTGTTTAGTTAAAACAATTTCTTTTTGCTTTTAAAAAATACTTAATATTTTTATAATGAGTTTAACTATCTAATTCATATTAATAAACCTGAAAATAACTTATTATAACATTATTTGGGTTGTTACATTCATCCCCATTTTTGAAATTCTATCCTCACAATTTTTTCACTTATTAAACAAGTGGGGATATCTTTCCATCATAACATTTTTAGATTCTCATGTTGCCTCTTCAACCATATGGTTTTTCCATAAAACCATAACCTAGTTAATCGCCTTATTTAGAACACTTTATCTCTATGGTTAGAAATATAAATTAGTTATTCCTCATATAAATCAATCTATTCTAACCAAACTAATTTGAGACTCAAAACATGAGATTAATCTAGCACATACTTTATTTACATTGAGACATGAAAAACGTTGTGTACCTAGGATAAATTTGGAATAAAATTTACTCGGTATAAAATTGATCCAATATTCTACTAGATTTCATATTTTCCAATGAATCATGGATTTAGATTTTATTTTTTACCAAAATCATTAACACTTTTCCATGTAGATACTTTAATAAAAATATAATCACGTACCTCAAAAGAAAGATCATTCATCTAGTTATCCTCGTCAATTTTCTACCTACTCTAATCCATCCTCATATGTTACTGAATCAAATGACCTTTCTCAGCCATTTCCTTCACCAACTTTGGTTCCATTAATATTCTTTCTTCACTTCATCCCAAAAATATGGTGTTTGAAAATGTTTTCCGTATAATTACTCAAACTATGTCATTATTATACTCAAATAATAATTGTTATTATAAGAAAACTAAAAAATAAATATATTGATCCTAACTTCCCTTATAATCAATTTAACAATAATTAAGAATATCTTCCATGGTCTGAATAGTCACTCAGATTGAACATAAATTTTAGAATGAAAATCTATACTGAAATTTAATTGAGTACCCAATAACTTTTTAAGTCCTTTATAGAAATTAGAATTAAATCTAGTATCACAGACTCATACAATGGATAAAGGAACTCCATATACACTAACAATCTCATTGAGCTATAGTTGAGAAATCTTATCAAAATAAATGGTATCATAGATGGGAAATAAATGTAAATATTTATTTAATTCAACAATAATATACCAAATTTCATTATTTCATCAAGATATCTTTGGCAACACTACTATGAAATTCAATGACATATTTACCCATTTCCACTACATAATTGGAAAAGGTCGAATCATTCCTTTCGATAATTTTTATTCAACATTAACCTACTGATAGCTCAAATATTCCATTGTAAATTCATAAATATCTCTTTTCATAAAATCTCACCAATAATAGTCCCAAAGGTCTTGGTACCTATTAGTGTTTCCTAGATGAATGCAAAATAAAGAACTATGAGCTTCACTCAAAAACTCTTTTTTCAACCAAGAGTCGCATGGAAAATATAATATCATTAAAAACCTAATAACACCTTATTTATCCACATTAAACTCAGGAAACATAAACTTCTTAACTAATTAGTCCTTTTCCTATAAATTATGATCCTCTATTTCATATTGCTTAATTATTTCATGAAAATTTTACTACACTAAAACATGAAACAAAAGAGTGGATGTCCCTACATCCACAACATAGAAGATATAATTAAAAATAATAATTAACCAAGGGGTAATGTTTCAAAAATAAAAGGGTTAATGTGGAATTATTTTTCCCACTAAATGTATCGGCCACTTTGTTTTCTTTTCCATGATGTTAATAAATCATGAAATGAAAATAATTAATTAGTTGCATCCATATTTTATGCCTCATGTTCAATTATTTATGAGTGAATATATACTTCAAAAATCTATGATAAATATATATTTAAAAAATTACTCCATAAAAATGATTCCTCCAAATTTTTAAAGACAAAAACCATAGTAACTAATTCCAGATAATATGTATGGTCATTTATCTCAAGAGGTTTCAACAGACGTGAAGTAGAGAAATTATCTGATCATTCTACATTATGACACAACTAATTCACTTCAATGAATAATCTTTATAGATGAAAAATTCACCCTTTCTAGGATCAAGATACAAAACTACAGAATTCACCAATATTATTTTTAGTTAATGAAAATAATCATTGCATTATTTTGTCCATATAAATTGATCTCATTTATGAGTTAACATAGTCATTGGGCTGGACAACCAATAAACGTTTTCAAAAAATGTCATTAGTAACCCATTAATCCCATAAAACTATGAATCTTTGGTCAAATTTTATAGACTTATACAATCTTCAACAACGTTAGTTTTTGCAAGGTCAATGGTAATTCTAGTTTTAGAAACTATGTACCCTTGGAAATTAATTTTTTGCAACCAAGAATCATAATTAATATATTTTTCACATAGTTTATATTCATTTAATGTTCAAAAAAGGATCCATAGGCATCTTTTATATTCCTCAAGGATTTTAAAATATACCAAAATGTCCTTAATAAACATAACCAAAAACCTATCCAAGAACTCAATAAAAACTCTATTCATAATTTCCATAAATACAACAGGTGCATTAGACAACCCAAATGGAATTACCACAAAATCCTAATTCCAATATCCCATTTTAAATGTTGTATTCAAAATTTTATCCACCATAAAATTCATCTTATGGTACTAAAACCTAAGATCGTCTATCAAAAAATACTGAGCTCCATGAGACTAATCGAAAAAAATCCTCGATGTGGGGAAAAATTACTCTTCTTAACAGTGATGTTATTCAAGGCTATATAATCAATGAAAAGTCTCATTGAACCATATTTCCTTTTAATAGAAAAAAGGGAACCCCATGGTGAAGTGATAGGTCTAATGATACCTTTATCTAATAACTCCTGAAATTTATTTTTCAATTCTAAAAGTTATAATTGATCCATTTGATATGGGGTTTTGAAATTGGTTTAGCATCAAGAACTAAGTCAATAGTATACTCTACCTCTCGTTCAAGAATTACACATGATAGAATCATCATAAAAAACATCAATGTATTCATTCACTACTATAAAATCACTAATTTGAATAGTTTCTTTCATTTCAACAACATGAGCTAGGTAAATTTACCTTCCATCTCGAATCAATTTTTCATCATCTTGGTAGGTTATAAAGGGTATGAAATAATTAAATATAACTTTATTATTATTTCAATATATCTTATCATGATAAACTGAAATATAATCAATACCAAGAATAACATCAAACTCTACTATAGATAATTATACAATATTTCTAGGAAATACCATTTCATGTATAAAAATAGAAATTTTCCTATAAATCTTGGTTACTTTAATAATTGCAGCTAGGGTTTTCAAAAAAAGTTCTATCATAATTTCATGATGTGATATTTAAAGTATTCTTGAAAATTTCTCAGAAATGAATGAATTAGAAGATCCAGATTCAAATAGGGTATTGATATAATTTGAATAAATAAAAAACATACATGTCACCACTTCACTAGATGAAGCAGCATCAATTATGGTAGTATAAAATGATTTTTCCACACATTAATATTTCTAATCAGGATGCTTTTCATATTTTTAAGTAACTTTAGAAACACATTAACATAACATCCCAATTAATTCCAGAAAAAACAACTCATCATTGATTGTCTACACTACTAAAAAGTCCACCATTAACATCACTAAAAATAGAATATACCAATGCGAAAAAATCATTTACTACCATAGTGATGTTAAAATCGGACCATTATCAGTGGTACAAAAATTGATGATAAAGGTGGAATTTATTAGTACTTTTTTATAACTGAAAAAGGATGGGTTTAACATTGATAAAAGAGTGATGATAAAGGGGGCCTTTATCATCATTTTCTTAGCATTGATAAAAAATTGAAATATATATTCACACATCACAACACCCCTTTTCTAAGTGATCATAGCCCCCTTTCTCAGCGCTTTCCACTCCCCAACCCGCCATCATGCACACCCAATCCATGTTAGGCACTCACAAACACAACCCCCCACCCCCACCCTTCCTCAACACTTGAATGGATCCCCTAAATACCTGTTGGCATTAGGAGCTGATCATGTGACCTCCATTCAGTGCTCTAGTACCCTTTACCACCCGTCCAATCTTGTTTTTTTTAAAATATTTATATTTATTATTATATATTTATAACAATGTGATATATATATACACACACGTGTATTCATTTAAATATATTATATATTAATATTGATTTATATATATATTATAATATATATCTATGTGTGTGTGTTTATTAATACACACACATAAATATATTTAAATATTATATCTATATTTTTATAAGTATATATATATTCTATTGTTTTTTATAATATATAAAAAATGGTTAGATAATGTTTTGAATAAAATGGATAATAATAAACATCATATGATTTATAAAATTATTTTTAAATAAATTTTTAAAATATATCTATATATTGAGATATAAATTTTATACATGACATTTATATTTATAAGTCTATATATTTACATATATATTTATACATATTTAAATGTAAATTTTTATTTAGATATACATTTTTTATAATGTATTTTTATATATATTTACTATAAATACATTTACATACTAGATTTAATAATAATTATAAATCTATAAAAATAAATATATATATATATATGATGTATATACATAGTATTGATACACCTACACATACACACATACACATTTAAATTTCTCACATCCACATACAATTATTAACATATATGTATGTATTTATTTACATATACCAGAATGTGTATATTATATATTTGATTATTAATACACGCATGTTTATACATAAACATTACTTATATAGGTATATATATAAATATTATTTCATTTTAATAATGTAAATAAAATGGATAATTTTTTACTTTAATTAAAATGAATAATATATATTTATTTCAATTTTTTATATTTTTAAAAATAAATTTTTATTTAAATATGTTTAAATATGTATTTATATAATTGATTTATTATAAGTAAATATAAATAAATATGCATATATTTAATTGTAAATGAAATTACATTATGAAAAATGGTAATATATCAAAATTATAATATCTATAAGAATGTAATCCCAAAGAATAAATTCATTCCCCTATAAAAACGGAAGATAATAATCTCTTAAATGAATCATAAATACTATATAATATTTAAAAATAGGGCATCCCAACTAAAAACTCATTTTTAGAGGCCTTTTGTGCCTTTTGGGCCCAAAACTAAGTGACTGGGTTTTTTTCACCAAGGAAGATATCTATTCATAGGATTTGACTTGATATGCCATAGATCCCAAGAAAACACCTAGATCAAATGTTATGCCCATTCGAAATTCAATTCAATTAATCAAGTTATCAAAGACCATTCATTAATTCTCTTAATTTTCATGTCATCCAATTGTTATTAAATTACTATTACATGATAATAATTAACAAATTATTAATTAATATTATTTATAAAATTATTATATAATGCACTTCCACTACATATATTATATTTTAAGTGTAAATAAAAATTTACAATTATCTAAATCAGATTTAAAAAAATATTATATTTACATCAATATAAATATATTTATATACTAATGTATTATTTAATAATAAAATATATATTTTTTATGAAACATACCCTTTATCAATACTAAAAAATCATTGGTAAAGTGGGGCCTCTATCAGTTCTAGTAAAAACGAACTGATAAAGCCACCCCCCCCCCCCATATTGCTTTTTAATAGTGCTGATAAAGGGACCCCTTTATCTGCACTTTTTTATGGGCACTAATAATTCTTCTTTATCAATGCTTCTTTATTACCACAGAAAAAGGAACACCCTTTCTCGGTACAATTTCATTAAAAATGATAAAGGGGGAAATTTATCATCTATTTTTAGTATTGATAAAGACCCACCATTACCAACACTTTTCTTAGGACTCATAGAGGTCCCCCTTTATCAGTGATTTTGATATAGCAGATAATGTCTATCACATGATAAATTCTTATTTGTAGTATTGTTATCTGTTATCTTATTATTTGACTATTCAAGAACCATTTCTATGTATCCATGAGCCTTATTACCAAACTTACCACATTGGTAGAACATTCTAGATCCAGAAAAAGATTCCCTGGAATGTATTTTTCCGCACTTGGAACATGTTGGGGGCTTACCTCTATATATATTAGTTTTTTTCTTTTATATTACTTCCCACCTAGAATTTTTCTAACTTTTTTAATCACGATGAGCATAAAAATTAGAATAACCATCTCAACTTTCTTAGTATAATGAAGAATATTCTCATAACTTTTAAATTAACAGGAATCTAGATCTCTACTTAAACTTGGTTTCAATCCTGGGTAAAATTGATTAATTTACCTATCAATTTCCTAAATAAAATATGGAACATACCTAGCCAATATTGTAAAGTTTACTTATTACGTGGCCACTAAATCTTCATCCTTTTACATCAATTCAATGAATTGTTTATCCAACCAATGATGAACAACCTTAGGGAAATATTTCTCACAGAAGATATTATTAAATGTATCTCATTCCATGGAATCAATATCATCACTCCATTTGGTATTCTAAATAAAATACCACCATTGACCAACTTCACCTTTAAAACAATAAATGTAAAGGGTTGCCTTTTCATGATTTGAACACCCCGTGAATTTATATATATTCTCTAAGGGATCGAACCATCATTTGGCCACAAATGGGTCATATGATCTGCTGAATGATATAGTATTTTATCTCATGAAATGATCTATTATTTTAATATTTCAATATGAATGATCTGGCTTCTCTCTTGCATGGATATCACCAATATTTACATCTTGTTTCAACTGATTCATCATTGCAAAAAACTATTTTTTTTTCAATTCCAAACATCTTAGGGTGTGAATTTAAAAGGATATTTTTTCTCTTAGAGTCTTCCAACAATAGATTACCTATTTACTCTATGGAATACAATTCTTCAAAATGCAATTTAAATGAATCAACATGGTAATCATAAAATATAATTTAATATTAACTTAACTGTACAGTAAAATATTTCAAGGTCATGTTATTATCGTTATACTTAACACTAAATTTATCTAAACTGACCTATGATACCAATTAAAGGATCCAACAAAAACCCCCCCACTTTTTTATTAAATAAATACATTAAACCCCACAACAAGAAAATCAAATGCCTTTTTGTTAACTTAGAGAATCATATTTGTAAAACCCTATCAATTCTAATAACCATATGGTGGAATTCCATTATTATTCTCTCAAGAACATAATCATTACCTAATAAATCAAACCTAAATATAAGTGCACCCATCATATCAGCTATATCAGGATCACCTGGTTCTATCTAGGTGCATCCATAATATAATCTCTAATGGGACCACTTTATGTTATCTTGTCGCACCCATCGTATAAGCTATATCAGGCTTGAATGTGAGATATACTAGGGTAAAACCTTTGTATAAACTATATCGAGATCACCCATTTTTCATATAATTCTCAAATACCATATCATAAATAAAACATTTTATACATTCACTTTTTCATTATAAAAAGTTTTAAAAAACTCTTTTAAACTCATATGATAATCAATTTTGGCCATCAAAATATTGTTTAATTATAAAAAGAAATTATTAATTGAAAAAAACCCTTTTCTTTTCAAAACCCATTTTCAACAAAAAAATATATCCGGAATTAGGAAAAAAGGGTATTAATTAAAATAAAACTTGAATACTTTTAAAGTAATCCAAACATCAAATAATGGTTATGGTTGTGGGAAAATTCATTACCACCGTATAGGTTAAAATAGAACATTATTTTTGTCATTTGTAAAGAAAATAAAACAATATGTATAAAGATTCAATTTTGGAAAAACGTTAAAAGAAAGACAAAAATTTCCATTATAAAATTTTTACATCCATATAAATACATTTATTAAAATAATCATTAAAAATGTACATGGAATAAAAATAAAGTTTGAATGAAATCTTTAAAAGTGTATTTTTTTTAAAAATTACCTTCCACATTGGAAACATTTGAATCATAATCCACATGAAATAATAACATTAAAAAAACTTTAAATATAATTAGAATAGATATATTCATGACATTAAATGTAAAATGGGATGTATATACACCTCAAAACCAAATATGGGAGCATAACACCAAAATATTAGTCAATAAAAGGAAATTGAGATGAAGTCCCTTACCTTGAGTCTGACTCATCACATATGTTCTTTATATTCTTGAAAAAAAATGTATTTTAATGATAGAGTTAATTAATAACATTTTAAATTTTTTTATTTTTTTATTTTTTCTTTTACCAAACTATAAAAAATTAGTTAATCATTTAATTTCTCTTCATATTTTTTGACGGTATTCAGATTATATGTCAAAAATTACCATGGTATGTTGACTATGGTCAAATAGGTTATTAATTAAACATATAAAAATTAATAATCAGGAAATAATTATCATATTTATCCATAAATTATAATTTTAATTCCAATCATGAAATATGGATATAAAAAATGAACTTCATTATGATCATGGATGGTAGGTCGTACATACTCATGAGTATCGTTTCTATTTTTCAGTGATCATTATAAAAAGAAGGTATGTATTATTATATATTAATACAATGATAATATTATCATAAATACCATATTATTTCTTTTTATATACTTAAATGTATCATCCATTTGATTTAGCAATGAATAAAAGTCCCATCATTTTGTGGAGGTGGTAGTCCATGCATACTCACGAATGACGTTATCATTTTTTAGTGTAAGAACAAAAATGTTAAATTATATTTTCAAAATGATAAATATATCATAATTATCATAATTATTTAATTTTTATATCTTATTTTTATTAAGTTTATCCATATTATATTCCACGTAATGTTTTAGTGAAAATTGAAACACATTGCTTCGAAAGTAGGAATTACGCCGTACACACGAGCGATATTATCATATCCCCACAGAATGAAAAGTATTAAGGAATATGATATATCATAACTCAATAAGTATAAAAATCTTAAAATTATAATATATATATATATACTTTAAATAAATCATTATAAAAAATCATGAGTGGTAATGATGGAAACCGAATGACATCGGTTCGCAAGGTCGTAGTTCGTTGTACACACAAATGATGATTTCATATCCCATTTGATGGAAGATAAGATTGATTTAGTTAATTAAATTAACATAATAAAATATAATTATATGTGATATACTAGTGTTATTATATAATAATATTTTAAGAATATTTGAATGAGGTGGAATAATAAATTAAGTAAAGACGCTTGGTTAAGCACGATACATCTTCTTCAAACAACCTCCTTAGGTAACCACCAAAAGGCTTCTTAGGGTCTAATTATGATCAAAATAAGGGATATAGGTCATGTTAAGTAGTATACTTTTTGAAAGGAAAAATGTGTACCCATATTTTTCACATGACACAAGCCCCCAAAATAGAACTTAATCAATATATATACATGTTAAGGAAAAAATATGTCCTAAAAATAAATTTTAAACAAGTTTTTAGGTCATTTTAACATTTATCTTTTCAATTTCACCCCCAGTTAATCTATTTTTACCTTAACGGTGGTAATAGATTTTTAATTTTTTCACTATTAATTATAGTAAAAATTTATATTGGAATTATTAGATAATATAAACTATGTCTAATATAAAAATGAAATTAATTTTTTAAAATTTAATTAACATAAGTGGAAAAACATAATCTAAAACTGAACTCAAATACATGATAAAAAAGTAGGTTTTCTATAAGCTTATTCTTCAATGAAAATATGATTATATATCAACTCTATGACTAATAATAATAATTATATAAACATAAATTAATATTTATTACTATATAAACTGTATATTTAATTTAAAATATTCCTAATTATGGATTTTTTTTTATTCAATTAAAATCGAGAAACATTATTCATTTTAAAACATTTGTTATAAAAATCCCATTTTTAAAATCAAAAGTAAACTTTTACTAAAATCCAATATAATTTTGATTCAGAAGAAATTAATAGGATTATATATAACTAGTGAATAAAATTTTTACTTTAAATATTATTCAAAACATAATGTTACTTTTAAATTACTAAATTTATTAAAAATAAATGACATTTTTATAAAAAATGGTATTTTTCACTATTCATCAAAAAATAAATATTTTCCAAAAAAAACCCAAAAATTAACCCTATTTTAATTTTGATGTTATGATTTCAAAAATGATAATAATTTTATCAAATTAATATTTATAAATTTATAAATTAAACTTCTATATAAAACTTTATAATAAATGTGTCAAATTAAAACTATTTCCTTTTTATTTAAAGAATTACTTAATATTTTTATAATTAATTTAACTATATTATTCATATTAATGAACATAAAAATGATTTATTATATCATTAATGGGTTATTTACACTTTTTCTTGGGAATTTTATATTAAATATCCTTTATATGAGGTATAAGAATGTTTTTATCATTGTTCAGTAGGCCTTGATAAAAGAAGATAATGAAGTGGTGCTCCTTAATTTCTTGATTTGGGTAACTGGAACATGGTTTCTTAAACCTCTCTGAATAATCATAGAGAGTTTCCATATATTATTTTATAATTGAATACAACTCATTCCTAATGGATATTATTTTGGAGGTTGGGGAAAATATTTGCAAGAATCATCTCTACAGGTCATCCTGGTAAAGGATCTTCCCTACCTATATATTGTGATACCATTATTTTACAACTCATTTAAATGAAAAAGAGAATTCACTCCACTTTAATTTCACCTTATACACTTCTAATTATATTAGAGTGAATAATAAATTTTATAACTTCTTGATATGTTTGTAAAGATCTTCACCTAGAAGACCATAAAACAATAGAAATAGTTTTACCAAGCCAATTTTTAAATCAAAATTGTTCTACAATAAATGAATAGAAATTTGGATATATTGATTTCAAAAAATTATATGCACACAACTCTTTGAATGTTTGGTTGGGATTTCCAACCATGATGAAAGACTTAGAATGAATACTTATGGTTTCAATCGAATCTATAATAGAAATATCCTTGAAGTATAATTATAAATATGAATTTTTAATTCTAGTTAGTGGACTATTTTTAATTTATAGATCAAAATCAAATAGTTGGTGATTGGAAGTTCAAGTCAAGAAATTTAAAGGATAGATTTTTTATTTTTTCATTTCCTCCCTAACATTAGTTACAATTTTTCATGAATTCCTATATTGGGGTGTGGAAAAACCAATTAAATTTCTATATTAAAATTTAGTTATAGTAGTAACCTAAGGTTTTCTACTTGATAGGATTGTAAAAAAAACAACCTTCAATTCTTGATTTTCTAAAGAAAATATATTTTTTTATAATTTTATTTTTAAAGAAATTAGTTAATGAAATAAAAATTTGAATATAGATTATGATAAGTGTGAACGGGTTAATGTAATATTCCCACTTGAAATGATATCGCAGTCTATGAAAAGGTTTTAGTTATCTTTTTTATAATTTAAAAGTAAAAGGTTCATTAATTTATTAACCAAACACAATAGGCTGAAGGTTAGTGTGGAAACCTGTCTAATATTTTTTAATACTGGATCTTCCTCTCTTTCTTTGTGTGTGAGAAGTCATCAAACTAATTCTTAAATTACCTAGGAAAATTGAATTGACTATTTGTTTTATTAGGAAATCTAAGAGTCACTCACTACCCTTACACATATACAATAAATTTCTAGACCCTCGCTACCTAACAAAACCCTTTTCTTTAAGAAAAGAAACATTGGGTAGAGGGATATTATTAATTATTATCTTCGGTTGTAATACTGAACTAGTTAGATAAAATAAACACAATTATATTCTAATTATATAACAGTAACTGCGAATAAAAATCAATCAAAGAGAAAGGTTTATTATTCATAAAATTATGAGAAGTCAATAATTAAAGAATAAAACCTTCCCTTCCTCAATCACTGAGTATTTAACCCTCCATCCAGAGGGTAATTGAGAAGATTGGAGAATAAAAAAACATTACCAAATTTAAAAAAATAAAAATTAATACAACAATGATATGTTCCCAGTAAGCCTGAACTCTCCAAACTCAAGCGTGAAATGTACCATCCAACATTGACATATTACTTCTTTGGTAGACATGTGGTTTTCTCCTCCTTTTTGTTAGTATCACTTTAGAGGTCACTACACTTAGAGGGGGTGAATCAGTATGTGATGAATTTTTACCACTTTAAACATTTATCCCTTTGTAATAAATTTTTCAATTATTTAGGGAATGGTCTATTGATGTTTTTACCTATAATTAGAAATCATGGACCTAAAATAGAAAATCAAAAAATACCCCCAGGTTTTTTTAAGGTTCTCCTCCAATGTTGATGACTACATCCTTGGGGTGAGAAGGTTCTTATCTCACATTAACACAGCTTATATTTTTTATCAAGACAAGAATGATCTATTTAATTAACTTAAATTCATTTTCCTAGAACATACCAAGTATAATGAAAGCTATTAAATATAGTACAAATTCATGACATTAGATTTATCCTCTTTAAGTGATAAAAAATTTTGAAAAATTATTCTTTAATAGATGCCAATTAATCTTATCAACTTCTAGGAAAGGTAGAAATAAAATAGATTCCTCATTTATGCAGAGATAAAATGATATGCCTCTTATTCTTCCTTATTCAGTCACAATAAAATGAATATATTATTTACTAGTTATCTCATAACTTCTTCCTGGACTAATAGAAAATTAAAGGAATAAATATTGGTTAAACTCTTATTCTCCTTGTGATAATAAAAAATCAATATAATATGGTAATCACACTTTCAGGTTCTCAATCAACTTCACATGTAATAAAATAATATTTTTATGTTGTTTTTAATTATCTCAAATAACATTTAATAGTAATTCCATATGTGTATCATATGATTTCTTTCATAATCTACTTTTATTCCATTTTTTACTCTCAGAAATTATTTATATTGATGGTTATGTTAGTAAATATAGAAATACAGAATGTGTTCATTCACATTTCTAATTTATTAAAGTCTTCATATGATCCTTGGTTCACGACCTCCATACAAAATTTTATATAGAGTTTATTTGTATAAATAATACACACGCTATATAAAGACCCAAAATTTCATTAATGAAAATTCCTCTTGATCTAATTAAATAACATATTATGGCTATATAAAATGTGAACATCATTGGTTTTATGTTACTGGATTTTAGAATAAAATAATGAATTGTGACCATTGCTAATATAGTCGTTGAACAATGATCACATGATTAGTATAAATATAGGTATTTAACCAATCCAATTTACTCAGACAAAGGAAGTGATGGCCTCATCCGATAGACTTGCCCCAAAAAAGCCCATTTTTTATAGCTCAAAAAGGATTTGGCATCATTGGGCTTCGCTCTTGACCAATCCCAAATCGAGCTTGAACATGTTAAGCTTGAGAGGAATGGACTATGGGAGAAGTGGAAGTTAATAGAGACTACCACCGGAGCAATGTTATCCGAGCCACCCCAAGAGTATGTCACCATCGCACACCTTACCCTTTGGTCTTGCACAGGAGTTATAAGGGGTTATGTAACAAAACTCTATCACTATGACTATGTAAATTGTTTTTGTATAAAGAATGTGCATTCATTTTATTATTTTTACTTTGTAAATAGTTTTTAAAGAAAAAATAGTATTTTTAGTTAATATTCAACTAAGAAATCTATTTTGATTAATTAATGTATTTTTGAATCAAATAATATTTTAATAAAATATTACTATTATGAAATTAATTTTTACTAAATATAAATGATTATATAATTTTATGAATGCAATTGTAATTTTTATTAAGGTTTGAAAACTACTTTTGTCAAAACCCATGAATTTTTGATAAATACCGGTTTTTATTTTAAAAGTAAAAATACACATATTTATAAAATTGTTTAGATAAAATGAATATTATTTTTGGAATCAGTATGTCGAAATTATCCAATGGTGAATTTTACATAGTTTTCTGAGACAGTCGAATTTTTGGGTAAAAATTAAATACCTTTAAAATATATAATGTGTTTTATGACATCATAATGACCCAATAGTGATATAATAAATTACTATAAACCATAGGTTCTTCCAATATATGTTTCATAATTAAAATAATGTGATTTTATATTTGTTTGATTTATTTTACAAATATTGTTTAGACCCTCCAAGACTTATAAAACATTTTGTCTTTTTAAATTCGTTTTCTTGAGGGTGTCACTCACCTCCACAAAAGAAAGCCTTTTATTTTAAGAATTTAATCCATTGAATGTAGAAAATATTTTTTTCCACTCCCCTTTGGAAAAAACCATGGGCCAAAACCATGTGTTGGTTGGTGGTATTGATTAGTTTAATGTGAGGTGTCCCAAACCTAAATAATAAAGAATTCCCTCTCATTTCCTATATAAACCCGCCAAATATCTCACATCCTCTTCACTCAAAGAATTTTTAGTTTGACCAACCCCTGAATTCATCTCTCTATAATCCTCCCAATGTTCCCAAATTTACCATTAAGCCTCTCTCAAGCCTCTCCCAAGCCTTTGGGATCACACTTCCGTGTAAGGGATTTCTTCTTTTCTCATCTGTGTCCAATTTTCTTCAAGTTGTTATGCCTTTTTTTCAATTACAAATATTGGGTTTTGATTTCTCACCACCCCCATACTTCCCTCTTTATGTTTCTATGATGGGAGACCCCTTTCTCTCTCATTAATTCCCCCCATGTACACCTGTTACCATGCTCAAATTCTGTAAGGGATTTATCTCTCCTCTTTTACATCAAAGTAATTCTTTTGTATTATGCATCTAAATTCCATTAAGTTTGTTGGGACATGTATCTATATGACCCCAATACTTTCAATTTTATGTAAATATGACGAGACAACCAATTCTATCTCATCAACTATTTTCATGAATTTTTATGTCACGTTGTTATGCTGCCCAAATTCCACCGCATTTTTTCAAGCCAAGATCATTGTGTAGTGAATGCCATGCCCATGTCTTTCTCAAGGATATTCACCTTTATGAACATATACATATTGAATTGTACTTTATTTTATTTATTCCTCATTACTTAATCATGAAATAACTTATGATTTTGATTTATTCCATGTTATATGATCCATATAGCACACTTATGCGTGAAATGAAATGTTTAAGGAGGGTGCGCACTAATAGCACTCCAATGCATTCAGTAAAGTATAGTATCATGATAAATCATGTTAAATGAGTGTTGAATCGTGCTAATTCAACTGAAATGAGGGTTTAATCGTTCTTAATGTTCAATGAGGATTTACTCATGATCTATGTGCAATGAGCCTTGGCTCATGCTAAATTCCATGTTAAGTGTTGCTGTGACATTTCCAAGTTATGATTATCATGCATTTATGTTCATGTTTCTATTGTGCTCCATTGATATGCATATTGTATAACATGTATTGTTTTCCTCATGTTATTACATGTTTATTCCCTTATTGGTCTTTATAGCTCACCCTTTTCTTAGGAATTCCCTCAGGTTATCCCATACAATGCTAAGTACGAGGGAATGTAGTGGTCATGTAAGAAAATTTTTCAATAAAGATGTTGTGTGTTTTATGTTCTAAGTTGTTATGTAATGCTCCTAAGCCCCAAATACACCAGACCTCTCGATATTCTATGTTGTATCAAGTGACTATTTCATGTAATAAATCATGTTTAAGTTTGTAATAAAAAGAAGGGTTGTTATACGCTATCTCAACCTTCATGAAATCTTGAGTTATTCATGTGTGTCTTCCACTTATTCTAATTTTTTCAAACTAGGAATGAAAAATATCTACTTCATGCATGCAATAGTAGGTATGTGGTTCTTTCCTCACATAATATGTGTGTATATGTTTCTTCATGGACCTAGAATGTTTTTAGCTCTCTCTTTTTAAAATATGTGTCTAAAACATATTCACATATCAAATTGGATCATATTGCTTTCCTTTCTTAAGTAGAGTGTCTCGGGATTCTTCTACGCACAATAGGATGTATAAAGGCTTAAAAAGGGGCTCAATTTTTTAGAGTAAAACGAGATCTCTCAATATTTTTAGTAAAATATCTCGGTCTTGAGGGATATCAATTTATAGGTGTGTTTTACTACCTTTTCACTACTAAGATATTCATTTTATGTTGTCTCAATCCTCATTTAAAGACCTATGATATTCATCTTGTGTCTAATATCAGTGGAGTGTCATTAAAAAGTTTAACATCACCAATATACTCAGCATTTTTCGAATATGGGGTTTTATATTATATCTTGATAATGCCGAGATTCATGGTATAACATCATACAAGAGAATGGATTATTATTTCATAATAAAACAATCACATTCATGTGATAATGATCACATGTACTTCCTTTCTCTACTGTATCTTTATTTTCATACATGGAAGTATCATATTTATCAAATAACAATATTAAAGAAAAACAAATTTGCATGAATGGGTTCATGAGAACGATAATGAATTATTCCTCACAGTTTCATAACTAGATATGGTCATTGGATATACCAATATATATAGGTGCTCCCTGACTAAAGAAATTGTGAGCAGGAATGAACACTAGTCTAAAGAATAATACAATGGCATGGAGGATGGAAGATCTTCTAATCTATGACTAAGACCATTTCCATATCTTTTTAATATAGATGAATAATGATCATAGGTTCAATCCCACATTAAACATACAAATAGATTATCTCTTCTTAATAAATGAATTTGCTTCCTTAGTAGGATAAAAGTCAGTAACTAGGGTCTGCTTCCATGTTCAACCATGTTTTCGGTCCATGGTACAGTCCATTTTTCAGGCTAAGTAACATGTTTTGTAATATCCTGAACTTTTTTTGAGATGTCTCCACTATGTTTATAGGTATTATTTTTATTTTTTGAGTATAAATTTTTGGGTCCTAACATGGTTTCATTTGGGTGAAAAATTTTAGAAATTTCAATGGAGGAGAGGTTGTGCATGGTTGGTGCATGGTTTTTCCAAACTGTGCACCCAACCTAAAAAATAGTGTGAACCCGGAAAGAGGGGATTCACATGGCTTGTTCACAGTTTCTGAAATCATGCTCCCTATTAGAAGAAACCATGTACCCCAACCCCCAAAAGGGGTTCATAATTTGAAAATTTGTGCACCTCTATCTAGGAAACACTACATGTGGTTTTAATTAACACAAAAATTGGTTTTAAAATAAATGAACCACTTTATTAACCTAAAATCAACCCCAAATCATCTATAATAAAATTCCATCATTTTTTTAGGCTCCTAGATGAATTCCTAGGGCTCTTGGACTCTATTATTAATAATTTAAATCCTAAATTGAATGTTTTCAACTCCCCAGGTATGTGGTTTCTTCTTAATTAGATCTCTCCCTCTCCTGCTTCTATTTCTGGATAAAATATGTGTGTTTTATCCACTATTGGAATGGTTTTTGATCTAGACCTAAGTTTTATGGATCATGACCAGTTTGATCTTGTTTCTAAGATTTGATTCAATATCTCATTCCCTATCGTGGGTTTGACCTATCTATTTCAAATTAGGGATTTTGGTTGGCGTGTGGTTAGTATTAAACATGTAGTAGGTGTCCAAATTTCAATCCCAGAGTCTTGATTTAATTATGGGTATGTAATTGTAAGAATTTTAATTTACATAATTGGTAAATTGCATCAATAAATGAATTGATTTCTTTCAATTTCAATGTGTTAATGTTTTTGGTAAATTAGGGAAATTAAACAGTGAAATTGAATTAATTAATTGAAAATCTAGATTTTAAAATTGGATTGAATTGAATTAATTAATTTGTGAATTAATTAATGAAATTTATTGTGATTGTGAAATTGGAATTTGATTAATTAATTATTGAATTTCCCAGAATTTCCTGAAGGCCTTATTTTTATTGATTTTTGATAATACCCATTTCAAGGGATGAGGGGGAACCCTTACAAGGACTATAGGCTTTCAGATTACATGACCCATAGGTATTAGAAGAGATATCCAGACTATAACTACATGGAAATGATCCTCCCCAACTTCTACATCATGATGTCATCTCTCCACCTTTGCATGGTTGTTTGGCTAGGCTTTTCGTGCATGCACAGGTTCATCCTGATGGAAATTCCACACCCAATATTTCTTAAAAATCTTTTAGTTTCTACTCTAGTGAATACATCTGCTCTAAATCCTCACCTAGATTCTGCTCCTTATAGAGTATGCTTGGTCCAATAAGCACAATTTCAGGTGGCCCAAAATCAATGAGGAGGCTTGAAGGCCTTGAGGTGGCTCAAAGGCCTTGAGGTATCCTAAAATTCTTACTGTACCAAAGGCTTTGGGTGGCTTGAAGGCCTTGAAATACCCAAGGAGTAAATAGCTGGCCCAAAAACCCAAATAGAAGAATAGTTCTGGCTGCTACAGTACCAAATATTACCTACTACAGTAACACTATAGTAACCTAGAAATTATGTCTCTACCTAGATTTGAACTTTGGTCTCTTCGTTGCACTTAATGATCCTTAATAACTGATTAGAGGATCTTTTTCTTAATTACTGAATAAATTAATGGATTTTGGTAATTTCTGAATTGAATTAATTAATTATTGGATTAGTTAATGGATTTTTGTGATTTTTGTATCAAATTCGTTAATTATTAGATAAATTATTGGGATATGGATATTGTTTAATTGGATTATTAAATTTTTTAATTAATTAATAGGAATTGATGTGATTATGAAATTGATATAATTAGGTAAATTAATTGTTGAATTAATTAATATATGTTTAGATTGTGGAATGTGATAAAAGGGTCAATGTTTATTAACCCTAATTGATGTGATATATGTGATATATGTGTGATTATGATATTCATGTGTGAGATATGGACTTCTGCTTCCAAATCCCATAGTGATATATTAATTGATAAACATGTGTCAGACATGTTATTATTCTTCGAAATCCCATTGTGATAAATTGATGGATAAATGTGTGTGGGACATGGTCTTCTGCTTCCAAATACCATAGTGATAAATTTATTGATAAATGAGTGTGTGACATGAACTGCTACTTCAAATGACCATGAGGTCCTAGGCAAGGCGACCTAGAACAAAACTATTTTCTTTGGACTATGGTTCCAATTTTCCATATTAAACATTGAAATAAAATAGATAATGAAATTTAACATTTTATCATTAATGTATAATTGATTATGTGATATGATTTAGACTCCGTCATGGGTCAAAGAAGGTATTGACAGTACGAATGTCCATGGGAACCTCAGGGTAATGTGATTAAATAAAGAGTAATTGAATAAATTTAAACTATTTAATTTATTTGTTTCATTTATTCTCTATACAACTATATAAACTATTTTGACTAGATATTTCTTTAGACATCATTGGTGGTGGCCTACTGATTTTTACTCACACCCTAATCAGGCTGCAAGATCATTACCTGAATATATTTCATGGTTTCAATACATGATAAGGGTAAGAACCATATATTAGATTGATGAGTTGAGATAGAGTATGGATGAGGGAACTGGATGTGGTTTGGGACCCACTTGGGAGTTTTCATGGTCTTCATTGTTTTTCATATCCACACTTGACATGTATTGGCATGACATTTCAACTATTTAGATTTAGATTTTGTATTTCCTATTTTGGTGATCATGTGATACTATTATTATTCTGGTGATGGTTATATCATTTCGTTATTATTATTTATTTATGTTGTTATGCTACTTTGATAAAGAGTTTATAGTCTACCCATGATCGATATTTACCCCCACTACTAGACGGAAACCTCAAGAATACGGGGAGGAATGCTTGAGGTCACGTAGTGAACTGGCTGGGGTTACAAGTGTGTGAAATCTAGGTTGGGATGTTACAAAGATGGTGTCAAAGGTGGCTTCTTTTCTTTTCTTGTCTTACTATTTAGGAAAGGTATAAATGATAATAGGATGATCTGGGTTTTGGTTAAGAGCTTGTTCATGGGATTAGCTAACCCAAGTAAGGGGTAAAATCCAAGTACCCAAGGTGGGATTTTCATTATTGATGAGTGTCGTTATAATTGATTCTATTTCACCTCAGGTGATACACTTGTCGTGTGACATGATTATTTTTTCTGATTTTTTCTAATATTGGACTTGTAACTCTAAATGTCACGATATTTGAGTATGCATACCTCATTCTAAGAACCCATGATTACTTTTTGACATGAATCATTTTAGACACTCACACGAAAATAGTTTTTCGATAAATTGTTGAAATTGAAATGTCTTCCTTTCTTGTGTAATTAAAATGGAAAAAGTAACCTGTTGTGAAATTGAAATTGAAAAATGATTTTGAATATGAACAAATTGGTTTATAATGTGAAACTTAAATAATGAGAATGCGTAACATTTTTTAACCATCACTTAGATGTAGGTTGGTTATGGGTAGTGATAGCACCTCGGCTTTGATCGTGTGGTGAGGTTTGGGGAAATGAATTTTTATTGATTATTGTGAATCCCTCTTATATTAACTATGTTAAAGTTGTGTTATGTATCCCAAGACATTTATTTTTCATTGTACAGATATACCTCCATGATGATGCTTATTGAAAGGATGATAGGAGGGTATAACTGGATTTGATATACCAACAGTGGAACCTAAGGCACCAATGGTGCTGGGTGAGGAATTAAAAGAGAAATTATGAGAGAACATTGCATGCTTCATACAGTTTATAGAAAGAGGCCCAGGTCAGGTTGTGAAAAGCATTTCTAATCTGACATGGGAGTTTAAATTTTAGCACCATCCAACTTTCATTAGATATGGTGGACTTGAGGTAGTAGTGTTATGTATTGAATCCATTCATAATATACTTGACCATTTGGAGACTCCTGGTGAGAAGAGGGTCAATTTGGATGCCTATATGTTTTGAGGATTAGTGAAGAGTTAGTGGGAGGTTTAGGTCGAGATAGGGAAGGCAGACAGGATGTCTTGGAAGGACTTCTTAGGGATGTTACTAGATAACTTCTATCCAGATATGCTGATACATAAAAGAGCATCTAATTTCATATTCCTAGAGAATTTTTATCCAGATATGCTGAGATAGAAGAGAGAAGTTGATTTCATGTGGTTGACTCAGGGGAGTATTCCCATGATGGATATGTTGGTATATTTACATATTTACACCATGTTGTTCCAGAAATGGAGGAGGATGAGACTACTTCATTAAAATAGTTTCAAGATGGGATTAAATGTGAAATTAAGTCCCGGGTAAATATCTTTTGGCTGAATAAGTTTTCAAAAATGTTGAATCAGGATCCCATGTCTGAGGGGAACCTAAATGAGGCTTTGACTGGAAGACATGTGGTTTCTATTATATGATTAGAATGTATGAATTATAAGATAAATAATAATTCCTATGATAATTTTATCCTTGTTGATAGAAATTAGAGTAGCTAGGGGTAGGGTTTGTTACATATAACTGGGATCATGTGATATGTCACTAGTGAGGCAGCTAGGTTACTTCTGGATATAGTTCCTCTAACCACATGTAGTGTGCTAATTTTGTGATAGCATGGGACATCTATAGAATTTCTATAAGAACCCATTACATATGGGTAATGATGGGATAACTAGAAAGAACCATAGTACGAGAAGGGGTTCTTATACACCTCATCAGTCTGGCAGTTGGATTGCTACTAGTGGTGGTGGTAGAGGCAGTGGGCGTGGAGATTCTAAGAATGAATTCTCATATAAATATTGTGGTACAACTCAGGGGATTTAGAATGAATCATAAGAAATAGGGTTAGGATAGTTACATACCATCTAGCCTACACTTTTAGATAGCAATGCTAGACTGTTAATAGTAAGAGTTACTATTCATGTAGCTGCTATACTAGAAAGTGCCTTATTTGATATTGGTGTCTCTCATTCCATTATTTATTCAAAAAAATTTAATTATTTGAACCTAGAGGGGGGTTTATGAGAATTTTTTTGATGATAGATACACCTTTGTGGGTACAATGTAGAAACATATATTTGTGCAAAGGGTGTTCTCTCTAGATTGGGGAGTATCATTTCAATTGGGATCTTTATGTCCTTGAAATTTCTATATTTGACCAAATTATCAGTATGGGGTGGTTAGTATCATAATGATCCCACATTGACTGTTACCATATAGTAGTGAATTTTAAGTCTCAAGAGGGTTAAAATTATGCACAACAAGGAAAGTGGTACATTAAGTCGGTTCATGCAAGGCCAGTTCATCAGCAATTGGTGGGGCTCCCCATAGGGGTGACCAGTCTATTTTTGGATGACATAGGTGTAAAGTAAAATATATTTCCACCTGTAGTGGAAAGGTTACAGGATTTTTTTTTCTTAAAGACTTCTCAGGTTTTCCACCTGATAGAGATATAGAATTTATAATTCAGCTCATGTTGGATGCTGATTCAGTTTCTATTCTATCATATATGATGGAATCAATAGAGATACAAGTTCTTAATACTCAACTATAAAAGTTTATGGATAAGGGTTTTATTCATTTGAGTATGTTTCCTTGGAATTCTCTAGTTTTGTTTGATAATAAGTTTTATGGAACTCTACACATATTAGTTGATTACTAGAAGTTGAACAAGATGATTGTGAAGAATAGGTATCCACTTCTGTGTAACAATGGTCTCTTTAACTAGTTGAGGAGATCTTGCATTTTCTCAATGATTAACTTGAGATCAAGGCATCATCAGTTGAGAGTTAGGCCTTCTAATATACCATGTAATTATTTCAGAAGTAGTTATGTCCTTCATGATAATCCCATTTGGGTTAGAGAATGCACTACCAGTGTTTATGGCCTTGATGAGCATAATCTTCCACCCATACTTAGATTAGTTTGTGGTAGTGTTTTTTGATGAAATGTCGGTGTACTCCAAGACTCATGATTATCATTCCCAACATTATAACATCATCTGTAGTACACTTAGATATCATTGGATATACACCAATCTATCAAAGTGTCAATTTTTGATTGATTTGGTACACATATTGGGTTGCATCATCACATAGGCAGGTGTGTCAGTGGACCCAGATGAAGTTCAGGCAGTTATTTCTTTGGAGCATCCCATGAATTTTTTCGATATCCATAGTATTTTGGGGTTATCAAGATATTATTAGAGCATCATCCATGACTTTTCCTACTTGGTATCACAACTTTCAGGCTTAACCTATAAGGGGTAATGTTTTAACGTAAAGAATCATGTGATAATTCCTTCCAGGAGTTGATGAAGTTCTCTACAACTGCACCAATCTAGATCCTACTTGAGTGAGTTGAGTTGTGTATGGTTTTTTGTGACACTTTTGGGATCATACATGGAGTAGTTTTGATGCAGGAAGATGGATTTTTGGCATATGGGTCTCAGAAGTTGAGTCCACATGAATGGAATTACCCTAAACACGACCTCGAATTAGCCAGAGTGTTTTATGCTTTGAAGTGTTGGAGTCATTATCTATTGGGTGAAAATTTCACTATGTATATGGATCGAAAGATATTAAACTATATCTTTTCACAATGAGATTTGACTCTCTATAAGTGAAGATGGGTTGATTATATGAATTCATTCGAATTTGACCAAGAATATACTCCTGGAAATGGAAACAGTGTTGTTGAAGCTTTAAGCTAGAAAAACTCAGGCTTAAACAATTCATGAGTATTGTGATGAGTAGAAGATGATGACCTTACTGGCTGAGATGCATGTTGTGGTTCAAGAGGGTCTAGAGTAGATGACTCTCATATCAGCTTCAGTAGATTATACACTCTTGAGATGGGTCAGGTATAGGAAGTATGAGGATCTGGAATGTTTGGCTTTGAGGGAAAGCCTTGAAGGTGGGAAGTCACCTTCAGATTAGACCATAGATGAGGATAATATCATCTATTTCAGGAATCATGTTCTTATGCCTATGAATATATGGGAGGAGCTGATGCATGAATTTCATCCTCGAAGTGGGCGGTGCATCTAGGTGTGATTAAATTGTATAGTGGCATATGATGACAGTTTTGGTGGTCAAGTATGAAAAAAGAGATTGTTGTGTAACCACCCAAAGTTTTTCAACAATAATTGTTTCTTGAAAATTTATGTTATATTATTTTATACCCAAAAAACTATATCAATTTATTAATAAAGTGAGTATAATTGAAATGATACTGTTTGTTTTTTACTGTTATATGACTATTGGTCAATATGAGCATAAGAAACTATACTCTTAACATTAAGATTAGTGATTATAAATAGAAATGATAATGGTTATTATTTCATAAAGAAGATTTGATGGCCTAATCTAGTAGACTCAGGCAATACAAAGCCCAATTTTCAGAGCTTGAGAAGGAGGTAGCACCACTGGACTTTGCTCTAGACTAAGCCCAAGTCCAGCTTCAAAATGTTAAACATGAACAAAATTGCCTACTGGAGAAGTTTAGGTTAGTAGAGATTACCACTCGGGCAATGTTATCTGGGTCGCCCCAAGATTCTATCACCATTTCACTACTCACTCTTAGGTCCTATGCGGGCATTATTAGGGGTTATATAATGAGGCCTTAGTTACTTTGTGTAATCACGTGGTATAAATAAAATTGGTATTTCATCATTACTATTTTAAGAATAGATTTTCTTAATAAAATATATGTTTAATTAAGAAAGTTTGGATAAATTAATTATATAAGTAAAAATTGAAATTTTTAGAGATTTCTTATACATACAAAATTATTATGGTAAAATAAACATCATTTTTGAATTTTAAATGTCTAAATTAACATAGGCTGAATTTTTAGAAGTTTTCTAAGAAGTTTCAATTTGATGAATAGTATTTTATGAATAGAGTTTTTTATGAATATTATTTGATGAATAGTGTTTTTTATGAATAGTAAAAATATTTTATTATTAAAGAACTTTTTCAATGGAATGATTTTTAAAAATCAGATATACATGGTTGTAATCAGGCTGAAAAATGTGGTTCGATAAGATAAAAATAATTATTTTGTGAATAGTACCCTTACCCTTTGAAATATAAATTTTAACCTTACGAATGGTAATTTGACCAATGGAATATTAACCTCACCAAATGAAGTATAAATATTTTTTATTCATCTTTGGTGGTAATGTGATATAATTATATCATAGTATAAGTAAATAAATGTTTTATAAATTTTTAGTTAAGTATTAGAATTATATTTATTTAATTCAAATTAAAATTAAATTAATTTTTATAAAATGGAGTTCACTTTTGAATTCTACACATCAAAAAATCGTTATGATGAATTTTTGGTATTTTTCTGAAATAGTTAAATTTTTGGTGAATAGTAAAAATACTATTTTGAGTTTTCAGTAAGTTTAATGACATCCTAACTATGTCATAATGATGTAATGAGTAAGATAAGATTTTGGTTGACTTTTAAGGATTAAAAATAAAATATTAGGTGTCCCAAGTGGCCAATACCATGGAAAAATATCATGGTCAAGCCCATGGTTTTTCAAATACCACTTATAAGGTGTCCTTTGAAATTAATAAAATATTCCCTCACTTTTTCTATAAATACCCACACATTCCTTTAATTAAATTTATTCCAACATCATTCACCATGATTTTATGATATTATTACCTCCCAAGGATTCATCCCAAGGTTCCCTTAATCCCTCAAGGTCCCGATCATAGAGTTTTAGAAGTTACTCTACATGGTAAGGGAATTCTCAACTTCTCTTTTTTCCATTCAAGTTCTCTTTTATGTGTTATGCCTTTTAAGTTTCCATACCATGTTATTATTTACATTTTATTTATTCCCTATACTACATTATGATTCATTTATGAATTGGTGACCTATGTCCCCTTTTTTTAACTTTTTCTATAACCATGTAATATAGTTGTCATGGAGTAGAATTTTCGTCTCAAAATCTCTCTCTTTTTCTCAAGAAATTCTATTATTTTATTTATGTGAATATCCAAAACTATATAATTTACAGGGTTATTCATAAAGATATAAAAATTATATATTTGATTCTGTAATTTACATACATAAAATCCTCATTTCTTTTTTGTGGATTATAAATGACATAATGATCATGTTTCTAATCACTTTTTAAAACGTCACGATTTTGATATGAAACCCATTTCTTTTATTCTCTTTGGGTTATTTATGAAATTCTTGATTATAATCTATGGGGATCACGTAAAAATAAATACATATTAAGGTTGTTCCTTGATATCACAACAATGCATTGGGTAAATAAATTAATCTCAAGAGTTGACAAGTTTTACAATACGTTAGTGAATAACCTTGGTAATTTTTAGGACACCTTGGGGATGGACCTTGGTGATATACTTATTAATGTCTAAATTAAATGTTGTAACCACAATTTCAAGTTATAATTCATATTTTTTTATTATGATATTACAATTCTTCCATTGCTCATGTCTTTATGTATTTCATCAAGTTCTTATTGATATCACAAGTAAACGGTTTCCCTTGTTTACCCATATTGGGCCTTCTACTCAGCCTTTCCTTTGATTTATGTCCCCAAGTTATGATATATAGTAAGTTTACATAGGATAAACCTATGATAAAGTCTTACAAGTGGGTTTGAATAATTCTTTATGTTTTCATGTATTTTATACTTTATTTCTAAGACAGTAAACATTAAAGATCCTCTGTTTGTAAATTGTAAAAAAAAGTTATCTAATAAAAATGTGGGATTCCATATTTTTTATCAAAGGATAGTTTACTTATTTGTAAAAATTTGGATATGAAAACTTTAGGAATAACCCTATATGGTTTTTTAAATATAGGAAAACTACTTGTTATATTGGTGAAATATTAAGTAAGTGGTTTCCAAACAAATAAATCCCTTTTTGGATACAAACAAGTGGATATGGCTTTGGCACATATGCATCTAGGGGTAAAACCTAAAAACACTACTCTGAGCTAGACTCGAACGGGAATTGGTGCATGACAACGATCTTTGCTTCACTTGTGGTTTGAAACTCACATGGGATATGTTTGGTTAATCACAAGATTTTTATGAATCATTTTGAAGGATTTATTTAAAATGTTGTTGTTGATATTAAAAAATGTGTTTAAGCATAATGTTTAAGACATAAAAATATGTTAGAGTTATAAGCTTCCTAAATGAAACAAGATTCTCACTAAGGTTTTCTTCTATTAGAAAATGGTGGGAAATAATAGGAATCGTCCAAATGGGGACCACAATAGACCATGAATGGATGAACCTCCAATGGAATCCATAATCGAAGCTTTCATGAGAATGTTGAATCAAATGACTCACGTTATGGGAAATAACTTGAATCAAGCTAAGAGACTGATTTAACCAAGAAGGGAACAACATTTAGTTGATTATTTTATGCATCAATTACCACCAATTTTCAATGGATCTACCAACCCATTGATTGCAGAACAGTGGATAAGAACTATAGAGAATATATTTTTTTTACTTTGTTGTTCGGAACAAGAGAAATTCGCCTAGGATATTTTCTTCTTAGAGGGAGAAGCTGATCATTTGGGGACACTGATTAAAAACCTAAGGCCAAGAGAGGATATTGAAGTTATAGTAATATTATAAACCATCCCCTGATCATGATATTGTTCGATTTGAACCTAGACTGCATGGTTTTTCTTTTCCTTGGCACTAACCCTTAGGCATCCCCCAGAAAAAGGCCTCATGATGGGAGAGGTATCCACACTACCGTATAAAGGGGTGATTTTTTATCCTCCTCCTTTTAGGTGGGATAGCTATAATATACCCCCTATAAGGGCCCATAGTCTTCACTATCACATAAAATGGTATTAGAGCCAGTGTTCATTTGTTGTGCTAAGGAGGACATTAGGCCCTTCTAGGGGGTGGATTACGGTAATCCCACATCAAAGGAGGAGGAGAACAAAGAACCCAATTATAAGGTGGTGTGGATACCTCTCCCATCATGAGGCCTTTTACTGAGGGGATGCAGGACTGCCAGGTCTTAGGGAAAGAAAAATTGTGCGGGTTGGGCCCAAATATGACAATATCATGATCGTGGGTTGGACTGGGTTATGAAGTGGTAAGAGTTTTGGTGGATCTTCTTCAATTTTTATTTCCCTAGTTCAAAGAGAACAAAAATAGATAAGTAATTTATCGAGATAAATAAGAATTAGAATAAATCCAGGGGAAGCTACGAGATGAACTTCACTATGCTTTCATGTTACACCTCTAGCATTGTCATGGATCCTAATGTAAAGGTTGATAGATTCTTCAGTGGACTGAGGCCTCATCTATGGAAGAATATAGCCAACCTAGACTATGACATCAATGAGGAAATCATACAAAGTGCTATGAAAGTTGATCTTGAGTTCAGTGATACATAGTGTTCTAACAAGTCTAATGAAAATAATATGTCCTTGGAGCCAAACTTGGGAAGGATATTTGACTAAGGAATAGGTGGAATACAAGTGTAAATTTACACATGTAACAAATATGGTAAGAAACATTTGGGGAATTTTCTTCTTGGGAGCAAGAAATGTCACAAGTGTGGAAGAGAAGTTCATATTTCTCATAATTGTCTCAATGAGGGAAGCCTCAACTTCCCAACATAAAAATAATGGGAAGATTGTTCAGGCCCTACCTCACATCCAATTCTTTAAGTTTGGATAGCTTGGGCACTTTTCTAACCACTGTCTCAATCCTAGGGCAGTGGAGGGGAATCACCATCAGTCTCATCATAGGACAAGGGATCAACGTCATGCTTTTGATATCACGATGGGTGAATTTGAATCTCCAAATGTTGTGTTGGAAGGTACTCTTGTTGTTCTCTCAAATCTAGAAAGTACTTTGTTTGATTCTTTTTCTATGAATTCCTTTATTTCCTCTAAGTTTTCAGAGAATATAGAATCAATTCTTGAACCCCTAAATGTATATTTATCAGTCTTTACTCCTTTAGGGATTATCCAAGAATCAACAATGTTTAGAAACTCTAGTATTTACTTTATCGAGAACAATATTATCACAAATCTAGTAGTCATTCTCATGTTATAATTTGACATTGTACTAGGGATGGAATGGCTCTCAAAGTATAATGCTAAGATAAAATGTAGAAGTAAGTAAATATAAAGACTCTTGAATGGATGACCTATAGTTGTCTTTCAAGGAGAGATATATCAACCTGATCTTTGTCTAGAATACCTCCTATAGACATCTTTATGGAGTTGATCGGTGAAGAATAAGAAGGAAATGAGTTTATAAGGATAGAGAATGTTCCCATAATTCAGAAATACATTGATATATTTCTTGAGGAGTTACCTGGACCTCCCCCAGAAAGAGAGGTAGATTTCTACATTGAACTCATGCTTGGTTCCAAGATGATTTAAAAAACCCATTATAGAATTGTGAATGTGGAGCTGGAATAATTAAATAAGAAACTCCAATATATTTTGGAGAAGGGGTTTATCCGGCCAAGTGTGTCTCCATGGGGAGCACCTATACTTTTTTTGAAGAATAATGATGGTTTAATGTTTCTATACATTTATTATAGAGAACTGAATGTGATCATAGTGAAGAACAAATAACCTCTTCCAAGAATTGATGACTTATTTGACCATCATTTTGGGGTTCAATTCTTCTCCAAAATTGATCTTCGATATGGTTGTCATCAATTGCAGGAAAAAAAATAATATATTACAAAAATTTATTTCCGATCAAGATATGGTCATTATGAGCTTGTGGTAATTCCCTTCAGATTGACTAATTCCCTCATATTTTTATAGATTTGATGAATAAAGTCTTTAATTGATACCTTGATAAATTTTTGGTAGTTTTTATTGATGATATTTTGAAATATTACAAAATTTGTAAGGAACATGCGGATCATATAAGGGTTATTTTGAAAACCCTACAGAAGGATTGTATTTTTAGAAAGTTTAGAAAATCAGAATTTTTGTTACAATAAGTTTCTTTCTTGGGGCACATTGTAAACAATGAAGGAATATTAGTTATCATAGCAAAGACAAATGTTGTAGAGGAGTATCCTTAGACTACCTCAATAACTGAGATTCATAATTTCCTTAGTTTAGCCGGATATTATAGGAGGTTTGTGAAAAAAAATCATGACTTTCTAATCTACAAACCATGTTTACTCTAAAAGGGGTTAAGTTTATCTAGATAAAGGAGTGTAAGGAAAGTTTCCAAGAGCTAAAAAAGAGATTGTTACAGCACCCATGTTAAATCTTCCTCAAGTAGAGAAGGATTCATTATTTTTTAGTAATTTATATCTGAATGGTATTGGGTGAATTCTCATAAAAATGACAAGGTGATTGTTTTTGTATATCGACAGTTGAAGACTCGTGAGGAGAACTATCCTACATATGATCTAGAGCTGGTTTTGGTTTCATTTTCTCTGAAGATATGGAGGCAATATCTTTATGGTGAAAAGTGTGATATATACCCAGACCATCAATGTTTGAAGTATATTTTCACACAAAAGTAATTAAACATGGGATATAGGAGATGGTTGGAACTTCATAAAGACTATGATTGTTCAATTCATTAAAATCCTAGAAGAGAAAACAAAGCCACTGATACATTAATTAGAAAGGCCATATTGTTTTATTAATGATGAGGATCCACGGAGATTCCTTGACCAAATACTTATTGAAACTAGACATGGGAATTGTAAGAGAAGGTACATCATCAATCTTATCCCAAATGATTTCTCAATCATCATTACTAGAGAAGATCAAGAAATCTTGAAAAGAAGATCCTTTTTTAAAAAAAGAAGTTTGAGTCTGTGAAGGATGGGAAGTTTCCTTAGTTCAATATTGATCAAAAAGGTGTACTAAAATTTTATACAAGACTATTTTTTCCATCTATTTTAGAAATAAAGGAGATGATGTGTGAATCTCATAGATCTATATTTATTGTACATCCTATAATAACTAAAATGTATAGGGACCATCATGATCATTACCGGTGGTATAACATTAAAAGTGAAATTTACAACAACACTATAAGGTGTCGAGTGTTTCCGCATGTGAAGACAGAATGATAACTTCATAAAGGGGTATTACAACCACTACCAATAACAGCATGGAAGTGGGAAAATATCATTATGGACTTTGTCACTAGTCTCCGGAGAACATCCAAAGGAAACAATGCGATATGGGTTATAGTGGACCATCACACCAAGACTGCCCATTTTATATCTATTTAGAAAGATTTTTCTCTTGATCAAATTTCTAGGATTTACATGAAGGAAGTGGTAAGGCTTCATGGAGTTCCACTTTCTATCATATCTGAACGTGATCCAAGGCTCACATAAAAATTATAAAGAAGTCTTCAACATGATATGTGTACCGAATTATATTTCAGTATGGTCTATCACCACCTAACTGATGGCTAATATGAAAATACTATTCAAACATTTGAGGACATACTGAGAACATGCTCAATGGAATTTAAAGTTTGATGGGATTAATATCTCCCATTAGTTGAGTTATCTTATAATAACAACTTCCACACGAACATTCAAATGGAACCCTATGAAGCTCTACATCGGAAGTGATGTAGAACTCCTACGTGTTGGGATAAAATTGGTGAGAAAAAGCTTCTTGGGCCTAATCTTGTGCAAGAGATGACAGAAATGGTTCATGTCATCCAACAATACATTAAGGCTGCTCAGAGTCTATAGAAGTGATATGCTGACAACCATCCAAAGGACTTGGAGTTTGATGTTGGTGACAAATTCATCCTTCTAATTTCTCCATGGAAGAGAGTCATGTGGTTTGTAAGGAAAGGGAAGCTCATCCCCAAGTACATTGGCCCCTATAAAATACTTGATTGCATAGGAGCAATGGAATATCGGGTTGAACTTCTTCTAAATCTAGATCAATTTCATGATGTATTTAATGTATCTCTCTTGAGAAAGTACATAGTTGACCCATCACATGTACTGAATTTCTAAGGTGGTGTAATTGGAACATGACCTCTCTTATAAGGAGAAGGTGATGGAGATCTTGGATCATAGAGATAAAGTTCTACGCAACAAGACTACCCACCTTGTTAAAGTGTTGTGGGGGAACCAAAAATATGAATAATCCATGTGGGAACCAAAGGAGACATTGAGGCAGAAGTACCCACACCTTTTATCTTCTAGGGTAAGAGTTGAAATTCTGGGGACAAAATTTCCTAAGGGAGAAAATGTAATGACCCATACTTTCTGAATAATATTTTTTTCTTGAAAATGTATATTATATTGTTTTGTACTAAAAACTATATCCCTTTATTAATAAAGTCATTATAATTGAAATGAGACTGCTGGGTTTCAATTTTTATATGATTGTTGGTCAATATGACTATTGGAAACTATACTCTTATCATTAAGATTAGGGATTTTAAAAAGAAATGATAATGGTTATTATTGTAGAAAGAAGAGTCGATGGCCTCATCTAGTAGACTCGGTCTATAAAAATCCCATTTATCAGAGCTTGGTAAGGAGGTAACATCGCTGGGATTTTCTTTGGACCAAGCCCAAGTTGAGCTTCAACATGTTAAGATTGAACGAAATTTCTTACGGGGGAAGTTCAAGATAGTGAAGATTACCACTCAAGCAATGTTATTTGAGAATCCCCAAGATTGTATCACCATTGCACAACTTACTCTTAGGTCATATGCGGGTGTTATAAGGGGTTATGTAACGGGGCCTTGGTTACTTTGTGTAATCCCTTGGTATAAATAAAATTTTTATTTTATCATTTATATTTTAAGAACGGATTTTGTTAATAAAATATATGTTTAATTAAGAAAAATTTGATAAATTGATTTTAGAATTAAAAATTGTACTTTTCTAGGATTTCTCATACATAGAAAATTATTATGGTAAAATAAACATCATTTTTGAATGTCAAATGTCAAAATTAACCTAGGATGAATTTTTAGAAGTTTTCTAAGAAGTTTCAATTGATGAATAGTTTTTTATAAATAGTGTTTTTGATGAATAGTGTTTTTTATGGATAGTAAAAAGATATTTTATTAATAAATAACTTTTTCTATGAAATGATTTTCAAAAATCTGACATGCATGGTTGTAATCAGGGTGAAAATTCGTTTCAATACGATCAAAATAATTTTTTGGTGAATAGTAAATTTACCCTTTGGAATAGTAATTTTACCCTTATGTATGGTAATTTGACCTATATAATAGTAACCTCACCTAATGAGTTATAAATATGTTTTAGTCATCTTGAGTGGTAATGTGATATAGTTATATCATAGTATAAGTAAATGATTATTTTAGAAATTATTAATTAAGTATTCATATTTTATTAATTTAATTTAATTTAAAATGAAATTAATTTTTATAAAATGGAGTTCACTTTTGAATTCTATACGACAAAAAATACTTAGAGTGAATTTTTCTGATTTTTCTGAAATAGTTAAATTTTCATTGAATAGTAAAAATACAGTTTTGAGTTTTCGGTAAGTTTAATGACATCATAACTATGTAATAATAATGTAACAAGTAATATAATATTTTGTTCAACTCTTATGGATTAAATATAATATGAGGTGTCCCAAGTGGCCAATACTATGAGAAAATACCATAGGCAAGCCCATGGTTTTTCAAATACCACTAATGAGGTGCCCTTTCAAATTAATAAAATATTCTATCACTTGTTCTATAAATACCCACCCATTCCTTCATTTCCTTTCATTAAAAAATCATTATTCACGAATTGATGATAGTATTACCTCCTAATAAGTCATCCCAAGGTTACCTCAATCCCACAAGGTCTCGATATTAGAGTTTTAGAAGTTACTCTACAAGTTAAGGGAATTCTCAACTTCTCTTTTTCCATTCAAGTTCTCTTTTATGTGGTACGACTTTAAAGTTTCCCAACCATGTTCTTATTTACATATTATTATGTAATTATAATATATTATGAGTCATTTATTAATGGTTGGCCCATGTCCCCTTTATTTTTAAGGTTTTCTAAAACCGTATTGCATAGTTGTTATGCTATAGAATTTTCATCTCAAAATATCTCTCCTTTTCTCAAGAAATTATCTTACTTTATTTAAGTGAATACCCAAACCTATTTCATTTCTAGGGGTATTCATCCAGTAATAAAAATGATATATTTTATTCTGTAATTTTCATACATAAAATCCCCATTCCCTTTCTGTGGGTTATAAATGACATAATGATCATGTTTTTAGGCACTTTTTAAAAACATCACTATTTTGATATGAAACCCATTTGTTTTATTCTTTTTGGGTTATTTATGAAATTTTTTATTATGATCTATGTGGATCACATGAAAATAACTAGATACTAAGGGTGTGCCCTGATAGCTCTCTAATGCTTTGGGTAAAGAAATTAATCTTTAGAGATGGCAAATTTTACGATACCTTGGTGAATAACCTTGGTAATATTTATGACACCTTGGGGATGGACATTGGTGATATGCTTATGAATGTCTAAATTAAATGTTGTAGCCACATTTTCATGTTATGATTAATGATATTTTTATCATCATAGGAATTTTTTCCATTTCTCATGTATTTATGTATTTCATCAAGTTCTTATCGATATCAAAAGTAAACTATTTCCCTTATTTACACTTATTGGGCCTTCTGATCAGCCTTTCATTTGATTAATGTCCCTAGGTTATGAGATGAAATAATTTTACTAAGAATGAACCTATCATTAAGCCTTACAAGTGTATTAGGATAATTTCTTATATTTTCATGTATTTTTTACCTTATTTTCAAGACAATAAACTTTAAATTTCCTCTGTTTGTAAAATATAATGACAAGTTATGTAATAAAAAGGTGGGATGCCAAAGTAGCGTTCGTGATAGGAAGATACACCTTTCAAAAAATAAAAGTCAAGAATCAAAAACCTGTAGGTTTACTACTGACATTTACCATTTTGGAATGGAAGTGGGACATGCTTACCATAGATTTTATGGTGGTTATCCCAAGGATGCCTTAAAAGAATGATGATATTTGAGTGGTTGTGGGCAGACTGAATAAAGTAGTACATTTTTTACCTATAAGGGAGACTTTATCAATTGAAGAGTTTGGAGAATTATGTGTTCGGAGATAGACTATCTCTACAGGGTTCCAAATAGTATTGTTTTATACCATGAATCACATTTTAATTCACTCTTCTAGCAATGATTGCAAAAGGTTCTTGGTACGCAGGTTTTACTGAGTATGGATTTTCTACCCACTGACATATAGGCAGTTATAGTGTATAACATAGGTGCTAGATTATATGATTTGGGAGTGTGTCCTTGACTTTGGAGGGTCTTAGTAGAATCACTTATCTTTGCTCGAGTTCACTTATAATGATAGTTATCAGGAAACTATTCATATGGCACCATATGAGAAACCTTATAGTAGGCTATGCAGATCACTTCTATGCTGGATAGAGGCATGTGATTTAGAGTTGTTGGGATCGAGTCTCATGTAGAAGAAATTAAAGAGGGTTCAACTGATTTGGAAATGTATGAGTAAATATCAGAGTATACATAATTCACATGTTGGTAGATGTTGATGACCCATAGAGTTTGCATAAGATGATCATATATTCCATTGAGTTTTTCCAAGATTGGGTCACCATAGGATACGGAGACAGCGCATGTTGGCACCCATATTTTTTGGACCATTTGAGTTTGTGGAAAGAATCAAGCAGATGGTATATAGATTATCTCTTCCACAAAGGTACAGTTTTATACATTAAGTTTCTCACGTGTCGCAACTTTAGCGGTATCACCCTGACCCTTCTCATGTGATCTATGTGGATGATTTTTAGATTGAGATAATGAATACTTTAAGGAACATCTGATACATATGTTTTATCATAGTGATAAAGTCTTGTGGGGAAGGACCATGATATTATTTTGTGTATTGTGGAAAACATGGGCTTGTACATGAGGAAACATGGGAGAGACTAGAAGATATACAAGATCAGTGGCCAAATTTTTTTACCTCAGAATATTAGAGATGTTTGGGAGTATAGCCCGAGAATAATATGTTATAAGGTGGGTATATTGTAAGATCCCAACCTTTTATAGGGATGTATCAAGTTAATTTACAGGTATTCTTTTGACTTTTTTTAGAACAACTTGTTTGGGTCTTAACTTGGGTGCGTTTGGGTGAACATTTGAAAAACATTACAAGGAGGATTGGTTGTGCGTGGTTGGTGTATGGTTTTCACAAATTGTTCTCCCATTCCAGAAAATTGTGAAAACTAAGACATAGGAAGCTAACACATGTTTCTTCAAACCATGCACCCTATTTGAAGAAATCGTTCCCCCCTAGAAGAGGCACAAGTTTAAGGCACGTGATTTGACAAACCGTGCACCCCTACACAAGAAAACGTGCGTGCAGTTTTAATTTACCTGAAAATTGGTTTTAAAATTAAATGAACTATTATATTAACCCAAAATCAACCCCAACTCATCTATAATCAAATTATCTCATTTTTTGAGGTCCTTTAACAATTTCTTTGGGATCCCGGCCTCTGTTTGTGATTATTCAAATCCTAGATTGAAGATATTCACCTCCCTGAGTATGTGGTTTCTTCTCGATTAGATATATCTCTCAAACACTCTTACTTATGGATAAAAAATAAATGTTTTATCCTATATTTGAAAGGGTTTAGATCTACATCTAGGTTTCATGTATCATGACCCATTTTATCTTGTTTCTCGGATTTGATTAAAGATCTTATTCTCCATCGTGGTATTTTCATATCTATTTTAATATGGGGATTTAAATTGGCATGTGTTCATCGCCAAAATTGAGATAGGTGGTCTAAATTCCAATCCCATGTTCATGATTTAATTATGGGTATGTAATTATAAGAATATAAATTACCACAATTTGGCAGTTTCATCGATAATTGAATTGATTTATTTTAATTTTCATGTATTAATGATTTTGGTTAATTGGGGAAATTGAATAGTTAAATTGAATTATTTATTTGTTGAATTAATTAATGGGATATTAGGATTGTGAAATTGGATTGAACTGGATTAATTAATTTGAGAATTAATTAATGGAAATCATTATGATTATGAAATTCGAATTAGATTAATTAATTGTCGAATTAATTAATGGATTGTTGTGATTGTTGAATTGAATTAACTAATTGTTTAATTAATTAATGGATTATCATGATTGTTGAATCCAATTAATTATTTATTTATTTAATTATTCGGATTTTGTGATTGTTGATTTGGATTAATTAATGGAAATTGATGTGATTATGCAATTGATTAGATTGGATTAATTAATTTTGGAATAAATTAATTGATGTTTTGATTGTGGAATATGGTAAAAAGGTTAATCTTGATTAACCTTTATTGATGTGATATATGTTTAATTGTGATATTTTTGTGTGGGACATGGTATACTGCTTCCAAAGAACATAGTAATAAATTTTTTGAAAAATGTGTGTGGGACATGGTCTACTGATTCCAAATCCCATAGTGATAAATTAATTGATAAACATGTGTGGGACATGTTCTGCTGATTCCAATGAATATAGAGATGAATTGATTGATAAATGATTGTGGGAAATTGACTTCAGCATCCAAAACCCTTGGGGTCTTAGTCATGGAGACCTAAACCCAAACTGTTGTCATTGAACTCTGGTTCTAATCGGCTATATTATAGATTGAAATGGAATGTATAATGAAATCCCATGTGTTATATTGAATTATGAATTGATTATGTGATATGGTACAGACTCTGTAAATGACTAAATTAGGTATAGATAGTTCAGGACTACTCAAGAACCCATGGGTTATGTGGTTGAATAAAGAGTAATTTAATAAATGTAAACTCATTACTTTATTTCTTTTAATTGTTATTTATAAAACTGTATACACTATTTTGACTAGATATTATTTTAGACACTATTGGTGGTGGACAGCAGAGTTATACTCATATCCTACCCGATATGCCTATTTGGTACCTGAAAATTTTTAATAGTTATAGGATTGGATATGATAAAGAGTCATATGTTAGATGGAAGAGTCGGGATGGAGCATGGATGAGGGAACCAAATGTGGTTTAGGGCCCACTTGGAAGTTGTTAGTGTCTTTATTAATTTTTTATTTTTCATAGTGTCACTTGACACATATTAGAATAACATATCTAGTATTTAGTTTTGGATATTGTATTTCATGTTTGGTCATTATGTGATACTAGAATTATTCTGGTTATGGTTATATCATTTGAATAATCTTATTTATTTCTGTTTTTGTACTACTTTGATAAAGAGGGTATAGTCTCCCCATGATCGATATTGAACCTCGATGCTAGTCGGTAGCTTATGGCATAAAGGGAGGTACATATGAGGTCACATAGACAACTGGTTCAGGGCACCGATGTGTGGAACCCAGGTTGGGATGTTACATGTGCTCACCCCATGCTTTCTAATATAGGCACTTTGCATCCTCTATGCTCCCTTACAGCCCTGGCTTCCCATGCATGGGCAAGTTCCCATGTAGTTAAGCCAAATCTATTATAAGTGGATGAGTTCTTCTATGTAGGTGTCTTTAGTTGCCCATTTTTTTATAAAGGCTCAGATATATATACACTATGTCGATACTAATAATAATATTCCCAAACAAGATCATATTTTCTTCAAAATTTCCTCCATGAAAAATAGAAATATACACTTATCATTTTGCATGGCCTTCAAATTCCATTATTTAAATAAACATTTTCATAAACTGTGAAGTTTTATCTTCTTAATCCTTTAACCAATCAAGAAACACCATTGGATGCATGACCTTAATTCTTTATTATAGTAGATAATGTGCACTTCATCTAATTACATTTTCACATGCCTAATATATTAAGACAATTTCATCAATATTCAAAATTCCTTAGAGAATTGTTCAAACATGAAATCCAATGACGTAAGATGAATCTATAATAATTCTCCAAACATTAGTACTTTATCCAAAACATTGATATGACCATTTAACTTATCATGGATGAGTCTCCTTCAAATCCTTTTCATGCAATGCACATAATTATTGGGAACTTCAATCCAATCATTAATAATCTTCAGAACACTAAATATCTACTTATAATATAATTCTATTATTAAAGGCATATTGACACACTCATTAAAACCAAATACAACATAAACACAAAGTAGGATATTTAATTTTCCTTAATTCAAACCTCTGAGGTATTCTCTCTTTTAGATATTATAAAGTTTCATTCTTTTATTGGGTTTGGAATTACCTTCAAATCTGCTACTCTTATTTTGAGATTTTATGTTTTTCTAGATGTGATTTTATCAAACATAATCAACATGGAAACCACCTATTGACTGCCTATAAAGTGACATGGCAACCCAAAACCTCAACTTGGAGTCCTAGTGAATTTTTCAAAGTCTGTTTATAATCCTCCAAAATCCAAATATTTTCAAATCATTGGATGAAAAATATGATCAAAACATTCCCACATATGCTGATGTGATCACATATACGTAGAGGGAAAACGCACCTATGTAGGTGAAAATCGATGTCTACACTCATCTCCTTTTCCACTTTTTTACCTTTAAGCACAGCATATTGACATATATATTCACCAGGATGGCACATACGATAATATAATTGACACATAAAATGAGGTAGATCACACTTACACTGGGAAGATTCAAATATATACTCATCTTGCATTGTTATTATTTCTTCCACAGGTATTGATAATAGTACCTACATAGGGTTATCATAACACTAACATTCAGCTCCTTTTTCATTTCTATATGCTTTCTTGGGAAATATAGTTCCAAAAATAATACTCCAAGATTCACCACTTTCTTTAATATTTTTATTATCAATAATGACATCTAGTTTCACATATGTGCTTCAAATCCTCTATAAAAATGACATAAATGATAATCAGTTGCATCCCATTTATTCTTCTCTAAAAAATTAAAGTAAAAAAATTCCATATTTTCCTATTTAAATTAACATTCACATAATCAAGTGATTTGACACTTTAATTCCAAAATATATTATAATTAATTAAATAAATAATTCTAAGGATATAATATTTGAGTATGGTTTGAGGTATTAAATTCAAGTATAGGGTAATTTTCTTCACCCATCATCTTTATTAGAGTTTGTGAATCAATTACTCATATCTAAGAGAAACTTGAATGAGGGAAGAGGATATAAGTATTTTTTTCTAATGAGATAATCAAAAAATCGGTATTTAGGAATTATTATGCATTTATTTGATGGTTTATGTTAGGGTGGTGGTGGAAAGAGTATCCCGAGTGCTGGTTCATATATTTCACTTTGAGGAGGAGGGTTTGTGGAGTATTATCAGAGTATCATGTATGGTCATTCTTGTTCTCGTGGATATAGATAATTGGAAGAGTGTCAATGTTTGGGGAATATGGGGTACCGGTAGTGGTATTATAGAAGTGATCATCATTTGGATATTGGTAGAGGATTTGATCATATGCAGGGTTCGGGAGAAGGTTTAAGAGTGACAAAAAAAGTTGTAGATGGGATTATATAACACATTAGATCCATGGATGAGGATTTGGTGTCCTGGGGTAGGGGAAATATCGTTATAAGGGGTTTGGTTCTCAATAGATTCATGTAGAATATTAGATATGGGGGTCTATTGAGTTACATGATATTGTTTATATTCCAACATATCATTGTACTAGGCAATCAACAATTTGAAGTAGAGTTTCAATAGCTTATACTCTAGAATCTTCTCTATTTGATACTGGATAATCACACACATTCGTATCTTCTAAATTTTATCAGGGTATTTGGTTGAACAAAGAGTAACTTAATGGGGTTATTTATATTTATATATCCTTATGGGTGTGATCATAGGATGATTGAAAGTTCCCTAAGTGTGCCATAGTGTTTATTAGTTATAAATTTATTAGGGATTTATTTATGTTAGCGCTGTGAAACTTTTATGTGATATTTAAAATATATTGTTTGTTCTGGTATCAAGCCTATATCAATTATTAACACTAATGGGTATCATTCACGTCTTCTAAGGGGGATGGTTATTTATATGTATGGGGGTGAGATGTACAAGCAGTTCATTCTGGACTGAACCATCTATAGTTGGGTGAGATCATAGCCTAGGTTTCTAGTCTCATTCTAGATGTAAAGGTAATGCGTTATGCGATATTTCCTATTGTGGATGATTGATTCAAGGATATATTTATTAAGTATTTATTTGGGTTTCTACCCAAGTGTTTGATTGAGTTCATATTTGATATTATGCATGGAATGGATCCCAAATCTATTTTTACATAAAGGGTGTAACTTACAGTGCTTTGAGAGTTGAAGGATCAACTAGAAGACCAAGAAGTGAGGAGTTTTATTAAGCCTAGTAAACACACGTGGGGTACTCTGGTCTTGTTCACAAAAAATGTGTATATTTTATTACATTTAGGTGTGGGTTACAAGATGTTGGATCAGGTGATGGTCAATAACCATTATTTACTACCATTTATTGATGATATACTTTTCAAGCTGAGAGGATCCAAAGTGTTCTCGAAGATTGATTTTATATCTGGATATCTTTAGTTATGGGTGAATCCTTCTAACATACCTTGCATTGTATTCAAAATTAAGTATGACATGTATAAATTTCTTGTGATATCATTTAGTTTGATGAACATTCCAGTTGTATTTATATCCTGGATGAATAGGGTTTTCCATACTTACTTGAATTATTTTGTGGTCATGTTTGTAGATGAAATTTTTATGTACTCCCATTCGAGGTAAGATCGCGCTCTTTATCGTGAGTTTATTCTGAGTACACTTAGATATAATTTGGTATATTCCTCAATTTTAGATTTATTATCTTCACTTGTTGGGACATGTGATATTGAAGTTCATTGTAACTATAGATAATGAGAAGGTTGAAATTTTGGTTTCTTGGGAGTAACCCAATAATGGTTTTGAGATACATATTTTCTTAGGATTGGTAGTTTATTACTAAAGTTTTATCTTAAGATTATCCCAATTATAATCACTAGTGACTACCCTAGTTAAAATAGGGTGAAGCTCATTTATTATGATTCTTATGAGAGATCCTTCCAAGAGTAAAAATGGGTTAGTGACCACACTAATACTAACCCTACCTAATATGGTTAAAAATTATACATTGTATTATATCAAACCCGGTGTAGATCTTAGAGTAGTTCTGATGCAATATTGGTATGATGTTTTCAATGGATCTAGTCATTTAATAACACATGATCAAAACAATATAAATCATTATTTGGAGTTAGCGGTGGTGGTGAACACTTTGGGGAGTTGAAATAACTACCTTCTAGGTGGGTAGTTTATGGTATACACTGACCATAAGATAATAAGTTATATTATTTCATACTGTGACATGAACCTTCAATAACAGAGGTGGGTGAAGTGTATATAGTATTTTTATTTTTATCTTTTATATACACTTGAAAAGGGTAATATCATCAGGAGAATTTTGTGTAGCAACACTTGGGCTTTGGCATTATAAGATTCAATTAGTGATTAAGAGATAATGTGCCTCTTTACTAAGATAAAACTTAATGTTAAATAGTATTTGGGTGAAATAATCTTGATATCTTTGATCCTTGCCTATTCAATCCTTGATAAGTTAAAATATATGTAGATATCATATTTTGGTTTTATTATGATGAAGTACATCATATATTTTTTGGATCCACATCCTAATTGGTCTCTCAATGCCGATGAGATCTTTTGCATATGATGACGAGTTGTGGCCCCTATGAGCATGTGCAAGGAGAGGATGAGGGTCTCAGATGCCTTGAGTTTGGATATTCATATAGGGATAAATAAGATATACCACAATATTTAGATATAGTGTTATTATCCCAAATTAAATAAGGGAATATTGGTTTTTGTCAAATAGTGCTTAACCTATCAATGGGTGAAGGAGGATAACTATTATCCTATAGGTTTCCCTTATTCTTATTGATTTAATAAGTGGAAGTGGGATGGTGTGACTACAATATTCATGGTAGTATTACCAAGGATTCCCCAAGGTAGTGATGTGGTGCAGGTTGTTGTGGAAAATTTAACCAAGGTTACCCATTTTCTACCAATATATGACCCCTTCTCGATCAGTGAGTTTGGAAATATCTATGATTATAAGATACTAGAACTGCACGAGGTGCTAATGAGAATCTTATAAAACTATAATTTCCATTTCATATCATTATTATAGATAAGTTTTAATAAGTTCATTGATATATTTAACCATCTAAGAGCATCTTAATATTCTCATATAAATGTGGTGTCTTTGAATATGATCTAGATCCTAAGAGACAATATAATAGTATATTTCCTAAATTTTGGGTGTTTGGTGGAGATTAATCTAGAACTTCTGGATTATTTATATAATAATAGCTATCAATATTTTATTCATATGGTGACTTTTTAGGCCTTATAAATTTGTCCATACTGATCACCTCTATGTTGGTTGGACTCTCGGGAGTCAATGATTGTCAAGAAGAGTATTGTATAGGTGAAATAAAATCATATCTGGTTAATCAAAAAGTAGTTGGTTACTGCTCTGAGTAGGAAGATATTATATTTTGACTAGTGATTCCATCCTCTAGAGTTTGATGTGGTGACAGAGAATTCTAATGAGTGTCACCATGTATGGCGCACCATCAGATTTGAAGGCTGCCGAATATGACACCCAGGTTTATGGAGTTGTTCGATATTATTGAGAGGGTTAATACTATGGAATATCTATTAGATATTCCTTAGTTTTTTATTATAAATGATGTGTTCCACATATCTCAAGATTAGGGATATCATCCTATACCTTCCCATGTGATTTACACTAACGATGATTAGATGGAGGCTGAATCATCTTTTAAGGAGTGACATGTTTTATTGTGGATCACATTGAGAAGACTCTTTATGGAAATAATGTTCCTCTAGTATGTTTATAGTGGTATCATGAGTTTATCCAAGTGGATACATGGTATTGGGAGTCTAATATACAGTCCCTATTGCTAGATCATTTCGCTAATGAGGCTATGTGATGCTTAGGAATCCAACTCAAGGACATAAATCTATATAGAGAGGAGGTTTTAAACCCCAAAATATATTCAATGTATGATTTTATTTTAATATTTTTTTAAACATAATTTAATTCATTGTTTTTTATCTATGAGAGGTGTAAGTTGGGTCCTATGATTTGTTCTTTTGGAGTTAGCCTTGGGTCAAATCCAGAAATCTACAGTAGGTGACTCATCGCATTATAACATTTGAGGGTTATGACATTATTAGGGATGATTATAAGATGATATTTCTTAATTTAAGAAGGTTGTGTCATGAAATGATCTTTCATAACAGTAAATTATCTAAGGTTGAGGGTTTCATGAGATTAAACTTTCCTGGAATAAGTAGATACCATGTTGTGGAAGGTAATTTTACATCGGTGAGTGATGAGTAAGATTAAAAATATTCCATAAGCAATCGGTCACATTATGACTCATATGTTTCACTATGATAGCATACCCTAGGGGAAGGTGACATGATGAAATGTGTGAGGTTTGTTCCTTGGAAAACCGACTACTAGGGTAGAATGATCTATTAAGGAGGAGGCCACACCATGAAGTCCTGGAGTGTTAGTTTTAATGGTTCTTCCTAATAGGGTGTGTTTCACTATGAATAGTGTAGTCAAGCCACAATGTTTATCTATGTAGTTATTTTAAAATATTAATTATATGTTTTAAAAAATTACTAAGTCCTTGAATGGGTATTCTTCCCTTTTTCAACCAAGTGTGGTAACACACTACTCTCCCTCTTCTCTCTCTCATTCATCTCCCTTTTAAGGTGGATATCCCCAAATTCTTATACAATTTTCAATAATTTAACCATTAGGGGTTACCAACTGTGATTCTATAATTCCTCTTCAGATATTTATTAATTTATTTCATGGGCCACCATATTATGTTAGTTATCGTTGATTATTCCTAATTTTATGGTTTTTATATGATTTCATGATTACTCCAAGTTAGAAACAAATCATACAAATAATCTCAGAATAAATATTCTTATTATTAAAATGTAGTTGGTTCTTAACTTTTCTCTAAGCTTTATTATGTTTTAGATGTGTATTTTGATATGTGTAACTTTTCTGGAATGTGTGAATGACCTGGGATGAAAATGAATTAAGTTTCTTAGGTTATAATGAATTATTTCACATGGTAAATCATTTTTAATTTTACTCTTAGTATGATCTTGAGGGATAGGTCACTAATGACTACACCTTTTATAGAAGTGTTATAGAAAATATTCAATGGATCCCAACTCAGGTGTCTTGAAGCTTATTGTATCTTACTGAACTAAGTTAGAGACTTCGAATCTCCTCTTGATTAATTTTGAAATCTTAAATTGATAATAACATTATTTTACCCTAGGAAACACGTAGTAATTTAAAAAATGTGTGGTGTGATAGTAACAACCCAAGTAAGAGTTTCATTGTTTTGTTTGGGTGAGTTTACAACACCTTAGTCCTTGGTTTTTATTTTGTGATTTTTGTTCTAATGTATAATTTATCTTTTAAATGAAGACTTGTAAATTATAGATTATTCAAATTATGATTTAATTGTTACATGATAGATATAGGTTATATTTTGGGTTCTATGACAACCATGGATACATGAGTTATTATGAAATGGTTGGGGGATATAGGTTGGGAGCCACTCCATCCAAGAAAATGCATGTTTTTATGAATGGTTACGATAACGAGATGAGTTGGGTGCCACTCCATACAAGAAAATGCATTCTTTTATGAATGGTTACAATAACGATATGATTTGGGTGCCACTAAAACTATAGTTGGTGGATGGATTGGGTTGGGAATTAATTCCAACCAATAATATGGAAATGGGGATGATTTGGGTTCTATACCAACTCTCACTTGAGGGATGATTGGATTAGGCATCATGCTAACTGAGAGGTGGTTTGTTTGGGGTGAAATTGATATGTTTCTAGTTGGGTTATTTGGGCTTCATGATATGGTATTATGGGAAGGATTCACTTTACCCATTTTTTTGGTATTATATGTGGAATCTATTCTATCCCTTATCATTGGTATGTGATAGGTTCAGACTTGATGCCAACACTAGCCAAATAAAGTAGGGTCGTTTACTTAGTGTTATTATGTAATCTGGAGATTTATGGTGGTTGATTTTATTTTGAATTAATTAATTATATATATATATATTCAGAAAAAACAATATCTGTATACTGGATATATTTAGGGACACCGCTGGTGGTGGCCTACTGATTTGAACTAACACTCTATGCAGGCATCGAAGATACCTGGGAAGACATCATGGTTGTAGGTATGGATAAGGGTAAGGGAACTATGTTTCATGGATGAGATAGTTAGTTGATTATAATTGGAAGATGGGTGTAATTCCAACAATCTCTCCAATTTTTTGTTAGATCCCTTCCATTATTTAGTGGGTTTTGGAATATGTTGAGTCACGCCTGAGGTACATAGTGACTTGGTTTATCCATGAAAAAGGTGAATCAAGTTGGGGGTATTATAGAGTTCACAAAACATTTTCCTAATTCATATTATGGATTATTCTAATTTCATTCCTCAAGGAACTAAATCATATAAGGGTCATTCAACTAAGTTTTGGACAAATTTATTATAATATGCATACACATAATCCTATTTATCTTACCCATATTCTTATAATCTTATACAAGATACTCCAACAGATCCTAAGTTTTTCAAGACCTATCCATTTGGATAAACTAGGTCTTTAAAAGTGATCAATTTGTAAATAATTCATCACTTAGTTTTTTTTAAGTGGTCATAGTTTGATATCAACATATAATCTCACTTATTCCATTCATATATAAATTCTTCTAATGAATTAAATTTTTCTCTTATATATTTAATAAATTTAATATGTTCCAAGAATATTAACATCTAATACTATATAAAACTAATGTTTTTTGTTCCTCACATAAAATTAAAGATAATCATAATCACATGTATTTAAATGGATATCATAAATAAGGTTTTTAAATCCATTTCATGTAATGGTTTGGAACTATTTGAAATCAAAATCAAAATAAATAATGAGTTTGGTGAGATAGGTAGTTAACTTATCCCCTCTTTAAAGAACTTAAGTCCCCATGTGAGTGTATCATGACCCAAATAACATAATTTATATATAAATTCTTAATAATAATATAAATTTCAAAAAAATATAAATACTTAATATATATAATCATAATTAACCTTTATTACAAAATGTATAACCCAAAAAAACTTTATTCATAGTTAAGTGGCACTACATCTTATTCCAAACCTATAATTTTACTACATATATGTGATGTATGATATCTAAAGAATAAATTTAAACACTTTAAAACTAAAGCATAAAATAATTCATAATTTCACAACTTTATATTAATGAATAATAAATAAATTAGGAAAACTTGAAAAAATGAATATTTTAAATATTTATACATAAGATAAACATCTATTAACATTCAATAAATAAATTCATTATAAACAAAAAAATAATTTATTGAAATTGAAAATCCACAAACATAATCAATTGGATCACTTATAGGGGTGAATCAATGATTAAGAATTATTTTTAAGTTTTCTATTTTTTCTTGAACAACATTTACCACTTTTTAGAGTGACTGAATTTTCCCTTTTTAACACACATGCATGCACACATAAAAAATGCATGATACTTTTACAATATTTTTATACTCAATATGAGTATATAGTCCTTGGAATGATCTGGAATCACCCAAGATCATATGAACCACTAGTGTCAACCCATGGATTACAATTACTATGGTCAATATGTTGAAATAACATTGAAAGTACCTCAAATATATATGTTTTCCCATATAGTTAAAATTTATATAATAATTTTTTATAAAGATAGGAGAGACTTTCACCACTTTAAGACTTCAATTTAATTTTCACTATATTGTTTGTTCATTTTATTCTTCTTCTTATAGTTCTACTTACAAACCAATAAGAAATTATCCCATTCTTCTTCCCCTTCTCTTACTCATACAATAGTGAACCTGTATCTTATTATTTTTCTCTATTAAATATAGAAAAGTATTCAACATCATGAAGTATAGGTATTTCTTCTATCTTTATTCACTATCTTTTTATATTCACAATACTTTTTGTGAAATTTATTTCCAAAAATGATTTATATAAATTAACACAAGTTTTGGGCATCTTTAAAACTCAGGTCAACTATTATTGAATTATTCTCCATCGTTATTTCAATGTTGAATTTTAAATATTTAATTTGAAATTCCCAAAAATATTTGACCATGATATTATCCTCTAATTCTATCAAAAATATCAATAGATTCTTCACTACTAAGAACTTCTAAAAAATACATATTATTTTATTCCTTTTATTTTTTCTTCTACATGTTCATATCATCATGTATTATTTATGACTTGGCACTCATATTTGTAGTGTAGAAGTATATAACACTAGTGTGAATCAAAACCACTTGTTGTGCTAGGATGTATATCATGTGATAAAGAATAATCTACTTTTGATTTATAAAAATAAGTCATTCTAAAATTTCTTAGTATTTTAATTATTTAAAAAATATTTAAATCAATTGAACCGTATGATGATATCAACCTTATGAAGTTAAACCTTACAAAGATAAACTTTATAAATAATTATAGCACAAACTTATGAATTCATCAATCCTTAAGAAGTATTTTAACCTAATAAAGTTCTGTAGGAACTTTACAAAGATTTATTTGAAACTTATAAAGCCTATGTAACCATACAAAATTAATTTACATAAGCCACATGAACTTTACTGAAACATTACAAATTCTTCCCTTGAACCCTATGAATTTTGGAACCAAATAAATTTATAAACCTAATAAAGTTCATATGACCTTATGAGGTTCATCTTAACCTCATTATTACCCATTAAAACATAAATACATCATAATAATATGAAACACTATAACCATATGAAGTATGAGAACCTTTTGGAGTTTGTAGGGATCAATAATTTTTCAAATATTTATCTTCATCACTAAAATTACATATTTAATATATCTCAACTTATATAATCTTAGAAACTTCCCCAATATCTCAAATCACCTTTAAACATAATAACAACTTTCCACTCAAATAAAACAAAAAATGTCTCTTGATTATCTATATTATTTATATATTGATAAAAAATACAACATACTAAATACATTTATGATAACCTTTTAAATTTATTCTTCTCTCGATAAATACCACAATCTATAGTATTTCTTCTTCAACACAAGATCACAACAAAAATTAATAGGAGTCTCAAAAATCACACCAATCCATAATCTCCCCCAAGATCATTATCTATTACCAAAACATTTATTGGGCACAACGATCTCCCATTTTTGGATTTTTTTTATCAACCAAGGAAGATAAATCACTTTCAGTATTAATAAAATTATAAATAAAAAATCATCTATTAATTAAAATTCTACATGAGTGATCTCAGTATAGGAAATAAGAACATTTAATAATAGAATCATGTTTTCCATAAAAACATTCACTTATAATCACCAATTCACTGAAACAATCTCTTGAACCTGATTACACTTCAGATTACTTGAAAAAAATATTAACTATATACAATTGTTGATACCACTTGAGATATAAATTGATAGAGGGAATGAATCTTAAACACTACTTCCACTTCTGAAAACTATTCATTTAACCTTTGAAAAATAAATTCTTTCATACATTCTTGAAAAACTATTATAATAGTTCATAAATAAAAATCACATGATAAATTAACATATAAACCCTTTTAAAAACTCTCTCTTAATACATATTCCCCCAAAATAATAGAAACACATACCCTTGAAAACTCCCTCTATGAAATTTTCCTCCCCCTTTTTTAATTAATAAAGTGATTAAATATAAATGAATTTAATTTTTTGTTTTTATATCCCTTTTAAAACAATATAAAAGTAAAAATATAATATTGGGAATGGTAAAACCATACTTTTTACTTCAGAGTAATCAGTTTGAACTCCCATCTCCAACCAAAACCCTTAAAATGCATTCCTTAACAGTGGTTTGGTAAACATGTATATTATGTTCTCCAAAGTAGGGATAAATTATATATTCAAATAATATTTCTACATAATATATTTGATGAATTTATATTGTATATAAATGTTCTTTAAAATCTAATATTAAATATTATTATAAGGAAAATTAATATAACTCTGATTATCATCGCCGAAAATATGTTCTACATTTATTTTCACCATGAGATCTTCTGAATGAGTCTTCATCCAAATTATTTTTGTAGTATATTGAGTTACAGACACATATTATCCCTCATTTTTTCTCAAGGTTATTGAATTTTTATTTATATATTCCAAGACACACAGTTTCACCTAGAAACAAAACTCCACTAGATGTGAATCTTGGGTTATCAACACAACCTGCCTAATCTATATCGATGTAGCCAACTGGATAAAGAATTACCTTAATATGATATTTCAACTCATGATATATTTTCACCTTTATGTAATTTATATTTCTCTTTTACATTCATTATAAGATACATTTTTAGTGTATATTGAAATATAGAATAAAGTGTGACAAGAAAGAAAATATCCAATCTAGAAGATATGAATTACAAAAAATTTCCAATAAGTTCACTAAACTCTTTTGAATCATCATACTTTCCAGACACATGATTTTCCAAAAAACCACTAATAGAGGTATAGAAACTAGATTCTAACACTAATTTCCAAACTTCTTTAAAATCTCCTGAGTATACTTATCTGGAGAATGAAATATATGATCTTCCTCTTGAAAATTTTGAAAACACAAAAAAACTATCTTATTTCATGAATCATGTAAATTTTAAATAAATTATTCCTCTATATATAAAACTATTTATCCTCATAAATAAACATATTATCTACATAAACAAAAAAATGAGTGGTACTTTGTTTTCATCTAAAATGTAGATATTTTTGTCCGCTCTTTGTTTTCAAAATTTCAACTTCTTCAAGTAGGTGTTTAACCTTGAATACTAAGATCTTGGAGATTATTTTAACCCATGTTGAACCTTATTTAACCTATAAACATATTTATCATATCTATAATGAAAAAACAACAGGAATTTTCAATATAAACCTCATCTTATAGATATCAATTTAGGAAAGTAAAGTTGGAATCTATTTGGAATATCATGTATTATATTTGTGTTGTAGTAGTAAGAAAATATTTTAATGGTTTCATGTCTTAAAACCAAGGAAAATGTCTCATAAAAATCAAGACCTTAAACTTATGAAAACCACTTTTTCATAATTCTTTATTTATTTTTCAAAACTTCTCATCTTTCATTCAAGTAGTTTCGAAGGACCCATTTATTAATAATAACATTTTTTTATTTAAGACATGGTACCAAATCCAAAGTATTATTCTTTATTATCAAGTATGATTCATGATTCATGGAATTAAGACACTCAAGATGCTCTAATGATTATTTAACATCGCATAGTTCAACATTTTAATGTAATGATTTTTGTGATTGTATCCTCAAATTTCTCTTGGTATGAACTTATTATCTTTGATCTCCTATGATGTTTTGGACCTCCAATTTTCTTTTCATCCTTGGATGATATGAGATATATTGATCCTCACCACTAGAGTTGGATAAATCATCATCTTAAACTTGAAATAATTTAGAATTTACATAATTTTCTGAAACCACATCTTATTATTTAATAAAAATATCTTCATGCTCGTCACTTTTATAACTTACTACTTCATTTGTGTCATCTTTCATTGAATGTTATAGAACTTTTACATTAAACTTAAAAAGATTTTGACCTTTGGATTTGATAATTTGTGAGGATTAAAAGTACATATAAATACATAAAATTTTGGGATTTATTATAATACATATTTTACGGTGACATTTCCTAGTTTGGTCTTTATAAGAAGTGATTTTGAAAAAGAATCGATGTTCCAATAGAATGTCTCCAAACATAATGATATGTATCAAGATCTATCAGCTTGTTCAATAAATATCCACTAGCATTCCATTATTCCATTGAGATAAATCATTTTTTGTGTATAAAGTTCACCAAGTTCATAGTGAATTCTATGACTCTTAATCTAATATTTAAATCTCTCATTTTTATATCCAAAACCATTTTCAATCCAGATTATTTTCAAGGAGTAGCCACACTAATTTTTATCACTCTTGAAAAGTTTGAACATATTTTGAGCCTATAAATTATGTTTCATAAACCTAACACAAGTAATATGAGTAAATTAATCAATATCAGAGATAATGTAATTATATCAATTTTTTGATTTCTTTTTCATGCGACCATACTTGTTTGAATGTATAAGCTATAAGGTATGAGATGTTTGAATTTCAACTTTCTTATGTAAATAATATTTTATTTTCCCATTTTGTATTGAGGGACACATCTAGTTACTTAGCTTATTAATATTAGAAACATTATGAACACTTTATATATGGGTATTATTTCATATATAATTTTTTCCAGGATGAAAAATCCTTTTATTCCATAGTTTATCTTCTTCTTTCATATTCATTTTGAATGAGTACTGAGGAACTCCTACCAAAAATAAGTTAATTTTTATTCATTTTCCTCTTATCCCAAAACTTCCATCTTTAATCATTTTCATTTAGAAACCATGTTTACTTACAACCTTTTCATTCCCTTTATCACAAAGTTAATAAACACTCCACAAGATATTTTTTATCCCATAATCATACAAGGTATTTTTGGACTTCAGATTCTACCAAACCAAAGCAAAACCAACACCTTATATCTTGATTGAACCATAATTATCAAATGATGTTGATCCTTATTTAAATTATTATAATTATTTCTATAATTTAATGTTTAATATTTTATGAAAAGAAAATCTATTATACAATATTCATGGACATTCTACTTTTGAATCAATGAGTTTAACTTCTACAATAAGATCTTTTTCCTTTCACTTATCCTTCTTATATTGAGAATTATGAGTATTATAATTCATACTTATTTAAGTTAGAAACATGTTGATGTAGAAATTATAATAATGACTAGTCTAGTCACATATCTTATAAAATATTTCTAAATGTTGAAATCTATTCTGAATCTTTTTTCAATAATTTTATTCTTTCATCTGAATATTTATTCTTAGAGTGGACCAAATACCCGTAAAATTATGCCTACCAAACATTATAAAATAATAGTAATATTTATGTTTGAACTAACACATTCTTTCAATATTCCCAAATCCTTCATATTTCTAATAATAACTATAAAACTCATTCTGTTATTTATAGATAGTTTCATATCCCTAAGTTGATATCTGAATTTCTTCCTTCATTTGAACAAAAATTTAGGATCCTTTTTTAGAACCAAAATTATTATGAGCTCCCAACATCTTATTATTTGTTATTAACCTCTTTAATAAATTTTTTTAATTTTTAATTATAACAGTTTCTGATTTCAAATTTATGTTCCTAGAATTTCCAAATTCTGAAAATCGGTTTCCTTGGGAACAAACATGGTATTATTTATGTTTTTCTTCAATTTATAATTCCCACTAACATTTTAAAGATATTTTTAACACTTTTAAATTTATACTTTTTGGTTTTATTGAACATTATTCTTCTTAGATATTTTCCCATGTTCCTAAACTTAATTCAAATAGTCGAATCAGATATTTTCCAATTATTTTTCTACAATGACCAGTTAATATCAAACAAGTTCATGATACTTATCCTTTTTCCTTTATTATTTATTTAATCTTAATCTATTTATTGTTCTATTTATTAATAAGTTTCTTTAAACCATCAAACTCTTTCAAGAAATTTTATTTTTTATTTTAAAAAATAGATACTATGATTATAAATGATTGGTTGTCTTTAATAAATTTTCTAAACCCCTTATCTAATCTTTTGATATTTGAAAGATACTTCCCTAACACACTCTTTATCAAAAACTATATTTATATTTTTTATTACCTTACAACTTCACCACTTTCATCAAAAAGTATATTTTCATTATTCTCATTGGAAGTAATTTATATCACATTAATATCACTACAACTTTAAAAATCTCCTTCTTCATCACCACTATCAATTTTTTCACATATGGATAAGAAACATAACTTTTTTTATTTAGAAAATTTTTTACCATTTCCTCTAGAAAAAACATTGAATTGGATTCTTTATTTATATAGGTTCTTCTTGTTCTTTTTTTTATTCTGCATAATTGGTTTTTAATTTATTAAATCTTGGATATTTTACTAGAAAGTGTCCAATATCTTGAAACTTGAAGCATTTTAGTGGATGTTTTCCATTTTAAAATGTCATGTATCTTCACACATTTCTAAATATAAGATATAAAACATTTTCAAACGTTTCATTAACTTATTTTACTTTGTTAAAATATATAATTTCATTATCTTAAAATTATTTCTTTCATTTATCCTAATTTGTCAATTTAAAAGATATTAATTTTTTTCCTTTCCCCACTCTTCGATAAATTTTTCCTTTCCTGACCCATCCCCTAGGGCTCATGTCATGACTACCCCATTCCCACCTCCCAAAATCAAGGGACTTTCGACAAGCGCGGAAGGAATTATTATATAAGTGGTAGGCATTTTCTTTAGTACCTATACACATGCACACAACTTCCAGGAAAACATACTAGAATGTAAAATCCAACAAAACCATGAATGTAATCCACTAAGTAAAACACAACTAGAGTACAAAAAAATTTTAAGTACATGATAGAGACTTGGGCCAGTATACAATCCCACCAATAGAAAAATAGAACAAAGGTAAACCTCAATGTCCCTGAAGTTCGTCTGTTAAGAAGCCTACCTGAAGGGTAGGTAAAGGGTAGCTAACTGAAGTTATTGAAGTACACATTGTCTATCTGATCTCACTGAATACCACTAGGTTTGGGTCCGCCGTGGACTCTATCAAATCATTGGTTGTCTGTACAATACATGACACATGCAGGCAAAGCTTGTGCAGGGGTGAGTAAAACGATACTCAGTAAGGGACCCCGAAACCACAAAGGTAATTCACAAGATAAAAACCAAAAATAAATTCACAGTCATCTCTACTCAGTTATATTCCCATATATATACCATGAAAATCCAGATATACTCGTTTTAGCCACTAAGAAAACATGTGGTCCCAACTACACAAACAGCTTCAGGATTTCCATCGAAGTCTCAATCCATAACACACAAACCTGGAGATCACACTCCATGAGCTCATACATCCCAGATGGCACCCATCTAAGAGATGCACTCCATCGGTTAAAATCCTAAAATTCTGAATGGTATATCCAAAATAATGTTCCCCATTGAGAACATTATACTAGGTATGACTCTAGTTCTTGGAACTAGAGTTCTAGTCATCACAGACTTGCACCCAATTCAAAACTAAGGAAACCCAAGTGAAGAGGCATTCCCCTCACCACTACGTAATTTTGAGGGAGCACTTCTCTGTTCTATCATGTGATACCTTAGTCACTTGTGAAATGAGTGGCCCGCACCTCAGTCTGTTGAGGGAGCACTAAATCCTACCTAAGTACCGATCTCTTAAAGTGAAGGGACCTACTCCTTAGACTTATGTCCTGCAGTAAAGGGAGATCCAACTCCTTTGGAGGACCAACTCCCCGTCGCCACTCGGAGACAGGGGAGTATGACTCTGTAAGTGAGGACCCATTCCCTGGTTCCAATAAGGGAGTACCACTCATGAAGGACATGCACCCTGAATTGGCAGGGGAGAACAACTTTATATATCAAGGACTCGTACCCTACTCAGTAGGGGAGTACCACTCATTGACTAGAGGACCCAAAACCCTGGTAAAAATAGGGGAGTACCAACTCTATTAGTTTTTTCACTATGGAGGACCCACACCCTAGTACGTTAGAGGGGTATAGACCCCAGACTAGAGGACCTGCTCCCTGGCACAGTAGGGGAGTACCAACTTAATCGTGGCACTACGTAAAAAGGACATGCACCCTCGAGCGGTGGGTGATTACTAACTCCTACAATAGAGTCCCCACTCCCTACCCAGTAGGGGAGTACCACTCAGTGACTGGAGGACCCACACCCTCATAAAATAGGGGAGGACCAACTATGTTAGTTTGTTTGTTATGGGGGACCTTCACCTTAGTATATTAGAGGAGTACTGACCCTAGGCCAGAGGACCCACTACCTAGTATGGTAGGGAAGTACTGACTCTGTCATAGCCATGTGTAAGTAGGACCTGTACCATGGAATTGCAAGGGAGTGCTGACTCCTAAAATAGAGGACCCACTCCCTACCTATTATAAGAGTAAAAACACTAAATGGGTTAGGTACGGAAGAAACTATGAAAAGAAAATGCACCTACATCCATGATATGGGGAGCCACAACTCTACATAAGCAGAGGGATAATAATTACCCAAACCTTGAGTTTTCAAGGGAGTAACCGCCCTAACTTTCCTTTATAAGAACTACCCTAGTTCTTTCCAAAGTCTACTTGCACCAAAAGAGCCTATGTTTCAAACCAATCGTACATCATCCAATTTTCTAAAAAACACACATGGAGTATCCTAAAAGGACTATCTCGTCTTATGGGTCCCAACACCATAGACGGCCCAAGAAATGGACACTCTGTTTAGAATTTACAGCCATTTCAGCGAAACAGAGGATGGTTGGGTCTGGGTCCGGTCTGACCTGTCCGGTCTGACCATGACCAATGGGAACAGCCCACTAGTAGCAACTCGGCGTGCCTTTGAGCGGGCTGTCTCTTTTGGACTGAACGCGGCTGTGCCACATCCGTGGTGCATCAGGTAGTGCCAGCTAGCAATTCCACCTTAGTCAATAGGTCCGCATAGTGGATCGGGTTTCCTAGCACAACCCGCATATTTTCATGGGTCCAGATCACACTGTGGCCAGATCCTTTCAATGTCATCGTGACGCACCTCCACGAGCCGCCGCCATAGCAGAAACTATGCCAGACAACCAAATGCGCTCTGGTGGTCCATTCTTCAACCTAGAGGGAGCTTCGAAGCCCTCGTGTCACCCTCTTTGCTGCATGGGGCTCAAATCTCCATTATGATCCTTTTCATTTGAAAGCATCTGACTGACAGTATCTCACACGCCACTTTATCCCAACTTCTACCATTGTCGATGCACCAACTTCTTGTCACGTCCACACATAGGGGTGAGGAGAGAAGGATCATAAGGGAAAATAAATCAAGGAATGATCTTAAACCATTTTTTGTGAAGAATTTGATTCGTTCCTTTAGATGGATCTAAACACAAATTAATCTCCCATAGTCAAATCCAATAAATACCCTCCTGTAATAACAAAGATCCATGGGTCAACTTGTTTGTGGGTTGATCTGCGGTTGTCATTTAAATCCAAGAACAGGGAAAGAATGGTATTAAATAACAACCCCTAACTAGGTCGGATCATTCATTGGTGATGAATGGTGTTGCTGCATTCATCGTTCCACGATCTTATGTTTACAGTCGTTGGTCATTCTTCGTTGGTGAGTATTATTTCGAAGGGTGTTAGTGTTCGTCATCATCAACCATGATATCTTCAGATCAGAACCAGGATTATTCTAAAAATCATGTGTTGTCTTCTTTTCCATTAAAGGAAGAAATGTGAATCAGTATTCTGATTAGTTTTTTATAAAGAAATCATTACGTTGTTTTATTTCATGAAACAACATATTCAGTTTAACTTGGTTGGAAAACAATTGGGTTCAATGATTTGAAAATTCATTAAAAATAAAATAAATCCAACTTATTTTATTTAACTTTTTCTTCAAAAATCCCAAAAATAACTTTTCTGGTCGACCCACACTAGTTGAAGTTAGGTCCCTACTAGGCGAATCTCGTCATCATAAGTTTAACGATGCCCTCATATTTTTTATAAGAGCATCGGTTCAAAATATAAAAAATCCCACTCACACATTAAATTAATAAACTTTAAAAAAATTCAAAAAACCATTCTAGACACTCTCAGTCTTGGAATTACAATCTGTCTCGGATTCTGGTCTCATAAAAATCTCATTTAAATTTAAAATAAAATCCATGGAATAATGGTACATTAAATTTCTGTCCACATCTCATAAGATATCAGAATCCTATAAAAATACTCTAGATGAAGTATACCCAAATCACTATATTTAGGGGATAAAAATTTATAATCAAACCTTTTACGTAAGATGCATACTATCTTCACAACCATTGTTGAATCCTCCAACATCTCACAAAATATTTTAAATATAAAACTATTACATTTAACACTATGAAAAATTAATCTTCAAATTCATAATCATTTATCTTTACGTCTTCCAATTCAATCTCTAAATTTTTAGTTTTTATCACTTCATCTTGATATTACCTTCATAATTTTTCTATAGTTTATCTCATAATAATTTAGAAAAATATATTCTTTTTACATTCAGAAACCCCTTATATGATAAGTTATATATAAAAAATATAAGAAAGACCATTATTCTCAAGATTATTTCTACTATTTATATTCATTAAAAAACCTTCATCGAACGAGTAAACCCATCAGTTATAGCATACAATACGTATAATTTTATTGATAAGAGATAAATAAGAATATTATCATTTAGGATATGGTAATTCTTCACATAAAATGTGGTAATTCCCATAATTTTCATTATGTTTTGATTGGTTATAATTTAAGATAAATAATTTACTAAATAACTCTTAAAATATATAGAAAAAACATTTCTAAACCTCAAAATATAAGTGATTCAATTAAGGGATCATAACTCTGATACCACTTCAACAGACATGTATGGGATCATTAAGATCATTAAGGGGGTGAGAATCAGTGGTTAAGAATAATTTCTATGTTTCCCCATTTTTAAGAAAATTGAATCCCTGGTTAGAATGATTTACTCCATAGTTTTAAAACACATGCATGCACATATAGAATTAAACAATTCATAGTGCATTTATTAAGATTGGTTTATCCATTAAACTCACTTTACAAGTCTCCTAAATGTGTACATACATATTTCATGTTTATAATTTATATCATAATGTTTCAAGACAATAGGGGAGTCTTTCTCTAATTTAAGACATAAATCATGTTGTCATTTGGATTCTTTTTCATCTTCTAATTATTCATTTTATAGTTTCACAACAATGGAAAAGTTTCTCATTTTCTTTCTTATTCACGTACTCCCACAATTTCTAGAAACTATCTTCTTCTTCTTATATTTTCAATACATATGAGTTTACAATATTGAAACTTTTCAGTAACACTTATATATACCTACGATATATTTTTATATTCATTGAATTTTTTGTGAATTTTATTTCCAGAAATAATTTATGGAAATTCCCATAACTTTAATCCATCTTCAAAACTTAGTTCAATTGTTCCCTAAGTATTCTCCATCTTTCTCACAAAGTGTAATTTCAAATATTTAATTTTAAATTCCCTCTAATAGTTTTCCATGAACTTCACCTCTAATTATATCAAAAATATAGATATATTATTCTCTTCAAATAACATATATTAAATACATAGTAGCTATTTTTTTAATTTATAGTACCACATGTGCATGTTAGTATGTATTCTTCATGACATGAAACTTCTTTTTTCAAGCTGTAATTCCAAAACGCTAGCTTGAATCACAACCTCTATTTGTGAGGTCTCTTTCAATAAAGATTAGATCACAAAGCATATTATCATTTTGATTTCTTAGAAAAATTAATTCTAATGATACCTGAACTTTCCGTACTTTATAAAATTACATAAAGTTATTAAAACTATGATGATAACAACTTTAAGAAGCTAAACCTTAGAATGATTGACCTTACGATGCACTATATCACAGCCTTATGAATTCGTCAAACATTACAATGTATTCGGACCTTACAAATACTTAAAACCATATGATTCTCATAAATAACATTTCTAAGTCCTCACAAGAACCTTATGAATCCCAAGGAACCATATTAAGTCTACTTATAAGAAACTTTTTAACTTCACTTGAACCATAAAAATTCATTACTTAAACATTAATAAGTTTCTTACCATATTAATTTATGAACCATAAAAAGTATTTTTAACCTTATGATGACCATTTAAAACTAATTTGTACCTTATAATATTACAATAGTACAATCTTATGATGTTTGGGAACATTATAAAGTGAGTAGAATTCAAAACTTTGTCAAATATTTAGCTTCTTACATAAAATTTCTTATTTAATCAATGTAAACTCAAATCATCTTAGGGACTACCCCAGTATCTCCAATCACCTTTAAATATGGAAAAAATATTAATTAAAATAAAACATATAATATTAGCTGGATTTAAATATGATTTATGCATTGAAAAAAACACAACACAATAAACACAATCAATTCAACCTTCCATAATTTTTATTCTCTAGATAAATACCACAATCTAAAATATTTCAACTTTAGCACCAAATCATAGTAGCTTCAACAAGGGTCACAATGACTCCAAAATCAACAATCACATCCAATATCATAATATCTTCTAAAAACATTACTTGGACATGTTATACATTAATCAATAATAAAATATGAATAGTTCACATTTTTATTACAATATAAACTCTTCATATTAAATATTTCATTGTATTTTAAGAACTCCTACCTAATAAAATATATGATTTGATAAAACATGAATTTTAATATTATAAATTAATATTAACATTTAATATTAAAACTGTAATAAATTTAATTAATTTAAATATATTAAATTTAAATTTTATTTAATTGTATATATCATCAATAAAAATGACTTTCAGTTTGGTTTAAATATATTTCCATAATAAGTCATTTATTAAGAGAAAATTATATTATAATTTTATAAGAATATCTTAAATAAATATAAACTCTATTATATTTAATATTATTTCACAATTTTTAAAATTATTGAAGTTATATTATTTTAAAAAGTTAATAAATCATTTAAAACTATAGAAGACATGGCCATCGTTTACACAAAAATGAATTAACTTTTTTTCCAAATTATAAAGTCTTTATAATGATATATTTGTTATCCATTTCATGAATTATTTATGATTCTATCTACATTATCTATATTTTGAATTCATTATGATGTCATTTTAAATCTCAGTGTGAGAAATTTAATTTTATTTTATGTTTTTTATGTTCGCATTTGGGTCCTCATTTCGACTTTGAAATCATCATTATGTTTTTTTCATTGTAAATGCATCCAGTGTGATCTCCATAACATTTTTCATATTATTTAAAAAATTATATTTTTCCTATAACATTAGAATCATAATCTTCATTTGGATATCATTGAACAATAAACTATTTTTCATAAATTAAAACCATACATAATGAAAAAAATAATAATTCATAAAGTTTTACATGTTTTCTTGATTAATGGTCAATAAATTCTCATTCCATCTATCTACTAAATGTGTTTAGTGTAATGTTTAATTTTTTATCCAAGTGAATCATGTTCTTCATATATTATAGAATCACCAGTGGAAAATATACCTTTTAATGTTAGTTGTTTTTTATATTTACATTTGATTAATTATCAATGTTAATACAAGAGAAATTAGAGTCAATATTTAACATTGATTCATTAACACTAAAGAAAATAATAATTTAAAATGGAACTTATATAGAAATTAATGTAAAAACATAATTAATATTTCCATTATTAACAAATATTTTTATGTTTTGACATCTCTTATTTTCATAACGTATATAAACACTATATTACCATATTAGTTATTTTAATAACAGAAATAATTAAAAAACTATAACAATAGTTTTTAGGATAACTAAATTGAAAAATATTTAATTTAATTTTTTAAAAATATATTAAAAATATTTGGAATGATATATAATCTGTCCAAATACAAAAAAACAAATCATATAAGAAAAATGTAACCCAATTTGAAGAAAAAAAATACATTGAATTGGTAATATACTTAAAAATAAATAAAATAAATACAATATTTTAGAAATAAACGTTATTTTATTATTATGTAGATAAATTTGTATCTATATAATGAAAATCAAAATGGTTAATTAATATTATATATAAATTAAAACAACAAAAAATGTAAATGTACATTTTAAAGAAATACCCATGTAGACTCAAATCATTTGTGATGTGTAAGATTTTAATGAAATTTAATATACACTTGAGCCATTTCTTGAAGATCGATTCATGAACAAAATTGTACAATAAATATATCTAAATATGTGAGAAAAATTTATTATTTAATTATAAATAAAAAAATTAGTTCTGTATGATTCAAGACTCTGAACATTTATTCATTGTTTTTTTTCTTTAAAAAATAGTGCAGCTAATACCCCAAGAAATTCCAAAAATTATAGGATAAATGAACATGGTCATTAATCACTTGGAACTGAAATATTAGATCTTTACACAAATTTGACTCTCATATTTAGTGAAATTTATTTTTCAGTTATTTATATAAAATAATCTTCAAACAATGGAAGGTGTAATATTTTAAAATTATGTAGAAAATTCAAAACATTCTTATAGATCACAACTAAAATATCTCAGTGAAAGTCTATTTTAGGTTTGAAAACTAGTTAATAAAAAACAATGAAACAGATCAGTGTATCACTATATAAAAAATTAAAATTTTAAAGTAAAAGAAACCATATAAAAATAAATTCTCCTCATCATACAACCCCTTCTCAAATAAGTCTAAACTTTTTATAAACATACAAAAAAACTTTTAGTTTTAATTTCTAAAATAATATAATGAGTCAAAAAACATAATTAAAAATACATAAAAATATAATATCTGAATGAAAACATTAAACAACTAATCTAATTACTAATCAGTTAGTTGTTTCATTTTAAAAATAGTCAATATATATAAATATTAGTAAATAAAGGGGATATATTTAAAAATATAAAAAAATAAGTAAATATTTTAGTTTATAATTACCATGATCTTATAAGGAGTAAGTGAATGATAAGGTATAAAAGGGGGTATGACCTTGAATGGTGGCACTATTTTAAATGCATGAGGAAAGATATTCGACCTAATAATCCCTTCATTCATTATCTAGAGGGTTTTGAAAATAAATTTTTATGTGGGAAAATAGATCTAAAAAGAAAATATACTGGAGAGATAGGAACAGGATCACCACAGTGGAAAAAAGAAAATATTTTCTTAAGGTTGTGAATTTATAATTAAAATTTTCACTTGAATTATTATAATATTAAATTTTAAACCCCATTCAATAATATTTTTCACATTAGTTATTATAATAACCAATGTGAAGAAAAAAAACACACCAATATTGGTTATTAAATAGTAGACACTGAAAGTTTAAGGAATTATGTATGTCATGTTGATTATTTAATTACAGGATTTGAAAATCAATTAAAAAATTTTCAAATAAAAAATTTTAAAATGGGTCTGGGGAATATATATTAAATTTATTAGTGAATTATTAATTCTAGTTTAATTAAAACTTCATTAAAGAGGATTTGAAACCTTTTTTTGGTTTTGGAAGGCACAAAAATCAACCAATGGAGAAAAAAAACCCAAAATCAATTTTCAAAATATCCAACCAATATACATTTGAATTAAATATAAAAAAAATACAAGTATCATATCAATAAATAAAGAAATCAAACATTTGAATTCATTGTGGTTGATGAAAATACCTAAGGTGTAGCCAAGAGAATATTTCCTAAAAAGGTATCTGGAAGTTCAATGAATTACTATGAAACCTTCTTGTTAGGACTTCTCCATCTCAATTGTCTTCAAATACCTGTGATTAAATAGAGAGGAAAAACAAAGATTTTCAACTCTATAGAGTCTTAATTCTAGAGAGACAACTTCTACCATAGACTAAGTCTCTATTTAAAAGATTCAAATACATTTCTGGATGTCCCTGTCAAAATACTAAATTCTTTGTAAATTAAAGTAAAAAAATGTAATGACAATTTTCAATATACAATATTTCAAAAAAATTACACAAATTACTTCACAAAAACATCATTAGCCACAATATAAAAACTACACGGTACCGATTGACAAAAAACATTAGTCATGTTATAAGATTTATTTCATAACTCCATAACATTATTGAATTAATTTCTAAAATAAAATTAATTAATCTAAATATTTTATTTATTTTATTAATTTTGGCTTTAAAATAATGATTAAAATAATATTTTTGTTAGGTTATAAATAATTAATGAAATTATGAACTAGTTGCATAAGGTATAATAAGAATGAGTAACATGAAGGATAACTAAGGATAATAGAAAATTGATGAGTTCAAACAATGATTAATGATAAATATTTTAATATTATTAATTATTGTTTTTTAATATTGGTTATTAATCAAGGTCAATTTTATGGAAATTAAAATTAATTTTTTAATATTAGTTTCTAATAATTGAGATTAAACATAATTTATAATGAAATTTATTTATAAAATGATGTTAAAACTATAATAGATTTCATAACTTGTTCATCAAATTTATTTTCCATGAAAATTATAAAATAACTAATAAGTCAAACACATTACTACATTGGTTATTGTAGTAATTAACATAACAATTTTTTTTGCATTGTTTATTAAAAAAAATTACTTTAAAATGATGTTTTTTTAATTATAATTATGTATCTTATTACCTAATCTACCAAATAAAAAAAATCAAAGTATAGAAGAAATATAAAAACTCATTTGAAGTAATATCAATACATACAAATACATTAAATTGAAATAAACATACAAATAAATGAAATAAATATAACTTTATAGTAATATACATATATATATATACAAACAACCAAAAAATTTATTAATATTCTTAATTATTTTATTTTTAGAGTATAAAAATTAAATATATAAAAAAGATAAAATTGAAAATAATGATTATATTTACATTAAAACCATGAACATAAGTGTAATATCTAAAATGAATTCTTATGAATACAAAAATATTTCATGAGGCATAAGGTTTTGAAAAATTGTTAACCATTTCTTAAAGCTCATTTTAGGCCCACTATTGCAAAATAAATTCTCTCTAAATATAGGATGTGGTTTTTTGTGGAATTAAAAATTTAATATTTCTTCCCATGTGATTATATATTGTGTGAATTTATTACTTAATTTTGGACCTTAATAGTAATATAGAAACTAAAATCCATTAAAAATCCCAAAATTAAGGGGAAATCTACCAAAAGCTTTCATCAAATGGAACAAAAATCATGGTTATTAAATCAATATTTACTCTCATATTGAGTGGAATTTATTTTTTAGTAATAATCATAAATTTATGTTTTAATAATGATAGTCATTACATTCTAAACTCATCTAGAAAATGTAAAGTGATTTTTTCTATCACAACCAGTGAATGATCTTAATATCATCGAGTTTCAGGTATTCAATAATTCTATTCATGAAAACAAAATAATAACTAAAAAATTAAATAAATTTATGTAAAACATGATAAAAATATGAAATAACATGAAAACAAAGATATAAATAAAAGAAAACATATAAAATTAAATTCTACTGATCATGAAACCCCTCCATAAACTATTCTAAATTTTTAACAATCACAAATGGAAGGTTTATAATTAACATTTTTGAAACATTAAGAAAATTAAATTAATATTTAGAAAATGTATAAAAAATATAATATTAGAATACATAAAATTTTATGAAAAATATAATTATTAAACTTTAAACATATTCATTATAAAAATAGTCAAAATATTGGATTAATAGTGATATATTGTGATATATTTTTGAACGTAAAACATCAAAAATTAAAAGTATAGTTTTAACTACCTTGGTCACCTAAGGTTAGTAAGATGTTAGTGATGTGAATGTGAAGAGAGAAACAAGGGGAAATGATGACCTTCAATGGAGGATCGGGTTCATGATAAAGACTATCCCTTAATATTCTTTATATTGTGGTCTAGAGGGTTTAGTTATTAAAGATAGATAGGGAATAAAGAGTTTAAAGAGGGAAAAGTTTATAGGGAGATAGGAAAGGGTGTAGCATAACAAAATAACAAAAAATATTGAGTTTCAATTTTGAATTTTTAAAGAATGTTTTCATGTTATTTTTTTTAAACAGCCTACTTTAAAAACTAACAATTGAATTTTTTTTATGTTATTTACTATAATAAACAACATTAATAATTTTTTTTCAACATAGATTATTTATAAAAAGAAGTTAAAATGTTATGTGATGTGATATTTCATGTACAATGACCTATGAATTTAAAATTCATTTTTATTAGGGTTTTAGATACTAAATAGGGTATGTTATAAGGATTATGATTTATATTGGGATTATGAGGATTAGAACTTCTTTGAGGGTATTTTAGGATGCAATTAGAGGCTTGAGAGGTGTTTTGGGTGCTTGAGTGAGTATTGAAGCTGGGTTGATTTCATCAATATTTGAAAATATATTTCATGTATAACACCACACAATAAAGTATAAAATCAACGTTTGGTAAGGATTTGTTTGATTATCAATCCATATCCTAGACGAATTTTGGTGTGAAGGAAAGAATGAAGGCTATAGTATTAAGGGATTATTAATCATTCAAAAAATTATGTAAGTCCTTACGTGTAAGGGTCCTTATATATAAGGGTTGCCCTATGATGTAAAAATTTTAAAGTGTTCATAGCCCTGTGATTCATAAGGGTTAACCATACGATAGATAAAGGTAAGTTATTAGTCACCCTATGATATGTAAGGGTTGTTTTGGAAAATATATAATTTTACTCCAAAGCATATGAATTAGAAAAATGGTAAAGTATTGAGTTAACCAGTGATGTGTATGGGAAAACTCTATGATATGTAAAGGTTGCCTTATCTGTAAGGGTAAATACATAAAGTGTTTCTAGTTTGGGTTGTAAAAATATTTGAGTGTGAATCCATAGTGATAAATAAAGGTTAATCTAGTTTTAAAGGGTCATAAAAATGTTAAATTTCTTAGTACACACACAACTACAAAATAGGCCTTTAATTGCGCTTGTATTTATCAACGCAAAAAAAAGCACTGATAAATGGATCTTTATCAGTGTTAAAGAAAGAACTAATAAATTTAACCCTTTATCAGTGCTTTTTTAGCTCTGATAAATGATACCCTTTTTCAGTGATTTATTTTTAGCACTGATAAAAGGTATCGTTTATGAGCGTTTTATTTTTAGTACTAATAAAGGGTATCCTTTATCAGTGCTATATTTTTAGTGCTCATAACTAAATCAGTTATCATCACTTTTTAAGTGCTGATAAAGGTTCGAATAAATTGAATTGAATAATTAAATAAATAAAAAATAGAAAATGAGTTTATTAAAAAAATATTATAAATTTTATTAATTAAATAATTACTGATAAAAACGAAAAAATTAATGATACTATATAAAAGTTATAAATACTAATAAATAGTATGTATTAAATATATACATATGAAAAATGAAAATTAAACAAAATAAAAATAAGTAAAGTGAGAAAAATATTAAATATTTTATTAATTAGATGATTATTGATAATGTTAATAAATAGTGTATATTAAATATATAACTATATTTTAATGTATATAAATATGATTTATATATTAAAAAATATTTATAGGATTTAAAATAATTAGGAAAATATTTATTTAATAATAGTTTATAAATAAAAATAAATATGAGTTAAAAATAAAGACTAATTTCTTAGAGTAATAAATATATAATTGAATGTCGTTTGATTTTTCAATTTAACATAGATCAAATGTGTGTAATATTTATTTCACATATACATAATTAATGCATTTTTATGTACAATACAAAAATAAATTAAACTTATCGATTTTTTCAATATTATTAGTGTACTTATTTTTAATTTATTCAATTTCACTCATTTTTAACATTGATGAACTTAAAATTAGATATTCCTTAGTAATGTAAAAAATATTTGTAAAAAAATATTTGTAAAATAAAATTTATAAATAAATATATTTATAAATGTACATACTATATTTATAAATATATTTGTTTATTAAATATATATATATATAATTATATAAATATATATACTTATATAAATATTATTTTTTAAAAATATTTATATAATTATAAATAAATAGTTATATATTTAGATAATTATAAAATTATAATAAATATATTTAAATAAGTAATATATTTACTATATATATATTTATTAATATATACTAAGTATATATATATTTACAAACAAATACTTAAAATTATAATTATAAATCATTTATCAGTGATTAAATAATAAGTTTTGATAAAAGAGATTTGTATAAGTGATTTTTTATTTCTAATAAAGCTGAGTATTTATCAACACTAAAAAAATGTTGATAAATTCAGTATTTATCAGTGCTAAAACTTTAGCGTAGATAAATATGTATTTTATCTCCTATTTTTAGCTCTAATAAAGACCTACCTTTATCATCATTTTTTTAAAAGCACTAATAAATATTTCTTTTATCAGTGCTTATTACTCAAGAACTGATAAATAGACTTGTTATCAGTGATTTTTTGAAAGCACTCATAAACTTTTCCTGGTCTATTTAGAAAATATGAACATTTGTGAACCCAATGTGATATCATAAGCCTTTCATAGAAACCACATAGTATTGGAACTACTCCTCAATGAATTGAAGCTCGAATCACACAAAGCCACCCAAATCACACAAACCCACTACCACCAATTTCTAGAACATTGTCTGACATCAAATGTTCGCTTGTGGTTAGGTTTTATGAATAAAACATCAAGATATGAATCTGAGTGTCTCTAATTTTCCTCAACATAGTGAGGTAGGAATGTGTTTTATTTGAAGGTTCCGATTTTTTTTCTGTATTTGTCTTTTTGGTTTTATTTCTTCTTCTATGATGTGATCAGATATTTTCTTCTTCTTTTTATTTATTATTTGTTTATGATTCATTTATTTATTGACAACAAATTTGGATATCCTGTTTTGGTATTTTTAAATTTTTTTTAATCAATTTGTTTTGTTATCTACATCTACACCACATCTTTCTTCGGAAGATTAATTTTGTTGATGTTTTGAAATCTTATAGAATAGCCTCTAGTCCGCAGATAAACCAATTAAAAAAATATTTATGACATAGTATAAATAGTTGAGTTTTTGGATGTAAAACCCATAAATGAACTAGAAAATTGATTTAGAAAACCAATTCTCAGTTGGGTGACTGTAGAAAGTAGCAAGAGCAGCTGATTTTATGCAATTCAGGTTAGAGAATTTGTTTATTTAAATTCTGTTTTAATATTTTGGTGCAAGGGTTTTTCTTTAAAAATTTATTTTCTCAGAATTATGTATTTTTATTTTAAGAAAAATCTTAGTAAGGGTGGTAAAATATTTAATTATTTTCAAGGGATATCTACTTTCAAAATTAGTATGGGGTTGTATTTATTTTACTATGTTGTGATATTATACTATAAGGGTAATATATATTTTTATCAATTTATATTTACTTTAAAAATATATATATAAATATATATATCTTTTTATCTATTTATATGTGTTTTCAAGACTTATAATGTAAGAGTGATTTTATAATAATTTATTCACAAATTAAGCTTCTTGATTTAAAAATTAATAAGGGATTATATCTATTTTCATAAAATATTATATTTAAATGTACATTTGTTTTGAAATTATGTGTATTCTAAATTCAATGTTATATATGTGTGTATGTGTGTTTTTAATTGTGTATGGGATATACATTTCAAAGTTTGGTTTGTTTTTATCCATTTTTTTATGATATATCTTATTGATTTGTATTATTTCTTTATGAAAAATTATTTATGGACCTCCCTAGAATATCAAGGATGAGTAAATGTGTATTAGATAGCCTCCCAAGAATCCTTACATTGCTACACCACGTGTTCCAAAAAATAGAATGGAAGTTATTAAATTAAATATATTAGAAATTATTTTTAGGTATTCATCATTTTAGGTCTACATGTATTGGTTCCACCCCTAGGAATCTCTGAATACTACCCTTGTATATGAACTAATTCTTTATTTATAAAATTTTTTATCAATACATTTTTAGATCTCCTAGTTGATTGAATGAGTGTTTATTATTCTTATTTATCATGTTTGTGTTTCTTATTCTCCTTAATTTCCTGTATTATATCTTCATTTGTTTAGGTGATTTAATAAAGTCTTGGGGTGTGTTAAACAATAGTTATTATTGTAATTTTTTCTAGAGACTCATCCCCCATCTCTTTTATATAAAATTTTCATCATCATCACCTTCATCTCCCAAACAACCATTATTGAAATTTATTTCTTAAAATGCATCCAATGTCTCTTTTATTTTTCTTGTACTACTCTAAGCATTAGTCATCCAATGGAAGACTACAGCTTAGATTATTTCAAGAAGCATAAGTGTGTGTCCACAAGAGATGAACGATGTGTCAAAAAAATGCAATAATAAATGTCCAGGATATGAATTTATGAGGATGATTTTAATATAACTTTTACCTTTGAATGAATTAATAGTATAAAACCTACCAAATTTAAGTAATTCTTTTCTTAAATTAAATTACCCATTTTATTCCACATACTAATATTCTTTGAAACAATCAAATTTTTAGTTTCCCTTATTAGAATTATTTATAACTTTCACCTCTCATAACTAATATCTTATGTGTTTATTTATTTATTATAAAATATTAAAATTTTATGAATCCAATTGAAAGGATTTAAATAAAAAATGGATGTATGAAAATCATTTGAAAAAAGAGTATAAATATGGAGTTAATAGTTCATCAAGTTTTCAACAGACTACGTATACAACCCTTCTCAAATCCCCTGTCTGTGTTTACATTGTTTTTATTTAAGAAAAATTGGTTTGGAAGAGTTATAAGAACATTTGATTTGTTATATAATAGAACAGATCTATAAATATGGGACTAAACATGGGTAAAACAGAATGTGGACACTGATGGGGATAATATTGTAGTTTATGGAACAATTGACATCAATACTAGTATAAATGATGATGGAGATCGTATGGAAGAAATAAAAATGGTTTTTGAAGATGACCTTCATGATTTTACAAAGTTTTTATCGGATTTAAATATTTGTTCCTAGAAACCATTGTATATCGATTATAATAAATAAACAACATTGTCATATGTATTGAAGTTATATAATTTGAAATCTAGCAGCGGATGGAGTGACACTAGCTTTATAGAACTGCTTTGTCTTCTAAATGAAATGATACCAAAATAAAATGAACTAACATGCTTAATATATTATTCTAAATTAATGTTACATTCAATGGGAATGATCTCTAAAAAATCATGCATGTCAAAATGATTCCATATTTTTTTTCAAGGACCATGAATCGCCCATAAAATTCCCTAAGTGTGGCGTAGATCGATACAAGAAAGATAAATCAAGTCCTTCAAAATATGTATAGAAATATCCAATAATTCCACCATTTAGAAAACTATATGGATGTTAGAAAACTGTAAGATAATTTACATGGCATGCAGATTCCAGAATTAAATATAGGAACCTACGTCATCTATTAGATTCTCTTTAGGGGAAGAAAATTGCCTACAATTATCCAAAAATTGTAAATGAGCCAAGAAACTTTTGTCTTGTGTTATTTATAGATGGAATAAATCCTTTTGGTGTACATAATATTAATCATAGTAAATGTCCCATCATGTTGGTAAATTATAAATTTCCACCATGTTTATACATGAAGCACAAATAAATTATGTCGCCTCTGCTTATATCAGGACCCAAAAAACCTGGTCATGATAATGATTTCATGTGGGATATAGGTGATAAAATGTATGATTCTTTTATAAGTAAAGAATTCACATTGAGAACCATGTTTTATGGAATGATAAATGACTTCCGCACTTATGTAAATTTATCAGGTTTTATAATTAAAGGAATATTAGGGTGTCCCATTTTTTAAAAATGCACATACTCAGTTCGAACGAAACATTCCTCAAAGAATGTACTTTTAGGACATTAAAATGTTTTACCCCAATGACATAAATACTAGTCCTGTATGACAAAATTCCATGGGGTTATTGAACAAGGTACAACACCATCTCTAGTAAAAGGTGATCAACTGTATAATAAATTAAAATATAATGACACTATTTTCAGTAAACCATTTTCAAAAACCATACAAAATCAGGTTGGAATAAGAGATCAATTTTCTTTGAATTACGGTATTGGAATTTTTTGTATGTCATACATTTTATTGATTTCATGCATGTTGAAAAAAAATTATTTGATAGTGTCATTGTAATGTTAATAAATGTTTCAAGAAAAATGAAATATTCCATCAAGGCTAGGTTGGACTTGATTGAAATGGGGATAAGGAAAGAGTTGGCATCAATGAAGGGTAAAATGCAAACTTTTCTTCCTCCAGTAGCTTACACTCTATCCAACCAAGGAAACTTGTAATTTTTCTTATTCCTTAATAGTGTAAAAGTTGTCAGGGGTTTTCATAAAATACCAAGAATGTTGTGTCAATGAATAATTTGAAGTTACAAAGAATAAAATCATATGACTATATTATATTGATGTAAATTTAATGCATGTTTCATTCCATTATATTCTCCCTCAAAATGTATGACATACATTAACCAGGATCAACTTATTTTTCAAATTCATATACAGTAAAGTTATAGACCCTTTGAAGTTTCCCATCATGAATAAAGAGGTTAAAATTATATTATGTGAATTATATATGTTCTTCCCACCACCATTATTTGATATAATAGTCCACCTGATGGTTCACATGGTTAGATAGTTTCAACTATGTGTTCATGTCCATGACATATGGATATACACCAATGAACACTATATAATGTTTTTGAAAGGGTATATCAAGAATCGAACTCAGTCAAAATTTTTTATTACAGAACGATATATTATTAAAGAAGCTATTGAATTTTTTATCAATTGACTATCACATGTTGACAACATCAGTCTCCCAATGTCTTATCATAGAGAATGAATTATAGGAAAATTGATTTGTGTCTGAGATGTTGTTTCAATTACCTTGACAGAGTGTGAACAAGTTCACTTTTACATTTTACATAATATTTAATAGGATGATCCATACATTGAATCCCACAAATAAATTCATAGATATTTGAATCTATCAATGGATGAATGATGGATATCAAATAAACATAATCAATTGTTTATATGATGGTTCTGAGATCAAATTTAAAATAAGTTATCTAAAAATTCAAATTTAATTGTTGAACAACTTCAATGGATAGCCATAAGACCGAATGAAACTGTTATATCCTACAATTGTTTTGTAATCAATGGTTATATGTTTCATACAAAAGAACACAATTACTGTATTATGTTGGAAAATAGTGGTGCTACGCTTGTGGTTGAAGGGAATAAAATATCTAGTTAAAAGGATAGAAATACAATTTATACAAATATGTAATATTTTGTCATTATCTAACAGATATATGACTTGGATTATAAAACATTTCAAGTGTCTATTTTCCATTGCAAATGGGTTGACAATTTCATTGTAGTGAAAGTCGATGAAATGGGCTTCACAAGGTGAATATTAAGCATGGGAGGGGAAATGTACAATCCATTAAAAATGTAGTCAAAATAAATGAATGTATTTTATGTCTTTAATCTCAAAACAATAATCGGCCTATTGTTCTTCTAGAGACAAAAAAAATATCAGTTCAGATGAAAATTCAATCGAAGATAACCCTTTTTTTTGGAGATCCCAATGACTTCATGTCGATCCCAATGTAGAAAATGTATTTTATATTAGAAGAGAGCACAAAGAAAGGATTTTGATACTTGATAGAGAAAAAAATTCCTAAAACATTTAAAAAAATAAAGTGATTTCAATGATAAGGTAATTTTTTTTAATATACTATGTTGTTCCTCATAATATTATATGTTTTCCACTGCAATAACATAATCAAAATTAAATTTTTTACTACTCATGCAAATAATTTCTTATGCACATGATTATGTTACCAATCCCTTGGAAGAAAAATCTATAATGAAGTAAACCCTTTGAAAATATGTAAACGTAATGTTATGATATATTTTCTTTATTTTACAAAATATATATATACTAGAACATTGATTTAATTTTTATTATTCCTCTTAGTGTTCATTTATTTTAGAAGATTCATGTGTATATTTCATGCCTTTGTAGGAAGGTCAAAAATTTTGTCTCTTCTAAATCACAATGTTAATCTTGATGTTTTCACAGTAAAATCATTGTCCACAGAATTAATGTATTTTTTCATATTTATTTTTAATTTATTTATTTTTAATTTATTTATTTTTTTATGACGCAAAAAATAATTCTTTTCTTATACAAGTGGATTATTTTTTTCTATTTGAGGTGGTCTGACCATCTTTTATGCCTATCTATACAAAAATTATCACAGACTTTTTGTCCATCAAAACATTTTTACCCCTTCAGTGTTTTATTTATCACTTTCTTTCATGTTCCCTCCACTGATTTTGTAGAAAGATCAAATACACTGCCTCTGCTCAATCACAGAGCTAATCTTATTATTTATATAGTAAAATAATTTCCCATCGAATTATTGTATTGTTTCATATTTCTATTTAATTTATTTATTTTTAGTATTACTTACATAATAATTGGTTTCTTATACATGTGGATTCTTTTATTCGAGTTTGTGTGTTCTTCCTATCTTTCAATCCTTTCTTCACTAAAACTTCCAAACATCTACTCCCTCAAAACATTTTCACCCCTATAATTATGCACTTATCACTTTCCTTCAAGGAATATCCACTGCCTTTAATGGAATATAAATGACGTTGCCTCTACTCAATCAAAGTGGTAATCTTAATCTTTTCATAGTAAAATCATTGTCTATATAAATAATGTATTGTTTCATATTTATGTTTAATTCATTTCTTATTATTATTACTCACATAGTAGTTTTATTCTTATAAATTGGGATTATTTTTTCAATTTGGGGAGATCTTTCCATTTTTCATGGCTTTATGCCCCAAAATATCCATAGACCTCTTCTCCCTAAAAACCTTGCACCTGTGAAATGTTTAAATTTATAACAATGCTTAAAGTTCCCTCCATTTCTCAATCATAGAGAGGTAATCATGATGTTTCCATAGTGAAATTAGTGTCCCTAAAATTTTTGTATTATTTCATATTTATTTTTAATATATTTATTTTTAGTATTACTCATATAATAATTGTTCTCTTATACATGTGAATTATTTCTTTAGAAAAGAGGCGGTTTATTCAAAGCTGCCCATGAAGTGTTTCCAGTTCAAAAAAACAAACCAATGGATTTCATGTTAACATTGATATTTGGGATTTTTTGAGAATTTAGGATGTGTAAGAATCAATTGTACCTCAATCCAACACATGGTGCGGCTGGTAGGACTCCAAGTACTTATTTATATTTAAAATAGACATTAATTTTAGTAAAATAGAAAATTAACATAATCAAAATTGGGAAAACTTATTCTAATTGTTTTTATTATTTAATACAATGATCCATAAGTCATTTGTGATGTTTATGAATCAGCCACACCACTATATGATACACGATGTGCCTAGTATAACTTAATGTGTCTCTTGTAGTTTAAAATTGGCATTTTAGTTTAAAAAGTTTTAGTCACTGAAACCCGATCATAAATGCTTAGATTTTCTTGATAATTTATTAAAATGATTCATAATTTATTTTTTGACATGTAGGAACTAGTTTCACATAAAAAAGATACATGATGTGATCTTAATGAGTCAAAAGTAAATTTTTTAATTTTAAAATGACATTTTAGTGAAAAACGCATCAGATGTAATCAAAACTGAGAAAACACAATCAAATTTTTTTGATACTTCAAGAAAATGATTCAAAAGTCATTTTAGACATTTTGGAATCATCTTCACCTCAATTTGATGAAAGTTGTCACTGATATGACACCATGTTCATCTTTTTATTTTAAATTGACATCAATTTTAGTAAAATGGACAACTAACCTATTCAAAAATGAGAAAACACATTTGGATTGTTTTGATAGTTTATGAAAATGATTCATAAGTCACTTTTTGATGTGTAGGAATCAACTGCACCTGAATCTGATACACAATGTGCCGCGTTTGACTTAAAGTTTCTATTATTAGTTTAAAACCAACATTTTAGTTCCAAAAGTGTCACTCACTAAAAACTAATCAAATGAACTCAGAATTTCTTGATAATTTAGTAAAATTATTCATAATTCATTTTTAAAGTGTAGGAGTTGGTTTCACATCAACCCAATAAACTATGTGATCGAAATGAGTAAAAATTGCGTGTTTTCATTTTAAAATGAAACTTTAGTAAAAAACGACAACTAACGTATTAAAAACCAAGAAAATGAATCCAAATTATTTTTATACTTTAGAAAAACAATCCAAAAGTCATTTTATATGTTTTGGGATCCTCTTCGTCTCAATATGACACATAGTGTGACAGGTATGATCCAAATACATGATATGCCTACTCAAAACTAAGAAAACACATTCGTAATGTTTTGATAATTTACAAAAAATGATACATAATCAGTTGGGATGTGTAGGAATAATCCACACCTCAATCTGATATATTATGTTCCTAGTATGACTTAAAATGTCCCTTATCAGTTTAAAATTGACATTTTAGTTCAAAAAGTGTCACTCACTAAAAACAAATCAAACGTGCTCGTCTTTTCATAATAATTTAGGATAAAAATTCATAAGTCATTTTTGATATATAATATTTTTTTCACATCATTCTAATACACAATGTTATTAGAATGATTCAAAATTGCATGTTTCCAGTTTAAAATGAAATTTTAGTAAAAAGGCAATTGACGTATTCAAAACCGAGCGAATGCATTCATATTGTTTTGATACTTCAAGAAAATAATCCATGAGTCATTTGAGTTGTGTTTTAATCTTACACTCCTCAATATGATGCATGGGGTGACCAATATGACTTCAAGTGCATATTTTTGTTTAAAATTGACATCAATTTTAGTAAAATTAACATCAATTTTTGTAAAATTAACACTTTTTGAAAATTTATTTTTTTATATTATTACTATCACAAGAATTGTTTTCTTATACAGTAGCATTATTTTACTTGGGTAGGGGTTTATTGTTTGTAAATATCATGAGTCGAGGTCAGGATTAAAAGACAAAGGAACATTGATGTTTTTGAATTTATGTAATAATTTGTATTTATGCAATTTTTTAAAACAATGTTTGAAATGTTTATAATATTGTTTTTTATTGTATTTTTATTATAAATTTTATTTCATTATATTATATATTGGTACTTTTTCTATATCTAGTGTCTTTCTGGTGCTGCGGTGTGTTGCTACAACACATTTCCCTGGTGCAGTAGTGTGTTGTTGCAGCACACAACAGTATATCCCCTTATCGATGCTTATAAAAGCGCTCATAAAAACACATTTATTGGTGATTTTAAAAGTACTAATAGAGGATACAATTTCAATGCTTTTAAAATCTCTCAAAAATATACACTTTTTTAATGCTTATAAAAAACATTGATAAAGGGGTCCTATATCAGCTATTTTAAAAGCACTGATAAATGGTTCCTTTATCAACACTTTTAAAAGTTCTTACAAAAAACCCTTTTATTAGGGATTTTTTATAATCAATATAGGAACCCTTTATCATCTCTTTCTTAGAACTAATAAAAGATCAAATCTTTTAATCTCGCTCAGGTTGTCAGTGCTTTTCTAGCGCTCATAAAATCCATTTCTAGCACGATTGAAGGCATATTTTGTAGTGGTGATAAGGATTGTCTTTTGAGGATATGTAAGGGTTAGTTTTTTTCATACATAAGGTTTAATATGTAAAGGATTATATTTAATTTTTAATATGTAAGGGTTATGAAATTTTAAAAAAAATAGAATGATAGTCCTGAGGGGGGAACACACCATGAGCCAGGGAGTCATTCTAAGATGTTTTGTGAAGTAACTTGAGGAGAAATCATGCCATGTTGGAAGGGTCACTTTGTGACATTACTTTTATATTTTTTTTAATAATTAATTAGTTGGTTAAAATAAATATAAAATTTTATTATCCATTCAGTCTAGAGATACTGTGAACAATCCTTAATTATCTTCTCTCTCATTTTTTCTTCCCTCTTACGAAATATTCAACGATTATTGTTTTTTATTTGTGTCATTTATTACAGGTAGTAGTCAAAGGATGGGCTAAAAAACCTTGGTGTTTATTTATATATTCTCACAATATTTCTTTATTTTCTATTATTTGTTCCCTAAATTATAGATTTTTCTAGATTATCATATTTCTTTCAATTAGAGACAGATCATCCAAAGTTCCTTGGTAATAAGAGTCTTGGTAACTCGGAATAAGGTAAGTGACCTTTACATTACTGAGTCTCTTGATAATTTATTGATTCTTTATTTTTCTACTATCATTATGATTATTTATATAATTTTTTCATTACTTGTTTAATTTCATGAAATAAATTGGGATGGGATCAAATTGTCCTAATAGTCATCAAGGACCAAAAATCTTTGTGATATGTGTATTTTGTGCATGTATTTTACAATATTTTAATATATTTATTTTTGTATTTAATTGATTAATATTTCCAATATTTTTAATGTTTTTTCTTTTTGGTGTTTTATGGAATGATACAAAAAGAATTTAGAAGATTGGAAAAAATAGATGAATGTAGGATTTAAAACACATTTTGTACTGCGAGTGAAGTGAAACGATGTGACACCCAATTTTTAAGGATTTAGAGGATATTTAAAGATAGAAAAATAACAAATAAACACGATGTATTTAATTACATGATATGAGATTCAAATTATTTTTCACCGCCATCATGAAAATTCATAAAGATTACACAGTGTAAAAATACATTACATGTCATGAACACTTTACATGATGTGAAAAACAGATTCAAAAAAACCGTTGTTAATGTGGATTACATGTCATGTAAATTTACATATCATTACCATATTTGAGAACATAAAAATTAATATTTGGTGGACAAGGGTTTGACACAAACCCTATATATCCATTCCCCCATCTACACAGCAGAAGATTTCATAGGTCGAGCGACACTAATGGGAAACTTCGATGCACATAGAGCCATTATGGAGCCCGAATTTTCTACCATTCTTCACCTCCATTATTCCTTAGGAATCCATGCAACTAATTCTCACCATGCCAAGTATGAGAGAGTATTTTATTTTGTTGGGTGATATGATTATATGGGAAGTTTATTTAGGGATTATTTCTATCTTTTATTCTTATTTTTGATTGTTATAAACCATTTATCAGTTCCAATATTTTAATTTTTAAATTTCATGACCATAGATTGTGATTAAAGGGTTATTCTTTCATTTCATCAATTAATTGACATATTTTGTGTATGGACATTATGAAATATAGGTTATTTAAGTTTAAATAGGGTTTTGGGGTGTTTAGTTTCAGGATTTCACTTAGTAGATGACCATTTCAATGGTGAAATCACAGGATTGGAATAGGGAACCCAAACCAAGGATCCCTGTTAAACCAATTCTGACAACAAACATGAATGAACCTTTAATCTATTTAATCCCTTGTGTAAGAAATTTAAATTACAAAACCTAGAATGCCTTCTCTATTGAATTAAAACAAATTTTCCCTTACTACATTTTTATCTTTTTCAAAACAAAAAAAACAATTGAAATTTCTATTTATTTAATTAATTTTAAAAATAAAAATTTTTCTTGTGGGTTCGGAACTCATAATTTCTAAATAATACATTTTTAGTTAGGTTTTATGATTTTTATAAATCATAAAAAAAATTGTATCCCCAAAGGAAATTATTGATTCCCTATTGGCTATCACTTTCTAAAAAACCATTACTAGTGTCTTGTTCAAAATAATATTACTTTCCCTATTTATAGATTATTTGGTGATGTGTGTTGAATTATAAATGTAAATGGGTTTTATTTTTTAAATTTTTATTTAAAACGTTGGTTTTGAAGAAAATATTTTTCTAATTTAGATGTATTGTAAATGGAATTTCAATGTGAATGGGATGATTTCATGTGATGGTTTTGAAATGGTATTTAAAATAATTGTGGGGCTTTCTAAAGACTAATTTCATTGAGATATAGGCCTAATGGACTATCGTGAGTAAATATTTCAAGATATTCCTTTTCAGTGGGTTATCATGATGATTTTTGACTTGGTTTTTATGTGAAATCCAATTGGTATTAGTTATAAATTTCACTAATATACTTGACCTTGTGTTGGAAAATTCTCAATTTTTAAAATTATGTATACTCATTCTATTTTTTTATTATGATTTTCTAGTAATTTTGTCTTGTTGCAGGATGATTCTTGATTTTGTAGGAAGTACTTACCATTTTAAAGTGTTTATATGTCATTTTATTGATTTTCATTCATGAAGATGTATGAGCTATATCTATAATGTTCTATTTAGGGATCAAGGTCCCAGGATGGTCTAAATTGATGTAATTGAGCCCTTATAGGGTAGAGATGGGTAAATTTTATATGGTTCAAAATAATTATTTCTCATTCCATAAATATGGGTGGGGTTTTTATATTTCATATAATGAAAATATAGTTTTCTATTTATGCATATTTAAGTCTTGGGTAACCTATTCGTTCTGCATATAGGTGTAGGTGATGAATCTTTTATTTTTTGAGGTCATTGTTTCTTGAAAATGACTAGTGTGGGTAACCTAGTGGGATTATTTTGGACTAATCCCATGAGTAATCTGTATGGTATTTTTTTTATTAGGATTCTAGTGATTATTATAGAGTTTCAGATCAAGTGGGTATCCAAGGATGATGACTTTCAACAGATGGTGTTGTTGAGTTATATATGTTACCCTATAATGGAGAGCTATGTGGGGGTGTGAGTTTAGCTCACTCCTGGATAGGATATGGTAATTTCTACCATGATCATTTATTATTATCATTTATACTCTATCCAAGTCTTTCAATAGTGACTAGCCTAACCCATAGTGAGAGAGTGGAGGCATGTGGATTGATACGGGGATTAGAATAAGAATTGACCTTGATTGGGAAGGTAGTGGCCAAGATTTCATATAATAAATTGCCTTGATTTATAAGGTAATGTTCAAGAAGTGATAATGGTACTTACATTGAGTTATAAGGTAGTTTCCAGGTGTGATACAGGACCAACCATGAGTGATAAGATGTGTCCAAGGAATCAATATGGGTTTAACGTGTGTCTTCCCTTGAGTGAGAAGGGGTGGTCTGGTGTTTGATAAGGGACATGAATTGGTACTTGGTTTGGGACCAACCATGAGTGAGTGGGTGTGTTCGCTGACTTAATATGGGTTTTTAAGGTGACCTCTATTGAGTGATAAGGGGTAGTTTTCTTCTTAATTAAGGATAATAATCGATACCTCGAGTGGGATCATACCTTGATTGAGAAGGTATTGATCATTCTTTGGGATGCATATATGAATCAATATGACTCTCTTACATCTAATATTAGACAAAGTAGGTAGGGTCAGATTTCATGGTGGTCGGTTTATCTCATGATGATATAATATTTTTTGTTTCATGTTTATTTGGTGATATGTTTTTTGGTTGGGATGTTGGACGAGCATGACATGCAATCATTGTATGTATTTATTGAACATATACATGACCAAAAAAACATTCAATGTGTTAAGGTGTGCATGGTAATCCTACTAGAACATTGTACTCTACCCCTACCCATATAAATATAATGGGTTTCGATATATGTGCATAGACGTTTATGTTTTCTTTCACGCACATTTAGTGGTGAAAGTTGAACATGTTGTTCGATTCTAACAGAGGTTGATGATTTAATAGGGTTAATTGTGTGATTTAGGGAAGATTACATTATTTTTCACTTTTATTTATTTTTCTACATAAATTCTATATAGTGCATTGTTTTGTATTTAAATGATTATTTTAGTTATAAATGTGTATATGTTACTGTTTCTTTGTTATATTGTGATGCATCATATAGAGAACTTACTTATTTTATATAATGAACTATGGGGTCTCTTTAGGATACCTTTTTATGTCTATGGGTTTTGGTATGCCCATTATAAAGATGGATCATGATGGGTTTTCAAGAGATTATTGTATGACAATGGTTCTTTAGTTTAAGGGCATAGGCTCCCCATAGTTGTTTTAGTCCCTCGTCACTAATTATTATCCATTTTCATATGGTGAGGCACACATGAGGTCTTGTAGTTCTCCTTATAAGGTGTTGTTTGAGAAACGTTGTCTAGATAATTATAATATTATATCTTATATTTAAATGGTATAGTGTTAATTAAAGGTGGGTTAGGTTGTTAGGACTTGAGAGGTAGACTGGAAGCATGCCCAAACAACATGGAATTAGTTTAAACCCCAGTAGTATGGCGTTTTACTAAATAAATACATGAAGCAATATGATGAGTGAGTTTTTGGATTAATAATACCAATACAAGATTGATGAGACTCCAGATTAATCATAGGGCTCATTTAGGAGTAATTGACTTTGTTCATGCATCGTGATGGTATCATACCTAGGATGTGATACACATACCTATGGGTAGTGTTTTTTAACAAATATCCTCATAAATATCTTTCATTGATTGAATTATATTATAATATATTTGATTAATGATTTAATAAATTATAATGTGTGATTAAATTAATATGAATTCAGGGGGATTGTTTAATTGATTGTTGATTTTGATTGTTTTTTCTCCATAGGGAAATCATTTTCAAGATGGTTTATTTTTTATAAAAAAACCTTGTTTCAAGAATAAAACAAAGTGATAGCATGAGGCATGAGTGAAATGGTTTTATGTTTTAGTTTTAATTGAAATGGATCATATATCCATGTATTTTGAAATTGTTTTCAAATTTCAAGTTTTTAGAAAATATGAGGAAAAGGTTTTTGAAATTTGGTTTCAAAGTGTCTTTTGAAAATGATTATGATTTTTAATAAAGGAAATCATCATGATGTTTGATAATTTTGGGTTTCCAATTGTGATGAAAAAACCTTAGATTCTAATGTATATTTTGAAATTTCATGTGAGTTTTGGGGGTTGTAAAATGTTTGAACATGGTTTGAATAATAAAATAGTACCTATGAAAATAATGATTCTTAGTTTTTAGTATTTTGGATATGAGTGGCCAGTATATTTAAGTGTGTTCTTGGTTAGTTTTTGAAGTTTCTTTGGTAATATCCAAGTGATTTTGGTGAGTGTGGATTGGTTTGGTATAATTTTGGGAATAGGTAATCAGTTCTTTTGTAGACCATGTTTTCTTGGTTTTCAATGGATGACCAGGAGTAATCCAGGTTGTTGAATTGTGAAATCAGTAGGTATTTCATGTTTTTTTAGATAAAATATTTTATTTTTAAATATTGGGATAGATTTTTAGTGTAAATATTAAGTATCTGGATGTGATTTTTTTGTGGTTTCATGGTTTGGTCTGATTAATTTTCGTTTTGGTCAATGATTCCTATGGTGGGGAGAACCATTACATAGAATTGGACATTATGAGTGCAATATAATTGTAGAGAGAACTATGATACTAGATATTAATCAATTTTTAACACTTTAGTATCTGTAAATTTATGGGTGTGGTCAATCACCATCTCAATGTTTTAGCGATAGTGACTAGTAGAGTGCACAAGAATTTGGTGTTGGTATCTTAGAGGGGTAATGGTTGGCTCAAGTTGAAATGATGATAGTAAAATAATGGTTATATTAGTTTGATATATGATAATCTTAGTGATTATCTGGTAGGTCAATCAATGAATAATATGCATTGGTGGTTGGAGTGTCCCAGTGGAAGTGTGTTCATTCTTCGGAGGTAATATACAGTGAGTTAGTAGTGAATTGATGACTAAGGTGGTCTGGATTTCTAATTGAAGGAATATCATGAATTATTGAGTATGATAAGCAATATTTTGAGAATATTGTAATAATATATGAATTTATGGGTCACTTTTATCCATGTAAATTTAAATTTTTAGTCTAAGAGTGGGGTACGTTCTAAAAATTTGGATTCAAATAGAGATTTCATATATTAAAACATCTTTGGGAGGTTTTTTGGGATGTGATAAGAGTGTACATAGATGTTTATTAGGTGCTTCGGTGAGTATTGAAGTAGTATTATGGTGGAATTTCTAGGAAATTATATTGTAGTAAGAATATTGTGTTGTAATATAGGGAATAAAAGTGTAGCAATAGGCTAATTGAGGATCACGTTGTATCCTTGGGGAACCACAGTGTGATGTCTAGAATAAAGACTATAGTGAATTATTTTGGTTGATTGAATGATACATCACAACTTAGGGAACCATGACATGATGGGTTTCTAGAAATGTTTAAAAATGTCCAAGTTACTATGTATAATGGTTATATTTCATAAGGGTTCAAAACTAATTCAGATAATTTGTTATGTCCCCATGTGTATGGGTGATCGTACATAAGGGTAGCCCTATGATGTGAAATTTGAAAAATATTTTGATCTATGTGATATATATGGGTTAAACCTAGTATATTTAAATGTTAACTCCAAGTCACCATATGATAATTAAGGGTTGATATGGATGATACATAAGGGTAAATCTGGAACTTAAGGGTAATAAAAATACAATGCATCAAGTTACCATGTGATGTGTAAGGTTTAATACCATGACAAGTAAGTGACACCCAATATATAAGGGTTACCAGTGTTAGTCAAAATAGATGTTTGTGAATAAATAGTGATACATAAAGGTTACCCTGGTATAAAAGGGTTAAAAATGGTAAAGTATCTGGAATTGAAGGGGTATCTTGGAAAGATATGTAATAGTTTCTTTAGTTGGTATGATCTATACATAAGGGTTGAAACATGAAGGATTATATAAAAGGGTTGATACATAAGGGTTAAGAACATTGAAAAATATTATTATGATAATATGGAGGAGAAACATATCATTTCCAAGGGGGGAATGTCATGATGTGTTGTGATGTATCTAGAAGAGGAATCACACTGTGAATGAAGGGTAACACTATGACATGACTTTTCTAGTTTTTTATATAATTTATTGATTGGATAAATAAAATATAAATTAGTTTTTTTTTAATTTCAACTAGATTTACTATAGGCATGCCCAAATTCTCTCCACTCTTGTCTTTTCCTTCCCTCCTCAGATATCTTCATTTATTATTATTCATTCTTTATGTTTTCATTTGTAAGTAGTAGCTTCTTGTAAGGATAACTACACCTAGATTTTTTATTTCCATATTTTCCCATATTTTTCTTTTTTCCTATTTATTGTTCACTAAATTAGGTATTTCTCTATATATTCTGATTTCTTTCGATCAAAGATTGATTTTCTAGAGTTCCACAGTAAGTGGAGTCTTGATAACTCCTAATGAGATATTTAGCCTTTACATTATTGTGTATCTTTCTAATTTGATGATTTTATCTTTATTTTTTATCATTTTTATTATTTTCATAATTTTTCATTAGTTTTGTAATATCACCCTATAAATTAAGACAATGAATGGTCAGCCTAATAGAAAACTAGGTTTCCATAACTTACTAAATAATTTATTAGTGGTTCCTTAGTCGAATGATTGTAGGTATCCTTTATTATGTATTTTTTGGTGGCGTGAGTTTGATTCTCAAGACATATGGGTTTTCCTTTATAAATTTAGATTTAAAAATATTTTTTATAGTAAAATAAATTTATTGAGTAAATGGTTTAAAATATAGAATTTCAAGGTGAATGGGATGACTTCAGATGATGGTTTTGAAATGGTAATTCAAAAAAAATTGGGTTCTCTAAAGAATAATTTCATTGGTATTTTGGGAGAAGGGATAAGTGTGAGTAAAGATGATAGGATTTTTGGGTTTTTTATAATCTAAAAATCCTATTAAATATAATATAATTAATATAAAATTTTAAAAATAAGATCAACTATGCTAAATAAATTGAATTATTTTTAGACTATAAATGAATAAACTATGTATTTGTACCTTTCAACTGTATTCAACCATCATAATATGGGATTGATGAAGACAGTCAAGAGGAAACTGAATAATATCCCTCCTCTAGAGATATCCATAGGTATGAATTGAATCCCTCTTCAGGGAAGAAGGGTCATCCTTTCATATAAGGTATACCAGTAACTCATTAGGAAAAAATATGAAGGATGGAGAGATCTTTGGGTGCAGAAAGTATCAATAAAGAATAAATGATAACCCTTATAAACATTTACTAGAAATAATATCCTTTATAAATCCCTTTAGGATTATCCTTGAGAGAAATTAAATTGGTTATAATGTATGAGTTAATTAAACTCATCTAGTTCATGAATAAATTACATGAATGCATCTACTCCCCAAAATTCCATCTCATGAAATAAATATTAATGATATACAACACGTAAAATATTCATGAATGATGAAAATTATCATTATTACACCAAAAAAATTGAAGGTAGAGGAATGGTAACATACACCATGCCTTATGATATCATAAGTCTTACATTGCAAAATGATACCTTATGATATAACATGTCGTACACTGTGACATGCATGGGAAGTGTAATGATAATAGGCTTTATGATATTACAATATAGCCATAATATATCATATGTATATCAGATTAAGGGTATATTCTCATTAATCACCCAATTACACTAAAGCCTAAATGACTTTCATGACATTTCACCTTTTATTAAATCATGTATATTAACTTGTAAAACCACATCCAAAACTCAATTTAGAGATCATAAAAAACACTTTTCGAAGCCTATCATCAACTTAACTATGTATTACATCATATTTAATATTTTTTTAATACCCATCAAAAATCTTTTGGATAAACTCTAAAACAATTTTGGAGATAATTTGTGAGTCAAACTCGATCCCAATTAAGTGAACCACAAAGTGTGACCCCATGGGACTTCATGGAGTTCAAAAAAAATATGAATCTCTCAATTCATAAATGTATGAAAATTATAACTTGTATAAAATAATCAATACTATCAATCTAAAAAGGTATATAGTGTGATCTCTATCTAACACATGTATCAATATAATAGTGTCCAGGATCTATATCATATGAAGCTATGGAATCTCATTTTTTCCATTTTTCTAAGAAATGAATTGATCATGGGACACAAGTTATGTCATTATAATATATCTAACTCATACATTCTTAATTATCTAAGTATAGACTATCCAAGTCAATGAATACATCAAAGTTCATTCACATTTTTTCATGAACACACCACATTTCCTTTATATAAATAGATAATAACATCATACAAAATATATTGGTATATAAAAACACTTCCTAGAATGTCTCAATTAATGGATTATATGTCAAACTTGTAATATGATAGGAAAAATTCCATCTTATTTGACCTAAAACTGATGTCATGATCAAAAATATACCCACCCGCCCCTTCATTATCTAAGCCTTTAGACTTATATAATAAAGGTATCAAAGTATAATGTTTATCTTGATAGGTATCTCACTAAACTCAGTTATTAAGGTATCAAAATTTGATCCATGGGCCCCTAGTATACCAAAGACACTATATATAAAACTACATGTAGCATATATAGAGTTTTATCTATCATATGAAACCCCCTTTTATACCTCATGAGGATATTCGGTATCTCCATGCTAGAATCGTACTCATGATAGCCTTAACATTTTATCACAACCCATAATACTCCCTAATTTATATCAGTTAGGAATCACTAAAAGTTATACATTGAGAGATCAATTATATTTACACTTCAAGAAATATATGTGAATATATATATATATTCAGTCAATGTGAAAGAATTATGAATTTGATGTTACCTTCTATAAATCATGATATATTTTTATATTCCTTAACTACTTTGTGAATAAACAACAACTATATGTAATTAGCTATCTATTACATCATATATGAAGGACATTCAGATCATATTTATGTTTTATAAATATTTTTGAGGTCTTGTTAATTCATTGCATCTATATGTAATACCTATCACGTCTCTATATAAACACCTTATAAAACCATTCTATTAAACTCTTTAGGGATTAACATAATGAAGAAATATAGAATTAATGATTGTGATATTTAGGAATTATATTACGAATTTTCACCTCCATGAACATATTCAAACACCTTACCTCCCCAACATCAAATGTTAAATGTTAATAACTTTTTTTTCGATATAAAACTCTTTCTAAGTATATCATCATCATTATTTGAAACTAGTTTCATCAAAATTTTCACATGGAATATTTTTATAGAAAATTTATCCATTTTAATTATCACTTACCAATACATCCTAAACTCATTAATCATAAAGTGACCTTCAATTTCTTATGGTAACTAAATATAACGGTTCAAATTTCTATTTGTCGTCATACACTGAACACTATTAGAATATTAAGTAAAAAAACTTTGAACTTCGATTCGAATAATATTTTATTTTTTAACTTTGGACTTCTATAAGTTCAATAATACTCCTATTTTTCTATTATATTTTATAACCTCTCTATAATAACTTATTTATATATACAAACTCTCTTATGTTAAGAAATAATGTGTATTTTTTTGTGGGAATAGTTAACACATAAACTATTGTTTCTAAATCATATATGTAATTTTTTTTATTTTATATAATTTATAAAAATAATACTTTATTATTTAAAATATTATATTAATGGGATACAGGAAAACATTTACCTTATATCTCAATGAAACGTCTAGATAAACTCCCTTTATCTTGGATAAAAAAATTATCCTTATCTTCTCTTAAAAACATGTTATAAAACATGATGAATCATAAACTATAAAAATTGAACTAATTATATCATATTTTTTATAAAAAATATTTCTTAAAAAAAACTCATATTATCATATAAAGAAAATGAGATAACTATAAACATCCTTTACTTATATCCAAATGAGCTTGATAAAATAATTTATATTCAAATCTTTGATGTAGAAACTATTTTATTTATATATCTAATGAAAACTATAATCTATATCATTTATTCCATTGATTTTGAACTCATGTACATTTCAAACACTTGTAAAAATTACATTTGGCATCACATACCCTTAAAAATAAAAGAATTTACTACTATAACACTAATACCCAAAAAAATCCACAGATTTTCCTAAACCCCATTAAATATCCTAGACAATACCATATTATAGGATCATTACTCTTTGCTTATTTATAACACTATTATTATTTTTCAAGGGCCACAACTAGTTATTCTAAGAAACATATTTTAAATCCCCAGCTAATTTTTTTTTGAACTTTTATACATGAGTACTATCGACATAGCAGTAGAACCAAGACATCATTTTCCTAGTTTAACTTTTATCAAAACTATTAGAAAATATGGTAAATATTTCCTGAATTTAATTATATTATCAGAACATTTTCATTGATTTTAATATAATTAATTCCTTAACCAAGAAAGGCATAAGGAAACCACTAGTAACAATAAGTCATATACATACACAATTATATTGAGTATATGAGTAAAAACTAAAATTTTAATGGTTATTAAGTATAGAATGACTTTGAAACCACAAATTAATCATTTTATTCTTCTCATATTCATCTAGATTCTAAGTATTGAACAACATCAATAGTTTGGTAAATCATGAATCTGTAGGTTTAAAACATTGAATTTATTATTAATTAATATTTTTTCTTAAGTTACCAATCTGAAAAGTTTATTAAAATAATATTCCACTTTCTATATGACTGATATCAAAGATAAATTTTATAATAATGACTATTTTATTCATAAATAATAGAATCAATTATCATATGAGTATAATTTTTTATAAAAAATTAATAAGGACTCATATTAAATATGCTCCCACACAAATGATGACACCTTTAGAATCAAATTTTATCCATTAGTGGGATAAGATCCATGTTTATCTAAGAAATATGTCCAATTTTTTTTCTATAACTTCTTATTAGATGTAACCCAAGCACTATTTACATCCATATTATATCATTTAAAATTAATATTCATTATATCTCATAATAGAACAAACCCCAGAACCTATAGGACTAGTGTCTTTGGAGACTACATAAATAATAAACTTGTTTTAAAACCATTTTTCAATATCACATAAAACTATTCTTTAAATTAATACCCTTATTTACATATTATACATAATAATTTTCTTTATAACTTGGGTAAATTGAATCCTAAGAAAGGGAGAGCTCAGATTCTTAAAAAGGGATTGATATAAGAGATAATAATCAAAGATCATAAGTGATCATAAGATGAGAATACTTGAATGAGAACATAATAATGTTCTATAGATATATCATCACATAATCATACCCTATAAAACATATATCATGAAACATGAGTCATGGTGTAAGTATTTTGGCATAAAATAAGACATGATTCCAAGGAATGTGGAAACATGAGTCAATAATCATGAGCCATGAGAACATAAAATAGCTATGTTTCATAATATGTGAATATGTCATTAACATAAGTATATAAATAACAATATATGTCATGTTTAAACTCCAAGACTTTCATATCACAATGTACTAGGATAAAATCCTACCCATTACATAGTAGACAGTGGCTAATTAATCATGTCACTTTACCTTTTTGGGCTTGGGCTGATCACATGTGTACCATATTGGTCTGATGGGACATAAAGCATTACCCAATTATTTATAGTTCTATAACAAACCCACCCATAAAATAATTATAATCCATAAATATTTTTCCCCCACAAACATGAAAACATTTATAATCTCATCATAACTTAGTTAACATGTGAAAGATAAATGGTTTTCAAGAAAATTTCCACAAATCGTGATCATAATCCATCTATATAAAGTATTTGGATGGTTTAATTATATAATATACACAATGAGGAATAATCAAAATTAAATGATATTGGTATATATGAAAAACAAACTTTTAAAATCATTAATAATTACTTTGAGAAATAATAAGAAATTCCCTTCATATTTTTTATTATTTATTTAAAAGGGAAACAAATTATAAAATAATAGAAATAAATTTTAATTATGAAAATAATTAAAACCTATAAATTAAACTTAATAAATTAAATTAAATAATATGTTGTAAAAATTCATTCATGTGTAAGATGTTTAAAAATAATATTATTTTCATACTTTTCAAAAGAAATCCAAAATAATAGAAAATGGCTCGTGTAGAAAACATTTAAAAATATCCATTTAAAAAACTTATAAATAAATTAAAATTTAATATAAAACAGCCTTAAGAAATCATAAAAGTATAGAAAATTAAATTTACCAAATAATATAAAAAATATGTATATGGAGGAGCAATATTCCTAACTCAAAATAAGAGATAAGGTCAAACTCATTTATGAGCATTATTTCAGTTGAATTGTAAACCAAAGGGAGGTAAAATGGCAATAAAACAAGTAAAACACATAAATATCCATATTAGAATAAAATATTTGAATTTTTAGATATAAATAATATGTAATTTTTTTAAATGTAAATTCAAACCTAAACAAACTCGATTTCAAAATGAGGTTAGTGAAGGAAACCATACCTTTACTCTTGAATTACACAAAAGAGATTTAACATACTATATTATAAACATAACCAACTTAATAACTTATTTAAAAACATTATTCATATATTTTACCTTATATAAAATTTAATTTTACTCAATTATTACACATATATTAGTTAGTTATTATGTATTTTCATATTTGGATGTTAATAATTTTGGTTGTTTTGAAGAAGTTTTGTAATGGAAATGTTGATCCTTGTTCTTTGATAACAATTTAATGATTCATAGATTATTCAAGGTTATTAAATCACTATTTCATAATTATTTATTCTATCCCAAGTTTATTTAATAGAATTTATGTGTATGGTTTTTGAGAATGGAATCTATAATAAACATCTTTCTGCTAATTTACTGAAAACTATGAGTTTATTTTTAATTATTTTTTGTTTTTTTAATACTTAAATAACCATATTTATTATATATATTACCATTATTAATGTATCGATACTTATTCATGATTAAAATGATGATTTTGGTATTATATCATTCATGTAGGTGGTTGAACCGACCCAAACAAGAACATGATATACTAATGAAATGAAGAGTTTAGAGTTATATAATAGTAGTATCATTTTAAAAGAATATTAATTATGTAAATATAACATCCTTATAGTGGAGAGTTATATTTATAAAATATTTTAAAAGATAAGTTAATTAAAAAATCGTGAAGAATAGGGTACTTACTTCAGTGAATTCTCCCTTTCTCAAAAATTGGTTCCTTTGAAATGAATGATTTATGCTTCCTTATTAGGACCAGAATCAATAAAACATCTAATAATGATTTAAAAGATTAAAAAGGGACTTTATTTAAAATATAATAAAACTAAAATAGTGTTTTGGGAGGGGTATAGGTGGGGTACTATTATAGGTAAATTTTGAGTGGAATTTATGAAAATATCATATCCTTAATGTATACTGTTGTCATTTGAAAAACAAAGTGGATATAAAATAGAAATAATAATGGATTTTTATTGTAAAATACCTCATATAAAAAATTTTGAGATAATTTTTGAGGATATTTTAAGTCATTAGTACTAAGTTTATCACCTTTTTCCTCATTTTACCTTTACTGTGTTAACCTGATTTTTACCTCGATAACTTTTATTTATTCCTAAAAAGGAACGTAACGTTATAACCTAATTTCAAAATACTTATTATAAATTTATAATTCATTTAGTATTATTCAAATTAAATATATTATATATTTAACTTTTAAATAAAATCATAAAATATATAGGAAAAAATACTTTTACAGAAAAATAACTTTTTAAACTTTAAGTGTTCTTAATCATATTTTATATTAATTAATAATTTAGTGAGGGTTAATATGTTTGTTTAGAAATTAAAATATTTTATTACAATAATCCTTTAAAATCGGTTAATTTAATTTGTTAAGATAAAATACAAAACACTTAAAAATAACTACTTGAAAAATATCCCCTTTTAAAATTAAATGATTTTAATCAATTTAATTATTAATATTGTAATCATTGAAGTTCATAAATACATTAGTATTAAAGTTTTTTATTTATTTTATAAAAACAATAAAATATTCTTTTTAAACAGAATAATAATAATAGTAATAATACATAATGAATAATAATAACAAATTTACAAAATATTTTAATTAAATATTCTCTTTTTATTTCATTCCATAATTATTTATTATTATCTTTTTTTCAACTATTCAATTTAAATTCATCCATTGGATATAAAAAATGACCAAATATCCAACAACTATATTTTTAATAACAGTATTATTAATGGTTATATACATAATCGTCATATTTTATTCCTATATATAGCCTTATATACATCACCAAAATAATTCATTCTATTCATTTACTTCTCTCTAAATGATTATATTAAATTTTTACTAATTTTTTATCTTTTTATAGTAATAATAAAGGGTATGATATTAAATTAAAACCATGAGGATAAGGATTTAATGTCTTTGGTTTTTTTATTTACTTTTGATTTTTTTTATCTTATAATTTTCTTAATGATTTTTCATATTTTATTATCATTATGTATTAATGCTCGTATTTAATTTTAATATATTATATCAATAAAATATATTATTGAAAATTTTAATTCATTGTTTAATCTATTACAATCTTTCAAAAATAAAGTTTTTATTTAAAGTTAAATATATACTAAAATATCAGGGTGTTACATTTTACCACCCCCTCAAAAAAAGAATTATTCCCTTAAAATTTTGTAACTTATATCAAAAAATTTGGGTGCTTTCAACTCCTAACACATTAATGTTCCCATGTTGGTTCCTCAAACTTATTATTGTTCTTGATAACTTTAACCATGTGATTAGTCTTGATTCATAGTACTTTATCACTATGATCTATTATTTATATTAATTATTTCTTGCATAATATATCATGTTCCAATATTTCGACCTTTTAGTTCATCGCATGTGATGGAACAATTATGCACTTCCTAAAAATTGACACATGGAAAATATCATACACTTGGGAGAGGTTTTGTGAAATTGAATGATGATAATCTTCCATCACAAGATTATTGAGTATTTTTAAAAGAAAATTTATATGGGGATCAAATTTACCATTTTTTCCAAATCTCAAAACAATATTTTAGGGTTATATTCAAAGGAATTAATTATATCCAACTACAAATTCCAAATCTCATTGATGATTATCAACATATCTTTTCTTCCAACTTTTTTCTATTCAAATGCAATACTAAATAGTTTTAAACTTATATAACATTTATTTAGAATTATATGATCCAAAAAACATACACTCTCAATCTTATTCCCAACATGTTGGAGTTCTTCAACTCTTCCCATGTAGAGACCCACATGGTTCAATTTGAATACTAATATGGAAATTGTTGTTATATGAGTACTCTAACAGGGGGAGGTGTTAATACTTTCCTCCTTTTAAATTCATTTAAAATGATCTAAATATATCATTAATAGTTATAATGGTCCTTTCATATTGATCATCAGACTGAGGAAGATAAGTATAACTAAATCTAATCTCTATATACAATAATTGTTGAATAATTCTATAAAGCATCAAGGTAAACCTCATATCTCAATTAGATAAAATTGAGAGTGGAAATCCTTACATCTTGTAAAGTTTATCAAGTGAAAAATCTTCTTGAATAACAATAAAATACATTTAATTTATAAGGTGATCAACCACAACCCAAATGTAATTATAACCTTTATAAGTATTAAAAAGACCTATGATAAAATACAAGGTGATATTCTTATAGGTATGGGTAATTTTTTAATCATCCCCTTATAATTTTTTTGATCTTCCTTAACTTTATAGCATACCAAGCATCGATATATATACTCTACACTATATTTATTAATGTTGTCCCTCAATAATTTATACTTCATTTCTCTATACATATTTAACCTTCTAAGATAGATAGGGAATTATGAGGTGTGTACATCATCCAAAATATCCTTCCTCGATTATATTATTTAAGGTACAAATATTCCTTTCTTGGATCTTATAATTCTATCATTATTAATGTTATAATTTTGAATATTCCCTACCTTATTTTATATCTCTATATCCTCCTTTTGTGCCTCATTTATCTTCACATGGATGGATGGATAAGTAGACATTTAGGAAATGTAGGATTTTTCACATTATCTTATGATTTTATGGTTTATCCTTTGAAATTAAATGATTATTGGGTCTCTTTAGATCCTATTAATGGATAATATAGCGTGATATTTCTTGATTAGAGAGTTAACAAAATTGTATGTCTTCCTAGGGTGGTAATATATTGAGAAATCATAGTCTTTGATTAACTCCAACTATATCCTTTCTGAATGTTAAAATCCTTATATATTAATATATTACTTACACTCTTGTGATCAATATATATTTAAAAAATTTAACTATAGAGATAATTATTCCATGTCCTTAATGAAAATATGACCAATGCTAGTTCTAAATCTTGCATCAACTAATTTTTCTCATGAATGTTTAATTGACATAAGGATAAGCTACCAACATATCATTTTTCAATAGAACACTCCCGAATAACTTCTTTTATTCATTACTATATATCAAAAATCATTATCTAATACATGGATATGTGACTACAAGTGAATTAACCAATCATCTCTTTAGATTCTTGAAATTTTCTTTGCATTCATCTATCCAAAAGAACTTTAATCTCTTCTAAATTAAATTAGTTGGTATATTTGATAGTAATGAGAAATTTATAAAAATTCATTGATAGTATCCATACAATACAAAAAAACTATATATATTTATTATAGTTGTTGTATTATTCAATTTTTCAATCATCATCACCATTGAAGGATCCACATATATACCCTAACTTATGATTATATGGACCAAGAATGATACTTTTTATATCCAAAATTCACAATTGATAAATTTAGAATTTATTATCTCCCTTATCAAGGTATTTAAAACATTCCATTAATGATATTCATGTAATTTATTACTCTTCAAATATATGATAATGTCATCTTTAAATACTACCACAAATTGATTGATGTAATCTCTAAAGACTCTACTCATAAACTTCATTAATATAGTGGAGTATTTATATGTATGAATGGAATCAAAATGAATTTATGGTGTCCATGTATTATAAAAAATGTTTTATTGGGTACATTGTCTATATTAAACCATAATTAAAGATATCCATATTGAAGGATAATCTCTGAGAAGTATTTATCCCCTCATAGTTGATTGAACTGATCATCAATATTATGTAGAGGATACTTGTTTAGGTCACAATCTTATTATGTTTTTAATAGTCAATATAGGGATTCATTGATCCATATTTCCTCTAAAAAAGAGGATAGGTGAACCCATAGTGAAGTACATGGTAATATAAAATACTTATCCATATTCTTCTGGAGTTTTTACTTCAATTCATCTAATTAAATCGGATCCATTTTATATAGGGTCTTTGATATTAATATTAAACCAGGTACAAGTTCAATTGAAAAATATACCTCATGATATAGGGGAAGAATAAGAAAGTATTTTTAAAATATATTGACATATCCACAAAAAATATTCATATCTTTAATATAAATGTTTTCTAAACTATTTGGGAAAAATAACCCTCATGATTGGGTATTAAGACCCATAGGATGTAATTAATTTCCATAGGGAGTTCCTGGAAATCCTAACACAAATAAATGATCATGGGTTGACTTGGCATATAAAATGTTAATTCTATATCCTATAAATTAATATGGGATCTATAAATATAGAGAAAACCCATGCCAAATTTCATATCAAATTTTACTAAAGGGAAAATAATAAGATTTATAAGAAGTATATTCCCACAAAATTCTATTTGAGAGGAATTATAAATAAGATATTAAAAAACCATTCTTATAGTATTTTTCATATATTATTCAACATCTATACATTGGGGATATTAATAAATAGTCTTATAAACTTTTTATGATATGAATGAATTTATATATCTAGGATAAAATAATATATTTTCAATAATAAGAATACCTATCACCGCCCTATTTTTATAATTACATATTTAATCCCTCACTAAAACTAAAATGATTTGTGTGAGTATAAAGAAATTATAATCAGAGAATAAATCATATGATTAGTAAAATTAATCTTAAGATGTAATAAATTATGATACCATTATTTTAACCTGTGATATTTTAGGCTTAGCCTACATCACTTTTGGTTCATCAAAGATTGAATTATATTCAATCCTCTTACTCTTTATAAATTAATACCCATAAAAAATACCTCACTATCATACCAACTAAAGAAACTCATGCACAAAATATATTCATATTACATCATTTAACATGAATATTCATCACATATCACACTAAAACATGCCCTAAAACCTATAGGTTTAGTGTATTTGGAGACTAGATACATAATGAACTTGTTTTATTACCATTATTCAAAATATCTCAAAAGTATTATTCATATTGATAACCATATAAAAATATCGTATATAATATTATTCTTCATAGCATGGGGAAATAGAAACATAAGAAATGGTGTGCTTGGATGCTTAGTAAGGGGTGAACATAGGTTATGTCAATTAAAGATCATAAGTGAGCATATGATGATCATATGGGTATGAGAATGTAATCAAGGTGCATTACATATCATAACTTCATCATAGTAAATAAAACATATACCATAAAACTTGAGTCAAGGCATAAGGATTTTAGCATAACATAATACAGGAGTCATATAGGTTTTTAAGCATGAGTCAATAATCATGATCTATGAGAAGATAACATAGGTAAGTTTCATAAAATAAGAATTTTTCATGAATATAAGAATATAAATATTAAAATATATTAAGTTTGACCACCAAAACTTCAATACCATAATAGACTAGGCTAACCATGTGCCTATAAAATTGTAAACTTGGGCTAACCACCCATGTCCCACAACTACCAATATCCCATCCTAATGTCATGAGATATAAAAAAAATACCCAATATATTGAAGGTCTATAATAGACCCTACGATGACATAATGATAAACCATACATATGTGTTCTACAAGAACATGAAAATAGTCATAACCTCATCATTAACTAGTTAACCCATGAGAAATAAATGGTTTTCAGAAAAATTACCAAAAAACATGATCATAATATATCCAGAGAAAGGAGTTGGATGGTTTATATTATCCCAACTAGGTTAAATAACCTAAAATGTGGGTGAATTAGTGTATGGTAGTTTAAAAACAATTCCCCTTCATATCTTGTTTCGTCGTTAAACAAAAAAACTCTTCTCCCCTATCTCGTAGTAATGTATGAATAGAAACAAAATCATGCCTGAGGCACAAAAATTTTACTTGGTTCACCATTACTAGGATATATTTTTGGAGAATAAAAATTCAATGTGCCTATGTACCAAATCCACTAAAGTGTTCTACTATTATAAAGTTTTGAGCAGACTCACTATCCCACCTAGTTTATAAACAATCAAAATTTGATATCTCACTACCCTTTCAACTTAAGTATGTTCACTTCTCCTTCAGAATAATATTCTTTTTATTTCTTGAATAAATATTTTCTACACCAAATTTGGTGCATTATTAACTTTTAATTTCATCCACTTGATGAATACTAATTTACTATATATTTATCAAGAAATTCATTTTTTATTGTAGAGCTCACTACCTTCATGTAGCACTCAACATTCAAGATGCTCAACTTTCACGAATAATGTTACATTCATGAACCTCTATTTTTTCTCAATTTTCACATCGACTTCATAATTTTCACACCATTCATGAAGCTCATATATCCTTGGCGAATCTCAGTCATTCATGAAGCTCAATGAGCCTTCTTGAAGCTCACTTCTTCCGTGAATCTTCCAAATACTTAGATAAAAACCTTTCTCCATGAAATAGATGATCTTATGATAACATTCATACAAGATAAATCTTTCATTAATCATGATCATGAATTAATAACCTTTGTGTTTTCATTATGGATTTATTTTTCAAATGAGGGGGTTAGATTCTAATTTATATTCATTTCCTCCCTTTCTTGAAGAGTTCAACCTTTCCATCACATTTTTGTGATGATGTCCATTCTTTTTTGTGAACCTATATATCTTTGTGAAGATATAGGGAAATATTCTCATTCATGAAGCTTATCATAGCCACATAGATTTTAGTCAACCCTTCAGGCTCATCCCTATTTCAAGAAGCTCCACACCTTTGCGAAACACCAAACTTTCACAAAGCACTAAATCTTCACAAACCATAAAACCATTTATAAATCCATTAATTTTCCATAATTTCCATAAAGAATCACTAAAAATTCAACTTTTTTGAAGCTTAAGTACTCTTCCAAATTTTTGACCCCAAAATTTGGAAAACATGAGAAAATGGTGCAACCTTGTACAGACAATTTTCTATACTGCTTCCTGGGTATCATTTCCATTGCCTTGTAAATATTTCAACATACCTTTTCAATTTTCTCTCTATAACTCTAAAACTAACCTTGAAAACTTATTCTTTCAAAAAACACAACCAGGAAAAAACACTAAAATATTACCTTGAGAGATTCTTTCCCAAAAATATCCCCCTTTGGGTTTGTTGACAACTCTTTTCTCTTTGATACCCCGTTAAAAATTATTCTATATTATATAAAAAAATTATTTTTGAGATTATTGATTGTTATCAAATATTTACTAAAAACACACTCTAATCCCACCTGATCTATGCACATCATGAGAAAAAATAGCAGCATGCAAATTTTATCAACAAATCACTTCAATACTAAAATAGTCAGCTACTTTCATCACAAGCCTCATCTATCATGATATATATCCTTTGATAGATCATATTTATCATCATCAAATTTAAACTCCCCCAACTTCATTAATCCACTTATTATATTCTCCCTTTATCTTGATCAAGATATTTTCTCCCCCTTTTTCAATGAACCCAATGTTCAGACCTTTGTGTCTACAATAATATTAATAACCCATATCAGTACACTACAAAAAAACACATCATACCTAGGGGAGAGTGGGGCCCACATCCACACCATTTCAAGTGTGGGGAGTCGACTAATCTTCAAGATCTAGTTGATGCTACTCAAATACCTCATTGTGTAAGGTGTTCTTTAGAATGTATGCAACCTTTAGTTCTATACGCACAAACTCTGACATCACAATCTCATGCTCCACCTACTCCTTGATAAAATGATACTTGATTTCAATTAGAGTCATCTATGAGTGATGGAATAGATTTTTTCTAAGATTAATTTCACTTGAATTTTCTCAATGGATTATGATCATAAACTTTACTCCAAATCCCATATCATCAAGCTACAACTTCATCCACAATAACTACATTCAAGATTGATTACCCACAATATATTTATCTTCTACGGTTCTCAATGAAATTCAATCCTATTTCTTACTTATCTAAGAAATATACAACTCACTGAGATAGAATTCACCACCTAATATTGATTTCCTGTCATCTTCTGATCTAGACCAATCTTTATTTTTGTATCCCAATAACTCTTGATGAGATTTTTCATTTTATATAAAATATAAATCTATCATTCCCTTGATATAGTGATGCATTATTTTTATAAAAAGTGTGTGCATTTATTTATGATTTATTTGATATTGTTCTTCTTAGAATGTTGGAAAAAACAATATTATTGTGTGTTATTACTAAGAACAACATATTGTCAATAATATTCCAATATTCTGTGACATTAACCATGTTTTCCTTCATATTCTTGTGATAGTTTCATCCGGTAGCCATCAGAGTTGTCAAATCCTTGTAATTATCCATTTAAAATATTATAAAAACCTTCTTGGTATATTTGGATTGAGAAATGACATTCTTTCCTTGTATCACCTTTAAAACAAGAAAAAATGCAATTTCGCCAATTATTGACATTTCATACTAATTTTTCATGAATTCATTAAACTTTTTTCACTGTGCTTCATCTGATCCACCAAATATTATGTCATCAATATACACCTACACCATCATACTTTGATTACTGTCATTATTTACATTGAGATTATAATCAACTCCACCACACTGAAAGCCAAACTTATTCAAAAACTGATTCAGTATTGAATACCATGCTCTTGGATCTTGATTCAAACCATATAGTTCCATTCTCAACTGACAAACTCTGTTATCATTGTCATTAATGAAAAGACCATCTAGATACTCAATATACACTTATTATTTTAGAACCCCATTTATAATTGCTAACTTGATGTCCATCTAAAAAACTTTGAACTTTATTTTCACTACTATGGAAAAGAATAATCTAATTGTCGCTAGCCACAAAATTGGTGAAAATGTTTCATCAACATCGATATTGTCTATCTTGGAGTACCCTTTTTACACTATTTTTAATTAATTTTGAATCATTGTATCATATTCATTTACCTTTTTGAAAAAATACCCATTTGGGCCTGATGACATTCTTATATCTGGCTCTCAAAACAAATTTTCATGTCTTATTCTTCAAAATATGGTCAATCTATTCATTTATATTTGAAACACTGTTCTCATCACCATATATTTCCTCAAAACATTTAGGCTACACCTAAGATAGGAAAGATTCTTGTTGTAAAGACCTCATTTTCTATGTTTGAACTGGGGTTGCCTAATTACTAATGATATTTTTCCTATCAATTTCATCTCGACTCTTCAGTTTTCATATAGATACATATTGGAATTCCTCCTTCTCATCATAGTAATCCTTGTCTAAATAAACATTTTCCACTTTTACTCCCCTGGAGTTGAGTACCTCAACATTACTTTCATCAGGAAATAGTTCAATGTGTTTTTAAAGATTCAATTCATTATCTACTATAGTGAAATCATTGCTTTCATCTACTTTTCTAAACCTATTATTTGAGTATTTATTTGATTTTATTTTTCTTGAATATTCAAGGAATATCCCCTCATCTTCATTTGATTCAAATTTTCTATTTTTCGCATTATTGACAATAAAACCCTTACTTCCAAAAATTCTAAAGTATTTCAATGTTGGATTATTTCCATAATATATCTCGTATGAGGTATTTTCTTCTTTTGGACATAGCATGGCTCTTTTGGATATGTAGACTGATGACAAGATATCTTCCTTTCAAAATTTATAGAGTATGTCCTTTTCAATAATAATTGTTTTAACCATGTTGTTTATGATAAAATTTCTTCTCTCAACAACTCCATTTTGTTGAGGAATTATTACTGAGGATACTTGATACCTTATACCATATTTCTCAAGATAATCTTTCAATTGGATGTTTTCGAATTATACACCATTATCAGTACGAAACTTTAGAATCTTCTGTCCATGCATCCTTTTAGATTCCCTCTGATATTGCTTTATGAAACTGAACATCGTACTTCTGGGAAATAAAAAGTACCCATTCCATCATGATGAAATCATTAATGAAAAAAACATAATACCTCTTCTCGTCAATGGATCCTAGTGAGATAGGTCCACACACATCTTCATACACAAATTCAAGCACTCTGGTTGACTTTTTATCTACTTCCTTGTATGTCTTTCTGAAAATCTTCCCTTATTGACCATAATTGCATGTCTAGTTATGATCATGAGGTATAATGGTGAGATATCAGGATAAATCACATTTGAATAGGTCTTCTAGGGATGTATGTAATAGATGGACAATATGTTTATACCATAACCTTTTTCCTCCTCTCTGGATATAAAATACATATCTTTTTCTCCACTCATATGGTATATATTCTCCTTCATACACTTTCCATGTAAAACAATTTCACCATATTTTTCATTTAAAATACATAGATCCTTAATAAATCTTATATCGTGATATGAATCACACAATTGGATAACACTTAGCATGTTGTGACTGAGTCCTTTGACACTAAAGACATCATCACATCTCATATATTTTCTTCCCAAGCCAACAATCACTAGGACTTCATCATTTACAAATATGAAAACACGCTCCCTATAATGTTATATGCCTATAATAGGATCCTTATTTATTTTCATATGGGATGTGCATCCACAATTATGGATCTATACATCAGCATGATATGATTTTTTAAGATAAATCTCTAGAACCACTTCTTGGTCAGCTTTTTTTAATCCACGTCTTTGACTACATACCCATTATGGATTGATAATCTTGATCTTACTAGAAGTATGATGGACCAAATTTTTCTTTCAAATTTTCAAATTGATTTTACATTTTCAACCTATTCAATGATGCATTGAGTTATTTCTTACGACCAATTTCATTCTAATTCAGCACATTCTATTGCATTGTTGAAGAGTAATATATGGCCATCTGTTTGAATACTTCACACCATAAATTGTGACAATCAAAATAATTATTATAATGTTGAACTCTATGAGGTTTCCTTTTTTTATCTTGTTACCTTAAGTACCCTTTCTCTATAGAACATACATTTTCAGAATGTCCTATCATTCCAAAATAATAACACCTGATATGAGGTGTATTCTTGTACATTATTGTAGGAACTGTTTATTCTTGGGTTCTATGAGTCTTATGAATCTGATTTATACCCAAATCAATTTTCAACATTGGATTTGGAACTTTTTTTTTGAAATCAATAATCATAGACTTCCATTTGTGATCAATCCCCATACCAGCCTTTTCATTTGGATATGACTGTTGCTTATGGGTTTCTTAACCTCTATGCCCCACTTAAATCTTTTTTATCTCCTGAGTTATCATCTTTCCTGATATCATACCAAGATACAAGAGTCTCTCATGATCTTTTAAATTTCTACATAGGTCAAAAACTTTTTCTTCAAATTTTTTGATACGTTTGATTTGATCCTTTCCAATTTTGTCAATCCATTGATTTTCCTTTTATATTATTTGATTTTGATATTGTGCTCAACAACCTTTGTTGAGTTCTCTGGTATTGAATGCTTAATTTTTTCAATTTATTTTTTTAGTTAAGACTTTTATTCTTCATGTTTCTACATATGATTTTTGGAATCATGAAGAACTATATTTTATTTCTTTGTGTTGGATCCCAAAAATCTATCTCCTCAATATTAGCTTATAATTCATCCTGGAGAGCATCTCTTGCTTCAAATTAATCTTCATCATTGTTTCTTATTTACCTTATCTGGAAGCTACCTAAAACCACAACTATAAAATTTTCTCCATAATCATTACAGTTCTCCATCTCTTCAACCTCATATTCTTTTGAACTTCCATTTTATTGGGAAATTATATTTTTATTTTTGAATAAATTTCTCTAAAAAATTTTCTTAAATTTCACATAGGATGAATAATTTTTCACAAGAATTTGGAATTCATCCTCATCATCATATTAATACTTCTTAGGGAACCTTACTATAATATGTCCAACCTTTCCCCATTAAAAGCATTAAAGTGGAAGTTTCCCTTTAAACTTTCCTTTTCCTATTTGAAAATTTTAGTAAAGTAATAGAATGATCTTATCCATATACTATTATTCCTGAACATAACTAATAGTAAGATTATTCATAGCCTTGAATACCACATATTTGGAATTCCCTTTTTCTACAAACTCAATATCTTCATTTCTCATATTGTATGCAATAAAAGTACTATACAAACAATCTATTGTTAGCTCCTTTGGATCTTTATCTTCTAGTATAGAGACTTTAACATTGAACCGAGGTGTGAGTCTTCTCAAGATATGCTAAATTATATTTACATCTTCAAGAATTTCTCCAAGACTATGCATGTCTTCCGCATCAACATTCACCCATTCAAAGAACGCATCTATAGACTCACTAGAGTTCATTCTCAAGTCCTCATATTTCTTCCACAAAACCTGTAATTTTACCTCTCTGAATTTTGATTCCCCTTCATAGATATTTATCATTTTTCCTACATTGAATACATTTACTTACATGAAATTACCTTTGTGTAGATTTCATTGGACAATGATCCCACTAATGCATTTATTCCTCTGGTATCACTGTCCAATTCACTTCGGTCTAATTATGATAAAGTACCACTATCCAAAATGGCTCAAATACCATGAATTTTTGTTATAAATACATCCATAGCTATATATAGAAAGTAGTGTTGTATCTGATTCTTCCATAATTAAAAATTGTTTCCATCAAACATTGGAACCCATTTATGATTGAGAACCTCCATTGAAACCCTTGAGAGAGAAACACTAATATTAACCTTTCGATCTGATAGAAATTATTAGCCCAACTAGGTCAAATACCCTAAGAGGGGGGTAAATCAGGGTATGATGGTTTAAAAAAACCACAACTTTGGATCTTGTTTCATCATTTAACAAAACACTCTTCTCTCATTTCCCATAGAATTTTATAAATAGAAATGAAATTAGGTAAGAGACACAACTATTTTACTTGGTTCACCTAAATTAGGCTACATCCAAATATCATACACAAAGGAAATTTTTCTATGTACCAAATCCACTGAAGCACAATATTGTTACAAAGTTTAGAGCAGACACACTATCTTTCGTATTTTTACAACCAATCACAATTTGAAATATCACTACTCTCTCAACTGAAGTATACTCACTAATACTTTATAACAATCTTATTTTTATTAATTTAATAAATATTTTTTACACCACATTTGGTATATTAATAACTTTCACTTTCATCCACTTGATTAATACCACTTTATCGTAGATTTAATAGTCAATTCATTCTGGTTCACAAATCTCACTAACTTTATAAAGCTCTCAACATTTGTGATGCTCAATTTTCATGAAGCTCTCTTTTTTTATGAAGATCACATATAATTCATGATACTAAAACATTTTTTGAATCTCACTTAGCCTTCTTGAATCTAATTCCTTTCAAAAAGGTCAAAGATCATTCACAAAGATCACTTCTTTCATAAATCATTCATAGCCTTCAAGAACATCCTTCTTCATGGAATAGATGATATTATAAAAACCTTGGTACAAGAAAAATACTTCATAAATTTAGAACATTTAGATTTTTATAATGTATTGATTGTTCAAATGAGGGGGCGCAGATGCCTATTTATAGGAATTTCCTCCCTTTCACGAATCATTCAACCTCTCCATTTCCTTTTCATGAAGCTCTCCATTAATTTTCATTAAACTTTCTATATTCATGAATTTCAAGTTAATTTCTTTCATTCATGAAGGTTCTCGTAGTCATGTAGATTATCATATACCCTTTCCACTCAACCCTATTTCATAAAGCTCCACACCTTCATGAAACATTGAAATTTTTTAAATCACCAGACCTGTACAAAATATAAAACCTTCCTGAAATTGATGCATTTTCTACACTTTTTATGATTCATACTTGGAAATAAAACTTTCTCAAATCTTGATTAATCCTCCAAATTCTGGACCCCAAAAATTTGGAAAACATTGGGAAATGGTTCAACCTTGTACATGTAATGTTTTTTACTACTTCTTAGGTATCATTTCCATTGTATTAGAACTTTTTCAGCATAACTTATTAACAATCTCTCTGAAACTCCACTGCTTACCATGGAAACCTACTTTCTTAATAAACACAATCAACCCTGTTGTTCAGAGTGGATACACAAGAGGGGGGGTGAATTTAGTTCCAATTAAAATTTATGTTAAAATATTGTCTATTTAAAATCCCCCAATTTATAAAATAAGTTAAACTGTAGTGAATTTATATAAATTGTAAATGTTCACTTAGCTTCTCTAAGATTGATTAGGTCTCAGTTAATTTAACCACAAGATCAAACTAACTTTTGAAACTAACCTACTGATTTAAAATAATTGTAAACACTTACTAATTTAACTATCAAAGTATCTTTAAAATAGTTTTGTATTTCAAAGTAATAGCAGTGGAGTATAAAAGATATATATAGTATACTTTAAACTTAAACTAAATATGCACAGAATATGTAACAAGAGTTTCGGTCTCAAACCGAGACTTAGTCCTCGCAAATTTATATAAATTTGATCCACACCCTATATCGGGGTTAACAACAGTTTACACAACTGTCCAGGCCATGCAGGGACCTCTACCACTGTTCTTTGTGGGAAAAAAATAGAGATCAGGCCACACAAGGACCTCTTCCATATTTGACGTGGGTAAACAAGAGTTAAGAGTTTTAAAGTGGGGATTTTGATATCCTCCAGTTCAGTGCAGGAGACAGTGTGTGTGTGAGATATACAGGCTACACCACACTGCTCAATGGTAAATAAAAAAATCACTTAGAGAGAATAGATAAGATTTTAGAAAGATCTAGTGATTAGTAATGCAGCTCTGGACTCGTTGGATTCAGCAGAATCGCTTCTTAGTCCTTCTTTGGTTTTTCTATTGAAAAACAGAGTGTCGTAGTTTAGCTTGTGTTCTACAGGAGTGAAAATGATCTCTTGATTCGTCGTGTGTTCTTTAGTGATGTTGGATTTCACTTATGCGAGTTCTTTGAAGGTCTTGTAATCTCCTTCTTGATCAGGATTGTTCTTTTTGTTCAGCAGATTACTCTCGGGCGTATGTATGTTCTTCTTGTTATATCGTCACTATTTTCTCACTTCACCACTTGTACGTGTACTGAATCTTAATCTTCCTTATATTCCATGAGTTCTGGCACTAGGAACAATTCACTTTTCATAGGTACGAGATATGGTTTCCTGACATGCCAAAAACTATCATTAAATAACATTAATTGCATTAAAAACATAAAATATGACCGTTAATATTATTTAAATAATATTGAAAAAAAGTTAAGAAATGGTGTCTTCTTCATGGTATAGTCTTCACGGTATGTGGTTCACGGTAAGTGCTTCATAGTGAGTGCTTCACGGTAATTGCTTCACTGTGTCTCGATCACAGTGAGTAGCTCACGGTGTTTTAGTCACGGTTTGTCCTTCACGGTTTGTCCTTCACGGTGTGTCCTTCACGGTGTGAACTTCACGGTGTGTCCTTCAAGGTGTGTCCTTCACGGTTTGTCCTTCACGGTGTGTCCTTCACGGTGTGTCCTTCACGGTGTGTCCTTCACGGTGTGTCCTTCACGGTGTGTCCTTCACAGTGTGTCCTTCATGGTGTGTCCTTCACGGTGTGTCCTTCGCGGTGTCGGGGTCACTCTGACTATGTCTTGTACACAGTCTGTCTTACTGTGTCAAACATCACGGTGTCTCTATACTTACACAAATATCTGTATTTATACTTAAATAGTAATATGCAGAATATGGATTAAGCTTAATCAATAGAGAGTAAGAGAAGTTGAAACATAAATATAAAGGCTTGATAATATAAGTGATATTTGTGATCATGCATAAGACTTGTAAATAATAAAGAGAGTAATTAACATCAATAAGATTTGTTATCATTAAAACATGATGTGTAGTTATTATTGAGATTGAAGAGCATTAGCAAGATGTGCAATGAAGATTGAGATTAATCAGCAATAGGATTTTTTATCATTAAAACATGATTAACACATGAGGAGTCCAACAATCTCCCCCTTTTTGATGATCACAAATCATAGCATTTCATTTATAGTACTGATACTTGTATTTTTTCTCCCCCTTTTGGGATTATCAAAAAGTAGAGAAAATTAAATGAAAAAATGCATTTTTCATTAAAAAGGGTGCAGAATAGATCATACAATAGAAATATAAACACGAAATAAGAAATGACATCCCATCAAAAAGGAAAACAGTCATCGGACTCTTCAGGGATCCACCATGTCTTTGCCGTTATCAGCAGCAGGAGCTGGTGCTTATGTAGAAGAAGGCATAGATGTGGTAGACAAAAAGGGTAAGGGTAGATCTTCAAAAACAGATGGAGCCAAAGTAGGAGCAGTAAAAGATCTAGGCTGGGTTTGGTCATGAATGACTGGCCGGATCTGAGAAAGAGCTTGGCTGACTGACATGGAAGTGGAGGCTAAGGCAGGTAGACCAGGTCTAAGGGGTGCAGCAGCTATAGAAACTATAGTCGTACTCTACACATGAAGATATGGCTTCAAAAGATATATGAAATCAGTAATGATTTCACCACCATATTGCATATCCTTTTCAAAATCATCCTTATTCTCCATTAATGTGTCCAACAATCTGGTGAACTTTGTAAGTTTCTAAACTTGAGTTTTAAAATCTTGAGTTACCGAAGGGATTCTCAAATTTTCCAAAAGATATCTAAATTGATCTGTCATATTACTTTTAGAGAAAATATGGGAGAGATAAAAATCTATTTTATTAGTGATCTCTTGTTGATCATCATTGGCTATCTTATAATGAATCCTAACTAAGTCCAATGCTCGATCACTATTCTTAACCACTTCTGACAAAAAAGACAGATCCAAGCCACTGAAGGCATTCTGAAGTTATTCCTTGATTATGGATCTCAACAGAGAATCATCCAAAAGTGGAACAGAAGGTTGACCTGAAGCCGAAGAAGCTTTTACAGCTTCGGATATAACTTTGAGCTGTTTGAGAACTTTTTTCAGGCATCCATTGTATTCATCTGTAAGCTTATTCAGATTTTCCACAAGCTCCCTCATACGTTCTAGCATCTTGGTGTGTCTTTTTCCAATATTCTCATGAAAATATATTAGATATGGATGAACTTGAGACATAATCTCCCTAGAAAATATGGAATCAGATGTCTTGAGAGAAGTAGCAACAGGTGCAGGAGCAGAAACAAGAGCAGGCACTAATCTCAAAGACAACTCATTCTGCAAGGTTGCTACCATATTTTTCAGATTTGCAACATCAGCACTTAGCAGCTTATTTTCAACTCTGACTTCTTGAATTTCTCAAATAATCCTCGTTTGAATATGTAATATAATATTTTCCAAGATAATTGATGCATCTTCTTGACTTAGTTGAGTCACTGGACGAGGTTGAGAGGATAATATCTTCTCAAATCTAGCTAACAGAGTCTCTCCAAAAACTTTCAGATCATATTTAGTCACAAAGGAGTGATTCTCAGGTAAGGGTGCAGGTAAAGGTAGAGGTTCAGGTTCTTTTTGCAGTTCAGAGTCATCTTCAGACATTGATTCTGATTCAGATTGAGGCTCTGGTATTGGTACTGGTTCTGGATGAGCTACAGACTTCAGTTGAAATAGAGAAGAAAGATCCATTCAGTTGTAGTCACTTGTTGTGACTCATTCACATCATAAAATCTTGGGAACTCATACCGAGTGTACATAGAATATGTGACAATAGGTTGAGAAGCTTCAGCATATCCAGCTTCTATAATCTCAAGGTTTTGAGGTTCCTCCCTCTCAAATTGTGCTTCCCTTCCAGATTCTTGAGGCTCAGGAACATGATCAAGATCCACAAGATCGTCTCTAATCTCTTCAGCAAACTCTTTCCTTGCCAGTTGAAAGGAAATTTCCATCCTCTCTTCAGCAGAGGGAATATACTCAGGAACCGATTGTTCCACTGGTTGAGCTTCTAGACTTTCTTCTTTCTCAACAGGGATATCCTCTTCAATAGGATCTGTCTCTATGGTTTCTTGTTGTTCTGAATCAGGAAAAACAATTTTCTTGTAGCATGAGGATGAGTTTCTGGATTGATATCCTCACTAGAAGCAGGAGCTTCCTCTTCTCTCAAACCAACAGCAACTTCCTCTACTAGAGGTATTTCAGCAAGGATAACAGCAGGGACAACAGTCCTTTCTTTTTCAATAGGAGTTGTTTCCATTGGAGATATTTCAGCTTCTTCTCTAGCTGATACCTTAGCTGCCACTTCCTCTTCTTCTTCTTCTGAATACTCAGCCACTTCATCTGGTTCCAAACCAGGATGAGATAGATTCTTAGGCCTTCCTGGATAATCAACATGATTAAACTTTTTATAGAGTTTATCATTATCCTCAACCCACTGCTTCTTCCAGGGGTTCCAGCTTATCTTCATCCTTCTGATGATAGTCATGGATAAGAATAAATCAAAGTCCACTAACTATTCTTCATTCGGTCCAACCATCCCTTTGGCAACTAACATGGCTGAAATCATCCTTGATTAAAACACGGAGGTGGATTTGGAAGTGACTTTGATCAGCTCACAAATATGGTTAATAACATACTTGCATAGGTTGATCTTATGGCCATTATTCAACAGGTGAATTAGGAACACATCCTGATACTTCATTACAGAAAAATCCCCTTTTCTCGGACTAATCAAATTCTGAACAAATTTGAAAAGAATTCTAGTTTCCCCATCTAATTCAGCAGCTATGGCCCTTCGTTTGGTGCCATTTCCAGTCAGGAATTCCAGAGCATTCTCCAAATTGAAGATATCAAAAGATGGAAGAGGGTCTCTCTGGTAGTCTTCACAAACTTCTTCATGTGGAATTCTTAGGCATATAGCCCACATCCTCGAAGAGAAAGAGAACTTCTAACCATTGATCCAGCTGGTCACCATAAATCTTTCTCCAAAATCAAAGGAAAACTTCAAATATTGATATAATTGAGATACCAGCTTTGGGTAAATTGGTCTATTTTGTCTAGAGAACCATTCAAGACATCCTTGTTCTCTTAAAAATTTCAAAACAAAAGACTTGCTAGACAGAAACCATTCAAGGCAAACTTCTTTTTCAGGTATAACAGTACGTCTTACCAAGTTTGGGTTTACAGGTCCTTCGGGAGCTATCCTTGGTATCCTCTTCTATTTCATAGAATGGTGCTTCTCAGACGAAGGTAAAGATGGATGCTTCATCCTTGGCATCCACTAAAGGTTCGGGAGAGAGGGAAGAGAAGGTTCAGGAGAGAGTTTGAGTAAGGAATCGAATGAAACCCTTAAGTTTTATCATTTGGGAATGTCAAACATCATAAAAACAAAAATGCGGGAAATCAAATAGTAGTAAAATAAAAATTACTGAAATATGGGTTAAAATAAGAATATAAATAATTTTCATGGTGAGACCGTGAGTAGGCATTATGGTGTGATGAAAAACAGTCATCACGGTGAGACAGTTGGTGGTCATCACGGTGAGACAGTGATCATTCGGTGCAGTCACGGTGAGACGGTGAGTTAACAGACCGTGAGCACAAGATCTTAACATTGAGACTATATGCATGAAACAGTAACTGTAAAACAGTGAGCATGAAACCATAAATTAAAGTAAAGTATTGAGTATTATGATCAGTAAGATATCTATTTATGATTAATCATACCAAGATCATGTATGATGTAGTCTAATCTTTCAGAATTTAATGGTTTAGTGAATATATCAGCAAGTTTATATTCAGTACCAATGAATTCCAAAGTGATATCACCTTTTTGATAATGATCTCTCAAAAAGTGATGTCTTAGATCAATATTTTTTGTCCTAGAATGAGAAACAGTATTCTTTGAAATATTAATAGCACTTGTGTTGTCACAATTTATTGGGACATGTCTGAATTGATATCCATAGTCCAGTAATGTGTGTTTCATCCACAAAATTTGCGTACAACAACTTCCAGCAGCTATGTATTCAGCTTCTACAGTAGATAACGCAACAGAATTTTGTTTCTTACTACACCATGATACTAGTGACTTTCCTAAAAGATGACATGTTCCAGAGGTTCTGTTTCGATCTAACTTACATCCAGCAAAATCAGCATCAGAATAAATAACTAGTTCAAATGATTTCCCTTTGGGATAGAACAGTCCTAAATTGGGAGTATGCTTGAGGTATTTGAAAATTATCTTTACAGCATTTAAATGTGACTCTTTAGGGTTTTCTTGAAAATGAGCACACATACACACACTAAACATAATATTAGGATGACTAGCAGTCAGGTAGAGTAGACATCCAATCATTTCTCTATAAGTGGTTTGATCAACAGATTTACTATCTTCATCAAGATCCAACTTACAGGTGGTACTCATGGGAGTGTCACTACCTTTTGTGTTATACAATCCAAAACGTTTTAAAATATCTCTAGTATATTTACTTTCAGTTAAAATAATTCCATCATCATTTTGAAAGATTTGAAATCCAAGAAAGAATTTGAGTTCTCCCATTAAACTCATTTCAAATTCATTTTGCATCATTTTAGAAAAAATCAGTACATAGGGAATTTCTTGATCATCCAAAAAATAATATCATCTACATAAATTTGTACAACAAAAACATCTTTAGAAATTCGTTTGATAAAAAGATTAGGGCCAGCTATAACTTTTATAAAACCTTTAGAGATTATAAAAGTACTTAATCTATTATACCAAGCTCTTGGAGCTTGATTTAAACCATATAAAGCTTTTGATAATTTGAAAATATGATTTGGAAAATGAGGTTTTGAGAATCCAAGTGGTTGTTCAACAAAAACATCCTCAGCAATACATCCATTTAAGAATGCACTCTTGACATCCATTTGATATAGTTTTAAATTTAGATGTGCAGCATAAGAAAGTAAAATCCTAATAGATTCTAATCTGGATACAGGAGAAAAAGTCTCCTCATAGTCAATTCCTTCTTATTGACTATAGCCTTGTGCAACTATCCAAGCTTTGTTTCTAACTATTTTTCCATATTCATCTACTTTATTTCTAAACACCCATTTAGTGCCTATGGTGAAAGTGTCCTTAGGTATTTCAACAAGATTCCACACTTTATTTCTTTCAAACTGATTGAGTTCTTCTTGCATAGAAATTACCCAAAATTCATCATTAATAGCATCATCTATGTTTTTAGGTTCAAGTTGTGATAAGAAGGCTTGATGCTAAACCTGATTTCTAAGAGAATCTCTAGTCTGCGTCCCTCTATCAAGATTTCCTACAACAGCATCTAAAGGATGATTCTTTAGAATTCTTGTTGATCTAGTAAAGGTAGGACTAGAAATTTCAGGTTTATCTATAGGTTTGGGTTCCATAGCAGCAGATTCTGGAATATGTCCAGAACTAGATGTTTTTAAAGCAAGTTCTTTAGATTTTTCATTAAGGTCCAGAATACTCAAATCTTCCTCAAGATTTTCAAGTGAGGTTTTAGGCTCATGTGGATCAGTTTCATCAAACTTGATGTGAATAGATTCGTCCACACATTTGGTTCTTTTATTAAAGACTCTATAGGCTTTTATAGTCAAAGAATATCCTAAAAATATTCCTTCATCACTCTTAGAAGCAAACTTATCAAGATTATCTTTTATATTGAGAATAAAAACTTTATAGCCAAAGACTCTAAAGTAATTCACTTTAGGTTTTCTATTATTCCACAACTCATATGGGGTCTTCTTAAGAACATGTCTAGTTAAGACTCTATTAATAATATAACAAGTTTTATTCACATATTTAGCCCAAAAGTAAATAGGCAGGTCATATTAATTAAGCATAGTTCTACCAATTTCTTGCAGGGTTCTATTTCTTCTTTCTACTTCACCATTCTGCTGAGGTGTCCTAGGATCAGAAAAGCTATGACTATAGCCATTATGTGAGAAATAGGATTCAAATTCATGATTTTCAAACTCATGGCCATGATCACTTCTTAGAGTTTTAATCTTAAGTCCACTAAGGTTTTATACAGACTTAGAGTATTTAACAAAATAAGAACAAGCTTCACTTTTGTGAGCTAAGAAGTATACCCACGTATATCTTGAAAAGTCATCTACTAGGACATAGACCTAGTGCTTCCCATTTAAGCTAGAAACTCTAGATGGTCCAAATAGATCCATGTGAACCAACTCGAGAGGTTGAGAAGTTGAGACTTCACTACTGGAAAAGAAGGGTATACCAATGGTTTTAAACCGTTGGTATAGGCTGGAAAACCGTTGGTATAGCCTATACCAACGGTTTTCCAAACCGTTGGTTAGTAAGCCGTGAGGAAAGTCTTATACCAACGGTTTTATCTAAAACATTGGTATATTGTTTTATTAAATTTCTCCCAATGTATACCAACGGTTATAAACCATTGGTAATGCATTTTTAAGAATTGTTATACCAACGGTTCTAAACCGTTGGTAATGTGATTTTCAGAACACCAATACCAACGGTTCAAAACCGTTGGTATTGTGTTTTTATAGAATTCCAGAACACATATACCAATGGTTCTGAACCATTGGTATTGTGTTTTTTCAGAACACATATACCAACAGTTCTAAACCGTTGGTATAGATGTTTTTTCATAATTCCAGCACTCTTATACCAACGGTTTAGAACCGTTGGTATTGAGTTTTCCCAGAACTACTGCACAGCAGCCCCTCCAGTAGCCCCTCCACTATACACCTACACCTGCATAAAAAATATCACAAAAACCGCATACAAACTTAAAATAGTATAATAAACACCTAAAATATCACAAAAAACACATAAAACCATCAAATTCTTCCAACCATGTCATGTACTACAATTCCCTATTTCAATCTTCATATGACAACAATCATCCGATAGTAATTCACCTCACCCCTGCACAACCCCCCCACCTCCCCATCAAATTCTAATAGGTAGAATAGTATGAGAAATGCCTATTAGATTTGAATTAGAGTTTGAAATTGGCTCATATCCCATTTTTTTCTGATCAAAGATTTTGGTATGTAATGATTTGTGATGAATTTGGCATTGAACTTGTATTGTTTATAATATATGGTGAAAAGGTATTTTCTTAGGAGTATCTTCACTTATGACCCCATGAGTGAAATTACCCAACTCATGAAAAAGATTTTGCAACTATCGTTGATGAGTGTAAATTTCCGTTGTATTCACTTAAAATGATGTCCTTTTCAAAAAAAAGATAATTTGAGCGGTGTCATCCACACCGCACCTCGGATTGAGGCGGGTTTGACTCTTACATGTCACATCTGACCCATTGATTGTTTTCCTAAAGTTTCAACAGAATCCGAATGCGTTTGGTCAGTTTTCCGTATGCCAGTAGTTGTTTTCACTTAAAATCCTATCCATTTCAAATAAAAGTGAGACAGTTTGAGTGGTACCGGACACACTGTGCCTCTGATTGAGGAGGGGTTGACTTGTACACTTCAGAAATGACCCATGGATACTTTTCCTAAAGTATCAATAGAATATGAATGCGTTTGGTCTGTTTTCCGTATGTTAGTTTTTGTTTTTACTTAAACTGTTGTCCATTTCAAAGAAAATTGAGAAACTTTGATTTGTGTCGGCCACACCGCGCCTCGGATTGAGGCGATATTGACTCTTAGACATCACAAATGACCCATGGATATTTTTCCTAAAGTATCAACACAATACGAATGTGTTTGGTCTATTTTCCATATGTCATTTATTTTACTTAATAGCGCATCCATTTTACACAAAAGAAAGACACTTTGAGAGGTTCTATCCACACCGCACCCTGTATTGAGGCAGGGTTGACTCTTACACGTCACATATGACCCATGGATCATTTTCCTAAAGTTTCAACAGAATCTGAATTCATTTGGTCAGTTTTTCGTATGTCGGTAGTTGTTTTCACTTAAAATCCTGTCCATTTCAAATAAAAGTGAGATAGTTTGAGTGGTATCGGCCACACCTTGCCTCATATTGAGGCGGGGTTGACTCGTACACGTCAAAAATGACCCATGGATAATTTTCCTAAATTATAAAAAGAATCCGAATGCGTTGGGTCCATTTTCCATATGTCAGTTCTTGTTTTGACTTAAACTGTTGCCCATTTCAAAGAAAAGTGAGACACTTTGAGTGGTGTTGGCCACACCACTCCTAGAATTGAGGCGGGGTTGACTCTTACACGTCACATATGACCCATGTATCGTTTTCCTAAAGTTTAAACAGAATCTGAATGCGTTTGGTCAGTTTTCCGTATGCCAGTAGTTGTTTTCACTTAAAATCCTGTCCATTTCAAATAAAAGTGAGACAGTTTGAGTGGTACCAGACACACTTTGCCTCTGATTGAGGCGAGGTTAACTCGTACACATCATAAATGACCCATGGATACTTTTCCTAAAGTATCAATATAATCCAAATGCATTTGGTCCCTTTTTCCGTATGTCAGTTGTTGTTTTTACTTAAACTGTTGTCCATTTAAAAGAAAAGTGAGACACTTTGAGTGGTGTCGGCCACACCGCGCCTCGGATTGAGGCGGGGTTGACTCGTACACGTCAAAAATGACCCATGGATCGTTTTCCTAAAGTATCAACACAATCCGAATGTGTTTGGTCTGTTTTCCGTATGTCGTTTATTTTACTTAAAAGCGCATCCATTTTAAACAAAAGAAATACACATTGAGAGGTTCCGTCCACATCGCGCCTTGGATTGAGGTGGGTTTGACTCTTAAACGTCACATATGACCCATGGATCGTTTTCCTAAAGTTTCAACAGAATCCAAATGCGTTTGATCAGTTTTTCGTATGTCGTTAGTTGTTTTCACTTAAAATCCTGTCCATTTCAAATAAAATTGAGACAGTTTGAGTGGTATCGGCCACACCGTGCCTCAGATTGATGCGGGGTTGACTCGTACACATCACAAATGACCCAGGGATACTTTTCCTAAAGTATCAACAGAATAGGAATGTGTTTGGTCCGTTTTCCATATGTCAGTTGTTGTTTTGACTTAAATTGTTGTCCATTTCAAAGAAAAGTGAGACACTTTGAGTGGTGTCGGCCACACCGCTCCTCCGTTTTCCAACTTTTTCATTTTACCACATTTCCGATATACTGGATTCATCATAGAATCATTCAATTTTTTCACCCTATCAACATCATCATTTTCATTGGACGCATCATGTGTGCTTGTATCGAAATCTTGTTGGCTGGACATCCTTTCCTTCTCATGATGTCGAATAACTGGAAACGGATCATATATCAAACTCTCCAATTCAGTCCTATCATTTGAATCATCAAAATTTTGAGATTCCATTTTCTCTCCATTGTGATACCACACATAATAGTTTGTTTGGAAACCATATTTGGTTATATGATAGCTAACTGCTTCACGACTCAACCAAGGTCTTCCAACACAATTAAAACATGGGCAGTGTATGCGACCACTATTTGAAGCCTTGTCAAATGCAAAATCTAGAAATTTGTTCAAATTATTTTGAAAATCGGTTGAAATCCGATCAGTATCGTACATCCAACTTCTATACATTCTATAAAACAAATTGCAATAAGTCATTTCAAAGCAATTCAATAATATTGAAGTTTAATCAAAAAAAATTTAGGTAAATGACATTTGTTTACTTTATATAAAAGCATAACTGACACATTAATCTATATGAGAATAATATTAAGAAATAAAACAAAAAACAATGTATATAAGAAAATAAGATACAGAATTTATAATGTCTATATTCAAGGATTTCCCAGTAAGATATTGGAAGTGGATCAAGGAATACATAATCCTTAAGGATCTTGCTGGGAGTACATGAGTTTTATACTTTAACTTCTTCAGGGAAATCAGGATGAGGAATAGGATGAGGATCAGGGGAGTGGCGGGACTATCCAAGGGGGTTGCGGGGTGTCCAGGGGGGGTGCTGGGTGTCTAGGGGAGTGGTGGGGCCATCTGGGGGGTCGGAGGTGTCTAGGGGGTGGGGGCTGTCTAGGGGGGTCAGGGTGTCCAGGTGGGCGGGCTGTCCATGGGGGTGGTCAGGCTATCCAAAGGGGTAGGGGGAGTCCAGGGGGGTGGGCGGGCTATCCAAGGAGGTGAGTGGGGTGTCCAGGGGGTCGGTGGGGCTGTCTGGGAGGTACGGGGTGTCCAGGGGGTGGGAGGGCTACCCATGGGGGTGGCGGGGCTGTCCAGGGGGTCTGGGGTGTCCAGGGGGTGGGCGGGTTGTCCAGGGGGTGGGCGGGCTATCCACGGGGGGTGGTCGGGCTGTCCACGGGGGTCTCGGAACTGTCCAGTGGGGTCGGGGTGTCAAGGGGGTGGGGGGGCTTTCCAAGGGGTGGGGCGTCCGAGGGGATGGGGGTGTCCGGGGGGTGGTGGGTGGGTGTCCGGGGGTGGGGTGGACGGGCTGTCAACAAGGGTGGGGGGCTGTCCAGGGCTGTCCAAGGGGAATTTTCAAACCTTTAATAGATTAGTTCTTTTGAATTAGCATAGATTCTCCTACTGGCATGTCAGCATTAACCAAACATAAATTCCTACTACCAAAGAACCCTATGATAAATCTAGATAAATCAGGGAATTCAATCCTAATTATTGAATTCTTTTTAATTTTTTTAAGTATCTTGATATTAAAACATTATACTTAATTTATAGTAATGAAATGTCTCATAATTATTATTACCTATGGGTCTACCACACGCTCAAATACTTAGAATATTTTTAGGGATCAATGACAACCTATAAACAGGTTTTATCATCATCATTGTCTGAATGAATTGGATTCCTAACTGATATCATCATGATCTATAATAAAATGTTTTAACCATATTCTATTGATTTTTTTGGTTATGATCCCTGAAATGAAAGGATTCACTAGTACACATTCTATAGAACATTCCCTATATTATAAGTGACTTTTTCTTCATTTACTATGTAGGATAACTCATCCCAAGGCGCACACTCAACCCACTATTGAAGATGAGTTTCAGATGTAGCCAAAAAATATATTTACCAGGCACCAAAATGAATATAGAGGAGAATGAAACAACTTGAAATTATGTTAAAATAGATTTACACTAGATGTATGTGTGATGATCTCTCTAGTCACAGTCACACACTTCATTGGAAATATTAATATTATCTAAAAAATAAATTAATTATTGGTGTTAAATGACATGGTCCTTTTGTAATGTAATCCCCCCTATACCAGAAAAACTATGTATTATCTATATATTTAGGCCGTTATAAATTATAAATAACCCATGAATGTCATTTTACATATCACATATAAAAAATTCTACCAAACAAATATAATTCATTTCAATAGTTTAACAACATGATAGGTGCCACATGAACAAATGTGTTCTGGCTCTATATTTCACTATCATAGTTTCACACCAATTAGTACATTCTATTAGATCATCATCCCTATAAAGCCAAGTATATAATATCCCATACAAGTAATTTTCTCTAGAGTTTGATTAACACTTATGACTATTAATCTTGTTAATGACTTCTTGATTCATCGATCAATGATTAATAATAAGGTTCATGTAACCTTCTATGTTTTCAACCATTCCCTAGGAATGTATAACTCACAAAATCGATGAATTCCCTGAAGCTATAACCCTTATGTATTTTCAATTTAAAAAATGAGGACCCATAAATCATTGGTGTCATTTTATAAAAAAGAACTCCCACATGGTATGAATGGTATCATAATGACACCTATATGTTGAAAATATTCATATAGAATTAGAAATAATTTTATGTTATTAGGTTGATAAATCTACCTATAGAATAATTTAATCATACCTTAAATTAAGGTCAAAACAATGAACGTCGCGTTATGGTTTTAGCGTTGGCATTATAATACAAATGATATTCCATGGGAAACTAATTAATTAACAAAATATTGGTTCATTTCCCTATTTTTCACGGTGAAATCACATCAAAATCCAAACTTAAAACTAAAATATTAGATCAATAACAATAAAAACAAGGTATCATATGTGTATAAAGAATAAAATACCTAATTTGAGATGATTGAGATGGTTTTTCACCTGTTCGGATGGGGGAATTCGCGAGAGGAGCAGAGCGCCGATTGAAGTTAGGGTTCTGTGAAGAATGGGGAATAGCAGCGGCCTAACTGGTTTTGGGGAAAACCTTTACCAACGATTTTTAAAAACCGTTGGCAAAGGGTTCTTGAGGCCACCCTTCCCCAACGGTTTCATAAAACCGTTGGGAAAGGGTGACTTAAACACCCCTTTCCCAATGGTTCTAATAAACCGTTGGGAAAGGGTTCCCTAAACCATCTTTATCAACGGTTTAACCAAACCGTTGGTAAAGAAACATGGGTAAAAATGCCATTTCCAATAGTGCTTCTTTCTTTGGTTTGAAAGAGATTTTATGTTTCTTTCCCTTTTGACAGGGATTACACACTTTGTCATTTGGAAACTCAAGTTTGGGTAAGTCTCTAACTAAGTTCTTCCTAGTTAGTTTACTAAGTGAGTGTATATTGCAGTGTCTTAATCTTCTATGACACAACCATGACTCTTTATGAAAGTCATTTAAACAGGTAACATTTTGTTTAGCTAAGTAATTTAAATCAATAGCATAAACATTTTCATTTCTTAAAGTAGAAAAGACTAAAACATTTTTAGAATTAAAAACATTACAGGAATCATTTTCAAATTTGACATTAAAACCATCAGCACATAACTGATAAATACTTAACAGATTATATTTCAGTCCATCAACAAATAAAACTTTAGAAATTAAAACTGAATCAGTGTTACCAATATGGCCTAGGCCGATGATCTTTCCTTTAGAATTATCACCAAAGGTGACATAGCCTCCATCAACCTTTATTAAACTCTTGAAACATGAGTAATCCCCAGACATGTGTCTTGAACATCCACTTTCCAAATACCAAGTTTTCTTGTGGGAACTCTTCAAGTAGGTTTCCTACAAAACAGTTTTAGATAGAGTATGATTTTGGTACCCAGATCTTCTTGGGTCCAGACAGGTTAGCAATCAATGATTTTGGTACCCAAATTTGTCTTATGGGTCTCATATAGTTTACAGAATCAATAGACTTTGAAAGATAAACTCTATTTGATCTATAAATATGTGAATAACTAGTTGAAGCATATGGATTTCCAGAACTAGAACTAGCAGTATTCTGTCCAGATTTAGGAATAAAGTTATTCTTAGTAAATTGTCTCTGTCCAGGTTTGTAGCCTATTCCAGTAGTGTATTTTGGTGCCACTTTCTTTCCTACCATTTGAGTTAGTGTATCCTTTCCATTTGTGAACTTCTCTAAGTCCTTTCTAAGTTGCTCATTTGACATTTTTAGTTCAGTGTTCTCCTTTAACAGTTGAGCATTTTTCTCTTTTTCAATAGTAAACTTTTTTTTAACAGTAGTAGTGAGATCATGCTATTTCATTAATGATTTGTATTTATCTTTAAGTTCATTGCATGTCTCTTCCAACATATTACAATATTCAAATAATTCCTCACTAGTCGTGTTTTCAGAATCAGAATCAGATTCTTCTTCATCTTCAGAATAATAAGAATTTAAAACATGAGTATCTAAGGTTACCTAAAATGTGTTTGTCATGAAACACATGTTGGCACGATTCTTTTCAGAATCAGACATTTCAGATTCACTTGTGTTGTCTTCAGAAGCACTCCAGGTAGCCTTCATAGCTTTCTTGTACTTACTGTCCTTGTAATCATATTTCTTCTTGAATTTTAGCTTTGGGCAGTCTGCCTTAATGTGGCCTTTTCTTTTTCACTCATAGCAAACAACTTCATCACTTTTATCTGGCTTTTTCCAATCCTTCTTCTAATGTCCCTTATTGTCATACTTTCCTTTGTAATTTGTTTTTATGAAAAAAAAAATCTTCCTATAAAATTTCTTAAACCTTCTGGTTATCTAAGCCATTTTAGCATCACTATTAGAGTCTGAGCTTTCACTTGTTGAACTGTCAGTTTTTATTTGAGCTTTTTCTTTTTCCTTGTTCTTTGAAGCAGTAGTCTTGAAATCCACAGATTTCCTTTTTGGTTCATCATCTTCCTCTTTATTCACCTTTAGTTCTTCCTCATACATCATAATCTTACCAATGAGTTCTTTGATAGGTAGAGCAGCAATGTCACATGACTCTCTGATTGAAATAGATGTGCCTCTCCATCGGTCTGGTAAACATCTCAGTATCCTCATAATTTGTTCCTTTGCTGGAATAGCTTTACCGAGTGAATTCATTGTATTGACTATCTCATTAAACCTGAGATATATATCATAAATGGGTTCATTAGTATTCATTTTAAAATTATCATATTTAATAGTATAAGTATTTAATCTCATTTCTTTTAACATCGGTTGTACCTTCATGAGAAACACCCAAGGTATCCCAAATTTCAAAATTAGTTTTGCAAGCAGAAATTATGTTAAACTCTTCATCTCTTAGAGCACAGTACAGGGCATTCATAGCTTTAAAATTATTATTATAGGAAGTCTTTATAGGTTCATCCCAAGTTTTTCTTTCAGTTTTTTGAATTTTATATTGAGATTCTATAGTAGTCCAAATATCAAAACCCATGCTTTCTAAATGAATTTTCATTTTAAGATTCCACTGAGCATAGTTTGTACCATTGAAGAAAGGTGGCTTGTTAGTAGCAGCACCCTCTAGTCTATTGTCCATAACTATATTTTAGAAAGTATAATTAAAGATATAAAATTTAGAACTAACAGAAATTTAAGATCTTTAAAGATGCAATTAAAATCACAGTTGAAAAACAGAGTATTTCAAAAATCCTTAAACAAAAACAACCACTGATACCAAATGTTGGTCGGAGTGGATACTCAAGAGGGGGGGTGAATTGAGTTCCAATTAAAATTTCTGTTAAAATATTGTCTATTTAAAATCCCCCAATCTATAAAACAAGTTAAACTGTAGTGAATTTATACATATTGTAAATGTTCACTTATCTTCTCTAAGATTGATTAGGCCTCAGTTAATTTAACCACAAGATCAAACTAACTTTTGAAACTAACCTACTGATTTACAAAAAGTGTAAACACTTTCTAATTTAACTATCAAAGTAGATTTAAAATAGTTTTCATCCAAAGTAATAGCTGCGGAGTATAAAAGATATATGTAGTATACTTTAAACTTAAACTAAAGATTAATAGTAGATGTAACAAGAGGTTCAGTCTCAAGCCAAGACTTAGTCCTCTCAAATTTATATAAATTTGATCCACACCCTGGATCAGGGTTAACAACAGTTTACACAACTTTCCAGGCCACGCAGGGACCTCTACCACTATTCTTCATGGGAAAAAATAGAGATCAGGCCACACAAGGACCTCTTCCACAGTTTACGTGGGTAAACAAGAGTTAAGAGTTTTAGAGTGAGGATTTTTATATCCTCCAGTTCAGTGCAGGAGACAGTGTGTGTGAGAGATATACAGAGTACACCACATTTCTCGAAGGTAAATAAACAAATCACTTAGAGAGAATAGATAAGAGTTTAGAAAGCTCTAGTGATTAGTAATGCAGCTCTAGACTTGTTGGATTCAGAATAATTTCTTCTTAGTCCTTCTCTGGTTTTTCTGTTGAAAAATAGAGTGTCGTAGTTCATCTTGTGTTCTACAGGAGTGAAAATGATCTCTTGATTCGTCATGTGTTCTTCAGTGATGTTGTATTGCACTTATGCGAGTTCTTTGAAGGTCTTGTAATCTCCTTCTTGATCAGGATTTTTCTTTTTGTTCAGCATAGTACTCTCAGGCGTATATATGTTCTTCTTGTTGTATCGTCACACTTTTCTCGCTTCACCACTTGCACGTATACTGCATCTTAATCTTTCTTATATTCCATGAGTTCTGGCAGTAGGAATGATTCACTTTTCATAGGTACGAGATATGGTTTCCGGACATGACAACAAATATCATTAAATAACATTAACTGCATTAAAAACAACAAATATGACCGTTAGTATTATTTAAATAATATTGACAAAAAGTTAAGAAACGGTGTCATAGTGATTATGTAAACAGTGTATTCTTCACGGTATAGTCTTCATGGTATGTGGTTCACAGTAAGTGCTTCATGGTGAGTGCTTCATAGTAAGTGCTTCACTGTGTCTCGGTCACGGTGAGTAGCTCACAGTGTTTTGGTCACGGTTTTTCCTTCATGGTTTTTCATTCACGGTGTGCCCTTCACGGTGTGTCCTTCACGGTGTGTCCTTCACGGCGTGTCCTTCATGGTGTGTCCTTCACGGTGTGTCCTTCATGGTGTGTCCTTCACGGTGTGTCCTTCACAGTGTGTCCTTCACGGTGTTTCCTTCACGGTGTGTCCTTCACGGTGTCGGGGTCACTCTGACTATGTATTGTACACAGTATGTCCTACTGTGTCAAACATCACGGTGTCTCTATACTTAGACAAATATCTGTATTTATACTTAAAAAGTAATATGCAGAATATGGATTAAGCTTAATCATTAGAGAGTAAGATAAGTTGAAACATAAATATAAAGGCTTGATAATATAAGTGAGATTTGTGATCATGCATAAGACTTGTAAATAATAAAGAGAGTAATTAACATCAATAAGATTTGTTATCATTAAAACATGATGTGTAGTTATTATTGAGATTGAAGAGCATTAGCATGATGTGCAATGAAGATTTAGATTAATCAGCAATATGATTTGTGATTATTAAAACATGATTAACACATGAGGAGTCCAACAAACCCAAAAACAATACAATATTACCTTGATGGATGTCTTCTTAATAGTTTCATTAGAGAATATCCCCAGTAGGGAATAGGAAATATTAAATGATACTAATATATATTAAAAAACTTATTAATATAATTAATAATTACTTTGAAAAATAATAATAAATACCCTATATATTTTTAGAATAAATTATTTAAGAAGGATATTATTTATAAAATAATGTATATAAATTTTACTTTGGAAAAATAAAAAAATAAAATGAATCTTTGTAAAGTAAATTAATAAATATGATGGGAAAATCATTCATTTGGAAGATATTTAAAAATAATATTCTTTTCCAAACATTGAATTGTATTAAAAAGTTTAAAAATTATCTTAATAAATTAAAGAAGTATAGATATGGATATTGACAAAATATAAATAATAATAACATCAAGGATAGGGATTCATGATTGAAAATAATAGATAAGGTCATTCCCATTTGTGTGAATTATTTTATTTTAAATATCATCCAAATAGAGGTAAAATGGTTAGAATACTTTTAAACCACATGAATAACTGGGGGAGGATAACATGAATTTGGTTTTAGAGAGAAAGAATGTAAAGACCCTGACTCTAGAAGCCTCGAGTCAGTGCCTTACTTTATTACCGACCGAATGGCCCGAAGGCCTTCTTTTTTTTATTATAGATAATCCCCCTTTTAAGGGTATAAGGGGAACCCGTACATGACCCGTAGGCCCAAGGCACAAGGCCTGACAAACTCGTAATACATGACCTGAAGGCCCAGAGGCATACCATGCCCAATACATGACTCGTAGGCCCAGCCCACTTGAACTGCCCCTCCCCAGCTTTCTGCGTCATTGATCACCTAGATCTCCACCTTGTATTGTTGATCGGCTAGAATTGCCCCGTACAAAGCTGCACAGTGTCTGGTCCTGATGGCGGCTGCCATACCCTCTCATTCTTCCAATCTGATTAGCTATGCATCTGGTGGCTACTACTCCTGCAGCTCTGATCCTCTTCTGGGGTATGTTCTATATGAACTGGGCTACTCCATGGTCTACGTGACCCGAAGGCCATGTGGATCGAAGGCCTTTGATGACCCGAAGGCCTTGGAGACTCGTAGGCACAAACCGGTGGCCTGAAAGCCCAAATCGGGTGAATAGTTCCGACTGCTACAGTACCGAACAGTAACTGGTACAGTACTGCTACAGTACTGAAAATTCGTCTCCACCCGGTTTTGAACCCAGGTCTCTTGGATGCTAATCAGGAGCCCTTACCACTCGGGTACGGGCTCGTTGGACCTTACTTTATTACTTTCGCATGATTATAAGGAATCACATCTCGAAGGACTGAATAGTTTAGTAGTCTTGGTAAACTACATATGTATTTGAAATTAAAATTATATTTTAAACAGAAAATAAAAAAAGTATTCAATTTTAGAACACCATTATTTCCCTTAGTGTAACCCTTCATATCAATCATAATAAACTTCCTAGAAATATGGGGAAAAATAAAACATTAGAAAGGGGTGATCTCAAATGCTTAGTAATGGTTAATTACTGTGTAAGATAACTTGGATCAATAATAATAATCAATTTGAAAGGGTAAATAACTGAGCACACATTCCATTTAATCAATAAACTGATAATTAAAGGAATTCGTAGATTTTTCCATAGTGAAAATCCTCTAGATAATAATAACTAAATTATGAATGTGGAAAATGTGTAATTATTGGGAATAAGGTATCTATAAAATGAACCGCTAGTGTCAAGAACTTTCATATGTAGTTTAATCTATAAGTAAAAACCCTTTTAATGCTTGCTTAATTGATTCATCCCATGAGACGATCGATGCATCGAATGGATATCTATAAATGGTCCCCACACAGTTCTCCCAGTCCAAATAATTACCTATAAATCAAATAATTAATTTAATTAACAAACAATGTGCATTATCATCAAATATCCATACTAAATAAAATATACTGACTTATCAAAATTTCCAAAATTAATCATATATCTTTCAAAGTAAACCTTGTATGTTAAAATGGTATATATTTTAGATAATAATAAAATGAATCAATTATGTGTATAGATAATAAATCCACATAAAACAAGTGAAGATACAAAATAATACAATAAAAGTTAATTTCTCACACAAACTTAGCAAGACACAATAAATGAAGTTGAATTTAAACCCAATGAATAGAAATTGAGTTAGGAACTCCATTACCACATTGTAATCAGTCAAATCGTATTCCCCATAAAAAATGAAATTTAAAAAAATACCATAAAAATAATGATATTCATGATATGATATATCAAATGGGAAGTACACCACACATAATAAATAAGTGTTGAATGGGGAATATCACATAGAAATAAAAGTGAGATGAGAAACCCTTACCTAGTTCTTTCCTTTAGTGTAATCTAATTTAACCTCTAGTATAATGGTTTAAATAATGTAATTAATTTATCCCAGAACCATATACATAATTATTATGTCATATATGATCATATTATATCATCTTATCACTAGTTTTTTAATAATTTTTTATTATCATTGTTGTTTCAGGTCTTAAGAGCTTCATTTTCCTATATATGTTTTGTTGTGTAAATACCATTTCTTGTTCACATGATATTGTTTTATCATATAAAAATGATATTAAGGTCATTTATATAATATTTATTCATTATATTCATTTTTAGAATCATTCTTTAATTGTGAACATGAAAAATTAATTGCATCGCGTCGTGGAGACGGTAGGTCGTACGTAAGCACGAGCGACAGTATCATTCCCAAAATGGTGAAAGGGTAAGTAATTAGAAGGTATATTAATTTTCATAAAATCTATATAATCTAATAATTATATAATATATCTATTATTTATATCATTATACTCATCCAAGTAAATTTGTGAAGAAAAAAATTACACCATGGTGTGGAGACGGTAAGTCGTACTAACGCACATTAAATGATTTAGTTTCTCATCGGATGGATAAAAGGTGGAATATGGTTTTCCCATAATCATAATAAAATATTATAAAATATATAATACTAGATTTATTACTTTATAATGGAAATAAACAATAAATAAGAGGTAGAATAGGAAATAAACATTAAAGAGTGAGTAAGGACAATTACCTCTTCTTCGACGCACATCATTTATAACTTCTCTTAAGGCACATAGGGTAGGTATTTTAGAAGGAACATAACCTAAAAAAATCAAATAAAGATATTAATATTAGAAATGTTTAGAGTTAGGTATATTTAGAACTCTCAAAGTGTTGTGAATAAGTGAGGGAGGAGGTACCCTTTTATAATTGAGGTGAGGGACACTTTCAGAAATCCTTAAAATATTAAAACATAATAAGACTATTCTAGTGAGAATGACTTAAAATTTTATTTTAAATGAATAGGTTATGAAATTTTGGACCATATATTATCCTCTATAGTATTATTTAATATTTTTATAATTTTTAAATAATTTAATAAAATATTAATTTAATAAAATATCATTATTGTCAAATTTGATACTATTCATTTAATTTGACACAAATAAATTAATAAAAGTTGGGAATTAAAATATAATACATTTATACCTCTCTAATATATACTCTAAATCTTTAAATTTAATTAGACACATTAACTAATTTGAAATATACCATAATTAATACTTTTAAAATCAATTATTTAATTTTTCTATTAATTAAATAAATATTATATTAGCATAGATCAAGAATTTAAGGTAATTATAAAATTTATAAAAAAATAAATATATATTTCTATAATGAAAATAAATTCATTAAGATAAAAATATAAATTTAGGTTCTTTCATATTTTTATTTTTTCATTATGTGGACACATAAAACATATTAAACACAAAGAGAGTGACATTTTGTAAATATCTTTGATTTAAATAATATATAATTGATTCTCATAAAACAGTTTCCATTAAACAACTAAAATTATATCATAAGGTGATGAGGTTATAATAATATTCATCCAATAATTTTTTTACAAGTTTAGGTCATGTTCATACCCATATCTTTTAGTTTTAACTCTTATTTAACCTTTTTAACTCTTATCATGACACCAAGAATGTTTACTCTTTGAGAGTTAATATATTTAAAATAAAATACTAAAAAACCCATAAATAAATCATGTATAATATTTTAAACCTTATCCCAATTTGTTGGTAAATTTTAATATTTTTATGAATTTTATATCATTTAATAAAATATTTTTTATTTTTAAATATTATTTATGTAAATTTTGATGTTATTCAATACCTTGACTTTTAAAAATATCGATAAAACAGGATATCTTATAAAAAGCTATTTTAATAAATCCCTAACATTTCAATTTCATATAAAAAATTAGTTTATTATATTAATTATTTAAAATTATATTTATTTTAATATTTTTAAAATCATTTATTTGATATTTCCATAAATAAAAAAATTATTGCATCACTATTTTAAAAGTATTTATAGTAATTATTTATTCACTAAAATTTAAAAATAAATTTCTATAATAAATATAATTACATTATATTTAAAAATAATATTTATAGCCAAATATACCTTATGTATCACACCATATTAAAAATGTCATAATTATTAAAAATATTAGTGTGACAAGTTACACTTTTATTAAAATAAAATACTATAAGGGGCTTAAAGTCATCTAAGTGGCTCCAATAGGTCAAAAATTAGGTCCAATGATGGTTCTGGTTGAAAATAACTCAGCTAATAAAATTATTACTAGTGTCAGGGTAATTTTCTAATACTTATCATAATTATTTTTACCATTAATCATCTGATTTACCCTTAACCAGGGTAATAAAAGTTATTATGTTTACTATTCATATTGTCCATAAATAAAATGGACATATTTAATAAATTTTTAACTTATTATTGAAAATATGGAATCCATTTTTCCAAATTCCATTCACGTAATTGGAAATTTTTAATTTAAAATTAATCATGTAGATGGGGTGAGAAAGTGGGTTTTTTAAGTGAAAATGTTCAAAACGTTTACAAACATTTTATATCTAAATTCAACATAAAAAATATTCAAATGACATTAATTGGATTAATAGATGTATAATTGATCTAATTTTACTTTAAGACCAATTTAAAATATAATTCTACATTATAAATTATTTAAATGAAAAGTGAGTTTTAAATTAAAATGCAGTATTTTTTACAATTCATAAAAAATGAAACATATCAAAAAAATACAAAAAATTCATCCAAAGTAAATTTTGATATTCATATTTCAAAAATAAATTTTATTTTTTCAAATATAATTTATAAAAGCGTCAAATTTTAGTTTTAAAACAAGTGCTCCATTAAAAGGCGGCAAAACTATCTTTAGAATAATGCAGATTTTTATGTGTAAAATTTGACTTGTTTTTATATCATGTATATAAAACACATAATATGAATATTAAAAACTATATTAGATATATAATATATAAATTTTATATTGGGGTTAATACTATTCATTTATGCCAATTTAATGACTAGGTTATAATAATATTTCATTGTCCCATTAAGTGGGTGTTGTGTGCAACATAAGCTATCAAAGAGACTAAATTTAAAAACAGTCGCACCATAAAATATTGGGGTGTTACAAATAACATTTAATTCCCATATATGGAAATTAAAACATAAAAAACTAAATTTTAAAATGAGATTGATAAATAAATGTTTAGCTTCACTCCCGACTTCCATGAAAGTGATTTGACCTCCTATATAATAAGAATAACCATCTTAATCACTTATTTTATAAACTTATAAATATCTATTAACATTTAAAATAATAAATCGTGTTCATTTATTACACATATATTTTAATTCCCTAGTATTCAAAATGAACGCTATGTTTGATAGCGTACACGACACGCAATACCGAGCTTTAACGACCTCAAAATAATATCGTTTAAATATGATTGTTATAACCTATATATTGAATTAGAGGGTATAAATAAGAGTAAAGAAATTATTAAATACATATATAAATGTCTTACTAAATAAAAAATTATTGATTAATGATGATGAAATAATCCCTCAATTTTTAGTAGTGTAATTTTATACTTCAAAAATGGTTTCATTTCTTTTTATGAGAAAATATTATAAATAAATTTTTCTAAATTAAGAAATTATATTTCATAAAAAAGAAATAATTTTTTAAATCAGCATATAAAAATTATCTTATGGTGAATTTTTGATATTTTTCTGAAAACATTAAATTTTCAGTGAATATTAAAAAATATGATTTTATAGAAAATTATCTTTTCCATTCAATTAATTATGAAGACCATTTTCTAAATTTATTTCAAAATTTTATTAGTTAATTTTGATTAAATATAATCCAATTAATGTCATTACAATCAATATTATGCTTAATTTTGGCATAAAAAAATTTTATACTTAAAATTCATTTTTCTATAAAACTGTTTTTCATCTCGTATTATGGGTTTATTTTAAAAGTAATTTATGAAAATTATATGATTTTAATTTTATAAAATTTATTTAATATTTTGAATCAGAATGTTAAAATTTGGTAAATAGGAAATGTTTGTAAGAGTGAGTATCTTAAGAGGGGGTGAATTGAGTACCCAAAAAGGTTCTATTAAAGATTGATTTATATAAAATCCCCCAAAAACATAAAATCTGCCCGGTTTACCAAAATAGAAGTTTAATATAGGTTTTAATATTTTATAATATTTCTCAAAAGATTTATTAGGTCTTGGGTAAAACAATATAAAATATTATTTTATCCTTTGAAATCAATTTACTAAATAAAAATCTTATATGAACACTAATTAGATAAACTATTAAAGTAAGTGTTTTTTGAAATTAAAATTGGATTGGATTTAAAGTAAAGAAATAAATTAAAAAAACACACAAAAAAATTGACTACAATAGGTTCAATCTCAAGGTGAGACTTAGTCCTCTCCACTTGAAAATCACCTACTTCCAACCAGTTTATATAAATAAACTTTTTATCCACAACATGGATCAGGTATAATAATAGTATACCAACTATCTAGGATACACCAAACTTCTTCTATAGTTTTCGTGGGAGTAAAAATATAAAACAGGTCACAACCATACCTCTACCATAACATGTGGGAAAAAATTGTTGATAAGATATCTATATATCTTCCAGTTTAAAATAGAAGACTATGTCGGATAAATAAAATAGATTAGTCCAAACTGCTCATAATGTAAATGAAAATAAGAAAACTGAGAAAATAAAAATGAAATGATATAGTGTTACTCATTTTGATATGATATTAATCTTGAGAGTCCTTTAATGAGAATTGAAATGAGACTCGAGTCATGTTTCAGAAGTTATAGAAAAACAGAGTGTTGTAAACTCTTTGTTTATGACTATAGGAAGGTACTGGATGAATGATGCGCTAAAACTTCCTTAGTAGAATGTAATCAAGATGTATTAGGTAATCTTTTCTGTTTCTTGCAATAATCTTTATCTCATTTAACCTATGTAGCTCTCTAAGTTTATTTTCTTCTTATCCACGTGAGGGAGACTTCTTCAAGTTTTATCATCAGAAATAGTAAAGAGAATCATATGGATCCTCTGCATCCTCATACTACATGTGTGACACATATTTTAATTCATCTTTGTCCAAAAATTAAGGAAGAATTATTAAAATAATATTAATAATTGAATTCGATAAACTAATTATTAGATATATTTAATTCAAAAAGATACATAAATGAAATAACGACGGTGAGTCTTTTGAATGGTGACACTAGTTGTGTCTAATTTTGGTAGTGACTAAGAGTCTGGTAGAGAGACATTTTAATGTTTTCTTGATCTGGATTTGAGACAACTTGATAGTGATTCCTTAGAATGGTGATTGTTTTCTAGCAGTTTCTAAGTCTCGCGGTATGTCAGGATGGAAGTGACTCAAAATTTATCAAATTCACATCTCAGTGGTGACTCATTGTTGATGGTGAGTCTTTCCATACTTTGTAAAAATTATGTTTCTGAGGTTACTCAGGTTTATGGTGAGTTATCCTAATACTTAGCTGATTTTAGATCCCATTATTGAGTCTTTCTTGACGGTATCTTAAGGTGGCAGTGAGACTTTGTCAATAGTGAGTTTTTTCAGACTTAACTAAATTTTTTTAAATCTATCTTAAGGTGTAAAATGCTAACAAAAAACCTAATAATCATTATGATCATAATAAACATGATTTGGGGATCATTAAAACAAGTGGGTAAAAATATCCCCCTTTTGAGGATCATAAATCATGGAATTTTATATAAAGTAGTAAGGTGTCAATGGAAAATAGGGAAAAAAGATATTACATGGTATCACAGGAAGCTAGAGGCATATATGGCAGTAAATAAATACCATTCAAAAAAAATTCAAATAGTTATCCCACTTTTTGGATTATCAAAATGTGCATAGTAATACATGAAAAGTAATTGAATATGAAGACAACAGGAAATATAAGGGAAAATAGGATTGAAATCTAAAAAATAAGAGTAAACAGATAATTTCTATTGAAAAAAAGGTATTGAGGGTACAGTCAAAATATTTTAAAAAAAGGTACACAAAAACATTCCCATAAAAACAAAAAATTCAAATATTATTGCTACTTAGGTTGTATTGAATATATAAAAGGATATTTTCCCTTGTCTTTACCTGAGGTAGAAGGATCAACAGTAGACATCGAAGGAACAATTGTAGGAGAGGTAGCTATAGATGAAGGAGGTTGAGGTTCTCTAAAAATGATTGGGTGAAGGTGTTTCACAGATTCTCTGTGAGATAAGGAAAAATGATGGAATCAGGCTAGAAAAGGTTCAAAAGGGATTCTGGAAACTCCAAGCCAGAAAAAATTTGGATCTATAGTTGGAGGAGACAGATGGCCTATAACAGAGATAGCTTCATGAGCTACAATAGCAGTATCATGCACATGAAAAAATGGATTCATAAGATTCACAAACTCCATTATGATGTTTCCACCTCACTTCATTTCACTGAATAGGTCTTTTCTTTATTCCATAAAAAGATTCAACATGTGATTCATGACTTTCAATTATTCAACATGTTCCTTAAAGGCTCAGGTGACCAGAGGCATCATCTAATTCTCAGTGAGAAAAGAGAAATTCGAATCCATAGAATGCTTAGTATACATTCTTGAGAGATAATACTTTATTGCATTGGTTATAGTCACTCGATCAGTCTTTATATCATTATATTATTCTATAGTGAACTTGAGAATATGATGACTATTATACCTTATTCTTCTTAAGGTTTCTTAAGGATGTGCAGTAGCATCACTTGAAGTACTATATGAATTATCTCTAAGCTATTATCTAACCACTGACCTGAGCAACTCAACATCAAAAACAGGTGGAGGAGGAGTATTAGAACTAGAAATTACTAAAGTAATATTTTCCAGTATCTTTAATAAATAATTCATATTGTCTCTAAAATAGACTGTATCCCTTCTATAATAGATCTCAAAGACTCCATCTCAATATCAAGTATTATTCTCAATTTCAACATCTTGGATGTGATGTATCATCTTTCGTGGAATATTTTAGATTACTAACTCAAAAAAGAACCTCTCATACTATGCACTGATAATAGTAATAAGTGGTTCTTGACTCTTCAAACTCATGTCAAAATCTGAAATCAACTTTTCCCTCAAATCAACCAAGTCACCCTTGGTGACTACATCAATAGGAGTAGGTGGACCAGTAGGTGAAGGTTCTCTCAAAAAATAAAATATTTCTAACAAAACAATAGCATCAATCGGATTTAACATTCATCCTTCAGGATATATTTCTTATCAAAGGGTATGTTCGCCATTCTTTAGTGAAATTCATGGAAACAAACCCCATTCTTCAGACATAGAGTCCAACCAAAATTTTGAAGGCTTACCAAGAAGCTCAACCCCTGAAGACTTTACAGTTGTAGACAAAACTATAGTAGGAACAAGAATAGGAGGGACCTCACAAGCATGGGTCACAACAGATCTTTATTCATCAAAAACATAATAAACATCCATCTAATCAGCCACATGTTGCTCAATAGTAGCAATAACTATCATATGATCAACAAAAACTGAATCTCAAACCATATGACCACCATCAATATATGTAGTATCAACTCCATCAACATGGGAAACCACTTGATGAATTCCATGACTTTGGGATTTCTCCCCATCAACAGAATCATCTCCCTTTTCTCTATTATGAGGATCCACTTCACTAACAAAGTTGGGCCTCTCCTTTGATTTGGAAAAAATCACCATGAGAACTAAGCAGATCTTGAGGAATCTCAACATCCTCTCCTCTAATTTTCCCAATGGAACCATCAGGGTCCAAACTTCCATCATCATCATCTCTATTTCCGTATTCATCTGTATTATCACTATAATCTTCATCTAATTTATAATTACTCTTGAAATGATATTATACAAAGACTTTGGTCTCTTCCTCATCACTTTTTACTAATTTTTCTCTTTTAGGGAGATTCATAAGTAGACTAGGGGCTTCATATGTGATAATAGGGGTTATAGGAGGAAGGTTAGGGTTACATACCTCATCAACAAAAAATTCCTTCTCCTATCCTTCTCTAAAGGAAGCAGCATCTTCTTCCTTGTAACTATTAGAGTAATCTAAAATTTTGTCAGGCTCTAGACCAGGGTCAGTAAGATCTCTTGATCTTTAATAATGATCAAGAGGGTTGAACTCATCATAAATATTTTCACTATCAGCAACTCATTGATTCTTCTATGACTTCCAAATGATCTTCATCTTTCTATATAATATTCTACTGATGAAAAATCCACCACAATCCAAAAAAGACTCTTCATCTTCAGCAAACAAACCTTTATCTTTTGATATAGTAAAAATCATCTTGGGATAGATCATTGAAATTAATCATGAATTTGGATTGTTCATTTCCAACATATGCAGCATGGGTTATCTATATAGATTTATCTTCTCACCTCTTTTCATCAAATACAATTGGTATACATATTGGTATCTCATTGTATTAAATCCACCTTTCCTTAGACAAATCATATGTTGTATGAATTTTAAAACTAGCTGGTATTCACCATTAAACTTAGAAGAAATCGTACTTCTTAAAACTCCACCTTCTATTAAAACATAAAGGTCATATTAATAGGTAAATTTATCACCATAATCTAAAATGGTTACTTGATAATCTTTAAATACACCTTCATTTGGAACTTTCAGACAATCATCCAACTACTTTGAAGAAAAATGAATTTTATGACCTTTAATTCATCTTCTTACCCGGTCTACTTATTTTTCATCAAAATAAAATTCTACATACTGGTAAAAATAATATAACAATTAAGGATAAAATGGTACCTCATTTAAAGAGAACAAATCCATCCATCCTTGGTTCTGTATGGACTTGAACACTATTAACTTACCTAAAAGCATCCATTCTGCTTGAACTTCCTTTTCTGGTATAACTGCACTTTTTAAAATATTATGATTTGTGGGTTCTATTTTAGTTGTATTAAATGTTTCCTATTTATATTTCTTTTATGGATTATATTCATTAAACAAAGATATTACAGTATTCTTCACTTTTTCCATGGATATCTGCTTAACAAGCTTGGGTGAAGGCAAAGGAAAAAGAAGGAAAACAGATGGGAGGTAAAAGATCACAACCAGTTTGGTGTGGGGGAGAGTGTTAATTTAAATTAGATGAAGTGACTCATTTATATCACTTTTAATTTAGGTATTAATAAAATAAAAATCGAAATAAGTCTAGAAAATATAGATGCAAAATAAATTTTTAACTGAAATATATAAATTTAAATAAATCGTAAGAAAATAAATTTGGTGGTTCAGAAATAAGAATTGAAAATTTAAAAAAGGTATTAGAAAAAAAATTAATAGAAAGAAATATTAAAATGGTGAGAATTATCAAAGTTGAGACGTCACAGTGGTGAGAAGTTCAACAGTGAGACATACCCAAGGATGGGACATACCCAATGGTTATATATACACAGTAGCGAGACATACCAAATGGTGAGTCCCAGAAAATTAAAATCAACCAAAAAAATTCATTCCTAATTTATTTTTGATGTAATTCATTCTCTCATAATTCAAAGGCATAGTGAATATATCATCAAGCTTATGTTTTATACCAGTGTATTCATGAGCGATATCACCCATTTGAAAATGATCTCTCAAAAAGTGATGTCTTACATAAATATTCTTTGTTTCGTAATATAATATAGGATTATTAGAATTATTTATAGCACTTGTATAATCACAGTTTATAAGGACATGTTGAAAATGACACCTATAGTTTAGTAATGTGTGTTTTATTGAAAATATTTGTGCACAACAACTACTAAGAGCAATGTATTCAGCATCAGTAGTATACAATGAAACAGAATTTAGTTTTTTAATAAACCATGAAAGTAGAGAATTGCTTAAAAAGTGACATTTTCCAGTGGTTATCTTTCTATCTAACTTACATCCACAAAAACCATCATCTAAATACCTAACAAAATAAAATTATTTTCCTCTTAGGTAAAACAGTTCTAAATTGGTAGTATATATGAGGTACTTGAAAATTCATTTTACAGCAACCAAGTGTGAATATTTTGGATTTTCTTAAAAAAAGCACACAAAAACACAATAAACATAATATCAAGTCAGCCGGTAGTAAGGTAGATAAGGCTTCCAATCATAAATCTATAACTGGTTTGATCCACTAGTTTACTAGCTTCATCAAGATCCAATTGATAGGTAGTACTCATAGGATTGCCACTACTCTTAGTGTTATCAAAGTTAAAACATTTTAAAATATCCTTTGTATATTTAATTTGATTTAAAATGATACCTTATTTATTTTGAAAATTCTAAAATCCAAGAAAAAAATTAGTTCACCCATTACACTCATTTCAACCTCATTTTTCATCATCGTAGAAAAATTGGTTCATGAGGGAGTGTTTGAAGATCCAAAAATAATATCATCTACATAGATTTTTATAGCTAAAAAATATTTTGAAATTAGTTTTATAAAAAGTGTAAGATTATATATAAATTTTGAAAAAACTTTAAAATAAGAAAAGTGTTGAGCCTATCATACCAACATTTAGAATCTTATTTCAAATCATATAAATCTTTAGATAATTTGGAAACACTATTTAGAAAATGGGAATTTTAAAAAATTTAGGGGTTTTATAATAACCATCCTTAATTATAAACCCATTTAAAAAACCACTCTTAACATCCATTTGATAAATTTTAAAATCTAGATGAGTTTCATAGGCAATGGTATTCTGATTGATTTAAGTCTAGATACTGATTAAAAGGTATCTTCATAGTCTATTAATTCTTATTGACTGTAAACTCATGCAACTATTCTATACTTGTTTCTTTTTACCATTCCTTATTCATCTACCTTGTTTCTAAACACCCATTTAGCTCCTATAGTTAAGGTGTCCTTGGTTCTATCAAAAAATTCCATTACTTTGTTTATTTAAAATTAATTTAATTCTTTTTTCATTTCCATTACCCCAATTTCATCATTTATTGCATCATTGATTTTCTTTGGTTCTAGCTGAGACAATAATACTTGATGTTCAACCTGATTTCTAAGAGAATCTCTAATATATGTACCTCTATATAGGTCTCTAACTATAGTATCTAAAGGATGGTACTTAAGGGTCCTAACTACCATAGAAAAAGAGGGGTTGGTCACTTCAGGTTCTCCTAAAGGTTCACGTTTCGGATGATCTGAACATTCCTCAACTGACTATTTCACAACAGAATCAATAGGTTTAGAATTTAAGTTCATATTTGATAAATCATCCTCAAGGTTTTCTAAATAGGTCTTAGGCTCATGTGGATTTGCCTCATAAAATTTTATGTGAGAAGACTCCTCCACAATATTGGTTCTTTTATTAAAAACTCTATAGGATTTACTGGATGGTTAATAATATAGTAAAATTCCTTCATCACTCTGGGAGGTAAATTTTTCTATATTTTACATAGTGTTAAGAATAAAAACTTTACAACAAAAAACTCTAAATTAATTAAACTTGGTCTTTCTATTATTCCAAATCTTATAAGGGGCCTTTTTTAATATATATATAATTAAAACTTGGTTCATAGTATAGTAGGATGTATTCATCAAATCTTCCAAAATGTAGATAAGTAATTCATATTCATTTAGCATGGTTTGAGTTATCTCTTGAAGTGTTCTATTTATTTTTTCCATAACTCCACTCTGCTGAGGGGTCTTAGGAGTAGAGAAGTTATGACTATAACCATTTTGTGAGAAAAAATACTTAAAGTCTTTATTTTCAAAATCATGTCCATGGTCACTTATTAGGGTCTTAATCCTAATCCTGGTTAAATTTTATACAGATCTACCATATATGGTAAATTATTAATAGGCTTCACTTTTGTGTGCTAAAAAGACACCCAAGTATACCTAGAATGGTAATATACTAATATATAGAAATAGTGCTTAATATTTAGATTTGAAACACTATATGGTTTTAATAAATCCATATGAACCAACTCAAGAGGTTTATAAGTTGAAACTTCTTTCTTTTATTTAAAAGAAATTTTTTTCTACTTCCCTTTTTGATAGGGGTTATAGACTTTGTACTTTGGGAACTCTAGTTTTCATAAATCCCTGAATAACCCTTTCCAGGTAATAATATTAAGTGAGTAAATATTTAAATATCCCAGTATCCTATTCAAAATCCATGATTATTTATGGAGGGCAACCAAACAAGAAAAAAATTTAAAAATTCAATAATTAAGATCAACAACATAAACATTTTCATTCCTTGAAGCAGTAAAAACTACATAATATTTAGAATAAAATATATTTCTTGAATTATTCTCAAATTTAACATGAAAAACATCATTACATAATTGTGACACACAAAGAAAACTATAATTCAAACCATCAATAAAAAGTACTTTCGAAATTAAAATAGAATTGAAGTTACCAATTTGGCCAAGGATGGTGATTTTCACTTTATCATTGTCACTAAAGGTGACATAACCACCATCAACATTTATTAGGTTCTTGAAGCTAAAATAGTCACCTATCATATTATTTTACCATACAATGTACAAGTACTATATAATTTTATTGGGTGTCTTCAATAAGTTTTTCTATAAAACAAAATTAATAAAAGAAATGACTTTTGGTACACATATTTGTTTAATTTCAGATGTCTTAGTAATCAGGGGTTTAGGAAACCAAATTTCTTTAATATGTGTCTTATAAATAGACAGTAAGATTTTTGAAAAAAAAAACTGTGTTTGGTGTTATAGAAAAATAACTATCAGCAGGGCTATCATATTTATATATAGGTATAAATGATTTCTAAACTATTATTCTCTATCCAGGTGGATATCCTATACCTATAACATATTTTGGAGAAACATGTCTTCCTAGAATCTAAGTAAGTAATTTTCTATAATCGGTTTACTTTTCTAAATCCTTATCCAATTTCCCATTGTAAAATTTAAGTTCAGTATTTTCTTTTAACAACTAATCATTTTTCTACTTATCAAAAGATAAATCAGATTTAATATTGATAGTTAAATCGTGATTTATTTAAAGAAATTTGTACTTATATTTAAGTTCATTAAAAGATTCTTCTATAATTATATAATATTCAAACATATCTTATTGAGACATGTCATCATCATTATGTTAATTCTTATAATTATCATCAATAAGCATAGGTAATGTAAGAGACATAGCAGGTACCTTAAAGACATTAGTCATGAAGGACATGTTGTCACTCTCAAAATTTTCTTCAGGATTAGAATGTGAGTCACTGGATCTATATTTATAGGCACTCAATGTTTATTTCATAGCTTTCATAGACCTTTATTAATTATCATCATATTTCTTTATGTATTTCAGATTTGGATAGTCTTCTTTCACATGTCCTTTTCTTTTTCATTCATAATGGGATATTTCATTACCATTCTTCTTCCAAGACTTTTTCTAGTTTCCTTTAGTGGCATAATTTCCTTTACAACTTTAATTTATGAAAAACTTATTCTTTCTATAAAACTTCTTAAATGTTATTTCTAGATGGTTCATTTACTCATCGTTATCTGGTGGTGACTCACTATAATTGGAACATTTATCTTGTACTCTTTATTTTTTTCCCTTTGTATGGATGTAGTATACTTGAAAGCTACTAACTTTATTATTAACTCATCATATACCTATAATTTGACTTTCAGTTCTTATTCATACATAATTATTTTCTTAATTAGTTCTTTGACTGGAAGTTTTCTAATGTTACAAGACTCACTAATTGAAATAGATGTTTTCTCCATATTTTAGTAAGGAATCTTAGTAATATCATAATCTGGTCTTTTTCAGACACTAGATTTCCCAGGGATCTTATGGTGTTCAAAATTTCATTGAACCAAATATATTTTTAATAAATTAGTTCATCAGGATTCGTCTTAAGAGTATCATACTTTATATTATATGTATTCAATATCATCTCGTTAACATTAATTTTTCCTTTATGAGAAACAACTAATGTGTCCCAAATTTCAAAAATGGTTTTACAATAAAAATTTATATTGAATTTCTCATATCCTAAGGCATAATAAATGGAATTAATAGATTTTCAATTATTATTATAGTATAACTTAGTAGCATCATCCCATGTACTTCTAGCAGTTTTAGGTAATTCGTAATGATCCTAAATAACAGACCAAATATAAAAACTCATACTCTTTATATGCATTTTCATTTTTATCTTCCACTAATCATAATTATTAAAATTGAAAAATGGAGTTCTTTTGGTATCAAAAACTTCTTTTATATTATCCATTTATATAATTAAATTTAGAACTAACCGAAATTTAATATCTTTAAAGAATAACTAAAGTCACAGTTGTAATGTTTTGAAAAAATTTGATACTGCTACTTAAGCCTCTGATGAAAAAATTTTGGTCTAAGTGAGTATCTAAAGAGAGGGTCAATTGATTAACCAATAATAATTCTATTAAAATGGATTTAAATAAAAATCCCCAAAAAATTTACAATCATACAAACTTACTAAAATAGTAGTTTGATATAATTTTTAATATTTTAGAAGATTTCTCAAAATATTGATTAGTTCTTGGGTAAAATAATATTCAATATTATTTTATCCTTTCAAATCAATTTACTTTATCAAAATATTATATAAACACTAATTAGGATAAACTGTCAAATTATTTGTTTTTTCAATTTAAAACATAATCAATTTAAAAGAAATGAAATAAATTAAAAAAACACACAGTGGAATTTAATACAAGAGGTTCAGTATCAAGATGAGGCTTAGTGCTCTCCACTTGGAATCACCTACTACCAAGTAGTTTATATAAAAAAAACATTTGATCCAAAACCTGGATTGGGTATTACAATATCATACCAACTATCTAGGCCACACAAAACCTCTTCTATAGTTTTCATGGGAGTAAAATAAACAATGGGTCATAACTAGACCTCTACCACAACACATGAGAAATATAAATAAAATGGTGTTGGGAATATATCTAAGTACATTCCAATTTAATGTAGGAGACAGTGTGGGCTAAATAAAATGGAGTAAGCCACACTAGTTGTAATATAAATGAAAATAAGAAAACTAAGAAAATAAAAATTTAAAGAAATAGTGTTTATCTTTTTGATATGATCTACAGCATGATACTCCTTTAATGAGATTTGAACAGAGGCATGAGTCATCTTTCAGAAGTTGATGCAAAACAGGGTGTCATAAACTCTTTTTTCTTGACTATAAGAAGGCACTGGTTGAATAATGAGCTTAAAATTCCTCAGTCGAGTGTAAAAAAGATGTATCAGTTAAGATATCATGGTTCTTTCAATAATATCCATTTCAATTCACATGTGTAGAAATCTAAGTTTGGTGGTGTTTCAGGCCAGCAGTGACTCATAATATTTTCAAATTCTCATCTCAGTGGTGACTAATTGGTGATAGTAAATCTTTCCATAATTTTTCAAAATTACATTCTAGTAGTGATTCAAGCTGGTTTTGATTCATCCCAGTACTTATCTGATTTTATATCCCAGTGGTGACTCTTTCTTGATAGTGTCTCAAGGTGACGACGAGACTTTGTCAGTGGTGAGTATTTTCCAAACATAACTAAATTTCTTGGCAATCTATCTAATGAAGTAAAATTCTAACATAAAACATAAATATCATTATGATCATAAAAAACATGATTTGGTTATCACTAAAACATGTAGATCAATATAAAAACATTATTTTTGGTCATTATGAATAGTAACAATGGTAAATATTTGTCACCTCAAAAAGGCTAAATTGGGTAATTAAGGTTAAAAATAATATGATAAGTCTTTAAAAATATATATAATTCCAAAATTATTTATATTGAAAGATTTTTAATCCACCAAAACCATCCAATATTCTAATATTTGGAATTTTGGTTCATTTTTTCTCAATAAAGACATTGATATTATTTTAAGTAAATAAAAAAATAAATAATATCACTTTCATTATTTTAATCATTATTATATTTTTCATAGGTATAAAATGTGATAAAACTCATTTATAGGTGATTATTTAAATATTAATTTATTTTTTTATCATGATAATTTATTTTTAATTTTTAGTCATAAAATAATATCCTTAAATTCTTACACAATGATGAAACAATGCTTGTGCTAGTAATATAAAAATCAATTGAATGGTTTTAAAAACATACAAAGTAAAATTTTTTGGGTGATTTATGGTGTTCCAATAATTATTTATATAAATAAAATGTATTATTGATGGATTAAACGTTTATATTATGACAAAATTATTGTCTTGATATTATTTAAAGTCAAATTATATAAATAGCCTTGAAAATGAATTTAATGGAATTTTATGTTGAGTAATATTTTATTAAATAATTTAAATTTCATAAAAATAATATTTTCAAAATTTAATGGGATATGGTATATATTAAAAATCATTGTGTATTTATGGGTCACTTTTCTTTATATAGTATCTTTTTTGACCCCTAAAGAGTAAAAAATATTATTATCACCTTAATCATTAAAACTTTAAACGGTGGTTCAATCTAAGAGAAAAGGGTTAAAACAGCTCCTAAAGTTCCCTAAGTTTTATTTTAGGATATTATTTTGACTTTTCTCCATCCCATTTTCAAAATATATAAAACAATTCACATTAAAATAGAAATAAATTCTTATTAATTTAATACTTTAAGTAATTCCAAAAGTATATGTCTCCTCTTTTATAAAAGTACACAATATATCCTATATTTTAGGCACATATACAACTTATTATATTGTAAAATAACTAACTAAATACCTTTAAAACTTTCTTACCCACTTCCAATAGGTCATGGTCTCACCAAAAGACCAACATAGATGTTATGAGGTGTAAGCTGAATGTGGTCTTCTAAAGAGAAGGTAATCGTCCTAATTGAGTGTTTTAATTTTACTTCTTCTTCTATTTACTTAAAATATTTTTAGACCATGATGATTTAATGAAAAAAGTATCTAAAATAAACTTAAATTTTATTATGACTATGTTACAACATTTTTTCATCATCTCTTCCATCATATGGGGAATGGAAACATCATTCGTATGTATGTGTGGACTATCACCTACATGAGGTGATGTTTTTCGTTTTCCATAACCTCCTCTCATAGATGTATATAATGAATAATTTCACAAATATATATTATATAAATTATATAATTATCATTCTTTCAAGATAATATTTCATATTTTTCCTTACCTTTTCATCTATTGTAAAATGATTATTCCATTGGTGCATACAAGTAGATTGCCACCTCCATGAAGCGATGTGATTCATTTTTCATGTATTCATTTTATAGATGGTAATAAAATTGTATTTAATATATAAAATTGATAATTATTTCATGATTAATATTATTTATATGATATAATAATGACACATTTGACACAATTAACCTACCAAAGTCATTTTTCAACTATGAACTGAACATCCTCAAAACACTCAATGTGGACTTAACCGATTAAGTAATTAAATATGTTTTTTAAATAAATGAAATAAATTTTTTAATGATAAAGTAATAACCCTTTTAAATTTCTTGGATAACTAAACAATTAATATTATTTTCTTATACATGAGTAAAATAACATGCATAGAAAATTTGGACTCCGAGTAAAGGTTTTCTTAACTCAATTTCCATTCATTGGGTTATACTTATACTTCATTGATTATGATATACATAGATTTTATTTTAAATGAACTGTGATTTTATTATTTCGTATTTACACTTGTTTTTTCGTTATTAAAATTGTTACACATAGTCACTTTATTTATTAATTCTAACTTCAATGATATGATCTTTATAAGGATTATTATTTTCAATATTGTTTCATTGAGACATGTCTTTTAATATGCCACAACATCCTTTTATAAATTGTATATGATGCTTGTTGGGATATTATATCATGAATAAATATTTTATAATCTTTTTTAAATGTCATTTTAACTTTTATCATTCATGAGATATTGATTCAAATATTATAAAAATATTTAAGGGTTTTAATGGTCTCAATTTAAATTCTTTGAGACATAATTCATATTATGCACCACGAATTATTTTACATGGTGTACTTATTTCCCCATGAATTTATTTTAATAAATTAATTAATGTAAAACATGGGTTTTAAATAATCATGTTTTGTTTCTTCATTTAATGGCTTTTTTGATTCAAGCATTACCCAAGTTGAAAATGTTTCTGGTCTCAAACTTCTTTCCTTGAGACATGTTTTGATTGATACACCTATATTTATTTATATAGCGTATACACTAACTCTTTAAATATAATATTATGACTCTTTTTATACTCATGTTATTTTATTTTTCTTCTTATGTTCTATATTTGAAATTTTTTGGGTTTTAAAATAAAGTAAAACGTTTTTTCTCTAAAAAATTATTTTAAATTATTTAAAGACTTTTAACCAAACTCTTCCTCCAAGTTCATTAACTAATTACAATAATATTATTTTCTAAACATAATGGATTTCCTAATTTTATTTTAAATAATTTTTAACCTTATTTTAAAATTTTTGAAAGGAAATTTCTTAACATTTTCTGTATGGAATACTTGTGATTATCTTTAAAAAAAATTTAAAATGATGTTTATTTTTAACATTTACATCAAGAACGTATTTTCCCATTGTCATAATCATCATTTAATTTGAATATTAATTTATATGTTTCCATGGTTATTTTCATAAAATATATTTTTCTTACCATTCTATAAAATTTAACATAGTATCAAAATAAAAGGGTATTTTCTCTGAATTCAATGAAATGTATCAAATGTTATTTTAAAGGTATTTTAACCTATGTAAACATCATTTAATTATTCCTATGATTCATTTAAAATATGATATTATGATTTCATTTATCTTATTTTTATAGACTTATTATGATTATTGTTTTAAACAGATTATCAGTTTCTTTTCCAAGTGTAAATCAAGCTATAAAGGAATGTAAGTTGTTTTTAAAACTATTATAATGAAAATAAAATCTTCCATGTGTTATATTCATGTACATTACATTGAAATTATTGATACAGATTTTTTTACTGATATAGATCATGATGATGAATGATCTTAATACAGCTTCTATAATTGTTGATACTGATATAGCTTATATAATGGGTGATCCTGATAAAGATATCCAATGAATTGGGTAATGATCCTTGCCATTAAAGTGAAAAATAATTTACTTAACCAGATATGATTCTATTATGGATTAAAATTCACTCCAATTATTTCTAAAAAGAGTGAAGATGGGTGATTAAGATAATGTTCCAAGATAACAACATGATTTATCTATGATTATTAGGATTTCTCATGGGTCATTTACTCAAGTATTGTTTCCATATAACTCTTGATTATTGAATTGTGTGAATATTGTCTTATTTTAAAGATTTATTTCATGTCCCATAATTTATGATCCACATTTTTATGGTTATGGATTCTCTTATTTTATCCCCATGCACTTTGATTATACCATTATTCCCTTTATTCCCATATTATGCTCACTGATGACATTTAATAATCAATGCTTATATTTACCCTTACTAAGAATTTTATCCCACCCTTATTATGTTTTCCATTTCCCTTGGTTGTGAAGAATGATATTTCTACCAACCTTACTTTTTATTACATGACTATTACATAATTTTAATGAAAAACAACATAATAGAGATAAAAATAAGGGATCAAAAGGTTTATTGTCTTGGGAAAATTATGAGCATACATAACTTTTATATAATAAAACATAAAAATTATTTAATTCATTATTCTATATCTTCTTAGTTTCTCTCTTATTATCCTTAGTACAAGTAATCAATTTAAGATATACATCAATGAAATGGATGAGATAAAATCTCAGTAAGAGGATGGATAAGAGACATGAATCAATGTAACATGGGTGTGCATAAACATCATCATCATATCATAAGCTTAGTATCAAAATAAACATCATGATGAAAAAATGTGATAAAGTCATGTAATGTGTCCAAGAATAAAAATGTAACAACATTACATAGTAGCCTAATAACACACATAGTTGTGAAAAAAGTTAGCATCATGTTCACACATAACATATGTGCATAATCATAACATCATATTTTGAACAAATATAGCATCATGTTCATTCATAAAACATATCATATCATGAGATACATTGCTTTACCTAGTGCATTGGAGGGGTATATAATTTTGGTCCCACCTATCACATCATAATATTTACATAATCATGAATTTCACATAGATTTTATTATAATTATAATCATGAAGTCATAAATGTAAAGTAATGAGTTTCATAAGTATTTTATAAAAAAAAATTTCATGAATAAACTTGGTATTAACAAATAAAAAATGTAAAAACATATTTGGTGTAAGAATCATCATTCTTGATCGAAGAAGAAACAACTCAAGAGGATTCAAAGATGTGTTTTGGAAAGAAGAGTTATTTTAGATAATATTTGTATTTGTCAAAAAATCAAGTAGGAAACATGTATATCCCTGATAAAAAAAGGAAAGAATAATAAAATTATATTTAAGTAACATTAGATGAATATTAATATCAAATAATTTGTGAAATAAGTATAACTCAAAAAAAAATTGTTGGGTTCAATAATCCCTTTACCTTAATTCTCGCTTTATTTTTTTTCTTTTACGCCTCCAGAATAACAAACATAGATTTATTAAAACATTGATCCAGTAGTGAATTATATTAATTTATACAACTATTTATCAATTATAATCATTGTATTATATTTCTTAATTTTGGTTGATGAAATTGAAGAGTTTTGATATCCTTCTTTTCTTAAAAATTCCTCATTTCGCTTTGATTTCTCTATTTTTGTTCAAAGTCATTTATAGAAAAGTATGATTAACTTTAGAAGATTATAAAAAATGTAATTAATTATTTAAATATTTTATATTATTAATAATATCCATTCATTAAGGTGTTTATAATAATTTTCCCGGCAATGTCTCTGTAGGTGGTTAACCAGCCTTTAATGGGGTGTTGTCAAATAATTAGAAATAGAAGTTTGACATTTATATTTTTCATAAATATGAAAAATATAGTAGTTTAACATTGAGAATATAATGTTAAATAAATTAATACTTAATTTCTTAGTATATGTTTTTGAAATTTATTTTTAAAAATAGAGATGAGAATAAAAAAATAGGGAAGAGTTACTAGAGATTTACTCTCATCTCGATGTTGCTTCTCTTGTGCGACACTATAACTCCCTTGGTGATTGGAGTTGGATTGCACTATAATTTTCATAAGTATTATAAGGGGATTAAGAGGGATTATTTGGGAATATATTAGGTTTTGGAATAGTTGGAAGGAGTCTTTTTTCAAGGGAAGTGTGATGGGTTATTTATACTTGAAGAGAGAGGTATTTTTAGAATAAAATATTGAATAAAATGTTGTATCAAAGGAAATACATGTAATAGTGAATTTTTGACAATAAAAATATTTTATAAATATAATATAATGGGTTTAAGACTTTAAATACCATTTATAATTTTAATATATTAGTTTAATCCAAAGAAAAGGTGGGAAAATGGGGAAAATATTTTAATGTAATACTTTAGATTTTTAGGCTTTAGAAAGTACTTTTTAGGTTTGGAAATTAATTTTATCATATTTTAATGACTCGTTTATGAAATAATATATTTAATTTCCAAATATAAAGTTCTAGTAAGGATTATTTCATTATTTTATCATAAATGATGTAATTTAAGATACACTAATTATGTGAAAAACTATATTTTTACTATTCACCTTAAAATTGAATTAATTTTTAAAATTACAAAAAAATCACTCTTGGACAATTTTTATGTGATTATTTCAAAAATTATATTAATTTTTTCAAAAAAAAATTATAAAATAGTCAATTTAAATTTTTAATCTAAAAATAATGATTTTTACAAAATACTTTAAAATATTGTTTATTAAAAATGTGTTTATATTTTCTTTGAGTTTTTTAATCATGATATTTATTTTTTGGATTTATAAAATTTATATTTACATAAATTAATCATGAAAAATATTATTTATATATTAATTTATTATTTTAAGGTAAAATTATTATTCGAAGAGTCAGGTTACTATTCTAGCAGTCACATTAGTATTCTAACGGTCAAACTACCTCCTATATATACCACTCCATTATCTTATTCAATATTCAACTCAATTACTCTCAAGGTTATATAATTCAATTTTCTATCATATTAATTGGTTTACTAATATTTTTTTTATTTTCTATAGTGTTGGTAGTGGAGGAAATGATTCTAGTAGATTAGGTCAATCCATATTTTCTCATTTTATATTTTATATTTTATATTTTTTGTAAAATTTTAATGTTTGGAATTTTAATTGGTTTTATTTTTTATTAATGTAATGGAATTTATTACTGAAATAATTTTTTTGGGTTTATTTATGTGTATAATACAATATAGTATTTTATAACACTCGTTTATTTGAAGTGATAAATATCATTTATAAACTACATGTTGTTACATTATTGCACTCTTTATAAATTTTTTCCAAAAAAATTCAACTTGTATTATCAATTGAGAATAGTTAATGGTACTTTTATTTCATTATCTCCTTTGGTTCCCAAGTCACCTCTTTATACTTATGGTTCCTCCATAAAACTTTGAAAAGGTGAGTTGTCTTTTTGTGTTTAAATTTTTCTTTACAATACAAGATCTTCATAAGACGATCTTCATATAAGAGGTCATTCTTGAGTTGTACCACATCTGTATTCATTACATGTGAGAGATAGGGAATGTACTTTGTTAGGAGTGATATGTGGAAGACATCATGAACTTGTGCCTTACTTGGTACATGTTCTGCCTGATATGCCACTTCTTCTATGTGATCAAGGATATCAAAGGGGACAATGTACCTTAGGATAAGCTTAAATTTCTTTCTGAACCGCATGACTCTCTTCTATGGTGATATCTGAAGGGAAACTTTTTGACCAATGTCAAACTTCAAGACCCTTCAACAGTTGTCAACATAGCTCTTTATCTGACTCTGAGTATCTTTTATATGTTTTTGGATGGCTTGAACCTTCTATATCATCTCTTTCATAAGATAAAGTCCAAGTAGATTATATTACCCAACTTCATTCCAAAAATTTGGAGTTTTTCATCGCTTACCATGAAAATATTCATATGCATCCATTTAAATACTCAAGTGGAAGCTGTTTTTATATAAGAACTCAACCAATGGGATATATTGATCTCGTCCTCCTTTTAAATCCCATTAGGTAGGCTCTAAGCATGTCCTAAAGTGTTTTAATATTCCTTTCAGATTATCCATCAGTTTAGGGGTGATAGTCCATGATGAAATTAAATTCAGTCCTCAAAGTATGATGAAGACTTATTTGGAATTTAGAGGTGAACCTTGGATCGCAATCAGATATGATCAAAAGTGGAACCCCAGGTAAGTTCACCACTTTCTTCACATATATCTTGGAAAGTTTTTCAAGTGATGAATATTCCCAAATAGAAATAAAGTGGGTAGTATTGGTGGGTGAATCCACTACAACCCATATCTCATTGTTTCCTTTGGATGTTTTTTGGAGACCAATGACAAAGTTCATAGTGACATTATATCATTTTTATGTGGGTATAGTAAATGGTTACATCATCCCTTTGGACTTTTGTCAATTTACTTTAACATGCTAACATACCAAACACCATGAGAAAAACTCTACAATCTCCTTCTTCATGTTGTTCCACCAGAAGTGTTCTCAAAGATCACAGTACATTTTGGTACTTCCAAGATTGATGGAGAAAGTTGATTTGTGTGCATTATCCAATAGCTCATTCTTTATCTCAGATGATTAGGCCACATGAAGCCTTATTCAAAACTGAATCACACCAACATAATTGATAAGGAACTCATGTTTCCTCCATTCATTTACTGATTTCACCTTCTTTTGTAGCTTCGGAACATCCCTTTATACATCCTTGATCTTCTCTTGGATTGATGGTTGTGAAATCATTTGGGAAATGTAGGATGTATTATCTACCACGGTTTCCAAATCCATCATTTGAATATCCATTAAGATTGGATCTTTATCAAACTACATCATGGATAGAGTATCAGGTTCTTTTTTACTAATATCATCAGCAACCTTATTCTTCTTTACTAAATGGTAGTTAGCATAGAAATCATAGTACTTGATTATCTCTAACCATATTCTTTGACACATGTTTAGATCCTTTTGTGTGAATATATATTTTAACCTCTAGTGATCAGTATATATATATCACTTCTCACCATAAAAGTAGTGCCTCCAAATCATCAGATTGAGGATCATAGCGGATAACTCTAGATAATACATCAGATAGTTCTTCTCATAGATCTTAAAATGTTGTGATGAATATGCTATTACTTTATCATTCTTCAGGAGTACGTAACCCAATTCTTTCTTCTTATCATTATTTTATATCACCAAACCATCTCCACTTTTTGGTAGTTTGAGTACAGACATAGTGATTATCCTATTCATGAGATCCTTAAATACTTCCACACATTATTCCATCCAGACATACTTTACCCCTTTCCATGTTAACTTAGTCATAGGGATAGACAATCATAAAATATTTCTTTAAAAACATTGGTAGTACCCATATAAGACAATAAAACTATGGATTTTTGTCACACCGGTGGGTCTGGTCCATTCCTTAATTATTTTTTTCTATGAATGTTCTATATAAATTGTATTACTTGTGATCACATCCCTAGTAATGAAACTTATTACATACAAAATTCACACTTGTTGAACTTAACATACATTTTATCCTTCTTCAATGTCATAAGTACAATACTCGGATGCATTTCATGTTACTTATTACTCTTTGAGTGAATGATAATATCATTGATAAACACTACAAAAAATTTGTTGAGGTAGTATCTAAAGATTCTATTCATCAAATCCATTAATATTAACAGGTAATTAGTAATTTTGAATGGTGTCACTATGAACTCATAGTTTCTATACCTTGTATGAAAATATATATTCTGAATATATTCCTTATTTACCTTTAGTTATTGATATCCAGAATGAAGATCCACCTTTGAGAGGTATTCAGGGCCTCTTAGTTTATTGAAAAACTTATCAATCTTTAGAATATGATACTTTTTCTTTATGATGATCTTCTTGAGATCCTAATAATCGATACATAGATGCATTGATAGATCCTTCTTCTTGACAAAGACCATTGGTGTGCCCCAAGTGGATGCACTAGGAAATATAAACCCTTTGTCCAAATTCTCTGGTAGCTTCTTCTTTAACTCTTCCAGTTCGATTGGTGTTATCCTGTATGGTCATTTTGAGATAGGAGTGGCTTTGAGTATGAGCTCTATTTAGAACTCTACCTCGCGATCTAGGGGAATTACGGGTAACTCTTATGTAAATACATCACTATGTTACCTAACAATGGCAATTTACTCTAGGTTGATACCTTTATTTGACTCAACATTTTGGGAAATGTATGATACTCTATAGGGTATCAACACCCACATCATTGATGTATTTTAAAAAGGAGATTCATGGTATTCCTTAAATTTGTAGAGGAGAAATGGATGGTGCAAAATATGAAAAGATATTTCCTTTTCCTAAAAATAGATGTGTGATCTATATATTGAGATCCAACCCATACCCATTATAGAATATAATTCTAACAGGTAAAGTATTATAAGATTCACTAGAAGAATCATCCCACAGATGCCTATAAGAGAAGAGTCAAACACTTGGGTTGAAATAATTGCCCCGTTAGTTGTTTTTATAGATATATCTACTTCAAGGTATTGGGGGTTCAATTGACCAATTCTATAAAACTTTATATAGACAAAGGAATGTATAAAAAAAGAATAAAATAAAAAAATCATCATTGAGTGAATAGGAAGTGTGTCTTGTATGACTTCATTTTCACGCACCACTTCAGTAGTAGTGATAGAATAAGATTTCCCTTCTTTGTATTTTTTAGTTTATGATGTTGATAACCCTTAAGGACTTGTGGTTTAGTTCACTAGCTTTCATAGTTACCTTTCTCCCTATATTAGAAGCATTGAACCAAGGGTCGTGCGTTAGGAGGTTCATTATTTTCCTCCAAAATATTAGCAGGATTATTCATGTTTCTTCAACAATCATGAAAATCGTGGCCTTATCTTCCACACTTGAATCATATCCCCATTTATTTGATATAATTCCCATGATGACTATTCCCACATTTTTGACATGTGGGTAGTGGGATCCTCTTTCCTTCTTTGTCATTTTACCCACCAGCTTGAATCTTAATTCTTCTCTTCTAATCTCCATAACCATGAGACCATTCTCTAAAATCCATATCTACTTTGAGATCACATGAAACCAATTATTCATAACTCCCAAAGTATTGGATAACTAAATACTTTCGAAGGTGTGGTTTCAAATCACAAAATAATCTATCTATTTTGTTATTTTTTATAACAAAACTCAAGGTGTATCTTCTAATTCTTGTGAATTTTACCTCATAATTCATGACAAGATCGCTTTCCTTTTGCTTCAACGCTATTAATTATATCTTTATCTTTATTCAAATATTTTGATGGAAATTCTTATTAAGAAATATTTTCTTAAAGTCTTCCCACTCTATATCTTCCATTTAATCATCTTCCATGGTGTGCTTTATCAACTCTGCACATTGATTGGCTTCTCTATCTAAACGATAAATAGCCAGAGTCACCTTATCCTTCTCAGAACAATGGATCATACAAAAGATATCATCCATTGATTTAAACAACTATTCCACAAAAAAAATTGCATCAGAATTTCCACTAAAGGTTATTGGTCATTGTTGTGAAAATGAATCAATGGATATTTGATCCTTATTGGATGAAGGTAGACATTCCACATGGTTATGGTTATTATTTATATCTTAAGACAACTGGTTATTCATTTCCATGAAGTTTTGAACTACATATTCAATCACATTGGGGATATCATTCATAAAATTGTTTCATTGTCCCCCACATGGGTTTTGTCCTGGTTTCTCATGGTTCTCACTATTTTCTAAAATAGCAAACTTTTGAAAAAAAATGTAATTCAATAAGTAAAAAATAATTTATTCTTTTAAACAATTAACTATAAAGGAATATCCTATGGGAACCCTAGGTCTATCGTTTTCTAAAAATATTATTCTAAGTTATTTTACAAATACAAAGGATTATACTTATGGTTTTCACTCTTTTTTCTAACCCTAATTCCCAAATTAACTAAACCATGCTTTGATACGAACTATAGTGACCCTACTTTTTCTAAAATTACTATTACATCATTTTTAATACAAACAACGTAACAGATATACAAATCTAAGATCAAAAGGTTTAGTGTCTTGGGAAAATTAGGATCATACATAACATTTACAAAATAAAACATAAACATTATTTAATTCTGTATTATTTATCTTCTTAGTGGACAATGTGTTCTCCTTAGTACAACTAATCACCTATGGATATACATCAATTAAAGGGTGATCTAAAATCCCAATAATATGATGAGTAAGTGACATGAGTCAATATAACACGGGTGAGCATAAACATCATCATCATATCATAAGAATGTGATCATAACCAACATCATGCGGTAAATATGTGATAAAGGCATGGATGTGGCAATGCATAAAATGAAACTTCATTTCAGAGTGTTCAAATACCACACATAGTTGTGTGCCAAGCTAGCATCATGTTCACACATAACATATGTGCATAATCATAACATCATCTTGTGAATAAATATAGCATCTTGTTCACACATAATACACATCATCTCATGAGGTAAATAATATTACCCAATGCATTAGAGGTATATATAATTCCAATCTCTCCCATAACATTATAATATTTACATAATCATTCATGCCTCAAAGATAGTATTACAACCATAATCATGAATTAAACCATGGAAAGGAATGGGTTTTATAAGGATTTCATCAATCATGATTTCACGAATAAACTTGGGATTACAAAATGAACAAGGGGGTAATATTTGTCATAACAATAATCATTCTTGATCAAAGTAGAAACAACTCAAGAGGATTCAAATATGTTTTTTGGAAAGAATATTATTCTGTAAAATCATTATATTTATCATAAAATCAAGTAGGAAACATGTATATCCCCAAAAATAAAAGGTAATAATAATGAAATGATATTTAAGCAATGCTAAAGGAATATCCAAACCAATGAATGTGTAAAATAAGGATAACCTAAAGAAAAGGGGTTGGGTTTGAGAATCCATTTACCTTAATTCCTGATTTAATTAATTAATTTTATGCCTTTGGAATAATAAACTTATATTTATTAAAAAATTGATCCAGAAGTTGATTATAGTAATTTATAAAAATATTTATCAATTATAATAATTGGATTATATTTCTTAATTTTTTTATGAAATTGAAGCTTTTTATATCATGTTTTTAAAAAAAAATCTTTTTCTCTTTGATTTATCTATTTTCGTTCAAAGATATTTATAGAAAAGTATGACTAGCTCAAGAATATTATAATACATGTAATTAATTATTTATATATTATACATAATTAATACTATCCATACATGAAGTTTGTTATAAGAATTATCTTGGTAATGTCTCTGTAGGTGGTAAACAGACCTTTAACGGGGCATTGTCAAAAGAACAGGAAATGGGAGTTTGAGAATTATATTTTTCATAAATATTATAATTAAATTAGTTTAAGAAAATTAATATAATGTTAGATTACTGAATAATTAATTTTATAGTATATGGTTTTGAAATGAAATGTGAAAAAAGAGGAAAGATGAGAAAGAAAGAGGGAAGTGTTAATAGAGACATACTCTCTCCTCGGTGTAGATTATCTTATAAGACACTATAACTCCCTTGGTTATTAGAGTTGGATTTATTTGTAATGTCTCTAAGTATTATAATTGGATTGAGATGGATTATTTGAGTAGATATTCTGTTTTTTAATGGGTTAGAGGAGTGGTTTTCCATAATAGTGAATTGTGGAAAATATAAATCATATATAAATATAATATAATGGGTTTAATACTTTAAATACCATTTATAATTTTAATTAATTATTTTAATCAAATGGAAAGGTGGAAAATGAGAAAATAATACTTTAATGTAATATTTCAATTTTTAGGCTTTGGAAAGTACTTTTTAGGTCTGAAAATTAATTGTATCATATTTTAAGGAATTATTTATTAGATTAAATATTTCATGGAAGAACCTCAAGTTATATAAAGGATTATGTCATTATTACATCATGAATGATGCAATTTAAGATACACAGGTTATGTGATAAAATCTATTTTTACTATTCACCCAAAAAATTAAAGTATTGCAGAAAATTAAAAAAAATATCCACTGGAAAATTTTAACATGGTGATTTCAAAAATAATATTTATTTTATCAAAATAAATTTCTAAAATAGGAAATTATAATTTTTAATATAATGATAATGATTTTTACAAAATACTTTAACATAAAATTTATTAAAAATGTGCTTAGATTTTCTTTGTGTTTTTTAATCCTAATATTTATTTTTTGGCATTATAAAATTTATATTTACATAAACTAATCATGAAAAATATTATATATATAAAAATTTATTAATTTTAGGTAAAATTATTATTCCAACAGTCAGGTTACTATTCCTAATAGTCATATTGCTATTCTAATGATCACATTTCTATTTCAACAGTCATATTACCTCTTATAGATACAACTAAATTCTTATCAAGGTTTTATATTTATATTTTATAAGATATTGATTTTTTTACTAATATTTGTTTTCTTTTCAATAGTGTTGGAAGTGTGAGAAATGATTCTAGTAGATTGGGGAGATCCATATTTTCTTATTTTAGCTTTTCAATTTTATAATTTTTGTCTACTTGTAATGTTTGGAATTTTAATTAATTTCATTACTTATTAAGGTAACAATATTTATTAATGAAATAAATTTTTTTGGTTTCATTATGTGTATAATGCTATATAGTATATTATAGCACTCATTTATTTCAAAAGATAAATATCATTTATAAATTTTGGGTTGTTACAATATTAAATGAATTATTTATAAAAATGCCTCATGTGTAAAGAATTTTATACGAGATGTTGGTGACTTATTTTGAAATATTAAAAGCTGGGTATAGTAGAAAAAAATGATCACTGGAAGACAACGATATTATTGTGTAATAGTTTGTCTTAATTCTCTAAAACAGTAAACCAAAAAGGTACTATGGTATATAAGTGATCCAATATTTACTTTTGATGTTTTATGATTTGGATGGATAAAATTAGGTCACTTTTATTGGTATCAAAACCAAAAATATAATTATTATTTTTTAGCACCAGATTGGGTGGATTCGGAGCTATTGTAGTTAGTATCAAAGGTGGATTTAGATAACTCTATACAATATGATGTTTTCATGTGAGGTTAATTTAAAAGTTAAAGATAGCATCACGTGTTTAAAAGTTTATGGTTGTTCATAAGTTAAAAGGTATAGACACCCCTATTCTAGTTTTAAGTGATGTGATTTTAAAGTGATTAATGATATTTTGAGAGACGTTTTATTGGGTTGAGATATACGTAACCCTTAGGTTTAACAAGAAATATTTTTTTGGAATAATGATATTAATTTTTTTGTGAAGTAAGAATAATAGTATGAGACAAACTTTGAGGTTAATACATTCTTTAATGAATTAGTTAATTAGGTTAATTGGGATATAGGGTTATTTATTTATGGAATGATCTATGTTGAATGTTTGGTGCTATTATTAAATTTTGGATATTAATGTATTATTTATTCATATGGAGATTTATAAATTTTGGGTATTATCTTATCTTATACTAACAATTTTAATATTGGTTAATGTATAAAGTTCATAGAAATAAATTATTACCATTTTTTATCATTTGACCAATAAGAAGTTTATTTTTTGTGCTTCGAGCATGAAAAATTCATCTTGAATATTCATTTTTGGGAATAAGAGATGAGATAGAATTTTAAATTGATCAAATAAAAACTAAAGGATGAAATTGTGCTTATGATATATAAGAAAATAAAGTATATTTTCTTATGTTATTATAATATATGGTAAAGGAATTACTTAAATATAATAAAGGGATATTAAAATAAAAATGTTATCATATTACATTCATTTCTGATTAATTTATGTTCTTCTTAATACCTTATTAATTTATGATTTTGTGGTCAATTAATTTCTCTTAAACAATCACTTCCTTGTGATCGGTGTTCTCTATCACTCATCAACATTATTTAGAGATTAATTATCACATACATGACCATATTTTAACTTCACACTAAAATTATCTTATTTGGAAACTTAGTTATGTGATAATATATATGACCATCATATTTTCTTTTCACTATTTTTAGACATAAGTTTTATTATCCTTTTTTATTATGTGAGTTTTCAATAATGGTATTTTAAAATGTTAAACCTTTTATTTCCAAGTTAAAGATAAAATTATGTGGACACAGTTTATTAAATTTGGGGTGAATGTAATACCTTATGATTTTAAATGAACATTATGTTTGATGGAATACATAGCATTCAACACTGAGATTTAACGACCGTGAAATATTATCATTTAAATATGTTATTATAACCCAGCTATTAAATTGGTGTGTATGAATAGAAATAACCACATTATGAAATATATATATATATATATAATAGTACTACTTAATAAAAATTTATTGATAAATTCTTAGGACATAAGCACTCGGTTTTTAGTAAAGTCATTTTATGATTTAAAAATATGTTTTCTTTCAAAAAATTATTTTTATTGCTTTTTGTTATAAAATATTATAATTATTTTCTCCTACTTTTATTAACTTTATTTAAAAAAGTATTTAATTTTTTAAATCATCATATAAAAATTTAAATTATGGTAAAATTTTGAGATTTTCTGAAAAGGTTATTCTTTTAGTGGATACTGAAAAAATACCAATATTATATAAAACTGTCTTTTTCATTCAACTATTTACAAAGTATAATTTTTTTGAATTCATTTTAAAATTTATTTTTTTCTTTTTTTATTAAAAATAATCCTATTAACATAATTAGAATCAATATTATGATTAATGTTTTTATAAAATCATTATTCTACATAAAAATACATTTTTATTGAAAACTGTTTTTCGATATGTTTTGTGGGTTTATTTTAAAAGTAATTTCTCAAAATTATAAGGCTAAAATTTTATAAAATGGATTCCATATTTTTAATCATCATCTTCAAATTTTTTAAACTCTTCAAATTTATTTTTTATCATTATGAATAGTAACTATAGTAAATATTTGTCACCTTGATAAGGGTAAATCAGGTAATTAAATTTACAAAAAATGTGATGGGGATTAAAAATTAAATATAAAACCTACCATATTTCTATTTGATGAGTTTTTTTATCATCCCCATAAAATATTCTAAACATTGGCATTATGGTCATATTTTCCCTTGATAAGTACCTTTATATTATTTTAAGTAAACAATAAATAAAAAATGTCACTTTATTTATTTTAATAACTCTAATATTTTTTCATAGGGATAAAAGGATGTTCTATTCAATTATAAGTGGTTATTTGAAATATTAATTAATTTTTTTATCATTTTTATTTTTTTTAATTTTAGTGATGAAATTATTACCTTAAATCATAGGAAATGCCGACAGAATGTTTTTACAACTAGTAGAAAAATTAATTAAATGATTTTAAAAACATAAAAAATTAATATTTTTTGTGATTTATGGTTTTAAAAGAATATTTTACATTAGAATAATGTATTATTGGTAGTTAAATATTTATATTCAAAGTATGTTACTATCTTAATATTTTTTAAAATAAAGATATGTAAATAGTCATGAAAATGAATTTCATGGTATTTTATATTAATTAATATATTTATTAAAAGATTTAAATTCCATAAAAATATTTTATTTTTACAAGTGAATGGAATATAGTCTATAATATAATCTATTTTACATTTTTGGGTCACTTTTTTATATAGTATCTTTGCTGACCCCTAAAGACTAAAAAACATTGTTATCACAGTAAATGTTAAAAGTGTTCCTTGGGGGTTAAAATAAAACGATAAGGGTTAAAATAGCACCTAAAATTGATTAAATTTTATTGAATGGGATTATTTAGACATAAATTATTACTATATTATAAATATTTCAATTTTTTCTACATGAATAAGAAAATTAATTTATATTAATTTAATAAAGTATGTAATTCCAAGAGTGCCCCTCTCCTCTCATATAAAAGGACATCACCTCTACTCTCTTCTTCACACTTAAAGAGTAAATTATATAAAAACCTACTCAACAAAACTCCTTAATAACATTTCTCCCCACTTCCTATTTGTATTGGTCACACCAAAATACCAACCTAGAACTCTTAAGGTGCGAACTGAAGGTAGACTTCTTGAGAGTAGGTAATCATATTAACCAAGAGTTTTTATTTTAATTATTCTTCTAAATACTTAAAATACTGTTAAAAAATTGTGATATAATAACATAAGTATCATAAATAAACTTAAAAATTATTATTACTATGATGCAACTCTTTTTCATCTCTCTTTCCATCTTATGAGGAATGAAAACATCATTCGTGCATACATATGAACTACCACCTCCATGAAGCGATGTGTTTCATTTTCAATCACGGCCACTCATAGATATTTATGATTATGTATTTAATTTATATAAATATTATATTAATGACATAATTATTATTATATAAATATAATATATCATCATTTTTCTTAACCTTTCATCTGTTAGAAAATGATAACGCCATCCATGCCTACGTATGGATTACCACCTCCATGGAGTGGTGTGATTTTTTGTTTTCATATATGCCTTTCATTTATAGTTATAAAATTGTATTTAATGAATAAAAATGACAACTATTTCGGGATTAATATTCTATAGATGATGTAATAATTACCCCTTTGACCTGGATCAATCTTCAAAATTCATTTTTCAATTATAAACTGAATTCACACAAAACACATGATGTGTATTTAACTGATTAAGTAGTTAAATATATCATTCAAATATAAAAAATAAAATGTTTTATTGTAAATTAATAAACTTTTAAATGGTTATTATATAATTATATAATTAATATAGTTTTATTATACTATATTTAATATAAATTCATATCAAATATAGACTCGGTGTATCGGGTTTATTAACACAATTTCCATTCATTAGGTTATACTTATACTTCATTGACTACCATTTTCCAATATTACGAGTGAAATTAAATATTATTATATTGTTTTATATTTATAATTTTTTTCTTTTTTTTTCAAATATTACACATAATCACTTCATTGATTAATTCTAACTTCGATGATACAATCTTTGTAAGGATTATTCATCTCAATGTTGTTTCTTTGAGACATGTCTTTTAATATGAACCTACTTCCTTTTATAAGGTGTATATGATGCCTATTGAGATATTATATAGTGAGTTAATATTTTATAATGATGTTTAAAGTTACTTTTATTTTATCTCATTCATGAGATATTGATTCAAATGTCATAAAAAGTTGCAAGGGTTTTCATGGTCTCAATTTAAATTCTTTAAGAAATAATTCATGTTATGCACAATGATTTATTTTATAAATTGTAATTAATTCCCCATGAATGTGTTTTAATATATTATTTCAAAAAAATATTGGATTTATATAATCATTTTATGTTTTATCATTAAATGTATTTTTGATTCAAGCATCACCTAAGTTACAAGGGTTTTTCATCTCAAACTTCCTTCTTTGAGACATGTTTTCATTGATGAACCTATATTAATTTCTATTGTGTATACACTAACTATTGAAAAATAATATCATGAAACTATTTATAATCATGAAATTCTTTGCTCTTTCTTATTTACATTCTTTCAAATGATTTTTTTTTAATTTCAAAAGAGCGTTTTTCTTGAAAAAATGTTGTTTTGAAGTGTTTAAAGAATTTTAACCAAAATCTTCCTACAAGTTTTTACTTTATTTCAATAATATTATTTTTTTAACAAAAATGATTTCCTAAGGTTATTTTTCCATGATCTTTGACCTTCTTTTAAAAACATTTAAAGTAAATTTCTAAACATTTTTGTATGGGTGACTTTTGAATCTCATTATAAATATTTTAAAATGATGTTTATTTTAAAATTTTACAACTAGAATGTATTTTCCCACCATCACAACCATTATTTTTGTTAACATTTCATTTATAAGTTTCCAATTTTTATTTTCAGATAAAATATTTTTTTTAATATTCTAGATATTTTTATAAAATATTATCAAAAGAAAAATGTATTTTCCCCTATTTTCAAAGAAATTCTGTAGATGTTATTTTAATGGTATTTTATTATTTTTTAACATCCTTTAATGATTTCTCTACTTAACTATGAGTATGATCTTATTATACCATTCATATTATTTTTATAGATGGATTATAATGATTTTTTTAAAGAGATTATCATGAAACACATTTCGTTTCCATTGGTTAATCAATCTATTTAGGACTGTAAGTTTTTCTTAAAAGTTTTATAATGAAAATAAAAAATTCCTTGTGTTATATTAATGTAAGGTAATTATATATTATTGATGATAATGGATGATCCTGATATATCTCAGGATTATGGGTGAGCATGACACAGCTTGTATGATGGATGAGCCCAAAATATCTCCCTAATGCATTGAGAAATGTTCATTGTCTTTAATGGAAAGAAGAATGGAATTATGTGGGGAGTTTTCTCCTATGGATTTATATGGGATCTAGTTATTTATGAAAAAATTATACATTGGTGATAAAGATAAGGTTCAAAGATACCAAAATGTTTTTTATGCTTTCTCTAAGTTCTAATTGATTCATTACTCAAGGACTGTTTTCACACGGCTCATGATTGTTGACTTATATGACTCTTATATTATATTGAAAATTTATTCCATGTATAATGATTTATGATCAATTTTTTTCTAGGTATAAATTATATTATGTTATTCTCATTTATTTTTATTAATTAATCATACCCTTATACACATCTTATTCCCACTAATGACATTTAATAATTAATGCTTATGTTTACCCTTACTAAGCATTTGAGCTTTACCTTCTTATGTTTTCTATTTCCATGAGTAATAAAGAATGATGTTAAATGAATTATGTATAGAAATTTCTAATGTGTCAATAATTTTATGGGAGATTCTTAATACATATTTTAAAATAATAAAATATTTCTATAGTAGGAAAATTGATCACTTTAAGACATGGGTATTGTTTTGTAAGAGTTTTTCCTAATTCTCTAAAACTCTAATACTAAATTTTCCTTGGGTATATAAGTGATTAAATATATCTATTTGATGTTGTATGTTTTGGATAGCTAAAATTTACTCATTTTTATCGATATCAAATACATAAATATAAATATTTTTTTAGCACTGGATATGGGAGTGCATGTTTGGGGTTGTTATATATATTATATAATTATTGTTTATTTTCATCATGGGATGATAGTGATTTTTATTATTTTACACAAGTTTCATAATAGAAATGTAAATCCTTGTTATTTGATAAAAATTTAATCAATATTATATTATTCAAGGTAGTGTAATCATTATGTTTTAAATATTTTATTGGATGGAATTTATGGGTATGGTTCATGAGAATGGAATCAATGAAAAACATGTCTCGGTTAATCTACTAATAAACATGAGTTTATTTATAATTATTCACAACTATAAAATGAAGCTAATACCATGGACCTATAGACACAGTTTTAAAACAATGGCTATAGGTGGTTATAGCCATGCTTCTATGGAATATAGCCACTATTTTAAAACTGTGGATATATGTCAATTTTCAGTGGCCTATAGCAACGGTTTTCAGAACCATGGATATAGACCATGGATATAGCCACAGTTCTGTGTCCTATAGCCACAGTTTTTAAAACTATGGCTATAAGCCAATTTTTTCAAAGTCCTATAGCCACAGTTCTCCAAAACTATGGCTATAGGGTTCCCGCACTTCTGCTAGAACAAAAATTGCAGCCAAAACTTTGGCGGGAAGCACTACAACCTTGTTTTTTAGGCTATTATCAGGGTTTTTATTAATATATATATATATCATAATATATAAATATATACATAAATTTTCATGTTGTTTAGTGGTGAGTATGTTGGATTGCAAAGGGGAGGTGCAGGGATCGAAACTCATCGGTGACATTTTTATTTAGGCTATTGCCATGGTTTTAACTGTGGCTATGGGTCAACAGCCACGGTGGCCAATTTTGAGGCCTATTGCTACAGTTTTCAAAATTTTTAAAATAGTATGGGACCTACTACCATGACGACGACGTCCATGGTTGGCCAAAACCGTGGTCGTAGCCTACAACCATAGTTTTGAACAGTGGCAATAGGCCTTTTTTCTAGTTGTGATTGTTTATTTTTTTATCATACTCATAAAATCATATGCAAGAAATATAATACCTTTTAATTTCAAATATTAACATTATTAACATTTTGATACTTATTCATGATGAAAATGATGGTATAACATCATTCATGTAGGTGGTTGAACTAACCCAAACATGAACATTCTCTACTAATGAAATAGGTAGGATTTTATATTTATATAGTAGCTGTATAATTTTTATAGGAACATAATGATTTTAATAGAACATAATTTTAGTGGATAATGATATTCATAAAGAGTTTATATGATAAGGTAATTGAAAAAAATGTTTAATAATTAGTTACTTTAGTGAATTCTCACCTCAAAATGGGTTCCTTCAAAATGAATTATTTAGGCTTCCTTATTGGGACCAAAATCAAAAAAAATATAAGGATTTAAGAGATTAAAAATGATTAGGAGTTAAATATAGAACCCAAATAAAAGAGTGGTTTGGGAGGGTTATAGTTGGGTCTTTTTATAGGTGATTTTTGAGTTTCATTTCCACAAATACTCATTCCTTAATGTATAATGTTTTCATTTTAAAATTAAAGTATATATATAGTGGAAAATAATGGATTTGGTTAATGAATCCCTTCATCTTTAAAATTTAAAGATAAGGTTTAATGATATTTTAAGTCTTTACCACTTAGTTTAACAGATTTTACCTCATTTTACCTTTACCGTGGTAACTTATTTCTTTAAATGACTAATTTTTATGCCTATAAATACCTAAAAATAAAAGTTACCTTCTTACCTAATTTAAATGTTCTGATTAAAAATTCAAACTCTATTTAATCTAGTTAAATTTAAAAATATGATAAAATTAACATTTAAATAAAAATTAAAATATATATAAATATGTTTTTATAGAAAATTAATTTTTAAACATCAAATTTTCTTAATCCTATTTCATATAAATTACTAATTTAATTAGTGTTAATCTATTTGTTTATACATTGAAAACATTTATTAAAAAAATCCATTAAAAGTGATAAATTGAATTTATTAAGATAAAAATACAAAACTCTTAAACCCAATTCTCTGAAAAATAACACATTTAAATATTTAATGATTTTAATCAAATCCCCTTAAAATTAATTATTTATCTTTCAACCATTCAATTTTATCAATCTATTAGTATTAAAATGGCTCTTATAATATTATAAACAAATCCAATCATTCTTATTTTAAATAATGATAATAATATATAATTATTAATAATAAAATATTATAAAATATTTTAATTAATGATTTTATTTTTATTTCGTGCCAAATTATTTGTATTGTATTATTTTTAATTACATAAATTAAATATTCTCATTGGATATACCCAACAATCATATATCTAATGACCATGTTAGCAATGGCTATATTTTTAACGGTCAGATTTCATTCCAATAAATAGTCATACATACATCACCAAAATTATCCATCTTATTCATTTAATTCTCTCTAAATGTGTTTATTATATTTCTACCACATTTCCTATTAACCATTTTTATAATATTGGGGTAGGATATTCAATACAACCCGTGATGACAAGGATTTCATGTTTGTGGTCTTGTTATTTACTTGTGTTTTTATTCTTGTTGTAATTTTATTAATGATTTTTTATATTGTTTTATCATAATATATTAATTTTTATCTTGTATTATAATATTTTTTTCAATAAAATATATCATGATTCAAGTAAATTAAATATTTAGTGTACTAAAAGCTATCAAACTTGTAGTTTTTATTTTAAAGGAAATACATACTAAAATATTGGGGTATTTCATTAGCTATTTAGGTATCACATCATATTGGTCATATCATATATGATTTTTGGATGTTAAATCAGAAAACAAATTCCCCAATAAATCATATGAAAACACCCAAATTTATTTCTATGGTATCTCCGCTACTAAGGTTTCCAAATTAAGTGTAATCTAAAGCTGATATTGGGATTTAGTTACCTTACTCTTAGGGTTATCCACATCCACCATTCCTTATATAAGATAATCCATGGGAATCTTGATTTACAATAACCTATCCAATTGAATGATTGAGTTCTTGGCATGTTTTCACTTCAGAAGGAATCTAAAAACTACTATTTTAAAAATAAGATTTAATTTCACCATATTATCTCAGGTTATTCTCTAAAACATATATTCATTCTACTAATAATTTACTTCGGAATCATATTACTTCCACCAAATCAATATGATCAAACCATGATGATATGTATCTATTTATATATCACACAAATTATGTTTCTAACTTATGAAAATAGTCAATTATATTCAAACTTATCCAAATTTATCATATTCATAAGTTATATGAAACTCTTTCACACAAAGAATTATAATTATTTAAATTCAATAATCTCTACATGAGTAATCCTAGAGTTACAGATTGTCGAACCCTACTTTTCTAGATCAAGACGTGAGCCTCCTAGACACTGATAATTCGGATACAATGTCACTCTACCCAGGGATACTTTACTCAATAGAGATCTCAATTCTATTATAACATTAACACCTAATATATACAAACCATAATTTACTACATAATTCAAGTTTATAACTCAATACAAGATAAAGACAAGTTCAAAAAAATTAAATCCATGATTCTACCTAGCATGAAATTCCTTAGATGCATGTATGATAATCTCTAGAATAAATTTAGAGATTTAAACTAAATCATTCACACATTCATAATATAAAAAATTTATAACTATGAATAATGTAGGGAATAAATTTTAAAATAAATGAAAAAATAACATTTTTAAACATGAGATAAACATTTTAGAATAACTCACAAATAAAATTTGATTATAAACACTATATAATATAGATATTAATTTTGTGCATTCTATAATCTTTAATATAAAGTCTTTATATGAATTTCCTAAAATAAAAAATTTTATAATATTCATTATATGAAAATTAACTTTAAATATATGATATTTTATGAAATATATAAATTTTAAATTTCAATTTATATAAAGTTAACATTTTATATAATATAAATATCATATAGTTAACATTTTTTAAACCTTGATCAAATAAATCATCAAAAAAATTGATATAGTCCAAATAATATCCCAAACAAGGTATTTAATTTGAACAATTTAAATTATTAAATTATCCACAATTCATAATTAAATATAATCTCTTTTATATTTTGTCGTACATATGTAATTTATAAACACTTTATAAATTACCATTATAATTAACATATAAACATTTTATATCTAAATTTTCATATAATTATAAAATTTATTATAATATTAACACTTAATATTATAGAATATTATTAATAAATGTTTTATAAATAATTAATTAAGTAATTATAAAAAATTTATAATTAATTAATTTATAAACACTTTATTAATTAATAAATATTTAAAAATACCTTTTATAATGACTTAAAACATTTTATAAATCATATAAATCAATACATAATTCAATTTAAAGAAAAATAATGGCTCTCATCTAATCATTTTTAATGATTCGGGAAAAATTATAGAATATGATTAATAGGATTGTGGAACTTAAATATTTTAAGAACCATCAATAATATCATACAAAAATAGTATTATAATTGAATATTATGTCCAACATACATAAGGTTTTTTAGTTTTGCAGTGAAGGAAAAACACATATGTATTTGTGGTAAAAAAATATCAAATATAAATAATATAGCACTTATGTATGAATCATATTTAATGATTCATATCGATATCATAAAGGTGATATGATGATATATTTTAAACCATGACACTGAGGGAGATATTCCCTAAATCCTTGTATATATATATATATATGTGATATATATATATATAGGAAATTCCATATTTCATGAAAATTATGATTTTTATAGATGGTATATCATTCCATGAAACATATAGTAAAATGATAAATTATTATCATTCATTTTTCATCCCATATAATCTATTGTTTAAGGAAATTGGTTCATAAAATAAATAATTTGGAGTATTATAAATTCATGCATATGATGCTTGATTCAGTCAAAGAATCATTCACTCATGTGTTATAAATTCATGAGACAGTGCAGTAGATCGAGAAACATTCTTGTGGAATTATATATTATTTCCATCATATGGCAGTTTGGGGTGGTTCTTCCATGATTCTTATTTGAAACTCCCTAGTACCCAAATACCCTCTTTATCCTTCTACTTGGTATTATATAATCTAATAGTTCATGGAGCAAGGATAGATATCATCTAAATATTGGATGATTCGCTTGACCCATGGATACACTATAGAGAGGTGATGTCTTTTGGATTCCCTTTTATGATCTTTATTAAACCAATGAGATAGTTTTTAAAGATATTAAAATTTTTATTCAATGTAATGTACTCCATTTAAATTATTTATTCATTTCAGTTTCATAAATAGTTTCATTTATCTTTCATGGGATATCCTCATATAAGGGTTTAAATCACTAATCCTTCATCTGATAATTGTTATTAGACTCATTTGAAACTCTTCAATGGAATCAGAGGTAACCCATGCTTTAGATTTACGAAATCTTACTTAGAAATGAAGAAAAAATGAAATTAGATCATCATGTTTTAGAAGATATAGAAATTTGGTATAAAATTATTAACTTTTATATAAGGGGATATGTAAATTTCATAACCTAATTACCTATACACATACATTATAAAATGATGGATACCTTTATGGATTAATTTAACCAAGGAGATACCTATTTGTGAGTGTTTTTGTAAAGGTAACCTAGGATATCCTACAGCTATGTAAATTTTTTAACCTATTTACCTTCATATGAGTGTTCATATAAAGGTAACACATGACTTGCCTTTATGTCTAGGCGTTCATGTAAGAGTAATAATGGTTTTCTTTAAACCGCATAAAGGTAACTAGGGAATTACCTTTACATGAACTGTCATGTAAAGGTAACTAGTGAATAACCTTTAAGTAAAAGGGTTAGTGTAAGGTTCATCGTGTTTATGTTGGTGGTTAATAGAGGTAGTATAGCTCTTACTTTTACATAAATCGTGTATGTAAAGGTATAGTTGTGTTTTAAACTATTATGTATAGGTAATTGAAAAGTTACCTTGAAGCAGTTGTAGGTCAACCCATATTCTACATTAACAAAAACTAGGTCTACCCTAATGCAAGGGTTCTATAAGAACTATGTAAAGGTATAAACCAAATTACCCTTACACATAGTTTCTATTTAGGGGTAAAAATGTTTAAAATTTGTTAAAAAATTTAATGTAGAAAATTTTTTAATTGTTTATAAATTTTTTGTAAATCGTATTAAAATGTATTTTGGGAATATTTAATTTATAAATTATTTATAAATTACTTAATTAATTATAAATGCATTATAATTATTTAAATAAATATTTATAAAATATTTAATTCACAAATATTTAAAATTAATATTTAAATACCTTTTAAATAAATAAATTGCATGACTTATGATCTAGAAATAATAGTGTTAATTTAGAAATCATAAGTGGTAATTTATAAATGGTTATAAATTATGAAATAAGGCCAAGATATAAAAAAATTATATTTAAATTTTAAATTATTCATAATTAATTATTTTTAATTGTTCAAGATAAGAGGGTAATATTTGGATATTATTTAAGCCCCATAAAAAATGTGTGTTGATGAATGATGGGATTGAGGTTTAAACAATGATAAAGTACATGATATTTTGATTATGTAAAATGTTACATAATATAAATTGAAATATTAAATTGTTTATAATTCATAAACTATCATATATTTAAAATGGAAATGTCATATAATGATAAATACGAAGGAGTTCACATTGGAATTAATATAAAGTGTTTATATTTAAAATTATGGTATGAATATAAAAGTTTATTATCATATTTTTAGAATGTCCATGATAAAAAATCTAAAATTATAAAAAATTTATAATTAACTTTAATTTATGAATAGTTCATAAATATTTTTCTCAAGTTTAAATATTTGAATTTATCTTTTATTTAAATGGTATTCCCTATTTAATTCATAGTTATATGATGAATGGTTTATTCTTTAGTTTAAAATTTAAATATACATCCAGGATAGTGCCTTGCATTACAAGTAGGGAATGAATCTATAATTAATTTAGTTTTTCATATACCTTGAACTTGGTTTTTAATTAAAGATATCATCTTGAATTTGGTTATAGAATTTAGTTTTTGAATTTTAGGTGTTATAGTTATGATGAATTGGATTCTCTCTTGGGTAAATTATCCTTAGGTAAAGGGACTTGGGGTCAGACTACCAACTTACCTAGAAGCCTATGCCTTATCTAGGAAATTGAATGGAGTTTCCTATCTACCACAATGAACTTACTCATGTGGAGATTTTCAATCTAATATAATTATAAAATTTTTCATAAAGAGTTTATATACCTTGTGAATATGTTGCATTCAAATTTCTTTGAATACACTTGTCTTCTATTTTTAGTTTAGTAATGAAAACTTATGGGTTATGTAAAGAGTTATATGCCAATATGGTATGAAAAAATTGGTTTGGTGGAGGGAATATGATTCCAAAATAAATCATTAGAAGCTTCCATACATAAAGGGAATAACATGAGATAAGATAGTGATATTAAATCCCCTTCAAATAATAAGTGTTAGATTCCTTCAAAATTGTAACTTTTTAAGACCTCAATAATTCAACCAGGTATTGTCAAGGCTAGAATTAGTACCCATAGATTATCTTTTATAAGTTAAGTAGGTTATAATTGACTCTGAATTATCTTGTCAATTATTGTTTAGCTCAGTTAATCACCCCTCAATTTTTCTTTATTATCTTATTCTTGGTGTTTACATTGGGTTACACTTAACTAGGAAACCGTAATAATAATAATACCAAAAGAGTAGAGTTTTGTTTATCCATATAGTGGAATGGACAATGATTTTCCACTAAACTATCTAATAATCATATATGATGTGATTGAAAAAAATTCTACCTGATATATTCATGGATTATTTAGATGATACTCAGTGTAAGTCATGATGAAATATAGATCTTGGACCACAAATGTATATGATGAATTTCAAAATGGATAATCATTTTAGTTGGATTCCATTTAATAAAATTCCTTATTAAAGTTTTATTAAACATGATACTTGTCTTATAAAATATTCTTTTGTAGATGAATAACATCGTTATCATGAAACTAAAATTTGAGATTAATCCTTGAGTAAGAGAATCATAATTTAAGTTACTATTAGGGCTGGTAACTTAATAAAAGTTTTTAATAAATATTAGGGATTTAATAAAATTCATTAAGAAAAAATTCTCTGTGTCGGAATAGTTCCTTCTTGAGTATCCAAGTGATAAAATTATTTAACAGGTGAATCTATATTCTAATAAAATCATAGAGTGATTCTTTCAAGGTTTCAAAGGAATTAAATGAAAAATGACTGATGGGGTATTATTTTCTACTCATGCACTCAATATAATTGGGTATATCAATGATTTAAGAAATTTTAGCCACATATACTCAATATGACTGGGTATGTCAAATGATATTCAATGTGATTGAATATGTTGATGACATGATGAGACTAAAGGTTTCCTTAGGTAATTATTAGTTAAATAAGTAAGTTTTATTATTCTAATAGATATATGATATTAAATACATGTTTTAAAAAAATTTATATATAGTGACCCAATCCTTTTACACATATTATAACATGATTTTAAGCATAATTAAACATCTAATTACAAGCCAGGGATTGTAAAGTCTAGTGTCTTGGAGACTACGTACATAATTAAACATTATGATTTAAAAATAAGAAAATATTTTATTTAATCTTCATCAATATCTCCTAATTTCCTTTGAGCCCTTACATCAGCATAGTATAACCTCAGGATAGTATGAAAAAAGGGATAAGCCAAAAGGCCCAGTAAGGGAATAAACATAAGAATAAAGCCTAACACATGGGTTAGAAAGCATGACGTAATGATATAAAAAGGTATGGAACATGATTAAATATAAGGAATCATAACATGGTATCATATAATAATGGATTCATAGTAATGTGGAAGCAATATAAAACATGAATTTAGCATGAGTCGAGGCTCGTTGCAAACAGTGGATCTCGAGTCAAGGTTAGCCACCAAGACCGTTGCACACAACTTCTCATGATAATAAAAATTATCCAATGAATTTAAGAACAATCTATGTTCCCCCATCATAAAATTTTCATGAATATGATTTCCACATAAATAATCATACATAAGAAATAAAATATAAACATAAGGGTTACCCATGGAAAGAATTGGGTGTCATAATCCTATCATAAAGCATAATAAATAGGTGTATCATAAAAGTGTCCATGAAAGAAAGGAATTAAATCATACATAGACTTTCATGAAGTTAAATAGTCATATATCATGATTAGTGATGTCAAAATAAAGTGATAACATGTAAAAATAGTATTTAAGGAACTTTATAATTAAAACATTTTACTGTGGTTTAAGGAAAATATTAAAGAGAATTTAAGGCAGAAAATGGTATCATATTTTATATAAAAAAATTAAACCAAGAAATTTTTCAAAATAAAATTAGGTTTTTAAAAAAATGGTGTATTAAAATAGCTTATATAGTGCACTTGAAATTGGGTAATAATTGGAGAAGTTCCCTTAAATCGGGTTTTCTTATCAGGAAGAATTAAGTAGGGAACCTTTTAAAAACATATATATCCCAAAAAGAGAAGGATAAATGGATCTTGATACATCAGTTTTGAACATATGAACACTATTTTGAAATTTTACATAAAAATAAAAGAGAATTTCAATTTTCTAAAAATATAAAAAGAGTAACCCGAAGGAATAATGGAGGTTTGGGTAGAATCCCTTACCTTTAGACTGAAGGTCTTCTTCACTTAAACTTAATGTTTGGGATAATAAAATTAGATACATTAATTAATAATTAAATAACCCTTTATAAATGTATTTTATTTATTATAACTTTATTAATTTAATTTATGACCTTCTTATGGGTTAAGATGATCAATTTCATCATTTAGGAGTGTTGGTTTCCTTGGTTTTCATGATCAGTTTACTTGTATACATGTATGAAAGGTCATATAAAGTGGGGTTAATTATCTAGAATTAAACTTATATGTTATTAATGATATTAAATAGGTTAAATGGGTCTTATATATCATTTTTTTTATTTGATGAGGTTTAATCAATAGATAATTAGTTAATGATAATCGTTTGGGTTTATTTTAGTGGTTTTTGATCACAACAAACTCATTTTGTGTTATAAATTAATATCATGTGCACAAAATGATTCCAAAAAATTAAATAAGATATAATATAGATATTATAATATGTTTCAAAAATAAAAATGGTTTCATCGTTAGCCTTGAAGATGGTAATATAAATTGAAAACTTCATCGTCTGTGAATGTGATAAATTAACACATCATGAGCGATGTTTTCATTTTTAGTATAAAAGGAGGGGGAAATAAAGATGATGATTAATTATTACATTAGCATAACAAAATTCCATTATAGTTAAGATAATGGAGTTACCGTACCATTTGGATGATGGGATGTGAGGAGAGGAAAAAAAATAAAGGAACTTGAAAAGAAATTAAAAAGAAAACAAAGAGGGTTTTACCTATTGATTCCTTCTTCTTGAGAACCTCCATAGGGGATAGGTTTTGGTCTTTTGTTAAGAAAAAAAGATCTTGGATATGTGGGAGGGTATTGGTAGGATATTTTATTAGAGTTTGGATAAGGCTGAAGCCTTGAGAGGTGTGAGTAGAATAGGTGGTGAGGGGTGGTATTTATAGTGGAGGGGAGGGGTGTTTTCTCCATATTTTAGTCATTAGTTTAGTATTTTGGCTTAATACAATCAATATTTTGATAATTATCACCAAAAATATTAAAATAATTAAGGGTAGTTTTATATTTTGGGCTTAAATCATCCATACATCATTTATGACTCCATAATTCATGTATTTAGCATTTATCATAAATTATCGTATTTTACTATTCACCAAAAAATCAAGTATTTTAGAAAAATAACAAAAATTAAAAATAACCATTTTTCAATGTTTAAAATTCAAAAATGAACTCCATTTTATAAAAATTGTTTTATAAATATGATAAAATATTTTTTAAGTAAAATCATAATTTACTCAAAAAATGCAGATTTTAAAATTATAACTAATTTTACAACACTTTGAAAATTAACTAAGGTCACATAAAACTATCTTATAATAATAAGACATAAAAATACTAATTTATGAATACATTTTATTAAAATAAATTTTCTTTTAAATTAGTAAACTAATCATAAAATTTTAATTGAATATTTATGACTTAAAAAATACCAACAGTTAATTAATAATTTTTTAAAAAATTTATTTACTTATACTATGATATCATGATATCATATTTTCACTTATAATATGGATAAATTTTTTCATACTTTCATTGATGAGGTTAATATTCAATTTCTTAGTTTATTATTCATAAGGGTAATGTTACAATTCCAAAGGTTAGGTTATTATTCCTTTGGTATATGTTTCTTAACTTCTATGAATGCCTTTTATTTCATTAAATATTCATTAAAAAAGTTTTTATTGTGTTATTAATGTGATTTTTTGTGCTTCTACTATATGAAATAATTTTAATAATGGAATTTATATTTATATAATTCAGGGTCCTTACATTTTCCCCCCTATTTCACCCTTGAAATTTGGGTTTACATTCTATGTTTAAAACATGTGTGGGAAATTTTCCTTCATTGCTTACTTTAGTTGTCATGTTGCCTCTTCGTAATTATGGTTCCACCATAATACTTTTACTGGGTGAGTAATCTTGTTGCATATAAATTTATCTCTACAATCCAAGATCTCCATAGTCTACTCCTCATAAGAATTTTCATTCTCCAACTATACCGCCCCTAATGTCAATATATGTGAAGGATCTAGTATGTACATCCTTTGGGGGGAATACATGCAATACATCATGTAATTTATACATGGTAGGTCGTTGTGCTAGTAGATAGGCCACAGCTCCAAAATGATTAAGGATCTCTAAGTGGCTGATGTACCTGGGACTTCTCTTCCCTTTATTCACAAATCTCATGATCCTCTTTCATGGAGATATGCAGAGGAATACCATGTCTCCAACCTTAAACTCCAGGTCCCGTCGATTATTGTATACATAGATCTTTTTTCAATATTGGGATACCTTGATGTGTTCCTAAATTATTTTAACCTTTTTCCACCATTTCTTTGTCCATTTCAGGTCCTAGCAACTTACGCTCACCAACTTCATCCCAGTATGTCGGTGTTCTGAACCTTTTCTTATAAAGGTCTTCATATAGATCCATTTAGATTATTGAGTGGAAACTATTATTGTAAGAGATCTCAACCATTGTTATATTTCAGTACCATCCTCCTTTGAAGTCCATAGAACACTCTCTCAGCATGTATTCTAGTGTCTGAATATTTTGTTCAGGTTGGCTGTCAATTTGAGGATGACATTCCATACTGAAGTTTATCATAGTGCTTAGAGCATATTAGAGACTTTTACATAACTTTGAGGTGAATCTCAAATCTCAATCAGATACAATTGATAGTGGTACTCCATATATCCTTACCACTTGTTTTATATATATCTTTGCAAGTTGATCCAGTGAGAAGCCCTCTCAAATTGTGATAAAGTGAGATGTATTTTTAAGATGATACAAAATATCTCATATATCATTGTTTCCTCTAGATATCTTTGTAAATCTAGTGATAAAGTCAATGGTGATTTTCTCACACTTTCATGTTGGTATGTATAATGGTTGCATCATCCCTTTAGAATATTTTTTTCAACCTTCACTTGATAACATACGAGGCACTTTAATGTATATTCATCGATCTCCTTTTTCTTATTATCCCACCAAAAAAAATTCAAGTATCTCAATACATATTTGTTCTACCAGGGTGAATAGATAAGGTTGAGATATGTGCATCATTCAGAATCTCTTTCTTTATCTCTTTATTGGATGGTACACAAAGTTGTGACCCAAATATTATGACTCCATCCTCGTTGATCATGAACTCTTAGGATTTCCCATTCTTGATAGCTTCCACATTTTTATGAATTTCAACATCATTTATTTGAGAATCCTTTATTTCCTTCAATAGGGATGGTTAAGCAGTCATTTGAGAAAGGATTGACGATTCACATACCTTAATGATTCTTATGTCCATCCTTTGTAAGTCTAAGAAGATTAGATCCTTCTCAATTATCATCATTGATAAAGATATAGGATCCTTTATACTTAGAGCATCTTCCACCTTATTTTCCTTACTAGGATGGTAGTGTATTGAGAAGTCGTAATCTTTGATGAGCTCTAACCATCTTCATTGGTTCATAGTAAGCTTATTATATGATAATATATATTTTAGACTCTTGTGATCAGTATATATCTCACACTTTTCCCTATAGAGATAATTCCGCTACATTTTCAACGCTAAGATCATAGAATCCAACTCCAGATCATGTGTGAGATAGTTTTACTCATGTATTTTCAAATACTTTAAGGCATATTCTATCACTTTATCATTTTGTATCATTATACATACTAATCCTTTCTTTTAAGCACTTCTGTATATGACAAAGATATCTCCGCTTGTCAGGATTTTGAGTACCAATGCATTGATAAGACTCTTTTTGAGCTCCTTAAATCTTAATCACATTCTTGAGTCTAGAAAAACTTCACACCATTCCATGTAATCTTGTTTATTGGGTTTGAAAATCATGAGAAGTTATTCACAAAGTAACACCCAACTGGACCAAGGAAACTATGGATCTATGTTATTAAAGTTGTCCTAGGTTACTCTTTGATTAACTTTGTCTTGTAAGGGTCCACATATATCCCTTTGCTGGTAATAAAATTACCCAATAATGATAATTCCTCCAACCATAACTCACATTTAATATACATTACATAGAGTTTCACCCTTCTCAAATTCTGCGAAACAGTATTCAAATGCTCCTCATGTTCCTCTTTACTCTTGGAGTATATTAGAATATCATTAATAAAGACTACCAAAAATTTGTTGAGGTAATCCATAAAGACTATATTCATTAAATCCATGAAAATTTCTAAATCATTAGTGATTCCAAAGGGAATCACTATGAAATCAGTGTTTCCATACCTCATTATAAAGGCAATCTTGGGAATATCTTCTTTCTTCACCTTTAATTGGTGATATCCTGATTGATGGTCCTCCTAAGAGAAATAATTGGGCCCACATAGCTGATAGAACAATTCATATATATGAGGAAGTGGATACTTTTTCTTTATAATGATTTTATTAAGCTCATGACAGTCAAGAAAGAGGCACATTGATCCATCCTTTTTCTTGACAAAGAGAATTGGTGTACCCCATGGTGAATCACTCGGGTGCATAAAACCAATGTCCATATTCTCCTGTAACTACTTATTTAGTTCTTACAGCTCAATGGAGGCCATTCTACAAGCCGACTTTGGTATATACAGAGATCTAGGAATAAGTTCAATTAAGAACTTAACTTCTTGATCAGGTAGAAGATTGGGAAATTATTCAGGTAATACATTAGTGTAATCCCTCACAATGGTCATGTCTTCAAGAATGATCATATCCACTATCTCAATCATATAAGAATTATATGATTTCTCATAAAGAAATAATATCCACACTTGATACAATGATTCTATAGTAGATTCAACTTCATCCTTACACTTGTAAATAATTAGAGGATTCTTCAGGATGTGAAGAGTGATCTCACTTTACTGATAGTTGATATTGGAATTGTATAAAGATAGCCAATCCATGCCCAAAATAGCATCAAACTCTACAAAAGTAAGTAGGACAAGATTTTCTGGGAGGTTCAATCCACAAACATTAACTCGGGAGGAGTTATGAACTTTAGATGCAATAATTTCTCCATTATTTGTTCTCACAAAAAACTCAACCTCCATAGTTTGAGGTAGTGTTTGAATAGTTATACTAAACTTGAAAGATATGAAATAATGGCTAGAACTAGAATAAAATAGTATTTTCACTAATCTTTAATGAATAACCAACATACTTGTCACCTCATCGTTGTCCAGCTCCACCTCAGTAGTATTTATAGTATATTCCCTTCATTGTTTCCATGGAGGTGGTTGTTGATCACCTCCGACAACCTTGGGCTTAGAGAATTGGTTTTCAAAATGCCCATATTCCTTGTAGTTGAAACACTACAATATAGGCTAAGTGTTGATCTAAACCTTTCTTTCTTTTTCCAAATTATTGAAATTATTCATGTACCTTCGACAGTTATTAGCCAAATGTCTCATTCTTCCATATTTTAAGCATTTCTTTGTTCCCTTTAGATAGTTCCCATGATTCTATTTCTCATAATTTTGACACGTGTGATATTCGGTCTTCTTTAAATCATGGGATTAATTTTCTAATCCACCCATATTAAAATCCATTTTTCACTTTTTTTTCATCGATCCCATGAGACCATTGAGGGCCTCTGATCTCCATTTCAAACTTGAGGTCATAATGGAAAATCTCCTCATAACTATAAAAGTATAAAATTTCCAATTATTTTTATAGATTTGGCTTTAGTCCACTAAAGAAGTAATCCACCTTACTTTTAGTGTTCATGAAAAAGTCAGAGGTGTGTCTTTTAAAACTTGTAAAGTTTTCTTCATATGCCCCGATAGACTCATCTTCCTTCTACTTAAGCCCGAGGAACTCTCTTTCCATATTGAGATGGGGGTTTATGGAAAATATTTATTCAAAAAAAATTTCTTGAATTCCTCCCAATCCATGGAATCAATTTCATCGTTGGACATCATATTTTTGATCAATTTCAACCACTAATCAGCTTCCCCATCAAAATGATAGACCACCAGCACAAAATTTCTCTTCTTCTGAACACTAGTGGATAGAGAATATCTTTTCAATGGAGTTAATCCACTATTCCTAGAGGAGGGGATTATAAGATCCAATAAACATGAGATACCTTTTCTTTATGAAGTATTTAACAACAACTTGATCTTTCCTTGGAGAAGGAGACAATTCTACATGATTCAAGTTATTATCCATAACTTGAGCCAGTTGATCAAGTATTATCATAAGGTTTTGAGAACCCTTTCCAATAATATTTTTCATATCATTAGGGAAATCATCAAATTTATTATCAAATTGATTTTTGGCATGTGTTCTTATATTTCCCACCATTAAATAAGAAAAATAAAGTGAAATTAGGGGCCTTGAATACATAGATAATAAGTATAAAAAAGGAATCTTTAAAAATTAAAGGATAAACTTGTAAAATAAAAGTATATCCTAACTTGTGATTCCCTTGGTTTAAATCTAGGTTATCCATGATATTTATTCTGACATATATTCTTATGTGAATTTATGTTATTCCCTTAATAATGGTTTTTAATGAGTTTATGAATTTTCCAAAGCATGTCACCCAGGAGTGTCAAACCAGGTGTGAATTAAGGCCCATTATCAAGTACCAGGTTACCCAGTGTCAGGCACAAAACACCTTGACAGTGTTGTTACTCCTAGGTATATATGTTCTGGAACCACATCCCCTTGTAGTACCTAGACAGAGATTTATTTTCTTGGTAAACCACTAACTCTATACATACAAAAATTTAGGGATGTTTTCCTAGACAAAGTCTTATCCCTAAGGTTCTTACTAAAGTTCTCTATTCATAATATACAAGAATAACTAAACTTTCCCTATGATACCAACTATAGTTACCCAATCCTTTTACACATATTATTACATGATTTTAAGCATAATTAAACATCAAATTATAGGACAAGGATCATAAAGTATAGTGTCTTGGAGATTAGATACATAATTAAACATAATGATTCAAAAATAAGAATATATTTTATTTAACAATAATAAAGATATCCTAACTTACTTTGAGCCCTTACATCGGCATTAGATAACCTGGGGATAGCATTAACAAAGGGATGATCCAAAAATCCTAGTAAGGGAATAAACATAAGAATAAATCCTAGAACATGGGTTAAATGGCATGACATAATGATATAAAAAGGCATGAAACATTATTAAAAATAAGTAATTAAAACATGGGATAATATAATCATGGATTCATAGTAATTTTTTAGAAACATAAAATGTGACTTTAGCACGAGTCAAGTCTTATTGCACATAGAGGAGCACAAGTCAAGGCTAACCACCAAGACCATTGCACATAACTTCTCATGAGACTAAACATTACAATATGAATTGGAACAATATATTTTCAAAACCATCATAAAATTTTCATGAATATGTTTTCCACATAAATATCCATACATAAGCAACCAAACATAAATATAATGGTTACACATGGAAATAATTGGGTGTCATAATCCTATCATAAAGCATAATAAATGGGTGTATCGTAAAAGTTTCCATAAAAGAAAATAATTAAATGAAACAAATAATTTAATGAAGGAAAATAGGCCTAGATAATTATTATTAATATCAAACTAAAGTGATAATTTTTAAAAATATATTTTAAGAAACTTTATAATTAAAACATTTTAGTGCAGTTTAATGAAATATTAAAGAGAATATAAGGCATAAAAGGGAATAATATTTTATATAAAACCAAAAGTGAACCAAGAATGTTTTAATAATAAAATGAATGATTTTAGAAAAATAATTGTGGATTAAAATATCTTATATATTTCTATTAAAATTGGATAAGAATTCAAGAAGTTCCCTTAAATCGGGTTTTCTTATCGGGAAGAATTGAGTAGGGAACCTTTAAAAAACATGCATATCCCAAAAAAAGAATATTGAATGGATCTTGATACATGAGTGTGGAACATATAAACAGAATTTATAATATTTACATAAAAATAAAATGTAATTTTATTATGTAAAAGGAGAAAAAGAGTAACCCTAAGGAATAATGGACGTTCAGGTAGAATCCCTTACCTTAAGTCCAAAGGTATTCTTCACTTGATCTTAATGTCCATGATAATAAAATTAGATAAATTAATTATTAATTAAAGAACACTTTATACATGTATTTTATTTATTATAACTTTATTAAGTTCATTTATGTAATTTTTTCTAGGTTAATAAGTTCAATTTCATCATTTAGGATTGTTGGTTTCCTTGGTTTTTAAGATCGGTTTACTTGTATACAGGTACGAAAGGTAATATAAAGTGGGGGTAATTATCCATAATTAAAATTATATGTTATTAATGATCTTAAAAAGGTTAAATTGTTTTTATATATCATTTGGTTTTATGTAATTAGGATGAATCATTAGATAATTAGTGAATGATAATCGTTTCAGTTTATTTTGGTGGTTTTCAATCACAATGAACTCATTTGGTTCTATAAATTAATATCATGTATAAAAAAGGATTATAGAAAAATAAATAAGATATAATAAATATATTTTAATCAGGTTCAACCATTAAAATGGTTTCATGACCATCTTTGAATATGTTAATGGTAATTGAAAACTTTAACGTCCCTGAATGTGATAAATTAACACACCACGGGCAGTGTTTTCATTTTTAGTATAAAAGGAGAGGGAAAGAGAGATGATGATGAATTATTCCATTATCATAACAAAATTCAATTATATGTAAGTTAATATAGTTATATTACAATTTGGAATAAGTTAGGTTAGGAGAGAAAAAGAAAAAAAAAGAACTTGAAAAGAAATTAAAAGAAAATGAAGAGGGTTTTACCTCTTGATTCCTTATTCTTAAGAACCTCCTTAGGGGATTTGTTTTTGGTATTTTATTAAGATAAAAATATCATGGATGTGCGGGAGGGTCTTGGGAGGATATTTGAGTAGAATTTGGATAAGGATAAAGTCTTGAGAGGAGTGAGGATAAGAGGTGGTGATCGGTGGTATTTATAGTGGAGGGGAGAGGTGTTTTCTCATTATTTTAATCATTAGTTTATTATTATGGATCAAGGCTATGAATATTTTGAGAATTATGACCAAAAATAATTAATTATAGTTTTAGATTTTGTGTTTAAATCACCCATACATCATTTATGACTCCATAATTCATGTATTTATCTTTTATCATAAATTATAATATTTTACTATTCACCAAAATTCAAGTATTTTAGAAAAATCCCAAAAATTCACCCTAAATAATTTTTGATGTGTAGAATTAAAAAACTAACTCCATTTTATAAAAAATATATATATTTAATTTTTAATTAAAACCATAATTTACACGAAAAATACAGATTTTAAAATTATAACTGATTTTTAAACACTTTTAAAAAATAAATAAGGTCACATAAAATGATCCTATAATAATAAGACATCAAAATACTAATTTATGAATAAATTTTATAAAAATAAATTTTCTTTTAAATTATTAAACTAATCATATAATTGTAATTCAATATTTATAACTTAAAAAATACCAACATTTATTTAATAATTTTTTTTAAAATATTTATTTACTTATAATATGATATAATTATATCCTAATGTCACTTATAAGATGGATAAATTTTATTTATACTTTCATTGGTGATGTTACTATTCAATTTTCCAATTTACTATTCCTAAGGGTCATGTTACTATTCCAATGGTCAGGTTACTATTCCTATGGTATATGTTCCTTAACTTCTACAAATGCATTTTATTTCATTAATTATTCATTTATAAAGTTTTTATTGTGTTCTTAATGTGATTTTATGTGATTATACTATATGAAATAATTATAAGAAGGTAATTTCCATTGATAAAATTCAGGTTCGCTATATTATACATATAAAATAGGGTTAGAATATGAAAATAATTGAATCATGAAGTTTTTTTTCAGCTAATGGAGGAAAAGAGTTACTACATTAATAACTTAGATGCTTAGAGATTGGATAAAATTTTCATAAGATGCGTATTTTTAGCTATTAATAAGATTTTGTAAAAATATTTTTTTAAACTAAATGAGATGGGTGTTTTTAATAAATATGTTTTATGATTTTTTAAACTTTATAACATTCTGTAAGGGGAGACAAAAAATGGATTGTTCTGGTTTGGGAATTTATCATATTATTATTTATAGAAATCTTCTAACTAGATTGAATTCAATGAACATTTACCTGATATTCTCAAAGTATTGGGAATATATATGAACTTTGAATATGATGTATAGATTTTCTATAGACATTGAAAGTATATTAAAGTTAAAACCATAAGAATAAATTGTGGTTTAAATGTTCAACAATGTTTCTTCAAGAATCCAATCAAAGTCGTTGAAACCTAGGGTTATTAAGAATGAAGAATAATAATTCAATATAATTGGATTATCCAAGATATACATGAAGGATTTTTTGAAACTCTATGGAATTTCAATGGTAGGTATGGATGTTGTAGAAATTAATTTTTTGATTTTGAAAATTATGTGATACAAAATTTATATTTTACAAAGTGTTGTAAATATACAGGAGTTCAAAATAATAGAAATAATTGATTGATCTTATAGTTTTTATTCATGAGATTGAGTAAATAGTTTCTATATCAAGAATTTAAATGTAATGGATTTTATCAAGATCAAATTGAGATAAATAAAATATGTGTATCTTCATCTCATTTTTATTATGTTATAAGTGAATTTTTTTCGATAAAAAGGAATTTTTATGAACAAGTATGATATGATTAAATGTGTACACAAGGTTTATGACTCATCAATTTCCATAACAAATTTTAAGAAGAAGATAAGGATAAAAATATTTTATCAAGGATAAAAATATTTTATCAAGGATAAAATATTAATACAAATATTTTTTTAAATGTGAGGGAATGTTTCCTACCACACATTATGGTATATTTTAATAATGTATTCTTTTCAAATGAAAATGTTCCAAATACATTGAATATCACATATGATTTAGAAATAGTAATTTATTTATTATAGATTCTTATCAAAATAAAATAAGTGTTATCTTTACCTCAGAATCATTTTTTTATTTTCTAAAAGCCTCTTTAAGTTTTAGTGGTGACTGTATAGGTAACCCAAATTTCACAATACAAGTTCAAAATTTCCAAACGGTTCTCAAGAAAAACTGTGGATAAAAAACCACTTCCGATTCTATGTTAAAGCCAAAAAAATTCAATATTAAAAAGGTCGTGATAAGAAGAATTATGAAATTAAAAAACATAATCAACATCAAGTCAGTCACCTCATCACCATAGAGCATTCAAAATTTAAAAATCAATTTGTTCCATGAACACAATACCATGAAATACTCAAGAAGTGATACTTGCTCTTCTATCAGCCTAGAGCCACACTCTGAGACCTATCTACACCACCAAATTTTGATGAGAACTCATAGGAATCTAAACTCTGACACTATTTAAGAAATCCATAATAGACTACTCAGAAACCATTAGCAATAGAAAAAGCATGCTTTGGTCTCACCTCCTAGAACACAGGAAATAGCTCCAAACCACACATCCCAAAACTTCTAATAACATCATTGCACCAGACCAAATTAGTGTGGGAGAGCAGAATAGAAAGAAATAATAGGGTTATAAGAGGCTAAGTCTTTGACAACGAGCCACCATCTTCAATAGGAATTTAATCCCCTTAATAGAAACACTACCAGGAGAGATGACACCAGATAGCTAAACCAATTAAAGCTAGCCTAACTTTAAAGAGAATTTTACTTAATTTCATCAAAGATTTTAATTTTTATTAGTAAATAATAATTTGAGTAGTTACATTTTTTCAAGGGAAAAATTTTATGTAATAGAGTTCTAAGGATAATGATGATGAACTGAAAAGGTTCTTAGTAGACAATAGAAGTTGAGATCATAAAATTTTATGTTGTGAAGATAAGAGGTTTAAATATGTTCAAGTGGTTGAATAATTAGGAATTTGATTCCTAAGTCTTACCATTATTAAAAATATATTTCTTCCTGTATATTTCTCACTAAAGGGTTTAGTGGGAGGGTTTTATCAAATAGTCATACAGAGATGTGACGGGGATTACATTTGATTTAATTTGTTAAAAAACCCATAAAGTATATAAAACATATGGATGATATGGTATTTTATCATATATGATATGATAAACTGGTTCTTATGTTGGTTTTTCCAAATATTCTTAAAGAGTTTAAGAATATTAAAATGTGTCATATTATATAGAATCTATAATTTATCACTATTTCACGTTAGATGCATAAATATATATATATATACATTTCATGAAGAGTAATGATAATATACCGCTCAAAGTATGACTTTGTTTTTATCCCTAATCAGTGTTCATCATAGAGTATTATAGGTTATGAAAAAAATTTATAGTTAGTATGAATAGTATTATCACATAGAGATATAGAGTATGATCATGAGGCACAAAACAAATAATAAGATTCTTTATGTCCATCATATGTCCTACTAAGTGTACCACATTGAGTGTCATACAGTTGAATTTGGAAAACAAGGGTTGCATGGATCATATTTGATTACCCATTATCTAATGTTGGTAAGATAGATAGCATGACAGCCATTATATATTGATACCCTACTTAATCAAGTCTACATATTAAATTTTATAATATGAGGGTGGTTAGGTATGTTGATGATCATGTCATCAGTTGGAGCTAAACCAAGATGGGATTTATCCTCTTGTATAATGAGTATGAAATCCAGGCCCTCAATTAAGATAGACTACAAAATTGTTGATCCACACATAGTTACTATATATCTATTTAGATATGGGACATATAATGTGCTTATCCATAAATATGAATGACATGTGATGTATTCATCGATCATATCATTATATACTATGGGAATCAAGAAAGTGTGAGTTGGCTATATGGGATTTATATACTCTATATACCATGGTCACTTGATGTCTTTGATAAAGGTAAAATATGAGAATATAGATTTTTATATAATGTAGACTAGTGGACATAGGTATAGAGATACATGTGTTTGGTGGAGATCATGTCAGATCCCTTTATAGCTTGAGTATCATTTATGCTTTGCTAGATACCTCTATTTTATTATATATATATGGATCCATATATTCATATATTTTTCAACGTTATAAAGGCTCATGGGGTCACATGTTGTGGTTGAGTGAATAGAGATTGAATTTAAATTAGGGAGCTACTCTAAAAGTGTTTCAAAGTTAATCCAAAAGTGTTTTGGATGGGTATTCACATAGTATTACATATTTTGCGATACAGGTTGAAGTTAATTATATATTTCCCATAACAATTTGGAAGATATCCAAAAATGATTTTTGGATATGGTTTCACAAGTTATTGTATATGATACAATATAAGGTGAAATGACACAAATTCTTTTAGGATTTAGTGTAATTGGGAGATTGAAGTAGATATTCCCTAAATCCTTGTATATATATAAGATATAAATAAACCATTTCATATTTCATGAAAATTATAACTTATATTCATGGTATATTATTCCATGAAACATTCATGGGTATCCATTGGCAAAAATTGAATCACTTGTCACATGAGTGGATACATCCTTTCAACCATGGTATTCTAGAACCTCACTAGGAAAAAGATAAAGGATTGGTAGATATTTGAGTGGAGAGTAGATGCCAGGAGTAAATGAGAAACCCCACAACCATCAAATGGTAGTATCCTCCTTTATAAATCCCTTAAGGATGATACTTTAGTTAATTTCTATTAACTCATGCATTATAATGTATGATTTGATGTTACTCGGTTAGTTCATTTATAAATCAAATGAATGCATCTACTAGCCAAAGTTTCATCCCATGAAATAGATATTAATGATAACCAAAATGGAAAATATTTTAGAATGATTATCATTTGACCACATAAATATTTAAATCCAAAGGAATTATATCATATACCATGCCTTGAAATATGTCCAGTCATATACTATGGTATGTTTCTTTATGATATGGATAGTTATACACTATGACATGCATGAGAAGTGGCATAATAACATGATTTACATTATCCCCTAATCATAGGATATGAAATATCCATAATAAATCATATATATATCTGTGTGTGTGTGTATTATTTTGGGTATATCTCCTTTATCAAGATTCCTTGGTTTGATATTGTTTAAGTCTACTTGACCTCATGTGGGAAATGCCTTTTTTTTTTAAATCTTGTGCACTTATTGTGTTTCAAGATTATTATTATCTAGTAAGATGATCATGTTTCATGATGATACTTAATCTTATAGTAATACCTTAACATGTTAGGGTGTTTATATACGTTTGTATGGACTATCATGCATGTGAGAGTGTGAGTTGGACCAATAATTGTTTTTGGTATTGAGTACCTTAGTTGGTCTGAATTGATGTAATTGACTCCTTGGAGGGTATAGCTGTTCTAAATGGATTGGTTTTGAAGGAAAAACACAAATTTCCTTAAAGTGAGGTTGGGCTATCCTCTTGGTTAAAATAGGATTAGAGTGATTTGTTCAAGAGTGGTTAAGGATTGGGTAATATCGTGGTTCAATATATTGTTCTGGGTGATGATTCCTTCATTTATGGTAGTATCGGGTTCTTGTACAAGTATTATGTGGGTAACCTATAGAGGTTAGCTTAACAGAAGCTTGTGGGATATCCTTTTGGTGTTTTTTACTTGAGTTTATTGTGAGTATTCTTTAGTTATGGATCAAGTGGATAGTCGGGGATAATAAGGTTGGTCAGGGAGATGATGTTGATTTTTATGTGATACCCTCTATTAGAGAGTTTTGTGGGGGTTTAAGTGGGGATACTTGATGTTTGGGATATGGTATTGTCTTCCATGTTCATTTTTTTGGGAGTTTACCAAACCAACAATCAAAATTTATGCACAAAAATATGAAACATGGTGGAAATAGATGCTTTAGAACATCCTTGATTGGAATGTATCCCTTAATATAGATTTATTTGAACCAAGGAATAATTATCACACTAAATAACCCACCCAGTATACCTTTTATAAACTCAAGAAAAACTCACCCAACTCACGCACAACATTCAAGATAAATAGAAACTAAATGGTCAAGTAAATTTGAACACTTTGGTTTATAAGGTTCGATTGTGAGTCCTATATCCATGGGAGAAATTCTGCTACCTTTCCATTACAATTAGAATATACAGATATTTACAATCAAAATCAATAATTAAATATATTATAATACTTTTATCCATATCACAGTACACCTTATACAAGTGGTCCCATCCTACCTTTATACTGATTTTAAACTTTCATCCATTTTCACTATATAACAAAAAATTTGAAGGTTCCATCATTTTCCTTGGTGAATTATAATCACCTATAGAAACTTAATCCATGACCACATTATCTGATGAACAATGAAATATTTCCTCACCCCTTTTCTAGGAGATAATTTTTTGGAACTTTTGTTGAACACATGTTAATGAACAAACTATTTCATGTCATTAGAGGCAATCATCCTCCAATGAACTTAGCATCTACTAGAGATTTGTAAAATAATTTCACTAAACCCAAAGTTCTATCCATATACTTATTATTATCCTAACAATCGAACTCAAATGAAACATTTAACAAGCTTCACATTCCTAACATAATCCCTCTTGAAGGTTATTGCAAGGAAACCCATGGAAACTCTATAACACTTAGGAAAGCCCAATAATTATTTTATATAAATAATAGTCAGTTATCCCCACTATTTTCTATTCACCCAAGTCCCAATAAGTCACAATGTTACATCATAATTTCCAAGACTGAAATCTTAGTGAATATGTCTATTGGATTATGTTTCCTGGTTATTTTCCACAACTCCAACACCTTTCCCTCTAGAAAATTCTATATGAAGTGATATTTTATGTTAGTGTGTTTCATCCTTACATGAAACATCATATTCTAATCTAAGTGAAATTCTCTCTAACTATCGCTAAATTACACTACTCCCTCCAAGTATCTTTTGAGTTCCTTTAATAAGTACATCAACTACACCAGTTCCATTATTGCTTCTTTTATTTCTACCTATTCATCTTCCATCGTATACAAAGTAACCAAAAGTTATAAACATGAAATCAAGTTTATGTTCATTCCTATATAGGTGAATACAAAACATGTGGTTCTCTTTTAGGTGTCTGAATCCCCAATAATATACTTATTGGTGTAACCTTTCAATGGATTGTTTTTCCCAAGCATATAGTTATATCTTATGATACATTCAAGTATTGAATAATCCACCTCACAACATCCCAGTATTACCTACCTAGATACAATATGAAATGGATCATGAATCCCATTAAAAATTTAATGTCCAATTGAATAAATATCATGGTTTACATAATACTACTAACTGTTGATGCAAAGAACTTTCACCTTGTATAAAATCTCATATTCCAATTTAAGAAACTTTTCCATGGGAAATTTATGGTGTCTATCGAATGAAGGTGACACTAGATCATATATAAAAATTTATAACCTCATTAAAATATTCTATATGTATTCCCTTTGAGATAACACTATAGTCTTAGCTTCCCTGTCTCTCTCAAAATTCATTCCCAAAATATGTTTGTCCTAATAGATATCTTTCATCCATATTTTTCCAGATAAAACATTCTTCAGCTCCTGAATCCCTTTATTTTTAAGACCATGTAGTAACATTTCATCCATATACATGAGAATTATGTTAGAACTTCTAGAATCCCATGACTTATAGTATAAATAGTGATCCACATTGCACTGAGTGAAACCTTCTTCATCCATGAAAGCATCGAATTTTTTATTCTGATACCTCGGAACCTAATTTAAACCATAGAGACTTCCCTTAATTTTACACACTAATACTTTTATATGATCATCCTAAAAACTCACAAGTTGATTCATGTAAATCATTTCCTACAAGTCACAATGAAGAAAGGTTGCATTTATATCTATCTTCTCTAAGTGTAAATTATCAAAATATATCTAGATAAGCACTATCTATATGGTAGCATGATTAATTACCCTTAGAAGATTTTATAGAAATCAATCCCATCCTTTTATTGTAATCCCTTCACCACCATTTATTCCTTGTAACTCTTCATTGTTTCAATTTATTCTTTCAAAAATAACACCCAATTGTTCTTAATTTCTCTTTTCCCCTATGGTGAATTAGTAGCACCCATGTTTTATAGATTATAATCAAGACATTTCTTACTTAATTGTTGATTCCCACTTTCTAGAGTCATTAAGAGTGGCCTCCACTTATGGGATTTTCGTTTTTCCCCCATATGTTAGAAGTATAAAGTTTATGTCCACCCAAAACCTATGAATTGGTCATTTGAATATGGAATACCTTCATAATTGAACTTATGACTCTTCTATTTTAACATATATAATATCTAGTAATATTTATTATGGATCATGATCTTTTTATGCTCTAACTTCTAGAGCTTCCCCTTGGGCTTCAACAGTCCTAGAACATTCTAAAATATCTTTCACTGGTCTCATATATAGACTTATATTTCTATTATCTAAACTCTTTAGTACTGTTTCTCTTCTAGTATCTCCATTTAGATCAAATTGGACTTAGTCAGTTGATCTCTTACTATCAATATCCAATTAATCCAAGTTTTTTTCCTTCTAAAGTACCATCTCATTGAAGAAAAAATATCAACTTCTAATAACCTTTCACCAATCATTATCCCAAAGTTAGAATCCAAAATTTTCATTTTTATATCCCATAAGGAAACATTTTTTGGACTTTACATCAACTGTGTCCTTGCCCTTGGCATCAACATGGATGTAGGTTAGGTTATTGAAAATTTTGTGTTTGATAGCTTCCAATTGTTTTCTAAAATATATATATTCCAAAGGTTACTTCCCTACTATAGATGATATACTTCTATTAACAAGGTATTTTATTGTATTTGTTTTATTTGTCCAAATTACCTAAGGTATTTTTTAGTGAAATAACATGATTTATGTATTCTCTATTAATGTCTTTTTCATCCTATCTACTACATCATTCTATTTTATTATACTAGGAATATTCTTATCCATCTTAATCCCTTTATTGTAAAAGAAGTTTCAAAAGTTCCTTCTGTTTTACTCACCATCATTTTTGAGTCTTAGGCATTCTAAATTTTTGATAGTTTTTATACCTTCAATGGCCTTCTACTTAACTATTTCTCTAAAGACATGTGAATTTTTATATATAAATTAAACTCATACTTTTTTTATTGCATCATTAATGAAATTTACAAGGAATAGTGACCCTCCATGATACTATACTAGGGGAGATCCTTCAAACATCCAAGTGGCATCTAAGATCTGGTTTTCTATCTATTCTCATTAAATGACACCCTTTTATGATTCCCAATAAAACAACTCTCATAAATTATAAGAATAGTGTGATTGAGATTCATCATTAATTTTTCCATTAAAATTTACATATCCTTCTAACTTAGGTATCCAAGTCAATTATTCCACAACTTCATAATTTTATATTACTTCAATAATTACCACACCATTTGATCTTTACATTAGACATAGTGTTTCATCCTTGAAACTTTAGGTCAACACCACAGATCCTCACATAACCTTCTAAATTGTGTTTTCAAAGATAGTACCATATCCTTACTTATCAAGTTGTCCTATGGAAATTAGATTCTTTTAAAGCCTCAGGATGTCTTTTTAATTCTTTAAAGTAAAATAATTGTATATTATTTAGATAGAAAATAACATCTCCTTTATCCATTATTTTTAGAGAAACATCATATTCAAAATACACTTTTCAAAATTTCATAAACACAAAGTTTACCATGAACCCTTACTCTTTCATTGAGTGGAACAATTCTCTGAAGTCAATCACCCATGACTCCATTGAAATTTTTACACTTGGTAGTAAACTAATACTTACCTTAGTTTTACTCATTGAATTTAAAATTTTGTAAGCTTACCATTATAGAGGTTTTCATGTGATTATTGTAATCCTTCTTGAGATTTTTTCTCTTCCCACTCTACTAGAATGTAGGAATAGAACCAGTTTATTCCCATAAACTCCTTCCTTGTTATCTATCAATCTATTATTCTATCCAACTTCTACATTAGGGTGACCATACTCTTCCTTCAAAATTTACTATGCTATTGAAAGGTTCTTTTATATCCCTTCATCTAATTTATTTACAAAGTATTAATTTCCTAACATCCTTAAATATCATGTTGGTTTTTCTATAGGAATTTTTAACTCCCAATTACATTACATCTCATGACTCTAGAAGTGATGAAAATAGTAGAAGATCCAAAACATCATCATTTAACTTCACCTTTAGTAACTCTAGATTACCTTGAATCATTTTGGATTCAATCATGAGATCGTTTATGGGTCTACATTCTGATATCCAATTATAAAAAAACCTACACATCATTAAAAACATAATTAACAGTCATTGACTTCTATTACATGTTTTCCATGTTATTCATTAACAACACCATGGTCTTCTTATACTATATGTTAAAGTTTATGTTTCAATCCATTGATATTCCCACTAATCTGAGTGATTTATTATCTGGTCATTCTCATTCCACTTGATTCACCTTCCAATATTTTACTCCAACCAATAGAGTTTCCAAATCCTTATGAATGATATAGTCCTCTATATACATTTTATAGAACCTGAAATATATTCCCTCAAAGTTGTTTATCTAGATTATACCTTCTTATAAACCCATAATTTATGGTGATAATAAACTCCCACTAAAATAAAAATAACATAAATAAAAGTGAGTGAGCATTACCTGAGCTACCATATAGTATTCTATGAGTGGGAAAAGAACTATAATATTTGATACCACATATTGGGAGTTCTCTAAACCAATGATAAAAATTTATACACTGAAATATAAAATGTAACAGAAATAGATCCTCTAAAACATCCTTGAATGGAATGAATCCCTTGATATTGATGTATCAAAACATATTAATACATCTCACCCTGAATCACCTACCAATTTGACCTTTCACTCACTCAATAAAAACTTAAAAAACTATCGTATTGTTTTTGAACAAACAGAAATTAGAAAAGAAAATAAAGTTTAACACTTTGGTCTATGTGGTTCAGACATGAATCATAAATCCATTAGAGAAACACTTTTACCTTTACATTAAAATAGAAATATTCAAATATTTATAATCTCAATTGATAATTAATAATATTAGAATACATTTATCCATGTCATAGTACACCATGTACAAGTAGTTCCACCACACCTTTATATTAGGGCCCTTTCAGTCATCTAGTTGCACCAACCTTTGACATTTTTGGATTTCCTACTATTTGATTCAGTGACTACAAATCATATTTATAAACTTCAAAAATGATCACATAATCTGGTAAATAGTGAAAGGTTACCCCAACCTTTTATTACTAAACCATGAGAAGTGAATTTTTCATAACTTTTGTAAAAAATATACTTATGAAATGACCTATATACATCATTAGAAGAAACCATATTCAGACTAAATAGACACCCTATAGTAATTTCCACCACCATAAAACTATCCCCAAAGGACAATCCCCCTCTGATATTTCTTCTTCTTTTTGAATTCTATTTGAACTTTAAACAAGCTTTAAATTACAAAAAAAATATTCTTGCTTATTATGATCTAGCCATGTCTTCCAATAGCGATGATCCCCACCGTGATTTGGAGTGTAGAGGCATGTGGCATGATATGAGAAATGAAATAAGACCCTACCTTGAGTGAGAAGGTAGTGTTCAGGATGTGATATAGGATCATTCCTTGAGTGAGATAGTATTGGTTAGGACATGATATAGAACCCTTCCTTGAGTGAGAAGATAGTGGCCAGGATGTGATGTAGGATCAAAATTGAGTGAGAAGGTGTTATAACATACTTTTTATAGGATTGGTGAGTTCCCACACTTATGTGAGAATGGGTGGCATGGTTCTTGATCTAGCATAGGAATTTCTATATTATATGGTATAAACCTTGAGTGAGAAGGTGTGGTCAAGGACACAGTATGGATTTGGTGTGTAGATTCTCTTGAGTGATAAGGAGTGATATAGTACTTTATTGAGGATAATATTTGGTACTTAATATAGGATCATTCCTTGATTGAGAAGGTAATGTTTATGTTATGGGATGTATATGTGGCTAGAAGTGTCTCTCTATCTTCTATCATTGGTCAAGTTAGGTGGGATCAAGTGTCATTGAGTCCGGGTTAACACATGTGGACCTAAAAAAATTTCTTTCAATTACATCTTAGGATATGTTTCCAGGTGGGTGTTTTACACAAGAATGACTTTCATTCCATATATGTATTTTTTCTGCATACACTTAACCAAAATAGTATTTAGTGTGTTGAGGCAATTGGGGTAATCCTTCTAGGTCATTCAACTCACTCTCTACCTACGTACACAACATGTGTTTTGATGTACATGGGTAGACGTTAATGTTTTCTTTCATGAACATGTATCTCTCAAAGTTGGATAAATAGTTTGGGTCTAACAGGTTGTGGATACCAATGATTTATCAAGGAATATTATGTGATATGGGTCTGACTGCATTGATGTTTACTTAAAGTTATTGATTTTCATATATACTAGCTAGTGTACCAATGTTTTATATATATAATGATGATTTTTATATATATATATCGACTATTATTCATTTTTTATTCTATGATTAATCAAATAAAATATTTATTATTTATTTTATTTTGGATGGTAGAGACCTTCCTAACTACCTATTTTTCTATAGGTTTTGAAATTCCCATAATATGAATTGGTCATGCAAAATTTTTTGTAGATTTAGGCATGACCCTAGAAATTTACTTTGATATCATAATTTACCCATGATTTAATTTGAACCTGTTCATTATTCAGAAGATTCTTGAATTAGAGGAGGCATGCTTGAGGACTTATAGTGCCCCCATCTAGGTCTCTTTCAGGTGATCTGATTGAGGGAATTACTTATTTCTATTTATTAAATAACTGGTTTTTAAAATATATTTAATAATGGTTTTTTCATAATCAACATTAAAATATTGAAACATAATATATAATTTTTACTAGTAAAGATATCAATTTATTATGTATAGAAAAATTCTAAGATTCTCCAATTACATAAAAGATACACAAATAAACTTTTGAGTTGTAATTTCTTTATCATGATCATTACTGGTTTCAATAGAAAAAATGGTAAATAGATTCACTTTACAAATGTTGTGTGAAAATAGAAAAAAAATTATCACTAGTGCATGTCATGTTTTAATGATACATAAGGTTAAATTAACTCAAATAATGGTTATAGAAACAGATTATTAATTATAATTTTTATGGTTAAATGATAAAAATAAAATATTAAAAAATAAATTACAAATGATAAAAAGGTAAAGATGGTAAAAAATGTTATAAAATAATAAATATGAATGTCAGAATTATGGTAGATCTCCATTCCCAAAAAACCTTTCGTTTTAAAAACCCTTCACATGCCATATCTTGGTTTCCAACCATTATATTATAAAAAGAGAATAGAAATTTATCTAACACCATTGATGGAATTTCTCATGAAACCTATATATATCCGTGAATAATATAATGAGAGGAAAAACTCTCACTCTCTACATGATATTATCTCTTTATCTAATTTATTATATTATATTCTCTTTTCAGTAACTTAATTTCTATTCACCATCATCATACTAAAAATTTAATGTTAAGTTTCACTCAACATAACTTCACCTTTGATCAATTTTTCATACTGATTTGAAAATTACTCACACTTTCATTCATCATATGATCGATTTCACAACACATTATCAACATGAACTTAATTCATTCAAAGAGGTTAGTAAAATTTGGTAAGTCATTTTTTTATGGTAAATATTGAAAATATTTGTTTTATCCCTCTTTTAATTTCTATGAATTATTAATTTTCATGGAATTCGGATGATGAGATAAATATACATGCAAACAGGCTTAGAGTGATGATTAAATTTGGTAATAACTCTTCCACTCAACATTGTTCCAAATCCTGATATTTATTCATCACCACCTCCATGAGGATTTTAAGAATGAGTATTTTATGTTGAAGGATCCTCCAGTGTAATAGAAAGATCTCAAGGAGAAATATGATCACCTTCATTTGGTAATTTTACCCAGATAAAGATATGAGTCTAGTCATTTACAATTCCATGATTTTAAATTGATAGGTGAATACAACTTCACCATATATAAAATAACGTCACAATTAAAATTATGAATATATAATATCACTTAAAATGGTATTATAGAAAAAATATATTCAACTTTTCATGCCACAAACATTATTTTGAAATAAAAATATCTTGATAATGTTCTTATAAAATATTCTGAATTACTTTCTTTTCTTCATGTTTTCAAATAAAACAATGAACTCCAAATGAGGAATCATGAATCCTAAAAAACTATTTTATCTTTATTCCCAAAAGATAATGTGTCTTCTTATAATATAAGTTATAGTAAAAATCAACATGGTCATGTTTACGGAAAATCATCAGATCGAGGTGGCCATACAAAAAATAAGAAGAGTAAAAGGATCCACTATAAGTGGTAAAATAATGTACAACCACAGCTGAAGAATGAAAAGAATGATAATAAAGAATATTTTTGGTGTGGAATGAAGGGGAACTATTCAAGAACCTATTGTACACAAAATAATGTTTTTATCTTTATCAACAATCAATCAAAATTAAAAAATAGTGTTTAAGAAAATTTTATAGACTAAGCCTTAAAATATGATGATAATTTTATGAATTATTGCATCTTAAATTATTTTATAAACCCTAAAGGTTTTGATCATCTTGATAATGTGTAAATTCTCATGATAGAGATTTAATTTCTAAATTTTTAATGTTTTGTAATGAATACTGCATTTTTTATTTCATTTCCTTTTATTGTATTTATAATATGCATGTTTTATATTCTTTTTCATAAAAATGGATGTTCTCAATTTATCTTTTGGGATTAATCCCCATAATAAAGAAAATTTTCTCATTTATAGTACCATGATGCAAAAAATTATTAAATATGATAAATATTTTATTAACCTTATAGTGGGAAGTGCTCAAATAAGTACATTAACTGATAGTGTGGAATTAATTGAAGGATCTAGGGGAGAAAAAATATGCCTACATGGTGGTGGATATATATTAATAAATAATTTTTTTCTTTATCATAACTCTAAAAGAAGAAAAAATAAGTTTTAAAGATATCCATGAAAATGGACGGCAAATTGTGACTACGGATGAAGGAGATGTCGAATACATCCATATAAAAACATTAATAATAAGAAAAAATTGATTCAAGAGAAACTTCCAATACTTCTCTCTATGTTGTACTATGTTAATATTTTTACAATAAAATAAAATATAATAAACCATAAGTTTACTGAGCAAGATAAATTTACTATATGGAATGGCCATTTGATCCATTCAAGATCAATAATGATGAGGAAAATAATTACATGTACACATTCTCATATATTTGTTGATAAAAATGTTCTTACACCTAACAATTACTCATGTGTTTCTTACATTCAAGGAAAATTAATTGAAATATTTCCATCATTGAAAATCATGAATGAATCCCCAATATTTTTTAAAAGGAATCATAGTGACATATATAGTCTAATTCATCCACCATGTAGACCATTTATATAATTTAGGATCATGATTAATGTGTCAACTATATGCTCTCATGTGTATATATTATCAACTCAAAACTTAGAATTTGTGATATTACTTTCACAAATAATAAATTTATAGGAAAATTAATAATTATTAAATAAAAAATATTTTACTTGATATTTATGGTGAATATTAATCACACGAATTTTATAATTATTTCATGTCAACTCGAATAAATTTTGAATATCATGTAGATCATGTTTACACTCAAAATTCTCTAGTTTAATCATTTATAAAGAGGTTGCAACTTATAGCTACACCACTTCTCATGAAATCTAAATTTCCTAGTTCATTATGGGGATAATAAATTTTTTATATAGTAACACTAATTCAAATTATTCCATCAATATATCATGAATATTTCCCTCTACAATTAGCTTATCACTATGAACCAAATATTTTACATTTTAGAATATTTATTAGTGTTATATATGTACATGTAGCACCCCCATGAGGAAAACATATGGGACACAAAAAAAAATTATTTACATTGGATTTGAATCTCCCTTGATCATTAAGTATTAGGTAATGATTAACTTTGGGCGAATCCCAAAAAATAGCACTACAATTTCAAAACTAGTTCAAAATGATCAAGATTACTCACACATGATATTGAAAATAGATAATAAACATGTAGAGAATAAATATAAATGAATTTTATAAAATTTTATAGAAATAAATTAGGTTATAAAATAAGTGATTGTGATTTTTTTTGTTATATGGTAGATTTAGGTGCTTCACTGGAATTCAAGAATTAAGTTAAGGGTTTATTTTTCTCATTTTCAAATCCATGAGACATGTTTGGTATTGGGAACCATAATTAATTTTATATAGTTTATTTAATTCCTAATTACCCTAAATTATAATTAATATATTTTATTTCGTGACATTTTAATTTCCATTTCAAATTATCCCTTTTATGTTCTTTGATCCATACATTACCATTACCTAAAAGGTTTTTGTTAACTCATCTCCCTTGGTTGAGATATAATATCTCTTCTTGAACTTATTTCTTCCAAGATTTGTTACTTCCACATTAAAATTTTATTTCATGGTAATTTCTATTCCACTTTAGGGAGAATTTTATTTTAATTCAAATATTTTAACTTGATGAATTTCTTACTCCAAAAGTATATCATTATTGAGAATAATTCTCATCCTCTTTAAAAATAGTTTCCCCTCCTTATCCATTTTTTTCCATTCCCACCAATGTTCTCATTTATAATTAGAAATTTAAATATTTTTTATTCCATTTGAACTTTATATTTACCTTCTCATATTTTCAAATTGAAGTTTTTTACTCTTTTCCCTATATGGGTTTTCAACAAATGTATTTCAAAATATTTAAAAAATAGTGTTTTCCAGCCTTTCAAAATAAAATATTTTATCTTCCACTTAATATTTCTTTTTGGTAAACTTTATGAATTTTCAAAGTTCTATTATTGAAAATTATTTTTTAAAGTTAAATTTTTTCAAATATTTTACTTCGCCTTTTTAAAACATTTGTGTAATTTTCAAGGATCCATTATTAAAGATTCTTTTTAAAAAAAGGTAAACGTTTTCAAGATTTTTCAACTTCACATTTCTAAAATATTTATGAATATTTTAAGTATCTAATATTGAAATTTATTACCTGAACGTGATATAGGAAGATTTTTTTCACATTTTTTTTGTGTGAATGTGATGTGGCAACCTTTTTTACTCAATTTTTTCATGTGAACGTGATGCAAGAAGCTTTTTTCACAAGTTTTTTGGGTGAAAATGATGCGATAATCTTTGGTAATATGATTTTATATTCCTATTTTGTTTTAAAATTACTTATTATATTATATTTCAAGTGTATGTTACATATCTATGCCATATGACATTGATTATTCTCCATGGATCATGTTTACTATCTCTTAAATCTGTACAATTTTTTCACAGTATATGTTTGGTCATTTGATATTGAATTTATTTCCTTAGTGACTTATGGGAAACTCTTATATTTCCATGTTCTATTTTAATAATAAATTTATCCCTGCTCATTTTTCATCATGTGCTAATGATCTAACCCTTGATGAAATGTTGATAATTTTTACCTTACTGAGTGTTTGAGCTCACCCCTTTCTTATGTTTCCTTTCCTCGGGTTATAAAGATAAATATAACTTGTGGGAAGTGTATAAGGGATTATAGAGGAGTTTGATTATTGATAAATTTTCACGAGTGTTGTAAAATAATTTTATTTTTTAGATAGTCCTTAAAAACACTATACCAAAAGGTTCTCCATGTTTTTTGTGATTATTGTGAGCTACAATACTAATCTGAATTTTTTAAAATTTTAGTTTGGATTATCTCACTTGGTATCAAATTTAATGTGTAAACTTATGTTTTTTTAACACCAGACCTCAGAGTTTGGGTTTGGGGTGCCTCAGTTGGTATAAAAGGAGTTTTTAAGTTATTTTTAAGTATTAGTTTAGTTATTTTTCATATTAGAATGAGGTAACATTAGTGAAAACCCAAGATAAAAGTATAAGGGGTAATTATAAGTATATTATAAAATTAAAAAAAATGTATTAATGTTGATATTTTGTTGTTCTCATATAAACTACATACTTTTATGGATGCTAGAATTTGGATACAGTCATGGAATAGATGCACCAAGGGGTAATCACCCAAAAAAGGATTGTTAATTATCAATAAAATCTTTCCTTAGATCACGATGAGTGGGCCTAAGATGGCACACTTTGTGAGAAACTCCTGAGGGATTTTCTTTGGTTAATTGTATTCTCTTTATGAAGCATTATGAAGGATTTCAGAACATCTTTAGGGTATGGTTAGAGAACCTAATTGGAGATTGACAATGAATATCCTTGATTTAAAACTATAAATTTATAAGTTAGGGTATCTATATCATTAATGATGTATCACTTTTATAATATTTTTTCTTAGATTAAGTATTATTATCTATAACCTTTTTTATTTTAAGAAATGGTCAGATTAAGGAGATATTGGGTTATCAATTGGTGTAATGGGAAATGAAATGATTATCATAATGAGAAACCAAAAAGGATGGGAACCAGAGTATATAATTTTTTGGAAATTCTCACCCAACTCTCCAAATCTATGAATAATAATTCAATCCATGTTAATCTCAAAAATACACAAATAGTAGATTATAATCAAGTATTTTATAAGATAACATCCACCTTCCTTCAGTGTATGATCCAATATGATTATTTTTGAGAAATTAATCAATGTGATGGAAAAGATATTTTCCATTATCCGGTGCTTAAAACATGATATGGTTCTCCTATACATTTATCATTTAGAACATGTGGGTGGATAATCATGGACACTTATTAAGAATTCAATTAAAAAGAAGAAATTGAACTCTATGTAATGGGAGGAGGTTAAGAAATTATTATTCACCAAGTATTTCCCTTGAAATATTTTCACTAAAATAGAGAGAAAATTTCTTAATCTAAAATAATAAGGATGAATCTATTGGTACTTATGAGGCTAAATTCACAAGACTATCATGGTATGCCTCTAGTTTTATCGCTAATCCTAAAATAATTATTAAAATATTATTTAGTGGCCTAAAACTAAATATTTTAATGTAATTAGATATAAGAGACTTAATATTTTATGAATAAATTGTTTTATGTGAACTTAAGGTGGAAATTGAATCCAAAAACCCACATTATTCCAATGGTTTTAGATAGAAGAAGAGAAAAAATGATCTCTATGGGAAATCAAGATATAAATCGCAATGAGGGAAGAAAGTTAAACCATATAAATGTGAAAAATATGAAAATAATCATTCAAGAACTTGTTTTAGAGGAAAATTTGATTGGTTCAAGTGTGGGAAGAAGGGCCATAGAGCTTGTGTTTATCAAAAAAAATGGGGAAAAATTGAGTGGGAGAATTTTCAATGTTTCAAATTCAATGAGTATGGGGATTATGAAAACCAATGACCTAATCCAATTACTATTAAATAAAATATACCTCAACCTCCAAAAAAAAGAAACAAGTAAATCCATTTACCTAAATGGCCCAAAGGCCATCATTTTATTCATTTTTGATAATCCTCTTTTTAAGGGTTGAAGGGGAACCCTTACATGGCCTATAGTATTTTTGACATTACATGACCTAAAGGTCTTAGATGAATTCATCCAAATTAGAACTACTTGAAACTACTGATCCCCAACATCTACATCATGATGTCAGACCTCCACCTTCGCATAGTTGTTTGACTAAGCTTCTTGTGCATGCACAAGCTGGTCCTGATGGAAATTTTCATACCCTACCATTCTTTCAAATATGTTAACTCTGCTTGGGTCAATATTCCTTCTTTGAATCCTCATCCAAATAATTTTCCTTGTAGAGTCTTCCTGGTCCATTAAGAAAAATTCCATGTGGCCTGAAAACCTTGAGGTGGTCCAAAGACCTTGAGGTGGCTTGTGAGCCTTATTGGCCCAAAGGCCTTGGGTGGCCTGAAGGTCTTGAATAACTCGAAGACCAAACTGGTGGCCTGAAATCCCAAATGGATCAATAGTTCCAGATTCTATAGTACCTAAAAATACTTACTATAGTTCCTACTATAATACCTATTACAATACTGCTACAGTGCCCCAGAAATATGTATCATCCCGGATTTGATCTCGGGTCTCTTGGATCCACTAGTCGAGTCCTCACCAACTAGGTTGAGGCTCTTGTACAACAAGTAAATTCCGTTTAAATGAATATCATTGAAGTGGAACATTATAATTAAATTAAACTTATTCTCCACTTTATATTTTTAGTTCTATCCACTCTAGTATGTCTATGAAATTTTATAAGGGTGTCAAATCAAAACTCAGATGATTCTATATTATTATAAAAAACATCTATGATTATTGTAACCCAATTTAAATTTTTTGGGAAAACAATTTATTCTAATATTATCATCCTTTAATTAGATGAATTTGATTTTATTTTGGAAATGTATTGGTTATCTACACATAGAATCAAAAGTAATCAATAAAATGGAAAGATAACATTTCATATTTCAAACCAATCTAGGATCATATATCATTGTAAGTATAACTATGATCTATCTTGAAAAACTAATTCTATTATAAGAGTTACGATACTTAATCAAGATAGATTGATAACTCAATTTATTAGAGAAAAACTTAATATTATAATTGATCATTTATGAGGGAAAAAGATATATTACTTAAGTTTGTTGATATAACCCTATAAATTATATCATTAGTCATTTCAATATCCAAGATACCCTTATTTAGTTTCACTAGTGAGTGATAATTAAAATTGTGAGGATGAAAATGTCATGAGCCACCTTCTTCAAGATGAGAGAAGGGATAGCTAGATGCCAATACCTTCCTTCCTCAAGATGAAGAAGAGATAATGACCCCTCAGTCCCACCTACAATAGGCCCTGAGGTGCGACCAGCACCAAGGGTATAGAAATATCACAAAAAATGAGAGGAATTACCCTTTTTATAGTAACCAATATCGGGAGATAATATTTATCAACCTAAAATAACTCCAAGACACACATATATATATAAGGAAACCAAAATCCATCCCACATTCATGTTTAAAGTAAAACTGATAGAAATGAAAAAGAAAATTCCCAAGTGAGTACCAGAACAAAACTAAACAATGACAAAGAAACTGTCCCCAACATATGAGCTGGTAAGGTCCATCACAGTTTGAAAAATCTCCCTAGAAACCTAAAACAATTTTATATACATAGGGTGAGCATACAAGTAGACTCAGTATGGAAAAAACAAAGTTACATGTGCACAAGTGGGAGAATCATACTAATGCCCTTGTGAGAAAATAGCAGAAACTCAAAAGCACCTAACAAGGTATACTATCCACCCCCAACCACACCAAGTCACACTCACCAAATAATGAAAGTCAAGTAAATTAAAGTAATAACACATCGATATTTGGGTACCCCACACCAATTTTCACTAGTTAACTGCTCATCCCTAATGGAGAAAGTCATGACGCTACCGTTCTCTTACTCAAGCCTCACTTCCACAACCTACCCGCACAGACATGGGCCACACACCACATCATATATCACCCACAAACACCTAGGAAACAAGCCACAATCCCATCTCTAAGACACCTGGGAATAACCACACAACTCATCCTGAAGACGCATATGAAGCACACCTCTCTCGCAGACACCTGGGCCTCACAACCACACCACAACCTACCTAGAGAGTCTAAGGATACCAATGCATAGAAGAGGTAGTAGATAAGAGACAATAAATATCTATCCATCCTCCAACTGGGATGCTGGGAAAGAACACCCTCCCCCATAACAATGGGGGTGTTTGGCACGTAGTTCTAAACATGGGTGGGGAGCATGTAGAAATCAAAAGTAACTACATGTATATATATATATTTCTATCGAACACTCAACCTAACCTATGGGATTTCAAAACAACATCCATCCCAAACTAAAACGTCCCTTACTAACAACCCTACATGCATGTACCACCATGAAGAATGGTCACTTCTATAAGTCGATAAATGAATGTTGCTTCACTACAAGTCACAACTCAAAACATATCCCCATGCAATTTATTTAACCAGTTTTAATTCTTGATTATCAATTTATTTATTTATTCCATCCCTAACCAGGAAACTACTAAACACTACAACCTTTATAAGGAGAAGGAACCATACCAACCACTACCAAACCCAAACAAGAAAGAAGTTAAAATATAAAATAATCCATTCTAACACTCATTTGACCACTACCACTATTATTATTCAAAGTCATGTGACCTTGTCCTTGCTTTCAACAAGTAAAACCCACAATGCATCTCATTACAACCACACTTGGTAGCCCTACTATAAAACAATACCACACCTAGTACACCCATAAACATGAACATAACACAACCCAATCCTGCAGCCCTGCTACCCAACCACTTCTCAGATGTAATCCCACTACATAAATATTCTATCCATTACACAATCCGCCAATCTCTCAGCCTGAGATACCATTAGAACACATGTACCACCCCATACTCACAAACACACTCTCAGCCACATAACCACATGAAAAGAACATACACAAGGCCAAACATAATCGCACACAGCACATAGGAACACCAACAATGAAAGGTTTATTCATATTTACCAGCACTCATTCTTTAGTTCCACTTGATAAAATAGGGGTTATCACAAAACAAGTTCAATCCTAGGAAACCATTTATTTGATTAAATATACATGATTAACTAGATTCCAATTCTTACAGAAATGAATCACAAATCATACAGGTGCGCAAACAGAGACCATAAACATTCATGATTTTCAAAAGAATACAACTTGTAAAATTCACAACATGGATCAAGGATAACATAAAAAACAAAGTTATCTTCATAATTTTACTTTCATCCCCTCATTTATTACCTCTTATTATATTTATTAAATTGGTTTCAACCATATTCACAAGGGGACATAAGTACACCCATCCCAAATGATGCACAAAAGAAAGAAATATAAAGGAATCCCTACTTGGAAAAACAGATGATCAAGAGTTCCTCCTTGCACTAAAACAGGGGGTTGCACGAGTAGAAGGAAATAATCTAGGGGAAAACCAAACAGACTGATACACCACAAGCACACGACTCCTCAGGGAAGAAAGGTTCTTGGCGCACAAAGAGAAAGTGTAAGGGTTCAAATGAAGAGAGGATTTTGGATTTATAAAGTTTAGATCCTAAATCTACTGGGGAAACCATTTCAAATGCCATTAAAGAGGAATCACGATCAAGACCATGAATTTTAGGAGTCAAAGGAAGCTTCAAGTTTTTAAGAGATAAATACCATTTGAAATGGCCAAAAAACTCATTAAATACGTTATTTAACTCATTTAACATCAAAGGAAACATCAACAAGGTAAAACTAGAAAAAGTGGGGAAAACTAGAAATGATTCACCAATGGGTGAGTCACAAATAGTGAGTCACTAATTCCTAACTCATCAACGGATGAGACACTGATGTTGAGCCCCTGGCGTGACTCACTGATAGTGATTAACTGATGCTACTCAATAACATCCAACCTATCGATACCTTGAACAACCATTGCCCTGACTCACCGATGCCTCAACCTACCGACTCCCAACCTCATCAATTCCCTAACTCACCAATACCCTAACCTACCAATGCTGAGCTATCGACGCTGAGTCACCAACACTGATTCATCGATGGGAAAACTATAATTTTCAAAAACTCTTGAAATGAGATATCATTGCCTATAAAAACACCCCAAACACTAGATTTTGAAAAAGTAATGGATTGGGGAGGTCCAGAACATTACATCAGATACCTCTTATAATATTATCGCCATCAAGAATTCAAAAACAAATCCAAAATAAAGAGGGTTCCAAACAACCACCTCATAAGATACCTAACAAGGATAAACCCCCTTGTATTATTCTAAAGCTGTAGTGAAACCTCAACATCTAAGAACACCTCCTCCCACATCCATTAGCCCAAACTTCAACATGATACACCACAAAAGCACCAACTATCTAGATACCTAAATCAGGGACTTCCTTCCTCCATGTCAAGATACTATATGCTCTGGGTAGCACTAACTCACCCTTACGAGTTTAATTTCATCTCAATTAATGTGTCTTGATTACGAGTTAGGACTCCCCATTTTCACATGTTAGGACTTTTTCACACTTTACCTAACAAGGAAACAACTCATCTCATAGTAAATAGGGTTCAAGAACTACATCACAAAGCAAAACACACAAGAAAAATTCAAAACAACTCTGAGTACAGGGCATGCATTTGCGTCTCCCTCTTCCAAGTAATCTCCTCCAGGACACCATGCCTTCACAACACATGAACCAAAGGAATGTTATGTCCATGAAACAACTTCTCCCGAAGATCCTAGATCTCTATTGGATGCTCTACAAATGTTGTGTCATCCTTGATATCCAACTCTCCTCAATCAATGACATGGGAGTCATTATGAAGATACTAATGAAGCTGGGAGACATGAAAGATTTTGTGGATCCTTCTCAACGGTGGTGGGAATTTCAATGGGTATTTCAGCTTTCCAACTCATCTCAACACCTCAAAAGGTCTGATGAACCTGGTATAAATCTTACTCCCTCTGTCGAACCTCCACTTCCCACATCGTGGGGAAACCTTCAAGAACACATGGTCCCCAGCCTCAAACTCCAAGGGCCTTCTTCTGTGATTGGAATATGATTTTTATTGGTCCTGTATTGAATTCATCCTCTCAAATATAAGTTAAATTTTTTTGGTCGTACTCTGCACCATGTACGGTCCAAGAACAACAGACTCCCCAACTTTTTTCTAGCACAAAGGTGAATAACACAATCTTATGTATAAAGATTCAAACAGAGCCAAGCCAATGGAAGAGTGATAGGTATTATTTTAATCAAAATATAACAAGGGAAAATGTCACATCCAAGACCCACCAAGGTCCAAGACGGATGCTTGCAGCATGTCATCCAACAAATGGATAGTCCTCTCTATCTTTCTATTTGTCTAAGGGTGGAAAATAGTGCTAAGGTGTAACTGAGCACCAAAAGCATGCTGAAATACCCTCTAGGATCGCGATGTAAAATTTTTATCCCGATCTAAGACAATGGATCTCGGACCCCATGAAGTCTCACCACCTAATCCACATACCTCTATGCTAAGGCATCTACTATGCTCGACTCCTTCATTACTAAAAAGTGAGATGATTTCATCAACTGATCCACTACTACCTAGATTGCATTGCATCCTCCCTGATCCCTGGGTAGCCCTGTGATGAAATACAATAAGATGTCTTCCCACTTACACATGGGGACATCTAAGGGATGTAACAAACCACCAAGAACATGGTACCCATCCTTCACCTCCTACAACACTATGCACTTTTCCACAAACTTTTCCACTGTCTACTTCATCTTGGGATACTAGAACTATTACCTCAAGCCACAGTATATCTTGGAAACTCCTAGGTGTACCTCAAGGTGTGATATATGAAACTCATGGAGAACTCATTTATGCATCTCCAGTGGAACAAACATCTTCTCATGGAACATCATCTGATTCTGACCATCCTCTGACCATCCCTTCAAAGCATCACCCCAGGCAAAGTGATCATGCATTACCTTGGCCTTAGAGTCTCCCCACTAAGACTCCTCCACCTACTGCCTCATATATCACCACACCAACATCTGAAATAAACATCCTCTGCCACTATCCATTCCTATATCTAAGTGAAAGGAATATAACTCCTCCATTTCTCTCCAAGCGTCTGCATATTCCTGAACAACCTCCTTCGGTGACTTCCTACTCAAAGCATCATCCATGAAATTTCTGTTAACTGAGGTTTAATATATCTCAAAATTGTAATCTTGGAGAAACTATATCCACCTCTGATGTCGCAAGTTCATATCTCACTGGGAAAATATGTACCTCAATCTCTTATGATCCATGAATACAACAAATCACTCTCCAATGTGGTAATGTCACCACAATTTCAGTGCAAATATGACCATTGATAAATCCAAATCATGGGTGGAATACTTACATTCATGGGGATTTAACTACCTAAACCCATAGGAGATCACTCACCATTGCTGCATCAGTACACACCCCAATACCAAATGGAAATCATTGCAAAACACCTCAAATATCACCACTTCCTCTAAAAACCTGAACAATGGGGAAGTAACCAACTTCCCTTTAAAATAGTCAAATGCTACCTAGAACTGATCTCTCCATGCAAAATCTTGGAGTTTTTTTGTCAAAACTGTCAATAGAGCCGATACTCGAGAGAAATCAGGTACGAATATCTGACAATATCCTGCCACACTGAGAAAACTGTGATCCTCTACCACATTCTTAGTTTATGCCTAAGAAAAAATTGCCTTGTCCTTCGACTATTCCACTACCACAACCTGATGAGACACCACATTTCTAATTAAGTGGACCTCTTGTGTCCAAAACTTTCACTTGGACATCTTTCTGTAGAGCTAGTGGTGCCGAAGAACCTTTAGGATAGTCTTGAGATGCTAGGTATGATCATCCTCTAACTTAAAGAAGATCAGGATTTCATCGATGAATACGATAATGAACCAGTCCAGGATCTCAAGAAATATGGATTTCATAATCCCCAAAAAGATGGATGGTGCGTTCGTAACACCGAATGGAATAACCACAAACTCAATGTGTTCGTACCTGCACCTAAAAAAAATTCTCCAAGATGACACCCTCCTTCACCCTCAACTGGTGATACCTAGACCATAGATCATTCTTAGAAAACCAACTTGCTTCCCAAATTTTGTCAAAAATATCATCTATCCTCAGGAGAGGGTAATGGTTCTTCAATGTTACATGATTCAATATTCGGTAGTCTATACACAGTCTCATACCAACATCTTCCTTCTTCGCAAACAAGACTAGAGCACCCCATAAAAAAACTAGGCTGAATAAATCCCTTCTTCATCAGACATTCAATCTGGATTCACAACTCCCACAGCTTATAAGGTGACATCTGATAAAGAGCCATCGAAATTGTACTAGCACTAGGTTGTAAGTCTATCTCAAACTAAAAAACACGTCTATGGGGTAGAGTCACAACCTCCTTGGTAAAACATCCAAGAAATCCCTAAAAACTTCTGATACCTCCACCTTCTTAGCCCCTACTAATTCCACTGATATCTTGGATAACAATAAAAGTAAAGGCTCCATGCACTAACAGTCCATTAGACAACTCTTCTCTCTAATGAAAGCCACACATTTTCCACCTACATCCAAAAACACAACTCTTATAAAAAATTATTCTATAACATCATGCATAGATTAAAACCATTAAATGTAAAGGATAACACTGTATGGTTGTATCTGTAGCAAAAAGAGATCCCCACTTGACTAATGCAGCCCCAACATCAGTATGCATCCCTAGAAAACATCAAACAAAATGGTCTGACCTCCGACTAGTGTAATCAACACCAAATCCATAGAAAGTCTCTCTATTTCCAGTACCAAAGTATGGGCTAGACTGGGTGCAAAAAAAGAGTGTGAAGCTCTTGGATCAAACAAGGCACAAACAATAGTACTGAACAAACTGATCATACCTTGAATAATATTCTTCCCTACTAGAATGACTACCTCTGTGGTGTGAAACTGACCATGCCCAACTCCTATGCCCCTCTTTTTTCTGATACCTCCCTGACCATGTTTGGGTCGAGGTGTCACGACCCGTCCTCGGGGCCCGTGCCGTGACTACCCCAAGCCCGCCTTCCATAGGCCAGGGGCTGGCGACTAGCACCAAGGCGTAAAATCCCAGTAAACAGGGAAGGCATTGCCTTTATAAGTAACAACCACACAGAGTCAGCAAGCGGAAAGTAAAGTGCAGAAAAGTAAAGGGGCCGGAAATACAAGCCCAACTGTAAAGTACAACTGAAAAGAAAAAGAACAGCAACTGAAGAAAAGACGGCGGCCTCGTGTCGTCCACTGGCAATCCCACCTGAAGGGTGGGTACAGATAGCCTCCAGGCTCCTCGGGTCCCACGTCCGCTCCGAGCACGTCCCGCCCAGTGGTCCACCTCCAGGTACCGTCCTGCTCCACGCCCCAACCGTGATCAGCGCTGTCCGTCGTCTGCAACCAACACAACAAGATGCGGGCATAGCCCGTGCAGGGGTGAGTACAACTACTCAGTAAGGACCCCGAGACCCCCGAAGGTCTCTCGAAATCCACAAAGGATATAGCACAAAAGAAAGATGCAATCACGAAGTAACATCTGACTCGACTTAGGTATATGCCCATACATATACCTAAGTCCCCAATTCTAGCTCTGCTCACGAGCTCAAGAACAACTCAATCCACAAAGGAAAGCAAGACCCAAATCCACAAAGGAGAGTAAACAGTAAATCCACAAAGGATGGTTCAACACAATCCACAAAGGAGAGTAACATAAGATTCAGCTCAACCAGGTATACTTTTTCAGATGACGTCAAAGACGATCACTGATCCGTCTCAGTCGTCGGACCCACGAAGGATCGATAGGTACTAACCCCCGCAAAAAGACCCACGTAGGATCGGGCTCACACAGAACCTGTAGGCAGTGGCTCACACAGAACCGGTAGTAAGGACCCACGGAGGATCGGGCTCACACAGAACCTGAAGCACTGATCCACGTGGGATCGCTGAGTGCAGTAGTCGACGCAGTCCACTGAGGATCTCTGCACAGTCGTCGCCGCAGTCCACGAAGGATCTCTGCTCTGCCGTCGTCGCAGTCCACGGAGGATCTCTGCTCTGCCGTCGTCGCAGTCCACGGAGGATCTCTGCTCTGCCGTCGTCGCAGTCCACGGAGGATCTCTGCTCTGTCGTCGAGGTCACAGCCAGCGCTAGGGTTCCCGCACGTAGCGAGCTCGTTTAGGAGGGTCCGCTCCACGAGCCGAGGGGCTGATACATCAACTGACACGTAGTCCGAAGTTGATGTATCCAAAAGTTCCGTATCGACAACAGGATCTCAACGCGACAGACGGCGCGTCAATCGGACGCCCGGTCTGAGAGTTATTGGCATTTTCGTCCCAGGGGCCCGGTTGGTTTTTAGGGCAAAACCAACCCGACCGTACTCCGCCTGTATCCGATCCTCGGGCGGAGTATGCCAAAAGTTCCGTCTCACTTAGAGGAAACCACCACAGCTGACGGTACGTCGTTCGGACGTCCGTAGCTCAAGTTATGAGCGTTTCCGCTCCGAGGGCCCGGTTGGCTTCGTGTACGAACCAACCCGGCCGAACCCAAAGTCTTCCGAAACCTTGAGTATAATATACCGAAACGACCGTCTCGATCCAAGGATCGCGTAGCCGCTAACGGTTCGTCAATCGGAGGTCCCAGGCCCAAGATATGGGCGAAAGACCGTAGAGGGCCCGAAACGGGGGTACTGGGCCCGGGGCGACCCGGCCCGAACCCCCCCCCTGGGGTCGGCCGAACCGGGTCGGCCCGAACCGGGTCGGCCCGACCCGGCCCGAACCGGCTCGGCCGGGTCCGGTCCGGCCTGGGCGCGGCCCGGCCGACCGGACCGGCCGGCTCGGTCTTCGGCCGCGCGGCCGAAGAGCCGCCGCCGCGGGGTTGAACCCGCGGCTTGAGAGAAACCGCGGCCCCGCGGGGGGCCGCCTGTCACGCGGACGCGGCCGGGCCGCCGCGTCCGTCCCGGTTCCGCGCGGCCGCGGAACCGGCTGCCGCCGCCGCCGCGGCTTCAGCCGCGGCGGAAGGTTTCCACGGCGGCGCGCCTGGCGCCGCCGCCTCCGGTCGCCGGCGCCGCCGCGCCGGCGACCCGCGCCGCCGCCTCCTTCCGCGGGCCGCCGGAGATGCTCCGGTGGCCCGATTTCTTTCCCGTCTGCGCCGATGCTCCTCCCGGGGGACGATCTTCACTGCGGAGCCAACAAATTGCCCTTGCCGCACGGTTTGTCGACGTCCGCCAAATCCGCACAACCAAAATAGATCGGCGGAGGGTTGCCGGGTCTTGTTCGTTAGACCCGCACCCTCCGCGTTAGTCATAATCCACGGGAGGAACAATAAAACAATCAACAACAATTTTAAATGTTAAAATTGTTCGAAGGTCATGCTTCTTTACTTTAAAAGAAATAAATCACGGGAAGGAAAATATTCCAATCAACCCTTACTTTATCGTCGTCGTCGGAATTGCTCGTCGCGGAAGATGGAGATCGCCGCGTCGTCGCGGAATCGCTCGTCGCGTCGCCAATCTCCGGATCAAGATCAACGGATTTAATTAGTTTAAATCCGTTGATATTGAAATTAAAAAGGGAGAAGAAAAGATCTGATTCTCACCTTTGTTGCCGAACGAGGGTCGGCCGCGGAAGAAGAGGCGTCGCCGAAGAACGTCGCGGGTAGATCTCGTCGACGTCGCAGATCTTGGTGTGCGTCGTCGAATTCCGGTCGCCGGCGTTCTTCGCGTTCTTCGCGTTCTTCGCGTTCTTCGCGTTCTTCGCGTTCTTCGCGTTCTTCGCGGAGAGGGTGGAGGAACGAAGATTCTCTCAAATCCTTTCCAAGGATTTTTATGTTGGTCTTATTTTATAAACATGCCAACACGAAACCGGTTAAGAAACGATCCATCAATTCGTTGAATTAATTCAACGAAAGAAACGACCCATTTAATTCACGAAGAAACAGTCCATTTAATTCACGAAATAAACCGCCCAATTAAATGGTCTGTTAAGAATTAAAGAAAACGCGTCGGTTGACTTTTCAGTTACTTTGACGGGTTTTCGCGGGTGCGTTACTTAGCGAAAGAAACGGCGGGGCTCGTGCGGGTCCCACCGCACAAATATCCTACCAAGGGGTAGGATATTTCTGGATAGCATCCTATCCAGTTCAACTCAGTTCAAGCCGTCTTTAAGTGACTTCAAGTGGCTTCCAAGCAGCTTAAGTGAAATAAAATAAAGTTGTCGCACAAACTTTATTTTATTTCTGACTTAAAGCCGTAAAATTTAAAAACCACGTCTGAGCAAACGCAACTCCGGAAGAGGCGTTTCTAAGCAAATACCGGCGCTGCGATTTCATCGGTGCCCTCAGAATTCGATTCCGGGCACCGGTTCAAAAGATAGAAAAACCCGCTCGTCCGTTCACTGAACGTACCCGAGCCAAACTTCGGAAATTGATTCCGGGCACACCGGGCCTCGGAATCAGGTGCCGTCTGAAGCTGCGTTCTTGTAAAATTCCAAAGAAAATTAAGAAAAAAATTTCCTTGAAATTTGCGGGTCTTTACATTACTCCCACCTCAGGGCTTTACGTCCCCGTAAAGATACATCAAAACTAGGGGAACAAATGGGGGTACTGAGCACGCATCTGAGCCTCCCGCTCCCAAGTGCTCTCCTGGAGGTTCCCGTGCTGCCATCTGACGCGCACAAGAGGAATCGACCGCCCACGTAGGACCCGCTCCTGTCGATCCTCGATCTCCACTGGAACCTCCGCAAAAGTCGCCCCATCGTCCACGTCCAGCTCCCCAAAGTCGATGATGTGCGTCGGGTCGTGCACGTATCTCCTCAGCTGAGACACGTGGAAGACGTCGTGCACCCGGTGCAACTGAGGTGGTAGAGCCAGGCGATAAGCCACCTCTCCTATCCTGCTGAGGACCTGGAAAGGCCCGATGAAGCGGGGAGACAGCTTGCCGCCTCGGCCAAATCTCCGTAAACCACGTCGAGGTGAGACACGCAAAAAGACGTGGTCGCCATCCTCGAACTCTAGTGGCCTCCGCCTCCTGTCAGCATATGACTTCTGCCGGCTCTGAGCTGTCCTCATCCTCTCCTGGATGATTTGGACCTTCTCTGTCGTGGCTCGGACCATCTCTGGTCCCACGAGTGCTGACTCCCCAGGGTCTGTCCAGCACAACGGTGATCTGCAGGGTCTGCCGTACAACGCCTCGTATGGTGCCATCCCGATGGTGGAGTGGTAGCTGTTGTTGTACGCAAACTCCACCAAGGGTAGGTGGTCCTCCCAGCTGCGACCAAAGTCGAGAACACATGCACGGAGCATGTCCTCGAGTGTCTGTATGGTCCTCTCCGTCTGTCCATCCGTCTGAGGGTGGAAGGCTGTGCTCAGATGGAGCCGCGTCCCGAACGCCTCCTGCAACCCCTTCCAAAGCCTGGAAGTGAAACGAGCATCTCGATCGGAGACGATAGACGATGGCACACCGTGAAGCCGTACGATCTCCTGGACGTAAAGACGTCCCAAGCTCTCTACTGAGCCCTGCTCTCTGATGGGTAAGAAGTGTGCCGACTTGGTGAGTCGGTCGACAATCACCCAAATGGAGTCGTGACCTCTGGAAGTGCGTGGAAGTCCAGTCACGAAGTCCATAGATATGCCGTCCCACTTCCACTCCGGGACCTCCAAGGGCTGTACCAAACCTGCTGGTACCTGGTGCTCTGCCTTCACCTGCTGGCAGGTGAGGCATCGTGAAACGAACACTGCCACAGCTTTCTTCATACCCGGCCACCAGTGCTGTCGCCTGAGATCCTGGTACATCTTTGCCACTCCGGGATGTACCGCCAAGGGAGAAGTGTGAAACTCTCTCAGCACCTCCTCTCGTAAAGCGACTGGTACGAAGGTACGTCCTCTGAAAAGGATGTCGTGCTCTGCTCCAAGGGAGAAACCATCAGGCGCCTGACCTGAGGATATCAGTGCACGCCGGGTCTCACAGTCAGCGTCCCCACGCTGAGCCTCTCTGACCCGCTGTAGAAGTGGAGGAGAGACTGTGAGAGACTGAAGAAAGGCTGTTCCGTCTCTATCCACGAAGGATATCTGCAAGGAGGCTAGCTGCTCCGTCGCCTCCTCAAGCAGCTGAATGCCCGTCCTCCTGCTGAGGGCATCGGCTACCACGTTCCCCTTCCCAGGAGTATAGACTATCTCAAAGTCATAGTCCTGGAGGAACTCAAGCCATCTCCGCTGTCTCAGGTTCAGGTCCTTCTGAGAGAAGATATACCTAAGACTCTGGTGGTCAGAAAAGACTGTGAAGCGCTCGCCCATCAGATAGTGCCGCCAAGTCTTCAGAGCGAAGACCACTGCTGCTAACTCCAGGTCATGAGTGGCGTAGTTCTGCTCATGCGGCCTCAACTGACGTGATCCGTAGGCGATCACGGCCCGCTCCTGCATCAGGACGCACCCGAGTCCAGTCCCTGATGCGTCGCAGTAAACTACGTACCCAACTCCCTCCTCAGGCAACCTCAAGATAGGTGCGCTGGTCAATCTCTGTCTCAGCTCCTGGAAGCTCTGCTGACATCTGTCTGACCACACGAAGGGTTTCCCCTTCTTCGTCAAGGCTGAGAGTGGTGCTGCAACTCTGGAGAAGTCTGGCACGAATCTCCGATAGTATCCCGCTAGGCCCAAGAAGCTCCGCACCTCTGTCACGCTCTTGGGTGGCTCCCAAGCTAGCACTGCCTCGATCTTCGCGGGATCCACTGCAACTCCCGCCTCAGAAATGACGTGCCCCAAGAAATGGACCTCACGTAACCAGAACTGGCATTTTGAGAGCTTGCCATAAAGCTGGTGCTCTCGGAGTGTGTCTAGCACAACTCGCAGGTGGTAGGCATGCTCCTCCTCAGTCGTCGAGTATACCAAAATGTCGTCAATGAAGACAACGACAAATCGGTCGAGGTATGGCTGGAAGATCCTGTTCATGAGGCTCATGAACACCGCTGGAGCATTGGTTACGCCGAACGGCATAACCAAGAACTCATAATGGCCATACCGACACCTGAAGGCCGTCTTCTGCACGTCCTCGTCTCGAACTCTGAGCTGATGATAGCCTGACCGGAGGTCTATCTTCGAGAACCACCGCGCTCCCTTGAGCTGATCGAAGAGGTCATCAATCCGTGGCAGCGGATACTTGTTCCTCACTGTCACCTGGTTCAGGCGACGATAGTCGACACAAAGTCGCAAGTTCCCGTCCGCCTTTTTGGCGAACAAAATCGGGGAAGCCCAGGGTGAAACACTGGGTCGGATAAACCCCTTGCTCTGCAAGTCCTCCAACTGTACCCGCAGCTCTCGAAGCTCGGCGGGGGCCATCCGATATGCTGGAGTAGATATCGGGGCTGTCCCGGGGTACAAGTCGATGTAAAAGTCTACCTCTCTACGAGGAGGTAGCCCTGGAACGTCGTCGGGAAAGACGTCCACGTACTGGTCCACCACTGCAGGAAAAGCCGGACTCCGCACGTCCACTGCTCCTAGGATGAGGCTAGCCAACTGATGTGAGATGGGCTGCACTCTCCTCCGCGGAAGTCCATCCTGTGCTGCAAAGGTTCCCTTCTCGCCGGTGAAGGTAAACCTGCTCCCGTCGGTACGAACACATCGTACCTTGCGCCTAAAACAGTCGATCTGGGCATGAACCGTGGATAGCCAATCCATGCCCAAGATGACGTCGTAAGGCCTCGACGCCGCTACAAGGAGATCCCAGCCGAAGCTCTCGCCTCCTAGAGTAAGCTCACACTGCCGGCACCAGTGCGTAATCGTCGAGTCTGCTCCCGTAGGAGTCTCTAGCCGTAAGGATCGAGCCAACGGCTCAGTCGGAATCTCCGAGCTCCGAACAAGGGCAGAGGCTATGAAAGAGTGACTCGCTCCTGTGTCTATAAGTACTGCAGCAAGGGTGGAATAGACACAGATCGTACCTCGAATCATCTCTGGCATGTCGGGGTCGTAGGCCTCCACTGCCTGGAGCTGGGCCTGTCCCTGCCCGCCGGCTCCCTGTGGTCGAGGTGGCCCTCCTGGTGGTGGTGGGGGTAGAGCCTGAAAGCGTCGCCCACCACCCGCTGCTCGGCCAGCTCCTCGGCCTCGTCCGCCTCCTCCCTGCGGACCGCCACGGTCGACCCTCTGCCTCTGCCTGGGTGGCCCCTCCACCGTCTGCTGCTCCTCTGATCGGCGAGTCGGGCAGTCACGAGCCATGTGACCCTGCCCGCCGCAAGAGTAGCACAGCCTGCCTCTCGAAAGGCTGGCACTCCGCTGTGTGCCTCGTACTGCTGAGCCGGTGTCCTGAGGCCGTCTGCGTGGGGGTCTGGTCTGCCTGGACCCGTGAGTCATCCGTCGGCTACCTGCTGCCGAAGACTCAGCTACCTGCCGCCCTGCGCTAGGTCTCGCCGCTGAAGAAGGCTCTGCCAGGAAGCTCTCGATCAGGAGGGCTCGCTCCAGCACTCCTGCCTGGGTCGGAATGCTGAGGGAGATCAGCGACGCACGAATCTCCTGTCGCAAGCCCTGCTCGAAGGTCCGGGCCCGGAAGAAGGGGTCCCGTACCATGTCGGTCGAGTAGCGAGATAGGTCCGTGAACCTCGCCGCATACTGAGCGACCGTCATGCTGCCCTGGCGCAGCTGGAGAAGCTCCTGGATGCGCACCGCTCGGAGGGTGGCCGGGACGAACTCAGAGCGGAAGAGGCTCTCGAAGTCCGTCCAGAGCAGGGATGCCTCATCGTGAACCTGGAGCATCAGGCTCCACCATCGTCCTGCCGCCGCCTGCAGGAGGCTCGCTGCGAGGATCACCATGAGATCCGCTGGTGTCCTCACTAGCCTGAAGATCCGTACCACCGCCTCTAGCCAGTCCTCGGCGGCCTGGGGGTCCGCCTCACCGCGAAACCTGGGCGGTCGCTGGCTCTGAAACTCGTGCAGTGCCCTGAGGCGACGTGCATCGTCGGCGTCTGGTACTGGAAGCATCGGTGGCTCGGCGGGTAAGGCTACCGCCGGTGCCACTGCTGGCAAAGGGCCCTGCACCGAGGCCTCGTCGCTCGGTGGGCTGCCGTCGCGCCCTACACTCGGAACCCTAGCTGGCAGTCGTCGCGGGGCCATCCTGAAAAGGAGAACAAGAGCACCACAGTCAGAACAGTATACCTGGTGAGCTGGCACAAGTAATCACAAGGAAAACTTGAGACTTTCATAAAGCAGATCAGTATACCCGGTGAGCTGACATAAGTAATCACAAAGAAAACTTGAAACACACACGCAATCAATGTTTTCATGCATTAAGTCGGAAATCAGGAGTCAGGGTCCTGGTGTACGGATACGTCGGCCGCCGCACCAACACTGGGCTCCCTGAACTGATAACCACACTCAATACACTAAACACTATTGCTTCACATAGAAAGAAAGGACGATCAGAGTCTGCGGTAGAACCGACCGCCTTTGATACCAATTTGTCACGACCCGTCCTCGGGGCCCGTGCCGTGACTACCCCAAGCCCGCCTTCCATAGGCCAGGGGCTGGCGACTAGCACCAAGGCGTAAAATCCCAGTAAACAGGGAAGGCATTGCCTTTATAAGTAACAACCACACAGAGTCAGCAAGCGGAAAGTAAAGTGCAGAAAAGTAAAGGGGCCGGAAATACAAGCCCAACTGTAAAGTACAACTGAAAAGAAAAAGAACAGCAACTGAAGAAAAGACGGCGGCCTCGTGTCGTCCACTGGCAATCCCACCTGAAGGGTGGGTACAGATAGCCTCCAGGCTCCTCGGGTCCCACGTCCGCTCCGAGCACGTCCCGCCCAGTGGTCCACCTCCAGGTACCGTCCTGCTCCACGCCCCAACCGTGATCAGCGCTGTCCGTCGTCTGCAACCAACACAACAAGATGCGGGCATAGCCCGTGCAGGGGTGAGTACAACTACTCAGTAAGGACCCCGAGACCCCCGAAGGTCTCTCGAAATCCACAAAGGATATAGCACAAAAGAAAGATGCAATCACGAAGTAACATCTGACTCGACTTAGGTATATGCCCATACATATACCTAAGTCCCCAATTCTAGCTCTGCTCACGAGCTCAAGAACAACTCAATCCACAAAGGAAAGCAAGACCCAAATCCACAAAGGAGAGTAAACAGTAAATCCACAAAGGATGGTTCAACACAATCCACAAAGGAGAGTAACATAAGATTCAGCTCAACCAGGTATACTTTTTCAGATGACGTCAAAGACGATCACTGATCCGTCTCAGTCGTCGGACCCACGAAGGATCGATAGGTACTAACCCCCGCAAAAAGACCCACGTAGGATCGGGCTCACACAGAACCTGTAGGCAGTGGCTCACACAGAACCGGTAGTAAGGACCCACGGAGGATCGGGCTCACACAGAACCTGAAGCACTGATCCACGTGGGATCGCTGAGTGCAGTAGTCGACGCAGTCCACTGAGGATCTCTGCACAGTCGTCGCCGCAGTCCACGAAGGATCTCTGCTCTGCCGTCGTCGCAGTCCACGGAGGATCTCTGCTCTGCCGTCGTCGCAGTCCACGGAGGATCTCTGCTCTGCCGTCGTCGCAGTCCACGGAGGATCTCTGCTCTGTCGTCGAGGTCACAGCCAGCGCTAGGGTTCCCGCACGTAGCGAGCTCGTTTAGGAGGGTCCGCTCCACGAGCCGAGGGGCTGATACATCAACTGACACGTAGTCCGAAGTTGATGTATCCAAAAGTTCCGTATCGACAACAGGATCTCAACGCGACAGACGGCGCGTCAATCGGACGCCCGGTCTGAGAGTTATTGGCATTTTCGTCCCAGGGGCCCGGTTGGTTTTTAGGGCAAAACCAACCCGACCGTACTCCGCCTGTATCCGATCCTCGGGCGGAGTATGCCAAAAGTTCCGTCTCACTTAGAGGAAACCACCACAGCTGACGGTACGTCGTTCGGACGTCCGTAGCTCAAGTTATGAGCGTTTCCGCTCCGAGGGCCCGGTTGGCTTCGTGTACGAACCAACCCGGCCGAACCCAAAGTCTTCCGAAACCTTGAGTATAATATACCGAAACGACCGTCTCGATCCAAGGATCGCGTAGCCGCTGACGGTTCGTCAATCGGAGGTCCCAGGCCCAAGATATGGGCGAAAGACCGTAGAGGGCCCGAAACGGGGGTACTGGGCCCGGGGCGACCCGGCCCGAACCCCCCCCCTGGGGTCGGCCGAACCGGGTCGGCCCGAACCGGGTCGGCCCGACCCGGCCCGAACCGGCTCGGCCGGGTCCGGTCCGGCCTGGGCGCGGCCCGGCCGACCGGACCGGCCGGCTCGGTCTTCGGCCGCGCGGCCGAAGAGCCGCCGCCGCGGGGTTGAACCCGCGGCTTGAGAGAAACCGCGGCCCCGCGGGGGGCCGCCTGTCACGCGGACGCGGCCGGGCCGCCGCGTCCATCCCGGTTCCGCGCGGCCGCGGAACCGGCTGCCGCCGCCGCCGCGGCTTCAGCCGCGGCGGAAGGTTTCCACGGCGGCGCGCCTGGCGCCGCCGCCTCCGGTCGCCGGCGCCGCCGCGCCGGCGACCCGCGCCGCCGCCTCCTTCCGCGGGCCGCCGGAGATGCTCCGGTGGCCCGATTTCTTTCCCGTCTGCGCCGATGCTCCTCCCGGGGGACGATCTTCACTGCGGAGCCAACAAATTGCCCTTGCCGCACGGTTTGTCGACGTCCGCCAAATCCGCACAACCAAAATAGATCGGCGGAGGGTTGCCGGGTCTTGTTCGTTAGACCCGCACCCTCCGCGTTAGTCATAATCCACGGGAGGAACAATAAAACAATCAACAACAATTTTAAATGTTAAAATTGTTCGAAGGTCATGCTTCTTTACTTTAAAAGAAATAAATCACGGGAAGGAAAATATTCCAATCAACCCTTACTTTATCGTCGTCGTCGGAATTGCTCGTCGCGGAAGATGGAGATCGCCGCGTCGTCGCGGAATCGCTCGTCGCGTCGCCAATCTCCGGATCAAGATCAACGGATTTAATTAGTTTAAATCCGTTGATATTGAAATTAAAAAGGGAGAAGAAAAGATCTGATTCTCACCTTTGTTGCCGAACGAGGGTCGGCCGCGGAAGAAGAGGCGTCGCCGAAGAACGTCGCGGGTAGATCTCGTCGACGTCGCAGATCTTGGTGTGCGTCGTCGAATTCCGGTCGCCGGCGTTCTTCGCGTTCTTCGCGTTCTTCGCGTTCTTCGCGTTCTTCGCGTTCTTCGCGTTCTTCGCGGAGAGGGTGGAGGAACGAAGATTCTCTCAAATCCTTTCCAAGGATTTTTATGTTGGTCTTATTTTATAAACATGCCAACACGAAACCGGTTAAGAAACGATCCATCAATTCGTTGAATTAATTCAACGAAAGAAACGACCCATTTAATTCACGAAGAAACAGTCCATTTAATTCACGAAATAAACCGCCCAATTAAATGGTCTGTTAAGAATTAAAGAAAACGCGTCGGTTGACTTTTCAGTTACTTTGACGGGTTTTCGCGGGTGCGTTACTTAGCGAAAGAAACGGCGGGGCTCGTGCGGGTCCCACCGCACAAATATCCTACCAAGGGGTAGGATATTTCTGGATAGCATCCTATCCAGTTCAACTCAGTTCAAGCCGTCTTTAAGTGACTTCAAGTGGCTTCCAAGCAGCTTAAGTGAAATAAAATAAAGTTGTCGCACAAACTTTATTTTATTTCTGACTTAAAGCCGTAAAATTTAAAAACCACGTCTGAGCAAACGCAACTCCGGAAGAGGCGTTTCTAAGCAAATACCGGCGCTGCGATTTCATCGGTGCCCTCAGAATTCGATTCCGGGCACCGGTTCAAAAGATAGAAAAACCCGCTCGTCCGTTCACTGAACGTACCCGAGCCAAACTTCGGAAATTGATTCCGGGCACACCGGGCCTCGGAATCAGGTGCCGTCTGAAGCTGCGTTCTTGTAAAATTCCAAAGAAAATTAAGAAAAAAATTTCCTTGAAATTTGCGGGTCTTTACACGAGGTCCCTATAGAACACCCTAAGGTCAGCCTCTGCCTTCCTTATCTCCCCTCGGTGGAGTAGGAGCCTATTTTCCCTACTACTGAAATGGCCGAGTTGGAAACTTCTGTAAAGGAAGGCACTAAACATACCCACCTCCACTATACTGAGCTCAAACTGGGAAATAACTCTAATGGTTCATGTGATCTCCACAAGTGAAGCACATCAGACCTAAGCCTATGGGAAAAGGATGAGCACCATAAGGTCAGAATTGTAATTGCTGAGGTCAACTCCTAGCTGGATGATACCTGGAAGTTCCTAACATCGAATACCTACTATTGACATCCTTTCCCTTTGAAGAACTCATATGGCTCTTCTATCATGATATAACTCCACATGAGTGCATCCTTTCCACCACTTAAACGTTCTTTTGAACCTCTAAGTATGTCAGTAGGGTACTAGAGGGAAGGATGGAGTGCCTCCTCTAAATGTCTCACCTGAGACTCCTTATCCAGAAATAGGTCTGAAGCAAGGCAAAGGAGATACTTGAACTTGATCCCCAACTCCCATACCGATATACTCTCCTACTGGAGGGAGAGTATCTCCTATTTCTTCTCAACATTCACCATCAAAGAAAAAAATTCCTCCCAAAACTCCTTCTCAAAGTCGACCAATAGAAAAATGTTCTCCTTCCTCTCCCCTAGGAAAAGCTTCCAGCACTGACGCGCTGCTCCCCTCATCTTTCACATTACCAGGGGAACCCAGTACTCTTTCAGAGCCCAGATCAAGTTAAAAGTGATCACCAACTCTTCAATAAAACCATCCATCTCCATGTATGAGACCCTTCCCTCATATTTTTTCAGATTTAATCACTGAAAAAGCATGAAGTGACTTCTACCACTGGTTATCCTCCTCCTCTAGATAAACCCTCCACCGATTATCCGGATTGGCCTGCTAAACCTCCACTTCCTAATCCACTCATGGAAGATGACCGGGTGTTATATATTAAAGATAAAAAAGGAATTCCAAATCTTTAGTAGTATGGAATTTATTTAGGATTCATTTTGAACTCATTGTTTATTTTAATTCTATAAAACACACAAGAAAACAAGAACACAAGTCATCATTATTCATGTACCTTTCCTCGGGTCTCTACCCCACAATCGGTGTAGCCTCACTTGGCCATTTGGTAAGCTCAGATTCCTTGAATCGGATCACAAGGGGAATAAAATATCATGTCCTAGTAGGTCTTCCTTAGCCTATGTCATACACCAAGATCACTTGACACTATTTCCCTACCAACCCATGCAATCCTCACTGTGCCTAACTCTAAACTCCATCCTATCTCTCAACCATCACCTGTGATACCATTGTTTCACAACCCGCCTTCTTTAAGATGAGGGAATGGATATTAATATGTTGAGACCTTCCTTCCTCAAGATGAAGGAAAGATAATGACCCCTAAGTCCCACATCCAATAAACCCTAAGATGGAAACCAGCACCAAGGGTATTGAAATATGAAAAAAAATGGGAGGCATTACCCTTTTATAGTGACCAAGATTAGGAGATAAGATGTATCAACCTCAAAAAACTCCAAGACACACACACACACACAGATATATATATATATATATATATATATATATATATATATGGAAACCAAAATCCATCCCACATGCATGTTTAAAGTAAAACTGCTAGAAATAAAAATAAAACACCAAAGAAAGTACCAAAATAAAACTAAGCAGTGACACAACAATCGTCCCCAAAGTCTGAGATAGTAAGGTCCAAAAAGGTCCTCTTAATCTCCCTAGAAACCTGAAAATATTTTTATATACATAGGGTGAGCATATAATTATACTCATTGGGGAAAAACCAAAGTCACCCATGTGCAAAAGAGAGAAGCATACTAATTCCCCTATGAGAAATTAGCAGAAACTTATAAGAACCTAAAAAGGTATACTATCCACCCCAACCTCGCCAAATAATGATCACAAAATAACGCAAGTCTAGTAAATTAAAGTAATAAGAACATCAATATTTGGGTATCTCACACCACTTCCCAATGGTTAACTTCTCATCCCTGATAGTAAACATCTTGATGCTACCACACTCTTCCACAACACCCACTGCCACGAACATCTCGTACACACCTGTTCCACATACTATGTCACATCTCTCCCACAAAAACATGGGCCAAAAATAACAACCTTATCCTGAATACACCTATTAATCACCATACAACTCATCTCAAAGACACCTGGGAAGCACACCTCACCGCAAAAACATGGGTCTCACAACCACACCACAACCTGCCCAAAGAGTCTAGGGCTACGAATTCATAGAAGAGGGAGTAGATAAGATCCAATAACCATCCATCCATCCTCCCACTAGGATGTTGGGAAAGAACACCCTCCCCCATAACAATGGGGGTGTTCAGCACATAGAGTTCAATATGAGTGGGGTGCATATAGAAATAACAAAGAAAAACATGTATATATATAGGTACCAAACACTCAACCCAAACTATGGGTTTTCAAAACAACAACCAGACCACAAAAAAACTACCCATACTTCCAACCCTACATGAACGTACCACCACAAATGATGGTCACTTCCATAAGTCGATAAATAAACGCTTCTTCACTACAAGTCACAACTCAAAACATACCCCCAACCAATTAATTTAACTAGTTTTTATTCTGAATTATCAATTTATTTATTTATTTATTCTATCCCCACCTAGATACCTACCAAACACTACAATCGTTATAAGGTGAAGCAACCATACCAACCACTGTTAAATCCAAACAAGAAATAAGGGCCAACATAAAAGAATCCATTATAACACCAATTCAACCACTTCCATCAATATTCTTCAAAGTCTTTAGCCCTTTTACTTCCTCTCAACAAGTAAAACCCCCACACACCTCATTACTACCACACTTGGTATCCCCAATGTACAACAAAACCATTACCATCACACCCATAAACTTGAACATGACACAACCCAGAACTGCAGCCCTGCTGCCTAACCACTGCCCAGATGCAGTCCCACTCCATAACAAGTTCATCCATTCCATAATCAACCAATCTCTCAGCCTGAGATACCATTACACCACCCGTAACACCCCATACTCACAACCACACTCCCAGACACAGCACCACACGAACAACATAAACACAAGTCCAAACAGAACCACACACAAGGCACCCCCACACCAAAAAGGCAAGGTTTATTCAGATTTAGTATCACTAGTTATGTAATTCCTCTTGATAAAACATGGTTTATCACAGAACAATTTCGATCTTGTGGAATCCATTTATTTTACCAAATATATGTGATTAACCATATTCCAATTCTTAAGCAGTAACTTTCAAATCATACAGGTGTACAAACAAAAACCATCAATGGCTATAATTTTCAGAAAAATACAACCCATACAATTCAAAACATGGATCAAGGATAACATATAAAACAAAGTGATCATCATCATTATAATTACAATCCTTAATTTATTACTTCTTATTATCTTCATTAAATTGGTTTCAACTATATTCATAAGGGGATATAAGTACACCCACCTCATATGATGCACAAAATAAAGAGAGACAAAGGAATACCTACTTGGAATAACAAACGATCAATATTTCCCCCTTGCACTAAAACAGGGGGTCACGTGAGTAGTAGGAAAGACTCCAGGTGAAATATTAACAGACAGTTACACCACAAGTGCACGACTCCTTGGGGAAGAAGGGTTCTCAGCGCACTACGAGAAAGTGGAAGGGTTCAAATGAACAAAAAATTTCATCTTTAGAAAGGCCAGATCCTAAATATATGGGGGAAATCATTTCAAATGTCATTAAAGGCGAATCACGATCAAGGCCACACGGTTTATGAGTGAAAGGAAGCTTCAGGTTTTTGGGAGATAAATACCATTTGAGACGAGGCAAAAACTCATTAAGTACGATATTTAACTCATTTAAGGTCAATGGAAACGTAAAAGGGGTGAAATTAGAAAAGGTGGGAAAATTTGGAAATGATTCATTGATGGGTGAGTCATCGACATGATTCATTGACAGTGATTCACCAACTCTAGAGTCACCGATGGATGAGCCACCAACATTGATCCACTGATGTGACTCACCGATAGTTAGTCACCGAGGATACTCACCAAATCCTGACTCACTGACACCCGACCTACTGATGCCGCGACCGACTGTTTCCCTAACTCACTGACACCACGACCTACGGATGCCCTAACTCACTGATGCCCTAACTCGTTGACGCCCTGACCTACTGACGTTGAGCTAACGATGTTGAGACTTCGATGGGAAAACTGGAATTTTGAAAAACTCTTGAAATGAGCTACAGTTTCTCCCCAAAACACCCAAAACACTGGATTTTGAAAAATTAATGGATTAGGGAGGTCCAAGCCATTATAGCAACTTATTTAAGGGGGAGAATATAACTCCCCAAGATTTTGGAATATATTTTCCTCTAAATGAAAACTATGTTCAATAGATTAATTCACATGAAACACTAAACCAAAATGAGTTGTGACATATTAAATGAAAATTATTAAGAAATTATAAGATTAATAAAACCTCTAGTAAATAAAAATATAGTAATAAATTAAAATTTCTTATGTTTAGAGGATAAAAAATTAATTTGATTAAATATTTAAAAATATTTTTATTTCACAAATAACTATTTAAAGTATTAATAAATTTAATTGACAAATTTTAAATGATTATTACGATAACATATTATATTAAAATATATATAATCAATATTTAATTTATAAATTGATATGAAATAATATTAAGAACAGTTAATGTTTAAAAATTTCATTTTCAATAATATCAGTTTTCCTTTATATTTTTAATTTTCATTTAAAAGATAAATTTATAAATTTTAATTTTTTTAAAATAAATTATTTTTTAATCTCACAAATCAATAATAACATAAGGTTAATTTTTGATATTTTTTTTATATAATTTATTTTTTGGGAATAATAAAAATATATTTTTTACTAAAATCATAGTTTTTATGAATATATTAAGAAGTAATTATCACTTAAAAACTTATAAACCATTTAAAATGATAAATTACATATTAATTATTTAAACTATACATTTCTAAAAACAATTATGAATTTAGAAAACTTATGTTTTACAACTTAAGTAATATTTCTCAATAAAAGAAACTCTTTTTGTATTTTCTATAATTAAATATTATTTTTATAAAATTAGTTTTTGGATTGATTTTAAATCCAAATAAGTTTTATTTTTTTATAATAAACCAATTTTTATCATGAAAATCAAATGCATTGATAATTTTATCCCATGCATAAATTTTAGTCATATAAATACACTTTCTAAAAATGGGTTTTTACACGCTACATGCACTAATGTTAAAATTGATTTTTCTTACATGTAAAAAGTTTATCTGATAAAATGTATTTTATATTTAGAATAATTATTTCATAATTATGTAATAAGTTCTATTTTTTAGGCATTAAAATTAAATTAGTGGGGTAAAAAATTGTGACCATAGTAAAACCAAAAATGGGAAAACTGAACGTTCTAAGAGTAAAGGACTTAAAAAACATGTTTAAATCATTTTTGAAAATGAATGGTTGGGTTATTATTGAAATTATATAATCCTAAAAACCATTATTTTAAATTTTTTAGTCCTCTTGATATGAAAATCATGTTCTTAATTTATATTAAGATAAAATATTTAGAAAAGTGACATTCTCACCAATTATAAAAGGTTCCTCTCACCACCCCTTCAAGACCAATCCTAAATTTATGTTTATTATTGAAAATATGACCTAATTTAATCCCCTATAATCATATTTCATTTAATTTATATTTTTTTAGAATAATTTATCCTAATCCCTTAATTTCCTAGGAGTTCTCTAAGGGAAAACTCAAGTCCTCAACGTGAGTACTGATTTTTCCTTAACATATTTTATTTTCTATCTTACTTTAACAAATATAATTTTCTCATTCCTATATAATTAAATAAGTATTATTTTTTTAATTCATTTTTAGTATTCTCGGGGAATAACTATTAACCACTTTTCTCTTTTTCTATTAAAAAAATAAAAAAGTTATTTGCGCGTGTGCGGATTCCCACCTCCACGGTGTAGCTTATCTCATTTTTCATCTAGATTATTTATTATTTATTGAAACCTATTAAAATAAGATTAAAATAATTCAAATATATATAAATAATGTCATTATGTTTCTATAATAATTATATTATTCTAAAGGAAACAACTTTCATAAATTCAAGTCTGATCATGTTTGGGTCGATCAAACCACCTACTTAAACAATGCATAAAATAATATCATAGATGAGTATGAGAACTGAATTGATTATGAAATATGATATAAATAATTAAATGATTATTTTATTTTTTTTATTTAAATTTTAATATTAAACTCATTAATTAAGGTACCAATTATCGTTCATTAAAACCCCAAAAGTGTACTCATTACTAATTTCATCTTTAAAGATCATAAAAAAATACCATAGAATATAATTATAAAATTGTAAATAATTATAAATAATAAATTATAGTATCTTTTACGATCTTAAAATGATTAAATTTGGGATTATAATGAATAACAACACCGCTATTACAAAACTAGTTCAAAACGATCATGTTTACTCACACCTAATATTGAAAATAGATAATAAACATGAATTAAACAACTATAAATGAAGTTTTTAAAAGTTATAAATATAAATAAAGTTATAAAATAGGTGTTTAGGATATTTATTTTTTTATAAAAGATATTCATACACTTTAGTGAGAGTCAAGAATTGAAGAAAGGGTTTCTTTATCTCATTTTCAAATCCATGAGACATGTTTTAAATTATGTACCATCATTTATTTTATATGGTGTGTTTAATTAATCATTGATATTAATTACAATGAATATCATTCATTCCATGATATTTAAATATCCATTTCATGGTATCCCTATCATGTTCTTTGATTCTTACATTACCATTATAGTAAGGGTTTCTGTTAACTCAACTCCCTTCTTTATGTTATAATGACTCTTCTTGAACTATTTCTTCTAAGATTGATTTATTCCACCCAAAAATTTTATCTCACGGTAATTTATCTTCCTGTTTGGGTAGAATTAATTTTTAATTTAAATATTTTACCTTTTTAAATTTCTTCCTCAAAAAATACATTATTGTTGAGAATAATTCACACCCTATTTAATGATGGTTTCCCCTCCTTGTACATATTTTTCTTTCCCAACAATGTTTTCTATTGCAAATAGACTTTTTCATATAGTACTATTAAATAATTTTTTAGATAAATAATATAATTGTAATATATTATTGGACCCAAAAGTTATTATCTTGGGAAAATTATGCTCATACAACACTTGTATATAATAAAACATTAACATTATTCAATTACTTCTCCATAGACCTCCTATATATCTCATGTAATCCTTAGTACATTTATTCACCTAAGTATATATATCAATGGGTGAGGTAAAATACTAGTAAGTCAAGGTATAACATAGAAGGAATAAGAGACATGAATCAACAGTAAATGGGTGACTATAATCATCATAAGCATATAATAAAAATGGGATCATCAATATATGAATGGATGAATCATTTAAAAAAGGAATGGAATATGGCATATGCATAATAATGAAGCATCATAACATAGTAGTTAAATACCATACATAGTTGTGAATAAATCTAGAATCATGCTCCCACATAACACATGTGCATAAATCATATCATAATTGTGAAAATTGAAAATTAACTTTTTTTATTATCAATACACTTTTATGGAAAAAGTTAGAAACCACAAAATCTATCATTAAAACCAAAAAACAATTAAAAGGATAAAACTGATCAAGGCTGCAGAATCTGCTCCTCCCTAGAAATTACACCTTGTGACAAGCTTCACCGTCACAAAACCATTCGAATAACAGTCCTGTGTAGAATTTCACGGGCATGGAACTGATGGCAGATCCATACCCTCTCGAACTTCCATATCCAAATGGCATGCGTAGGTGGAAGCTTCTTACTTTGAAACTCATCTGGAGTAGATACATGTAGAAATCTAGTTGCAAGCACATCAAAACTTTATAGAGGATTCGAATAGGATCTATCCACAAACAGATCACCAACATCGGAGACAATAACCCACCAAAACTGTACACACTGATTCACAATAATTGCACAGCCCCAAAAAAATTCAAAAAAAATAAAAACAAATGCACTCCCAAAAACCAGTTCATCGCTAACAAAAAATCCAAACTGAAGTCTCTCAAACCTTTATTGCCTCCATAGTCTTTAAGAAATCCAAAAAACAGAGCGAACCCAAATTCCAGAAAAAACCGCAACAACAAAACCACAGCTTCTCCAGATCCAAAATCAGAGAACACCACAAAACCAATTCTCTAACCTCCAAATCTATGCCCCTCAAACAGAAAATACCTAAGAAAAACACAGTAAATGAAGAAGAATCATCCTAAAAACAGCCAAAGTAAAAAAATTCAGAAGAAGAACTCCATCACCAAAACGTTAGAAACTCGATCACCGAAATCATCGGAAAATATCCCCGCCACAAGCCAGAACCGATGTCCCACCACCACCGTCCAAAAAACCCTCGGAGACCACAACATACCACCCAACAATCCTACAAAAGATGATGTTTCAAGCCTCAGTTGCGGATCCTGGATCTCAGTCGTGGAACCATCTTCATGCTGTCAGAAGAAACCCGATCCATTTAACATAATAGTGAACAAATATAGCATTATATTCACACATTATATATATAATCTCATAAGATATATCACATTACCCAAATAATTGGAGGTCTATATAATTTTAGGCCAACCCGTCACATCATAAAATGTTCAGATCATGCATGTCGCATGGAAAGGAAACTTATAACAATAATAGTCATAAAATAAAACCATGGAAAAGAATGGGTTTCATAAAGATATTATAAAGAATAATTTCATGAATAAAATTTTGGATTAAAAAATGAATAAGGGAAATAATATTTTTTCATAAAACATAATCATTCTTGAGTGGAGAAGAAACAACTCAAGTGAAGTCAATGCGGTGTTTTAGAAAATAATGTCTCTTTGAAAAATATTTCTATTTTTCTTAAAAATCATTACAACAAGGTAGAAAATTGTATATCCCCATAATTAGAAAGTAAATAATTGTGAAATAAAACTTAAGAATAATATATGGACATCCATACTAATAATAATTTGAAATAGAAGATAACCTAAAAAAGGAGTTTGGTTTGAAAATCCCCTTACCTTAAATCTTTTTATGTTTCATCTTGTTTACACCTCCTATATAATAAACTTTTTTTTGTCAATATATGTAACCATAATTGAATTAAATTCATTTATTTCACTATTCATCCATTATAATTATTTGATTCTATTTTATAATACTCTTTGTTAAATGTGAATTATTTTGTTATCTTCTTTTCATTAAATTATCCAGTCTTGTTTCAATTTATCTATTTTTGTTCAAGGTTATTTTATACATAAGTAAAATTAATTCCAAAATATTAAAATAAATTTTATATAATATTTTTATATTATATAAAATCCATACTATCTATCCCTGAATTTTTTGATAAGCACGGAGTTTTAAATGACTTCATAGGCGGTTAACCAACCGTTGATGGGACATTGCCAAAAGACAAGGAAGATAAGTATGAAATATAAATATGTTCTAAATATAATCATAGAAGTAGGATAAAATCATTAATATAATTTTAACAAAATAATAAATTAATCATAAAATATTTGGGTTTGAAATTAATAAATAAAAATAGAAAGATAATAGGAAAATGAGAGAAAGAGTTAATGAAACCTTACCCTCTTCCCAGTCTTTCTTATTTTCTACGGCACTAAAATCCTTGAATTCTTAGATTTGGTTACTATAAAACATCCCTAAGGACAATTATGGTATTTAGAGAGGATATGTGGGTAGATATTTATCTTTTGGTAAGTGATGTAGAGTTGGTTTTCCAAGGGGATGGAGGGGGTTTTATAGTTGAGGAGAGGGGTATTTAAAGTTATAATAATGAATACATTATTCTATCCAAGGTAAACCCTTAAATAGTAATATTTTTTACATTATTAAATATATTTGAATAAAATTACATGATTTTTGGAATATTAAAAACTTTATATTTCTAATTTAATAGTTTTATCAAAAGGAAAGAAGAAAAATTAAAAAAAGTTTATTTAAAGGGACACTTTATACATTTAGAATTTGGAAATTACTTTTTAGTTTTTGAAATTAAGTTTATTATTTTTAAATGAATAATTTATCTTATTAAATTTATTTTGGGTGGATATAAACAATTTAATATTTACTAAGTCTATATTATGTTATAAAACATGCGTTATTTGAAAAACTGTATTTTTTCTATTCACGTAAAAATTGAATTTTCTCAGAAAAGTACCAAAAATTAACTATTGAGAAATTTCAAAACGATGATTATAAAAATTATATTCATTTTAGAGAAATAATTTTCTAACATAGTTAATTTTAATTATTAGTATAAAAATTAGGATTTTGTGAAATACATTAAAATAAAGTTAAATTAAAAATACTCTTATAGTTTCTTTGAGTTTTTCATATTGATATTAAAATATTTATATTTTATTAAATTAATCATGATAAATATTATTTATATTTTATTTTATTATTTTGATACCAAATTACTATTCCAATGGTCAAGTTACTCTTCTTAATGGTCAAGCTATTATTCCTAACAATCAGGTTATTTTTCCAATGGTCACACAACTATTATAATGGTCATATCACCTCTTATAAAATACATATTTAATAATTTATTCATCATTCACATCATTTACTCCTAGGGTTATATATTTTTCTTTTATAAAATGTAGATTGGTTTTCTAATTTTTTGTTTCTTTTTCATAGTATTGTTTGGGGGAGTGAAAATTATAGCCTATTGTAATGGTATAAATTTTATCATTCTATGTTTTCTATTTTATATTTTTTATCCCATTGTAATATTTGGAATTTTCATGGGTTTAATGGTTTAATAATTTAAATTTATCTATTAATGAAATAATTTTTTTCCGATTTCTCTATGTGGTGTATGTATATAATATTATATAATATAATATAACACACAATTATTTAAGAAATTATTATTAATTATAAATTTAGGTTCATTAGATTCTTCCCCCTTTAGAAATTTCATCCTGGAAATTTAAAATTTTAATCTTGGTTGAGAATAGATGAGGGTACAACTATTTTATTATTTCCCATAGTTACCATATCACTACTTCATGTTTATGGTTTCGCTACAATACTTCGACAAGGTGAGTTGTCTTGTTGCATAGAAATTTTCCTCTTTAGTCCAAGATCTTCATCATCTACTCCTCATAAGAGAGTTCATGCTCTAGTTTTAAAACATCTAAATTCAATATAGGTGAGCGGTCAGTTCTATGCTTCCTGAGGAAATATACATAGAAAAAACATGAATTTAAACCATGTTTGGTGGAAGTGCTAGCTGATAAGCCACTACTAATATGTGATCAAGGATCTAAAAGGTTTTAATGTATCAACAGATAATATTTCCTTCATTTAAAAACCACATGACTCTATTCCATTTTCATATTTAAAGGAAAAACTTGTCTCTAACTTCAAACTATATATCCCTTCAACAGTTGTCAGCATAGCACTTCTAACTACTCTGATCAGCTATTATATATTTTTGCATGGATTGAACCTTATATATAATTTCTTACACAAGATCAATTCCAAGTATCTTTTTTTAAACAGCTTCATCCCAACATGTAGTATTTCAACATCACTTCTCATATAGAGCTTTATATAGGTCCATTTGAATACTTGAGTGGAAGAAATTGTTATGACAAACCTACTCTTTATAACACATTAATTCATGTTTTATTAGATAAAATTAAACTTAATACAAACCAAAATATTTATAAGTCTAGTTTATTTAAGAATTAGTTAAATTACATAAAAACTTATAACATGGGACACAAAACATTATTGAACACTTCCTTGAAATGATCATAATATTCTAATGAACTTAAAACTGCATGGGATAACCTCGAGACAAACATAATAAAGGGGTGATATATAAATCTTAGTAAGTAACTAAATAATGCATAACATGAAGAATATGATACATGTTAGACAATTGGAAAAACTATGATGAGGCATGATATAGCATGGTAATTATAAATGCAACATAGGAAATGTGGAAATAACTTAAAACATTGCATCATAAAATTTAATCAAGGATAAATCTTCTAAGACCTCGTGGAAAAAGTACCATAAATTAATCAGGTACACCCATTTACCAACATGATGTATCATGATACTAAACATTACCTAATACATTGGAGCGCTATCAGGGCGCATGCATCATATTCATTTCATTCTTATTCTTAAGTATGCCACATAGATCATACAAAAAGGTTTCAATCATCATCATTATTTATTCCAAGATTAAGGAGTGTGTAATATATATAATTAAGTCCCCAATAAATAGTTATATGTTCATAATGGTGAATAACCTTGATAGAAAAATTGGTATGGTATTCACTATACAATTGTTTTGGCATGGAAAATTACGGTGAAATTTCAGCAGCATAATGATGTTACATAAAATTCATAAAAATGGTTGATGAGAGGGAAAGGGGTATTATGTCATTTAAAAATAAAATGTTTCGTAACAAGTAAATTTAAGGACATGTTACAACATTAGTAAATGAAAATATAATGCATAAGTTCATAATGAAACTTGAATACAGAAGAGAATATAAGGATTCCTTACGGAATTAGGGCATAGTAACGGCTTCGATAAGGGTCCAAATGGGGGAGGATAAATGATCCCTACTTAAAATAACATAAAACATAAATTAATGTATTGATTATAAATTAATTACAATATAACAACTTGAAATTACAATAGGTAATTTCAAATAAGTTTCTTGAATTTGAAAGGAGGAGAGTAAGGTCCCTTAAAAAAAATTCGCATGGAAACAGGTGTACATAAAAGTTAATAGGATAGATAAATGAGAGTGAAAGGTGGAATAATCATTTATAAATAAAATTTAAATTAATGGTAATATGGAATAACATATCCCAACATATTCAAATTGAAATTAAAAGACATAACATAAAAGGAGTGCTTGATAAATGGGGAGAGTGGAAGATCCATTACTTGAGTGTGTGTCTCCAAAGGCTTGGGAGGGACTTCTTGAAAACATGAGTGTGATTGGGAGGACAATTTAGATATAAGAGTTTTTACATTCTTTAAGGAGTTTTAGTGAAGCAAAATGGGAGATTGGGTGGGTCTATATAGGAAAGAAGGGGGATTTCTTTATTATTTAGGTTTTGGACACTACATAATAAAATATCCAAAAAATCACACCATCCCATGTTTTTTTTATATGTATTTTACGAAATTGGAGTGTCTTAAATTATTTTATAAGTAGAAGTTCCAAACTTATTAAAATGTTACCATTGGTGATGTGAAGGTGAGTCACACTCTTAAAGAAATGATTTTAAAATCTTAAAATATATTATAAGTCTCGGAGGATTCATAATGGATTTAAAAAATAAATAAAATAAATATAAAATCACATTATTTTAAATTTAAAACATATATTTGGTTGTGAGTCCAATTTATATTATTTATTACATTACTTTTGGGTCATTGTGGTGTCATAAAAAACAAAGTATATTTTTACAGTATTTAATTTTTATCCGAAAATTCGACTTTCTCATAAAATTTTGAAAAATTCACCATTAGATAATTTCGACATCCTGATTCCAAAAATAATATTAATTTTATCTAAATAATTCTTTAAATATATAAATTTTTACTTTGAAAATAAAAACCGACATTTATTGAAAACGGTAGGTTTTTAACAATAAAATTTTTCTGAACCCTTATAAAAAAATTACATTTGACTTCATAAAAATTATATGATCATTTATATTTGATAAAAATTATTTAAATTATTATTTATTTAAAAAAATCATTAATTCATCAAACAAAATGTCTTAATTTCATATTACTTAAAAATAAAATTTGTGTTTTATCATTTGAAAATTTTTAACAAACATACTAAAAAATCATTTATATAGTAAAAATAACAAGGAATAAATATAATCATCATTTTAATGAAATGTAAATATAAATATTTATACTGTTCAAGTAAATTTTTTTCTAGTCTTTCTTAAATTATTTTCACCCTTAATTAACTTATTTTCCTTTTACTGTGGTGATTAATCTTTTCTATAATTACTATTCATTTTGTTCAAAGATTAAGTTAACCTTATTAGATAATATTAATTAATATTATTCTAAATATAGAATCAATTTTATTAAAATAAATTTATAGAGGTGGAATAATTTAAATTAAATTAAAACCAGCAAGCATGGTGGAAAAAGGTTTTTTGAAAAATACTTTTTTCAAGGAAAATATTATTTTAATTTAACTATATAACTAGTAATATTAATTATATGGATTTAAATTAATAAATATATATATATAATCTAAAAATTTAATTTAAATCAATTACCATTAGGGGTTATTTTAAATAATTATAATCGAGATACATTTTCCATTTTAAAACAGTTTCCAAAATAAATGCATTTAAAGCTTAAAAACAAACTTATACTAAAATTAGATATAAAGATGGTTTAAAATGAAATTAATTGAATATAATTAATTAATAATTATTTTAACTTGAAAAAAAATTAAAAGGATAATTATACTTTAAAATTAATTAATTTATCAATATAAAAGACAATAAAAACAATTTTTTTCACAATTTACTGAAAAGTCTATATTTTCCAAAAAATTAAACATTTGGAACCTAAGTAAATTATGATATGATGAAATTAAAAATTTATTTAATTTTATTAAACAAATTATCTAAATGTTATAGAAAATAATTATAATATTTTTCATAAAAATCATTTTTAAAGAAAACATACAAAAAGCATTACCAAAAATTGATTAATTATTTTCTAATCATTTATAAATATATTTAAGACATGTATACTTTTAATAAATTATTTAATCCCAACCATATCCATAAATTTAATAGAAAGGTTAAAATGGTCATATTTAAATAATAATTGTTTGTTTGGGTTCAGTGTTGCATATTGTACAGGTTATCGAACAAAGTTTTCTCTTTTTGAAAACTCGGGGCATTACAGTTGTTGCATGAGAATTAAACCAATGGGATATATTGATCCCATTCTCCTATAAATTCAATTAATAAATCTATTAGTAAGTCCTAGAGTTTCTAAATGGTTCTTTCATATTTTCCATTTGTTTGGGGTGATTGTTCATACTTAAATTTAATTCAATATTTAGATCATGTTGAATGATTCTCCAAAATTTAGAGGCGAACCTTGGATCATGATAAAAAAAGATCAAATGTGGTTCTTTATGTAGCCTCACCTCTTCCTTTGTAAAAATCATGGTGATTTAGTCAAGAGATAAATCTTCCTGAATAATGATTAATTGGGAAGTCTTGGTTAGTCGATCCACCACAACCCATATCACATTTCTTCATTTAGATGTCTTTGAGAGACTATTGACAAAGTCCATGGTGATGTTCTGTAAATTCCATGTGGGTATGGGCAATGTTTTTATCATAACCTTGTTCTTGTGTTTTGTTAATTTAACTGATTAACATACCCAAAATGTTGAGGTATACTCAGTAACATTATTATTATGTTCTCCCACCAGAATTGCTCTTAGAAATCCTGATACGTCTTAATAATTCTAGGATAGATAGAGAATGGTGATCTATGATCATTATCTAATAGCTATTTATTTATCTTATATGATGAAGTCAAAAAAATTCCAGTTCCAAACCCAATGTCAACATCTTCATCAATGTGTAATTCATGAATTTTCCCTTCCTTTACTACTTCCACCTCATTTTGAAGCTCGAGATCATCCCTTTGTGCCTCCTTTGTCTTCTCTTGGATATATGGTTGGGAAATGATTTTGGAAAGTTAGGATGTAATCACTATAATTATGATTTTCCAATCCATCCTTTTCATATCCATGAATATAGGGTCTTTCTCTATCCACATAATGGATAATGTAGTAGGTTCTTTTCTATTAAGATAATCATCTACCTTGTTCACATTTCTATGATGGTAGTGAATAAAGTAATCATAGTCCTTTATCAGCTCTAACCATCTTCTATGATTCATGTTGATCTCTTTTAGTATGAATATATACTTTATACTCTAATTATATTTATATAGTTCATTCTTATCATCATAGAGGTAGTTTCACCAAATCATTAAAGTGAATACCATATATGTTAACTCCGGATCATGTGTTGGGTAGTACTTCTCATGAATATTAAACTATCGTGGGACATATTCTATCACTTTATCATTCTATATATATAAACAATTGAATAATTTCTTTGAAGAATCATTATATATCACAACCCTTTCCCCACTTGATAGTAGTATGATTACAATTGTAGGTATTAACCTCTTCTTAATCTCTTAAAATCTTTTATATCATTATTCTTTCTAGAAATGATTTACCCATTTTCTTGTTAAATTTTTTAGTGGGTTAGACAATCATGATAAATTTCTCCCAAATAAACAATAGTAACCATCTAATCTAGGAAATATATAGATTTCCTTAACACTTGAGGGGCTAGTTCATTCTAAAATTGTCTTTGTTTTTGAATGGTTTGCAAAATATTCCTCACTTATGATCACATGCCCCAAGAATGTGACTTACTAAATCCAAAAGTCATATTTACTGAACTTCACATACAACTTATCATTTCTTAATGTTTCTAGATCAATCCTTAGATACTCTTTATATTCCTCCTTGATCTTGGAGTAAATGATAATATTTTCAATAAAAACTACCATAAATTTTTCAAGGTAGTCTTTAAAGACTCGATTAATCAAATCTATCATGATTTTAATAGAATAAGTAAGAACTTAGGGCATCACTATGAACTCATAGTGTTCATATCTTGTATGGAAGGATGTATTCTGAATATATTCCTTATTCACCTTCAGTTGAGGATATCTAGAACTAAGATCCACCTTTGATAAGTACTGAGCTTCTTTAAGTTGATCAAACAAGTCATACATCCTGGTAGGAGATACCTGTTCTTTATGGTGATCTTATTGAACTCCCAATAATTGATGCATAGACACATTTATCCAACCATTTTCTTAAACAAAAGCACTAGTACACCCTAAGGTGGTACACTAGGGAGTATGAACCCTCTATCCAAATTATCTTGTAGCAGTTTATTTAACTCCTCCAATTATATCTGGGCCATCCTATAGTGGATTTTAGAGATAGTAGTGGATATAGATATCAGTTCTATTGAGAACTATATCTGATGATTTAGGGGAGGTATGGGAAACTATTTTGGAAATACATCAGTATATTCCCTTACAATGGGAATTTACTCTAGGTTGGTTCTTTCCTTTAAAAAACTATTTGGTAAAGATATACATATTCACTGGCTATCAGCACTAATACCATTGATGGATTTTCAAAAGAAGATTAATGATCTCCCTTACATTTTTATAGGATCATGGTATTGTTCAGAATATAGAAATATATTTTCTTTTACTGGATTTTGATGAGATCTCTATATAAAGAGAGTCAATCCAAGATCAGTATAACACCAAATTCTATCAAGGGAAGGATTATGATATTTTATATAATAATATTTTTATATATACTAATAGGAGAAGAGTCCAACAATTGGGTTATAATTATCACACCACTGTGTATTTTTATGTATATATCTACTTCAAGGTATTATGAATGTGATTCAATAGTTCTAGAAAAATTCCAGGATATAAAGGAATGCATATAACCTTAATCAAACATTATTGAGTGGATAGGAATTATAACTTATAAAACTTCATTTTCATGTTTCACCTCATCGATGCTGATGGAATATTTTTTCCTTAACTCCTTAGGCTTTGGTGGTTACTAACATTTATTACCCACAAATTCATGTTTTTTAGTGAACTATCTTGTATAGTTCTCTTTTTACTTATAGTTAAAGCATTGAACCATGGGTGGTATATTGGTAGGTTCCTTAATTTCCTCAATCACATTGGTTGGATTCTTTAGGTCTCTTCGACATTCACAAGCCTAGTATCCTTCTCTATTACACTTGAAGAATTTCTTTTTCAATTTGAGGAAATTCCCATGATTTTTCTTCCCAAATCTTTTAGATTTGGGTGGTTGGATCTTCTTTCCTCCTATTTAATTTAATCTATCATTTGTAAATTCCATTTTTCTCTTATTTTCTCCAATTTAGTGGGAATATTCTCCAAAATCCATCTCTACTTTTAGATCACATCGCACTACTTATTCAAAATTTTAAAATTCTAGGATAACTAGATCCTTTTAGAGGTGTAGTTTTAAAACACTAAAATATCTATGTATTTTTCTATCTTTTCTGATAAAAAACCTGAGATTTGTATTGAAAGCCTTGTGAAATTTTCCACATAATTCATTATATATTCACTCTCCTTTTTATTAAGCTTCATGAAATTTGTCTCCATCTTTGTTTGAAGAGTTCAAGTGAAATAATTATTAAGAAATATATTCTTAAAGTCTTCCCACTCCATTTCTTCTATTTTATATTTTGGATTTGTATTATTTATCAATTACCACCATTTATTAGCCTCTCCATCTAAACATTAGACGAAAACCTTCTCCTTCTCAGAATAATGGAGAATAAAAAAATTATTTTCCATTGAGTTATCCCACTAATTTTCAACAATTGGATCAGAAAATCCGCTAAATGTTAGTGGTAGTTGCCTCATAAAAGACTCAATAGCTAGCTACTCCTTATTGGGTCAAGTTAAATGTTCTAAATAGTTTATGTTAGCATTTATATCTTGAGACAACTATATAAGAATCTCTATGAAGTTTTGAACTCCACCTTCTAATTCATTTGGAATTTCATTCAAATAATCGTTGCATTGTCCCTCACATGTTTTATTGGTATGGCTTCTTCTAGTTCCCATAATTTTCTAATATAGAAAAGTTTTTAACAAAATATAATTCAATGAAGCGTGAATAAATAATTTATTTCATGTGAAAAATAATTATACACTCATACCTTACAGGATCTATATATTTATCATTTTTCTCAAAGGATGATTCTAGGATCATGTACATTAATTATTTTCTAACTTTAAATGAAATATTTACTTTACCTATATATCCTTCATAATAGTTTGTATATATTTTGTGATTAATATAATAATATCCCATGGGAGTGTCAAACTAGGTCTCTTTGTCATATACCAAGTGATGGTCAATTTTTACTCAATATTCCCTTTTTGGGGTTATTACCCCAAGGTACATTTTTTACAGAGCCGCATCCGCATTCAAAATCTATATTGGGATTTTATTACTTGTAAACCACATGCTCTTATACTTTACCAAAACTTTAAAAAATTTCCCTTAAAACTCAAACTTATCCCTAGGGTTTTCACTAACATAATATACTAATAATTCAAAAATTAACTAAATTGTAACCTGATACCAACTATACCAACCCAACTTTTTATACATCATTATTACATCAATTTTTCAAAAAAATACATAATAATAATACATTCTTACATTCAAAGGTTTGGTATCATGGGTAAATTAGTCTTATACATCACTTATTATAACAACCCAAACATTTTATGGTATGTTTTCCTTAAATACATTCTATTTATCACTGTGTTCCTTTTAAAAAACACTAGGTTATTTAGAATATAGTCAAAACCTATCCATTAAGTATAAATTTTCCACTTCTATGTTTTGAATTTCGAAAAATGGTCATCTAGAGTTGTGATCAGTAATTCATTTAAAGTCTGATAGAACAAACTTGATTTTTAGTGAATAGTAACATACCCTTATGAATAGTAATATGAATAGTAATATGACCCTTATGAATAGTAAATAATAAAATTATTTTATTTTCTTAAGGTAATAAGATAATGAGATCTTAATTAGTTTTTCAATAAGGAATAAAACAAATTGCACCTTTAAGATTGTTATTTTTTGAATTAACTATGACTTTATTTAAAAATTAAATTAATAATATTTATAAAATTAATTTTGAAAAATGGAGTTCATTTTTTAATTCTACATGTCAAAAAATGGTTAGGGTAAATTTTTGGGATTTTTAAAATTCAAGAATTTTTTATGAATAGTGAAATATGATAAAATACCATATATACAAATTATCAGTTAAATACACTATTTATGAAATCATAGGTGATGTAAGGCCACTTGGTTCAAACTAACATGCACTTATTACTATTATGGGTCACATGAAACAACACTATTGGTTGTCTTGAGGGAAATAATAAAATAATGAATTAAATATTTAAAATTTACCCCTCTCCTCTACTATAAAAACCCCTCACCACTCCCTCTTCTCTTCACTCCTCTAAGCCTTGAAGATCTTAAAAGTTCTACCCAAATACCCTTCCCTAGTCACTCCCCATGACCAGGAAGCTCTTGGTCTTTCCAAAAGACCAAATCCCTTCCCTTAAGGAGGTTCTCGAGGAAGTCATTTCAAGAGGTAAAACACCTTTCTTTTTCTTTTAGTTTCATTTGAATTTATCTTCATTTGTTATACTCTCCTCACCTCCTCTATCCAAATTATAATGATAACTCCAGTATCATCTATATACTGTATTTATATCATGTGAATGTAAGAACCATCATCAATATTCTTACTCCCTCTTATTTTTATAAACGAAATCAACGTTCATGAGGTTCCAATTTATAACCTTCGTGGACGACGAAGTTTTGTTCTTAAATCGTTCCTTAATTACTGGTCATTAAACCATATTTATAGTTGAACCAGGTCATAATATATTTATTTTATCTTGATTAATGTTATGGAATCTTTACACGTACATAATATGGAATAATAATACAAAACAAGTTTATTGAGCACAAAACTGCAAAGCCAAATTCAAGTGTTTATTTTTAACTCATCAAATGAGTCATCCTCATGGAATATAACTAGAATAATTATAAGATCATTTATATCTATTTAATTTCACTAATAATTTATATTAACAATTATGGATGTTTAATCATATTTCAAACCAACTTCCATTCACGAATACAAGTAAACAAATCATGAAACCAAGTAAGAAAATGCTTCCAAAACAATAAAATTGAATCTCTTAAACCCATCAAAAAGGACTTTAATGAACTTAATAAGGTTATACCATATCAATTATATGTTGATTAGGTTCTTTAATTATTAATTAATGAATCTAAATTTGATTATTAATGTCATTAATAACAATCAATAACAACTTCGATCATAAGGTAAGGGATATCTTAACTCAATTTCCATTTATTGAGTTACACATCTATGTTATTGATTTTTTCTTTCCAATAATATGTGTGAATGACATCTGATTGTTTTATACTGTATATACACTTATATTTTTTGTATTTTTATTTTTCACACATAAATATCTCATTTATTTATCCTCACTCTAATGATACAATCTTTGTAAGTGATATCTTAACTCAATTTCCATTTATTGAGTTACACATCTATTTCATTGGTTTTGTCTTTCCAATAATATGTGTGAATGACCTATGATTATTTTATAATGTATATCCACTTATATTTTTTGTATTTTTATTTTTCACACATAAATATCTCATTGATTTATCATCACTCTAATGATACAATCTTTGTAAGGGATTGCTTAACTCAATTTTCATTCTTTGAGTTAAACATCTATTTTATTGGTCACATTGATCCAAGCATATGTGTGAATGACCTATTATTGTTTTATATTGTATATACACTTATATTTTTTGGATTTTTTTTGTCACACATAAATATTTCTTTGATTTATCATCACTCTAATGACAAAATCTTTGTAAGGGATCCTCCCTCTCACTTTTGTTCAATAATCTCCCCTATATTGTGCTCTTTTATTTTTATTTCCTAATGATGGGGTATGTTTTCTCACCTCACTCATAATAATATTGTGACATATAAATAATTTAATAACCTTTTACCTCTCATTAATCCCTCGTAATAACACTCGTTACCATGCTAAAATGTTTGTAAGGGGTTTCTCATCTCACTTTCTTTTCTGTGAGATTTTCATTGTTTGACACTTATTTATTGTATGTGATATATGTGTACTGCCATTTGATAAATAATAACATTATTATCTTTATATTAATGTTATTAAATGATTAATTTTAGGGTTATTAAGTTCTGGTCATATGATTTGACCGATTACATTGTGGTAAGACACTTTGTCGCAACTGTTATTTTGTTGTGACTAACTTTGTGTGGTGCACCTAATAATCCTTATGTGGTGTACCTACTACCCATTTTAGATCACTTTACATTTGAAATTATATTTATATTAAATATCCATAATCTAATATCTTGTATACGTTTTTTGTCTAAGCCATATATTATTTTACATACGGTGTTTATTTGGAAGGTTATTTTAATTATGGAAATATTAATGGATCCATATACTCTACTCTATATGGGTATTGAAAAGGAATATTGATATTGTATTGAATCAATGTATAAAGAATGATTTTTACATGCAGTAGTAGGTGGGGCCCTCTATATCCCCGCGATGCATCGGTAGGTGTCATGAGACAAATCAGTTTGGCGACAAACCCTTCGAGTTTGTTTCCAAAAATCAGACGGGTTTCTACCCATAGAACTAAACTGTTTTTACGGTATTATGGTTTCATGTGCCAGATACATGAATTAGAATTAATAATCATTCTCTTTATTCATTATCAGTTATTATTATTATCCATGAGGTTTTCACTATGAAAAAATATATGGATGCAGTTTCATTCTCAGTTTATTAATGGAATTAGTTATTTATTTATTCACTATGCCATATTGATTATGTCAGATTGATAGTCATTTGCTTGTTATTGTACTCATGATTCTGCTATTTGTAACCCTTACTGATCATTTTAGCTCACCCCTTTCATTGTTTACTTTCAATAGGTGACAAAGAGGAGATCATTTATTGAGTTCTTGTGGATGCATTTTTTAGTTTTTGTTATGTATTGTATTTTGTAAACTTTTCAAATGTAATTTGAGTTACATCTATGTATCTAGTTTCTTAAAGACCACTAAACTGATCTTTCCTTTGGGATTTTCATTCCTTCTAACCATGCCAAAATCCTGATTAATGCACCGGCTCTAGTCTAGAGGGGTCGGGGTGTTACACTTATACGTAATAAAACATTAACATTATTTCATTCCTTCTTCAAATCTTTCATAAATATCTCATGTCCTTCTTAGTACATGTATTCACCTAGGGATATACATTAATGAAATGGGTGATCTAAAAGCCCAGTAAGGGGAGGGATAACATATAAGGAATAAGATACATGAATCAATAGTACATGGGAGAGCATAATCATCATAATCATATCGTAATCATGATATCATCATTATAATAATGAGGGAATCATTTTAAAAGGGAATGGAATGTGTCTTATGAATAATAAGGAAACATCATAACATAGTGGTCAAATACCCCACATAGTTGTGAACAATGATAGAATCATGTTCACACATAAAATATGTGCATAAATCATAACATCAAAATTATAAACAAAGATAGAATAATTTTCATGAATAATACAGATAATATTATGAGATATATCACATTACCTAATGAATCGGAGGGATATATAATTTTGGTCACACCCATCATGACCAAATATGTTCATAATCATGCTTTCCACATGGAAATAAAATATATAACAATCATAGTCATGAAATAAACCCATGAAATAGAATGGGTTTAATAAAGGTTTTTTAAATAATTATTTCATCAATAGACTGTGGGTTCCAAAATGAATAAGGGGAATTATATTTTTCTCTTAAAACATCATCATTCTCGGGTGAAGAAGAAAGAGATCAATATGATTTAATTCTATATATGTCTCTTTTAAAAATATTTTTATTTATCTTAGAAACAATTTCGACAAGATATAACATTTTATATCCCTAAAAAATAAGATAAATGATATTGAAAAGAAATTTTAAGGACAATAAAGGAACATCCATATGGATAATAATGTGAAAGAGGATACAATATGGAAACGAGTTAGGTTTGAGAATCCGCTTACCTTAAATATCATTATGTTTCATCTCATTTACACCTCCTGCATAATAAACTTATGTTTGTTAATACATGTAACCAAAATTTAATTATATTCATTTATTTCATTATTGATCTATTATAATTATTTGATTCTGTTTTATAATACTCTTTGTTAAAGGTTATTTGTTTCGATGTCATGTTTTCATTAAATTATCCCATATTATTTCAATTTTCAATTTTTATTTAATGTAATTTATACATAAGTAAAATGAATTCAAGAATATTAAAATATATTTAATTATATATTTATATATTATATAAAATCCATACTATTCATCTGTGAAGGTGGTGATAAGTTGAGAGTCATCAATGTCCTCATAGACGGTTAACCGACAGTTGATAGGACATTGTCAAAAGAGGAGGAATTGAAGTGTAAAGTATAAATATGTCCCGAATATAATCATTATAGTAGCTTAAAATAATTAATAAAATTTTAAAATATGACTCAATTAATAATAGGATACATGGAATTGAATGGTATAGAGAAAAATAGGAAAATGAGAGAAAGATTTTATGAAACCTTACCCTCTTCTCAGTGTTTCTTCTATTCTATATCACTACGCTCCTTGAATGCTTGGAGTTTGTTACTCTGAAACGTCCCTAAGGATGATAATTCTCTTGAGAGTGTCTATTTTGGTAGCTATTTAACTTTTGTAAGTGAGGGAGAAGTTTTTTTTCCAAGGGGATGGAGAGGAGGTTTTCATAGTTGAGGAGAGAAGTATTGTTAAGTTATAATAATGAATAGATTATTATATCCAAGGAAAACCTTTAAATAGTAATATTTTTTACATTATGAAATATATTTGAATAAAATAACATTATTTTTGGAATTTCAAACACTTTATAATTCTGATTTATTATTTTAATCAAAAGGAAAGGATAAAAATAAAAAAAAATGTTTATTTAAAGGGACACTTTAGACTTTTAAACTTTGGAAATTACTTTTTAGGTTTATAAATTAAGTTTATTTTTTTATATAACCCATTTATCTTCATGAATTTATTTTTGGTCAATATAACTGAATTAATATTTATTAAGTCACTATTACATCATTGTTATGTCCTAAAACATGTAGTATTTGAAAAACAGTAACTATTCATATAAAAATTGAAGTTTCTTAAAAAATATCAAAAAATCACCCTTGGTCAATTTTGACTGGATAATTCTAAAAGTGATATTCATTTTATCAAAATAATTTTCTAACATAGGTAATTTTAATTATTAACATAAAAATTATTATTTTTTCAAAATACATTAAAAATAAATTTACTAAAAATATACTTATAGTTTCTTTACGTTATTAATAATGATATTAAAATATTTATATTTTATTAAATTAAACATGATAAACATTATTTATATTTTATTTTATTATTTTGATGTCAAATTAATATTCCAATGGTTATGTTACTATTCCCAATAGTTGGGTTATTATTCCTAACAGTCATAAATGGTCGTATTATTATTCTAATGGTCATATCATCTCTTATAAATACCTCTTTATTCCATAATTAAACATTCACTTCAATTCCTCCCAAGGTTCTATAATTCTATTTTCTAAAATTTTGATTGGTTTACTAATATTTTGTTTCTTTTTTGTAGTGTATTTCATGGAAGGAATAATTCTAACAGATTGTAATGATCCAAATCTTCTCATTCTACTTTTTATATTTTATATTTGTTGTCCTATTGTAATATTTAAAATTTTCATGGGTTTAGTTTTTGACTAATGTAATAATCTCCACTAATGAAATAAAGTGTTTTTTTTTCTATGTGGTGTATGTGTATAATACTATACAATATAATATGACAAAAATTTATTCAATAAATATAAATTATTTATAAATTATTGTTCGATAACAACTTTTTACTAATTTTATGTTCTCATCTCTTACTTGTTTGTCTTTTCCTTTATTTTGGGTTAATTTCTTAGTATTTTTAAATTTTGGGTAGAAAATAATAATTTTCAATAGGGAGTTGTGCCATATAGGTGGTGTTGCAGCATGGAGTTGGAGGAGATGTGCCCTAGACCATCATGTTGTAGTGTTGGGGAGCATGAGGTCGTACAGGGCTGCGGTATAGGAAGTTGGGTACACCATGGAGTGATGGGTGCCAGTTTTCATTGTTACTTCCAATTTCATCATAGAAACACCATGGGGACTGAGCTCACCATTTCCCTCTTCAGGTGGTTTGGTCTGTAAATATGGAGGGATGGTTGTGGAATCGAGTCTCAAATGAGCAAGTTAGGTTCCATTACCCATTTGGGAATTGTTATGTCATGATGTTTGGGTTGCACTGTGGTCTTATCTTGGGTGAATCAGATCTAGGTAAAGGCTACAACATGTTTTCAGGAGGTCGGTTGATGAGGGGTGGCTTTTTCATGGTCTGAGGAGGCTATTTCTTTGTCTAGTTTTTTTCATCACTTATGTGATGTGGTTATGGGGATCTGGCATGGTCTCTAATTTTGAAAACATAAAAGTAACATACCCAATTTTATTCCCCACTTCACCCATTAGAACCTCATTCGATATTTTGGATCTTGAAGTCTCCTAGGAGACATGTTGGACCCTCCAAACTCCTTTCTACTTAGATCGAAGCTCCGGTGGAAGCATTTGATTCCTCTCTGGTAGGTGGAACTCTCTCTTATCATGGTATCCCCTATTTTTTCCTTCTCTCATTCTTTGAGAGTGTTTTATCATTGTAATGTTGTTTGATAGGCCCTTAGTTTTTATTTTTAATGATTCTAGGGATTCCTTTTTGATCTCCTTCACCATCATTCTTTATTGTAATTCTCATTGCAGGTGTTGTTTTGATTGCATGATTAAAGGTGTGTGGTTATATAAGGATTTACCTTACTATTGAACCCTTTATTTGCTTTATTTACTTGAAATGAGTTTGTAATTGATTTGAAAACTTGTATTGAGATGATTTTATGTTTGATTTAAAAAAATCATGTAAATTTTGAAAAAAAACACAATCTTAAAATAATTTAAATTGTGGGGAAGATTTTGAGAAAAATGATGGCTTGATTTGAAACATAATTTGATGAAATGATTGAATATTGATTCTTGAGAAAATTATATTAAATTGAAATATTATTTTAAAATGCATGAATTAAATTAAAAGTAATGGATTGTGGGGAGTGGGGACATAAAATTTTGGCATCGTAATTGGGCTAGCACCGTTCTTGGGTTTCTTAGTCGTCCAGTCATTGATATCTATTTTAGTCAGGAAAACATGTACCCTAATTTCATCATAGAAATATTGGAAAAAACCCGTGGGAGGTTTTCAACTAGACTGACATCAACAGTGAGTTGGATAGGTTTTTCTTCATAGCCTCTTCATCAGGTTACTTTTCTATAAACTATTTTCGGAGGTTGATGACAACTAAGACCTCTACTGATATATGGGGAGAGACTCTCTGGAGGAAAGATATTCCACCAATGTATAACTTCCTTATGTATAGAATTAGGAAAAAATCATTACCTACTGATAAAAATATGAAAATAATGGGTATTAATATTACTTCTAAGTGCACTTGTTGTAAGAACAGTTGGGAGGAGACCGTGAATCACCTCTTCTTTGAGGGAGATTAGGTGGGTGAGATCTGGGGATTTTTTTATGACTTTACAAGATTACTTTATATAAATTTATTTGGTTTATCATTCTTGGATCATTGTTTTCACATTTTTGGGGAGGTCGTCCTGGAGAAGAAGGCCCGAGTGGTGGTTTTTGTTGTAATTTGTTGGAGTATTTGGAATGAAAGTAACCTGGATCATTATAAGGTGATTGGATCCTCTACATGTTCATTGATTGTTAGAACCATGATTTTGATGTTGTATGTGGTTCGTCTTCTCAACAACTAACTGGATGTTCTAACCCTTAGACCAATTCAAGCAGCTAGTACATACAGCAACACCACTCTTCATCCCGAGTAGGGTATCTGGAAACGTTGGCTCCCGCACAATTCAGGATTCAAGTTTAATATGAATGGATTGTTTAATATGTGTGTGGTGAAAAGTGGCTGAGTGGTTCGATTTAATAGAGAATGGTCATTATTACTTTTGCGGATAACTTTGGCAGTAGTCATTCCTTACAAGCCAAAGCCTTGGCCATGTTAACTGAACTAAAAATTTGTAGGCAAAAAGGAATCAAGATATCTATAATGGAAACTGAATCCCTTATTATCTTTAGTGTGTTTCCTGATAGAGGTAACACCCCTTATCCTATTTCTTATTCCATTAGACATTGAACTCATCTTATCATAGACTAGATGGAGATTCTTCACACTTGGTGTGACGGGAATAGAGTTTCTAATCACCTTACCTCCATCGTATCCCTTGATACAAGTATCACATGTTTTTATAGTTTTACATTTTTATATGATTAAGGGAAAAATATGGTGATAGGGGATTCCCTTGGGTTACATTATTTTAGACCACTGTATCATTTTCCTTTTTTGTACCTATTTTGTTTACTTCCTTATTCAATAAATAATAATGATGATGATAATGATTTTGAAACTGAATTTGGGAAATTTAAATGTGAATCATAGAATTATTTGAAATGATTTATTTTCCCTTTATTAATTGATTGATTGATTTAAGAACATGTGAGCCTGGGTAGTTAGTGGTTATTAGGAAAATCACACTTGGAATATGACTCCCTATCAAGGTATTGACAATGAAAAAACTAATTAAACAATGTTCAAAATGATTTCCCATAATGGGATCCTCTGTTTGGTTGTATATAGATTTACCGTAATAGGATCCCCTATTGGGGTGTTGATGTGAGTGTGCACACCTATTTTGAGCAATACTGATAAATGAGAAAAGTTAGGATCCAATATCCATAAACTAATGTATTGTAGGGCTTATGACATGGTATTATGACATGTTTTAATTTGATGATTACATGTCATTAATTATATAACTATTTTTATTCATCCCAGCTATTTAATATACATTTTTGATATAAAATTTTAATTTAATCCTACTTTTATATATTTTACATATTTTTAATTGAAAGAGTTTTTTTTAATATATAAATGCCTTTTCATGCGTTTTTTTTATTTAAATTGAAATAATAAATTTTTTATTGTTATGTTATTATTTATGGAATGCTTGGTGAGACCCTATTGGTCTATTTATCTCAAATACTACCTTTATCTTTGGATGTTTTTAGATTGTCTTATTCCAGGTTCAAGTAAAGGAAAATCACATCCTGGAAGAGGAAAATGTACTTGAACCAAGGGACCTGGAGTTATGGAGGTGACTAGTGGCGATGTGATCCACCTATTACATGGGTTTCCATTAAGTTTTTATCTTGGTAGATATTATGTATTCAGATGATTTATTTTTTGGGTATTGTTTTACCTATTTGATTTTGGTACTTTCTTATTTTTGAGTGTTTGGATTACCAAATTTTGGAAAACCATTCCCTATTGATCTTGATATAATGCCAGGTGCTGGTCTCTAACCCATGGGGATCAGTAATTCCCTTTGAGAAATATCAAAGATGGATTAAGTATTAGTTTGGTAGGTTATCTGATCTAGTTTGTGACAAAGTGGTATCATAGGTGCAGGTTTTTCATCTTTCATTGAAGTTAGTATGTGGTTATGTTGTCCTAGTAGACATGAAGTGTGATTTTTAGGACTTAGGAGGTAGTTACAAGTGTATGTATGGCCATCTCTCATTGTAAATAGCCTTAAGACACCATGGGTGTAGCACCCCTAGTTTCAGGTAATTAACAATTTATTTATTTATTATAACTATATAAAGTAATTGGGTTAAGTTTTGGAAAGTTTGGATGAGTTTTGAAATGTTGTGAGGGTTTTCTAGAGGTTCACATTTTGATAATGGTTATTAGAAACCATGAAACACCTCTAGGAAACTATGCAATGGGAAACAAAGGCCACTCAGTAGGTACACAATTGGCACACAGTTTTGAAAAAACATGATACCACCCAAATGAAATTGTGCCAAGTGGAATATAGAATTTTGTTATGGTTAAAATATAGTTTGTCTAACCATGTGATCCAACAATGATAGGGGTGTTTGGAGGCAGTGGTTGGCGCATGGCTTTTACATGGTTTTTTCATGGTTTTTCTAATTGTGCACTTAAACTGTGCAACATTAAAAATTAGATCTGTATTTTATGGATCTAATATGAATCACCTCTTAAAACACTCATTTTTTTTAATCTGATCCTAACATTAATTCCACTCCCTTCCAAAGATGTGGAGACCCTTCCCTTCAATCCAGGTGCAATATTTTGGCAAAACTTTGTGCGTTAGAGGCTGGATTCCTAGGTAAGTGATTGTTCTTGGTGATTTTACTTAGTTTTATTTTTATTAACTCTCTTGAATTCATGGATATAATATTTTTGGGATATATTAATGTTCTACGATTCCAATAATGATGATATATGGATCTATGTTCTATGGATCTAATATTTTTTCACCTAAGTTTTCATGGTAAGTGGCTTCACTCTCGACCCCTATTATTAGAACTTGAAGGCTTGATTTCAAACTGATTTAATTTCTTGAAACGAATTGTGAAATAGATGTGTAAATATTTTTAGAAACCCTATTTAGTGATGGTTTGTGAAAATGTGGAAATTGATTGTTGTGCAAAGTGCTTTGTTTCAGGATTTTAAAATAGGGATTTTTTGGATTCATGTAAATGGTTTTATAGAATTTTTTTCAATAAAATAAATTTTTTATTTAAATGGATCTGTATGGTTGTCTTGGTATGGTTTTTGGTATAAGTGGTTGGTGTGTGTTCATTTTCATTGATGTGACCCTATGTAAGGGGTATGTCCCAATGGGGCACTTAGTATATGGTTACCTTATGATGAATTCATAGATCAGCATGAGACCACCCATGAGTATAGAAATATCACCTGAGAATGCATGTATGGATGTGTGGATATGTGGAATTTAATGAGTTATCCAAATAGGTATGAGAAATGGTTTTAAATAATTTTTTTGTTACTTTCCTTGGAACTGATTTGGTTTTGATTTAAACTATTGAAATTATTTAAACTTATTTTATATAAATTGTTTATATAAATGTGTTAACATGTTCTATCCTAGTTATGTGAGTATGTAATTCACTAGGGAAATCATACTGAGTTTTATAATAACTCGTTACTTGAAAAAATTTGTGCATTTATAGATGTTTCATATTGATACACAGGTAAAGGAAAGGTGTCCCAATTCTGTAGTGGTGAATTATGATACCTTAGGCATGAATTTTTGACTTTGTTATTAAAGATTATTGGTAGTTATAGTTGAATGTCTTGGTTTTATTTGGGTTTTATTGGGGTTTTTTTTCTTCTTTTTACTCTGATATTGGTCTCGGTTTCTGCATTACACTCTGATGTATTTTGATTTGGTTATTTATCTTTGAGTTGTATTACATTTCTCTCATGCTTCATGTAGTGGTTGTTTGGATATGTTCGTCTGGTATGGTTATTTTATTTTTAAATGTAAAATCATCCCCCAACTATTATGAAGTCCCCATAAATTATTTCTATCCTTTGGTGTCTTGGGGATGTCACCTAAGACCTAGTAATGTCATTGACTCTTCCCAAGACAATGGGTGAGGGGTAGGATATTATAAATGGTATCAGTCTTGGTCATTCCAAATATCTTATTGGGAAAATGGTATTATATTTTTTGTACTTGGAGTTGAAATTCAATTTGGTTTAGTCCTTGAGTTTTATGGTAGTAAGTAGTAGGATTATTGGGACTTAAAGTGTAGATCATAAAGAGGCATACTTAACCTATTTACGTTGATTCTCAAGTTACTAGGGAGTTGGGTACATAAGTGTTTTGAGACACTTTTAGGAGTTTTAACCTCATCATCATGGGTTTAGCTGATGAGATGAAAATGAAATGCATTTATAGAAATGAATTCTCAATAGGAATGAATATTTTATTTTGAGTAATTATTTATGATATTATAAAAATGGTTTATTTTTTAAAATTGTTGAAGAATTTTTCAAATGTGATATTTTGAAAAGGCATGTTAGTGGTATTTTGAAAATGGTTTGATTTTCGAAATCATGATAGAATTTTTAAAAATGGTTTGAAAGGGGGAAAATGTTGAATTTTGGAAAGCCTTGTTGTGATATGTGTGAATTGGTAAATTTGGAATTTCTAAGTCTTCAGTTTCTATAGAGTGAGAATAAATGGAATTTTCTTCTTGTTATAGAAAATTTCATTGGCCAGGTGTAGAATAAACCAATTGGAAGAGGATACTAAGAATGTGGTTTCACTTGAGCCACATGTGAACCAAAATCTAGTTCAGAGTATAGTACAGGCTTTTCAAGCAATAGATAGAGGGAATAGAAGGGATGAACCAAGGAAAGTAGATCATTCCATTTAGTTCTAGAAGAAAAATCCACCCATATTTTGGGGTGATTCATAACTAGAAAAAGCATAGGTGGGGATGAATATGATGAATCAAATCTTCAATTTCCTAGGCACACCAGCTGAATTGAAATTCAATTTTTCAATGGACATACTTAAAGATCTTGCATGAAAATGGTGGGATTTAGCATTTCAGTCTAAATTGGACCAAGGAATTTCATGGTATTATTTTAAATAATTTTTTAACAAAAAAAATATATCCTCACACGTTTAGGATTTCTAGAACAACATAATTTTTCATCTTGAATCAAGATAACCTCATAGTGATGGAGTATGTGGCTAAATTCAGGAACTTAGTTTGCTTTTCACCAAAAGTTGTTGCGAGTGTGTCCTTAAAGGAATGCATTTTTTTATTAGGGTTGAGGCCAAATATTCTCTTGAATATTTTTGTGCTTTGTATAATGTATTATACATAGATGGTCAATAGAGTGGCGTTAGAAGAAAGAGAAATCTCAGAAACCATGGGTGGAGGAAGCATGTTGATACCTATGGGAAATAGTGGGAACTCTAATATTGAGAATGAGTATAAGAGTGACACAAATTTAAAAGGGGGAGGAATGAATCAGAATTAGATGTATTTATTGGTGAATATTTCTCCTAAAAACAAGAGTAATGTTTTATGTTTTTGGTGTCATTATTTTGATCACATGAAGTGAGATTGTACGGAACCATCTAGATCATGCCACAATTGAAACCAGATGAGGCATCTTCAGTGCTATTTTCATAGTGCTCTAACATCGAGTACTCAGGACACATCTCATGTTTCATAAACATCATATGCTTAAATAGTAATAGGACAATATAATAGTTATTATCAATATAACTGAGCTATCCATGGTGATTCTAGTAATACCATGACTCTTCAAGAAGTGAAATCTCAATAGAGTAATAAATAACAAAGTGTAGTGAGTAAGTAATTGTATAGATCTGATCAAATGGTTGTGGATGATCAATAGGTACTTTTGATGGTGAGAGATATAGTTCTTTTTAATTCTATATTTATCTAAGATTTGTTTGATATGGGTGCATCCCATTCATTTATTTATTCTCATGATGTTTATATTCTGAATTTACATGTTGATATGATTCCTTCTTTTTTGAAACTTAAAACTCCTCTTGATCAAAGGGAATGTCGATCCTTTATGTACAAATAATGTTCTATAAATTTGGATGAGGTTGAATTGATATGGGATTTATCTATTCCTGATATTAATGTCTTTAAAATAATCCTGGTTATGGATTGGTTAATTGTGTTCAAAGCTTACATCGATTTTTATACCCAAAGGGATAGTTTCACAACTAATGATGGCATCAAGAATCTCTTTAGAGGATACTAGAATGTAAAGGTAGATGAAATAGGATTATTTTTACTAGAAGTTGGAACAACCATGTACCAATTGGTAGCTTTGACCTTGAAATTAGTGGATGAGATCAAAAATAGTAGTTTTCCCATAATTTTTAATTAGTTTTTGGATGTCTTTCATGAAAATTTCTTAGATTTTCCACCCATAATAGAAGTGTAGTTGGTGATTGATCTATTATCAGGCACCAATCCTATCTCACTTTCATCTTATTAGATGGAACTAATAGAATTAATATAATTTAAAGACCTATTGGAAGAGTTATAAATAAAATGGTTCATTCATCCTAGTATGTCTCCAGGGGTATCACTGGTCTTGTTTGTGAAAAAAGAATACGGAACTCTTTGGATTTGGTTAGATTATCATAAACTTAACCAAGTTACCATAAAAAATCAGTATCTACTTCCATTCATTGATGATCTATTTTATCAATTAAGGGGATCCTAGTAGTTCCCTAAAATTGGCATATGTTTAGGATATCACCAATTGTGGTTTTGGAAGGAGGATATTTCAAAGATATCTTTCAGGAGTATATATGAACATTAAGAGTATGTGGTTATGCATTTTGGTCTTACAAAAGCACCAGCAGTATTTATGACATTTATGAATCTAATATTTCAAAGACATCAATATTCTTTTTTGGTGGGGTTTGTAGATTCCATATTATTGTATTCAAGGACAAAGGTTGAGCATAAGAAACACTTGGAAACAGTGTTGGGAATCTTTCGAGATCATTGTCTGTATTCCAAACTTTCAAAGTGAGATTTTTGGATATAAGAGGTAAGTTTCCTTGGCCATGTTTTCTATGAAAAGGTGTTTCTATGGATCTATAAAATATAGATTTTTTGATATCTTGGAAACCACTAATGAATATCTTTGAAATATGCAGTTTCCTTAGTCTATCTGGTTATTATCAATGTATTTTTCTTAGATTTTTATGACTAGATTCAAAAACAATAGATTTGACAAGGAAAATTGTTCTATTTCAATGGAATGAGGAATGTCATAAGTCTTTTCAAGAGCTTCAATTTCACCACACATTAGTACCAATCTTTAAATTTCTGGAATCAAGACAAGGATGTGTGGTGTATTGTGATGCTTCGGGATCTGGGTTGGTATGTGTTCTCATGAAATGAGATCATGTTATTACTTATGTCTCGATGTATTTATGGTTTCATGAGAAGAACTAACCAACACATGATTTAGAGTTATATTTTTTTGTTCATGATTTGAATACTTGGAATCATTACCTCTTTGGTGATAAATTTACGGTGTTTACGAATCATAAGATTTTGAAACACATTTTCTCACAAAGAGATTTTAATCTGAGACAAAGAAAATGGATGGAGTGTCACCAAATGTTTTAATTTGACTTGATGTATATACCAAGTAAAGGAAATTAAATGTTGGATGCATTAAGCATAAGTTCATTTAGTTAGTTGGAAAAATAGGCTATAAATAAATGTAAATTGATGATGGTGTTATCCGATATGCACTTGGATTGTGAAGATATAGTTAGTGTTTCAGTTTTCTTCCTAGTTTCCTTTTTTCCTAATTTGGGTGAGAAGGTTAAAGAGGCATATACATCCTATTGATAATTTTTTCTATGAGGTCAAAACTCAATGGTGTGGAGACCATTGAGGGATGGAAGCTTAACAGAGGACCATTGTTGTGTTTTTCAGATTAGATTTTCATACCTATGGATTTTCAAGAATAAATTATTCAAGATTACCACTATTCAATATGGGTTATTCATCCTGGAATAAAAAATAGGTATAATGAATTAAAAGGAAAAATTTATTAGGTTGTCAAGAAAAGGATGGTGGTTGAGTTTTTTATGAGATTCCTCACCTATCAGCAGGTTAAGGTAGAGAACTAGCGGCCAGTGGGTATATTGCAATATTTAACTATTCCTATTTAGAAATGGGAGAAGATAGACATAGTTTTTATGATAGGTCTCCCAAGGACTGTTTGGAAACATGATTCCATATGGGTGATAGTGGATTGGATCATAAATTCAGCCCATTTCATCTGTATTCATGAATATCATATAGTGGAGTACTTGTCTAAAATATATATCAATGAAGTGGTAAAGAGGTATGGTGTACCAATTTTAATAGTATCAGATCGAGATCTGAGGTTTACATCTCGATTCTATAAATCCTTACAAAAATCACTTGGGACTCTATTGATGATGAGTGTGGTGTATCATCCTCGGAAGAATGGACAATCTGAATGGATGATACAAACATTGGAATACATGCTTCGGGCTTGTGTAATGGATTTTAGTGGCTCATGGGAGCATAAAATACCATTAGTGGAGTTCTCTTATAACAACAGTTATCATACCTTGATACATATATCTTATTTTGAAGAATTTTATGGTCATCCTTATTGTTCTCCACTTTGTTGGGTTGAAATAGGTGAGATTTCACCGGTTGGACCAAGCCTTGTGCAAGTGACAACGGAAAAGATTCGGTTGATTAGGAAGAGAATGGAGACAGCTCAAAGTCATCAGAAATCATATGTGGATCATTTTTGATGGTTTTTTTTTTCAAGGTTAGTGATCATGTGTTCTTTATAATCTATAAAAGTCTTTGGAATCATCCTTTTTGGGATGCAAGGAAATTTATATCTGTGATACATTGGCCCTTTTGAGATACTTGAATGGGTTTGTGAAGTGGCGTATCAGTTGGATTTTCTACCAAGTTTTAGTTTAGTTCATAATTTTTTTCATTTATCTTAGTTGAAAAGTATCAAACTAATCCTGAAAATGTGATTCAATGGGATCGCATTGACCTAGAGTTGTTTTCTTCGTTGTTTCATGTGTCGGTATAGGTTGTGGATAGGGAAGAGAAAGTGTTGTGTGGTAAAAGCATCAGTCTAGTCTGAGTTATATGGAAATGTGTTCGAAGTTAGGAAGAAACTTGGGAATGAGATAAAGAAATGGTTGAGTAATTTCCCAAAATATTTAAGGCCAACGGTAGTTTTAAACCTTTCTAGGATGGAAATTCCAATTGTGTGGAGAATGTAACACCCCCAATTTCAGGTAATTAGCCCTTTATTTATATATTTTAGGTATATAAAGTAATTATACTAAGTTTGGGAAGTTTGGGAGGATTTTTTATATATTTTTGGTATTTTTCAGAGGCTCATGATTTGACCACTATTAATAGAAACCATGCAACACCTCCAGGAAATTGTGTAAGGGGAAGCAGAGGTCATTGGGTAGGTGTATGGTTGGCGCATTGTATAGCCAAATCGTGTGTCCACCCATGTGAAACTATTTAAAGTGGAATATATATTCTAAGAATGGTTGGATCACGGTTTTTCTAAATGTGTTATCCAATCATGTGAGGGTTGTTCAGAGGCAATGGTTTCCACACTGTTTGTGCATAGTTTTCCTAATTGTGTGCCTAAACCTTCCAGCATTACAAATTAGATCTGGATTTTTTAGATCTAATATGAATCACATATTAAACCACATGTTTCCCTTAATATGACCCTAACTCTAATTCCTATCCTTATAAATGTTTTGGGGACCCTTCCCTTTGATTTGGGAGTGATATATTGGAAAATCTTGGTGCGTTGGAGGCTGGATTCCTTGGTAAGTGATCGTTTTTTGTGGTTTTCCTTAGTTTTTTTCTTCTTACCCCTCTTTTATTCATGGATACAATCCTTTGGGGATAGATAAATGTTTTATTCTACCAATAATGATGATATATAGTTGTTTGGATTATAGGGAACAAGATCTAAGGTGGGTTTTGGAAGATCTAAGCTAAGTTTTTAGAGTTTTTGTGTCGTTCTTCATTTTCACCTAAGTTTTTGAGGTAGGTGGCTTCACCCTCAAATCCTATTATTATAAATTTAATTATTGATTTAAAATTGATTGAATTGATTTAAATTAATTTTGAAATTGATGTACATATCTTGGTAGAAACCCTCTTTAGTGATGGTTTGTGAAATTATATAAATTGGTTGTTATGAAAAGTGCTTTGTTCCATGATTTTAAAATGATTATTTTATTATATGGATTTTTTTGATTCATGTAAATGGTTTTATAGAAATTTTTTCAATAAAATAATTTTTTTATTGAAATGGCTTGGTATGGTTGGTTTGGCATGGGTTTTGGCATAAACGGTTACTGTGTGTTCATTTACATTGATGTGACCCAATGGAAGGGGTGTGTGCCATTAGTGAACTTGGTATATGGTTAACTTATTATGAATTGGTAGATCATTGAGAGAACATTCATGAGTATGGAACTTTCACCTTGGCATGAATGTTTGGATGTGTGGATGTGTATAATGGAATGAGTTGTGCCAAATATATTTGAGAAATGGTTTTAAATAATTTTTTGTTGCTTTCCTCAGAACGGATTTGGTTTTGATGTAAACTATTGAAATGATTTTAAATTGTTTATATAAATTTTATAACATGTTCTATCCTAGTTTCATGAGTAGGGAATTCATTGGGTAAATCCTATTAAGTTTTATATTCACCCCCTTCATGGGAACTTTTTGTGTTTGCAAATGTTGTATATCGAGACACAGGCAAATGAAAGGTATCACAATTATTTATTGATGCATTGTTATTCCTTAGGAATGTATTGTTAATTTTAATCTTGTATATTATTTGGAATTACTGATGGAGTTCTTGGCTGTCTTTGGGTTTTTTTGGTTTTGGTTTTCTCATTGTACTCTGATATTGGTCTTCATTTCCATATTACACTCTGATGTAGTTTGGTTTATTTGTTTCTCTTTGAGTTGTATTTCATTGTTCTAATGCATCATGTAGTGGTTATTTTTTATGTTAATATGGTATGTTTGTTTTATTTTCAAAGATAAAATCATCCCCAAAATTTTATGAATCCCTCAACATTTATTTCCAGCCTTTGGTGCCTTGGGGATGTCACCTAAGGCTGGGTAATGACACTGACTCTTCCCAATACAATGGGTTAGGGGTGGGATGTTATAATGGGTGTTTGGGAAAATTTTATTTGAGGAACTTTTTGATCTAATTCTAGTCTCCTTCCAATGTGACCTGATTTTTTTTAATCCTTGAAGTTTGATTCCTATTTGATAGAATTAATGTTCTTATAGATCTTGATAGAGTTGTTGATCTCATTATCCTTGATGATGTTTTAGTGTTTTCTATTGATGTTTTTTAAAATCATGCCTTTGAGAAGACATTTGAATAGTACACGGGAGGAAGTTTCTAGTGAACCATATAGGAAAATCCTCTAATGGACCAAAATCTTACCAAGATAGTGGTGTGTGTTGTCCAAGCTCTGGGATAGGTACCAACACCTATTCCCATTCAGGATCTGGTAGTAGAACCTCAAAGGGTCAGAATAATATTCAAGAGTTTCTTTGTTAGAATACACCATTTTTACAAGGCTCTAATTATCCCCAAGACGTTGTGGATTGCTTGAAAAATATAGAGCTACTTTTTGAGTTCTTGGAAACACTAGAATCTATAAAGGTGAAGTGTGTTATCTTTAAGTTTGAGAGATATAGTAGTAGATGGTGGTATTTGATGGTGATAGTGAATAAGCATGATAGATTGGAGTGGGAAGACTTTAGAATTATTTTCACTTATTAGTTTTATCCAGATTTTATGGTCATGGAAAAATCCCTAGATTTTCTTAACCTCCATCAGAGTGATAGGAGTGTGACATAGTATGCGAATCGTTTTTTCTAAGCTTGTTCAATTTGATCCAAAGGTGCTGATGAATGAGAAACTAAAGGATAAAAAGTTTTAAATGGGTATTTTTTATGATATAAATTATCATTTCTTCATGTTTAATCTCATTTATTATGATGACGTATTGGATAGAGTGTTGATGGCTGAGCTTGATCAGGCTGGTGAGTCAGGGTTGATGGGAGTTATTTTTTCTCCCAGTGGTAGTTATATGAGCTATTTTAAAGGAAATATAAATCATGCTGAGTTTCATGGTAGTTATAGACATCATAAATCATCCATACCTCCTGAAGTTCCTGGAAGAGGCCTTATGACTTGATTTTAGTGTGGAAAGGTTGGTCATTCAAATCAAGCTTCTATTGATATACCAAATATTTGTAGCTCTTGTAGTCTCTAAAGACACCTACAAAAAAATTTCCATATCTTTTATACTCCATATAGTGTAATGGGGTAATTAGAACCTCAATGTACTATGGTGAAATCATATGCTTCAAGAACTAATGAGTTCCCACAATAGTCATCCAGAACAAAGTTTCTTTACATAATGGACGAGTCTCCAAAGGAAGTTGATGTGGGTCCAGTGACTGTGAGAAGTATCATCACTATAGCTTCATCTTTAGTGACTGATTTATTTGATTTTGGTTCATCTCACTCATTTATATTGACTAATTTTTTGAACCTTATAAACCTTCCTGAAAATATTTTTCCAAATGTGGTGGACATTACTACACCCCTCGGAATAAAGAGAGAAAATGATCATTATTTCCCCTCAAATGTTTTCTCTTTATTTGACATTGAGATTACATGGAGTTATCTGGTTATCAAAATGAATCCTTTTTATGTCATTATAAGGATGGATTTATTGATCTCTCATAAATATTGGATTGACTGTTATCTTTGGTGGGACTTCTATAGTACGCCTAATGGAGTGTGTTATGTCTTTTAATGAGAATGGGACCTGAGGTTGAGTAAATCCAGACCTTCTTTTATAGAGTTAGGTAGTTTAATATCTATTTTTATTTTTACATTGATTGATAATCCTTGAGTAATGATCTCCCTCTAATTTTCATTGAGTTTTCTGATTTTTTTCCTTTTGATTTATATGTCTTTCCACTGGTAAGAGAGGTAGAGTTTTCAATTGATATAGTATATGTTACTCATCCAGTTTCTATTCCTTCTTACAATATAGAACTAGAGAAGTTGAATGAGTTGAAATATTAGTTGGACGATATTTTAGAGAAAGGATTCATATTCCTGAGTGTGTCACCCTAGGCAGGACCTATTCTCTTTAGGAAGAAAGCTGATGGAACACTTTGCCTATGTGTTGATTACCATAAAATCAATCAAGTTACAGTGAAGAACAAAAATTTCTTCCATATATTGATGATATGTTTGACTATTTTAAAGGGTAAAAGTGGTTCCCAAATATTTATCTTTGATCTAGTTATCACCAGTTGAGAATTAAATAATATAATATTCAAAATATTGCTTTCAGCAGTGGGTATGCATATCATGAGTCTCTTGTTATTCCTTTTGGTCTAACCAATGCTCTTATAGTGTCATGACCCATCCCCCGAGGCTTGTGGCGTTACTACCCCAAGCCCACCTTCCATCGGCCAGGGGCTGGTGACTAGCACTGGAAAGGTGAAACCCAAAAAGGGAAGTCATTTACTTTAAACCTATACTCACACAGATAGGGTACACTATATACAAGTAAAACATGATGGAAAATAAGAAAAACATCCACCACTAAACACCATAATAGGAGTAAAAGTAGGTACTGAAATTTACGGGGCCAGTATACAATAACAATTGAAAATAAAGTACAGTAAAAGGGGAAAAGGTGCTCCGGAGGTCATCCACCAAGGATACTATCTGAAGGTTAGGTACAGCTCAACATCTTTCGTCACTGCTGCTCACCACGTCTATCAATCACCTCCAAGCACTATCTATCCCTCACTCCCCAAGTCTCAGTCAAGCTATCTGTCATCTGCAAAAGACACAATAAGTTGTGGGTGAAGCCCGTGAATGGGTGAGTATAATAATACTCGATAGGGACCCTGAGACCCCCAAAGGACTCTCATAATTCTACAAAGAAAAAATCAAAAAGCATGATCTCAATCACAAAGAAAAAATTAAAAGATAGCTAACACCAGGTATAAAACATAGAGAATAGGAATAAAGATTATTATTCTTAAGATAGATCATTTTATTATATTGAGAGGTCCTGCTACTTATCCATGAAGGGTCTCCGAACTCCTGATCCACACAAGGTCGCTCTCCTGTCGATCCACACAGGGTCGCACTACTGTGGTTCCACACAGGGTCTCACTAATGTCGTTCCACATAGGGTTTCACTACTACCGATCCACACATGGTCACTCTACTGCCAATCCAAAAAGTTTCACACTACTGTTGATCCACACAAGGTCGCTTGGATACCGATCCATGAAGGGTTTCTCCCATACTTATCCACAGAGGGTCACTCTTCACTTGACAACCAGTCATAGGATTCTCGCACTTAGCACCCTTGATTTTCGAAGGATCCTCTCCTCAATACTCCGGTCATATTTCAAACACTATTAATTCCCATGAATAAGTATCCCAAAGGACCGCCTTGTCACAAGGGTTCCAACGTAATAGATGGTGCGTCAATCAGACACCTGATTTGTAAGATATAGGAAAAAAGGTATTTATGGCCCGGTTGGATTTGAGTCCAATCCAAGCCAGCTACACTCCAACTTCTGCCAAAACTCAAGTGGAGTGTCTCAAAAGGACTGCCTCGTTGAGAGGGTCCTCATTCCATTGAAAATGTATAAATTGGATGCTCGGTTTGCGAGATACACCCAACTTAGCAAAATAGGGTCGGTCGGGTCTGAGTTCGGTAGGGGTCCGGCCCAAATGGTCAGCCCGGCCCGGCTCGCAGACCCGGCCCAGCTAGCGGGCTAGCCAGGCCAGTGGGTCCAGCCCATCTGGAAGCACGCATCCCATTCGGATGTGGTCTCTTTGTGCCAACCAAACGTGGTGCGTTCGGTGCAGCCAGCTGGCAACGCCAGCAGGGCACCACCCCTTCTTCTGAAATGACTGGCTAGAGCCAGTTATTGGTCCAATCGAGCGGCCCGAGAAGGCCACTCCTCTCCCTGCACAGCATGTCGCTGCCATGCCATTCCACAGCTGCAGACTGACTGGCCGCAGCTCCTCCCGCTGTGGTGCCCACGGGCGCCGCACCAGCTGTTGCTTCTGCGGGCCACCAAAGACGCTCTGGTGGTCAGTTTTCTTTCTCGTCTGCACCTACGGGCCTCTCAGGTCGTCACCTTCAATGAAAGGCCCATAGATTTGTCTTTTTTCCATGTTTCCTAGTCATGTACAAATAACGCACATATACCAAGAACGACGGAGTGTCCGAGCCTTGTTCGTATTCGCTCGCACCCTTTACATTAGCGCTTAAACATGGAGAAGAATAATAATCATTAAAACCCTAAAGTGAAACCCCGCAACAACCTCCTGCAATAAAGAGTTATTTTCAGATCGACCCGTTGGTCGGTTGATCTGCATTTTTCATATTATTCATGAATGGGAAAAGAGGAATATTAAACACGTAAACATCCTACCTGGATTTGGTGGAATCTGTTGCAGACAAAGGAAGGAGTCCGTGTTCGGAGTTGTTCATTGTTGTTCTTCGATCCCTAGATCGATTCCCCCAATGGTCACCATTCGTCCACCATTTTTCATTGGAGAAAAAATTCATCGACATTAAATCAGAGGTTCCTCCCATGGGTTTTCAATTCCAATGCCAATATTTTGATTAAATAAAAGAATCCACACCACGTTGCGTTCAGTAATATGGTTTATTAATGAACCGCAATTAATGACCCTTTAATCCCATGAACATTGTGGTTACACATCTAGAGGGACATGTCATTAAAATTCTATTATTTAGTGTCCATCGTTACATTGTGGTCCAACCATCCTCTACACAACGGTTGTAGAAAGAATAAAATAACTCATTTAGTTATTTTATTATTATTATTATTTTCCTGAAAAGTACAATAATTAACTTTTTCTTCCAACCCTTACCGGTCGAAGTTAAGCTTCACCTAAGCAAATCACATAGCTGAGAATTCAATAGTGCCCTCATATTTTTAATCTAAGCACCGATTCAAAAGATAGAAATCCACGCTCACACGTTTGTTGAACGTACCTTTAAAAAAAGCTCAAAATTTCGTTCCAAGCTCTCTGGGCCTCATAATCACGTGACGTTGACTTTTTTAGTCTTTTAATAATACTATATAAATTAAAAAATATATACATAATTTGTGGGTTTTTAAATTATCCCCATATTAGGGATTTATGTCCCTGAAATCCATAACAAAATCTAAGAAAACAAATGGGGGTACTGAGCATGAATCTGAGCCTCTCGCTCCCATGTGCTCTCCTGGAGGTTACTATGCTGCCACCAAACTCACACCAGAGGAATTGACCGTCCATGAAGGACCCACTCTTGTCGATCCTCTATCTTCATTGGGAACTCTGAAAAAGTCACCCCATTGTCAATGTCCAGCTTGCCCCAATCGATGACATGTGATGGATCATGCACTTATCTCCTCAGGTGCGACGTGTGGCAAACATTGTGCACCCGATGAATCTATGGGGGAAGATCTAGGTGGTATGCCACCTCACCAACTATGCTGAGAATCTGGAAAGGTATGATAAACCTCAGAGATAGCTTTAATCCCCGTCCAAACCTCTATAATCCCCATTGAGGTGAGACCCATAGGAAGACATGGTCTCCCTCCTTAAACTCAAAGGGTATCCATCACTTATCGGCATAGTAATTTTTCTTTCTCTGTGCAATCTCCATACAATCCTAGATGATCTATATCTTCTCAATGGTAGCCTGTACCAACTATGGACTCATATTTACTGACTCCCCTGGGTCTGTCCAACATAGAGGTGATCTCTAAGGTATCTCATACAAGGCCTCAAATGGTGCCATGCTGATGGTGGAGTGATAACTATTTTTGTATGTGAACTCCACCATTGGAAGGTGGTCCTCCCAACTACGTACAAAATCAAGTATGCAAGCACGAAGCATGTCCTCAAGTTTCTATATTGTCTGCTTCGTCGTCTGACCATCTGTCTTAGGGGGAAAGATGGTGCTTAAGAGTAGCTCTGTCCCGAATGCCTCCTATAATCCCTTCCATAATAAGGATGTAAAATGAGAATCACAATATGAAATGATCGTCGATTTTATCCCATGAAACCGTACTATCTTCTGGACATAAAGGCATTCAAATCCCTCTATTGATCCCTACTCTCTGATGGGTAGAAAATGGGCTGACTTGGTGAGTCTGTCAATAATCACCCAGATAGAATCGTATCCCCTGGACGTCTGTGGTAACCTAGTCACAAAGTCCATAGATATACCATCCCACTTCCATTCCAGTACCTCTAGTGGTTGTGATAATCTTGCTGTAACTTGATGCTCGGCCTTCACTTTTTGACAAGTGAGGCATCGTGAAACGAACTCTTCCACTGCTTTCTATATCCATTGACACTAGTACTGATGTCAGAGGTCCTGGTACATCTTCACCACACCAGGATATACCACCAAAGGGGATTTATGGAATTCCCTAAACACATCCTCCCTAAACTTCATTGGTATCATGGTGTATCCTCTAAAAAGGATGACGTTCTCCCCACCAATCAAAAATCCATCAGGATCTCGTCCTAAGGATATCTGAGCATATAGGGCCTCACAGTCAATGTCCCCAATCTGTGGCTCTTGAATTCACTGAAGGAGTGAGGGAGTGATAGTCAAATACATGAGGTAATCTACTCCATCACTATCCATGAAGGATATTTTCAACACGAATAGCTTCTTGGTTGCCTCACTCATCAATTGTAGTCCAGACTTCCTGATGAGTGAATATTCCACCATGTTTCCCTTCCTAGGAGTGTAGACTATCTCAAAGTCATAGTCTTAGAGGAACTTCATCCATTGTCACAATCACAAGTTTAGGTCCTTTTGTGAGAAGATATACCTGAGACTCTTGGGATCAGAGTAGATAGTAAACCATTCACCCATAAAGTAGTGTCGCCACATCTTCAACGCAAAGACCACTACTGATAACTCTAGTTCATGGGTCATGTAGTTTTTATCATGTTGCCTCAGCTGTCGTGATCTATAGATGATCACCACTCGCTCCTACATCAGGACACATCCCATTCTGGTCCCTGATTCGTCGTAGTATATTACATACCCAACGCCCTCTTCTGGTAGCCTCAAGATGGTGGAACTCATCAGTATCTGCCTCAACTCCTGGAAACTCTGCTGGCATATCTCCATCCATGCGAAGGGTTGTCCCTTCTTTGTCAAGGCTAACAAGGGTGCTGTAAATCTGAAAAATTCAGGTACAAATCTCTGGTAGTACCCTTCCCACCCCAAAAGACTCTTCACCTCAATCAAACTCCTGGGTGGTTCCCAAGAAATCACTACCTCTATCTTTGTAGGATCCACTAAAACTCCAACCTCTAAGATAACGTTCCCCAGAAAGTGGACTTCCCGTATCTAGAACTGGCACTTCGAGAGGTTTTCATAAATCTGGTGCTCTCAGAGTGTATCCAGAACTATCTATATATGTGTGGTGTTCTCCTCCTCCGATGCCAAGTATACCAAGATGTCATTAATGAAAACCACCATGAAGAGATCGAGGTAAGGCTGTAATATCCTATTCATGAGTCCCATGAACACTTTCAGAGCATTGTTCATGCCAAAAGGCATCACCAAGAACTTATAGTTCCCATACCGGCATATGAAGGCTTTCTTCAGTACATCCACATACCATACCTGGAGATGATGATAGCCTGATCTGAGGTCTATCTTTGAAAACCATCGTGCTCCCTTCAGCTGGTTAAAGAGATCATCAATCCTTGGAAGAGGATAATTTTTCTTCACAGTTACCTAATTCAGGCGCTGATAGTCCACGCAAAGCCTTAAACTTCCATCCGCATTCTTGGCGAATAGAATGGGGGCTACCCATGGAGAGACAATGGGTCTTATGAACCCCTTTCTCTGAAATTCCTCTAACTATACACTCAACTCACAAAGATTCATGGGATCCATTTGATATGATGGTGTAGATATCATTGCTATCTTGGGGTACAGGTTGATTTAAAAGTCTACCTATCTATGAGAGGGTAGTCCCGAAACATCTTCAGGGTAGACATCCGCATGTTGGTCCACCACAACAGGATAGCTTAGACTCCTCTCAACCACTACACTGAGAGTGAGGCTAGAAAAATTTTGAGTGATTGGCTTCACCCTCCTCTGAGAAATCCCAACCTATACAGCAAAGGTTTCCTTCTCACCAGTGAAGGAAAATTTGATTCCGTACTCACAGACACACCGTACTTTGCACCTAAAACAGTAGATCTGAGCATGGACTTTTGATAGCTAGTCTATACCCAAGATGATGTCATAATGCCTCGAAGCTACTACTAGTAGATCCCAAATGAAGTTCTCTCCTCCTAGAGTAAACTCACACTACCTGCACCAGTGTGTAATCATCAAATCCTCTCCTGTAGGAGTCTCTAAATGTAAGGATCGAGCCAATGACTCTGTCGGAATCTTCGATCTCTGAACGAGAGTTGTGGCAATGAAAGAGTAACTGGAACCTGTGTCTATAATAACTACATATAGGGTGGAGTATACAAATATTATACGTCAAATCATATTTGGAGCACTGTGGTCATAGGCCTCTGCTGCCTGAAGTTGATATCATCCCGGTCCACCTACTTCCTAGGGTTGGGGTGGACCACCTAGGGGTGGTGGCGGTAGTACCTAAAACCGTTGTCCACCGCCTTCTGAATGGACTTCTCCTCTTCCACATCCACCACCCTATGGACCTCCTTGTTTTAACCTCTACTGTTGCCTTGGTGGTTCCTCGACCGTCTGATGATCATCAGTATAGTGGTTCAGGCAGTAGTGAGCCTTGTGACCCTACCCATCGCATGAGTAGCACAGTCTGATCCTCTGTAGACCTCCTCTACTTTATGAGATCTACACCTCATACCCTACATCATAGGGTTATCCTCCAGAAGTTCTGGCCTAATTGGGACTTTGCGTCATCTATCTACTGCCTTCTACTGATGACTCGGCTTCTTGTCATCTTGTGGTGGCTCTCACCATTGGTGCCTGCTCAGCTAGGAAGCTCTCCACCAGTAGTGCTCGCTCTGGAACTCCAGCCTGTGTCGGGATGTTGAGTGGTATCATTCATGCTCTGATCTCCTGTTGGAGGCCCTTATCAAAGGTCTGGGCCCTGAAGAAAGTGTATCATACCATGTCAGTGGAGTAGAGAGAGAGGACAGTGAATCTCACCGAATACTGGGTCACTGTCAGGCTGCCCTGCTATAAGTGCAGTAGCTCCTATATACGCACAGAGCCTAGTGTTTCTAGTACAAACTCTACTCTGAAGAGGTTATCAAAATACAACCATAAAAGAGTCATCTCCTTGTGTGTCTAAAATGTTAGGCTCCACCATCTCCCTGTTGTTCCCTGAAAGAGACTAGCAGCTAGGATCACCATCTAGTATGCTGGTGTCTCGACCAAACAGAAAACCCATGCCACAGCCTCCATCTAGTCCTCGGCTTCCTGTGGATAGGTCTCGCCTCAAAACCTCAGAGGCCTATGTCTCTGCAACTCATGAAACATGCTTAGTCAATGTGCATGGTCTGCTGGTGGGCCTGGTGAAAACTGCTACCCTACGGGTGGTGGTGTTTTTGGTACACTACCTAAAGGTGTTATCGCCGTAAGAGGGCCCTACACCGACACCTCATCACTCAGTAGTCCTTCATTGTGATCTCTCACTAGAATCCTAGATTGCTATCTATGTGGCATCATCCTGTAATGAAATGGGTGTGCCAAGGTCAAAGAGTTATACCTGGTGAGCTGAATCAAAAGAGATCAAAAGAAAAACAACCTTTTCAAAATACACACAAATAGTGTTTTCGTGTACTGAGTCGGAAATCAGAATTCAGGGTCCTAGTTCATGGATACGTCAGCCACCACACCAACACTAGAATACCCAAACTGAAATCTGAACTCAAGACATTTAACATTATTTCTCTATTGAAAACAAATAATCTTACTTCTTTTGGTATAATCGACCGCCCTTTGATGCCACTTTATCACAACCCATCCTCTACAGCCCATGTCGTGACTACTCTAAGCCCGCATTCCATAGGCCAGGGGTTGGTAACTAGCACCGGAAATGAAAAACCCAAAAAAGGGAAGGCATTTCCTTTAAACCTGTACCCACACAAATAGGACACACTGCATACAAGTAAAACCTGACAGAAAAGAAGTAGAACATCCACCACAAAACACCACACTGGGAGTAAAAGTAAGTACTGAAAGTAAAGGGGCCAGTATATAAGCCCAAATGAAAATAAAGTACAGTAAAAAGGGAAAAACGTGCTTTGAAGTTCATCCACCAAGGATCCTACCTAAAGGGTAGGTACAAATCATCGTTTGTTGTCACTGCCGCTCACCACGTCTATCAATCACCTCCGAGTACCATTTAGCCATGGCTCCCCGAGTCTCAATTAAGTTGGTCGTTGTCTTCACAAGACACAAAAAGGTGTGGGTGAATCCTATGAAAGGGTGAGTATAAAAATACTCAGTAGGGACACCGAGACCCCCGAAGGTTTCTCAAAATTCCACAAAGTAAAAACCCCAAAGCATGATCTCAATCACAAAGTACAAAGTAAAAGACAGATCACACCAGATATACAACTTAGAGAATAAAAAAAAGACGATTATTCTTAATCTAGATGATTTTATTATGTTGATAGGTTTTTTTGTTGATCCATGAAGGGTTTACAAACTTTAAATCCATGAAATGTTGCTCTACTGTCGATCCACACAGGGTCTTACTACTACTGATCCACATAGGGTCGCACTACTGCTGATCCACACAGGTTTACACTACGACTGATCCACACATGTTCACTCTTCTATTGATCCACATAAGATCTAAATACCGTTGATCCACACAGGGTCACTTTGCTTCCAATCCACTAAGGGTTTCTCTCATACCGATCCATAGAGGGTTGCTCTTTACTTGACAACCAGCCATAGGATTCTCGCACTTAGCACACTTGATTTCTAGAGGATCCACTCCTCAAGCCAATGGTCATATTTCAAACTCCACAAATTGCTATGAAGAAGTATCCCAAAGTACCACCCAGTCTCAAGGGTTCCAATGTGACATACGGCGCGTCAATCGGATGCTCGGTCTGTAAGATATAGGCAAAAAGGTATTTAGCACCCAGTTGGATTTGAGTCTGATCCAAACCGGATGCACTCAAACTTCTTCAAAAACTCAAGTGGATTATATAAAAATGACCATATCATTGTTAAGGTCCTTAAACCACTGAAGGTGTGTTAATTGGATGGCTGGTTTGCGAGATACGCCCAATTTAGCAAAATGGGGTCGGTTGGGTCCGGGTCCAGTAGGGGTCCCGCCAGTTGTGTCTACGGGTCTGGCTCGGCTGGCGGGTCTAAACCAGATGGAGGACCCAACCCAGATCATGGGTTCGGCCCAGCTCAGGGTCCGGCCCTTCTGGAAGAACCCGATCGGTGCGGATGTGGGCCGATCACGCTGACCAGACGTGGTGCATCTGGTGCGGCCACCTAGTGGCGCCAGTGGGGCATCGCCCCTTCTTCCGAAACGGCCGACTAGAGCAGACTGTTGGTCTATCCAAGCTTCCTAAGTGGGCCACTCCTCTACCAGTGTGGTGCATCAGCGCCATGCCATTCCACCACTACGGCCCGGCTAGCCGCTGCGCTGGTGGTGTTGCTCCAGCGGTTGCTTCCACGGGCCACTGGAGATGCTCCATTGGTCCATTTTACTTCTCATTTGCGCCTCTAGGCCTCCCAGATCGCTACCTTTACTTTTAGGCCCGTATATTTTTCATTCCACCATATTTCCTAATCATTCACAAAGAATGCACATATACCAAGAACGGAAGAGGGACCGGGCCTTGTTCGGATTGGCCTGCACCCTCTTCATTACCGCTTAAACATGAGGAAGAATAATAATCATTAAAACCCCAAAGTGAAACCCCACAATAACCTCATGCAATAAAGAGTGATTTTCTGATCAACCCATTGGTCGGTTGATCCATGTTCTTCATATTATCCATGAACGGGAAAAGAGGAATATTAAACACATAAACTCCCTACCTAGATTCGGTGGAATCCGTTGCGGACGAAGGAAGGAGTCCGCATTCGAATTCATTCATCATTTTTCATCAATCCCCAGATCAATTCCCCCAACAGTCATTGTTCGTCCACCATTATTCATTGGAGAAGAAATCCTTCGGCATTTTTTCAGAGGGTCCTCCTTTGGGTTACCAATTCTCATGCCAACGGTTTGATTAAATAAAATAAATTTCACCATGTTGCGTTCATTAATATGGTTTATTAATGAACCTCAATTAATAAACCTTTAATCCCACAAACATTTTGGTTACACATCCAAAGGGACTTGTCATTAAAATTATCTTATTTAATGTTTGTCGTTATACTGCGGTCCAACCATCCACTGTACAACGGTTGCAGAAAGAATAAAATAACTCATTTAGTTATTTTATTATTATTATTTTTCCAAAAAAGTCCAAGAATTAACTTTTTCGTACAACCCTTTCCAATCAAAGTTAATCTTCACCTAAGTGAATCTTGGCGTTGTGAATTCAACGGTGCCCTTATATTTTTAATCTGAGCACCAGTTCAAAAGATAGAAATCCCCACTCGCACATTTACTGAACGTGCCTTTAAAAAAAGTTCAAAATTCCATTTTGGGCTCTCTGGGCCTTGGAATCATGTGCCGTCAATTTTCACAGTCTTGTAATAATCCCATATAAATTAAAATATGTATATACAGAATTTTCGGGTCTTTACATAAAGTCTTATGGTGTTTATGAACAAGATATTTCATGAGTACCTTGATTATTTTGTGGTTTTTTTATTGAAAACATCCTGGTTTTCTCTAAAACTAAGGAGGACCATGTGTGTCATTTGAGAGAAGTTCTAGAAATATTGAGAGATCAAAAAATTTATAAGAAGTTTAGAAATATAATTTATGGATTTAGGAAGTTAATTTCTTGGGACATGTGGTCTCAAAACATTGTATTTTAGTTGATCTTGAAAGGGTGAAGGTTGTTATAACATGGGATAAACCACATAATGTTTTCAAGATTCTGATCTCCTTGGTATTAGTGGGGTATTACTGTAGGTTTATTAAACATTTCTAAAATATAACTTATCCAATGATAACTCCCACTTGGAAGGGAGTGAAGTTCTAATGGGATGTGAAAATGTCATAGTTATTTTGATGATATAAAATTTATTTTGACTTCTATGCCATTGTTAACTCTTCTAGAGGCTGGGTAGGGTTATGTGGTATTTTTTGATGCATTTGGTTCGAGTTTGGGTTGTGTTCTTTTCAGGGTGATCACATGGTGGCCTATGAATCTAGACATCTTAGGCCACGTGAGAAGAATAATCCAACCCATGATCGTGAACTCACAGTTATGATGCATGATGTTAAGAGTTGGAAGAATTAACTTTTCAGAGAAATTTTTACCACTTATTTCAACCATAAAAAATCATGAGTTATATCTTATCTAAAAAATATTTGAACCTATAATAGAAATATTGGGTGGAGTAACTACAATCTTTTGATTTCAAATTTTATTATACCTCTAGAAAGGGGAAGGTCATTTTTGATTCTTTGAGCAGGAAACTTATGACCCAAACCAAGAAAGAATCATCAAAAAGAGTCGAATCTAATGGATATCTTTGCTCAGTTGCATTTGAGAGTCTGAGATGATGATACTGAGATGGTTATAGATAGTGTTCAGTTTACCTCATATCTTCTTAAGACTATTCTTCGGAAGAAACATCTTGATAATGAATTTTGTATCATTAGGTACTCTCTTTATAGTGGGGATACTATTGGTTGGTGGTTATTCTCTTTAGATGGTATCCTATGTTTTCAAAACTGGTATGTTGTACCTTTTCCTGTAAGAAAGGCTATGATTAGGGATTTTCATAATTCCTTGTGGTAGTTGCACCCAAGTAACATGAATATGTTCTATAATATATGGTGATGATTATGGTATCTAGGTATGAGATGATGCATCGTTGACTTTTTTTCTCATTTTTATACCTACTTAAAGGTCAAATATGAACACTAAAGACCTTTGGGATTACTTTAACCACTTCTAATGCCAACTTGGAAGTGATATGAGATATCTATGGAATTTGTATTTGGGTTTTCACATACCCCTTGTGGAAATAATGAGATATTGGTTGTGATTGATACATTATCCAAATAGGATCACTTTATACTCATTTGTGATACAATCAAAGTTGAGGACTTGGGAAGTATCTATATGAGAGATATTTTCCATTTTCATGGTGTTTTATCTTTTATTGTCTCATATAGGGATCCCTGGTTCACTTATCATTTTTGGAAAGGCCTCCAAGAGTAAATGGGATCCCAAGTATGTTTGAGCATGGTATATCATCCACAAATGAATGGCCAGATAAAACAAGCTATATATATCCTTGGGGACATGCATTGTTCTTTCATTCTTGACTTTGGTGGAGCTTGGGATGACTATTTGGGACTGGTTGAGTTTTCATGGAATAATAGTTGTCATTCCACTATCAGGATATCCTCTTTTGAGGAATTATATGATTTTCCATGTAAATATATGTTGTGTTGGTTGGATATTAGTGAAGATTCATTGGTTGGACTGAGTTTGGTCTAAGATATGACGGTGAAGATTAAGTTGATTCATCAGAGAATGGAGACAATACAAATTTGTTATAAATCCTATGATGATTATCAACGATGATTGTTGGAGTAATCAGTTTGTGACTAGGTTCTCTTGATACTTTCACCTCGGTTGGTTCACTAATGTCTTGAGAAATAGAAAAATTTGTCACTGAGGTTTGTGGTTCCTTTTGATATTGTTTATCAAGTGGGTAAATTGAGTTACTATTTGTAATTCCACTATAGTTGACTTCAATCCACAATTTGTTTCATTTATCATGGATTTGAAAGTATATTTCTGACCATTATCATGTATTGAGATGGGAAGATCTTGATGTTGAACCTGATTTATTCGTGATTGAGCATCCAATCAGGATTTTTTATTTTGAGACAAAGGTTCTTCATGTGAATATTATACCTTTGGTCTGTGAGTTATGGCATTATGGTTCTAAATTGCATGAGACTTGGGATCATGAGGCACTGATGAGAGAGTTTTGGCCTCATCTATTTAACATGTAATCTTTTTTATAGGCTTTCTAGGGAAAAAAAGTATTTATGTTGGGGAGTTTGTAAAAATATTGTTACCACTTTTAGGCACTTCTCTCTTATTATGTTTTTTCTTTTATTTGGGTGTGTTTTTAAGTCTTTTGGAGTTTTGGGGAAAAGTGTTAGTTTTCATTAGGGAGTTGCACTGTGGAGGTGGTTTTCCCACGTGGATTTGTAGGAGTTGTATAAAGGACCATAAGGCTATGGTGTAGGGGAGATAGAGTTCATTCAAGGCTATGGAGTAGGCATTTGGATAATTCATGGAGCCCTGGAGGGAAATTTTCATTACTACAACCAATTTTAGCATATTTATTCCATGGGGATTGGGTTACGTTGTATCCATATTCTGATGGTTTGGTCCTATGGTATGAAGGGATGGCTATAGTGTGGAGGATCAAGTGGTTGATTTAGGTGCCACTAACCATTTGGGCATGGCTAAGACACGGTGTTTAGGTGGTGGCATGGTCTTTCCTCGAGTGAAGAAGATCTAGGAAAAGACTTCAATATGTTTTCAAGAGGTTAGTTGGCCAGGGGTGGTTGTGGCATGGTCTAAGAAGGTTTCACCATGGTCTGCCTATTTTTAACACTTCTGCATCATGTTCATGGGGTCATTTAATGGTCTATAATTTTTCAAACTTATAATTCCCATAACCTATTTTATTTCCCACTTCTCCCATTTGAAACATGTTTGATCTTTTATATCTTCAAGGATCCCAAGAGTTGTGTTGGACCATATAAACTCCTTTATTCTTGGATAAAATATTTAGTGGAAGCGTCTGACTCCTCTTGGGTAGGTGGAACCCTCTCTTATCTTGGAATACCTTATTTTTTCATTCTATCCTTCTTTAATATTTTGTATCATCATGATGTTGATGGATTGGATCTTACTTTTTATGGAACATGATTCTAAGGATTATTTATTGATATCATTTTCCTTAGTTATTTATTAGAATTCTCATTGTGGGTGTTGTTTTGATCACATGATTAAATGTAGGTGGTTCTATAAGGCATTACCCTATAATTGAAACCTTTATTTTATTGATTGAATTGAAATGAGTTTTTAATTGATTTAAAAACCTAGATTGATATGATTTTATGTTTGATTTAAAAGGGGTATGGAAATTTTGAAAAAACCCCAATTTTAGTAGAATTGAAATTATGGGTGGATTTTGAGAAAAATTATGGCTTGATTTGAAACCTGATTTGGTGAAATGATTGAATGTTGATTCTTTAGAAAATTGTGTTAAATTAAAATATGATTTCAAAAGGAATGAATTTAATAAAAACCTATAATTTGGTGTTAAAATAAAAATCAATGTTGAATATAAATTTTGGGAAATTGAAATGTGAATGATGGAATTATTTGAAATAATTTATTTTCCCATGATTTATTTATTGATTTATTCATTGAAGAACATGTGAGCCTCGATAGTTAGTGTTTGTTAGAAAAATAAAACTGGTGTTATGAGAAGTGTGGGGATCCTATAAACATAAACTAATATACCACAGGACTTATGAAATGGTGATATAACATGTTTTTATTTTATGATTATATTCCATTGATTGTAGAACTATTTTTATTCATGAAAACTATTTTATATAAAATGTTAATTTAATATTATTTTGATATATTTTCAATCTTTTGGATTGAAAGCATGTTTTTTTGAAAATATAGAAATGCCTTTCCATGCATTATTTTATTTAAATTGAAATCATAAATGGTTTACTGTTATGGTATTGTTTGTGGAGCACTTGTTGAGACCCCACTCGGCTGTTTAGCTCGCACCCTAATTTTTCCTTCGATCATTACTAGATTATCTTATGTGAGGTTCTGGTGAAGGGAATGCGCCTCTTTGAGGAGGTGGGTTTAGTTAATATGAGTGACCTATAGTTATGGATGTGACTATTAGAGATGTTATCCACCTATTACGTGGGTTTACAATGAGTTTTTATCATGAAAAATTTTATGACTTGGGATGATGTGTTTTTTGGGTATTGTTTTACCTATTTGATTCTGGTACATTCTCCATATGGAGTGTTTTGATTATCAACTTGAATATTTTCTCTTATAATATTTTATGGAAAAATATTCCATATTGATCTTGATATGATATCAATTTATAATTTCTAACCCATGGGAATCGGGGACACCATTTGGGCTATGTCTGATCTAGCTCAGGTATCAGTGTACTAGGGTATCTAGGCTGGTTCATGATAGGGTTGTTATATTCTAATTTATAATTAGAAACCTAATTATTTTTTATCTCATGTCAACTTCATATTTTCCTTCACCTATTTTCAAAAGTAATTTTTTTTACTCTTTTTATGATGTGGGTTTTCAATAAGAATATTTCAAAATATTAAAAGGGGGGTTTCATCCTTTCAAAATCAAATGTTTTATCTTCCACTCCACATTTCTTTTGATAATATTTTCCCATTTTAAAGGGTAAATTATTAAATTTTCTTTTTAAAAGTAAATTTTTTATGAAGATTTCACTTCACCTTTTTGAAATGTTTGTCTCATTTTCAAGGATCCATTATAGAAGATTCTTTTTTTAAGTAAAAGTTTTCAAGATTTTTTTACTATTCCTTTTTAAGATATTTCTGTCTATTTCAAGGCTCAAATATTGAAATTTCTTTTTAAAAGTAAATATTTTTCAAAAAAATTATTCACCTTTTCAAAAAATAATTTTCAAATTGATAGTAACTTCATCTTCTATGCCAAATTCTAAATACTATTTCATGATTCTACTTATAATTTTATATTTATCACTATAGGATTTATTTATTTGGAGATTATCTTTATGAATCACCCTCTAAATGTTCTTATGAAATAATATTTTTGGGTGATTTATTTTTGGTTATCAACCATTCACATTCTTGAGGTCAATTTTAGTGATACCATCTGGAAAAGTTACAAAATCAGTTTTTCTTTCCACGGGTTCTTTATGATATGATGATTGATTGATTTAATATGGTAGAAATATGTATTTATTATTTATGGGTGGCGCTATATATCATCCCTAAAATCATTGGTAAATATTTCATATCACATGAGATGATGAAATATTGTGTGAAATTGATGTAGGTAGCTTTTTCACAAGTTTGTTATGTGAACATGATGCAGAAATATTTTTGCACAATGTTTCTGAGTAAATGTGATGTGGGAAGATTTTTTTGTAACGTTTTTGTTCGAGCATTAATTGGGAAGCTTTTATTAAATTTTTTTGTCAAACATGATGTGGGAATCTTAGTTCACAAGATATTTTATGCTTATGTTTGTTCCAAAGTTCCTTGTAATGCTATAATTATAGTGCATGTTACATATCCATGCCATATGCCTATGATTATGCTCTATGGATCATGTTTATTATCTATTGATTCCATATACTTTTTACTTGGTATATATTTTTTATTTTTAGATTACATTTCCTTCCTTTTGGATTTATGGGAAACTCTTATTATTCCATATTCTCTTTTAATAATAAATTTCTCTCTGCACATGTTTTATCATGTGCTTATGATCTAACCATTGGTGAAATGTTGATAAGTTTTCCATTACTGATTGTTTGACCTTACCCCTTTCTTATGTTTCTTTTCCCCAAGTTATAGAGATAAGTATAACTTTTGGGAATTCTATAAGGTAATATAAAGTAGTTAGATTATAGATAAATGTTCACAAGTTCTGTAAAATAATTTTCTTACGTATCTAGTCCTCACTAAAATTAAACCAAAAGGTTCCCCAAGCTATGTGATATTATTGTGATATGTAATACTAATTTGAATTTTTGAAAGTTTAGTTTGGATTTTATTAGTATATATCAAATTTAATTTGTAAAATTATGTGTTTTTAGAACTGGACCCAGGAGTTTGGTTCTTGGGTGAATTAGGTGTAATTTTTCTAAGAGATTGATTTCAAATAAAGAAGGTTTTTTAAGACTTTTTAAAGGTGGTTAATCTTGAATTCAAAAAATGGGTCTTGGTGTTTTAAAAAGGATTTCAAAAAAAGTGTTAGATTTTAAGGTATTTTTAAAGTAAGTTTTCAAAAGTTGACTTTTTAAATCTTGATGATATGGATTTGAATCCTAATATAGTTTTCAAAGGACCATTTGTCACTTTTAAAGAGGAATTTAAATTGATTTTTTTTATTCCCTCAAACTTGATCCCCCTTGTTTGACATTCCTTGTTTAATATTTTTCGATTTAAGGGGTATAGATTTACTATTAGTATGTATTGATTGATGATTATGAATGGATATAAAATGTTTTGTTTCTTGAAATGGTGTTAGAGGTGAAATGGGGGTTATTATTTTGTTTTATATTTGATCCTTTGAGTTTATTGATTTCTTAACTTTGTTGACTGATTCCATGGGAGTCCTAGGAAGTAGTTAATGTCTTAGATGAGTGAATCCCTGGTTGATATTATTCTATATCTAGGGGATTGTGGACCATAGAAGTTAAGATCTCTTGTGATGGATTGTGCCTAACAATATCTGAGAACTCCCAAGATATATTATGTGACCTAAATAGTTTGTTAGAACTAATGATATTGTAGATAGGTTCATTTGGGTCAGACTATGGTAATTATCACTAGTTCATGTTTTTGTTACTTAAGTATTAGTGAGTTTCCCATATTCCTTATTCATTGCTAATGATTCCATCTAGGTAATTCCAACCTTATTCTTGTTTTCATCCCCTTCTTTAGTTATACTTTATGGAACCATTATACCATTGATACTTATTTTTTATACTTTATTTATATGAGGTGTTGGATTGATTTTTTTTTATTTCATGTAATAACTTATATTTAAAAATAGGTTATTTAAAGTGGAGCTTTCATTTAAATTTCAAATGGGAAAGTGTTTCAAGAAAATCATTTTCAAATGAAAAAGATTTTACTTATTTTCTTTTATACATTCATGTTAAAACCAATTTTCTAAATTTAGTTCAAACTAGCATTATTGAAATTTTATTTTTAAGGAATTTCATAGACTCCTTGGTAAGATATTATCAGGCATGACCATTTATGAACACCCTAATGTGTATATAGTTTTATTTATTTATTTTAGGTGTAGGATTATACCCATTTTATATTCATGATGGTATTTTCCTAAAGAGGATTATTCGGGAGGTGTTTAGTGGCCCTAGACCACATGGAGTTTGTTTTTTCACCATTCGAGTTTATTTTTGTCTACTCTTGGGATGTTTGGGTAATGGACACTATGAAATTATGTATTTATTTTGAATTTGGTTTATCTTGTATCTATTTTATTGAGCACTCTATATCTATATATTTTATATATGAGTTTTGATTTTTATTCTGGTTGTTCAATTTTTAGGTTATATCTTTATTCTAAAACTATTTATTTCTCATGCATAGTATTCCCATTTATAGATGCATCATGAAAGATTCTTGGTAAGTTTCCATTGCTGATTTAATAATTATTTGAGGGTAAAATCATTCTCAATAAAATATTCCTTGATGTAATGGTGCTATTTTCTAGACCATGGGGATCAATAATGCCCTTAGGGCCTAGTAAGGGGCTGAGTTGAGTGGTGTAGAGGGTCATCCTAGGAAGGTTCATTACATGATTCCAATCTATGACTAGGGAATGGGATACTGAAGAACCATTGTGATAATTTGTTTTAACAAAAAAAAATTATTTATTGAAAACTAAACTTTTTGTATAATAATATTTTTTATTATTCAGGATTGGACCCAGTCCATCATATTAAGTTTTCATAAGAAATATGAATGTTGTTGAATCCAAAAACAAAGGGAGAAAAAAATATCCTTAAGAAAGTTATTTTTCAAACACAGGTTTCTGGACTCAAGTTATTAGACCAAGAAGCACTGGATACTGAAGTAGTTAAAAACATGATGTTGTTGATCAGATACAACATCGATCTCAAATCCCTCAGCATGAAGTTTAGATTCATCGGACTAAGTGTTTGTTAAAAAGACTAAATTTGTAGAGTCAAGAAGTCAGAATGAAGCTGAAAAGGTTTTTTGAAGAAAGTGAAGTCGGGTTCTAGAAATTTCTCATACTTTCTAATCCAAAGTTAGATGATGATTTTTTTTCATGGAGTTCTTATAAATCATGAAACATTCTCATGGTAAAATATTTTGAAGAAATAGAGGAATCAAAAAGATTGTATCTGTTCTAAAAACCCAAACATAGAAGATTGGATCTAGAAGTACCTGAAATGGATGTTTTTCGAGAGTATAAATGTGTAAAGTTGATAAAGTTTGAATATTTTTGAAGTTTTTGAGTGGATTCATCATTGAATGTATAACATCATAATGATAATTTCATCATAACGATAATTCCATCATTATGAGTATTTTAAACCAGACTGAATATGAGGAGGAAGATCAATTTGAATAGAAATAAGAATTGATTCATTAAATGAATGTTTTACACCGATAACACATCATATTCAGAACATTAGAGTGATCATAGTTTTTTATGTCAATTCATCAAAGGTAAATCAGTTATGAAAAGAAGTGAAGATTCTAAAAGAGTTTTTTTCCTTGAGAAAAATAAAAGGGAGTGTTAAAGTTTTCAATTCAATAATATTGTGACACTAATAAGTCACATACTAAGGAATTTCATTGTAATGATCTGAGGAAGATAGTCAAATTGTAATGAGATAAAAAATAAAGGCAAATCATAATGATTTGAGGAAGATAGTTAGATCATAATGAGCTAAGAAAGAAAAGGGCGATCTTAAGCACCTGAGTAAGAAATTCATATCGTAATGAGAATAGGAAGCAAAGTTGAGGATTTTTTATCATACTAAAGAATAGTTAGTTTTTTCGAGAAGAATGATCTCAAATAAATATTGAAAAGGTTTGAATAAGTCAAAGTTAAAATGGTTAAACTTTAAATTTAATTATGCGTAAATCTATGAGTTTTTGAATTTGAGGGAGTGGGGAAAGTTTTCAAGTTCCCTGATTTTTCCTTTTTGATTTTCCTATAAATAGAACCACGCTTTATTATGATTTTATAACTTTCCACATAAGAGAAAAAGGTGGAACGCAAAAGAATTCAATTGAAAGTTACTTTCAGATAGATATCTCGTTATAAGATCACACATCTGTTGTTTTTGTTTACTGGACTGAGAAACATCATTTTGAGAATATTGTATTGAGTATATTGGATGGAGGAAGATTGGATTGAGTTTTTTTTAACAGAGTTTGAGAAGTGCAGATTAAGAAAGGAAATATCATATTGATTCAATCAGACTGAGGCATTTAGACTGGGTTCATAAAAATTAATGTCATTGGATTCAGTGTCATTAGACCTAGGAACATTTGTGGAGAAAATTGAACAAATTCTCTTTAATTTTTTAGCATAATTGTTTTATAAGAAAACTTTTTAAACTAACAAGGCTTAGTATAATCTTTCCTATCAGGAGAAAGAAATTATCTAATGGGTTTCGGCACAATTTGTATTCACTTCTTCATAATAGTGAATTCCCATAGACCCATGAGAGTGGTTATGGAAAGGATGTAGATTCTCACACTGAGGTCAAACCTTGTAAATCTCATGTGCATTACTTTATTTCCTATTTTTTATATGTATGATTATTTATAAAAAGATGATAAGGTGTGAACTTTAATAGGTTTTAGGAGTTAAGTTTTAAAAATTGTCGAAAATTATAAAAGGTGAACAACTAATTCAACCCCCCTTCTCAGTTGTTATTTGATCCTTTGGAACTCCAATTGGTATCAGAGGCAAGGTTCCATTATTGAATCTTTATCATGGATAGTCTCAATTCTATCAATAGTAGTGTAATTACTATATTTGATAGAAAACAATTTTATGGATAGAAAAATAAGATGATTCATTGTCTCCTATCTCTTATCCTAGAAGTTTTTGATGCTTCTATAATTGGTATTCCACCTATTGGGAAGGATTCCCTGATGACTTTTGCTGATAAGAGAAATATAAAAGTTTATGGAAAAGCTATAGATTATATCTTTATGTACTTATCTGAGAATTTTTATATGAAGGTTATGGGTTTAAAAACTTCAAAGAGTATATGGGACAAGCTAGAAAGTATTTTAAAGGGAATATTATAGTGAAGGAATCAAAGTTACAAATCTGTTATAGTAAGTATGAAGACATCAGAATGAGAGATGAAGAAAATATTTATGAATACCTCACCAAAATAAATGAAATTGTTTGAAACATCAAAGTATTCAAATATATCTTTAAAGATTCTAAAATTGTGAAGAAAATTATGAGAAACTTTCCAAATAGGTTTGGTTCCAATATTTTCTATTTAAAAGATAAATATGGTTTATCTCTTGATGAATTGCATAAATTTCTTATTTATTGTGAAATTAACAAAGTTACAATGTTAAAAAATAACATGAAAGATGAAATCAATTTTGAATACATGATAAAAATGAAAATACCAGAGGCTGAAGATATTGATCCTTGTGACTCCGAAGATAAAGAGGATGATGAGTTGAATGAAAAAATCATGTATCAAATATCCAATAACTATCAAAGAGGAATTAAAAATTATGGAGGTAAACTTCCTCTCAAATTTTTTGACTGTGGTGGAATCAGACACTTTGTGATGAATTCCCCTAAGAAAAAATTTGGTGAATATCGAGATGATTCTGAAAAAAATCCTTTATGGAAGAATTGTAAAAAAATGATAAATAAGAAAAGTCATCCAACAAATATAAGAAGAAGTTTGTTGGAAAAAAAAGAAGTATGTTGAGTAAGAAATTTGAATCAAAATTAACTAACAACAACTATTTGGAAGATGAAAGTTTAGAAAAATTTATAATCTTTATTGAAAAAGTTAAGAAAAAAACATTCCTTGGATAGTGAACAAGGTGGTGGAGAATCATATAGAGAGTGTCAACTTAGAACTGAACTTGTTACATGTCTTGATAAAAAAATAACTCTCGAGAAAGAAATAAAAGTAATGAATAAATATTTTGAGGAATTTGTTGAAGTAATAAAAGATGTAATAAAGCAGAAGGAAGAATATAATCATGTGGTCTTAAGTTATAAACATAGTATTGTTGGACAGGAAAAGATGGTTGAAGATCTTAGTAAGAATATGGAAGATAAGGAAGAATAATTTAACAATTTTTAATAAAAACTTATTGAGTCTGAAAGTACCTTTAAGAAGATGAATTAAAGGTTCAAAAATGATTCAAAAGTAAAATTTGATACTTTTAAAGTTTCTAAGAAGGATCAAATCAAGAATCAAGTTAAATCCTCACCCACCAAAAATAAAGTTTCATCCGATTTTTCTGACATTTCGTGTTCTGGGAAAAGTATTATGAAATCTTGGGTGTAAAAAAGGTGTGAGAAAACTATTTTATCTACAAAATATAAAAACCCACTCAAAAGGAAATATGGTCTGTGTCTAGATATTTTTAAAGGATGAAGAAGTTATCAACCTTAACAAAGTTTCTACAAAGAAATATCTTACTTTAATAAAAAATCAATATTTGATGGATATTGATGGTGTTGTAGAATATATGAGCCTAGGGATTATAATTGTTGGCATAACATGTCACTTCCTAGAAGAAGTTTTTAACAAATGGAAAGAAATGGCAGGATAATGTTGAGTAACTTTCCTAACCCCTAGAAAGTTAGAAAATAAAAATCTCAAGATATTAGAAACCTTCCAACAAAAAATAAATTTGAGTGTCTAGAAGAAGTTTGTGGAAGATTTGATGAGGCTGGTCATCATTTCTAAATATGTATAACACCTTTTTTAGAACAAGTTTCTTATGATAGAAAAGAAAAATAAGATGGAAAGAAGAAAGTTGAAAAAAGGGATTTTTTGTCGAGACATCTTTAAAAGAAAGTAAAATGAACAAACCATTGATACTTGATAGTATTTTCTCTTCACATATGACAGGTGAAATAAAAATTTTGAAACATGTTGAAAGTCATGATGGAGGAGCAGTTACCTTTGGTAATGATACACTACTAAAAAAACCACCATTAAGGACCACCAATGGCGGTCGCTATAGTGAATTTTTTTTTTAAAAAAAAATGTCCACTGAAATAAATAAATAAATATATATATATATATATATATATTAAAAAAAATATTCACATATATACTATTAAATACAATATTTTAAATATATATATATATATATAATATATTTTAAATGTTTTAATATATATAATATTAAATATATGTATAATATCGAATCATTGTGCTATAATAATTTAAAACCCCCGATTTAAGAAATGCTATCATTTCAGGTTTTTCGGAGCACGTTTGCTCCGAATTCGACCGTCGCACGCCATTTTGGTGTTTTATGACTCCGGAAACGCGTTTCCAACCGCCTCGGTCAAACAGCACCTCCGATTGAAGTGTAGTCTCTCCGACTATTTCACAATTCACGCAACGGATGTTTTCGTGCGGTTTCGTGGCATTTGGAGGTCGTTCGGGTGGTTTTGACCCCCCAACGCGTCATTTCAGCGCGCGCCGAGCTGCTGAAAACGACGCATTCAGTCGTGCCGCGCGCACCGCACGTCCGATGGACGTGCCGCCTCCTCCTGCATCTCAGGAATAATATTCCTATCCTTCTCGTGCGGTTTCAAGTTTTTCGAAGCACGTTTGCTCCGAATTCGACCACCGCACGCCGTTTTGGTGTTTTTTGACTCCGGAAACGCGTTTACGGCCGCCGAGGTCAAACGGCACCTCCAATTGACATTTCATCTCTCTGACCATTTCAAAATTCATGCAACGGATGTTGTCGTGCGGTTTTGTGGCATTCGGAGGTTGTTCGAGTGGTTTTGACCCCCCAACGCGCCATTTCAGCGCGCGTCGAGCTGCTCAAAACGACGCATTCGGTCGTGCCGCGCGCACCACACGTCCGATGGATGTGTCGCCTCCTCCTGCATCTCAGGAATAATATTCCTATCGTTCTTTTGCGGTTTCAGGTCGTTCGGATCATATTTTCTCCGAATTCGACCGTTGCACGCCGTTTTGGTGTTTTATGACTCTGGAAACGCGTTTCTGGCCGCCGCGGTCAAACGACACCTCCGATTGACGTTCCGTCTATCTGACCATTTCACAATTTACGCAACGGATGTTGTAATGAGGTTTCGTGGCATTCAGAGGTCGTTAGGGTGGTTTTGACCCCCCAACGCTTCATTTCAGCGCGCGCTGAGCTGCTGAAAACGACGCATTCGGTCGTGCTGCGCGCACCGCATGTCCGATGGACGTTCCGCCTCCTCTTGCATCTCAAGAATAATATTACTATTGTTCTTGTGCGGTTTCAGGTTTTTCGAAGTACGTTTGCTCTGAATTGGACCGCCGCACGCCGTTTTGGTGTTTTATGGCTCCGGAAACGCGTTTCCGGCCTCCTCGGTCAAACGACACCTCTGATTGACGTTCCGTCTGCCCTTCCATTTCACAATTCACGAAATGGATGTTGTTGTGCGGTTTCGTGGCATTCGGAGGTCGTTCGGGTGGTTTTGACCCCCCCAACGCGTCATTTCAGCGCGCGCCGAGCTGCTGAAAACGACGCATTCGGTCGTGGCGCGCGCACCGCAAGTCCGATGGACATTACGCCTCCTCCTGCATCTCAAGAATAATATTACTATCGTTCTCGTGCGGTTTCAGGTCATTCGGAGAACGTTTTCTCCGAATTCGACCGCCGCACGCCGTTTTGGTGTTTTATGACTCCGGAAACGCTTTTCTGGCCACCGCGGTCAAACGGCACCTCTGATTGACGTTCTGTCTGCTCAACCATTTCACAATTCACGCAATGGATGTTGTAGTGCAGTTTCGTGGCATTCAGAGGTCATTCGGGTGGTTTTGACCCCCCAACGCGTCATTTCAGTGCGCGCCGAGCTGCTGAAAACGACGCATTCGGTCGTGCCGCGCGTACCACATGTCTGATGGACGTGCCGCCTCCTCTTGCATCTCAGGAATAATATTCTTATCGTTCTCGTGCGGTTTCAGGTCGTTCAGAGCACGTTTGCTCCGAATTCGTCCGCCGCACGCCGTTTTGGTGTTTTATGACTCCAAAAACGCATTTCCGGCCGCTGTGGTCAAACGGAACCTCCAATTGATGTACCGTCTGCCCGACCATTTCAAAATTCACGCAACGGATGTTTTCGTGCAGTTTCGTGACATTCGGAGGTCGTTCAGGTGGTTTTGACCCCCCAACGCGCCATTTCAGCGCGCGCCGAGCTGCTGAAAACGACACATTCGGACGTGCTGCGCGCACCGCATGTCCGATGGACGTGTCGTCTCCCCCTGCATATTAGGAATAATATTTACATCGTTCTCATGCGGTTTCAGGTCGTTCGGAGCACGGTTGCTCCGAATTGGACCGTCGCGCGCCGTTTTGGTGTTTTATGGCGCCGGAAGCGTGTTTCCGGCCGCCGCGGTCAAACGGTACCTCCGAATGAAGTGTCGTCTGGCCGACCATTTCAGAATTTACGTACCGGCTGTTTTCGTATGGTTTCGTGGCATTCGGACGTCGTTCGGGTGGTTTTGACCACCCAACGCGGCATTTCAGCGCGCGTCGCACTGCTGAAAACGACACATTCGGTCGTGCCACGCGCACCGCACGTCCGATGGACGTTCCGCCTCCTCTTGCATCTCAGGAATAAAATTTCTATCGTTCTCGTGTGGTTTCAGGTCGTTCGGAGCACGTTTGCTCCGAATTGGACCGTCGCACGCCGTTTTGGTGTTTTATGGCACCGGAAACGCGTATTCGGCCGCCGCGGTCAAACGGCACCTCCGAATGACGTTCCGTCTGGACTACCATTTCACAATTCACGCACCGGCTATTGTGGTACGGTTTCGTGGCATTCGGAGGTCGTTCGGATGGTTTTGACCACCCAACACGGCAGTTCAGCGTGCGCCGCGCTGCTGAAAACGACACATTCGGTTGTGCCGCGCGCACCGCACTTCCGATGGATGTGTCGCCTACTCCTGCATCTCAGGAATAATATTTCTATCGTTCTCGTGCGGTTTCAGGTCGTGCGGAGCACGTTTGCTCCGAATTGGACCGCTGCACGCCGTTTTGGTGTTTTAAGGCGCCGGAAACGCGTTTCTGGCCGCCGTGGTCAAACGGCACCTCCAAATGACGTGTCTTCTGGCCGACCATTTCACAATTCACGCACCGGCTGTTGTCGTACGGTTTCGTGGCATTCGGAGGTCGTTCGGGTGGTTTTGACCCCCCGACGCGCAATTTCAGCGTGCGCCGCGCTGCTGAAAACGACACATTCGGTCGTGCCGCGCGCACCGCACGTCCGATGGACGTGCCGCCTCCTCCTGCATCTCAGGAATAATATTTCTATCGTTCTCGTGCGGTTTCAGGTCGTTCGGAGCACGTTTGCTCCGAATTGGACCGCCGCACGCCGTTTTGGTGTTTTATGGCACTGGAAACACGTTTCCGGCCGCCGCGGTCAAAAGGCACCTTCGAATGACGTGCCGTCTGGCCGACCATTTTAAAATTCACGCACCGGCTGTTGTCGTACAGTTTCGTGGCATTCGGACATCGTTCGGGTGGTTTTGACCACCCAACGGGGCATTTCAGCGCGCGTCGCGCTTCTAAAAACGACACATTCGGTCGTTCCGCGTGCACCGCACGTCCGGTGGATGTGCCTCCTCCTCCTTCATCTCAGGAATAATATTTCTATTGTTCTTGTGTGGTTTCAGGTCGTTCGGAGCACGTTTGCTCTGAATTGGACCGCCGCACGCCGTTTTGGTGTTTTATGGCGCTGGAAACGCGTTCCCGGCCACCGAGGTCAAACAGAACCTCCGAATGACGTACCGTCTAGCCGACCATTTCACAATTCATGCACCGGCTGTTGACGTACGGTTTTGTGGCATTCGGAGGTCGTTCGGGTGGTTTTGACCCCCCAACGCGCCATTTCAGCGCGCCGCGCTGCTGAAAACGACACTTTCAATCGTGTCGCGCGCACCGCACGTCCGATGGACGTTCCGCCTCCTCCTGCATCTCAGGAATAATATTTCTATCGTTATCATGTGGTTTCAGGCCGTTCGGAGCACGTTTTCTTCGAATTGGACCGCCACACGCCGTTTTGGTGTTTTATGGCGCCGGAAACGCGTTTCCAGCCGCCGCGGTCAAACGGCACCTCTGAATGACATGCCGTCTGGCCAACCATTTCACAATTCACGCATAGGCTATTGTCGTACGGTTTCATGGCATTCGGAAGTCGTTCGGGTGGTTTTGACCCACCAACGCGCCATTTAAGCGCGCGCCGCGCTGCTGAAAACGACACATTCGGTTGTGCCGCGCGCACCGCACGTCCGATGGACGTGGCACCTCCTCCTGCATCTCAGGAATAATATTTCTATCGTTCTCGTGCGGTTTCAGGTCGTTTGGAGCACGTTTTCTCCGAATTGGACCGCCACATGCCGTTTTGGTGTTTTATGGCGCCCGAAACGCGTTTCCGGCCGCCGCGGTCAAACGTCACCTCCGAATGACGTGCCGTCTGGCCGACCATTTCACAATTCACGCACCGGCTATTGTCGTACGGTTTCGTGGAATTCGTAGGTCGTTCAGAAGCGCGCAGCCGTGCCTCAAAATAAACATTATAAATATTTTAATGTCAACCCCACCAGTAAAAACAAAAATCATATCTCGTGAATATATGATGCGTCACGCGTTGTCATCACTGCTACCTCCTTTTGGTGGGACAGGGGCCTACAACAAATAAACATTATAAATATTTTAATAACAAAAATAATTTAAATTAAATAAATAAATACAGTATATACTTGCGTCGTATGATCCCCTGCACCATCAGCTCGACGCACATATTCCCGCAGTGCTCTAACCTCAGCTTTCAATTACGCATTTGCCTCCTCGGAAGCGCGCAGCCGTGCCTCAAAATCTGACATCTGCTGTGTCATATGAGCAATAGCAGGACCGACAACCACAGCGCGTGACACTACAGAACGAGGAATCCCTGCTCCATAGGTCAAACTATAGCCATGCCCGTCCCGACCGATAATGCGATGAAAGATCTCATCCCGTCGCATGGGAAGTTGTCGCTGGTCCTCTGGCAGATGTTCTAACTCAGCTTCAAATTGAGCCTGTGAAATATTTAAATATATATAAATATATATATGTTAATATATAGATTTATGTAATTATTGGTAAGTACAGACACTTACTATCAATGTTGCAACCTATGGATCATTGTGATCACGAGTCCTCATCCACACCGACATTTTATCAGTTGCTGCACCTTGCTCTCGCAACTGTATATTAAAAGAATATAAACACAAAACCATATTAATTAATAAATTAAAAAATGAATAATATATACCTCATGTCGGATCTGAGACACGTGACGAGTCCCGAGCCTGTGAGGTGGTCCCTGCAACGCTCGATTCTCAGAATGGCGTGTTGACACCTCCTACATTCAATTCATTCAAATTTCAAACAAATCACATATTCTTGAAAATATATATACACCAAAATAATTAATATACAAACCGAAACACCCTCAGTAGACCAATATGCAACCAAGTCACGCCACTGAGCCGGGAGGACACCTCTCGGGACTTTTTCCAAAATGTCTAGGGCACCCACATTTGGTACCCAGTGGTCCCTCTTCACTTTGCCTTTATAATCTTTCCACATCTTACAGCATTTGCTCATACACACGGGCCGAAACTCTTCAGGGCATACTTTCAAATTTTGCTATAAAGAAAATAATCAAACATATTAGTATTCTTTATACATAGAAAATAAAGTAAAATGATTTTCTTACCTGAACCTCCCTCCATAGACGATCTAATGTGTCCTGAGGGATAGAAGCCCAGTCACGCGTGGTCAATGGAAATCGATGTGGGTCACGTATGATATGACCCAGCTGACGAATAAATTTCGGGGCATTCGGTCCCACAGGATGAAAAACCTCATCAAATGAAACATCTATCGTCGTGTCGGAATTCCATGATATATGCCACGACCAGGGCCTCTCCTGCAAGAGGAAGAAGCAGCCGAGTCTGATCCTGTTAAAAACAATTTTATATATAAATTGACAAATGTTATATATATATATATATATATATATGTATGTCAATTACATAAAAAATATAGACAATGACATTTAAAGATACCTCGACCCTGAGACGTAGATGCCTCAGATGGATGATGTGGATCTTCTGCCTCTTCCCCTGACATGTCTGCAGTCATAGAAAACATCAGTAATGAGTCCAAAGTGTTTAAAAGATAAATTGGATTGTTCTTAAAAAATCAAACTTGTACAACTGTTAATCAAACAAAAAATGGATTGAATAATTAGTTGTGAATGAATTTTAAAAAATCAGAAAGTTAACAAAACAGATATACAAATTATGTACAAAACCAGTCAATGCATAGCCAAATTTCAGATAGAACTAATAAAAATTCAAGTAGCACATGAATCAGATGAAGAATACCTCAAAGGGATGATACATCGACCATAACATCAATAAATCAAGAGTAAAAAAAACCTAAATATTTATGATTGAATTAACTTAAAAAAGTGAGGATTAAAACTTATGAAGATTTATAAAATGATTAGATAATTTATGATATCCTAGGACATTCTACTGAATAGCGGGAAAACAATTATACCTTTCATTAAGCATGCAAATTGACAGTTTCTCCTTCAACAGCCGCTCTGACCCAATAAATATCTTCTTCACGTTGAACTACGGTATGTTGATCAAGTTGTTGGTAAACAAACGGAACAGTCTCGGGTTCATCTTCTTCAAATAAAAACACTCCTCGCCGAGACATTTTGACAACAACTTGCCAACTTGGATCCGAAGGCAAAGTAACGAAGAATACTTGTTCCGCTTGTGATGTCAAAATGAAAGGTTCATTCTCAACTCGTTCATTATTTCTGTATAACATATAGTTAAAATTCACCAATGAAAACTGATATTGATTGACTTTACATCCACGCACTGGATCAACCCAATTACACTTTAACAATATGTACTTCAACCCGTGTGTGTATACAACTTCAATGATGTCTATCAATTGACCATAGTAATAACTAGAATCGACAAAGGGACAGCCGATGCCACTATTTTGTGTTGCTCGTTTGTCGTCAACATCTTTAATGCGAAATCGAAAACCATTAGCATAAATAGCTTTATAACGACGAGCCGTTATAGATGGACCCTCATCCAGTTGGATAAATACTTCAGGTAGCGTGGGGTCCCCTAACTCCCTCAGCTTACAAACCTACATAATTTATAAAAATCAATACTGATATATGCAGAAATAATTAGTATAATACTTCACTCATAATGAAAATCAATTTATACATACATAATCCTTGAACCAATCATGAAATGACGCATAATGAGATTGTTGAATTTGCAACTCAGTCGCACGATGCATCTCTTCTTTTATCTCATTAATGTGTTTCCTGCAAATGATAACGCGATGTTTAAAAGATCATCTTATGCAAACAAAACATATAAAAGTTATACAAGCACATTGATAAGATACTTACTGCATTAATGGTGCAACTGATGGAATATTGAACAAGATATATCGATGTGCTTGTATCCACTCGATGTTGTCCATATCAAATGTGGTTCCTTCTCCAACTGGACCATCATGAATCCGAGAGGGATTATCTAATTTTGTTTCAACATCCGTAAGATATTCTGCACAAAAGATAGTACACTCATCCATCAAATAACCATTGGCTATTGATGCCTCTGGACGAGCTCTGTTGCGTACAAATATTTTCAATGTACTCAAATACCGTTCAATAGGATACATCCACCTGAATTGCACTAGACCAGCAGCCATTACTTCATTAGTTAGGTGCACTGTCAAGTGGACCATAACATCGAAAAATGAGGGGGGGGAAGTTTCTCAAAGTGACAAAGCGTAAGTACAATTCGGTCTTGCAAACTTTTTAAATCACTCATTCGTTGATTTCTTAAACAAAGATGTCTAAAAAAATTACTCATCTCAATCAAGGGCTGAACAACATTTGGGGATAAACAAACACAAATTACGATTGGAATCAACTGCTGAAGTAATATGTGATTGTCATGACTTTTCAACCCTTGCAATGTCTTGCTCGTCAGATTCACACACTTTAAAATATTAGAAGAATAACCATCAGGCACCTTGACCATCTTCAAAATGGAATGAAATGTCTCTTTCTCCTCTGTAGTCATCGTATACTGTGCAGCAGGCATATATGCCTTGTTTCCCTCAGCTAACTGTAAATGCAACAATTTCCTTAAACCCATTTCTTCCAAATCACGGCGTGCATTAACATGGTCCTTTGATTTTCCACTGACACCTAAAATGGTCCACAATATGTTATCACAAACATTTTTTTCAATGTGCATGACATCCAAATTATGCCTCAACATGTTAGTTTTCCAATACGGAAGACTATAAAAAATACTTTTCTTTTTCCAATTGTGACTGCGCTGCCTACCCGCAGCACGAATATTACGTACTGGAGGAGCCACCAAATCCTGAATTTCATATACCGTGCGGATGTTTTATTCCTCAATCTACGATAACATTTTGACTCCTGTCATGATCTTTGGTGCTGGGCTGAACTCTCTAGAACCATCAAATGCCACTCTGTCCTTTCTGAATCTGTGCTGAGGAAGGAGAAAACGCATGTGACCCATGTATGCCCATTTTTTGGAATGTTTAAGCCATATAGATTTTTTACTTTTATTGCAACAAGGGAAAGCAAATTCCCCTTTCGTACTCCAGCCTGATAAATTTGCATAAGCTGGGAAGTCATTGATTCTTTACAATAAAGCAGCATGCAGTTTGAACATTTCATTCATTTTGCAGTCATAAGTCATCACACCATCACCCCAAAATTCATTCAACTCATCAATCAATGGCTGAAGGTAAACATCAATCTTATCCCCCGGACTTTTAGGTCCATCAATAAGAGTGAAAAGTAATATAAATTGTTGCTTCATACAAAGCCACGGAGGAAGATTATATGGAACCAACACCACGGGCCATGTGCTATGAGTTGCACCAACGATAGACTTGAATGGATTGAAACCATCTGCTGTCAATCCCAATCGGACATTACGAACATCTTTAGCAAAGTCGGGATGTCTCTTATAAAAATCCTTCCATGCATGAGAGTCTGCCGGGTGGGTTAACATATCACTTTCATGAACTCTTTCTGCATGCCATCTCATTAAATTAGAAACTTTAGATGACATAAAAAATCTTTTCAACCTCGGTTTAAGGGGAAAGTAACGCATTTGTTTTACGGAAATCAGTTTCCCCTGTATCGCAATCTGACTTTGATGAGTATTATTTCCCCTGTTCTCTTTCCACCTGGAAGCACCACAAACCGTACAAATATCCAAATGGGTAGTTTCTTTTCTAAACAACATACAGTTGTTTACACATGCATCTATGGTCTCATATGTAAAACCTAAGTTCTCTGTGAACTTACGAGCATAGTAATATGACTCAGGAATCTTAGCGTTGACAGGAAGAACTTTTTTCAATAAAACCAAAAGCATGTCGAATGATGTGTCTGACCAATTATTCAAAGTCTTCAAATGCAACAACTCCACGATAAATGAAAATTTATTGTAAGAAGTACATCCAGGATATAATTCTGTTTTCGCATCATCAAGTGCTTCATAAAACCTCCTCGAATCACGATCTGCACTAGAGCGAAGATTTATCTCACCGGTCTCAAGATTCTGGATGTTAATGCCTTCAGGATCAAACCCACGTACCATTTCAGTAAGCATTTCATGCATCGGATCAGTCATCCTTGCATAAACATCCATCTGAGCTGCATCTGTATTTTGACAACGAACATATTCTTCTCCATGACGAGTCCAACTCTTATAATTTTTCAGAAATCCATTAAAGAAAAGGTGCTCCCTCACAGTATCTCGTGTGAATTGATATCTGTTAGCACATTTTCTACATGGACAACTAATATAGTCACTTTCAAATCCTCTCATGAAGTCAATAAACTGCATAATTCCATTGAAATATTCTCTAGACGTTCGATTTGGAAGATCAATCCAACTCTTATCCATAATTATATCTGTATAACAAACATTTACACAATACTTATTACATTTACATTTTTCAAATCAACTATATTTAAAATAAATATTAATCATTTGTTTATGAATCATTGATAAAATAATAATATAACTAAAAGCCCATGTTACCTGATTGAGCTACAAACCTGAAAGGGAGGGGATCCGAAGGCGGTGCAACGAGAGGACGCAGCGAAGGGGAGCCGGAGCCAAAGGCGGTGCAGCAAGGGAGGGGACGGGTGGCGGTGGCGGCGGGGAGATGGAGGAGAGGAGGCAGTGAGGGGACGGGGGACGGGCAGCGCGGGGGGGGGGGGGGGCTGTCCGGGGTCGGGGGGCTGTTTGAGGTGCGGGGGGGCGTCCGGGGTGCGGGGAGCAGTCCGGGGTGCGGGGGGGGGGGGGCTGTCCGGGGTGCCGGAGCCGTCCGGGGTGGGGGGGAGGGCTGAGGGGGCGGAGGGCGGAGGGCGTGCGGTGGGGGAGGCTGGGCGGCGGGGGTGGCCGGGAGGCGGGGGGAGGGCGGCGTCGGGGGGGGGCGACGGGGGGGGAGCGGGGGAGGCCGGGCGGCGGGGGAGGCCGGGAGGCGGGGGGGAGGGCGGCGTCGGGGGGGCGGTGATGGGGGGGGCGGTGGGGGAGGCCGGGAGGCGGGGGGCGGCGACGGGGGGGAGCAGGGTTCGATCGAGAGGGGGCGCGGGGGGGGCGCAAAAAGGCTCGGGTTTTTTTATCAAGGCCAGTGACCGCCATTGGCGGTCGCTATTAGATATCTATAGCAACCGCCAATGGCGGTCGCCCGATTCTGGGGGGCTTCAATGCCCCCTTTTCTAGTAGTGATAGTTCCTTAAAAAATTAGAGGAATGAGAACTCTTGATATTGAAACAAAAAATTTGAAATCTAAGAAAGTTTTATTTGTTGATGGGATAAAACATAACTTACTTAGTGTAAGTCAACTTTGTGATAATTTAAAATAATTTTTATTCAAAAAACATTTTAGTACCATAAAAAGTGTAAAATATGGAAAAATTATCGCAAAAGTAGAAATAACTAGTGGTGATATTTTTCAAATTGGAGAGTTTAATAACTACAATTACTTGAGTGTTGAAGATGAAAAAAAATTGTGGCATCAAAGACTTGGGAACCATGGTCATAAAACATGAATAAACTTTCAAAATTTGATATTTTTCATTATTTTCTAGAATTTAAAATAAGAGATGAATATGTTTTTGTTACTTTTTAGAAAGGAAATATGACTAAAAAGAGTCATAAGAGAGTTGAGATTCAATATACCAGACCTCTTGAGCTTATTTATTCTGATTTATGTGAACCAATGAGACATCAATAAAAAAAATTAGATTTATACTTCATCACTTTTATTGATGATTTCACTCAAATGATAAACATCATGTTTATGAAACATAAGTCATAGACTGTGGAAATGTTCAGGTTTTTTAGAAACGAAGTTAAGAAAGAAATGGGGGTTTATATAAAGAAGTTGAGAATCGATAATGGTACTGAATTCACAAGAAATACTTTTGAAACTTATCTAAGAACACATTGTATCAAACATTAGTATTTTTCTACCTATACTCCACAAAAAAATGAATTAGTAAAAATAAATAATATAGATTTAGTGTAAATGGGAATAAGTATGTTAGTAGAATACAAACTTTCAAAGTTTTATTGGAAAGAAGTTTTTAGTACTATTGTAAATCTTCAAAACAGATATTTATTGATACTGGAATCTAACATGAATTCTTATAAAGTTTGGTATAACAAAAAAACATTCATTGAAGTAATTCAAAGGTTCTGGAAGTCCATGTTTACTAAAAATCAAAAAATTGGATCTTGGAAAGTTTGTTGAGAAAGTTGAGGAAGGAATTTTTATGGGTTATTCACCCAATGGAAGAAGTTAAAAATATTGTAAAATATTATTAAAAAGATTTGTGGACACATATGATATGAAATTAATTGAAAATAAAAATTCCTTACCAATATTTGTTGAGAATGTTGAGGAGGAAAAATTGGATATTTCCAACGATAGTGAAAGTAAGTCAAAACATCCTTACCAGGATTCAGGAGAATCATGTGATGAGGAAAGTTTATATGGAAAATAAACTTTGAAATTTACTTCCTTATAGAAACATGGTCACTCTGAAAACATTATTGTAAATCATAAGGCTCTGGTTTAGACAATAATAAAGTTGAGATTAGAAAATTAGACTTTAATTATCTCAAAATTTGAACCAGAATCAGTTTTAGAAGCTATTCAACACAAATAATGGGTAGATGCTATGAATGAATAGTTAGATTAGATTGAGAAAAATGAAATATGGGAACTTGTTCCACAGACATTAAATAAAAATATTATTAGAAAAAACTGGGTTTATAAAAACAAATTGAATGACCATGGATAAGTTTCAAGTAACAATGAAAGACTTTTTTACATGTTATGCATAGTTGAAAGGTGTGTATTTTGAAGAAACATTTTCCCCAGTTTCAAGATTAGAAACTATTAGAATTTTTTTATCTGTGGATGCACATTGGAATTACAAATTATATCATATGGGTGTAAATTAATCATTTTTCAATAGAGAAATTAAATAAAAAATTTACATTGAACAAACTTCTGGATTTATACTTGATTAGGATAAAAATAGAGTTTTTCAATTGGAGAAATATTTTTATGGGCTGAAACAAGCTCTACGTGCATGGTATTCTAATATTGAAAATTCTTTGATAAAATAGAATTTTTCTAAAGTAAAAGATGATAGAAAATTATATACAAAATATTTTTACTCCATAAATCTAATTGTAATTATTTATATGGTTGATATAATTTTTCTGGAGATACAGAATATGTTTTTGAAACATTTTATGAATAAATGAAAAAGAAATTTGAAATTTCAATGTACGGATAACAAAGTTTCTTCCTTGGATTACAAGTTCAACAAAAAGAAAAATAAATTATTCCTATTTAAAGAAAATTATGTTGTGGAATTATTAAAAAAATTCAGAATGGAATAATCCAAATAAGTTTCTAATACTATCTCTATAAGCACAAAATTGAGTAAAGATGAGTATAGAGGAGTGTGAATCATAAAGACTTTTAGAAGGTGATATGTAGTTTACTTTACCTTATAGCCTCAAGACCTGATATTTTTTATGTTGTGACTTTTTGTGTCAAGTAAAAAAGTAATCCGAAATAATCACATATGTTGGTAGAAAAGATAATTATATGATATGTCAAAGGAACAACTTCTTTGTGTTTTTATACAAAATAAATTTTGAGATGAAGTTTTAGGGTTATACAAATTCTGATTGGGGTGGAGATTGTAATGATAGAAAATAAACCTCAGGAGGAACATTTTTCTCATGAGAATGTTGTTTAAGTTGGAATAGTAAAAAACAAAGTTCATTAACATTATTCATAGCTGAATCCAAATATGTTATAGCTACTCAAGCATGTACTCGGATGTTGTGGATGAAAGTTCAGCTGGAATATTTGAAAGTAAAATTTTCTAAACCATTGAATATACATTGTGATAATAAAAGTGAAATTAATCTTTCTAAAAATATTATCTAACATTCAATATCAAAAACACATTGATATAATATTTCAATTTATAAAAGATAAATTTTTTGTTGGAGATGTTTTTCTGGAATATATCTTAATGAAGTATCAAATTATTGATATCTTCACAAAGGAAATTCTAAAATAAAGGTTTATTGAGTTGAGGTTATAACTTTATGTTCATACTCATACAATGACATCCTAAATCTCATAAGGATGTTCCCCCACCATGATTTGTATTGTGCTAAAAAACGGGGAGAAGAAGTAACAACTTTTTACTTTTTAGGAAGTTTTTACTTATCTTTCTTGAATGAATCTAAAGTTATGGTTATCATAAAATGGGGTAGATAAAAATAAAAGTGAGAGGAAAATATAAAAACGAGGGAGACTATATCTAAATATGTCCTCAAAATTTTCTTGTCAACGAGGGATGTAATTCCTTCAAAAACATTACTTTATCCAGTAATGTGGTGTTAGTACACTTGCTTTTGAGAAAGGGTATTTTTTTATAAAAATTTAAAATTTTGAGTTCTTTAAAAAAGTTAAGCTGTGAAATTTTTTTAAGAGTTGAAAAATTCATTAAAGAGGGTTGTCAAAAAAAACCAAAGGGGGTATTGAATAACCTTTATGGTAGTTTTTTTAACAATGTTTTTTTATTTTTTGACAACTAACCTTTTTTTATAATAATTATTTTGTTATTCATGGACCCAATCCATCATAATGAGTTTTAATAAAAAAGATGAATGTTTCTGAAACCAAACACAAAGTTAGAGAAAAGTTTTATCCTTAAGAAAATTATTTTATGGAAATAGGTTTTCAGACTCAGGTTATCAGACCTAGAAGCACTAGATGTATAAGTGGTTAGAAAGATAAAGTAGTTGATTGGATGCAGCATCGGTCTTAGATCTATAGGCATCAAGTTTATATTCATTGAACTCTATTTTTCTTAGAAATAATGAATTTTCAAAGTGATTAAGTCAAAATAATGCTGAAAATGTTTGGTGAAGAAAGTGAAGTTGAGTGTTAGAATGCTCTAAAACCTTATAATATAAAGTCTGATGATGATTTTTTGGTCATGGAGTTCTTATAAATCATGAAACATTCTAATTATAAAATCTTTTTAATAAATGTAGGAATCATAAAGATTGTATCAGTTCCAGAAAGTCAGACACAGAAGATCTTATCTAGAAGTACCAAAAATGGAAGTTTTTCAGGAGTCTAAATGTGTAAATTTGATGATGTTTAAAGATTTTTAAAGTTACTGGGTAAATTTATCATCAGATGTATAACATAATAATTATAATTTCATTGTAATGATAATTCCATCATTGTGAGGATTTTAAACCAAACTAACTCTGAGGAGGAAAATCAATTGGATATGGAACATGTATTGATTCATCAAATGAATGTCTCACACTGATAACACATCAGATTTAGAACATTAGAGTGATTAAAGTTGATAATGATGGTCCATAAAAGGGATATTAGTTATGAAAATAACTAAATATTCTATAAGATTTGTGTTTTATAGAGAAGAAACAAAGGGAGAGTTCAAGTTTGTAAACGAATAAGATTGTGAAACCAATAAGCCATATATTAAGGAGTTTCATCATAATGTGTTGATGAAGATAGTCAGATCATATTGAGCTGAGAAATAAATGTATATTGTAATGAACTGAGGAAGATAGTCATGTCATAATGATATGAGAAATAAAGGATAATCGTAATGAGATGAGAAAAAAATACATATCATAATGAGCAGAGGAATCTAAAACTGAGGAAATTATATCAGACTAAAGAAAAGTTAGTTTGTTTGAGAAGACTAATCTTGAATAAATCTCGAGAATGTTTGAAGAAGTCAAAGTTTAAGTGGTCAAACTTTAAATTCAATTATGTGTATATTTCAGAGTTTTTGAATTAGAGAGAGAGGGGAAAGTTTTCAAGTTTCCCACTTTCTATTTTCTAATTCTCCTATAAATAGAATCACAATTCATTCACATTTTGTAACTTTTCATGTAAATGAAAAAGGTGTATCATTGAAGAATTTGAGTGAAAGTTACTTCCAGATGGAGATCACTTTAGAAGATCAAAAATCTATTATTTTTGTTTACCAGACTGAGAAAAATCATTTTGAGATGATCGTATTGAGTCGATCAGACATAGGAAGATCAGACTAGGTTAATGATAAGAGTTTGAGAAGTGTAGATTGAGACATGGAATATTGTACTGAGATGATCAAACTGAGTTGATCATATTGATTCAATCAGACTGGGTTCATCAGACTGAAGGTCATTAGATTCAATTTCATTAGACCCAAGATATGTTGTGGAGAAAATTGAATAAAGTTTTTTTTTCGATCAATTTTTTTATAAGAAAACATTGTAAACTGAAGGGAGGTAGTATAATCTTTCCTAGCAGGATATAGAAGGTGTCTAAAAGAAGTTGGCATAAGTTGTATTCACTTCTTCATAATAGTTAATTTCCATAGACCCACAGGAGTGGCTATAGAAAAGATTTAGATTCTCACACAGAGTTTGAACCTTATATACATTGTGTGATTTAATTTATTTCCTATTTTTTTCATGTATGAGTATTTACAAAAAGATGATAAGGATATAAACTTTAACAAATTGTAGGGTTTATGTTTTAAAAAGTATTGAAACTTATAAAAAGTGAAAAACTGATTCAACCCCCATTTTGAGTTGTTATTTGATCCTTTGGAACTTCAGAGACCATTTGGTTTGAAATATATCAATCTTTGTCAAATAAAAGGGAAACAACACATATTGGTTGAATAACTAAATGAACCTGAGGATAATTTAAATTCACATGATCATGAAATTCCCTAAGAAATATATGTTCTACAAGTACATGATCATGATCAAGAGTAAATTTCTATAAATTTCATCAACACTGTAAGATGTTGGAGTAGAGTAGATATCATTTTTATGACACATTTTAATTTAATATGGATTAAAAAAATATTGATGAGGATCAAGAACCAAAAATGGTTAATTAATTACATGATTATCCAGATTGGGATTAATATAAAGTTATGATCCAATATGAATTATAATTACATTCTAAAAATGATATTTTTGGTTCGACTATAAAAAAACTGAAGGGATTAAACCTATTGGTTATAAGTTAGTATTTTTGAGAAATATATATGAAAATGATGAATTTTTGAGATATAAATAATGAATTTTTGCTCAAGTATTCTCACTAAAACATGGTATTGATTATGAAATAACATACTCTCCTATAATGGATGTGATAACCTTGGAGTACCTAACACTAAAAATTTCATGGGGTGTAGAAAAAGAAATTATTTTATTAGGTTAAATGTAGGTATAGTGGTAACCCTATGGTTGTCTTTAAAGAGGAGTCCTCAAAATCAGTTGTCGGTTTGGTTAGATAAAGGGAGTGTTTCAGATTGTTTTGATTTATTTAAAGGAAATAGTAAAATAAGATATTAGAAATAATATAATGAGAATGGTGATTTTTTCAGGTTTGGTTTCCTAATTGAAATGTTATCATGGTCATTAAAACTTTTTTTCTTATCTTCGTATTAAAAGATAAGTGAAATATTTCTCAATTGATTCATCAAACACTTGAGGTTGAAGGTTATTATGGAAACTAATGTAATGGTGATTACTTCTTGGTCATTTCCCCTTCATGTGTGTGTAAAAATTCAATAAACCACTTCTAAACTACTAAATCAATACCCAATTGGGTTTTGGTTCACCTGGGAAACATAGAGGTGACTCACTTCCTTTACACACTTGCTCAAAATTTCTTGACACCCACCACAAAATTTAGTATATTCCTTCAAATAAAAGATGCACTTAGTAGAGGGAGATAATGAGTTATCAACCTAATTAGTAAGAATGAAAATGTTAAAAACCTTAAACAAAATAGTATCAAAAGTATCAAACAGCCACTGAAAACCAAAATCAATCAATATAATAGTGTTGTATTCATTAAGTATAGGACTTGAGCATTACAAAAGGAAAATCTTACCTTCCCAAATCACCAACAGAATTTATCCCTCCATTCAAATGGTAAAATAGGTGAATTAAGAATAATTAATATTTATATAACTAAAATTGAAAATGAAATGAAAGAAAAAACTACAATAGTGGTATTAAATTCTTGTTCCACTTCCACACATAGTGCAATCACCCTCCCTCCTTCGGCCTCATCCTTATTTTTTAGGGCCATAATTTCCTTCTCTTTCAAATAGTCAAATCCCCGTGATATCCTTATTTTTGAATTTATTTCCTCTTTATTTTTTCCCATGGTCTCCCTTCCTTTTATGATCCATGATTCTCCATTAAATCCAAAACTTTCCCTATTTTATTTTTATTTGAAATATCATTCATATTATAATACATGTGTACAACTCTAATTGATTTCATGAATTATTATGTTGAATCCAAAAACCTAAGATTGATTGTATATGGTATTTATAAGGTAACTTTAACACATCACCATTTGGATATTTTCACAAATTCATGATGTTTATTAAGTGGAGATCATTCTTATGGTGTATAGAAATAATGTTTCATGAAGTGATGGATTCGTATTTATAATGAAATTTATGTGGATTTACTAATGCTTAAAGTGGATCAATAATGTCTACATAGATAATAATGTTGTTTACAGAGAGGGTAGTCATCCTTACAGTGGATAAATTTCATACAGGAATAATTTTTAAATAGGCTGGAGGATTTTTATATAAGTGAAAACCATGCTTAAACTGTGTACTAAATGATATTTATGTGGCCTGAATTGATGTTTAGGGAGCATCGGATTCATGTTTATGCAAACATGTTTGGGACTTATTTGATGCTTAAAAAATATATAATTTTCCAAAAAACACAAACCTTCTTCAATATTCTTGAAATAATATCAAAACCAAGTGAAATTAAATGTGGGATTTATTCTAATAGTTTAAAGTTAGATAAAAAAACAAATAATCATGTTTTTATCCCTCTCCATAATTGAATCCAAATTACTCCCAAAACCAAGAAATGTTAAAATTATCTAAAGGTTGACAAAATGGTGGGATTGAAATCATTAAAATAAAAGGTGAAATATATGAAAATATTTTCTTTATCAGTTCTCCCACACATAACCCTTGGACTTCTGAACAAGTGATCTTCAAAAAGATTACGCAAGAAAAATTCAAACACTAGACAATGTGATTTTCCTTTTTTAACACCATGGTTTTCAAAATTATTATGTTTCCTTAAAATTATTTGTTCCATTTTCTTTATTAAGTACATTAAATTAATTTACACTCATTTTATCCTCTCATGCACACTTATACCTACCTTCCTAAAATTATTTCACTCAACATTCAAGTATGAATTTTAAAAAATAATTTTCTCATTCCAAGTTCATGAAAGTTTTAACAAATACTTGATGAATTTATTTATCACCACACAATGATTCAAGTATTTTTAAATATCATTATGTATTTTTAGGATTGTTCTGAGGAATAAGCATTGGTGGTTTCTATTTACAAAATTTTGAGTAATATTAGGATTTTTCTCTATTTTTAAAAATTTTACATTATTTTATGTTTATGAAAAGAATTTCATCTTCCCACTCTTCATCTTACACTGATACATATCCTCCCCCATTTAATCCTTTAAGATCGTACCACACCCTTGAAATTTTAGTATCATCTAACACATCCACTCTATATTTCTTTTAGTAGGTTTTGATTAATTATTTTTACTTTGGTTTTTCTATTAAAGGAAAATGAGGACTTTGAATTCACTTTATTAGTGTGAGATACGCCTTTCCACATATCAAAAGGTATTTTACTTTCATTTATGAATTATAGATATTTTATTCTAATATATTCAACACTTATTTCCAAACATCTTCTACTGGAAAAAACTTATATAGTAGATTACATGGCATATTTCATCTTCCAAAAACTTTATTTGTCCTTCAAAAACTCCTCCTCGGATTCTTGGGTAGTCTTCCTTATGTAAATTTAGCATTAATAATTTTTTATTCTCTATTTCCCCCTTAATAGCATTGTTTTATCATGAATTAAAATATGTAATTTTTGTGTGTAATTTAATTAAAGATATAAATAAAGGTATATTTCACTTAAAAATAGTGGTAGACTTCATGACCATATTTATATGACATCTGGTTCATCCTCCCATCCTTCCCAATATGATTTTTCTCAAAAAATAACAGAAAAAAAGGTGTAAAACTTCTCATTTTAGCTAAATCATATTCTTCAAAATAGCTTGTTCCATATCACTTCCTTCTTTCCCCTACACTTGGATTCAACCTAGATCATGAATTATCTTCTAGAGAAAGATAGATATGAATTTTTAGCTTGAAATTTGGTTGTATATAAAGGTTATATATATCTTTTAAGGGATACAAGGTTTAAATTTCATGGTAGGATTGAAAATATAGTTCATTAGAAAATGATACTTAAAATAAAAATAATGCCTTGATTATTTGTAGCACTAAATCCTCAATACTCCAAGGATTTAACTAGATTACTTAGAAAATTATGGTTATTCAAACATTTTTTGGTTATATAAATAAAAAAGAACATTTAAAGAAGATTTTAAAATAGTTTTATAAGCCTATTTGGTAATTAATTAAAATATAGAACATTATTTTATGTAATAAGATTCAAAAATAAGTGGAATTTGTATGATTTTTTCTCACTTAGAATTTGAAAACAAGTTCATTTAAGAAATAACTTAAGGTGATTAAATGGGTTAAATCAGTTCTTTAACCTTGGAATAGATTCAAAATCTGTAATGGAATAAAAATTAATCTCAATAGGTTTTAAAGCATAATATAATTGAAAAAGAAACACACACCAATTTTTAAAAAGAAAAAAAATTGAAAAACAAAAACAAAATTTAAAAGTCCTAAACTAAAAAGGTTCCCTCCCCAAAACTTAAATGATGTGGTATCCACAATTAATTTTAATGGATTTATCATGTAAATTATATTTTAAATGTAAGCATAGCATGAAATTAAGTTTTAATTAAAAATATAGCCCGATGGTTTTCATTGATAAACTAGTTGGAGGAGTGTATGCTCATCCACTATTTCTTAAAGAAATTTTCAATGGAATTTAATCAGCTTGTGTCCATTAATAGTGAATGGGTTCTTAATTCCTTTTTTAGTGATCTGTAACTCATTGAAGGGATATATGTTAGTAACAAAAAATAGACCTTCCCTTCTAGAATTAATTTTACCTAGAATCATCTTAATTCTGGAGTTGTATAAAAGTACCTAGTCCCATGGATAGAATTATTTCTATTAAATTAACCTTTCATGAGGCACTCAAGTTATTTATTTATAAACTCTTGAATTCTCAAAATCTTCTCACCTAATTTCTTATTATCCCTATAGATATAGTTTTCTTTATTTTATATACTTTTCCAAGTACAAATTCAACTATCTCAATACCTATAAGGATTTTTTTCTAACTTTATAGGTAGATGAATACACATTATATAAATAAGCATATATAGACTCATTAATATGGGTTCTTTTTAAGTTTTTTTATAGTCCCATAAGGATTATTCAAACCTTTGGCTCTAATATGTTCAGTGTGGTTTAAGAGTTTTCTTTAAAATCCCTTTGATCTCCTTATTTAAAACTTCATCATTCCCATTTGTCTATGTATGGTAGGATGTAGATTCTCTATGATGTAATCCAAACCTCCTAAAAAAATTCCATGTTTCTATTAAAAAATTTGTTCCCTTTATCATTAATTATGTAACTTGGAACTCAAAACCTACAAAAGATTTTAACTCTGAAAAAAAAATACACAATATTAGCATCATCAGTTTTAGAGGCTTTGGCTTCCATCAATTTTAAAATATAATCCACAGCTATCCAAATGTAAAAGTTTCCAAAAATACATGGAAAAATATACAATAAAATCCATTCCCTATACTTCAAATTATTTATAAAATATGATTATGTCTTTTTGATATGTTTATAATGAATTTACATTTCTTTTATTTTTTATAGAATTCATGTTTATATTTAATCAAACTGGTCCAATAAATTCCAGATTCTAAAACCATATTAGCATTCATTTGGGGTCTAATGTTTTCTCCACAATCTAGAGTATAAAAAAATAAAAAATATATTGAATTTTACTCTCGAGTAAGTATCTTCTTATCACATAATATTTATATATTTTTCACATATGATTATCTTCATAAAGTAAAATTTTGATTCATATTTAAGACTGAGATTTTGATGAGGGTTTCAGTGATATGGGACTTGAGAAGCTACTAAATAGTTGACCATGTCAATATACCAAGGTACTTATCCTTTAATCAACAATAACTTCTCTTTTAGATTGTGGTCATTCATTGGTTCTTGGTTTGGAATCTCAACTTTTGTTGTGTTGGAAAGCCTATTCAAGTGATCGACTACTTTGTTCTTAGTTATTTCTTGTACTTAATCTCTATATTAACTCCTAATGAAGAATTATCCATCTAACTAGTTATGTATTTTCTTTACCCTTCTTCATCAAGTATTTAAGGGTTTTATGATTAGAAAATATGACTACTTTAATTCCAATCAAGTCATATATGATTTTATCCAAAAAAAAATATAACTTCTAAAAACTAATTTTCAGTTTTTGTATAGTTAATATGGGAAATATATAAGTTTATTGAAGTATAGGAACTGTATTGAAAATTTCCTTCAATATTACAGATTAAAACTACTCCAACCGCTTGGTTGGAAGAATCATAAGGTAACTTAAACGACTGCTCCCAGTTTGATGGTTTCATCATTGGTGGTGTGATTAATATTTTCTTAAACACATTAAAATATTCCTAACACTCTTTATAAAAAATAAAATTAGCATCTTTCAAAGGTAAAATGGAAAGGGGAAGATTATTCTTACTAAAATATTTGACGAAGCTTCTATAAAATCTTACATGTCCTAGAAAAGATCTAAAATACTTCAAAAAAATTGAATAAGGAAATGAATTTATCACTTCAATTTTAAATTTATCCTCTTCAATTACTTTTTTTGAAATGGAATTCCTAATGACTATTCCTCATTTCACCATAAAATGAAACTTTTTAAAACTAAGAGCAAGGTATATTTTAATGCAATTTTTCAAAACTATTTCCATATTTTTCAATCAATGTTAAAAATAATTATTGAGTGGATCTGTTACAATTAACTCATTTACTATTTTAATGATTAAAATTTTACCTATTATTTATTTATATTTTTATAGATTAAAAAATTATTGTTTTATTCCCTGTAACATGTGTAAAAAAAATATTTTAAGCCTACACTACTTATATAAGAAAATATCATTATTGATATTGTTTATTGATTTATTATTTATGTTTGTTATGATTCTAAGAACTGACGTTAAAGAAAAGTACATCTTTGTATGAGTTGATTTAATACTCATACACTAAAGTTTCATAAATGGATAATTATAATTTCTCACAGCATTAGTTACTTAATTGCTTAATCATGGTTATTAATTATTTTATTATTATTATTTTATTTCTTTTTTTTAATTCTATTTTTTATGGACATTCTGTGTTTATTTCATAAGTACTAAAATTTTATAAGTGACAAATGACTCATATGAAAAGGTAAAGAACTCATATGCAAAGTTATATGACACATATGCATACTATAAAATGACTAATATAAAGTATGTCTACTCAAAATTTCTCTAAGTGTGAGATAACTCATACGTAGTAAAAAATCATACATACATAGGTTGAATTGATCATAAGATGACACATATGTAATACAAATTTCACACATGTAGAAAAACTTACACACATGTAATGACTCATGCATAGTACAAATCACTTATACACAGTAAGAATGACTCATACTTTGAATATGAGATAACTCATATAGAGATTAAAAATATCACTAAGTGTGAAATGAATCATATAAAAATACAAAATGACACATACATGGCTTAAGGAAATGACACATACAAATAAATGACTCATACACACTCAGTGATTTTTTATTCGAAATCCAAATATATGTTATATTTTAGTATTCATTTAATATATTAATTTGTTTCATGCTCATATTTATATTTTTCATTGATTTAATTATTCCATAATTACCTATTAATTATTTTTATGATAGGAAAAATATTTGGAAGTATATTATATAGATTTAAATAATCATCTTATAAAGCATATTTAAATTTCCACATTGTATTCTATAAAATTTGTGAGCTTCAAATTTTAAATGTTTGAAGTATAAAGAAGTTTTCTCTCATAAGTTTTAGAGTATTCTAATAACTTTAATATTTTTTATTATGGAATATTTAATACTTTATTAAATGTTTTAACAATTTTTATTGTACATATTGTTAGTGTGTTTATATATTGTTAATATAATCCATTTAAGGAAATTTTCTATGTGCACTGAATAAAGAATACATGTGAAGAATTTTTTGGGAAATGTACACTGAAAAATATTGGCCCATTTCATTAAAATCACATTCTCATGCTACTTTGGGAATAGATGAAATGAAATGGATAGTATTTTCAAATGTTGTTATGCTTAAAGGAACTCTTTATATATAGTTTTATATAACCAGTGTTGTAAGGTGGGTCATAATATAGGTTGAGTATATTTTCAAATTGTACTGTGATTCACACTTCTATGATCATTACTACAACACTCTTGGTTTGAATACATGGTTTTGATCATTTTCTACCAAGAGAGATTATTGTTGCCTTAACACTCTTTCTCAATTGTTTTAACTGGTTTTTTGGTTATTAATTCTTTTTATCTTTTTTATATATTATATTTGTGTTTTATTCCAAAGAAATCAAAATCAGGACCTTACTTTCATGGTTATACTACCCTAATAAAAGTTATATTTTGGGTTATTCCTCCAGGTTAAAAATGGAGGTATCTTAGTTGTGTAATATCCTAAAAAAGTTAAGGGATATGATTGTCCCTTCTTCCAAATAAATGAAAGGTTGGTTATTCCTCTACTTCAAAAGGAAAGTTCTAGGTTTTGTCTATATGTGTGAAAAATTCAGGATTTAGGTTATGCCTATATGGGTTGAAAATTAGATTTTATAAGGTTATGACTCCTTTAAAAAGTTAGGTCACATATTATAGTGTGTTACATACTCTCATGTCGAGAGTGTGAAGAGTATACATAGTATTACTTTTATCCAAACTACTATGAAAATACTTCTCTATATTCTACTTTTCACTAAAAATTAACTTAACTTTTATAATTATTTAATATTTTATAAAAATTAAATTCACTCTACTCTTGTAATTTCATTTATATTACCTATGGGACAAAATATTTGGTATCAAATAAGGTCTTTTTAGGGATAATTAGTTCTATTATTTATTTATTATTTGTGAAAACTTTTATCCTAGACTTAACTTTATAAGGAAAGGGTCTATTTAAGATGTAAGGAACAAGTTTTAATGATGCATGTGCTCCAAAATAACCACAATTATATTATGGTAATGATTATGGTTATTGACATGTTCGGATGGAAGCATATATGAAACAAATAAGTATTTATCATTATAAATTCATGGTAAAACCTTACGAACTCCCTAAGGCTGATCTTGATACTTTCATTGGCGTTGAATCTTTAAAATATGTTCTTAATTATAAAATCATGAATATACTTTATTTTTTAGTTAATTGAAATTTTTTTAGTCACATTTCAACATGTATAACCACATAAGACATGTATATAATATTTTAAACAATTCATTATAGTTCTGATAAATGAATTTAAACTAATCTCGATGTGTTAGGGGTAGAATATCATGATTTTAAAATAGGAGAAAATGAAAGTGTAAATTAAATGTTTCATAGATTCAATAGTATGGTAAATTACATGAATACATTAGGATAAAATTTAGATAATACTATTTTAGTTGAAAGAGTTTTAAGAGATCTACCTAAAAATGGAATTATAAGAAATTAAAAAAAGATGAAAGTAAAAACTTTAAAGAATATACTATTGATGGGATTATAGGATCTTTATTACAATATGAGTTATAATTAAAAAAATATTGATAAATAAGAAACTAGTAATAGAAAAGGGGTTTCCATAAAATAGAAAATAAATGTTAATTATTACCCATTAGATTATGGTTTATAGGGAAATGACAGTGATGAGGTTTCTCTAGTTGATAAGAGATTTTTTTTAAAAAGGATACTCAAGAAGAAACCGAAGGAATTATCCAAGGGATGATCATAAGAGTAATAGAAAACATAATTGTATATATAATGAAGTTTCAAAAGTAATATGTTATTAATGTAGGAGGAAATTTCACATTAAAACTAAATGACCAAATCTAAAAGGAAAGAAAAAGATGATGTACAATAATTAAATGAGATAAACTACATTTGGATGTACCAAAGATTTAGACTCTAAGGAATAATTTGTTTCTAGAAAATAAATGGCAAATCTATACTTGATAGCTTCTTCAAATCAGGTAAGTAAATTTGATTCTGAATCATCATAATCTAATTCTAAAAATCATATAATTGATAAATTATATGATGAAATTGATAAGTCATGCAATGAGATTTTTAAAATTTCATAAATACATAATGAACTCATGAATAAATAAAAAACACTTATTGAGGAAAACATAAAAAACCTTGAAGTGAATAAAAAGTTAAGAAATTATTCTTCTAGTTTTAATGATAATATTTGTATAGATTTGGAAAATGTTCAAAAATAAAATCTTAAACTCAATTAATATCTTTATAAAAATGAATAATCTCAAGAAAATAAATTTAATTATATTCTAGATGAAAATGAAAATATGAAAAAGGAAACTTAAAGTCTAAAAATAGACCTATCCAGATTTGTTCAAGGAAGATAAAGGTGTGAAAAAAAGTTAATATTGAACAAAATTAATAAATCTAAAACTGGTCTTGGTTATTATTATTAATTACCTAAAATATATAAAATGTTTTTTATAAAAATATCTAAAGGAAGTGTTTCAATAGATACTTATTTTAAATTTGGAAAGAAGGGACACTATACAAGCACTACTACAAAATATTCCTTTAACGGTGCTAAAAATGGCCTTTATTAGTGCTAGAGAAGTGATGAATACTAGAGAAATATTAAAAGCCTGATTATTTTATCATTGCTCAAAAAGAAGTGATAAATGGGTCCTTTATTAGCGCTTTTAGAAGTGCTAATAAAAGACCATTTATCAACGCTTGTAAAATCAATAATAGAGGGGCATACTACAGTGTGCTATAACAACACATCACAATACCAAAAACACCATGAAATAATAAAAATCAAGTACTAATATAGAATTTAAATTAATAGAAAACAATCTAGGCTCATTTGCTCAGTTTTGGCGATGTGATGTGTGTTTTAAACTAAAATGATACTTATATATTGAAAAAACACACTTAGAGCCATATCGGTCACAACATGCATCGGACTGAGGTGCATATGATTCTTACATGTCTCAAATAACTTATGGATTGTTTTATTAAAGTATCAAAACAATCCAAGTGTGTTTTCTTGGTTTTCAATACGTTACTTATCTTTTTTACTAAAATATTATTTTAAACTGGAAGCACGCACCATGACTCATACCAGTCTCATCATGTATTGTTTTGATGTGATAATAATTCCTAAACATCACAAATGACTTATTAATTATTTTACTAAATTATAAAGACAATCTAACCATGTTTTCTCAGTTTTTAGTGAGTGACACTTTTGGAACTAAAATGTTGATTTTAAACTGATAACGGACACATTAAGTTATATTGGACACATTGTGTATCAGATTTAGGTGAGGATGATTCTTACACATCAAAAAATACTTATGGATTGTTTTAATAAAGTATAAAAACAATATTAATGTGTTTGAATAGTTTTGAGTAGGTGAGTTTTCCTTTTTACTAAAATTGATGTCAATTTTAAATAAAAATACACACTTTGAGCCATATCGGTCAAACCATGCATCGTATTGAGATGATGATAATTCCCACACATCTCAAATTATTTATGGATATTTTTTATAAAGTATCAAAACAATATGAATTTGTTTACTTAGTTTTGATTATGTCACTTGTCTTTTTTACTAAAATGTCATTTTAAACTGGAAACACGCACTTTGAATCATACCGCTCACATCGTGTTTCAGTATGATGTGAGACAAATTCCTACATATTAAAAATGAATTATGAATAAATTTCATAAATTATTAAGAAAATTCAATCACATTTTTTTGGTTTTTAGTGAGTGACATTTTTTGAACTAAACTGTTGATTTTTAATTGATAATGGACATGTTGAGTCATACCGAGCACATTGTGTATCGGATTGAGGTACAGATGATTCCTACATGTCAAAAATTACTTATATATAACTTCCCTAAAGTATAAAAATAATATTAATGTTTTTTCTTGGTTTTTAGTAGGTCAGTTGTCCTTTTCATTAAAATTGATGTCATTTTTAAATAAAAAGATGCACTTGGAGTCATACCAGTCACACCATGAGTTAGATTGAGATACAGATGATTCTTACACATCTCAAATGACTTATGGATCATTTTCTTAAATTTTCAAAACAATATGAATGCTATTTATTAGTTTTGAGTATGTTAGTTGTCCTTTTTATTAAAATTGATGTCATTTTTAAATAAAAATATTCGGTTGGAGTCATATAGGTCACACCGTGCGTCGTATTGAGGTATGGCTGATTACTACATGTCTAAAATGACTTATGGATCGTTTAACTAATGTATCAAAACAATCCAAATTTTTTTCTTGGTTTTGAGTATGTCATTTGTTTTTTTTTTACTAAAATGTCATTTTAAACTCAAAACACACACTTTGACCTATACTAATCACATCATGTCGGTTTAATGTGAGAACAATTCCTACATGTCACAAATAACTTATGAATCGATGTTCTAAATTAAGAAAATATGATAATGTTTTATTTGTTTTCATTGAGTGACATTTTTTGAACTAAATTGTCAATTTAAAACTATTAACGGACACATTGAGTCATAGCGGTCACACTGTGCGTTGAATTGAGGTGAGACTAATTCCTACATGTCTCAAATGATGTATAGATCATTTCCCTAAAGTATCAAAATAATAAGAATATGTTGTATTAATTTTGAGTATGTCAATTGTCCTTTTTACTAAAATTAATGTCAATTTTAAATAAAAATAAGCACTTAGAGTCATACCGGTCACACCATGTGTCAGATTGAGGTGTTGTTGATTTCTACACATCCTAAAGTCTCAAAAAAATCCTAAATATCAATTTTACTAGGTTTCTATTATCTTCCTATGTCAAACTTCCAACACTACATATTGACTCTATTTTCTTAGATGAAAAACCTTTCTCATTATTGAAAGTAAGAAGAGCAGAGAATTTCAACAATGAGAAAGATTTTTAAGCTAATAACATTGAATCAATATGCAATGTTTTCAGTTCAAAAAATAAAGGCAATGAATATGGAAAACATGGTTACATTATTAGAAATAATAATTTTATCTCTATTTTTCCTTTTTGTAGATAGTTGAAAGAAAAATATGACTTCCCAAAAGATCTATGGAAAAATAATAATTATTAAATAAAAAGGAAAAGTAAATTAACTTACAAGATAAAATTTTGAGAAAATTAACTAAATAATTAGTATGAATCCACCTTTTATTGATGGTTTTATGCATTCTTGATGCATTTCCTTATTTTTGTTATCTCAGTTGTAGGCTCAAAGTTCAATCCCTCTTTAGCATGAGCAGCTTCGAACAAACCACCCCAACTCAAACAAAATAATCCACTTGTACAAGAAAATAATTATTAAATGAGTAAATATTGAAAAGAAATAAATTAAACATTAATATGAAACAATACATTAATTCTATGGATATTGATTTTACTATTCAAACATTGTTGAACACAGAGATATACCAATGGTAAATTAATAATGATGATAAAAAATGCAAATAGATCTCTCCAAACAATCAATCAATGAGTGACAAGTATGATGAGAAAATAAGATACATTGATTGAATCTTTGAATCATTTGAGAGAAATTAAAGATATCCTATTCAGTTCATAAAATATTCATTTTGTACAATAAATAAATAAATACACATAAGATATTCATTATCAAAGGTGAATGCCTCCCATTTGTGAAAATTACATGGATGGTAATCAGAGATTTCTAAGGGTGGAAACAAAAGGCAATGTTAAAGAATGATCCATTTTTAGATGGATTAAAGTAAAACATACATAGTGTTTATTAGATGTGTGATGAAAGAAATGAAGTTATTTTTAAGAAGTATTAATGAGTGGGTTATCATTTCAAAGATGTATATATTTTTATTAATTGTAAGAAATACAATAAAGGTTAAAATCAGTGAATAAAGTTTCATTAGTGATCATAATGTTTTGGTGAAAACTCAAAGGAGTAAGACTCTACAAAAAACCTCATTTTTTTCCAAGTAGAGCCTAAATCATTTGGAGAGGCTAACAAGGATGATAATTGGATCAAATATATTCATGAGGAGCTTGATCTGAATAAAAAAATGTGACATGAGGATCTTGATCCAAATAATAACAATTAAGTCTTCTTATGGATTAAGTTGTTGCATATATTGTTCCAAAAAATGTCCATTAGTTTAAAAATACATGAGTTTTTTAGTTAATTTTTTTCCTAATTCTGTAAAACTATTAACATAAAAGTTCATGGTAATATATTGTAATGAAACATTTTTTTATGTCATGTAATTGAGATGGTCACATCTATGGGGCATCATATTACCACAATAAGGACATAAAAAATAGATTTAAGTTTATGTTAGTAAACCATAAAATTCATTAGAATTAATAATCTATAGTGAACATAGCATGCCATTAAATTATTAAATTCAAACAAATAAATTTGACTTGAAGTGGGATTCTAAATGTGTAATGATTTTATCCATGAAAAATAATTTTTATTTCAAAAAATATATATTCAATTAAAACTTATTTATTAAATTTATATCAATCAATGTTAATATTTTATTTTATCAAAATTAGTTAAATATAGTGGTATAATATTTATTATTGAATGATTTAAAATATTCTATAAAATTTAAATAATAGAAAACATTTATCATTAAATAAGTTACTTCTCAAAGAAAATGTCAAATTTAGAAAAAATTTGATCAATCCTAAAGGATTGAGAATAATAAATTCTATCAATAATGTACTATTCTTCTACATTATGTAATGAAATAGTATTTTGTTTCTTAAAACACCATGATGATGAGTTTTTTTCTATAAAATGACTAATTCTAATTTTTTATTTTCTAACGATATGTCAAAAACAAAAATATAAATATAAATTACATTTTATCTCAAAATAATTATTTCCTATATAATATAGACCAAGTATTATAGAACCTTAAACCTATTTGATTTTTATTTTTATATCATTTAAGTCATATTATTTAAATTCAAATTGAAATATTTCAAAAATAAAAACTGAAAACATTATATTTTTTCAAGAATTAGTTAAATAAATAATACAATAAATCAAACATATATAATGTTTTTCTCATCTAATTTTATAGACTCATCAGAATTGTTTGATTGTTACATTTCATAAGTGAACCCTAAATCTATCCCAAGCCTCATGAAATAGTTCACATTCATCCTAAATAAATCCATTAATTTTACACCATATTTCAGTGCTCATTATCCTAGGAAAAAAATTCATGAAAAAAAACATTATATAGTTGTTCCCATGTGTTAGATATTTCATCATCCATTTTTTGGAAACAACTACTAGAATTACCTTTAAAATATAAGGGGATAACCCTATATTTCAGTTCATCTTCACTCAACCCTCTCAGTTCCAATTTTTGCACGATATAATATAATACCCCAATGATGTCAGATATTTCTTCATCCAAGTAATTTGCAATGTAATATTCCAAACCAGCGACAACACCAACCGCTATATGGATAAATTTTTCAAAATTTAATGATTGTAAAGTTCTAGATGTCATGGAATATAAGTTTTAAGAGCCTATTATACCTTACAACAACATGACCCAACATTGGGTTTGATATATTTTCAAGTCGCACAGTACCAATGTTGTCCCAAGGAGACCCACATGATATTGGGGAAGATGATACTTCAATATATCTAAAAAACAATTAATTTTGGGTTGTTTTATTATAGTATAGTGCAACTAGACTTATTGGGATACATGGATGTGGGATGAGAAGGTTCAGTGGATAACCGAGGGAAATTAGAAATATTAAAAAACCTAGATTTCATTCGAGTCGTGGTTGTGTTCAACCCTTGAATCACTTGAGACTTGGATTTCAGCCTTGGAATAGTTGGAGCCTTGATTCTAGAATAGATTTGAGCTTGGATTCAACAACGAGGAGTTCCAGCAGTGGGTTGCTTTCATGGAGAGCTTCAGATATCATGAACTGGTTTTCAATGGTTAGGGTTCCTAAAATAGATTGTGACACTTTTATCAATGCTAAGTTAATAAGCACTGATAAAATGAATCTTTATTGGTGATTATTTTAACACTGATAAGGATAGAGATTTATCATTGCTAATGTTTTATCGCTGACAAATATTTATAATACTTTTCTAAAAAAATAATACTTTTTAAAAAAATTATAACTATTATATATAATTATAATACTTATAATAATACTTTTTATAAAATAATCATTTTATAATTCTTTGAAAATATAATTATTTATTTAGAATTATATAAATACATTTTAAAGAATTAATATTTATACCATTATATATGTTTATTTAATTATATATATATATATAAACATAGTAAATATATTCATTATTTAAATAAATTTATTATAAATTTATAATTATATTAATACTTTTTAAACAAATATTATTTATTTATTTGTAATTATAAATGTATAAAAATATAAAATATACATTTATAAACATATTTATTTATAAATATTATTTTAAAAATGTATTTTTAACATTTTTAATGAATATTTAATCTTAATTTCATGCATGTTAAAAATGAGTAAAATTGATTAATTAAAAATGTGTACAATATTGAAAATTTGGATAAGTTTGATTAATATAAATCATTAAAAAATGGATATATATTGAAATAAATATGAATACATATTTAAAATATTAAAATATAATAAATTAATATATATAAAATAAATAATATAAATTGATTAAATTTCAAAAAAAAAATTGTTTGTGTGTGTGTGCGTAAAAATGAATTAATTACATATATGTGAAATCAATATAAAACATTTTATCTATGTTATAAATTGAAAAATAAAATGACATTCAATTATGTCCATTACTCGATGCAATTAGTCAATATTTTTAATTTATATTAATTTTTAATTATAATCCATTATTCACTAAATATATTACTATTTAATGTAAACCATAAATAATATTTTTTATTACATAAATCATATATATATATATACTATTTATTAACATTTTCAATAATCATCTAATTAATAAAATGTTTGTTATTTTTCTTAATTTACTTATTTTTATTTATAATTTTTTTGATTTTTATTTTTCATTTATCTATATATTTAATACATACTATTAATTAGTATTTATAATTTATATATAGTATAATAATTTTATTCATTTTTATTAATAACTATTTAATTAATAAAATTCTTAATCTTTTTTTAATAAACTCATTTTTATTTTTTATTTATTTAATTATTTCATTTTATTTATTCAGACCATTATTAGCACTAAAAAAGCACTGATAAAGGGTTCCTTTATGAGTGCTAAAAATATAGCACTGATAAAGGGTACCATTTATCAACGCTAAAAATAAACTACTGATAAGGGTATCATTTATCAACGTTAAAAATAAAGCCCTGATAAAGGGTTAAATTTATGAGTGCATTTTTCTAGCACAAATAAATACTAGTGCTGTTAAACACCTGTTTTTTAGTAGTGAAGCGAGTGTTAATTATAATTTCCTCAATATCTTGGACACACCTAAGATTTTTTCTAAGTCCTAATCATATAAATTTCCTATTAATAAATGTTTGAAATCAATTTAGGTTCCTAATAAATCTTCCCCTAACCTGATGGGACCCAAGTTTTCATGGGTACCAAAATACTCTTGAATATTTCTTTATAATATATGAAACTTAAAAGTGTAAAGGAAACCTAGTATGTAGAAAATAGGTATTTGTGACATATTATAGGTGATGGTGAAAAATTTTATCATTTAACAAATTTGAAGGAGGTAAAGTTAAAGTGCATCCGTTTAAGGAGGTAGAAGTGATTTCACGATGCCTTCACCCTTCAGAGATGGAAGTGGCTCTCGTCCTGGTCCCTCCTCCCCCACCAGGGGAGGGACCTCCGACATCCATCACAGGAATGGCTCCCTCCTTCTCTCCCTTCTTAAACCCTGAATTTCTTCCCTCCTTCCATCAGATTTATCTTTTCCCTAAAGTTCTGGACTTGATAAATGTCCTTCCGAACCTTTTGATCTCAACCTTGGAGTTCAATGAGGCTTTGGGTCTACTGAATCTCTCCCTGATTGTGCGCTTCAAGAAACGGCGTCCCTCAGTGGATTCATTTGACATGTATATCTTTGGGTCATGGGATTTATAGGATAGAGAAACAGTGGGTCTGCTTGATTCCAGACATATTTGGATTCGATTCGCAACTGAGGAGGATCTGGTTAAAGCCTAGTCTAGTGCATCGCAAAACTGCAATGGTCTCTAATTTTATCTCTTCTATTGGTTGTATGACTTCCACATGCATCGTGACTCCCCTACAGTAGCGGTTTGGGTTAGTTTTCCACAACTCCCTTTACCATTTCAAAACCCTGCAGTTTTGAGAATACTAGGTAACCTTGTGGGTAGATTTCTGTGTGTGAATTCAAGAAACAGGGTGCTCTATCACCCAATATGTCCCATTATATGTGTGGAACTTGATGTCTCAAAAATTCCATGTGAGTTTGTGTGGATTACAGTAGAGGTAGAGTTTCGGCACAAACAACCTGTAGTATATGAAACTTTGTTTGACTTTTGTAATTCCTGTAAGAAGCTGGGTCATCCTAGGGTATCCTGAAGACATGAGAGGATGTATCCTAGGCAGGTTGTGGATTCAAGTGATGGCAGAAAGGGATTGTGTATGGGTGAAGGTAGTGGAAAATATTTGGAAGTTGGACCAGTGTGCGCCACCAGTGGTTCCAAATATGAGCAACAGGAGATGGAGGCGCCAGGACTCAGTTCTGGTCTTACAGCACAGAATTCTATGAGGAAAGTAACAGTCTCCTATCCAAACCCAAATGTTTCTATGGTTTTTGACAGATTGAAGAGAGACCTGGGGGTGTGAATCCCAGGGTCAATGGTGAGCAAATAAACTTCATCTGACGTGGGTGATATTGAGGTGGTAACCTAGGATAAAGAAGTTTTAGGTTGTAGTAACGAGGTAGGAAAAGACCTGCACTTGATTTTGGAAGGTGGAACAACTGTAGGTAACAATAACTGAGTGAAGGAGGCCCACCTAGAGGAAACAGAAATCCATATGGTTCCAACAAATGCAGCCAATGTTACAGAGGTTATTGAGGGACTTTTTGAAAACCGTGAATTTGGTGGGCATTCCCAGTGTCTAGCATTGAGGGACACCTCAATGCAATTTCAATATATGGGACGAGTCTATCAACAGGAAGGATCCTCCGAGGTGCCAAGGCAGGCCATGCAGGTGACCCTTTCTTATGAGGAGAAGGTTATAGCTGGGAGATCAAGCATGGACCTTCAAAATCGGTATGGAGTGTTGGGTGATGATGACAGCCAAGCTAGTGGGGATCTAAATAGGAAGGAGGATACACATATATAGGACCACTTGGTAGATGTGGGTGAGTCCTAAGAGGAGATGGATGATGTTTTGGATTCCTCTACTAAGCCCAAGGAAGTGACCATGGTGGAGGAATATCTTAGATCATCTACACGAAATGGAAAGTTCACTACTACTGATTATGATGGATTTATCAAGAACAAACAGAGGGGGTGACGTAGGAAGGAGTATTCTAACCTACCTAGTCCTCCTATCATGAGGTCTGTAAGTAAGGTCAAGCAGCTCCCAAAGGATCCTATTACTGTGAGAAATTCGGATGCAGTGGTCAACACATATAGTGACCTAGTGTCTGTAGGTGGTGAGGTTGGTGTCCCTGCCACTCCCTCGATGAAGACAAGGGATCCTGAATAGAAACGTGAGATAAGCTCTACTGGATACCCTCAACAATAGATATCATCGATTTTGGAACACATGGATCTGCCTTTTCACTCAGATGAAGAAATGGGAGAGGAAGATATGGATATGAAAGCATTGAAGAAGACAGGAAGAACGATTTGTGAGATCACTGCAAAGGAACAAGGTGAGTGGATTGATAAGAAGGCTCGTATTCTGATCAGAGGCTTCAATATGGGGAATATTAACATGGAGGAATTCACAAAAGCTTGGGACAACATGGCACATCAGTATGAAGGCATCTTGAAGGGCTACCCTGACTCCCAGGTAAACTCTATTCCCTGGATCTTGTTTAGGGAAATTGATTCCAATCAGATCAAATTTTTCTTTAAAAAATTTGTAGTTTCTTTTGGTGTTTAATGCTATGAGGGTTCTCACTATCCCCTTAAAAGTGTTTGTAAAATAAAAAAGTAACATTGTATGGAAGGAGGTAAAGTTACATTTGGTGATAATTCAAAACGTATAGTAAAAGGTTTTTGAGAAGTTGGCATTTCTGATTTTGTTATTATTTGAAAAGTACTATTTGTTGATGGATTAAATCAAAATTTTATTATAATCTCATAGTTATGTGATGATGTAATGTATGTAAAATTTCAAAATGATAAATTTATAGTTTATAAAGATGAATCTCTATTATTTTATTAAAATTGAAAAGATGGTATTTGTTCTAGTAATTTTTTCTTAATTGAATAACTATAATGTAAAATATTTAAGTTTCATTTAGTTAGATATCATCTTATGACAGGGGAGACTTGGCTAGGCCAACTTTAGGATGTTTTATAATCCATTTAAAATTCAAAAAATTCTAAAGTTACCTGAACTAAAGGTGGAAAAGGCCTACATATGTGACTCATGTATGAAAGTTAAACGCCATAAGGAGTCTCTCGAACATATTAATTAAGTCCATATGATAATTACTTTACAAATATTACATCTTTATTTATTTGTACCAATATATACTACTATTATGGGTGTAAAAAAATATATGTTTTTAATTATTGATGATTTTAGGTGATTTACATGTATGTACTTTCTAAATCATAAATCTAAAAAAAAATTCAAAACTTTTTGCTTATTGTATGATTTTTCTAAATGAAAAGGGGTATTTAATTTTCTCTACTATAAGTGATATGGGGGGGGGGAATTTGTAAACCTATAAAATAAAAAAATGTGAAGAAAATGGATATTCTCATAATTTTTCAGCCCCTGGGATACCAAAACAAATTGATGTTATGGAAAGAAAAAAAATAACATTACAATAAATTCATAGAACCATGTTAAATGAATTTAAAACTCCTAGATATTTTTTAGAAGAAGATATAAATAAAAAAATTTATGTATCAAATATAGTTCTTCTAATACCAATTTTAAAGAAAACATCTTATAAACTTTATAAATATAGAAAACCAAAAGTTGGGTATGTTAGAGTGTTTGTGTAACGATCCAAAAATTAATTAATGAAAATTCCACTTGGTCTATTTAAATGTCTTCTTATGGTTATATAAAACATATTAAATTATTTGGTTTTATGTTTTGGGTTTTAAAATTCCATTAAGAATTGTGACCGTTGAAAATATAGCCATTGAATAGTGATCACATGATTAGTATAAATATAGGGCTTTAACAAATCCAATTTACTCAGACAAAGGAACCAATGGCCTCATCTAGTAGACTTTACTCATATGAATCCCATTTTTTGGAGCTCAGAAAGGAGGTGGCATCATTGTGATTCACTCTTGACCAAGCCCAAGTCGAGCTTCAACATGTTAAGCTCGAACAGAACCACCTACAGGAGAAGTGGAATTTGATAGGTATTACCACACGAGTGATGTAATCCGAGCCACCCCAAGAGTCTGTCACCATCATGCACCTTACCCTAAGGTCTTATGTGGCTATTATAAGGGTTTATGTAACAAGACCTTATCATTATGATTATGTGCATTTTTTTTGTATATAATAGAGAATATATATTCATTTTATTATTGTTGTTACTTTGTAAATATTTTTGTAAAGCACAAATGGTATTTTTTAGTTAATGTTCAACTAAGGAATCTATTTTGATAAATTAATGGATTTTTGAATTAAATAAAATTTTAATAAAATTTTATTATTATTAAATTACTTTTTATTAAGTATAAATGATTTTATAATTTTAATGAATACAATTGTAATTTTTATTAAGGTTTGAAAACTATTTTTGTCAAAACCCTTGAATTTTTGATAAATGTCAGTTTTATTTTAAAAGTAAAAACTCACATATTTAAAAAATTATTTGGATAAAATGAATATTATTTTTGGAATCAAGATGTTGAAATTATCCAATGGTGAATTTTTCATAATTTTCTGAGAGTCAAATTTTTGGGTAAAAATTAAATACCGTTTAAATATATAATGTGTTTTATGACCTCATAATGACCCAATAGTGATGTAATAAAATACTATAAACATTATTTTTGGAAAATATATGTTTTAACATTAAAATAATGTGATTTTAGGTTTTTTTGATTTATTTTACAAAGCTTTAGTGGACCCTTTAAGACTTAAAAAACATTTTAGCTTTTTAAATTGATTTCCTTGAGAGTGTGACTCACCTCCACATAAGAAACCCTATTATTTTAAGAATTTGGGACATTGGACTTATAAAATATTGTTTTTCCACTCCCTTTTTGAAAAAACTATGGGCAAAAACCATGTTTTGGTTTGTGTTTTTGATTAGTTTAATGTGTGGTGTCCCAAACCTAAATAATAAAGAATTATCTCTCCTTTCCTATATAAATCCACCCAATATCCCACTTTATCTTCACTAAAAGCCTTTGAAGTTCATCCAACCTCTGACCTCCTCTCTCTATAATCCTCCCAAGGCACGCCAATCTCCAAAGAAGTCTCTCCCAATCCCATCTCAAGCCTTTGGGATCACACTTCCAAGTAAGGGATTCTCACTTTCTTTATTTATGTCCAAGTTTCCTTATATTGTTATAACCTTTTATTTTCAATTATAAATGTTGGGATATGATTTATAACCTCCCTAGTACTTTCCTATTCATTTTTGAATAATGATATATTCCCTTTCTCTCTCATTAATGCCTCACATGTACACCCATTACCATGTCGAAATTCCATAAGGAATTTCTCTCTCCTCATTTACATTCAAGCAATTCTTTTGTATTACATATCTAAATTTCATTAAATCTGTTGGGAAATGTATCTATATTAACCCCTTACTGTACATTTCATGTACATATGATGAGACACCCATTTCTCTCTCATCAACCATTTTTATGAATTCTTGTGTCATGTCGTTATGCTGCCAAAATTGCACCGCGTTTTTTCAAACCAAGATCATTGTATAGTGAATATCATACCCATGTATCTATCAAGGGTATTAAACTTTATGCACATATACATATTTAATGGTAATTTCATGTATTTATTCCACATTCCTTAATTGTGGAATAAATTATGATGCTGATTGATTCCATGTTATATAATCCATGTGGCACACTTATGCATGAAATGAAATGTTTAAGAAGGGTGCATCCTGATAGCACTCCAATGAATTGGGTTAAGATTAGTATCATGATACATCAAGTGAAATTAGGGTTAATCATTCTAATTCAAGTTCAATTGGTTTTTACTCATTCTCCATGTGCAATGAGCCGTGTCTCATGCTAGTACCATGTTAAGTGTTGTTTCCACATTTCCATGTTATGATAATCATGATACATCATGCCTTTATGTTTATGTTTCTCTTGCACTCCATTGATATTCCTATTTTCTAAAATGTATTGTATTATTCATTTTATGCCTTTTTTATCCCCTTACTGGACTTTATATCTCACCCTTTTCACATGTATGTCCTCAGGTTATCACATGAAATGCTAAGTACGAGGGAATGTCGTGGTTATGTAAAGGAAGTTTTCAATAAAGATATTGTGTATTTTATGTTTTAAGTTGTTATGTAATGTTCCTAAGCCCCAAATACACTAGACCTATCGATATTCCATGTTGTTTCAAGTGAAGAGTTTATGTAATAAATCATGTTTAAGTGTGTAATAAAAAACAGGGTTTCCATAGTTGGTATTAGAGGATAGGTTTAGTTATTTTTGGGATTAGGATTAGAAAACCCTATTGAAGCCTTATATAATAGACTAAGTATAATAAAAAAAACATACCTAAGTTTTGGTGAGTATTGATTAAGTGGTTTATCAAGAAAATACATCCCTTTCTGGATACGAGCAGGTAGAGGTGGCTTTGACACAGATGTACCTAGGAGTGAAAACTCCGACAAAGAGTTTCAGGCTTGACCTGGGGTATCCTGGTACACAACAATGGGCCTTGTTTCACTCTTGGTTATGACACTTCCAGGGGATATTCTTTAGTAAATTAACAAGCTTATTATGAACCATTATTAAGGGAATTTAAAAAAGTGCCCCTAAGAATACATGTTAGAAAGTAGATCATGGATAACATATATTGAAGCTTATAGATTCATAAGTTAAGGAAATAAAATTAATTTATAAGTCATTCATCTTTGTCTTTGGATTACCCTTTATGTGTTACTCCTAACTTTCCTTTTATTCCAACCAATGGCTAGTAATAGGAGGACTCAGGCTAACAACCAATGTGAAGATCAAGGTGATGGTTGTTCTAATGAGATCCCCAATCTGATGGGAGCGGGAATCGCGAACTTTGTCACGATACTCTCTCAGTTAACTCAATAATTGAATAGAAACATGGGTCAAGAGGAACATTCAACCCCCCTAAGAAAGAACAAGTCACAATCAAGAGCTTCATGAGTCAAAGTCCTCCTACTTTTAATGGATCATTTGATCCCTCAATCACCAAACAATGGATAAACTCCATTGAAAAGATCTTCTCCATCCTTCAATGTTATGAACAAGAGAAGTTTCTCCTGGATGCTTATCGTATGGAGGGTGATGTTGATCAATGGTGTACATTGATCAAAAATATGAATCCTTAGGAGGAGATCGAGGCATTGGAATGGAAGGATTTCCAGAAGATGTTTTTTGATAAATATTTTCCATGCACCCTCCGGCTTAAGATGGAAAGGGACTTATTTTCCCTCAAGAAAAAAACAATGAATCCGTCGAAGCATATGAGGAAAACTTCACAAGGCTTGCACGATATTCCACCCACTTTGTCGTTACCCCCAAATGCAAGGTTGACAGCTTCTTTGGTGGTCTTAAACCTAGCCTGCGGAATTCCCTGGAGATCCATGACTTCAAAAGCTATGATAAAAATGTTTGATGTCCCCTAAAGGTCGAAATAGAGATCAGATAATCTCAAGGGTATCATGGGGATAAGAAACGTAAGGTGGACTTCAATTCTGGTAGTCCGATGGATTAATCCAATGGTGATAAGAAGATCCAGCACCCCACTTTCCAAAGGTGCAGAAAGAAGCACCCTGGAAATTGTTTGAAGGGTACAAGGAAATGCTTTAGGTGTGGAAGAGAAGGGAACCTAGCCATTAACTACCAAAAAGAAAAACCCACAGCTGCGACAGAGGATAGGAATTATTCGTTTGAACCTCAACGCATTATTCATTTCTTCAACTATAAAGAACCAGATAACCTTGCAAATCAGTACCCTAAGCCAAGGATTTTTAGAGGCAACCAACAACTTCCAAGGAAGCAAGGGAGATATTTTTCCATCACTTCTACCAAAGTGAACCCCGATAATGAATTGGTGGCAGGTACACTAGTTATTCATTCAAGAATAGTGAACGTACTTTTTGATTCTGGTTCTACACATTATTTCATATCCTGAAAGTTTAGTAGAACAATACTAACACCACCACAAATCATGGAAGTAAAGATGTCGGTGAGTATGGAAAATGGGGAAATCATTGCATCCCATGAATATAACTCCTCCCCAATTATAATTTATGGATTGAACTTCCCAGCGAGCCTCTCCATACTCCCTCTGGTGGAATTTTATGAAATTATCGTCATGGATTGGCTTTCTATATATAGAGCCAACATAAATTTCCATGAGAGGTAAATCACTCTCCATGTGGAGAATCGACCCCCGATTCTTTAAAAGTGCAAGGAGGGGGATGAATCTTCTTTAGTTTCATCATCTCAAGCATGGATATTACTGCCCTATGAGCATGTGTATTTGTCTTAGATGATTGAGTCCTAGGAATAAACCATCCTTGAAGACATGCTTATTGTGAGGGAATTCGCTGAAGTGTTTCCCGATGAATAGCCTAGTATCCCTCCTAGAAGTGATGTTGAATTATCAATTGACCTTATACCTGGGGCATTGCCAATATCCAAGACTCCATATAGAATGGCTATTTTGGAGCTTGAGGAGCTAAAAAAAACTACAGGAGAATCTGGATAAAGGTTTTATACGCCCAAGTGCTTCACCATGGGGTTCACTAGTCCTCTTTGTCAAGAAGAAGGATGGGTCAATACGCCTTTGAATTGATTATCATGAGCTCAACAAAATCACGATAAAGAACAAGTATCCTCTGTCACAAATTGATGACTTGTTTGATTAGTTGTGTGGAGTACAATACTTTTCCAAGGTGGATTTGTGGTCGGTATATTGCCAAGTAAAGGTGAAGAAAGAGGATATCCCTAAGACTCCTTTTCGTACAAGGTACGGGCACTATGAATTCATAGTAATGCCTTTAGGACTCACAAATTCTCCAGTAATCTTCATGGACATGATGAATAGAGTATTTAGAGATTACCTCGACAAATTTTTGGTAGTATTTATAGATGATATTATAATATACTCCAAAACCAAGAAGGATCTTGAGGAGAATCTAAGAACTATACTAAAGACCTTGAAGAAGGAGAAGCTTTATGAAAAGTACAGCAAGTGTGAGTTCTGGTTAAAGGAGGTATCATTCTTGGGTCATATCATCACAAGTAATGGGATATCTGTGGATCCCTCCAAGACAGCTGCAATTTAGGGATGGTCGAGGCCAATATCGGTAACTGATATCCATATATTCTTGGGGTTAGCTGGATATTATCGACAATTTGTGAGAAATTTCTCAAGATTGTCCAACCCTCTTACCAAGCTAACTCAAAAGGGAGTAAAGTTTTCTTGGAGTGATGAATGATTAGAAATATTTAAGGATTTGAAAAGGAGGCATATCACTGCACCTGTTCTCACATTACCCACAAGTGGAGAAATTTTTTTGGTATTCAGTGATGCTTCGAAGAAGGGAATGGGTTGTGTGTTGATGCATAATGACAAAGTCAATGCCTATGCCTCAAGGCAGCTAAAATCCATGAGAAAAATTATCCCACGCATGATCTGGAATCGGCGGCTATGATCTTTGCGTTGAAAATCTGGTGGCATTATCTCTATAGGGAGAAGTGTGAGATATATATTGATCACAAGAGCCTAAAATATATATTCACACAGGAAGAACTTAATATGTGCCAATAAATATGGATAGAACTCATCAAGGATTATGAGTGATCAATCCATTACCACCCTGGGAAAGTGAACAAGGTGTCGGATGCTCAAAGTAGAAAGGATCCAGCGATTCAATCATTGATGAGAATTGAGAAGGATCCAATCTTCTTAGATTTTCAGAGGATGGACATGGGAATTGTTAAGGGAGGAACATCATCAATCCTTTCTAAAATTATTTCTCAAACATCCCTATTTGATATAATAAAGGATTCTCAAATAAAGGATGTGGAAATTCTAAAAAAGGTGGAAGCTATCAGAAATCAAAAATCCTCAGAGTTCATGGTTGACAGGAATGGAATTGTGATATTTGGGTCACGATTATGTATACCATCCGATCCAGAGATAAATAAGGAGCTTCTAAATGATGCACATAGCTAAACATTTTCTATTCACCCAGGGAGCAGAAAGATGTATTGATATCTCCATGAAAAAATTTGGTGGGACAATATGAAAAGGGATATTTCTGAATATACATCAAAGTGCCTGGTATGTTAGCAAGTGAAGGCTGAGAGGAAAAGGTCTATGGGGATTATGCAACCACTACCCATTCCAACATGGAAGTGGGACAACATTACCATGGACTTTGTCACTGGAATTCCAAGGACATATAGAGGAATCAATGCTATATGGGTCATTGTAGATCATCTTACAAAGATAGGTCAATTCATCGCGATTCGATAGGACTTCTCATTCAACCAACTTGAACTGATTTACATCAAATAAGTGGTAAGGCTGCATGGAGTACCACTATCTATTGTATCTGATCGTGATATGAGATTCACCTAAAAGTTCTAGAAAAGTCTCCAACATGCTCTAAGCACTGAAATGAACTTCAGTACGGCCTATCATCCTCAAATTGATGGTCAATCTAAATGAACTATTCAGACACTGAAATATATGTTAATATCATGTTCTATGGACTTCAAAGGAGGATGGGACCAATATCTTCCACTGGTTGAATTCTCCTACAATAACAGTTTTCACTCGAGCATTCGAATGTCGCCATATGAAGCCCTTTATGGGAAAGGTGCAGAACACCGGTGTGTTGGGATGAATTCGATGAGAGTATGCTTCTAGGACCTGAAATGGTCAAAGAAATGGTGGAGACGGTGAAAAGCATTCAGCATCATATCAAGGCAGCCCAAAGTTGATAGAAGAGTTATGCAGATAACCATCAATGAGACCTTGAGTTCAAAGTTGGAAACATGGTGTTTCTACACATATATCCATGGAAGAAGTTCATGAGGTTTGTAAATAAGGGGGAGTTAAGTCCTAGGTTCCTTAGCCCCTTCGAGATTCTCGATCGTGTCGAGGTTGTGGCCTATATACTAGCACTTCCACCTACCATGGACAAAGTACATGATGTCTTTCATGTATCCCTCTTAAGGAATTACATACCAGACCCTTCACATGTACTCTCTTCAGAGGTATTATAGCTAGAAGATGATCTTTCTTACGAGGAGCAACTAGTCAAGATCTTAGATCATAGAGAAAAATTTCTGTGAAATAAGATAATGCCCCTCGTCAAGGTGTTGTGAAAAAACCACAAGTTTTAAGAAGCGGCGTGGGAATCGGAAGAAGTGATGAAGTAGAGTTACCCACATCTGTTTTAGTGTAAGAAAAATAAATTTTGAGGGTGAAATTTCTTAAGGGGGGACGATTGTAACGACCCAAAAATTAATTAATTAATATTCCTCTTGGTCTATTTAAATGTCTTCTTATGGTTATGTAAAACATATGCACTTATTTGGTTTTATGTTTTTGATTTTAAAATACTGTTAAGAATTGTGACTATTTCTCATATATTCGTTGAACAGTGATCACATGATTAGTATAAATATAGGTCTTTAACAAATCCAATTTACTCAGACAAAAGAAGCGATGAACTCATCTAGTAGACTTTCCCCATACGAAGCCCATTTGTTGGATCTCGAAAAGAAGGTGTAATAATTGGGCTTCTCTATTAACCAAGCTCAAGTCGAGATTCAACATGTTAAGCTCGAATGGAACCGCCTGCGGGAGAAGTAGAAGTTGATAGAGATTACCACCCGATCGATGTTATCTGAGCCACCCCAAGAGTCTGTCACCATCATGCACCTTACCCTAAGGTCTTATGCAGGTTTTATAAGTGGTTATGTAACAAGACCTTATCATTATGATTATATGCATTTTTTGTATAAAATAAAGAATATACATTCATTTTATTATTGTTCTTACTTTGTAAATAGTTTTGTAAAGCACAAATAGTATTTTTTTTAGTTAATGTTCTACTAAGGAATCTATTTTTATAAATTAATGGATTTTTAATTAAATAATATTTTAATAAAATATTATTATTATTAAATTAATTTTTATTAATTATAATTGATCGTATAATTTTTATGAATGCAATTGTAATTTTTATTAAGGTTTGAAAGGTATTTTTGTCAAAACCCGTGGATTTTTTATAAATGTCGGTTTTTATTTTAAAAGTAAAAAATCACATATTTAGAATATTATTTGGATAAAATGAATATTATTTTTTGGAATCAGGATTTTTAAATTATCCAATGGTGAATTTTTCATAATTTTCTGAGATAGTCGAATTTTTGGGTAAAAATTAAATACCATTTAAATATATAATGTGTTTTATGACATCATAATTACCCAATAGTGATGTAATAAAATACTATAAAAATTATTTTCAGACAATATATTTTTTACAATTAAAATAATGTGATTTTAGGTTTGTTTGATTTGTTTTACAAAGCTTTAGTGGATCCTTCAAGACTTATAAAACATTTTAGCTTTTTAAATTGATTTCCTTGAGAGTGTGACTCACCTCCACATAAGAAAACCTATTATTTTAAGAAGTTTGGAAATTATAATTATAAAATATTGTTTTCCACTCCTATTTTAAAAAAACCATGGTCAAAACCATGGGATGGTTTGTGGTTTTGATTAGTTTAATGTGTAGTGTCCCAAACCTAAATAATAAAGAATTCTCTCTCATTTCCTATATAAACCCACCCAAGCTCCCATTTTATTTTCACTCAAATACATTGGATTTCATCCAACATATTCCCTATTCTCTCTATAATCCTCTCAAGGAACACCAAGCTCCCAATAAGTCTCTCTCAAGCCCCTACCAAGCCTTTGGGATCACACTTCCAAGTAAGGGATTCTCACTTTCCTTATTTATGTCCAAGTTTCCTTATATTGTTATTCCCTTTTTTTTCATTTATAAATGTTGGGGTATGATTTTGAACCTCCCACATACTTCCATATTCATTTTTTAATAATTATATATCCCCTTTCTCTCTCGTTAATTCCTCCCATGTACACATGTTACCATGCCGAAATTCTGTAAGGAATTTCTCTCTCCTCAATTACATTCAAGCAATTATTTTGTATTACATATCTAAATTCCATTACATTTGTTGGTACATGTATATATATGACCCCCCTTACTTTCCATTTCATGTACATACTATGATACACCCACTTCTCTCTCATCAACCATTTTTATGAATTCTTGTGTCATGTCGTTATGCTGCCGAAATTGCGCCACATTTTTTCAAGACAAGATCATTGTGTAGTGAATACCATACCCATGTCTCTATCAAGGGTATTCACCTTTATGAACATATACATATTGAATGGTACTTTCATCTATTTATTCAACATTCCTTAATCATTGAATAACTTATGATGTTGATTGATTCCATGTTATCTGATCCATGTGGCACACTTATGCATGAAATGAAATGTTTAAAAAGGGTGTGCCCTGATAGCGCTCCAATTAATTGGGTAAAGATTAGTATCATGATACTTTAATTAAAATGAGGGTTTAATCATGTTAATTCAAGTGCAATGAGAGTTTACTCATTCTCCATGTGCAATGAGCCTTGGCTCATGCTAATACCATGTTAAGCATTGTTGTCACATTTCCATATTATGATAATCATGTTATATCATGCCTTTATGTTTATGTTTCTCTTGAACCCCATTGATATGCCTATTTTATAACATGTATTGTATTCTTAATTTTATGTCTTGCTTACCCCCTTTCTGTAATTTATATCTCACCCTTTTCACATGTATGTCCTTAGGTTATCCCATGCAATGCTAAGTACAAGGGAATGTCGTGGTTATGTAAAGAAAGTTTTCAATAAATATGTTGTGTGTTTTAAGTTTTAAGATTTTATGTAATTTTACTAAGTACCAAATACACTAGACCTCTCGATCTTCCATGTTGTGTCAAGTAAATATTTTATATAATAAATCATGTTTAAGTGTGTAATAAAAAGTAGGGTTGTTATAGTTTGGTTGTAAATTTTATATTCTTAACAGTAAGGATTGATTAGATAAATTTGATTCAAAATCTGATGTAAGTATATTTTAAAGATATTAAAACTCTAGTAATGCATATATAGTTTACAATAAACAATCTATGTTAGTTTAATAATATATACATTTGAAATTTGATGAGAATGTACTAAAAGAAAAAAATGATGATATGAAACAACTTGATGGGGAATTTATATAATTTAATTTTAGAGAGGTTGAACCTCAAAATAATAATGCAAATGTTGAGGGGGATGTTCACCCTCATAAAAAATCTTGTAAATCACCTAAAGATAACCCTTTAGACAATGTGATTGGAAATCTTAATTCAATAATTCAAATAATAAATTCCTTAAATATTTTTTGTTCTTATCATGATTTTATTTCATATTTTATACCTAAAAATATTGATGAATCTTTAACTAACTCAAACTAGATTTTTGTTATGTAATAACAGCTAAATAAACTTTCTATAAATAAAGTTTGGGATTTAGTTAAACAACCTAAATATTCTCAAGTAATCGGTACCAAATGGATTTTCACAAATAAGCTTGATGAATCTAAAAATATTATAAGTAATATGGATAGATTAGTTGAAAAATACTATTTATAAGAATAAGGGATATATATTTATGAATCTTTTTCCTTTTCTTCCAAGTAGAATCTGTAATAATATTGTTACCTTATGAAGTTTTTCATAGTTTCAAATTATATCAAATTGATGTGAAAAGTTCGTTTCTAAATGGATATATTTATGAGGAAGTATATGTTATACATCCCCCTGGTTTTAAATGTGAAAATCATCCTTTTCATGTACTAAAACTCGTTAAAGAATTGTATAGACTTTAAAAATCCCCTTGGGCATGGTATGAAAGGTTTTCACAATTTCTTTTGAAAAACAATTTTTTTAAAGGAAAGGTTTATCCTACTATTTTTATAAAGAAAAATTCTAAATATATTTTGATATTTAAAATATATATAGATGGTATTATTTTAAAATCTTCAAAATGATAAATTATGTAATAAATTTTTTAAATTGATGGCAAGTGAATTTGATAGGAGTCTTATGGGAGAATTAAAATTATTTCTTAAAATTAAAAAATTTCAAAGAGAAAATGGGGTTTTTCTTAATCAATGTAAGTATGCTAAATAGTTAGTAAAAAGGTGTGTGTGTGATTCAAGTAAAATTTCAAATAAACACTCGTACACTTCATGTAAATTATATATTGATGAATATAGAAAATCAATTGATAATAATATTTATAGAGGTATGATAGGTAGTTTATTATATTTAACTTCTTAAAGGCTTGATTTAATGTTTTTATTTTCTATTTGTAAAATATTCCAAAGTAATACTAAATAAATTCATTTAAAGGATGTAGAAAATAATAATACAAAATGTTAATGTTACCTTAAACCATAGACTGTTTTATGTTAGAAATTTTGATTTTGAGTTAAAAAGTTGTACATATTCTGATTTTGGTGATTGTAAAATAGATATAAAAGAGAATAAGTGGCATGTGTCATTTTTTAGGAAAAATATTATTATCTTGAAGATATAATAAGATCAAAAATATTTCTTTATCTACTACATAACCATAATACATTTCTACTATAGGTTTTTGTGATCAATCCCATTAGATTGAGAAAATTTTATCTAATTTTGATTTTTTATTTGAAATGTTACCTATTTTATGCGATAATTATTTATCTATTACAATTTAAAATAACCCTTTACATAACTCAAGGACTAAACATAATGTGGTTAGATATCATTTTATTAGAGACCATGTTCAAAAATGTTACATTTATTTGGAATATATTTCAACTCATGATCAACTTATTGACATATTTACTAAACCAATGGATTCAACAAAGTTTGATAAAATTAAATATTAACTTGTCATGTTATAAGTTTAAAATAAAATTTTTACATGGATCTATTTTTAGAATATGTTTGTGGAGAACAAATGATTCTTAAAGGATAAAATCATTTCTCATTTATAATCTCAATTCATTGTCATCTCTATTTGTTTTTTAATTCATATTTTTTATGGCATGTTGTTATCTTTTTTTCATTAAACATGCTTAATTTTCATAAATTTTAAGGTTTAATAACATTCACTTAAATCTATTTTTTATTCTTGGCTAGTGTTTATAATAAATATATTTTACTATTTGGTTCACTAGAATATGATTTAACTATTTGTTTCTATTTAATTCGTTACAAATCATTTTATGATTCCCTGAATATATTGACATAGTTTTATGGATCCTTGAGGCTTCTAAAGTATTTTTTAAAAGTATTTTTTTCACTACTGTATACAGGAAGATTTTAAAATCTATAAACACTATTTTAAATATGTAGATGTTTCAAGTGAAATAAAAACTTATTTTAAGGGGAGTTTTAACTCATTTTATCTTTTATCTCCTCACTTTACAGTTTTGATTTAACTTTAAGTTGATTTTATTATTTGAATAAATAAATTTGTGGGGATATTTCATGTTTAAATTGGAAATTCCTTGAAATTATTTACTATATATATAGAAATTTGTTTAAAAAATTGTTATAAACAATATAAAAGCTTAGTAATTAAATATGTTTAAAAAAATTACCCTTGGTATTATTTTATTTATCTAAGGGGGTTATCTTTCTAATTCTAGAAAGTATTAACTATTTAGGGGAATATATGTTTTAGATTTAGACATTTGTTTCAAAAAAAGTGGAGTAAATTTTCCAAAAAGGGGTATATTATTATAAACAAGGGGTTGTATTATTTTTTTTATTTAATATTTTTTATCATTTAAAAAGGAGGGATAATTTTTTGAAATTATATTGGTTTTTTAATTATCAAAATGGGAATATTATTGAGTATCTCCTTACCACTTCACACATTTTTTATTTTGATAATTATAATTATACATGTTATTTATTTATGTTTTTATAATTTACAAAATTATTGTTTTATTTCCTCTAACATGAGTGAAGAATGTGTTTTAAACTTTCACTACTTGTATAAGAAAATATCATTGTTGATATTGTTTATTAATTTGTTCTTTGTGTTTATTATGTGTCTTATGAACTAATTTTAAAGAAAAAATAAAACTTTGTGTAAGTTGAGTTAAGAATCATACACTAAAGTTTTATAATTGGATAATTATAATTTCTCACAACATTAGTTACTTAATTACTTAATTATCCATCTTGTGGTTATTACTTATTTATTTATTATTTTGTGCCTTTCTATTTTTATTTACTTCTATTTATTTTGGGAATTATTTTTTTATTTCATAAGTACTGAAATTTTTTAAGTGGAAAATGAGTAATACACAAATTCAAATGACTCATACACAAAAGAATATGACTCATACATGAACTCTAAAATGACTCATATTAAGATTATTTGCTCAAAATTTCTATAAGTGTGAGATGATCCATATTTAGTGAAAAATCGCACATTCATAGGCTAAATCAATCATATGATGACACATATGTAGTAAAAATGACACATACATGGAATACATGACACATAGGAAATGAATCATACATAGTAAAAAATCACTCTTATATAGGAAGAATGGCTCATGTGCAGAATGTAACATGACTCGTATATAGATCAAAAAATTTACAAAGTAGTAATTGACTCATACATAAATACAGGATGATACTTACATGACTTAAGGAAACAAAACATATGTAAAAAAACAAAATGACTCATACACACTCAACACTTTGTTTTTAAAAATCAAAAAATATGATCTATTTTACTATTTTTTCATATATCGATTTCTTGTATACTTATGGTGATAGTTTTCATTGATTTAATTATTTAATAATTACATATTAATTATTTTGATGATGGTAAAAAAACATTTTAAAGTATATTATTCAAATTTAAATGATCATATCATGGTATAAAGCATATTTAAATTTCTATGTTTCATTATTTGAAAGTTGAGAGTTTCAAATTTGAAATATTTGAAGTATGAAGAAGTTGTCTCAAATGAGTTGTGGATTATTACATGAACATTAATATTGATTATTGTATAATATTTACTACTATATTAAATGTTTTAATAATATTGTTTATACAACTTTTTATTATGTTTACATATTGTTAAGAGAACCCATATTAGTGTATTTTTTATGCACACTTAATGAAGAATACATGTGAATCATTTTCAAAGAAAGATACATCACAAAACTTTGTAGTAATTCATTGAAATCGCATGTGTGTGTTGATTTGGGAAAATCTAAAATGCAATAACTGATATTTATGAAGGTTTTTCTACATGAAGTAACTCTTTATACAAAGTTCGACATAACCATTTTTTTAAGGTGGAACATAATAAAGGTTGAGGATATTTTCAAACTATAGTATTTTTTAACTTTTATGATCATTACTACAACAATCTTGGTTATTCTAAATCATTTTAATCATTTTCTTCAAAGATATATTATTGTTACCTCGACACTTCGGATCAACTATTTCAATTAGTTTTTATGGTTCTTAATTCGTTCAATCTTTTCAATGTATTGTATTTATGGTTTATGATTTTTTAAGAAAAATTAGGACCTTGGTGTCAGGATTATACTACCCCAGTAAAAGGTGTATCTTGGGTTGTGCCTCTAGGTTGAAAAATGTAGTTTATTTATTGTTCCATATCCAGTAAAAGGTGGGGGGATTTGGTTATGCCTTGGTCTAGATAAATGTAAAGCTCCAATTCAAAAGGATGTTTTTGGGTTGTGGCTCCGAGTTTGAAAAAATCAGGATTTGGTTTGAACCTCCAAGGGTTAAAAATAAAGTTGTATAAGGTTGGGAATCCTTTCCAATGTTTGGTCACTTATTATAGTGGGTACCATACTCTTGTGTTGAGAGTGTGAAGAGTAAAAGTGGGATCACTTTGATATGAACTACTATAAAAATATTTGTCTCTATATTTTATTTTTTGATGATAATTAACTTAACTTTGATAATTATTTAAAATTTTATAAAAAGTTAAATTCACCCCCCCCCCCTTGCTTGAACATTTGACCATCTTGCCTACTGGACCAAACAAGAATTAGCAAAAATAATGAAATCATCCAAAAATATCTCTAGTAATTCTTCGATGTGATCTAAAAAGATACTTACTATACACCTCTAAAATGTACATGGGTTATTACATAATCAAAATGACATCCTTTTGTAAAAAAATGTTCTAAATGGATAGTTAAAGGTTGTCTTCTACTGATCTTGTAGGGCAATGAACACCTAAAACTAACTTGAAAATACATATAGGAGACAATATTGAGTTCTCCATACCAATATATCCAACATCTATTAAATTAAGGCAAGAGAGAAATGATCCTTCCTAGTGACCTGATTCAACTTCATATGGTCTATACAGACTCAATGGTTATTCTGAATTATGATAGGTATCAACTCATTTTGACTATTCTCCGCAATGATCAATCCAGTTTTTTTAGGAACAATGTGAATTGGGTTGGCCCATTGTGGTTCTGAAATAGGGTATATGGTTTCATCTTCTAGTAACTTCTCTATCTCATTCTTCATAATATCGATCTTGGTTGGGTTGATCCTTCATTGGTGATACCTAATAATATTGTAATTATCTTCAAGAAAAAAAATTTGCATTTAGATTTTAGAATTAATGCCTAGGATATATCCTAAACTCTAATGTATTTATTTCTCATTCCCCTTTAAAGTTAAATATATTGGTTTTATTGGTGTGGTTATATGTTATAATCATTTATTACTAGTATTTTTTTATTGAGTACACATATTTGATATCAGTGGGTAAATGTTTTAATTCTAGATTTAGGGGGGTTGATTTAAAGATAAAATTGGATTTGGGTTTCAAATTTCCAAGGCTTTATTTCTTATAACCAATATGACATATAAGTTTCTTCATTATTAAATAAATAATAAAATTCATCAAATAATTTAGGGGTTACCTCATCCTCTAATATAAAACCAATTTTTCTAGACTCTTGAACATCTTCCTCCTCTATAGAGTTTTGAATCATTAAGTGTTTTCCTAAAGTAAATATTTAATGAACCATACCTAGTTGTATCTTCACTAATTTTGGACTCTTTAGTGTGGGAAAGTGTAATAAGTGAATTATTATCTAAAGGGTGACATATAGAGTCAAGAAAAATTGAAGTGGATAGTGTTGTCAGAAAACTCCATGGAGAGGGTTCCTTTATACACATTGATGGTTTTATTAGCTGTCTTCAAGAAAGGGTTTCCCAAAATAATGGGTGTTTGGGTTGGTATTCTATCTTCTTCTATGTTTAGTATATAAAATTATATTGGCAAGATCAAATTTTAAACTCTAACTAACACATCCTTCAAGACTCCTGAAGGAAAGGCTATGGATTTTTTTTTTTGAATTGTACCACCACTCTTTTGGGATTTAATTCTATCATCTATAAAGAATAATAGACTGAGTGAGACATAAAAATAATGGAATAATTTAAATCATATAAATCATTAAAAAAATTAGTGAACAAATAGTGAAACGCACAGAAAATTTCCCTGAATCTTGACACTTTTTGGGAAGTTGTTATGTAATCAAGGATGAAACACTTCTTCCTATATTGACTCTTTAATTCCCTTGAATCGTTCTCTTTTTAGTGTAAATATATTTTAGGTTCTTAGAATAATTTTTTATTTTTTTGAGAACTTCAAGAAGGAGTATGTTGATCTCAATTTTCTATAAAGTTTCTAAAATTTCTCTTTGAATTTATTCCTCTTGAATATTTTTGGGTTGGATCATTCTTGATGGGAATGTTAGTGGAAGGTCTTTATTCTCCCTTTATTATCTTTGTAATGGGGCCTCTTTTTTCTTTCTCCTTATCCCAATCATATATCCTTGTTTCTTCTCTTCTTCTTGGGGAAATTTTTCATGAACCTGTATAGAATTTTCATCTTGGTTTTCCTCAAGTTCAAATTGTTTTAGTTCAAATTCAGGTGTGGATAGTCTATGGATTTCCTTACCACTTATTGTGTACATAATACTCATAGTTCCCTTAAGATTAGGGACTGATTGGGCTAGTATTTTCCCTGGGTTTTCTTTATAGAATATCCACTAGGTTTCTAATCCTATTATTAAACTCCTTAACTTTATTTTGAAGGTCCTCAACCTCAGATCTTGGCTGCTGTTATATTATATACTAGTTATTGGTTGAGGGTTTTTATGGGTTGTATTTTTATATAATTTTGGTGGATGATATGTTGGTCAGTTATAAGGTTGTTTGTAAGGTTGTTGGAATGGTTTTGGGTTCTAAAATGGTGGGTTTATCTACTGAAATGGGGTTGTTGTTGGTATTAGTTTTGGTAATGTGGTATAAACTTATTTTATCAGTTCCCAAATATGTATTGGACTTGGTAATTTTCTATTTATCCTTTAGTGGGTTGTTGTAATTTAATTGGGTGAAATATTTTTTCACAACTCTTTGTTCCTTGTACTTCATCACACTTATCAATAAAATGATTAGGATATGAGCATAAACCATATACTTTAATTGGTACTTTTTGTTCACCAATTTATTCTAGGGTAATTTGTCTAAAAATAATGGTTATCTCTTCAAGTTTAGATTCATGAAAAGTTGATGAATCAAAATATCTTAGCTCATGAAGTCCTCTTGTGCTTGTACCTATTGTTTCATACTAATGTGAGTTCTTTACAATATTTTTAATGATTTATTTTTCTTCTGCTAGTTATTTGTCTATCAAAGATCCTCCGGATGAGGCATCTACAAATTTCTATCATTTTCAAGTGAACCTTGGTATAATAAGACAAGAAAATGGTTCTTCTTTATGGTTTTATGTGGGTTGCTTTCACGTAGCTTCTTAAACCTATATTAGTACTCAGAGAGTTTCTCCAAAATATTTCCTCATGTAATAGATCTATTTTTGTATAGTTGTGTTTCTAGAAGTGGGGAATAATATCTAAATAAATCTCATGTGTAGATCATCCCAATCATGAATCTTCTTGGTTTTAGGTTATACAACAACTCCTTTTCTTCTCCTTCAAAGGAAAAGGGGATTTCCCTTCACTTGAAATATTATTTAGCCACTCCTATAGGATTCAGTGTTGAGAAAATGAGGGTAAACTCCTTGATATACTTGTTTGGATCCTCACCTGTTAGGACATGAAATTTAGGAAGCAATTGTATCAAACCATTTTTTAACTCAAAATAATTTTCAAGAACATGTGTGACAATTTGGTTGTTCTGATTAATGAATTATAGTGTATACTGGTCACTCAGTGTCTGATTTGAGTTGGCTGACATGATGGAAAGCACAATATAAACACTAGAAGTTTCACTTGATTCTATCAAGGAAACTTCCTAAAATTCAACTTGTAGGTTTAAACTCCTGAGTTTGTTTAGAAAAGTCCTTTCAATTTCTAAATCAAAGGGATGAGTGTATTTTTAGATGTTCTTTTCATGAAATTTAACTTTAGATTGATGGCACTACCTCCCTAGAAATGATGTGAAGTTTTGATATTGAAACTTTAATGGGATATGGAAAAAGAAATTATTTTTTATAGGTTAAATGTAGTTATAGTGGTAACCCTAATATTGTCTCTAGATTAGAGTGATCAAAATAAGTTGTTACATTGATTAGAGAAAGCATGTGTTTCATATTTTTTGGATTTATTTAAAAGAAATAGTAAAATAAAGGATTAGAAACAATAGGATGAGAAGGGTGGTTGGGTTAAGTTTGGTTTCCCAATTGCAATGTTATCATGGTCTTTAAAATAGTTTTAATTCTCTTATTATTAATTCATAAGTAAAAGATTCCTCAATTGATTCATTAAACACCATTGGTTGAAGGTTATTGTGGAGACTAGTCTAATAGTGATTCTTTCTTGGTCAATCCCCCTTCCTATGTGTGTGAAAAGTCAGTAAACCACTCTTAAACTGCCAAGGAAATACCCAATTGGGTTTTGGTGATCCTAGGAAACTTAGAGGCAACTCACTTCCTTCACACACGAGCTAATAATTTCTAGACACTCACTACTCAATTCAACATGTTCCTTTATAGACAAGTTGCACTGGGTGGAGGGAGATTATGAGTTATCATCCTAAGTAGTGTAAATAAACAAGTTCTAAACCATAAACACAATATTATCAAAGGTATCAAATAGCCATTGGAAACCAAAATCAATCAAAAAAAGAGAGTTATATTTATTAAGTATAAGAATCAAGCATCACAAAAGGAAAACATTCTCTTACCCAATCACCAATAGAATTTACCCTTTCATTCGAAGGGTGGCATAGGTCAATAGAGAAGAAGAAATCATTGTAAAACTACAGAAAACATAAAATAAAATGGATATATAAACATAAGAAGAAGAAGAAAATTATTGATCCAATCCCATGCATAGTCCAATATCCCTTTCTCCTTAATCCTCATCCTCCTTCTGCAAATCCACAGATTCCTTCTCTTTCGACTATTCAAATCCCCATGAGATCCTTGATTTGTGAAATTATTTCCTCTTTCCTTTTCCCTATGATCTCATTTCTTCTTCATGATTCGTAAATCTCCATAAAATCCACTCCATTCCCTCTTTGTGTTTGATTTGGAATATAATGCATATTATAATCCATGTGGTCACCTCTAATTGGCTGCATGAATACTGATGTGGTTGGCCAAAACCTCATCTTGAAGTGCAACTGATCTTTACAAAGTCCCTTTGAAACATCATCCTTTATTTATTTTTAAAATGGAATAATGTTTACGAAGTGGATATCATCCTTATGTTGTGTGAAAATGGTACTTATGAAGAACTAGATTCATCCTTACAAAGAGATGTTTGTGGATTTATGATGCTTATGGTGGCTAGATGATGGCTACACAAATGAATATGATATTTACATAGAGGCAAATCATCCTTACATTGGCCAAATTTCATAATGGAATGATGTTTATGGAGGTCGGATGATGTTTGCACAAGGGAAGACCATGATTACACAGAGTGCTAGATGATGTTTACATAGGATGGATTGATGCTTACATGGCACTGGATTGATTTTCACACAGACATGTATGGTACTTTTCGGAAGCTTACGAAATCAAGTCTTCTCCAAAAACACAGAACTTCTTAAATCTTCCTGAGATAACATCAAAACCAAGGGAAATTAAATGTATACTTTATTCTAAAAATTCATAAGTTATATAAAATAATTAAAAATCAAGTTTTGATCCCTTTCCAAAATTGAATCTGAATTGCTCCCAAAAACCAGAAATATAACCATTTTCCAAGGATTGATAAAATGGTGGGATTAAAATCATTAAAACAAAAAGTGAAATATATAAAAATATCGTCTTTGTCGGTATCTCATGACGTTTTTTATGCATTAGCAACTTGAATTGTGCTTGGTGGATATTGTGTGTGCATACCTTTGTGATAATATTGATAATGATGTTTACATGAAAATACCATAAGGATTCAAAATGTTGGAAAAATATATCAGATCTCGAGATCTTTATTTAGTTAAATTGAATAAATCATTATATAGATTAAAGTAGTCATGACGTATGTGTTATAACCTCCTGAGTGAAAATTTGATGAAATAAGGTTATAAAAATGATCCAATTTCCCATGTGACTTTAGAAAGACAATGTTCTACCTTGGATAAAAAATTGAACATCTTCATGATGAAATTATTAATCATCAATTGCGATATACTAAAAAATTCCTACAAAGGTTCAATATGGACAAATTGCATCAATTAAGTACACCAATGGTTGTACAATCTCTTGATTGAGATAAAGATCTTTTTAAACTATGAGAGGATAATGGAGAACTTGTTGGTCCTGAAGTACCATATATAAGTGATATTAGAGCACTAATGTACCTTAAAAATATTACAAGGCCAGACATATCATTTTCTGTGAATTTATCGGCAATGTACAATTCTTCTCATACTCATCGACATTGGAATGACATCAAATAGATATTAAGATACCTTCAAGGACCTGTAGATTGAGGGTTATTTTATTCTAAAAGATGTGAACCAAAATTAGTTGGTTATGATGATGTTGGATCCCTTTTTGGTCCACATAAAGCAAATTTACATATGGTATAACTGTCATTTCATGACGCTCTACAAGACAGGCCATTTTTATGACTTCCTCCAACCACTACTAAAATTAGAGATATTTGCGATGGGGTCCCGTCGCAAATAGCCCGTTGCAGAAAACAGCGTCACAATAACTATTTTTTACGATGGGAAAGATTCTCGTCGCAAATAAGTCTCTGATTATATACATTCTATATAAATAAATCTTTTGTGACGGGCCCATCTCAAATAGTATTTGTGACGGGGAAGTGCTCCGTCACAAATAAGTCTCTGATTATATACATTATATATAAAAACCTTTTGCGACGGGCCCATCGCAAATAGTATTTTTTTAAATTTTATATTTAAATTATTTGTGACGAAAGACCGTCGCAAAAGGTCTCATCGCAAATACTAAATATAATAAAAATATATATATTTAATAAAATATGATTAATGAAAAAATTATATTAATATTATTAAAATAATAATAAAATAAAAAATACTAAAATTCTCAATATTCTCAAAAAAATATAAAAAAATCATCAAATATAATTATTATTATTATTAGTAAAATAAACAAACATTAAAAAATATAATACTAAAAAAATATATTTAATAAAATTATGATTAATGAAAAATTAATATTAATATTATTAAAATAATAAAATAATAAAAAATTATTAAACTTCTCAATATTTACAAAAAAATATAAAATATCATAAAATATTATTATTATTATTATTAGTAAAATAAAAAAAATATTAAAAAATATAATACTAATAATAAATAATAAAATGTTGAAAAAATTATGTAATATTTGCAACAATATAAAAGATATAAACTGTAAATAGTTCATATTACAACAAATTTTGAATTCAAATGTTTTTAACGTAAAAAAAAATCACTAGAGGGGTTGTCTTCTGGAGGAGGTGAAGGAGCTTTAGGAGATGGTAGAGGAAACTAAATCCCTAAACTACGAGTCAGATGGCACATGTACTCCATCTGCTTGTGATACTGCTGTTGTTGCTGCTTCCATCGACGCATCTCCTCCTCGTGTTGTTGTTGTTGTTGTTGCTTTCATCGACGCACCTTCTCCTCATGTTGTTGTTGTTGTTGCTGCTGCTGACGCATCTCTTCATGCTGCTTCTGCAAACTCTCTATAAGCTCAGTCTGATTTCGCAACTGCTCCTGATACTGTGAGGTAGAAGATGATTCCTTTCCATGAGCTCCTCTCAAGTTGGACACCAACATCGCAGTAGTACCATAATAAGTATCAGGAGTCAAATGAGAGCCAATACCAACTACTCGGCCCTTCTCAAAGCTATACTGAGTCGCCTGCATCCATGTCGCCTCATTGAAATGGTGGGCACTGGTCCGATCAGTCGTCTCATCCTAACTCTCAGCCTGTGTCTGAGAGGTCTCAGCCTCATATGACTCCTTCAATTCCAATTTGAAATTAAAATTGTGAAAATATTATATACAGTTAATTGTCAAGCTGGAAAAAAAATACTGACCACAATCTGACGCTGGCGATCACCTCTAATCTCTCTAGTGGTCAGATCACTGTACATCCTCTGATAAATTTCATACTCCGTAATATCAGGATGCTCGACTGCCTACAAAAATATAAAATAAACTATTTTTATTTAAAGTTATATAAAATATTTAAAAAAGATACTTATCAGATGCTCTCTTTGCGTACTGAATGTACGACTACCAGCTCGATGCGTCACCTCCTGTCTCCCCCGGTTCTGTCAACCCACTGAAGATCTCTTCTGAAATCCACCACCCAACCAGTGTAAACATAATCCATCCCAAACTTGAGATGAAATGTACTCTGGTCGGTGGGCTCTACATGACTCATCAAATTCTGTCACTCTTAATTTCTTAATGGTTGTTCTTCTCAAATTATGCAAAAACTAACGAAAACGGTCACGCATAGACACCTTTCATGCCGCGTGGATAGCGTCACGCATGCTATCATCAATGGGATACCATAAACCCTACAAATAATTTATAATATCAAGTTATTGATAAAATAAATTTCAAAATAAATATTATTTATTTACGTATCAGCCAATGATTGAACATGTCAAGCCGCACATCAACGTGAATCTGTTCCCATGTGATCCATGGCTAAGAAAAATAATTGTGCAAGATAACGCTCCTCTTTCCAACAGCTACATGCGCAAAACTATGAAAAAAGAATAAATAATCAAAAAATTATTATATATAAAAATAAATTAATGAAATATAACTAAAATATACAGGTTATCATACCTCCATGTGCGTGGATTGAAGACAAGACGTGGACATCGCTCAGGGATAGGGTCAAGAATCATCAGTCGCGCAAGACCGTGCACCTTCCGTGTACCCCCTGAACTGCCAGTAAGCTGAGGGTCAGATGATCCAAAATCCCCCTCATCCAAAGGTAGATCAACCTCCTGCAACTCTTGAAATATATCATGATCCATCTGAAACACAAAATGATTGTTGTTAGCAGATAGTTGAAAATAACTATTATATATAGATATATATTAGTTATGATTATAACCAGCATTTAATTGTGTCAATGTCTATCTTCATCCTCATCTTCATAGATTTCCATTTCAATTTCTTCATCTTCCTCCTCAGCATCATCAATATCCATATAATTTTTAGTTTCATCATCTCTTGTCATTTCAAATTCATTTCTAACATCATTAAATATCTTCGTCATCATCAATCCTTAATTGTGGGGTGTCATCATCGATATTCACATATCTTTGTGAAAAATATGGATTTTGAGCAGTCTCTTGAAAAAAATCAATTTCTTCCACTTCAGTGGAACCACATTCAGTTTGAGTAAACTGATTTTTCTGAGATTTCATTTTTATTATGCTTCACCAATCACTCAAATATCTTGAAGTAGCACAGTACTTTGTGTAATAAATTTGATGATCTTGTTGAGCCAGTAAAAATGGTTCATTTACTACAAGAAGAATTTTATATTTAATATCGACGATTCTATGAGTCGGATGAACACGCAAGCCTCTCTCAGTATCCAACCACCAAAATTTAAACATCATTATGTAATTCTGTCCTAGATAACACAGCTCAATAATTTCATCCAAAATGACATAAAAGTCAACTTTAGTTTCTCTTTGATGTGATCCTCTTAAGAAAACTCTATTTTTCATTGTTTTTTTTTTGATTCCCCATATGCACGTGTATGAAATCGAAAACCATTCATCACATATGCATTAAAATATTTAACCATTTTAGATGGTGGGTTACTCAATATACACAGTCGCTTATCAATTTTATTAGGATGTTGAGACACCTAAAAATTTGTAAAACAATTGTCAATATAATAAATAATAAAAGGAAATGATATTAAACCATCAATAATTTATGTTACTGGTATTTGAAACCATTGAGAGAAAAAATTTGTCTGCGTTCTTCAAGAGCAGCTGTTGTAATTTGTGGAAGTTGTTTCTTGATATGATTATCATATAACTTAAAAATAAAATAATTTTACATACTGTAACATTAATTATAGAATAAGTGATAAAAGTACTCACAGTACAAATGATGTCATTTCTTCACAGTTGAGAAGAACATATGTATGAGCTCTGTGATGTTCATCATCTGAAAGTCGTCGTTCATGAACTCCACTGAAGAAAAGATTTGGCTGATTAAAAACTGATAATTGATTTTCCATTTCATCATTAACATTCCCCTCTTTTCGTCTCATGCGATTGTGTTTTGAGGGATATTCAGATTCAAAATAATGAGAGTAGGAAAAAAAGCAATTTCCTCTTGCAAATAATCTTCAGCAATTGAGCCTTCAACTGATGCTTTGTTACGTACTTTTTTCTTCAATTTCTGCATGCATCTCTTGAATGGGTACATCCATCAAAATTGTAATGGACCTCCACATTTATCTTCATGTGGAAAATGTAATATCAGATGTTTCATTGAGTCAAATAAAGCTGGCGGAAAGATTTTTTCCAGTTTACATATACTTACAGAAACATCTTCTTCCAGTTTTCTCAGTGCATCATAGTCTATTTTCAAAGTACAAATGTCTTAAAAAAAATATGATATGTCTGTTATTGAATCCCAAATCATATAATTCAACAAACCTATGAATCCAATCGGCATAAGTCTTTCCAGTATAACATGACAATCATGACTTTTTAATATGGTAATATAACCATTCTTAACACATATGCCCAAATTGGAATCATAGTCATCTGGAATTCTCAAATATGAAATCCACTGACAAAATAATAAGAGACTCTCTTTGGACAGTGTATAAGTTGTTTTTGGCTTCATTAACCTTTGTGATCTGAATTTTTCAAATAGTTCAAGTTCTGGTCGCCTGTAAATTTGGGAAAGATCTAATTGTGCCTTTACAGTATCTTTGGTATTACCTGGTGTATCCAAAACTGTATGAAATAAATTATCAAAATAGTTCTTCTCAATATGCATGAAATCTAACATGTGGTGGACCAACAAATCAAACCAGTATAGAAGATCCCAAAAAATGCTTCATTTTATCCAATTATGTTCTTTCCCAAAACCATGAATTTTCTATTGGTTTACTGTTGTCCCAAATGTGATGGGAGGTAATGAAAATAAAACTGATTTTATCTCTGTACCTGAGATCATTTTTGGAGGTTCATCCTTTTCAATTGTACCTTTTCTGAAATGATATTTATTCCTCCGAAAAGGATGATCGGTTGGAAGAAATCTGTGATGGCAGTCAAAATAGCAAGGTTTTTTTCCATTGATGAGCATAAAGGATTTGTTTTCTTTCATACAGTAAGGACATGATTTCGGACCATGTGTACTCTAACCAGATAACATGTCATATGCCGGAAAGTCACTAATCATCCACATCAATGCAGCTTTTAATATGAAATTTTGTTTCGCAGCAACATCATATGTACTAACACCATCACTTCACAATGTATTTAACTCGTCAATCAATGGTTTCAAATAAACATCAATATTCTTTTTTGGATGTCTTGGGATTAATAAGGTCAAAAAGATATAGGGCTCCTTCATCAACATCCATGGAGGTAAATTGTACGGAGTTATAAAGACAGACCAACATGAATACTGACTACCATAAGAACCAAATAGACAGAAACCATCAGTAAAAAGTCTCAATCGCACGTTTCAGGCTTCTAAAGAAAAACACGGATGTAGGTGGTCAAAATGTTTCCATGAATCACCATCATATGGATGATTCAAGTTTTTATCAGTTGAAATCTTGGTTTTGTGCCATGACATCATTGACATTGTGTTCTGAGACATAAATAAACACTACAACCTGAGTGTAAGGGGGAAATATTTCAACTGTTTTACTAGAATCGATCCATACTTCCCTGGTTGAGCTTCTTTATACCTCGATTGTCCACATGTGGAACAAATATCCAACGAATCATTTTCACCAGAATATAAGGTACAATCATTTTGACAAGCATGAATCTTCTGATAACTAAGGCCTAGATTACGAACCAGCCTCTTGCTCTCATAGTAATTTACAGGAAACACATTTCTTTCAGGTAACAGTGTTTTAACCAAAGAAAATATATGATCAAAACAGTTGTTTGACATTGCATTATCTAATTTAATAGCCATAAATTTTACACCTGCTTCTAATTTTCTTATCTTGCAACCAGGATATAATGCATCCTCAGCAAACCTCAACAACTCATAAAATTTGGATGGTGCCAACTCAGGAGTTAAATCAATATCATCTTGAGTTTCAGTTTGTTGAACAGATGGACCTACAACATCATGTACTAAATTTTGAAACCGTGATGGATCCAGAATCAAGTTATTAGTATCTTCTATGGAACTGCGTTCACCGCGTTGATACCAAAAAACATAATCTGGTTGAAAACCAAACTGCAAGAGATGTCCCCCAACCTTGTCAAATGTGTCAAACGTTCTCAGAGCACATTTTTTATGAGGAAATTTTATTGTGCCTTCTAAAACATATTCTGGTTTTGATGATGCAAATAATAAGAAAGCTTCAACACCCTCAATATATACAGGATTTAAACCAGAACCGTTTGGATTTTTACGCAGATTTATCTAAGCGCGATCATCTAATAATGACTGGTTTCGACTTTCTTGTTCCATATTTTTCTACAAAATATAAAATCATTACGGTTTTTGAATAATTTTAAATTATAAAAACACTATCTGAAAAAAAAAGATAAATAATTACAACTACTTCTTAATAATTATCATTACTTACGGGCGACACAATTTCCAGTGGATTGACGGCTACTCTTTTGTCTGACGACTCATTTACTTGCAACCATGAGAATGAATATGCGTACCTACGATAAGATTCTTCATTGTAATTTCTGTGTGATAAAGTTGTAAGTAAATGAGTCGTCGGACAAAAGAGCCCATTTTTTGTCGATGAATCATCTTCTTGCAAATGTCACCGCCTGAACACATTATAAAAAATGTGGTCCTACGAATGCATATTAAAACTTGTGCATACGAGATTGGATATACAAACATAGAAGCATACTTTTCATAATGTTTTGATTCGGTGAAAGTTGAAAGGAGAAGAGTCATCGAGCAAAAGGAGTGTCGTCAATCAACTGGAAATTGTGTCAGGTTATTACAAGTTATTACAATTAATTTTCTTTTTAATTATTACTAATTATTACTAATTATTACTAATTATTACTAATTATTTCTGTTTATTCCTATTTATTCCTATTTATTTCTATTTATTCCTATTTATTCCTATTTATTCCTATTTATTCCTATTTATTACTATTTATTACTATTTATTACTATTTATAACTAATTATTGCTAATTATTACTAATTATTACTAATTATTACTAATTATTACTAATTATTACTAATTAATCATAATTATTACTAATTAATCCTAATTAATCCTAATTAATCCTAATTAATCCTAATTAACCCTCATTAATCCTAATTAATCCTAATTATTACTAATTAATCCTAATTATTACTAATTATTACAAATTATTACTAATTATTACTATTTGTTACTAATTATTACTAATTATTACTAATTATTACTAATTATTACTAATTATTACTATTTATTACTAATTATTACTAATTATTTCTAATTATTACTAATTATTACTGTTTATTACTAGTTATTACTATTTATTACTATTTATTACTAATTATTACTAATTATTACTCTTTATTACTCTTTATTACTATTTATTACTATTTATTACTATTTATTACTATTTATTACTATTTATTACTATTTATTGATATTTATTGCTATTTATTACTAATTATTACGATTTATTACTAATTATTACTAATTATTACTAATTATTACTAATTATTACTAATTATTACTATTTATTACTAATTATTACTATTTATTACTAATTATTACTATTTATTACTAATTGTTACTAATTGTTACTAATTATTATTAATTATTCATAATTATTCCTAATTATTCCTAATTATTCCTAATTATTCCTAATTATTACTAATTATTACTAATTATTACTAATTATTAGTAGTTATTAGTAATTGTTACTAATTATTAGTAATTATTACTATTTATTACTAATTATTCCTATTTATTACAAATTATTCCTAATTATTACTTATTATTACTAATTATTACTAATTATTAGTAATTATTACTAATTATTACTATTATTACTATTATTACTATTTATTACTATTAGTTACTATTTATTACTAATTATTACTATTTACTACTAATTATTCCAAATTATTCCTAATTATTTCTAATTATTACTGAGTATTGATAATTATTACTAATTATTCCTAATTATTACTAATTATTCATAATTATTACTAATTATTACTAATTATTATTAATTATTACTAATTATTATTAATTATTACTAATTATTCCTAATTATTACTAATTATTCCTATTTATTTCTATTTATTCCTATTTATTACTAATTGTTACTAATTATTACTAATTATTACTATTTATTACTAATTATTACTATTTATTACTAATTATTACTAATTATTGCTATTTATTACTAATTATTCATATTTATTACTATTTATTCATATTTATTACTAATTATTCCTAATTATTACTAATTATTACTATTTTTTACTGGTTATTACTGATTATTACTTATTATTAGTGATTATTACTGATTATTACTGATTATTACTAATTATTACTAATTATTACTAATTATTACTAATTATTACTATTTATTACTTTTTATTACTAATTATTACTAATTATTACTAATTATTACTAATTATTCCTATTTATGACTAATTATTCCTATTTATTACTAATTATTCCTATTTATGACTAATTATTCCTAATTATTCCTATTTATTACTAATCAATCCTATTTATTACTAATTATTCCTAATTATTACTAATTATTCCTAATTATTACTAATTATTACTAATTACTACTAATTATTCCTGATTATTCCTAATTATTACTAATTAATATTAATTATTTCTAATTACTACTCATTGTTACTAATTACTACTAATTACTACTAATTATTACTAAGTATTTCTATTTATTACTATTTATTCATATTTATTACTAATTATTACTAATTATTACTAATTATTACTAATTATTCCTATTTATTCATATTTATTACTAATTATTTCTATTTATTCCTATTGATTACTAATTATTCCTAATTATTACTAATTATTACTAATTATTCCTAATTATTCCTAATTATTACTAATTATTACTAATTGTTCATATTTATTCCTATTTATTCCTATTTATTACTAATTATTCCTATTTATTACTAATTATTCCTCTTTATTCCTAATTATTATTAATTATTCCTATTTATTACTAATTATTACTATTTATTACTAATTATTCCTATTTATTACTAATTATTCCTATTTATTACTAATTATTCCTATTTATTACTAATTATTCCTATTTATTACTTATTATTCATATTTATTACTAATTATTCATATTTATTACTAATTATTCATATTTATCACTAATTACCCGTAATTATTACTAATTAAACATAACTATTACTAATTAGGGTTAATTGATATTAATAACTACAATTTACAACTACTAATTACTAATTACATTTAATTATTTACATACAATACTAATTTTCGTTTTTAATTATTAAGAATTAATAATAATAATTTCAATTTATTATTACAAATAAATACTGATAACAAAACAATTTAAATCTAATTTAATTACAACTAATCAACAATAATTAAAATTAACATAAAAAATGAAATAAATACTAAATTAAATAAAATATAAATACTTTTAAACTTGATCGCCTATTGATGTAAACGACATCCCAACTTTTTCGTAAAAAAAACTAACTCGGAGAAAGTTTCACTCTAAAAAAGGAGTTTAAGAGGGGAAATAAGAATTGAGGGGAAGAGAAAGAAAAACGGAGGGGGTATATATAGGTGAGATTAGTTGCGACGGGGCCCATCGCAAATACTTTTGCCCGCATTAATCGGTGTCTGCGGTTAAAAGGGTATTTGCGATAGGGCCTGTCGCAAAAAGTGACATGTCGACACACTTTTTGCGATGAGTCAACATCCCGTCGCAAAAACTCATTTGCCGCCGCCGGTATTTACGACGGGACCCGTCACAAATACCCGCCGACCGTCGCCAATAACCTTTCCGTGCTTTGGCGTGCATCCCGCGCCAAACCGCGCATTACTTTTTGCGACGGGACCCCAAATCTCGTCGCAAATAACCTGTGGGATGGAATATTTGCGACGGGATTAATTATCGTCACAAAAGCCTGTTTTTCCCGTAGTGAACCATGCTGACTTGATTCAAAATCAAGAAGCAAGTCGATAATGTGTTTGGGTGAGATCAATTATTCATCATACTCGAAGTAATTATGGATTGGATAAGAATAATGTTATTCTCCTCATATTATATGAAGATAAGGATGCTTATATCACACAATAAATGACCTTCAAAAGAACAGTGAGATTGATATACAACAAATAAAGTTTTCTGATAATCTTGTAGATTTATTCAAAAGGACATTACCAAATGTAATGTTTGAGAAATTGATTTATAAAATTAGGATATAAGGACTGAAAAGTCTATTGTTACTTTATGAGGAGTTAAGAATATCGTACTTTTCTCACCTTGTTTTTATGATATGGATTTTAATGAGTCACCGTGACATAAAATTCAATTATTTTGGCTTCAATTTTTTCACACATACTTTTTAAGTGAAGATGATATCAAATTCCATGAAATTATGAAATTTAAGGAACAATGTTATGAAATAGTAAATATGAATGTTTTCATGTGCCCAACTCTTCACAAATTTCCAACCCATGGTTTAGACATTGAGAATAAGGATTGATCTAACATCGTTAATGGAATTTCACATGTAGCCTATATATATAATGAGATGATAACTTTTGACCATCTACATTGTGTTCTCTATTTATTCTATTTTTTTATATTTATTTGTCATCGACTTACTTTCCATTCATCATTGATATCCCAAAAAGTTGATGCTTCGTTTTTCTCGTCATCGCTTCGTCTTCGATCGATGTTTTATATCGATTTTGAGATCCGTCACACTTTCAATCGACATTCGATCTGTTACACTACAAAAATAAATTTATAGTAATAAATGATATATTTTAATTAAGTGATAAAAATAATAAATTAATTATATATGCATGCTTCGAGGCTTTTTTTAAGTGAAATATTTTTTTTTAAAAAAAATATGAATTAAATTCCTCCACCCAAACGCGGCCCTATTCCTTCGCAGTAATACCCACCGAAATCCCCGAATCGACGGTTGTTTAATTTATTGTATTTGACCCGTTGTGGGCCCACAATAAACTCGCTGGTCATAAAATTTCCTAAATTCACATAACACATCAAAATTGTAGAATATTCGTAATATGTCAAATCCATTGAAAATGACATAAAGTTATTTTATTCATAATCAACAATTTATAAAAATAGGTGATATATTTATTTTATATTAGGTAGATGTAATTTTATTTAGTAGTCAATATTTTCTGTCCCTTTGAATAACATGCCTACAAATTCAATCGTCAAAAATCCATTTTTTTTTTTTTTGATCTAAATGAGGATTATTTACTGAAATGAGACCCGATAGCGTGAAATAGTTTTAGCTCTTCGGCAATAGCGTCAAACAGTTTGACGCTATTAATATGTTGGTATTTTTTTTAAAGAATGTTTTTATTTTAGTTTTCTCTTCTTTTATATAGATAACAAATTTTGAAACGATATTTAAAATAAAGTTATTTTATTCCGAATTACTGTCATCAAAATAATCTCAAAATATAGCAAAAAAGCTCATGACTCAATTTTATAGAAAAAAGACCTTTTTGTTTTTTCATGTGGAGGTTTCACTTTGCCGACAATAATATATTATAATAACAATAATTATATAAAACTAAAAATATAATTAATTAAAATGAAATATGATTAATATAAAAAATAATTAATAATATAAACAATAAAAGTAATAATATGATTCATATAATTCATAATAAGTAATAATATAATTATTTATTAATGGTATGATTAACTATTAGTAATAAAAATAATTATTAATAATATAATTAATAATTAATAATTAACAATTAATAATTTAATTAACAAGATAGACCCCCGGGCATTGAGGTCTCTTCTTTGGTCTTTTGACCACTGAGACTTTGACATTAATGATATTTTATAATAAATAATATTTTATTAAATGATATAAATTTTCTAAAAAACTTAGATTCAAAAGTGTTTAGGAGATTCATAATACCAACCATGCTCTATTCATGGGTCGTTTGTCCATTTATAGTAATTATCTTGACCCTCAAAGATTAAAAAAACATTGTTATCACGGTATGTGTAAAAGGGGTTAACAAGGGATTAAAACAAAAGGATAAAGATAAAAAATGTTGGTATCAGGGCGCGGTGGAAGCCAGTGGACCAAAGATTTAAAAAATATCATCACCGGAGTGATGAAACTTCGTCGTCTCAGGCGATCCGAGCCCTAGTAGAGGTCTGAGGATCTCGCGTGAATATTTCAAAGCACAAAATTAAATAAACGAGCATCTTGTTCGATTCGGCGGCATGTTCGATTGTAGCTCGTTTCCGACGATCATTGCTCAAAAGATCCATGCTCAAACCCCTTTAGATCCTCCACATATGCTTCAAAAATCCATGCGTATACCGATCATCGAATTCCGAGTGTTGGCACAGAACTCTGATGATTCCTTCGATGTCACAATGATCACATCGATCTCGTCCCTTCGATTCGTCGAAAGTGTTCTTTGATCGATCGCTCAAAGAGTGACTTCCTCTCTCTAGGAAGCGGGAGGAGAGAGAGACCCTCATTCCGTTGGAATGAATTGTTATCAATAGAGTCCCTCTCTCTCCAGCTTATATAGTAGGAGACTCAAATACTCGAAAAAGGTCCCTTAACCCCCGTAAATAAAACGCTCACTAAATAAGTAGTAAATGACACGTTATAACGAACTAATTGCATCATAATGCCATTCATATTTTATCACATACTTTCCATATATAATAAATATATTACGCGATAAAATCGAGTCATTAACTCGACTTGTAATTTCCATCATATTAAATGAATCTTGAATATTAAAATAATATTCGTTCGTATAATATTTTTCCACGTATTCACTTAATACCTTGTGAATACTTTTAATAAATAAATTCAATTCAATTATTATATACTCAAATAATAAAGAAATTATTTATTCGTTGGTGATCATTAATACTTGGACAAATCTCGGTCCTTGTGGTGGGGTCCACCATATCCTATATACTCATTCACCAAAATATGGCAGACTCTTGAATACGATATTGTGTGTGACTCTTTAGGCCCTTTATCTCGATAGTAGTAAATATTAGTCACGGATCAAGAGCATAGTCTAACAACCCATCAAAGCCCATAAAGAGATAAAGAATAGTCATAGCAACGACAACCATCCTACGAACACACGCTGTGTGATATAATCTCTTCGACTCGTGATATCTCATAAAGCAAAATGCATACCTTGTGTCATCATCCATTCTTGCTTTATTATTTGTTGATCTAATTGGACAAACTTACCTTCGACTATCTTGGTCAAAGATTTATGAAGGTACTACCATCCAGATCAACCAGGTCTGAGATATCACTTTCTCAACTCAAAAGTGAAAAATTATTTCTTGACCATTCAAGCAATGTCATACCACCAATGATGCACCCAACACAAGCGAGCTCGCCATGACTTCAATGAAATTGTTTTTGCTTTGCATCAAAGTACACGATCAGAAGGAACACATTCGTAATGATCTCAAGTCATGAGTCCAATAAACATGTTCGTAGATATGAACATCCAATGACATCCAAAACATGTGGTGTTCCTATTGGCAGAACTATCCTCATGATATCATATACTAGAGATCACCAAGTGTGAACTTCATGATAAGAAGTGTCAATGCTCACGAGCCCCCAACACCTGATAATCAAACATCATCTATGTCTAGTCAGAATGATGTATCTAAACTATAGGACATATTTTTAAGATTAATGTCATAATATATTGAGGTTCTCATTATAGTCTGAGAACTGCTATAACCTTTTGATACGAAAAATAATCTATAGACACTACCATTAAAACAGTGGAAGCAGAAATATCAACACTATTATGGTAAGAGTACATTAAGCATACATCACTGTATACATGATAAAGTAATCAAAAAGTACTGTTTAGTTGGGTCCAGGACACCCACTTTTACAACACTCCCACTTTCACTAGAGCTAACTTGTTAACTATCATTGTTAGCTCTCATATGATAAAATCATGTTTCTGTTGAGTTATGACTTTAGTTGCGGGTCTTCCACATCTCCACTGCGGCTACTCAGCTATATGCGCCCTTACATTATTGAGTAAGACTCCTCAAGAGATGTTATCCCTAAGTATATTCCTTTTTTCCACTTTTAAAACTTGACAACTCGGCTAACCAGTAGAAGTGTAAGATCCTGGGTTTTCCTACGAGGTACAAATCTTTTTAATTTCGATTTAACTCCTTGGTTTTGACCTAATGTGAGTGTCTAATGAGATCACGAGAGTTTCAGGGGGTGTCTAGGGCTTGTTTGGAGTTCGACGGCTTGGTTTTTGGAAAAGCAAGCTAGGACGCACGGTTAGTAGAAACCGTGTGACCCAGATCGCACAGTTTCAGTAAACCGTGTGGGGCTGGTTAGGGGTCAGAGCAGGGCTTCACGATTTGTGAAACCCATGCTGCCAGAGGCGCACACCCATGCAAGGGATCTGTAGTTTTTAGCAGAGGCGAAAAGAATGGTTTGCGCACAGTTTCCCAAACCGTGCACATAAACCATTCGAGGCCCCCCTTGAGGAAGTGAAAGACACACAGTTGGCGCACAATTTGGCCAACCGTGTGTCCAAACTGTGTAACCCAGTAATTAAAGGGGAATTTACTATTTTCCCTTACTTCAATTTACAACTCAACCCCTCCTTTTATTTTCTTTTCTCTAGTGTACAGAGATCTTTCCTCCTCCCGTTGAGCTCCTCCTCCATTAAGCTAGGTTCCTTGATAACTCCACCGACCGAACTCAGATTCGAACATCGTTCGTCTCGTTGGATTTGCACCGACTTTTCATATGTTCTTCATTTTTCTCCCAATCTGGACCAAATCAGAGGTCGATATTGGATGAGTATTTGACTATGGACCTACTTTAGGTGGTCTATACCTTTTCCCTTATGGTTTGGTGTTTTATAATCCACGTTCCCGTTGTGCCGCACGCCAGACCTACCGGCATTGCCCTAAAATTAAATGAACATCTTAATATAATTGTCTGGAACCCATTAGGTTTCCCACCTAGTACCATTGTGATCATTGGAGAGTGTTAGCCCCAACCTAGGCCACCCATGGGGCGTGCCCTTGTATTTTCCCTATGTTGTACCATCTCATTGGGTGTGCGTGAGATTGCCAATTTTAGTGGGAGCTTGAATGAGAGTTAAATGAATTGTTTAAGGTTGTGAGCACCTTGTTTTACCTATTCATTTGTAAATGAAAGGAATGATTTGAATTGAATTGATAGGATAAGGTTGTTGAATCATTTTCATGTCATTGAATATGATTAAAATGGTTAAATGATTTATATGGAAAATGGTGAATGGGTTGGAAGAACTCATTAATTGTGAATGATAATGATTGATGAATTGAAATGGTAGTGGATGACTTGGATGAGCTCCTTGGATCTTGATTCCATTATATTCCATGGACATTTCTACTCCATGGATCTTGTTTACAGTAGTGGATTCCTTGGACCCATTTACTCCTTGAATCCCGATTCTGTAAGATGCCTTGAGATTTGCTATCCCTTGGATCTGGCTTTCTTGGACTCCCATTGGACATGCTCTGTTGACATGATCCTTGGACACCATCCAAGTCTTTACCGAGTTTCCATCAAGATGCTCCTAGGACTCAACAAGCATGACTTGGTATTATATACCTTGTATCCGACCCTTTGTGGTCTGACACTGAATTTCATAGTGTGATCGTTGTGGATGTTATATACTTGATTACACGATGAGGCAAATGTTGATATTCTTATGCTTTACAGATAGCCTTGGTATAAGTATCAGATATCAGTTGTTAGGCTGTATAGTATCACACCTACTTTGTTTATGATTTAAATCTTCCCTTATTTATGAGAGATTGACTATTGTTCACGGGGATCCATGTTTGGCTGGACATGACCACTTTTTCATTTCACACTTTACTTTTAGTATTGTTATACCTGTGATATATTGCACAAATATTCTGTTTATATTACATAGATTGGACTTGTTATACACACCAGTGGTGGTAGACTATTGAGTGTTATCTCACACCCTACTCGGGCCACCGTTGGGTATTGGGACAGAATTCATGAATACAAGTAGGTACTGGGGTAAACGTCCACTGTATGATGCTTGATTTGATCATTTCTTAGGACCAAGGGAGCACAAGGCTGAGCTAGGACCGTGATGCTATCCAGAGATATCTATTTTTGTTTTTTTTTTGTATTTTGATATATGTATTGTATTGGGATTCATTTTGCCATGTATTTACTACCATTTTTTTTATAGATATATGACATGATCATAATATTGTACATGGCTACTTTATCTATTTATTATTATAGTCTTTTGGATGTTTACCTTATATATGTTGCTCAATTATTTTATCTGCTTCCTCTAGTTGATTGATATGGTTATTATTATTGTGCTACACTCTAAAATGAGGGCATAGTCTCCCCACAGACACACCCCAGGCTCTCAATGCTATTCGGAAGCCTCTGATGTATGGGGAGGCGCACTTGAGGCCATGTGATACACCGACTCAAGGCACCATTTAATGGATTTTGGGTGGAGAGGTTACAAAATGGAATCAAAGCCTTTTCTTTTCTAGCTTTACTATTTTGAGATAATAGAGTGGATATTGGGTATGAGTTGGAATTTGGTAATGAGTTGTGTTTGGTAGTAGCTAACCCACGTACGGGAAAAATCCAAATTTCTCAGAATGAAACTAGTTTTTTTTTTGGATTTTTCCTTTTACAGTTGATTTTATTCCTCTGTTGGGACACACACTTGAGTTACGATGTTTATTTTGATTATATATTTTTATGATTTTCCTGATGAGATGTGGGTATTCCATATCATGCATCATTTTAAGAACCTGTTGGAATTCACATACCATGCATTATTCCATGCCATATATGATGCATTGCTTGACTGCATGACATTTATTATGTATGCCTTGAGTGATATACCTATTGTTTGATAAATGATTTGTGTAGGGAAATGAGAAACATGATTGGAACTTACAGTTACTTAAATAACCTAAATAATGTTTTCTTTCATAGGCTACAACAGAAACCGTAAGTAGCCAATTATGGCATGTTGAGTCATGAACTATTGGTCGCATGGACCGAAACGTGTTATGGTTTGGATTAAGTGGACTCCACACTTCATTTAATGAAGTGTATAGACCCTTATAGATCAGAAGTGGTGATCCATTTGATTCAACCATTTGAAAATATAATTGTAAATAAATATGAATTTGAATGAAATTGAAATTATTAAATATGGAGCTTGACCTAGACCCGACTTTAGAGTGGGAAGTAGGCAGTGTATCTAGTGCTTTTTACGATTGTTTCTATTTCCCAGTCTTAACTTTAGGAGTATAAATAGGGGTGCGACTTGTTTACAGGAAGGTATATACCTATCCTATGCTTTTATATCTATGATATTTTTGTTATTGATATTTTTTTAGGCATGTTTTTTTCATTGTAGAGACATGACACCATGAAGACCTCTAGTCGTACACTAAGAGGGTGGCTACTAACATACTCCAGAGGTGGTGGGACATGGGCGTCCATTAGATCTTATTATAATGACATCTTTGGAAATAGTAGTAGTACCAAATATGGGTTTCTAGGCATAATTATATGAGAGTTTTGTGTACTTTATGTAGATTGTTCAGGGAGCGCCATAATCTACCTCATCTATGGCAGAGTTAACACATGTGTTTCAGCAACAGCATCCAATCACATTTTTAGGGGGTGGAGGTCCACAGGTTGCTGAGATATGGCTTGAGACTATATTTTATATCTTCATTAATCAAGAGAAACCTCTTGAGTGGAGAGTGAATCTTGTGACATATATACTTTGGGGAGCAGCTAAGCACTGATGGGATGTTTTGAACAAGCCTGATGTGCTTCGAGATATGGTTTGGAGGGATTTCAAAACCAGGTTTTATAATTACTTCTTTCTTAATAAACTAAGATATAAAAGGGATAGTGAGTTTATATGTCTAGAGCAGGGATCAATGATTTTTTGGAGTATTTGGCATGCTTCATAAAGATTCATCATTTTGTGTTGAATTTTTCTTGCTGATGAGACATCAAGGGAGAGACACTTTAAGGAAGGTCTAAATCATTCCATTTTATCATAGGTCAATGTATTTCATATAACTACTATTACAGAGATAGTGAATTAGACACTTATCATTGAACGAAACTTGGGGGAATATGGGGATGCATACCCAGATAGTTCAACCTCTCGACCTAGTGGTTCGATGAAAGTTAGTATAAAGCTCCATTTTGAGGCTTCTCATGAGGGGAATACCAGCCATGCTGTAAGTGATAGTAGTTTTGTCTTATATCATCAGTGTGGGAGATGTAGACATATGCTGAATCAATGCAATCGAGACCCATTCAAGTGATGAGCTATCAGCATGATGGGCTATGTACAATGTTTCTATAAGAACTTCCCTCCAACAGTCAGTGGAAGGGGATTGAATTTGACTCTAGGTTTAGGAGTGGGATTCAAAGCTCCGCATTAGGATGGGAGCTGGGGGTAGTTCTGGTCATTCAGGCCAAGGTGGTGGTCTTGGATGAGGCATCCAAACACCAGTTGTACCTAGACAACAAAGTGAGTTTTCTTCGGGCAGTGAGGTTGTTTCACAGGGATGTGGTTTAGGACAAATATATTTTGTACAGTCCACACCCAAGGAGTAGTGTGCCATACTATCTATAGTGAGAGGTACAATATTAGTAGCCTATACTCTTGTATCCTCTCTTTTCGATACAGGTGCATCTCATTGATTCATATATGTATCTATTGTGGAGATCCTTGGGCTCATTGTTTAGGTTTTTTTATAGAATTATGACTTTGGATACTCTGTTAGGGATCAGAACGGAGTGTATAATCCAGTGAAAGGATCCACCCTTAAGATTGGTGGGTGTCACTTCATACAAAATCTCTTTTTCCTCGAGATAACATGGTTTGAAATCATACTCTGGATGGATTGACTATTTTGTATCGATCCCATGCCGATTGTTATTGACGAAGGGTGACCTTCACATAACTATAGGGTGAAGTTTTTATCCACAAAGGTGAATGAGATGTCTATGTGAGCCGAGATGGACCCAAGCATCTTGGGATGGGCCGGATGATAACTCGAATTTCTAGTTTATATCTGGATGATCAGGGAATGTGTTAGGATGAATTTCCTCTGGTGGTTGATTATTTCAGGGATGTTTTCCCAGATGAATTTTCTAATTTAACTCTTGAGAGATAGGTAGATATCTCTATCAAGCTAGTTCTAGGAGCTACACCGATATCCATTTCTCTTTATAAGATGAATACAACAGAGTTTCAGGGGCCCAAGAGGCAACTAGAGGGTTTGGAAGCAAAGGGGTTTATACGAAATGTGTTTTTAATCCTTATGGGTTAATAGTGTTACTATAAAATGTCAAACGAACCAAAAATGGATCATTAATAAAATTTTCAACATTATCCCAATAATTTTTTTTCTTCTGAATTTTAGATATTTATGAATTTTATATTATTTTATTAAATATTATTTATTTAAAAAATATCATTTATGTCAATTTTGACACAATTCATTACTTGCCTTTTTAAAAATATCATAATAACATGATATCTTAAAACCATCTCTTTTAAATCATCACCAACATGTTAAAGAAATATATAATTTTTTTGGATGACATTACTTATATAAAATTATAATTATTTTAATATTTTTAATAACATTTATTTGATATTTCCATTAATTAAACAATTACTACATCATCCTCATGCAAACCTTTAATTTAATTATTTATTTCCTAAAAATTAAAAATAAAATAAAATGATGAAGATAAAAATTTTATATTTCAAAAGAATATTTATAGTCAGACATATCCCCTATATAACCCAATATTACAAATATTTCATTTGTTAAAACTAAAAGTATGACAAAATTGACTTTTCTTTGAATAAAATATTATAAATGAATTAAATTCGTCCAAGTGGCTCCAATAGCTCAACAAATCATCCCAAGGATGATTTTTGTTGAAAATTACTCATCCAATAAAATTAAGTCAAGTTTTAGTGTAATTTTATATTATTTATAATATTATTTTTACCCTCAATTACCAGATTTACCCTTAACTATGTAATAAAAAAAATACTAAAGTTACTATATATTTTGTCCAAAAATAAAAGGGAAATATTTAATAAATTTGGACCTTATTATTAGAAATATTCAATCCATTTTCAAAATTTAAAACACATAATTGGATAAAATTAATTTAACATTAATTCCACTAACAGAATGAGAAAGCGAGTTTTTAAGGTGAAAACGTTCAAAATATTGAAATGTTTTCATATCCAAATTCAATGTGAAATTTATTCCATTTAACTAAATTGAATTAAATGACATAAAATTGATATAATTATACTTTTAAATCAATCACTAATATAATTTATCACAATAAATTATTTAGATGAAAAAACTGTTTTTAATTAAAATTCAATATTTTTCACTATTTATTAATCATGAAACTTATCAGAAAAATACCAAAAATTAAACCAAAATAAATTTTTATATCCAAATATCAAAGATTAATTTTATTCAATAAAATAGAATTTATAAAAGTTTTAAAAAATAGATTTAAAACAAGTGCGCCATCAAAAGGCGGTAAAAATGCCTTTTTAGAAAAATATTTCCTTTATGCATAAAATTGGATTTCTTATTATATCATGTCTGTAAAACACATAAGATGAATGTTAAATATTATATTTAATATATATATATATATATATATATATATATCATTAACATAATTCAACAAGTGTGATTTGTTTATTTATTGGTATAAAACACACTTGTGCACATTTAAATAGTTTTTCAGAAAACATTTCCTTTTATATTAAAAAAGATTTTACATTAATTTATAATTAATTAGAAAAAAAATTATATATACATGTGTAAAACATATTTTTTAAATTTAGTTAATCTTTTTCATACCTGTCACTATAATGGATAGGTTATAATGATAACATTTAAATAATAATATTTAGTTTTTCATTTAAGCTCGATGTGGTGTATCATGTACACTATCGAACATGGTATTTATTTTTTAAAAACTCAGGATTTTACAATTAGTACATATCTCACATCCACCACCTAACCACATATGATCTACCATGAGATTCATCAGTTTGGTAATGGTGATTTTTTACCTTCTTAATACACAACTATTTTTTTTTTCAAAATAGGACAATCATGAAGTATATAAAAAGTAACCATGGACCATATCCCGCAAATTAGGTGAAAATACAATCTAATATCTTCTTAGTAATAAAAATCCCTGTAACACCCCAAGATTTCATAGTACGTTATTTCATCAAAGTAATCCAATAACTTGCACTACACGCAACACCGAGTTCTAGTGCACCACGACTTACCAAACTAGCCGTTCAAAAGCGGTTATGAATAGTATTAACTGAATTTTGAACTTTATATAATCCTTATAATTTTAGAATCCATATTATGAGTTTCTTAGACATAATGTAAGAACAAATTCATCTTTTTCAGATAAAAGAAGTACTTTTAAAAAAATGCAATTTTACCGCCTTTTAATGGTGAACCCTTTTTAAATCCAATATTTGAAACTTTTATATATTCAATTTGACAAAATAAACTTCTTCTTTAGAATCGGGGCATAATAGTTTAGTTTCAATAATTTTTTGGTATTTTTTTGATAACTTTCATATTTGGGTGAATAGTGAAAAATACTATATTTTAACTGAAAACAACTTTTTAAATCAAAATAATTTATAGTGTTAAATTATAAATTTTAATGGTTTGGAAGTATAAATAGATAATATTTTTACCATTTAATCTAATTATGGCCATTATAAGTAATTTCACTTTGAAATTGGACATAAACTAGTGTCAATCTTTTGATAATTATTATTTCTTAAAAATACGCCTTTTGGTTTTGACAACAGGAATTAATTTTAAATTAATCAATGAAGCTTCTATGTTTTAAAATTGGTAAAATAGAATTAATTTTTGAATTCGGAATATCAAAATTAACTTTGGGTGAATTTTTGGTATTTTTCTGAAAACTTTCAATTTTTGATGAATAGTAAAAAACACTATGTTATCGTTTAAAACCCACTTTTTATTTAAATAATTAATTATTTTATTTAAATTTATTTTAAGTCAAAATAGATACATAATAATAATATTAGTTGAATGTAATTCATTAGAATCTTTTTTATAATAAAATTAGATATATAAAATTTTATCGAACTTTTTACTGTCTTTTAGCCACATCCTAGGAGCATTTGAAAATTTGCATAAAACTTAATTTTACCGCTTCTGTGAGTTGAATTTCAAAAATACAAGTGTCAAAGTTAACCTCAGTAAGTAAAATGTGGTTCAATAAGATAAAAATAATTTTTGGTGAATAGTAACTTTTGACTTTTATTTACTGCGGTTAAATGTAAATAGGGTAATTCAAGGTAAAAATAATATCATAATAATATAAAATCACCTTAACACTTGTCCTAAACTTATTGGATGAGTCATGACCGACCATGGGAATTTTTGGGTCGATTTTGGGACCTCATGGAGCCACTTAAGAGTGATAATGACAATTTATTTTAATTAACTTAAAGTAAAGACAAAAATGACATAAACAAATATCTTTTTATAAATTAATTTTTACATGAGGTTATATAAGTTATATTTTCAAATATAAATATTCTCTGGAAATATAAAAAGTTTTCCTACATCATGGTATTTTATTTATAATTTTCAGATATCAAATAAATTAAATTATTTATGACACAAAAATGATGCAGTATTTACCTTAGTAATAAATGATTTAAATAAATAAGATTATAAATATTAAAATAACATTCAAAACCTATAAAATTCTTATTGTATGAATTTATTTCGACCATGAGTTATCTTATCTTCTACCTTAATGAGTTTTGGACCTTTAGAAACCGAAAATCATTATATAATAAAATAATATTTTCACACTTTCCTAAAGAACCCCTCCTCCCCCCTATAAAAATCTCTCACTTCTAACCCATTCCTCACACCTCTCAAGCCCATTGGATTGTCCAAAACCTGCCCAAATAATCTCTCAATATCCCTCTATTCATACTAGAAGCCTTACCTTAGGAAGAAGGAACTTCAAAAATTCCTTTTGGTTCAAACCAAAGGAAGTTACCCAAATTAAAGGTAACAGTTTCTCTTAAATTATTTTCTTTTCTTTTGTTTTATTTTACTTCTCCAACCCCACTAAACTCTTTTTATTCCTTTCTTTTATGAAAACAACAGTATCCTCAATATAATAGGATGTTTTTATGAGAATTATTCGAACTACACTTACACACACCCCAATCTAATGGGTGAAGAATATACAGTTTCTGTGGTTGGAAAACTAACACTTCACGAAACGATGATTGTTCGATTATCTCCTACCGCCTCTCATGGTGACAATTAAGATGAAAATATATTTATATATAATATATATTTTTTTTTTTTATGTTTTCTTTTTTTTTCTTCTGTATTTTCCATTTATATCATACCTTTATGGTTTTCATTATGGGTAAAACGCGATAATTTCATTTGAGGAAGTGCGGACTACCACCCCCTCAAAGTGATATGACTTGTTAATGACTTATGTGGGATATATAAAGTATGGAGTTAATGATATTATATATGATATTATACTGTAATTATAATATACCTATGTATAATTATGTTTTAATTCAGTTAAAATACAAAATAGAAATGAAAGTAGCGTTCATGCGTACGCACGGCTTACCGTCTCCATGAACGATGCATTTCATTTCTTATCTCCAAATGTTATGTAATGTTATAAATAAATATATATACTAGAAATATATGATATATATGAAATATAAATGATTAATATAATTCTATAGATAATGGACTTTTGACCACATGTACAATTTATATTTATAACAAGTTCATTTTTGACTCAAGTTCCGAACATCGACAAAATGTTCGATATGAACTCAAATAATTAGCTAATTGTTATAGCAAGGTAATAAGTGATATAAAAGGAATAATAAACTTGAAAATATTCTTAAGCAAGTAGAAATTAACTTAAGTTTATTATTCAGAAAGAACAAGGGACATACGAGCGAGTCAAGTCGGACACGTGGTAAGGGGTCTCTTATCTCACTTTTAATTCCATGAGATTTCTATTGTTCACCACTTATTTATTGCATGTGGTGTATTGTGTACTACCATTTGATATATATTATCATGATTCTATTTATATTAATGATATTCTGTGATTCATTTGGTGGTTATTGACTATTGTTCATATGACTCGATTGATTATAACGAGGTAAGGGTTATTTCCTCAATCACATTATTATCCGAGATTGTTCATGTGTAAGTATTTTCTGGGACATACCTATCATAGATACCCATATATTATAAAAATTATTTCAAAATTAATATTTTAAGGTTTTATGGGAGGGTCTATTTAACTAGATCATCATTTTAAATGTTTAAAGATTTATCTTTCTAAACCCTTTAAACTAATGTCCATGTTTTCAAAATGATTTTAAGGATTTATTTATATGGACATGAATGTTTTGAAATTATAATTCTTTTAATAAGTTTTAAAATGGTATGGGACACTTTGATTCAAAAATCTCTTTTAAATGACTACCTTTATAAATTGTGATAATTTTAAACGATTTCATGAAAAAGGGGCATTTCTCTCAAAGCATTTTACTGATCATTTTCATCTATGTCAACATCCTTCGATAAATTTTACGATTGTTTGAGGTTGATACAAATGTTCTATATTGTATTGAAGGTTTTGTGATATGTTTGACTGTGGATGATTTATTTTTAGTCCATTCATGGTTTATGGTAAAATTATTGACATTTCATATGCTATTTTTAATATGAATGTTTATGTTATATTTCAACATTTTCTTAAGATAAATGTATTGGACTAGTATGTTCCAGGTTGGGGACCGGTAAAAGTAAGCCCTCTGGGTTTGAGTCCAGTTACAGCAGACCCTCTAGGTTGGATTCCGGTTACAGAGGCTCTCCGGGTTGGAGTCCGGTTATAGAGGCTCTCCAGGTTGGAGTCCGGTTGCAGAGCCTCTCCGGGATAGAGTCCGGTTACAGAGGCTCTCCGAGTTTGGGTCTGGTTACAGTTACCCCATAGGTCCTGGCATGAGGCCCTGACACAAAAATTAAAGTCCGGTACTATAAATTCCCTCATTATGAAATTAGTTATTACATGTGATTATTCTACTAGTAGAATATCCATGTGCATGTTCATATAGTAATGTTTGATTTATTTTTTCCATATTATATTCAAGTTTATGTTTAAAAGGCTGTTGTTTTATTACACATCTTGCCTTAAAAGTTTATTGCTTTCGCTAAATTATTTACCCTTACTGAGCATCTGAGATCACCCCTTTCTTATGTTCTATTTTCCCAGGATATGAAGAAGTTATTTATGAGTGACTTGAAGGCATAATCTAGGAGGCTTGGATGTTTCTAATGGAATAAATTACTTTTGTTTTTCTTTTCAAGTTGCAATCTTGAACTTCATGTATGTAATCTATTTTCCAAGACTGCTAAACTGATCGGTCATTTAGGACTTGATTCCTTGTAATCCTGCCAATGTTATGTAACAATGCACCGACTCTGGGTAACTTGGGTCAGGGCGTTACAGTTGGTATCAGAGGAAGTTTAGCAACAACCTTGTAAATAGACTTAGATAAACTCTGATTTTATAACATCACCCTAAGATATAATTTGAGGATTAGTATAGAAGAACTTCCTAGAATTTTGGTAATTTAGAGATTTTGTGATTTTTCCAAGCAATACATCCCTATATGGATATGAGTAGGTAGAGGTGGATCTGACATAGATATACCTAGGGGTAAAACCTGAAAACACTGCTTTGAGCTAGACTCGAACGGAAACTGGTGCATGACAACGGGCCTTGCTGCACTCTTGGTTACGACACTCCCGGGAGATATGCTTAGGATAATTCACATTTTTATTACAAGACATTATGAAGGATTTAGGAGTAAATACTTCCTCAAAGAAAACATTTTTATTATTATGGATTATATCCAAAAACTTTTCAATTTACGTTAGGTATTTTACAAGTTTGGAATTATTCATTGCGATTCATAAACTGACCTAGTGTATTCCATTGTTTAGAAATGACACCCAGTAGAAGGAATGAGAACTCTAACAATACGTATGATCCAAAGAGTAAGAAGGATCATATCTTTCATGGTATTAATCCAACATTTAGAAGGAAAATAGTCTCCCATGTATTCTCAACATATGAAGAAATAACATCATGTGTTAATAAGATAAGTAAAGAATTATCTGAGTCCTATGGTTTTTAAGGGAAGAAAGAGAAGAAAAGGATGATAGATAGAAAGATAGATAAAGAGAAGAGGGGAAAGAAGGATTTTCCCATATGTGATAAATGTGGAAAGAATAACCTTGGTAAATGCTTTAAGGGAATGAGAGTTTGTTATAAGTGTGGAGAAAAATAAAACCAAGTACGTGATTTCAAGGGTAAGAAAAAGGTTTCAAATCTGAAATGCTTCATCTACAAGGCATTGAGACACTACACGAATCAATGTACTAGTCATCAGAGTATACCACAAATGATGTTATTGTATAATAATCAAGTTATGATACTACCTTAGATGAAGAGGAATGACTAGTGTTCTTATGTTGTTATTATTTCATTATTTCATTTGAGTGTTGTATCAACAATATACTTATTATATGAATTACAGAGATTAATAATTATTGTACTGTAGTACTATTTTATTGAGGATTTGAGATTATATGGTTCTAAGAAAAGTGACTTAATAGTAAGCTACACTCTTTGGAAAATACACGATTGAAGTAAAGGTAATCATTAATATGGTCCTGATAATGAGGTAGTGATTTTGGAATAAGAGATGGTTGATTTGGATAAAATATATTGGATATTCTTTACTTCCTTGGAACTTATTAATAGTTTGTTTATTTCATCATTGTTGAAATATTAAAAATTTTTGGATATAAGGAATGTATCCAGTATTATATAAAGGATAAGGGAGCATGAATGTAATCAATAATCTTTTATGGTAATTCAGGGTGTTACCATGTTTTAAAATAATACATGATGAAGGTGTTAACATGTTATTATGTGGAAAAGAGGATCTTCATTGTGTTTAACTTCCTTATAAATTTTGGACTGTGAGTTTGGATAGAAGTATTCTGGATAAGTCTAAAGGTTATAATGGATTAAGTTTGAAATTGGATACTATTGTTATGGTTATTTTTGGATTGTTATAAAAAGGAAAACACGCAGACCATGTGACAATCCATCAAGTCGGACAAAGCTGCGGGAATCGAACCCACAACCATAGTGCGATTGGGATTTATCATCTACCATTGGACTACGTGAAGTCCCTAGATTGTATAATCTAGTTTATTTTAAAGGGTCTAATAGGTGAATTATAAATTCATTATTTTTGGAACCCTATACGATTAGGATAAATAGAATATATTTTTTTAAATCTTTTGGAGTGAAATATGAGTTTGTGGTAAGAATTAGTAGAAGGATGAAACTCTACTTGTCAAGTATATATATATATATAATTTTTTCCTCTTATTCTATGGGTAAATTAATTCTTAAACTTTAGGGAAGGGATCTTAAAACCAAAAATGCGTTATCCTAATACCTTATGTTTTGTTGAACCGATGGTATTTTAAATCATCATAGATTGATGGATTTGAGGCCCTCAATTTTACACTTGTTTGTGATTGATGACCTCAATCACTCCCTATAAATATTTACGTTTTTCCTCCAATTATGTGTCTCTAATTTCCACCAATGTTCTCCTAATCAAGATCATAATTTTCTGGTGACCCTTTCATTTCCCTTTTCCTCTTATTAAGACTAAATTTTATTAACCCAATTTATGATGTGGGTTTTCCCACAAAGGTATTTTCTATTTTCAACCTTTTATTTTCAAAAAACAATTTCAAATAGAGAGGATGCAATTTATTGAAGGAGGGAAGAATGTAACACCCAAAGATTTCATAGTACGTTATTTCTTAAAAGTAATCCAATAACTTGCACTACACGCAACACCGAGTTCTAGCGCACCACGACTTACCAAACTAGCCGTTCAAAAGTAGTTATGAATAGTATTAACTGAATTTTGAACTTTATATAATCCTTATAATTTTAGAATCCATATTATGAGTTTCTTAGACATAATGTAAGAACAAATTCATTTTTTTAGATAAAAGAAGTATTTTTCAAAAAATGAAATTTTGCCACCTTTTAATGGCAAACCCTTTTTAAATCCAATATTTGAAACTTTTATATATTCAATTTGACAAAATAAAATTCTTCTTTATAATCGGGACATAAGAGTTTAGTTTTAATAAATTTTTGGTGTTTTTCTGATAGCTTTCATATTTGGGTGAATAGTGAAAAATACTATATTTTAACTGAAAACAACTTTTTTAATAAAAATAATATGTAGTGTTAAATTATACATTTTAATGTTTTGGAAGTATAAATAGATTATATTTTTACCATTTAATCCAATTCTGGTCATTGTAAGTAATTTCACTTTGAAATTGGACATAAACTAGTGTCAATCTTTTGATAGTTATTATTTCTTTAAAATACGCCTTTTGGTTTTGACAACATGAATTAATTTTAAATTAATTAATGAAACTTCTATGTTTTGAAATTGGTAAAATAGAATTCATTTTTTAATTTGGAATATCAAAATTAACTTAGGGTGAATTTTTGGTATTTTTCTGAAAACTTTCAATTTTTGATGAATAGTGAAAAATACTATGTTATTGTTTAAAAACCACTTTTTATTTAAATAAATAATTATTTTATTTAAATTTATTTTAAGTCAAAATAGATACATAATAAAAATATCAGTTCAATGTAATTCATTGGAATATTTTTTATAATAAAATTAGATATATAAAATTTTATCGAACTTTTTACCGTCTTTTACCCACCTCCTAGGGGCATTTTCAAATTTGCATAAAACTTAATTTTACGGCTTATATGAGTTAAATTTCAGAAATCCGAGATACACGATTAACCTTAGTAAGTAAAATGTGGTTCAATAAGATAAACATAATTTTTGGTGAATAGTAACTTTTGACTTTTATTTACCGCAATTAAAGGTAAATAGGGTAATTCAAGGTAAAAAGAATATCATAATAATACAAAATTACCTTAACACTTATCCTAACCTTATTGTATGAGTTATGACCGACCATGGGCATCTTTGAGTCGATTTTGAGACCTCATGGAGCCACTTAAGAGTGATAATGACACTTTATTTTAATTAACTTAAAGCAAAGACAAAAATGACATAAACAAATATATTTTTGAAAATTAATTTTTTAATGGGGTTATATAAGTTATCTTTTCAACTATAAATATTCCTTGTAAATAGAAAAAGTTTTCCTACATCATGGTATTTTTTTTATAATTTTTAGACATCAAATAAATTAAATTATTTATGACACAAAAATGATGTAGTATTTACCTCATTAATAAATGATTTAAATAAATAAGATTATAAATATTAAAATAGTATCCAAAACCTATACAATTGTTATTGGATGAATTTATTTCGACCATGAGTCATCTTATATTTGAACTTAATGAGTTTTTGACCTTTAGAAACCGAAAATCATTATATAATAAAATAACATTTTCACACTTTTCTAAAGAACCCCTCCTCCCACCTATAAAAATCCCTCACTTCTAACCCATTCCTCACACCTCTCAAGCCCATTGGCTCATCCAAACCCTACCCAAATAATCTCTCAATATCCCTCTCTTCCTCCTAGAAGCCTAACCTTATGCATAAGGCACTTCAAAAAGTTTTTTCGGTTCAAACCAAAGAAAGTTTCCCAAATTAAAGGTAACAGTTTCTCTTAAATTCTTTTCTTTTATTTTGTTTTATTTTACTTCTCCAAGCCACCTAAAATCTTTTTATTCCTTTATTTTATGACAACACAAGTATACTAAATATACTAGGATGTTGTTATGATAATTATTCTAACTACACTTACACACACCTCCATCTAATGGGTGAAGAATATACTGTTTCTGTGGTTGGCAAACTAACGCCTCACGAAACGATGATTGTTCGATTATCTCCTACCGCCTCTCATGGTGTCAATTAATATGAAACTGTATTTATATATGATATATATTATGTTTATGATTTCTTTTTTTTCTTCTGTATTTTTCATTTATATCATACCTTTATGGTTTCCATTATGGGTAAAACACGATAATTTCATTTGAGGAAGTGCAGACTACTGCCCCCTCAAAGTGATATGACTCGTTAATGACTTATGTGGGATGTATAAAGTATGGAGTTAATAATATTATATATGATATTATACTGGAATTATAATATACCTATGTATCATTATGTTTTAATTCTATTAAAATACAAAATAGAAATGAAAGTAGTGTTCATGCGTACGTACGGCTTACCGTCTCCCTGAACGGTGCATTTCATTTCTTATCTACAAATGTTATGTACTATTATAAATAAATATATATAATAGACATATATTATATATATAAAATCTAAATGAGTAATATCATTCTATAGATAATGGTATTTTGACCACATGGACAATTTATAATTATAACAAGTTCATTTTTAACTCAAGTTCCGAACATCGAAAAAATGTCCGATATGAACTCAAATAATTAACTAATTATTATAGCAAGGTAATAAGTGATATAAAAGGAATAATAAACTTAAAAATATTATTAAGAAAGTATAAATTAGCTTAAGTTTATTATTCAGTAAGAACAAGTGACATACGATCAAGTCAAGTCAGACACGTGATAAGGGGTCTCTTATCTCACTTTTAATTCCATGATATTTCCATTGTTCACCACTTATTTATTGAATGTGGTGTATTGTGTAATAAAATTTGATATATATTATCATGATTCTATTTATATTAATTATATTCTGTGATTCATTTGGGGGTTATTGACTATTGTTCATATGACTCGATTGATTACAATGAGGTAAGGGTTATTTCCTCAATCACATTATTATCTGAGATTGTTCATGTGTAAGTATTTTCTAGGACATACCTATCATAGATACCCATATTTTATAAAAATGATTTCAAAAGGAATATTTTAAGGTTTTATGGGAGGTTCTATTTAACTAGATCATCATTTTAAATGTTTAAATATTTATATTTTTAAACCCTTTTAACTAATGTCCATGTTTTCAAAATGATTTTAAGGATTTATTTATATGGACATGAATGTTTTGAAACAATAATTATTTTAAAAAGTTTCAAAGTGGTATGGGACACTTTGATTCAAAAATCCCTTTTAAATGACTACCTTTATAAATTGTGAGAATTTTAAACAATTTCATGAAAAAGGGGCATTTCTCTCAAAGAAGTTTACTGATCATTTTCATCTATGTCAACATCCTTTGATAAATTTTATGCTTGTTTGAGGTTGATACAAATCTTCCATATTGTATTGAAGGTTTTGTGATATTTTTTTACTATGGATGAGTTATTTTTAGTCCATTCATGGTTTATGGTAAAAGTATTTACATTTCATATGCTATTTTTAATATGAATGTTTATGTTATATTTCAACCTTTTATTAAGATAAATGTATTGGAATAGTATGTTCCGAGTTGGGGGCCGATAAAAGTAAGCCCTATGGGTTGGGGTCTGGTTACAGAAGACCCTATGGGTTAGAGTCCGGTTATAGAGGCTCTCCGGGTCGGAGTCCGGTTATAGAGGCTCTCAGGGTTGGCATCCGGTTACAGAGGCTCTCCGGGATGGAGTCCGGTTACAGAGACTCTCCGGGTTTGGGTCCAGTTACAGTTACCCCATAGGTTCTAGCATGATGCCTTGACACATAAATTAAAGTCTGGTACTATACATTCCCTCATTATGAAATTAGTTATTACATGTGATTATTCGACTAGTATAACATCTATGTGCATTTTTATATAGTAATGTTTGATTTATTTTTTCCATTTTATGTTAAAGTTTATGTTTAAAAGGCTGTTTTTTTATTACACATCTTACCTTAAAATTTTATTGCTTCTGCTAAATTATTTACCCTTTCTGGGCATCTGAGCTCACCCCTTTATTATGTTTTATTTTCCCAGGATATGAAAAAGTTAGTTATGAGTGACTTGACGACATAATATAGGAGGCTTGGATGTTTCTAATGGAATAAATTACTTTTGTTTTTCTTTTCAAGTTGTAATCTTGAACTTCATGTATGTAATCTATTTTCCAAGACTGCTAAACTGATTGGTCCTTTGGGAATTGATTTCTTGTAATCATGCCAATGTTATGTAATAATGCACCGAATCTTGGTAATTGGGGTCGGGACATTACAATCCCATTTCCATTAGTTATGACTATTCCCCCACACTTATTTAAGCTAAAATCATGGAATCATTCCAAGAGCAGGGTAGGAAGGGATAAAATGTGCTTGAATCTCAGATCAATCCTAGCAAGTTCATTCATGGATTTTATCGGATTAAGAAGGAAAAATGTGCAGGTGGGTTATAGGAAAAATTTATCAATAATCAAAATAATTCAATCATTTTAAAAGTTTATTTGTTTATTCATAATTTTGATAAGATTCCAATGAAAGTTCTGATAGTTTTATATGCCCCAAGTATCTGTCAAGAAACATTCTCAGAAAAGAATAGGAAAAAGTATGTCTAGAATCCTCTTAGGGATGGGAACACATATAATAGAGAAATAAATCATGGCATAGTAACCAATAATAAGTTAATAAAAATAAATTGAAAGAATTTAGAATCAAAAGTGGATTACTCAACTCTATAATCAGCCTAAAATTCCAAGCAAGAATAAATAATATATTTTAACATTTTTCATCCAAAAATTTTCTTTTATTTATATGGATGCAATGAGATTTAAAGTTAAAACATGTTTTAAATGAAAAATTTCTCCTAGACTAATGAGGATGAGCAAAAATCTTGGTTTAAATTAAATAAAGACAAAAAATTCCCCCCACAATTAAAATGGAATAGTTTCTGTACTCTTTTAGGAAGTGACATGGGAGAGATAACAATGTTAGTAGAAATAATTTTTAAATGGAAAGCATGAAAATTGTGTAGGGAATTGAGAGATCTATGAAAAAAATGTCATGAAATGGGGGAAAATTATAGATTTTATTGTGAAACTAGAATACCTAAAATAAAGGTAGAAATAATAGAATTAGAGAAATGATCAGTTTAAATGATATAGCCAATATGTAAGTAGAAAAATGGGTAGGTGTACACAGTATCCATAAATGGATTTCAACTTAGATAGGCATGCATGGAGTAGAATAAAAACTGATTACCTAACAGAATACCTATATGTGGAACCTATAAAAATAAAATAAAATACCTAAAAGACTCAAAAAAAACTAAATATATCAAAAATATTGGTTGCATCCCATAAAAAACTATCAATTACATCATCATCCAGATGGATGGATGAAGATCAACCAGTTTAGTCCATTAGCTCAGATATAATTTACCCCTTACAGGAATTGGAAGCAGTGTTCTAAAGCTTCAATAGTTTCTTGGTGGGGTTTACCTAGGGGTGTAAATGATATAGCAGTATTGACATTATACTCGAGATCAACTCAAAAAATACTTGAGTTTGACTTGATTTTTTTCGAGTAGAGCTTGATATCAAGCTACCCAAGTACCTCATCGAGTTGAGTTAGGGTACCAAAATAGTGTTATCGAGTATCTCACAAGATTATTCAAGAAACAAAAAAAAAACAATGTCTTAAAAGTATGAATCCCTAGCTAGAGAATGAACTGCACTTATCCTTCCTTCCTACCATTCGAGCTGCTATATTTCCTTCCTCTCCCTCCCCCACCCCCACCCTCGAGAAGAGATCATAACCTCCTCTACTTCTCCCTCCCTCCCTCACCCTCAATGAGACCCTCACCCTTTAGTAATACCATTTTCGATGCCATATTTCCCTCCCTCACCCACCCTCGAGCGATATCCTCATCGACACCGCCTCTCCCTCCCTAACCCTCAAGTGAGACCCTCACTAGCACCAACTCTCCCTCTACCAACCTCAAGTGATACCCTCACTAGTGCCACCTATCCTTACCTCACCCTTGAGAGATACCCTCATCAGTGTCGCCTCCCCCTCCCTCACCCACAAGAAGGACCCTCACTGGTTCCATATCTCCCTCCCTTACCCTCGAGTGAGACCCTTTCCACCTCTCCATACCTCATCATCAAAACTTTCTCCACCCACCCCCTCTTTCCTCATCCCCTCAGTGTGACAGAGTTGGATGCCTCAACCTCCCCCTCCCCTCCATTCAACACCCCTTTCTCCTTGGGCATCCTCACTCAACCTGTACCTCACATATACTGGTCAGTGCTGCCTCCTCCTGCCTCCATTGGATCCCCCCCACTCCCTCACCTAGCAATATGATTCCCTAGCCCTGTTCAATCACCTCAACCTTCCACTTCCATCTATTATCTTGGTAATTTTTTTATTTCCCTATCTATCTTTATTCATTATATTATTTACTTATGAATCCCTATTTGATTTTAATGGTTGGGTAACAATACTGAATTGTTTGATGAATTTTAAATTCTTGTTTTTGATTTTAATGTTAGGGTAAAAATAATGAATTTTTTGATAAATTTTATTAGGTTTAACATATTGAATTACATGTTTTATTCATTTTCGTTTTCTTTACCACTGAATTTGTTTATCAATTTATTACTACTATAACTTAGTGTTCCTAACACTATAGTTATTGATGAATTATAAAAACCCGATTGTTTCTTAGTGTTTTTCACATTATAGTAAATTTTGAATTTAAAAACATCAAATTATTTTATTAATTTAATTAATTTATCTAATAATTTTTTAATTTTTTTGTCAAATGATTTATTATATTCATTTTTTAACTTAATTTTTTAGTCACATTTTTTGATAATTAAAATGAAATCTAATGTTCCTTGCAAGAAAAGAATATAATGAGATTTCTTTCTCTAGAGAGCTAAATATTTCAGGCCCATTCCATCATTCATCTACCCCTTTGGAACATTAGTTAAAGCTAGATGATATCCAAACCTTAGTAAATGATAATGTTTATGATAATATTGATGTGAATATGCCATCCAATGATACCAATAATAAAGAATGGGGTGGTGATGATATTGTTCTAGAGAATGTTGAAGAAGAATATGATGTTAGTAGGAAAATAGGAAAAAAATTATGTTGTTTGGTTATAATTCTGTGAAGTTAGTCCTCTTGAAGGTTTTAAAAAATGTTATTACATTCAAAGCAAGAGGAAATTAGCTATTAGTACAAGTAAAATCATTACACAATTTAGCAGATATTTTAAAGCTTTATTGAAATAAAAAATTTATCAAAATCAATAAAAAATGATAAATTTATAGCCTAATATCATTAGAAGAAGTGTAAAAATATTTCCTTCTCTAACATATGAAAATTTTGATATGGAAAAAATGAGAGAGGAAACTGCATAGTGGATACTCATGCATGAACATATATTTTAAATTGTGGAAGAATAAGGATTTAATATGATTCAAAGATATGGGATTCCTGAGTGGTATAAAATTTCATGCAACAATGTTAATAATAATTTCATGAAAATTTATGAAACTAAAAAGAAAAAAATCACGATATTATTGAATGTTGTTGATAATATTAGTTTGAAAACTGATTTATAGATGTTAACTAATAAAAAATTGAATAAATGGTTCCCACTGGGAACTTTATTGATGCCAATTGAAGATTAAAAAAGTGAATTATAAGCTTTGTTCACATACATATACCCATTAGAGTTTTTAATACCATTGATTGTATTTTCAAATGTTTGAAGGAATGAAAAATTGAAAATAAGATATTTATAATTTTTGTGGAAAATGTTTCAAAAAATGATGTTTCTATTTTAATTATTAGAGATAAATTTTCAAGAAATATAATATTAATTTGTAATGGTAAACTGTTTCATGTTCTATGTTGTGATCATATCTTGAATCTCATGGTTAAAGATTGAATTTTAATGACTAAGCATGTGATTTATGATGCTCATGAAAGTTTTTTTTACTTCATCATTCAAAATGAGGTAATATTGAAATTGTTTTCTGAGATAGAACAACCATTACAGTTTCCTCATAGAAAATTGATTCTTGAATGCAAGACCCATTGGAATTCAAAATTTGAAATGTTATCAATTACAATAAAATTAAAAGAGGTATTTCCAATATATAAGGAATGAGAGCCCTAATACCATTATTTTCTAATTTAGGAAGATTGGGAAAAATTGGAAAAGGTTTATCATATTTTGGAAGCATTTAATTATACTACCAAGATTATCTCCGATAGTAATTATACATCTTCAAACTTGTTTTTGAATGACGTATATCAGATAAGAGTGTTGTTGGATAAGAAATAAAGCAAAGATAATTTTATTTAGAAAATGGTTGGGAATATATAGAATAAATTTGAAAAATATTGGGGAGAATTTAATTTACTAATGTCTATTGCTGAAATATTGGATCCTAGGTGAAAAATGAGGGTGATTGAGTTTTGTTTTACTCAAATGTATCCTGAAAGTGAAAAAAGGTAAAATATTTCTCTTGTTTATGAATTTTTTTATGATTTTTTAGTAGTACACTACAGAATATAAGGGTACTGATGAAAGAAGTTTTTTTACCTAGAGTGGGATATGATGTTAGTAGTTGGGGTGAAGTTCCATCTACTTCAAGATGGTCTTCATTTTCAAATTATGTAAAGTCTATTGAGACTATTCATCCACAAAAGTCAGATTTGGAAATTTATTTATCAAAGGGACACTTAATTTTTGAATGGGATTCCAATGCGTTTAATGCATTAGAGTGGTGGAAGGATAATAGATTTATGTATCGGATTCTTTCTAATATGGATACTAATATTCTTGAAATTCATATCATAATAGTTTATTTAGAATAAATATTTAGTGTGGGCAGTAGAGTTATTGATACTTAGCGATCCTAATTGTATCTTTAGATAGTTAAAGCTTTACTTTATGGAGGATATTGGTGTTGCATTCTACACAGTGTAAAAAAATATGATAAGTTAGATTTATTTAATTTATTTTTTGTTTGGTCATTAATCTTTTGATTTTTTTTTCATTTATGCAGAATGAAAGAAAAACACTTGATATTCCCCAAAAGAAGGTATTTTTTTAAAAATATATTGGATGGACACACTTTTTTTGTATATTTATTATTTTTTATCAAGTGTTAATTGTTTTTGTTATTATTTTCAGTAACAACTAAAATGAAAGATATAATCACCTGTGTAGATATACTGGTATATTATATATTCTGTTCAACTCATACCATAGTTTCTTATTTCATAATTATTTTTAATCTATGTTTCAATATTTTTCTTCTAGTACAAGGATGTTAAAGAATAAATGTGGAACTATACTTTGGTATCTAGTAAGTGTTTTATATATTTTTATCAATTGTTTTATTCTGTTTAGCAAACTATTATTCTAGAAAAATACATATCAATTTTTTAATTCTATTTAGTAAATAGTGATTAAATAATAAGATTAAATACATCAAATACTATTAAAATCACTTATATATGTAGACAAGAACTCTTATATATTATTTTTATAAACACTTAATCTAACACCCTTGGAATTTATTAATCATGTTCAAGCCAAAGGCTGTAGAAGTCCTGATATACAGTTAGCTAATACAATCCCAATTATAAAATATCCCCATCCAAATTTTTATGGCCTCCTTCACTCCAATGATTTTGTATTTGCTTCCAATGAATATTTATCACTTTAATATGTTTCTTAATCTCACTTTCACTCATATTATATGACACCTCAACATAACATAATTATTTAAGAGTATTTTTGGAATAATTTTAATAAAAAGATTCATTGATTGTAATTTACAAACATCCTTAAGAAGTTTTATCATTTTTCCTAAAATATAAATGAATTAAATTTATTTATTTTATTCTAATAGGGTATATTAATGGTAATGGTGATAATTTTAAGTCATTACTACATTAGTCCTTTAGAAGTGATATTTTTTTAAAAAGTGTTCAGTTTTCAAAATATTTTAGAAGTAATTATAATCAATAAGACTCATAATCGATTTAATGGTTTATTATTATAAGTGTTTATTATAAGTATTTTTTTCAATAATTACAACCCATTTAATCATATTTATATTTTATTCTAATGTATTTTAGTTTTTCAATATGTTATGACATGTGTAGATGCTGATAGAGAGATGATGTTGAGGGGAGTCTAGGAGCCATTCTTTTGTTGCACAATTGATTTAAGGAGGGATGATGTATATGTTTAAGGGACTTATGTGATAAGGTATCATCTCTTATTTTGTTAATTTTTCATGTATTATTAAGTCCCATGCATTTTTCATCCTTCGAAACCTTTTTGTTTTAAGATCTTTCCAATAATAAATATTCCATTATGTTTACTATGTCCATGACTGGGAACCATTACCATTGTTTTTTTGAGTTCCAATGTATGGTAACTAATATGAAAAAAAATCTATTTTAAAGTTATTTGTTAATATAATTGTAGTATATTTTATATTTTTTATTGATTTTTGAAAGACTTTTTAAATATGGTATTCTATGGTAAAAAATATATTTTTTAATTATACTTATATATCTAATAGTAAAGCTTGAGTTCAAGCTCAATATATGGGACAATCGAGCTTGATTTTGAGATCAAGCTATGTGAAAATAGATCTTAACTTTGAGTGATAATCAAGTTAATTACATTTTTTGAGCTTAATCGATCAATCTCGAGTATATTTTTTTAAGATTCAAGTCAATCTCAAGCTTTTAAATTCAAGATCGTATCAAGTTGAGTAGAGTATCGAGTACTGAAAATTTTCATTGAGCTTGAGTTCGAGTATCATCACGTATTAACTCGACTCAACTGACTCAACTCAATTACACCCCTAGGTTCACCACCTAAAAAAATGGTCTGACCATACCTCTCATGCAGAAGAATGAGCATCAATGTAGCTCATGGATTGGTCTCATGGGACAGTCCCTATAAAGAAGATGCATAAGGGAATACCTCATGGGGAAGGCTAATAGGTGGCCTAACACATGGATTGAAAGTCACATTGGAGGAAAATGATGAAGACATATCAAAATGAATGAAAAAGTATGGATCATCAAGTAAGAAAATATTTTTTAGTCAAGAATCACATCCCTTTCATTATATAATATGAATAATACAAACTTGGGGGAGGGAATACCATGAGTACATAAAAACACCCAAAAATATAACAATAGGGTAGGGGGGAAACTGGGGGGACATCTAAGAAAAATAGATATAATCTTCATGATCATCATATGTGGTCCCCTCTCTACTTGTGGGTGGATAGAGTCACACCTCCATATCAATGGATTTTATAGCTATAGAGGAAGGTGTCATGGCGCTGGCAGAAAAGTTAGTTGAAATTGGATCCAATTAGGTACCGATACATATAGAGTACAAAATTTATGTTAGTGATATTGATAAAAGGAATTTTTAGACATAGAAGGTAGAGTGGTTCCCTTGCCCCTAGAAAGTATGCTCTGTCAGAAAGTTCTGTTGGGAAGTAGGGTTAGTAAGCTTTGGAGGAAGCTTGGTCAGGGTGGTAAATGGTGCTATGGTGGTAGGGTTGGGTAAAAATATATAATATGGTCCAACTATAATAGAAGGTGAGTTGGTGGAAGAGGTGATAACTAGATAATATGGGGTAATGGGATGTAACTGGGTAGGATGAACAAAAGGAATGATAAAATGAAGGCATATCCACCTATGATTCTATATAATACACTAGATAATATTTTTGTGTCTACATACCACCTCTAATATATATGATATAATGGGTAGTTAAGGCTTGAAATGGGAGGAGGGTGGTATCTTGGATGGAGGTGTGGCAGTGGTGGGGGGGTATAGTGGTCCTGGTAGTTAGTAGAAGGTGGGTGGATAACAGGTCTAGTGGCCGAAAAAATAAGAGAGGGAACCTCATGAATCAGAGCATGAGGATATAGAATCTCATTAGATTACTTAGCACACTCATGATTCCTCTCATAATTATACTTGATATTTTGAGGAAGCCCCCATTTTGTAGATCATTAGGAAATCAACTGACTATATCAGTATTAATGATGATAGGGGTTGAGATGAGTCAAAAATTCCTAAATTCCAATCCAAATGTGTAACAAATATCCCATCCATCAATGTTTTATGGGACCTCCTCACCCTTTCCCCATAATATAGGGTGAACTAGTGAGCCATGTTCACCCTAGGGGGCACCAATGGAAGAAGACAAAATGAGTACCCCCCGACCTAGATGACCACCCCATGTGAATCGCCTCAGGCTAGCCAAGTATGTTCTAAAGCCCAATGAAAAAATTTGTAGAGTAAGACCCATCAGTTTGGTGCTATTTACTATGTGTGGGTCATGAAAGTTCTAGACGTCTCATGCTATCAATGACCATATCCTCAGAGTTTCCATGTCATCTAGGTCCAATCAAAAGGTAGAATAAACCGGATTGGAAATAAAGTGAGAAGAATAAATGTCAAGACCAACTCTGAACTATCCCAACGTGAGATCCCATGGATTTACTCCCAATATGAAGGATATGGGAATAATTTATAGTTCAGAAAGTAACCATTCACTCAATAAATATCTCCTAATATATCTCCTCAAGCACCACATTTATGTGGGAAAGGTGCATGTTTCCAATGAGCCCCATGAATTCCTCAGCCATGAGGATATTATCAATCATGCAAGGTCAAGCATCTTATTGGTCTACATGGTATTTTCCTGAAGATGGTCCAAGTAGACTTGGGGATTGGGCTCAAAAAACTTTAGGCATGATAAAGATGTGAGTGCCGAGAAGTTCCCTGGGAATGGTGGGAGGAAGACCGTGAATGGAAAGAAGGTGGTGGAGAAGTAGAAACTCAATGCAGAGGGTTTTGGTGTAGGGTCTATTGGTGGTAGTGAAGGATCCAACATTGGGTGATTTTTTAACAAGAGAATTTTCATACTGAGCCTCATGCTTGGAAGGTAGAAAGATAACACCCTTTATGTAGGGCATAATGGTGAAGAGGAATATACAGAGTAGATAAGGTAAGGGGACACAAACTGAGGTTTGTTTCATGGATAAAGGAGGAGGGGGAGGTTGAAGGATGATGTGTGACCAGTGGGGGGAGGGGAGAAGAGGCTCAGGCATTAGGCGGGGGGGGGGGGGGGGGGGGTGTAAGAAAATGGAGCATCACCCATGAAACCTAGGTTCACCTGAAAGATTCATATCATGAATTAATTATTGACGATGTGAGTTATGTGTGGAAATATTTTTTCCAACACTAAAAAACTCAATTCAAGATAAATATACACAACATGAATTAGGACTCTTGTAGAAATATTTTTTCCATGAATTTTTGGACTACTGTCAGCATCACTGAACCATACTAATCTCATAAAACCTAATTGACCTAATATGGTTTTCCATACAGTTATTGTTTCATTTATCATTGAGAGCTAGAAAAACCTCACATCAAATGAATTTTAAAGAAAGAAAACACCCTTCTTAAAATGGTTCTTGGAAGATGTTTAATTACTGATCATTGATTTTAAAGGGTAGTCCATCACCTTTATGAATTTAAATTATTACATAAGGGAAACACATAATAAATTTGAAAGGTTATAACCATTTAGATTTTAATTTTTTTGGGAATAATTTTAGATGGCCATTTAACAACACAAATTTATCCCCTAATGTGAGTATCCATCACACAATGCATCAGTCATTCCACTGCTTGGATTTCTCTTTATAAATTTTTGTATTTTTATAAGTGTACCTTATGGTCTTTTCTAAATACTTAATTTGTAGAATTATTTGTTTCCCAACATTTTGAGCATTGTGGTTTAGCATTTTGATTTCCTATTACAAGAGGTTCTCTAGTTCTACTATAAAATGACCAGATTTTCCATACATAAGTCATAAATGAGTAGTGTCGATGTATATTTTATAAGCTGTATGGTACACCCAAAGTGCATCATCAAGTTTGAGAATCTAATATTTAAAACTCATATTAACTATATATTCTAAGATATATTTGATCTTATGATTATTTAATTCCAATTTCCTATTAGTTTGAAGGTGGTAAGGGGTTACATTGTTGTATTGAATCCCATATTTTTCAAGAGGCCCTTTGAAGGAAGTATTGATAAAGTGTATTCCACAATCACTAATGAGTAAAAAATAAAATAAAAATTAGTAAAAGATGTTTTTCTTTAGAAAGTGAACGACTACCTTGGTTGTGTCATGGGTGGTAGATCCTACTTCGACCAATTTACAACATAGTCTATACCGACCAAGATATAAATCTTTCCATGGGAATTAGGAAACGATCCCATAAAATCAATCCCTAAAACTTCAAATATTTCTACTTCTAGGATGAGATTTTGGGAAATCTCATTAAGTTTCCCTAAGGTTCCTCTCTTTTGGATATGATCACAACTTTGTCCAAAAATCCTTGTATCTCGATGGAGTGTAGGCCAGAATAGTCCACTTTACAGGATTTTAGCCACATTGTGTTCAGGACCATGATGTCTGCCAATAGGTGATGTATAACTAAAATCAATCACACTTTGAATTTAATCCTTTGGAATGAAAAAACACATTAAACCATCAAAAAATCATTTAAATAATAGTGTCTCATCCCAGTAATAGTGTGAAGAATTTACTAAGAATTTATTCTTTTTTTGAAAAGATAAATTTGGATAGAGTGTCCTAGTGGATAGATAGTTTGCTATATCAGCAAAACCTGCTAATGCTTGAACATGCATATTGAAAAGTGTATCATCATGGAAATAATATTCAATATTAATCTCTTTATCATTCTCAACATCATAAGCATAAGTCTTGATAGATGGTCAACAATTACATTTTAAGTTCCTTTTGTGTCTTTGATGACGATATCAAACTCTTGTAGCATTAGGATTATGACAACACTTTACTTTATTAAATATTAATTCATGATTTATTATATAATAGTAAACATAATACAAACCATAATATTTAAAATTCTAGTGTCTTTTTGAATTAGTTACATTACATAACAACTTAAAACAAAGGATACATTGTTATTATTGAAAACTTCCTTAACATGCTCATATTATTCCATCATTCTTAAAACTGCATGGGATAACCTGGGGGAATACATAAGAAAGGGGTGAGATATAAATCCTATTAAGAGAATAAGAAAATAATAAAATTAAAAAGGTATTACATTTTATACAATAGGAATAACAATGGGACATAAAATGGGTGATAATCATAAACATGAATAACGCCACATGATATAACATGATAACATAAAGAAAACATGGGAATGTGCCAAAAACTTTAAACATGAAATCATAAGCATAATTCAATGATAAAAACCAAGAAAACATAACATAATGTTCTTAATATAACCTTATATGCACCATACATGGAATCTCTTACCCAAATCATTGGAGTGCTATCTGGGTGCACCCATCATAATCATATCATGTATATGCATAAGTGTGACACATATATCATATAAATGATAAAATATTTCATAACATTTAATCCCATGATAATAGAGTGTGAATTAAATAAATTTAAGTCCCAAATAAAATAATTATAAGTGTATAATGGTGAACACCCTTGAAAGGAAATGGCTATGGGTATTCATTACATAATTGTTTGGCATGGAAAATCGAAGTGAAATTTCGATAGCATAACAGGGGAACATAAATATTCATGGGAGGAATTAATGAGAGTGAAATGGGACTATAAACATTTATAAATAATAATGGATATAAGGGTGATATGTAATAATATATTATAACATTATTAATTGTACATAAAATGCATAAGATACTGAAGATGCTTGAATAAAGAGGAAAATGAGAGAATCCTTTACCTTAAGAGGGTGATTCCAAAAGCTTGGTATGAGATTCTTGAGAGATTGGGGGAACCTTGGGAGTATTATATATATGATATTCAAGATTAATTACATTCTATAAGGGTTTTTAGTGAAGAGTAATGAGATCTTGGGTGAGTTTATATAGGAAAAGACAGGGGATTTCTTTATTATTTCCCAAACTTAGGTTTTGGAATCTATATAATAAAGTAATAAAAACCACAAACCTTCCCATGGTTTTGAACATTTTTTCTACCAAATAGGAGTAGTTTTAATTATTTCATAAGGAAAATGTAATAACTCATTAAAATATTACCATTGGTGATGCTGAATTGGGTCATGTTCTTAAAGAAATGATTTTTAAACCTTAAAATATAATATAGGTTTTGGAGGATTCATAAAGGATTTATAAAATTAATTAAATAAAATAAAAATCAAATTATTTTAAAGGGAAACATATATTTGGTCTTGGATACCATTAAGAGAATTTATTATATAACTTTTGGGTTATTATGATGTCATATTACACATAGTATATTTATACTGTATTTAATTTTGACTCGAAAATTCAACTATCTCAGAAAATTATGAAAAACTCATCGTTGGATAATTTGGAAGTTATGATTCTAAAAATAATATTTATTTTTTCCAAATAATTTCTAAGTATATGAATTTTCACTTTTAAAATAATAATCAATATTTATTGAGACTTGCTAGGTTTTTTTTGATAATAATAGTTTTTAAACCATTATAGAAATTAAATTTAAAATCATAAAAATTATATTATCATTTACATTTAATAATAATTATATAATAATAAAATTTTATTAAAATTTTATTTTTTCAAAAATTCATTAATCCATTAAAATAAATGTCCTAATTGAAATTATATAATACCCAAAAATACAATTTGTGTTTTATTCTATCAAAATAAAAATCATTTATAAAGTAACAATAATAAGAAGTAAATATAAATATTATTATATTTAAAATAAAACATACGTATTGATATTATTATGGTCTTGATACATATTCCTTTATTACACTTGAAAATTCTCTAAGTTTTAGGTGCATGATAGTGAAATTTTCATTAGGTGGTTCAACATACATGGTTTAGCCAATGATCTCAATGAGTTTGAACTTCACCCATAAATGATTTCACTTATGATTTAGTTATTGGATCTCAAATTGGGATTGGTCAAATGAAAATATTAGTGATTCTATCTCCTTCAGAAGCTCTGATAAATGAGTTTCACAAGGTATGATCCTACTGGTTGAGGCCATCACTTCCTTTGTCTGTGTCAATTGGATTTGTCAAAACTTTATATTTATACTAATAATATGATAACTGTTCAATGGATATATTATAAATGGTTATTATTGTTTGAAAATATTAAGGGGGTGATGAGGGCTGTGGGATTTCTATCTCTTGGAGATGATGATTAGGGTTTGGTCATGGAGATTTTTCACTACATCAGCTTTAATCATCTTCCACACTGTAGATATCCATCGACATATCATCTATCTTCATCAGCGGTCCAAGAGATCTCTCAGTATCCCACTGATACAAAAATCTAGAAGGCTGTAGAAATGCATCTTTCATCCTTTTCGGTGGTTCGTGTGATATCTCGACCTCCCACTCATGTAACCCTCTTTAAGAATACGGCTAAGATGATTCCTTTGGCCTCCACTCATCTGGCGTTGGATGTAGAAGACTGGTCTCAGGAGGATATGCAAGGGCCTATGTTTCATCAATCTATAGAAGATATTCCTTCTGCAGGGTGTGTGTCACAAGGTATTTTTTTAGGAATTTCTTTCAAGGAGTATGCCTTTAAAAATATAGATAAAGGTAAATCTTTGGAATCCTTAAATTGAATATTTTTCTCTTCTTTGAGAAATTCTGATCCTGGTAGGGTTTTTAAAAAGGGTGATACTACTCAGGTGATGGAAATATAGGAAGAGGTCTCTGAGAGGCTTGAAATGTGCCATCATTCCATCATTGGTTGTGTTGTGTTGCTAAAGCCTGCGAAGCCTTGGAAATTTGAAGATTTGATAAATAGGTTGTCCTCTATTTGGGTATTCTCAAATTGGAAATGCATTTCAGTGGGGAGGGAATCTATCACATTCTATTCTTAAGTGCTGAATTGAAGAAAATGGAATAGGGATTCGACTTGGTTTCTCTGAGGCCAGGTATGATTATGCTCCAGGAGTGGAACTTTGGCTTCAACCCTTATGATCATATAAACTTTTTTTCACAATTTTGGGTTAAAATTATTAGTTTAAATTGGATTATATGGAATCTAAAAACTTTGTTTGATATTTCCTCTATAATTTGTGTCCCAATTAAGATGAAAAAAACACAACAAGTTAAGTTTGGATATTTTTAAAGGGTACTTGTTGAATTTGATTTAAGATCAACATTGAAAAAAAAGGTTCTGTTATCCACCAAGAATGACGATCTAAATCTTCAGGTTGATTATAAAAATATTCCTTATTATTATTTTGATTTCAAGGCAATTGGACATTCATTGGACACTTGAAAGAGATCCATTGTCTTCTCAACTTGCTCTATTAGAGGGCATAATGCATCTGTGTGCAGGAAAGGAAAAGGTAAGAAGAATAAAATAGGAGATGAGTTACATGTTAAGAAGGGTCTATAACAGACTTCAAAGCAGTTGATACAGTAAAAACATGGCTTAGTTGTAGAAAATTCTGTCTTACAAGATCTTTATGAGGTTAATCAATTAGATCTTGATAGGAAAATTTTTATGGGTGTGACTAGTAGTGAAGATAAGAAACAAACACAGGATGCTGAGTTTTTATTTAACTTTAACAGAGATGGTCCCTCCACTAGAATGGATTTTCAAGAGTTTCATGCTAGGTTAGACTCTCATTAGAAGTTGCAGGGGTCGACAAATGAGACACTTGGGAAGTGTGACACTTTAGAGAATACATATAAAGGGAAAGGATTCATAGTGAATCCATTGGAAATATAATTCTAAGGACATGATGATGGGTCCAAGAAATATGATATTAAAAAATATATGAATTTTCATCAGAAAATTTAGAATGTATTATGCTCCTCAAGAATTAGTAAGTGGGGTAATGTTTTAGACAACAGAACTGATAAAGAGATACTGATGGTTTTATTGGTCATTTCTGAACTCAAAACTTCAAGCAATGGTACATCCTTTAAGGATGTTGTCATTGGAGGAAAGAGTGATCCTCCAAAAAGAAGGTCATAGAAGGATTACTCCAACTAGCCAAGGAATGTGTCTACCGGATCTTCTTCCAAGGCTTTAAAGAGAAAGCTCACCCCTGAAAGGGAATGATCCAAGGTAGAAATATTTAGGATTCATAGCCAAAGTAAATCACAGTCTGAGTGGGCACTGATGAATCTGATTTGGATATGTGAATGATCATTCTTATTACGGTTACTAAACTGATGTTCTGGATGAGGGTGTGTCTCTTTGTTTGACCCCATCCACTTCTCTTGTTTTTATTTTTCTACTTTTTAATAAATGGTTATGGGATTTTCTTATGGTTAGATATTTTTGATATTAATGGTTATGATGCTTAATTATATTTTAAATTTGATATGATATAATAAAACAAAATAAGTGCATGTGTTCTCTATAACCATAATTTATAATAATACATTTAATTAAATAATAATGAGAATTTTATTTATAAAAGTTTAGGTTGTTAAAATATTCCCCCATTCATAAATTTCACCCCCAAAATTTTCATTTCATGCACTAAAATAGATTAGGGTAATTCTATTTCATTACCTCCTCCAATTCCCACATCACTTATTTAAACTTGTGATTTCTCCATATCAATTTACTAGGTGCATTGTCTTATTTCAATTTTTTTTTGTCTCTACAATCTAAGATCTTCACCGACTGCTCCTCATATGAGAGATCATTCTCCAAAGATACCACCTCTAGATTCAAAACATGTGAGGGGTATGGTATGTACTTCTTCAAGAGGGATACATGGAACATATCATGTAATTGATATTGGTTAGGTGGGAGTGTTAGTCGACCAACCATCGATCCGATGTGATCAAGTATCTCAAAGGGACCGATGTATCTTGGACTAATCTTTCATTTCATCCCAAATATAATGACTTTATTCCATGTAGATATGTAGAGGAATTCCTTATATACATCCTAAAACTCCGGGTCTTGTCAATGATTTTCAACATAGAACTTCTATTGATTCTAAAAAACCCTAATGTGCTGATTTCCTCTCCTCTTGGGACACTCTACATAATCCATGTAATATCTTTACCTCCATCGGATCCCTTCCCCTTGCATGTGTTATCCTTGTTAGAGATGATTCTTTAAGGATTCATTATTTTAGACCACCTTAACTTTTTCGTCCCTTGGACCTTTTTTCAATATTTTTTAATGTTGTATAGATGGGGACTCTTCCATAACTTTGAGGTAAATCTTTGGTCTTGATCATATATAATCAATAGTGGTATTCCATGAAGCCTCAATACTTCTCTAATGTATATCTATGTAAGTTGAACAAGTTATAAGTCCTCTCAAATTGAAATTAAGTGGGAAGTCTTTGTAAGATGATCCACCACAAACCATATAAAATCATTTCCTCTTGATGTCTTTGGAAGACCAGTGAAAAATTCCATGGTAATGTTTTCTGATTTCTATGTAGGTATGGGTAATGGTTGCATCATCCCCTTGGTTTTTCTTTTCATCCTCCACTTGCTGATACATAAGTCACCTTGATTTATATTATATGATATCCTTATTCATATTGTCCCACCAATAGTTCTCTTAGATATATCTTTGTGCTCCCTGGATGGATAGAGAAGGACAAGCTATGTGCATCATCCAACAACTCCTTATTTAACTCAGGACTTGAGGGTACACATAGTCATGACCCAAATCTTAAAACTTCTTCTTTATTAATTATGAATTCTAAGGGTTTACCCTTTATTATAGCTTCTACATTCTTCTTAATTCCCACATCTTCTCTTTGAAAATCCTTTATCTTCTCTAAAAGGCATAATTGAGAAATCATTTGTGAAAGGATTGTTTATGTTCCTTCCTTTATGATTACCATGACCATCCTTTTCATGTCTAACAAGATTAGACCCTTCTCAATTATCATCAATGATAAAATTGATTGATCCTTTATTTTTAGAGTGTATACCACTTTATTTTATTTCCGATGATGGTATTGGATTGATTCGTCATAGTCCTTAATCAACTATAAAAATATTCACTAGAATATATTAAACTCTTTCTATGTGAATATATACTTGAGGCTCTTATGATCCATATATATTTCACACGTCTCCCCAAATAGATAATGCAACCAGATTTTTAATTCAAAGATCACTATAACCAACTCCAAATCATGCATTGGTTAGTTGTGTTCATGATATTTCAATTACCTTAAGGCATATTCTATCACTTTTTCATTCTTCATTAACACACAACCCAAGCCCTTATCTAAAGCATTGCTATATACCCCGAAGAGTTCCCTACTTGTGGGTATCATAAGTATAGGTGCAATGATAAAACTTTTTTAAACTCCTTGAATCTCTCTTCACATTCATTATTAAAAACAAAATTGACCCCCTTCTGAATTAGTTTGGTTAGAGGGTTTTAAAATCATGAGAAATTTCTCACAAATCAATAATAATACTCAGATAATATAAGGAAAATATATATTTCTATCACAATTATTGGCATCAACCATCCTTTAATTGATTTTGTATTTTAAGGGTATATAGATATCCCATTTCTTGTGATAATATACCCCAATAATTATACTTACTTCAACTATAAATCACATTTTCTATACTTTTCATAAAGCCTCTCCTTTCTTAAGGTCTTTAGCATAGTGCTCAGATGATCCTCATGCTTCTCCTTAATTTTGGAGTATATTAGAATATAATTTATAAAGACCACCAATTTTTTTCTAGGTAATAAATAAAGACTTTATTCATAAATTCCATGGATATTTCAATAGAACTATTGAGTTTGAAGAGAATTTCTATGAACTCATAGTGCTTTTACCTTATACAGAAAGCATTCTTGGGGATATCCTCCTTCTTCACCCTTACTTGATAATACCCCGACCAAATATCCACCTTAGAGAAGTATTGGGATCCACATAACTAACTAAACAATTCATTAATCCATAATAGAGGATACTTTCTCTTTATCCTGATCTTGTTTAGCTCATGATAATCAATGTTAAGGCACATTAACCCATCCCTCTTCTTGATGAAGAAACTGGTGCACCCCAAGGTGAAGCAATTAATCTTATGAATCCTTTATCCTAATTATACTATAGTTTTTTATTTATCTACTCAAGTTACACAACAACCATTATATATAGATTCTTGGATAATGGAAATTATCCAAGTATAAGCTCAATTGAAAATTCAACTTCTATGCTAGGAGGAAGACCATGAAGTTCTTTAAGGAACACATAAACATATTCCCTTATAATGGACATGTCTTTAAGGATTATCTTTTCCTTATAATAAATAATTTGAGCTAGATATTATTTCTATTAGGCTAATAATATCTATTATTTAGATTTTGGTTCTAAATAGGATTCATCCTCCTCCCCTCACTTTTACAAAATCACGGGATGATTCATGATATAGAGAGTGATTTCATTATCATATAAATTTATGTTGGCTCTATGTAAGGAAAGACAATCCATACCCAAAAGTGCATAAAATTACACTAAAGATAGTATCAAAAGGTTAAATAGGAATTTCAGTCCACAAACTTTGATAGGGGAGGAGTTACATACTTGGGATTCAATAATTTCCTCATTTTCCATTTTCACCAAAATCTCTACTTCCATGATTTGTGGTGGTGTTTGAATAGTTCAACTAAAATTTTGTGATATGAAATAATGTGTAGAAATTTGGAAAATAACCCTAACTTTAAATTTTTTATTTTGCTTATAAAAATTTAATTTATTCAAAATAAACTTAGGGATGATAATTTTCAATTTATTACATATAAATGGGAATCCAATAACATTAAAGGAATAATTTATAACTGACATGTATTTACTTAACTTATGAATTTCTAGGCTTCAATATATTTTACCCATGATCTATTTTCTAACATAGACTCTTATGGTAAATTTTTCCATTAATAATGGTTCATAATGATCTTTTTAATTTACCATAGTATATCCCCTAGGAGTGTTATACCAGGTTTGCAGCAAGACCCATTGTCTTACACCAGTTCCCGATCGAGTCTAGCTCAATACAACATTTTTAGGTGTCACCCCTAAATAAATCTATGCTAGAGCCACATCCACTTGTAGTATCCAAGTAGGGATGTATTTTCTTGGAAAAAACTTACTCTATACTTTACCGAAATTTAGGATTTTTTATTATGTTTATTTTTATCGCTAAGGCTTTCTATAGAGCTTCCTAGTCCTAATCCAAAAAAAAAACTAAAATTTCCTTTGATACCAACTATGACACCACTTGTCTTTATTACACATTAATTAATGATTTATTACATAAGAGTACACACAATAAAACCCAAAATATCAATAATTATAGTGTATTTAGAAATTAGGTACATTACATAACAACTTAAAATAGGGGATACATCGTCATTATTGAAAACTTCCTTGACATGATCATATTATTCCATCTTCTTAAAATTGCATGGGATAAACTGGAGAAATACATAGAAAGGGGTGAGATATAAATTCTAGTAAGGGAATAGGAAAATAATAACATGAATGTGGTATTACATGTTAGAAAATTAGCACATCAATGGGATATAAAAGGGATGAGAATTATAAACATGAATAAGGAGACATGATATACCATGATAACATAAAGGCAATATGGGAATGTGGAACCAACTTTAAACATGAAATCATGAACATAATTCAAGGTTAAAAACCAAGAAAACATAACATAATGTTTTTAGGATAACCTCTCATTCACCATACATGACATCTCATGAGTCTAAAATATTTCCCAATACATTGGAGCACTATTCAAGTGCACCCATCATAATCATATCATGTACATGCATAAGTGTATCACATAGACCATATACATAAGAACATATTTCATCACATTTAATCCCACAATAATAGATTTTTTGTTAAATAAATTTAATTACCCAATCAAATAATTATTAGTGCATAAATTTTAACACCCTTGATAGGAAATGGGTATGGGTACTCACTACATAATTGTTTGGCATGGAAAATTGTAGTGAAATTTTGATAGCATAATAGGGGCATATAAATGTTCATGGGAGGGATTAATGAGAGTTAAAGGGGTATATAAAAATTTATACATAATAATTGAATTATGGGGGATATGTAATAACATATCCCAACATTATTAATTGGAGATAAAAGAGATAAGATAATGAAGATGCTTGAATAAAGAGGAGAAGGAGAGGATCCCTTACCTTGAGAGGGTGATTCCAAAAGATTGGTAGGAGATTCTTTAGATCCTAGGGGAACATTGGGAGGAATATAGAGAGGTGTGGTAAGATTACTAGAATTATAAAATGTTTTTTAGTGAATATAAATGGGATCCTGGGTGGGTTTATATAGGAAAATAGAGGGGAGTTCTTTATTATCTCCCAAACTTAAGTTTTGGACTCTATAGAATAAAGTAATAAAAACCAAAAACCTTTCCATGGTTTCTTCCAACGATGATTGTTTTTCATTATTTTATAAGGAAAAGTTCGAAAATAATTAAAATATTTCCCTTGGTTATGTGAATGTGAGTCACGTTCTTAAAGAAATGATTTTAAAACATTAAAATAAGATATAAGTTTTTGAGGATTCATAAAGGCTTTTTAAAATTAATTAAATAACCTAAAAATAACATTATTTTAAAGGGGAAATATCTATTTTGTAATTTATACCCTTAATATATTTTATTACACCCCTTTTGGGTCATTATAATGTCATAATAGACATTATATATTTATACTGTATTTAATTTTTACCTAAGAATTTGAGTGTCCCAGAAAACTACGAAAAATTAAACATTGTATAATTTAGCTGTTATGATTCCAAAAATAATATTTATTTTGTCCAAATAATTTTCTAAATATGTTAATTTTAACTTTAAAAACAAGAAATTACATTTATTGAGAAATTCTGGGATTTTTTTGACAATAATAGTTTTCAAACCATTATAAAAACTACATTTAACATCATAAAATTTATATTACCATTTAAATTAGATAATAATTATTTAATAATAATAATTTATTAATTTTATTTCAAAAAACATTAATTAATCGAAACAAATGTCTTAATTAAAATATCATATTACCCAAAAATACAATTTGTGCTTTAGCATATCAAAATAAAAATAATTTATAAAGTAAAAATAATAAGAAGTAAATATAAAAATTATTATATTTAAAATAAAACATAAATATTTATATTATTAGGTTCTTGATATATATACCTTTATTACACTAGCAAATTCCCTAAGGGTAATGTATGCGATAGTGAGATTTTCATGGGGTGGTTCGACATACATGATTTTGGACATGATCTCTATGAGCTTGAATTTCAATCGTAAATGGTTTAGATCATATTTTAGTTTTTAGATCTCAGATTGGGATCGGTCAAGGTAAAATCCTAGTAATTCTACCCCCCTTAGAAGCTCTTATAAATGGGCTTCATAATGTACGATCCCACTAGTTGAGATCATCACTTTATTTATCTATGTCAATTGGATTTGTTAAAACCCAATATTTATACTAATCATATGATCACTATTAAATGGATATATTATCAATAATCATGAAAATTAATGGTCTTTTAAATATAATAGTATATAATAAAACCAAATAAGTTCATGTATTTTTTATAACAATAATACATAATAAGACATTTAATTAAACCAAAAAGGAAATTTTATTATAAAAGTTCAGGTCATTACAAGGATCCACCATATCATCCATGATTAATTTTTTCATTCATAAGGTATTTTAGTGCTACATGTTCAGTGTAAACTATGAATCTAGAGATCATGATATATGAATTTTTTTTATCAAATACGAAAACTAGTTCCTGCAGTTCTATATCCGTGATCATGTAATTGATCTAAGCTTCATTTAGAGTATGGATGGAATAATAAATTGGAAAAAAGATATGTTTGACCCACTATCCTAATACAACACCAATAATAAAGTTTCTCACTTCACACATCACTTCAAATTATTTTCCCCATTCTGTAGATACAATGATAGGAGCAGCCACCAGACAATTTTTAGAGTATTAAATTCCCTCTGAATTTTTTTTTTAGAAATTAAATGGAATGTACTTAGAAATTAGGTGTGTCAGTGGTCAGAATATTTTTGCAAAGAATTTAAAAAAGTGGTGATTAAACCCAACATGTCATAGAGAACTCCTTATTCCTTTCACTATTATGAGTTTATGTAATTCATTGATTACTTATATTTTTTCTAGTTTGACTTCCATTCCATACTTTAAATTTTTTTTCCAATGGAAAATTCCTTCTTGAACCATGAAATGAAATTTATTACAATTTAGAACTAGAAATTTATCTATATAGTGTTGAAAATATAGTTACAAATTAATCATATAGACATCAAAGTATCCCCCTTACATGAAAAAATCATCCATAAAGATTTCTAAACAATCCTCTTCCTTGTCATAAAAGATATGTGGTATACAATATTGAAATTTTTCCAGTATATCACACATTATAAATGGAATCATTTGATAAGTGAAGGTTTCAAATGCACATGTGACCATTATTTTTGAAAAAACATTTGGGTCAAAAGGGATTTGATTGTATCAAAAATATCCATCCAGAAAACAATAAAATTCATTCTCAGCTAGTCTCTCAAGCATCCAATCCATGAATGGAAGTAGAAAATGGTCTTTTTGAGTTGATATATTGATATTTATTTTACCAAAACTTACTCACCATCCATTATTGGTTCATTTTGGGATTAATTCATATTCAATTCTTTTAATAATAGTCAATCCACCTTTCTTTGGTATGACTTTTAGCGGGCTCACCCACTCACTGTTAGAGATGGAAAATATAATCCCATCATCAAGAAGTTTATAAATTACTTATCAATGAATTATTTCATTGTTGGGGTGATTCAAGTATGGGGTTGGAATTTCATATTAACACCCTCTTATAGTATAATCTTGTGGATAAAAATCATGGGTTTGATCCCCTTGATATCAGACACACCCTAGGCTATTGAATGTTTTACCCATTTTGGACATTTATCAGTTGCACCTATAGAACCTAATTCAACTGCAGTATTATGATAACTAGAAGCATATATTAATTTTCTAATAACAATTACTTCAACGTGCTCGATTGAGGATTTAATTCTAAAGTCTATATTTTAATGACTTAGGGTGTGAAATCTAGAAAAGTGTATCTCATAAGTAGTTCAATGCAATTAAACTCCTCATATTCACTACAATATTATTCACTAGGAGACATATTCTCTTTCTCATACTCAATATACCTAAAATCATCCTTTTCATTAGTCATAAAAATGGCTTGACAATCAAATGAGTTTTCAATTTTATTGGAAGTTTTCACTAAATAGAACACTACCTATTCTTCAAAAACACAAAACATTAGTCTACCTTGGTTAACATTCATTAATTAATTACTAGTGGAAAGAAATGGTCTCCATAAAATAATGGGTACACCTTATTCTTCATCCGTATGTAGGATAAGGAAATTATAAGGTAATATAAAATTTCCAACTTGACTAAGACATACTAGAGAAGTCCCTGAGGACACTTGACTGATTGGTTTTCTATTTAAAGTGACAATCTTACAGGTTTCAGGTCTTCAAGTAATAATTTTTGTAATACACTCATTTTTGTGAGACTAAAACTTTCACTGAGGCCATACAAATATATTCTAAAATTGTATGTTTGTATATTTTAAATAATTGAGAAACTACCAGAGCCTCTCATTTTTTGTGGGATTTTTCACCACACAATTGTGGATCATTATTTGTTAAAGGAAATTATTCCTATTTATTCTATTTTCCTTTTATTGGAGGTAAGATACTTTAATAATTTTTCATAAGTGGGTTTCTGGGAAATGGATTCCTCAAGGGGAATATTTATGTAGTTTTTTTTTGAAAATTTATAAGAAAAAAATTATATTTCCCATTTATTTTTCATATGTCATTATTTCTGGGAATGGAAGAGGGGGTCTATATGGTGGTGGTACCAGAATATATCTTATTTTATGAGTTTCTCTTATATGTTATATTTTTAATTTTTCTATGTTTCCATGTTTTGTTCTTTATTAGCTATGTGTGTGTTGTCATCACTGTCTTTGCTGATGATTTTCACATGTGATCCAAGTTCTTCTATCCTTCCTTCCTCATTTATTCATTTCTATAGAATGTTTAGATTTTTTTTTTTCTATGAAGTAGAACAAAATTTTCCTCCTCTTTTGGATGTATCTTAGTATTACTAGGAAGTGTACCTGATATCCAGTTTGATAAAGTATTATAGATATTACCTACTCGATGAACAAGGCTGATAATAATAGAACTTTGATTTTTCATATATTTTTCTTGAGTATTCATGCACTGGTCAACTTTTTGAACAAATTTGGTAAGTAAATTTTCAAGATTTGATAGTTGAGGTGGGGCTTTGTGTGGATTCCTCAATGGAGATTTCTGAAATTCCTATTAAAGAGTGGGTGGAAAATGATGATCACCAGGGGGAAAAGGTTGTTGCAGAAAGGGTTTTTTGTGGTTTAGGAGCTAGGATAATAAGTGGGTACCCAGGTGATCCTTGATTTCTCAGTGAATATTTTCCACTCTTCTATTGATAATAACCTTAATTTGGTTTTTATAGTTATTGAACCAGTCTCTGTGGGTAAAAATGTTACTGAAATAGTTATTATTATTTATTATAACTAACTAAATTATAATCATGATTTTTTTGATCTTTGATTCCTGCTTTTTTTTCTTGATACATATTCATGGTTCTATACATCTCATAGGATTGACAATCTATAATAGGATAAGGTGGTTGTAGAGGTAGAGAAGGAAACTGAAAATATTTAAGCATTTTAGTAAGTACTTTGACTTGGGATTAAAGATGGGTGGTTTATTATACTTGGATAATTCTACATTGAGGAGGTCCTTGATCACTCTTCCATAGAATAACATTAGGCTAAACCTATTCCAAAAGTTCTTGACCAACTCATGGTGTCTTGAGCATAAGTACGCAATCACCGGTGGCATCTACCATAGTTTGTGCAGTGGGTAGTAGGTATTCATAGAAAATTTGAACCTATATCCACACATCATGTCCATGATGTGGGAATTTTGATCCATTTCTTTAAATAAATCCCAAGACTCCCAGGACAATTCACCATCTTATTGAGTGATGTTTTGGATCCCATTCCATAGTTTCCACATACGTATGGGTAAAAATTACTTATCAAAGAATTTATTTTATAAATTATCCCATGTAGTAATGGATTTAGGAGATTATATTTTAAGCCAATCCTTGGATCCATCACACAAGGAGAAGGGAAAGAACATAATCATGATGGTATCAGAAGATACACATTTATTTCTAGAGGTGTCACATACTTTTTGAAATCTTGAAATATGATCATGTGGATATTTTTTATGAATTCCCCTAAATTTTACCATATTCTAGATCATGTGAATGAGTCTAGGTTTGATCTCAAATGTATGTTATTGGATAATAAGATGAACGATGTTAGGTGTAACACTACTAATGGAAGGAAAAATATTACCCAGAATGGTGTGCTCTAACAATAAAGGTGGTCCTTCTTTCTATTTAGCTGGAATATATTGGGTGTTTTTAGGATTATGTGGTTCAAGATTATGATTCTCACCCATGTTTGTACGAAGACATGAAGAATGGTACCTATCGATTTCAAGGTTGAACTCAATATGTTCTTGGAATTCTAGGATCATTGAATGAGGAAGAGGGGCCTAATACATAAACTAACTGAACAACATGGATGAAGGTGATAATCCATGTGAAATGGTTGTAAAATTAAATGGGAAGTGAGAAAGAGGGTTTGGGGAAATCCTAGGTTTGTATCAAAGGTCACAATGCTGAAGAAACAACTATAATACCTGGAAATGATGCCTAAATTTTACCAGAATGTACAATATCATTTATTTCATACATGCATGGTTAGATGAGAAATCTATATTAAACCCAATTAACACTACTGTAAGAGTGCGCAACATAGTGAAAATCTGAGTTTAAACCCATTAGGAAGAGTTAGGAAGGGTCGTGACCTAACAATTGAAATCTATTAGTGGATTCATCATGTGATTCTAAAAGTATATATTCTAAACTAATCAGATTGATTTAATTAAAATGATAAAGAGGGGATCCGTATCAATTTTAGGGAGCTTACACAATGGGTATTCCTAAATCTATCTTGGGTTAGTTCTATATCTTAGGCTATGAAGAACTGCATAAGTCACCAATCGATTTTGGTCAAACCAATTTGATATACCTAGATTGATAACCACTCTTTGGTATATAGTTAATCACCATCTTAGGTGAATAAATCCCAACTTTAAAAGTAAAAATTATCACAAGCTATTTTTATTAGTCTTTTTAGCTCTAATTAGGTCAGGGTCCTTCTGTTGTAATTCCCTGGATGAGAGTTTTGAAAAATAATGCGATAAACACAAGTTCTTAACCTAATTTATAGCCAAAGGATTACCCAAGTTTTGATTTAATAAATCATTAGGTTCATGCTACCCCTACTCTTGACCCCTAACCCTGAGCATGTTAGTTTCACATGGTAACAACGATATTAAAAAAAATGATAAAACGACAACATGATTGTTATATTTATAAATAAATTCACAATTAAATCAAGTAAAATTAACCAACACACTTACTTGGAAAGGAGAAATAGAAACACATGATAATTGGAATTGAAAAAAAAATTGGAATTGAAAGAAGTGAGGTCCAGATTAAAGTATGATAAATCCAAATCTACTTCAAATGAAGTACAATAGCTCAGGATGAAAAAAAATTGATGATAAAACAAGAGAAACTATGTTTAGAAAAGTATGTAAAAGAGAGGTGAAAAAGAAACAAAAATATATTTTAAATGTTAGGGGATATAGAATATAAATATACATGATCATCTCATGATGTGTAAGGAATTCAAATCTTGAGTTGGATTTAATTACTTATTCCTCAAAACTTTCACATCATGTATCAATGTTTCATTTTGTTTAATGGTATCTTCAAATATTTGATTAGTCAGTATCTTTTGATCTTTATGGATTGTATCTTTTCATTTGGAAACAATATTATGTCTTTCACATCATATAAATTATTCACACCCCAAACTTTAGTTTTCCTGGAGTATTGATGAATTGTATTTCTCTTACGGGATCGGGGATTCATGGATGGTTGGCTAATACAGAAGTTGACACATTTATATCATGAGTTACTTTAACATCTTGAAATTCTTCATAAATGATATTCATGACTTGTATTAGTTTCATGGATTAGCCTTTAGTCTACATGGGACCTATATCCAAGGATTACACATCATGAATCAGATTTATGATTTGTTTTTTTAGAAATTACTGAAATTTATGACAACACCTCATTTAAAGATTTAACTCTATTTTCCTTAAAAAACCAAAAAAAATCCAAGGCATAATATTATAAAACATGAATAAATCAATGATTACAATATATATATATATATATACAAATTAATCTTATCAAACACATAAATCCAAACTCAAAAAACAATCCAGTTAAAATACCTCAAGACACCATAAAAACACTCTTTAATCCATATTCGACAAGTGAGAAATACTTTAGGAGCAATATGAAAGGAAGAGGAATCAATATATAAAATTTATAGGGGATGTAGAGATGTACATAGTTTAACCAAATGGATTTTAAAGACATAAAACAACCATGATATAGGATCTATTAAGTTTATAGAACCATTTATATGGGATCCACATGGTTTAAAAGACCATACAAACTAACCATGCATCCCTAGTTCAACTCCCCCCCAAAATGAAATAGAACTCCCATAATCACCCACCAAATCACCCGGAATCCAAATTTCACCCATCCTTGTAAAAATACATCAAAATATGTCAAAATTGAAATCAAAATAGAAGTTTGAATTCCCAATTTCCTATGGAAAATAATAGTTTCGAACAATAAATAGCTCATGAGGTCTTTCCCTGCATTTACCTCTCAATTTACAGTAACCCTATCTCCAAACTACTATTTCACCTACCAAAAAAACAATAGGGAATACCCACTAATATTAAAAATTACTATAAACCTTGGATTTGATACCATTTGTAATGAACCGACTTGGGTTTCTACCTGAACTAGCACCCAACCAAATCTTCTACTTAGTCCAAAGAGAGTTCTTGATCCCATAAGCCATAAACTAGTTCCTAGGCCTTAATGAAGAACTTTGGAAACAAATTTTCACTCAAATAAAAGTTAAAACACAAATGATATTCCACCAAAAATATAAAATGAATTTTACATTCATTGGGCATCCATGAAATATCAACGAGAAAACAAAAAACTCAAACAATACAAATGAGTTATAATCAATGAAACATGATTCAAATCAATTTACATAAATATCTAATATATACAACATGCATACATAATAGAAATAAAAATACAAAAATAATTATAAAATAAACTAAATACAAATACAGGTGTGGTCATCTTATCCAATACAAAAAACACCAAAATAAAATCAAAATAAAACTAAACCCTAAAAACCACTACAAGTATCCCCTTGGTTTCCCTCCATGCCCCAACTCCCAATCACTAGCCCAATAGAATAAGAATAAATCTTAAGAGACACTAGAACCTACAATATATATATATATATATATAGGTGTGATATTTATATCCCAATAGGTTTTCATTCACAGAATCTAAGAAATTCCTTTATATACACTTATCATGAATGATATTTTAAAAATTTAATATAGAAAATAAGATTTTCCTTTTATATCAACCATAAAAAAACCAAATTATGATAATCATTTCAATAATACACATATTTTTTTAAAATTTAAATCTAAACCATTTTTTTAAAAGGTATTCTCATGAATTCATTTCAAATTCATTTCAAAACCACACTTGAAAACCAAAGAAAAATATTTCTTTTAAATAAAAACATGTTTTCAAAGAAATACTTTTAAACCTTCAGAATCATTATTTCCCATAGATAAGATATCATAACTAATAAGCATGTCAAGATTAAGAAGAAATATAATTATAAACAATAACCTAAAGGTTCCACTAGAAATAATAAAAAGGAGATATAATAAATAAAATGAAATATAATTCCCTATGTGAAAAAACCTATAAAGGTACAAGCATTATGAGATACTAACATAGTCACTCAAGTATATGATCCTAAACTGGAGAAAAGAACATTAGGACAACCTAAAATAACCTTCCCATCCTAGTAGTCCTGTAGAACTAGTCAGTCCCTAAACCATCCATAGAACCTAAAGCACCATGAAAAAAACCATCAGGGTCACTCAGATTCCCAATTCCACTCTAGATATCCATAATCCAAAATAGTTTTTTCACTCATCCAAGACTCTACATAGTTATCTAGCATTCCCATGACCCAAAAATCAAGTAAGGTGGTTAGAAAAAACTATAAAAATAAAAAATTAAAAAAGAAATATCCCATACCTCAGCTCTAAAACCCTCTCATGAAACTACCCTAAACAAATTGTATATCCATTATAAAATGATAAACAACCCATGACAAGAATCACCATTATAAGGGGGTATGAATGAGGGAATCCCTAGTTATGAACCCTATACTTTTAAAGTTCTAAATGGTCCTTTACACAAAATCTAACCTAGGATACCGATTCATTTTCCTATTATTTTAAATTTAATTATTTTAATACTTTGAAACCATTTAGAATACACTCTTTTAATATTTTAATCATTTATTTAAAACTTGTTTTATTTATTTATATCCAAAAATATGTCTTAAGAAATTATTTTTTCACAAAAACCTTTTAAAAATACTTAGAGGAATTTTATTAAACACTTGGTATTTTTAAAAATTTAATTTAAAATAATTCAATTAAAATCCATAAAAAACCCTCTATACTAAGCATGTAATTCACTCAAAATGTTTCCTAAATCTATAAAAAACATTATACATAGGAATAATTTAATTGAAAATTATTTTTAAAGAAAAATAATTCTATGAATTGAAAAATTAAGGAAGACCAAAGAAACACCTACCTTAAGAATTTATAATGGTGTCGTAATGCATCACCTTCCATGGAGAATGCCCAAATGAGCCAAGAATCACCCTCTATATGTCCTAAATAGATAAAAATCTAGGTTAGAAACAACATAAACCCAAATACTATCATAATATGTGATTTAATATTCATAGAGGAAGGAGAAATCTAGGAAAATAGAGTTTAAATGAAAGGGGGGTAGAATATAAAAAAAAGAAGATGTCACCCAATCAAATGATCAAAAATAGAGGTAGAGATTCCAAAAATCAAAGGAGGAGGTAGAAATCCACCTAGGATTCAAAGGAGTTCTGATCATGTCACATCACCCTCCCTACAAAGGTACCCCTACTAGGCTGAAAATGAAGTAAAAGAGATAATGACCCCAAAATCCAACCTTCAATAAGACTTAGGTTGGTGACTTGCACTAAGGGTATATAAAATCTTACTTATGGAATGCATTATACTTATAATAAAATTAGAACTGGGTGATAGAATAAAAACCCCCAAGAAACTATATCACATAAAGATAAGGGAAAACCAAAAGCATCCCAAAATTCATGTATAATTAAAACAAATACAAAGAGTCTCTAAATAAATATCCCAATGAAATCCTAAGGAAGAGACTCAAAAATAGCTCTAATGCCCAAGCTAGTAATGTCTATATCAATCCTCAAATTCCTCATACAAACCTAAATAATAGTTTTTATATATGTAGGGTGAGAATTACATGTATAATCAGTAATTTATACCCACAGTATCTCATTAACATGTGAAAATAGCGTACTAATGCATCAGTAAACAAACAAGAGAACAAATGCATACCAAAATAGGTCAACTAACCAACACTATCCTCAATGTGGTACACTCACCAAATAACACATCAAAGTTTAATAATTTAATAAGAAGAATATCAAATAAAGGGCACCTCACACCACTTTACCACTAATTTTCCATTCTCATATCCCAATGTTTTATGTCCCACCCCTCTCATCCCTTTTGTATGGTAATCATTTTCAAATTCACCTAAGAAACTATATAACATCCTTCTCCAAGACACTTGGGAAACAACATAATTCCAAGTACCCCATTTGAAACTGATAATCAAATCCATATCCCCCAATAACCATTTCTATATATCTATAATGGTAAGGTATAATGAACATGAAAGAAATCAACCTCATTCCCTCATCTTACCATGAAAGAACCCCACTATAAACCACCTCACCAATCTATTAAAACATAACCACACATGAATTATAATCACAAACCATCATAATCTATGTGTGAGAACCTATCCTAGAAGATAAATCAAGGTGGAGGGTATATCCAGCCACCCGTCCTCACCATTTTATATGTTGAAAAAACCCCCCCAAAACATTTGGGTGTCAGCATATAGTGCTTGATGCAGGCAGGGTTTTTATAGAAAAAAATAGAGTTTATAATATTCACACATAATCTCGAACTATGGGTTTATAACACGAGTACCATCACAACTCATAACATCACCATAAGGTTTCACAACATTTTCCACTTTTTCTTCCACCTCTAAATGCCTCACACTACCCAAGCATGCCACAAACCACAAGCCACATTCAATTTTCCTTTTCAACTTAACCATTTTCAGATTTTAAAATTACTAACTACCTTCCTTTATCAATACCATTCATTTAAAGTTTAGAAATAACCACTTTATCCACACCTCCCATTTTAGTTCTAAGGGCCCATTTATCATTCAGACCTATACCATTTTAGTTTAGTCATTAATATTTAATTCCATAACTACCAGGAAACTAACACAACAAAACACATATCAAACAAACATAACCCATTTTTTTCATGTCAAAAATACACACATCACAATCTCCACACATCACATATTAGTTTTTAACAAGGGATATCATCATATTAATTTCAATATTTCCAAGGGTATTCTAAAAAAAATTAAAATTACATGATAAAAAAATTCAATTACCAAATATAAGTTCTTATCCTTTTTCATGTGTGATGATTAAAATTAACAAGAACAAAAGTTTCACCAATTCAAAAGACACAATGATATAACAAATCACAACATAATCCAGATACATAAAGAATATTAAGAATGCTCAACCATATGGAAAAATCATAAGAATAATTAAAACTCATGTTATTTCTTCCCCAACCCTTAAATTTCAATTAAAATAATCAATTATCTTCATTAATATAGTTCATAATATCTACCCAAATGAATGAAAAATCATGATATTTCCATCTGTACATATAAAGGAGGAAATACGATAGATACCCTACATCAATGAAGCTTTAAGGAAGAAATGAAAAAGAACCAAGTAATATCCACTATAGATCTCAAAGGGATCACTGCTAGATTCCTATTACCAACAAGACACCATAAAAAACCACGCAAAGTAGGGGATAACTTTTACCACAACAAACTCTTGGATATATGAGTAAGAGAGTAAGGAGTAAAGAGGGAAGAGAGGTTACCTCAATCCAATGGAATCCAATGAGAATGATCCAAGATGAAACAAGGGGTTAGAAACACTAAAGGAGGTGATTGGAGAATTAGAGATGAACATGGGTTAACTAAGAGTCAAGGGAAGGTCCAAAATTTGAATCAAGGGGGTATCATACCTCCTGTTTATAAGAAAATCATACTGGATTCTTCCACATCGTGGTGAACATCCAAAACTCCCATGGTGGGTTGGGTCAACACGTGATCCAAAGACCCCACATGAGATCATCATTTTCTACCCATTTTAAAAATGATATTTAACCACCTCCACTATGTTACCTGACATGGTCCAACTCATGATAGTTCTCCCATCTTCTTCTATGACCAGACACCACATCCTAGTGCCCACCACTTGCATATTTTACCCTCACCATGACCAAGGCTACGACATGGTGGGATCGAGTTGTTTAATTTAGATAGGTGATCCCAGAAGGCACCATGATTAGTTCTACACCCTCACTAGGAATTTAAGAGTTTCCCATGGTGCATAGATAAACCACTTGGCCAACACGAATAATACCACACCTTCCCCAGGGTGTGGTCACATATCCCATTTCACACAGGACCACACCTAATCCAAAACACCCTCTAAAATGTGTCAAAAATCTATGGTGTCCCTAATAATGTAATGAATCTATTTTTTACTTACAAAACTTAGGAATTTTTTAAGGAATATTGTTTATACTAGGAACTGGGTCATTATAAGATTCTGAGGCTCGGGGAGCCTTGGTGTTGATATAATAATAATAATATCAAATATATCATATCATGAATGTGTATTTTTTCTGAAATAATGGAATAACTGTAGAATGGAGTCTCATATAAGAAATATGATACTTCCATTAAATATAGAATGTGGGTTTTACCCTAGGTACAATATAACCTTTGTGTGTTTTAGGTGTTCAGTTTAGGAGCGATTGTGGGAAAATAATTAATTAATTAATTAATTTGTTATTAAATGGCCTAAACCTAATACTTATCTATTTAAACCTTGTTATGGAAAGGAACTAGTATTAGCTATACAACTCTTGGTATTTGAGAGGATCCATGGAGGAGATCCATTTATGAACAAAAACAAATCGTAGATCAATGATCATTTTGCAATGGAATTGTCTTCACCAATAAAGTTCATGGATCTCACCAATGATAATGGTATAAAACCATTATTCATCAATTATCAATCCAAACTCATGGTAAGATGTTTGTGTATACTATATTTAATGTGTTTTTTATTATCCCATGTCAAACACAAATCAATATTTATAAAAATTTATTTTCTAGTCAATCATTGATTTATAGGATTTGATTTATCTTCCTAGATTTAGAAATGGATATTATTTGTTAATACTTGATTATACCTTGTGATTGATGCTTTATTTTTATTTGATTTAGAACAACCCTAAGAATGACCAAGGTTTATTACTCACTTTTTTGTTTCATGATTTTCTCCCCACGTTCTTTACATGTTCATCATCAGTGTTCTGTTTGACTAGTGGTTCGACGGTACCTAGAAACTGATCATTGCACATTTGATCTTTGGAGGAATGGATCATTTCCATGGGTTTGGGTTTAGTAATGAGAATACATTTGAGTTGGGTGTGGTACGATGGGTGGTCAAACATGGTTCAAAGATTGAATCAAGTATTTTCATCCATATTTTGGAGATGTAGTGGTACAATGTGACGTGAAGCATTCCCAATCAGACTGGATTGTCAAAATCTAGACACCAAAAACAAATTAGGGTTGGTCAACACCAGATCCATATTTCTTGGTGTATTTTATAGTTTCATATAAGGATGAAGTGTTTTGGGTGGATACACATGATACTTTCTAGGATTTATAGAAAATTATGAAGTAAATGACATGCAGTTTTGATGGGCACATGCCATGTGACCCCATTGCTATAACGACTAGGATTTCATAAAAAAGATATATCACATTACATGTATATCCTATACACACCATGTGACTTGGAGCTGGAAGAACAACTTATACCCCTGTGGTACACGGGCACATACATGGCCAGGTACATGGGAATGACCAAAGTACAAATTCATAGCTTGGTACACAGGCGCAGACATGGCTAGAGTACCTAGACATGGATAGGTACATGGAAATGACTAGAGTACACGAGCATGTCTTGGAGTACGTAGGCATACCCATACTAGAAAATACACACCATGTACTCATTGTACATGCCGTGTACTTTTTATATGGTAGGTTAAGGCCCTCATTCTCTTCAGTATGAACTATAATTTGTAGGGTGATCCCCCATGGTCCATCCCTATGAGGGTAGAATGATGTATCAAGTCCTAAGAATAGGATTTTATCTGATTTATGGTATTAGTATTGGATATAGTCAGGTATCCCTTAGTGCATCCCAAGGTGAGATCCTCTATCATTTATTCCCTAGGTTGGGTCAGAAATATCATTAAAAACTATCAGGGAATGTGATCAATATCCTAATAGGTTTACTTCAGGTAGGTTCAGGCATCCCCTATGGTCCCTAGGTGTGATCCCCTATCTATGTATCAATATATTTTGATTTCTAGTGTGTACTTCTTCATGGAAAGGACCAATGATAATGACCTCTCATATGAGCCCCATCAATGATAGTAAGACTCATAGAGTGAGTTATCCTAGAGATCCAAGTATGGCAGTATGGTTGTGACCTTACTTTGAGACTTGGTGCCTATCATGAGTATATTTAGGTTATTATTATTATTTTCTCATATTATGATTGACATTACTTTATGATGATGATCTTACTACTCTCTTGATGATTTATGTTTGATTATTTCATGGTGTCCTACTGGGTGTGTTATACTCACCCCTTCATGGCCTCTTCCTAAAAATGTCATGTCTTATGAATATGACATGACTTATGATGGATTACTAGGTGGACTAAGAGTAGTCATATAATTGTTAAGTTAGATAGATTGTGGTCAGTTCCCAGAGTAGCATTTGACATCAGTCCCATCATTTCTAGAAGGTTGGCCTCTTTTAAAGTTTTGGTGTACTTTTATTTGGACCTTTTATACTTTCCCATACAGATGTTGTACTTATATGTGGGATATATATGTATTAATTCATTTTGGTATCATTTGTGTGTTACATTTCAACATTGTATCAGTAGTTGGAGACATGTGTGTGTGTACAAGTACTTTAGGATAAGGCCTCCCATGTGTGTGATACGACTTCTCGACATTAGTCTCTATCCCATGGACTATAGGAGGTGGACTTGGGGTGTCATTACTGTCTTACCACTAGTTCTACTGTCCCTGATGGGTTAATTCATGATAGATTGTTATCAAAGATGATTTATATTAGGATTGGATTTTGGAGTTTTCCAGCTATGAGGTTTTTTTGGGAAATAGAATAATAATGTTTTATATTCTAGAGTTTGGCTCTCAGGCTAGGGAATCTAGTATTGGTGTGGAAGTCTATATATCAATTCACCAGGACTCTGATAACCTACTTGTTGACTTGGTACATGTAGGCACTTGTTGTAGGGAAACAATTTGGTACATGCATCATTTAGGAATGGGTTGTGGTTTTCATATCCTTCTTGAGTCAGCTCACAAGATATACTCTTTGACCATGGTGTGTCTTGACTTTTTAGGATAAATTTGTAATGATATCCAGTCATGATTCCACAATAGTATCATGAGGATGATCCTACTATTGACGAGGCTTCGGTATAGGGACCTGTGTAGGAGGTGATACCTTAGGGTGGTTTTCTAGTCTCACCCCCACCCATTGAGAAACAAGTTTCACTAGAAGTACTAAAATAAAATGTGTGTGGGATAAGTACACTTCATGAGTTTCAGATATACATACCCCAAAATTTATAGTGGGAGCTAGATCCCTATGCACCAGAGGTGTAAGAACATGGATCTTCATTTCAGGTATGGATCTTGATTTCGGGTGTTTTTGAGGAAAAAGGAAGAAATGGAATTTTTCTAAGTACACTCCGTGTACTTTTGAGTACATGTTGTGTACCCAGTTTCTACATATATCCATGTATTTCCATGTAACAGCCAAGTACATGGTCATGTAGGTGACCATGAAAACTACCTAAAGCGGGGGTCGGTTGAGGCTAGTACACGGTGTGTACATTAAATGAACACGCCATGTAATTTTCTTTTTATTTGATAAATTGGTGCGGGGTCATATCTCACATCCAAAATACCCTTATTCTTCCTATGTTTTGTATAGGAGAGTGATGGAACACCATATAACTTCGAGCTCCTCTCGATTTGTTGTTCGATCTCTGATTGAGATGTCGTTGGGTGTGTTGGATTCCCACCAGTGAGTTCTCACTTTTTCTAGAGCCTTTATTCCTGATTCCTCCCATCCCTTGAGTATTTCAAGGTTGAAAGTTTTTTTCATTTTTGTATATCTGTGTCATTATAGGCCGATTCAATGTCCAACGTTCAAGAGTGTTGATCATGCGACGTCGAGGTAGGTGGTTTGTACCTTTCTTTGTTTGTTTTGGGATTATATATGCCAAACGTTTCGCATAACCATGTTTGGGGTATTGATTGATTGGGAAATTAACTATATTATTTACCTTCTATGGTTTAATTTATTGAAATAGTTTGTTGAACATGCGTAAGGTTAGATGCCTTGTTTACAAGATACCCCATGAGGGCATTTCCCTAGTTTGAAAGTTATTGGCTATTTGGCCTCGGTTTCTTATGTGGTGTACCTTGTTTCCATGCCTTGAGTTGTTTAGGATGGATTTTGTTTGGTTATATGAATTGAATGTGTTATGCTTGTGAATCTTATCCATGTAGTAGTTATAGATTACATGGGCTGCCTTGTTATGATATGCACGCTGATCTTCCAATGAACCGTGAGAGAATTGGACTAGGAAAACTATGGGGTTTTACATGTTTATTTATAGAGGACCGTGAGAGCCTTGGTTTAGAATTTGACCTAGGTATTTTGACCATGAGAGCTACCCAGGAGGTCGTTTATGATTATTTATGCTATGTTGACCCAGGGGGTATTGACTGTGAGAGCTACTTGGAGGTCGTTTATAAGTTATTAATGCCATGTTGACCTAAGGGTATTGACCGTGAGAGATACCTATGTGGTCATTTGTAAATGATTATCACTATGTTGAACAAAATGGGTTAGACCATGAGAGATTTCCCAGAGGGTTGTTATTGAATAAATGAATGATTGTGATGAGTATTCTAAGCCAAATCAAAAACTTGGAATTGGTCTTACTTGATTATTTAGATAGTATTATGAGGAATCTGTTTTGATATTACTCAGGGGATACAGATCTTAGGATAGATCCTGAAATTTAATTATTCAATTATTTGAATAATCAATAAATGTAAATGAATGTAATTGAAAACTGTAGGATTTTTTACTTTTGAGTACTTCCTAGTTTATTACTTTGTTTATGCATATTACCTTCTATATAAATTCAATGACAGTTAAGCATAAATATTTTGGTGGTTTCCTACTAGGATTTATCTCACACCCTATTTGGGTCATGCTTTTGGACCCAAACATATTATATGGTTGCAGATATAGATAATGGATAACACCCTTCTTCATTAGGTACTTGATTGATGTTGGAGCTAGAGAGAATGAGACCAATCTGAGGATTGCAATGCTGTTGGAGTTTACTACTTTTATATACCTTAATTTTAGTATTGTATTTCCAGCATTGTGACTTATTTGGATGCTTTCCTAGACACATGTGACATGCATCATTTATATATGCTCTAGTTGTTATTTTTCTATTAGTCATCCACTATTTACTTTTGTTGTATGGTATTACTGCTTCCATTATTGTTTTATATTTAGATTCCAATGTGTATAATTTGAAAATGAGGTCATAGTCTCCCCAATGTCTTACCATGACCCTCACTACTAGTCAGCAGCCACTGTCATTTGGGGAAATGCTCTTGAGGTTATGTGACCAACCGGGTTCGGGGCACCTTGGGGTGGCACCCAGATCCGGGATGTTACAAAGTAGTATTATAGGAGTTTCTTTTTTTTTCTTTGTATTACTATTTGGATCCTATATACAGAGATATGAAGGAACAGGTAGTTGGTAATAAGATGTACCTAGGAGTAGCTAACTCATGTACAGGGAAAAACCAAGTTACCCTGAATATGACATTTTTTCTGGTTTTGCAATTGTTACAGTTGATTTAATTTTACCATTGGGTGACGCACTTGTTTTGTACTATTATGATTTATATCATTGTGGTTTTATTATGTTACACTCTGATGAGACGAGGGTATGCCATCTCATGCATCATATATGCACTTGCTAGAGATCACATGTCATGCATTCTTGTCATGTCTTTTAGGGTACATTATTGATTGCATGATGTTGTGATAGATATGGTGATATATATGCATGATGTTGTGATAAATGTCATAATATAATACCTACTATTTCGATAGGGTATTGGAAATTGTAGCATTTCATTTGGATGGATGCCAAGCTTTGGTCCCTGGGGTGTTATGGGCCCTCTCGGATCAGAATTTGGTGAATCATGATTGAAGTTTAATTTAATTATGTTATAATATAACATGAATAAGGAGGAAATACTTTGATTTGTGGGTATAATGGACTCTGATGAGTTGGAATTTGTTATTATTTTGAAAAAATTATAAATTTTTAATGGTTTAGGTGGAGTTTAAGAGGTTTACTATCTGAAAACCCAGACAACATGACATGTGATGTTATGAACACACACCATGTGTTCTTCTGTTTGGGAAGAATGGATTTTCTTAAGTAAACAACATGTACTGGGAGTACATTCTGTGTATTTCTTGATCGTGTGACTGACTATGTGAGTAGAGACACAGGGCTGGGAAAATTTTGGTAGAACACACCATGTCTAGATTGTACACGCAGTGTTGTAAAGAACCATGTATCCAGCCATGTGACCAAAGACAAAGGTGGATATAAAATAGGTTGTACACACCATGTCTCATTTATGCACACCGTGTAGTTATTAACCATGTATCTGGACATTTAAAAAATGACACAGTTGGATGGTACTTAAGTGGTACACGCTGTTTTAGGGGTGAACACGTCATGTAATATTACTCGGGAGAGAACTGTGTAGTTCTATCCGTGTATAAGTACTTGGGTAGGAGGGAAAATTCAAGTACACACCATGTCCTAGGAGAAACACACTATGTGTAAGGGGTGTTACATGACCAGGATGGGAAGAGGTACATGCCATGTTAAGGTTTAAAGGGAACATGTCATGTGGAAGTTATACACACCGTATAACCATGTTTTGTAAAACTTGAATGATTTCATTCTCATGTTACATTCTTTCACTTCTAAGTTTCTATCATTGATAATATTGAATTGAGGTGTGTGCTTAAACTTGAAGAGTCATTCCACCAAGACATCCTCTGGTTGTACGCAAGGTATAGGGAGATGATCAAACATCAAAAATGGTAGATCATGGACTACCAGTAGATCCTCCCATCACGCCCATCTTAACACCAGCTATTATACTAGATGCAGGTGCTGATCCACAGTTCTACGAAGGATTTATGAGGATGATGCAGACTTTCTAGGGAGCACTACATCCTGCCCCGACTATGGAAGATTTAATGCGGTTGTTTCAGCAGAAACATCCTCCCACTTTTTTAGGGGATGGAGGACCATAGGATAAAGAGTCATGGTTGGGGGCCATGATTTCTATCTTCGAGCATCTGGAGATGACTCCGAATAAAAGGGTGAAGCTTGAAACATACATGATACATGATTCATCCAAGAGATAGTGGGATGTTTTCTCATAGGCAGAAAGTATTTGGGATATGGATTGGGAAGAGTTTTAGAGGACCTTCTATGATTACTTCTATCCTGAGATGTTGAGGGATGATTGAGTCCAATAGTTCATGCATTTCGAGTAGGGCGCTCTTTCAGTGATGGATTACTCATATTGTTTCATAGAGATTCATAATTTCACATCAATTCTAGAAGGTGACAAGTTATCTTTTGCTAGGTGATTTGTGGATGGTCTTAGGTATGACATCCGATCGCAGGTGAATGTTTTCAGGATGAATTCAGTGATGAATATAGTGAACCAGGTGTTGATTACTAAGTGTAATATAAGGGATTTAGGTGATACGATCTATGGTGGTTCAACATACAGGGTTGGTACTCCTTCGACCAATAGTATTAAGTGGATCATGGAGCTTTCACGTGGTAGTTCTTCTAGTAATAGGGATGTTACTTCAGGTAACTATATGGTGTGCTACCAGTGTAAGAAGAATGAGAATATGAGACCTCAATGACTGAGAGACCCAGTTGAGTTCCGATATTGTGGTAAGATGGGTCATCTTCTGTGTTTTTTCTAGTTTTCTCACCAGTAGATGGTGAGTGAGGATCTATTATGACTCCACACTCACAAGTAAGACCATGAGTTTCTCATCAGTCAGGGAACAAGAGTTTGTTAGGCCATTCAGGCTAAGGAGGTGGTCATGGTTAGGGTAGCTAGATAATAGGTTTTCAACAAAAACATGGTGGATTATCTCAGGGTAGTCATACAACATCATAGGGCCACAATACATGTCAGACTTTTGTAGTGGAGCAGACCCAGCAAGAGCAAGATCCCAGATCCTCTACAGTTAGTGGTACGATTCTATTTTCCTCAGTTTTAGCTTATGCTCTTTTTTGATATAGGGGGTTCCCATAGTTTTATATCTGTTTCCATTGTGGAGATACTTGGGCTCTGTATCTTCACTTCTGAGGATGTTATGACACTAGACACTCTGTTGGGGATTAGGACAGCTAGACACTCCATTGAGTTTTAGATATAGATACCCCAAAAGATAATGTGTGTGGTCTATGAACACTTCATGAGTTTTAGATATAGATACCCCAAAAGTTATGGTGGGATCTAGAAACCTATGCACAAGTGGTTTAAGAATCCGGATCTTCATTTCAGGTATGAATCTTGATTTCAGGTGTTTTGAGGAAAAAAGAAGAAATGAAATTTTTCTAAGTACATGCCATGTACTTTTGAGTACACGCTGTGTACCCAGTTTTCACGTATAGCCATGTACTGTTCATGTAACAACCGAGTATAAGGCCATGTAGGTAACTTGTAATACCTCCTAAAGAAAGGGCTAGTTGAGGCTAGTACATGACATGCAAATTAAATAAACCTACCATGTACTTTTCTTTTTATTTGATAAATTGATGCAGGTTCGTGTCTCACATTCAGAACACCCTTCTTCTCCCCGTGTTTCGTATAGGAGAGAAAAATAACACTAAAGAACTTCAAGCTCCTCCAGGTTCTTTGTTCGAGCTCTAATTGAGATGCCACCAGGTGTGTTGGATTCCCACCTGTGAGTTCTCTCTTTCCCCATAACCTTTCTTCCCGATTCCTCCTCTCCCATGAGTATTTCAAGGTTGAATGTTTTTCACCTTTTTGTAGATCTACATCGTTTTAGGTCGATTAAAGGGCCAACATTCAAGATTATTGATCGTGTGATGTCGAGGTAGGTGGTTTGTGACTTTGTTTGTATTTGGATTTTATATACTAAAAGTGTTTCATACCCATGTTTGGGGTATTGATTGATTGGGAAATTAACCCTATTATTTACCTGATATGGTTTAATTGATTTAAAGATGTTGTTGCATAGGTGTAAGGTTAGATGCCTTGTTTACGAGACACCCCATGGGTGTGTTTCCCTAGTTTGACAGTTATTGGCCATTTGGACTAGGTTACTTATTAGGCGTAACTTGTTTCCATGCCTTGAGTTGTTTAGGATGGAGTTTTTTTTATTATATGAATTGAATATGTTATGATTGTGAATTTTATCCATGTAGTAGTTATAGATTACATGTGCTACCTTGTTATGATATGTGTGCTGATGTTCTAATGGACTGTGAGAGCCTTGGACTAGGAAAACAATGGGGGTTTCCATGTTTATTTACATAGGACCATGAGAGCCTTGGTGTAGACTTTGACCCAGGGGTATTGACCATGAGAGCTACCTAGGGGGTCATTTATGATTATTTATTATATGTTTATCTAGGGGGTATTAACCATGAGAGCTACTCATAGGTCGTTTATAAGTTATTAATTCCATGTTGACTCAAGAGTATTGACTGTGAGAGGTTCCCAGAAGGTCTTTTGTATATTATTAGCACTATGTTAAAACAAAGGGGTTAAACCATGAGGGATTTCCCAGAGGGTTGTTATTTAATAAATGAATGATTTTGATGAGTTTTCCAAGCCAAAGCACAAGCTTGGACTTGGTCTTACTTGATTATTTAGATGGTCTTTTGATACATTTTTTTGTTGTTACTCAGGGGATACATAGATTATACTAGATCCTGGGATTTCATTATTCAATGGTTTGAGTAATTAATAAATGCAAATGAATGTAATTGATTACTATAGGACTGTTTACTTTTGAGTACTTCCCAGTTTATTACTTCATTTATGCATATTACCTGCTATATATATTCACTGATAGTTAGGCATAGATCTTTTGGTGGTTGCCTATTGGGATTCATCTCAAACCCTATTTGGATCATGCTTTTGGACCCAAACATATTATATGGTTGCAGGTATAGATAAGGGAAAGTGCCCTTATTCACCAGGTACTTGATTGCTATTGGAGCTGGAGAGCATGGGTCTAAGCTAAGGATTTCAATGATTTTGAAGTTTACTTCTTTTATATACCTTTGTTTTAGTATTTTATTTCTATAATTGTGACTTATTTAGATACTTTCCTAGACACATGTGACACACATCATTTATATATGCTCTAGTTGTTACATTTCTATCAATCTTCCACTATTTACTTTTTTTGTATGGTATTAACACTTTTGCTATTGTTTTATATTTATATTCCACTGTGTATACTTTTACAATGAGGGCATAGTTTCCCCAATGTCTTATGTTGTCCCTCACTGTTAGTTGATAGCCTCTGGCATTTGAGGAAATGCGGTTGAGGTTATGTGAAAAACCAGGTTCAGGGAACCTTGGGGCAGCACCCGGATCTAGGAATTTATACGAGGACTAGCTTGAGGCATTGGTGTGAGTTTTCCACCTTGTTAGGACCCATCTTGATTAGATGGTGATCTTAGTGGAGATTCTTCTATGTAGATTTTTCGAGCGATGGTGGAGTTTGGTGACTTAGAAACAAGATGATGTGACTCTTTCTTGGATATATTTGAGTGTATATTTATAGAGGACTTATACCTAGCCATGTTGTGATCAATGGACATCCAAGATATTCTAGATATTCAATATGGTAGCATGATTATGGAAGAGTATTCATCGAGTTTTACTATCCTCTCATGATACTAAATAGATATGGTTCAAGATATTTTATTTCAAGCATGAAACTTAGAAAAATTCATATGATGATATATTCAGGATAATATGATATCTATTTTCATTCCTACTTATGTTGGGGTGATAGAGAATGCACTAGTAGTGGATGCATTCCTAGTCGAGAAAACATTAATTGTTGGTGCTGGTAGTGGGCACCATGAAGGTAAGACTTAAACTACTCATAGACGATGAAAAAATAGGGATATGGGTGTGAATAGATCTTCAAAGGATAGTCTTAGGATATATGGTTTGTAGTTCAAGGATCTTAGTATGATTCCAGTTAGTCGAGAGAGAGGATATGTTTCTATTGTGATGTTTGGGGATATCTTAGGTGGGATTTCTGATCCATCATGTAAATGATAGGGATAAGGTTGCTGAACCACCTAGGAAGAGGTAAAGGCTATATTAGGGAGTTCTATGAAGTGGTATAAATAGAATAAGAGTTGAGATAGTAGTAGGAGGTGTCTAGTGATTTGATATGTTTCCACCACCACCCCTTGGTGGTCTAAACCAGTCTTAGGGAGATGGTGGTTAGAGATGAGGGTAGTTGTAGGATTTGGAGGCTTATGACCCAAAGGATATAAGGATGATTTGATGTATGATATAGTTATTCTCTACTTTATCTATAGTATTGATAGAATTATCCACAAGCCACTATTTTATTTCCACATCCCTTATTCAAGATCTAAATATTCCAGTGGAGCCTTTGGCTTGACCCTTGAATTTGGGACCCCTTGCGGGGGAGATTCAATGATCAAAAAACTTCTTCTAATAGTGTAACATGAAAATTTGAGGAGTGATATTCTCTTGAGTTATTTTTATACCCATGAAGAGGCCTTAAAATATCATCTTAGGTATGGACTGACTATCCATGGTTCATACATAGATTGACAATTTTAGATGGAATATATGGTGCATCTGAGTTTATGAGATGAGATTTTTTTTTCATTGGATAGAAGGAAACCCAAGTAGAGGAAGATTGGTTCATGCGTAAGAGGAAAAAATCGATCTCTCATCAATTGTCCAATATTACCCTTGGAGTATCATATGTTACAACTTTGTATTTTTTTATAGTGGTGTAAGAGTATGAGGACGTCTTCCCTGAGAATGTGCCTGGATTACCACCCCACTGAGAGATAAAATTATATATATAATTTCACCCATGTAATTACACAATATCAGTTATAGTATATCATATAGTTCCCATAAATATTCTAGAGCTAAAGGTGTAGTTGGAGGAAATGCAGACAAAAGGATTCATCATAACTAGAGTGTCTCCCTGGGCAGTGCCTGCGTTGTTCAACAAGAAGATATATGAGAGTGTGAGGTTATATGTGGATCAAAATTTCCCAAATCAGGTGACCATAAAGAATAATAACCCACTCTCAATAATATAATACCTCTTCGACTAGTTTAAAGGGGAGAGGTGGTTCTCAAATATTGACCTCAGGCTAGGCGATCATCATCTCTAAATTTGAGATAAGGATATAACATAGATGATATTCTAGTGTTTCTATAGTCACTACAATTACCTAGTGATACCCTTTAGAATGAAAAAATACCCATAAATTTTCATGGGACTCATGAATCAGATCTTTCATCCCTTCTTGTATTGATTCATGGTAGTCTTCATCGATGACATCTTAGTGTACTCAATGTTAGAGGAGGAGCACACAAGACATTTGATGATGATATTAGGCATACACAAAGAGAACCGGATTTATGGGAAGCTCACAAAATGTCAATTTTGGATCTAATAGGTCCACTTACCAGGACCTATAATATCATAACAGGGAATAACAGTGGACCCAATGAAGGTTGCAGAAGTTCTAGCTTGGGAGCCACCCAAGAGCATGTCTGAGGTGGGGAGATTCCTTGGGTTCAAAGGTTACTACTTGATATTTATGACTTATTTCTCTAAGATATTGGAACCCTTGACTAATTTAACTTGAAAGGGGTAACCTTTTATATGGATAGAGAAAAGGAAAATAATTCTTAAAGAGTTACGGAAGAGGATGACATGCACCCCCAATCTTGAGACTTCTAGAGGTGGGTGCTGAGTATGTGGAGTTTTGTGATGCCTCTATAATTCATCTTGGTTGTGTTCTGATGAAGATAAAGGTAGTGATTACATATTAATCTCAGCAGCTGATACCCTATAAGTATAACTACACAACCCATGATCTAGAGTTGATAGTAGTGGTTTTTTCCCGAGGATGCTACGTCACTATATTTTGGGTGAGTGGTTTATTATCTATTCTAACCATAAGAGTCTGAAGTATATATTTTCATAGAAATATATTAACTTGATATATAGGTGATGGATATATTTACTCTATGAATATTACCTTGAGATAATATACACCCAATAAGGGGAATGTGGTGGTAGATTCTCTTAGCAGGATATCTTTTTCGCAATTGTTGAGAGTGAGGTGTTGGATCATTTAGCCTCATTACAGTTTTCCTCAGTGGATGAGTATGGTGTATCTTACCTATAGTCTATGGTTTATACCCCTCTAATTATTCAGCATGTTAGGTAGGCTAAAATTGGATATATCGATTGTGTGGCCTTGCGTATCCATATTTCCATTAGACATACTCCTGATAGATTTTATGAATGTGGGGAAAATGCTGTCCTTTTTGAGGTAAGATGATGGTACTAGTGACACTACGAGAGGAGTACATCAAGGATTGTAAAAGATGTACAAGGAACTTAATCATTAGTTCTGGTGTCCAGGAATGAAAATAAGTATAGTTGAGTTTGTCTCTCTATTCCTCACTTTTTATTAATTGAAGGCTAAGCACCTGGTTCCAATGGGTTTGGATCAACTCCTTGAGGTTCCAGAGTGGAAGTGGTATGTTATATCCATATATTTCATGATTGTAATTCCACAATATTTTAGAGGTCATGATTCTACATGGGTGATTATAGATTGACTGACCAAGACAGACCAATTCCAAGCCATCTGAGAGAAATGTTTGGTAGAGTATTTATGACACCTTTACATGCATGAGATAGTCTATATTCATGGTATTCCCTTGATTATAATTTCATACCATGATTCTCAATTCATTTCATGATTATGAATATGATTTTAATAGGCCTTAGGGACTCATCTTAGATTGAGCATAGAATTTCACCCCCATAAAGATACCTAGATTGAGCAAACTATATAGGTTCTAAAGGACATGATTTAGGATTGTATGTTTTACTTTGACTATACCAGGTAGGATAACCTACCCTTGGTGTTGTTTGTGCTTAAAAATAGTTACCACTCCACCATCGATATGACACCATTCAATGGATTGTATGGTAGACCCTAAAGGTCACTTCTATATTGGACTAATCTAGGAGAGTCAACACTCAAGGGCCCAGAGATGGTGTGGGAAACAATATAGATGGTTAATATCATTGAGGAGTATACTAGCAATAAAAAGATCTATTAGAGGTATTATTTGGACTGGGGATGGAGGCCTTTGGAGTTAGATGAGGTAGACCATGTGTTCCTGAAGGTCTCGCGTATGTGAGGATTGAAGATACTTTTATAGGGTGGAAAGTTGTCTCTAAGGTTCATTAGACCTTTCCAGAAACTACATAGGGTTGGTAAGATGGAATACAACTTATCCCAAATACCACAATTAGACCAGGTACAAAACGTCTTCAATGTGTCATAGCTTAGAAGGTATGTGCATGACCCATCTCATGTTATCGACTGAAGAGAGATAGACAGTGAGGATGGATCTATTTTTATAGATTACCCGATAGAGTTTGAGAATTTGTAGGAGAAGATACTTTGTGGTTGAGTGGTTACTTTGGAGAGTGTCTGATGACAACACAAGAATCTTTAGGAGAGAACCTGAGAGTGGGAGAACCAGATGCGAGCTCAATACCCTCATCTTTTTGAGTAGTATTTTTGATTTTTTGGTATGAAAAAACTTGAGGTGGGGAGAATTTTATGACTCTATTATTTTATTTTAAAAAATTATTATATTTTAAGGAATATTTTCAAGGCCAAGAACTGTGTCAACATCAGATTACAGGGATCATGGAGTTTCAGAGTTTATATAATATAAATATTAAATATATTATATCACGTGTTCATAGTTTTTCAAAGATAATAGAATAACTCCTAAAAGATCCTCGAATAGGGAATATAATACCTACATAAAACCTAGAATGTTGGTTTTATCCTAAGTGTGACATAACCTTTGTGTGTGTCGAGTGTTCAATTTAAGTGTGACCATGGGTGAATAATAATTAAATAAATAAATATATTTATTTGTTATTAAATGGACTAAAACTAATGCTCCTCTATTTAATCCCAGTTATCAAAAAATCCTAGGGTTAGTCACATAACCATAGGTATTTGGGAGGATTCATGGAGGATATACCTTGATGAATGATACTAGATCATAGATTAACAATAATTTTGAAAAAGAATCGTATTTTCCAATGAAGTTCATAGATCTCTCTAAAGACAACAACATAAAAACATTCTTCATTAGTGATAAATAAAAACTTGAGGTATAATTTTTTTTTGATTGTATTTAATCCCCATTTGATTTTCTAATTTCGAATACAAATTAATATTTCTAACAAATTTATTTGTGGGTCCATCATTGATTTATGAGTGTTGATTTATCTTCCAAGATTTAGGAATGTATATTATTTGTTAATACTTGATTATCCATTGTGATCAATGTTTTCTTTATTAGTAGATTGTGGATGACTTAAACAATATTCAAGGTTCATTCATCATTTTTTTTCATGATTTTAACTCCATGTTCTTCATGCATTATCATTGGTGTTCCATTTGACCGAAAGTTTGAAAACACTCTGAAACTGATCATTGTGCATTCAATATTTCATGCAACGGATTATTCCCATGGTTTTGGGTTCAAGAATGAGAACATATTTGACATGTGGTGTGGTATGATGAGAGATCAGACATGGTTCCAAGACTAGATTAAGGGTTTTCATCCATATTATAAAGATACAGTGGTTTGGTGTGATGAGAAGCATTCCTAAGTTGATTGGAAGGATGGAGTTTGGCCAAAAGCAATGAATCGAGTTCGTTTAACATTAAATATGAGTCCCTTGGTTGATTTTATAGCTGTATTGAACAAGGAAGTAGTGAAAGAGGATACGAGTGAGAATTTCTGGGATTTATATAAAATTCCAAGTACACAACGTGTTGTTTGGATGAAAAAACACAATGTGATCCCCTTGTTTCAAAAAATAGGGCTTCCTGAAAATTATATTTCATGCTCCGTGTATACCCTAAAAAATCTATGCGACTCAGAGATGAAGGTTTGGTGTGTACCCTATAGTAAAATATTACATACATGGCTAGGTACATAGGCATGAAAAAAGTACACAGACATGACCTGGTACACAGGCACAAACATGACCAAAGCACCTATAAATGGCCAGGTACAAGGGCATAACTAGTGTACACGATAATGGGCCATAGTACCTAGGGATGGTATGGAGTTCATGGGAAGACCCGAACTAGACAAGACATTCCATGTACTCATAGTACATACCAATTACTTGTTTTGGGGTCGGTTGAGGCCCTTATTCTCTTCAGCGTGGACCAATATCTATTGGGTGAGCCCCCTTGATCTATCCCTATGAGGGGAAAGTGTGGTATCATGTCCTAATCATAGAATGCGATCCCCTATATGGTATTAGTCTCAGATAGAGTTAGGTATCCCTTCATGTATCCTGGGGTGATATGATTTTCCATTTCTTCCCTAGGTTGGATCAGGTATCCTATTTCCGAATGTCAGGGCATGTGATCCCCATCATAGTGGGTATACTCCAGGTTGGGTTAGGTGTCCCCATAATCCCTGAGTGTGATCCCCTATCCGTGTATCAAAATATTTTGATTTCTAGCATATAATTATTCATGTAAAGACCCAATGAGCTCTTGGATGAGCGCCATCAATGATAGCAAGATTCATGGAGTGAGTTTTCCTGAATGAGCATTACTTTGCATCCTCGAGGAAGATCATAGTTTGTAAGTATAGTTTTGATATTACATTGAGACCTAGTTCCTATCTTGAGTACATGTGGATTATTCTTTTTATTTTCTCATATTCCGATTGATGCGCCTTTGTGATGATGAGTTGATTAATATCTTGATGCTTTATATTTAGTGATTTTAGGGTATCCTACTGGGTATGTTATAATCACCGCTACATAGGATCTACTCACACATGTTATTTCTTATATAGATGAAATGACTTACAATGGATTCTTAGGTGGATCAAGAGTAGGCAACACATAATTGATATAGAAGACAATGGTTGGTTCCAAGAGTTTCATTTAATAGTTTTCCCATACTTTCTAGCTAGTTGGGATCTTTTACAGTTTTAATAGTCTTGTATATGTCCCTTTTATGCTTCCCCATACTTGTGTCATACTTTAATATGGGATATCGATGTATGAATGATTTTTTGTATCATTTTTATATTACCTTTTGACATTGTATTAGTGGTTGGAGATGTGTGAACATATACATATACTTTTGGAACATGCCTACCATGCGGGTGATATTCCTACTTGGAGCTAGTCTCCAATCCCTGGCCTATTGGAGGTAATCTTGGCTTATCATTCTTAGATTACTATCATATTGGTAGGCCTTGATGGTTTGGGCCTGAAAAATAATTCCAAACCACTACTCCAAGCCTCCAGATCACCACTAAAATCTCCCACAATATCTACAAACCTTGGGAGAAACACAAAGGGAAGGATAGAATGGTCTGGTACATTGCATAAGATACCTCTGAAACAATTATCATAATTGAGAATCAAACTCAAACCTTGTACTTAGGGAAGAAAGGGGGTATGAACAAACACCCCATGAGACACCTCTTAGGAATCTCATTATAATTGGAACACTACAAATATTTCACACCAGCATCAATACACATTTTCCACACAACCATATACACCTCCTTTTCATCATTCACTTATCCCGAGACAATGACTACCACAACCATCACACTGTACTATCCCAAGAACAAAAATAAAGTAAATCCACCCTCCATGTTAATATATTGTCTTATTTAGGTGGGACTGACTCACCTGCATAGTTTTGAAATGTTGTTTAATATAAAAAATCTCGATTAGAAAAGGGTTTTACCCACTATATATGTTTAAATCTTTAACTCACATCATTATAATATGAAGAATTCATGTTTCATAAATTAGTAAGCTTCAGGCATTATTTCATCAAAGAAAAACAAAATGATACAAAACTTAGGAGAACCATGGGTATTGGGAATTCATATGTCTTTTATGCTCCCAAGTAATCTCCTCAAAGACACCATGCCTCTAAAACAAAAAAACTAAAGGAATGGTTCATCCACACATCATCTTCTCCCGGTGATCCTGGATATCTACTATCCACTTCATGAATGTTGCATCATCCACGAAATATATCTCTCCCTAATCAATTACATGGGTGGAATCTTAGAGATATTGATAGAGATGATATGTGTGGAAGATTTCTTGGATCCTGTCTAGGCATGGTGGAAGCACCAATCGTCATGACACTATGCCAATGTACTCCAACACCTTGAAGGGTCTGAAAAACTAGATAGAAATCTTACTCCCCATACCAAACCTCTATTTCCCAGGATTAGGATAAACCTTTAAGAACATGTGGTCCCTGACCTCAAAATCCAAGGGTATCCTTGTATGATGAACATAAGATTTATGTCGGTCTTGCACCACCTTTATCCTATCCTGAACTACCTAAACTATGTCTTTTGTGCTCTACAACACATCAGGATTGAGAAATTATGACTCCCAAACCTTGGTATAGAATAACAGAGAAAAAATGTCCACCAATATAACACTTCAAATGGGGCCATTCCAATGTATGATTGTAGATTTTTTTTAAGAAAACTCATCAAAAGGCAAGTTGTTTGGACAGGATATGCCAAAATCTAAGATGCACACCTAAAACACATCCTCCTATATCTAGATGGTCTAATCTATCTTCTCATCCATACAAGGCTGTAAATTAGTATTAAGGAGTAACTAAGTGTCAAAAGTTTTCTGAAATCCTCTCTAAACTCACAATGTAAAACGAGCAACCCAATATGATACAATGGACCTCAAAACTCCATATAGCCACAAAACCACATCTACACACCTTTTTTCCAAGACATACATGGTTCATGACTACTCGATTGATTTAAAGTGATATGAATTGGTCATCCAATCCATGATTACCAAGATAACATCATGGTCTCCTTAAGAATAGTGAAATCCTAGGAAGAGGATAATCAAGATATCATCTCACTTCCACTCAGGGACATCTAGTGGATGAAACAAACCCCTAGGAATATGGTATTCCTCCTTTACCTATTGGAAAACCAGAAACCAAGGAACAAACTCTTTCACTTATCAATTTATCCCAGGAAACCAAAACTGCATCCTCAAACCACTATAAATCTTAGATTCTCCTAGGTTCACCACTAAAGGTAATCTTTGAAACTCACAAAGGACATATCCAATCATAACCACTAGAATGAATAGGGTCCTTTGAAACAACATCTGATTTTGACTGCCCACCGACCATCACAATGGGTCATCATCATTTCCAACATGGCTACATATAACCACATATTATGAGTTTCACTACTGAGAATCCTCCACCTACTAAATTAGATAAGACTTCACAATCATGTTGTATAATAAACTTATTCCATTAAATTCCTATACATCTAGATGCCTGGATACCAAGTCCTCCATTACCATATAAGCATTCTTGGACTCTTCGATAAAACCCCTTCATGATTTTTTTCTCATTTTATTAGCAAAATTATTCCCCTTTCCCAAGGTGTAGGAGATATAAAATTTGTAGTCCTGAGAAAACTCCATTCTCCTTTATTGTTTCAGATTCAAGTCATTATATGAGAAAATATAACTCAGTATCTTCTAATTAGTAAATAATGAGAATCATTATATGATAAGGTAATGTCAAAAAATATTTAGTGAGAACACAACCACTTCTAGCTCTAGATCATGGGTGGAATATTTATGATCATGGCTATGTAACTTTCTAAAACCGTAATAGGTCACTATCTTCTTTATCAACAAGACACATCCCAAGTCCAGATGGGAAGCATCAAATAAAACTTCAAACATCACCCCTTCCCCTGGAAAATAAAGCACCAGAGCACTGATAAATTTTCCTTTAAGTTTGTAAAATCATTCCTAACACTGATAATTTCAAATGAAATACTAGGATTTCTTGGTAAGATCTATTAACAAGGCCATAATCAGTGATAAATCTGACACAAACCTCTGATAATATCCCACAAGACTGAGGAAATTGAAAACCTATACCATATTCTTGGGTGTTTCCTAAGAAATAACTACTTAGATATTTGATGGGTCCACTGATACACCGTAATAGGATAGAACATACCCATGTAAATGCACCTCCCATGCACACAACATTCACATAGACAACTTTTTATAGAGTTGTTGGCATTAAAGGACCTATAAGATAACTCTGAGATGATTATCATACTCCTTTAAATTTGAGTAAATCAAGATGTCATCAATGAACATGAACAAAAAAATGGTCTAAAATCTCTCAAAGAATGAATTTCATAAGCCCCATTAACATAATTGGTGCATTCATAACACTGAACAAAATGATTATAAATTTTAATTGCTCATACCTACACCAGAAGGTAGTCTTTGGGATATCTTCCTCCTCCACCCTCAACTGGTGATATCCAGACCACAAATCAATCAGCCTAATTAAACCTTTAGTAGTCTATACACAACCTCAAACTATGAACCACCTTCTTAGAAAATAACATTGGAGGACTTCACAATGACATGCTGGGATGGATGAAACCTTTTTGAATAACATTATGTATCTAAAACCTAAAATACCACAAATCATAGGTTTCTGTATGATAAGGATCTATTTAAATGAGACAAGATTATGGATTTAAATCTATCCCAAACTCGATATGATGTCGAGGGGGTAATGTCACAACCTCCTTGAGAATGACATAAAAAAATTCTTCAATAACCCTAGGAGATTCCATTGTCCCATCATTCATTGATTTAACTGATAATTATTCCATAAAAGAGAGAAGGTTCTCTACATGTTTACTGACCACCCAACAACCCTGTTCACTGAAAAAAACTACATAATGACCATCTACATTTGAGAATACGAACTTCCTCTAGAAGCAATCAATAACTATACACACAAAATACAACCAATCAATGCCAAGGATAAAATCATACAATTATATATATATATATATATTAAGAATAGATACTTACATTACTAATGATATCCTATCATCACCCAACGCCCCTGAAACACATTAAACAAAATGGTCTGGCCTTCGACTGGCATAGTTAGAACTAGGTTAACAAGAATCCTCTCCACATCCAGTACTCGGGAACAGACTATGGTTGGTTTAACATATGAGTGTGAGTTTCCTTAATAAAACAAGGTGGAGATAAGGGTAGAAAACATTTTTACTGTACCTTTGATGATCTGTGGTCACTTTGGTGTTTGAACCTCTATATAAAGTAGTTTTCCATTTCCAGATCGCTAGAATTAGTACTGAAATCCACCTCTAAGACCATGATCAGGCTGGGGTCCTTGAAACTAGGCTATATCTTGAGGCCAACCCCTGATCACCCCATATAATGTCCGTAGAGCATAGGCATGATACCCTTATTGCTGAAACAACCTAGTCAACGAAAGCTATTGAGGATGATGCTGAACTTTCCACCACAACTATTATGAGTTCCAATAACCACTGGGAAGTAATGATGATAATAACCGTAGTCCCCACAAACATAAAACACTAGTACAAATCCCCTAGGGAAAAAATAAGAGCTACTATCCCTAGAATTCTGAAAAGGAAGATGTCTAGTATGACTCCCTATTGGTTTAAACCTCAAAGGCTCTAGCATTTGAGATATGTCACTAACAACCCTAATCCTTGAGAAAACCTACCATATCCCCTCTCATGATAGACCTCCTCATGATTTCATACGATTGATCACTAACAACTTCTTTTATACCTCAAAATATATTGCGAAAATAAATTGAATAACTGTATATTGGATAATTGGGTAGAGTGCCTCCTCAAGATGTCACTAATAGAACTTCTAATTAGGTAAATGATTGAGGGATAAATAAAATAGTACCTTGAAATTGATCCCAAGCTCCCACAAAAATATAATCACCTACTAAAGAGAAATAAACTCTTGCTTATTCACTACCTACATGGTTGATGATAGGAAATTATCTTGGAACTCCCTCTTGAAGTTTGTTCAAGAATCATCTACCTCATTCTACTCTCTAAGATACAACATCAACCATTGATATGCTACACCCGTCATTTGAAAAACTGATAATGGAACCCAATACTTTGACTAGGCCTGAATCAAACAAAAAGTAGTCTTAAGATCTTCTAATTAGTTCCCTATCTCTAGATCAAATACCTTTCCCTCACAATTCACTAGATATTTCTACAAAAATGAATAAAAATAATCTACCACTGATCATCCTCGTTAATCGGGTCAACCCTCTGGTGGTCAACTATATTGGACTTCTAAAACTTTCTAATCTAAACCACACTTGGAAAAAATCAAGGATCCATAAATAAAAAGGAAGATAATGATTCCCTAAACTTGGTAGTATAAAATTTTATTAATTTCTATTAAATTAATTCCTTTTAACTTCCCAAGACCACAAAATTAAGATAAGAACACAAACAATCATGATGCATGTACCTCTACGAGATTTCTACCTTAAAAATGAAACCACCTCAATTGGGAATTCAGTAGACTCAGGATCATTGCACCAGATTACAGGGGTCCTAAAATCCCACGTCCTAGTTAGTCTTCCTTGGCCTATATCACAAACCAAGATCAACTAACAATATTTCCATAGCAACCTAGGAAATCCTCATAGTTCCTAACATCAAAATCCATCATATCTCTCAACCCTAAACTTTGATACCACTCTTTTATGGTCCCCTCCTTCCAAAGGTACCCCTCCTGGGTTGGTAATGAAGAAAGAGAGATAATGGAACCCCCAAGTCTCACCTTCAATAGGCACTAGGTTAATGACTAGCCCCAGGGGTATATAAAATCTAACATATGGATGACACCACCATCATAATAAAAGTAGGAACGAGAGATAGAATGAAAACCACTAAGAAAATCTATCATATAAAAACAAAGGAAAACTAAAACCATCCCAAAATTCATGTATAATTAAAATAAAAAACAAAGAGTCTCAAAATAAATATCCAAAAGAAATCCTAAGGTAGAGACTTAGTAACAACTCTGATGTCTGAGCTAGTAATTTCCAACCCGGTCCTCAAAGTCCTCCTAGAAACCTGGAAAATTGTTTATATATACATTGGGTGAGAATAACATGTATACTCAATAGTATCATATCCAAAGTCTTTCATGAACTTGTGAAAATATCATACTAATTTTCTAATTAAAAAACAGTAGAACAAACACATACCTAAATAGGACAATTAATCAATACCATCCTCACCATGACATGGTCACTAAATAACACATACAAGTGTAATAATTTAATAAGAATCATGTCGAATAAAGGGTAACCCACACCAATTTACCACTTATTTTATGTGCTCATTCCCCAACATCATAAATCCTGGTGATTATATCCCTTTTTTATGGTAATCATTCCTAAATACACATGGGAAACTATATCACATCCCAACCAAAGACACTTAGGAAAACACATCATACTAAGAACACTATGTGCAACTAGTAATCACATTCATGTCCTCCAGTAACCATTTATATATAACTATAATAGTAAGGTATCATGAACATGAAAGAAATAAACTTCGTGTATTCCTCATACTATACATTCCCCCACTATGAACCACCTCACCAATGTAGTGAACCAACCCCCGTAAGCCCAGAGCTGGTGTCTACTACCATTACATTTGTATGATTATAAGGAATAAAATACCTAAGGACTGAAGAGCTTAATAGTCTTGATAAAATAGATACACACATGAGACTTTTATTACAAATGAAAACAATAATTACGAAATAAGTTTTTTTCTTTAGAGGATGATTTTATTCCTACTTAGAATAACCTTTCATATATTCCTTATTATACTTATTAGATTCTTAGGGAAAGGAATAAAATAAGGGTGAACTCAAATTCTTAGTATGGGTTAAGCACAATGGAATAAATAATGAATCAATAATCATAATCGATATAGTAAGGCAATAACTGAATACATATTCCGTGTAAATAATTGGATAAGGAATAATCATTATAGAAAGGTAAATAACTAAAAACTATGGTATTTAATCAATCAACTAAGAATAAAATGCATCGATATATTTTTTCATAGTTAAAACCTCATGGATAGTAATAACTAAATCAAAATATAGAAAATTATTAATTATTGGATTTCATGTTTCCTAGGTATATGGTACCTTTCCCATCAATAAATTTCAAAAGACAGTTTAAAACATACTAGGTGAATAACCCATTAAAATAGGCTAGCCCACTGATTTCATATCATGAGACTATCGATGCATCGAGAGGCTCTCTATAACTGATCCCACCCATGTCGTACCTATCAAAATCATTCCTCATATATCAAATAATATATTTAAGTCATGAAATATGTGCCATATCAAATATCCATATTGAGTAAAAGATTCAGATTTATCAATATTTCCATTGATATAAAATAACTTTCAAAGTAAAAAACATATGTAAAAATGGTATATGGTTTAGGAAATAATCATAACCATCATGAATGATATGGATATTTAAGGGGAAATTTAATGTTCAGTGATAAAAGAAAATTTAATATTTCAAGGGAGATAACAAAGAAGTTAAGGTAGTGAATGTCAATACTATCCTTGGTTAAAGATTAATAAAACACCTAGAGGAAGAATAATGATGTAATCAATACAACATATAAAAAGTGGATTAAAATAAAGGGTTTTTGTCATTGATGAATGAAGATACTATAAAAAGGATTTTTAAAATCAATCTTGAGAAAAATATCATATCATTTTGTTTTTTAAAATTATTTTCTTTTAAAATTACTTTTGAAAACATTTTATTTAAAAAATTAACCTTTTATACTTGAAAAGTAAGCTTAGAAGAAATGATCATGGGTAAATCCATACATGCAGTACATAGTGAAAAGAATATTCATTTTATTAGATAAAAAGGTTATAAAAGTTCCTTGTTCTGAAAGTGACAAGAAGATTCATTTAAAAACATTTATAAAATATAAAAAGGGTAACAATGACTTTAATAAATAAGTTTTTAAATGTTAAAAACATTTTTTACAACATTTTTTTTGAATACAGGGTTTTTAGAAAAAAATAGGTTCTCCGACTAAAGAGTGAAATGAAGTCAGGTTTTCTTAAAAAAATTTTATAAAACATTTTGAGTACCAAAACGTGGGGAAATGGAACTATTACTTATAAATGATCATGAATAACCATAGGAGAATAAAATTAAAGTATTTATTTAACAATTATCCAATAATTTTCTCTGAGGTAAATTCAAGTATAAAAAATCCCGAACAAAATGAGATTGTGAAGTAAACCCTTCAAAGGACCATAACGTTGATGTAAACATCAATAAATAAATAGATTATGTGTGTTAAATTTAAATCCACATAAAATAAGTGTAAATAAAACAATAGATAGTAAAATTTTATTCCACACGAAATCTTAGAATATTAACAACATCAAAGAAGTAATATAACCCAAATAAACTAAATTGGGTTATGAAATTATTTTCCACTTGGTAACGCTTAATTCAAATCCTCTTATATGAAATAATTAATATTGAAACTAATAATATAATGAAGAATTAACGAATCAAGATATTTCATATAAAAGTGGAAGTATGTATATAATATATAAAAAAGAGGCTTATAATAAAAAAGTATGTCTCTAAGAATGGTAATTGAGACGAAGTCCCTTACTACTTAGTAACTTTTGAATAATAAGCCCCATGAATGTGATAAATTCAAATGAAACTTTAAATTCCATGAATATAAAATAATTCACGATATAATATATCAAAAGGGGTATTATATACACTGCAAAAAATAAGTAAGTGGGGAAAATGACGTATGCCCCATAGAAAGAAACACGAGACAACAATTCCTTACTTTTCATATCCTTTGGAGTGAAAGTGATTTAAATTATTGTATAATGGTTTTAAAAATGTCACTGAATTATTACTTAATAAAATTTATAATATAATATATTAATTTATTATAATATCTTATTACCCATTTGTTAATAATCATTCATTATTTTCACTATTTTGAGTGTTAATTGCCTAGTTTTCCAGGTATGTTTTAACTTGTTATATTTATTCCTATTACTTAGATCAAGATTTAATAATATCCATAATGTAATAAATGATTTAAATGTTATATATAGTCATTATATATATATTTATAATAATCCATAATATTTGGAGATAGGAAATGAAATGCATTATTCATGGAGACGATAGGCCGTACGTAGGCATGAACACTACTTCAATTTCTTTATAGTATTTTAAAAGACACAAAGTAAATGATATATATGTATATTATAATTAAAGTATAGTTTTTTATTTCATATATGTAACATAATTTTATTAAAACCATCCTATATACATTCTAAATATAGAGTGGATCAATCACATCACTTTGAGGTGGTGGTAGTCCACACTTCCACAAAGGATATTATCCTATTCCCACAAAATGGAAAGAATTATTGTATGTGTTATATAAAAAATTAAAAAAGAATAAATATATTATAAATATCATATATATCATATATAAATATCATGTCCTTCATAATTCAAAACCATGATATATGGTAAAGGAAAAATGAACGACATCATTTTGCGAGGCAGTAGTTCACCATATATATTAGCAGTAAGTTCGTTACCCATTAGATGGAAGTGTGTATAAGTGTAGGTATAAAACTTATAAAAAAGTATTTAATTATATTTATTATAATAATATTATTATATAATCATGTAATAATAATATTTTTTGGGGTTTATAAGGAAGTAAAATGAAAGTGATCGTTGAAGGATGTTACCTCATTTTTGGGAAACTCCTTTTAGTTTATACCAAACAATTTCCTTGGATGGATTTATTCAAAAAGTGATACTTCTATGATTATGGTATGGAATTTTGGATATTATTTTGTTATATTTTGGGTAAGGAAAATTTCTTTAGATGCATGAATAAGTGGGAGGGGTGAGTGCCTTTTTATAGTGGAGGAGAAGTTGTATTCCTATAAATTTTTAAAAATAGAATCCAATCCTAATATTTACCATATCAAGTGGAACACATAATTAAAAATATTTGATAAAAGGGAGTATATGGGAGAAATATGAACATAAAATGGATTTTGGATAAGTTTCTAGGTCATTTTTCCCTTAATTTTAAGGCTTAGTCCCTTGTTAAGATAATTTTTCTCTTAATTACTGTAATTAATTTTAATTACTTTCCCTAATATTTTTTGTAAAAAACTAATTTTAACTTATTATAAATTAGAAATTATTCTTATTAAAAATATTTAATCCGTTTTCTCAAATTCCAATCACACATGTGTCATAAATTAATTTAATATTAATCCCGCAGATGGGACAACAATGCGAGTTTTTAAAGTAAAAATGTTTAGAAGTTTGAGATGTGTTTATATCCAATTTCATTGTGAAATTGATTCTAATAAACTTAATTGGATTAATTTATATATAATTTATCTAATTTAACTTTTAAAAAATTAAAATATACTTTAATCCTATAAACAAATTAGACAAAAAAACCGTTTTGAATTAAATGTTTTTATTTTTCACTATTCATCAAAAATAAAACGTCACAGAAAAATACCATAAATTCACCCTAAACTAATCTTGAAATTTTTATTTCAAAAATTAATTTTATTTTTTCACATTAAATTTAAAAAATTTCCAAAAAATGGTTCTAAAATCGGTTCTCCTTTAAAAGGTGGTAAAATTGCCTTTTTAGAAAATTACAATTTTTAAGCATAAAACTGGATTTATTATTATCTTATGCTTATCAAAACTATTAATTGAATATCAAAAATATTTTATTGAATATATAATATATATTTCATTAATATCATTCAATAATAATAATTAATTTAATTTATTAAGATAAAACACTTTTGTGAGCATAAAAACATTTCCTTTATATTCAATTGGTTCTTATATTTATTTATAATTAATTGGTAACCTTTGAATTCATTTTATATTTTTATAAACCATATATTTTCATAAGTTAGTTAATACTATTCATAAACTCTACTTTAACGACTAGTTTAAGTCTTATTTTATTAAATAATAATATAATAATAATATATTGTTGTTCAGTAAAACTTAGTCTTGTATGTAATGCAAGCTATCAAATAAGGCCTTTTTTTCGTGTAATAAAAGATAACTTAGTATTTCATGAATTAAAATAAATATCTTGGATTGAATTTATTTAAAATAGTAAATATATTGTAAAGTCTTGGGATATTATATTCCCTTACGCACTTGGTGTTGTATAACATACACACAATCAAATATAATGTTCTTACTTTAGAATTTTGGGGCGTTACATTCTCACCACCTCAAATAAATTGCATCCACTATATTTAAACTTTTACTTGGTTATAAATTGTTTAATATTTCCTATATTCAAATCCCACATAGTGAGAAGGGTTAATAAAATATCCTATATAAAATAAATAATGAGAAGTAAAAAGGTCATGTGGACTAACATATAACTAGGTCTCCAAGTAGAAGAACATTAGTGGAAAGTATAGATATGTACGTAGAAGAAAAGTATAAATATTTATAGAGAGTGATTTAGGTCATCAATAAAAAAACAAGTGTATGATCAGTGTAATTTTTATGGCCTTAAATCCATAAATCCGAGATGATTTAAAATACCACCAGTTCAAAAAAATTAAGGTATTAGGACAATATTTTTTAAGGTCATTTTCCTAATGTTGAGTAATTATGTTACTACCTAATAATATAATGAAATATACTTACTTGATATATTTCTATATAATTTTCATCCTTTTTTGATGCTTCGATCAATTTCAAATTTATCCATTACTTAAAAAAATGGATATCCAAAAATTAACTTTGATGATTGAACCACTAAAATACACTTTTAGTAGATCATAAGGTCCATAAAAGAGTGACAAGCCTAAATATTTGTCTCTAACTATTTTATAAATTAAATATGGTTAATAAATTAATATATAATCCTAAAAAGAAACAATAATATTTCATCATTAATATATATTCATCAATTTTTTAATTAAATATAATGACACATTAATGAGGACATTGTGTAGATCAATGGTTAGTATTAAACCCTTATCATCCTTCGGTCATGGGTTTAAGTATCACGGCCTTTCTGGACTTAATGGGTTCACACCCTACATATAGGTTATCCCTTTATAAAACCATATTAATATAATTTAAAAAATATATATTATATTCATCCTTGAAATAAGGTTAATAACTAAATAAACTTTTAACTAATATTTTTAATACAACCTAAATATATAAATACTACATCCATTTTATTTTAACATAGGTTCTTCCTTGGTCTAAGTTATAATGTAGTCCATTAATTTACACTATCTATTCAAATCCTTAATTATGTTATTGTAAATAAAATTTTAATTATCCAAATCATATCCCTCCATTGTTTCAAACCAGGTGTGCAATAAGGCTCATTGTTGTGTACTCGGTTATACTCGAGTCAGGACCGACACACGTTGTCAGAGTTGTTACCCATAGGAACATCTGTGCCAAAACCACATCCACTTGTAGTATCCAGAAAAAGATGTATTTCTAGGAAGACCCACATAATCTCTACCTTACCAAATTTCTAGGATGTTCTTCTTTACTTACCCTAAAATTCTATCTTAGGGTTATGTTTTAAAATCTATATTATCTAAATATAGTTTTTAGGTTTACTACTAAACTTCATTTGATACCTATTATAGATAACCAACCCCAATAAGCCCAGATCCATTGTATTCTACCATTACATTGGCATGTTTACAAGGAATAAAATTCTAAGTACCTAAGAGTTTAGTATTTTTGATAAACCAGATACATACATGAGTCTTTTATTACAAATGAAAACACTAATTACGACATATTTTTTTTTATTTTGAGGATAACTTTATTCCCACTTAGCATAACATTTCATATATTACATAGTATACTTCTTGGATTCCTAGAGAGGGGAAAAAAAGTAAGGGTGATCTTAAATGCTCAGTAATGGATAATCATAGCAGAAGTAATGTAGAATCAATAAGCATAATCAATATGGAAGGATAATAAGTGAACACACATGACATGAAAATAATTAGATAAGGAATAATCAATATGGAAAGGTAAATAACTGAAAACCATGGAATTTAATCAATAAAGTAAGAATAAAATGATTCTATAGATTTTTTCATAGTTAAAATCTCATGGGAAATACTTAATAATTGAATGCCATGTTTCCTAGGTACATTATAACTTTACCATAAAGAACTTTCACAAGATGGTTTAAAACATATTGGGTTAATAACACATTATCTTAGGCTAGAAAACTGATTTTTTCCCATGATACTATTGATACATTTATGGGATATCTATAACTGGGATTCACCACATGTCTTACTTGTCCAAAACATTCCTCATATATCAAATGATCAATTTAATTCATAAATAATGTGCCTTATCAAACATTCTTATTGGGTAAAAGATGTATATTTATCAATATTTTAATAGATTTAAAATAATTTTCAAAGTAAACATGATATGAAAAAATGATATATGGTTTAGGAAATAAACATATCTATAATGAATGACATGGATATTTAGGGGAAATTTTATGTTTAATGATCATAGAAAATTGAATAGTTCAAGTGGACTAGCAAAGAAATCAAGGTAGTAAATTTAAATAATATCCTTGGTAAAAGGAATAATAAACCACCTAGATGAATAATAAGGATATAATCAATAAAACATATCTTAAATGGAGTAAAACAAATGGTTTTTTCATTTATGAATGAAAATACTATAAAAAATACTTTTAAAAAAATTCTTGATGATAATATATTTTTCATTTTGATTTTTTTGAAAATAATTTTATTTTATAATAACTTGTGAATATTTAAAAATCAAACTTTTAAACATGAAAATAAATTTTATAAGAAATAAAAATGGGTAAATTCGTACATGCTGTACAAGGTAAAAAGAACATTTATTTTTCAAGGTAAAATGGTTAAAAAAATTACTTGTTCTGAAATAAATTTGAAGACCCCTTTGAAAACATATGTGAAATAAAAAAATGGTAAAAATTTATTTAATAAATCATTTTGTAAAGGTTAAAATCATTTTTGATAACATTTTTATAAAAATAGGTTTTTTAGAAGAAAACTACTTATCTAACTAAAGAGAGAAATGCAGTTGAGTTTTATTACAAACATTTTCTAAAAAATTTTATGTACCAAAGAGTGGGAAAATGGTATTATTAATTGGAAAAGGTAATTAATAACCATAGTATAATAAAATTAGAGGTTTTATTAAATAACTATCTAATAATTTCCTCTGATGGAAATTTAAGTGTAAACAATCCAAAAAAAAAATGAGATTGTTAAGTAAACCCTTGAAAAGACCATAAAGTTTATGTGAGTATCAATCAATAAATAGATTATTTATGTCAAATATAAATGAATAGAAAACAAGTTTAAATACAACAATTGATATTAAAATGTGATTACCCACATAATATTATAATATTAATGACAATAAGGAAGTAATATAACCCAAATAAAATAAATTGGGTTATGAAATTATTTTCCACTTGAAAATGCTTAATTAAAATCCCCTTAGATGAAATAATTAAAATTTAAATTAACAATATAATGAATAATGAATGAATCAGGATATTACATGTAAAAGTCATAGTATTTATGCCATATATAAGAAATTAGGTGTACAGTAATAAAGTATGTCTCAAAGAATGGAAATTCATATGAAGTCCCTTACTATTTAGTAATTTTTGAATCATAAGATACATGAAATAGATAATTTAAAAAAAAACTTTAAATACCATTAATATAAAATAATTAATGATGTAATATATCAAAATGGGCAGTATATGCACCGAAAAAAAGAAGTAAGTGGTGAAAATGGTGTATGTCGCACAAAAAGAAAAGTGAGACAAGAATCCCTTACCTTGCATTTTCTTTCAGGTGAACATCCTTTAAATTCATGTATAATGGTTTTTTAACTTTTTATTTTTGTTCCTATTACTTAGATCAATATTTATTCATCTAAAGATTTTAATACATGATTTAAATGTTATATATATTAATTATATATGTATTTACAATAATAAATAATATTTGGAGATAGGAAATGAAATGCACCGTTCATGTAAATCGTTGGTTGTACGTACACATAAACGCTACTTACATTTCATTGAAATATTTTAAAAGAATAAAAATTAAATTATATATATGTATATTATAATAAAATTTTAATTTTTGTGTCATATATGTCAAATATGTTTATTAAAACCATCTATTATATATTCCATGTATAGCATGAATGAATCACATCACTTTGAGAAGGCGGTAGTCCACACTTTCACAAAAAATATAATAGTATTACTACAAAACGGGAAGCATATATTTATGAGTTATATAAAAAATATAAAAGAATAAAGAAATTATAAATATCATATATATCATATATAAAAATCATTTCCATCATAATTCCCAACCACGAGAGGTGGAAAAGGAAAAAATGAATGACATTGTTTTGTGAGGCGGTAGTTCACTGTACAAATAAATAGTAAGTTCATTACCCATTAGATGGAAGTGTGTGTAAGTTTAGGTTTAAAAATTATAATAAAAAAATCTTAGAATATATTTTATACATATTTTACTATATAATCATGGAGTAAGTATATTTGAGGGGGGTGGAGAAGGAAATAAACTAAAAGTGATCGTTGAAGAATGTTACCACATTGTTGGGTAACTCCTTTTGGTTTATATCAAAATACTTCCTTAGTTGGATTTATTCTAAAATGGAGGATTATATTATGATTTTAGGTAATTTATGATCTTATATAAGGATATTTTGGATGTGAAAAATGGCTTTAGAGGTGTGAATGAATGTTAGGGGTGAGTGACTTTTTTATAGTGGAGGAGGAGTGACATTCTTATAGATTTTTGAAAAGGGAATTACATCCACGTTTTCCCATGAAAATTTGATCCTATAATGATCCAAATTAAATAAAAGGTGGTATATATTTTAAATATGAACATAAAATTACTTTTTTATAATTTTCTAGGTCATTTTGGCTTTTAAGTTTAAGGTTTTGTCCCATGTTAAGATAATTTTTCTTTTAATCGCTGTAATTAATTTTAAATACTTTCACTAAGATTTTTGGTAAAAAACTAATCTAAAATTATTATAAATTATAAATTATTCTGATTAAAATTTTTGAATCTAATTTTCCAAATTCCAATCACATAAGTGTCATAAAATTAATTTAAAATTAATCCCATAGAGGGGACGACAATGCAGGTTTTTAAGTTAAAAATGTTTAAGAGTTTGAGATGTGTGTATACCCATATTTCAATTAGAAATTTATTCCAATGAATATAATTGGATTAATTTATGTATAATTGATCTAATTTAACTTTAAAACTAATTTAAAATATAATTTAACCTTATAAAAAAATTATACGAAAAAACATTTTCGAATTAAAATTCCGTATTTTTCACTATTCATATAAAGATAAAACCTCATAAAAAATAGAAAAAATTAAACATAACCTAATTTTTATGTTTTTATTTAGAAATTTAATTTTATTTTTTCATATTAAATTTATAAAATTTCAAAAAATTGGATCTAAAATAGATTTTCTATTAAAAGGCGGTAAAATTGCGTTTTTAGAAAAATACAATTTTGAAGCATAAATCTGGATTTATTCTTATATTATTCTTATAAAATATTTTATAAATATAAAAAATATTTTATTGAATATCTAATATATATATTTCATTATTATCATTCACTAATAGTAATTAATTTAATTTATTAGGATAAAACACATTTGTAATCATAAGAACATTTCCTTTATATTCAATTTGTTCTAATATTCATTTCTAATTAATTGGTAACCTTAGAATTCATTTTATATTTTTATAAACCATATATTTTTATAATTTAGTTAATAATACTTATATCCTCTAATTTAATGGATATTTAAGTTTTATTATATTAAATAATAAAATAATAATAATATATTATTGTTAGGTAAAACTCGATATTGCGTGTAACGTAAACTATCGAAGGTAATTTTTGTGTGTAATGCAAACTAACTAAGTATTCAATGCATTTAAAGATATATCATATATTGAATATATTTAAAATATTAAATATATTTCAATGTCTCAGGATATTATATTCCCTTACATGCTGGGTGTTGCGGGTCGTACACGTTATCAAATACAATATTCTTACTTTAGAATTTTGTGGCTTTACAACCAATCTCATAAAAGACAACCATAATTATATTATAACTACAATCCATCACAACCTGTGTGTAAGAAAGTTTCTTAGAAGATATATTGGGGAATAAGGGGTGTCTAACTATCCATCCTCACTATCTTGGATTTTGGGAAGAACACCTCCAAAACATTTAGTTATTGGTACATAGTGCTCAATGTGGGTGGGTGCAGAAATAAATAAAAAATAAAATAAAATTTATAATATTAACAAAAAATCCCAACCCATGGGTTTATAATAATATTAATATCAAAACTCACAACATCACTATAATATCTCACAACTTTCTCCACTTTCACTACCACCTCTAAATGCTACATGCCACTCAAGAAAGTCAAAAAAAACAAGCCACATTACATCTTAATTTTCTTGTTAACATTTTTTATATTTTTCAATTACCAACCACCTTATTTTATCAAGACCATTTATTTCAATTTTATCAATAACCATTTTATCCACACATCATATTTTAGTTCTAAGGGTTAATTTATCATTCAAACCCATGTCATTTTGGTTTACTCATTAACATTTCATTCTATCACTAATAGGGAACTAACACAACCCAACACATATAAAACCAATATAGTTTACCCTTTTTTTGGTCAAAAAATCCACACACCATAATCTCCATACATAAAAACTACCAAACACCGCATATTAGTTTTTAATAAGGTATTTAATCATATTCATTTCAATGTTTCCAAGGTTATTATCACACAAATTCAACATTCCATGTGGAACCAATTCATTAGCTGGATATGTGTTCTTAGCCATATTCGTGCGTGGTGTGTTATATAAATAAGAACAATAAGTTTCACCAATTAAAAATCCACAAAAACATAAAAAATCACAACATAATCCAAGGATGTAAATAATAACATGCATGCCCAAACATATAGAAAAATCATAAGAATAAGTAAAACTCATGAGATTTCTTCCCCACCCCTTCAATTTCAATTAAACCAATCAATTATCTTCATTAGGATAGTGTATAATATATTACCAAATGAAGTAAAAAACATGATATTATCACATGAACATATAATGGAGGAAATATAAAGGATACCCTACCTCAATTAAGTTTCAAGGAAGAAATGAACAATAACCAAGTATTAGACACCACCAATCTCAAAGGTATCACCATTATATTTCTATACACACTAAGCCACCATTTTGAACCACGCAAAATAGGGAAAAAATCACACCAAAGAAAACTCACAGATAGAGTAGGAAGAGAAGAAGTAATAATGAGGGAAGATAGGGTTCCCACAATCCAAATAAATACAATCCAAAGGATGCAAGATGAACTAAGTTGTTTGAAACACCAAGGGAAGTGAATGGAGAAGGAGAGGATGAACATGGGTTGACCAAGAGTCAAGGGATGGTCTGAAATTCAAAAAAAAGGTCTAGTCAACCTACTATTTATAATCATATCCCCTTGGAATCTACCACTATTTGGTGGAAATCCAAAAAACTCATGGTGGGTCTGTTCAATGCGTGATCTAAATCCCCCACAAAAGATCCCCGTTTTCAACTCATTTTAAAAACTAGATTTTATTTCCCCATTATAAAAGGAAAAACATGGTCTAAACCATGAGTGTTCTCTTATATTTTACCATGGATAAATGCCACAATCTATAATCCGTCACCTATCTATTTTACCCTTAACATGCCCAGAGATACAGTGTGGTGAGATTGAGTTTTCTGTTTTAGATTGGTGATCCTGCAATGCACCATGCCCAGTTCCATAACCTCACTAGGAATTTTAGATCTACCCATGGTGCACAGATAGAACACCGTTACAACATGTACAACCAACACCTTCCCAAGGTCATGGTCACACACTCAAGAAAAAAACACCCTCTAAAATTTCTTGAAAATATATTTTATAAGTCATGCTTCCCCCAAGAAGGAAAAAAAATACCTCAATCCTCCATATCACCACCAAAATCTCCCACAAAATCTTGAATCCATAGTAGAAACCCAAAGGAAGGCCAATAAGGTCTATTCCTTTACATAATAAGTGTATGGAAGAAGATATGAGAGGAGGGAAGTTAAAATTCGGTGTAATATTAGGGTAATTTATACTTTAAATGAAATCTGGGCATACTGTACAATTTGAATACATAGTTTACCAAACCATGTATGAATTGTTCACCCCTCACTAGGCACACCTGGTAACCTCACATGATTTCCTCTTAGACCCCACATAGTTTTACTACCCATGTGCTAATTATGATAAAAGGCACTGTCAAAGTCTCCAACACTGTCACATGGGAATTGTATGATTTTCCTTAACCATTAAATCCTTGAAAACATTTAAAATTTTCCAATTCAAATATATAAAATCAATGAAACTTAAAATTAACATCAATAACATAAAATAATATTAAATAACTCCATAGTGACAACATAGTTGTCTTAACATACACCATGAATCTCTTAAAATTCCATTATCTAACCACCATGTGTTAGAATATTGAATTGAATTTACCACATTGTTTCTTAATCATATATAGAAGGTATCTCTATGTTATAAGAGATAAGATAATTGAGTTCTCTATGGTGTGCATCAAAAAAGGTAATGGAAGGAAATAGAAAAAATTAAAATAACACTTATATATATAATTAGTCAAAACTAAAATAAATTTCACAAAGGACCTTTTTTATTTAACCATAATAAATACACCATATGACACCTTTAAATAGTAATAATAATAATTATTTGGTTATAACATATGTTATGTAAAATATAATTAAATAAATAAATAAATATTTATTTGAATAATATTATTTTATCAACTAAACATTAAAAATTGACTCATTTTCCCCCCATAAATAATAACCAGACTTTGAATAATAAATATTCATTTGATACAATAAATATTACATCAATGTGACTTGTGAATAATATTTATTTATTAATATGATATAAAAACTTAAATAAATAACATTTCTATAGTTTTAATATTTATTTATTTATGATCTTCTAGATAAAATTAGTGTGAGAACCTCTGGTTTTTTCTCATTGTAAATAGGTATAACCTAAAAATCAAAATAGATATCTAGAAACACATAAAATCCCCCATAGAGAAATTAATAAGTTGAAGTGACAATAATGAAAAACCTACTAATTGTTTTTCACCATAATCCCTATATCACATGATTTTTTGTTAAGTATGAATCATACTTATGTCATCATCCTTACTTATTGATATATCTTTCCTTGAATTCCTGAAATGAAAATTTCTTTAGACTACCATTTCTATGGAATTTATACCATACACTTTTATTTTAATCAAAAGGCCTGAGATGTCTTCTTCTTAAACATGGAAGGGAAAAAACCCACATTGACCATTCAATTGATATCATACCAATATTGATGAAACTGATATAAAATACTTCACCATGGATAAATACACCATGGTTTGTATCATATATCAACCTATGTGAGTCATGGAAAAAATTAGTAATGATATCACATCCAAGGGCCAATACACACACTCATAGTTAATAATAAACAATGAAACATATTATATTTGGTATTCTTATTAATGAGTTAATCCTCATGAACTCACTTATAAGAGATCACAAAGTATGAATTTCATGAGAATAAGTCTTAATTCTTTTGAGGCACTGACACCTAATAGTCAAATATCAACCGTGTACCATCAAACTGGTGTATCTAAACCATGGAAAATATCTTTAGAAATATCTTCATGGCCTATATAGGTTCTCATTATATCAAGGAACTATTTGTATCACATAGATGTTTATAGTAGTAAAGTAAAATATGTGATAATACAGGTATAAAAAATAAATTATATGATAACGAAATGTACAAAATTTAGTTTGTTTTAGGGAACTAATTCCCATAGACTTCCACTTACACTGGATATAACTATTAAAAACCCTTAACCCACTAATTATCACAATATGTTAATGAATATTTTGAGTTATGGATTTATCCAATGAGTCCCCCATATTTTCCTTTTTGGATACCCTACTCACTAATACTTCACCTCTTTTAGTAAAATCTCTCACAATGTGAAACTTTATAAGTATATGATTTATCTATTGATGTGACCTAAGATACTTAGATAAAACTAATCTATAGTGTTATCACAATAACAAGTAATATGATCCATGTTACTAGGAATAATTCCAATATCCTAGAAGAAGTTGTGTAACCACACTACTTAACAATATAAAAAGTGTAAATATACCCAAAATATTTTATATAATCGATGACCACAGGATTATTAAAACTCGTCTCTCTCACAACTCCTCCATTGAGGAAAAAAACATTTCCCAATTTCAATTTTATATCATTCTGATCTATTGAGAAACTAGTATCTGAGTACCCTCACACAACTAGTTCATTATCTCCTCCATAAACCAAGAACATATCCTTTGTATGCCTAAGGTACTTTAGGATTTTCTTTACAACTAACCAATGTGGATCTACTGGATGTTCTTGATATTCTATTATCAATCTCAAGGTGCGGGAAACATAAATCTTGGTATATAATAAGGAATAAATTATAGAACCAATCAACAAAGAATATGGGACTCCACTCATTATCTCTCTCTCCTATTGTATTTGAGGATACATTTTCTGTGAGATATGTATACCTTGTGACATAGGAAGAATCATTGTAACACCCCTTATATTTCAATTGTAAAACTGTTTATTTTTTTTATATAATCATGTGTTTTTTATTTTTTCTTGGCTTTTTTGGGTCTCAGGATGGCTTAGGAGCAGACTGGGAAGAAAAGGGGTCGATCCAGTAGCCAGAATGCTACTGATAGTACAATCTTATTTCTGGTGACGTGCTACTGGCCATCAAGTGTAAAAACTAGAGATCATGGAAGCTATCTAGACCCACTGGTCATCTAGTGATCCACTGACTCGATACTGAGAGACAACATATATCTGGTGGGATCATGGATGATATTTTCATTAAGATCATATTTTTAATTTCACATGAAACACTTATTTTACTTATACCTACTTCTCCTTGACCTACACTTAATCTATATGAATATAGGTGATCTCCTTAGAGGGTTTGGATTGATCCTATGTATCTCTTATCTATTTGACGTTTTATTTATTATGAAAGTTACCATTTAATGATTATAATACTATCTTAACCATGGATGATTTTTTTTATTATTGGAACCCTATTATAATGAATTTGGTGATGGTACTAAGGATTTTATTTTTTAGGATCGATTTGGGTGGTGGTTCTTAGCAATTGGACTTCTTTATGCTTTAAGTAGGAATTATTTACCATGTTATGAATTTTATATAAATATGTATAACTTGATTAGCATATGGGTGCATGTGTATTCCTATGAGAACTCTATTATTTATCTTTATTAGCATGTGGGTTCATGTATTACCATGTGAGAACTATGTTGTATGAATTAAAAGTGGCATTTGAAGTATATTGTGTCTATCCATTATGATATATTGATTCATGGGATGAAACATGTAACCTTAATCTAATTATATTATGGTTGTCCATCATGATATAGTTGGGTCATGGGATGATATGTGTAACCTGATTCTTATAATTTTGTGGCTATCCATAAGTTAAATGGTTGACTCATTGGATGAATTGTGCTACCTTTTTTATATTGTGAAATTGTATTGGTATGACATAACTCCCAACATGGTGTCTAATCAGGCATGATCGGGGTTCATGGTAGTAAGGTTAGTGTATGATGACCTGGAGGGTAGTGTCATTACATATTCTTTATTTCATGTCATTACATTCACCTTTACATATACATATTTTACTTATTATTAGGAAAAATTGGTGGTTTCCTAATATGTTTATACTCACACTTTTCACAGGCATCTTAGTGCACATGTAAACTTTAGCTCAGGGATACAACAAAGGGAAAATGCCCTATATCAAGAAGTTGAATAGGAGGAGAAGGGTGGAACAAAGTGGTATTGGAACAAAATCCACAATCTTTTTCCATCATTCCATATTTTGTTATTTTGTTTAGTTTGGTATATTGATCCACCACCCATGGAGATCCTATTGACTAGATGTTACTCTTGTATGGAATCTTGTTACTACATGGATATTATGTTCCTTATTGATTCCAATTTATTGATGTGGGTTTTTTATTAAGTTTTTTTTCTATATTTATGAGTGTTGTACATTTTTTATCGAGGTCCTAGTCTCCCCATGATGCCACCCAGGAACTCACAGCTTGTCGACAACCTCTTATATATAGGGAGGTGCACATGATGTCTTATGGTACCTTAGCCCGGACCGGGTGATTTAGGATAGCATGTTATAAAGTGGTATCAAAGGTATTTTCTTATATTATGTTTTGGGAATTGGTTAAAAAATATATGATGGTCAAAACTCAGGTAGGGTAATTATGCTAGTGTTTGTCCAACACTCATATAGCAGACTATGAATTACTAATGAAGTGGGATTTCTTTTACTAGTTCTTTGATTATAGTTTCATATCATTATTTTTCTATTATTGCGTGGTTATAGTTTATCAAATTTTCCATTAGATGATTGGAAATAGTGGGTGAGTCCATGCATTATGGATGGACATGAATGTTCAAATTTCATACAATTTTTGCCTATGATTTATATAACATAAACATGCTATAAATTGTTAAGTATATAATTATGAATAATGTGAAGGTACCATGATGGGTTTAGGGATTGGGTAGTTAAGGATGAGTATGTTCAGTAACCATGGTTAGTCTATTAGGGTGTGTTTCATAGGGTTAGAACATATCTATAAATTTATTTAACTTTATTTGTGATTTAAGTTTTTAAGGTAAATTATAAGTTTTCATTTGACATTTTAGAGAATTATCCTAGATAATGTCCAATTATACCACCTAGGGACCCAGGTCAAGAGGCTCCTGAGGTGTGATATACTCCTATTATGACTTTAGATGTATAGGATCATATGATTATCAAATTTATAGTATTTGTACCAACATTATAGTAAGTTAAATGATTCAAATTGTGATTTTTTGTTTACTTTCAGTTCATGGAAGTGGAGCGTATAGAGTCAGAATAAAGATGGTGGATTTTTATTAGGTATTTTAGTTGCAGCATCATCCAAAATTATATGGTATAAGATTTACATAGGATACAGAGGATTCAATCATGATCATTTAAGTGATCTTTAATCTTATTTAGATGTATAATGGTTGGGGGTGAAGTTATATGCTTATATGCTTGAGGGAACCACTAGGGGATGGTGGGGTATGATGATTCAGATGAAGGGGAATGAGGGTCTAACATGGGGGGACTTCAAGAAATTATCATTCAAGGAATTATTTACTTATATTATTAGGTTAGATCTATCATATTAGTTTATAGAGATTCATTAGGGATAATTATCAGTGGCTAGTTATAACACTTGTTTCATTAAATTACTATACGTTTTATCTCAGTTGGCTAGGAATGAGGCCAAAAAAGCTAGGAAAATTAAAATTGGGTTATTTCATAAGGTGAATTGATAGGTTGGGTACTTTGACCTAACATCATATCCACACATGCTTCATAACTCTCTTATTATTGAGAAGGTTCTAGAGGAAGACATGTAAGTAGAACATATTCCTATTTTTAGGGAAAATGATTGGTCTTTCTTGTGAAGTTATAGGTGCCTATTATAGTAGTAGGAAGAGGAGAGATGAGGAGATATACCAGGTTGGTGAAAGATAGACAAAACATATTAGGGGTTCTTCATATCCTTTTATGGGTGGAGGTATTCTTCTGTGTTTATAGTACAGATAGGAGGGACATCATCACATGTTCTGTACTAGTTCGTCAAGTGAGTTCCATTAGTGTGGTAATATGGGGAACCTATAGTGATTCAAATGAAGGATATCATAGAGAGGTTCAGTAAGGGAACCTAGGAAAATTTAGGGATAAAGGTCTTGGTCATAGGGACCACATATTGATAGTTAGTCTAGTATAGGAAGTTCGATCCATGGAGCTGGCCAAGAATTCCAGTAATAGTTGTATACTACCCAAGATTCTTTGACCCAAGTGATCCAAGAATTGTGGGTGTAAGGTTGTATATATAATTTAGGTAGAGTTTATGAGATTGATTAGGTTCTGATTGATACTATAGAGGGACCTTCAATGGTGATAGGTATAGTTCTTATTATTTCTATAATTTATAATACCTTATTTGATATGAGAGCATGTAAATATTTTATTTATACCCAAGTTATTTATTGTTTAGATTTGATAGAAAAGTTTTCCTTGAGATTTTTATCCCCTGAAAATTATCTTGGAAAGATAATAGATTATATTTAGATATTCACAATGTGTATTGTAGTTATTTCAGGATACAAACCTTAATGGTATTTTTTGGTTCTAGAAATGACAAGATTTTATGTCATATTTACTTTGGAATGGAAGATGAGTTTTCAAGATCACATCAAATAATATCCTAGGTGAGTGTCCTTTACATATCATAAGGTAAAGGAGTATATTTTTACTAGGTTATGTGATTTTGGTGTAGGAATAATGAGACTATACCTTAGTCATATCGGGACCATTTTGGAACAAGTGGATGATATAGCTCTTATAGAAATTGAGTTTACCATTCCATCCACTCTTCCTTTTGTGGTAGACCTTTACAGGGATATTTTTTTTGGAGAATTTCCTAAAACTTACTCTTTATTGGGGAATTGAGTTTGAGATTGAACTCATTCCATGTGGATAATTTATTTTGATTTCTCCATATCATATGACACTAACAAAGTTAAAGGAGTTAAAATTTAAACTTGAGGATATAGAGGTTAAGGGATTTATTTTTCCAAGAAATTTTCCTCAGGGCACTTCTATCCTATTCACTAAGAAGGATTATGGTAGTCTTTGGTTATGTGTTGATTATTAGAAACTGAATTAGGTCACAGTGATTAAAGGGTATCCACTACTAAGGATAAATGATCTATTATGTTATTTGAGTGGAGGCTTGTGGTTTCCAATACCGACTTCTAGTCTTTCTATCATCAAATTTGGTTTAAGATAGAGAATGTACTAAAAATAGTGTTTAGTATCAGGTATGGATTTTATAAATATCTCTTAATTTAATTTGGGTTTATAAATGAATTGATGATGTTTATGACTCTCATGAACCCAATTTTTCATCCCTATATAGAATATTTTGTCATTTTTTTATCAATGATATCTTGATATACTCATGGACAAAGGATTTAAATGACATAAATTTATATATTTTAATTAGTAAACTTCAAGCACATCAACTTTATGTCAAGTTAAATAAGTTTAATTTCTATATCCAAGAGTTGGATTTTCTCAGGCACATGAAATCAGATGTAGGAATATCAGTTGATCTGGAGATGGTGGAAATAGTGACAATGTGGGAGAAACCTAAGAAAATGTTTGAGATTCAAATATTTATAAGGGTTTTAAAATATTAAATGTGTTTAATTTAGTGTTTCACTCATTTGGAAGTGCTTATTAATGAGATAAATAATAATAGAGTCATGTGTGAGTGGAAGAATTAGTGTGAAGAGTCTTTTTAGAAAATGAAAAATAGTTTGAAATTCACTCTTATTCTGACTCTTCCAAACTGAAGTATTAGATATAGAGTCTATTATGATTCTTTAGGAGTTTTAATAGGGATATATTAATACAATATTATTAGGTAGTCACTTATGGGTCTTATAATCTATGATCCCATGAATAGAACTACCATACTCTTGACCCAGAATTAGTTAATGTGGTTCATGTCTTGATGTTTTGGCACCATTATCTCCTTAGAGAGTGATTTTTCTTCTATATGGACCATAAGATCTTATGATATTGTTTCCCATAGTTATAATTAATACTATTATAGATATTTTGGGTCAATTACTTGTAGATATTTTACTTTGATATGTTTTATACCCCAAGGAAAGGAAATATTATTATGAATTCTCTTAGCAGGAAAACATAGGAACTATGAACTTGAACATATGAAGAGGAGTGGAAGCAGATGCGTTTTTTAGATTGAAATATGGGTGTGTATAAGTATCAAGTGGTGGTGAACTATTACCCCTTATTCATCACTTACCCATTGGTGGATCAAGTAAAGGATATCTAGGAATTTTATTCAAGCTGTCATGTGATGTGGGAATGACCAATAGGATGCAATCTTGTTTCCGGATGATCCTTAGATGAGAATGACATACTTAATGTTCTTGGAATATTTATGGTTCCCAAATACATGAGGCAATAGTTTATGAGATACTCTCATGCCTCACAATGGTAAGTTCACACAAGATCAACTAAGATATATCATGACATCATACAATGTTTTTGTAGCCATGAATGGAGAGGGATATTGAGGAATTTATCACCCACTACCTTACCAATCAGGGGATAAAGGCATAACACCAAAAAACAAATGTATTGTTGTATCATATTTCAATATCCATGTGGATTTTGGATGATGTGGTGATGGACTTCATTATGAGAATACCTAGGAATGTAAGTAATCGAGATGTTGTGTGGGTTTTCATTGAGTGGTTGATTAATTCTGCACACTTCTTTCATGTTTAAGGGTCCAAATTAGTGGATAAATTGTGTCGGTTATATATTCAAGAGATTTTATGGTTTCATGGTGTAACTATGAGTATAAATACCTTAAACCTAGCATCCCATATCTAGTGGTTAATTTAATACTTTGGTACTAGATACTAATGATTTTATCCAAAATGAGTAAATAATTTAGTAGTCTTGGTAAACTATATGTATACATGATTTCTATATTACATTGAAAATATGAAAATACAAAACTAGAAGCATCATTTCATGCTTGATATCTTTAAAAATATCCTTCTTAATATTATAGGGAAAGGAAAACAAATAAAGGGTGAGTTCAAATTCTCATTAAGGGTATGCATACAATGGGAACTATCTTGATTAAATAAGGAATAATCAATATAGCATGGTAAATAACTAAAAACCACTCCATTTAATCAATAATCTGGGCATGAATAATACTATGGTAGGAATAAATAATGATCAAATAATTACATATAAATAACCACATGACCTTGAAACCAATACATGGATATCAAAACTATTCAAATATTAACATGAACATTAATAAATGATTTCATAATGATGGAATGCATAATTATGAGAATATTAAACATACTATCGAGGCATTGTTCTAGGATATCTTATATAAATGGGTAAAACCTCAACCAAATACCCAAACTAGTTAGTCTCATGAGACCCACCAATGCATCGAGGGGCTATAATGGGCCCCACCCATCACTTACTAAGTCCAATACATTACCCATATATTGAATGATCAATTTAATTCATAAAAAATACACCTCATCGATAAATATCCATATTGACTAATAAATACGAAATATTAGGATTTCCCTAGTCAATAAAATAATAAAACACAGTATGCAGAAATGATATATGGTTTAGAAATAATCATATCCACGATGAAAAGAATATGGTTATTTATAAGGAAAACTTATCAAATGAATGTGATTTTTTTATGAGAAAGTTAATGAACCCATAATTAATCAAGAGATAATATATGATCATTAATTCATCAGAAAAAAAGAATTTATAGTAAAATCAAGTCTTTTGGATGATAGAAGAAAATGAAATAAAAATATTTAAAATAAATTTTCATTAAATAATTTTTTTTTAAAACCACTAAAAACTTTTATAAGAAGATGAATATTGTAAAAAAGTTTTGACAGTGGGGAATTTCATTAACACTGCATATGTTAAAACGAAACATTCCTTTATAATTTTTGTAAAGATTTTGAAAATTACCCTTTCAGAAAGTATTATAAAGATTCCTTTCAAACTTTTAAAAAGATAAGGATAACATAAAATTTTCTTCATAAATTAATTTAGTAAAAAAAAACCTTTTTAAATAAGTTTTGAAAAATATGGATATAGAGAAAAAAACACCTAATCAAAAAGAGAAATAAGATAGGATTTTAATTTATACTTTTATTTTATTGATTCAAGTGAAAAAGAGAGGAATAATTGGAAGAAAACATGGAAAATAATTACATATCCAAGAAATAAATTTGGTTCAATATATAAAGATTAAATAATTCACCTAGTGGAGACTTAAACATAAGCAATCAAAAATAATGAAGAGATTATTAAATAAACCCTTTCTATTTTAGTAAATTTTGAATCATAACCCCCATGAAAGAAATAAATTAAAAGGAAACTTTAAGTACCATTAATATAATTGGAATAATTATATATCATATCTAATGGTCTGTATATACACCATTAGAAAGAAACAAGTGGTGAATATGGAATATGTCTCACAAAAACAAATATTAGACAAGAAACCCTTTCCTCAGGTATGACTTCCTTCACATGTGTTTAAACCACCTATATAGTAAATATTGATTTATTATACATATATTACAAAACTGTAATCATATATATCATACTATATATGATTTAACTATAACCTTTTATCACCAGTTTATTAATAATTCTTTATTAAAATCATTGTCCTGGGTGATAACTGCTTCATTTTTCATGTATGTTTTGGTTTCGTAGTTTTGATGGTTCCATAATATCTAGAATTTTAATAATGATATAAATATCATATATATTAATTATATATATATATTTATATTAAATCATTAATAAAAGCTATATATAGAAAAATTAATTACATTGTTCATGAAGATGGTAGGTTGTACGTACACATGAAATATGTTTTCACTTTTTGACAGATAGAATGAAAGAAAGGTAAATAATAATTAAAATTTATAGAATTATTATTATATATATATAATTTATATTCATTAATTATATTATTATTACTATCCATGTAATGTGAAAGTGAAAAACTGATCACATCGCTTCATGGCTGTGGTAGTTCACACGTACACACGAGCAATGTTATTGTTTTCCAAAAGATTGGAAGTTAAGATGGTATATATGATATTATAATTAAAAAACATAATTATGTAATAAATATCATATTTATTAATTAGTTACATGTTTATAACCATACGAGTAGTATAGTGATGGATAATGAATTACATCGCTACATAGAGATGGTAATCCATACACATGCACGGGCAATGTCATCAACTTTCATAGGATAGAAAATGGATCAAAAATGGTTCCCATAATCATAATAATATCTCATTATATTGATGATTTTGAATTTATTATTTTATTATGGGTATAAAAAATTTAAATTAATTGGAAAATGAAAGAAAATTGAAAGAGTTAGTAAGGACGATTATCTCTTCTTCGGTAGTATTCCTTTAGATTCCTTCTTAAGAAGCATTGGAATAGTCTTTTAAGAAGCCCAAAAACTCTATTTAGCTTTTAGTTAAGTTTTAAAATATTAATGGAAATTTTTTGGTCAAGATATATTGCTTAAAGTGTTGTAAAGAATTTAGATAAATGTGTTTCCTTTTATAAGGGAAGAAAATGACACACTTGGAATTACAAAAAAGATTAAAATATAATTAAGTAATTCTCAAGAAAAATGATTCCAAATTGATAGACAGCAATGAAGGCGCAGGACTAGGCCGAGTGCCTAGTCCCCCAGAAATTTATTACAAATTGATAGAGATTCAAATAAATAAAGTATAATATCAAAATATCTACATACAATGAAATTATCTAGGTTGGGTGGTATTTTAAACCTTATCATTTGGTTTAACCCTTTGGTTAACCAATTTTAATTTTAACTACAGTAACGACCTTTTCAATCTTAAAGATTTATAATTTTACTTATAAGGTAAAAATATGATTATAAATGGCCTAAGGATGAAATTTTTGACCATTTATCACCCTAATTTTACTATTTAAATATTATATTTTTTAAAATAATTTAATGATTTTTTTATCTTAAAATACTATTAATGTCATTTTAAGAACTATTCACATAATTTGACTTTGAAAAAAGAATTATTGCAATAAAATTTGAATATAAACCTTTAAAAAAACTTAATATGTAATTTTATCTACAAAATTTATGGAATAAAATAATTCACCCAAATTTTACCACTTTTAATATTTTTACAATCATTTATTTTATTTTTCTATTAATTTAATAAATACTCTATCAACATTGCGTAAGCATTTAAGGTAATTATTTAATCACTAAAAATTATAAATAAATAACTGTGATAAAAAAATAATTTCATATTTAAAATAAAAATTTATAATTTAAATTATAGACTTTTTATACTTATGTAAAAGTATTATAGATATTTAATTCAAGAGAGTGACATTTTGTAATTATTCTTTCCTTAAATTATTATAAAGGGAATAATCAAAGGAAAATGGAACCAAGTGGCCATATATTTGAGAATTTTATGTAAATGGATGAAATAAACCCATAAAATATGATAATGGAAAGTTTTGGGTTGATTTTGAGACCTTATCTCATGGTTTTATCCCTATTTTACGCATTTTACCCTTACTGAGGTGAGAAATATTTACCATGGTTACTATTCATAGTGACAAAAAATAAAAGGGAAATATTTAATGAATTTGAAAATCCTGATTCCAAATATTTTATCTATTTCTAAATATTAATATCTATATTTTTTAGAAACCAATTTTAATATAAATGTGTAAAACGCAATGAAAAATAATTCATATAAAAATGTGTTTTTAAGCACAAAAATTAACTTATATCAAAATCATGAACATTTCTTATTAAAATATAATTTATTATATTATTATAAATAAAATGGATCATATTTAACTTCAAGTTAAAAAAAATATAATATCTTTTTAAAATTACATGAAGTAATGAAAATATTTGAAAAATCTATATTTTTACTATTCATTGAAAAAACAATCATTTCAGAATTATCCCAAAATTTTACCTTAAGTTAATTTTGATATTATGATTTAAAAAATTAGGTTTATTATTTCAGATACATTTTATAAAATTGAAAAAATTTAATGATATTATTTTCTCACAAAAATCAATAAAAAACATTTTTTAAGAAAGAATATTTTAAAGAGTAGAATGTCATAAATGAAAATTGAGTGCTTATTTCCTTTGAATTAATAAATAAATTTTTATTTATTAAGTATTATATATATATATATATATATATATCAAAATTTGGTTAATCATATTCATATTTTTCAATTCAATGACTAGGTTATGACGTTCATATTTAAATACTAATATTTAATGGTTCGTTTAAACTTAGTGTTGTGTGTTGTATACTCTATCAAACATAGCGCATTATCTCCCACTTTATAAAATCATGGCCTCATAATTTTAACTTGTTCTTGGTCATAAAGTTTTTTAAATTTAAAAATACTCCTATTGAAAAACCCCATCGTAAAAATGGTTAATAAAACGTCTTCTTAAAAGAAGAAAAGGGAAATATGAAGGTCATCCAGAATAATGCATAACTCAGTTTCTAAATAAAAGGAAATTAGTGGTAAGTTGATATATACACATATAGGAAAAAGAAATTTCCAAAAAATATGGAGAGTGATAAAGAACATTGATCAAAATAAATTGAATGATCATTATAATGTTAACAAACATAAAACCATAAGTCAATAGGGTATGAAAAGGCCATCAATTCATTAGGAATGAATGTACTGGGATTTTTTTTTGTTTCAAGAGTATTTTCTTAGAGTTAAGGAACTTATTTACCATATAAACTAAAAACATAGATTAATATACTTACTTTACAAGTATAATTTCATCATTTAATTAATTTTCACCATAATATCATATTTTGATCAAAATAAAGAGTATTCAAGATGGTTTTTTCATTCATAAAGTACTAAAGTCAACTTATAATAGATCACATAATCCAAAAAAGTACAAAAATATATTCCTCATATCTTTAAATATTAACAAAAATTGAAACATTTACCATAAGGTAAGATAATATCTAAAAAAATTAATTCTTCATATAAAGAAATGATGTATTTTACTTCAAAATTTACAAAATAACACCAAAGGTTGAACTTAGATTATTAAAAAAATAAATAAACCTAAATCCTAATTAACCTCAATAAGCTTAACATTAAATATATTTTTAACCTCAAAGGTGATATCATACCTTTTAACTTAAATCCCTCAAAAATTGATTTCATTATTCCTAAATAAACATTCATGTTAAACCACATGTTAAACTTAAAAGTTACATATAAATCAACCTAATTAAGCATCCCAAATAATATAATTAATCACTATGATAAATCACTGTATAATCTTATAATGCAGTGAACGTTACACAAAAATATCAAAAATCAAATTTAGATACTATCCTAAATGGTAATCCTTATCTTGACCATAAATATATTCGAAATTGTTACCTTATCAATGAATCACTTTTTAAATATCAAGATTATTTATATCCCACTATCCCACTATCCAATAAATAACAATTAATTTGACATAAAATTATATATTAAACCAAGGTTCATTTAAACCTTAATAGATTATTCTTCCTAAAACCCAATAAAATATTAAAATCACCTCAAAACCCCATCACTTAAAACATCAAAAGGGGTATATATGACTTTAAACCTATGATCAACCTTAAACTTATATAACCATGATGGTATCCATAACTCTTAACTTAACCCCAGATGAAAATATTTTCATTTCAAAAAATTAGCATAATCCTTATTCTTCAGATAAAATCATATAATATGTCCATAAATCCAAAAATGAATGAAACTTCCTCAAAGATGACCTAAATCACATTTTCATTAAATCACTAACCAATTTCAAGGTCACAAATACTATCCCATTTACTTCATCAATGTAAATTATCTTTTTATCATAACTAAACATTATCACCTTACCAAAAAATCACTTTCATTGTTTATCATTACAATTTAAAATATGTTTTCAAATCATTAAATAAAAACTATTGTGGAATAATCCTTAGATTTTTCATGATTATTATATCCATAATATCATTGATATAACAATTATATAACATAATTATATAATCCTAATACATAAACACTTCCATACTTATTGTTCAACCATTAACATAACATAGGTCCTTCCTTAGTCTAGGAGTTAACCCTTGGATTCGATAATTGGATTGCATAATTCCCATATTCCACTCACATAATAAATTGAACTATTAATTCTACATTGAGATGAAATTCATATCCTACCATCAAGCACTTCATTTTATCTAGATTATTCATTGATCTATGCCCTTATTTTTAACATGTAAAACATTTTCCCATTCATTTGTGACATTATCTGGAATGTCTCTTTCTATGTTTTTAAAATGAAGGAAATTGAGATTTCTTTACTCCATGGTCTCCACCATTGTATATATAGGAAAACCCTATTCTTATTTTCTTTGGTGAGTCCAATAGTTGGAAAATGTGTAAGTTGTTAATCATATATCATAATAACATATTAGGAATATCTTTAACTCCATTAAGTATCCAATTTGGTTGTTCATAATCACCACATTTTCCATCACATACAATTTTAACATGATTTATCCGAATTACATCGATTTAATAAAAAAGTCATAATATGAGAAAGAATAATCATATTAGTAAACCACATAATTAGGAAAATAATTTATAGGAAATCTAAATCAAGACACTTTTTTTCAATCTAATACACCTTAAGTTTAACCTAGGTCATTCATGGTTATCATATATTCAAATAATTTATAAATTTTTATATAAAAATATTGATTGACCCAAGAATATACCTTGAGAGTTTTAAAATAGTTATGTTGTAAGGTCACACTCAAAGTGCACTAGAATAATGGAAGATATGTACTTGAACAACTTTTTTTTGGGATTATTTCTCCTAAATGCATATGTACCAAAACCACAACCACTTATATTATCCAGATAAGGATGTATTGCTAGAAAAACCATATAATCTCCACCTTACCAAAACTTTAGGATGTTATCCTATACTTAGAATTATTCTCAAATTCATTTATACTATTATTTTCCCTAATATATGTTTTCCAAAATATATTTCCTGAGGTTTCTAATAAACTACCTCTGATACCAAATATTAAACACCAACCCTATTAGCATAGAGTTGATGATTGATTTAATACATTGGTACTAGATACAAGTGATCAAATATCAAAGGAAAAAATAGTTTATTAGTCTTGTTAAAATAGATACATACATGATTCATATATTACATTGGAAATATAAAAACATAGCATAAGAAACATTATTTCATCCTTGATATCTTTCACAATATTCTTCTTCATATCATGGGGAAAGGAAAATAAATAAAGGGTGAGATCATATTATTAATAAGGGTATGTTTACAATGGAAGCTATATAGAGAAAATAATGCATAATCAATATGGGATTGTAAATAACTAAAAACATATTCATTTGAATCAATAACTTGAGCATGAAGAATAATATGGTAATAATAGATAATGATCAAATAATCCCATATAAATAATCATATGGGCTTGAAAGTTATATTGGGATATAACGACTATTCAAATAAATTGATGGAATGCATAATGCTAGTCATCTTAAATATACCATCAAAGCCTCGTGCTAAGACATCTTACATAAATGGGAAAGCCTCAACTAAATACCCAAAGTAGTTTGTTTCATGAGACCTAATGATGCATCGCAAGGATATAATAAGCCCCTCTAGTCACTTACTAATTCAAATGAATTCATCATATATTTAATGATCAATTTAATTCATAAACAACATGCCTAATATATAAATATCTATATTGACCAATGAATATGAAATATTAGGATTTATCTAATTAATCAAATAAAAAAACACTATATATAGAAATGGTATATGGTTTAGGATATAAGAGTATATAAGATATAAATAATATGGATATGTCTAATGAAAAATGATCAGAATAAAGATAATGTCTCAAGAGAAATTTAATGAGCCCAAAATTAATTAAAATATGAGAGATAATCATCAACTTATCATAAGAGTAGATTTTATGGTAAAATAAAGTCTTTTAGAGGATAAAATAAAATGAAAGTGAGATATTTAAAATAAATTTTCATTAAATAAATTTATTGGTAAAACCAATAAAAACTTGTATAATAGTCTAAATATCTTCAAATGGTTGTGGTTGTTGGAAATTCCATTAATATCATATATGTTAAAAGGAAACATTCATTTTGAAATTTTTAAAGAAAGTTAAATAGAAACTTTAAAAAAATATTGTATAGATTCTTTTCAAACGTTGTAAAAAGTAAATTATAACATAAAATTTTCTTAATAAACCATTTTAATAAATAAAAAATACTTCTGTAAAATAATTTTTAAAAATATTGATATAGAAGAAAAATATATCCAATCAATAAGATAAATAAGATTGGATTTTATTTTAAACATTTATTTTCTTGATTCAAGTGACAAAGAAAGTAAAAGTTGTAAGAAAACATGGAAAATAATTAAATATATAGAAAATAGATTATGTTTACAATATAAATATCAGATAATTCCCCCATTGGAGGTTTAAACATAAAGGACCCTGAATAATGAAAAGATTGTGAAATGTACCCTTACTGCTTTGGAAACTTTTGAATCATAACCCCAATGAGAGAAATAACTTCAAATGAAAATTTAGATACCATCACTACTACAAATCTGAGCTATAGACACGGACCTATAGCCACGGTTTTATAGGTCTGTGGCTATATCTTTTATACTTCCACGGTTAATTATTTCATCCGTGGCTATATCCAGCAGCCCCGTTTTTTTCCCAAACCCATCGGGCTCCTTCTCCTCCCCCTCGCGATTCCTCCTCCTCACCGTGCCCTCCCCCTCCCCGACGCCTCCATGCCGACGCCTCCTCCGCACCGCGCCCTCCTTGCCGCACCCTCCTCGCCGCACCCTCCTCGCCGCGCCCTCCTCCCCGACTCACTCCCCTCCCCCGATGCACTCCCCTCCCCGGACGACCGCGCCTCCCCCCTTCCTGGTCGACATCGCCTCCCCCGACGCCGACGGACTCCCCTCCTCCCCGGACGCACTCCCCTCCTCCCGATGACCTCTCCTCCCCGGACGACCGCGCCTCCCCCGACAGACTCCCCTCCTCCGGACGACCCCGACGAACTCCCCTCCTCCCCCGACGGACTCCCCTCCTCCCCCGACAGACTCCCCTCCTCCCGACGGACTCCCCTCCTCCGGACGACCGCAACTCCCCTGCTCCCGACGGAATCTCCTCCTCCGACGAACTCTCCTCCTCTCGACGGCCTCCTCTGGACGACCTCATTGCCGGTATCTTTATCATTCCATTTTTTATCATTTCCAGTATCTTTATCTTTAAAAATAGTTTTTTCAAAATCCATATCAGTAGTAATTAGATCCTTCTCAAGAATATTTCCACTCTTTTATGTAAGATATTTCTGCTGCTCGGGTCGATCCTCATGAATAAGGATACTAAATCATACCATTTTCGAATCTGAGTCATCCAGAAATTATATAGGGTATGTCAACATTTTAGAATTGTGTTCCATGGATTTTGGTTTGATTTCCATCCCTTAAATATCGTATGAGGCATCGTGGTTTTGTATAGGGTAATACTGTATATTAACATCAAGAACTAGGAACATTAGTGTAGGATATGCCTTCATCTTCCAATTATTTTCTACCATATATATCTATTTTTGAGGGAATACTAGATTTCTAGTAGTTCAAGCGAAATTAATGGGGATTATTCCCAAAAAGGAGGAAAATATGAGAATATCATGGTGATATAACCATATGTAACATATGATTTTACAATTAATCTATGGTTGTTCCTAGAGATAGATGGTCTATCCATCATTGCACATACGATAAGGGGTTTATGCATTCTGATTCCACTCAAGAGAGACAGGTGAAGGTTTCAGTTTGAGCTGGCGTTGTGCTGCTTCGAGCAGGCGTGATCCTGGAGCATTGAAGGCGCTCAGAGTGGATCTGGTTTTGGCTTTCGCCTTGCAAACATGGACTTTGGCGGACATCAGCTTCAACTACCTGCGATGTCGGAGGCTTGGATATGAGTTCTCTGTAATAAGAACTCGATACTATATTTTTTTTTCAAATTTTTTTTTGATTTTTTTCCTACGGTATAGACTACATTAGGGTCATTGCTTCATTTATTGGTATTCTTGAGTCCGCACTTGTAATCCTCCCTTTATTGTTTTGTACATTGAAACCCCAAAATCCCTACCCAGTATATGTAGTTCAATTTTACTGAAGCATGTAAAAATAAGTGTTCTTTACCTCTTTCCCTTTACTGCTTATGCAAACTGCCAGTGTAAATTGTTGGGGTTCACTGCTGTAATTTCCATTGGCCTAAAATGGTTTATTCTGAACTAACACGTTGGGTTAACTGATACTTCATTGATTCTTGAGGTTTCCTTTGGGATACCTTTCTATTTTGAACATGTTGAAGTGTTGTTCAATTTTTTATAGCATCTCTTGAATCTGTTCACAGTGTTGGGTGTTTCCATTTATTATTGATCATTTTTGTTTCTACTATTGAACTATTAATCACATTTTAGTTTCTGTTATTGGACTTAAATAACAGCACCTTTTCAAAGCAGACAGACCATGTAACAGTACAGAAGCACCATTTGAATTTTATTCACTATTAATTTTTCAAATTAAATGGTTTAATGCTATGCATTTTTTAATTGGTGAATTAATTTCATTTTATTTGATGTAAATGTTGTACTGCTCGTTATTTTCATATGGGCCTGCAGTTTGGATTTCTTGCTTGGGTCGCATATTAGCCCTGCTCCTGGCTTGAATCTATTCACAGTGTTCAGTGCTGCCATTTATTATTGATCATTTTTGTCTCTATTGTTGAACTATTAATCAAATTTTAGTTTCTTTTATTGGACTTAAATAACAGTTTGGATTTCTTGCTTGGTTCGCGTACTAGCCCTGCTTCTGGTTTGAATCTGTTCACAGTGTTGGTTGCTGCCATTTATTATTGATCATTTTTGTTTCTATTTTTGAGCTATTAATCAAATTTTAGTTTCTGTTTTTGGACTTAAATAACAGCACCTTTTCAAGTTTTCAAATTTTGAGTTTTTACGAACCATCTCTAAAATAAATACGCCCTTATGGCCGTTGAATGCAGACTGTCTCACAACACAGCTCGCAAAAGAAAACATCCCTTCATTCAATGTAGGCAGACCATGTAACAGTACAGAAGCACCATGTGAATTTTATTCACTATTAATTTTTCAAATTAAAATGGTTTAATGCTACGCATTTTTTAATTGGTGGATTAATTTCATTTTATTTGATGTAAATATTGTACTGCTTGTTATTTTCATATGGCCCTGCAGTTTGGATTTCTTGATTGGGTCTCGTTCTAGCCCTGCTCCTGGCTTGCTCTCTTGGTCTGATCCATGCCTTCCCCTGTGACTGATATGAGCCGTTAATTTAAAGGATCCTACAGGTATATTTTTTTCAGTTTGTAATTTCTCGTAGAAGCATTTCAGGCTGATCCATTTCCGCCCTCGTTTCACTATCATTTGGTGCTGTGTGTACCTACTCGGTTGTTCGGGCAGTTATGCAGGGCTTCTTCCTTTACTTACGTGTGTCCCTCCGCATGTGTGCCCGCCTGTTTTACCATTATTTTTGGTGTGACTCCTCGATTCAGTAGGGTGCACCGTTGCATTTTCTGAGGTGATTGGTTTGGAAGGGAGATCTCCCTGGTTGGGGTGATTTTCTATGCTTGAAGGACCTGGTTCCATCATAGGAGGAGGAGGAGGAACATCCGGGGCCCACACTTGGCTCGTCGGAGAAAGTGTAGTGATGTGAAGGTCTGACTTCCTTTTTTCAGGTGGAGAAATAGCAGGAGAGAAGCTTTTCGATCTATATAGTACCAAGCGAGGAGCTTTTGCCAAGATTTTGTTGTTCTTTCCATTGTTCATGATAGTTCTGGTTTGCAGGGATGTTGTAGTGTGTGCGGCCTGTACCTAGAGGCCGACTAGAGGATGACGACCTCAACATTGACCTTGTGCATCTAAGAGCCCTGAGCATCCGACACATTCAAGAAGCGACCAAACCATGACAAGGTGGTTTGGTCTGGTACGCGTTCTTCTATTTTCCAGTTTTCCAATTTCTGTTGTTCTTTGTTGTTTAGTTGATCTTGTTGAGTGTGTCTATCCAGCTTGTGAGTACATGTCATCTCCTCGAGCCCAGATTGATCGTAGGTTCCTGACCTTGTCAAGAACTCCAACTCAGATAGCATCCCTGGTTTGTCTGTTAGTATTTGTTGCTTCTTGTATTTTTTGTACTTTTTTTCTTCTAGTGGAACCTTGGTTCCCCTGCCCCATGCATGTAGGACAATTGTTCAAAGAATGTAAAATCCAAGCGGCCTTTTCTTTCTTTCTTTATCGCTTTTGTTGACCTATCGATATTGATGTCTGCAACCTTTTAATTCTATTGTTTCAAATTGAATTTTAGTTAATCAATATGAATGCATTGTTTTGGAGCTTCTTTAAATGACAAAACATAAATATGGAATTTTGTGTTCTCATTCTTTTGATTTTGGTTCGATGGAATCTGGTTGATTGCTTCCGCTGCTGAGAATTCAATGGAAGATTTTTTGTCTTTATGTGTTGTTTCCACTTCCTTATTTATTCAGAATTGAAAACATGTTTGTTTGGAATTTTGGGAACCAAAATTAATTCCATATAACTCCTTGGGTTGTTGAATGGGGACTTCCCCACAACGTATCCCTCAACACTTGGTATCAGAGCCTATATGGAATTGAAAAATTTGTTGTTATTCTGTTTCGTGCTATTGTTTTTTACAGAATGCTTGTTTATTGCTTTAATCAGCATGGCTGTGTATTTTTAGTTCAATGGCCTTCTTTGTTTTCTGTTCTAATTGATAGATAGATTCTTATAATTGTTCTTTCTTCCCGTTCCGCCTCATTAGGATTTGAGGGTTTGGGTAGCTTGTGTAGGTGTTGGCCCGGAAGCAGTATGGTTGAGAGTTGGTGAGATGTTTTCTAAGTGTTTGTCTACCTTTCCCTCCTTTAGGTTTGAGCCGACATTGAGTTCATGTTGTTATTCCATAGGGTACCCACTTGTTGATGGAACATCTTTTTAGTGGTGTGTAGTTTAGGCAAAGAGTTCTCCTTAGGTGGAGATGTGTCTGAATTGGACTCATTGAGTGTTCTTGTGGGCTTGAAATCAGGACTTTGTGTGGATTAGGGATATCCTCTATTCTTGAAGAGGTTTAAAAGGCCTTATATTGGTACCAATGTGGTTTTAGTGTCTTCCTCGGGGTGTGTTTTATGAATCAGACTCATAGAGGATCCATGATGATGGGTGGGCCTTTGCAGATTCGGTGTGAATGTTTAGGTGCTGTAGATTCCTGGAGCTATGTTGATTTGATTTTTTTTCTCTTGTTGCTGTTGTTGCATTTGAACCGTTTCATGCTATTGAGCTCGTTCTTACCTTATATTGTCATTTTCTATGTTTTTTTTGCTAGCAGAATGGTACTTCTTCTTTCTTTCATGTCTTGTTGGCACTGCAGAAGCTAATCCGGACCTTTGAAGCTCAGGTGAAGGTATGAGTTCAGCTCCTGTTTTTGCTTTCTGAGCATGTTTTAGCATTTATCATTAGATGCGTGTCACATTGATGCACATAGGACACATTGATGTACTATAATTTATTAGGATTACATATTTCCCAAGTCAATGTGATGGGTTATCTTGCACAGGGTAGGTGGAAATTTTTGAATTTTATTCACTATTAATTTTGTAAATTAAATGGTTTAATTTCATTTCTTAATTAGTGAATTAATTGTATTTTATTTGATTTAGATGATGTGCTGCTCATTATTTCCATATGGGCCTGCAGTTTGGATTTCCTGCTTGGGCTGTGTTGTGTCCTAGCCCTGCTCCTAGCTTGATCTCTTGATCCGATGCGTGCCTTCCCCTCTGGCTGATACGAGTCATTGATTTAAAGGATCTTACAACTAGTTTTGCTTCAGTTTTTATTTTTTCACAGACGCATTTCAGGCTGATCCGCATCCGCCACATTTCCCTGTCATGTGGTGCTGCGTGTACCTTCTGGGTTGTTTGGGCAGTTGAGTGGGGCTGCTGCCTTTGCTTCCATGTGTCCCTCCACATGTGTGTCCACCTGTGCAACTCCTCAATTCAGTAGGGTGTGCCGATCCATTTTCAGAGGTGATTGGTCTGTGAGGGAGAGCTCCCTTATTGGGGTGATTTTCCATTGTTCACGATGTTTCTGGTTTGTGTGGAAGTTGATGTTAGAATTGAGCTGGAAGGAATTTGGGGTATAATGGTCTTTGTATGGGGGGTTAGTTTGTTAGGGTGGTATCAAGTTTGTTAAGTAGTGGGGGGTAGCTTGCTCCACGTGGCAAGGGGGGTGTTAATAAGTAAAAGCACTAGGGAGTGAGGGAGGCAGGGAGAAAATTGTATCACAGGTTACGAAGCAGATTCGGCCTTTGGTTTGGGTCCTCTACCTCCTTTTTGCTGTATTTTCTGTTGTTTTTCTTCTATAATTCAAGTAGTTGGTCCTTTGTTCTTATCAACTGGTCCGACCTGCATTATTCCTCCGACCAACTCCACCGGCCGTGATTCAACGATTTTTATAGATCTAGAGAAGTTATATTTCATAGTAACTTTGAACCAATCTACCTTAGTTTTTACTCTAGTTTTGTTCTGTTTTGAACTTTAAATTTTATAAATTAATGTATATGTTTACACTTATAGGAGATGAAATTTTGGAAACCAAAGGTATTTATTCAACAAGAAAATAAGGGAAACTTTTTCCAATGATCTCAAATGAATAGAGCATCTACACCATGGGAGTAATAGTTTAAATTCTGTGATTTTTCTACTTAAACTTGAAAATTCACTTCTTTTTTTAGTTGAAATAAATGGTTGGAAGTTTCCTTTTAATAAATTTTGTATGCTGAAATCATCTTGTTAAATCTGTTGGTTGTTGCTTCCTTTTTTACTACCTTTTTGTATTGAAATTCTAGTGTGTATGCTTATTTTAATGTTTTACTAAAAATCATTTTTGAACTTCAAATGTTAACATGCATCTACATTAAAATCCATGAATATGTGTTGAAGTTGTTAATATAGTAACTAGTGGGTATCATTCATGCATTTTGTGTGATTGTTTGAACTCTATGTTCTTCATTTCTTTTGTTTTTAATATATTAGTTATATGCTTTGTTTGTAATTAGATAAAAAATTTCTTTATTGTTACAAATTGATGCATATATCTAATTAATCATTTCTACCATAGGATGAGGTGGTTGGTGTTGGTTCAAATGCGGGCACGTTGGCATGAAACCGACAAGAAAGGGGGAACATCCATTCTTGGTAATGGGAATCTATGTGAACTTCACTTCTCAGTTATTGGTTTTGATTAGAGTGATATTAACATATTATTTTGTTCCCATGTAGTTTTAAAAACATAAAATAAAAATTTAATCATAGTTTTATGGTTCCAATTCTAAAAGCTTTTTTATGAGCTGAATTCTACGGTACACAATTGTTGTGCTCGATATGATTGTATCACCTTCTTTCTTCCATAAACCTTTTACAGTTTGATAAAGATAGGGTGAAACTGGTGATGAAATTTTTGAAGCTCTAATTTCTAATAGTTGAACTTTTCAAAACAAAACATTTTCCTCTCAAGTAAGCTTTGATTTGTGGTTCTTGCATCTACTATTTTTGTAGGATACATGTTTGTATTCAGGAACATAAAAACAAATATATTTCTTATCAATTATTTATTCTCTACATAATTACTTCTGATTTATTTTTATCTTTTGATCTTTATTTTTTGTAGGTAAAATATTGGCTTAGGGTGAAAAAGAAATATGCACCCAAAGTACTCTTAAGGCACCATTTTTTATGATGGTAACATTTTGGTAAGTTCATTTATTTCTTTTTACCATAGTACATCATATATGTTGAGAGGGGTCTTTGATTTGTGGTTCTTGCATCATATATTTTTGTCTTTTGTTATATTTGTTGAAAATAGTCATTTTATGTCTTGAAGTGTTTTTGATAATATCTTCGGGATGTATTGAAGTATGATAGGGGGCTGGGTGGAGGGGGGTAGGGGCAGGGTGGAGGGGTGCAGGGGGGGCAGGGTGGAGGGGGGTAGGGGGCAGGTGGGCAGGGGGCAGGGGGAAGGGGGGAGGGTGGACGGGGGCAGGGGGCAGGGAGGGTGCAGGGGGGGGGGGTGCAGGGGGTGTTGTGCAGGCTAAGGGGCTGGGTGGAGGGGGGTAGGGGGCAGGGGGTAGGGTGCAGGATGGAGGGGGGCAGGGGGTAGGGGGCAGTTTCTCCATACCATTACTCCAATTATTTTTCTTGTTCTTTAATTTTGGGTCACTACCCATGCCTTTATCATACATGTATTTAGCTTTTGGATATTCATCTTCATTTACCATATTGGAGGTGATGATAACCTTCTAACTGATTGAAATTTACTCATCATCATCATACCATAATACACGACTTAAGTGTGGAAATTTATCCATATACTATCCAGGATAAGATTGTGACTCTATGGAGGCCTTATTCTTAGTAATCATTGCAGCAAGTACTTTCGTGAAACCCCATACTAATCATTATTTTTAGTAGGTAAGGGATTCTGCTACAACTTATTTTGATGATCCTTGGGTGTACTCATATTCAGCGAACCTGGTGAGGTTTCCTTCCTGGATTGTTCCTAGATAGCTATGTCTGAAACATGCATGAGGGGTCCCTCAGAATGTGTCATCATCAATTAATGATAGGTAGGAACCTGCAAGAATTTTTTCCCATTTTTCACCACTTGAGAACCATGAGGTGCAATCAGGTTAGGTAAAGCATCCTAAAAGCAACACCTCTATGTAGGCATGCCATCAAATGTTGCCTCATTTGAAGTACTCTCTTCAATACCAGCTACATTTGTATAGAGGTCCACATTGACTTTCTGCTTATTTTCCCCATTCGTGAGTATTTACATTAGGCTTTCCTACAAAGTTTCAAATACCTACAGTCCCTTGGATCTGTACAAAACATCAGGGAAAGGTGCCCCCAAAATACATGCCCCTCGAACTGGATGTTTTATCCAATGTTTATCTCTCTATCAGGAAGGGGTACATTGTCCTCATTCAAGGATTTTCCCAGGGGTGGGCCCTCTAGAGTAAATACAACACACTGAGAGTAATCCATGTTTTTTTTCATTAGAAGGACCATCCTAAGGTGACGTTGAAGTGATTAAGTCTGTAGTTTTCCTAGTATCCTTCTACACTGATATAACCCCTATCTTATCCACATTATAAGGGACAGTAGTGTATTTTCTCTCCAAGTCATAGATTGGAATATTCATCTTAGTGTTCCAAATTTCATAGTTAGAGACATCATTCCCCTTCATATTGTAAAAAGAACACTCCTTGTCCCTATTACATTCTGGAGAATGATGGAAAAAACATATAATTCATGTAGAACTGTGGTTTCCTTTCGTATTGGATCAGAAAGTCTATACATTCATCTAGTTAGTTAAGACTACTTCTTCTAAAATAATTATATACATGTCCACATTCACATGGGTTATCACATAATGTCCAAACCTTGGGTTATCGGTATGTATATCCAACCAAATTGAGTTCCCCACGACTGAGAAAATTTCCCAAAAATTGTGTGAGTACCAATAGAGCTATCCAGGTGGGGGGGGGGGGGGGTGTCCGGCAGGGGGAGGGGTGTTCGGCAGGGGGGAGGGGTGTCCGGTAGGGGGGATGGGCTGTCCAGGCAGGGGGAGGGGTGTCCTGCAGGGGGAGGGGTGTCCAGCAGGGGGGAGGGGTGTCCAGGTAGGGGGAGGGGCTGTCCAACAGGGGGGAGGGCTGTCCAACAGGGGGGGAGGGCTGTCCAGCAGGGGGGAGGGGTGTCCGGCAGGGGGGAGGGGTGTTCGGCAGGGGGGATGGGCTGTCCAGGCAGGGTGAGGGGTGTCCAGTAGGGGGAGGGGTGTTCAGCAGGGGGAGGGGTGTCCAGTTGGGGGGAGGGGTGTCCAGGCAGGGGGAGGGGCTGTCCAGTAGGGGGTAGGGGTGTCCAGGCAGGGGGAGGGGCTGTCCAGCAGGGGGAGGGCTGTCCAGTAGGGGGGAGGGGCTGTCCGGCAGGGGGGAGGGGCTGTCCCGCAGGGGGGAGGGGCTGTCCCGTAGGGGGGAGGGCTGTCCAGCAGGGGGGAGGGCTGTTCAGTAGGGGGAGGGCTTTCCAGCAAGGGGGGAGTGTTGTCCAACATGGGAGGGCTGTCTAGCAGGGGGAGGGGTGTCCAGTAGGGGGGAGGAGGGTTGTCCAGCCGGGGGAGGGGCTGTCCAGGCAGGGGGAGGGGCTATCCAGGCAGGGGGCGGGGCTATCCAGCAGGGGGGGAGGGGCTGTCCAGGCAGGGGGAGGGGCTGTCCAGGCAGGGGGCGGGGCTGTCCAGCAGGGGGGGAGGGGCTGTCCCGTAGGGGGGGAGGGGTGTCCAGCAGGGGGGAGGGCTGTCCAGCAGAGGGGAGGGGTGTCCAGCAGGGGGGAGGGGTGTCCAGGAAAGGGGAGGGGCTATCCAGCAGGGGGAGGGGCTGTCTAGCAGGGGGGAGGGGCTGTCCATCCATATCATCCTATTTGAAACTAAGTGGAAGATGTTGCCCCGCGGATGTCACTGGACCGGGCCAACACGTTGTGGTCACGCTGCGGTCATGCCGCGGTCACATCGTGGTCATGCCGCGGTCACGCTGTGATTTGGCCCTACTCCAGGACGACACCCTGCGTCGGTTACTCCTCCAGGACGACACCCTGCGGCGGTCATGCCGCGGTCACGCCGCGGTCACGCCGCGGTCACGCCGTGATTTGGCCCTACTCCAGGAAGACACCCTACGACAGTTACTCCTCCAAGACGACACCCTGCGGTGGTCACGCCGTGGTCATGCGGCGGTCACGCCGCGGTCACGCCGCGGTCACGCCGCGGTCACGCCGCTGTCACGCCATGATTTGGCCCTGCTCCAGGAAGACACCCTGCGGCGGTTACTCCTCCTTAGAGAAACATTGAATGGTTAGCTCTATAATTTTTCTTATTTCCTCATTCCTAAACTATATCTCCTCTCAGTGCTGCATCTCATCCATCTTTCCACAAAACGTGCATAGCAGGTGGTACAAAGGCTCAATTCAACTAAAAACATTGGTTTGGAATTGTCTAGCATATTTTATTGTACATATATCACATTATATTTGTTCGGTAATTCTTCTTTTTCCTCATCCTCTTCACATGTTGTCCGAACCAGATTATCCTCATCCTCTGCACATGTCGTCTGAACCGGATCATCCTGTTGTGATGGAAATTCAATGTCTCCTTTTGGCTATTTTAGATAAAATTCCTTCAATAATTCCCTCATCTCATGTAGCACTCATTGGAGGAGGATGATCACTGCCAAGTTGAGTTTTAAAGGCTGCACACAATCTGTTTGATGCAATTACAAAGAGGCTGTTCTATTCTGAGGGCCTATTTCATGCTGGAGTTCCCACATTTCCCCCACAAGCTGGAAAAGGGGGGTCTGTTTGGGCCTATGCAAACAGGGCTTGTTTGTTATGGACAAAGATGCAACTGGAGACCTGGTTTGCTTGAAGAGTTTCCATGAAGGGTCTTCACTGTAGAGGAGACTAGCTCTGGTCTGTATTTGGTAGTTGCTTCCATGATGGTTCCCACAACCATTTCACTGAATTTCACACCAAACCAAGCCCTTCTAGTGACTATTTTTCGATGCACTATAAAAATCCCATGGCCAACCCACCAAAATCAAACAAGCTATTCCGGGGCCATTTCCACTCTCACTAAAAAATCCAAACTCAAGCCCTACTACAATTCCAAGCTCCCACTTCAATTTAGCCACTATGAACTCCTTCCCAGTCCCCCACCATTTTTCAATCCACTTAGGCAACCCATCCACAACTTGACCACCAATCAGGCCTACCCACCTCTCAACTTCTAAGCCGCCAACCCCACATTTTCCACCAGGCATCCAACTTTAAAACCATTCCAAACCTCACCCAATTCTAACCAATTAAACCAGACCCCTTAACATTTGAAGCCCTCATCTAAATTCCTATTCCAACTCACTTATTTTAGACCCAATCAGCCCTGCCACTTCAGAAAAACAAGAGCAGCCTACTTAAAATCCAGTCCAACTTTGTTTCCTTCATGCTTACCCCCATGAGTCCATAACCTCACCTCAACCAAATTATTAACCACCTGGACACCTGGAAGCCACAAGAGGAGAGAGAAGGTTTATAGTTTTTTTGTAATATTTTATTCCATTGGAAGAGAATTTGTTGGATGCTTCCACTTGTAATGAGGTACTTAATTTCCTCTCCCTCTTTCTTCCATTAAAAATTAGACATATCTTATGTAAAAAAATCATTCTCCACCTCAGGGGAAGGAACTCTCAGCTACCGTTCTTCTGTTATTATTCCTGCTGATGAATAAAATTCCCCAAGTATATTGGGAAAATTTTATTCATTTTTATTCATTTACCTCTTCTTACTTACTGCTGATTTCAGCAGCCGGATTCTGTCTTTTAGCAATATCCCATGACATCCATCCGTTGTCTAGGGGGTCCAGTGGGGGGGGGGGGTCTGTCCTAGGGTGTCCAGGGTCTGGGGGGGTCTGTCCATGGGGTGTCTAGGGGGTCCAGTGGGGGGGGGGGGTCTGTCCTGGGGGGTCTGGGTTTGGGGGGGGGGTAGGTTCTGGGGGGTGTCCATGGTCTGGGGGGCTCTCCAGGTTCTGGGGGGGTCTGTCCTGGGGTGTCCAGGGTCTGGGGGGGGGGGGGGCAGGACTGGCAGGGGTGTCCAGGGTCTGGGGGGGGGGGGGGGGTCTGTCCTGGGGTGGGGTCTGTCCTGGGGTGTCCAAGGTCAGGGGGTAGGGGGGCAGGGGGCAGGGGTGTCCAGTAGGGGGAGGGGTGTCCAGCAGGGGGAGGGGCTGTCCAGGCAGGAGGGAGGGGGTGTCCATGGTCTGGGGGGGGGGGGGGGGTCTATCCTGGGGTGTCCAGGGTCTGGGGGGGCAGGATTGGTAGGGGTGTCCAGGGTCTGGGGGGGGGGGGGTCTGTCCTGGGGTGGGGTCTGTCCTGGGGTGTCCAGGGTCAGGGGGCAGGGGGTAGGGGTGTCCAGCAGGGGGAGGGGTGTCCAGCAGTGGGAGGGGCTGTCTAGGCAGGGGGGAGGGGTGTCCAACATGGGGGAGGGGTGTCCAGGGGGGTGGTCCAGGGGTGTCCAGGGGTGGTGGTCTAGGGGGAGGGGTGTCCAGCAGTGTTTTCTATTGCTGGTATTCTTTTTTGGACTTCAACAGATTATTAAGTGGGGGGAGGGGGACCTAGGTGCAAGGGGTAGTGAGGGGGCTGGGTGTAGGGGGGTGGGGGCTGGATATAGGGCTGGGTGCAAGGGGGATGGGGGGGGGGGCTGGGGGCCTGGGTGCAGGGGGGTAGTGGGGGTGCAGTGGGGGGGAGGGGGACCTAGGTGCAAGGGGTAGTGAGGGGGATGGGTGTAGGGGGGTGGGGGATGGAAATAGGGCTAGGTGCAGGGGGGATGGGGGGGGATGGGTGGGGGTGGGGGGGGGGGGGGGCGCTGAGGGCCTAGGTGCAGGGGGGCAGTGGGGGTATGGGTGGGGGTGGATAGTGGGGGTGCAGTGGGGGGGAAGTGGGGGGGAGGGGGACCTGGGTGCAAGGGGTAGTGAGGGGGCGGGGTGTAGGGGGTGGGGGCTGGATATAGGGCTGGGTGTAGGGGGATGGGGGGGGGGGGGGTGGGTGCAGGTGGTACTGGGGGTGCAGGGGGGTGTCAAGGGGGGTGTCCAGGGGTGTCAGGGGGGGGGGGGGGTTCTATCCAGAGGGGAGAGTTGTGGTGTGTAAAGGGGTGGGGGATGTGCTAGGGGGGTCTGTCCAAGGGGGAAGGGAGGAGCTATAAGGGGTCTGTCCAATGAGGGGGTGTACAGGTGGGGGGGCAGGTTCTGGGGGGGTCTGTGTTTGGGGGGGCAGGTTCTGGGGGGGGTGTCCATGGTCTGGGGAGGTGTCCAGGTTCTGGGGGGGGGGGCAGGTTCTGGGGGGGACAAGGGTCTGGGGGGGGAAGGGTCTGGGGGGGGGGGCAGACTGGCAGGGGTGTACAGGGTCTGGGGGGGGGGTCTATCCTGGTGTGGGTTCCAGGGGGTGTCCAGGGGGTGTCCCGGGGTTTAGGGGGTGTCCAAGGGGTGTGTGCAGTTGGGGGGGGGGGTGTCCCGGGGTTTAGACTAACTTACTTACATATCAATCTTAAATTTTAGTTCTATATCATGTAGTATAATTATGAGTTCATATTTACTCATGAAATGAATATTTAGAAGTTAAAAAATATGTATATTTTAGTTGGATTACTATAAAAATAAATATTTATTGTAATCATGAATTGAGCATAAGAAAAATTTATCAATTAAACTACTTTTACAGTTAATTTAGTAGGTTTCATTTGTATTACAAGCATGCTAACTGAATTAAATTTTGTGGGGGGCAGGGAGGGGGTGTGCAGGTGGGGGGGGGGGGGGGGTCTGCAAGGCAGTTGGGAGGAGGTCAGGGGGGGGGGGGTCTGTAGGAGGTGTCTAGGGGGGTGTCTGGGGGGTGTCCAGGGTGTGTCTAGGAGGTGTCCATGGGGTGTCCAGGGTCTGTCCAGGGTGTGTCCAGGGGGTGTCCCGGGTGTGTCCATGGGGTGTCCAGGGGGTGTCCAGGGGGTGTCTGGGGGGTGTCCAGGGGGTATTTTTTATGGATTTGGACACCCTATAGCCACGGTTCTAAACTGTGGCTATTGGTTTATTGCCACGGTTTTTAACCGTGGCTATAGACATAAAGCCACGGTTTTAAACCGTGGCAATATATTCTGTCCGGCCTTTAGTATAGCCACAGTTTGAACCGTGGCTATAGATTTAAAGCCACGGTTTGGAACAGTGGCTATAGGTCTAGGGCTATAGCCACGCCAAACTTAGCCACGGTTTGAGGGTCTATAGCCACGATTTAGAACCGTGGCTATAGCCCGAATTTCTAGTAGTGCATTAATATAAATATAATCATGATATTTCATATCAAAGGGGTAGTATATACACTACATGAAAGAATTAAGTGGTGAATATGGTATATGTCTCACAAAAATAGAAGTTAGATGAGAAACCCCTATCTTAAGTCCAAATCCATTTGTATGTGTTCAAACATCCTATATAATAAATAAAGATTTATTATAAATATATTTTAAAACCATGATAATATATATCATTCCATATATTATTTACCTATAACCTTCTATCACCAATTTTTTAACAACTCTATTAAAATCCTTGTTCTAGGTGATGACTACTTCGTTTTTCGTGTATATTTTAGTTCAGTATTTGTTGGTCCTTGTACATTGATCATATTTCCATTATCTAAAATTTTTTAATCATGAAATAAATATAAAATATATTCATTATATATATATATATATATTTATAATCATCCATAAAATGTAGAGATAGAAAAATTAATTACACAATTCACAGAGACGGTATGTCATATATATTCACGAACATTGTTTTCACTTTTCGATGGATGGAACGAAAGAAAGGTAAAAAATAATTTACCATTATATAAGTATTATTATATCATATATATCATATATATTAATTAAATATATCCTTATTAATATCTATATAAAGTAGAAATGAAAAATGGATCATAACACTTTGTGGATGTGGTCATCCACACGTACGCACGATCGCCGTTATAGTTTTCCAATAGATTGGAAGGTAAGAAGGTAGATATGATATTAAAATTAAAAAAGAATAACTATTTAATAAATATAATATATATTCATTAGTTGAATATTTATAACCATCTTTGTAAAGTGGTGATGAACGATGAATTACACCGCTACGTGGAGACGGTAAGTTGTATATACGCTCAGGCGATGTTTTTACTTTTCATAAGATAAGAAAGATTGAAATGGTTATCCCATAATAATATTAACATATTAGTATATTTATTATAATATATTTATTATTTTAGTATGGGTAAAATAAATTTAGTTTAGGTATAAGAAGTAATAAATTTGAAAGAGTGTACAAAGATGATTACCTCTTCTTCGGTAGACTTCCTTTAGATTCCTTCTTAAGGACCCTTGAAATGTTCTTTTAAGAATACCAAAACCTCTAATTAGTGGATAGGTATGTTAATAAGATAAATTTTCTTAGGTTTTTTGATATATATGGTTCAAAGTTGTGTGAAAAATTGGGAAAAGGGGTGTCCTTTTATAAGGGACGGAAATGAAACACTTGGAATTACAAAAATATTAAAATATAATTAAGTCATTCTCAAGAAAAATGATTCAAAATGGATAGTGATTACAAGAAAAAAAATTATAAGTTCTGAATATCCCCATTAAATTAAAATTATATAGGTTTTGATGTCAATTTAAACCTTATCTTTTTGTTTAACCCCTTGCTAAACCAATTTTAATCTTGACCATGACAATGATCTCTTCAATCTTAAATGGTTATAATTTTACTTATAATGTATAAATTGGATCCCAAATAACCAAGGGATGAAATTTTAGGCCATTTTACATCCTAAATTTCATATTTCATTTTTTTATTTTTAAATAATTTAATAAAATATTTTTATCATAATATACTATTAATTTTATTTTAAGAACTATTCACATAGTTTGACTTCGAAAAAAACATGGAAAAACTGGAATTTAAATATTATCCTTCCAAACATCTCAAATTTTTAATTTTTTATATGAAATTTTTTTATAACACAATAATTGACCACAATTTTATTAATTTTAATATTTTTAAAATCATTTATTTTATTTTTTATTAATTTAATAAACACTACCAGCATTGTGTAATCATTTATGGCAATTATTTAATCACTAAAAAATAGAAATAAATTACCATGATAAAAAGATCAATTTATCTTACAAATAATAATTTATAACAGAACTTATCCTCTTTTTATCCTTATGTAAAAATTTTAGAGATATTAAATTCAAGAGAGTTATATTTTGTTTCTGTTCTTCCCTTAAATTAATATAAGGGTAATAATCAAAGAAAAATGTCCCTAAGTGGCCATATATTAAATAATATTATGTAAATGAATGAAATACACCCATAAAATCTAATAAATTTATTTTTTTTGGGTTGATTTTGAGACATTATCTCATGGTTTTAACTCTATTTAACCCATTTTACCCTTGCCTAGGTGACAAATATTTACCATGGTTTCTATTCATAATGACAAAAAATAAAAGAGACATATTTATCAAATTTGAAACTTCTAATTATAAATATTTTATTCATTTATCATGATATAATCTATATAATTGGCATAAATCAAATTTAATATAAATGCGTAAAACACAATGATTTTTTAAGAAAATGCATTTAAGCATAAAAATTAACTTATATCAAAATCATGATATTTATGAATCAAATGGAATTAATTTTATTATTATAAATAAAATGGAACATATTCCACTTCAATATAAAATTGAAAAATATAGTTCAAAATTTAAATTACTTGAAGTAAATATAGTATTTGATAAATATGTATTTTACACTATTCATTGAAAAATCAACCATTTTAGAAAAATCCCAAAATTTCAACCTAATTCAGTTTTGATATGATGATTTAAAAAATAAATTTTATTCTTTAAAATAAATTTTCTAAAATTGGTAATAATTAATTATATTATTTTATCACAAGAAGTAAAAAAATAATATTTTATTGAAGAAATATGTTTTGAGGAAGAAAACGTTTATACTAAATATTGAGTGATTTTTCCTTTGAATTAGTTAATAAATTTGTTTTAATTTGGTAATATATATATATATATATTTCATAATTAGGTTAATCCTATTCACACCCTTCAATTAAATATCTTGGTTATAATTTTCATATTTAAATAATAATATTTCATGGTTTGTTTAAGCTCGGTGTTTTGTGTTGTATTATGACAACACATATCTTCAAAAAACTTTAATTAATGATTTATTACATAAAGTTACAATTAAAAAAACCTCATAAGATCATGAGGCCTAGTGTATTTGGGTAATTAGGTACATAGTGTAAAAAATTTCAATATAAATACAATAACATAATCTAAAACTCCATAACATGCTTTTAAAAATCCATTGCTCTTCTAAAACTACATGGGATAACCTATGGATGTACATAAGAAAAGTGTGATCTATAAAACACAGTAAGAGAATAATAAAAGAATAAAATGATGAAATAAATACATGTTAGTCAATAGGTATATCATGATTACCTAAAAGGGTTGAGAATCCAAAACATGATCATCAAAGTATAATACAAGATGATAACATAATGAAAACATGAGAATGTGGAAACAACATAAATTCTGACATCATAAACATAAGTTACAGTTGACCTCCAAGACAACATACAAAGTGTTCTTATGATAACTTCATGTGCACCATATATGGAATCTTATGAAATAAAAACATTACCCAATACATTGCAGATCTATATAATTTCAGGCCCACCTGTCACTTTAATATCATGTACATTAATAAGTATGCCACATATATCATACAAAATATGTATGTATTTCATTAATTTTAACCCCATGATTAATAAGTGTGGGTTATATACATTTCATATGTAGAACTAGGTGAATTACATTGAGTGGAAATTGGGATGGGTATTCACTACATAAATATTTGGAATGGAAAATCACATGATAATTTTAGTAGCGTACCAGGTGTACATAAAGGTTTAAGATATAAATTAGGGTAAAAGGGGTATCTAATTACATGGGAAAAATAATTATTACAATTTTTATGTGTATATTTATATCCTAACTTTCAAAATTGGAAATCAAAAGGCATGAAATAAAGAAGGTTCTTTAATTAAGAGGAGAAGGATATGATCCTTTACATTGATAGGTCACTTCTAAAAGCTTGGGAGTAGATTTTTAAGAGATTTAAAGAGACTTGGTGGGGATATATATATGTAATGAAAAATTAAATTCATAATCTAAGTGTTTTTAGTTAATTTGAATCAAAGGTTTGGGGGTTTTATATTTCAAAAATAGAGGAGAATTCTTTATTAATTTCAAAACTTATGTTTTAAACTCTATATGATAAAGTAATCAAAGAAATAAACCTTACTATGGTAATTTTTCATGGTTTCTTCCAAAGTGTATTTTTTTAATTATTTATAATTATAAAAACAAAAAAATTAAAATAATTCCCTTGGTGATGTTGAGTGAGTCATGTTTATAAAGAATTGATTTTAAAACGTTAAAATATAATATAGGGTTTGGAGGATTCATTAAGGGTTTATAAAATTAATAAAATAACTTAAAAAACACATTATTTTAAAAATTAATCATAATTTCAGTCATGGATACTCTTTATAGTATTTATTACATCACTTTTGGGATTTTATTGTGTCAAAATACATGCCTTATAATTATCCTGTATTTAATTTTTAACCAAAAAATTCGACTATCTTATAAAATTATGAAAAATTCACCATTGAATATCTTTGACATTATTATTTCAAAAATAATCTTTATTTTATAAAAATAATTATCTAAATATGATAATTTACACTTTTAAATCAAAAATACCCATTTATTGAAAAAATACCAGTTTTTTTACAATAACAGGTTTTTGACCCTTAAAAAAATTACATTTGAATTAATAAATTTATAATATAATTTATATTTAATAAATATTATTTAATAATAATATTTTATTAAAATATTTTTCATTTAAAAAATGATTTAATTCATCAAAAATTCTAACTTGATTTAAACTATTTATTTCCCAAAAATAAAATTTGGGTTTCATCGTGTCAAAATTTATTTTTTTATCAAACTCAATATCTAATCTATTTAAAAGTAATAATTAAAATAAATAAATATAATAATTAATTTATTGAAATAAAATATAAAATTTCTCAGTATTAGGGTCTAGATACATATCCCTTTATTACACTAATGAATTCCCTATGTGTAAGGTGCACGATGAAGAGATTCTCTTAGGGTGGTTTAGTGAACTTGGTTTGGAAAATGATATCGATGGGCTTGAAATTATCTCATAAATGGTTTTGGTCGAATTTTATTTGTTGAATATCAGCTTTGGGTTCATCAAGTTAAAATTCCAGTGATGTTATCTCCCTTGAAATCTATGATAAATTTGCTTTATAAGGTATGATTCTACTGGTGAAGGCCATCACTTCTTCCATCTATGTCAATTGTATTTTATCATAAAACTTAATATAATAATATTAATAGTCACTTTACAATTGATATATTATAAATGTTTATAATTATTAACCTTATTTTTAATCTAATAGACTATAACTATAAAAAATATCCAAATTAGTACTTGTATTTTCAATAAATACATTACTTAATAAGGTATTTATTCATTCAAATGGGAATTTCATTTGTAAAAGTCTATTTCATTAAATTATTCTACCTTAGAAAATTTATCAATAAAAATTTTCATTTTAGATACTAAAATAGATGAGGTTACTTCTATTTCATCAGCTCTTCTAATTCCCATGTCGCTTCCTTAAAATTTTGGTTCCATCATAACACTTTGACCAGGTGAGTTGTCTTATTTCGTATAACTTTGTCTATATGATCTAAGATCTTCACCGACTGCTCCTCATATGAAATATCATTCTCTAATGGTAACAATTCTAGATTCATCACATATAATGGGTTTGGTATGTAATTTCTCAAGAGGGATACATGGAACACATCTTGTACTTGATATAAGTTAGTTGAGGTTTCTAGTTGATAGGTCACCACTCTTATGAAATCGAGGATCTAAAAGGGGTCGATGTGTCTAGGACTAAGAATTCACTTCTACCCAAACCTCAGGTTTTTCTTCCATGGTGATATATGAAGGAACACGTTATCTTGTACCTTAAATACAAGGTCTCATCAATGATTTTATGCATAGATTTTATATCAAAATTCGGTGGATTTCATACGATGATAAATAGTTTAAACCTTATCTATAATTTCCTAGATAAGATCATGTCCTACCAGCTTCTTCTCTCTATCTTCATCCCATCATATTAGATTCTGACACCACTTCCCTTACATATCCTCACAATTTTTCATTTGAATAATATAATGGAAATATTTTTATATGAGAACTCCACTAGGGGAAGGAATTGGTCCCAACATCCTTTCAAATCCATTGAACATGATCTTATTATATACTCTAGAGTTTGAATGGTATTTTCAGAATTATCATCTATCCAAAGGTAATAAGCAGTGATGAAACTCAATTCTATATCCAATACTTATTTAAAACTTCACAAAAAACCCAAGGTAAACCTCATATCTCGATCAGATACAATAGAGAGTTGAAATCCATATAGTCTTACCACTTCCCTTATGTATTTCTTAGGTATTTGGTCAAGAGATAAATATTCCTTTATAGAAATTAAATGTGCTGAATTTGAATGGTGATAAATTGCCACCCAGATTGAATTATTTACTTTAGGTTTTTTATGGATTCCTTCAATGAGATGCATGGTTATGTTTTCTAATTTTTATACAAGTATGGGTAATGGTTTCATTATACCCTTGGATATATATCATTATTCATTAACTTATAGGCATACCAATATCAAGAAACAAAATCCACAATCTCTCTATTTATGTTATCCCACCATATTTTTTTCTTCAAATATCCACACATCTTATAGCTTCCCAGAATAATAGAGAAGGATGAGTTATGTTCATCATCTAGAGGTTCCCTATTCAGTTATGGTTTTTATGGGACACATATCTGGGTTCAAAACCTTATAAATCAATCTTCATAAAAGTTAAACTTTGGAATATTGGCTACCTTATTCTGTAGAAACTTATCATCTTTTTCGGAATCTTTTATCCTTTAAAGAATATATGATTGAGTAGTTATTTGAGAAAGGTAATATTAAGATACTTTTATTATTACCATTTACATCATCTGTATGCCCATGAAGATTGGATCCCTTGTAATCCTCATCATGGATAGGGTTTCTTGATCCTTTCTACTTATAGAATATGCTACTTTGTTTGCCTTACCAGGATGGTAATGGATTGAAAAATCATAATATTTGTTTAAATATAACCAACTTAATTGCTAAATATTAATATCCTTTTGTGTGAATATATACTTGAGGATTTTATCATCTGTATATATATCACACTTCTCCCCGTAGATATAATGATTCTAAATATTTAATTTGAAGACCACTTCTATAATTATAGATCATGAATTGGGTGTTTATATTCATGTTTCTTCAATTGGATGAAGTCATAGACTATCAATTTATCATATTGCATCAATACACAACCCCAGAACATTTTGGATGTATCATTGTAGATAAAAAATACTTCCCCCTGATGAGTAATATGAGAATATATGCAGTGATCAACATATTATTCTACTCCTTAAACCTTTATTCACATTCATTAGTCGATAAAAAAATGATTCCCTTCTGAGTTATCTTGGTTAGTGTAATTGAAAATCATGAGAAGTTTCTTCAAAATTGATGATAGTACCGAGTTAATCCAAGGAAACTAAACATATCTTTCCTAGATTTTGGTCTCTTGCTTCCTTAAATTATCTCAATTTTTGAAGGATCCAAAGATATAACTTTTCTGGTGATAACATTCCCCAAGAAAGTTACTTTCTCTAACAAAAAATTACATTTCCTATACTTTTTATATAATTTTTCCTTATAGAAGTTATTCATTATAGTATTTAAATACTCCTCAAGTTTCTCCTTTATTTTAGGGTAGATAAGAATATAATCTATAATAAATTACACAAATTTTTCAAGGTAATCCCTAAATAATATATTTATCAAGTTTATTAAGATTTATAGAGAATTAGTTAGTCTAAATGGAATCCCTATGAACTCGTCATGTCCATATATTTTATGTAAAGTAATATTAGAGATATCATTATTATTCTCTTTTATTTGATAATATCTTAACTGAAGATGCACCTTAGAGAATTTATGTGTTCTACATAGCTAATAGAACAAGTCATAAATCTGTGGAAGAGGACAATTGTTAGTTATCGTGATATTTTTGAGCTCATGATAATCAATGCAAAGGAGAATTGGCCCATCCTTATTCTTGATGAAGAGGACTATTTCACCCCATGGGGAATCACTTAGGAGTATAAAACCTTTATCCAAATTATCCAGTAATTATTATTCATCTCATTAAGTTCAAAAATGACCATTATATATGGAGTCTTGGATACTGGAAAATGTCTGGGAATGAGATCTATTGAGAAATCAACCTCACAACTAAGAATAAGACTAGAAAATTATTTTGGGAAACACATATGTGAATTCCCCTAAAATGGTCATGTCATCAAGGTTGATATTTTCTTTAATACCAACCATTTAAGATATATATTATTGATTTCAAGGAAATAATATCCATGCTTGATATTTTGGAACCAAATTAGATTCATCATCCTCCATGCACATTTAAAGAATATACGAACAATCTGCGATATAGATGTTTATTTCCTTTTCTAAGAAATTTATTTTGACTCTATATAAGGAAAGATAATCCATACCTAGAATTGTATCAAATTTAACTAAAGGGATATTTCAAGGTTTTTAGGGATGCTTATCCCACAAATATAGATAGGGTATGAGTTATATTATTGGGATGAAATAATTGAACCATTCAATGTCTTTACCGATAACTTAAATTCCATGTTTTGAGTTGGTGTTTGAATATTTATACTTAACTTTCATAATATGAAAGAATTCATAGAACTGTGGTCTATGAGCCTTACTTTCAATAATTTATTCTAGTTATAATCATTTACTTTATCCAAAATAGACTTAGGTATAAGAATTTTTATACTATTAAGAATATAAATGGGAAATTATGAACATTTAAGGGGTGACTCAGAGATGACATATATTTTTTAACCTATGAATTTCTAGGTTTCAATCCAAGTTATCCCTGATCTATTTTCTAATATAAAATATCATGGGAATATTTTCCCATCATAATGGTTCATAAATATCTTGTAAATTTACCAAGGAATACCCCTCAGGAGTGTCGATCTAAGAGTGAAATAAGGCCCATTGTCTTTCACCAGGTGATGATTGAGTCCAGCTCAATGGACCCTTTTTGTGGTAATTTCCCCTATGTATAACTATACTAGATCCACATAAATGTGTAATATCCAGATATGGATGTTTTTTCTTAAAAACCACTTAATATATAAATTAAAAAAATTAGGAATTTTTTATTATGTTTAGTTTCATCACTATGAATTTTACTAAAGTTTTCTAATCATATTCCCAAAAATAACTGAACTTTCCTATGGTACCACCCATGGAAACCCATATCTTTAATATAATTTATCACATCATTTATTAGATAAAGATAAAGTTAAAACAACCCCATAACATAGTGAAGACCAGTGTGTTTCAATATTTATGTACATAGAATAACAACTTGAAATATAAATATAATGATATAAGCTAAAACTCCATAACATCTCTTAAAAATACATTACTCTTCTAAAATTTCACGTGATAACAGAGGCATGTACATAAGAAAGGGGTGATATTTGAATCTTAATTAGTGAATAATAAAAGTAAAAATTTTTTAAATATAATTCATGTTAGTTAATAGTCATATCATGGTGTTATAAAAGGTCTTAGAATCATAAACATGATCATCAAAGCATGATACAATATGATAACATAATGGAAACACGAGAATGTGGGAACAACATAAAACATGAAATAATAAACATAATTTGTGGATAACACCCAAGAAAACATAACATAGTGTGCTTTGGATATCATACCATGCACCATATATCGTGTCTCATGAGATAAAAATATTACCCAATGCATTGGAGGACTATATAATTCTGGGTGCACCTGTCACTTTCATATCATTTATGTGCATAAGTGTGCCATATAGATCATAAAACATAAGGATGTATTTTATCAATTTTAACCCCATGAATAAGGATTGTGGGTTATATAAATATAAATACTAAATCAATCAAAGGTAGGTACAACTAGGTGAATAACCTTGAGTATAAATAGGGATGGGTATTCCCTACACAAATGTTTGGCATGGAAGATCGCAGGATAATTTCTGTAGCATAGAGGGTGTAAAAAAGGGTTTATATAAGTGGTGAATGAGACTGAAAGGGGTATATAATTACTTGGGAAGTCATAGGGAAAACAATATAGGTATGTAAAAACATATCCCAACTTGAAAAATTAGGAATCAAATGGCATGACATAAAGAATGTGCTTAAATAAAGAGGAGAAGGAGATGACCCCTTACCATGAGAGGGTGCTTCTAAAACTTGGGGGGTAATTATTAAGATATTGGGGTCACCTTGAGAGGGATATATAGAAGTAAGGGTAGAGTAAATTCATGATATAATGGTTTTTAGTGAAGATTAATGGAAGGTTGGGTGATTTTATATAGAAATAGACAAGAGAATTGTTTTTTAATTTCCAAACTTAGGTTTTAACTCTATATTATAAAGTAATAAAAACCACAAACATTAACCTTATTTCTTCCCATTTTTACTTCCATAGAGTAGTTTTTTTCATTATTTTATAAGAATAATAACCAAACACATTAAAATAATTTTCTTGGTGAGGTTTAAGTGAGTCATGTTTATAAAGAATTGATTTTAAAACCATAAAATATAATATAGTTTTGGAGGATTCATTAAGGGTTTATAAAATTAATAAAATAACATCAAAAACACATTATTTTAAATAGTAAACATAATTTTTGTCATGGATACTCTTTATAATATTTATTACTTCACTTTTTGTCTTTTATGATGCCATGATACATACCGTATAACTATTCTGTATTTGATTTTCAACCAAAAATTCGAATCTCTCATTTTTTTTGAAAAATTCAGCATTGGATAATTTCAATGTATTTATTTCAAAAATAATATTAATTTTATAAAAAAATTCTCTAAATAGCATAATTTACAATTTTAAATCAAAAATTCCCATTTATTGAAAAATACATATTTTTGAACAATAATAGTATTCTGAACCTTATAAAAATTAAATTTGAATTCATAAAATTATTTTATATTTTTTTATTTAATAAATATTATTTAATAATATTTTACTAAAATATCATTTATTTAAAAAATTAATTAATTAAAAAGATTGTCTTGATTGAAACTATATATTTTCCAAAAAAACAATTTGTGTTTCATTGTATTAAAATCTAATTTTTATCAAAATCATTATCTAATCATTTAAAAATTAATAATTAAAATTAATAAAAATAATAATTATTTTATTGAAAAAATATAAAAATTCAAACTATTAGGGTCTAGATACATATCCCTTTAGTACACCAGTGAATTCCCTAATTATAAGGTGAGTGATGTAGAGATTTTATTAGGGTGATTCGACAAACATGGTTTGGGATATGATCTCTATGAGCTTGAAATTATACATAAATGGTTTCTATTGAAATTTAGTTATTGAATATCATCTTGGGTTTAGTAAATGGAAAATCCTAGCGATGTTATCTCCCTTGAAATATTTGATAAATGGGCTTCATTGGGTATGGTCCTACTAGTTAAGGCCATCGTTTCTTCCATCTATTTCAATTTTAATTTATCATAAACCTTAATATACTAATACTAATGGTCATTATACAATAGATATATTATCAATAGTTTTATTCTTAGTGCAATTTTTAATCCAATAGACTATATCTGTCCAAAATATCCAAATTAGTTCATGTGTTTTCTATAACTACATTACTTAATAATATATTTATTCATTTGAAAAATAATTTCATTTATTAAAGTTTAGGTCATTATATTCATGCACTATCAAACATAGTATTATTTTAAAATACTAGGGTGTCACAAAGTGTATCATGTCAGATCTGGATACACACTTTACATCATGATTTTGGAAACCCCTGTAGAAGGTTATGGGATCCCAGATGAGGATGAGTAGAATACATCATCTGTAAACTGATGGAAAATACGAGAGGATGATCCAAATTTTTAAAGATATGCATAAAGAATGTGTTCTAAATTTCAGTGGAGTATGGGATGAGCATATAGATTTGGAAGAGTTTGTGTATAATAAAATCTTTTAGAAATGGATTCAGATGTCTATGTTTGAGTTTATTTATGGTCTAACATGTCATTCAAGACCATGTTAGATTGAGATGGGAGAGTCAGCAGTGATCAGGATGAGTGTAGTGTAGAAAACATCTAAGTGAGTGTAGTTTATTTAGAAGTGGTAGATTTACAATTAGATCAGATATTGTTATTATTACGACTAAAGTTTATGACCTTTTAGTTCACAGTGGGATACCATGTATTCTTATGGGTGTCACCCTAGTTGGGGAATAGATGGATATGAAAATATGGGAAGCTAGTACCATGGTTTTTTCCCATTCAATATCGTTGAATGAATTAGGACAATAGATTATCAGTTGGATCTTCCAACACATCATCAAGGTATGTATGACGTATTTGAAATGTCACAACTTCCTAAATATGATCTAGACTCAATGAGTGTGATTGATAGTGAGGATTTTCAGCTAGAGATAGGTTATTTATTCAAGGAATGTCTGATGTATATCAGGGAGTGAAGTGAAAAAGTGTTTTAAGGGAAGGTGATACCTCTTGTCAGTGTATTTTGGTAGTATGAACACATCCAAGAGGAAACTTAGGAGTTAGATTTGTATATTTGTGTCTTGTGGCCCTATTTGTCCCGAGGATACCCCTAGAGACACTTCTTGGGGATGAGACATACATAGAGGGGAAGTTTGTAATGACTCTAGGATTTTAGTTTCATTACTATTTTTTTGGTCAAATTATTTATTTCTTATTTATTCTTGGATGTTTGGGGTATTGGGTTGGCTCAAGGGAGGACTTGGGAGATAAGGGGTTAAGCTAGCAGCTGGAATGATGCTCGAAGGGATTAAGAATAACTAGTAGTATAACCAAAAGCCCTACAAGCTGCTAAAACCATCATCCAACTAGTGCATCATAATTAGCCAGGATGTGGGCCATCAACTAGACAATGAGAGCCATCGTCTCCTAAATTTGCTCCTTGATAGGTTTTTCATTAGGAGAATCTTTATAATTTCACTAAATACCCATATTTTACTTCTCTATCATTATCCCCAAGCCTCACTCAACCTGTATGGATATAGGTGGATATCAGTAGTTGTTTTCTCCCTCATTTTAACCTCTTCTCCATTTGATCTGTCATTAGTTATAAAAGTTATCGTTTGATGAGTTTAATCCTATCATATTTCTAGATGGTTATTTCTTGTTATTCCATATTTTTGGAAACTTGTTGTGATTAATTTAGTGATAATACTATGTATTTTGTTTATCATTCTTAATTTAGGTGGTGGATCTTGGTAATTGGGCTCTATTATGCTTGAGTCAGAAAGTTCTTACCATGTTATGAATTTTATATAAATATGTATGACTTGATTGGAATGTGGGTGCATGTGTATTATAGTTAGAAATATATAACATGACTTGAATTTCCTATGGATGTGTGTGTTTCCCAATGATAATTATTATGTTTTAATTGAAAGTGACAATTAAATTATATTATGGTTATCCATCATGATATGGTTGAGTGTCCATCATGATATGATAGAGTTGTGAGATAATATGTATAACTTGGTTTTGAATATTTTGTGTCTATCCATAGGTTAAATGATTGGGTAATTGGATAAATTATGCTACCTTGTTTATATTATGTGAATGGATTGATGTGACAACTATTAACTTGGTTTTGATCCAGGTAGGACTGGAGTCCATGGAAGCCTAGTTAGCACATGATAACATAGCCGGGAGGATGATTTCATATGATTTATTTCCAATCATTGCAAAAAAATTATATACAAATGTTGAACTTATGCTATGGATGAAATGGTGGTTCCTACCAGTTTTATACCCACACCCTTCATGGGAATATTAGTGTGAATTCATACTTTATGGTTAGAGATATAGTGAAGGGAAAGGGCTCTATGTTGGGAATTTTAGCAGGAGAAGTAGGACAGCCTGAGGTGTTATTAGTACAAACCCAAGAATATTTTGTGGTTATGCCTCATTTATCTTTATATATTTTGTTTAGTTTGGTACATTGATCCACCACATTTGGGGATTCTATTGACTGGATGTTACTCTTGTATTCCATCTTGTCACTGCATGGATATCATTTTCCTTATTACTTCCACTTTATCAATGTAGGCTATTTATTTAGTCATTTATTGTTTCTTTTGATGTATATATGAGTTTTGAAAATCTAATACCAAGGGAGCAGTCTCCCCAAATGTTCTCTTAGGACCTCATTTCTAGTAAAAAACACTTTCATATGGGGAGGCACACATGTGGTTATGTGGTACCTTGTCATGGACCAGGTGATTTGGGCCAGGGTGTTGCAAACACTCTCTAGGATAACCCCATATTGAATTTTTTAAATACCTTGTCAATATACATACCTTTACATAGTCAAATAATTCTCTTAGATCTATCTCAATAGATATTTATCCCTATAATATAGGTAGCTTCACCTAATTCATTTATAGGGAAGAATTTTTTCAATCATGTTCCAACTGAATGTAAGGTTGGTATCTCATTTACTAGTAGTAATAAATCATCAATATGAATCACTAGAAAAATAATAACACTCATAATAAACATATTATAGATACATGGATTATTTTTATTATTAATGATATCAAACTATATTATGGATTCATTAAAATGATCATTATATTATATTAATGCTTTATTCAACCTTTAAATGGATGTCTAGAACTTGCATACGTTATTAGGATTGTATAGTGTCCCAAATCCTTATAGTTGTGTGATATAAAAATATCTCACAATATTTCTATTAAGTAAAGTGGTCTTGAAATACATTTTACAAATATCATATTCAAGAAATTTATTTTATAAAGTTAAATCAAAATTTATTTTTTCATAGTGACCAGTGATATTTTTTTTTCATAGTCTATGCCTTGATTTTTCTTTTACCCTTTACCAACCATTCATGCCTTATAGGTAATAACATTACCATATATTTATAATTTCTTCTTGAGTAACCATTTAAACCTAATGGGATTCACTAAAAATTTTGGATTTATCAAAGTTCATACTTAATTTCAATACATAGAATCGATTTTATAATTCATGGATTCTTTCAACTTAGAAACATTCAAAATGTGTATTTATTCCTTGTAAGAAAAGGATTATTTTTCTAAAAAAATAATATCTGACCTTCCTTAATGATAAGAAAAATATATCTATGTGTTTCTATAACCTCTCTAGAACAAACTTTTTCAATGGGTCTTATAGACATTTTTTCCTATAACAACTCATGTGCATCTTGATCTTCAACTCCATAGAAGTTTACCTTTCTCTCACTATCTCTTTTAGATATATGTTCCTACTAAATAAATATACCACATCTCTTGACTATGAAAATTATATCTAAGGAATTATATAAGTAATATCCTTTCATATCTTTAGGATAAACTATAAAGATGCAATTTATGCCTCATGATGATAATTTTTTTTCTAGGATTAGCCTTAATAATTGTCACACCTCCCATAGATGAATACATGGTAAAATAAATTTCTTTCCATATCATAACTCATTTGGAATTATGTTTACCACTTTATTTGGCACTCAGTCTCATGTGAATACTATATATATTAATTTATATCCCTAAAAGTATGATGAAATATTTTTATGATTGGTCATTGATCTCACAACATATAATAAGGTGCTCCTTTTACTAACATCATTCCACTATAGTGTATAAGTAGGTGTGAGTTGAGATATGATCCCATACTCCTTGATATAATATATATACTCTTGGTTAATATATTTGATACCTCTATATGTGTATATATTTATTATATTCTCACCAATTTGATTTTTTTACTACATTCCTATTCTCTTTAAAAATATCAAAGGAATTTGATTAATGCCTCATTAATTTGAGATAACCATACCCACTGATGTCATTAGAAAAATAATGAAGTATAAAAATACACCTATATATTCTATTAAAAATGGTTCATATACATATATATACACAACAATTCAATAAGATCTATGGAATTTTCACTTTTACCACTGAATGGAGTCTTTTTCATCTTTCCTTGTAAATAAGCGTGTCATATATGTAAGGGTTTTAACTTACAAGATTTGAAATACATTTCTTGATATAACATTTTCAAAAAATTCTAGTTTAATTTACCAAGGATACAATGCCACACTAGGGTTTAAAATAAATCAGGTGAATTTGTTTTTTTATCGAATACCAATACTCAATTTTGTAATTCTTGTATATAAATACTTTTATTCAAATGTGAAATACCATATTTTTGTCCTTATAGAAAAACAAATTTTATTTCTTAATTTAAAAGTAAATACCTAAGTGTCTAACCTCAACATTAAAATAATGTTCTTGTAAACACTTGGGACATAATACAAATCAATGAAAAATCTAAATATTTTACTATGAAATGTAAAATATTATTCTCTTATTAATATTTAATTTATCTTTACTCCATTAACTTTAAAAATATACACCCACCTTTTGGAATCCTTAAAAATATACTTCTTCCCTATATTTGGATACAAATATATAAGAAAAAACCCATATCTAATACCTAATTTATTGGAATGAAAAGATTAAATTTAATAAAAAACGTTCTATAAATGTCACATTTATTATTTTCCAAGGTAAAATTTGGCCATCTTCATGGAGTTTTTAATTCCAAACATTAGATAATGTTTCGAAATTTATTATGCACAAACCAACATTGACACCTAAATCATAATATAGTGAAAGAACTGGGTCAATCCCAAGAGAAACTATGAATCATAATGATTAATTAAAACAAATTTTTAGATATTCATAGTTCCATAAAAACCATAAATTAAAACCTATACTAAACTAAATTCAAAATTTAGTGAGCTAACTAAGAATGAGAAGAAAGAATATATGGGAAATAAACATCCATAGTTTTTTGTAATATGGAAACTCAACTTAAATCATGATATTAACAAATCTCAATAGTTATGTGATAATAAATTTAATTTACATTTATTTGGTTTATTTCCATCAATACTAAATTAGTATCTCAAATCTTCATAACTAAAATAATCAAAATAGTTAAAGTGCATTAAGCTTATTTAATATATAAAAAATAACAACCCAACTCAATTTTCATGAATTAATCATCATATTATATTCTTTATTAAACATCTTGGTTAACTATTTAATAAATAATATGATGAATTAATTAATTCATGACATTTACAAGTAGCAAAATTCATTTTAACTTTGATTTTTGTGAGTTTTTACATTATTTTTATATACAATGTAAATAAAACCAACCCTGTATGTGTTTATTAAGGTTGGATATATAAACTAATGTGAAAATATTTATTTTGATAAAATTTAAAGACTTTTGATTTTAGTTGTCAAAATAAAATACATTTAAATTAAATTATAACATTAGTTAAATTTATTACTAATGTTATAAGTGACTTTTAATATTAGTTTTCAAAATAACTGATGTTTAAAGTATCAGCATTTGAGCTCTTTACATTAGTTATTTTTATAATTTATGTCAATAGATTAACAAGATATACTTTTAACAATGGTTATTTTGATAATATATTCCAAATATGTTTAATTTTTTAGAAATATTTCGATACACAAACCCCCTTGGAACAAAAGAAAAGATAGAATAACTATAAAATTATAGAATCCAAATGAAAATTAGGAAATGAGACTTAATGGTTTAGCTTATTTCCCTTTGTTTTAGTAGTGACCTTTGAATAAAAATATCATATATCTATATTCATTTTATTTTGAAGAAAGAACTTGTATGCCATTTTAAATTATAATCGATAAGGTTTTTTAAACTCAAACAAATAAATCTCATGAAAAATGATTATCTTTTATATTTGATTAGAAGAAGTTAATTTCATTATAAAAAAACCATAAAAAAATATATCTATATAGAGAAAACTTAAAAATAAATAAATAATGATAAAATAATTATAAATGCCATGTCAAAATCATGAAATGAATAAGTGGTGGAATGGAGAAGATTTGGATTGAAGGAGTAAATAAAAAATTTATAAAGAGGGATAATTAAATTTTATAGATGGTAGTTGAAAAAGTGTGATCATAGAATAATAAAATTTGATACAGAAGTCAAAAATTGAAAGGGAATGCTATGAAAAATTTGAGACATTTCTAGTTTTTGATGTGAAAATTTACTTTTAATGTAGGTTTATATATAACTTCCTTGAAAACCCATCATGAAAAATGATGTTAATAACCTATATTTTAACCCCGATTGTTAATATAAACAGTATTAAAACCCCTTTTGCGGTGGGTTTTTACATCAGTTATATAAAAACCAACATTAATTTTTTTTTGACATTGATTATTCATATAACCGATGCTAAAAACCATATAGCGATGGGTTTTAAAATCGGTTATATATTAACTGATATTAAAACTGACTATGATAGGGAATTAAAGATTGGTTATATAAATTACCAGTCTTAAAAAATTTCAAACATTGATTATATAAATAGAAAATGTTAAGATCTTTTAAAAGTTGGTAATGTAATAATTGATTTTAAACCCAAACATGAATGCTATTTTTTTAGTAGTGACAATATTAGTGAATAATATAATCCCATGAGTAAATAAGAACTAAAACATTTCACACACACCCTTTTCTATAAACCCCAATCCTATATGTGAGTTTAGAAACTCATGATTTATTGTCCATTAACACTAAATAAACCACACACAATAGAAAAGAGAATAGAAAAAAAATAAAAAACAATTATATAAAAATATAAAACTTATTCGAATTTATAATACTCATAAAAGGAAATATTCTCACAATTACAAAAAAATATAAAATAAAAGAAATCTCTAGTCACAAAATCTCTGAGTGGATGATCCTCATCCTCCTAGTATTCTTCTCCTTTTATAGAAAAACATTCTCTACTAGATAGGATTCAAAATTCATCCTAGATGAAAAAAAATTATCCCTCAAAATTATCTTTTAAACTCTTAAAATACAGAATAGAGTGAGACCTTTAATTCTATAAATAATATTCAAAATGACATGATCCACTTATCTACAACTGTGGAGGTCACCATTTTTGTTTGGGTAACTGATTTTGAATCCTCTATGGCATAAAATGCATATTTCAAAATATATTAACTCCCATTTAATAACAAAAAAGATGAGAATATTTAAGTATTTTAAACCTTGGTTATCCCTTCCCTTCCACTCTATATGAACCCTCACAAGTTTGTTATTTCACTTGGCCTCATGATTGACCATGTTGATCCCTACACTGAAGTGATAAATGTTTATCTTTGTAAATTTATTAGGAACTACGATCACCCCTCTCCAAGGAATAGCAGTATCCATTTCAATCTAGATTTCACTCCTATCAAGTTTGTCTCTCTACTTCATCTATGAGATGAAACCATTTTATGAAGTTTTTCTCTCAACATTATCATATATATGTTATTTCATTAAATTGGCATGTCACTCGTCCACGCTCATTTTAGTTGATAATTTGAGGCACTATGAGAATTTACCATATAGGTCAAGCTTGAGTTTCTACTACAACACTACTATAGAAGTGCATTTTATAAGTGATAAAAAAAGTTGAAATTGTAATTTCCCTTAAAAACCCGTCAATTTTATCAGCACTAAAAAAAGTACCGATAAATGAGACTTTTATCAGTGTGTTTTCAACGCTGATAAAAGTGACTTTTATCAGTGTTTTTTTAACACTGATAAAACTTAAAATAATTTTTAAATCCCACATGCCTTTGTTATTTCTCACTTATCAATGCTAGTTTCTATCACTGATAAAACAAAAAAAGTATATTTTTTAAAATCCTTGAAAACACATCACCCACACCCATTCCACCCATAACCATTTATCAGTTCCCCGCCCCCATTTATTAGTGATACTTAATTTTCTAACCCTTGCACAACCTCGCATCCATGAAGATTAAAACCCGCAACCTCCTTTATGATGGATGAAATCCCTTTCCACTACTACATATTATGTTCACAAACATTTTATGATAAATCTATTTATTTATATATATTTACATTTATTTATATTTATATTAATTCATATAATTATATATAATTATATAATTATTTTTTAATACATTTAGAAAATATTTTTATATATTTACATATTATATATATATACATTTAAGTATATATTTAGATAATTATAGATAATTTAATATTTACATATAATTTTTTTAATGCAGTTATAAAATGAATGTTTATTGTAAATATATTTATGTGTGTGTGTATTTGTATGTGTGTGTATTTTTATGTGTGTGTGTGTGACTCTCTATATATATTTGTATATAGGTGTGTGTGTGTCTATATATATGAATATACGTATATATATATATATATTATTTTAATATGTATTTTTTTGTAATTCCTGATGATACATACATGTATACACACACACAACACGTACACAATACCATTAGCCGGGAGGATTTTACTTATCATATATTGACATATTAAATTTTATGTATATATACTTATTTTAATGTATATATATATATATATTTATTTAAAAATATTATTAAAATATTTACATAAATATATACCTGTACTAGTGCATCTTCTTCCTCAATGTGTTATATCATTCATGCATCATGGAACTAGAGTATTTAATGCCTTTTAAATTTTCCCAACAATGTTGATAGCTTGTAATTAAAGGCATAAGTTTTGATACTACAGGTTCTTCCACATCCATTTAATCACATTCCATAGATTGTGTTCCCAGTTAATATAAAAATAAATAAATATTTTTAAGTTTATCTTATGTGAGTTCATTTTAATATCATGCAAGAAGGTTAAAATAATTTAATTATAACAAGCTCCTAATTTTTTAAATTATTCTAATATGTTGTACTCTCAATAATATCTTGTGAGATTTAGGACTTTGAAGATAATAATATTCAAGCTCTTAATTATTTCTTCATAGATATTTCATGACATATTGATTCAAACACAAGCCACCTCAACCCATTTCATTCATACATAAGTTTTGGAACCCCATGGTTCACCTAATGTAGCTACCAAAACTTGGATCTTAATAACATGAACCCTTTTTTTTATTCTTATGGAACCCATGTTTCAAGCCTCTTAATATGATGAATAAGGGTTTCCATAACTTTTAATATTACACATACATCTTCATTCACCATTTATATTTCATTTTCTTCCTTAAATTCTCTAAAGGAAAATATATTTCAATTCTTACCATTTAACATTTAAACCAACTAAAATAAAGAAAAAAACACCTTATTGAAAAATAAAATTAAAATTAATAGACATGTATAAAATCAAGGCATCACAATTCTTCTTCAAGTATCCTTTATTAACATGTGAAAAACAAACCACCACTTTCTCGTTACTGTCCCTATAGATATTTTTCTTCTTATATAGGTAGTGAAAAGGTTCCTTTGACATATTACTTTATGTGTTTCCTTTTCCTTATCATTCTTGTAATTCATCATAAATTTTGAAAGATGAATTTTCTTGATTTCCTTATTCACTTTTTGAATCAAATTTAAAAGATCTGGATGAGACTTCTCTACATTTTCAACATATAAATTGATAATAAAACTTGAGAAAATAGAAATAAAGGATAAGAGAATGAGATTTATGCCTAGATATTTAGAAAACATGAATCCCAATTTCTATAAATGATCAATATACCTAATCATATAGAGTACATGTGGTCTGTTAGGTACACGCTCTCTTAAATTTCACATGAATAGTACATTGGAGAATTCATATCTCTATTCTTATTTTGATAAAGCTTCTAGATATAAGGAAATATGGATTATATATCTTTTTATTCATGATGATTTTTTAGGATCTAAATAATATGGAAGTATGAAAACAACACTACAAGAGGGGGTGAATTGTAGTTTAAAGGAAACTCTGGATTTTTGTTCTCCTTGGGAGTTAAATGTATTAGAATTACAAAAAATATTATTGGCTTAAAGATAAAAGTATTGGTATTGTGAAAAATCTAATATTCACATAAGATTAAATAAACATGTCAAAGTTTATGTATCAATATTTTAGATTACCTGTATAATTAACATGTATAATAGAAAAAGAAAAGAAACTATAGTATAGTAATATGAAATACAAAATACAGTTTATAAATGAAATAGCTAAACAAGGATATTATAACCTTCATTTTAAACCAAAGTGAAAGGAAGATCTATATGCTTGATCTGAGGTATCCTTAACTATGAATGTATTTAAAGGTATCATCAAATTTAAACCTATCAAAAGGTATCTACTTATTATGAGTTAGAGGCTCAACTCTATCTTCCTAACCTGTGAAGCCTTTGATTAACCTGCTCAGAAATTCCCTTTCCACTACTGTAGGTAGATATATTTTCTGCACTACTTAACATATGTCTTGGTTTGCCTCCACTACTTAACTGGAAACTCAGAGTTTACTCTTCTATAACTAGTATCTCAATAGACCGTACTTAACTAGTATCTCAGTAAAATAATTACAATAGGAAATGATAGATGATTTTATAATTAAATCCTCACAAGCATAATTTTCTATAAAAACACTTAGAAAGAAAAAAAATCATAAGTATATTAATAAATAAGTAGTTATAGAATTCAAGTGATTATGGATCTCATATTTTTCATTTGAATTATTTGTGTACGTTTTGTCTTCTGAACCATGAGGTGAAACTATATTTATAAAAAAACTCTAATTTTTAGATTTCAAAAATCATAGGGTCATTTTCAATGATATCAACAACAGTTCACTATGAATATTCTGATGGATGTAGCTTCTTTCCATATCTACTGATATGTTATTTCAACATCACTACAGTGCTTCAAATGAATACCTATACATTCAGTAGTATTAAATTCCTTTATATTATCTGATTTTCATAAATCAATTCCACCCATATTTCATTAAACATTAAGTTTATCGATATTTCATTTAACAATTTTATATTACTGAAAATAATCAAGGACAAAATAATAACCTTAAGTTAAATCAATCAGTTAAATTAATTGTTTCATGGTATTCAAAAAAAGTGTAGTTAAGTAAAAAACTCAAAAATAACCACCTTTTAAAAAAATAAAAACACTCATAAAAAATTAAAATATTCTGAAAATTATTCATACATTACTCTCTATGTAAAATAATCTCCCTCTTTTATTTATCCTTTTATAGAAACAATTTCTCTTTGTGATAAATTTCAGGAAATACTTTTAATTTTTATAAAAATTCTCCCCCTTTGTGGTTTTTGAAAATAAAGGAAGGAGAGGTTTTCTTCAGGAATATACAAACTTATAGGGAAAGATAAAAAAGGTTAAAAGATATTGAAATCATAAATTCATACATCATAAGACATTCAGATAAAACATTCATCTAATTATTCAAGAAAATATTAAAATGAAATTTGAAATATGAACATCAGATTTATAGTCATTAAAAAATTTTGGTGAAAATTTTTATATTACAACCATTTAGAGTTTTAGAAAAATCAATCCTACTTTATTGATTTTTAAATCAAGTTATTTAGATTTTTATGCATTCCCAATGCTTTATAGTGTTAGATTTTTAGACTTTGAACTTTTCTTTAAACTCAATAACCTTATTTGTAAAGAAAATTCCTAATAATTTAACTCATGATACTTATCAACAAGCTTCTCTTATAGGGAAATTATTTTCTTATCCTGTTCTTATACCTTTTGATTATTATTATCCAACATATGACATTGATCTTCAAACTGATGGTTCTAAATTTCAAATAGATCCTTTATATATTTTACTAATGAAATGACCATTTCAACTTTAGTTTAAAGATATTTTAGAATTTTATCATGGGCCATAGATCTATCGTAGAGGATATCTCAGTTATGTTGAAGAGAAATTATATGTACACCTATTTCATTAATATCTTTCATTTGATCTCTAAAATTATTTTTTTGAATTATTTTAGAATGCTCTGATTCTATTCTATATTCTTTAATATATTTTTTCACTTTTTCAATCAATTCAACTATCTGAATCTAAACTAAAAGGTTCAGAACATGAAAAATTTGATTATGAATGAATATTATTTTTTATTTTAGTTAAAGGATAAGGATAATTTTAAAATTTGTCTTTATTTTCATTCTTAATAAAAAATCTTACTTTTTGATTAAAATATCTTATTGTTAAAAATACTAATGATTCAGATGGAATTTATATATTTTTCATCTTATAAATTATATAAATTACTCAATGGTATTGTTATTCAGTAACATTTTATAGGATGAAAACATCAATTTAAAACGATTTATCATTTAAAAAATATCTTTCATTTATATTTATGTCAAAATAACTTGAAGAAGAACCTAAATTAGAACCACTATTAGAATTTTTTTTATAATTCCTTTATTTGACGGAGTTGAATTTATGAAATTAGACATATGAATTGATTATTAAAGGGCTGATAAATTCTATATAGTTACTCTATTTGATTGAGTTTTACTTTTCTTCTCAACTAATTTTATGACTTTATCTTTGATAAAAGATTCTTTTGGTAAAGTTTTTGATATAAAATCAACATGAACTTGTGAACTTTAAACTTCAGGAGTTTAGATTTTAGGAGTAGTGATAAGAACTTTAGATGTGGGAACATCTAATTTATGTACTTCATTATTATTTTTGATGACAATTCTAAACATCCTTATTCAACAAGAGAGGGTGAATATTTCTCATGTTATGTGGAGGTTACTCCTTTACGTTTTCCTTTGAAATCAATCTTTCTATTTAAAATAATTCATGGAACCTCAAATTCCTTGATCATAACATCTGGAAGAATAGATCTAAAAATATGAGACTTCATCATTTTCAGGGAATAATTTTTCTTTTTCTTATCTTCAACTATCTTATCCTCATCTGTTATTCAGATTAATTTTTCCTTAACTTTATCTACATTGAAAAATGTTTTACTAACTTCACTTTCCTCTTTATTCTTCTTCGCTTCCCCTGATTTCTTCTTCAGAGTTCCACTATGGGTATATATTAATTTCTTTATTTTTTCATCAAAACTTCCTTTTACATTAAAAGCTTTTGAAATAAATTATTTCCTTATTTTATTTTATTTTTCAAAATAAAAAATTTCCATGATTTTAGATTTCATCACAAGGGACTTTTATAAAGTAATAACTTTAGAAGCTTTTGAATTTTTAGGTAATTAGACTTCCTAAAAATTTTCCCATTATATATTTTATTTTTTAATTTCATAAAATGAAATTGTAGGTGAATTTTCAAAAAAATTATTATGATTGAGATCATAAACTTGTCTCATCATTGAGATAGTGACTTCATTGATTGGTTTTTATTTCTGTATTTTTCGATGGGATTCATTCTCATCATTTTCTTCGTTAAACAAATTGACTAAAACTAAGTTCGAAATTCTTCCATATAAAATAATCTCTATCTTGGTTGTACCATTTCTAATTTCTTTAACATAATTTATCATGATCTTATCCAGATTTAACATTCATAATTTTACAAGGCAGTCCAATAAATATACATCCTAAATCATAATAGTATCTTTATCTTCTTTTTAAGGTATAAGGAATGATAGAATCCATTGAAAAAAAAATATTATTTTAAGATTTAAATGAATTATCTTGTGCAGTTTATCTTGAACTAAGAATAAATGTTTTTCAAAAACTAATTTGACATAATCAACATAATATTTAAGAAGTTTATAAGTGAAAAAAAGGCACACAACATCAAAAGGTAATTTTAAAAGTTTTGATTTTTTTTATAGATATACTAAAATTACAAATAAATACAGTATAAGGAACTTTATTTATACCTTATTCTACTGTAACTTTAGCTAAAGAATAAAGTTCCTTTACTAGAAGAGGGTATTGTAATTCATGCTTATCTATGGTTGAGGTAACTTCCAACAGCCTTAAAAATTAAGAACATTTTTTTATCATGAATTCATATTTCTCCAACATCTCAGAATCTACCATACATTATCTCAGAATCTACTAGCCTTTCTCTCATAATCTCACTAGTTATAATATCTTTAAAAGATCCCTTTCTACTGATCAGAAGAAGATTTTTTTCTCCAAAGATTGATAAAAAAATTCTTTATAAAATTTTAAAGGGATCCACTTTAGACCCTTGAGAGTGTGTCTAAAAACCCCAGAGCCCACTCATTTATAAGGGATTTTGTACGATGGAAACATTTCACCATATATTTATTCGATCTAACAAATAAAAATGATTCCCACCTAAACACATAATTTCATTATAATTTTTAAGGATTAATTAATATTTCTAAAAATTTTACTACTTTATAATTTTTTTAAGAACTTAGGTAACTAAGAAATAATTTTAACTTTATATGAATATAAACTAATATTTTTTTATAGTTATGAGGAGAAAATTTTAAAATTTAGAAATAAAATATTGATAAAAATAAAATTTAGATAGACAAATAATTTTTTAAAATATAGTTGAAAATGAAATTCAAAAAGGCATAACATGTATATAAAAATATATTTATGGTAAACAAATAATATTTTGAAAATATGATAATGTTTTAAATTTCCTAAGAATATGATGAACTGAATTTTTTTCAAAACAAGTTTTGAAGTTATGTTTCATTGTTTAATGTATTTATATTCTTCTTTAAAACACTATTTCAATTTTTTTGATATATGGATTATGATTTATAATAGAAATAAATTTTTTATAGTTCATTAGAAAAATTAAAAAAATAATCTCCCTAAAAAAAGAATAAATGAAAAGTAAATAGGAAAAATTGAATATAATATATTGTATAAATTTAAATAAGAAAGACTGGGTAAATCAGTGATAGAAATCCAACTAGCAATGCACAATAAACAAAATTATTAGAATTACTTCTTTGGTAGATAGAACTCCTTGGGTATTGATGAATTAGTAAATAGAATACTTAGAAATGATTTTACCCTTTTGATATTCAAATGAAACAAGTTATTTTGATATAATAGATCCATGTTTTCCAAAGGACTAATTTTTTTGAGAGAACAATGTTTCTTCTAATGACCTCCTCTCTTGCATAAGGTATATAAGGGTGCTCAACTTGTGAAAAAATATACTTGTTTATATACTACACTTATGATGGTTTCTCTTCCTAATCCAGATGAGGTTATGATTGGTCTCATTTAAATGTACATTTTCTCAAACCTTTTTCTTCCTATAGTGAATTTGACTAATAAATTATTCACACTTTTCATCTCTAACATAAGTTTCACAATCTTAGATTTATCTTGAGAAACATCCACACTTTTTTTTTGTTTCATAATATCTAATTTAGGGTCTTTAGAAGCTGTGAATTTGGATTTTACTTTTAGGCCAGTGTTAGGTCTAGAAACTTTCTCTTTAAACTTTTTTAAATATGTTTTTTTCCATTTTACTTTCTAATTTCAATTAGCATTTATTCAATTTTTGAGAAGATAGTTTTTCTTTCTGCATAATATTATTTTAGATGAGTATACCTCGTATATATTTTCTGATATATAGTCTCACATTTTGTAATATAATATTTCAACTCTTTAAAAATTTAAAATTTATCCTCATATGTACGATTATATTTAGAATTATATTCCCTATTTTAAGTATACAAACATTTTTTATTTAGGTAAAGATTCATTAGTGCTTCAGTAGTTAACTTTACCATTTAAGATTTTTTCTATTTTTTATTAGTTGGAATAAAATATAGTAATTTATATTCTACCATCACTTACTTTTGATTTACTTTATGATGTAGTGTCACTTTAAATCATGCTCCAGGTATCCATGTCCTTTAATATTTTATGAATTTTCTAATTAGAATATTTTATATAAGACTTATTTTATCTCTTTTTTAGATCAGGTCTTTCAGGTTTAATGTGTCCTTGTTTTATGCATTCATAACATATAGGTTAGGAGGTATTATTCTTTTCCTTTCACTAAACAGGGTAGATTCTTGTGAAACTATTTATAAAAACATTTTTATTTCTAAATTTTCATGTTCGTCATTAGTTATCTCACGTTCACTATATTTATAAAGTTTTCTATAACTTTTCTTTTAAGATAATGTCTTAAAATTTTATGTTATATTTATTTCAAATAGTTGTAAAATCAACTAACATTTTTCTATTTTTAGTATCTCTCCAAAGAATATTGATACTGCATTAGAGTACCAATTAAGTCATCTTGAATTAACTTAGTAATGTGATTTGTACCATCAATTGCAATCCTTTTTATTCTCATTCGATAATGTGAATAAATTTTTCAACTAAATAATCATTAGATAATTATTTCTCACTAATTTATTTTAAAATAATTACAATTTTTATAAATCTCTAGTTCATTTGTGTGATTATTTCTATAGGTAAAAAAAATAAAATTCATGATTTTTAGCCACGAGTATAGATTTTTTTATAGATCCTTTGAAGTTATTAAAGGTGTAAATTATAAATTTATACAAATTATACATACAGTTTGATAAGAAGAAATTTTTATATATAAATCTCTTGTAATTGAACATAAAAAAGTATTTTTAACTCATATATTTGATTGAGACTCATTTTTCTCTTCCCTTGTAAAAGTTGAAACATATTTTTCTGGAATTTTAAAATCTTATATAAGAATATGAAAATTTTCAACTCCAGTGGTGATAATATATATTTCCATTATCTCTCTCCCATAATAATAATCCTTACCATTAAATATATTTAACACCCCAAGCTTTCACGATACACTTCTTTTTGAATAATACAATAGCGTGCGATGTACGCAACACCGAGTTCAAGCACATCATGACCTATCAAACATGCCATTTAGAAAGATGTTATAAATAATAATAACCAAATTATGAATTTTATATATATCCCTTATAATTTTAACATTCATCTTTTGTGTTTCTTAGACATAATATAAGGAAAAATTCAATTTTTCAGATAAAAGAAGTATTTTTCAAAAAATGTAGTTTTTCCGCCTTTTAAAGGAGAGCCCTTTCTAAATACAATATTTGATACTTTTATATATTAAATTTGATGAAATTAAATTCTTATTTATAATTAGGACATAAAAATTTAGTCTGGATAAAGTTTTGGTGTCTTTCTGATAACTTTTATATTTTGATGAATAGTGAAAGATACTAAATTTTAATTGAAAACAAATTTTTTAATAAAAATAATTTATAGTGTTAAACTATACATTTGAATGGTTTTGAAGTATAATTAGATTATATTTTTATTATTTAATCCAATTTTGGTCATTATAAGTAATTTTACTTTTAAACCGGACATAAACACATATAAATCTTTTGATAGGTTTTACTTCTCAAAAACCCGCTTTTTGGTTTTGACAACGAGAATTAATTTTAAATTAATTAATGAAACTTATATGTTTTATATTTGGTAAAATAGACATCATTTTTGGATTTGGAATATCAAAATTACCTTATGGTGAAGTTTTTATATTTTTATGAAAACTTTCAATTTTTGATGAATAGTGAAAAACACTGCGTTTTTGTTTAAAAACTGAATTTTTATTTAAATAATTTTTTATTTTATTTAAATTTATTTTAAGTCAAAATAGATACATAATACCTATATTAGTTCAATTTAATTCAGTGGAGTCATTTTATAATAAAATTAGATGTATAAAATTTTATTGAATATTTTAACGTCTTTTACCAACCTTCTAGGCACGTTAGCAAACTTGCATAAAACGTAATTTTACCACTTCTGTGAATTGAATTTCAAAAATACGAGAGAAAAATATGATATCAGTAAGTAAAATTTGGTTCAATAATATGAAAGTAGTTTTAGGTGGATAGTAACTTTTGAATTTTGTTTTCCACGGTTAAAAGTAAATAGGGCAATTAAAGGTAAAAATGATATTATAATTACTCTAACACATGTTTTAATTATTTTATATAAGTGTATTTCGACCAAAATCAACCTTAGGAGTTAAATTTTATCCTTTTGGTCCACTTTATTTAGATTAGGACATTTATTATTATTTTATTTAAAGAAGAGTTAAAAGTGTTAAATTCAAATGTTAATAACTAATTTTTTTAATATTGGGTTATACATAAGATAATTTTGAATATAAATATTCATCAGAAATATAACAAGATTTATAAATCATGGTATTTTATTTATAATTTTTATACATTAAATAATTAAATTTATTTACGACACAATGATGATGCAGTAATTACCATATTAATGAAAGATTAAAATAATTGATATTATAAATATTAAAATAAATGTAAATTGGGAATTTTGATGAATTACACAAATTTTTTAGGTTGATATTACATTTTAGGGTTGATTAAATTTATTGAGTTCGAAGAAATCAGAATGTTATGATATTCAAAAAATCCAAATACTAGATAATGCCAAAATTGACATAAATGAGTTTTTAAAACAAAGATTATATTATTAGATGATATAATAGTCCTAAAAATATAATGTTCGGAAAAAGGACTTATATAATAATAGATATTTCATTAATGAACCACTTTGGGTTCTATTGGAATTTTATTGTAAGTGTATTAACCATATAATATAAAAATACAAAGAGACATGGTAAATGTTAAACTATTTAACCAAGAGTTAAATATAAAAGATAAGGTTAATATGGTGACATAAACCTGTCTAAAACCTATTGGTTGAGATTTGTTAGTCCCAAACCCTCCTTATACTCAAAATAAATATTTTTTAAGCCATTATAAACCAAATATGATTGTATAATAAAATAATATTTCAAGGTTTTCCTAAAGTGACCCTCACCTCTCTTATAAAATGGTACTTGCCATTATCTCAAAACCACACCTCCAAATACATTTGGCTCAGGAAAATCCTAATCAAATATCTTTCCAACTACCATCACTTCAACCCAGAGTCCTTACTTTGATCATTAATACAACCTGAAGAGCTCTTTTGATCAAATCAAAAGGAATAACCTGAAGAAGAGGTAATTATTTCATCACCTCTTTCAATTTTCTTTTCTTCTTCCACTTCCTATTTCTTTGTTGTTTCCATACCAAAATAATAACCCCAGTACCTTATAAATACTGTGATTTTATTATAAATATGTTACAACCATATTCATTATTCTATCCATACTATGAATGACAAAGTCACCATACGTGCGTATGTATGGCTTACTGTCTCCACGTCGTGGTGTAGTTTGTTATTCAACACTTAATTATTTGGATGGGTATAATAATGAGTATAATTGATGTAAATAATAAATATAATATGTTAATTATTCTTAATATATGAAATAACATCTAATTACATATGATTTCACAATCAATAAAATGGTATTGTCACTCATGCGTACGTACATATTACCTTCTCCACGAACGCGATGAGATTCATTCCCCATCATAAACATTCAAGAATAAATAAAAATAAGGTTTTAGAACATAATATAATTATGTATATGAATCAAATATATCCTATCCATAACAAACATGACTTACGTAACAAAACTTACAAAGAAAAATGAACAAGTTAACACCAGAAATAACGATACTACTGAAATATTATTAACAAAGCAATATTAAAAGATCATATATGATATCATATTTATGTATATGGTTGTTTTATAATTTAATAACAAATATTTCACCATTATATAAGAGGTTAACATACCCTCAACTAAGCAAAAGTACATGTTAAGGGGTTTCCATATCACTTTTATTTCCGTGAGATTCATGCTATATTTGCAACTATTTTCTTTTGTGTGGTGTATGTACTGCCCATGGTTGTATTAATTGTGTAATATATTTTAATTTATGGGTGTTTAAATATTCATTGTTTAATCCTTATTTAATATTATGTATGTTTTTTAAGTTTTCAAATTGATAAGGGAATTTCTAATTTCAATTTCCACTCATTGGGTTTTACAAAAACTTCATTGATTATTTTACTCCAATATTATGTGTGAAATCGCTATTTATTTATTTATGTAGTAATTTACACTCCCCTTTGTGTGGATATAATTTTGATACACATAATCACTCCATTGATAAATTCTCAAGTCATAAATATGAACTTGATAAGAGTAATCTTAACTCAATTTCCATTCATTGAGTTAAACATCCAAGTCATTGGTGTTGTTTTTACAAGAATATGTGTGAATGTCCTATGATTTATTTAAACTGAATATACAATCATATCGAGTGTATTTATATTTGTAACACATAATTATTTCATTGATTTACCCTTAACTTAAAGATACAATATTTATAAGGGATTTGATCTCAATTTACATTCCATTGAGACTTCTTTATTGTTATGCACCAATTCACTTTTATATGGTGTATATACTGTACTTTGACATAAGATATCATGAATACATTTATTCTTAGGATATTATACATGTTTTATTACCTCAATTATTTGTATTCAATCATCTATCAGTTGGTTAGGAACTCTAACTAAAATATCATTTTAAATGTTTTAAATATTTATTCTTCTAAATCATTCTCATTAATGTCCATGTTTTAAAAATGGTTTTAAGTATTTATTTATATGGACATGAATGTTTTAAAATTAAAATTCCTTTTAAAGGTTTCAAAGTGGTATGGGAAACTTTAATTCACAAATCTATTTTTAACATCTTCTTGATAAATAATGATACTTTTAATTTTTTTCAAGAAAAAGAGGATATTTATCTCAAATAGTTTTACTGGTTATTTTCATCTATGTAAATATCCTTAATTATTCTTGATTGGGGTTGATTTATTATAATAAAATCTTCCAAATTTTATTGAATTTGTTTTTTTTGACTGTGGATGTGCTATTTTTATACCATTCATGGTTTGTGGTTAAAATATTAACATTTAGTATGATAGTTTTAATACAAATGTTTATGTTATGTTTCAACCTTTTCACATGAGAAATGCATTGGACTTAATAAGTGACAGGTGGAGCCTATTATAGATCCTCAGTACATCGGTAGGTCTCATGAGACACAATAGTGTCTTGGCACAAGGCCTTGACAAAATCTTATTTGTAGTCTTGGCACGAGGCCTTGACTATGTGGTTATGATATCCGAAATTATGCATTCCATCATTATGAAATTAGATATTGATTTTACATGTGATTATTCGACTAGTAGAATATTAATGTGAATAAGTAAATGACATTATTTGATTTATATTTTCCATATTATGCTGAAGTTTAAGTTTAAAAGGATTGTGTTTTAGTCTTATACATTGCCTTAAATGTTTATTATTATTTATGAAAGTTTCTACTATATTGTTATCCTTACTGAGCATCTGAGCTCACCCCTTTATATGTTTTTTTTTTCCCAGGATGTGAAGAAGTATATCATGATTTACCTGTATAAATAGGATAAGGGATAAGAGTGTGTTTAAAGGGGACATAATGTTGTTTTTCTTTATTTCATGATATAATGTAAAACTTATGTATATATCTCATAATTCCAAGGGTACTAAACTAATCTATCTTTTGAAACTTGATCTATTGTGGTCATTCCATTTATTTGTAATAATGCACCGAATTTGGGTAACTAGGGTCAGGGTGTTACAGTTGGTATCAGAGGAAGTTTAGTACAAACCTTAGAAACTATATTTAGAAAAATCACTCTGATTAGAGAACATTACCCAAAGATAAAATTTTGGGATTATTATTAAAGAACATAAAAAATGTTTGGTAATGTAAATATTATGTGGGTTTTCCAGGAAATACATCCCGATCTAGATACGAGCAGGTAGAGGCGGCTCTGGCACAAATGTACCTAGGGTTAAAACCCAAAAATACTGCTTTGAGATAGACTAAAATGAGAACTGGTGTACGACAACGAACCTTGCTGCACTCTTGGTTACGACACTCCTAAGGGATATGTTTATAATAATTTACATTTTCTTTACAAATTGATTTGAATGATTTTAATATAATATAAGAATAAACAATCTTGGTAAATCCTAAGGTGTTTTAGATTGAAAATAAGGTGTCATGATATTCTATAAATGATTTTATGACTATTGTTACTCACACAATGGTTTCTAGTTTTAGTCAATGGATGGATTTCAAGGAAGGCATAGTAACATTGAACATGATGTAAAATATGGGAATAGTTGCAGAAATGAGCAATTAAATGGAATTTTGATAGGCGTAAAAGATATCGTGTTCATTCCAAATCAGTTTTCCAAAAATATGGTCAACAACATATACATTAACCAACTCTCAGACTCAACAAAGAAGAGAAAGGTGGTAAATGATAAGAGTTCTAGTAGTAGATACATGGAGAAAAGAAAGCTCAATTTCCATCATGAAAGAAATGTGGAAGGATACACTCAGAAAAGTGTCTCAATAGAAAAACGAAATGCTTTATGTATGGTAAAGAAGGACATAAAGTTAAGAATTTCTGAGAAAAAATGAAGAGTACTATGGAAGAAAACAAAAATGATCCCAAGAATCTAGTTATAGTAATTTTCATTAAATTTAGGGGACCTGGGAATTACCCAAGTCAATGCCCCATTCTATAGGATAACATTTTGGTCATGGAAGAACCTATGTGGAAATAAATGGATGAAAAAATGGTTAAAAGTATTAATGCTATTTTTTATGGGATTACTTTGGAAGACTTTTCTATTGTATGTGTAACCCTACAATTTGTTATGTGAAAATTCTATTTGAGGAAGAATTATCTTTTCTTTTGGATATATAGTTATAAATAACCATTTGAGTTTATACAATCCTTGAATTTGAGGCAATTACAGGTTACTAATTGTTGGGATGAAAATGTGAGGTATGAGATAACATTTGTGGTTAAATTATGTTATGGTTATTTTGAGGAATTTATCTCATTTTGGGAATGTAATAAAATATACTTTTTGAAAAATGGAAACACACAGACTATTTGACAACCCGTCGCATCGTACAAAGCTATGGGAATTGAACCCACAACTAAGGTGCGACTGAGATTTATTACTTACCACTAGACTATATGAAGTACCTGGTGAGTGTGTCTAATTTTTTTAGTTAAATGATTTTATTAATCAATAATAAGTTGATTTGGGATCTTATGTTTTATCAAAAGGATATCCTTAGTGTAGGAAAATGATTTTGTGATTAAGTGATAAATGTTATTTTGGAAGACGTTCGCTCTGTTGGGAACACTATATGACTAAGGAAAATAGAATACTATGGGATTTAATTTTAGGAGTAATGGTAAGTTTTTATCTATGTTTTTATTGTGGATTTATAGAGATTTGGGTTATTTATGGAAATGATTAACCTATCATAGAGAATATTTTATTAGTTTAATTACTTTTAAGTATGTGACTTTAAGAGTAGTCGATGTTATTTGGAGATATAATTTAACATGTAATAATACATAATAAAATTATTCTGAGTTTTGGGTTTCAATCTTTGTTTAGATTATATTGAAGTAATTTAAGGACAATTATTTATTGTATGGTGTTTATTGACCTTTGGTTATCGTTGGTTTAATTTTAGAAATTAAGATTAGTATTTCTTTATGTAAAGGATTATCCTTTTTGGGGATCATCTGATCTTATACTAACTATTTTGGTTTTGGTTAATCTCTAAAGACAAGGGAAATATATAGCTTATCCTTTGTGGATCATGTGATTCTTTATAAGTTGATTATAGAGCTTCAGGTGTGAGCATGTCACCTTGAATACTCATCATTTGGAGTGAAAGATGAGTTTGTGGTATAAATTAGTTAAAGGATGGAACTCTAATTATCAATTATTATTTTTTCTCTTATTTTATGAATAAATTAATTCTTAAACCTTAAGGAAATGATCTTAAACCCAAAAAAACTGTTATCCTAATACCTTATGTTATTCATCATAGATTTATGGCTTTGAGGCCCTCAATTTTCCATTAACTTGTTTGTAATTGATGACCTTAATCACTCCCTATAAATATTTACATTTTCCCTCCAATTATAATTTCCACTAATGTTCTCTTATTCAAAATCTTAATTTTGGTGGTGAATTTTTCATTTCCCTTTCCCTCTTATTAAAACTAAATTTTATTAACCCTATTTCTGATGTGGGTTTTCCACAAAGGTATTTTATATTTTTTTAACCATTTATTTATGAAGAACAATTTAAAATTGCAAGGATGAAATTTATTGAAGGAGGAAAGAATGTAACACCCCAAGCTTCTACGTTATGTTTCTTTTTGAATAATACAATAGTGTGAGATATACACAACACCGAGTTCAAGAGCACCACAACTGATCAAAATGGTCGTTTAGAAAGAAATTATGAATAATAATAACCAAATTTTGAATTATATATATATCCCATATAATTTTAATATTCAAATTTTGTGTTTATTATACATAATATAAGGACAAATTCAATTTTTCAGATAAAAGAAGTATTTTTCAAAAAATACAGTTTTTCCGCCTTTTAATGGGGAAAAATTTCTAAATCCAATATTTGGCACCTTTATATATTCAATTTGATGAAATTAATTTTTTTATGAGGACATAAAAATTTAGTGTGGATAAATTTTTAGTGTTTTTATGATAACTTTCATATTTTGATGAATAGTGAAAGATACTAAAATTTAATTAAAAACAAATTTTTTAATCAAAATAATTTATAGTGTTAAATTATACATTTGAATGGATTTGAATTATAATTAGATTATATTTTTATCATTTAATCCAATTTTGGTCATTTTAAGTAATTTCACTTTTAAACCGGACATAAACACATATAAATCTTTTAATAGTTTTTACTTCTTAAAAACTAGCTTTCTGTTTTTGACAATGGGAATTAATTTTAAATTAATTAATGAAACTTCTATGTTTTGAATTTGGTAAAATATTCACCATTTTTTGATTTGGAATATCAAAATTACCTTAGGGAGAATTTTTGATATTTTTCTGAAAACTTTCAATTTTTGATGAATAGTGAAAAATACTACATTATTGTTTAAAAACCAAATTTTTATTTAAATAATTATTTATTTTATTTAAATTTATTTTAAGTCAAAATAGGTATATAATATCTATATTAATTCAATGTAATTCATTGGAGTCATTTTATAATAAAATTAGATGTATAAAATTTTATTGAATATTTTAACGTCTTTTACCCACCTTCTAGGCACGTTAGCAAATTTGCATAAAACATAATTTTACCACTTATGTGAATTGAATTTCAAAAATCCAAGAGACACGGTTGACATCAGTAATAAAAATGTGGTTCAATAAGATGAAAATAATTTTTGGTGAATAGTAACTTTTGAATTTTATTTACCACTGTTAAAAGTAAATAGGGTAATTAAAGGTAAAAATGATATTATAATTACCCAAACACATGTCATAATTCTGTTGGATAAGTGTATTTAAACCAAAATCAACCTTAAGAATAAAATAATATTCTTTTGGTCCACTTGGTTTAGATTAGGACATTTATTATTATTTTATTTAAAGAAGAGTTAAAAGTGTTAAATTCAAATTTTAATAACTAAAACACTTTTAATGTTGAGTTATAAATAATATAATTTAGACTATAAATATTCATTTGAAATATAATTTTTTTTTCTATATCATGGTATTTTATTTATAATTTCTAGACATTAAATAATTAAATTTATTTATGACACAATGATGATATAGTAATTACCTTATTAATGAAAGATTAAAATAATTGACATTATAAATATTAAAATAAATATAAATGGAGACTTTTGATGCATTACACAAATTTTCAAGGTTAACATTACATTTTAGGGTCAATTCAATTTTTTTTAAGAAATCATATTTTTATGACTTTCACAAAAACCAAATACTAAATAATGTCAAAATTGATATAAATGAGTTTTTAAAACAAATACTATATTATTAAATGATATAATAGTCCTAAAAATATATTGTCCATCCAAAGGACTTATATAATAATAGATATTTCATTAATTAACCACTTGAGGTTATCTTGGAATTTTATAGTAAGTTTATTAACTATATAATATAAAAATACAGGGATACATGGTAAATGTTAAACTATTTTACCAAGAGTTAAATCTAAATGATAAGATTAATATGGTGATGTAAAACTGTCTAAAACATATTGGTTGAGATGTTTTTTTCCGAGTACCACCTTAGCCTCAAAATAAATCCTTTTGGATCCATTATAAACCTAATATGATTGTATAATAAAATAATATTTCAAGGTTTTGCTAAAGTGACCCTAACCTCTCTTATAAAAGGGTACTTTCACTTCTCTCAAAATAACACCTCCAAAGCCATTTTTCTTAGCCAAAACCTCCTCAAATATATTTACAACTACCCTCAATTAAACCTAGAGGCCTTACTTTGATCAGAAATCCAACTTAAGGATCCCTTTTAATCAAATCAAAAGGAAGCACCCGAAGAAGAGATAATTATTTCATTAGCTCTTTCAATGTTATTTTATTCTTCCACTTCCTATTTATTTGTTGTTTCCATACCAAAATAATAACTACATTACCTTTCACATAATATAATGTTATTATAAATATGGTACAACAATATTCATTATTCTATCCATCCTATGAATGACAAAGTCACCATACGTGTGTACGTACGACTTACCATCTCCATGTTGTTGTGTTGTTTGTTTTTCAACACTTAATTATTTTGATGGGTATAATAATGATTATAATTGATGTAAATAATAACTATAAAATTTTAATGATTCTATATATATAAAATTTCATACAATTACATATGATTTCACCATCAATAGAATGGTATTGTCGCTCGTGCGTACGTACGGATTACCGTCTCCATGAACACGATGAGATTCATTCCCCATCGTAACCATTCAAGAATAAATATCATTTTATGATGAAAATATAAGGATTTAGAACATAATATCATTCTGGATACGAATCAAATACATCCTATCCATAACAAACATGACTTATGTAACAACACATATAAATAAAAACAAACCAGTTAACACCCGAAACAATGATACTACTGAAATATTATTAACAAATAAATATTAAAAGATCATATATGATATCATATTTATTTATATTGTTCTTGTATAATTTAATAAAAATTATTTCACCATTATACTGGATATTAATGTACCCTAAACTAAGGAAAATTACAAGTTAAGGGGTTTTCATCTCACTTTTATTCCTGTGAGATTCATGCTATATTTGCCACTATTTCCTTCTTTGTAGTGTATGTACTTCCCATAGTTGTATTCATTGTGTAATATACTTTAATATATGGGTATTTACATCTTCATTTTATGATATTTATTTAATGGGATGTATGTTTCATAAGTTTCCAAATCAGTAATGGAATTTCTAATTTCAATTTCCACTCATTGGGTTTTATGAAAAATTCATTGATTATTTTACTGCAAGATTATGTGTGAAATCACTATTTATTTATTTATGTAATAATTTACACTCCCCTTTGTGTGGATATAATTTTTATACACATAATCACTCTATTTATAAATTCTCAAGTCATCAATATGAACTTGATAAGAGCAATCATAACTCAATTTACATTCATTGAGTTAAACATCCAAGTCATTGGTGTTGTTTTTAGAAGAATATGCGTAAATGTCCTCTGATTTATTTACACTGAATATCCAATAATATTTTGTGTATTTATATTTTTCATGAATAATTATTTCATTGATTTATCCTTAACTTAAGGATATAGTCTTTATAAGGTATTTGATTTCAATTTACATTCCATTGAGACTTCTTCATTGTTATGCACCAATTCACTTTTATATGGTGTATACAATGTACTTTGACATAGAATATCTTGAATACCTTTATTCTCATGATATTATAAAGTTTTTATTATCTCATTTATTTGTATTCAAGCATCTCTCATTTGGTTAGGAACTCTAACTAAAATATCATTTTAAATGTTTTAAATATTTATTCTTCTAAATCATTCTCATTAATGTTCACATTTTAAAAATGGTTTTAAGGATTTATTTATATAGACATGAATGTTTTAAAATTAAAATTCCTTTTAAAAGTTTCAAAGTGGTATGAGGCACTTCGATTCAATAATATTTTTTAATAGATTCTTGATAAATAGTGAGACTTTTAAAAGTTTTCAAAAAAATAAGATATTTCTCTCAAATAGTTTTTCTCATTATTTTCATCTATGTCAATATCCTTCATTATTCTTGATTAAGGTTGATTTATTGCAATACAATGTTCCATATTGTATTTAATTAGTTATGTTTGACTTTGGATGTGCTATTTTTATACCATTCATGGTTTGTGGTTAAAATATTAACATTTTGTATGCTAGTTTTAATACGAATGTTTATATTATGTTTCAACCTTTTCATTTGAGGAATGCATTAGACTTAGTAAGTGATAGGTGAAGCCTACTATAGCTCCTCGATGCATCGGTAGGTCTCATGAGACAAACTAGTGTCTTGTCATAAGGCCTTGAAAAAAATCTTATTTGTAGTCTTGGCATGAGGCCTTGACTATGTGGTTATGATGTCCGACATTATGTATTCTATCATTATGAAATTATCTATTGATATTACATACGATTATTAGACTAGTAAAATATCCATTTTAATAAGTAAATGGGATTAATTAATTTATATTTTTCATATTTTCTAAAGTTTAAGTTTAAAAGTCTTGTGTTTTAGTCTTATACATTTCATTAAATGTTTATGCTTATTTATGAAAGTTTATGATATATTTTTATCATTACTGAGCATCTGAGCTCACCCCTTTCTATGTTTTATTTTTTCCCAAGATGTAAAGAAGTATATCATGATTAACTTGCAGGAATAGGATACGAGTTATGAATTTTTTCAGAGGGTACATAATGTTGTTTTTCTTTATTTCATGATGTAATTTAAAACTTATGTATGTATCCAGTACTTCCAAGGCTACTAAACTAATTCGTATTTCGGGACATGATCACTTGTGATCATGCCAATGATATGTAATAATGCACCGACTCTTGGTAACTAGGGTCAGGGAGTTACAATTTTAGTGGTATATTAGGATTTTGATTTCCTATAGATCCAATATGTTTACCTTCCATACTTAAAATAATATTCTACACACTTTTTAGAGTGTAAGGAAATCGAAAAAAATCCTATATGAAAATTAAAATATATCAAATTTTGTTTATAATGTATAATACTCCTTTGATACCAAATGTATGATCGAAATAATATGGAAGTATGGAAATAAAAATACAGGATGTGGGTGAATTATAGTTTGAAGAAAACTATGGATTTTTTATCTTTCTCAAGAGTTAAAGGTATCTGAATTATAAAAATACAATATGCCCAATGTTAAAAGGATTGTTATTATTAAAAAACTGATATACCCAGAAGATATAATCAATAAATTAAAGTTAATTTATTAATATTTTATATTATCTATTGAATTAACATGCACATAAAAAATAAAAAAAACTATATTATAGTGAACCGAAGTACATAATACGTTTTAGAAATGAAACAACTAAACAAGGATATTATAACCCCACTTTTAAACCAAAAAGAAAATTAGATCTATAGAACTAATCTAAGGTATCCCTAACTGTGAACATTTCTAAAGGAATCCTTGACTATAAACTTATTTAAAAGAATTTGATTCTTAAAATTTAGAATCTCAACTCTATATTATTAAGCCTATAATATGTTGACCAGCTTGATCATAAATTTCCTCGCTACTACAATCGATATCTTGATATTCAACACTACTAAACTGGTAGCTCAGTTTACTACCAGTACATAACTGATAGCTCGATGCTTCTAATACTATAATCGGTAGCTTGGTATACCACTATATAAATGGTAGGTTGGTTAAGCCTCTACTTAACTGATATCTCTACAAGACAATCACAATAATAAATCCTTGATGATTTTACAATTAAATCCTCATAAGAATAAACTTATAGAAAAACACTTATAAAGAAAAATAATTGGAAGTACATTAATCAATAATTAGTTGAATACTTCATGTGACTATGGATATCAGAGTTTTATTAAAAATTTGTTGTGGATGTTTTGTCTGTTGATCCACAAGGTTCATCTCTATTTATAAGTAAAACACCAACAATCATATTCTATAAATCTTGGGGTCTGTTGTAATGGTATCAGTAGTAGTTCATTGTTCATCTTCCAATAGATATAGCTTCTTTCCATATATACTGATAGTTTGGTTCAGTACCTCTATAGTGATTGAGGTGAAAACATTATACTTAGAGTATTACAAAATTATTTTGGATTATCCAATTTTTATAAATCAGTTCCATCAGTATTTTATTAATTCTTTTGTTTATCATCATTTCATTTAATAGTTTTATATAAATGAAAATAGTCAAATATATAATAAAAACCTTAAGTTAGATTAATTACTTAAATGAAGTGTTTCATTGTTTTCAAAACAAGTCCAGTTAAATCAAATAATCAACAACTTTTATATCTCACATGACACATATGAAAACATAATTTAATGTACATATAATTTATTATCCATGTTCTTCTAATATAAATATCTCTCACTCTCAATGGATTCCAAAGAAGGATCATAAAGAAGTGCAAATTTTATTATACAGTACTTCCTCTCATGCTGTATAATGATGTGTTAAAACTTATAAAAACCATATAAGTTTATATTAGTTAAGATATTATCTTTATCTAAGATTAATAAAAGGGAAATTTACATTTTCAAGTTAATTTCCATTATCTAAAACAAAAATAAAATTAGATTTATCACTTTATCTTAATTAACATTTTTTTAAAAAATTATTTAGAGAATAATTATATCTCTCACTATTTTATCAAATACAAATAGCCCTCACTATTGGATTTTGAATATATAGTCTCTTGGATATTCTAATGGAAATAAACTATATTTTCATTCTCATAACCTAGACTATAGCCTTTACAAATTATTTAAAGGTATATAGGTAGGATTTATTCTTACTAACTACATTTACTCATTGTTCCCTGATCAATTGAGCGGAATTATGATCCTAAAATTATATCCTCTGATTTTATGAACACTTTCCACTAAATTTTATTAAGAAAACTATGACCACTACTCATAATACTAATCTATTTAAGTGGACCATATTGGTTTCAGAGTGTAGAAAATCATTGAGAGGAGGCCCAATTTTGTGTGTGAAAATTAATAGATAAATATTAAGAACTAGTTAAACACAACCCATAATTTAATAGATAATATAATTCACATTTTATTTATAATTAATTTAAAAATATAATTATTTTGACTTAGGAATTCTTCTTGATCAACTTTGCACCACCTATCTTGTTGTGTTGCCGTTGGGTTTGAGAATCCAAATGAGGAACCCCCACTACATATCCACACGTGATCAACAAACCTAAGAATAAATATCTTTATCTCCCAAGTGTTAAATGAGATGAACATGTGATTTACATCATTTTACTTAATCATAATAAGTGATATCATACCGCATCTCTATAAATATTGAGATATAGAAGGATAGTTCTCTCTATTTTTCTATTTATAATTTGAGAGTGTAACTTTTTATAGAATACTCTCTCTAGGGAATCTAATTTTGTTTGGAAAAAATCCATCAAGGTGTACTCTCGGTATGTTTTGTGTAACGTCCCGACCCGGCTCACCACTAAGACGGTGGATGGACCGGTATGTCACATAACCTCAAGCGCATCTCCTCGAACGCCAGAGGCTACCGACTAGCAGTAAGGTCCCTTTTTGTGTCTATAGGGGAGACAATGCCCTCATAGGTAACAGATAATATCACATCAGAAGTAAATAACAACAAATAATAAGTAGTGGAGGCATGTGAATAAAGAACCTGTAGTAGAAGTAATGTAAATAATTCAATTTAATAATAAAAACCAAGTGCGAAAACTCACAAAAGAGTGTCATGTCATGATATGAGTCTAAACTGAAAGTACGGAAAACAAAACTCAAACCCACAATCAACTAAAAGAAAAGACACAAGCAACAACTGCATCATGAGCAAGGCCCATTCCTCTACCCCAGTCTTCATCCTAAGCAGTAATGAACAGTCAAGCATCGGAAGTAGCACGCTTCCCCTTGTCAATACCTATGAGCATGTAATCTACTTGGGTGTCGACGACGCCCGAGCTAAGTGTGAGATAAAATCCTAGTAGGCCGACACCCACAGTGTCTAAATATTTCCATTTTTTGCAATAATAAAAATGCAGTGTTCCATTACATAACCATTTCAAATAAATTAATTGCAGTGCAATGAAATAAATAAGTCGGCCTGGGTCCCAAAGGACACCCGTGCCTGGTCACCGGCTTCAAAATAAGCTGGTAGTCTGAAAGGATACCTGTCAGGAGAAATGCACGAACACGCATATATATATATATATAGATATATATATAAATATAAAACCCATAAAGCAAGGTAAAACCATTAAAAAGTATACCCCAAGCTTGTGATTTAACTTGGGGTTCAAGTCCAGTGTCAACTAGGCACACTTACACATATCAGGATAAATATCTCAATTCTCAATAGACTCAATTAGAAATAACATAAACCTTAAGTGTATCATTATTTAAGGTTCAAGTTCAGAGTTGGAGTCTGAGCCCATCTCGAAGGTATCGCTACAGAACATCCGTCAATTTATCCAATGCCACTGAGCCCATCCAAGACAATCTTTCGAAAGACCAAGTATCGCCTGAGGCATGGATTTACCCTGAGTCTGTCTCGATCTCAAAAAGGGGTCGAGTGTCATCCAAGGCTGGCTTAGCCACATTGCCAATAGATCCATCCCGATGGGCCCTTTTGGAACTAGTATCACTGAAAAGTATTATAAATTCCGGGGAAGTCTCGATTCAGCAAAGCCAACAATAACGCCCCCCGACACATAGAGGTAACCCATTAGGAATGAAGGATATAAGGGTAGCCCTTAATATGAGACCCGCCTCCTTTCCCCGTCCTTAATTTAATTAAAGATTTCACAGTAGTGGATATGACATAATCAGTATGTAAAGTCACAGCTTGAAAACAAACCAAATACACCCGTGCATCATAAGGCATAAATTTAACAGTACAACACAACAACATGCAAGAAAATATACATATCATATCAACCTTAGTGGATAATTAATATTTAAATAATAAAAAATTCAGCAAAATAAGTTCCCATGATCCAACAATTGAAGTTCATGTTCAGGAAACTATTTATTTAATTTAATTACTATAAAAGTTGCTTCACAACACATGCAATTAATCAAACAATAAACTCGGCTAATTGAAGGATACACTGATCATGTCGGAATGCCCAAAGGGGTGTCCAACTTTGTAGAAATAATTCAAACAACTATTCATTTAAATTAAAAACAATAAAAAGGGGCTGCGCAATGACCACAACTAAATAAATTAATAACTTGGCTAACAGAAAAATACGCCAACTATGTCGGAACACCCAAAGGGGTGTATGATATTGTTGGAACCATTAAAAAAAATTAATTTAAGATGATTAATCATGCAAAACTTAAACATAACCATTAAAGTAATTAAAATGTGTAAAATTGCACAAATCCGGTAGGCACAGACTAACGGCACAACGGTGCATTTTTTATAAATCGCAAACAAACAGATGAAAAGTGAATAGTAACACTACCTTGTAGTCGTAGATTACTCTAAGATCTGCGGCAGAGTTTGATTTGACCAAAAACAGATGAAAACAAAGGATTTTAGAAAAACCCCAAAATAGGGTAAGAATCTTCCATGAAGAGCTGCGCGCAGAATACTCAACGAAATCGAACGATTCCACTTGCCCAACGTTAACCCTTCCCTAAGGTTTACTGTGCACCTGACAGAAAAGGAATCAGATGTCAAATGAAGGAGCAGCAGACTTATGAATGGGCTGTTGGTTGGTGTAACGAGATTGAGGGGTGCGACGTGATGAGTGGGAGAGGGAGAGAGGAGAGGAAAAAAGAAAAGAGAGAAAAGAAAGAAAAAGAAAATAAAATAAAAATAAGAGAAAAATAAAAGATAAGGAAAAAAGGAAATAAAAGAAAAATATAACATAAAACAAAATAATGGAAAGGAAAGTAATAAAAATAATTAAAAATGGGAATCCCCCATTTTAATTATTTTCACTTTTCCCGTAACCCCCTCTTTATTTTATTTCAGAATTTCTTTTTATCCTTTCTTGCTTTCTTTTAAATATTCTTTAAATCTTTTATTACTATTTTCCAATCCTTAATTAATTATTTAAAACCCAAACACCGTGTCAAAGCACTACGTGCCATTTTTCATGAAACCTCTATAATTATTTAAATTAAATAGAAAGTGGCCCAGGACCCGCAGCGAGGTGCGTAGGCACGCGACCCGGGTCGCTTAATTAATTAGACTATAATAAAGTAAAAACAGTCCTTACCTGATTAAGTTCAGGATGTTACATTTTGAATGTGGTTGTGTTTGTTGACAAATCTAGCTGACCACAAATGAGTATGGTTGGTGTTTGCTGAAGACATGGTTGTGTCAATAATGGAAAATGAAATCGAAAAAGGAAGAGGAATGAGGAACTCGAGACATGGATCATGTACCATGTCCCGGAATGGTATGCAGCCACGTATCAGGCAACAGAAATGGTACTCGGACGCGGTTCACGGAACAAAAAATGGTTCGCGGCTTAGCGGTAGTGTAATGCGCGGATGGGATGAAGTTGGCGGAGGAATTCGACCATGTAGGTGCAAAGGAGGTATGCGGTATGTGGAGCGCATAGAAAAATAGTTCACGGATGGCTTGAGGTTCACGATGGCATGAGTATCGGTAAGAAGTGGTTTGAAGATTCAGTAAATCTTAATTCAATGGATTAAGTGGATATCTTTTCCTATATAATAATTTCTAACCCACCGATTACTATGGATATTGATATTCATTAGAGAATACATTTTTCTCTGGGAATTCAGCAAAGTCTGAAAGTGGTTTGCGCTAAAGGTGTTTGTGGAGATTCTTAACCCACAAAGGAAGTCCGGTATGTGAAGGAGGAAGTCCGATACACAGAAGGTGTTGTATTGGTACACAGAGGAGGAGTCTTCGGTACGTGAGAGGGAGAGTTACACAAGTGGTATGCAGAGGGGGAGCTCTGGTATGTGGAAGTGGAGGCAGTCCGCAAACAGAGAACAGTTCGCGAACAAGAGGGGTTTCACGGAGGAGGTTCACGGAATCGGTATGCAGTGGCAGTACGCGATCGCAAGGGCGGAGGCAGTCCACAGAAGAAAGAAGATTTACAGTAGTGGCGATGGTACGTGAAGAAGTTGTACCGCATACCAAATCTAGTACCCAATATACAGGATAGGAAGGTGGTTCATGGTTTTCTCAAGGAATCTTGAAAAAGATTCAATTCAGTTTATGAAAGTTTTTTCTGGTACCCAACAGTTCTCAGGAAGGTGGAATTCATCTACGGGTGAAAATAGAACTTCAATAGAGCATCTAACAACAATTGAGGATTTAATAATTCATGGAAATGAAGGGACCTATATGTCCATAAACTGTGTTTGACCTACAAGTCCATAAACTGGGAGTGGATTCCTTTCCAAGAGCAGTGAGCGAAGGACGAGGAAGGCAATGGATCTTTCCACTGGTAGTGAGCGAGAGAAAGAGGCATAGGGAGTGACCCTTGGGAATGTAGTGAGTAGACCCTAAACCTTGTAAAGGTAGTGAGCCTGGGCATAGAAGATCTAGGCCAAACATTGTACTCATTATTGACAGCGATGCTTAGTGAATTTGGTACATCAACACATTTCTATTGTATGCTCCTTGGACGTAGCCCTCTAAGGGTGAAACAAGTAAAAATCACTTTTTCCAGTGCATGATTTCATATCTATTCATATATTTCTATGATAGGAAGATAGAATTGAGTTTTTTCTAATAACAAAACAAGATATGAATGGTAGAAAGTTTTAATCTTCCATACCATGATTCACCCACTCTCAGGGGATTAAACCTAGTGGACCTAACAATTGGTATCAGGGGAATGTTTCTTTTATCAAATTTATTTTCTCTGACTCGGTTCAGTAGATTTCTCAAATTAAAGATTCAGTTTGATTTTCCATGGAAAAGGGAAGAACTTCAAAGAAGTAGAAGTCTTTTGAAATTCCCCAGTGTGAAAGGGTCATAAAAAAAGTGTGATTCAGTCAAAGGAATCATGTGGTGAAAATAACAGGGGATTGGATGAATCATACAGTGAAAAAATTTACACATTAAATGATACTGAAGGACTGAGTAAAGCAACTCCAAGAAGTCAAAAAGAAATAGTTGTCTATGAGACAAAGGAATTGAATCAGAAATTGGATGAAGAAATCAAATGTAAAGATATCTAGATCCAGGTACTGAAAAATTTGGTCAACAAGCTAAGAGGCTTAAATCAAAGGCTTATTGACATGGTTACTGATCTGAGAGAGAAGAATGATTACCAAGGTAAAAACTGTAGAAGTTATCTATAAATAGAGAAAAACTCAAAGATGATGATAAGGGAAATAATATGAACTAATATGAAATTCAGAACTTGAAATCCAAAAATGATAATCTTGTTACACAACAATCTGAAATAGTTCAGGATAATCAAAGATTACAATAGGATAGTGCATCCTATGATGATTCTATTACGAAAGAAAAATTGAATGTAATGGAGAAATGTGACATGGTTGATAAGCTCACACATGAGTTAGAGGATGAGATGAGTATAAGGAAGAATCTCGAGAGAGAACTAAATAATCAACTTGAAATAAGGGATACAAATATTCAAAATTTGGAAAAATAGCTAGAGTTAGTGAAGAAAGAAGTGGATAAATCTAATACCAAAGAAAAGCCTAAAATGAAGGATGCCTTGAACTTACTATTTGATTATCCTTTGACAAGTGATGATAAAATGAAGAACAAATATACAAGTTTTGAAGAGAAACAACAACATATTTTCTCAACTCAAAGACCATACAGTTTGAGAAAAAAGTGGTATTGAATTTGATGAATCCCCTTTAGTGCCTGATATATAGAGATCCATGAATACTTCCAGAAATAGAAAAAGTCCTGCAATTTATAATGATAGATCTAAAAATTATTTCACAGGAAGTAATGATAACATGTGCTATTTTTGTGGGAATCATGGGCATATATCAAGCTTCTATTTGGAGGCTTAGGAATACATCTCATGCTGTGAAGATATAAGTTTTTCTAAATCTGAGAATAAGAAGAAGCATTATGAGAAATATGAAAGAAGAGACTTTTAGAAGAAGGTATCCATGAAGTTATTTTATTGTGTAATAATGGGGCACACCATGAGTATGTGTCAGTAATCTCAAAAGAGAAATGTCAGAAGAAGAACTCAACCTGCATCAACATCTCCGCTGAGAAATAATGAGATGAGGTATATCTTTGATATAAGATGTTTTATTTGCTCTAATAATGGGAATTTGGAAAGATAGTGTAGCAATAATAAATTAGGGAAGGAAAATGAACTTAGGGGGAGATTCCCAGAACATCCAATTTACAATGAAAAAGCCTATACTGGATGAAAAAATGGTAAGCTGAAAAATAGGTTTACAGTACTAGGGGAATCACAAGGTGCTCAATGAAAGGTGTATTTATCACCCCCTCAATTACACTCACAAAACTCCCCCTGTAATTTATGTTTAAAATATTGGAAGAAAAAGGTAGGATATGCCTCCATTGTAATTAAGAAGAATGTAAAGTCATTGGAAGACTCTACCCTAACAAGAAAGGGTGACGTGACTCGCACAATTGATAAAATAAATATGAATAAAGAATGTCCTAGAAAATTTGCATGTCATTCCACATAGCAGGAAGTGAAGGAAATAGAAATATCCCATCAATGGAAGAAGAATCAAGAGCAGATGATCATTGGAGAGATTTCTTCTTGGAGAAAGAATCTTGTAATATGGCCTTCAGGTGGAACCTCAAAGAAGGAAATTTTTACTAGTGAGTATAAACCCAAAATTGTGAAGAAGGACATACCCAAAGAACCTAAATATGAGAAGAAGACTCATAATGTGGGTAATGAATTCCTAATCATATGGCCAGAACAGTTGAAGTTGGCTAGGTAGTTGGAGCATGCAAGGAAAGAGTGTCATGATTTGCAAGAAAGAATCAAAGGGTTGACCCATCAAGATCAACCACAATCCTCTTCTTAAGGATTCCAGAAGCACCCCTCTCCCAATGCATATAAATGTTATTAATTTATGATTCAATTATTTCAGGATTTAGGGAGATACAATCCAAGGGTAAGTGGCATCTAATGATACAAAGTGACGAAGTGATACACTTCAGGGTTTCACTTGATTCAAATCAGGCTTAGAAATTTTATTGATGGCTCAATGTGATGTGATAGATGATATGATGAAGAGTCTACATTGAAATTGAGGAGATGTCAAATATATACATGGTAGATTTATTAGTTATAAGTTTCATTGAATATATATCCATTGGTATCATACCATAGTTGTGGTGTTAGTTTTCCACTGAGAGAAGATGGATTACGGTGAAGTAGCAACAATCATGCATTTCCTAATTATCTATTTTGTTCTAACAATGTGGTATCAGCTGACTACTTTCAGGATAATAAGAATCTTCAAGATAATATCAATGATATTTCAACAATAAACAAAGAAAATATTTTGAAAGGAATTATGTCACTATATAATGACATAGTGACAAAATTCTTATTGAAAGTGAGGAAGTAATAAGAGACTCAGGGGAAGTAAAAGTGGAAAATGATGATATAGAAGTAGATATAGATAATGAGCATGAGAAAGTCAAGTCTATATCTCTATAGATTCCAAAGAGTTGATCTGAAATTGATAGGAAAAGTTTCATTGGTGATCAGATGGTGCCAGTCTAGATAAAGAAGATGGGAACTCTACAGCAAGCATGATACTTATTATAGGTAGAGACTAAATGTTTCGAAGAGGGAACTCATGATGAGAATTTGCTTCAAGCTATTAATGAAGAGCTTGACCAAGGTGAGAAGATTTAAACATGGAAGAGTGTTTTATGGCTGACAAAAAATACGGTGCAGTGATTTGAAACAAATCATGACTAGTGTGAAAATATACTTCCATATAGGGGATATTGATGCCAGTGAGATATTTACACCTGTGACATGGCGGGTGACAATCTACTTATTATTGGAAATTACAATGCAAGGAAAGTTCAGAGTGTTCTATATGCATGTAAAGTCTGCTTTTTTGAATGCGGTTCTGGAAAAAGAATTAGATATGGAGCAGCCAAAAGAGCATGGTATTCAATGCTGGATTAGTTAATGAAGAATATCAGTTTTCGGAATGGCAGAATTGATTGCAATCTATATGTCAATAATGATTGTAAGAAAAGGATGATGGTACTGGTTTATGTCGATGAAATAATATTTGATGGATCAGATAAAGCATAATGCAGATAATTTTCTGAATTCTTGAAAAGCAAGTTTGAAATGTCGATGATTGGTGAGATGAAAATTTTCCTTGGCTTTCAAGTGACGCAAGGAAGGAATGAATCTTTTATTTGATTAATATAAATATGACAAGGAGGTTTTGAGAAGGTTTGGAATGGATAATTCCAAAGAGATGAAGACTCCTGTTGCTGGTCAGTTGAAACTATCACGATATGATGAAGGAAAGCCAATTAATATCATATAATACAGAAAAATAATTAGAAGTTTGTTGTATCTGACACCGAAAAGGCCTGATATTGTATTTTTCAGATGCCAAACAGCGAGATACCAAATAAATACTAAGTAAATCTACATTATTGAAGTAAAAAATAATACTTTGGTATATCTAGGGAATAGTGGATTCTGGTTTAATGTATAATGGAAAAACTCATCCATAGTTATTGGGATATATAGATGTGGATTGGGATGGATCAGTAGTTGACTGAAAATCTACATCAGGTGGTGCCTTTTATCTTGGAGGATTGTGTATTTCTTGGTTGAGAAATAGACAAGATTACTTTCATTAAGCACTGTAGAAGCTCAATACATTGTATCTACTCAAGCTTGCACACAACTATTGTGGATGAAGCAGCAACTTGAAGATATTGGAAGTGAATTGAAATCTCCGATCAGGGTTCATTATGACAATTCAAAGTACTATAAATCTTAGCAAAAATATTCTTCATCACTCAAGGACAAATCAAATTGAAATCAAATATCATTTTATCAAGGACAATGTGGAGCAATGTCTTGTGAAGTTAGACTACGTGCTTACAGAACAAAAAGTTACATATATTCTTACAAAGGCTTTACCCAAAGAAGCATTCGAAAGGAATCAAATGGATCTGGGAGACTAGTCGAATAACCACACTGGAAAAAGTGTAGATTTGGGCCCCCCTCTCCCTGAGGTATGTTGTTTTTTTCCTAATGTATTGATATGTGTTCTTTATCCTGTTGTAGTTAAAATTGAAGTTCCCTTCGGGTTAGTTGAAAAAGGGGGAGAAAGTGTGACTATTCAGGGGGTGAAAAGTCATGAGGAGAAGCTGTTAAGAGAAGCAGTGAGACAGGGTGAGTTAAAGCTGAGCTAAACTATTTGGAAGAGCTATGTTTGGAAGAGATAAAAGATATGGGTATCATTAAATCTATCAATGATAGAAGTGATCGATCAAAGAATAGATATCACGATAGTGGAGGATCGTGATAAAAGTAGAAGATTGGCATTGGAATGGTGTCAGAAGGCTTCCAACACTTAGTAATTGGTATTAGTCTTGTATTAACAATTGGTGTCAGAAATGAAGTGATTCTTTGTTGAACTTTTCATTATACTCTTGTTTCTCATGCCGAGCATGGATCATGTGGGCTTAGAGTATGGTTTGAGTAAATCCTTGATCACTATCTTAATCATGTAAAGTGAATGGTGGTTGAAGATGGAAGGATTTTTAATGAGGTACCAAAATTGAAACATTGTTATGAGAAGAGTTGTCAAAAAACCCAAAGGGGGAGATTGTTGGGAAAAAATCCCTCAAGACGTACTCTCAGAATGTTTTGGGTGTGATTGTGTTTTTTGACAAATCCAACTGACTGCAAATGAGTATGATTAGTGTTTTCTAAAGTCAAGTTTTTAAGGTGGCACAGTTTCCCAGTGTTTTCCAAATTTTGGGGCCTCAAAATCAGGAATTTGTGTGAATAATGGAAAATGAAATCGGCAAAGGAAGAGGAATGAGGATCTCATGACATGAATCACGTACCATGTCCGAGAAGGGTACACAACCGCATATCAAGTAGCGGGAATGGTACGCGGAACCAAAAACGATACGCGGCTTAGTGGTAGTGCAGTACGTGGATGGGCTGGAGTTGGCGGAGGAAGTTGACCGCATAGGAGAAAAGGTGGTACGCGGAGCATGTAGGAAAATGATTTGAAGATGGCTTGAGTTTTGTGGTGGCATGAGTATCGGTAAGTGGTGGGCGGAAGATTCAGTAAATCTTGATTGAGCGTATTAAACAGATATCTTTGCCTATATAAGAGTGCTAACCCCACCGATTACTATGGAGATTGAACTTTATTAAAGAATACATTTTTCTCTGTGAATTTGGAAAAGTAAAAAAGTGGTTCGCACTAAAGGTGTTTGTGGGGATTCTTAACCTACAAAATAATTCTGATACGCAGAGGAGGAAGTCAGGTACACAAAAGGAGTTGTCTTGGTATGCAGAGTAGAAATATCTAGTACAAAAGTGGGAGAGTTCTGCAAGTGGTATATGGAAGGAAGAAATTTGGTATGTGGAAGTGAAGGCAGTCTGAGAATAGAGAAAAGTTTTTAGACAAGAGGGGTTTCATGGATGAGGTTCACAGAATCGGTATGTGGTAGTGGTACACAATCATGAAGGTGGAGGCAATCCGCGAATGACAGGCAGTTCACGGTAGCGGCGACGATACGCAAAGAAGGTGTCCTGCATACCAAAATCAGTACCCAGTATTCTGGAGAGGAAGGTGGTTCACAATTTTCTCAAAGAATATTAAAAAATCTTCAATTGAATTTGCAAAAGTATTTTCTAGTAGCCAGCAGTACTCGGGAAGGTGGACTTTATCTACGGGTGAAAACAGAACTTCAACAGAGCATCTACCTAAATTTGAGGATGAAAGGATTCATGCAAATGAAGGGACCTACATGTCCATAAACTGTGTTTGACCTACAATTCCATAAATTTTGAGTGGATTCCTTTTCAAGAGTACTGAGTGAAGGAAGAGGAAGACAGTGGTCCTTTCCACTGGTAGTGAGCTAGAGAAAGAGGCATAGGAAGTGACCCTTGAGAATGAAGTGAGTAGACCCTAAACCTTGTAAAGGCAGTGATCCTGGGCATAAAAGATCTATCCCAAACATTGTACTCATTATTGGTAGGGAGCCTTAGTGAATTTGTTATATTAGCACATTGCTGTTGTATGCTCCTTGGACATATCCTAGTGAGGGTGAACCAAGTAAAAATTGATGTGTGCTGTGCATGATTTCATATCTGTTCATATATTGCTATAGGAGGAAGAGAGAATTGAGTTTTGTCTAACAACAAAACAAGATCCTAAAGATAGAAAGTTTTAATATGCCATACCCTGATTCACCCCTTCAAGGTATTCAACCTAGTGGACCAAACAAATTTAATTATTATGACATATATTTGTTTTATTAATTACATTTACATTAAGAGAAATATCAAAAAATTCTATTCTATTAATTTAATCCTATTATAAGCATTCCATGTCAACCTTTATCTTAAATAATAATTATTTTAGTTATCCTCAAAAACAAAATAAAAGTCACATTTTTCATAAAATAATTAAAATTAGTATTTTTATTTTAAGGTGATATATTATATTTAAATTTCATTCATTTAATAAATATATATTTAAATGATAAAAATATTGTACACATGTCACCACACATAAATAATAATAATTTCTATTTTAAGTGACTAATAAAAATATAATAATATTTCTTAAATAAATTTTTATTTAATTGATATTAAAATATATTTATTAGATCATTAACTCAATTTGAATCCTCCCATAATATTATCAAACCTTGAATAATAAAATATTAATTGGATAAAATAAAAATTATTTTCCCTTTATTTTTAAATAAATATTTACTTATATAAATATTCAAAAAATATTAGTATCATGATTGTTATACTATAATTTCTAAACTTGTGAATAAATAAATATTACATTCATTAAATTATGAATAAATAAATAATAGATTAAATTAAAATTATATATTCTAAACTTGAGTATCTCAAGATTTAATTTTTAAGATAAAATTATCTTAATAAATATTATTCTAATAGTTGGGAAGAAATTTATTCTTAAACTTAAATTTAATTGAATTTAATGAGATTTTGGATAAATTTAGAATATGAATCTCTAGGAACATTTCACAATGGAAATTAGTGAAACTTACTTAAAGTCCATGATGTAATGACCCATGTTTTTTAAATGATATTTTCTTCCTGAGAAAATGTGTGTTATATATTATATAATACTATACATGTAAAAAATACATAGGAAAAAACAAAACCTTATCTCATTAATAAATATCATTACATTAGTCGTCTATGAAACCTATGAAAATACCAAAAATTACAATTGGATAAAAAATATAAAATAGAAAAGTTAAAATTGGAAAATATGGATCACCCTAATCTGTAATAATCTTCTCCCATATATCCAACACTATAGATCTGAAAAAAAAAATATTAGTAAACCAATAAAAGTATGAGAAAATGAAAAAATAACCTTAAGAGTAATTATAATAAATATTGAGTGTAGAAATGAAGTGGTATTTATATAGTATAAAGGGAAATCTGATCATTGGGATTTGACTGTTATATGATTATTGTTCAAATATGACCATTAGTCAATTTGACCATTGGGAACTATACCAATTAGTGATAAGTTTTCCATTATAATTAGTATTTATAAGTTGTAATTACAAATTATAATTGATGTAGAATAGAGAAATGATAGCCTCAACCAGTAGAATCACGCCGTTTGAAGCCCATTTATCAGAAAATGGAAGAGAGGTAGAATCACTGAGGTTTATCCTTGACCAAGCCCAATCCGATCTTCAACAAGTGATTCTTGAATGAAATCTACTATGGGATAAGTTTAAGTCATTGGATATTATCACTCATTCAATGTTATCTGACCCACCCCATGAAACTACCACCATAAAAAACCTTACCCTTAGAGCTTAAGCGGGTGTAATAAGGGGTTACATATCTAGGACTTAGTTTATTTAAGTGAAAATTCATTTGTATAAATAAAATATTTATTATATGAATTCCATTTTAAAAATAGTTTTTTTTTAAAAAATATATGTTTCATTGATATGAATTTGATAAAATGATTTTTAAACACGAATAAATCATAATTGTTTTTTAGAAAAGATATACACTTTTATAATAAACTATGTTATTCCAAATAATATCTATTTTAATTAAATAGTCTTTTAAAACCCTCTTATTTAAATATATATGATAAAGTAATTTTATAATTTTCTAGGAAATTTTTATAAGTGTTAGAAATTTGAACATTCCATAAAACTACTATTTTTTTAATAAATAATGATTTTTATATTTAAAAATTAAAATTATAATATTTAGATAATTATTCTGATGAAATAAATATTTTATTTGAAATAATCATTTTGAAATTAGGTTAGGGTGATTTTTTTTATAATTTTCTCAAATATGTTTTTATTAATATTAAGTATTTTAAAAACTTTTAATCAATATCTAATCATATAAGTGACTTTCTAAAGTATAAAATGAAAATTTTAATTTTAAAAACATTACTTTGTGGAATATTTACTTTTACATGTCTAAACAAGTATTAAAAAAATGGCTTTTTGTTCTAATTTATTAAAATATCATAAAATGTGACTCAAATGTCCAAAACCATGAGTAAAAACCATAATCAAGCCAATGGTTTTCCATTTTCTAAAACCTATATTTCCAGGACCTATATTTGGATATTATTAAACAATTCATCAACTTTTTCTATAAATACCCACCCATTTCACCTTTCTCCTTCACTATCAATCCATCATCCAGGAATTCCAAGAAATGTGTCCTCTCAAACAATCTCTATAAGGTGTAATGCCCCGACCCCAGTTTCCCAGAGTCGGTGAATTATTTTATGTTACATTGGCATGATCACAAGAAATCAAATCCTAAAGGACCAATCAGTTTAGTAGCATTGGAAATACTAGATACAAACATAAGTTTTACATTCCATCTTGAAATAAAAAACAAAATATTATCCCCTTTGAAAAATCTCATATCCCATAGACTATCCCTGTAGGTCAATCATAATATAATTTTTCATTTCCTAGGGAAAAATGAAAAATAATAAATGAGTGAGCTCAGATGCTCAGTAAGGATAGACAATATAGCATAAGCTATCATAAATAAGCATAAACCTTTAAGGAAAGGTATAAAACTAAAACAAAGGCCTTTTAAATATAATCTTTAGCATAATATAGAAAGAAAGAAATATAATAATTCCATTTAAAAATTCAAATGGATATTATTATAGTCAAATAATCACATTTAATATCAATAACTAATCTCATAATGATGGAATGCATAATGATGGACATCATAACAAAACCGTCAAGGCCTCGTGCCAATACCATAAATAACCATACCATCAATTCCTTATGCCAAGATAGCAGTTTGTATCATGATACATTCTAATGAATCAAGGGGCTATAGGGGGACCCACCCATCACTTACTAAGTCCAATTCATTCCTCTTACGAAAGGGGTAAAACATAACATAAACATTCGTATTAAAACTAGTTTACAAAATGTTAATACATTAACCATAAACCATGAATGATATAAAAATATAACATCCAAAGTAAAATATATCATAATACCTTAAATAAAATATGGAATATTTTATCATAATAAATCAACCTCAATTAAGCATAAAATTTAACAATGGATGTTTACATAGTTGAAAATAATCTAATAAATTCATTAAAAATATTTGAGAGAAATATCCATTTTTTACTTTTAAGTCATTTAAAAGAAAAAAAACTATAAAAGAAAAAATTTCTTTTGAAAATAACCTTGTAAGATTGTAAGGAAGGCTTTAAAATTTTAAGGAATCATAATATTTGAAAATAGATGCTTGTGCCTTATAAGTTAAAAAATACATTTGTTCTTTAATTTGTTGGAAAGGTTATAAAGTACCTTGTTTAGAAAATGATGAAAATATTACTTTCAATTTTTTTTATAAAAAGTCAAAAAATGGGTAAAAATTACTTTAAAAAATTGTTGATAATATTTTTAATTACATTTTAAGAAACAAGGACAATGGTGATAACTATGTCCCAGTAGATACTTATGGATAAAAAACCTCAAATAATAATGAGATTGTGAAATTAACCCTTACCTGGTACTTTACTTTAGTATAGGGTGAGTTAACCTCCTTTATAATTGTTAAATAATTTTATTAAATTATTATAGGACCATATATATATTTATAATATCATATATTATCCTCTTATACCATTTTGTTTACAATATTTCAGTATTTCCATTGTTTTGGGTGTTAACTGCATCATTTTCTTATGCATGTTTTTTTGTTTAAGTCAAGTTCATTATGAATAGGATGTATTTTATTCATATATAGAATTATATAAGGTTCATAATTATTATTTTTACCCATCATATAAATTTTATAACTATTCTTGAATGGTTAACACGGAGAATGAATCCCACCGCGTCGTGGAGACAGTAGGCCGTATGTACGCCCGAGCGAACGTATCATTCCCTTGATGTTTAAATAGTATGTAATTGGATGGTATATTAATTATAAATAATAATTATACTATTATATTAATTATTTATATCTATTATACTAATCATTATACCCATAAAAATAAATTAGTGTTGAATAAAAAATTACACCACGACATGGACATGGTAAGTTGTACGTACGCAGACATGATGGTATTCTTATTCATATTTTTATATGTTTTGGGGTAATTTTATAATATTATTTTTACCTTTAATTTCCAAATTTACCCTTAATCGCGGTAATAATAAATTACTAAAGTTACTATTCATAATATCCAAAAAAATAAAAGTGACCTATTAAAATAATTTTTACCCACTAATTAAAAATATGGAATCCATTTTACAAAATTTAAAACAAATAAGTTGTAGTAATTAATTTTAAATTAATCCCCGTTGACAAAACGAGAAAATGGGTTTATTAAAAGTAAAGACCATCAAAAGATTGACTAGTGTTTATATCAAATTTTAATGTGAAAATAATTCCAATGACTTAAATTAAATTAAATTATAAATAATTAATATAATTATACTTTAAATCCAATTAAAAAAAATAATATGTCAATATAAATAAATTTGAAGAAAAATAAGTTTTGAATTAAAATGCAGTATTTTCATTATTCATTAAAATATGAAAGTTGTGTAAAAAACACCAAAAACTTGTCCCAACTAAATTTATATGTTCCAATTCTAAATAAAAAGTTTATTTTGTAAAATTGAATGTATAAAAGTGCAAAATATTGGACTTAAAAAGGGTTTTCCACTAAAAGGTGGTAAAACTACATTTTTAAAAAAATACTTCCTTTATTCGAAATATTGAATTTTTTCTTATATCATGGAAACAAATGAGATAAATTTTAAAATTATATAAAATTTAAAATGTGAATAATAATATTTATAATATCTTTTTTAGATAGCTAGTTTTAGTGTGCTTGAACTCGGTGTTGCGTGTAGCACAAGCATTTGAATTATTTTAAAAGAAGCGTATCGTGGAAGCATGGGGTGTTTCATTCTTTCCTACTTAAAATAATTTCTTCCTCAAAATTTCTAGAATATCACTTTATAAAAAGATTTTTGTGGTTCTTCCTCATAATTTTTTCAGGTTCTCACATCGCCTCTTCCATTTTATTATTTCTGAAAAAAAACTTTACCAGATGAGTCGTCCGATTTCTCATTACTTCATCTCTGGTATCAAGAATCTTGATAGGACTTTCGAAATAAGATAAATCAAGTTCCATTTCTATTTATTTGTATGTGAGTTCATGAATTGGGTCTGGAATGTATTTCCTTGACATTGATACGTGGAACACAACATGAACTTTGGAGAGACTTAGCGACATTACCAAATGGTATGCTATAACTCCAATTCATTCCAAAATATCAAATGGTCTAATGTACCTGAGACTTAATTTATCCTTATTACCAAATTGTATAACACTCTTTCATTGATATACCTTCAATAAAACATAATATACCACTTGAAATTCCAAATCATTCATTCGGTTATCATCATATCTGTTTTGTCAACGTTGAGCTATTTTGATATGTGTCTAAATAGTCTTTACTATTTTTTTCATTTCCTCAACAAGTTCTGGACCTATGAGTTTTCTTTCACCAAAATCATCCCAAAAATTTGGTGTACGAAATATCTTTCTATACATCGCTTCATATGGTTCCATCAGAATACTTGAATGGAAGCTATTGTTATATAAATACTAATCCCATATACCTTGAAAGTCAAGTGAGAAAGATATCAACATGTCCTATAAAGTTTGAATAGTCCACCCTGATTGTCCATCATCTTGGGGTTAGTAGGTAGTGATTAAATGAAGCTCAGTATCTGGGGCCTGCTAAAGACTTTTCTAGAGTTGTGATGTAAAATGGGGATCATAGTCAGAAACAATCGATAGGGGTACACCATGAAGTCATAAAACTTCATTAATATATAGTCATGATAAACGTTCAAGTGGTAAACCTTCTCTTATAACAAGAAAATATGCTGATTTGGTAAGACGATCAACAATAACCCATATAAATTCATTTTGTCTCAGAGTATTTCATAGCCCCATGACAAAGTCCATCCTAATATCATCTCATTACCACATAGGTATTGGAGGAGGTTTCTTGACTCCTCTATGATGTTGTCTTCTAGCCTTCACCTGTTGACAAACCAAACATCTTGACATGTAATAAAAAATCTATCTCTTCATATTTTCCCACCAAAAATGTTATTTCTAATATCTATACATATTAGTGATACTAGGGGGTATAGAGAAATTAGAGCTATGAGTATCATCCAATAATTCCCTTTTTAGCTTAGGTATAACAAGAACACAATTCCTCTTACCAAATTTTAATATACCATCTTCAAATATGAAGTCAATTAGTCTCCCATAATTCACAACATTAATTTTCTTTTGAAACTCCTCATTATCATACTGAGAGATTTTTATCCTTTCCAGTAAATATGGGTTGTAAACCATTTGAAAAAGTAGTCATGTTTCATCTTCCATGATAATTCTCATATCCATATTTACTAGATCATTAAATATATGATCCCTTTCAACTCTTAGTTTGTTTTGAACTACATGTTACTTTCTACTCAAAGCATCTGCCACCTTATTTTCCTTCCCCATGTGATAGTTTATTATGCAATCATAATACTTGAGTAGGTCAATCCATCTCCTTTGTCTCATATTTATTTCTTTCTATGATAAAATATATTTCAAACTCTTTTGATCAGTATATATCTCACATCTTTAACCATAAATATAGTGTATCTATATTTTTGGGTCAAATATTACCACTACTAACTCAATATTATGAGTTGGATAGTTTTGTTCATTAATTTTTAATTTCCTTTTTGCATAATAAATAACCCTATCACTCTATAGAAGGACACAACAAATTCCTTTCCTTGATGCATCACTATAAATAACAAACCCATCATTCCTAGATGGTAAAGTCAGCATAGTATCGTTGAATAATCTTTTCTTAAATTCTTCAAAACATTATTCACACTCTTTTATCCAAAATAATTTAACCCCATTACGTGTGATATTGGTTATTTTTTTGCCAATCAGGAAAAATTATGGACAAAAAATCGATAGTAACCTACTAAACCAATAAAACAGGATGCCGTAATTATACTCATCAGTGCTGGACATTCTTGGATTGCCTTTGTCTTGTTAGGATCAACATAGATTCCATCCTTGGAGACAATATGACCAAGATTTTTTTTTTTCTGAAACTAGAAGTCACACTTTCTAAAATTCCCATATAGTTCATTTATTCTAAGAGTCTTTAGAACAATCCGAAAGTGGTTCTCATGGTCTTCGTAGCTTTTGGAGTATACCAATATATCATCAATAAATACTAAAAAAATCATCAAGATATTCATGAACACTCTTTTCATTAGATCCATGAAAATAGAGGGTGGATTTTTCATTCGAAAAGGCATTACTGTAAATTATTAATGACCATACCTCATTCAGAATGCTGTCTTTGGATTATTTTCCTTTTTTACACATAATTATTGATATCCAGAATGCAGGTAAATCGTCAAAAAATATTGGGCTTCATGAAGTTGATCAAATAAATCATCAATGTGAGGTATAATATAGTTGTTCTTTATTGTAATAACCTTGATTTATCTATAATCAATGAACAAACTCATTGATCCATCTCTCTTTTTTAAAAAAAGAACTAGGGCTCCCTAAAGAGAAACAATAGGGAGAATAAATCAATTATTTCTCAACTCCTCTAGTTTTTTCTTCAGCTCTAATAATTCTATAGTAGATATTCTATAGGTTGTTTTTTATAATGGCCTTGCATCAGGGTTTAAATAAATAGTAAACTCAACTTCCCACTCTAGAGGATGTCTAGGTAAATCCTCTAGAAATATATAAATATATTCTCGCACAATAGGTACATCATCAATTTGAATATTTATTTCTTCATCCATAGATGTTATTTCCTCTTCCTTTCCAAGAATATTAGTTAGTAAAGCTAATGGGGGTGGATTTTGATAAGAATCAGGTGATGAGTTTTCTATTCTAAAGATAATAGATTGTATATCTTCCTTACAATTCAAAACTTCATTCTTCTTATAATATATTTTCATATCATATTTTGACAGCCATTCCATTATGAGAACTATATAAAATTAAACCATAGGTATGATGATAAAGTTAGCATATAAAGCATGTTTATATGCCATAATGGGAACTGCCTGACACATATTTATGGAAATAATAATTCCCTTAGGGATTTTGACTGAAAACTCCCTTGTTAATGTGGATTAGAAATATCTAACTTTTAAAGAAAACTGGGAAGATATAAAGCAATATAAGGATCCAGAATCAAAAACAATATGTGTATAAATTTTAAGAAATTATTAAAGTACCTACCACCACATCATTAGAAACTTCAACCTCAAAAATTGTGATCGCAAAATCTTTTTCTTTCTCACTTGTCCTTTTCAAGGGTAATTTTCCTTGATGCTTAGTATAATCATTTACATAATTTCCAATATATTTACAATTTTAGCACTAAACATTGATATATTATTTATTCCCCTTGAAATTAAGAGTTTTGTGGACTTTTCTCCACACATGTAACAAACTCCCATCCCCTTTAGGAAAGTTCTAGGGTGTTTTTTCTCAAAATTATTTCAGGGTGGAAAGTCAACTTTTCCCTTCTTCCCCTTATTTCCTTTTTAGAGTCTTATATGGACCTCTTCTTGTCTTGCTTTACTATAAAGTCATAATACTTAGAGAGTTCATTTTCTATCTTGATAACACATGATACTATATGTTCATATATTGAGAAATATTTTGAGACCAATGACTATTATAGGAATGGTTTTAACCCATCAAAGAATATATCAATCTTACTTCTTGGATTATGTATGTAGTGTACATCATGCCTTGCTAACCTTGTGAAGTTAGCTTCATATTTTCAAAATTATCATTCTCATTATGTCTCAAACTTAGAAATTGATTCTCCATATCCACTCATAGATTACAAGCAAAGAATTTTTTTAGTAAGAGTTCTTTAAATTATATCCATTATATATTTTCTACCTCTTCATACTTCTTCATGTTTTGAATCAATGACCACCATTGATCTGCATCTCCCGATAGATGATAGACTTCCATAAAAACTTTTTCCCTTTCATTACTCCCCAAATGAAGAAATATTTTATCTAAGGAACTTATCCACTACTCAGAAACAAAAGGATTTGTAATATCATTGAATGCTTTGGGTTGTTTCTTCATGAATAGATCTAACATTAATCCTCCATGTTGTGGATCAGGCTGCTCCATACGAGTAAGGTTATTATTCATAACTTGATTCAGCTAACCTAGTATAGTTATAAGTTTTTCACTAATAGTTTTTTCACCAGAACCACTATCATTATCTTTTATAAGAGGGAAATCCTTACATGGGTTACATGCATTGATACCATTTCCATTCCTTTTAATGGGAACTATTTCTAAACAATTTCTTACACTATATTAGGTTATAAATCATAATTTATAATTCCAAAAAAGTAAAATAAATTGAAAATTTCATGCATATCTAATCCATAATCATAAAAATGGTTTCTTTGGGGACATATTTACTCATAAATCCTTCATAATGGTTTGTAAATAAATTTTGAATTATCTTAAGCATATCCCCCATGAGTGTCAAACTAGGTGCGTAGTAAGACCCGTTGTCATGTACCAGGATACCCCGAGTCAATCCTAGAATACCTTGTCGGAGTTATTACTACTAGGAACAACTGTGCTAGAACCACGACAACTTATAGTATCCATATAGGGATATATTTTCTTAGAATACCCACATAATTATATAATACGAAAATTTTAGGATGTTTTTATATATTTATCCTCAAATTCTATCTTTGGGGTAATGTTTCTTAATCATGGTTTTTATAAATATAGTTTCCAAGGTTTATACTAAAATTCCTTTAATACCAATTGAAACAATCTGACCCTAGTTTCCCAGAGTCTATGAATTATTTTATGTTATATTCTCATGATCACAAGAAGTCAAATCCCGAAGGACCAATCAGTTTAGTAGCATTGGAAATACAAAATAAAAACATAATTTTTACATTACATATTGAAATAAAAAAAACATACTATTCCGTTTGAAAAATCTCATATCCTTTAGAATATACCTATAGGTTAATTATAATATAATTATTCATATCCTGGGGAAAATGAAACATAATAAATGGGTGAGCTCAGATGCTCAGTAAGGATCAACAATATAGAGGAATCTATTATAAATAATCATAAACTTTTAAGGAAAGGTATAAAACTAAAACACAAGAATTTTAAACATAATTTTCAACATAAAATGGAAATAAATAAATCAAATAATTCCATTTAAACATTCACATGGATATTCTACTAGTTGAATAATTACATGTAATATCAATAACTAATCTCATAAGAAGGAATTCATAATTTTGGACATCATAACCATGCCGTCAAGGCCTCATGCCAAGACCATAAATAATTATACCATCAAGGCCTTGTGCTCATACAATATTCTATTTCATGAGACCTACTGATGCATTGAGGGGCTATAGACTGTCCCACCCTTCACTTACCAAGTCCAATGCATTACTCTTATGAAATGGGTCAAATAAAACATAAACATTCGTATTAAAACAAGCATACAAAATGTTAATACTTTAACCATAAACCATGAATGATATAAAAATAGAATATACACAGTAAAATATGTCATAAAACTTTCAATAAAATATGGAAGATTTTCTCATGATAAATTAACCTCAATTAAGCATAAAATCCAACAAAGGATATTGACATAGATGAAAATAATCTAATAAATTAATTAAAACTCTTTGAGAGAAATATAACTTTTTTACTTTGAATTCATTTAGAAGACACATAATTATAAAAGAAAAAATTTATTTTGAAAATAACCATGTAATATTTTAAGGAATTATTTAAAATGTTAATGCATTATAAGGGTGTAAAATTTCCACTTGTACTATATAAGTTAAAAAAATATTATTTCCTTAATTTTTCGAAAATTTTATAAAGTACCTCATTTGGAAGACGATGCAAAGATTCCTTTCAAAACATTTTATAAATAGTAAAACATGGGTAAAAATGACTTTAATTTTTTTATAATATATTGAATTACATTTTAATAAACATGGACATGAATGATAAATATGTCACCGTAAATACTTACATATAAACAACCTCGAATAATAATGATATTGTGAAATTAATCCTTAACTTGTACTTTTCTTTAGTTGAGGGTGTGTTAACATCCTGTATAATGGTTAATGTAAGTTATTAAATTATACCAGGACCCTATCCATATTTTTTATATCATATATGATCCTCTTATATCATTTTTTTAATAATATTTCTACATTACCATTTTTCAGGTGTTAACTGCATCATTTTCCAATGCATGTATTGTTGTGTAAGTTATGTTTTTTATGAAAATGATGTATTTTATTCATATACAGGATGATATAAGGTTCATAATTATTATTTTATACTCATCATATAAATTTCATAATCATTATTTAATAGATAACATAGAGAATGAATCTCACAGTATTTTGGAGATGGTAGGTCGTACGTGAGCACGAGTGACAATATCATTCCCTTGATGGTTAAATGGTATTGAATTGGATGGTATATTAATTAAAAAGAATAATTATAATTTTATATTCATCATTTATATCCATTATACTAATCATTATACCCATCCAAATAAATTAATGTTGAATAACAAATTACACCATGATGTGGAGACGATAAGCCGTACGTACGTATGCATGGTGATATTGTTATTCGTATGATGGATAAAATGAGGAATATGATTTTCTGATGGGTATAATAAAATCTCATTATATGTATGATAATGGAATAATTACATTGGTATGGAAACAACATATAAATAGGAAGTATAATAGTAAAAAATATTTGAAAGAGGTGATAAAACTATTACATCTTTTTCAGGTATCTCCCTTTGATTTGCACAAAATGACTCCATAGGATGGATTTATGCCCAAATTATGACATCTAGGATGTATTGAGTGAAGTTTTGAGAGTAAATGGGTATGTTTTGGTTGATACAAATGGATTTATAGTTGTTAATTAAAGAGAAGGAGAAGTTCCCTTTTATAAGAGAGGGGAGAGGCACTTTAGGAAACTCATAAAATATTTAATTAATATAAATAAAATTTCAATTGAAAATGTATCCAAAGTGAGTTGATTCTATTATGATATGAGGATGGGTAAAAATATCATCAACCAATGAATTTTAGACATATTTAGGTCATAACATTAACCTTATCTTTTGGGTTTAACCCTTATCTAAATAACTTAACCTTTACCATTACAACTTGTCTTTTTTACAGAATAGGGTTAATATTGTTACTATTAAATTATAAAATAACCACAATATGATAATTTATAAAATATTTAAAAATATCAAATTTATTTGGACAAACTTGATATTTTATGAATTTTATAAAATTTAATAATATATTTTTTTAAAGTATCATTTATGTCAATTTTGATACTATTCAATATTTTCATTTTAAAAAAATTAAACCAACATGATGACTTCAAAAAAAATACGTCAAATATTATAATAAAATTTATATTTTATTTTAAAAAAAATTATGTCATTAATTAAGTCAAATTATATTTATTTTAATATTTTTAATATCATTTATTTGATATTTCTATTAATAAAATAATTTCTACTTCACTATTTTGTTATCATTAATGGTAATTATTTAATATATAAAAATTATAAATAAATTTCTATGATGTATTAAATTATTTTATACTTCTAGATACTATTTATAATATATGTTATCTCATGGATATCTCTATATTAAAATTATTATACTTATAAGAAATGAGAGGGTGTCATTTTGTCACATTCTTCAATTGTAATAATATTCATGTCATATTCATAGAAAAGGGCCGATTAAATGTTTAAATTTATAAAAACTGGTGATAAGGGTATTATTTATTCATATAATAGGATTTTTATAGGTTTTAGGGTAATTTTATAATATTATTTTTACCTTTAATTACCAGATTTACCTTTAACCGCAGTAATAAAAAATTTCTAAAGTTATTAATCATAATATACAAAAAAGTGACATATTAAAATAATTTGGACCTAATAATTAGAACTATGGAATCCATTTTTCAAATTTTAAAACATATAAGTTGCAATAATTAATTTAAAATTAATCCCCTGTTGACAAAACGGGAAACAAATTTTTTAAAAGTAAAAACATCAAAAGATTGGTATGTGTTTATATCTAATGTTAATGTGAAAATAATTCCAATGAACTAAATTATATTAAATGATAAAAAATTAATATAGTTTTTCTTTAAAACCAATTAAAATAATAATTTAACAATATAAATAAATTAGATGAAAAAGAAGTTTTAAATTAAAATGCAGTATTTTTCACTATTCATTAAAATATTTAAGTTATTAGAAAAACACCAAAATTATTTCCAAACTAAATTTTTATGTACCTATTCTTGATAAGAATTTAATTTTTTCAAATTGTATATATAAAAGTGTCAAATATTGGATTTAAAAGGGGTTCTCCATTAAAAGGTGTTAAAAGTGTATTTAAAAAAAAATACTTCTTTTATTCAAAAAATTGAATTTGTTCTTATATCATGGAAACATATGAGATGAATATTAAAATTATATAAAATTTAAAAGGTGGTTAATACTATTCATAACAACTTTTTTCAAATAGCTATTCATGGTGCACTCTAACTTGGTGTTCTGTGCAATGCAAGCTATTAAATTATTTAAAAAGAAGTATATCATGGAAGTATGGGGTGTTACATTCTTCTCACCTTCAAATAATTTCTTCCTCAAAATTTCTAGAATATCACTTCCTAAAAAGATTCAGGTTGTTATTCATCATAATTTCTTCAGGTTCCCATGTTTCCTCTTCCATTTTATAATTTCTCTAAAGAACCTTTACCAGATGAGTCATCCGATTTCTCAACACTTGTTCTCTAGTATCATGAATATTGATAGTTTCTTCACAATGATACAGATCAAGTTGGAGTTCTATTTATTCATATGTGAGTACATGCGTTGTGTTTGGAATGTATTTCCTTAACATTGATACATGGAACACATCATGAACATTGGAGATACTTGGTATCATTGGAAAAAGGTAAGCTACAACTCCAATTCATTCCATAATCTCAAATGGTATGATGTACCTAGGACTTAATTGAACCTTCTTATCGAATTTTATAACACCCTACCATGGAGATAACTTCAAGAAAACATGATCTCCCATTTGAAATTCCAAATCCTTCATTCGTTTATCAACATATCTCTTTTGTCAAGTTGAAACTATTTTGATATGGGTCTGAATAGTGTTTAAATTTTATGTCATTTCCTCAACAAATTCTGGGCCTATGAGTTTTCTTTCACCAACATCATTCCCACAAGTCAGTGTACTACATCTCTTTCCATATAACACTTTATATAGTTCCATATGAATACTTTAATGGAAGCTATTATTATATGAAAATTCTACTAGAGTTAAATACTGATCCCACATACCTTTAAAGTCAAGTGAGAAAGATCTTAACATATCTTCTAAAGTTTTAATAGTCCATTCCGATTGCCCATCAGTTTGAAGGTGGTAGGTATTGCTCAAAGGAAGATCAGTATATAGGGCCTTCTGATGACTTTTTATATAATTGTGATGTAAAAAAGGGGATCAAGGTCATAAATAATCTATAGGGGTGCACCATGAAGTCTTGAAACTTCATTAATATATAGTCTTGTGAAACATCCATGTGGTAATATTCTCTTATAGTAAGAAAATGTGATGATTTGGTAAGACAATCAATAATAACCCACATCACATCATTTTGTCTGGGTTTCTTTGGTATCCTTTTGAAAAATTCCATCATAATATCATCCCATTTCCACATAGGTATAGGAATAGGTTACATGAAACCTCTAGAATGTTGTCTTCCAGCCTTCACCTATTGAAAAACCAAACTTCTTTAGATGTAATCAGCAATATCTATCTTTATGTTGTCCCACCAAAAATGTTCTTTCAAATCTATATACATCTTATTTCCACTAGGGTGTATAAAGAAATTGTATCTATTACCACCATATAATAATTCCCTTTTTAGTTTAGGTATGGAAGGAACACAAAACCTCTTCCCAAATTTCAAAATACCATATTCAAATACAAAGTCAATCAGTTTCCCATCATTCACAACTGTAATTTTCTCTTGAAGTTTCACATCATCAAACTGAGAAGTTTTTTCCCTTTATCGTAAAGATGGATTGGAAACCTTTTGAAAATGTAGTGATGTTTCACCTTCCATGATAATTATCATATCCAGCTTTACTAGATCAATGAATATAGGATCCATTTCAACTCTCATTTTTTTAGAACTACATGGTCTTTTATACTCAAAGAATATGCCACTTTATTTTCCTTCCCTGGGTGGTAGTGTATTGTGCAATCATAATCCTTGAGTAGATTAAGCCATCTCATTTGTATAATGTTGTGTTCTTTTTGTGAGAAAATATATTTCAAACTCTTATGATCGGTATATATCTCACATATTTCACCTTAGAGATGGTGTCTCCATATCTTCAGAGAAAATATTACTGCTAATAGCTCGAGATCATGATTTGGATAGTTTTTTTCATTAATTTTTAATTGCCTTGATTCAAAAGTAATAACCCTATAATTCTGTATAAGGAAACAACCAAGTAATTTCCTTAATGAATCGATATAAATCACAAACCCATCATTCTTAGATGGTAAAGTCATGATAAGTGCATTGAATAATATATATTAAATTATTCAAAACATTCTTCACACTATTTTTTACAAATGAATTTAACCCCTTTACGTGTGAGCTTGGTTAATGGGGTTTCTAATTGGACAAAATTTTGGATAAAATGCTAAGTAACCTACTAAACCAATAAAACTGTGTACCTCTATTATACTAGTCAGTGCTGACCATTATTTTATTGCCTTTTTAGTTATAAGATCAATTGATATTCCATCATTAGAGACAATATATTAAAGAAAATAGATTTTTGTTAGACTGAATTTAAACTTTCTAAAATTACCATATAGTTCATTTATTTTGGGATTCTTTATAACAATTCATAAGTGGTTATCATGGTCTTCATAGACTTTGGATTATACCAAGATATCATCAATAAATTCTATAAAAAAATCATCAAGATATTCCTTGAACACTCTATTAATTAGATCCATGAAAAAAGAGGGTGCATTAGTCAATCCATATGGCATTACTATCAATTTTTAATGGCCATACCTTGTTCTAAATGCTGTATTTGGAATATATTCATTTTTTACACAAAATTGATGATATACATAATGATGGTAAAACTTTGAAATATATTTATATTTATGAAGTTTATCAAATAAATCATCAATGCAAGGAAGATGATACTTGTTCTTTATTATAATAGCATTGATTTCTCTATAGTCAATGCACAACCCCGTTGATCCATATTTCTTCTTAACAAAAAGAATTGGGGATCACATATGAGCCTCAACCCAGTTGGTGATGTCTCTATAAGTGCATCAATGAGACCCAAATTTGAAACCGGGCATATGAATAATTCTAAGTTAATGTAGCAGTACTGTAGCAATAATGTAGTAGGCACTTTAGTTGTATTGTGAGAGTACTGTAGAAGGTTATTTAGCATTTACTATAGTAGGTACTCTTTGGTACTATAGAAGCCAAAATTATTCACCTTGGTCCACCAGTTTGGGATTGGAGTCCTTAAGGCCTTCAGGTCACCTAGGCCTTCAGGTCAGTAAGGATCTTAGGCCACCTCAAGGCCTTCGGGCCACCTGAAGGCCTTCAAGGCCACCTAATATGCAGATGCCCATACATATTCTACAAGGAACCAATTATAGAGGGGGATTCAAGAGAAAGAATCATTCACCAGATTAGGTTTAAAATATTTGGAAGAATGAGATGGTATGACATTGCTTTCAATACTGGGCTTGTGCATCTCTATACCGAATAGCTAGCTGAACAACCATAAAAATGCGGAGAGCTGATCACGATGCAGATGATGGGGAGGGGCAGTTTCAAGTAGTCATAGTCTGTGTGATTTCCTTAAGACCTATAGGTCCTGTAATGTCACAAATCCTATGGGAAATGTAATCTTTTATCCAATGGGACTTTTAAGTGTTACCCCTCATCCCTTGAAGGGGGGGGGGAGAGGGGGGGGGTATCAAAAATCAATAAAAAAATAAGGCATTCGGGCCATTCAGGAAAAAGAACTAGGGATCTCTATAGAGAAGCACTAGGGAGAATAAATACCTTATTACTCAACTCCTCTAGTTATTTCATCAGCTCTACTAATTCCACAATGGAAATTCTATAGGTTTTTCTTGATATTGTCCTTGTATTAGGGATTGAAGAAATAGTAAACTCAACTTACCACTCTTGAGGATATCCAAGTAAATCCTATGGAAATACATCAATATATTCTCAGAAAATAGGTACATCCTAAATTTTAATATTTCTTTCTTCATCCCTATATGTTATTTTCTTTTCCTCCCCAAGAATCTCATTCAGAAAAGCTACTAGGTGTGGATTTTGATAAGAATTAGGTGATAAAGTTTATAATCTAAAGATAATGGATTATATATCTTCCTCACAAATCACAACTTCTTTCTTCTTGACATAAATTTCCACATCATATTTTGATACCTAGTATATACCAAGGGTTATATCAATGTCTACCATTGGAATGATGATAAAGTCAACAGATAAAGCAAGTTTATATTCTATAATGGGTACTGCCTAACACATATTTATTACAATAAGACTTCCCTTAAATATTTTAATTGATAACTCCCTTGTTAATGTGAATTGGAAAAATCTAATTTTTAAATAAAACTAAGAAGATATAAAGGAATGCGAGGATCCATAATCAAATAAATCTTTGGATAAATTTGAGGAAATTATTAAATTACCTATCACCACATCATTAGGAACTTCAAACTTAGTAGTTGTGATCACAAAATCTTCTCCATTATCTATTGGCCTTTTTTGGGGAAAGTTTCCTTGAAAATTAGGACAATCATTTAAACAATGTAACATATATTTATAATTTTAGAAATGAACCTTGATATATTATTTCTTCTCATTGCAATCATGAGATTGGTTGAATTTTTCTCCACACTTGTAACAAACTCCCGTACCCTTTAGGCAAGTACCGAGGTGTTTCTTCCTACAATTATTTCAGGGTGAAAGCTCAAATTTTCCCTTCTTCCCTTTATTTCATTTTTCAAATTGTTCGACAACCCTATTCTTATATTTTTTTACTTTAAATCCATAAGAATTAGAGAATTTATTTTCTATCTTTATAGAACATGAGACTATATCTTCATATAATGAGAAATATTGTGAGACTAATACCTATTGGAGGAATGATTTTAACCTATCAAAAAATCAATAAATTTTACTTCCTGGGTTACATATGTAGTCTGAAACATGACTTGATAACCTTTTGAATTTGGCTTCATACTTTGCAACATTATCATCATCCCTCTACCTTAGACTCTGAAATTTCCTCTCCATATCCACTCGTAGATCTCGAGGAAAGCATTTTTCTAGGAAGAGTTCTTTAAATTCTCTCCATTACGTATTTACTACCTCTTCATACTCTTTGGTGTTTTCAATTAATTACCACAATTGATCTGCATATCTTGATAGATGATAGACTGCCATAACAACTTTTTCCTCTTCATTACTTCCCAAAGCAGGAAATATTTTCTCTAAGGACCTTATCCACTGCTCAACTAAAAAATTATTTATTGTCCAATTGAATGTTGGGGGTTTTTTCCTCATGAAGTGGTCTAACATTGATCCTCTACATTGTGGATTTGGCTACCTCATACGGGTAAGGTTATTATTCATAACCTAAGTCAACTGTCCCGATATAATTATAAGTTATTAAACACTAGTTGTATCACCGTCACCACTATCATTATCTTCCACCCAATGGAAATTCCTACATGGATTACATGCTTTTATATAGTTTTAGTTCCTTCCACTAGGAACCATTTCTAAACAATGAAATACACAAGATTAGGTTATGAATTAAAATGCATAATTCCAAACTAGTAAAATTAATTGAAAAATTTATGCATATCTAATCCATAATCATAAAAATGATTTATTTGGGGACATATTTACTCATAAATCCTTCATAATGGTTTGTAAATAAAATGTGAATTATCCTAAGTATACCCCTCGGGAGTTTCAAACCAGGTGCACAGTAAGCCCCGTTGTCGTGTACGAGGTTACCCCTAGTCAAACCCGGAACACCTTATCAGAGTTACTACTCTTAAATACATCTGTGGCAGAACCATATCCACTTGTAGTATCCAGATATGGATATATTTTCTAGTAATACCCACATAATCTATACATTACCAAAATTTTAGGATGTTCTTATATATTTATCCTCAAAGTCTATCTTAGGGGTAATGTTCCCTAATCACAGTTTTTATAAATCTCATTTCCAAAGTTTATACTAAACTTCCTAGGATGAAAACTAAAAAACCCCGACCCTAGTTTCCTAGATTCAATGGAATATTTTATGTTACATTGGAATGATCAAAATAAATCAAATCCATATGGACTGATCAATTTAGTATCCTTGTAAATACTAGATACAAACATAACTTTTACATTACATATTAAAATGAAAAAGAAAATATTATCCCATTCGAAAATTCTCATAACCCTTAGACTATCCCGATAGATCAATCATAATATACTTCTTCGCATCTTGGGAAAAATGAAACATAAAAATGGGGTGATATCAGATTCTCAGTAAGGATAAAAAATATAGCAGAAACTATCATAAATAAGTATAAACTTTTAAAGGCTTAAAATGAAACACAGGCCTTTGAAACATAATATTCAGCATAATATGGTAATAAATAAATCCAATAATTCCATTAAAACATTAAATGAATATTCTACTAGTTGAAAAATCCACATGTAATATCAATAACTAATCTCATAATGAGGGAATGCATAATTCCAAACATCAAAACCACACCATCAAGGCGTCATTCCAATACTATAAATAACCTTATTATGAAGGCCTTGTGCCAATAAATTATTTTGTCTCATGAGACCTAACGATGCATTGAGGGGCTATAGCGGGCCCCACCCATCACTTACTAAGTCTAATGAATTCCTCTTATGAAAGGGGTAAAACATAATATAAACATTTGTATTAAAACTAGAATTTTAAATGTTAATACTTTAACCATAAACCATGAATGACATCAAAATTAAACATCCATAGTCAAATATATTATAAAACCTTCAATAAAATATAGAAGATTATATCATAATAAATCAACCTCAATTAAGAATAAAATCCAATAAAGTATGTTGGCATAGATGAAAATAATCTAATAAATTCATTAAAACTATTTGAGATAAATATCCCGTTTTTACTTTTAAATCATTTAGAAGATGTGAAATTATAAAAGAAAACATTTATTTTGAAAATTAACTTGTTTTCTTTTAAGGAAATATTTAAAATGTTAATGTGTCATAATGACAAAAAATATCCACTTGTGCTGTATAAGTTAAAAAAACACTATTTCCTTAATTTTTTGAAAAGTTTATAAAGTAACTCGTTTGGAAAACGATGGAAAGATTCCTTTAAAAATGTTTTATAAAAATTCAAACATGGGTAAAAATTACTTTAATTTTTTTTGATAATATTTTGAATTTAATTTTAATAAACATTGACATGGATGATAAAGACGTTCCAGTAGATACTTATGTAGAAACAACCTTGAAGAATAATGAGATTGTGAAATTAACCCCTACCTTGCACCTTCGTTTAGCCGAGGGTGCGTTAACATCCAATATAATGGTTAAATCATGTTATTAAATTATACCAGGAAAGTATCCATATTTATGGTATCATATATTATCCTATTATATCATTTTTTTATAACATTTCAGTATCAACATTGTTTCGGGGTTAACTGCATCATTTTCCTATGATGTTTTGTTGTGAAAGTCATGTTTTTTTGTATAGAATGTATTTTATTTATATATAGAATTGTATAAGGTTCATAATTATTATTTTTAATCATCATAAAAATTTTATAATTAGTCTTGAATAGATAACATGGGGAATGAATCTCACCGCATTGTGGCGACGGTAGGCTCTACGTACGCACGAGCGACGGTATCATGCCATTGATGGTTAAATGGTATTTAATTGGATGGTATATTAATTATATAGAATAATTATCATGTTATATTCATTATTTATATCCATTATACTTATCATTATACCCATATAAATAAATTATCGTTGAATAAAAAATTACACCACGACCCAGGAGACGCTAAGTCATACGTATGTACGCATGGTGATATTGTTATTTGTATGATGAATAAAATGAGGAATATGGTTATAACATGAATATAATAACAACTCATTATATTTACAATAATAGATTTATTACTTTGGAATGTAAACAACAAATAAATAATAAGTATAATAAGATAATATCTTTGAAAATGGTGATAAAACAATTACCTCGTTTTCGGGTATCTCTTTTTGATTTGCGCAAAAGGACTCCTTAGGATGGATTTATATCAAAAGTATGGCCTATATAATGTTTTGAGGGAATTTTGTAGAGTAAATAGGTATGTTTTAGTTTAGAAAAAGCGCTTTATATTTGTTAATTAAAGAGAAGGAGAAGTGCCCCTTTATAAGAGAGGGGAGGGGCACTTTAGGGAATTCTTAAAATTTTAAAATAATGTAAATTAATTTTCTATTAAAAATGGATCCAAAGTGAGTTTATTCTAGAATAATATGAGTATGGTTCTAAATCACATCAACCAAGGAATTTTAGATAGGTTTAAGTCCTAAAATAAGCCTTATCTTTTACCTTTAACCCTAAGTTAAATAATTTAACCTTTACCGTGACAGCTTGTCTTTTTACATTATAGGGTTAACATAGTTACTATAAAAAGACAATAAGATCCCAATTAGATCATTTATAAAACATTTAATACTATAAAAGTTATTTTATAAAACCATATTTTTTTATGAATTTTATAACATTTAATAAAATAATATTTATTTGAAAGTATCATTTATGTCCATTTTGATACTATTCAATATTTACATTTTTTGAAAAATAAAACCAAGATGTTAACTTCTAACTAGTAATTTCAATATGTTACTATAATGTATATGTTATTTAAAAATTTTGTGTATATTATTAATTTAGTCAAATTATAATTATTTTAAAAATTTTAATATCATTTATTTGATATTTCTATTATTAAAATAATTTATAATACACTATTGTGTCATTATTAATGGTAATTATTTAATCCCTAAAAAATATAAAAAAATTTCTATGAGGTAGATAATTATTTTATATTTCTATAGAATATTTATAATCGATGTTATATCCTAGATATATCTATATTAAAATTATTATATTTATAATAAATGAGAGTGTGACATTTTGTCACATTTATTAATTTTAATAATATTCGTGTCATATTCAAGGACAAGGGTCCATTAAATGATTTAATTTCTAACCATAGGTGATAAGGGTATAATTTATTCATCAAATAATACTTTTATAGGTGTTAGGATAATTTTATAATATTATTTTACCTTTAATTACCCGATTTACCCTTAACCACGGTAATAAAAAATTACTAAAGTTACTATTCATAATATCCAAAAAAAGTAACCTATAAACATAATTTGGACCCAATATTTCCAAAAATAGAATCTATTTTTCAAAATTTAAAACATAATAGATGTAATAATTAATTTAAAATTAATCCCCGTTGACAAAACGAGAAAATGGGTTTTTCAAAAGTAAAACCCATCAAAAGATTGACATGTGTTTATATCTAATTTTAATGTAAAAATAATTCTAATGACCTAAATTATATTAAATGATAAAAAATTAATATAATTATATTTAAAACCAATTAAAATAATAGTCTAATGATATAAATAAATTATATTAAAAATAATTTTTGAATTAAAATACAATATTTTTTACTATTCATTAAAATATGGAAGTTATGGGAAAAACACCAAATATTTGTCCAAACTACATTTCTATGTCTTGATCCTAAAGAATAAGTTTATTTTGTTAAATTGAATATATAAAAGTGTCAAATATTAGATTCAAAAAGGGTTATCCATTAAAAGGTGGTAAAACAACATTTTTTGAAAAATATTTCTTTTATTATAAAAATTGATTTTTTATTATATCATAGAAACACATGAGATGAATATTAAAATTATGAAAAATTTAAAATGGGGTTAATACTATTTATAACCACTTTTTAAAAAAAGTTTTTCATGGTGCGCTTGAACTCGGTGTTGCGTGCAGTGAAAGCTATTGGATTATTTAAAAATAAGCGTACCATGGAAGCTTGAGGTGTTACATAAGGTGTACTTAATCCCCCAAGGTTACAACCTAAAAATTTAGGAGTAACTCTTCAACGTAAGGTAATTATCATCATCTTATTTTCCATTCAAGCAATTATTTTCGTGTACATATTCTAAAGGGCATGTTACTTTCTTTTCTTAGTCTTTTGATCATACAATTACTAATAAAATAATTTTTTATAAATGGTAGAGATTTTCTTTCCCTCATTTTACTCTTTTATAAATACACATTTTATAGCTGTCGTACTACCAATTTTACTTCTCAAATTTCACTCTTTTTCATGAGAAATTGTTATATAGTGAATACCCAAACCATTTCTTTATCCCTAGGTTTTCACCTATATGTTAATATAATTTTTTGATTCGTGGATTTAGATATAATAAAGACACATTTATTTTTGTGGGTTAAAAATTATGTTACGGTCAATCGTTTAAGAACTTACGTACTAAAGGATTTTATATTAAACCTATACTTTATTCGGATAGGGTTACTGAAAAATTTATTTGATATGATCAACGTGGCTCACATGAAATTAAGACATATTAGGTATGCACCCTGATAGAACTCCGATAAATTTGGTAAAGTATTTAATTTATATATATGAAATGTTTTATGATACCTTAGTGAATAACCTTTTTAATTTTCATTTATGAAATCTTGGTGATAAACCATGGTGATATGCTTATGAATATCTCCTTTAAATGTTATTTCTACATTTACATGTTATAATTAATATTCCTTTATTTATGATATGTTTCAAGTTATCTTGATAATTCTATATTTTTATAACTCATTTTCTTACTGATATGCCTCATGATCACATGCTAAATGTATCCCTTACTTATTTCCCTTAATGGGCTCATGCTTCCCTCTTTCCTTTGATTTATGTCCCCATGAGATGAGATACAATAAAAGTAACTTAGGTTGAATGCATTAATAATCCTTTAACGTGGATTATTAAGAGAGTGGTTTCCAAGAAATGAAATCCCTATCTGGATACTGTTAGTGTATGTGAATCTAGAAAAGATGTACCTAGGGTTAACAAGCCTAAAAACATTGTATTGAGATAGACTCAATTTAGAACTCATGCATGAAAATAGTTCTTATTGCACACTGGATTTTATACTCCCAGGGGAAATGTTTGGGAAATCACAAGATTTTTAGGAACCATTATAAAGGGTATATAGAAGATGTATTTTTTATTAGACGAGATTAATGAATAATATATTTAAGAATGATTTTTTAAGACATAAAATACTTTTAATATTATTATATTCATAAAAGTAACATGCTTCTCATTAAGGTTTTCTTATTTTATAAAAATTTAATGAAATATAGGGAATCATATAAATGTTGAGTGAAATGGATGATGTACAAAAGACCTTCCTAATACGATGGAATCTGAAATGGAAAACTTCATGAGGATGATGAATCAACTATATCAAGTTATGAATAATAATCTGAATCAAGTAGAGAGACCATATTCACCTAGAAGGGAAAATCTTTCAATTTATTCCTTTATGTATCCACTACAACCTTATTTTGGTGGATCTACCGACCCACTGATTGCTGAAAAATGGATTACATATATATTTTAGATCTTTTATATATTCCTTTATTTAGAGTTAGAGAAAGTTTCCCTATAAGTATAAAACTTTGAATTGGAAGCCAATTAGTGGTGGAAATTGATTAAAAACATGAATCCAATAAGGGAGATTGATGACATGGAGTGGGAAGAGTTTAGGGGAATATTTTTCTATAAATATTTTCCTCATTTGATGCAAAAAATAGAGAAGGGATTCACAAAGTTGAAATAAGGAAAATAAATCAATGGGAAGATATGAACTTTACTTAAAATAATTTATTAATACACCTCTAGATTTTTATGGATCCTAAAGTAATGTTTTATAGATTATTCAGTGGACTGAGAAACTCTCTACAGAGGAATTTGGAAAATCAGTACTATAATAGCTATTAGAAGATAGTGCAGAGTGCTATAAAGGTTGAATTGGAGTTCAGAGTGGCGTCATGGTCACATTTGTTGAATTAATATAAGAGATAAATGGATCCAAACTAGGGGAAGAATTTTTATCATGGAATAGAGGAAAGAAATAGAAGCTTTCCATGTGAAACAGATGTGGAAAAAGCATTCGAGGAAGTTATTTCTTAGGAGTGGAATGTGCTACAAGTGTGAAAGATATGGGAATATATCTCATAAATGTTTCTGTAACACCCCAATACATTAAAATATTTTCATGGTAGAATAAATGTTATTTTCTCTCTCTTTATACACAATACCATGTTAAGATCATGTTACACACCACACTGAGTTAGCTTGCAATGCACGTAAGATTGGGTTTTACTGCTTTTTAATGGCTCACCTATTTTAGAATTAAATTTTGGAAATTCTATAATTTTTATTTTTCAAAATAAACTTCATTTTTGAATTTGGAATTTCAAAATTAGGTTAGCGTGAATTTTTGGTATTTTTTTGAGAAGTTTCATTTTTTCATGAATAGTGAAAAGTGACACATTTAATTAAAAACAACCATTTTTTTTAAATAATTAATAGTGTCAAATTATATTTCAAATTGGATTTTAAAGTAAAAATAGATAAATTATATATATATTAATCCAATTTAGGTTATTGAATTTATTTTATATTAAAATTAGATATAAAAACTTATTGAACTTTTGAACATTTTTAATTTAAAAACCCACTTTTTTTCCACATGTGCGGGATTAGCGTTAATATTAATTTTCCCCATTTATATGATTTGAATTTCTAAAAATGGACATAGACAGTTTTAATCATTAATATATTTTTTTTCTAATAAGATCAACAGAATTTTCGACAAACAGTATTGGAGAAAGTGATTAAAATTAATTACAGTGATTAAGGTAAAATTAAGCTTAATAATGGACTAAAACTTAATCATAAGGAAAAAATGACCAGGAAACTTGTAAAAAAGAAATTATAAGACAATAATTCGACCAAATAATCTAGTTTTTTAAAATTTATGTGTTATTGTGATATTATTAAATGGAAGTGCCCTATATAAAAGGTTAAGTAAGGAAAAAGACAAAAACGAAACTTTCTTTACCATAAAAATTTATAAAACTTTGAGATATGTAAAAAAATAATTTTTTTATTTATACATATCATTTTAAAATATAAATGGTTTATTTTTATCATAATAATTTATCAATAATTTTTAGAGATGGTTTAGTTACTTAAAATGCTTAGGAAACACCAACATAGTGATTATTTAGTTAATAACCAACTAAAATAAATGATACTATATATGTTAAAAGTGAATTGACTTGATTGAATTGTTGTATTTAATTATTTTTTTATATTAATATATTTATTTAAACAATTTAAAACTTAATATATTTTAATTATAATATTTTTTTATATTATAAAACTAAAATTAAATAAATAATGTCAAAATTGTCATTATTATTATTTTACAATAAATAATATTTTATTAAATGATTTAAAATTAATAAAAATTGAATATTATTTCAAGATATTTTAAGTGTTAATAAATATTAAATATTTTATATTAATGGACCAATTTATCTTTTATAATTAACATATTGAACCTTATATTGTAAAAACATTGTTAACACGGTCCGGGTTTAAGCAGCATTTTAGCGCGTCGCATGCGCTTGTTTTAAAATTAATTTCCAAAATGCATGGTATTTTTATTTTATGAATTATATATCATACTATTAATTAATTGAATCTATATTTTCTAATAAATCTAATTTTTTTAGTCTTAATGGTTAAATAAATTAGATTAAAAAACTAGTTGCTTTAATAAAAACCAAATTGATAAAATTGCAGAATCTTAGAAGTTAAGAAACCAAATTTTTAAAAGTAACATATTTTTTTATGGTAGAGGTTTTAATTAACAATTATTTCCATTTAATCCATTATTTTTATATCTTTGAGTAAATTTAGATAAGGTAAACCTCATATTAATGAATATCTTTTGGTATTTACAAGAGTGCCACTCCCCCTCCACTATAAAATGGCAAGAACTCTACCCCTTTCTCAAACCTATAAATCCACTTTGGCTCATCCAAACTATGAAAAAATAGTCTCCCAACATCCCTCAACTCTACTTAGAAGCATAAATTTTGTAATAAAGCCATCTATGTAAGACTTTTGGCACAAACGAAAAGGAGTTACCAAATTAATAGGTAACAAACTTCCTCAATATTTTTAGTTATATTTCTATTCTCCAATCCCTAAAATCATATTATTTCCTGATTTTATAACAATAAAATTATAATAAATATACCATGAAGTTTTTATTGTAAGATTTATATCTACACTAACACACAATTCCATATAATGGGTAACAAACAAACTATTTTTGTGTACGGTGAACTACTGCTTCACAAAACGCTAGTTGTGCATTTTTTCCTTTACCACCTCTCACGGTGGCCATTATGATATAAACTAGGGTTATATATGATATATATGATATTTATTTTGTATTTATACTTATTTAATAATTTTATAACACATAAATTTAATACTTACCATCTTGCGTTAATACGATAACATCGTTTGAGGAAGTGTGGACTACCGCCCTCTTGAAGCGATGTGATCCATTAATGCTATATATGGAACGTATTAAGGATGATTTTAATAAATATATGTAACATATATAACATATACATTATTATGTAATTATAATATACATATGTATCATTTATTTTCATTCCTTTAATATGACAACGGAATGAATGTTGTGTTTATGTGTACGTATGACCTACTGTCTCCATGAACGGTATGTTTCGTTTTTAATCTCCAAATATTATAGAATACTATAAATAAATAAAAAAATAAAAATATATAAATAAAAATATATATATATATACTAAATATATATAATAATTAATTCATGTTTTACATTATGGATATGATGAAATCATGATATAATTAGTAGGAAAAAAATCACAAGTCAAAACATACTTGAGAAAACTTGGCAAGTAACATCTGAAATAGTTAAAATAATGAAAGAGTGTTAAAAAAAATGTAATAAAATATTATCAGAAGTTAATATATGATATTATAAGAATTATTATAGTTCTGATATAAGTTATTAAAATATTTTAAATCATTATATAATAGGATAAATCCACATAATAAAAAATAAGGCCAAGGTAAGGGATTCTTATCTCACTTTTCTTTTCGTGAGGCATATGCCATTTACACTTCTTACTTATTTTATGTGGGGTATCTATTACCAATTTTGATATATTATATAATTATTTACTTTTATTTCATGATATTAAATGCTTTAATTTATTATTACTCATTCATGGATCCCATGATTCAAAATATACTTAAGTAGTAAAGAAATGTTTCCTCAATTTACGTTCCATTGAGACTCTTCTGTTATTATTCAACAATTGACATTTATTTGGTGTATATAATGAATTTTAATATGTTATATCATGAATATACTTCCTCTCATGATATTATAAGTTTTATTTATTATTATTCCTTCATGGGAATTAATATTTAAATGTTTCAATGTGGTATGAGACACTTTGTAATTTTTAAATATTATTCTCTAAAAGAATGGTATTAATGATTATCCTTGAAATCTTAGTTCCTTTTGTGATTTTTAACTTTATATTGAAATAATCACTTTATTTTAATCATTATTCACTATAAATTTACTTGAATATCCATATTATCATACAATGAATATAGGTATTTCCTAAACTGTATACCATTTTTCATACCGTGTTCAACCTTGAGAGTATTAGATTCTTAGCATAAAGCCTTTATAATATTAGATTCATGGAATAGATCCTTGACAATATTAGATTCTTGGAATTAATACTTGAAAGTATTATATTCTTATCATGAATCTTTGAAAATATTTGATTTGTGGAATAAATCCTTGACAGTATTAGATTCTTGGCATGAAGCCTTGAACGCATTAGATTCTTGGCATGAAGTATTGAAAGTATACGATCCTTGGTATGAATCCATAGTGGTATGTTATATATATAAATTATTATTATTTTCCTTCATATATATTTAAATTATTATTTATCCATGATATTTTGTGTTGAAATATCTATAGATGTATTCTATTTTCATTTTATTGATTAGGTGGCATGTGTTTCAGATTCTTAACTTGCCATATTGGGTTTTCCTTGTATAGTTATTTGAATGGAATGTTTTATCATTTATCTACCTCTCTATATTAATTTATTCCTATTGATTAATTATTAATTCCTCTTTACTTAACCTTACTAATCATTTTATCTCATCCTTCTTATGTTTCCTTTCCCGAGGCTATGAATAATAATGCTTTGAATAAGTTTTCAAGGACACTGTTTGTTTCATTTTATTTTGTATCTTGTTTTTTTTTATATTTTCCAATCTATTATGGGTATCGTGTATGTAATATATCTTTCAAAGACTTATAAAAGGACCAGTCCTTTGGGATCTGATTCCTTATAGTCATTCCAATGTAATAAGATAATGCACCGACTTCGGGCTTCTGGGGTTGGGCATTATAGTTGGTATCAAAGGAAGTTTAACAGCTACCTTAGAAACTATATTTAGAAAACATAGATTTGGGAGAAAAAACCTAAGATAAAAATTGAGTATAATTATAGAATAACATTCTATAATTTTGGTAAGGTAGATATTATGTGGGTATTTCTAGGAATATATGTCTGTCTAGATACTACAAGTGGACATGGTTCTGGCATAGATGTACATAGGAGTAATAACTCTGACATGGTGTTCCAGGCCTGACTCAGGGTAACCTTGTACAAGACAATGAGACTTATTGTGCACTTTGTTTGACACACTCTGGGGATACATTTAGGATAATTCACATTTTATTTTCAAACCATTATAAAGAACTAGAAAGTAACGATATCCCAAAATAAACCATGTTTACAATTATGAGATTAACTATGCATAATTTTTTCAACTTATGTCAACTTTCCCCTAGTTTTGGGATTATACATAATTTTATAATTTAATCTAGTATATGCCATTTTTTAGAGCTGGTGCCTAGTAAAAGGAATATAAAATCCACTAATACACGTGATCCAATGAGTAATAAGGATCATATCATTCTTGTTCTTAAGCAAAAAATTTGGAGGGAAATAGTCTCCCAAGTATTCTCATTATACCAAGAAATAGTATCATGCACTAATGAGATAGGTAATTAATTCCACAAGTCCTAAGGCATTGAAGAGATGCTAGAAAAAATATGATAACATAGAAAAATATGGATTAAGGGAATAATGCAAAGAAGTAATTTCCCACATGTGATAATTGTGGAAAGAAACACCCTAGTACTTTATTAAAAGGAATGGAAGTTTTATAAAAGTGTGGAAATAAATTCCACCATGCATGTGATTTCAAGGGTAAAAAAGGGTTCTAATGTACAATGATTCAACCACAAGGAGATGCGACACTATAAAAATCAATATCCCAAGAGTCAAAGGAATATATCCGAAATGATGTTATTGGACAATGATCAAGTTATGATATTGATGTAGGTGAAGAGGAATGGTTAATATGGAATATATGAGTATTTTACTATAGTACTTTTTTTATTAAGGATTTGAGATCATATGCTTAATGGTACTAAGAAAATTTATTCAATAGAAAGTTAAAATTTTCGAAAAACACATGATTGAGGTAAAGAAAACAAATAATACGTTTCTAATGTGGAGATAATATGAATAAATTAATGATTTGGATAAGTTCTGAATACCTTGGAACTGATTAATGACTTGTCGACAAGTGGTGTATGATATCATTGATGAAGTTTTCGTCAATTTTTGATTTAAGGAATATATCAAATAAAATGTGAATTAGTTAAGGAATAAGGAATAAAGCATGTTCCCAATATGGATTTGTTTTTATTAGACTTATTACCATATTTCAAGAAGATAAATGATGAATTTATTCACATGTTTTTAATGTGAATATTTAGAGTTTCTTCATATTGATATAAGTAAATGATAAGTTCATTTTGGAGATTCTGTGAAAATATTTCTAAAGTGTAATATAATAATATTTTGGAAAGGTTAACCATTTATGAAATGGTTTAAGTTGAAATTTGAATATGGTTTTATATCTTGATATATTACATCAATATATGATGAATCTTGTTCTAAGATATTAAATAAAGATAGTTCAAGGAATGACCAAAGGATATTATTATGCTTATAGAAATATACCAAGTAAGTATATTTACTTATATTCTTAAAGAGTGAAAGAATTATTCAACTCCAGAAAAAATATGATCCTGAAACCAAAAACGTTTTCCTAGTACCTTTGTTTCTAATGAATGAAATGGCCTCTAAGATCATCGCAAATTTATGGCATTGTGATTATTAACTTTCTCCTAACCATGCTCTCTAGCACTCTTCATTAGAACTTGATTGTTAGATTTTTCTTTTGTATCAATGTTTCCATTTACCACCTATGTTCTACAACTAGGGAACATAGTTACAATACCATTATACATTCCTTTTTCTATTATTAAGAACCTGTTTTATTAAACCCATTTACGATGTGGGTTTTTTCAACAATAGTTTATTTTTAAATATCAATCCCTTGATTACTAAGATCAAGTTTAAATTGTGAAGACACAATTTAAATAAGGTGGGGAGAATGTATCATCCCAATAAATTTCAATATTTTCATGTTAGAATAAATTTTATTTCTCACTCTCTTTATACACATTACCATGTTAAGCTCATGCTATACCCCACACTGAGTTATCTTGCATTGCACGTAAGACTGAGTTTTACCTCCTTTTAATGGTGCGCCTATTTTATAATTAAATTTTATAAATTTTGTAAATTTTATTTTTCAAAATAAAATTCATTTTTGAATTCATAATTTCAAAATTAGGTTAGGGTGATTTTTTTGTATTTTTCTAGAAGGTTTCATTTTTTGACGAATAGTGAAAAATATTACATTTTAATCAAAAACAACATTTTTTTTAAATAATTATTTGTGTTAAATTATATTTTTAATTGGGTTTTAAAGTCAAAATAAATCAATTATAAATATGTTAATCCAATTTAGGTCATTAAAATCATTTTTTATTAAAATTAGATATAAAACTTATTGAACTTTTGAACGTTTCAACTTTAAAACCCGTTTTCTTGCTACGTGTGTTGGATTAAAGTTATTATTAATTTTGACACATATGTGATTTGAATTTTTAAAACAAAACATGCATAGTTTTAATAAATACAATATTTGTGGTTAAATAATATCAACTTAATTTTTGACCAAAAATATTAGTGAAAGTGATTAAAATTAATTATAGCGATTAAGGTGAAATTAAGCTTAACAAGGGATTAAAACTTAATCGTAAGGACCAAAATGATCTAGACACCTGTCCAAAGAAAATTATTTGAAAATAATCTAACCACGTCCCCTCTTTTTTTTAAATTTTATGGGTTATTGTGATATTATTAAATGGAAGTTCCCAATATAAAATGTTTAGAAAGGAAAAAGACAAAAAAGGAACTTTTCTTACTTTTGACATTTATAAAGATTTGAGATATATAAAAAACATCATATTTTTTTATTATACATATTATTTTTAAAGATAAATGGTTTATTTATACCGTAATAATTTACCAATAATTTATAGAGATGGTTTAGTAATTTAAAATTCTTAGGAAATGCCAATATAGTGATTATTTAGTTAATAACGAACTAAAGTAAATGATACTATAAATTTTAAAAGTGATGTGAATTGATTGAATTATTTTCTTTAATTATTTTTTTTGATTATTATATTATGTTACACAATTTAAAACATTATATATTTGAAATATATAATTTTTTTCATATTATAAAATTAAAATTAAAAAAATAATGTCAAAATTGATATTATTGTTATTTTACTATAAATAATATTTATTAAATGATAAAAAATTAAAAATACTATATTGTGAAAATATATTTTTTATTGTTAATAAATATTAAATATTTTCTATTTATGGACCAATTTATCTTTCATAGTTAACATATTGACCCTTATATTGTAAAAATGTTGTTAACATGATACGAGTTTAAGTAGTGTTTTAGCGCGTCACATGTGATTGTTTCAAAATTAATTTCCAAAACACATGATATTTTTATTTTATGAATTAGGTATAATATAAATAATTCATTGGATCTATATTTTCTAATAAATATCACTTTCTTTTAGTCTTAACGGTTAAATTAATTAGATTAGAAAACTAGATGCTTTAATAAAAACCAAAATGATAAAACTACGGAATATTTGAAGTTAAGGAACCAAATTATTAAAATTAATATATTTTTTGTGTTTTTTGGTTTTCATCAACCATTATTCCCCTTGAATACATTATTTTTCCATTTTTTTCACTAGAAGTATGGTATACCTCCCATTAATGAATACCTTTTGGTATTTACAAGAGTGTCACTCCCCCTCCACTATAAAAAGGCAGACACTCTACCCCTTCCTCACACCTATCAATCCAATTTGGATCATCCAACATCTTCCTAAACAGTCTCTAAAAATGTTATGACCTGTCCTCCGGGCCCATTCCATGACTACCCCAAGACCGCCTTCCAAAGGTCAGGGGATGACGACTAGCACCGAAAGGAATATCCCAGTAATCAGGAAGACATTGTGTTTAAAAACTGCAACACACACAGTCTGAAAATACAACAAGGAGTAACCAAAAGTAACCAATATTGTAAAAAGTGTGTGTAAATTAAGGGCTAGTATAGAAGCCCAACTGAATGTACAAGTGCAACTAAAAGGGAAACAACTCTTGGATCATCCACCGGGAATACTACCTGAAGGGTAGGTACAAATCTCAATCAAGTCGTCCCTATGGTATGTCTCATCTAAGTCCACCTCCGAGTAGCCTCCTGTCCATCACCCATAGCCTTGATCAATGTTGTTCATCATCTACACATGACACAACAAGGTGCGGGCATAACCCGTGCATGGGTGAGTATAACGATACTCAGTAGAGACCCCTAGACCCCCGAAGGTCTCCCAGAATCCACAAACGATAAACCTAAAAAGTAAGAGTACAATCACAAGGTACGAAGTAACAACCATCCTTACTTAGGTGTATTCCCATATATATACCTAAGTTGTCAAGATTACACAGAGATCCATCTCCCGAGCCAAAAGCACAACTGTCCACGAAGGATGAAGTACCACGAAGGTAACACCACACAGGTGAGTACCTCTTAGGTAACACCACACAGAGAAGATCCACAATGGTTTCAACACAAAGATTATAACTCATCTCACACCAGGTATAACTTATGTACAGTTGTAATGATGATTAAATGTAACTACTGAATCGTCTTACTCTGTCGAGAGACAGATTCACGTGGGATCCTAGTACATCAGACCCATGTAGGATCATAGAGTAGTCCCAAGTGGATTCCTAGAGCGGATCCATGTGGGATCCTAGAACATATACCCATGTTAGATCCCAAAGCATAGACCCACATAGGATCTCAAGGCATATACCCACATAGGATACCTTTCTCATGTTACAACCAGCCACATGGTTCTCGCACTAAGCTCACTTGATTCCGGGAGGTTCCGATCCTCAATCCCCAGGTCGATACTCTAACAACCACAAAGTCCCACGAACAAGTATCCCCAAAGTACCGCCACGTAATAGGGGTCTCAACGCAATAGACGATGCGTCAAATGGATGCCCGATCTGTAAGTTATTGGCCTTTTTAGTCCCGAAGGCCCGATTGGATTCGTGTTTGATCCAACCCAACTATGCCCCAACTTTATCCAAAACTCATCTGAGGTATACCAAAATGACCTTGTCTATCCAAGGTTTCCGTCTCCGTAGACGGTTCGTCAAACGGACACCCGTAGCTAAATTTATGGCCAAAATAGCAGAAAGGGGTCGAAGCTGGTCCGGGTCCGGTCTGACCCGGTTTGACTGACTCGGCCCGACCTGGCATGGGCCGACCCGACCCTGTTTGGGTCGACTCGGCCCAATCTGGGTCCAGCCCTAGTTCTGACCCGGTCCGCAGGATCTGACCCGGCCCACTGGGTTCGGCACGACCTGACCCACCGGTGCGGCCCAACCCGCAGGGCGGCCCGCGGTGCAGCTCGCGATGCGTCCCGCGCTGGGCGGGCCCCTGGGCGGCCCGCGTTGGGAGGCCCACAGGAGGCCCGCAACTGGGTAGCCCCGTGGTGGTGTCCACCCTAGCCGCCACCCAAGGAGGAGGTGCCCCCTGGGTACCACGAATGGCCCAGCCGTTCGTGTTTAGTGGCCAACCGGCCGACACCATGTGGTGTCGGTGGCTAGTATGAAGGATCTGGGTGTCCCGTTCAGCTCCTCAGCTGGCCGAACAAAAAGACCACCTCCACAACACTATCGCACTCCGCGCCACCTCCGGAAGCCAGCAGCGAGCCAACCGCCCCCATTTGCCGCTGTGGCGTTGTTCCGCGGCCCCTGCAAGCCTGGCGGCACGGACGCGTGCCGCCGCCCCCTTCACGTGGCTGGCTATGCGCTGGCCGCCACCCTTGCTCCGCCACGACCATAGGGACCCGACCCTCCTCCGACGACGTGGTAATGCTGCCGCCGTCATCACGGCCGATCGGAGTGTCGACCACCGCTCTCAAGCCCTACCAGCACTGGTCGCCGACACCGGTTGCCGACGACGCTCCTCGGGGCACCGGGTGCGCCCCGGTGTCCCGATCTTTATTCTGGAGACTCCCACCCTTATCTCTGGATATCACCATCGATTCAATACCACCACAGTCGGGATTCTCTAAACCTAAAAATGAGCCGCGAAGAACACCAAAATCCACAATGGTTGTGGAGGGGTCGGGCCGTGTACGTTTGGCCCGCACCCTCCCCGTTAGAACGATAGTAAGTGGCATAGTTGTTCTAAAATTAAGAAGAATGACAAGAACGAGGTATGAGGTATACAAAAACAATAATCCCTACCTCAAAGATTCATTGACGTCAGTGAGGAGAGGTAAATACAGAAATCAATTCATCGTCGTTGAAGACATTCCTCATTGAAGATCATTCGACGGAGTTCTTCGTTGGAGAAATGTTCGTCGACGGAGAAGAGTTCTTCCTCTAAGGGTGGTTTCCTCCAGCAAGATTCTCTACCAAGATTCTTCTCCAAAAAAAAACCAAGATCGCAATCAAGGTAATGAAGATCCTCCCACTTAATTGATAGGTTTATTGACTTCATTTAATGAAGTCATTAAATGTAGGGGGTTTATTGTAATTAAAAAAAATGGTTTGAAGAGATCGGAATCTCCGGGCCTCAGAATCAAGTACCGCCAGAAACTGCAGACTCGAATATTTCCATATAATTTTTTTTAAAAAAATTACATAGAATTTTCAGGTCTTTACATTTTCCCCACCTCAGGGCTTTGCGTCCCTGAAAGACACATCAGAGAAACTAGGAAAACAAGTGGGGGTACTGAGCACGAATCTGAGCCTCCCACTCCCATGTGCTCTCCTAGAGGTTCCCGTGCTGCGAATATACATGCACCAAAGGTATCGATCACCCACGATTGACTCCCTCCTGTCGATCCTCAATCTCCACTAAAACCTCCGAAAATGTTTCCCCATCGTCGATGTCAAGCTCTCCCCAGTCAAAGATGTGAGTAGGATAATGCACATATCTCCTCAGCTGGGATACGTAAAAAATGTCGTTCAATCGATGCAACTGCAGGGGAAGTTTTAGGCAGTAATCCAGCTCACCAACTTTTCCAAGGACCTGAAAGGGTCTGATGAACCTCGAAGATAACTTTCCGCCCCAACCAAATCTCCGCAAAACTCGTCAGGGTGAGACCCGTAGAAAGACTTGATCACAATACTTGAACTCCAGAGGTCTCTGTCTCCTGTCATTTTATGAATTCTTTTTACTCTGTGTAGTCTTCATCCACTCCTGGATGATCTGCACCTTCTCCGTGGTATCCTGTACCATCTCTGGTCCCATGAGTGCTAACTCCCTTAAGTCAGTCTAGCTCAAAGGTGATCTGCATAGTCGGACCTACCGAGCCTCGAATGGTGACATCCTAATGGTGGAGTAATAGCTGTTTTTGTATGAAAAATCCACCAAGGTAAAGTGATCCTGTCAGCTGTGACTGAAGTTGAGGACACAAGCAGGAAACATTTCCTCGAGTGTCTGAATGGTCCGCTTAGTCTGGCCATCCATCTGAGGATGGAAGGTGGTGCTCAAACGAAGCTGCGTCCCGAAAGCCTCTTGAAACCCCTCCCATAGCCGGTAAGTGTAAGGTGCATCACGATCGGAGACAATCGTCAAGGTTACTCCATGTAGCCGCACAATCACTGCCACATAGAGGCATCCCAAGCTCTCTCCCGAACCCAGCTATCTGATCGGTAGGAAGTGGGATGACTTGGTGAGTCAGTCGATGATCACCTAGATATAATCATGAAACTTTGATGTATGTGGAAGTCCTTTCACAAAGTCCATGGATATTCCATACCACTTCCACTCTGGGATGTTTAAAGGCTAAACTAAGCCTACTGGTACCTGATGCTCCACCTTCACTTGCTGACAATTGAGGCACAAAGAGACAAACTCTGCTACTGATTTCTTCATTCCCGGCCACCAGTGATATCATCGGAGGTCCTGGTATATCTTCGCCACTCATGGATTTACCGCTAGAGGGGATGTGTGGAAATCCATAAACACTTCCTCCCGAAGTGACACTGGTACCATGGTACGTCCTCTAAAAATAATGACCTGCTCCCCACCTTCAAAAAATCCATCAGGTGGCTGTCCTATGGATATTTGAGCACGTCGAGCCTCACAGTTAGTGTCCCCATGCTGCACCTCCCTGACTCGCTGAAGGAGTGAGGGAGTGACTGTAAGAGATTGAAGAAAAGATGCTCCATCACGATCTACAAAGGATATATGCAAACTAGCCAGCTGCTCTATTGCCTTACCTAACAGTTGTATACCAGATCTCTTGCTGAGTGCATTTGCTACAATGTTCTACTTCACAGGAGTATATATTATCTCAAATTCATAGTCCTGGAGGAACTCAAGACAACATTGCTATCTTAGGTTCAGGTTCTTATGTGAGAAGATATACCTGATACTCTGGTGATTATAGTAGACCATAAAATTCTCGCCCATCATATAGTGTCGCCACATCTTCAAAGCGAAGACCACTGCTGCTAACTCAAGGTCCTGGGTAGCGTATTTATGCTCATGCTGTATTAGGTGTTGAGAACCATATGTGATAACTGATCGCTCCTGTATTAGAACACATCTAAGCCCGATCTCTGATGTGTCGCAGTAGACTACGTACCCAACGACCTCCTCGAGAAGCCTCAAGATGGGGGCACTAGTCAGCCTCTGCCTCAGCTCCTGAAAAATCCGATCGCACCTTTCCGACCACACGAAGGGTTTCCCATTCTTTTTCAATGCTGATAAACGTGCTGAAACTATGGAGAAATCTAGCACAAATATCTAGTAGTATCCAGCCAAATCTAAGAAACTCTGTACCTCCGTCACACTCCTAGGTGGGTCCCAAGCGAGTACCACCTCAATCTTCGCCGGATCCCCTAAAACTCTAGCCTCCGAGATGACATGTACCAAAAAGTGAACCTCTCAGATCTAGAACCAGCACCATGAGAGTATACCATAAAGATGGTGCTCTCGGAGTGTGTCCAGAACTAACTAAAAATGATAGGCATGCTCCTCCTCAGTAGCTGAGTAGATCAGAATGTCATCGATGAAGACTACTACAAAGCAATCAAGGTATGGATGAAAGATCCTGTTCATGAGTCCCATGAACACTGATCGAGCATTGGTCACGTTGAACGGTATGACCAAAAACTCATAATGGACATACCGACATCTAAAAGATGTCTTCTGCACATGCTCATCTCGTACTCTGAGTTGGTGATAGCCTAACCTAAGGTCTATCTTCGAGAACCACCTTGCTGCCTTCAGCTGATCAAAGAGGTCGTCAATCCTTGGAAGTGGGTACTTTTTCTTCACGGTCACCTGGTTTAGGCACCGATAGTCAACACAAAGTCTCAAGCTCTCATCCTTCTTGGTGAACAAAATCAAGGTTTCCCAAGAAGAAACACTTGTTCGGATGAACCCCTTCCCCTGTAAGTCCTCCAGCTTTGTCCGCAGCTCATGAAGCTCCACGAGAGCCATCCGATATGCGGGTGTTGATATCAGTGCCATCCCGGGGTACAAGTCAATGAAAAATTCCTCCTCCCTGTGAGGAGTTAGACCCATAAAATCATCAGGGAAGACATTCATGTACTAGTCCACCCCTACAGGATAGCTCAGACTCTACACATAAACCGATCCAAGGGTATGGTTATCCAACTGATGAGTGATCAGCTATACTCTCCTCTTGGAAAGTCCATCTTGTGTTGAAAATTCTCCCTTTTCGCCGGTGAAGGTAAACCTAGTCCCATACTCACAGATACACCACACTTTTCACCTAATGCAGTCGATCTGAGCATAAACTTTAGATAACCAATCCATACCCAAGATTGTGTCATAAGGCCTCGATGTGACTACTAGAAGATCCCAGCTGAAGCTCTCACCTCCTAGAGTAAGCTCACATTGCCTACACCATTGTGTAATCATCGAATACTCTCCCATATGAGTCTCTAGCCATAAGTATCTAGCCAACGAATCCACTAGAATCTCTGAGCTCCGAACGAGGGAAGTGGCAATAAAAGAATGACTAGAACCTGTTCCTATAAGTACTATAGATAAGGTGGAGAAGACACATATCTTACCTCGTATCATCTCTGGAGTGCCATGGTCATAGGCCTCAGCTGCCTGGAGATGAGCTCTCCCCTGTCCACCTACTCCCTATGGTTGGGGTGGACCACATGGTGGTGGTGGGAGTAACACCTCGAATTGTCACTCACCACCAGCTACACGACCAGCTCCTCTACCATGTCCGCTTGCTCCCTGCAGACCTCCTTGGTCGAACCTATGTCTCTGCCTGGGAGGTCCTTCGACTATCTGCTGATCATCCATACGACAGGTTGGGTAGTTACGAGCCATGTGACCCTACCCAACACATATGTAACATTGCTTTCTCCTCACATGACTGGCTCTATCTCGGGTACCCCACACAACTAACCCTGAATCCTGTAGCCATCCATTTATAGGTCTAGTCCTCTTAGAACTCTATGACATTTGTCTGCTTCTAGCTGCATAAGACTCTGCTATGTGACGCTCGGTTGTGGGTCTCGCTGCTGGTGACTGCTCAACAAGAAAACTCTCTACTAAGAGGGATCTCTCTTACACCCCACCTGTGTCGGGATGCTGAGAGAAATCTTCGAATCCCTGATCTACCGCCTGAGTCCCTCCTCTAAGGTTTGAAACATGAAGAATGGGTCCCGCACCATATACATGGAGTAGCACGAGATTCTGGTGAACCTCACTGAGTATTGAGCCACAATCATGTTGCCCTGCTGTAGATGAAGAGGCTTCTATATGCGCACTGCGTGAAGGGTTGCTGGGACAAACTCGGACCAAAATAGGTGCTCAAAGTCTGCCTAGAGAAGTGTCACCTCGTCATGAACCTTGAGTATTAAGATCCACCATCTGCCTGCTGCTACCTGTAGATGACTGGTGGAAAGGATTACCATGACATCGGCTAGTGTCCCTACCAGTCGGAAGACACTCACCACAACCTCCAGTCAATCCTCAACCGCCTGTGGGTCTGTCTCACCCCTGAACCTGGGTCGCCTCTGGCACTGGAACTTGTGCATCACGCTCAAGCGGCGTGTACTCTCTGCTGCTGGGGCTAGTGGAATCGGTGGACCAACCTGTAATCGTACCACTGGTTCCTCTATTGAAAAAGGGCCCTGCACCGAGGCCTCGTCGCTTGGTGGGTTGTCACAGAACGCTCTACCTGGAACCTATGCTATCTGTCTACATGGAGGTATCCTGAAAATAAATAGGTGCGCCACGGTCAATAAGTTATACCTGGTGAGACGACTCAAAGATATCACAAAGAAAACTTTTCAAAACACACACACAATCAGTGTTTTCATGCACTAAGTCAGAAATTAGAAGTCAGGGTCCTGGTGTATGGATAAGTTGGCTGCCACACCAACACTAGATTCCCTAAACTGATAACCACAATCATAACACTTAACACTATTACCATTAAAAGATCAGAGTCCAATGTTCTACGGTATAATGGACACGTCTGATACTAATTTTTCACGACCCGTCCTCGGGGCCCATGCCGTGACTACCCCAAGCCCTCGTTCCATAGGACAGGGGATGACAACTAGAATCAAAAGGCATATCCCAGTAATCAAGAAGGCATTGCCTTTAAAACCTACAACACCCGCAGTATGAAAACACAACAAGGAGTAACCAAAAGAAACTACTATAGTAAAAAGTGTGTGGAAGGTAAGGGCTAGTATACAATCCCAACTGAAAGTACAAGTACAACTGAAAGGGAAACAACTCTTAGATTGTCCACCGGGAATCCAACCTGAAGGGTAGGTACAACTCTCGATCAAGTCGTCCCTGTGGTACGTCTTGTCTAAGTCCACCTCTGAGCAACCACCTATCCATCAGCCTTTGCCTCAATCAATGTTTTACATCATCAACACAGGACACAACAAGGTGTGGGCATAGCCTATGAATGGGTGAGTATAATGATACTCAGTGGGGACCCCGAGACCCCCGAAGGTCTCCCAGAATCCACAGATGATAAACCTCAAAATTAAGAGTACAATCACAAGGTAAGAAGTAATAACCATCCTTACTTAGGTGTATTCCCATACATATACCTAATTTTTCAAGATTTCAGAGAGATCCATCTCGTGATCCAAAAGCACAACTTTCCATGAAGGAAGAAGTACCACGAAGGTAACACCACATAGGTGAGTACCTCTTAGGTAACACCACACAAAGAAGATCCACAATGGGTTCACCACATAGATTATAACTTATCTCACACCAGGTATAACTTAGGTACGATAGTAATGATTATTAGATGTAACTACTGAATCATCTTACTTTGTCGAGAGGCAGACCCACGTAGGATCCTAAATTATCAGACCCACGTAGGATCCTAGTACATCAAATCCATGTAGGATCCTAGAGTAGTCTCAGATGGATTCCTAGAGCGGATCCATGTGGGATCCTGGAACACATACCCGCATAAGATTCCAAAGCACAGACCCATGTAGGATCCTAAGGCACATACCCACATAGGATCACTTTTTCATGTTATAACCAGCCACAGGGTTCCCGCACTAATCTCGCTTGATTCTGGGAGGGTCCGCTCCTCAAGATCGAGGTTGATACTCCAACTACAATGAAGTCCCATGAAGAAGTATCTCCAAAGGACCACCACGTAACAGGGGTCTCAACACAATAGGCAGTGCGTCAAATGGATGCCCGGTCTGTAAGTTATTGGGCTTTTTAGTCCAAAGGGCCCGGTTGGATTCATGTTCAATCCAAACCGGACATACCCCAACTTTATCTGAAACTCAAGTGGGGTATAAAAAAAGAACCATCTAGATCCAAGGTTTCCGGCGCCGTATACGGTTCATCAAATGGATGCCCGTAGCTCAAGTTATGACCAAAAGAGCAGAAAGGGGTCGAAGCTGGTCCGAGTCCGGTCCGACCCGATCAGACTGACCTAGACCGGTTCGGGTTGACCCGTTCTGATCTGTGTCTGGCCCTGGGTCTGACCTGGCCAGCAGGATCCGCCTCGGCTTACTGGGCGGCCTGCTGGGCGGCCCGCGCTAGGCTGCCCACAGGGGGCCCGCGGTTGGCCCGCGGTTGGGTGGCCCCGTGGTGGGGTCCGCCTTAGCCGCCAACCAAGGGGGAGGTGCCCCTCGGTATCCCAAATGGCCTAACCTTAGCCATTTATTGGGATTTTTAGTCCCGAGAGCCCAGTTGGATTCGTGTTTGATCCAACCCGGTTGTACCCCAACATTATCCATAACTCAAGTGGGGTTTACCAAAAGGACCGTCTCGATCCAAGGTTTCTGGCACCGTAGATGGTTCATCAAACTGATACATATAGCTCAATTTATGACTAAAAGAGCATAAAGGGGTCGAAACTGGTCCGGGTCCGGTCCGACCAGGCCCGACCCAGCCTAGGCCGACCCAACCCCGTTCGGGTCGACCCGACCCGATCCGGGTTCGGCCATGGGTCCGACCCGGCCCGCGGGGTCCGGACCGGCCCGTGCGGTCTGACCTGGCCCCCTGGGTCCGGCCCGACCCACTGGGTCCGACCTGCTGAGTCCGGCCCAGCCTGCCACCATGGCCCACCCCGCTAGTGCAGCCCGGCCCGTGCTGGGCGGCCCATAGGAGACCCGCGGCTGGGCGGCCCCATAGTGGGGTCCGACCTAGCTGCCGCCTAAGGAGGAGGCTCCCCCTGGGTACCCCAAACGACCCAGACGTTCGGGTTGTGTGGCCAACTGGACAGTGCCATGTGACGCCGATGGATGGCACGTTGGACTCGGGGGTCCCACTCAGCTCCTTGGCTGGCCAGACTGCCTGCCCACCTCCTCAGCGCGGTCACGTGCTGTGTCACCTTTGGCTACTGGCAGCGAGCCGACTACTACTCCTTTGTCGCTGCGGCCTCGTGCCACGAGCCCTACAAGCTCGGCGGCGCAGACGCACGCTGCCACCACCTTCACGTGGCTGGTCGTGCACGGGCCGCCGCCCTTGCTCCGCTGCGTCCGATGGGATGTGACCCTCCTCCGGTGGCACGATCGCGCCACCACCATCATCGCGACTTACTAGAGTTCCAACCACCACTCCCAATCCCTACCGACGCTGGTCGCCAGCACCGGTCGCCGAAAACTTTCCTCGGGTGACCGGGTGCGCCCCAGTGCCCCGATCTTCATTCCTAAGACTCCCACATTCATCTCGGGACATCACCATCGATTTAAGACCACCACAGTCGGTATTCACTCAACCTGAAAACAAGATGTGTAGAACACCAAAATCCACAAAGGTTTCGGAGGGTTTGGGCCGTGTTTGTTTGGCCCGCACCCTCCACATTAGAATGGTAGCAAGCGGCATAGTTTTTCTTAAATCAAGAAGAATGAAAATAATGGGGTAAGGGGTATACAAAAACATAAATCCCTACCTCGAAGATTCGTTGACGTCAGTGAGGTGAGGGAAAGATGGACGTTGGTTCGTCATCGTTGAAGATGTTCCTCATTGGAGATCCTTCGATGGAGTTCTTCATTGGAGAAATGTTCATCGAAGGAGAAGAGTTCTTCCTCTAAGGGGGGTTTCCTCCAGCAAGATCCTCCACCAAGCTTCTTCTCCAGCAAAAAACCATAGGCCAATCAAGGTGATGATAAGCCTACCCATTAATTGATAGGTTTAATGACTTCATTTAATGAAGTTATTAATTGTTGGGGGTTTGACACAATTTAAAAAAAGGTTTGAAGAGATTTTATGGTCCTGACCAATAATTCAAAAGAATTTGAAAGTTAAATAAAAATAAAGTTAGTTTATTTTTATTTACACTTTTTTCCCATGATGGGTAGCAAAAACTATCCTCCACCCACGACCAACTACAACCTAGGTGAAGGTCTCCTTAGGCAACTAACAGTACTGCGAGATCAACAGTGCCCTCAGATTTCAATTCTGATCAAAAGTTCAAAATTTACAAAAAACCCTTTCACACGCTTACTGAATATACTTAAGAAACTATTGAAAATCATTCCAGGCTCTCCAGGCCTCGGAATCAAGTACCGTCAGAAACTGTAGACTCGAATATTTCCATATAATTAAAAAAATTACATGGAATTTATAGGTCTTTACAAAAAATCTATACCATTGACATAGAATCCTACATTTGGGCATAAAACCATCCAATAAATCATTTTGGTACAAACTGAAAGGAGTTACTCGATTAAGAGGTAACAAACTTCTTTATAATTTTAGTTTTATTTCCTTTCTCAAAACCCTAAAATATTATTATTTCACGATTTTATGACAAAATAAAGTATCCAAAATATACTAGGATGTTGTTATATTAAGGGTTCAACCTAAACCTACACACAATTCCATCCAATGGGTAACAAACATACTATTTCTGTGAATGGTGAACTACTGCCTCATGAAACGATGATTGTTCAAATTTCCTTTACCACCTATAATGGGGTCCATTATGATGTAAAATATATTGATATATGATATATATGATATATATTATATTTTTATACATATTTAATTCTTTTATAACGCATACCTCTAATACCTCTCATTTTTAACTAATATAGTAATATCATTTTAGGAAGTGTGGACTACCACCCCCTCGAAGCCATGTGATTCGTTCACGCTATACATAGAACATATTAATGATGATTTTATTAAACCTATGTAACATATATAATATATATATATATTATTCTAGAATTATAATATATATATATATATATCATTTATTTTTCATTCTTTTAAAACAACAAAGAAATGAAAGTAGCATTCAGGCGTACATACGACCTACCGTCTCCATGAATGATGCATTTCATTTCTAATATCCAAATATTATGGACAACTATAAATAAATATATACTGAATATATATGATAATTAAGTTAAGTTTTAAATTCTTGAGATTTTGAAATTGTGATCTAATTAACATGAATAATAAATCACATTTCAAAACAAACTTGAGAAAACTAGGCAAGTAAAACCCAAAAAAGTTAAAATAATGAAAGATGGTTAATAAGTGGATAATAAAACATTATAAGAAGTTAATATATGAAATTATAAACATTATTATGGTTCTGGTATAAGTTATTAACATATTTTAAACCACTATAAAGTAGGATAAATTCCACAAAACAAAAAATAAGGTTAAGGTAATGGATTCTTATCTCACTTTTATTTCCGTGAGGTATACACCATTTACAACGGTTATGTATTTTGTGTGGTATATATACTACCAATTTTGATATATTATATCATTATTTCCATTTATTTCATGATATTAAACATTTAAATTTATTATTAATTTTTCATGGATCCCATGATTCAAAATCTACTCGTGTAATAAGGGAATTTTGTCTCAATTTACATTCCATTGAGACTTATTTGTTATTATGTAACAATTCACTTTTATTTGGTGTATATACTACCTTTTAACATGTTATATCATTAATATACTTAATATAATTATATTATAAGTTTCATTTAATATTATTCCTTCATAGGGTTTAAGATTTAAATGTTTCAAAGTGGTATGCGACACTTTGGAATATTTATAGATTATTCTACTACGGAATGTTCTTAATGATTATACTTGTAATATCGCTTCCTTTTGTGATTGTTAAATTTATATTGAAACAATCAATTTATTTTAATCCTTATTCATTGGAAATTTTCTTTAATATCCATATTCTCATACAATGGATATTAGTATTGCCGAAACCGTATACCATTTTTCATATGGTGTTCAACATTGATAATATTAGATTCTTCGCATAAAGCCTTGAAATTATTAGATTCATGGAATCAAGCATTGAAAATATTATATTATTGTAATGAATCCTTTAAAGTATTATATTCTTGGCCCGAATCCTTTACAATATTAGATTCATTTCATGAATCCTTGTCAGTATTAGATTCTCAACATGAAGCCTTGAAAGTATTAGATTCTTAGCATGAAGCCTTAAAATTATTAGATCCTTGGTATGAAGCCTCATTAATAAGTTATAGATATATATTTTTATTAATTTAATTCATAGATATTTCAGTTATTATTTATCCATAATATTTTTCAAAGACATATCTATGAATTTATTATATTCTCTATTTATTGATTTTGTGTCATGTGTTTCAGATTCATACCTTTCCATATTGATTTTTACTTGTCTAGTTATTTGAATGGAATGTGTTATCATTTATTTACATTGTTATGTTTATTTATTCTCATTGATTCATTATTTATTCCTATTTACTCACTCTTATAGAGGATTTGAGCTAACACTTATTATGTTTCCTTCTCTCGAGTTATGAAAAATAAAACATTGAATAATATTTCAAGGATTCATGTTATTTAATTTTATTATGTATCATATTTTATTTTATATTTCCCAATGTATTATGGTTATCAGGTATATAATCTACATTTTAAATACTACTAAACTGATCGGTCCTTTAGTATTTGATTCCTTCTAATCATGTCAATGTAATAAGATAATTCACTGGATTCGAAATTCTAGGGCTATGTTGTTACTATTGTGGTGAGGTGAAGCCTCAAATTTTCAACAATAATAACAAAGGGGAGATGGTTTAGGTCCAGCGTAAAGTTTAATGCTTTAAGTGCAGACAACTTGGGAACTATTTCAATCAATATCAAAATCAAAATATAATGGTAGGATATCACCATCAATCTCATCATAGGATAAGGTATAAAGGTCAGGAATTTTCTGTCACAATGGCTAAAGTAAAGGCTCAAGATTATATAGTGGTTGGTATACACATTGTGCTCTTAAATCTAGAAAGTACATTATTTGATTCTATCTCTACAAATTCCTTTATTTCATCTAAGTTTATAAATAATATATAATCAATCATTGAGATTCTAGAAGTAGATTTACCAGTCAACAGTCTTTGGGGAATTATCTTATCATCAATAGTGTATATAAAGTCTTGTATTAAATTTAGAGAGTACAACATCATCACAAATCTAGTAGTTTTTATCATGGTGTAATTTGACACTATACTTAGGATGGACTGGATCATAATGTATAATACTAATATTAACTATAGGAGAAAGGAAATTTCAGTAGTCTTGAATGGAAAACCAATAGTTATTTTAAATAGAGAGAAATATCCTCCTGATATTTTTCTATAATCACATCCCATAGCCTTTTTTATGTTGATTATTGGTGAAGTGGTAGAAGGAAATGAAATTATACAGATAGAAAATGTCCCCATTGTTTTGAAATACATTAAAGTATTTCCAGAAGAGTTACTTGAACCTCCCCTAAAAGAGATATATATTTATCCTTTGAACTCATACCTGGATCAAAGACAATATTGAAGACCCAATATGGAATCAAAATTGTGGAGTTAGTAGAATTAAAGAAACAAATTCAAGATCTTTTAGAGATGGGATTTATTGGACCAAGTGTGTCTTCTTAGAGAGAACCTATTATCTTTGTAAAGAAGGATTGATCAATGTGTATATGAATTAATTATAGAGAAATTAATGAGATCATAGTGAAGAAAAATTATCCCATACCAAGGATTTATTATTTATTTGACCAGATTTATGGGGCTCAATTATTCTATAAGATTGACCGCTGATCTGGGTATCATCAATTGAGGGTGAATAAACTAAATATTCAAAGACTAACTTCTGAATAAGATATGGGAATTATGATTTTGTTGTTGTTCCCTTCATACTAGATAATTATCCTGTAAAATTTATGGATTTCATGAATATAGGATTTAAGGAATTCCTTGATAAATTCATGGTAGTTTTTATTGATGATATTTTGATTTATTCCAAAATTTAGGAGGATCACGTGGATATTATAAGTGTTATATTAAAAAATATAAGGAAGTAGAATCTATTTGGAAAATTTATAATATTTGAATTATAGTTACAACAAGTTTCATTCATAGGTTAAATTATAACCAATGAAGGAATCTTAGTTAAACCTACCAAGACAAAGGCTTTAGAGGAGTTTCCTTATCCTATAATGGTATCTGCGATTTGTAGTTTCCTTGGTTTAAAAGGATATTATATGAGGTTGATGAAAAAAATTTAATGAATTTCTAATCCGCTAAAAAAGTTAACTTGAAAAATAACTAAGTTTATCTAGAAAAAGGAGTGTGAATAATGTTTCCAAGAACTAAAGAAGAGATTGGTTACTACACATATGTTAACTCTACCCTCTATCAGAGAAGGATTTCTTATTTATAGTGATGAATATTTCAAATGGATTAGTTTTTTCCCCATGAAGAATGGAAAGGTGATCACTTATGAATCTTGATATTTAAAGAATCATGAGCATAATTATCCTAATCATGGCCTAGAGTTAGCTTTATTTATTTTTTCTTAGAAGATATAGTGGAACTGTCTTCATGGGGAGAAATGTAATATATACACATACCACCAAAGCTTAAAGTATATATTCATAAAAAATAAATTGAACATGCGACGAAGGAGATGGTTGGAACTTCTTAAAAACTATGACCATTCAATTCATTTTCACCTTAGAAGAGAAAACATAGTCACTAGTGAATTAAGTAGGAAAGATCTTATTGTACTAAGAACGATGGGGATTTAAGGAGATCCATTGATCAAGGACCTAGTAAGGTTGGTTATGGGAATCATATGAAAAAAGACATCATAAATCGTATCCCAAATGTTTTCTCAACCGTAATTAATAGAGATGATGAAGAGAACATAATGTGAAGATCATTTGAAACAAAATAATATAAAGTCTATGAATAATGGGAAGTTTCCTAAGTTCAATGTTGATTAAGAAGGTGTACTAAAATTTCATGCAAGGCTATGTGTCCCATATATCCCAGATATAAAGAAGGAACTGATGGTTGAAGTTCATAGATCTATATTCTCTATACATCCTAGAAGCACTAAAATGTATAGGAAATTTTGATCCTTATTATTTGTGTAATATGAAAGGGTAGACTGTAGAATACACTGAAAGGTGTTTGATGTGTCAATAAGTAAAAGTGGATTGAAAACTTCTTAAAGGGGTATTGAAACCACCACCCATATCAACATGGAAGTGGGCAAATATCACTATAGACTTCGTCACTGGTCTCCTAGTAACGTCCAAAGGAAACAATGTGATATGGGTTATAGTGGATAAACTCACCAAGACTTATAATTTCATCACTTTTTAGGAAAATTTCTCTCTTTAAAAACTTTTAAACATATACATAAAATAAGTGGTGAGGTTTCATGAGGTGCCACTTTAAATCATATCTGATCTTGATCTATGGTTAACATCTAAATTCTAGATAATTATTTAACATTCTCTATATATTTAATTTAATTTTAGTATGACCTAACCCTACCAAACTAATGGAAAATCTAAATGAACTATTCACATAGCTGAGGACATGCTGAGAAAATGATAAATGAAATTTAAATGTGTATGGGATCAACATATCCCACTAGTTGAGTTATTATACAAAAAAACGTCCACTCAAGTATTAAAATGGAACCCTATGAAGCTCTATATGGTAATAGATGTAAAAATACTAATCTTTGGGATGAATTTGGTTAGAAAATGAAACTTGGGCCTGATCTTGTACAAGATATGATTGAAAAGGTTCATGTAATCCAACAACAAATAAAAGTTTCTTAGAGTTAGTAGAAGAGATACACTGAAATTTTTTAAAGGGAATTGGAGTTCGATATTGTAGAAAACGTTTTCCTTTTGTTATCACCATGGAATAGATTCCTGAAAATTGGAAAGAAAGGGATGCTTAACCCTAGGTATATTGGCCCTTTTAAATAGTTGATCACATAAGAATAGTGGTATATTAGCTAGAACTTCCACTAAAATTTTCTCAAGTTCATGATGTTTTTCATGTATCTCTATTGAGTATGTACATACCCGATCCCTCACATGTACTGAATTCAAAGTTGGTATAACTGGAACATGACCTCTCTTATGAGGAGAATCTGATGAAGATCCTAGATGTTGGAGATAAAGTTCTACATAGAAATAAAAATCACCTTGTCAAAGTATTATAAAAGAAACATAAGTATGCAGAGGTGACATGGGAACTAAAGTAATCAATGAAATAGAAGTACCCTCACCTATTCTCAAAGGAGAATATTAGTTGAAATTTCAAGGAAAAAAATTATAAATGGGATGGGGAAGAATAAAATGACCAATTTTTTTAAATGATATTTGTTTCCTAAGAAAATGTGTGTTATATGTTATATTATTTTATACATGTAAAAATATTGGGGAAACAACAAAAACTTATCTCAATAATAAATATCATTAGATTAGTTATTTACAAAACCAATTAAAATTACAAAAGTACGTTTGGACTAAAAATATAAAATAAAAAAACTAAAATTTGAAAACATGGATCATCCCAATCCATTATTATCATTTAACCCAAGGACAACACTACCTAAAAGAAAAAAATATATTAGTAAACTAATCAACAAATTATAAAATGTAAATATAACCTTAGGAGTAATTGTAGTTAATATTTAATGAAATAATAAAGTGGTATTTATATGGTATAAAGAAAAATGTTACCATTGGGATTCGACCGTTATATGACCATTGGTTAAATATGAAAATTTTTCAATATAAACATTGGTCAATTTGACCGTTGAGAACTATAACAATTAGTGATAGTGTTACCATTATAATTTTGTTTATATTTAGTAATGAAAAAGTATAATTAATAAATAATGGAGAAATGATGGCCTCGACCAGTAGAGTCTTATCGTTTGAAGCACATTTTTCAGAACATAGAAGGGAGGTAGCATTACATGGGTTATCCCTTTACCAATCCCAATCCAAGATTCAAAAAGTGAATCTTTAAATAAATCACATATGAGAGAAGTTCAAGTTATGGGAGATTACCATTCAGACAATGTTAGCTGATCCACTCCAAGAAACTACCACCATTACACACCTTACCCTTAGGGAATAAGTGGGTTTAATAAGGGGTTACATGTCTATTACATCATTTTTTAAAGTATAAATTACTTTGTATAAATAAAATTGTTATGCCATAAATTATATTATAAGAATAATTTTTCTTAATAAAATATATTATTAATTGAGGTGAATTTGATAAATTGATTTTTGGACACAAAAAAAAAACATAATTGTTTTCTCAGAAAATATATAAAGTTTTACAATAAAATATGGTATTTTTAATAATATTTGTTTTAATTAAATAATATTTTAAAACCCTCTTATCTATATATAATTGGTGAAATAATTTTATAATATCCTAGGAAACTTTTATGATTGTCAGAAATCTAATCGTGACTTAAAAATTACTATTTTTTTTAAAAAATTAGAATTTTTATATTTAAAAGTTAAAAATATCATATTTATATAATTATTTTGATAAAATAAATACTTTATTTGAAATCATAAAATCAAAATTAGGGTAGGTTGAATTGTTTAGGATTTTATAAAATACTATACATTTCAGTTAATAATAAAAATAGAGTTTTGTGTTTTTTGTATGTTTTATGTCTTCATATTTATGTCATAGAGATGTAATAATTAATTAACAAAAATCAATGACCTAAAATATTTTATTTTATTAATATTAATTATTTAAATTTCTTTTAATCAATTCCAAACATATAAGTGAGTTTACAAATTCTAAAATTGAAAATTTGATTTGAAAAATAATATTTTGTGGAAAATTTACTTTTCCATGTCCAGAAAAGTAATAGAAAATGGTGTTTGGTTCTAATATATTAAAATATAATAAAATGTGACTCAAATTTACAATTCCATGTAAAAAAAACTTGGGTAAGCCAATGGTGTTTCATTTTACACAACCTATATTTCCAAGACTTATATTTGGAAACTATTAAATAATTCTTCTACTTTTGCAATAAATACACAACAATTTCTCTTTTCTCCAACACTAACAATCAATCCTTCACAATTTTTTGGACATTTGCCCTCCCAAATATCCCCCAGGGTGTCTTTATTCCTCTGATGTTACACCCTCAATATTTAGGAGAAACTCTTCATGGTAAGGTAATTCTCATCATCTTCTTTTCCATTCAATTAATTATTTTTATGTATATATTCTAAATGGTATGTTTCTTTCTTTTCATAGTATCATAATCACACCCTTACTTTTAAATAATGATTTATCAATAGGAGACCTTTTTTCTTTATCATTTTACCCTTTTCTAAATCCACATTTTATACCAGTCATGTTTTTAAATTTACTTCTCAAATTTCTATATTTTACATAAGAAAATATTATATAGTGAATACCCAAACCATTTAATTATTTTTGATTATTCACCTTTATGTTAATATAATTTATTGATTTAGGTATTTATGTACATGAAAACTACATTTCCTTTCCATGGGTTAAAAATTATGTTTTGGTCAAACCTTTAAACACTTACGTACTCAATGTTTTTATATGAATCCCATAATTTATTCTCCTTAGACTATTAACAAAATTATTTTTATGATCAATGTGTCTCACATGAAATTAAAACATATGAAGGGTGAGCCCCGGTAACACTAAAATGCATTGGGTATAACAACCTTTCTCTTTACTTCACATCAATAATTGATTTATTACATAAGTATACACTTAATACTACCCAGATGATTGATAATTATAGTGTATTTGATAATTAGGTACATTATATAACAACATAAAATAGGGATTACAATATCTTTATTGAAAAATTATTTAACATGCTCAAAATACTCCATCAAACTTAAAACTGTATGGAATAACCTGGGTACATACATAAGAAAAGGGTGGGATATAAATCCCAATAAGGAAATAAACATGACATAAGTGATACATGCTATTCAATAGGCATATCAATGAGTTATTAAAGGAACATGAATAATAAGGCATGATGTAGCATGAAAACCATAACATGGGAAATGTGGAAATATGTTAAAACCCTAAATCATAAACTTAGGTCAGGGATAAACCCACCAAGAAATCATGGAATTAAAAGTACCATAAAGTAAATGAATTCACTCCCTATCCCAAGGTGAAATATCATGATACTAAACATTACCCAATGCATTGGAGCATTATCTGGCCACACCCATCATATTATTTTCATTCTCATGCTTAAGTGTGACACATAGATCATACAACATGGATTCATTAATGACCATAGTTTATTCCAAAATCAAGGAATGTGGAATATATAAATTTAATTCCCTAATAAATAAGTATATGTTCATAAAGGTGAATAACTTTTATATAAAAATGGGTATGGTATTCACTATACAATTGTTTTGGTATGGAAACTTTTGGTGAAATTTTTGTGATATAAGGAAATTACTTAAAAATTCATAAAAGTAATTGATGAGAGAGAAAGGGGTATCTCATCATTTAGGAATAAATTGTATAGTCTTGTGGATATGAAATAAAATATTCCATTATAAGTTAATAAGGATAAATTACATAATGTAAATAAGATACTTGAATAAAGAGGAGAAAAGAGAAGATCTATTAGAAAAGTTCAACATGATATTGGGTGTAGATAAAGAATAATGGGAGGATTAATGACAGTGAAAATGGTGCTCTAATAATTTATATTTTAAATTTATAATAAGGGTAACATGGAAGAACATATCCCAATAGAATCAAATGTAATTTAATAGACATAACATTAAAAGAGTACTTGAATGGAAATGAGAGGTGATAAATCCATTAATGAATTTCAACATATTAATGACTTAGATGAAGGTAAAAATGAGAGTGAATAAATTAATACTCATTAAAATAACATCCATTTGATATTAGGGGATGTTTATAAATAAACTAAATCATAAAAAATTTTAATTGAGAAGAAAAATTCCAATGAAGGTTCCTGAATTGAATGAAAGAGAGGAATGTCCCTTACTTGAGTGTGTGTCTTCAAAAAAATTGGAGGGACTTCTTGAGAAATTAGGGGAACCTTGGGAGGACTATTGAGAGTTGATGTAATATTATAGTCCTTCTCTAAGGAGTTTTATTAAATATAAATGATAATTTCGTTGGGTTTATATTGGAAAATAGGGGGATTTCTTTATTATTCACGTTTTAGAGTCTACATCATAAAATATCCAAAATCACAAACCATACCATAGTTTTTGCCAGTGGTTTCTACCAAACGGGATTAGTTTATATTATTTTACAAGTCAAATTTATGAACTTATTAAAATAATTCTCTTGCTTATGTGGAGGTGAGTCACACTCATAAAGAGATTATTTTAAAACCTTGAAATATATTATAGGTTTTGGAGGATTCATAATGGATTTAAAAAATAAATAAAATAAACTTAAAATCACATTATTTTAAATGGAAAACACATATTTGTTCATGTATACCCTTTATAGTATTTATTACATCCCCTGTGGGTCATTATGATGTCATAATACACAAAGTATATTTATATTGTATATAATTTTTACCCAAAAATTTGACTGTCTCTAAAAACTATAAATAATTATCCATTGGATAATTTTAACCTTATAATTCCAAAAATAATATAATATTAATTTTATCAAAATATTTTTTTAAAAATGTGAATGTTCACTTTAAAATAAAATCAATATTTATTAATAAATGATGAGTTTTTTTTGACAATTGTAGTTTTCGAACCCTTATAAAAATTACATTTGAAATCATAAAAATTATATGATCATTTATATTTGATAAAAATTATTTAATAATATTATTTTATTAAAATTTATATATTTAAAAAATCCATTAATTCATAAATTGATTAATTAAATTTTAATATTAATAAAAAAATAAAATTTGTGCTTTATTGTATCCAAAATAAAAATCATTTATAAAGTAAGAATAATAGGATGAAAGTATATTCATAATTATATATAAAAAATGTACATATTAATATTTATAGGGTCTTGATACATATCCATTTAATACACCAAAAAATTCTCTAATAGTTTAGTGTACGATTACAGGACTTTCATGAGGCGGTTCGGTGAACATGGATTGGGTTGTGATCTCAATGAGATTGAACTTCTCCTATAAATGGTTTCTATCATGATTAAGTTATTGGATATCATATTGGGATTGGTCAATGATGAATCCCATGAATGATATCTCCCCCAGAATCTTCAATAAACGGGCTTCATAGGGTATGATCATACTGGATGAGGCCATCAATTCCTTTTGTCTGTGTCAATTGGATTTGTTAAAACCCTATATTTATACTAACCATTTGATCACTTTTAAATGGATATGTTATCAATGGTAATGATGATTAATAGTAATTTAAATGAAATTTGATAAAATTAAATGAAATAAGTGAATGAATTTTCTATAATTATATATAATAAGACATTTAATTAAATCAAAAGGGAAATTTTATTTATAAAAGTTCAGATCATTTAATCTTCCCCCCTAAAGAAATTTCACGTAAAATTCATTTATTTTCCAAACTAAAATAGATGAGGGTAACTCTGGTTCATCATCGCCTTCATCTCCCACATTTATTCTTCAATTTGTTTTTCCAAAAGACTTTAAAACGGTGAATTTCCATATTTTATAGAACTTTCTCTCTATAATCTAAGATATTCATCGGCTTCTCCTCATAGAAAAGTTCATTCTCCAGTGGTACCACCTGTGTATTAAGTATATGTGAGGGGTCTGATTTTTAGTTTTTCAAGATACATACATAGAATATATCATGTACTTGAGATAGGTTCAGTGGGAGTGCTAGTTGATAGACCACCGCTGCTATGCGATCAAGGATCTCAAAGGGGGATGATGTTTATTGGACAAGCTTTCCCTTCTTCCCAAATAATATTACTTTATTCCAGGGAGATATAAAGAGGAATACCATTTCTCTAACATCAAAATCTATATCCCATTGAATATTGTTAGCATAGATCTTTTTTTGACTTTGAGCATCCTTGATGTGCAACTGAATAGTCTTAACCTTTTCCACCATTTCCTCGACAATTTCTAGACATATCATTTTTTAACAACGTAGTTATTTATAGAATAATAATATTTCATTTATATTAATATTTATTAATAATATATTATTTTTACAATAAAGTAGATTATTTTTCTGATAGCGTACCCAAAACTCAACAATGAGTTTCCTTGAAATCTTACGTTGCACACAACCTTGATTTATATAAAAAAAATAATATAATAATAATATTATTTTAAATGGTAGTTAATGACTTGCCATTTTATTGATGGTAATGAAAATAACTAACCATATTATGATTAAATATTTTTGTTAAATGTCTTTACATTTATCCAATAAAATTTATAGGCTTAAAACGAGAATGAATCCAATTTTAAGCAAAAATACTCTAATATTTTTAAAATGTAGTTTTACCTTGTTTTGATGGAGAACCCTTTTTAAATATAGTTTTTCACTTTTATATATTACATTGGACAAAATAAAATTATTCTTTATAATGGGGACATCAAAATTTACTTTGGATAAATTTTTTGGTATTTTTCTGATAAAGTTCATTTTTTAATGAAAAGTGAAAAATACTGAATTTTAAGTCAAAACTCTCTTTTCATCTAATTTATTTATATATTTATATTGTAATTTTAACTAGTCTTAAAGTGTAATTGGATTATATTTTTATTATTTAATCTAATTTTTGTAATTGGATTTAATTTCACTTTGAAATTGGATATAAACACATGTCAATATTTTGGTAAATTTTTCTTCTTAAAAACATACTTTTTGGTTTTAAAAATGGAGATTTATTTTAAATTAATTTCTGAAACTTCTGTGTTTTTAATTTAGAAAAATTTATTTCATATTTGGAATCATTAGGTTCAAATTTTGTAAATAGGTAACTTTTATTTAGAGATGTTTTGAATAGAAATTTCAGTAATTATTTTATTTATCATGGTTAAAGGGTAAATCTAGTCAATAAAGGTAAAAATTAATATTATAATAATATTAAATTACCTTAAAACGTGTATTAATCCCATTGGATTAGATATTTCCGACCATGAGAATCCTTGGGTCGATTTGGGTACCCCATGGTGCCACTTGGATGTGAAAATGACATTTTAAATGAATTAATTTAAAGTAAAGGAAAATGTAACATAAACATGTATCTTTCAGAAAATTTTTTAAATGGGTTATATAAGTGATATATTAGACTATAAATAGTAATTAGAAATCTAAAAATATTTTCTATATCATGGTATTTTATTTATAATTTTTATACATCAAATAAATAAATTCATTTACGACACAATGATGATGTAATGATTTCCTTATTAATTAATGATTAAAATAAATGAGATTATAAATATTAAAATAAATTTATTTTAAAACATTTTATTCCATACAATAATTTTAGGGATGTATATGACTTTTTATATTTTAATTAATGAAGGTTTTTTGAAATAATCATGTTTTTATGTATTTTTTAAAAGTCATGATATGAATAGTATATAAATTGACATAAATGAGTTTTTTAAAACTAATAATTTTCTTTTAAATGATTTAATAGTACTAAAAATCTAATATTAGAAAAAATTACTTATATAAGGTTTAAAAATTCATTAACTAACCCCTTTAGGTTCAATTGGAATTTTATAGTTACTATATTAATCATATAGTATGAATATACAAGAAGACATGGTAAGAGTAAAATCAGTTAACTAAGGGTTAAAGCCAAAGGATAAGGTTAAATTTGTGACCTAGACTTGTCTAAAACCTTTTTTATGTGAGTTTTTTGACCCAAAATCATATTATCTTTGAAATAAATTACTTTGTGACCATTTTAAACCAAAAACCATTTTATAATAAAATAATACTTTCAAACTTTCCTAAAGTTCCCCTCCAACCTCTTATAAAAGGTCATCACCTCTTCCCATTTAAAAAAACCTGTAAAGCCAATTGTCTCATCCAATATTTTCTAAAATAATCTTCCATAATACCTCTATTCAACCTATAATCTTTACTATAGGCATAAGGCTATTCAAGAAATCCTTTTGGCTCAAATCAAAGGGAGTTACACGATTTAGAGGCAATGTCTTCTCTCAAGTTATTTTATTTTATTTTCCTTCTCTACTCTCTATTTTTTTTATTATTTGATTTCATAATAGCACAATTATCCTAAATATAATAGGTTTTTTCTATTATAAGGATTAAAACTAAACTTATATACACCTCCATCTAATAGATACGAACATACTGTTTCTGTGTACGACGAACTACTACCTCATGAAACGATGATTGTTCAATTTTTCCCCACCACCTCTATTAGTGGGAATTATGATGGAAATGTATTTATATGATATATATATTATATTTATATTATCTCTAGGCTTATATATATATATTTAATTTATATCATACCTTTATGGTTTCCATAATGGGTAAATATGATAATTTCTTTTGAGGAAGTGCAGACTACCGCCCCCTCAAAGTGATATGACTTATTCATGACATACATGGAATGTATAAACAATGAAGTTAATAAAATTATTTAATGTATATATCATATGATATTATACTTTAATTATAATATACCTATGTATCAATTAGTTTTAAATCCTTTAAAAATAAAAATGAAATGAAAGTAGCTATAATGCGTACGTACGGCTTATTGTCTCCATGAACGATGCATTTCATTTCTTATCTCCAAATGTTACGTTCTATTATAAATAAATATATATACTGGATATATATTATATATATGATATCTAAATCATGAATATTATTCTGGAGATAATGGACTTTCGACCACATAGAAAATTTGTAATTATAAAATGTTTATTTTTGACTCAAGTACAAAATATCGACAAAACAACCGATATTAACTTAAATAATTACGTAATGTTTATAATGAGGTAATAAGTGATATAAAAGGAATAATAAACTTGAAAAATGTGCTGAAGAAAGTATAAATTAACTCAATTTTATTATTCAGGAAGAACAAGTAACATACGCGATGATTCAGGCTCAAGGTAAGGGACTTCGTCTCAATCTCATTTCATTGAGGCATATTTTGATTTTACACAAATTTATTTTATATGGTATATAAACCTATATTACTTTTAATTTTATTCAAATTTTATTCTTTTTTATACGAATCATTTTACTAAATGAAAAAAATGTTTCTTTTTAACGTATGCGACAACAACGACCTTTCTACCTCTGTGAGTATTATATGATATTGGGATTCCTTAACAAGAAGTTATGTTTTTTAAAGGAAAATAAATACCATATACCATTTTTATGTGTTTGTTTATTTAAAATAGTTTTTAGAAAACATGTTTTATGTAAATATTTTGAAATGATATATTGTGATTGCAATTTGGAAATGTTATCTTTCATTTATGCTTGTTTTATGTGTTTTGATATGTTATATTTCTTGGGAAGTTTTTACATATACTGGTTGTTCTGTGATAAAATAAGGGAGGGTGATCCCAATATCTCTCTCCAATGAATTGGGTAATGTGGTGGTGGTAAAATTTAATGTTTCTCCTAAGAGAGTTAGGGAATATACTGTGATGGGTATTCTAAACCTAAATCCCTATGTAGATATGAAAGCTACAATGCGAGTATGTTATGGATGCCACAAGTTACCTTTAGGATTTATGAATTCTATGTTATATTAAAAAATATTATGATTTCATGATTTATTTTAAAGAGGTTATGTTTATGATTGAAAATTATGATTTTATTGATTTTTATGTTTTGATGGACTAATATTTTCTTTACTTATTTTATAACCCTTTCTGAGCTTCTTATGCTCATCCCAAGTTTTTCAAATGTTTTTCATGGGGTATAAAGAAGGGTAAGATAAAGGAATAATTCAAGAATATTTATATCAAGAAAATAATTATTGTTTTATTTAAGGAGTTTTATTATAATTTGATAGATTAGAAGTGTCTACTTTTTAATATTTGAGATTTATTGTAATAGTTATGGCCTAATTCTCTAAAATTATAAACCTGAAAAGATATTTAGTGTGAATTATTTATTTAAATTAAAATTAATTAATTTGTTAAGGATTGGGACTTATATTTTTTGTTCCCCAAATTAATCAAAATATGAAAGTGTTCTACACCTCTTACCATAAAGGGATTCATAGAGAGTCATTTGGATGCTTGAGTAGAAATTGCTGTTATATGAGAAATCAACTAGAGGAAGATATTGGTCCCAACCTCCTTTGAAGTCTATCAAACATGATCTCAAAATGTATTCTAGTGTCAAAATATTCCACTCATATTGACCATCAGTTTAAGGATGATAGGATGTACTGAAGTTCAGCTCAGTTTTTAGGGAATATTGGAGACTTTTCTAGTACTTGGAGGTGAATCTCGGATCTCTATCAAATACAATCGATATTGGTAATCCATTGAACCTTACCACTTCTCTGATGTATATCCTTGAAAGTTGATCCAATGATAAGGGTTCTTGAATTGTGATAAATTTAGCTATCTTTGTATGAAGATCCAAGGAAACCCATATAGTATTGCTTCCCCAAGATGTATTAAGAAGTTTGGTGGAAAAGTCTATGGTGATGTACTCCCATTTCCATGTTGTTATGGGTAACAGTTATGTCATCACCTTAGAATTCTGCCATTCATCATTTACTTTATGGAATACTTGGCACTTTTATGTATATTCAACGATCTCCTTCTTTATATTGTCCCACTAATAGTTCTCATAGAGATATTGATACATATTTGTACTTCCTAGGTTAATAGAGAAAATTTAACTATGTGCATCATCCAACAGTTACTTACTTTACTCAGGATTTTATGGAATTTATAGTATTGTACCAAATCTCACAATTCCTCATTCTTTAATTTTAAACTCTATGGAATTCCCCTTTCTTATGACTTCCACATTCTTATGAATTTCCACATCATTTCTTTGATAATAATTTTACATTTCCAAAATAGGATGTTGAGAAATAATTTGTAATATAATTGATGACGTTCCTTCTTTTATGATTCCCAATTCCATCCTTTTCATGTCTAAAAAGATTTAATCCTTTTTAATTATCATCATTGATAAATATGCAGGATCCTTTCTACTTAGTGCATTTTCCAATTTATTATATTTACCAAGATGGTAGTGGATTGAGAATTCATAGTCCTTGACATTATTTAACAATCTTCGTTGATGTATATTCATATCTTTCTATGCGAATATATACTTGAGGATTTTGTGATCCGTATATATCTCACACTTCTCCCCATAGAGATAATTTCTCTATATTTTTAATGAAAATATGATAGCTACCAAATCCAGATCATGTCTGGGATAATTTTTTTCATAAACTTTCAACTACCTTGAAACATAAGCTATGACTTTTTCATTCTGCATTAACACATATCCCAATCCATTTTTTGAATAATTTATGAATACTACAAAGATTTCTCCACTTGTGGGTAGTGGGAGAACTGTCAAAATGATGAAAATACATTTTAACTCCACAAAACTCTCTTTAAATTCATAATTCTAAGAAAACCCTACTCCCTTCAGATTTATCTTAGTAAGAGGGTTTGAAAATCATGATAAATTTCTCAAAAAATAGCTAAAATACCCAGCTAACCCAAGGAAAATATGGATATATGTCACATATATTGGAATCGACCATCCTTAAATTTATTTTTCCTTTGAAGGGTCCAAAAATATTATATTCCTTGTTATGATATGCCTGAATAAAGATACTTCCTTCAACCATATTTCAAATTTTTATTACTTGGCATAAATCTTCTTCTTTTGTAGGGTCTTTAGAACAGTTCTCAGATGCTCCTCATAATCCTCATTTATTTCAGAGTATATAAGAATATCATCTATAAAGACTAACATAAATTTGTCAGGGTAATCTATAAAGACTTTATTTATTAAGTTTATTAATATTTCTGGAGCATTTGTGAGTCATACAATCATCATTATGACCTCATAGTTCCCATACCTTGTAAGAAAAGTGGTCTTGGGGATATCTTCATTATTCACCCTTACATGATATATCCTGACCGATGATCCACGTTGGATAATTATTGTGCTCGATGTAGCTGATCAAACAAGTCATCAATCTAAGGAAGAGGGTACTTATTCTTTACTGCGATCTTGTTGAGCTCATAACAATCAATGAAAGGGAGCATTGAACCATCCTTATTCTTGATTAAGAGGACCGATGCACCCCATGGTGAAACACTTGGGTATATGAAGATTTTATCTATATTCTCTTGTAGTTGTTTCTTCAGCTTGTCATGTTTCATAATAGCCATTCTATACAGAGTCTTGGATAAAGGAAACACCCCAGGAATAAGATCGATTGGAAATTTAACCTCTCAGCTAGGAGGAAGACTAGGAAATTACTCCGGAAACATATCATCATATTCCCTAACAATATGAATTTATTAAAGCATGATTATTTCCTTAGAATACATCATTTGAGCAATATAATCTTAATCATAGGGAAATAATATCCATTCCTAAGATGATGGTGTTAAAGAATATTCATCCTTCTCATTTCACTTGTACAAAATCAGGGGTGAATTTTCTATACAAATAGTGATTTTCTTCTCATGGAAATTTATTTTGACACTATATAGGGAAGCCAATCCATGCATAGAATTACATAAAATTCCACCAAAGGATGTATGAACAAGTATGATGGGAATTTTAGCCTACAAATTGTGATAGGGGAATTATATAAATGGGATATGATAATTTCCACATTTTCCATTTTCACTAACATCTCTGCTTCCATGATTTTTGGTGGTGTTTGGATAGTTATAATCAAATTTCATGATATTAAGGAATACATAGAACAAGAATCAAAAAGTAAATTTTCTATTATTGAATGAATAACTAGAGTACCTATCACCACTTCATTGTCAGGATCCACATCAGCGATTGTGATGGAAAAATCTCTCCCTTACTACCTTGGAGGTTTTTGGTTATCTCTGAAAACCCTTGGATTGGGGAATTAGTTTGAAATTTTCCCTAATTCCTTGTAGTTGAAGCAATGGATAAAGTTCTTGGGGTTTACTAGAGCATTCCTTTCCTCCATAAAATTAATGGGTTTCTCCTATCATCAATTTCTAACTAGTTTTCCTTCTTTCCCACACCTAAAGCATTTCTTTCTTCCCCTTAGGTAATTTCTAGGGTGCTTCTTCCCACACATTTTACAAGTGGGATGTTGAAATTTCTTAGCACATTCAAATTTCTCTATTGGACCACTAGAATTAAATTCTACTTTTTTCTTATTATACCCATGATACCCTTGAGATTCTCCGAACTCCATTTAGGTTTTTAGGTCACATCAAACAATTTCCTTACAACTATCAAAGTCATGGATCATGAGAGCATTTCATAGACTATGTTTTATCCCACTAAAAAAGTGGCAAACCATTACTTAAATAACTTCCTTAGGATTGGTATATTTGATCAATGTATACCACTGATCAAATTCTCTCTATATATGATAAATTTCCATAATAACCTTCTCTTGTTTGGAACATTTAAGGATGAAGAATATCTTCTCAATAGAGTTGATCCATTGTTACCCAATTAAGGGATCAGATAATCCATTGAAAGTAGGAGGCCTATATTTCATGAAGCTCTTGATTTCAGATTGTTTTCTATTAACGTGGTTTGGGTTCTTCTCTTGATCTAGGTTTCTATTCAGAACTTGAGTCAGATAAGTGAGTATTTTCTTAAAGTTCATTATTCCTGCTCCCATCGTGTTGGGTATCTCGTTGGAGCAGTCATCACATTGCCCATTGCATTTATTGTTTTCCCAATTCCTCATATTTACATCCATTGGATAAAATAAAGGGAGAATTAGGGATGGTTATTTTTAAAATATTAAAAACATAAAGGGTAATCCAATGACATTAAAGGAATAAAATATAAATTTAATTTATTTCCTTAACTTTTGAATTTCATGGCTTTAATCTATGTTATCCATAATCTATTTCCTAATATATATTATTATGGGAGTTTTTTTCCCTTAATAATGATTCATAATGATCTTATGAATTTATAAAAGAATATCCCTCAGGAGTGTGAAACTAGGTGCACATTACGACCCATCTTGGTGTACTAGGTTACCCTGAGTGCAGCCTGGAGCACCTTTTTGGAGTTGTTACTCAAAACCATGTCCACTTGTAGTATCCCTACATAGATTTATTTTTTTGATAATCCACTTACTCTATACTAAACAAAATTTGGGGTTGTTTTCTTATAGTTATTCTTATCCCAATGGCATTCAATAGTTTTTTTAATCATAATCCCAAAAATAACTAAACCTTTCCTCTCATACCAACTATAATAACCCTGCTCTTTATTTCACAACAATACTTGATTTATTATATAAGAATACAATTAATACAGCCTGTATTATTGATAACTATAGTGTTTCAGGGAATTAGTTACATTACAAAACAACATAAAACTGTGATTATAATATCTTTATTGAAATTTTTTTAACATGCTCAAAATACTCATTCGAACTTAAAACTATATGGAATAACTTGGGGACATACATAATAAAGGGGTTTCATACAAATAATAGTAATGGAATAAACATGGAATAAGTGATACATATTAGAAAATAGGCATATCAATAAGGAATAAAAAGAACATGAATAATAAGGCATGATATATCATGAAAATAATAACATGAGAAATGTGGTAACAACTTAAAACACTAAAACATAAACTTATGTCCAGGATAAAATCACCAATACATAATGTTGGACAAATTTATATAAATTAATTAGGTTCAATCCCTATACCATGGTAATGTATCATGATACTAAACATTACCTAATTCATTGGATCACTATTTGAGTGTACCCATCATATTAATTTCACTCTCATGCTTAAGTGTACCACATAGATCATACAATAAGGATTAATTCACCATCATAATTTATTCTCTAATCAAGGAATATTTAATAAATACATATAATTACCCAATAAATAATTATATATGTATAAAGGTGAATATAATTTATTAAAAAATGGGTATGGTATTCGCAACACAATTGTTTTTTCATTGAAAATCACGGTGAAATTTCGGCAGTATAAGAGTGTTACTTAAAAATTCATAAAAATGATAAATTAGAGGGAGAGTGGGGTATCTCATAATTTGGAAATGTATTTTACAGTAATGTGGATATAAAATAACATATCCCATCATTAGGAAATTAAAATAAAAGACATAAAGTGAAGAAGATACTTGAATAAAGAGGATAAAAGAAAATCTGTCTTATGAAACTTCAGCATGGTAGTGGGTGTACATAAAGAATAATGAGAGGCTTAATGAGATTGAAAATGGGGATATAATAATTTATGCCTTAAATTTACAAAAAGAGGAATATATGAGAATATATCCCAAAAAAACTAATGGAATTTAATATACATAACATAAAGGGAGTTCTTGAATGGAAATGAGAAGAGATAAATCCCTTATGAAATTTCAGTATAGTAATGGCTTAGGTGATGGTCAAAATGAGAGAGAATAGACGGTCCCTCATTCAAATAAAATACATTGTAAAGTAGGGGATGTTTATAAATAAATTAAATCATAAAAACTAAAATTATAAAGAAAAAATAAAATAAAGGTTCATGAATTTATATGAGAGGAAGGTCCCTTGAGTGTGTGACTTCAAAAGCTTCAGTGGGGCTTCTTGAGAGCTTGAAGTGCCTTGGGAGGACTCCAGAGTGTAGAGGGAAGAGTATGGTTACGATTCAAGGAGTTTTAATGAATAAAAATGGGATATTGGGTGGGTTTATATAGGAAAAGAATGGTATTTATATATTATTTAGGTTTTGGGATCCATATAATAAAATATCCAATAACATAAACTACCCCATGGTTTTTGACCATGGTTTCTACCAAATGGGAGTGGTTTTTATTTTTTCACAAGGTTAAGGACCTAAACTATTAAAATAATTCCCTTATTTATGTGGAGGTGAGTCACACTCTTAAAGAAATTATTTTAAAGCCTTAAAATATATTATAGTATTCATTACATCACTTTTGGGTCATTATGATGTCATAATACACAAAATATATTTATATGGTATTTAATTTTTACCCGAAAATTCAACTATATGAGAAAATTATGAAAAATTCACTATCGAATAATATTAATGTTCAGATTCAAAAAATAATTTTAATTTTATCTAAATATTTTTCTAAATATGTGAATTTTCACTTTTAAAATAAAATCAACCTTTATTAAGAAATGATGGGTTTTTTTGAAAATATCAGTCTTCAAACCGTTATAAAAATTAAATTTAACTTTATAAAAATTATAAGATCATTTATATTTCATAAAATTATTTTAAAAAATTATTTTATTAAAATATTATTTATTTCAAAAATCCATTAATTCATAAATTGATTGATTGAATTTGAATATTAACCAAAAATACAATTTTTTTGTTATTATATCCAAAATAAAAATTATTTAGAAACTAAAAATAATAGGTTAAAAATATATTCAGTATTATATAAAAAATATACATATTCTTATTGATTTTGTCTTGATACATATCCATTTAATTCACCAATAAACTTTACAAGATTAAGGTGCGTGATGGTGGGACATTCCTGGGGCGGTTCGTTGAACATGGTTTTGGTAGTGATCTCGATGAGCTTAAACTTCTCCCATAAACAATTTCACTCCTGATTAAGTTTTTGGATCTTATCTTGGGCTTTTTTAATGGTAAATCCTGAAAATGATATCTCCCTCAGAAGCTTTGATAAATGGGATTCATGTTGGAGTTGGTGTCCTAGAACTAACTGTTTGTACTTTGATGACATGAATATTTAATGTATTTAAACATTAAAAATATTATTACATATTATTCATTGTTCTATATGACTGTAATTTTATAATTTACTAGAGTATTTTTCGCATTAATAGGGTCATAGCAGTTCCCCACTATGATGAGATCCTTGAATTGTTATGACAATATTCATAGATACAGTTATGTGGTTGGATGGAATACTGCAATGGGACACATAGTATATGGAACATTAGGTTTGAGTACTCATAATAGGATGAGACTTGTTCTCATGAAGTTTTCACTTTTTAATATCCAAGATGAGAGATTATGAGAACAATCCCACCATTAGGAATTCCACATGTTTTGGTGTCATCAAATATTCCTATATGTGAGCATGTGTAATGGTCCTTAGACTTTAAGATTATCATTAATACATGTCACAACTCTCTCACTTTGATTTACTGATGAAAATGATCATGCCATATGTTGGCGAGAAGTAGGGTAATTTGGGTACGTCATGATTACATGTTATTAAAGGATTAGTCGTGGAAGGATTTTCTCTTCTATTTTTGGAAGTTGATATCTCAGGTCTTTGATTGAAATAAAACCATCTCCCTAAATTCTATGTAATTGGTGTAACAATGAGTTTTTTTCATGTAGTCAAAGAATGAAATATCAAGCATATAGGTTGATGATACTATTATGAAAACTTCATGATAAGATATTGTGAAAAAGGGATTATATTAGAAATTGAGTGTTTGTAGGTGGATGTCATCGTTGCGACATTAAGTTCCTTTTATTAGGTGCCTTGGCCCATTTCTACAGAGTAATATTGGACTTTATGCAAGCCCGCCTAATGCCTATAAGAAATAATCCTAGAGGGTCACACACTAAGTGTTCCTGGTGGTCTCAATTATATTCTATTTGAATTTAATTAATGGAATAAATATTATTCTCAAGATCTAGGAATAATTTTATTCAAGTTAAAATGATTGCATATGTTAAATAAATATTTATTCACCATATTGTGAATAAAATTTATTTATTTATTTTATTTGATATTTAATAAATATTATTTTACTAGTTTATAAATTAAAGTATTTATTTAAGAGAATAAAATATTTTATTTGAGTGTTCAATAAATGGAAGAGGAGTTCAAATGGACCAAGACTGTATCCATTGATAAACTAAGTATTTACAAGTTGGTAAATAATGTTTATCTAGTTGGAAAAAGAAATAATAATAAAACTACAATCATTATATGGCACATGATTTCATTTATGGTTTCGTTTTTCACAAGTTCGCACACCCCCAATAATGGTGTTGTTATTATTATTATATGTCATGGGTTTTCTCTAATAGTTATAATTGCATTTAATTACTATTTCACAATTAAATATTGTAATTGAAACCTCATGTCGATTAATAGGAAGATACGTCTGTTGTTCCAAACCCTAGTGAATTGAGAATTTTTTAGCCAACCATTTTCTTTCTCGACTCCTCTCATCTGTCCCTATCATGAACGAGTGAATTTCTTCAAGACTGAAGAATGAGCAATCAAGAAGGATCTTCACAAGATATTCACTTCACCATTCTATCACCCAGAGAATGAGTGGTATTGTTGAGAGACCATTGGAGCACATGTAGATCACCTCTAGTGAGATTATACTTTGGATCCTCATGGTAGAAATGAAGGCAATTCAAAAGGGTCATTCCGGATGATCAAAGATCATCAACGAAGAATGTAAAAAGGACCCAGGGATTTAATTTCGTTAGAAATTAATAAATTAATTATAAAAATTGTATGAAATATCTGATTTCTCAGATCAAGCATTTTTATTCCCTTTGTCTAAATCACTAATTTTAATCTGTGGATACTGGAATTCATCATCGTATTGATCCTAGATTGACCATTGATTACGGAAAAAGAAAAGTTTGGCCCTCCCAACCACCACACTTCCACTACTTATGGATCCTTCAAGTGGTATTAGAGTGGGATCATCAACATTTGTAATTATTTAAATAGTTCATTGACGATTTCTACTTTAATAATTTAGTTTGTCAATTTATGTTTAATCATTATTTTTATCTGAATTTCAAGATCTGTTCTTCCTCCTTGTGTTTCTCAAAGATCTAACAGAAACATACATTTTTTCTCATTAAAATTATATCGAGGATCTCATTAGGAGCCACTGATGATTCTATCTAGGTAATATGAAAGTACACACCATGTATTTAGAATTACACATTATGTAATCTTCCATACATTCCATGTAATCCGGATTACACACCATGTAGTTGTGTTCAGTGCATCAAGAGTAATTTGGAAATTACTCAAGCCATGTGCATTTATTACATGCATTTTAGTTAATTCTTACACCGCGTGTTGACTCGGATAGATATGGACACAATTACCGGTTAACATATTGTGTGGCCCATTGGACATGGCGTATAGTCCCCTTGGGTTAGGGGCCAAACCTTTCATCCCATACATGGCTAAGCTGACTGGTAACCATGTAACCCAGAGACAACATAGTGTGTGGCTCACTGGACATGATTTATACTCCGACATTTCCAAAGTACACCTCACACGCCGTGTCCCATGGTTTGAACTTCTGATATGATGGTGAAGGTAGTATGCACCAGTTAGTCAGAACTACACATCGTGTACTTTAGAAAATTATATAGAATTAAAACTTTAATGTTTATGTAATGTTCAGAATTACATATCATGTTGATTGTAATGGGTGTTCACTATATCACCTCCAAGGTTATGGATGATAATATCAAGGAAATTTAGAAAAAGGATTAAGATAAAAGTATTTTTTAATTAAAGATAATAATTAATTGATTCGAGCATGATTTATCTTAAAAAGAATGATTAATGAATTGAATGATTGTTTTATTAAATACGTAATTCATTACATGTGTGTGGATATTCATGAGCTATACCAGACCTTTGTAGGCGATTGGTTCCCTTTTAGTTTATTTTAAATAAAATTTTTGGTATGCATTCCATCTATCCTCATTAATATAGTGCTTGTGTGACCATGGTTTCTTTTATGTAAAACCACGTTTTACCCCTCACCTGCATTTGAGTTAAAAAGCATATGTGATGGATGGAGCTCCCAAGATTCTAGAGGCAGTTCAAGTATGGAGACGAGGCGAAACTAATCTATGGAGATAAAAAGGATGATATGCAGAAAGATGTTAGTACAAACCATAAATGGGTGTTTCTCCTCTAGGTCAGTTGCTAGTTTAAAAATTTCCAGATAAACTAAAAATTAGAAGAGATAATGATCATTCCCTTTATTTTATTTCTTTCTTTTGCATGGTTTTTCATTATGGATGTATTGTCAGACCACATAATTAATGAATTAATAAGAATGCAAGATAGAACTAAAATAAAAATGGCTTATGTGTAAGTATTATCTATACATGGTTAATCACTTAAGTAAGTTCTACTTAAAATTAACAATCACGTGATAAATATAATAAAGAAATTTATGCATAAGAGATAAAAAACCCTCAATAAAATATTATGTCAAACTAATCCTTAGATTACTTGATTAAGGTAAGGACTCAATAAAAATATGTGTTTGACTATCCCTTGTTAGGCACTTAATTTTATACAGGAAGTTATTATAGAAGTTTTGGGTTGAATTAACCATTTTACATCAAAAAGAGTATCCCATGTTAGACTTGGTGTAAATTTAGAGGTAAGTGTTGTGGAAATCCAAGTCAGGATTCTAGGATTGGGGAGTCCACTCAATGGATCAAAGAGCTACAAGCCCATATATAAAAAAGACCTACCTACCTAAATACCTTCAAATAGCTTGACCAACCCTTGTTGGAGTTATGTGAAGGGGAATATGGATCCTTTCAACTATAATGTCCTAGAAACTAGAAATTCTGATTTCAATGGTGGGGGCTATTGGGAATTGATAAAATAGTTGGAGACTTAATAAAATCTATTTATTATTTATCACAAAATTGTAATCAAGAAAGTAATAATAATATACTCTTTCAATTGTATAAAAAATGACATGCTATTCGACCAAATTAGCAATGCGATCAATACTGTACAATGAAAACATCCTCACTAGTAGTAACTTCTAAGAATGGTTTAGAAGCCTTTGGGCCATTCTATGCCATGAATGTAAATCTTACGTGCTGGAGTCCTCATTACCTAATCCACCTGCCCAAGAGGTGAGTGATGAAGAGTTCCTAGTCTATGAGAAACATATGAATGATGTGGTCAATGCTCAATATTTGATATTGTCATAAATGTCTAGTAAACTCATGAATTCTCATGAAAACATGGATGACTATAGAATTCCTGAGCACCTATGTGTTCTTTACCAGGAGAGAGTAAGAGACGAATGTTTTGAGATCTCCAAGGTACTCTTTCAGAGTAAGCTTGGAGAGGGTGCTTCAACTGGGCCTCACGTTGTCAAGATCATTGGTTACATTGAGTGCCAGAATGTTCTAGGGTTTAAACTCCCCAAATAACTAGCTACCCTAATATCCTTTCTGGTTTTTTTGTGAATTTCCATATGAACCAACATTGAGAAGTCTCTATCGGACCTTCTAATCCTCCTTCTCCAAGTGGACAGAGACATGAAGTGAGAAAATCCTTCTGTATTTATGGTGAATAAGAGGAAACGGAAGGTGAAGAGATTTAATCCCATAGATTCTTCACAACTTTCCAAGAAAAGTAAGATCAAAGGGGAGGTAAGGGAAAATGAAGATGTGTGTTTCATATATGACAATCGATAACGAAGCTACTTCACATGACTCATACTATACCAAACTTTGGCATCACCGTATAGGTCATGTAAATGAGAAATTCTTGAAAAAGTTGCATCAAGATGGATATATAGGTTCTTTTGAACTAAAACCACTTGGTGTATGTCACACATGTTGACAATAAAAAATGAACAAAGCCCCATTTAGCGGGATTGGTGAAAGTGCTAAAGATATTCTTGAATTATTTCATACCGATGTGTGTGGACCATTTCTAGTTGAAGTAAGGGATGGTTACTCTTACTTCATAAACTTTACTGATGATTTTATTAGATATGGATATATTTACTTAATGAGGTATAAATCAGATACTTGTGATAAATTCAAGGAATACAAGAATCAAGTTGAGAACCATCTTGGTAATAAGATTAAGAAACTCTGCTCAGACTAAGGTGAAGAATATCTTAATCAGTATTTCATTGATTACTTATGGGAGTTTGGTATCCTATCCCAACTCACTTGCCCTTACACACCTTAGTGGAATGACATAAGTTAAAGGAGGAACTACACCTTGTTGGATATGGTGAGATCAATGATGATTCATGCAAGTATTCCATTATCCTTTTGGGGATATGCATTATAAATAGCAGCACACATACAAACCAAGTACCAAATAAATCTATAAATGATATTCCATATGAGTTATGGAGTATAAGAAAATCCATGTTATAATATTTACATGTGTGGGGAAGAAAAATGTTTGTTAAGGCCTCTCTATGAAATAAACTTGCACCCCAAGGCACAAAGTGTACCTTTTTTGGATTCCCCTAGGAAACAAGGGGATATCAACTATACATCCCCTCGGATAGAAATGTTATAGTGGAAAGACATGCCATATTCCTCGAGTAGGAGCACATATCCAAAAGAGATAATGGGAGAAATATTTACTTTGATGAAGTCGAGGCTCAAGGCACACAAGAGTTGGTATAGAAGTAGATTCCACAATGCCCCATGGAAGAAGAATATATTTTAGAGACACAAGAACTACAAAGGAGTACAAGAGAGGTTAGATAACCGAAACAGAATTTTTTTATAGTTATTGAGGACGGTGACTCATTATTGGTTGATAATAATGATCCTCTAACATATAAGATGTAGTTAGTGACATAGATATTTCTAAGTGGCAAGAATACATGAATTTTAAAGTGGATTCCATATACCAAAACCAAGTACGGATTTTGGTATATCCTCTATTAGATTTAAAACCTATTGGTTGAAAATAGATATTCAAGAAGAAACTTGACATGGAAGGATGAGTTAGTAACTAGAAGGTACAACTGGTTGCAAAAGAGTTTAAATAGTGTAAAGGAATTGACTAAGATGAAACTTTTTCACTAGTTGAAATGATGAAATCCATCATAATTATACTGGTCGTTGCCACCTACCATGACAATGAGATTTGGAAAATGGATTTCAAAATAGCCTTCCTTAATAGGAACCTTCTGAAAGATATCTTCATGACACAACCAGAATGGTTTGTGACTCCAAATAATTCCAATAAGATATGTAAGTTTCAAAAATACATTTATGGATTAAAGTAAGCATCCAGGTCATGGACCATTCATTTTGATGAATCCATAATAAAATTTAGTTTTATAAAGGACGAATGTGTTCCTTGTGTCTAAAAATTATTTAGTGGTAGTAAAGATATTTTCTTAATAGTATATGTTGATGAAATATTACTTATTGGAAACACGATACCGATATTATAGTCTGTTAAGGCATGGTTGAACAAATGCTTCTCCATGAAGGACTTGGGTGATGTTGTATATATTCTTGGGATCAAGATCCATTGTGATATATCCAAGCGATTTTTGGGCCTATGTCAAAGTAAATACATTGAAAAGATACTAAATATATTCATTATGGAACAATCCAATAGGGGGTTGTTTCTAGCATCACATGACATTCATGTTTCCAAGAAAATGTGTCCTTAGACGCATGAGGAAAGAAAGATAATAACAAGGATTCCATACACATCATCGATTGGGTCAGTCATGTATCATATTTTATTTAATAGTAAAGATGTCGCCTAAGTGTTGTGTACGGTAGAAAGATATCAATCTGATCCTGGTGATCACCATTTGATGGGAGTCAATACTATCCTTAAGTATTTGAGGCATACTAAGGATATGTTCCTAGTTTATGGAGGGAATGAGGAACTAGTCATCAATGGATATATAGATTATAGTTTCTAGACTGATCAAGATGTCATGAATTTGAAAATGGGATACATATTCACTTTGAATGGAGGTGATGAGAGTTGTAAGAGATCAAATAAAGGCGTGGTCAGAGATTCTATAGTAGATTTTGAGTATATCACAGCTTTTGATGCATCTAAAGAAGTTGTTTGGATGCAAAGTTTTTCCCAAGAGCTGGATGTGGTCCCTATTAGTAGAGATCACATCACACTCTATTGTTATAATACAGATGTGGTGGCTCTTGAAAAAGAGACAAGGTCACATCAGCAGATGAATCACATACTTCAGAAGTATTATCTCTTGACATATTTTTCTCAGAGAGGTGAAGTTGTAGTGAACACTATTTCCATGGAAGAAATCCTGAAAAACCCCTTGACTAAATCATTAACTCAACATAAACATGATCATCATGTGAGGTCTAGCAGACTGAAATTCATAGGTAGTTGGCTCTAGTCCCAGTGGGACTTTGTTGGAGTTGGTGTCCAAGAACCAATTGTTTTTACTTTGATTACATGAATATTTAATGTATTTAAATATTAAACATATTATTATATATTGTTCATTGTTCTACATGACTATAATGTAATAATGTCCTAAAGTATTTGTCACCTTAATATGGTCATAACAGTTCCCCACTATGGTGAGAACCTTAAAGTGCTATGACAATATTCATAAATATAGTTCTATGGTTGTATGACATACTATGATGGGAAACGTAGTATACAGAACATCTGGTGTGAGTACTCGTAAGCAGATGATACTTATTCTCATAAAGTTTTCACTTGGTAATCTTCTAGAAAAGTGGTTATGAGAACAAAACCATCAGTAGGAATTTCACATTTTTTATTGTAACCAGATATTCCTCTATACAAGCGTGTGTAATGGTCCTTAGAGTTTAAGACTATCATTAATATATGTCACAACTCACTCAATTTTATTTACTGAGGAAACCTGTCATGCCATATGTTGGTGGAAAGGATGGAAAGTTGGGTGCATCACAAATGACATATTATTAATGGATAAGTCGAGGAAGTATCTGTCCTTTCTATTTATGAAATTTGATATCTTGGACCTTTGAATGAAGTAGAATTATCACCCTAAATTCCATGTATATGGTGTAATGATGAGTTTATTTTAGGTAGTCAAAGAATGATGTATCAAGTATATAGGTTTATGAAACTATTAGGAAACCTTCATGATGAGATATTGTGAATAATAGATCATATTACACAGTGAGCGTTCATATGTGGATGTCATCATTGCGACATTAAGTTATTTCTCTTGGGTGCCTTGACCTATTTCTAGACAGTAATCTTGGACTTTAGTCAAGCCCGACTAATGACAATGATAAAGAATCCTAGAGGGTCTCACACACATTGTTTCTCTTGGTCTCGATTAAATTGTATTTGAATTTAATTAATGGAATAAATATTATTCTCAAGACTGAGGAATAATTTTATTATAGTTAAAATGATCACATAAATTGAATAAATATTTATTCCCTGGATTTGGAATAAAATATATTTATTTAATTAATTAAACATTTAATAAATATTTATTTACTAGTTTTTAAATAAAAATATTTATTTAAGAGAATGAAATATTTTATTCGGGTGTTCAATAAATGGAAGAAGAGTTCAAACGGATCAAGACTATGTCCGTTGATAAATTAATTATTCAAAAAATGGTAAATAATGTTTATCTAGTTAGTGTTAGAAATAATAATAATACCGTTATCATCATGTGGTATGGGATTTCATTTATGGTTCCATTTTTTTCAAGTTGGTGCTCCAAAAATAATGTCACTGTTATTGTTATTCTATGTCATGGGTTTTCTTTAATAGTTATAATTACATTTAATTGTTGTTTTGAAATTAAATATTGTAACTGAAACCCCATGTTGATTAATAGGTAGGTACGTCTATTGTGGAAAATCCCAGTGAATTGATAATTTTTGAGCTAAACATTTTCGCTCTTGGCTGCTCTCATCTCCACGTATTAAGAACAAGAGAAGTTCTTCAAGACTAAAGAATGAGATATCAAGAACAATCAACAAATGAAATTGTCTTCACCATGATATCACTTCGATAAAAAGTGTATTTGTTTAGAGAGCATTGGAGCATGTGTGGTTCACCGCTATAGAGATTTTACTTTGGATCCTCATGAGCATAATGAAAGAAATCCTAAAGGTCCATTCCGGACTGTCAAAAATCATCAACGAAGAAAGTACCAAAGAACAAGGTGTTTATTTTATTCAAAAATTAATAAATTAATTATAAACATGATGTGTAAGACCCTATTTCTTAGATCCGAAATTTTTATTCTCTTTATTTAAGTCTTTTATTTTAATCCATGGATACCGGCATTCATCATCGTATTGACCCCATATTTTTCATCGATTATGGAAAAAGAAAAGTTTGGCCAAACCAACTACCATGATTCTACTACGTAAGGATATTTCACTTTGTAGGGTATGATCCTTCTAGTTGAGGTCATCACTTACTTGGCCTGTGTCAATTGGATTTGTTAAAACCCTATATTTATACTAACCATGTGATCATTGTTCAATGAATATATTATCAATGATAATGATACTTAAAATTCATTTAAATCCAATTGGATATAATAAAATAAAAGAAGTGAATATGTTTTATATAACCATATATAATAAGACATTTAGTTAAATCAAAGGGAAAGTTTTATTTATAATAGTATGGGTTGTTATAGGGGGTAAATAATTTAATCTCTAGAGATGACATGTTTTATAATACCTTGGTGAATATCCTTGATAGTTTTCATTTATGACACCTTGGTGATAAAACATGGTGATATGCTTATGAATGTCTCATTTAAATTTTTTATCTATATTTCCATGTTATGATTCTTGTTCTTGTATTTATGATATGATTCATGTTCTATTGATCATGTTGTATTGTTATACCTCATGTTCTTATTGATATGCTTTATGATCACATTATAAATGCATCCCTTTATTATTTACCTTACTGGGACCATGATCACCCATTTTATTTGATGTATTTCCCCAAGATATGAAATGTAGTAAAAATTACTTAGGGTGAAACCATAAAATAGTAATTTTATGTATATTTGATGAATTTTTTATGTTTTTATGTATTATGTTCCTGATTTCCATGAAACTAAACATTAAAAGATCCTTTGTTTTGGTCCATGTAATGAAAATTTATGTAATAAAAAGGTAGGATTCCATACATGAACAACTTCTAACAACATTTTTTTTAAAGGTTGGGGCCAAAGCCTCATTTTATTATTAAAGTAAAGAAAAGACCTCTTTTAACTAGGTAGAGGGAGACCCATTACATATCCCAAAGGCCCAGTGAGCTTGTAGCCCATTACATAGCCCATAGGACCAATTTTTTTTGCCTAAGGCCCATTCCGTGAAGGCCTAGTGGATTGAAGAACTGTTATAATTTTATGGCTCAAAGGCCTTGTGGATTGAAAGCCGAAGGATATGAACTGGAGGCCCAATATGAGAAACCAAAATTCACATCATTATGTTAGTCTTCTCATTGTGACTCCTCCTTATCATCAACAATTTATTTGTACTTCCCCACCATGAAGTCATAGTAGAAAACCCATATTTAACCAATATTAAGGAATATGGATAGATGATAGGTTCCAACAAACCCATTGATCTTTTGAGCTACCCACCTAGTAATTCCTACATGTATCCATGCCACATTGCCTTCCCAGATGCATCACTTTGCCTATTTGGTCATCACTATTTACACAATGTATCACCCCCTATTCCAAGAACCATCATCATGTGATACCCTTTTTAATGTTTTGGAAGAGTACCCCACTGTCCCAAGTGGTTAGGGGGATAATTGATAGCTGCAAATGAACCTATCACTCTTTTGAGCTACCCACCCAGCAATGCTACCTGAAGCCAAGATGCACCGCCTACCAGATGCATTACATCGATCAGCTAGTAACTCTATGTGATTTGATGCTTTCTGGTGGAAGGGAGGACCTATGGCCTGAAATTTGATGGTGGCCCGAAGGACTTGTGTACCATATGCCCAACCTAGTAGCTCGAAGGCCCAAACTAGATGAATAGTTATATGAATGCATTACCACATAAATACTCCTCCATTGGGATTTGAACCTGGGTTTCATGCAAGATTATAGGGTGTATTAACCTCTTGGCTACCAGTCCAACTATGATAGATTTATCTTTATTTTAATTTTGAAAATTAACTTTTTTATAAAATACCTTGTCTTTGGATTTCTTTAAATAGTTCCATTTCAATTAATGGTCCAAATATTTTTTATTTTATTTATATAGAAGGGAAAAATCTTTTCTTAACCATTCAACTAATTTCATGAAACTTATGATGCACCTAATGTATTATACCTCACCATGATCATATATCATTGGGTATTCATCCATACATTACAGTATTCGATTCACGATGCACATTAATAATGATATCAAACTTAAGGAGAAATACTAATATTCACAAATAAGAATATATGATGACATATAAAACATGTAAAATTTCTATTGGAAGGTCTATTGTCATGAACTCCCTTCCTAGATATCACCAAGTGAGAACTTCATTTGAAGAAGTCTAAGTGATTATGATCCTCCAACACCTGATAATAAAACATCATTTGTGTCCCGTTAGAGATATTTATCTAGACATTAGAGTATACAATTTCTAACAATATTTTTATAGCATATCTAAGTTCTAATTATAGTTGGGAACTTTTTATTACCCTTTGATACGATGACTATTACAGGGATGTTACCATATTAATGTCACAAAGATGAAAAATAAATATATGATAATGAAGAATTTTTATATTTTGGTAGTAAAGAGTATAAATTTAGTTAGTTATAGTGAACCAACTCTAATAAACCCTTAATTTTTGTCAAGAAACCCTGATAATTAGAGGTACCCTTCACTATGGTCAGACTGACACTTCAATCTTTGTTTTAAATCTAGATCAGATAATGGAAGGTGATAGATGAATTAATATTTCATTTGATGTTTTTGTTAACGAATGCATCAACATATTTATTTCATTATTCACATGATCGTTAAAATTTATGTGACACTAACATAAATATTTGACCATGTATGGTAAAATATTTTATGCTTATTTATTTATTTCATAAGTGAAATCAGATTCAATTTTCTATATTGCTACTATAAGATCAATTTCATGATTTTTTCATGAAAAATAAAATAATTCATCACATGTTTATCTATTTTATCTATGTGTTCTTGTTAACTTATTCTATGCGATCACATATTAATATAAATTCATAAAATAATTAACCATGCATCAAAAATAATATAACTAAGACTTAATTATGAGGCTGTATTTAATAGTTTATCCATCGAGTGAGTGGTGGATCAATATAGACCCTACATGAATTCATTGAGTCATGTAATGACTCAAATTACAACACCCATCCCTCATATTTTGCCTTAGTCCTGTTTGATTTCATTCTAAGTCATATCTCAAATCACATCATCATTCGCTTCATTATAACATATGTATACTCACATGTTAGTATGGGGAAATAAAGATGTGGGTATTGTATTTAATTTCTTTAAAACATTGTCATGAAAGACCTTATATAAATTTAAGAGGAATAAGTGATTCACATTACACTTATTTAAATAATTTAAAAATAATTACTATGAAAATTTTAACTAATTCAATAATTAAATTAAATTAATATGAAAAAAATATACACTGTTCTATGTTAGCTCATCATTTGTCTACATGCAATAATATTGCATAATAAAAATTAAATAAGCTTAAATTATACCTAAGGGAAATTTAATTATAATAAAATTGCATTATATTTTTTAAATAATTATTAATACATCTTATTGAGACAACAATTGTTTATTAGATTCCATAAATTTTATTTAGTTTATCGGTTTTTTTGATATTTACAGCCTAGTTAGGCCTCAAATGGGCCCCAAGGTGGTTAAATGGATACTGGGAGGGTCTTTGGGGATGGGTCGACTAACCAGGGGTGTATGTCACTGCTCATTAAGGTAGAATAGAGGGAGAACATGGTGGTAAATGAGTGGTCACGTCAAAAAAATTTAATATTTTTTTTGAAAAAACACATCTCGTATGATGAGGTGTGATATGAACCACCCCTTATAAATGCAGGCGAGATAAGGGGATGTGGGTGGCCTATGCACTACCCATAAATAAGTTTTTTATTTAAAATATTTTCTTAATAAGCAACCACATTCCTCAGTTTTGACGCACGACAACTCATTTAAAGTAAATAATAATAATATTATTAATTATATTAATATTATTAATATTATTTTATAAATTTAATAATAATATTTTTATTAAATATGAATCAAATCAAATAAATAATGGAAATAATAATGATAGATCCTAAAATGAATTTGACTTCAGATGCTCATATCTTAGTTATCCGACCTTCGATCAATATGTCATTAATGCTATTGTGACCATATCATTGCCATCTACTTATATTCTAGAAAATGTAATTTAAATTTTGACTTGAATAATTTTGAAATCACTCTGATCCAACTTAAAGTATTTGGGGTATTTTAGTTGCATTAATTTTAAAAAATTTATATTGAATCTATCAAGAAATGAATATTTTGATGCAACATTGCCTAGATTATCCCATGGATCATGTATAACGTATCCAATCACAATGAAATAGAATCAAAATGGTGTGTTGTTTGATTTAAGAAATCACCATATGTTTTACTATTATTTGGTGCTATATATCCAAACATGATCATTTGGTGTCAAATGCATCCTCGTAGTGTCTAAATGATAATCCCTTTAGACATATCCACACATGTATCATGAAACACCTAGAACTCCATTCTCTAACCAATAGGTGAAAGCATATAGAATGGAATTTTGAATGACATTGATTTAACATATGTATAATTTCTTTCTATATATTGAGATATGGGAGAAATAGAGTTCTCTATGGTGTGTGTCAAAAAATAGAATGAAAATATACAAAGAAAATTGACATAACACATAAATTTATAGTAAGGATAAAATAAAATTAATTAAATAAATTTACTTTTACACTATTTAATTATAATAACTATCCCATGCCACAATTTTAAATAACAATAAGATCTATTATTTGATTTTGACAATTTTTATGTATATTATCATCAAGAAAGAAATAAATAATTATTTAAATTAAATCATTTCACCAACTAAATCATCAAAACTTGTTTAATTTTACTTATATAAATAACAACTGGACCTTGAATAATAAAAATTCATTTGATAGAATAAAGGTTATATTCATGCGACTTGTGAATAATATTAATTTATTAATATGATTAATTAATAATTGATATAAATATTTATTTTTTATGATTAATTAAACTTAAAAAATAATATTTCAATATTTGAAATATATATTTATGTTTTAACTTATGGAAAAAATTTGGGAATGACCCTCAAGGTTCTTTTCTCAGCAAAGTAATTTTCTAATCATAAAAAAAGGGAAGTATCAAGTAATAAATCAAGTCCCTAATAGAAAAAAGAATAAGTCAAAGAAAAAACAATGGCAACCTTCCTACAAATTTTTTATTGTGTAATATAATCCCTTTCTTAAATGATCTCTCAGGATGTAGGATGTGTACATGTGTCATAATTTTTACTACTTGATTTATCTTTCTTTAACTTCCTTAAATAAATTTTCTATAAACTACCATGTTCAATTATTTTATACTGGACAATTTTATTTCAATCACATTTACAAATATATATTCTTCCTAAACTTGGGAGGGAAAAATCCTATCTTTATCATTCAATTAATTCTATACCAATATTGTTGAAACTAACACAATCTAATTTTACATAGGTAATTATACCATGGTTTTCATCATGTATCAACATATGAAAGTCATGGTACACGTTAATAATGATCTAAATTTGAAGGACCAATATACACACTTGCATAAAAGAATGACCAATGGAACATATGATATTTGATGTTCATATTTATGGGTCTATCCTTTTGACCTCCCTTGTTGTAAGTCACTGAGTGAAAACTTCACGAGAAGAAGTATACATGATTATAATATCTCAATACCCAATAGTCCAAAATCAGTTGTATCCCCTAAATTTGATGTATCAATAATAAATGGAATGTCTTTAAGAATATCATCATGAAATATTTAGTTTCTCATTAGAATGGGGAACTAGTGGAACCTATTAATATTATATGTTCTCAAAGAAAATTATTATATAGGGGTGTAAAAAATTAAAATATAATATTTTCTAATACATGCATAAAAAAAATTTATGATTCATTAAGAAAATCAATTGGTTATAGGGAACTAAATCCAACATGTGATAGAAAGGACTTATAGTAGAAACCTATATGTTTCATTTTAATTAATATTTAAATAAGAATGTAAACAATTTCATTTCTCTACAACCCCATGATAACAATCCTTTTAGTATTAATCATAAAAAATATGATATCAATTCCTTTTTCATCACCTTGTTTTTTACCTTATGTTTCAACTAGGATAGTGTTGTATGGTTAACACTAGACTGTAAAGTATCATTGATAACGAAGTTGAGATTTATTTATTGGTAAGTGGATACAAACACTGTAATAAAAAAGGGATCTTTATAACAATGAAATAAAATACGCTGAAGCGTTAATGATATAATATAAAGAAATGCAAGGATAAATTAAAGAGATATCATTTCGCTTTTATTCACTACAATAAAATGAACTAAACCTAATTCCTAACTAGTTAAAGACACAAGATTAATAATTGAGAAAATGATGCAATGATCATTTTATATAAATAAAACTATGATTATTAATAATTATTAATAACAATGAAAAATATTCATCTTAAAAATATTAAGGAGATGAATGTTCTAATTAAAATAATTTTAGAAAATAAGGAATAATAAATAATAGAGCAACTTACTAACTATATTCTTTTATGGTTGACATATATACTAAAGGGGTTAATAGGAAACTCAATGAGATACATTTTTTTCTTCTGTCTCATTCTTGACTACTGAAATTATTCAAATCTTTTGCATTATGTTGTGTTTTATAGTTTTTTATTAATTATTTCCCCTTAAAATTAATGTTTCTACAAAATGTAATACTTAACATCTTGGACCTTTCCAACCCAACACTTTCCATATTTTGGGTGTTGGAAGAGTTGAGATAAGGATAAAGAAGTTAAGCTATAGTTGAAGATAGGTTTTCAACTAGGAGGAGTGTGTTGTAACCTGGACATGAGTGTCATGTTATGAGGATTAGTCTAGATGGATGGGGACTCATGTAGTTTGGTATCTCATGGTGAAAGTGAGAGTCACAACTTAGAGGTGCAAGCCGTGATAGTTATATTCCATTCTACTTCATGCAAAAAATTTGGGTCACGACATGATAAATGTGTGTTGTGGCATGGAGTGGATGAGGAGGTTTTGAATAAGTTTAAATACTAATAGTTGAGTGGAAAAATATTTTTTATGAATTAAAAATCCTACATGTTTCCTTTTTAAATATTTTGTTCATAACATGGAGGCTTCAGTTGTGGTGAAAAGGATATTTGGGAGTTTGATTCAAATTACATGAATGACCTTTGTTGTGTTTCCACCATGGTTATGTCATGAATTTCCCTTAATAATATCAGATTAAAATATTAATTAGAAATTACATTAAGGGAGATACAGGAGATCAAAACATAGATCTCAAGATTCACATGAGATATACCTATCACAACATGACCATTTTTTATAACACTGTGATGCCATAAACTTCTAGTACCTATATAAATTCCAAATATAATATAAATACTTCCTTATTACTTTGTTTTCCATGAAACTTAGGAGATCAAACTTTATTTTTGAAAAAACCTTGATACTCCTTTACATCTTTTGATCCTTGGATTCAAGAGATCCACTGTTGGTGATCTAAGGTAAGTTCTCTTTCTTTCTCCTAGGTTGCTTCCTATCCTTATTCATTGGGGGGGGGGGGGGGTTTAGATAAAAATAGAGTGTAACTTTTTTGGAATTAAAATGTGGTTTTGATGATTATATCTCCATGATATAATTTTTAAAAATTCTCTTATGTGATACTGGGTTTTTTGTTAATCTTATTTACCTTATTCAAGCACAACTGTAGGTTGAATCTTTGATCGTATGAGTGTATTTGGGAAATATACTTTATTTTGTGTATAATGTTGAAGTAAAATACTTTTTATAACTTTGTGTGGATGATAATTATTAACTAAATTAATATAATGAATCAAATTTAAAGTAAATTTAATGTAATGGGGTAATTCACATGGGTTTCCATGATTTCTTGATATTGCTTATGAGTGATAATTGTTTATCAGGGTTACTAGGTGAAACACCGTTAGATTTTGGGAAATATATTTTTTAAAATAAATTTAATCTGTTAAATATTTTTCATTATATGAAACACTAAGTTCAACATGAATTCAATGAAATATTGAGTTTATCTTGTATTATACACAACACTGAGTGTAGCTTACATTACACGCAACACTGAGTTTAAACGAAATATTGCATACCAATGAAATTTTATTATTTAATATAATAGTTATTATATATCCTCAGAGATGGTGGGTATGAATAGGATTTTTTTTGAAAATATGGTTTACACATGTATATTCAAGGAATTATTTGGTGACCAACTAATTTGAAATTAAAATAAAACTCTTTTGAAAATACGGAAATCTTTTTCTAAAAAACGATTTTTCTATGCAGAAATGTGTTTTACATCATCAAATTAAAAGAATTAAGTTTTGTGAATAAATTTAATGAAATTTATATATTATATATTCAATCTAATATTTAACATTCATCTTGTCTGTTTTTTATACAAGTGATAAAAGTACATCCAATTTTACACTTAAAAACTATATTTTTCTAAAAAGAAGTTTTATCACCTTTATTGAACTTATTTTAAAATTAAATTTTTACACTTTTAAAACAATTATTTCAAAAAATAAACTTAATTTTTTAAATCATAATTTCAAAATTACCTTAGATTTAATTTAGGATAATTTTATGAAAAGATAAATTTCTCAATGAATAGTGTAAAATACTGGTTTTTATTAAGAATTCTCATTTCATTTAAAGAATTTAAAAACTTAATTTTTTTAAAATATGGTTTTAAAAGTAAAATTAGTTCAATTATATATATATATATATATATATTAATCTAATTTAGTTCATTGGAATCAATTTTAAATTTAAATCCGATATAATTTTTTTAAAATTATTGAACAATTTTTCTTTTGAAAGTAGCTTTATAATTGCGTATATGAGATTAAGTTATAAATTAATATTTTCCACTTATGTGAATAGAATTTGGAAAAATGGATTTATTATTTAGAATTAGAATAATTTATATTATCAAATAGTCAAATTAAGTTTTGATAATTATGAATAGTGAAAGCTGTAAAAATTATTTACGATGGTTAAGTTAAAAATGAGTTTAGTATGGAGATAAACTAAGAAGACAAGGGTTAAAATGAATATAACATATGTAAAATTCATATTTTTTGGAAATAATTAAACATTATCCTTCTGAATTTAGAATATATAGTAATTTGGAATCTTTTTTATTCAGAATGAATTTTTTATTTTTGATTATTTTGGGAAATTTACTAGTTTCCAAGTGTTTTCCTTTGCCCTAATTATAAAATGACACCACCACTATTCAATTCTTAACACCTTTGAATCCATATAGTTTGGTCAAACCCTTCCATAATCCCTCCCCAAAATCCTTTTACATCTTCTAGTGATTCTATTCCTTCCAAAATACCTACACTAGGGTCCTTAATCATAGATCCAGAAGAGGGTGCTTCTAATAGAAGGATGTTCAAACATATATAAAATAAGTTGAGACATAAGAAAAGGGATTTCTAGTATCTATTTTATTTCTAGGAGATATATTCCAATTTAACGCAAATTTATTTTATGTCGTGTATATACTACACCTTTTACATGTTATATCACGAATCTTATTCTTTTCATTATATTTAAATTTCATTTGATTTTTTGCTATATCAGGGCATATGATTCAAAATATTACTAAATCGGTAAGGAATTTCCATATCACATGTTAAATCTATGAGACACAATCCATATTCACCACCTATTTCTTTTATGAGGTGTATATACTTCCACTTTGACAAGTTATAACATGAATACCCATCTATTTATGATATTTTATGTTTTATTTAACATTATTCTTTGATGGGGATTATGATTCAATGTTCTAATGTGGTAAGGGTTTTATATTACAACACCATCATTTATCAGAATTAATCAGGATTATGATTCGAATAATGAAATATTATGATCTATTTATTAAAAAAATCATTTATTTTATTATCATTTGGTTATAAATGTATAATAAATATTTTTCCTTTATTTTAATCTCTGTATATATTCAATTGTTCAAAATATTATTTTTAAGTAAAATTGTCTTTATTTCTGTCTTTGATTGAATACCCTTTTTTTCAAAACCATGTTTTCTGAAAATGTTTTCAATTTTTTTAACATTATCCTAATGAGTTGTTAAATAATTTTTTACCCATGTTTGACTTTTAAAAATTGTTTTGAAATGAAGCTTCATGTCATTTTCCAAATAATTCTCATTTTTCTTTTACTGAAAATGTGAATGGAATATTTTTTTAACATATACATTGTGACCGTTATTTTTTTCCACCATGATGAACTCATAGTTTTAAAAATTTATTTATAAGTTTCAAATTTTATTTTCAAATAATAGCATTAGAAATTTTTTTTTATAAACTTCTAGTTTTAAAAATTGTTTTTCAAAATAGAAAGGATTTTTTCTAAAATTAATATTTAAAATGATTTTTGAAGATTTATTTATAAAATTTCAAGTTTAATTTCAAAGGAAATTATTTCCAGACTTGATTTATAAAATTTCAGTTTTAAAAAGTGATTTTAAAATAAAAAGGATATTTTTTCAAGAAATGTTTTAAATGATTTTTAAATATTCCTTTATAAAATTTCAATGTTATTTTCAAATAAATATATTTCCAAAATATTTTTAGAATTTTTAGTTTTAAAATGTGATTTTCAAAGAAAATTTATTTTCCTCAATAATTGTTCCATGCGATCTTACAAAATCATTTCCCATCTAAGATGACATCCTTTGATGTTACTTATACATTATAGGGTATGTGATCCAAGTATAACATTGTTATTATTTCCATGGATGGTTTATGTTTATGATAATAAGATGTTTAGAAAACCCAATTCTCTTCCAAAGGTTATACCATGATAAAATGATTATGAAACCCAGTTATTTTCATGGGTTAAGATATGATGAAAAGATTAAGTGATTATGAAACCTGTATCTTTTCCACATATTATAATATGATGAAATGTTTATGAATTAAAATTTATTTCATGGTTTTTTGATATGGTGAATGTTTTATGATCTCGTGGCACTTTTATGTATGATTTTCATTATGTTATGGGTGAGACATATATCTCCATACAATGCATTGTGTAAGTATTTATATCTTAAGAGATAGACTAGGCTGGAATGGGGAGTGAACCTAGTTTAATAAGGGAATTGTTCTACTATAATGGTCTTGGGAGTGAACCTTGAATACTATGATGGTTTGGGGATTAAACCCATTCAACAATGATATCCTTGGAAGTGGGACTTAACAACTATGGAAATGATTTTATATGATTATGTGTATGCCACAATTAAATGTCTTGTACTAATTTTATGCTCTCATGGATTATGTTCTTCAATATAATTATGATTCATGTATTATGAACTACCAATATTTATGCCATAAATCAAGATTTTGATCTTTGATATACAAGGTATGGTCTTCAAATTTTATTCTCATGTTCTCATATCCTTATGATCATGTCACGATTATGTGATCATTGATATCTCACTTTGTTACCCTTACTGAGAATCTAAGCTCACCCTTTCTTATGTTTCCTTTCCCTGGGTTATGAAGAAAGGTTTTATGTAGGGTATATTTAAGAAGAGTAGTAAAAGAGAATATCTCTATAGTATATGTTGAAGATATTTCACAAATTTATAATATTATACACCTATTACCTAAACAAACTAAACTATTACAGTCCTTAGTCATGTTTTTGTGCAATGTAATGAATATTCATCTAAAAAGAGGAAATATCTATTTATGAAAATCTTGGGTCGCTATAGTGGGTATCATAGGATAGGTTTTGTTAACCTTTGGAAACTAGTATGGGAAGAATTTAGTGATATTCGTAGTGATATTTATATGGATATGCACGAGGATAAGTCTTAGGATAAGTGAATGTATAAGAAAATGTACTGGAATTTTATTAAAGGATAGATGAAGTGGTTTCCAAGAAATTATATTCCTATCTAGACATAATAAGTGGATGTGTCTCTAATAGAGAGGTACCTAGGGGTAATAACTCAGAAAAGGGTGCATTGAACTAGAATCATTCATCCCTTAGTGAATGACAATAGGCCTTCTACACACCTCGTTTGAAACTCCGGATAGATAATGATTTTTAAATTCATAAACTCTTTAGGGAACATCATTTAAAATTTAAATAAATACCATGAATGAACTATGTTATGCCTAAGGTTTCATTTATTTAAAATAGGTGTCATGATTTAGACATCCTATAAGAGATTTTTTCAGGATCATGTGGTTCCCCCTATGAATATTGTTACTCACACTATGTTTTTTGGTTTTATTCAATGAAGTAAACTAGAAGGAACTGGATGAACATTGATTATAACTTAAATTTTTTTTATGATAAACCAAATGAGGTGACGATTGGAGTGAATAATATTGTGTTTATTCCTAATTAGTTATCATAGAACATTATTAACAATGTTTACCTTAACCAATTCCTGAACTCACGAAAGAAGATAGGGATAGAGTTTGCTAAGAGTTTGGGTAGTAGAGACTTATAGGATAGATGATTTAGTTTTCTATATATCAATAATGTGGGAGGAATAACACAATCGAATGTATTATAGGGATAAAAAGATTTTTTGTGTGTGGAAAAGGACAAAAATAAAGTAATTTCAAAGGAAAAATGAAAATTCGGTCAAAAAAAAATGGATGATAATAATGCTCTACCTAGGGTATCATCGACTATTGACTATTTTAAAAGTGTAAATTATGAGTATTATGCAACTCGAGGTCCTAATGGGAATACTTGTGAAGAGGATTGAAAAGGTTATATGAGTAATGACATTACATTTTTTAATGAAGAGACTACGAATCATTTATGAAAGGAAGGAGGTATTAAGGAATACGATGGTGATTTTTAGTTAATGGATTAAGGATGAGGTTGAATAATTGAAGTTTTTATGTATTGTAATTCTAGAATTATTTTATATGGATTATAATATATATAAGGATTGTTATTAGAAGTTTTTTATTCAGTATTTTCAATAATATGTTGAATTATATCAATGAAGTAGAAAATTGATTTAAAAACAAAGAGATATTTTTTGAAAAACAAATGATTAAGGAAAGATAACCCTTAATTTGTTCCTAATGTTAAAAAAATTATTTTATTTTGTATAAAGAGATAATTGATATGGATAAAGTAAATTGGATAGTTATGATTACCTTATAACTGATTAATTATTTGTTGAAAAAGTGGTTTATGATATCATTGATGAATTTTACAACATTTTTAGATTTAAGAAATATCTCCAATAATATATGTTTTATTTATGGAATAAGGAAGCATGTATATTTTACAACAAAAATTATGGTAATTTAGGTCATTATCATGTTTTAAGAGAACACATGATAAAGATATTCCCATGTTTGGTATGTAAAAATTAAGAGCTTCTTCATGTTGTTTGGGGGATTAATGATAAGTTGATTTTAGAAACTTAGTGAAATTATTTCTAACGTTTTGGATTTTAATATTTTGTAAGGGTCATAAGGGTAACCATTTATGAAATGGTTTAAGTTAAACTTTGGTTAAGGATTTAGAGATTATTTTATTATTTAACCATATGAATATTTATCCATATTAGATAACTAATGCTAAACATTTTTTGATAACTAGAGATAGAAGGAATGAAATATCATTATATCATGGATCTTGTTATTTTTTAGTGATTTAGGGATAAAAAAATTCATCTTCATTTCTTGGAGTAAGATATGAAGTGGAAGTTGATTGAAACACAACAGAAAGATGATATTCTACTTATAATGTAAAAGAAACCTAATCCCTAGGTGTATTAGTCAATTTGAAATTCTTGATTGTATCAGGAAGGTATGAAATTTATTGGAACATCCACAAAACCACTATTGTGTTCAATATGTGTTACATGTATATCTCTTGAGTAAGTACATACCTAATCTTTCACATGTAATACACTCATATGTCATACTGATGGATCATGATATTTCTTATGAGGAAAAACCAATATAGATTTTGGATCGAATGGAAAAAGGTAAATGAAAAAAAACCACTTACCTTGTCAATGTTTTTTTAAGAAACCACCAGATTGAGGAAGTTACATGGGAACCTGAGGATGTAATGAGGAATAAGTATCATCAATTGTTGGAACTAAATAGATTAATATCATGGGAGAAATTCATTTTAATAGGGGAAGAATGGGACACCATGATATTTTAGGAAATATATATTTTTAAAATAAATTTAATATCTTCGATATTTTGCATAATGCTCAGCACTAATTTTAGCTTCTCTTATACAAAACACATATTTTATCTTTCTTTACATGAAATACTGAGTGTATAATGTATTATATGAAATGCATAATTTAAACAAAAGGTAACATACTATTGAAAAATTACTATTTAATATAATAGTCATCACCTATAAATTTGTATGGTGGGTATGAATAAGATTAAAAAATTATGAAATTATTGTTTATAAACACATATATAAAGAATTATTTGATGACTAATTAATTAGAAATGAAAATAAAATCCTTTTAAAAATAAGGAAAACTTTTTCTGAACAACTTTTTCTGCACATTAATGTGTTTTAAAAAAATAAATTAAAAATAACCTTTGGGGAATTAATTTAATTAAATGTATATATTATATATTAAATAAAATATTTAATATTCATCTTATGTGTTTTATAGGTAAGATATAGTAATAAATCTAATTTTATTATTAAAACTATATTTTTATAAGAACCAGTTTTGTCGCCTTTGGGACACTTATTTTAAAATTAATTTTACCTATTTTATAAAATTTATATGAAAAATAATATTCATTTTTGAAATAATAATTTCGAAATTATCTTGGAGTGAATGTTTTAGTATTTTATGAAAAGATAATGTTTTTGATAAATAGTGAAAAATACTGGTTTTTATTAAGAATTTTCATTTCTTTTAGAGAATTTAAAAACATATAAATTGTTTAAATATGGTTTTAAAAGTAATATTAATTCAATTTTATATATATTAATATAATTTATGTCATTGGAATCAATTTTATATTGAATTTTTATATAACAACTATTTAAAGTTTTGAATATTTTGTCTTTGGAAAACTGGTTTCTCCCCATGTCTGTAGGATTAAGGTTAAATTAATTTTTTTTACTTTTATGAATGGAATTCATAAAAATGGATTCAATATTTATAGTGAACATAATTTTTATTTTCTAAAAATTCCAACATAATTTTTTACTATAATGAATAGTGAAAATAGTAAAAATTAATTACCGTTGTTAAGGTAAAAATAGGTTTACTGGGGTATTAACCTAAGAATATAAGGGTTAAAATAGATATAAATTTTTTAAAATTTCTATTGGATGGAAATATTTCAATATTATACTTCCAAAGTTAGAATACATGGTCATTTTGAATCTTTTTCCTTTGTAATGGCTTTATTATTTTGGATTCTTTTGGGAAATTTTAATGTAATTTGTAAGTGAATTCCTTTTACCCACTTATAATAGGCCACCACCACTATTCACTTATTCACACCTCTCAATCCATCTAGTTCATCAAAACCCTACCAAAATCCCTTAAAAAAATCCTTGTCCTTATTCTAGATCTCTTTTCCCTCCCAAAAAACCAACACTAGGGTCCTTAATAAGAGTTCTAAAGGAGGTGCTTCTAAGAGAAACAAGTTTGAACATGTACCAAAGAAGTTGAGTCTTTAGATAAGGTATTTATATTCTCTATTTTATATTTGGGAGACATATACCAGTTAAAAACCCATTTATTTTTTATAGTGTATATAATTACCATTGTACATGCTATTTCATGAATCTATTTCTTTTCATGATATTTAAAGTTTCATTTTATATTATGATTTATCCGGTATTACGATTCAAAAGATTACTAAAGTACTAAGGGTTTTCTATCTCACTTTTTACATTGGTGAGTTATATTCCATATTTACCGAATATTTCTTTTATGAGATATATATACCGCCCCTTTGATATTTTGTATCATGAATCTCATTATGTTGATGATATTTTAAGTTTCATTTAATATTATTCTTTCATGGGGATTAAAATTCAATATTATTAAATTGTTAAGGGTTTTATGTTACAATATCATCATTTAGTAGGATTTCTTATGATTATTCTTCCAATGATTATCCATTATGCTATATCTCATTAAAAAATCATGTTTATTTTCTATCCTCTGGTTATTTTTAGAGAATACATGTTTTCCTGTCATTTTCCTCTCTTTATATACTCAATAGTTTAAAATGATATTTTTATAAAAAATCATATTTATTTCTATCTAAAATCAAAAACCATTTATATTCCAAAACCATTTTTTCCATTTTTTTTAAAATTACCCAAATTATTTATGAAATATATTTTTACACATGTTTTTTCTCTTAATAAAATGTTTTGATAGGAAAATTCATGTTGTTTTCCAAAAAATGATCATTGGTATTTTACAAAAAATGTGAAAGTAATATTTACTTTAACATGTATGTCATGAATGATATTTTCATATATCTTGACCAACTCATTGGTTCGAATATTCCTTTATATGTTTCAATGTTTATTTTCAAAGAAAAATATTTTAATTTTTTTTATGAATTTTAGTTTTAAAAAGTGATTTTCAAAATTGAAATTATATTTTCTTGAAGAAATGGTTTAAATTATTTTCAAATACTCTTTTATAAGTTTTCGATTTTATTTTCAAAGAAAATGATTACTTTTTTATGAAGATTTATTTTTATTTTTTTCAAAATGAAAAATATATTTTCCTCATTAATTTTTATAAATTATTTTAAAATATTATTTTATAAATTTTCATGTTTATTTTCAAAGAAAAGTATTTGAAAAATATTTTATTAATTTTTAGTGTTAAAAAGTTTTTTCAAGGTAAAGTTATTTTATATAAGAAATGTTCTCAGTGATCTTTCAAAATCATTTTTCTTCTAAGATGAATACATTTAATGATATTTATGCTTTAATTGGGACATGATCTAGGGTTAAAATTCTTATAATATATTTGGATGTTTTATGTTTATTATGTGAATATTTTTATAAAACATGTTTATATTACATGGGTTATACCATGATAAAATTCTTATAAATGTAACTTATTTTCATTGGTTATGCTATGTTGAAATTATATTGAAACCCATACCTTTTGTTTAGGTTATGATGTGATGAATTTTTTATGAAACCCATTAAATTTCATAGGTTATGATATGATGAATTTTTTATGATCTTATAGCACACATACATATTATTTTTATTATGTTATGGGAGGGAACTATATATTACTCTAATGTGTTGGGTAAAGATTTATATCTATTGATATATATAGGACTGTAATGGGGAGTGAACTCAGTTTAGTAAAGAATTTTTTCCACTTTGATGGTATTATGAGTGAACCTTGACTTATGTTATGGTTTGGGGAGTGAACCCATTACACTATGATATCTTTAGTAGTGATCTTTGAATACTATAGAAATAATTTTATTTTCTTATGTTTATGGGATAATTTAATGTCTTATTCCAATATTATACTATCATGGATCTTGTTATTTGATATCCTTATGATTCATGTCTTATGAACTACTAATACTTAATCCACGATTCAATATTTTTATCTTTGATATACATGGTATTTTTTTCAAATTTTATTCCAATGTTATCATACCCTTATGTTAGTTTCATACTTACGTGATCATTGATATCTCATTTTATTACCCTTACTAAGCATCTGGGCTCACCGTTTCTTATATTTCCTTTCCCTGGGTTATGATGAAAGGTTTTAACTAGGGTATATTCATGCAGATTACTAAAGGGGAAGATTATTGTTTGAGATGTTGAAGATCTTTCACCAAATTAAAAGATTGTGTACCTAGTCTCCAAAGACACTGAGCTATTATAGTAATTTGGTGTGTGTTTGTGTAATAAATTGAATATTCATCTAATAAGATGTAATATCCATGTTTTAAAATCCTTGGACTCTATACTTGGAATTATTGTTTCTATTGAGTTATCTATGCTATTACTATGATTTTATTATTGTAATAACCTTTCATAAAAGGTTAATTTCTTAAATATTAGATATTTATAATGTGTAATTTTTGTGTTATTTCCCATGATTCATATGTTTAACTTTATGTGAATACATATTGTAAAAAAGGAAAAATAAAAGCGTCTTGTTTACTAAAATTGGGTGTTATTCAATATGGTTATGCATGTTTAGATGCAGTGAATAATATGGATTTAGTTCTGGATAATTATGGTTGGTTTGGGGTGTTATCAAGTGTTATGAAATGAATCTATGACTATTTATCATTGGCGAAAGTGGTTAATATTATTTCAAGAGTGGATGTATTTTTATGTGGTGTTTAAGTGGTGTTATGGATGGTTGTGCTGAAAGTGTAGATAGTTTTGTTACTATTTTGGTAGTTGTTGACATGTATTGTGATATGGATTGTGAAATTATTGTTTTCTCTATTATAATTAAGTGTTATAATATCTTTATGGTGTGGAATTTAAATTATAGAGATGAATATGATAATGGATGTGGGATAAAATTGAATAATATAAGGATATTAATAAAGTATTAATGATTGAAGTGGATAAGTAATGACTGAGTTTAATATAGAAAACGTTTAATGAATTATTTTTTCTTTAAATATGGAATTTAAAAATATAATATATTTAATAGGGATAATAACATTTTAAGTCTTGAAATTAATGAATGGTATAATTAAATAAAAAGTTTAAGAATTTTATGTGGTTGTTTTTTGTGGAAAGTGTGGCTAGTTTGTGGTATAGTAATTAGTATTGATGATAGTGTATGGTATTGGTAGTATGGTGGAAGTGATGGGTGAGATAATGATGTTATGTCACAGAACCTTAGGTTTGGATTGTGTTTGTGTGTCTAAATATATATTGTATTTTCCTTTTTCTATCTTATGAACCCCAATTGTGTTTGATAAAGTTATTAATGCCTAAATGTTTTGGGATCTGGGTTTTTTCCCAGACATCAAAGGAGGGGGAATGGATGTATGACTGATACCTTTTCCATGGTCTCCATTTAAGGTATAGTATGGTATGTGATGGATCAAAAGAGGTATAATAATATGTGATATAATTAATTATGGTTATAGTGTGTAACATACCATCTAAATTAGTTATGTGATTTAGATGATGATATATTGTGTGCTCATTTATGGAAGGAGGAGGGAATGAGGTTAATGTCCTCTAAGTTCATAATTACCTACTGTAATGGAAGTGTGATATGTGGTTTAGATATATTATTTTGTGGAAGATATGTGATGATGTTGTTGTTTCTATGATATATGGAATAGTTGTGATATGAGGATGATATACTATGACAAGATTGTATAAGGGATTGGGAGTATCGAGACCTTTTCCTTTAGGGCGTGATAGAAAAAAAATATAGTGTAAAAGTGGTTCTGGAATACCTTTTTAATACCTTTTTATAATATTATTTTATTATACTTAGAAGTGATATTGGGTCAGAAAGCCTTGGTGAGGTTAGGCGATGACTGACCTTGTAGAATCTTGTTGGTTCTACTATTTATTCATTGAATCATTAGTATGATTATTCCATATTTACATGGTAGGCCATGAAGAGGATCCTATAGAGTATACATTTTTTCTCAACCCTATATAAGAATATGATTTCTAGGTTTCTAGGATAATTTTGTTTATTGAGATGGATAATACTATCTTGGATCTTGGGGTTGTTATCCGAGTTATTTCCATAAAATTTTCAATTTTATATTTCTTTGAGATGTTTTTTTCTATAAGAAATTAATTTATTATAAGATAGTGGTTTTAATTTTATATTATGTTTTCTGTTGGTGTTTTTATTTGTTTATAAAATTTATGCAGGTAATTACTCCCATTTTTATATTTTATACCTTCAGTGTTAGTCTCCAACCCTAGGCCTATTGGAGGTGGGTATTTGGAGTTAGTCTCATCATCACTACCAATATAAGTGGAGTTCCACATTGTGGTGTGTTGTGATAAAGATATATCAGAGTTTTTAATCAGAGTTAGGAAAGCGTTTGGAGTTAGGCACTCTTGAGTGTTACATGGGTTTGGTATGGTAGTGGTATTAGTCAAACCCAATGTAAGTTATAGAAAGGGAGATTGTCTAGGACATAAAATATTACCCCCTGTGATTTTATGTAAAGACATTAATCTCACTAAACACCCTATGAGAGATAATTATTATTATAGGGATGATACCTATAATAAGCACATGATTCTTGTTTTTTTCACTTGTGTTTGAATCAGGGTGATTTTTTTAAAAATTTATAATAAATTTAAATTAAATGAATATGAATAAATTCTATACTATAGGGATGAGTAGTTTTTTTATTTATCACTTATATAGGTCCTCATCATTATGCATATGTGGATCAGATCAGTGAGGTATGGCAGGATGAACTGATTAAACATTGGAGGTTTACCCAACTGATGAGGATGGGTCTTAGAGAAATACATTGTGTGAGTATTAGAAATTGGGATTAGTGAAGTATGAGGGGATCATATATGATTTTGAGATTGAGTAACGGTGAGATAAATTTGAGATTTCCTTTAGTTTTATCCATTCCAGTGTAGAGTATTGGATTTTTACAACTGCCAATCATATGAGAGGGGATGCACGCTAGTAGTTGATCTTTTTCCTTAGAGACTGTAAGATGGTGGAGGTTTCATGGGATGATTTTTAGAGGTAGTTTTTTGTATAATTAATTTCATCGATGATGAGGGATGTGAATAGGTAGGATTTTATTTCTCTCTAATATGGGTGATTGATCATGCAAAATCTTGGGAATCGGTTCAGGAATCTTATTCTCTTTCCCCCTAATCTTTTCCCAGATGAGGAGTCTAAAGAAAAATATTTAAAGGAGTAATTCTATCCCACTATTTAATATATAGTTACCCCATTTATATTTTTTAAAATCAGGAGGTGTAGAAAAATAAATAATTGATCAAGAGAATACATGAACAACTAGGATCTTCTTGGGAGTGGAGTAATCTAATCTTCCCAAGGAGTAGAGATATATATGAAGGGTCTTAGAAGTTAGGGTTGTTGAGTTTTTTACTATTAGGGTGTTCACCTAAGTAGTTTTCTCCTAACATCCCTAAACCCAGTGGCTCTCTTGATTTGATCAGGGGATATATTCCCATGTTTTTTTTCTTGTGGAGGTCATAATCATTGATGAATATAGTTCCTAACCATCTTTGAGGACTAGTGTGGTGTTGGTAGTTTGTTTTCATTTCTTCCTAAATAAAATTTTCCTCAGAGGCCATTTTAGTAGGAGTATCTATAGAGTATTGGATAGTTCATAGTATAGGGAGTAGACAAAGGATATATCTACGATATTCCCAACCTTTAGGGATTAGGTTTGAGCATGGTTGTTGAAGTGTTCATCAGCATAGGTAAAAAGGTATAGGAGTTGAGAATTTTCAGTTACATGCCATGGAGTTATCAATTCTAGATGATCCAGAGGTTATCTTAGTAAAAATATCTCTCTTTTATACCTTGGATTATATATTAAATAATTTTGTAGAGTCACATTGTTTCATTTCACACACCATGTTCTACACCTTGGGACTCAACTTAGAGAGGCTTCCAATTCCACTAATGTTAACTAATTCTATTAGAGGCCCATCTAGTCTACTTGATATGTGATGGGACTATGATATAACGATGGGGAATCATCATTAACTATGGAATTTCTTTCTATAGAAGATAAAACTATACAATTTCATCCTTTTCATGGACTGGTTATATACTACGCCTGATTTAATTAATTAATTCATGTGGAGAGTTGTGTTTTTTGATGTGGAATGTTTACATGTTTTGCTGTTTGGTGATAATGATCATCAGATGAGTCCTAGGAATCTGAATCCTATTTCTTCTCTATTAGATGGGTTTTTATTGAGTTCAATGAAGGCATAAACAGAGGAGTTTCCAAATTTTTTTAAGGAGTTTCTGAATATAGTTCTTGAATAGATTTTTAACCTAGTCCCTCATCAGGATTTCAAGCTTAAAATAGAGTTTCAACCTAGTGACTTCTTGATTTTTATTTCTTATTATGAAATTAAAACTTATTAGATATAAGATTTAAGAGTTCATATTGATAATCTGAGGTAAAAAGTATTCATTTATATGAGTGTATCATTGTGGTGATGTTTTATATTATTTTTCATGAAGTAAGATTGTAGTATTAGATTGTGTATTGACTACCAAATGTTGAATTTGGTGAAAGTACAGAACCTTTAACCCCTTCTGAGGTTATATGATTTATTCATTATTTGAAGAAATATATTCGTGTTTCAAATATTGATCTATGATTTGGGTATCATCAGAGGAGGGTGAATTTAATTCCCTATGGATTTACAATTTGTTACATTTTAGGAAGAAGTTTGAATTTTGGTTTGGCGAATGATAAATTTTTACAAATGGGAATCTAATTGAGAACTATATGGTTTTAATATCATCAAATATCTTTTTGGGATGGGTTTTGTAGTTCAATAGACACCCTGGGTGTTTGGGGAAGTGTCACAGAAAGAACAAAGTGGCCAGAGTGTAGTAAGTTCCAGCTACAATCCCTTTATGTTGTGAATCCCTAATTTAAAATGTGATTTTTTATGATAGGGGTTCAAGTCCCATGGCAATGTGATTCATGAAATTACCCCTTTAATCATTCCATCAAAGTTTCTTTGTGTTTTTTAAAGAAGTTTGTCCCTATTTTCTCTTGGATTAGATATGTGCGTGCATGAGATTTCTAATACCAGACATCCCCCACCCTATTCTTCTCTTTATTTGGGGTGATTTTGGGTGTTATCAAATGATGTTTTTAGGTAATTTTGTCCTCCCCTATCCCTTAATTATTATTTATGAGGTAGTATGATGATTAATTCTGATTTAATTTGGGGTATTGATTTAGATTCTAGTAGAGTGTGGTTGAATAGACTGAAATGGATAAGGATTTTTCTTATCTATTGTAGAAGATGTACAAAGACACCATCAGTGTTCCATAAGAAGACATTTTAGAAAAGTTACATAAATATATAAATTTTTCTACAGTTTTTGATGATATCATGTAAAATATTTCATTGAATTGAGTGCAACCTTTGGGATTTTTTTCAACCTAGATTTTGGGGGTTCTTGGGGAGTTGAATTCATTTTATTTCCCACTATTTCAAAAAGTGATTGGTTAGTAGTGTGTTATTAGTCATTATTTATATTTTTATTTAAATAGGTTAGTTAATTATATATTTTTTATAATTAATTTTTGGCATCTCTTGGTGTGATACAAGTTCCCAAGAGTGTATGAGATGCTTAGTTGGCATAGAAGAGGCTCGACAGATCTTGTCGAGGAGATAAATCTATGTTCCATATAGGTGGACCCTATAATACAAAAACATATGTTTATTTATGCATGAGTGTAAATGATTTAATAGTACATGAGGTTCAAACAAGGATTTTTGGGACTAAGAGTGCCCTAGGTAGAAGATATGGCATGGAAATAGGCTTCCTAGGCTTGAGTTAAGTTCCCTTTAACACTTAGGTAAATCTGGACCTCCCAACCTTAGGGTCACCATGGGGAGAGAGTATCAGCTATATTGATGTAGGGACTTGGGGATTTATTGGTGTATAAGATGAGATAAAATATTGACTTGGTTAGGTTACTATGGATATCAGATAACATAAGTGTATTAAAGATGAGTGATGATGGAAAGGTATGTTTATCTGCCACATATGAATTGGTACTACCTCTTGAGGCTAGAGGCGAGTGTTCATGTGTTCTTGGAGTGAGAGGAGTTCTTTGGGACTTTACATTGGGATTAGTTGTGGGTTTTTTAGGAATTGGAACAACCTATTAAGGATAGGGTTGGGTAGAAAGTGATGGCATTTGATGGTCCTTGATTAGAGGGACCAAGTGTGATAAGGTACCTTTAGATATGTTGGACTAGAATTGGATTTTGGGTTGTGTGAGTCTTTAAACAACGATGTCACCTGTGGGTGATAATTATGAGGTCTTATCAATGAGAAGTGGCGGTAACGAGTATAAAGGACCTAGTGGATACCCTGAAGGGTGAGATATAATGCGATCAGGTGTGTTAGGATATCCAATGGATAGGTTGGTGAGCTGTGTGATGGGATATGACCTTGTGTTATTGGTTATCATTGATGACCTTCTAATAGTTTATGAGGGTGGCTTAGTATGATGGACTTCCTAGAGTCTATGAGGATAAGTTAGTGCGATGGACCTCCCTAATGTCTATAGGGATTGGTCTATGTGATGAAATCACCCTAATGAAGGTATCAGGTCGAATACCATTCCATATGCTGGTTGGATCAATGGAAAGTCTATACCCTCTTACTTTGGGCGTCAATAAATTAAATTTCCATGCATATATTGGGTCGGTATGCATGAATTGGACCTTTCCAAGAGTGGATTGGTTTGTAATAGAGGACCAAATTGGGGTATTGGTCATGGTACATTGTGAAAGAGGACCGATGGACCACCCTATAGTGAATAGTGATGGGTTGAGGCTGATACAAATTTTCACGTTCCTAGTGTTTGTGGGTATTGGGTTTAGGTTTTGGACTCCACCCTACGCTGAGTTTGTGGGTATAGGCTGGGCCTTAGTAAAATATAACAAGGCCATGGGTAGATTTTTTGATGCACTGAAGTAGATATGGTCAAGGTCGAGGTGGCCCATTTAGCTCCCAATGATCTGATGAGTATGTTTAACTCATTGGGTTCCATGATAGCCTAGTTAGCACATGAAAAATTAGAGTGAATGGTTATTTTTGTACTTATTTCTTTATAAAGACACACACACACACAAATATATATATATATATATATATATTAGGGGTTCATGGTCAAACCCTATAGAGTTTTATACTCACACCTTACATATGAATCTCAGTGCATTGGCATATCTTATGTCTTCATTTTAGGTCAAATCATAGGTTATGTAGAGGATTGGTCTTGAGAAGATCAAGGGTATTAGGAGATATCTAGGATTCCTAGGGAAGGTATTATGTTCAGGGTTTGTGTGTTTTATTCTTTTTTATTTTGTATTTGGTATTGGCATGGTGGGTGATCAGTGTATGGATGTTTTGTATGGTAACATCATTTATTATTGTATATAATTGGTTGGATTGTTTTTAATAATCTAATGTGTATGATTTTTGGTTATTTATACAATTTATATTACCCTAATTCTAGGGTATATTATTCCAACTATGTGGATTAGTCTTTTTCCACTAATTGAAAACCTCTAGCATATATGGAGGTGTGATTGAGGCCATGTGGCCCTCCATATTAGATGGGTTTCAGGATGGGAAGTTATAGTAAAAGAAGAGGATATCCTAAATACTGACATCAAGTGTCAAAATGGGAACTTTGAGTTCTTTTATTTTTGTAATTTGGTGTCATGAAAACCTGATATATTTTCCCAGGACTCAAGAAATCCAAGTTCCACGAGTTCCTTGATCAGTTCCTTGCAGTGGTCATTAATAACATCCTCATATAGTTGAAGTTATAGGAGGATAAAAATGATTTTATTATGTTTTTTTCAAGTATTTAAGCACCATAAATACTATGTTAAGTTGTTTAAGTATAGTTTAAAGTATCTATCATCATAACTTTCATATGATTTATGGGTTTTGGGTACTTAGGTGCAGTAGTGTGGCTGACCAAGGTCATCTATCAAAGTACCAGTAAATAAAAAAAATATTAAAGGTATTTTAAAAATGAAATAAAATAATATAAACACAATAATTAAAAGGATGAGGGTTTACTATTTAAAAAATAATAATAAGTATGTCTGAATAATATTTCATTTTTTTGTTTTTATTTTTGAAATGAAATTCGATTAATAAAACAAAATGAGAAGATGTTTTTTTAGAAAATATTTTTAGAAGGTGTAATCAATATAATTATACCTTTTCATTTATTTATTAAGCATTATCATTTAAATAAATATCCACTTAATTATGATCCCCTAATTTTATAACCCCCAAACCCTATGAGAATTAACTTAACCACCAAGATGAAATTAATTAAACCCTAGGCTAGCTTCAGAACATGCAATCACACCACCATGATTTGATTGATGTTCTAAGGATAGATTATGGTAAGTTGTAAATTAAGGAACATATATACTCTATAAATGATAATTAATTGAGTTTAGGGAATATATTTGAAATCTAAAAATTGTTCTTGTGTGGTCTTGTATTACCGATTAATATCATGCTCTCGAAATTCACACAATTCTCGACCTCATGTGTTTTTTTATTTATTGTTCAATTGATTACTTTGTTTCATTTAAATTAAAAAATTAATTAACATATAAAATTAATTGAATTAAATCATATCATTTATTAATCATAAATGAATGAATAAGGTAATGGGTAGATCACTCGCTAAAAAGAACTACTCTTCCTTGGGCTGTGTAGTCATTGTAGAAACATTTTGCACTTAAAAAGATCATGGAAAGGGCAAAAACCAATCAAATTTATACTATTTATTTGTATAAAAAAAGTTATATTAAGAGAATAATGAAATTGAAAATAATATAATAAATTTAATAGAAACTAAGAGTTTATTGAAAACACAACAATATTACAACCAATAAGAGAAATATAAGAGAATTTTGGAGGAGATCCTAGATTGATAGGTTGCCTACTCAAATGGTAAATTTAATTGGTAAGGAAAAAATTATTATATTATACCAATACTCTATGGCATTTCCAACCCCTAAATATTTTTAAAAAACCAATTTATAGAGTAGAGGGGAGACTAGGTTTTAAAAGGTTTTACTTATAAATGGGAAAATTCGGCCAAATAAATTAAGACAACTTGCGCTACCTTTTTGACAACCAAAACATGGTAACCAGCCATTCTAAGAGAAGGATGATTTTTGAGAAAATTATTCCTTGAGATTCTATCCAAATTTTGGTCCCAATATAACCATGAATGAATTCGTTATGGCCAAAATACTTAAGTGATGTCCAATCTGGCGTGTCCAGCCCACCTTTGACTTCATGTCCCTTTTACTCCTATAAAATTCATGATTTAACTCCCATGTAACAAATGAAAATTGTATCTCATTAAGTCAAGAACACATTCAAAAAATTTTAATTTCAAATAATAAATATAAAAATATTTATGTATGAATTACTATAGTGAACTTTAAAGGGTAAAACTTGAATTTTCATCAAAATTTATTATGAATGATCTAATTACAAATATTTTATAAATAAAAATATTTAACACAATGTGAGGAAATTATGTGATTTATTATCAAAAAAATATTAAATAAAATTGTGTTTTATTAACTCCCCCACACTTACCCTTTTTCACTCCTAGAAAAACCCCATATCATGTATTCTAAAAAATTGTGACAAGATATGAATGTCTGTATTTCTCAATCCACAATGGAAATAAAGGAAATTTAAGTATCCCATCAAGAGTCAATATCAATAAATTTTAATTTCAATGTATCATAAATTTTATTAGAATAATATCTAGCGATATTAATTACACTAATAAAAGTGAAACAAGTTATGGGTCCCCATGCAATTAATTCCCCACATGTGTGTGATCCAACCATTTTATGCTCATATATACACCATTTCTTTAGTATATTTAAGCCACATAAAAATAATCTTATTAACTTTTTCAATTCACCTAACTTGATCTACATTGCTTTTCAATCAAATTTCAAGACCCACTCATTTAATCATTCCCTAAAGTCAACCTTAAACTCCCAACCTAAATATCCCTATGTGTTGTAAATTTTATCACTCCCCTCTTTATTAATATTTTTTTGTTTTTTTACAAGAATACAACTTTTGGTTGTTAGGTAGACACGCATAGGTCAATTATGTACTATAATGAAATTAATCCGAAGTGAAATAAATATATGAACCAACCATTGATATAAGATTAATATTTTTACCTAAATAGAATATTCCTTCAATTGAGTAGAAAATATTTCAATAGTCATGGTTGTGTGAAAAGTTTTGTGAAGAAATCAATGAAAAAATTTACCATGAACAAAAAACATAAAGAATGGTGTCAAAAATCTAAAAGTTTTTATAACGTCACAACCCATCATATCATCGATGACTTCCATTTTTATAAAAATAAACAGTTAAAAATGAAATATTTCTCATTATTATCATGACAACATTGAATTTTGAAAACATTCATTTTTCATATGTTCCACCTGTAAATGGGAATGTTACATGATATGTTTTTTTTTTGTTTTTTATGAATATTTTAACCCAAAACTTAATAGAAAACACAAACAAAACACAAAAATTAAAATCCTAAATATCTACCCCAAAATGTTGTACCTTCCCCCACACTTAAAATATCTCATTATCCTAAATGTGAACCCATGAGGTGATATGCACATATGAAATGTTAAATTTTAAATAGGACAAATAATATAAAAGTGATAGGGTTAAGAACAGCCTGATATTCTTAGTTGATGATGGGGTCTTTCTCTGTGATAAAATCAACAACATATATAGGATTCAACTCAATTTATTACTTAAAACACTACCCGTTGACTATAAATATCCCTCTAGTTTCCAATTATGTGATCTCCACTACACCATTAGGAAAAAAATTAGATTCTACATAAGGACTCAACCTTATATAACTCAACTTACCTGACATCAGCTTCAGTCATGAACTGTTGAGTAGAACTTTATGTCCAACATGAAACTCCCTTTGTTGGATCATTATATTTTGAAATTATTTTAATATTTACTTATAGATCCTTCAATTATCATATGATGACAATATAATATCCTCATGATCTTGAATTTATATCTTCCTTTGAATTTCAGCTTTGTCTAAGTCCATGTTGCATTTCTTTATTTCCCAATAAACCTGATGCTCGAATGCCATTTGGATATGAAAAGCTTTCCCAAAAACAATATCAAATGAGGATAAACCTATGAGGGTCTCTTATGTCATCATATAATCCCAAAGTTCATCATCTAACCGCTTGCTCCAATATTTCCTATTTGGATGCATAGTTTTCTGTGAATTTTGTTTCAACTCCCAATTTGAAATTTTATCCTGGACATTTATTTGGGGGTGGTATGGTGTTTATGTTTTTCATGTCACCCCATACTTCCAAAAATAGGGAAGCCAAATTTTGATTGAAAAAGTGGGTCCATTGGTCACTGATGATGGAATTTAGTACTCCAAACCTATAGATTTTTATTACTTTGGCAAAGTACACTACAACATTAGAATCATTATTCATGGTGGATTAGCCTCCACCCATTTTCTAACATAATAAAATTAGACCAAAATGTATAAGAAACCAAAAGAACTTAGAAAAGGGCCCATAAAATCAATTACCAAATAACAAAAAACCTCATAGAATAATATGGGTTATTGGGGTATCTCGTGGCTCCTTGAAATGTTTCTAATGTGTTGGTTACATGAGAATGACTTAAAAAACACATGATAATCATGGAATAATAAAGTCCAATATAATACAGAGTCTAAGACTTTCCTAGCTTTATGTTGGGGTCCAAATTGTCCTCCACATGAAAGTGTTTGGCATAAATGTAAAATAGACTCAAACTCATGAATAGGAACACACCTACTAATAACTTGATCACTATACATGCTAAAAAGATAGGGATTTTCCCAAATAGAATATATAGAATCACTATTTAATTTTTAGACTTGACGTTTCTTTAAATTTGTAGGAATTTCATAGGAAACAAGGTAGTTATAAATCATCATACCAAAGATGTTTACCTGAGACTGCACAAATATGCTCATCGGGAGAAGAGTCCCAAATCAACAACTAGTCGAAGTTGTCATCCTCTAGTGTTTGGGTAATCCTAATCTTGTGGCCCTCCACTAGTTTTTTTGAGCCCTTCTTTTCCTTTATCTCAATATCTAATTCTTAGAGAATGAGAATCCATCTAATAAGTCTGGGATTTGCATCTAGATTCTTCAATAGGTACCTCAAAGCTATATGCTCAGAAAAATAACTACTTTAGAGCCTAATAAATATGAACATAATTTTTATAAAAAAAATATGATAGAAAGAAACTCATTTTCCATGGTCGTATAGTGTTATTTGGCTTAATCCAAAGTCCTTGATGTATAGGTAATCACATGGGACCACCCTTCCACCCTCTAAGATAAGACAGTTCCAAACACAAATTTGGACACGTCACACATAATATCAAATGGATGGTCCCACTATGGGGGATGCATGATTGGTTGAGTGGTAAAATTATTCTTTATCTCATCAAATAAAGTCATATAAGAATCATCAAACACAAAATAATAATCTTTCTGAAGTATTCATGAAATAAGAAAAGAAATCTTACTAAATTATTTTATAAAGCACCGATAAAATCCTGCATTCCCTAGAAAACATATAACATCACACATACATGAAGGATAGGTTAAGGATGAAATAATATCTACCTTAGATATATCAACCTCTATCCCATGTTTTGACACTAAATTCCATACGAAAATTCCACGCTCTACCATGAAATGACACTTTTTATAGTTCAAGATCAGATTCTTCTCAATACAATGATTCAACACCTTTCCCAAACTAAAGATACATTTATCAAATGAAGACCCATACACTTTAAAATTATCCATAAATACATCCACGTAGGTCTCAATGAAATTAGATAAAAATACTCACCATGCATCTTTGGAATATACCTAGGGCCTTTCATAGTCCAAATGGCATCATTCAGTGGGAAAATATACCAAATGGACAAGTGAATTTTGCCTTTTCGTGATCCTCCAGAGCTATAGGATCCTGAAAATATCTATAAAATCCATCCAAGAAATAATAGTGCACCTTCTCAACTAGTCTCTGAATAATTTTCTCAATAAATAGGAGGGGAAAATGATCCTTGTGATTGGATTTATTTAGTTTCCTATAATCAATACACAGACACTAACTATTTTTCACCCTCATTGGAACTGATTCCTCTCTCTCACTTCTAATAGCAGTAAAACAACTTTTCTTAGGCACAAAATAAATAGTAATCACCCACTAGGATTCAGAAATGAGATAAATTATACCTACCTCAAGAAATTCTTAACCTTATTTTTTACCATATTACAAAAGAGTTGGATTCAGTCTCCTTTGTGGTTGCCTAAATATTTTAGCCCGATCCTCCAAATGAATATTGTGAATTAAAATAGAGGGGATAATGACAGATATGTCTTCCAAGGTCCACTTTATTTCCCTAAATTTATCTCTCAAAAGATTCAAATTTTTTTATTCATTTTTAAAAGGGATATTGTTAGCAATAATAATAGGCGATATCTTACCACTCAACAAGATTATTTGAGATTTGGGTGAAATTTATTGAGTTCTAATAAAGGGGGGTTCTTTATGGATGGATACATTGAAGGAACTGAAATATGTGCACAAAGAACATCAGTATCAGAATATAAATCATCAAAATCATAGAATAATTATTAAAATTCATCAGAATACTCAACATCCATGTCATAATCAGAGTAAACATGATCAAAATTATAATATTAATTAATTTAAAAATAAAATATAAGAGAGGTTTGTGTATTAGAAATAGATATGGAAGTTCTCTTAGACAACAAACTAGAACCAATGATCATAATCTCTCTAATCACGGGATAATCAAAATCCACGGGGTTTTTACTTGGTGGTTCAAAATGGGAGATAACAAAAGAAAAATGGTCCTCTAAGGGGTACTTTATGGGGTCTATAACATTAAATATCATAGCTTTATCTCCAAACCCCATGGAAAGTGTACCCCCATGTATATTTATGATCATTTCTGTAGTTTTAAGGAAAGGAATACCTAAGATAATGGGGGAATGAGAATTTACCTGATCATCCTCCATGTTAAGAACTTAGGAATCTATTGGAAATATCATGTTTCTTAATCGAATAAATAAATCCTTAAGGACTCCCACTGGATATACTATAGCTCTATTATCCAAATGCACCTGTACTCTCATTGGCATCAACTCACTAACCTATAAATAAGAGAAGACAGAGTGAGGAATCCTACTTATGGAAGCTCCTAAATCATATAAAGCATCAGAAAAATATAACTCCCCTATGGTGCATGTGATGGTGAATGTCCCTGGATCCGTGAACTTTGTAGGAATTGCTTGAGTTAGTTTAACGAGTGCTGACAAATTCTTTCAAATATTTATCCTATCATTTACCTTGAGGATTCTTCTATTAGTATAGTGTTCTTTTAAGAATTTTTCACACCTTAGGATTTTCTTAATGGAATCAACAAGGGTGGTGTTTATCTTCACATGCTCAAATGTTTCCAAAACCTATTTTTTCATCGCCTCCTTAGCCATATTCATTGTTATTATAACTCTTTTTGAAAATGGAAGGGGTTTAAGAGAAATATAATCCATATTTTTATTACCTTTTTCTATCTTCTTGAGCTACTTATCAGTTTTTCTTGAATGGGAATTTTCTATAGTTGAGGTGCATGACAATGGAATGATGGGTACAAATGTATCAGTTGTTTGATTCCAAATTCTCAATGTGATGGCACAAACATTCCCCTTATGATTTAGAGTAAGATGGTAAGGTAGATTTCTAGAGTTCTTAATTAACACTTCATGGATGGTTTTCTCAATTTGGCTCATTTGTTTCTTTAAATCCCTCAACTCAAAACCTTGACTCTTCAGCTCATTATGTTGATTAAGATTTTTTTTCCAAAAGATAATCAGTGTTAGAATCTACCTTTGCTTGATAATTACTCTATTATTGGCTTGTTGATTCTTAAGCTTCAAATCTCTTTTGGGGTTGTTGGAATACCTATTGGTAAGGTGGAGGCTGCTGGAATTTTTTTTGAAAAGGAGGACTTTGTTGTTGTCCATAGGCATACATCATGTTTCATTGATCCTCCCACCCTTGGTTTTATGTTGGAGAAAAGTACTCATAGTTATTTTAGGGAATTGTCTATTATTGCTACTGATATGGTATCCTAGGTAATACTGCTGCACAAACCTCTGTCTCTTGTAGTTTGGGGGAAATAATATTTCGGATGGTCTGTTTTAGTGAAAATTCCACAAGGTCTCATAAGAGTGGGTTGGGATTTCTTTTGAGTCAAACTAATCTACCCCACTATAGTGGTCAAATCTTCTAACATGGAATCAGTTAAATGACTTTCAAGAAAGGATGGACTTACTTGATGTAGTCCTCTAACATTTGGTATACCTTGATCGACAAATGGTTGGTAGTTTTGGGTCATCTTTTCAATCAACGCATGATCATATGTTGGTGTTTTGTCCTCCCATGTTCATCGAGATACAACATCCACCATATTCCTTTACATAGGTGTGAGGCCTTCATTTAATTATTTTATGAAAAGTTTCTCACTAATTTAGTGATATAGAAAGCTTGCACACAACTTCTTGAATCACTCCCAGTACTCATATATTGACCCCCTTAGGATTTCTTAATTCCTGAGATCTATTTTTGAATAGAAATGGTCCTTAATGTTTGAAAAAATATCTGAAAGAAAATAAATTTTAAATCATTCCAACAAGTTACATCTTTTGGATGTATATAATACATCCAGTCTTTTACAGTTCCATCAAGTGAGAATGGGAATGCTCTTTGTTTTGTATGATCTTCAAAGAAATTTCTTATTTTAAGGGTTGATAAAACCACATTAAATTATTTTAAATGTTTTTTTGGATCCTCACCAGATAATAGATGAAATTTTGGAAGCAGGTGAATTAACCCAAATCTTAGTTCAAAGTATAATTTAATATTTTGTTATGAAATACAATTAGGTTGATAATTAATATATGGTGTAACCAATTCTCAAATGGTTCTATTAAGTTAATTTTTTCAGCCATTGGTTGTTGTTTAATGTTTTAATTAGAAGTGTTTCCAATTTTAGTGTTCCTAAAATGGATTAATTTCCCATTTTTGAAAATGTTAACACTTCCCGTAGACCAAGATTGTATGATTTGGGCACTAAGGTTGTGTTTAATCTCAAGGTCTAGATCAAAGCGATCCGCAGGTTGGGATAATTCCATAAATCATAGAAATTAATAAGTGTATACCATAATATCATGATAATAAGTTTCAATTGATGATATAATAGAGAAGAAAAGGGAGACGAAATAGATAAAGAAGGAAAAAAACAACCAAACAAAAATTGATAAAGGGAAAAGAAGAAAGAAGAAAGAATAGAAAACAAAAGGATAAAATAAAAGTAAAAAATACTTCTAATTAGTTCAATAAAATAATTTCCTCCCTAGAAATAACACCAATTTGAAAGCAGCTATCGTGGGAGCTTTCAAATGAGGTTTGGTTTTTGGGTACTAAGGTGCAGTAGAGCGGATGACCAAGGGTGTCTCTCAAAGAGGTAGTAATTAAAACAAATTATTAAATTTACTTTTAAAATAAAATAAAATAATATAAAAACACTAAATAAAAGGATGGGGGTGGGGGTTTTATCATTTATAAAATAAAAATAAGTATGTAGAAGGAATAATTCATTTTTTGGTTTTTTAAATGATAATAAATTAATAAGACACATCAAGAAGATGATTTTTTGAAAATATGTTTAGAAGGAGTAATCAATATAATGATACCCATTCATTTATTTATTAATAATTATCATTTAAATCAATATACACATAATTATGATCCTTTAATTTTTTAACCTCTTAACCCTATGATAATTAACTTAACCACCAAGATGAAATTAATTAAACCCTAGTCTAGATTCAGAACATGCATTCGCAGCACCCTGCTTTGATTGATGTTACTTGGCTGGCTTGTGGTTAGTGGTTAATTAGGAAAAATGTTCACTCTATAAATTAATATTAATTAAGTTTATGGAATATATCTAAACTTGAAAAATTGATCCGGTGTGGTCTTTTATTATATATTAAGATCACTCTCTCAAAATTCTCACAATTCTCAACCTCGTGTGTTTTGTTTTTATTGTTTAATTTATTTATTAGTTTAATTTAAATTAAACGATAAATTAATATATTATTTTAAATGAATTAAATTATCTCATTGGTTAAAAATAAATGAATGAAGAAGGTAATAGGTAGATTGATTACTAAAATGAACTACTCTTCCATGGGAAGTGTAGTCATCATAGAAAAATTTTGCATTTGCAAAGGTCGTGGAAAGAGTATAACCCAATAATATTTCTAATATTGATTTATATACCAAATAGTAAGATTATAAGAATATTAAATTCGGAAATAATAGAATAAATAGAATAGAAACTAAGATTTTATTAAAAGCATAAAAATATTACAATAAAGAAGAGGAATGTAAGAGCATTTTGGAGGAGATCCTAGCTTGATAGATTCCCTCCTCCAATGGTAAATTAAATTGGAAAGGAAAAAATTATTCTATGATCCCAATCCTATATATAATTTAAAACCCCTATAAATGAGAAGAAAAACCAATTTATATAGTGGAGGGGAGGCTATATTTTAAGAGGTTTCAATTGTGAATGGGGAAATTTGGCCAAATAAATTAAGCCAACTTGCAATTCATATTTGACCACAAAAATGTATGAATCATCTATCCTTATAGAAGTATGATTCGTGAAAAAATGGTTACTAGATCTTATCTATAAATTTGGTCTCAATATTAGCATGTATGAATAATTTATGGCGTAAATACAGAAGTGATGTCCAATCTGGCGTGTCTGTCCCACCTTTGAATTCATGGCACTTTTTCTCCAATCAAATGCACAATTATGCTCCCATGTCCTGAATGAAAGTTTTATCCCATTATGTTAAGAACACATTTAAAAAAAAATTTATTTCAAATAATGCATAATGAAAATATTTGTGTCTGAAATACTACAGTGAACTTTAATGGGTAAAACAAGAATTTTCATTAAATTTTCAATTGAATGATCTAATCCAAAATATTTTATAAATAAAAATATTAAAATTATAGGAAATTATGTGATTTATTATGAATAAAATATTTCATATTTTTTTTATTAAATCCCCCACACTTACCCTTTTTCACTTCTGGGAAAAACCTCGTATCAGGTATTCTAAAAAATTATGAGAAGATATTCATGTTCATATTTCTCAATCCAGAGTTGAAATATTGGCAAAGTAATAATCCCATGAAGATTATATATCAATAAATTTGAAATTAATTGTCTCATAAATTAAATGAGAATAAAATCCAATGATATTAATGAAACTAATCACATTGAAACAAGTTATGGGTCCACCATACCATTAATTCCCCATGTGTGTGTGTGCCAACCATTTCATGCTCATATCTCCACCCTTTATTCAGTATATTTAAGTCAAGTAAAACAAATATTCTTTCCTAGTTTAATTAAGAAAATATACTCTAAATTCCTTTGAAATCAAATTTTAAGACCAACTTATTTAATAATTATCGAAAGTCAAACCTTAAACTCCCGACCTAGATATCCCCACATGTTGTACATTTCGTTAGTCCTCTCTTTATTAATATTTTTTTTTCATTTTTTTTGTTTTTTTGAGGGTATATAATTGTCATATATTTGGTACACATGCATAGGATAATTTTATAAAATAGTGAAATTTATCCGAAGAGAAATGAACATATGAACCAACCATTGATATAAGATGAATTTTTTTTATCTAAATTGGTTATACCTTCAACTGAGTAGGAAAAAATTTCACAGGTCAGGGTTGCATGAAAATTTGTGTGGAGAAATTAATGAAATAATTTACCATGAATAAATATCCTAAATAATGGTGTCAATTTTTTTTTTATAATGACACAATGATCTCACTGTGATTCACTTTTTCATATTCACCCTTATACCATTGTATTAAAATAAATTTGTATTGTAAATTTAAACTATGATAACAAATTTCAGTTCATGTTTGATTAATTTATTTTGTTTTTATAACTATTAAAAGGAGAAATTATACTTGTTTTGATATTTTCATTGAAGGTGGAGGTGATTTGGACACCCCTGAGATGATATAAAAGAAAAATTGGCCAATCTGCATGGAATCCCCTGGACATCTATCCACTGTTTTGAGAATTAAGAGAATTATGTGCATCCAAATGGGATGTAGCTTCTTTGTCTGCTCCAAAACATCTTTTTATACAACTCTTATCAAGGACCAAAGCCCAATTCGGCCATCTGTTGGCCTGTCTGAACCATTCTATCCAAGGGATAGAATATGCCTGAATTCAAAAGGTTGGTTTGGTCTTTTGTCCATATATCCCAATAAAAATGTCTAATGGCTACCACATATAACATTTAGATATTCAAGAGGCTGTAAAACAACACTTCTCTTTTTTTCAAGTCGTGATATGGTCTTCTAATATTCCAAAACCGAGACACAAGTGGTATCTCAAAAATAGGGTGATCAAACCCATGTTCTATTTTGGCAATAAAAAGGAACCATGGGAACCTCATTGGGGAGTTAGAATCAGATGAAAATATATACCATTTTATAGTCTGAGAGGATTCTCCTCCTCATCATAGAAGTTCTGGAGGTCCCTATCCTTATAGGGTGATCAAGAATTAAGAAGGAGTTCCACCCGAGCTTCCTCCTCCTCCTAATGTCGAGATAAGCAGTGGGTGATCATTGCAAGGGAGTTACACACTTGAAGAGGGAATTATAGAAAATAATAATCTACTATTTTGGTGAATATTGTGGTTTTAACTATTCTTTCATATGTATCTTAACTTTTTTTGATTAATTGAATTGAAAAACTTTTTATTTCATAACAAATTGGTGTGAGATTTTAAGTGTTCATGTTGTGTTATTCTAATGAGACAACATAAGAACCCTTTTCTTTCCCAAACATTTGAGATTTCAATGTTTATTTACAAACATTGAATCATTATAAGGGGCAGGAACTTGACTACAATATTGTTATGTCAAGGTTTAGTTCTAATCACATCATTTTAAGAGGCTCATGGGTACCCAAGATCTTAGTTATCCCTTAACCAAAGGATTACACTAAAGCATAATAATCAATTAATAATGAGGAACTATTCAAGTTATATAGTAAATTAGCAATGATTAATTATTTATTTCATATTTTTTTACAATCCAATTGGACCTTCAAATTTATAAATCTGTAAATTGAGTTACTTTCTTGAAACTGTTTTCAAAACCACCCCCCTCATTTGTTATTATTATAAAAAATACACACTCAAAACCTATCAAAACTCCTTGAGAGATGACCTAGGTTCTTCCATAGACTAAAAAATCTTCTTTAAATCACTATAAATTTGATGTATCATGACAAAACGTCCCAATTTTGGTATTGTAGATGGGGAGAACTTCAGTTTTTAGTGCATGTTTCTGATAAGATATTTTTAAATTTTGTGAATATTTATTTACCTTTTCAATACTTTTGTATTCTCATCTATTTTTTGTGTAGGTTTGGTGCATGAATCATTCTAATCTTGTATATCTACCTCATTTAAAATATTAACTGAAGAGGATCCTACATTAGAGATACCGAGACACAGAAGAGAACCTTTTGAGGAGGACACACAAAATATCAACACTCTTCTTGATCCTTTTACTTCTTCTTTTGGAACTGACATCAAAACTGAAATAAACTTGTATAACATGGCTGAAAACAATAGAACACTAAAATAAATAACCTCACATATTGTTTATATCTAGCCCACACACATTCAATTACAAGGAGAGGCACCCAATTTTGAACTAAAATCTAGATTAATTCATCTATTACCTAGATTCCATGGACTTCCTGGAGAGGATCCAAAAAATTATTTAAAATAATTTCATAATGTGTGTTATACATTAAAACCTACAAATTTGGATTAATAACAAGTAATGATTTAGTAATTTCCTTTTTCATTATAAGAAACTAAAAAATACAGGCTTTATTATGTTAATTCCCCAATTAGTGGTTGGGAGGACATGAACCATTTTCTTGAAAAATATTTCCCAACCTCTAGAACTGCAACAATAAGGAAAGAAATATGTGGTATAAGAAAATATAAAGAGGAAACACCTCATGAATATTGGTAATTCTTTAAAATATTATGTTCAAGTTTTCCACACCACAAAATAAGTGATCATCTTTTAATACAATATTTTTATGAAGGTTTAATTCCAATTGATTATAACATGATTCATGTTGTGGTAGGTGGTACACTAGTGTATAAAACCCCCATCACTACAAGGACCCTAATTGAGAACATTTCACAAAGAACTCAACCATTTGGTACATGGTCCAGTGTACCCATTCAAGTTTTCAATGAGTTGTAAAGTATTGAATTTGAGAAGAATGTGGAAACAAAGTTCGAAGAGGTAAGTACCCTTTTACGAAAACTCACTCTCTCCAAAGGGAAATCTCAATCTCCTCCTCCCATCCATTGTAGAATCTTCTCTTTTGACATTAATTATTCTGATCAATACCCTTGAGTGAAACTTCTTAGAGTTGTGAGGAAATATTTCCAGGATGCCGCTATAACCAGCCCTTTATGAAAGAACCTTACTATCCATCCAACCCTAGGTGGAAAGAAAACCAAGCCTATAGGCAATGTGGTTATTCAAACCAACCTCAACAATAATGGAACCAACCATGATAGAGTAGTCATCCACCACCGCCCATAAATCCTCCACCACAACAAAGTCTTTTCCAACCGCCCCTCCAAAACCCAAGCTTAACCTAGAAGATATGATGAGAAAAATGGTTTCCAACAATCTCTAATTCCAAAAAACAACCCAATATGTCATAAAAGACCTAAAAACCCAATTAGTCCAACTAGCTAACTCGGTGGGGGAAATTCAAACTTATGGGTCGGGTAAACTACCCTCTCAACATGTAGTTAACCCTAGAGATAAAGGAAATGTTAGTGCCATCACCCTTATTAGTGGGAAACAACTTAAAACACAAATTAACCCTCCATTAGATTCATCCACGCTTGAGGAAACCATCATGCCAAATGTTTAAAATGTTCCAAGAGAAGAAAATCCTTATCTTGAGAGAATATCTTCCAAAGGGAAGAGTGTGTATGTCGATGAGTCTCCTAACCCAACCATTCCTCTTACATTTACCCAAAGGGACACTAAACCAAGAAAACAAAAGGAAACTAAACTTGATAAGGAAATATTGGAAACTTTCCAAAAAGTGCAGGTTAACATTCTTTTTATTGATTCCGTGATAAAAATTCCAAGATACGCCAAGTTTCTAAGGAAGATGTGTACACACTAAAAGCAACTTCAAGGTGATGAAAAGGTAATATTGGGTAGGAATGTCTCAGCATTGATAGAACCATCACTGCCTACCAAATGTAATGATCTTGGAACCTTCTCGATTCTGTGCACCATAGGGGAGTATTCATTTTTCAATTATATGCTTGATTTTGGTGCTTCTATAAATTTTAAACCTCACTCCATTTACTCTTCAATGTATGTTGGATAATTGAAGCAAACTAGGATAGTCGTTCAACTATAAAATCAGAGTAGAACATACCCTTCTGGTGTGTTAGAGGATGTTCTTGTGTGGGTTCTAAATTTAATCTTTCCTACTGATTTTTATGTGCTTAAAATGGAATATGATAGGATGAATATACATTCACCAATTATATTGGGGAGATATTTCTTGACAAACACCAAAACCATAATTAATGTCCATAATGGAACATTATCTATGAAGTTTGGTGGTGACATTGTCCACTTCAACATCCTTGATGCCATAAAACACCACTTAGATGAACATCCCTCTCTCTCTATTAATTATATAGATGTACTCCCTTCCCATGAAAACACTTCTTATCATTCCCCTAATCCCCTTTCTGAGTTTTAATCCTTGATTGAAATTTTTGGTAATGAATCATGCATTGATTGTTGTAGTGGTCTATAAAAGTGTCAAACATGTTTATTAATTGATAATTTCTTAAACACTAAGGATCCAATGACCATAGATGATACTGCTAAGCTTGTAAAATATCATTCCTCATCTAAGGATGATACCATTGAGGAGTTATATGAGATTAGTGACCTCTCACTATCACAAACACTTCCATCAATCAAAAAAACCTGAATTGAAACTAAAAAAACTATATCAAGATTTAAAATATTCATATCTTGATAAAGGGAACAAGTTTCCCATCATCATTGCTAGTTAACTCCCTCCAGATCATGAATTGTGACTTCTTAAACTTTTGAGGGAGTATAAACAAGCTTTTGGATGGACACTTACTAACATTACTGGTATTTTACCACGTATTTGTACACATCATAAGTTGTTAAATGATGAGGATAATCCAATGAGCCAGACATAATATAAAATGAACCCAAAACTCTTAGAAGTTTTGAAAAAGGAGTTTATAAAATTATTAGCTACTAGAATCATTTACCCCATCTATGATAGCCAATGGGTTAGTCCTGTTCAAGTAGTTCTTAAAAAAACTAGCCTTATATTAATCAAAATATGGAAACAATGAATTGGTTCCAACTTGTGTGAAAAATAGTTGGTGTGTCTGTATAGACTATCTACGACTAAACCAACACACTAGGAAGGACCATTTCCCTTTTCCATTCATTGAAAAAATTCTAGAGAGTCTAGCGGGTAAGTCCCATTACTATTTCCTTGATGGGTATTCTGGAAACTTTCATATCCATATTTCCCCTAAGGATTAAGAAAAGTTGACCTTCACTAGCCCCTTTGGAACATTTTCATATAGTAGGATTCCATTTGGTCTGTTCAATGCTTGAAGTACTTTCCAGTGATGCATGGTTAGTATTTCTTCAGAATACCTATTGAATTTCATTGAAGTATTCATGTATGATTTCACTATTTATGGATCCTCTTTTGATGAATGTTTGAGCAGTTTTGGTTTAGTCCTACATCTCTGTACTAAAAAGTATCTTGTATTAAATTATAATAAATTCCATTTCATGGTGCAATAAGGTTTAGTTTTGGGGAATGTCATTTTTGAGGATGGTATCCAAGTAGATAAATCAAAAGTATATGTTATTTCTTCCTTACCATTCACTAAAAATATATGGGATGTGTGGTCTTTCCTAGGTCATGATGGATTTTACCATTGTTTCATTCAAAATTTTAATAAAATTGTAATCCCCCTATCTCGATTACTCTAGAAAGAAAAATAAGTTTTTTGATAAAGAATGTGAAGAAAATTTTAATAAGTTAAAATAGAGTCTAACGTCACCCCCAATAATCCATCCACCATGGTGAGATTTACCATTTTAGCTCATGTGTGACGCTTCTAACTAAGAATTTGGGGAAGTATTATCACAAAAGGTCGATTGATCCTCACATGTTATTGACTATGCATCATGTACTTTGGACCCTTTATAAGAAAACTACACCACAACAAAAAAATAACTCCTTGCCATTGTGTTTGACTTGAAAAAATTCAGGTCATACCTTCTGGGGACCAAAGTCATTGTGTTGTCTGACCATACAGCCCTCCGGTATCAACTTAAGAAACCGGAAGCCAAACCATGTCTCATTCACTGAATCCTTCTCTTTAAAGAATTTAATTTAGAAATTAGAGATAAAAAAGGAGCATAGAATGTGGTGACTGACCATATCAGTAGGATCCACCCATCCTCAAACCTTGACCAATCCCATGTATTTCTATAAATGATTTGTTTCAGGATGAGAAAATATACTGAGTTCAAGATTCTATTCCTTAGTATGATGAAATTGTAAATTATTTGCTTGCATCTTTCATTCCTACCGATTTCAACAAAAACCAGGCTGAACATTTAAAACATGAATCTTGTTGGTACATATGGGATGACCTCTATCTTTGGCGCACTTATAGTGATCAAGTCATCAAGCTTCGTGTTCCCAATAGCGAGTTTCAGTCTATCCTTAGGTTTTTCCACACTCTTGCTTGTGGGGCCCACTTTGGTGCCCAATGGACTGCTCACAAGGTCCTCAATTCTAGTCTCTTTTGGCCCACATTGTTTTGGGATGCCCATGAATTCTGTTAATATTTTCTTCATTGTCAAATAATGGGGAATTTATCTAAAAGAAATGAGATTCCACAAAAACCCATACTCTTCCATGAAATTTTCAATCTTTGGGGAATTTAATTTATGGGAACATTACTTAATTAATTTGGTAACCTGTACATTCTATTGGTTGTTGATTATTTTTCAAAATGGGTAAAGGCATGAGCTGCAAGGAACAATGATTCTAAGGTAGTTGTGGAATTTTTGATAACCCAAATTTTCTATAGGTTTAGCACACCTAGGTTCTTCATTAGTGACCAATGTTATCATTTCTACAACAGAACAATGCAATATATTTTGTGTCGGTATGGGGTCAGGCATCGAGTGTCTACTGCTTATCACCCACAGACCAATTGTCAAGCGGAGGCGTCGAATAGAGAAGTAAAAAAGATTCTTGGAAAACGGTTCTACCCAATACAAAATATTGGAGTCTTAGACTTTATGATTCATTATGGGATTACCGTACTACTTTCAAAACCCCCATTATAATGTCACCATATTGGCTAGTGTTTGGAAAAAGTTGTCACCTCCCTATTGAGACTGAGGACTAGGCCTACTAGGACATGAAACAATGCAATTATAATCTTTCTGGTGCAGGTGCTCAAAGGAAGTTGTAGATTTAGGTTCTCGAGGAAATGAGAAGAGATATATATGAGAAATCTTGGATTTATAAGGAGTGAACCAGGGCTCCCATGACCATATCATCCTTCATCGTTAATTCCAAATTGGGCAGAAGGTCCTCATCTACAATGCAAGGCAGAAGTTTCATCTAGGTATGCTTCATTCCCATTGGTTTTGACTATACGTTTTAACTAATGTCTCTCCATTTGGTGTTGTTCAGGTTCAAAATGATGAAACTAAGAAAACTTTCATTGTCAATGGGAAGCAGATAAATCACTTCCATGAAGCCCTTCTAGAGTTCCTAATGGAGGAACTCCATGTTCAAGAAGCAATGTATCAATGGTACCCACCGGATTTTATCCTTCCTTCCCACATTCTATTTTAATACAATGGGAACGTTTTACACTTTAGGTGTGGGGGGATAGGTAAATTTCTAGGTTAGTTAGGAATTTTCATCATTTTTTTCTTCCTTATCTTTTTAGCCTTCTTTATGGAATTTTCACTTTCCCCTATCTTGTTTAGTTCATTAGGATTTTCATCATATTTCTTCTTTATTATCTTTTTTCCTTCTTTATGGTATTTTTACTCCCCCACTTATGGTCACCAAATCATGTAATTTACTTGAAATACATGTTGAATTTTTTATTCCATGTTGATTTAACATTGGATGAAAACCTGAATCTATTATGGAATGAATGTTTGTATGAATTTAATACTAGGCAGTGATTTTTCATGAATTGGTTTTCTATCAATGATATAAATGGTTGTATCTCTATGAAACATTTGAGAGGATTGATGCCCATTGTGTGAGTGGTTTTGGAAAAACTATGTCGCTAATATCTCCATATATTTTTGGATTCAAACCACAAAGTGTGAATATTTATTACTTAATAGAACATAAATTTATGTTAGGTTAATATGTTTCAGCTTAAAATGATATTTCTATATGTTCGTTCCTTACCTGATCTGTTTTATTACTGTACCAGATTGACCTATGCGTGTGTACCTGATATCCGAATATTGTAAGCACTAAAAAAAATAAAAATAGAATTGGGTTGTGTCTTAGGCTGGTAAAAAACCACTCCTCCTCAACCTTTGATCTTGTTATAACTATTACAATTAGTGTTGTGAGGATATCAACCAAGGGTTGAGAGATGAGTGTGAGATTTTTTCCAAATGAAACTTCTAAAAACAATAAAAATAAGAAATTAGGGGAGTGATGAAATATGAAACATATGGGGATATCTAGGCCAAGAGATTATGGTTTGACTTCTGGGAATTCTTAAGGGAGTGGGTCTTGAAATATTATTGCAAAGTATGTACGGTAGGTTCGGTGGAGAAAATCATTTAAGCTTAAATTTTTTAAAATAGCCAATATTTATTAGATAGCAATTGGAAAGGATAACATTTAATGGTTTTCACAAAAACACATGGTGAGTCAGTGGCATGGATGAATTTCTAATTCCTTGCTCAATTTGGTATAATGAATCTCTTTGAATTTCACTGTGATAGGATTTATGATATATCCCTTTCCATTTTCACTAGGAAGAACTCCTTGGCATGGTTTGTTCATTGATCACATTACTTTAATGATTCAAAATTTCATCAAATGTTAAATCTTCATGATGTTAGTAATATCTACATGCAGAATTTTTGAAAATGTATCTTTTTCTAGGAGTGAAAATGTTTAGGTGTGGGGGTGTGATTGCCCCGCGATTTTCTGTTTCATTTTCACCATTACACCATTGTATTAAACTGATTTTTTTAAATTTAAAATAAAATAACAAATTTCACTTCATGTTTGATGAATTTATTTTTATTTTTATAACTGTTAAAAGGGGAAATTATACTTATTTTGATATTTTCATTGAAAGTGGAGGTGATTTGGAGTCCACAGAGATGATCTAGAAGAAAAATGGTTTAAACTACATGGAAAATCATGAACATATATCCAAAATTTTGAGCATTAAGAAAATTACATGCATAAAAATGGTCTAAAAATCTGTGGTCCTCTATAAAACATCTTGGGATAGAACTCTTATCAAGGAACTGAATCCCAATATGGATATCCGATGGCCCGTTTGAACCATTCTGTCTAGGGGATACAATCTGCTTGAATTCAAATGGTTGGTTTAGTCTTTTGACCATATCTCCCAATAAAAATGTCTAATGGCCACCCCATATAACATTGAGATAGTAAATATGTCAAGACCCATCCCTCAAGGCCCGTTCCATGAATACCCTAATTCTGCATTCCATAGGCCAGCGGTTGGCGACTAACATCAGAAATGCATATCCTTAAAACGGGAAGACATTGACTTTAAACTTGTATAAACACACAATCCAAGAACACGTAAAGATGCAAACAAAAAGCAAAACTGCAGTAGTAAAAGTGTGTACTGAAATTAAAGGGGGTCGGAATACAAGCCCAAATGAAAAGATACAACTATAACAGAAAAACATAAAATAGACCCTGAGACCATCCATTGAGGATCCTACCTGAAGGGTAGGTACAACTCGTCTCTATAGATCTCTAGGTCAACTAGTCACCTCTGTGTACCACCTGATCATGGCTCCCCCAAGTCATATCCAAGCTAGTCACCATCTGCACAAGACACAATAAGGTGAGAGTGAAGGTCGTGAAAGGGTGAGTATTACGATACCTAGTAGGGACCTCGAGACCCCTGAAGGTCTCTTAGAATTCCACAAGGAAAACCACAAAGTACGATCTCAATAAAAAAGCACTAAGAAAAAGACACGTCTCAAAAATAGGTATAACTGAGTACAATAGTACAAATGATTTGTCGTAAGGATAGATCATCTTATTCAATCAATAGGCATTGTTGCTGGCCCACACACGATCGATAGTTACTAACCCCCAAAAGAACTACATAGGATCAGTAGGTACTAACCCCCACAAGACCTACATAGGATCGATAGGTGATGATTCACAGATAATCTCTAGGTGATGATTCACACAGAATCGCTAAGGGCTGATTCACACAGAATCTCTCGGTGTTGATTCACACTGAATAGTAGGGTGCCGATTCACACCGAATGGCTCAGTGCTGATTCACACAGAATCACACGGTACTGATTCACAAAGAATCACTAGGTACTAATTCACACATAATTGCTCGGTGCTGATTCACACAGAATGTCTCTGTGCTGATTCACATAGAATCGCTAGGTGTTGATTCACACAGAATCACTCGGTTCTGATTCACACTGAATCTCTTCTTCATTCGTCATGTCTCAGCTAGCCACATGATTTTCGCTCATAGTACGCTTGTTTCTAGGAGAAACCTCTCCTCAAACCATAGGTCATAATTCAACCATCACAAATTCCAAAAAAGAAGTAACCCAATGACCAGTCATGTCATAAGGGTTCCAACACAACAACCAGCATGTCAACCGGACACTCGGTCTCTAAGATATTGTCATTTTAGTACCAAGGGCCCAGTGGGATTTGGGGTTGATCTAACCTGGCCATACTCAAAATTTCTCCAAAACTCTCATGTATTATTTCAAAAGGACTGTCTCACTCCAAGGATCCCAGCGCCGTAGACGGTTCTTCAAACAAATATTCAATTCGCAAGATATAGCCTTTTAAGCTTATCAGGGCTAGAGAGGGGTCTGGGTCCGGCCCGGCCCGCCCGACTGGGTGGGGCCGCGTCAGATCATTCTACCGGCTGGTGTGACCCATGAAGGTGTCACATGATCCACCTTCTGGATGTCTTAAAGATCCATTCAACTCTTTAAATGGGGGTTCCAGGTGGCACCCCCTCGTCACTCGTAGAGAGAGGGTCCACTCCTTCCCTGCGGCTTTATCGCTATGACCTGCTCACCGCGGTGTGCGACAGTTCGCCATCTCCCACCTCTATATATGGCAGAGATCTAGTCTTCTGTCGGTATTCCACGGCGCCGCCTCCTTCCACAGACAACAAGCACCAACCGCTGCCTTCGCCTGCCTGTGCCAGTCGTCAGTGCCGCCGCATAGCTGCCCTGCCGGCGGGACTTCCGCGGGCCACCGAGTGAGCTATGGTGGCCTGGTTTCCTTCCGAACGCACCTACAAGCCTTCCATGATTCTGCCGTCATTGTGTGCCTCTCGATTTCTAGTTTCTATTGAGTTGGAAATTTGTCCCCTAAAGAACACAACATGAACGAAGCAGAGGAGGGTGCGGCCTTGTTCGTTTGCCCCGCACCCTCTGCATTAGCATTATTACAAGAGGGATATTATTCAATTCATCAAAGATAATCTTTAATAAATAAACCCCCTACCTAGGACGTCACGGTGGTTAAAGGAAAATCCATGCTTGACGAAGCCGCCAACATTCATCATTCATGATTCGATTCCTCCGACATTACCATCCAGGCTTCAATTCCTTGGTGGAAGTCGCTGCGACACTTTGTCAGAGGTTCATCACCTTCGTGCAAAAGGCCCACACCCAAGCTTCTATTAAATAGATGGAGGATCCAAATGTGTTGCATGAAATTAATGCAGTTTATTTAGGAACCATATTTAATGTTACAATGTCGAGGTTACCAAACAGAAGAGTCACGCCATTAAATGGATTGAAAAGTCATCGATCCCACCACTGCCACTCAATAGTTATAGAAAAGAAATAAAATAACTTTCTTAATTTATTTTTTGATTTTTTTTGTATTGTAAAAATTTTTATTTTTCTTCCGACCTACTGCAGTCAAAGTGAATCTTACACAAAGCGAATCCCGGTGCTGTGGATTCAATTGTGCTCTCATATTTCAATTCTGATCACCAGTTCAAAAGTTAGAAAACGACGCTCGTACGTTTACTGAACATACCTTAGAAAAAGTTTAAAATTACATTCAAGGTACACCGGGCCTCAGAATCATACACCGTCAAAATTTTCAGACTTGTAATAATCCCAAATAATTTTAAAAAAAATTATATGGAATTTCCTGGTCTTTATATTCTCCATACCTTAGTGATTTTTGTCTCTGAAAGCTACAAAAATACTAGGGAAACAAATGGGAATACTGAGCACATATATGAGCCTCCCATTCCCATGTTCTCTCCTGGAGATACCCATGCTGCCAATGAACTTGTACTAGAGGAATCGACCGCCCACGAAGGACCCACTCCTGTCGATCCTCTATCTCCACTGGGAACTCCACAAACATCTTCCCATCATTGATTTCTATCTCACGCTAGTCGATAATGTGCAATGGGTCATGCACATATCTCTTCAGCTGCGACACAAGGAATAAATTATGCACCCGGTGCATCTGGGGGGGAAGAGCTAGATGGTACGCCACCTCGCCTACTCTGCTGAGGATCTGGAAGGGTCTGATGAACCTTGGAGATAGCTTACTGCCTTGGCCAAACCTCCGTAATCTCCATTGGGATGATACCCATAGGTATACATGGTCTCCATCCTCAAACTCCAAGGGTATCAACCTCTTATTGACTTAAGAATTTTGCTGGCTCTGTGCAGTCTTAATCTACTCCTAGATGATCTACACCTTCTCTGTGGTAGCTTATACCAAATCTGGACCCATAAGTGCTGACTCCCCTGGGTTTGTCTAGCAACGAGGTGATCTGCATAGTCTCCTGTACAAGGCCTCAAACAGATCCAGTCCAATAGTGGAGTGATAACTATTGTTGTTTGAAAACTCCACTAGGGGAAGGTGGTCCTTCCAGCTGTGGCCAAAATTGAGGACACAAGCAGGAGGCATGTCATTGAGTGTCTGTGTGGTTTGCTCTGTCTGACCATCTAACTGAGGGTGAAAGGTGGTGCTCAAGAGTAGTTGAGTCCCGAACACCTCCTACAATCCATTCCATAAGCGGAATGTAAAATGTGCATCGTGATTTGAGACGATCGTCGATGGCACCCCGTGAAGTCGCACAATCTCCTGTACGTAGAGGCATACCAAGACTTTTATTGATCCCTTATCTCAGATGGGTAGAAAGTGGGCTGACATGGTGATCCAGTAAATGATCACCCAGATGGAATCATGGCCCCGGGACATACGTGGTATCCTTGTCATGAATTCTATGGAGATACCATCCCACTTCTACCCCGGTACCTAAAGTGGATGAGCTAAGACTTTTGGTACCTAATGCTCGACCTTCACTTGCTGACAAGTGAGGAATCACGATATAAACTCTGCCACATCCTTCTTCATCTTTGGCCACCAGTACTAACACTGGAGGTTCTGGTACATCTTCGACACTACAAGATGTACCGCTAAAGGGGAGGTATGGAACTCACTCATCACCTCCTCTTGTAGAATCACTGGTACCGTGGTACGTCCTCTAAATAGAAAGACGTGCACCCCACCATCATAAAATCATTTTGGAGCCTATCCTAAGGATATCTGAGCATGTCGAGTCTCGTAGTCAACATCCCCATGCAGAGCCTATTGAGCTCGCTGTAGAAGTGGGGGAGTGACAATCATAGAAATGAGGAAATCTACTCCATCTCTATCCATGAAGGATATCTGCAATGAAAGAAGCTACTCTATCGCCTCACTCAGCAGCTATAGATCATACCACCTTCAGATTGCGTCTACTTCTACGTTCCCCTTCCTAGAAGTATAGACTATCTAAAATTCAAATTCTGGGAGGAACTCTAGCCATCATCATTGTATCAGGTTCAGGTCCTTTTTTTGAGAAGATATACCTAAGAGTCTTGTAATCAGAGTGAATAGTAAACCACTCACCCATCATGTAGTGCTGCCACATATTCAGCATAAGGACCACTCATGGGTAGCATATTTCTTCTCATGCTGTCTCAATTGCTGTGATATATAAGAGATCACCGCTCACTCCTACATCATGACACAAACTAGTACGATCCCTGATGTTTTGTTGTATACTACAAACCCAATGCCCTCTTCTGGTATCCTCAAGATGGGGGCACTCGTCAGTCTCTGCCTCAACTCCTCGAAACACTACTGGCACTTCTCTGTCCACAAGAAAGGCTTCCACTTATTTGTCAAAGCTAACAAGGGTTCCAATACCCCAGAGAAGTTAGGTATAAATCTACAGTAGTACCCAACCAATCCTAGGAAACTCCGCACCTCGGTCACACTACTAGGTGGATCCCATGCAAGAACTGCTTCTATCTTTTATGGATCCATAGAAAATTGAGCCTCCCAGATAACGTGCCCTAGGAAGTGGACTTACCTTATTCATAACTAGAACTTTGAGGGATTTATGTAAAGTTGGTCCTCTCGTAGCGTATCCAGAACTATCTTCAAGGGCATGGCATGCTCCTCCTCCAACGTCGAGTATATTAAGATGTCGTCAATGAAGACCACTATTAAGTGATCGAGGTCTGGTTGGAAGATCCTATTCAAGATCCCAATGAACACTAATGGAGCGTTGGTTATGCTGAAGGGCATCACTAGGAATTTGTAATGACTATAATGACATCTGAAGGTTTTATTTGGTACGTCCTCATCTCGTACCCTGAGCAGATGATAACCGGATCTAAGGTATATCTTCGAAAACCATTGATCTCCCTTCATCTGGTCAAATAGATCACATATCCTCGGTAGAGGATAGTTTTTCTTCACGGTCACTTGGCTCAGGCACTGATATTCCACAAAAATCCTCAAGCTCCCACCTACATTCCTGATGAACAAAATCGGGTCTTCCCATGGAGAAACATTGGGCCTTATGAACCCCTTTCTTTGTAAGCCCTCCAACTATACCCACATCTCACGAAGCTCCACGAGAGATATTCGATATTCCAGTGTAGATATCAGTGCCCTCCCTTAGTACAAGTCGATGTAAAAGTATACCTCTCTAAAAAGAGGTAGTCCTAGAACATCATCAGGAAAGACATCCGGATACTATTCCACCACTATAGGATAACTTGGACTCCCCACGTCAACTGCTCCGCGGGTGAGGCTAGCCAATTGGTGGATGATCAACCACACCCTCTTCTGAGGAAGTCCATCTAGTGCTGTAATAGTTTCCTTCTCATTGGTGAAGGAAAACATGATCCCATCCTCTCAGACATACCACACTTTGAACCTAAAACATTCATTCTAAGCATGGACTGTAGATAGCCAGTCCATACCCAAGATGTCATCATAAGGCATCAATGATTCTACTAGGAGATCCCAGCCGAAGATCTCACCTCATAGAGTGAGCTCACATTGTCTACACCAGTGTGTAATAATCAAATCCTCTCTCGTAGGAGTCTCTAATTGTAAGGATCGAGCCAATGAATCCATTAGAATCTTCGATCTCTAAACAAGTGTCATGGAAATGAAAGAGTGATTGGAACCTGTGTCTATAAGTACTGAAACTAGGTTGGAATAGACATAGATCATACCGTTAATCATCTCTGGAGTGCCATGGTCGTAGGCCTATGCTACCTGTAGCTATGCTCGCACCTGTCCACCTGCTCCCTGTGGTCGGGGTGGACCACCTGGGGGTGGTGGTGGTAGAACCTAAAAAAATCTTCTACCATATGCTGCACAATCCGCTACACTGCCATGTCTACCGCCCTAAAGAATTTATTGCTCGATCCTCGACTGCTCCCTCGACGGTTCCTCGACCATCTTATGATCGTCAGTATGGTGGGTCGGGTAGTTGGGAGACATGCGGCCCTACCCGATGCACATCAAGCACAATCTTATTCCCTACTGACCCCCTTCCTTGCAAGCTCTGAACCTCTGACCCTATATCCTAGGGTCTCCCTTGAGAAGGTTTGGTCTACTTGGACCTCTGCGTCATCTACCTACTGCCTGCTATAGATGACTTAGCTACCTGTCGTCCAGTGGTGGCTCTCACCATTGGTGCCTACTCATCTAAGAAGCTCTCTAACAATAATGATCCCTCGAGCACTCTTGCGTACATCGAGATATTGAGAGATATCATCGATGCTATGATATCCTGCCGGAGACCCTGATCAAAGGTCTGGGCCCTAAAGAATGGGTCCCGCACCATGTCGGTGGAGTAGCGTGAGAGGTCAGTAAATCTCGCCGAGTACTGGGCCACTGATAGGGTGCCCTGCTATAAGTGAAACAACTACTAGATATGTATTGATTACAATGTTGCTGGAATGAACTCAACCCTGAAGAGGGTTTGAAGTCCAACTAGGGAGTGTCGCCTCTTCATGAGTATAGAGCATCATACTCCACCATCTCCCTGTTGTTCCCTGGAAGAGGTTAGCATCTATGATCACTATATACTCTGCTGGTGTCCCAAATAGGCAGAAAACTCTAGCCATAACCTCCATCCAGTCCTCCACTGTCTGGGGATCTGTCTCGCTTCAAAGCCTTAGTGGCCTTTGCAGCTAAAATTCATGAAACAGCCTCATTCAGTGCGCACTATCCACCAGTGGGGCTGGTGGAAACTGCTTCCCAACTGTTGGTGTTACAATTGGTGCACCAACCAAAGGTGATAAAACAGTAAGAGGGTCCTGAACTGAATCCTCGTTGCTCACTGGGTCGTCATAGTGCACTCTGTTAGAAATATTGGTTGGCTATCTATGTGGAGGCATCCTAAAAATAAATACGTGCACCACAATCAATAAGTTATAACTAGTGAGATGACTCAAAATAGATCAATGTAAAAACATTTCCAAAACACACGCAATCAGTGTTTTCATGAACTGAGTCAGAAATCCGAATTCAGGGTCATAGTGTATGGATACGTTGGCTACCACACTAACACTGGACTCCCCAAACTGAAAACCACACTCAAAACACTTAACATTGTTTATCTATTGAAAATATCTGAGTCCTAGTTCTTTGGTATACCTGCCACCTCTGATACCACTTTGTCAAGACCCTTCCCCTGGGTCCCATTCTGTGACTACCCCAAGCCCATCTTCCATAAGAAAGGGGTTGGCGACTAGTACTGAGAAGGCGTATCCCTAAAATGGGACTATATTTCCTTCAAACTTGTAAAAAAACACAGTCCAAGAACACAAACAGATGCAACCACGAAGAAAAACTACAATAGTAAAAGTGTGTACTAAAATTAAATGGGGCCGGAATACAAGCCCAAATGAAAATATAAAACTACAACAAAAAAACTGAAAACAACTCCGGAGATAATCCACCAAGGATCCTACCTAAAGGTTAGGTAAAACTCATCTCCACATCTCTCCACATCAACCTGTAACCTCCATGTACTACCTAGTCTTGGCTCCCTCAAGTCTTAGCCAAGATGCTCATCATCTGCACAAGACACAACAAGGTGTGGGAAAAGCTCATGCCGGGGTGAGTATAACGATACCTAGTTTGGACCCCAAGACCCTCGAAGGTCTATCAGAATTATAGAGGGAAACCACAAAGTATGATCTCAATCACAAAGCACAAATCAAAAGACACAACTCAAAACTAGGTATAACCGAGTACAATAGTATAGATGATTATCCATAAACCTAGATCATATTATTCTTTAAAGAGGAACTACTGCTGACCCACACATGATCGATAGGTAATAAACCCCACAAGAACCACACATGATCAGTAGGTACTAACCCCTGCAAGACCTACACAAGATCGATAGGTTCTTATTCACAAAGAATATATAGGTGTTGGTTCACACAGAATTTCTTGGTGATGATTCACAAAGAATCGCTCAGTGATGATTCACACAGAATGGCTGGGTACTGATTCACACAGAATCGTTTGGCGCTGATTCACATAGAATCACTCGGTGCTAATTCACACATAATTGATCTATGTAGATTCACACAAAATTACTTGGTTCTAATTCACACAGAATCACTAAGTGTTGATTCACACAGAATCACTCAGTGCTGATTAACAAAAAATTTCTTCTTCATTATTTAGGTCTCAGCTAGCCACATGATTCCTGTTCATATTACGGTTATTTCTGGGAGAAATCTCTCCTGAGACCATCAGTCATAATTTAACTAGTATGAATTCCTACGAAGATGTAACCCAATGATCCATCATGTCACAAGGGTTACAACACAACAGACAACACGTCAATCGGAAACCCTGTCTGTAATGTATTGGCATTTTAGTGCCAAGGGCCCAGTTAGATTCGGGGTTGATCCAACCTATCCATACTCCAAGTTTTTCCAAAACTCTCATCAAGTACCTCAAAAGGACCTTATCACTTATAGGATCCCAGCACCATAGATGGTTCTTCAAACGGATGTCCGGTTCGCTAGATACAACCTTTTAAGTGTATCTTGGCCTGAGAGGGGTTCAGGTCCGGTCCGAACCAGTCTGGTCTGACCTGACCTGGTCCGATCCTACCCGACCCTGTCTTGGTCTGATCCAGACTGGCCCGGTTGGGCTTGGTTGTGGCGGGATCAACCCAACCCTCCAGGGATGGGATGTGGCGGCGCAACCCACCGGCTGGTGCGATCCGCATGGGGGCCACACAGTCTGCCTCCCGAGTGGCTCAAAGATCCATTCAGATCTTTAAATGGTAGTGTCGGGTGGGGGTTCCTTATCACCCATAGGACCCATAGGGATCAGGTTGCATCCTTATCCATGGATTCATAGTCGCGGCCTGCTCACCACGACGCATGATGGCACACTGTCTCCCACCTCCATGGCCGGCCAAGAGCCGGCCTCCTGTATGTCTGCCGTGGTACCGACCAGCTCCGCCTCATTCCGTGGCCAGCGGGTGCCGGCCACCACCTTCACCTACCAGCACCAACGGGACTTCCACGGGGTATTGGGAGAGCTCCAGTTGTCTATATTTTCTTCTATATTAACCTACGGGCCTCCCAGGATGCCGCCATTGTTGCGTGCCTCCCGGTTTCCATTTTCCGTCAAGTTGGAAATTTTCCCCCCTGAGAACGCAACATGAACGAAGTGGCGGGGGGTCGAGCCTTGTTAATTAAGCCCACCCCCACGTTATAATTTTTATATGTGTGAGATTATTCAATTCATCAAAGACAATCATTAATAAATAAACCCCCTACCTCGGATTTTGTTGGAGATGTCGTAGTGGTGGAAATAGAATCCGCACTTGACGAAGCCGCCAATGTTCGTAATTCCTAATTTGATTCCTCTAATGTTTCCATCAAATCTTCTGTTTCTCAGTGTAATTCACCACAAAACTTTGTTAGAGGTTCCTCACCTTCGTGTCAAAATCCCACACCTGAGCTTATATTAAATTGATAGAGGATCTAAACGTGTTTCATAACATTAATGCGGTTCATTTATGAACCGCATTTAATGATACAACGTCAAGGTTACAAAATAGAAAATTCAATCCATTAAATGGATTGACATGTCATTATTCCCTCCTCCACCACTCAACTATTACAAAAAATAAATAAAATAACTTTCTTAAGTTATTTTTTTGTAAAGTCCAAAATTTATCTTTATCTGCTTACCTACTACGGTCAAAGTGAAGCTTCTCTTAAGTGAATCCCGACGCTGCGGATTCAACGGTGCTCTTAGATTTCAATTCTAAGCACCAGTGAAAAAGTTAGAAAACACTGCCTGTACGTTTACTGAACGTACCTTAAAAAAAGATCAAAATTCCATTCAAGACACACCATGCCTCAAAATCACACGCTGTTAATTTTCACAGACCCATAATAATCCCAAATACTTTTTAAAAAAATTAAATAGAATTTCTAGGTCTTTACAAAATAGGCCGACCAACAACTCTTCTCTTTTGGTCAAGTCGTGATATGACTTTATACTATTCCAAAACCGAGACACAAATGGTATCTCAAAAATAGGGTTCTTAAAACCATGTTCAATTTTGGCTATAAAAAGGCACCATGGGGACCTCATTGGGGAGTTTGAACCAGAAGGAAAGATCTTCCATTTTGGATTCATAGAAGAATCTCCTCATTATCCTAGATGTTCTGGATGCCCCTACACTCATAGGGGGATCAAGAATGAAGAAGGAGTTCCTCCCGAGAATCCTCCTCCTCTCGATATCAAGCTAAGTGGTGGGTGATCATTGCAAGGGAGCTACACACTTAAAGAGGGAGTTCTGGCACATAATTATCTATTGGTTCGGTGTATATTATGGTTTGAATTGTTCTTTCATATGTATCTTAACTTGTTTTGATGCATTGAATTGAAAGACTTTATTTCATAATCGATTGGTGTGAGATTTTAACTATGCGTATTGTGTTATTCCGACCGGACAACATAAAAACCCTTTTATTTCCCTAACATTTGAGATCTCAATGTTCCTTTACAACTTTAAATCATGCTAAGGGGATATAAATTGACTACACAATTGTTATGTAAAGGTTTTTTCTTAATTACATCATTTTAGGAGGCTTGTGGATACCCAAGATCATAGTTAACCCTCAACCAAAGTATTTAACTAAGACCTCAAAATAAATTAAGAATGAGGAAATCTTCAAGTACAATAGTAACTTAGTAAATATAATATATTTATCTCAAATTTTTCACAATCCACATGGTCTTTCAACTTTATAACTCTTTAAATTAAGATACTTTCTTGAAATTGTTTCCAAAACTACCCCCTCTTTTCTTCTTCTTAATAAAAATACACACTCAAAACCTATCAATTATCTTCTATATATGACCTATGGTCTACCCTAGACTAAAAAATATTCTTTAAATCACTATCAATTTGACATGACATGACAATTCAGTCACATAACCAATCATATCATCGATGACTTGTATTTTTATAAAAATATACCATTAAAAATGGAATCCTTCCCATTATTATCATGAAACCAATGAATTTTAAATACATACATTTTACATATTCTCTAAATGTAAATGATAATGTTACATGATATGTTTTTTATTGATTTGTTTTTAATTTTAACCAAAAAATTAACAGAAAACACACACCAAACATAGAAATGAAAATCCTAAATATTTACCCCAAAATAGTTTCCCTCATCCACACTTAAAATATTGTATTGTCATAAATTTGAACCCACGATATGATACATGCACATAAAATGTATAATTTTAAATAGGAAAAATTATATAAAAGTAAAAGGGTTAGGAACAACCTGATATTCTCAAGTGATGATGGGGTCATGCAGTGTGATGATATCAACTACATCTATAGGAATTCCCTCATTGTATTGGATGAAAAACTACTCGTTGACTATAAATATCCTTCCAGTATCCTCTTGTGTGATCTCCACTGCACAATAAGGAAAAACATTAGATACAACATTAGGACCTAACCATATGGAACTCAACTTACAGGGAATCAACTTCAGTCATGAACTGTAGATAAGAATTTTCTCTCCTATATAAAAATCCCTTGGTTGTATCTTTTTGTCATGTAATACATTTTATATTTCCTTTTAGGGCCTTGAGTTATCATATTATTACAATGTATCTCTTCAAGATCTTGAATTTGCAGCTTCCTTTAAATTCCATCTTGGACAAAGTCCATGTTTCATTTCTTTATTGACAAATAATCCCAATGCGCGACTTCCATGGGGATATGAAAAGATTTCCCACAAATAATCTAAAGTGGGGACATATTTATGGGGTCTTTTATTCTATCATATAATCCCTCAATACACCATAAAACCATTTTCCCTCATATTTAATATTCAACGGCATAATTTTCTCTAAAAATTTGTTTCAATTCCTAATTTGAAACCTCAGCCTGAACATTTATTTCAGGGTGATATAGTGTTGATGTTTTGGGTGTCAATACTTAATTTTGAAGGTGGAAACCAAATTACTATTGAAAAGTATGTCCCTTTGTCATTGATGATGGCCTTTGGTATGCCAAACCTATAAAAAATCTATTCATTAAAAAAGTACACTACAACATTAGAATCATCTATCCTAGATGCCTTATCCTCCACCCATCTTCTCACATAATAAAAAAATCCAAAATTTAAAATATAACAAAGTAGATTATAAAAAGACTCATAAAAAAATTCCCCAAACATGAAAAATCTCACTGAATAATATGGGTTTTTTGGGAATCTTATGTCTCCTAGAAATGTTTCCAGTGTGTTGAAAATGTGAGCACGACTTAAAACACACATAAGAATCCTGGAATGACCTAGGCCAATATAATCCATAGTCTAAGACTTTTCTAGCTGTCCTTTGGGGCCCAAGGTGTCTTCTATAGGAAATTGTACAACAAAAATTCAAAATATAATAAAATCATGATTTTGAACACACCTCATAATAACTTGATCACTACACATGCACTAGAGGTAGGGATCATCCCCAATATAAATTCTAGAATCACCCTTTAGTTTTTTAACTTGACGTTTCTTTAAATTTTTAGGAATTTCATAGGCAAAAAGGTAGTTAACTAAACTAGCATACCAAGGATGTTTACTTGAGAGTGCATAAAGATGATCATTGGGAAAAGTTTCCCAAAGTGGTAACTGGTATAAGGAATCATCCTATAGTGTGTGAGTACTGTTTCTCATGTGGCCCACCACCAAGTTTTCTGACGCCTTCTTTTCCATTATCTCAATATTTTATTCTTGAAGAAGGAGCATCCATAAGATGAGTCTAGGCTTTGTGTCTGGATTCTTAAATATGTACCTCAAAGATACATGGTAAGAAAACTACTTTAGAGCCTAATAAATATGACCAGAATTTATCTAAAGAAAATATAATGGAAGGAAAATATTTCCCATGGTTATGTAGTTTGATTAGGCTAAATAAAATGACCTTTATGTATAAGAAATCATATGGGACCTCCATTCCTACCTCTAAGATAAGATAGATCCAACTGTGAAGTTAGACGCGTCAGACGTAAGCTAAAATGGAAGGTCCCACAGTGGGGGCTGTATCATCGGTGGAAGGGTCAAATGCTTCTTTATCTCATCAAAGGAATCCTACAAGAATCATCAAACACAAAATCAGAATCCTTTTGAAGTAATAGTAACATAGGAAGAGTAATCTTACTGAAATATTTGATGAAGCATTGATAAAATGCAACATTCCCTAGGTAAGATCTAACATCATGCACACATGAAGCATATGGTAAGGATGAAATAATATCTTCCTTAGATATATCAATATCTATCCCATGTTTTTACACTACATGCCCTAAGACAATGACATGATCTACCATGAAATAAACCTTTTTGAAAGTTCAAAACCAGATTCTTCTAAATACAATTATTCAACACCTTCCCCAAACTAAAGATGCACTCATCAAAGGAAGATCCATACACTGAAAAATATTCCATAAATACCTCCATGCAGGTCTCAATGTAATGAAAAAAATACTCACTATGTATCTCTGAAAGGTACCTGGGGCATTTCATAGTCGAAATGACATTCTTAGATAGGTAAATGTACTAAATGGATAGGTGAATGTTGTCGTCTCTTAATCCTACAGAGCTATAGGAACCAAAAAAAATCCCGAAAATCCATCCAAGAAATAATAGTGTGTCTTCCCATCTAGTCTCTCAAGAATTTGGTCAATAAATGGGAGGGGAAAATGATCCTTGATAGTGGATTGATTTAGTTTCCTATAATCAATATACATAAACCAACTATTTTTACCCTCATTGGAACTAATTACCCTCTTTAATTTCTAACAAGAGTAACACCACTTTTCTTAGACACAACCTGAATAGGACTCACCCAGTGGGAATCTAAAACAGGTTAAATTATACCTACCTCGAGCAAATTTTCAACTTATTTTTAACAAATTTTAGATGTGTTGGATTTATTCTCCTTTGTTGATGCCTAACTGGTTTAAACTCATCCTCCAAGATAATTCTATGAATTAAAATAGAGGGGCTAATACTAAATATGTCATCCAAGGTCCACCCGATTTCCCTAATGTTCTACCTCAAAATATTTAAACGTTTTTCTTCATTTTAAAAAGGGAGATTCTTATAAATAATGATAGGAAATTTCTCACCACTCAAGAAGTATTAGTACTTGAGATTTGGTGGAAATTGCTTGAGTTCCAATAAATGGGGGTTTTGTTTGGTTTCATACATAAGGAACTAAAATATGTGCACAAAGAACATCATCATCAGAATATACATCATCAAAATCAGAGAATAATTTATCAAATCTATCAGTATACTCAATAGCCATGTCACAATCAGAGCAAACATGATCAAAATAATAACATGAATCTATTTCAAAATCAAATATAAGATAGTTTTTTGCATTATAAATAGGTGTGTAATTTCTCTTATACATCAAAGTAGAACCAATGCTTATAATCTCTCTAATCATGAGACAATAAAAATCCACAGTGTTTTTTACTTGGTGGTTTAAAAATGGGAGATAAAAAATGTAGAATAGTTCTATGAGGAGTACTTCATGGATTCCATAACATCAAATATCATAACTTCTTTTCTAAACCCCATGTAAAGTGTACCCTCATGGAAATTCATGATCATTTTTGTAGTTTCGCGGAAGGAAATACCTAAGAAAATGGGGGCACGAGAATTTAGATGATCATCCTCCATGTTAAGAACATGGAAATCTTATTGAAATATCATGTCTATTACCTTAACAATTATATCTTTGAGGTATCCCATTGGATATGCTATAGTTATGTTCACCAACTACACCACTACTCTCATTGGATTCAAATTAAAAACTTGTAAAGATGAGAATACAAAGTGATACATTACATTCATGGAAGCTCCCAAATCACATAAATCTTTAGAAAAATGTAACTCTCCTATGGTTCTTAGGATGGTTAATGTCTATGGATATTTTCACTTTTTTGGTATTTCTTGAGTTGATGTAATGAGTGCTGACACAATCCTTCCAAGATTGAACATATCATTTCCCTTGATCTCTCTTTGATTAGTACAAATTTCGTTTAAGAATTTGGCATACCTAGGGATTTTTATAATGGATTTAATAAGGGGAATGTTTATCACCAGATGCTTTAATGTGTCTAAAACATCTTTTTTCACTTCCAATTCAGCTATCTTCTTAGTTTGTAAAACTATTTTTGGAAATGGAAGGGATTTTGGAGGAAAATCATCAATATTTTTCTTACCTTTATCTATCTACTCAAGATGCTCATTTGTTGTTCTTAAATGAAGATTCTTTGGAGTTGAGGTGAATCTTGGTGTAATTATGGGTGTGTATATATCAATTATTTTCTTCCCAATTATCAATGTAATGGAATTGAAATTCCCCTTAGGATTTTGAGTTAGATGGGAAGGTAGATTTGAATAGTTCTTACCTTCCAATTCATGGAGGGCTATGGCAATATGGCTTATTTGTATCTTCAACTCCCTCAACAGAGAACCTTGAATCTTAATCTCATTCTGTTGATTAAGAATAATTTTTTCCAATAGATCATTTGTGTTATAATCTACGTTTGGTTGAAAATTCCATTATTTTTTTCTTGTTAGTGCTTTATCTCTAAATATCCTTCGGGGTTGTTGCAAACCTTATTGGTAAGGAAGGGGCTGCTGGAAATTTTATTGAAAAGGGGGCCTTGTTTTTTTCTATATCCATGCCTCATATCCGATTGATCCTTCCACCTTTGGTTGTATATTGGAGAAAAGTAATCATAATTCTTCTAGGGATTTGGCTATTTTGGATGCTGATTTGGTCTCCCAAGGAATACTGCTACAAAATCCTCTATATCTTGTAGTTGAGGGAAACAGTCTGTTGGATGGTCTAGTTCAGTGAAAATTCCATAAGGTCTCGTTTGAGTTGGTTGAGATGTTTTTTGATAAAAATAAATATAACTCACCATTGTGGTCATCTATTCTAACTTGGTGTCAATTAAATTACTTTCAAGAGAATATGGACTTACCTAATGTACTCCTCTAACCTGTGATGTACCTCGATCACCAAATTGTTTGGACTGTTGTTCCATCTTATCGATAAACACATGTTAAACTGTTGGTGTTTTTTCTACCAATAATTCTCCACCTATGACATCCACCGTGATATTTTCTGTAAGTGTGAGGACTTTTTAGAAGTATTGGATAAAATGTTTCTCACTAATTTGGTGATTTGGGAAGCTTTCACACAAATTCTTGAATCTCTCCTAGTACTCATACACTGTCTCCCCTTGGGATTTCTTGATTCCTGATATCTATTTTAGAATAGTAGTGATCCCTGATTCTAGAGAAAATATCTACAATAAAATCATTTTGAATGATTTTAACAAGTTACATCTTTAAGTTTAAAATAATACATCCTTTCTTTTGAAGTTCCATCAAGTGAGAATGGGAATGGTCTTAGTTTTATTTGATCTTTAGATACATTTATTAGTTTACAATTTTATAAAACTACATTAAATTATTTTAAATTTTTGTTTATATCCTCACCAGATTATCCATTATATTTTGGAACATGGTGAATTAACCTAGATTTTATTTCAAAGTACGATTCGAGATTTGGGTATGCAATACAATTTGGTTGATAGTTAATACCTGGTGCAACCAATTATCAAATGGTTATATTAAGTTCATTATTATTATTAGTCATTAGTACTTCTTTAATTTTTTAATTATATGTTTTTTCAATTTTGGTGTTCCTAGAATGGAGGAATTCCCTAGTTGGGTAAATATCAACACTTCCCGTAGACTGAGATTGTCTAATTCAAGCCCTAAAGATCCATTCAATATCGGGGTCTAGATCAAAGAGACTGTTGGGATGATATTGTGTTATAAATAATATAAATTAATAATATTATACCATAATACCATGATAAAAAGTTTCAATTGATGGTATAATATAGAATAAACAGGGAGGAAATAGATAAAGAATAAAAAAACAAACAAAAATTAAGAAAGGGGAAAAAAGAAAGAAGAAAGAAGATAAAAAGGTATAAAATGAAAGTAAAAAAATACATCTAATTTGTTGAATAAAATAATTTCCTCCATATAAAGGGTGCCAATTTGAAAGTCTCTGTCATGGGTGCTTTCAAATTATGTATGGTTTTTGGGTACTTAGGTGCAGTAGAGTGGCTGACCAAGGTCATCTCTAAGAGGCAGTAATTGAAACAACATATTAAAGGTATTTTAAAAATAAAAATAATAATATAACCACATTAATTAAAAGGATTTATGGGGGGGGGGGAAGGTAATCATTTATGAAACAAGAATAAGTGTACTGGAAGAAGACTTTATTTTTTTGTTTTTGTTTTTGGAATGAAATTCGATTAATAAGATAAAACAAGAAGATATTTTTTAGAAAATATTTTTAGGTGTAATAAATCTAAATCTACCTATTAATTTATTTTTTAATAATTATCATTTAAATAAATATCCACTTAACTATTATCCCCAAATTATTTAACCTACAAAATATATGATATTTAACTCAACCACCAAGATGAAATTAATTAAATCCTAATCTAGCTTCCGAACATTCAATCACAACACCCTGATTTGATTGATACTCTAAGTCTAGATTATAGTTTGTGGTGAATTAGGGCATATATCCACTCTAGAAAATGAGGATTAATTTATTTTAGGTAATATATTTTAACTCTATAAATTGATCCCATGTGGTCTTGTATTACCGATTAAGATCACGACCCCACAATTCACTCAATTCTCGACCTCACATGTTTTGTGTTTATTGTTCAATTTCTTGATTAGTTTTATTTAAATTTAAAAATAAATAAATAGATCATATTAAGTGAATTAAATTAGATAATTTATTGAAAATATATGAATGAATAATGTAAGCGGTAGATAGATTACTAAAAAGAACTACTCTTCCATGGGTGGTGTAGTCATCGTACAAACATTTTTTATTTGCAAAGGTGGTAGAAAGGGTATATCCCAATACTGTTTCCACTATTGATTTACATCCAAAATATAAAAATTAATAGAGGAATAAAATTTAAAATAAATGAATAAATGGAAGATAAACTAATATTTTATTGAAATCACAACAATATTAAAACAAAGAAGAAGAAGATTTGAGCATTTTTTAGAGATCCTCGTTTGATAGATTCCCTCCTCCAATGGTGAATTGAATTGGCGAGGAACCAATTATTCTCTTCTCCCAAACCTATATCTAACATCTAACCCCTCAAAATGATAAAAACACTAATTTATAAAGTGGAAGGGAGTCTAGGTTTTTAGAGGTTCCAAGTGTGAATGGGGAAATTCATCTAAATAAATTTATCCAAATTTAACAAACTTTTTATGCACTAAAACACATGAATCAGAAGTCTTTACCGAAGGATAATTTTTGAGAAAATGGGTCCTCTAGTTTATCTCCAAAATTGGGCCCAATATAATCACATATGAGGAAGTTATATCCCTGATACTGAAATAATGTTCAATCTGACATGTCCAGACCACCTTTGACTTCATGGAAATTTTAATCTAACAAAATGCACGATTTAATTCCCATTTCCTGAATAAAAGTTTCATAACTTTATTTCAGGAACATGATTACAAAATTTTAAGTTCAAATAATACATATAAAATATTTATGTCTGAATTTCTATAGAGTACTTTAAAGTGTAAACTGGAATTTTCATCACATTTTTAAATTAATGATCTAATACCAAATATTTTACAAATAAACATATTTACACATGTTATTAAATTATTCCATTTATTTTCAAGAAAATATTTAATAAAATTATGTTTTATAAATAGGGTTTTGATATATAAGGTTAATTTTCTCAGGCATGCAATGTCTAAGTAGTGAGTGCAATTCTATACTTCAATGATTAAGGTGGTTGTTTCTTCAGAAGCATAGAAGAAAATTTCAAATTTTATTAGTTTTCTTTGTTTCAAAAGATATTATAAATGGATATGGTTTTGTTTTTATCAAATTAAATCTCTATTGATATAAATAACTAGGAAGGAAATTGATTTTATATAGAGTGATCAATGTTGGGAGAACTTTGACTACCCCAAGAGGGAATTGATTAGTTTCCCTATTATTTAATTTTAAGAGGAAGGGGCGGTGTTCAAGGTTATACAAAATGGTTCCCATATCAGTTTGTGGTGTGTCTAAATGAAATAAAGGGTGGTGATCTCTCATGGGTCTAGGAAATTATATATCCTAAAGAATACCAAAAAACCCATGAACTTGATTTAGAGGAAGTGGTGTTTACTCTAAAGTTGGGGTGATATTACCTTATTGGTGAATACTTTATGGTCTTCATGGATCATAAAAGTTTGGAGTATATTTTCTCTCAGTGGTATTCTAATCTGCATTGGTGAAGGTGGATGGGGTTGTTGTATAAATATGACTTCACGATCTCTTACACCAAAAATTGGAATGTAGTGGATGATGTGATCAACATAAAGTTCGAGTTGATTTTTTATAGAACTTTATAGATTACTTAGGAGTGATACAATAGATTGTAGTGATGAATTTTTATGTAGAGGAGGATGAGAGGAGTGGTTTCCAATACCAGATGATAATGAAATCATCCTTGTTATAACTGGTGGAGTATTATTTGGTTGACTTAGAGGTTGAGGTGATGCAGGATCATGTTATTCATAGAGACTGTCCTAGGGGATGTTTAGTGTATGGATGACATCAGATGCTGCATTGAGGGAGGTTGTTTGTTTAATTGGAAGTTCATTAGGATGCTATTTACGTGTTTCATTTCTTACCCTTGGTAGTTCATCTTGGTATATCCAGGGTGTATCATGCCCCAATAAGTCTGTTATAGTGGCCAATAATTAATCAGTCCATGGTAGAGTCCATGTCATGGTGTTTTTTCTACTAGTAGGCGGACATAGATCAGTATGTTCCAAAATTATTATTTCATTGATTGGATATTAATAAATGAGAATGAGGGGGATTTTTTTATGGATTTCATCATAAATGTTTCCTGTTCCTAAGGAGCATGTAAGACTATTTGGGTAATCATGGATTGATTGAAAAAGTTAAGTCATTTCTTAGAGATTAGGGAGTAGGATGTTGTAGATGTTCTAGTTAGGCAATATGTGGATGAGATTGTGAGGCTTAATTGGGTATCTATGGATATTATCTATGATGAGGATATTATCTTTACCTAGCATGTCAAGGGAGGTATTCATCATGGTTGTGTTTTCCTAATATTCCTTGCACTAATTTCCATCTTTAAATGGTCGTACATATGCAAAAGACCATTATGATGCTAGAGGATATGTTGTGCTTTTATGTTTTTGATTTTGGTGGATCATGGGTGAAGAACCTACCTTTGGTTGAGTTTACCTATAATATTTGCTATCACTTTTCCATTAGCATGGTTCCATTCAAGGAATTGTATGATTATATCTTTAGATATTTATTGTGATAGATTGAGATTGGGGATTTGGAGGTCTTTGAAACAAATGTGGTGAAAATAATGACTAAGTGGGTGCATATAATTCAAGAGAGGATAAAAGAAACATAATTCTATCAAAAATTTTATGTCAATCTAAGGAGGATAGATCTGGACATTGAGGTTAAAAATCATGCATTCTTGAGGGTTTCACCTCATTATGAATAACATATTTTTGGCTAATGGAGTAAGATTTCTACCTACACCATTGTTCATTTTTAGGTGGCAGTGTGCCTCATCAAGGTGGAATATGAGTTGGAACTTCACCCATAATTATAATGGGACCATGACGTTTTCTATGTGTCAAAAATTTATTGATATCTCCATGAAGTCTCACATGTGATAAATTGTGGAGAGTTTTATATATAGTGACACACCACATTCATAAAGTGGATGATCAAGATTTTAGATCTTCAAAACAAGGTGCTTCATGATTGATTCATTTCATTATTTTTTTATAGAGGTGTGGTGGTTTGGAGGAATATACATAGTTATATAAGTCACATATGCACAATCAGTATCCTAAGTTGTTTTTTTACCTTGTTTTGATGAAATGAATGAGTTATTTGAATTCATTCTAATTTAGTTGATGTTATTTATGAAATATTATGCTTTAGTGATGAATCATTATATTTTAAAGGTATCACCCATGGGGGGTTGAGTTTAGTTGTTTTCATTTATTTTCTAGTTTGGTTTTTATTATTTGGAATGATAACCATTCAAGAAGTATTTAATGTAATGTCCAAAAAATTTATGCCCCTGGACATTATATAATTTAATTGTTAGAGGATTCAGTAGATAGATGGAAGAGGAAAGGTGGATTTGGAGCTAATTTTTAGTTGGGCAGAGTGTTTCATGGAACAAACATTAGTTACACGGTGTGAGAAGTTAGCTAGTAGGAAGGAGAATCTTTAGGTCTAATATGTCACTACATGAGGTAGAGTAATGGATTTTTAGTATAATCCATGAGAGTTAAGCACCATATTTTTTCATTGTAAAATTTGGATCATGGAATGATGGATGTGTTTCATGATGTGAAAATAATGAGGGGGGTTTGGATAAGTGTAAAACCTTATGATTTGGAGGAAAAAATTATGTATTGATTAGAAATCCTATGAATTTCCTCTATAAATATTTTGATCATGTAATTGAGGATTTGGTCGTTGAGTGAAGGTGTTTCAGAAGTTTGATTTCTATTTTTCTGAATGACCTATAAGGAATTGGAACTTTATTCATCGAATTAACCTTCACCAATCATATAAAATTAAAATAATTATTGGGTATTAAATGAATTGAGATATTGGAGATCATGGTGTAGATATCAATAATTCTCTCAAGATAAACCCATCATAGTATGACCATTTAGTATCACACTTTGATGCTTTAAATTTACAATGGTTGTATAAATTTAGAAACCAATATGAATTATTTATTATTGATTATTCTCCTTGGGCCATAGGATATTAAAAGAGTTTATTTGTAAATATTTGAGGCTTCTTTAGCATCTTTTGATCATTGGCTTCCATAGATTAGCTGTTGATTATTCGAGGTGAGTTTCACCTCCTTACATTTGTGTTTCTTCTGGTACTTCTACTTAGTATAGTTGAGATTTCAACTGAGTGTTAGTTTTATTGGACTTTTAATGTGGTCCTTATGAGGATATCTCTATGGTATAGGTTTTTGAGGCATCTCTTGTACAATTTTGGGTTTTTTGTTCTTAATTTTCATTTTTTTGAAGTATAATAGTTGGGTGCAGCTATAATTGGGGTAAGGGACTTTATAAATATCCTTTATCTTGTGTATAATGTGGAAGTAACTTTGTTTTATTAGGATCACTACTAAATTCTAATCAAAATATTGGAAAATATACAGAAGAACTTATCAGGTGCAATAAAATACTGGAATGTGACTCTTCCATGATGTCTAGAACATGGAAGAAAAGACAAAAATAAATCAACAGTCCATAATTTTCAACTACCATGAATGATCAGAAACAAGAATTATCAAAATACAATGATTAAAAGAAAACAAGAAAAAATAAAATATAGTTCATAAGTGGTCCCAAATTCACAAGGGGAATGCAATTTTACTTTTAATAATGAAACAAAATATGACTATAATGTAAGTTATCTCTATTTATCATCACAAGTGATCTAACCAAATAAATATATTAGACTCTAATTAGTGACATCAGTCACCATATATTTTTATCTCTATGGGGAGTGCATCCACGTAGATCCTATCTTCATGGTTAACTCTCTATTCAATCAAATGATCTCATTGCCTCAACTACTTCACCCAATACACTATTTTCATTCTAAAACTCTCATGAGTAAATCATTACATTTTATTATCAAATAAACTTATGTATTACCTTTTCCAAAATATACAGTTAGAAAAACATACATACTCTTTAATCATGAAAAAAACATAAAACATTCTCATAAGTTTTCCACAATGATTTTTTAGGATGAGTTTATGGGTTAAATTTTATTGTTATATAAGGACTACTCCTTCTAATTAACTTCATTCCATCTATATAAATTCTGATCTTATGGGTTTCTTATATTTTTACCTATCATTTTCATCTGGTCTGTAAAAAGTTATTTTCTAGAGTTCCTCTTATAAAAATATTTCTTTGGTTGGAATTTTTTTCCACACACATGGTTAAAACCTAAAAAACTCTCAAATGAGAACTATTTTATAGGATTCACTATTTAGTCCTCCTTCAGCTTCAAAAAACATATATCATTCCTCAAAATTACTTTATAGTAGCTTGGTTCCCCCATTATGCTTATAATCGTCTCATCCCTTTTGAGGTGCACTATATCCTCCACACATCCCTAACTATGACATTTGGTAGAATAAAATCCACCTTTTGAGGCCTTTTTATATTCCATAGATCTAGTCTCCATCCTCTAACAACTTCTATATGAAGTGATACTTTATTTGAATGTTATTTTTATTAGAATGAAATGTCATAATTTACTTATTCTAAGGTATTTCAATAGTCTATTTATCAAGATCAATTACTTCCCAATATCCACTAAATAAATCAAATATAATTATGTTATTGGGAGTATAACTACCAGTTGAATATTTAACATTTAACTCATGATGATACCACTAAAGGTAAACACATATTCTTGTAGTGATATTCAAAGTTTCTGTATCTCCAATAAAATTAGAATATAAAAATCCTTGTAAAGAATCACCCGTTCTAAATAATAATGAAAACATCCCATAACCATTTAATTACTGTAGAATACACTTCACCACTTCCTCATATTCTTCTCTAGTATTTGATATATACCTACTAACAACACCCACTTCTTGTGTGATTTTCAGTTGAGTACCATGGTATACATCAGGATTACAATTATCAATAAATAAGGAATCTTTTACATGTACTAAACCTTATATTTTATTCATGGTGTCTTATCCTTACTTAATTTGATATTTTTCCAGTGGCGTGGTTACAAGTTTCCCCTCTCTTGGGAAAAGGTTCTCCACCACCTTTTATATGTAATTCGTTCTAGTCAGGTGAAATGTACCATAACTTAAGTCCCTTCTAGACTATATCCCTAAGATCATATTAGAATGAATGATATACTTCATCACAAATTTTCCAAAAAATTCAATCTTCATGTCACTAACCATTTATTTTGTTATATCACAATAAGAATGTTATCAATATCGATAAATAGGATATTAAAGCTCCCGTCTTAAACAACATCCAATATCCACAACAGTTAGCATTACTTCAGATGAACTTATAATACATCATAAAGGAATTAAACTTATAATTACACTTCCCTAGTTCCTATTTTAAACTATAAGTGATATTATTGATTTAAAACACAAGGTCATAATTTCAATTATTCATAAAACCAGCCAACTACTGCAAGCATATTTCCTCAACCAATTCCCTAGGGAGGAATGTTATCTTAAAATTATTATGTTCTAGATGTAATATATATATGGAAACTATACTTAGTACCATATAAATATAAATATATTTAAATATCATTGAAATTATCTTATATAAATTCACACCTCCCACCTGTTTAAACTAATTTATGACTTTCCTTGCCTTCTACCTCTCTCAACCATCCACTTCCTCCTTCAACCAACACACCCATTGTTTCTGAATTATTTCCTTCCTAGTAGGCCATTCTATTTGCTCCCATGTTTTATACATAAGTAGGGAATCAATATCATACATCATGGATAAATAATAATAATTAAATTCTTTCAAATTTTTTGCCTATTCTGAGCTGCCAATCTCTCAATTTTTTATAAGAAGTATGTAATATAGATCACTAATGTACCTATGAACTTGGATCCATAACCTAGTAAATCTCTAGAACTACCTTTATAACTCATCTCATTTCATTACTTAAACTTATAAATATATATATATTCTGGATCTCTTTCATCCAAAATTCTACGCAAATCTTTCATAGTCCAAGATCTTTTTGGTGTTTCCATCCTTGGAAACAAAAAAAACTTGACTCTCATTTATTTTAAATTCTAGCTAGTATGGTTCTTCTAGTATCATTTTACTTCATAAATTCTATAGAATATACAAAATTTGTGTACATCCAATCTAGTGATATTCATCCTCTGATGATACTTTTATCTCATAAAACTTATCAACTGAGTTCTAATCCGTCGACATGATCTCTTCATTGAAAACAATATTTCAACTTCATACAGTCTTATTTTAATTGTTATCCTAGAGTACAAAATCGAACACTTCATCACTATACCCAAAAAATTGTTATAATAGAGAATTAGGTTCAATATTATCTATATCATTCATATTAATATAGATATAAAATATCGAGAAAAATACTTGAGATTGGTAAAGTTAGCCTTCTTTCTAAATAAAAAAACTTTTTATAGTAATTTCCACAATAAATAACAAGGAATCCCTTTGATAAAGTATTCTACAAAATTAATTTCCTCCACCAAAAATAATTTGCAGAACCCCATGAAAATTCTATTACTTATTAACCTTTAAACTAGTGTTTGATTCATCCTTTCCAAGATTCTATTATATTCTAGAGTAATTAGTATGATCTTGTCAAACTATATTCTCTTCTTCTAGTAGAACCTATAGAACTGTATGATTTAGTACTCCCAACTATTATCAAATAATTGGAACATAACATTGAAACTAGTTTTATTTTCCACCATGGATCTTCATCAGTTGAAAGTTCCAAACAACTATGACTTGTTAGTGAGAAATAACACCCACACATTCAATGTCGCATTTATAAAGACCCGAGCCCAATCTACCAGAATTAACCCTTTTAAATGTGGTGTATTTTTTTGTTGAAGAAACATAATAAATACATAACAATTAAATTACATATCAAGAACTTTTACTAGTCTAGATTTTGTATAATTAAAAACAAAAAATAAATTTTAACATAACTATACAAGATTTAATAAACAAGGATTCTTTAGGTCACTTCTTCCCCAATATAAATTCATCATAGAAAGATTTCTAAACCTATAAACATGATTATAATATGTAGGGTGAACATTAATTATGCTCAGTAAGGGGTTCTGAATTTTTTTTATAAAAAACATTAAATGAATATTTTCTTGTAATAATATTTTTGTTTGAAAATGTACTTAAATACATAAAATTAAAATTATATTTTTAAATCATTGAAAAATACATATTATTTCAGAAATATAGATTTCAAAAATATATATTTCATTAAATAACTATACTTTTAAAATCATATAAGAATTCTCCTTTGAAAATAATAAGTTTTTTGGTGTATTATTATCTTATACTTTCCAGAACATAATTAAAAATTGGAATGTAAGGCCACTAGACATGACTCATGTGGAACAAAGTTCCCTTAATTATTAAGGGTTCACTCCCCAATCATAGCATTCATTATATTAGTTCAATTTTTTTGAAACATTTTCTATAGAACTGGCTTTCTCAGTTCTAACCCAAATGATTTGTAATTCCCATACATAAAATTATTTTCTTTTTAAGAAAATATTTTTTCTTATAAAATATCTTAAATTTTACCTAAATAGAGTTTTCTAAATCCATTTAACAGAATCCCATGCTTGTAACAACTATTACTATTTGAAAACTATAATTGTATGAAAAATGAAATAAGTGTGTGCATGATTTCATAATGCATTGAATGTCACATATAATCTATACGATGTCCATACCTATCCATTCATGACATTTCGTGGGATAAAAATTCAAGTTTTTACATAAATAATTTCTTGACTCATAATTTCCTATTAAATGATAAGATTTATCAAGGAATACATGAATTTCAAAAACAAACTTAACATAAATAAACTCTTAAACATTAATTGGATGGTTGAAATACCATTTATGACATCTGAAAAGAAATAAAGATAATTTACTATACCTAAACATGGTTATATTTATGTGTATATATATATATATAAATGTGCATGTGGATTGAGAACATTCAAAACATAAATCCCTTACAACTATAGATTTTAGGAATCAGGTATTTAAAAGAGGAACCCTTTATTTATAAATATATATCGAAACAGATTGATATATATATATATATATATATATATTCATATATACACACACACACACACACAGACACACACACACACAGATATATATATATATATATATATATATGTCACCTTTGTAAAAAAATAATAATTTTGAAAAATAAAATAAACACACACATACTGAAATTTTATAAATAATGTATGGGTAAAAAACCCTTAACTCACACACACACATATATATATATACATAAAATAATGATTTATATATGTGTATATATATATAAACACATATATATGTAACAACCATAATTTGATAAACATACACCCTTGCAATCCAGAAGATTTAGAGATAAATATTTTTAAAAAAAACCCTAATCATTCTATTTTTTTGCTATATAGATAGATATGATTTAATATATATATATATATGCACATATATCTTTATATAATCATAAAATTTGAACAAAACAACTAAAACCCTTCCTTGATTTTCAAAAAAATCAAAAAATGACAGTTTCTGCACTTAAGATACTAAGAAAAATAAATGAAATGAGTTTGGGGATGGGTTTGGATCTTTCTAGCCACGCAGATGATATAAAACCTGATTATGAATCTTCTTCAGAAGAAGGGTTATTTTTTAAAACAAAAAAACAAATCACATTCACGGATTTGCATTTTTTATTTATATATTGTTTTCTCTTTTTTTCTCTTATTATTTTTATCTCTTATGTTTCAACTAGTAATCATTAGTAATATATTTTATTATTTTAATATACAATCAATTTAGTTTTTTACACATTTTTTTGTTATCCAAATATTATTATTATCACATTTTATATAATACTAAAATTTTATTCCTTAATTATATTAGATATTTTATACTTCTTTTATGTTTTCTCTCTTATAGTTATGTCATGCCACGTTTTACTCCTATTTTGGTTTACTATGAGAACTTTTTTGTCAACCTCATCATTAAATTAATATATTAATATATTATCGTTATTTAACATTTTTTATCAAGTGGATCATTGTTTTTTAACCAAAAAATCATAAATTTTTTATAATCATTTTAGCATTTTTTAATATATATAAATATATAATCCGTTTTTATAAATAATTAAAATCACAGTTTTTTTTAAAACACACACACACACAGATATATATATATATATATATATTGTTTTTTGTGATAAAATAATTATATATATTTATAATTTATAAATTTTATAAAATGAAAACATAGGATATTTTAAAATATTTATAAAATACATTAACATAAAAATAATAATTTTAATAAAATTATATTTTTTATTAGTTACAATAAAAATTATTACTATTAAATTTATTTAAACATTTTTAATTAAATAAAATGATATAAAAAAATATAAAATTATTAATTTAATTTTTGGGGTGTTACATTCTTCCCCCTTCAAATGAATTGCATCCCTGTAATTCGTTCGTACACACAAGGAAAAGAATATGACATAAGAGACATGTATATTTTTTTTTTCAAATTGTTATAATTTTTAAAAATTATCAAGACCGTTCCGTTAATACCAATTATAAAGACATGATCCTGAGCTACCAAAATCAACCCACACTGTGTATTTGTTTCTAAAAATAAATAATAAATACACAACATTTAAATTACATATTAGGATCTTTTACCGGTATAGGCTTTGCATAATTAGAAACCAAAAAAACATTTCAATATAAAAACACAAGATTTAATAAACAAAGATTCTTCAGTCTACTACTTACATAATAGAAATTCATCAAACCAAGATTTCCAAACCTTTAAAAGTGATTATAATACATGGTGTGAGCATTAAATATGCCCTATAATGGGTTTGAAAAAATGTTTATGAAAAACCTTAAATGAATATTTTCTTGAAATAATATTTTTTTTGAAAATCTATTTAAATATATAAACTTTAAAGTATATTTATAAATCATTGAAAATTACATATTATTTCAGAATTGTGGATTTCTTAAAATAACAATATTTGTAAAATCATTTTGGAATTCTCCTTTGAAAATAATAAGTTTTCTCGTTGATTATTCCCTGATACTTTCCATACCATAATTAAAAACCATAACATAAAGCCACTCGGCATGAATCATGTGGAAAAAAGATACCATAATTCTTTTGAGTTCACTCCCCATATCATAGAATTCATCATACTTGTTCTATTTTTTTAAAACATGTTATATAGAACTTCTTTTCTTAGTTCTAACCCAAATCATTTCTAATACACACATAGAATTATTTTATTTTTAAGAAAATATTTTTTCTTATAAAATATCATAAACTTTACATTAAAAGAGTTTTCTAAAACCATTCAAGAGAATATCATTCATGTAATAACTATTACTATTTGAAAACTATAAGTGTATGAAAAATGAAATAAGTGTGTGTAGTATATCATAATATATGGAATGTCACATATGAGCAAGATGATGACAATACCTATTAATTCATGAAATGTTAGAAGATTCAGATGCAAGTTTTCACACAAAATAATATCTTGACTCATAATTGCACATAAAATTATAAGATTTAACAAGGAACACAAGTATTTCATAAACAAACTTTACTCACAAAAACTCTTAAACATTAATTCGATGGTTGAAATACCATTTATGAATTATAAAAATAAATAATGATGATTAACTATACATAAAAATGTTTATAATAATGTGTGTATATATATATATATTTACATATATATATGTGTATATGGTTCGAGAACATTCAAAACATAAATCCCTTACAACCGTAGATTTTAGTAAATAAGTTTTTAAAATAGGAACCCCTTATTTATATATAATTATCGAAACAGATTGATATATATATATATATATATGTATATATTCATGTAAACATATGCACACACACATATAGATATATCACCTTTGTAAAACAATAATAAATTTAAAACTATAATGAACCCGCACATACTAAAGTTTTAGAAATAATGTTTCGGTCGAAAACCCTTAACTCATATATATATATATATATAGAAAACAATATGTTATATATGTGTATATATTTATATATATATACATATATATACAAATATATATGTAACAATCACATTTTGATAAAAATACACCCCTTCAAATCAAATGATTTAGAGATAAATATTTAAAATAAAAAACCCTTATCATTCCAAAATACATAAGCTATATAGATAGATATAATTTCATATATACATACATACATACATACATAAATACATACATATATACATACATACACACACACACACACAAACACACATGTATATCTTAGTAAAATAGAAAACTTTGAACAAAACAATTAAAACCCTTATTTGATATACATAAAATCATAAAAATGATATTTTCTGCACTTCAGACACTAAGGACAATAAATGAAATGATTTTGAGGATGAGTTTGGATATTCTTAGGGGTAGAGATGATATATAACCAAATTATGAATCTTCCTTCAAAAGTTGGGTTATTTTTAAACAAAAACCCAAATCACAATCACAAGTTTACATTATATATATATTGTTATCTTTTTTTTCTTATTCTTTCTATCTCATATGGTTCCAATAAAAATCATTAGTAATATATTTTATTATTTTAACATACAACCATTCTCATTTTATCGACTTTTTTTTTTGTGTTTCATGATTCAACTATTGTTATTATCTCATTTTTATAATATTAATTTGTCATTCATTTATAATTTTAGATCTTTTACACTTATTTTAGGTTTTGTCTCTCAGGGTTACGTCATGCCATGTTTTACTCCTATTTTTGTTTACTCTGAATCCTATTTTTGTCAACCTCATGATTACATTAATATATTAATATATTATCCATTATTATCTTATTTTTTTATCATGTGGCTTATTGTTTTTTAACCAACAAAACATAATTTTTTTGAAACCATTTTAGTGTTTTTAATATATATATAAATATATAACTCTCATTTTTATGAGTAATTAAAATTAAAATTTATTATAAAACATACACATATATATATAATTTTTGTTTTTGGTAATAAAATAATTATACACATTTATAATTTTTAAATTTTATAAAAAAAACATAATATACTTTAATATATTAATAAAATATATTAACAGAAAAATAATAATTTTCTTAAATATATATTTCTTTTAATTATTATTATTATTATTACCTTTATTTAAACATTTTTTATTAAATAAAATGTTATAAACAAAATAGAAAATTACTAATTGAATTTATTAGGGTGTTACATTCTTCCACCTTAATTGAATTGCATCCCCTCAATTCATTCATACACATAAGGAAAACAATATGACACTGGAGACATGTATATATTTTTTTTTTCAAATTATTCTAATTTTCAAAATTTATCTAAACTATTCATTTGATACCAATTATAAAGACCCAAGCCTGAGCTAATATACTCAAACCTTTTAAACACAGTGCATTTTTCTAGAAAAGAAACATAATAAATACAAAACATTTAAATTACATATCAGGATCCTTTAATAGTCTAGGTTTTGGAGAATTAGAAACCAAAAATACATTTCAACATAACTATACAAGATTTAATAATGAAATATTATTCATTTCACTGCTTTCCTAATAAAAAATCATCGTAGTAATATTTCTAAACCTACAAAAGTAATTATAAAATATAGGGTGAGAATTAATTATGTCCTCTAAGGTGGGTTTGAAAAACATTTATAAAAAACCTTAAATGAATATTTTCTTGAAATAATATTTTGGTTTGAAAATGTATTTATATAAATAAATATAAAAGTATATTTCTAAAACATTGAAAAATCCATATGATTTCAAAAATATAGATTTCATAAAATAACTATATTTGTAAAGTCATTAGAGAATTCTACTTTTAAAATAATAAGTTTTCTGGTAGATTATTCCATAATACTTGGAAGACCATAATTAAAAACCATAACATAAGGCCACTATAAATGACTCATGTGGAACAAAGTTTCCTTAATTCTTATGAGTTCAGTCCCTATATTATAACATTTATTATACTAGTGCTATTTTTTAAAAATATTTTATATAGATATGTATTTCTTGATTCTAACCCACATCATTTTGAATTCAAATACATAGAATTATTTTCTTTTTAAGAAAATATTTTTTCTTATAACATGTCATAAAATTTATATAAAAAGAGTTTTCTAAATCCATTTAAAATAATAACTTGCTTGTGATAACTATTACTATTTGAAAAATATAATTTTATAAAAAATGAAATAATTGTGTGCATGATTTAATAATGCATGGAATGTCACATATGAGTTAGATGATATCCTTACCTATCCATGCATGATATGCTAGGGGATGTAGATGAAAGTTTGCACATAAAATAATAGATGAATCAAAATTGCACATAAAATGATATGATTTATCAAGGAACACATGTATCTCTTAAACAAACTTAACATACATCAACTCTTAAACATTAATTGGATGGTTGAAGTGCCATTTATGACTTCTAAAAATAAATAAATAAGATTAATTATACTTAAACATGTTTATATTTATGCGTGCACACACATAAATATATATATATATATATATATTCATGTATATAGAGAGACACACACATATCACATTTTTAAAACAATAATAATTTTAAAAACTAAAATGAACCCGCACATAATGAAGTTTTAGAAATAATGTTTTATTCAAAAACCCTAAACACACACACACTAATATATATATATATATATATAGAAAATAATAAGTTATATATATATATATATATGTGTGTGTGTGTGTGTGTGTATACACATATATATACATGTATATATTTAAAAACCATAATTTGATAAAAATACGCCCTTGAAAACAAGAAGATTTTGAGATAAATATTTAAAATAAAAAACTCTTATCATTCTGAAAATTTTAATCTATATAGATAGATATGATTTCATATATATATATATATACATATATCATTGTATAATATAAATTTTTTTTAAAAACCATTAAAACCCTTATTTTATTTGTAGAAAATAATAAAATTGACATTTGCTGCTCTTCAGACACTAAAGAAAATAAATGCAATGAGTTTGGGGATGAGTTTGGATCTTCTTAGGCCTGAAAATGATATATATCCTAATTATAAAACTTCCTTCAGAAGATGGGTTATATTTTTAAACAAAAAAAAAATCTAATTCATGGGTTTATATTATATATATATATCCTTTTCCTTTATTTTCTTATTGTTTTTATCTATTATGTTTCAAGTCGTCATCATTAGTAATATATTTTTTATTTTAACAAACAATCATTCTCATTTTTCCACTTTCTATGTGTTTCGTGATTCAATAATTATTATCATCTCATTTTATATAATATTAACATGTCATTCTTTAATTATTTTAGATATTTTATACTTCTTTTAAATTTTCTCTCTCACAGGCATGTCATGCCATGTTTTACTCCAATTTTTGTGTACTATGACACCCTTTTTTTCAACCTCATCGTTACATTAATATATTATTATATTATCAATTATTATCTTATTTAACATTTTTATCAAATGAATTATTGTTTTTTAACAACAAAACATAATTTTTTAAACATTTTTGCATTTTTTTAATATATATAAATATATAATTATTTTTTATAAATAATTATATAACAGTTTTATAAAATACATATATATAATTTGTGTTTTTTGTAATAAAATAATTATATACAATTAAAATTAATAAATTTTATAAAACCAAAAGATAATATATTTTAAAATATATTGACATTAAAAATAATAATTTTCTTAAAAATATGTTTTCCATTAATTATTATTATTATTAAATTTATTTAAAAATATTTAATTTAAAAAAATGTTATAAACAAAATAAAAAATTACTTATTGAATTTCTTGGGGTTTTAAATTCTTCCCTCCTTAATTGAATTGTACCTCTGTAATTCATTCGTACACATAGAGAAGAGAATATGATACAGGAGACATGTATAATTTTTTTCAAATAGTTATAATTTTCAAAAATTATCTAGATCTTTCCTTTGATACCAATAATAAAGACCCAAGCCTGAGCTACTAGAATCAACCCTTTTAAACACTATGTATTTTTTTTAAATGAATCATAATAAATACACAACATTTAAATTACATATCAGGATGTTTTATCGGTCTAGGTTTTAGGGAATTATAACCCAAAAATACATCTCAACATAACTATATAAGAGTTAATAAAAATATATTCTTCAGCACACTAATTCCACAATATAATTTCATCACAGTAAGATGGATAAACCTATAAAAGTGATTATAATAGGTAGTGTGAGCACTAATTATGCCCAGTAAGGGGTTTTAAAAAACGTTTATGAAAAACTTTAATTGAATATTTTCTTGAAATAAAATTTTGGTTTGAAAATGTATTTAAATACATAAAATTAAAAGTATATTTCTAAATAATTGAAAAATCCATATGATTTTAGAAATATATTTTTAATAAAATAAATATATTTATAAAATCATTTGGGAATTATTGTCTAAAAATAATATGTTTTTCGGTGGATTGCTCACTGAAACTTGGCACACCATAATTAAAAAACGTAAAATAAGGCCACTAGACATGAATCATGTGGAAAAAATTTACCTTAATTCTTATGGGTTCACTCCCTATATCATAGCCTTCATCATACTAGTGCCATTTTTGAAAACATTTTTTATGAAACTACCATTCTTAATTCACATAGACAGAATTATTTTTTTATGAAAATATTTTTTCTTATAACATATCATAAAATTTACATAAAAATAGTTTTCTAAAATCATTTAATAGAATCCCATTCTTGTAATTACTACTACTATTTGTAAATTATAATTGTATGAAAAATGAAATAAGTGTGTGCTTGATTTCATATTGCATGGAATGTCACATATGAGATAGATGATGGCCATACCTATCCATGCATAACATTTAAGGGGATATAGATGCATGTTTTCACATATAATAATATATTTACTCATAATTTCACATAAAATGATAAAATTTATCAAGGAACACATGTATTGAGTAAACAAACTTAACTTACATAAACTATCAAACATTAATTGGATGGTTGAAATACCATTTATAACTCCTAAAAATATATAAAAAAGATTAGCTATAATTAAACATGTTTATATTTATATGCACACATATATAAATGTGTATGTGGTTCAAGATCATTCAAAACACAAATCCCTTACAACTGTATATTTTAGGAATTAGGTTTTCAAAACAGGAACCCTTTATTTATATACATATACCGAAAAATATTGACATACACACACACACACACACACACACATATATATATATATATATGAATGCAGACACACACAGACACACAAATATATATATATCACACACACACACACATATATATCACCTTTGTAATGAAATAATAATTTTGAAAACTAAAATGAACCCGCACATATTGAATTTTTAGAAATAAATTTTTGGTCAAAAACTCTTAAATCATATATATATACATAAAATAATAAGTTATATATGTTTATATACATATATATACATATATATATACACATGTATATATGTAAAAACCATAATTTGATAAACATACTCCCTTAAAAACTAGAACATTTAGAGATAAATATTTAAAATAAAAATCCATTATCAATCTGAAAATTTCAAGATATTTAGATAGATATAATTTCATATATAGATATCTATATATATATATATACGTATATCTTTTTATAATAACAAAATCTGAACAAAATAATTAAAACCCTTACTTGATTTGTAGAAAATCAGAAAACTGACATTTGATGCACTTCAGGCACTATGAAAAATAAATCCAATCAGTTTGGGGATATGTTTTGATCTTTTTAGGTGCACCGATGATATATAACATGATTATAAAGCTTTCCTCTGAAGTTGGGTTATTTAAAAAAAACTCAAATCACATTCATGGATATACACTATATATATATATATGTCATTTTCTTTTTTTCTTATTGTTTTTATCTCTTATATCTCAAGTCATCATCATTAGTAATATATTTTATTATTTTAACATACAATCAATCTCATTTATTACACTTTTTGTGTGTGTTGTGATTGAAATATTATTATTATCTCATTTTATATAAAATTAACATGTAATCCTTTAATTATTTTAGATCTTTTATACTTCTTTTAGGTTTTGTCTCTCATGGTTATGTCATGACAGATTTTACTCCTATTTTTGTTTACCATGACACCCTTTTTTGGTCAACCTCATCATTACATTAATATATTGTTATATTATACATTACTATCTTATTTAACATTTTTTATCAAATGGATTATTGTTTTTAACCAAAAAAACATAATTTTTTTAATACCATTTTTATCATTTATAAAATATATAAATATATAATTTGTTTTTTATAAATAATTAAAATCACAGTTTTTTTAAAACACATATATATAATTTAATTTTTTTAATAAAATAATTATATACGTTTAAAATTTATATATTTTATAAAAAAATAATATATTTTAAAATATTTATAAAATATATTAACATAAAAGTAATAATTTTCTTAAAAACATGTTTTCCATTAATTATTACTGTTATTATTATTACATTTATTTTTATTACATTTATTTAAACATTTTTAATTAAATAAAATATTATAAAAAAATAGAAAAGCAATAATTGAATTTCTTGGGGTGTTACATCATATCTATTGAAGGTTACATAGAATAATGACCATCCATGAGTATGAAGTGGAGTTCGATCCCATACATTTGTAGTAAATAACTCAAACTTCTAGTTCTTCAACTCCCATATATTTTTTCTCCTTCCCCAAATAGATATATCAACCTTTACCGAAATCTCGAGAACATAATCATGCATGATATGAACTATATTATATATTATGGTATTATATCTCTTCATACTTTCCATCTTATATGTTGATTGAAAGGAAGTTTATAATCCAACAGTCAATTGAACTAGTGGCACTTTACAACAAAACACTATTATATTATAATACAAAATTTATAGATCCACTCTTAGAATTTAATCTTTTAGAATTCAAGTTCCACTCATTGTGATCCTTATTTAAGTGACCTTTATTCCCATAAATCTAACATATGGGACCAACTTTCACTGAGATACTCTTTCTAGGGAATATTATTTATTTTCCTTTTCTCTATGATTTTTTTGATTGGGAATACCTGATTCCTTACACACTATAGGTATTTCTAATAGATTCTTATATTTTCATATGATAAATTTCTTTATTGAAGATATGGTCTATAACATCCACATACACGCGGTCAATATTTCTTCTTGACCTCATCCCCATAGTGGGTGTCATATCCCAAGACTCAAGAAGTGATGAAAGTAATAACAACACCAACTCTAGATCTCCCAAGTTCTTTTTCATTGATTCCAACTAACACCAAATCATGTTGAATTCATCAATATGATCTACTGTTTGTTTACCTTATGATATCTTCAAATTTAATAACCTTCATAGAATAAAACCTTATTCATTATGTTTTTCTTCTAATACATGTAAGTGAGGGTATTCAAAATATCTAATGAAATTTTCACTTCCAATATATTATAATCCATATTCTATGAAAATTACATTTTAATTAACCTATTTATTTCTCATCCATCCCCTCTCATTCCTTCCTTTTTATGAATTTGATCTTGTTTTGTACGAATAAAAGATCAATTTACTTATATAGTATAAAATCCTTCATATTGATTCTATAAAACTTAAAATCCATGCCGTTGAATTTCTACACATGGACCTTACCATCATCCAATTCAATTTCTATAAAAATTAATGAAATCCCACTAAATTCCAGAATATATAAGAGGCATTAGAAACTTATTAATGAAAAATATCCTAAAAATAAATTTAAAGAATAATAATACTAAAATGATCACTAAAATAACCTCAATAGAGTTTATTTATCTAAAACCGCAGGAAAATATTTGATGCAACTTGTCAAGATTAGAGATATCTTTCAATAAAACCACCATATGGTACCCACTGAATCATATATGAGACAAATAAGAAACCAACATGAGAATTATCTATAGTGTACAAAACATATAATACCGGAAAAAATAAATTACCACAATAAAATGTAAAAACACATGGAATGAACATAGAAAATAATTATCCAAAGAAAAAGATTGAAAGAATTTAATATAAAAGAATAAAATAATTTTTAATGTTATTACATGAGTCAAACACCATGAGAGGATTTTTTTTGTTTTATTAATGAAATGTAAGATGATTATAATTTAATATAACTATATTTATCATAATAATTGTTCAAAACTACTTAATTTTGTAGAGTGAAACTCATCTCCATATATTCTGATATCCATGGTGAGCTCCTCCTTGTAACTATTATCTTCATAGATAACTCTTCATTCAATAAAATTCTCCCACCATATCAAATACTTCACCTGGTACACTATCAAAATTCCAAAACTCTAATGATTAAGACCTTCAATTTTCTCCCTAAATAAACTTATATATTCCTTTTTCAAAATCCAAATAATGGAAGAAACATACACGCTCTTTGATAAGGAACAAATTTATAAAATTTCTTTGTGTTTTCCACACCACATATACCAGGACGAGGTGAGGGGTACCATAAAATTATCATCTACTTGTTTATCTTTAAATTCCACTACATCCAATCTACATAACTTCTGGACTTCCACACTCCGTAACTTCACTTCACCATTACTATCCAATCCATCAAAAATTTAATTCTAGATTTCTTACTACTATTAGAATAAACCATTGGTCAAACAATTATTCTCACACACATGGATGAAACACAATAAATTTTTATTACTTTGGGTGGATGTTAAGGATTAAATTATAAAGATAATGAATTATACTCAAAGGAAATTGAAGGTAATGGGGAAATTCTATTATGTTTCTATGATTTATTTATATTACTTATGAGTGATAAATGTCTATGGATACTGTTGGGAATTATTATTATTGGTTAGATATATGTGTGATTGATGTGATTTTATTTTTGAAATATCATTTTTATAAAAGGTTAATTACTTAAAGATAATAAATAATAAGTTATGTGAACTCTGGAATTATTTTATTAATCCCTATGAAAGAGATTTTGATCATTATACAAATCCATATTGTAATAAATGAACTATGGAAGTGTTTTTTTATATTAAAATTGAGTTTTATTTCTTTGGGTATGAATGTTATGATATTTTGAATAGTGTGTATTTGGTGGTGGATTATTATGGCTTGTTTGGGGAGGGGGTGTTGGCATATGATGGGAAGTGGGTTTGTGACTAGTTAAATGGGTGAAAGTGGTTGATGTTATGGAAATAGTGGATGGATTTTTATTTGATGTGAAAGTGGTGGTATGGATGTTTTTATGAAAATAGGATATGTTTTGTGGATGTTGTGGTGGTTTTTGGCTTGTGTTGTGAGATGGATTATGTAGGGGTTGGTTATTGTGTTGCAAGGAGGTGTTATAATAGCCTAGTGGTGTAATTATAGTGATGTATATGGTAATTGGTGTGCACTAGAATTTAATAATATATGGATGATAATGAATTGTAAATGATTGAAATAAATGAGTAACAACTAGTTTGAATATGAGAAGTGGGTAACAAATGGTTTTGATTTAAATATGGAATTGGATGAAATAATAAATATATTATAAATTTTAAAATGGTAAGTGTTGAAATGAATCAATCATATGATTAGATGATAAATTAGACAAGGGATATTTTATCTTAAAATATTTTTAGCATTTCTGAAGATTATTTAAGAAGGTTCATTATTGGTATGGTTGAAAAAGGAAATCTAAATCCCATCCAAGCTAGGAGAGGTGTAAAAGAATCATCTAACTTATTTTATATAGATTATGTGATTCTATTTCTCTAGGGTGTTTAAATAATATTGAGTTTATCAAAATGGTCCCAAATCATTATGGGAGGATATCTAATCAATACATAAGTTTGAATTAGTCCCACATCTTCTTCATCCAAAATGTCAATAACCTTGGAAAGTTTAGCATTAAAACAATAATGAACATTAAAGAGGGAGCTCTTCTCTTCATCTATCTAAGAATACCCCTACTTCGGGGAAGGCCTAAATCTACTAAGTTCAGGTATACTTATAATTGAATTAAAGAATATTTTAACTCTTGGAGAGTTGAATATATCTCCATTTTTGGAAGTATTTATCTGATTAAATGATCTTTTATTACCAATATGGTTTACTCTTTCTAACATATACATTATATATTTATTTGGTTAAAAGTACGAACAAATTTATAAGGAACATTATATGTGGTTTAAATATTTATGAGAGGAAATTAGTTGTGGTAAAATGGAACACATAATGTAAATAATTTAAGGAGGGATGAATGGGCATTATGAGCTTTACCCTTTTCAATGACTCTTTATAGGATTAGTTCTTATAGTGTATCCTCAGTAAAAACTCAAACAATGGTCATTTGTTAAAGAATAAATCTATAAAAAAACTAGTTTCTAGAATTATGTAATATATTTCTTTCCTTTATATAAACTCTTTTTAAAAATTCTTATATATCATCACAAAGAGTTGATAAATTACAGACCCTTGGTGGGGTTTGGTGATGGTTAACAAGGAAGCACTACCACAAAACAGGGCAAGGGAAGCGCTGCCCTTTATCAGTGCTAAACAGAAAGCACTGATAACGGGGTATTCATTTATCAGCACTATATAAAAATGCTGATAAATGTTACATTTATCAGCGCTAAAATAAGCGCTGATAAAAGGGAACATTTATCAGCGCGTTTTTAGCGCTGATAAAACATATCTTTATCAGCGCTTTTAATGAGCATTGATAAAGGTTCTGTCAGTTTTTATTTAATAACCCTAACAGGCCATCCTCACTTGCATGCAGTCAAGCTCTCGTGGAAGCTGAACCAGGCCCCTCGCCGCACGACCTTATCCTCCTCGTCCTCCTCCTTCCTCCTCCTCGTCCTCCTCGTCCTCCTCGTCCACCTCCTTCTCCGCCGCCGCCGCCCCCGCTCCCGCTACCGCGACTTCCTCTGCCTCTACCGCCTCCACCCTCGATGCCGCGACCGCCGTCGCCTTTGTCACCACCGCCGTCTCCGCCTCTGCCACCGCCACCGCCTCCACTCTCACTGCCACGACCGCCGCTGCCTCGTCCTCCTCCTCCTCGTGCTCTCAAGGTGGGAGGTGAGTTCCATTGATGGTATTCCCTTGGTATATTATTTATATATTGTGTGTGTGAGGACCAAATAGTGAATATAGATGTGAGATAGGAATGAGACCATATCTTGAGCCTAATTGCAATAAATATTTCCAAAATAGATAGTGTGGTCTTAATGTGATTATGATTATGTCTAGGGAGGTGATTCATAATTAGTGATGAGTGTCGAAATAAGAGATGTTATTGATATTTAGCAACACAAGTGGGTTGTTTGTGAATGATGTGAAATTGGATACCCTATAGGTTCCATAGGGATATCTTGACTCTAAGATGAAGTATATGGTAATTGGTTAGTTATGATGGTTTACATGTGTGAGAGGTCTACCAAGGTTATGTGTGATGACTTCTGTGTATAACCAACCCTTGTTTTCATTTTTTTTTATTTTGAGTTACCATGGGCGGTAAGTTCTACCCCTTCGAGTTGAATATTTATGTATGAGATACAAAGGAAATAGTTTTTAATCTTATGGTTATATGGATTCCCAAAGATTATCCCAATTGAAATGATGATGGATCCATATTAATTTTCATCACATAGCATAATCTCATAGTTATATGATTAGACGAAGATGAACCCATAATACAAAACATATCACCTAGTATGTCTATCACATATACAAATAAATAAATTAGAAAAAAAACATGCTACATAGCATAAAGGTACCATTAAATACTTACATTGGTTAACTTTTTTTAGAAATTGTTTATCTTCATCCGTGCCTTGTACTTACACCCATGAATTTGAAGGTGAGTATGAATACACGATACTTGACCTTCTTAGAGAAGAGTTTCTGGAAGAGTATAAGAGACATGAAGCAATGAAGATCATTAGAGTGTTGGAGAAAATGTGGTAGCTACAAACAATGTGGAAATCAGCTTGTGCAACACGACCTAAGTTACAACTTGCAGGTTTTGTAACTTAGGCCACATTGCACAAGCCGATTGCCACAATGAATAGAAAGATCTTCATTGCTTCATGTCTCTTATACTCTTCCAGAAACTCTTCTCTAAGAAGGTCAACTATCGTGTATGCATACTCACCTTCAAATTCATGGGTGCAAGTACAAGGCACGAATGAAGATAAACAATTTCTAAAACAATTTGACCAATGTAAGTATTTAATGGTACCTTTATGCTTTGTAGCATGTTTTTTTCTAATTTATTTATTTGTATATGTGACAGACATACTAGGTGATATGTTTTGTATTATGGGTTTATTAGGAGTCTGTATGATTTACTGTTTCCACATTTCATTTTAAATAGCATGTTATAATTATATATTTACTGTACCCTAATGGCTCAAATATTCAGGCATTTTGCAGATGTTTCTAGAATGCTGTAGGATTCTTTTTCCCCAATGCTAGTACATTTTTAGGATGTTTTCACTGATGAGGTATAAAATTTACTTCTTAATAAATAGATAAACTTTATTATATCTGTAAATTTATGAAAGAGATCGTATTTCATCAACAAACTAGCATCCCTGATGAGGTATTTTCGAAAATAATTTCGAGTTCATTTAAAATATTTATTAATTCTTTGTGTATTTATATTTTTTCAGTACTACTATGACTATCAGAAAAACTCATATTCAAAAGATGATATACATGTGTTTAGAAACGAATGGGCAACATACCTGATGGAAGATTGTACACAAATAGGATGAAGGTGAATTCCTACCACTTATTTTATCTATATATGATCATTGATTATCCACCAACCTTCTTTGGTGAATTGAGAATGCCCCGATGTATTGAAATCTTAATTTATTACTCAATGTTTTCTATCCCCGGATTCATATTATTGATCTTTGAACAAATCAATATTGAAGTAAGGCATGATGGTGTGCAGTGCATATGGGGTGAACGACGAAACCACCGAGGATCAACAAAATCCATTTTCTGTATCTCATTTGTTTGAACTTGTATTTGAGCACATGTGTTGTTGTTTGACTTGAACAATTATTTCTAGGTAGATTCATGAGATAATCAGTATCATTGAGGGATTTTTTGGAACAAAAATATGTGTCCCAGGATAATTCAAGTAAGGGAAAGGCTGGTTGAGAGGAAATCCAAGCTCAAACGACCAGTACATCATCAAAAGAATCAACTCTGTGATGCACCATCATGTAGAATCTGGTCCTCTTGATGTTTTGAGGTGTTTATGGAAGGTATGGGGAGTCTGATAAGCCCCATGGCCACCATAAATAATGTTTACAGACAGGTCCACATGTTTTTTGTGCCTTGTGACTCTTTACAAGGATCACACCATTCACATGGTCCATCTTAGCACATATGTCCCATTCATCCCATTGCTAATCTTGGAAGAACCTAAGAATCTGACAATGCATAAGCCCCACAAGACCCATACTCATCCAACCAAGAGTATTCCTAGTGTGAAGGGAAGCTAACCATGGGTAATACCCACAACATACCTCTTTTAAATATATGGGTTTTGATCCTTGTATTCTAAATAGGGTTCGTAGGAAGCCTCCATGAGGTTAAATCCCAACCAATGGTAAACCATGGTGACCCCCTCACTAGGGTACACCTTCGCTTATTTTCCCTCTTGTATTTCCCTTAGTGGCGTTCGAATAATTCTTCAAAATGAGAAACCTTACCTTTATGGGATGCACCACACTTGGGTAAGACCTCATTGGGCGTTTTGATCCATCTATCAGGTAAACATTCCAGGTGCTCCCTCCTAGAGATGTACCTACCTGATCTACCTTTATAAGTGTTTTGATCCACCCAGGTCTGACATCTCTGTAAGACATAAAATCATGACCCTATATCCTTTTGGGATGTTAAAATCATGGAATTCCACAAGTTAAACATGTGTTTCCATTAATATATTCAATATTAATGTTTAATCAGTCCTTATTAAGGTATTGTGGAGGTGTGGTTTTATGTTTTCCAGCAGATTTCAAAAGATTCCACTCTTTATGTAGGTGATTCCATGCTTTTAAATTATATGATGATTTTATTATCCTGTATTTTTTTGCTAAGTGTACTATATGAAATTTTTGTGTGGTTAAAAATGTGTTATCAAAGGAATTTGGGGTGTGTATAGACTTGAAAGTTATTTTTAAAATTAATGCAGTTGTATTTCTTGTGGATTTTCATGCTTAAGTCCTTTAAATGTGTTTGAAGAAATGAGAAAGTTGTGTGATGGGTGTTTTCAAATGGATTTAATGTGTTTGTGAATTTTAAATAGGGTTTTATTATGAGATGTATAAATTCTATATATGTGTATTTACATTGAATGAAAGTACATGAGAATGTGTTGATATATATGATCTGTATAGTGTAAATTGAGCACAATTTCTATACAAGGTATTTTCTTTATGATATGCAGGGGACAGGGTGAGAGGGCAGGGGTGGTTTTCTGGGGGAGGGGGAAGGGGGAAAAGTGGTAGGGGGAAGGGGTAGGGGTGTGCTGGGTTCTTTTGAAATATGTAGGGGGTGGGTAGGGGTGTGTGCAATGGGTAGGGGGGAAGTGAAGTGGGCAGGGGTGTGCTGGGGCAGGGGCAGGGGGTGTTCAGGGGGAAGGGAGTGTGCAGGGGTAGGGGGTGTGCTCGGGGGTGGGCAGTGTGTAGGGGGTGTGCTGGGGAAGGGGGAAGGGGTGCTTCTTTTTTATGGAATGGGGGACATAATATTTGTTTTATGTTTTGTGCCTCACTAGTATAATTGGTTATTTTATGTTTTGTGCCTCACTAGTATAATTCCATTTAGCAACCCCATTATTTACTTCATTATTGTATTACTAACATAATATTTGTTTTATTATGTAGGTGAAATCTTTTTCCTCAGTTCGAATGCTTTGTTCGGAAACTGCCGCCATGGACGACAATTCTTTAAATCGGATGGATGCAAAAAGGATGGAATATCATAGTTTTTTAACTGTTTATTGGATAAATGTAATTGTAACCAAATTAAACATTGTTTGAAATTTATATAGAAATGTGTTGTTTTGTATTCATGATTTCAAGTAAATGTATGTATCATTTTTTGTTCTTCTGTGCTTTGTGTGTGGGTGTTGTGTGTTCTGTGTGCAGGTTTTGTTTGGACTATGTGCATGTGATGTAATGTGTGCAGGTGCTGGGCAAGTTCTGTGCAGGTTCTGTTTTTGGATAGGATCTTTGGCATTTATCAGTGCTAGTTAAGCGCTGATAAATGGATAATATATCAGCGTTATTTTGAGCACGGATAAAGGTAGTTTTTATTAGCGCTCACAATAGGGATGATATATTATACATTTATCAGTGCTGAAAATAGCGCTGATAAATATTACCTTTATCAGCGCTTTCTTAGCGCCGATAAAGGGGACCCCCCTTTATCTTCGCTGAGATTAACAACTCTTTTTTTTGCGCTGTTAAAGGCTGTTTTTAGCACTATTATAAGCCATATTTGTAGTAGTGAAGGTGCTTATTGGTTTTGTTTTCTTATTTACTAAATCACTAGTATTATTCTTCCACATTTTTCATGATAGGTCTTAATAAGGATCTATCTCAGTGTAAATTTATACTCAACACTATATACACATATCTTTTCCATGTTTATTGGTCGAGTTTTGTGATTGAGCTAGATATTACTTTCTTGGATCATGAAGTTTTTATGAGAGTTACTTCTATAGGATTTTCATTTGGGTATATTTTTTTGAATGTTTTAAATATAAATTTTATGTATTATAGGATATTGTTTTCATTTTATATTATGGCACTTATTGGTGGTTTCTTAATGTATTTTAGTAATTTATGTGGTTAATGTCGCTCATTTAAAATTTTTATATTCCCAATGGTGGTCACCAACCCGTGGCCTATTAGGGGGGATCAGAGGTCACTCTCACCATCACTACCAAATCCATGTGTGTTCCCAGTGGGGGAGAGCTATAACATTACATCTCCCTTAAAAGGTATCCTATATTCGGATCTTCCACCAAAATGAAAGGTTGGAAGATTAAGTTTATCGCTCCCGTAAATTGGGATGTCTAAAAAGGCCAGTTGATTCACTTTAAAATCCATGTTTTATATAGTTATAAAAAGAGTTCTCAATGAGTAAATAATATTTGAAGAGTGGATTAGGTTTCATTGATCATAACCACTATAAAAAATACTATTTATTTAATTTATTGTTTTAAATTCGATATCTCCCACTTGAGTTTATTTTAATCTTATCAGGGTAAAAACATTGAATGACTACAAGGGTGCTTCACTAAGGTATTGAGCATAGCAGATAACTACCAAAACATGAATTATTTGTGGAAAATAAAGAGATAAAATAAACATGCAACGATGACTCGAATCTAGGTATAATTATAGGATATAGGATTAATGGTGACACTAAATTGGGAGGATGGTATATAAATGGTCATTAATATGAGAAATTGTGTTTTTTATAGATTCATGGTTGTACAGAGGTTTTTAATGGGTTGATGGTTTTTTATTCTTTGAATATGAAGAATGTTTTTATATATATTTTTTAATTTTTCCAATATAATAATAATCATCTACATTAGGAAAAAGGGATTACAAACTGTAAATACATATGAACTAAGTAACTTTTGTAGTTAAATCCTCATCAATCCCCACAAGTAATGGAAATCATCAATTGGAGTAATTTATGATATATTAATGGCCTATTTTAAATTACAAAGGTTGTTTCTTACAATTATCATGATAATACAACCCAAAGGTACATACATTTATTGGTCGAAGTCATATGGAATATAGAATTAAAGAGAACCATACCACTCTACATACACCCATTGATACTTTTTATAGATGTATAACCTTCTGTTGTGTTGACTGCCAATAACATTATCTTTAGCTACTTAGTGAGATTGTCATTAAGTAAAAAGTCTATTATTCTACTTGACTTTTGAATGCATATGTAAATAGAAACAAGAGACCATTGTATGGGTATCAAGGTGAACCCCTATTCCTAAGGAACCCTCTATGTATAGATTCCATTATCAATAAGCAACCCAATCCACCCCTATCTCGGGTACTCAATATAACACATGACATGACTTGAGGCATGTTCTTGATCACATCAGGATTGAGAAATGTATATGGAAATTACAATAAACTGAATGGGAATTATTTCTCCCAGATAAATAATATTTAATCGGTAGAGTAATTACACCAAGAATCCAACAATTTTCATCCATACATTGGATGTCCATACATTAAAACAATAATCATATTATAATTTATAATAAACCAAATAAGTACAACAAGATTAAACAACCCACCTAAAAATAAATAAGAGCAAATTAGGATAAACAAATCTAGATAAAAACAATTCCGACTTTTCTAATACAACTAATATGAAAAAAAGACAAAACCAAAACCAAAATACGAAATTGATATCCCTATGACCTCTTGAACATCATTCATCCTATATACCAACTAGACCACTCCATTAGGGATCCAATGTTAAAACTTGAACCTGTAAGAGAGGAAATTAGTTTACAAACACCAATAGGGGTAGGTAGGGTGTGTGCTAACAACCTAGTAGGATTTCACTAAAGAGACCACACGTTTTATTTTTCAAAAAATTCCATAAATACTTGTTTGAAATACAATAATTTAAATGTTTTATTAATTTTAAGAAAGTAAAATCATATATATTTTACAGAACTTCTTTAGATCCAAAATGAACATAATTTTTTTTAAAAAACTCTCTTAAAATACTTATTTTAAAATATATCTTTGAAATGCCATTTATAGAACCATTTATTTAAAAAATACCAGGAAAAGAACTTGAATAACAAGTTAAAGAAAAACTAACTAAATAAAAAAATTGGAATATAAAGTACAGAAGCAGACCAACAAAATTAGATAGATGCTATGACAGTAATGAAAAAATACACAATTCCAAAAGTTCTTAATAACATAAGTATAACATAAAAATAAAATAGAACTAGAACTACCAAGTATTAAATGGAAAATAATAAGAATATATATGAAATCATGGGTAAATACTCATAAACTAGTGAGATAAACCAACGCCCAATCTATACCAATAGGGATCTACTTTGTCTCATCAAGATTGGATAATAACCATCTCTCAAATATCACGCTAAGGTGGCTATGATTACCATTATAACAGAAATATAAGTTCAAGAATTATGTGTGACATGTTAGGAACATACTGGTAATAGAATGTTACACCCTAAAATTTTCAAACAGAAAACTATGTTCAATTGCATATACGACACGCCACACTGGGCCTAAAAGAACCATGGTTATTTAAATGTAACATTATTACTTAGCTATTAAATTGGCGGGTATAAATAAGAGTAACTGATTTATGAGATATATATAAAGGTCTTACCTAATATAAATTTATTGATAAATTCTTATGAACTAAGAACTCAATTTTTAATATAAATATTTTATTCTTCTGAAAAATACATTTTCTTCAAAAATGATTTTTATTTATTTTTGTGAGAAAATATTATAATAAATTTCTCAATAATTTAGCTATTTTATTTTATAAAATTAAATTAAAATTTTAAATTATCGAATAAAAATTAACATAAGGTGAAATTTGGGGATTTTTATAAAATGATTAATTTTTCAATTCATATTGATAATTATCAATTTTTAAAATACTATAATTTTTTTTATTAAATGAAGTGATTTAAATTTAAAATTATACTTTTTATTTATTATTAACTTCATATAAAAATAATTTTATTTATAATAATCTAACTAAATTCATTTGAATAAAAATTATATTGATTTTTGAATAAGTTTATCTTTTTTCTTAAAACCACAATTTTCTGATAAATGTTTTTTAGTGCAGAAAATTTATCCATTTTAATTAATTAAAATAAACCTTAATAAGGAAGGAATAAAATTAAATTTATAGATTTTATATATTTATATGAATTTAAATTAATATAATTATTATTTCTAGTCAGAGAGTTAATATAAGATCATATATTGGTTGAAAAATACATTTCCTAAAAAACTGCTTTTCATTGTTTTTTTGTGTTTAATTTTAAATTAAATTATGAATATTTTTTTAATTTAATTTTATAAAATGGACTTAATATTTGGAATAATTATAATTAATATTAGGTAAAAGGACAACTAAATATTTGTTCATCATGAGTAGTAAAAATAGTAAAAATTTATTACCACTGTTAAGGTTAAAACAGGTTTACTAGGGGGTAAACTTAAGTGATAAGGGTTACAAATACATAAAAAATCTTCTATTTTATTATTATATGGTAATATTTAGAACCTATATCCTCCAATATTTAATAATGATCCATTTGTGAGGTACTTTGTGTGAATTAGACATTTTTTTATTTTATTCTTTTCAAAAATACTATATGGATCCTCTCCCCCACTTATAAAAAGATGCCCCTTCTCCTCTCATATCAAAAATTTAAGAGCCTTTCTATTAAAAAAATAAAACAATTCATTCCTTATTTTCCTTCCCATGTCCTAGAGACCTTAGTTTGATTATAAAACCCACCTAGGAAGGCTTTTGGTATAAACCTAAAGAGGTTGTTCGAGGAAGAGGTATCATTCTTAATCCAGGGTTTTCATTTTATTTCTTATTACTTATCCTTAAAATATTATTGAATCATGATAACATAAAAACATTAGGATATCCTATATAAACATATGTTATTATTTTAATTTAATAATTTTCATCCATATCCTCTTCCATCAAATGGGAAACGAAACCAACATTCTTGTTTACTGTGGTCTACTACTTCGAGAACCATTTCAATTCATTTTCTATAATTTCCTCCCACAGATATTAAAAAATATGGATTTAGTGTATATTTTATAAATTAATGATATATTTATAACTTTTCAAAATTAATATATCATATATTTTGTCACACTTTTATTCATTGAAAGATGATAATGTTGTTTGTGTGTACATGTGGATTACCACCTCCATGAAGTGATGCGATTAATTTTTCATTACCACATCAAATAGATAGTATATATAAGTATTTAAAAATAAAGAATATTATATTTATGATATAATTATCATTATGGAAATATAAAACAAAACTTACCTTTTTTCCATCATGATCATTGAAAAATGTAAATGTTACTCATGTGCACGTACGACTACCACCTCCATGATTGTAACATAGTTCATTTTTCAAAACCACATTTCATGGTTGAATTTAAAAGTATAATTGATATATAAATATGATAATTGTTCCATGATAATTATTCATGATATTATGAAATAATTACCTCAATAACCATATTCAACACATTGAACCCATTTTGGACATTTGAGTGGAATATCATCAAATCATCTGATATAAAATTAATTGATTAAGTAATTTAATATGACGTGGTAATGAATAAAATTAAAGGAATAATAAACTTGAAAAAGTTTACTAAGAAAGTAAATAATTAATATAATTTTTTTATTCAGGAAGATTAGGAACACACATGATGAATTGGGTTCGAGTTAAGGGTTCTCTCTAAACCACCATTTCTTCAGGTTATAACCATTATCTCTTTAACTAACTTTATCTCTCACTTTAATGGTATTAAATTCTAATAAATTAAGAATATATGTTTATAAAATATAAAACTAGATATTTTTGCCTTCCTTTTATGGTGTAATACATTCCTTATGTTTATTTTTCAAATTCCTTCATTATAAAATTTCATATGATTATGATATGAGGAAAGTTTATGAATCCCATTTCTTTCCGTGGTTAATTATTATGATTATTACTTATAATTGATTTAATTTTTTAAAACACATAATCATGAACATGTTATTATGGGGTTTACTATATATCACTAAAATTTATTGTATATGTATTGTTTATCATGATACGTTATATATTATATTTAGGGAGTAAACCTAATCCATTATGGGACCATGTCTACAATGTGATGTTGTCTTGAGAGTTAGCCTTGACTTATTCTTATGTCATATTTTTTGTTACTTCCACATTTCTTATGTTTTTATGATCTTGTGATACCAATTTATTTATGTTTTTCTCCCATGTGATTACTCATGATCCTTATCTTTTATGATATCAGGTTATACCTCTTACTCATGAATTATGTTTTCTTATCATGTTTGATCCCTTAATAGTATTTTTAGACCAACCCTTTTGTCTACTTATTTCCCAGGTTACCCCATGTCGTTTTATTATCTCAAATGGATTTAAGAGATCATTATGGATATTAATATAAATATGATTTTTCATGTTGATGTTTTAAATACCATGTCATAAAGGAAACTAGGCTATTCAATCATTTGATTGTATTTAATGGATATTTTTGTAAAAAATCATCTAAAAAAATGTGTTAAAGGATTTAGTATATATATTTTCTATCAAAGTAAGTTCTTGTAATTTGTTTTGGGATTTTGACTAAAATAATTTATTAAGAAACCTAGAGATATGTATACTGTTGAAAAATATCTTTAAATTTTGGTGAAGTATAGAGGGAGTGGTTTCCTTGCAATTACATATGTATTTGGATACTACAAGTGGTTGTGGCTCTAGTATAATACTAAATATGAGAAAGAACCCGAAAAACATATCATTGGGAATTTAATCAATCATCACCTGGTGCATGAAAAAAATTCCAACCCATACACTTAGTTTGACACTCATATGAGATATACTTTTGGAAACTCACAAACTCTTTACGAACCATTATGAAGGAATTTGATGTATTGTTAGGATATAAAACCTAATATGAAACATTGCGATGGATAAACTAGATTGAAACCTATAGACTCATAAGTTAGGATATACTTATCATTTATAAGTTATTACTTATACATTTATAATTTTCCATTTTGTATGTTAATGTCTTCACATATTTTTTTCCCTTTTTAGTTAATTGTGGGAAATAAGAGGAACCATTCCCAAAAAAACATGATAAGAAATGTAATGATTTCCCTATTGATATTCCAAAACTTATGGGAGTCAGAGATGATAATTTCATGTAAATACTGGATCAACTAGCTCAAGTTATGAATAATAACTTAAATCATGAATAAATACCCACTTCTCTTAATAAATATAATGTTTCAATGGAGTCTTTTTTGTGAAAAGGTCTCCTAACTTTAGTGGATATTCTAATCCCATCATTAAAAAATATTGGATTAACTCCATTTAGAATATCTTATTTTTACTCTAATTCATAGAACATGAGAAATATGTTCTGGTCATTTTTATCATAGAGAAGAAACCAAAGAAGTGGTGGACACTAATCAATAACACAAATTCCAAATAGGATATTGATTCCAAGGAATGGAAAGAATTGAAATTTTTTCACCAAACTACATCTTAAAATGGAGAGTTAGTTCCTCATATTGAAGTAAAAGGAAGATGCCTATTAGGGTTTATGAGGAAAACTTCACAAGGCTTGCATGGATGCCTTTGGATTCATTGTAAATGCTGAATGTAAGGTGGATTGATTCTTTAGTGGATTAACTAAGTACATAAAAATATTTGGTGATTCAATACATTTATTGTTATGAAGAGATTGTTTTTTGTGCCCTCAATGTTGACAATGATACTAGAGACTCAATGTGGTATCATTGTATTGGAGATAAAAAAAATCATAAAATGGATTTTTATTCTGAAGGATTAATGGATAAATTTCATGGAGGAAATAAAACCTAAAATAACACTCGTAAAAAGTGTGGGAAGAAGAATAATAGAAACTATCTGAAGGGAATCTGGAGATGTTTGAAATTTGGAAAAATGGGTATTGATCTAATAAGTGCCAAAGGGAAATGAAGAAACCCACTATTATGGAAGATGAAATGACAATTTAGATCAATACTCAACATATGGTGATGTGTTTCAACTTCAAGGAATATGGCCATTTTGAAAGAAAATACACCAAACAAAGGTTTTTCAGAGATAATCAAGAAAAATAACCTCCAAGACTAAGAGAGAAATTAAGGGTATATGTTATCACCACTCATAAGGAGGATCCCACAATTATTTGGGTAGGTATGCTAGTTAGTCATTCAATAATAGAAATAATATTTTTGATTTTGGTTCTATGATTTGTTTCATATCGTTAAAGTTTAAGAGAACTATTCCAACATGACCTGAAAACATGGGGGTTGAGATATCTTTGAGAACAAAGAATGGAGAAATTATTGCACACTAATAATATAATTCCTCTACAATTAATATTTGTGGACTAAAAATTCCATTAAATCTCATCTTATTTAATTTTGTTGAATTTTATGCTATATTGATCTTGTATTGTATCCATTATATAAATACAACATCAAATATTAGGAGCGGTAGACCAGCCCATAAATCCCAAGTTATCCTCCTATTATGTACATGAATATGTATGACGAGGGATGTCCCTTGGTTTCTTCTTCTTGAGTGTGGACATTATTTTCTTATGATCTATCATATATAGCTAAAATTATCAAGACAATGTAAAGAATAATTCTTAAAGACATTCCCACTGTGAGGGATTATATAGTCATATTCCCCTAATAGTTTCTAGGACATACTCAAGACTGGGATGCTGATTTATCAATCAAACTTATGCCTAGATATTTTTCAATATACAAGACTCCTTATAGAATGGACACCATTGAATTGGAGGCACTAGAAATGTAGTTATAAGAGAATCTAGAAAAGTGGTTTATATGATTGAGTGCTTAATCATAGGGTACACCGATCCACTTTAAAAAAAATAAGGATGAGTCAATGCACCTCTATATCAAATATATTGAACTAAAAAAATAATGATAAAGAAAAATTATCCCCTTCCATATATAAAAGAATTATTCGATCAACTACATGGGTCCCAAAATTTCTCTAAGGTGGACCTTCAGTTGGAATATCCCTAATTAAGGGTGAAGAAGGAAGGTATTCCAAAAACTCAATTTCGAACACATAATGGACATTATAAGTTCATAGTGATTCTTTTAAGACTCACTAATACTCCAAAAATCATTTTGGACATAATGAATAGAGTCTTTAGATATTAACTCAACAATTTTTTTGTAGTATTTATTGATGATATCATGATATACTCAAAAATAATGCAGCATAATGATGAGTAATTTAGTACTATGATAAATAATTTTTGGAAAGAGAAGCTATATGAAATGTATAGTAAATGTGAGTGATGTATAAATAAAATATCATTATTGGGATATGTTATCACCAGTAAAGGGATATCTATGGACCCTTCTAAGATAAAGGTATTTTAGGAGTGGACTAGAAAAACATATATAATAGATATCCACAGTTTACTTGGACTAGCTAGATATTATCGACAATTTGTGAGAAACTTATCAGGATTTCAAAACCCACTAACCAAGATAACTCATAAGGGGTAAAGTTTCTCTGGACCAATGAGTGTGAGGATATCTTTAAAGAGTTTAAAAAGAGTCTTACCACTACATCAGTCCTCATGTTTTCCTCAGTTGGAGAACTTTTTGTTGTATGTAGTGATGATCTAAAGTAGTTTTTGTGATATAGAATAATTTAGAATGAAAAAAGTGGTAGCTTATGCCATAATTTATTTGAATATTAATGGGTAGAACTATCCAACACAAGATTTGGTGTTGGGTATAATGATATTTTCCTTGAAAATATGGAAAAATTATCTCTATGGGAAAAAGAGTGAAACATAAATGGATAATAAGAGCCTAAAATATAAATTCACCCTAAAATAGATTAACATGTTTTAAAGAATATGGTTATATATGATCAAGGAATATTATTTCTCAATCTATTTCCATCCTAGGAAATCAAACAACTTGGCAGATTCTCTAAGTATAAAGGATTAAAAAACTTTATCAATGATGATAATTGAGAAGGATTTAGTGTTATTAGAATTTATAATAATAGAAATGGGAATCATAAAGGAATAAATATAAACATTTCCTTCTCAAATGGTTTCTCAATAATCCATTCGAGTGAAGGAAAAGGATACTCAAAGTGATGATGTGGAAATTCAAAAGAAGGTAGAATCTATAATAAAATGGAAATACTCGTAGTTAAAATTTGAAAAGGAAGGATTCTAAAGATTTGGGGCATGATAATGTATACCAAAAAACATAAGATAAATAAATATGTATTTAATGATTCACAAACACCAACCCTATCCATCCACCTATGGAGTACAAGATACATTATGATCTCTGAGAGGACTATTTGTGGGAAAATATAAAGTCATAGATCATGTAATATATATAAAAGTATCTAGTATGTTAGCAAGTAAAGGATGAAAGGAAAAAGTATAAGTGGATTTTGTGACAAATACTCATTCGAACATAAAAATGGGAAAAATCCACCATGGATATTGTCACTGTTTATTTAAATACATCAAGAAAAAATAATTCCATATTGGTTTTGGTGGAAAATCTTTTCAAAATTACTCACTTAATTTAAATTAGAGAGTACCTTTCACTCAATCAACTTATAAGAATATACACAAGAGAGTTGTTCAAGATATATAGAACACCACTATCAATTGTATTTGATTGAGATATGATATTTACCTCCATGTTCTGAAAGAATCTTCAATATTTTTTAAATATAGGGTGGGACTTCAATATGGATTATCACCCCCAAAATTATTTCCAATATGGTAAGATTATTCATAAATGAGAAGACATATTAGGATCATGCTCAATGAACTTCAAAGGAGGATGAGATCAATATCTTTATTTAGTCTAGTTATAAAAAAATAATGGATTTCACTTGAGCATCCAAATAGCTCCTTTTCGATCCCATTATGGGAAGGGGTGTAGAAAATATATGTGTTGGTATGAATTTGGTAAAAGCAAGATGTTGGTACCTGAAAAGGTTGAGAAAATGATAGAAAAGGTCAAGACTAATCAGCAACACATCAAGACTACACAAAATCAATAGAAGAGCTGTACTGATAATCGTGAATGAGACATAGAGTTTGAGTTCAAGGATAAACTATTTTTCTGTATGTCTCCATGGAAGAGAGTCATGAGATTATGGAATAAAGGAATTCTAAGCCTCAGGTGCAACGAACCCTTTGATATTATTGATCACATTTGAGCTATGGATTATCGACTAGCACTCCAACTATCCTTTTCTCAAGTACATTGCATATTCCATGTATCCCACTTGAGGAAGTAGCTACCAAATCCATCACACAAACTTAATTCATAGGTGGTACAATAGGAAAATTATATCTCTTATGATGATCATTTGGTGAAAATCTTCAACCATATATATAAATTTCTACACAACATGACAACTCACATAGTTAAAGTACTATAGATGAACCATAAATACGATGATGTAACCTGGGAACCAGAGGAAGCCATGAATTAGAAGTACCCTCACCAATTTTAACATTTGTATGTAATATGTAATTTTGTGGGTAAAATTACTTAATAGGGAAAGAATGTAACACCCTAAAATTTTCTAAAAGAAAACTATGTTCTATAGATAATACGGCACGCAACACCGTGCCAAAAAGAACCCTAATTATTTAAATATGACCATTATAAATTATTTGTTAAATTTTAGGGTATGAATATAACTAAATAATCTAAGAAATATATGTAATGGTGCTATAAAATATAACTGTAATGATAAATTTGTAGGAAATAAGAACTCAATTATTAATAAAGGCATTTATTTAAAAAACATTTTCTTAAAAAAATATCAATTTTTCAAATACTATTATTTATTTTCATTAAATAAAGTAATTTAAAACCAATATTATATTTTTAATTTTTTCTTAAAGTAATATATTAACAATTTTTTATAATAATATAATTAATTTTAGTTGAGTCAATAATTTTCATGATTTTATTATTGGTTTATTTTTATGGTTAAAACATAATTTTATGAAAACTGATTTTAAGTGAATAAAATAACCAATAATAAGGAAAGATTTTAATGAAATGTATATATAATATATATATTTATATTAATTTAAATTTATATAAAAATTATTTTTATTAATAGATTTAATATAAGATCCATTTTTGTTTGAATAAATTTATTTTTTGAAAAATGGATTTTCATCACGCTTTGTGGGTTTAATTTTCAATTAAATTGAACCAATTATATAAATTGAAATTGATAAAATATATTAAATATTTTTAATCATAATTATTAACATTATGAAATAATGTTAACTTATTTTTTGGTCATAATTAATATAAAAAATAGTAAAAATTTGTTACCACAGTTTAGGTTAAAAAATATTTACCAGGGGATAAAGTAAAGTGATAAGGGTTAAAATGACCTAAAAAAATATAAAATTCATACTTTATATCCCTATTTAGACCCTATATCATATAATATTCAATAATAATCCATTTTATGTCCATTTTTTGTGAATAATACAATTATATATTTTATTCTTCTAAAAATTCATAGTGGGTCCTCTTCCCCACTTATAAAAGGTAACCCCATATCCTCTCATCTAAAAACTTCAAAAGCATTTTGGTTAAAGAAATAACTACACAAATAACTTACCTTATTTCATTACCAAATCCTATAGGTCTTAGTTTTATTATAAATCCCTCCAAGGAAGGTTTTTGATGTAAACATAAAGAGGTTGTCTGAAGAAGAGGTATCGTTGTTAATCGATATTTTTTGTTTTATTTCTTATTTCACATCCTTCAAATACTATTCAACCATGCTTATATAATAAAATAAATATCTAAAAAAAAATCATATGTTATTATGTTAATGTAATAACTTACATCCATATCCTCTTCCATATAATGAGAAACGAAACCATCATTCGTGTGTTTAGAAGACTACCGATTTATAAACCGATGGAATTCGTTTTCCATCATCACCTCTCATGTATGTTTATAATGATGTATTTATAATATATATATTATATATATTATATATTTATAATTATTTAAAATTAATATATTATATATTTCATTACATTTCCATTTATTTAATGATGATAACGTCGTTCGTGTGTACATGTGGATAACCACCACCATGAATTGATGTCATTCATTTTTAATTACCACATGACATGAATGGTATATATAAGTGTATTTAAATAAAAAATATTATATTTTATATATAATTATCATTATGTAATTATAAAATAATACTTAACTTCTTTCCATCATAATCATTGAAAAATGGAAATGTTATTCGTGCCTACATACGACCTTCCGTCTCTAGGATTGTAAAGTAGTTCATTTTTCATGAGCATATTTAATCATTTAAAATTATAATTTATATATAAATGTGATAATTATAAAATGATTATTATTATATAGATGTTTAAATAATGATATCATTAACCATAGTCAACCTATTAAATCTATTTTTGGAAATTTTATCTGAATATCATAAAACCATCTGACATAAAATTAATTTATTAAGTAATTGAATATGAAATGGTAATAAATGAAATAAAAGTAATGGTAAGCTTTTAAAAGTTTATTAAGTAATTAAAAAATTAAAATACGTTTATTATTCATTAATATAGGCAATTCATGTGATGAGTTGGGTTCGAGGTAAGGGGCCTCTCTAAACCATCCTTTTTTCAGGGTATGACCATTCTCTATCTAACTGAATTTATATCTATATTTAATATTATAGAATGCCTATAAATAATGTATATAATCTTAGCATATACATACCTAGATATTTCTTGCTTTTATGGATTTTTATAATCCTTATGTTCATTTCTCAAATACCTTCACTATGAAATTTTCTTTGATTATGATATGAGGAAAGATTATGAAAACCATTTCTTTACAGGGGTAATTATTATGATTATGACTTTTAGTTGATTCCCTTTTGTGGAACATATAATCATGGAACATATTCTGATATGTGTGCAAAAATAGTTCTCTAATTCATTGGTTAAATATTTTTTCTAATGAGATGTTATGTGTGATATTTGGGGAGTAAACCCAATCCACTATGGGACCCTATCCACCATGAGATACTATTTTAGAATTTATCCTTATCTTATGCTTATATCATGTTTTATTTTTCTTCCACACTTCCTATATTTGAATGATCTTATGATACCATTTTATTTATGTTATGATCCCATGTGATTAGTTATGAGACTTCTATTTTATTATATCATGTTTTAACTTTGACTCATATATTATGTTTCCTTATCATGTTTGTTCCCTTAATAGTATTTTTAACTCACCCCTTTTTTCTATGTATTCCCCAGGTTATCCTATGTAATATTTAGAGCTCAAAGGAATTTAATATCTCATTATTGAGATTAAAATAAATTCACTTTTCTTATTGATGTTTTACATACCTACTCATCTAAATACAATAGGACTTTTAATCCTCACGTTGTATTTAATAGATATTTTTGTTAAAACTCTAGTAACAAAATGTGAAAACGAATTGGGTGTCTATATGGAATATAATGAAAACCATTACCATAACAACACTTGAACCACCATCACCCAAAAAATACTCATTAAATACCCAAATTAAAAGTTACATAATAAAAACAAAAACAATATATATGATAAAAATTATTTCAAACATAGGTCCATAAAGCTTTAGGTGAAGGTTCTGTGAATTTGGAAGGAAAAATTTTTGTTGGAAGTGCCAATAGGGCCTAGAGTTTTGTGGAATCATTTTGAAAAATAATTTCAAAAACCTTTTAAAATACCAATATTATACAAAAACTATTTTAATATTACCAAATGATCCTCCATTTTTTAATTTCAAAATTGCACTTTAAAAACCCCTTTTAAAAATTATTGAAATCAAGTAACTTTTGAAAACACCTTTGAATCCATAGAAAAATTTTATTTTGAAAACAACATAGATTATAAGAACTATAAAATAGTTAGTCATAACCTACTTAAATATAAATGATATAAATAAAAACATTTAAAACCATTATATAACATATAAATAATTTTAAACATATATATAAGTCCATTTTAAATGAATTTACAAGTAAAAAATCTTATATGCTGTAGAAATCAACCAGAAAGTTAAGTGAATTTCTTATAAAAATAATGTCTCCTTATATATAACATTTTATTTACATAATAATCTATATTACATACATAATTTCAAGTAAAATTAATTTTGAAATTTGAACTGCAATATAGATTGTTAATAAAAATCAAAAAATGGGAACACCTGCTCAAAATAAGAATAAATGATGTGAAATAATTGATTATTGATATAGGAGGATCTTATTACTAAGTCACACACCTTAAAAAAATAATCCATCATATAATAAGGATAAACATCACCCAAAGGTTCGACCAAATAGATACCTAGACATGTTATTGAAAGAAATCAATAGAAAAAGAGGAAGCGAGGAGAAATGGGTTTTATATCTTGAGAAAACACCATGAAATGAATCGAGGAGGGACAAAATCACAAGGTAGAGGCAAGGATTGGTCACCCAAATATGCATGATCCATTCCTTTCCCAAAAATAGTAATACATGGGTGGTCGGGGGGGGGGGTAATTTGATATTGATTTCATGAACATTTCAGAATTTTAAAATTCTAGGAAAATTGCATAGTTTCCACATGGTTTACCAAACCATGAAACAATTGTGCATTAAACATTAACCCTTAACAAATGTGCGTGGAAGTTATTAGTGGTTTGAGAAAATGACCTAAAAACCATAAAATGACCATGTGAATAGATATACTGAAAACTACAGACCTTATTGCATGGTCACTACATAATTACCACTATCCGTTTGACGAAACAAATTCCTTAAAATTAATTTTTTTTTGAAAAAACCCAAAAAATGAATGAGAAAAATTAAATAATAATAAATATATAAATAAATAATGTATGTTTAGGATAGGGCATGAAAAGTTTCCCCAATATTCCACTTTATTCCCCTAAAATATTACTAAAGTCTACGAGAATGACATGGAGTTCAAAACATAAGAGAAAACCTGACACCCTTCAAAATAGAAAAGGACACCTAAAAGAAAATAAAAAATATACTGACCCAAAACCTAAGAAAAATGGTTCTAAAAGAAAAACCTAGTGGAACAGTTTGAAAGGAAAATCATGAATTCAATTCTATAAATTGGTTGCTCTATTATACTAGACTTTCACTTAATATTGTGGGTTAAGAATAACCAATAGTCCTGGAGAAATGACCATAAAACACTATCTACCCCCTCTAACAAAGGGATACACAAGCCGAATCATACCTCCTAACTATATCAAATAGTAATAAGTATATCTAATTTATAATTGGAGATAATTAACTTAAATAATAAGACATTGATTAAGAAATAAGAAAATATTAATAATTAGAAAAAGGTAGTGTCTAATAAATGATATTATAGACCTCTATTTAGATCAAATCTAAGGTAAGAATCACTTATTTTAAAAATTGCTTTACTTAAATGCTTTTTATGATTACACAATTGACTAAAAAAGGGTAGGTCCTTCAAAATTTATAACAAGAGGGATTGGAATGACTAAACTTGTTACAACCCTTCCCCTAGGGCCCAGGTCATAACTACCCCCAAGCCCACCTTCTATAGGCCAGGGGCTGGCGACTAGCACCAAAGGCGTAAATCCCTACAACTAGGAAGACATTGCCTTTATGAAATGTAAACACACACACAAATAGAGTAAGCTGGAAGCAAAGAAATAAGTGAAAACTGTATACAAATAAGTAGTGCTGAAAGTAAAGGGGCCAGAAATACAAGCCCAACAGCAAAGTACAGGTACAAAAGAAAGCAAGTATAACTGAAAAAGGGACAACAGTTGAAAATGGAAGCTCCTGGAACGTCCGCTGAGTATCCTACCTGAAGGGTAGGTACAGATGTCCACCTCAGCACTCCACGTCTATCAGACTGCTCCATGTACTGTCTCACCGTGTGGTCCACCTCCGGGTACCGTCCCGTCCTGGCTCGCTCTCGGCCTCCGTCAACGCTGTCCATTGTCTGTATCCATCACAACGAGGTGCGGGCATACCCCGTGCAGGGGTGAGTATAATGATACTCAGTAGGGACCCCGAGACCCTCAAAGTCTCACAAAATCCACAAAGGATAAACCATAGTAGATAGATATGATTATGAAGTATCAACCAACCCTACTTAGGTATATGACCATACATATACCTAAGTTACCAGTCACAGTTCAGCTCCGGCTCTCTAGCCCAAGCACAACCCGATCCACACAATAAAGTAATGTCAATCCCATCGATGATAATTATTGAAAGTCAAGACTCAGGTCATATAGGTATACAACTCTTGTATAGCGATAGAGATGCTCAGAAGTAGTCACTGATTCATCTAAACTGTCGAACCCACGGAGGATCCCAGTATAGTAGCCGTCGCTGCCAAACCCATAGAGGATCCTAGTACAATAGTCGTCGCTGCCAAACCCACAAAGGATCCCATTACAGTAGTCGTCACTGCCGAACCCACAGAGGGTCCCAGTACAGTAGTTGTCGCTGCAGAACCCACGGAGGATCCCAATACAGTAGTCGTCGCAGATGCAGCCATCTCTCGGGTTCCCGCACACAACACGCTCGATTCGGGTAGGGTATTCTCCTTGAGCAAAGGGTTCGATACATCAACTATCATGAAGTATAGAGTTGATGTATCTCGAAGTTCCGTCTCATCAAAATGAACCCAACGGGACATACGACACGTTAATCAGATGCCCGGTCTGAGAGTTATTAGCATTTCCGTTCCAGGGGCCAGGTTGGAATTACCTTCATTTCAAACCAGTCTGTTTTCCATACTTCGCCAAAACCTTGACTGTGATATACCAAAATGACCATCTTGATTCAAGGAATCCTACGCAACTGATGGTGCCTCGATCGGACGCCCAGTCTTAGAGTTATTTACATTTTTGTTCCAGGGGCCTGGTTGGGTTTTAGGCTTAAACCAACTCGAGCGTACCCCAACTGAATCCAAACCTCAAGAGGGGTATGCAAAAGGTACCTTTCTTCTCCAAGCCTTCTGTCACCACAGACGGTTCATCGATCGGACACCCGTAGCCCATGCTACAGCTGAATAAGTGATTTCGGGTTAAACGGTCCGGACAGGGGTCCGACCCGGTCCGCGGGTCCAACCCGATCCGTGAGTCTAACCTGGCCCGATGGGGCAACCCGGCCTGGTGACGGCCAGTGGGCCAGGGGGCGCCCGATGGGTGGGCCGTGCAGCGCACGACCGAGCTGTCTATGCGGCGCTTTGGCCGCAATCCTCTCCAGCACCACGGCGGCCGGCCCGGCTGGCCACCTCCGCACCTCCCCCTTGGCGCGAAGACACCACGGTTCTGCTGCCCTCCGCTCGGCATGACGGTGCCACACCTCTCATCCGTTGCGGCCCTCTTGGCCACGATTCTCCTCCGGCATGGTGCGACGGCACCCCACCCCTTCGGCGACCCAGTGGCCCTTGCACCGACAGTTCCTCTCTCGGCCATTACGTCACCAGCCGCCGATGCTCCACCGCATTCCTCTCTTCCTGTGGCGACGTTGCGCCACCACCATCTTCAATCTACCAAGAACCAACGAAGGGTCGTCGGACCGTGTTTGTTCGGCCCACACCCTTTGCGTTAGTTTATAAAAAATGGATGACAAAGAACCACAATAAATGATGAGGAATAAAGATTTAATTAAATCAAAATGAACCCCTACCTTGTATTCGGTGATCACCTGACAAAGTCGCGGGAAGGCGGTGTCGATTCATTGACGTCGGGGTGCGTTCGAAGTGGAAGCGTCGTTGTTGGCGATTTTATTCACGGGCGATGCCTTCTCCCTTGACATAGAGGAATAGGAAGGATGACGGGCATCCCTTGTGGGTGTCGCCTCATGTTCTTGGCCCTATTGAAGAAGATATTGCTTCACGTTCTTCGAGACGTGGAGCGTTCTTCGTTGAAGAATGACGTTCTTCGTCAAGAGAATATTGTTCCTCGAGTTCTTTGTTGGAGTGGGTGAATTCTCCCAAAGCCTTCCCACAAAATATTTTCCCAGGAAAATGAGATAATAGGCTCCCCATATTATATTATTTCCATGAATATCAAAATAATTCAAATGAAATCATGACACCACAAATAATTAATTAATTGTGGAGCTCAATTAATTAATTAGTAGTGTTGGCACATTAAATGAGAGATGAAGGTGGAAGGTTTAACCCTCATCAATGGGGGGTTCCAAGGGTTTCAAGGGGGAGTTGAAGAGTTGATGTTCGTGTGGTCCCCTCACACATTATCCTCCCATGGTAGGTTACGTGGGGGTGGGCCCCACCACCAACCTCCCTTTGGAGATAATAACCACCAACTAAATAAAAACGTGTTACTACAAATTTTTATTTACTTTCTAACTTTTAAGTAGAAACCCCAAAATATAACTTCCATCCTTTATAAAAGGAAACTGCGGTAAAGGTCCTCTTAAGCGAATACCGGTGCTGCGAGTTCATCGGTGTCCTCAGATTTCAATTCCGAGCAGCAGTTCAAAAGATAGAAAAACCCGTACGTACGTTTACGAAAAGTACCCGAAAAAAACTTCAGAAATTGATTCCAAGAACACCGAGACTCAGAATCAGGCGCCATCAGATACTGCGGACTTGTAAAATTCCAAAGAAATTAAGAAAAAAATTTCTCTGAAATTTCCGGGTCTTTACAGAACTAACCAGACTAATTCCACATAGAAGGCTTCTTATTTATTGAAGGAATAAAATCAGATGAAAATAATCCAAGTCACTTGGATTCCTTGACTCAAGTTCATCCTTATTCCACTTCTCACTAGATGTATAATCATTATTATCACTAAAATAAAGGGTTCACCACACATTCCATGCTATCTCCTAGAGAAAAAAATCCACATACATAAATATACCAAGGAAATTATAAAATGAATATGTATTAAATAGAGACATCCTTGAACATAGGTATAGGTGAATTCTTTTAATGAAAATAGGAACCTTCATTGAGTCCTTAAAAATCAACTCAAGAGATAATGGAATCAATTGATTAAAATGGGAAACATAACTTTCCACCAGCTGGTCACCTTGCCAGAGATTCATGAGCCCTATCACCATATCTATTTTCACCATCTCAAAAAAATTCCAATAATAGAATGGGGTCTTAGAAATTATGAAGACATGAAACTCTATATTTAATTGGGAACTATAGTCACCCACTAATATAAATCTTATCATTTAAACAAGTCCAATACATTCTTTACTTATGAGTATTATAGAGTTTTAAATGAATTGAAGACTCTTATAGTTTTTAATAGTTACTTAAAATCCTTTTGAGCTTCTAGGTCACCATAAAAGGCTAGTAAAATCTGAGGAGGGGTCAGCTCTACCACTCTACTTGGAGTATGGGAAGGTTCAACAACTAGAAGAAATATATTTGATCCTTAAATGATTCTAGGTTAAGAATACATACCTAATACAAGATTCCAATGATCTATCGATATATTTCATGTAGGTATGGCTGAAATAATAAAATAAAACAGATGACTCACATATATAATTATTAAGTTCTGTCAAATTATAATCAAATTACCCATGAAATAAAATCTCAACACCACATTAAAAATTACTACTTTAAGTAAAGTTCAAAGTTCACTCTTAAACACCTATGTAAAATCATGTAAATTCACTTATAAATAAGTTTTAAATAACACATTCCATTGAAAATTATTTTTACATTTAAAAACATTCACTTTTTTATAATCCTATTAGAATTATTATTTATCAATTTATAAAACCATATATTCATGAATTACATATATAATTTCACTCAAAATATCAGTGAAATCAATCTAAATCATGTTAACATACCAAAAAAACTCACTATAATCCAAAACCAAAATTTTAAATGGTTTAGTGGTTGTGCATAGTTTGGTAGCACAATTTAACAAACTGTGCGACAATAATGAAACAATGAGGCACCCAAGACCCACACTCCGGGGTCTGGGGCTAAAAAAACATTCATTAAACACTAAATTTGATACAATGTGATATGGAACATGCTAAACAAAACTTTATTTTGAATCATTTCCAAAAAATAAATATTACATCTAAAAAAATAAACACACAATATCAAGAATGAAAGTTTTATTTTCTTTTTGAACTATCTACATAAGAAAATTATCTTAAATGAGAATAAGATGAGAATATAATTATAGTAATGGCGATTGGACATAAAATAAGAATATCATACCTCGAAAAGTATAGATAAAATATTATGCATCTTAGAATAAGGCTTAGAATAGAATAAAATATTAAAAAAAGTTTTTTGAAACATTAGTCAATAGGAATGAGTTAAGAAATCATGACATTAGGATACCTTATAAATATGAAACAAACATTATTATAGGGAACAAACACCTTCACGAGTCACACAATTTTACCCATGCTTTTGGGAAATTATATTATTCTTGAATATAAATATATTATGAGATATAAAATTTTAACCAATACATTAGAGGGTGATATAAACCCCACCTTCAATCTCCCATTCAAATGTGTGACACTTGAAATCAATTATTTATTATATCATAAAGATCCCATGGAAAGAAAATGATTTTAATAACCTTTTAAAATGGAATCAAATAGTGAAATCATATATAATTCCACAAATCATCATAAAATTATAAACCCATCAAAAATAAATAGTTATCTAATAATAATAATAAAATTTCTATGTAAATTATCATCAATTAATATGATGTGGTTTATTAAATTTACACTATATAGTTAAAAAGGATATAAAATTATGTGAGTAATTTCTATGATCAGTTGATATATGGAATCTAGGTGAACACTCTTGAATCAAAGAAGGAAATATAGAGTGTTAATAGAGGAATGAAATTAAAATAAAGCCCATATTTATACAAAATATATGATTATGAAATATAGCATAATTAATATATTTTCACAAGTTTTTCCCCCAAATGGTATAGGATTATTTAGAGGGTAATTCATGAAAATTGATTAAAAAATAAATAAAACTCTTTTTTGATATATATGATAATGTAAGTGAGACCATAAAATAGTTTTTTGAAAACTTTTTTTAACATTATCATAAAAGAAGTTATTTTCCACCTTCAAAAGAAAATTTAACATTTTAAAATAATTTTTTTGAATTATATATCATAAAAAGTGATAAAAACATACTTTTGAATAGTGGAAAAGGTAAATGTGAAGGTCACATGAGATAACACATATTTTGGTTTCCAAATATAAAGGAGTTCATTGTTGGGAAGGAAAATATGGACAGTGATGGGAAACCATCACTGAAGAGGATGTGATTTATTATCAACAATGATATAGTTTTTGAGAAATAAGTTCATCAAGGTAAAATAATCGAATTAAAAAGTAATTTTTTCCTTAATATAATGATAATTTATTATGAAATTAATTCATATTGTGGAGGAAACTAATCTCGTAAGAACCAATTTTAGGAATAATCATTTTAATTCAACAAAGGGAGATAAAGTAACAAAAAAACTTGGAACTTAGGCATATTTTAAATAGAAACCCACAAAACATGGAGTGTGAGATATATTTTTAAATACATTATATTTTATGAATATTATGATAAAATAATTCCTTGTAAAATATATTCACCACAAAATGAAACAAGTGGTTAATACGAATCATACCCTAATGAAGAAAAATTGAGATAAAAAAGTCCTTATGGTAATGGTAAGTTAGGAATCAAAATAATATAATGGTGTTACCATGAAATGGAAATAAAAATATTATGAAATGAAATAGATTCATTATAATTAAATGTTATAGGGTATTTAATACACCATAGAATGAAATTATGGTGCATAATATCAAAATTCTATTTTGGAATTGAAAATAGAGACAAACTACCCTTACATTTAATCTCGCTTAGTCAGGTGTGATCTGACCAACCATATAAATAAATAACTCTATTAATAATATATTTAATATTATTATTCATTAATATACACATTAAAAAAATTCATTTATAATCATTTATTGAAATACACCAGTTAGTGGTATTTCATTTCCATCATCAGGTGTTATTAGCTTCAATTTCCTATTTAGTACTAGTTTATTAATGTTAGTGTTTTTTATTAATTATATACTCAAAATTAATCATTTATAGATCATTATAGGTATTATAATTTTTTTATGTTTTTTTTAAAATATTTTAGTTTTATTTCATATATGTATTTTGGTTATGATTCATGACTATAAAGTTAGTGGTGGGCTTATTTGAATAATTTAATTTTTAATGAATAAAGAGTGGTATTAATAATAAGTTTCTTAAAATAATATTTCCATAAAGATAAAACAATTTTTTATTAATTTATAATAATAACATTATTAAAGTTTTAATATTCAGTAATTATATGATATTATATAATTGTTCAAGTAGTGGGCATAACCAACCCAAACCAGGACAAGCTATATTCTATGGGTGAGTATAGTTTAGTAAGTGATTATTTTGGAATAAATCATAATTATATAATATTAATGATATTATTTATATGTTTTATGATGATTAAAAAGGAAATAACATATTTATATAAATAATAAAATTCTAGAGTGAAAAATGAAATACACAACTTTCAGGGATTCCGTAATCCAGACATACATAGGGGTGACACATTCGTTTATATAAAAATTGATAGAGTTAAGAAATACTTATATATTTTCATAGTCAGGATAGTGTATTATGTATAATTTTTATTCATTAATTACCCACTTGTAACCATCCTTGTATGTTGGTTATGAAAAAATGGATCACATCGATTAAGGAGGCGGTTATCAATATATAAAACAAATGATATTTTTATTTTTTGAATGGATTGGAGGAGAGTAAGAAATGAATATTCCCTTAGTATAATAAAACTGAACAATATTATTAATATTTATGTTATTATATATTCATGGACTATTTATTTATGAGGTGGTATAAGTAGAAAATAAACAAGAGAGATCAGTTAAGAACATTACCTCTTTGCATGGATGTTCTCCCTTGGGATCCCCATAAGGCCCCTTAGATCGATATTTTTGCAATAAAAATTCTTATAAGATGTTTTAATAGTGTTTATATGATTCTAGGATATATTTTTTAGATATAATTCTTTTTAAAGTGTTGATAAATTTTGTAGAAGTGATCCCATTTTATAAGTGAAGGAAATTTCATTTTTGTAAATACTAATTAATTTTTCAATGATGGAAAGACATTATTCAAGAGTAAATGTGTATAATGTGGTAAATAATGAATTTTGGTGAGATATAATGTCTAAATATCTACTACTATTTATTTTTAAATATGTTTTAAACATGTTTCAAGTCATTTACCACTAAATTTTTGCATTATTTCATTTTGATTTTTACCTTGGTAACTAGTTTTTACCCAAGTAATTTAAAATTTATTAAAAATATAAGGTAAAACTTATTAAAAAATATCTAGGTTATGAAACTGTATTTAATATTCATATTATATAATTAAATTTATATATAATTTAAAATTAACTTTTAAATTAAATTATATAATATATAGAAAAACTGTTTTGTTGAAAAATGATGTTTTAACTATTAGGTGTCCCTAATTTATAAATCATTAATTACCAACTAAATGAGTGATAATATATTTATATATATGTGTAAATGTAATATTAGGGTAATTGTATAAAACATAAAAATTTAATTTAATCAATAATAATTAAACAACATTAGTAAAACAATTCTTTGAGAATAGCCCTTCAACCGTTATCCTGATTATTAACTATAATCTTTGTAATCATACTTTTTTGCCTAAAAATAAAATTAAACTTACAATATAATATGACCATATTGATCTAAAATATTAAATCCATTATTTTTAAATTTAATTTCTATAAGTAATGAAAATAATTTTTTTATATAAGTGAATAAATACAGTTTCTAGAGTGAAATATTACTTAAGTTTCAAAAAAATTAAACATGGGTTTTATAAATTCAACATATTATTTTGAAATAAATAAATTTACACTTTAAGTATATATTTAGTCTATTTTTTATATAATTTTAAAATAATACTTATTTCATGATAATGTTATAAACATTACCATATTAGTAGAAATGGTATTTTTTATTATTCACCTAAAAATCAACCTTTTTAGAAAAATACCAAAAATTTATCTTATGATAATACTAACATGTTTAATTAAAAAATGATGTGAATTTTATAAAATTAAAATTAAAAAATGGAAAATTTATCTTTTTAAACAAAAAAATAAATGATGAAGAAAAATAATTCTTACTGAAAAGAGTCTTTTTCAAACTTTAAGTGTTTGTAATCCTATTTTGTATGAATTTATAATTGATTAAAATATTTTAATTTACTAGTGTTTTTATTATTCTTAAATTTTTTTAATAATATTAATATAATATTATGTGGATCATTTTAGTTTTATGCTGCATGTGAAACAAGCTATTTCCTCAATGTTTATTTAAAGGAAAATTATATAGTGAAATATTGGGGCATTATAGACAAACCATTGGAAGATTCACATAACCCTGAAAACATGCACTGCACGGTTCATCGAGACTTATGGGAGAACTGTAACCCACTAGTGTTTTTCACATTTTAACTCAAAATATTCAAAAATATCAAACAAACTTATGAACCACCCATAATGGTAAAAAACCCTTAATTAAAATTGATATTCTTCAAGAAGAAAAAAAATTAAATCCTAGAATTAAAAATGAAATCTCGAAATCCCATTGTAAATAGAGTTTTTTCATGAGTGGTGGTGATTGGGAACCCAACCACGACTTACATCATGATATTCAATGGTCCTATCTCCATCCAATTGATATCCAAAAAAAATCGGGGTGATTCATGACTCCAGACTCTCTTTTAAACCTTGGCTTTGATACCTTTTTATCATGAACCTACTTGGGAAACCCGTGACCTAAAAAACTGAGTCATCACATGAAATGACCCGATGCATGTTCCCAATAAACCCATGCTAATCACAAGCACCAAAAAATTAGAATACAATCAATGAGAATAATTTCTCCTAGATAAAAGATATTTAATAGGTGGTGGAATTATACCTAGCGTTTGACATGGTTTTTCTATAAATTGGATGTACGTTAATAAACACAATAAGTAGATAAAAAATTAAAATAAACCAAATATGAAAAAAGAAAACTCAATAATGAATATTAGTAAGGAAAATTGACATAATCAAGAGAAAAAATGTTTACATGGTTGATATAAATAAGATAAAAAAATACCCAAACACTCAACTGATATCCCTATGACCTCTTTGTCTCCATTTATCCCTAATTTCAACATGATCACTCTATGAGTGATCTAAATATAGAACATGGACTGTAAGATAGCCCGTTGTTCTATATAAGTTGAGTGTTTTATATGGGATGTGGGCTAGTAATCAATTAGGATTTCACCAAAGAGTTTATGATTTTCCCTTTTCAAATAATTTCAGAAACACTTATTTTTAATTAAATAGTTTAAAATAAATTTTTCTGCATTTTAAGAAAGTGATTTTATATCCATTTTGAAAATCATTTTTAAATCCAAAATGATTTAAAGAAGTTAGAAAAATTTGGCAATTTAATTCATTTGAAAGCTATATTTGGAGTAACCTTTTTAGAACCATTTCTTTAAAAACTACTAAGAAATAAAAATTAAAGATTAAATAAATAAATAAATAAATAATTAAATTTTCATATAAATTATAGAAGTTGGATGATTGAATAAGTCAGATCCTAGGATATCTTTAAAATAAGGGAAAGATAACAAAATGATATGATAATACAGGTATATAATTAATGTGAAATAAAACTAGAAATACCATGTAATAAATTAAAAAAATATATATGCAATCATGGATAAAACTTAAACATGAAATGATATTATCATAGATGTGTTCATATAGAATCATCTATCATCCCATAAATTAATTCCTAGTCTATAACCACTTGGCTTATGTTAACTGGACACACTGGTGTCGCTACGCCAAGGTAAAGGCCCCTTCCATACCAAAGGGGATCTATTCTTCCTCATCAATACTAGATAGTAACTATATATCAATATCACACAAAGGCACCTAATATTCTCATGGTACTTAAAATATAGTGTGATAAAGGATGTGTGCCTTAGAAATAACACAATAGTAATAGAATACAATGAATAACATTCACATAAGAAACCTCGATCCATCCTCACCTACGTAGTCCTAATTAAGTCCCCTAATTATATTTCATATTAATAACCACAATAATTATAATTATCAGAAAAATACATTAAAAAATAAGTTCATTGGTCTAACACCCCCATTTTGAGGTATGTTTTTATCTTTTATGGGTTTCTGGGCTTTGGTGCGATTGAGAATAGTCTCATGAATTTTCTAGATTATTTTTGTGGGTTAGGAAGAGATTATAAGGTGCATGTTTGGAATATATTTTGGAAAAGCCATGAGAATTCCACATGTAACTGTCTGGAGGGTTGAGGAAGTCTAGGGGAGATTCATTGTTGACACATGGTTGGGGGAATTCATTGGAATTACCTAGGTATTAATGTGATATAGTATAGAGTCATTTCATATGGTTAGTATATGATTTTCCAAAAGTGTGGGAAAAATATATGATTTTAGAGTTTTCAGGTAATGAAGCCCACATGGTTGGCACATTGTTCGATAAATAGTTTGACATAATAGTGTGAAATATTTAATTATATCTGAATGTTATTTTTTAACAAAAAAACTTCCATGAAATTATCATTATTCCTTCCTTCTCATAGGCTCCTGACCCCACACCTCCTTTAAAATATTTTGGTGATCATTTTCCTTCTAGAGGCCTTTTTCAATGGATCTTGGTGTTTTGGATGTATGAATCACAGGTAAGTCTTAGGATATTCATTATCCTTTGTGATATTACTATATTCTCTTAGAAATAACCTTATAATAGATATTTCAATGAATTATTTAATATTTGAAACATGTTTTGATGATATTTATTTTGGATCAATTAAAATAAATATAGAAGGAATCATAATCTACTAAGATCCTAGTATGTTGCTTAATAAATAGAATCTTTTGGTGGTAATTATATTCTACTTATCTCTACTTTCTATATAACTCTAAGGATTGGATTACTAAAATTAATTTATTATTATTTTCAATAGAAGTATTGTTAAATTACTACTAGTGAAACCCCTTTGTTTAATGGATTTAAAATAATATTTTTTAGTTATTTATCACGAATTGTTTAATAAAATAATTGAAAGATCAATGTTTTCTAAAGGAATGTTTAAAATAGAACTTAGAGTACATGGTTTTACATGTGTTCATCATTTTATTTGGAGGGGTATTGTTGTATTTGTATTGGACTGCTTGTTCCATTTGGGGCACGTTAGTGCATGACCAAGTAATGACTAGGTATGAAAGATGAGTTACTTCCCATGAGTATTGGTATTATCATATTGTATTCATGTATTTGTGCGTGAGTATGTAGAAAGGTAATTATAATAGGAAATAATAGATGAAATTCCTATAGAATTAGTATTTTATGAATCTGTTTAATTATAGAAATCTTATTAAATTGTAATTTTTTATATAATTTTTTTGGACATAAATTTTTTCTATTTTTATATAATATCTGATCTAAATCATTCATATCATAGTGGTGTTTGTTGGGAATTCATGGGGTTTGACTCCTGAGTTTCATACCCACCCATTTTATATAAACTTTTGTTCATATGATGAAACTATTTATCTTGATACATGTAATAAGAAGGTTTTATATTTATGTTGTTAGACTAATTTAATTATTTTTCTGTAATTTTGAGTTTTCTGGTTTACTCTCTTTTATCATAAAGTGTCAAGGTTTTGTTTTTATTATTGTCTCCTATGAATTGTGTATGCTTAATGGAAATAATCCAATAATAATCCTATATTAATTTTTAATTAATTATCATCCTTTGGTGTTTGGGGGATTTCACCTATGGTCGATACCACTTCTGCTTCTTCTGAATCTATTGGTATATGGGAATAATGTTAAAAATGGTATTAGTTTGGCCATGTGTTTCTATTAGGGTGTTATTTCTAGAGGTAAGACTTGTTGGGACATAAAATTTAGAGCATAAAAATGGAACATATAACCTATTTATGTCAAACATAAAGTTACAAGGGTGGGTCATATATAAAAAGTTTTTATTCACACCTCTTAGAGTGTCATTACCTAATGATCATGGGTTTAGTCAATGAGTATAGAGTATCATGCACTAGAATATAGACTTACCACTTGGACTATATCATTCATGTTATATTCAATGACTGATGGAGATGTATTGTAATGATTTGGTTTTTATTATTTGGAATATCCTAAGCCTTCATTTTTATAGTGTTTGAGTGTTTTTATCTTATATGGTCCTAGAAATTGTGGCACCGATGTGATGGTTAGGAAATCAATAGGAGGACGCATCTGGGAATGTGGTTCAACCTAAACTATATATGAATCAATAACTTATTTAGAGTATAGATCAAGAACTATGTAATTTTGATGATAGAAATCATATTTAGGAACTATTCCTTGATAAATAGTTATTGGAAATCTTGAAGAAGAATCCACCAACCTTTCTAGGGTATTCAGAACCAAAAAACACAGAGTTATGGCTAGGTTGAATTAATTAAATCTTTTATTTTCTATAAATCCCAACTGATATCATGGTAAAAATAGTATTATACATGATCATTGATCTTGTGAGGCAATATTATGATATATATATTAGAAATAAGAATGTCTAAGACCTTGCATGGTTAGTGTTTGAAGAATTTTTTAAGAAATAATCCGACCCACACACCTTCAAGATTATGACGATGATATATTTCATTACTCTCTTGTAAGAAAATATGGCTACCTTGTATTAGGACACTAAGTTCATGAAGCTTGTTTATTTTTCTCTTGTGGTTACCAATATAAAGTACATAAAATGTTATATCTTTGAGGAAGGGTTGATAGAAGGCATTCTCTCTAAAGATTCATCTTTTATATAGATGATTATACGAAGATAGTAAATAAAAAATATATGAAAGAAAAATTCATCATTGGAACCTATGGTGCATGGAATTATTTTACCTATATAGGTATAATTAGGAACTCCAATGATGAAAACAATACTAAAAGGTAAAAATGTTCTAAAGGAAACAAGGAACCCAATAACCAATCAATGAAATCAGTTTCTATTACTTTGTGTGGTAACACATTACCATGTTGTTTACAATGTGGATCCTCAGACCATAGTTATAGGGATTGTATGAAACCATCTTAGAAGTGACACTATTGTGGTGAAATGGGTTCAAAATACTGGTATACTAGGCCCTTTAGTATCAATATTCGAGACTATATTTTCTAATTTGGAAGCAATAACTTCAAAAAATATTGAGGCAATCAATAAAAGATATTTTACAGTCACCATAGATCAATATTTTGATATTTTCCCCAAAACATTATTGAGATTTCCACTTGAATGTGAATTATAAGTTTTGATTAATCTTCTACCAGGGACCAATCCAATTTTATATCCATCTTAGAGGATGATATCAATATAATTGTGGGAATTGAAGGTCCAATTAGAAGATTTGGAAATTAAAGGCTTAATAGGACATAGTACAAGACTTTGGTCTAATATGGTCCTCTTATTGAAGGTGGGAGAAAGTTCTATTTGGTTTCGTTTTTGATTATCTTAAGCTAAATCTGGCTATGTTAAATAATCAGTATCCAATTCCACTAATCAATGTTATGTTTGATCAATTAAAGATATCCAAATAGTTCTCTAAAATTTATTTATTATTGGGATATCACTAAATACAAGTTTATAAAGAGGGTATTCGAAAGACATTGTTTAGAATTCATTATGGTCATTATAGATACCTTGTTATTCAATTTTGTTTTATAAATAAAAGTGTAGTTTTCATGGAAATTATGAATTATATATTTCAGAGGTACCTTGACTCCTTTTTTTGGTATTTTTTATGACATGGTGGTGTATTAAAAAACTAAAAGTGACCATGAAACATGATTATATATTTTATTGAGCACTCTATCAGAACAAAAATTTATGATAAATTCCCTAATTATAAATTTTCGATTAAAGAAGCATTATTCCTTATCCATGTGATTTATGAGAATGTTGTATTGTTATAAGCTTAAATAATAGAAGTTTTCATCTCTTAGAAACCACCAAAGGATATATTTTAGATATTCATATTTCTCAGCTCAGAAGGTTATTATCATTGTTTTATTTTTGAATTTTCATATATTACCTATCAAAAGGTATATTTTAGGAGGAGATTTATTCCATTCCAACGGAGTGATGACCATCAGAAATCCTTTCTAGAGATTAAATCCATACCCACTTTAGCACCAATACTTACCATTATAGATATTAGGAAGGGTTATTCAGTATACTGTGATGTGTATGGATTTGGTTTGGGTTGTGTTCTCATACAAATAGATTACGTCATAGATTATGCATCACGATAGGTATGTAGACAGGAAAATATTTACTCTATGCATGATTTGGTTCTAAATGCTATATTCAATTTTCTAAAAACATGGCGTTAATATCTATTCTATGAAGATTCCACTATATTTACATATTATAAAAGTGTGAAAAATATCTTTTAATAAAGGTATTTGATCTTATGGAAATGATTTTTAATGAAATATTTTTAGACTTTATACTTTTACATAGTCTATACATTGGGTAAATGTAATTCAAGAGTTGATGAATTAAGTCAAAATTTATATAATAATTTGGTAAAATAATCCTTTGATTGGTGGAAGTTGATGATGATGATTGAGAATATACATCTAGATTGAATTAAATGAGGTGGTGTTATTGTTTTCTTCCTGGTATGGTTGATTAGTCTAAGAATTCTTAAATTTCTAAACCTGATTGTCTTACCATGAGTTAAAAACTCAATTGTGGGGAGGCCATTGATTTTTTGATATAAGTTGATAACTCATTCTTGATTTTTCAAGATTGTATATTAGTTCCTCCATCTTATGAAGAAAAATTTATTTATGTTTATCACCATTTAAAATGGTATATTAAACTAGGAATACATATTATTAATAAGGCAATAAAGACAAAATTTTCATTTTTGGATATGAAATGAAGATTGGATGAGTTTGTTTTGAATTGAATTACATGTTAGTAGGTCAAGAGTAAACATCAAAGAGCATATGATACGTTTCAATACTTATTTATACTGGTATGTAATAGGGATAAAATCACTATGGACTTTGTCATAGGTTTAATTAGAATGATTTGGAAGCATGATTCCATCTAGGTTATTGTGGACTGACCCACAAAGTCACCCCACTTTATTATGATCCATGACTATGATATGATAGATCACCTGGAAAATATTTATATCTGATAAGTAGTAAAGTTGGATGGTGTACTTGTTTTAATTGTATCTATTTGAGACCCAAGTTTTACCTCTCATTTTTGAAGATCCTTGCAGTATGACCTTGGAAACAAATTTACCATCAATGCATCATATCATCTTTAAAAGGATGTGTAATAAAAAATCATGATCCAAAAATTGGAATAAATTCTTAGAGATTTTATTATTTATCTTGGTTGCAAATGGGAGGATTATTTACCCTTAATCAAGTTCTCATATGAGATTATTTATCAGTACATGTTACATGTATATATATTATATTAATTGTATAGTCATCCTTGTAGGTATCCACTTTTTGTGGCAGATAGAGGATACAATTCACTAACTGAAAATAATATTGTTTATGAGATTACCGAGAAGATTCATATGATAAAGAAAATAAAGAAAATTGTATAGAGTCATCATATATCTTATGTGAATCATCATCATCATTTATTATGATTTTCATTGAGGGTCAATGTTTTCTTAAGGGTCTATGTAAGGCTAGGGCATCATTGTTTCAATAATCAATGAAATTTATCACCACTGTAAATGAGACCTTTTGATATATGTGAATGAATTATTGATCTGTCTTAAAATTTGGATTTAAGGCCAATGTTCATTGTGATTCATAATTTGTTTCATGTATCTTATTTAAAGAAGTACCAGCCTAACCCTAACCATGTGATTTTATGGGATCATGTTGATATTGGAATAAATATTATATTTATCTAGGAACCCATACATATTATTAATTTATTATAAAAAAATATTATATGGGAATAATATTACCTTGGTTTAGTTTTTATGGAATCATAGTCAGATTTTGTAAGAGACATGGGAACTGGAGGGATTCTTTCTAGAATAATGGCCATAACTATTTTAAAGAACTACCTATATCTAACTTTCTCAGGAAAAAACTCTTAATGGTGGGGAGAATATATCAACAATAGTTTGAGGTATGTACCACTAATTTATGGTTTTTAAGATAGAGTTTAGTTATCATTAGTATCAAGAAGTTTTTAGGATATATTGGTGAGTTTTGGAAGGATCTTAGAAGGCTCACATTTGGAACATGATTAAGGGAAACGAAGTCAATTTTGGCGATATATGTTGAATGATATCAATCACCCTGAAAAGTGAGTTTTATGAAATTTTATATTTTTAGAGAATTTTTTAAAAAAAATATGTAAATTAACTTTGAGGTTATTATGTGATATGATAAGGTGATCCATGGTGAAGGTTACTATATTTTTTTATATTCTATTTTTGAAAAATAATATTTTTTTATATATAATTAGGGAATATACATATTTGATGCATAAATGTTATTTTATGATAATACAAGAAAGATTATTTTGGAAGAATAATTGATAAAACCTTTTGAATTTTTTGGTTAAAATTTAACCAAGAATATTTTTTGAGTTTGAAATTGATATTGGGATACTATCATGATTTTGGATATTAATTTTTTCTAAGTTTTATTCATATTGGTTTTTCACTTTAGCTTGCCCTAATAATTTCAAATTTAGGCAGGAGGAATTATTTTTCATCATTTTGTGGATCTTATTGTTGATTAGAATTTTATTTTTATGCTTTAACATGGAAAAATCCTCATGATCATGATGTTTCTCATCAAAGGATTAAATCATGCTTATATAATATGAAGAAATAAAATAAAATTTATTTTATTTTCTATCCCAATGGTAAAAAAATATCTCAAACTCAAGTAAACTGAAGACAAATGTATAATGTCTTATGTGGAAATTTATTTCCTCTACTAAGGTAAATTTTTAGAGACTCTTTTCACTTTTGACACTTATAGAGTTACATGCATACTAAATTTATGGTTCAAAACCTATAAGTTAATGTTTATGATAATATATATATATATATATGATTTTTTACTATTCGATGATATTTTCATTTTAAAAAAGAAGAATTAAAATTGGGAGGATGTAAATTTTTAAGGAATGGAAAAAATATATATAGTGTGATTTCAGTTTATATTTTCCTTTAAAAGAACATTATGTTTGGTTTTATACACCGTAAGCAACCCCAATCTTAAATAAACTGCGAAACAATATTTTTTAAATATGACTCTCATAACCCAGTCATTGAGTTGACAACTATGAATGAGAATAACAACTTTATGATATATATGTAATTTTTTCCTTAATAAAAATTACAAAATTATTCAAGAGTGTTAATATTCATCTAATTGTTGTTATTATTTAATGTATAAGAATATATTCATTTTTTCTTTCAAAATAGTTTTCTTCTAAAAATGTTTTCTACATGTTTTACACATGGGTAATTAGAATTAATTTCAATGCCTTTAGAATTTTTGTTTTACAAAATGAATATAATTTATGAAATAATCACATCAAAATTATCATATGGTGAAATATTTGTATTTTTTTTGAAAAAATTGATTTTTAGCTGAATATTGACAAATATCAATTTTTTCAAAAAATGAAATTTATTTTCTTTTAATGAAAAAATTTAAATTCTATTTTATATTTTATTTTAAGTCACATAATAATAATTTTTTAAAATTAATTATATTTTGTCTATGAGAATCAGTATTATACTTGGATTCACTGTAATATCAATTTTATGTTTAAAAAGTGTATTTATATAAAACAAATCCAAACATTTTTCATACTTAAATTAATATTTATTTCTATAAATATAGGAATTGAATATTGAAAAATGATTTGTATATTTATAATCATGATTTAATTTTATCTAAATAGATCAATTTCTTTTTTAGTTATAATGAATTGTAAACCTGGCAAAAGATTATCACTATGGTTACGGGTAAATGAGGTTAATTAATGTTAAAACCATTGGATATAGTCCCAAAATCAACCCAATTTTTATTATTATTTAATTTTATGACATTTATTGGACCATAACCATCCTAAATAAAAAAATATGTCATTTTGATTTCACTTTACATTGATTATGACCTTTATATTATTTTATGTTATGAAAATTTACAAAATGTAGGTCTATTTATTTTAAAATCACTAATATGTCATAATAGGGATATAAAGAATATATAAATAGACATAAATGGTTATTTTGAATGTGAATAAATTATTTTATTATATTAATTTACTATTATTTTTTATAGATTGTATAATTGAATTGAACACGTATGCAACACAGACGCAACACTTCAAAGCATCAAAAAAATTAAATAAATTATTTTTGAACAATAAAAAGTGATATATTTTTGATTAATTAGGGTTAATAACGAATTTATTGGATAATTATAATTTATAAGTGATGTTTAAGAAGTTTATATTAAAATTAAATTATTATATTTATTCCTTTAATGTCATGATACATAAATATTTCAAAAAATGGCTTTAAATGATAGTTAATGTGTAAAAATTATTTTTAAATCCTTAGTCAATAAATAAAATCAAATAATAACTCAATTAGATGGTAAATTGTTATTCTATAATTCATGGATCATTTATGTTAAATTTTAAAATTTTAAAATTACATTCCTGACTCTTAAATAATGAAACATTCGTTACACTAGTTAAAGTTATACATGGTTAATGATGGGGTTAAAACAAAAGATAAGGTTTAAAATGATGCCTCAAATTGTCAAAAAATAATATATAGGCCTTATAATATTATATTTTAATATAATTAACTTTATATACATTTTAATTTTAGTTAGAAACATATTATATATTAATTTTTCATGCATTTACGAGATGTCCACCCACCTCACTTAAAAAAGGTAACCACATTTCATCTCTTCATCACCCTTAAAGAGAATTTTAGTTCATAAAATATCCACCCAAATACCGATATGTATTCCTTTTACACTTCGTATATCTTATTTTCTTCTCCTAAGACCATCCTAACAAGGATTCAAGTGTATGATATAGAAGGATTTATTAATATGAGGTATAACACTTGACCAAGATATTTCATTTTATTTCATATTATTCATCATTCAATTTTCTTCAAAATATTCTTATATAATAACATAATTATATCAAATATACTTAATTTTTTTTTTATTTTTTCACATCCATTATTCATCTCATTTTTTATCTAATGGAAAATTAAAGCATTGCTCGTGCGTATATATAAACTACCATATCCATGTATCCATGTGATTCATTTTCCTTCACCTACTCCCATGGATGGATTCAATGATGGATACAATGAATATATATTATATTTATGAGATTATTATTATTTAAATATGATATATTACTTACCTTCACAATCTTTCATCTTTTGGAATAAGAACACACGACTCATGCGTAAGTGTGGACTGCCAACTCCCCGAAGCAACATGATTCTTTTTCCATTTATTATTTATATATATGTTCATAAGGATAAATTTATTGAATATATATGATATAATAATTATTCTATAATGGTGATTTATTATTCACATTTCTTTCGTTCTATCCTTATAAAAGTGTAAGAATCATTCTTGTGTATGTATGGACCACCATATCTATGAAGTGATGTAATTCATTTTTCATCATCACCTTATGGGGATGGATATAAAAGTTTATAAAATGAAAAAACATGAAAATTATGAAATTATTAATATTATAGAGATAATTAAACCATGATCAATGTTAATGAATTGAAACTTTCAAACCATAACATGTGTGGGAAACAAACTTGTTTTCACCCAAAATATGATTTTAACGAAGAATTGATAGTTAATAGGTAATGGGATGTTATAAATGAATTATATGGGATATGATAAGAATAAATATTTTTATGTTATAGATTTCTAATAAATATAAATTAATTATACATGATGATTATTGTGTATGCTATCCATGTTGGACTTGTGGTGATGGATTTCAGTAAAAATATCTTTTTATTTCAGGATTATTTATGTTTAAATTTACATTGAGTAAATTATATGATATTAATTTATTAAAACTAATATATATTCTTCACCTGTGGTAATGTTTTGGTTTTAACTTTTTATTTTCAATTTCACATCTTTTTAGATTAAGAATCATCAAGTATGTTACATCAAAGGGATACCAACCCTATTTCATGTTTTTCAATCACAAATCTTTGTCTTCATTATCCATTTTCTTAAAATTGTTTTATAAAAGTTTTTAACTATACATGAAATGTTTTTAAATGGTGATTTTCCATACCATTTAATTTTTTTTACAATTAATCTCTTTAAAAGTTTTCAAAATAAGTTTTTATTAGAATTTTTACAAAAAAATGTGAAAATAATGTTATCTTTTAACTTATATATCATGAATGAATTCCCAAACCACCATGAATATTATTTTATTTTAATATCTCTTTACAAGTTTTCATTACTATTTTCAAAGAAAATATTTTTCTCAATATTCTAGGGATTTTTATTTAAAATGTTATTAAATGAAAAGGGTATTATTTTTTTAAATCAATGAAAATAATATTGAAAGCGATTTATAAATTTTTTATAAAAAATTTAAAAAGATGTTATTTTTAATGTTTTATTCCTTTTTTTATTTATAAAAAGATTGGTTCTACTAAAAAACATCATTTTTGATTAATTCAAGGTATAATTTCATCCTATATTGATTCAGGGTGTTTTGGTCATTAACTTTCTCAAGACCACATTCCCTATCACTCACTATAATTTCACTATACATCATTTTATATTTAATGTCCATATTTTAAGTATAATGGATTTATACGACATCCTTTACAAAACTATGGTATTGTGTTAATAGTATACAATTTCTATATATGGAATTAGTTGAAAGAAGCTTATTAAGAAATATATTTTATTGACTGAGGAGATATTCTATAATCTTGATTTGAAATAAATAAATGTTGTTTTATATGGTATTTTTTAAATGAATTGTATTGATCATTTAATATTTGAGGAATACATAGAACATGAAAGTGAAGTCTAGAGTCTGGTTATAGACATCCCTTTGATTTATCGATAGTTTTAATGAGACCAAATATCATTCTTGTCATATTAAATGGGTATATGGTTCAAACCTACCCATTTATTAAGAATGTATTGGTTTAGGTTTTGATGGTAAGAATCATGAAATCTTGGATATGTCCCTAAGGGTAAGATCATAAATATCTGAACTTATGTATTTCATTTATTTATAATATTGTTTATATTTTCCATTTTATTTATATATTGATAATATCCATAGATGTACATTGAACTCAAGTTATTGATTGAATGGGATGTGTTTTGATTATCCACTCTTCCATATTAATTATGCCTTGTTTAGTTGGGATAAATTCCACTATACATAACCCTTATTGAGCATTTGAGATCACCCTTTGTTTGTTTTACTTTTCCTAGGATATGGAGAAGTGTATTTTGAATTATTTCATGCATGTATGAATGTTTCTTATGATTTTTATATTTCTAATATAATTTGAGAATCATGAATGTATCTAGTTTTCCAAAACACTAAAATTGATTGATATTACATGGTGAGATTTCTTATATCATGCACCAATGTAATAAGTAAAGATTGTTTCTATCATACTAGAGGTGTGGATGTATCAATACTTTGGAATTATAATATCTTTATACTTTTGTTGACTAATTTTTAACTTTGATTGTTTCACCTTTTTTATTTCCATCATAAATTCTATAATGATTCTTCTAAATATCATTAACATTTTTAGAACATTAACTTGGTAAGCTTCTTTTTTTACAGAGAATATAATAAATCATTTATGATCTTTCCATAATTTTAAATATTTATTCAGTCAGTCATAGAGTAGGATGAGTTTTCATTTGGAGAAGTGAGTCTAAATTGAATGGAATCAAGAACATGAAGAACTATAGAAATAATGTAAGGTATCATTCTCTATTTATAATAGTAAAACCATTTACCATAAAACATTGGGATTCATTTACTATTAACATAATTATGTTGAACCATATTAGGAAAATGAGATATAACATAGTAAAACTCCCCATGATACCAATTGACAGATCACACGAAGGTTGATCCACTCTAAGAGGGGGATGAATTAGTGTGTAAACCAATTTTTAATACCTTCATATCTCAATATTTCCAACACCTCTATCAAGAAAATAACTAATGAAAAAAATATAATGAATTTTTTTTAATGAGTCTCCTATCCTTAGAGATGACTACGTCTTTGGTGACATGTGGTTATTATCCTTTGCACACAATCACCTTTTTATAATCCAAAAGAATCAGAACATGGGTACAAATTTTAACTCATACAATCTATTGGAAGAAAATAGTTATAATATTTCATCGAAAGACAATAGATGAATCCTTCTAAAAAGTGAACATATATGAGAATATGATCCCTACACAAGCTCCATATGATAATAATCCTTCTCCATTCACATCTGTATACAACTTCTATTCTCAGTTTTTTACCTTTGATGAATAAACATATCAAATTATCTTCTCATAATTTATACATACAATCTTAATTCATTTATTGTTTTTTATATTCACTGAATCATATATAAAATATATTCCAATATTTAGTTATGGAAACCTATGTTAATTTATTATGTCTTGTCTTGTTTCATTCAAATTAATGATATTTAATTCAAATATTCTTTTAAAACTTCATCATATCTTGGATAAAGACTTAGCATGTTTCCATCTTATGAAATTTGAATTATCATTGTATTCAACTTCATTTGAATGTTCCACCAAATCTTGAGCAATAAATTTTATTTTATATTTACAAATAAGTATGGATTCATGTGTCTTGTGATGTGGAACTTTATTCTATGGTATGGAACACCCTAATCATCAACTTTTAAATCTATTTCAACTTCCATGATCTCATGTTTTATCCTTATCATGTGTTTAATCATGATTTTTGACCCATGTAGAACATCTCACTCGTGTTGTATGAGTTATTTCTTCTTATATTTCCTCATAATATAAATTTTGGGATCTCAAACTTTTACTCAGTAACATCTTAAGAAATTCACAAAGTGTTGAAGCCTTATAATAAGTATATGAAGTCTTAAGATCAGGGGAATTTCTATGTTTCTTTTTATTCATAAAATCCCGAGGATATAACTTAAAGACTTTAGACAAACCCTTACAATGATGTAGATTTACAATAAAAAACTTACAGTCATCTAAAAGGTTTATGATGAAGCCTTATGATGTGTGGGTAATTACTTATGATCATGCCTTTTCCATTTACCTTGACTTATCCCAAATAATTATGGTATCATAGATATTTACACTGAATATTTACTCTTAGGATTAAAGACTTACAATCAAGGACTTTCCATTTCTCTAGTTTGATATCCATGTTACAAACTCTTTTAAAATTACATCTAGGATTATTCAAAGAAACACCATTCCTTTTTAATCACTTTAAAACATTATACAAATAGACTTCATAGTTTTCGTTATGTGAAAAAAACAATGGATGAATTTTCAATTGATTGAGATTATTCATCTTTCATTATAGACAACTTTTAACATTAAAACTAGAAACTATTAAGTTTTTACACTATATATACTCAATAATATCTTTCCAAACTATTATAGACAAGTATTCCTTTGACCTAAAACATGTAATGACTCCATGAAGATCAAAAAATCAATTTAAAAACTAAAATATTTATTGAAAGTAAATACAATATCATCCTCTAGGGTTCAACACATCATTACCATGTCACCATCCAAGTAATCAATATATGAAGCACACCTTGACCATATATAGATATAATCTTTGAGTTTACTAACCCCTATAGTCACAAAAACCAAGCTATGAAAAAAAATATCCCACATATATGAAATAATAGTATAAGGATCAAACATTTTTGAGATATAAGTATTAGTTGATGGGGGTGATCGACACTAGTGAAGGAAACATCCCTTATATATACTCACAAACAGGGGTACCTAATGTGAGAACTCTCTAATCATCATGCTCGTACCCCATAATTAAATTTATAGAGATAATTCCTATAATTGAATTTATCACTTAAAAAAAGTTTGTGACGACCTAAAAAACCATTATACCATGATTAACATGAAAAAACACACAACTAGGCTAATCATTTTCCCAAAGCAAACACTTATAGAAAATTTCACAAAAAACACCCCAAAAAAGAAAAAGTGAGACACATGGACCCCCTATTATTCCCATGATATGTTGAGTGGGGGAGGGTGAAAATAGGGAGTCATATCATTCCCCATCTATGGGGTTCTATGTGGGTTAGTGGAACCAATGTATGCCGTGCGTCAGGCTCCCTCCCTCATTCCAAGTCATCTAGACCCGCCCACATTTGATTTCTCACTCATCCTTATTGCCATAATATTTAGGTTGTGCATGATGGGCTATATTATAGTCTGGACCATGTCTCCCAACCTACCAGTGGGTTGGGACATATTCTAGAATGACCTATGTTGTCTACTATGTGACTAGTGGTTGGATGCCTAAGCAAGACAAGTTTCATAGTCAGTGTTGTATCCTTACAACATGTGGCACTACCTATTCTCATACCATAATGGCTTGAGGAGGTACACATATTTTCCCTGTCTAGTGATTCCAATTGGTGGCCGATTTCCCACATGATGATACCATGTTTCCCTGATCCTACTTTAGTACATCTCCATGTCCTCATTATTTTACCAAGATTCCCCCATCGTATCACTATTCCACCCTATACACATCCGTACAACCATGCTACCTCATCATTTTAAATTGTTCTTTGTTTTTATACAACCACTTAGTTCCACCTATTCCTGTATCCCATCACAATACCACCAATCATTATCGATTTGTTGGAATCTTAAGTTATGTTTGTAGGAAAAATAATTATAGGGAGAGGATGAGATTATTAATTGGGATCCTAAACACCCATATTTAAAACATAATATGGGTGTGCATGATTCAAGAATTAAAAATAATTGAAATAGTGATCTACTCCTCAATCACCATTCTACCATTTTTAATGTGAAAATAAAAATGAACAAAGTCTCAGATAAAAATTCTACACTATAAGTTCAATGGAATGGGGTTCAAATATTTAGTAATAGTGATCCAAAATAATTTTTTAGAAATTAGAAAGACGAATTGAGAAAATAATAAATAATAAATCCCTACCTTGGGTTTCAATTAATAGCTAGTGAAGAACGGATTGGTTTCCAGCTTTGTTGTCAACCCACCTCAATGAATGCATTACTTATATATTCAAGCCTCAATGCGTCCAATGATTTTCTCATATAACTCCCCATTTAAATCTTGGATTTATGTGACTTTTCTTATCAAGAGGGGTGAATCATGCTTAAATGAACATAATAAAGTTTGTAGGATAAATTATTATTTATGTTAATTTAATTGATACAATTAATTTAATTAACCAATACCACCCATGACAACCCACATAGGTGGACCTTGGTGTGAACATAAATTATAAGCACCCTATGATGCCACCTCTATTTGAGATGAATCCATGATATCTAATTTATCATTCAAATATTTTATTTAAAGTAAAAGAATTATTATTGAAAATATCTAAACTAAAAATCATATATTATATTTAATATAGAATTTTTATGGATCTATGATTCTTGAAGCTTCATGTTGCCTCAATGAAACATCACATAAAAATTATTTTAATTATTTTAAAGGATTGAATCACAAAAATATGGGTCTATACATCCTCCCAACCATAAAAACATTTTTCCCTAAAAAGTAAATAGATGGGGCCCAAAAAAGGAATCTCATCCATAAACTCATGTGTAAGACAACACATATTCTCATTAAATTATATTTTATTGATAGTTTTCACCTATAATTGAACTTGGTACAAAAAAACACAGGAATGGAACATCCTCTCTCATCACTAGAGTCATTAGCTCAATGTTGACTTTATGTATGAACTCAATAGAAACCCAAAACTACTCCATGAAATTATTTCCAAGCATTATAATGAAAAAACAATTTCTAATATATTTTTATCTCCACTGTATGGGAAAAATTAAGTCCATACACCACCAATAACCATTTTAAATGAGTTAAAAATAAGGTTATATTGGGTGGGAATGCTTTTATCCTCACCTAGACTGATTTTTCTCAATGGTTTTTTCATTCAACCAACCCATCTATGCCACATCCTGCCACTGATTTTTTTACAAGGATTTCACACTGACCCCAAAATAGTTGCAAGGAGAAATTCTTATGTATACCCACACCATCTCACCAACCATTTCCTATAACTAAGAAAATTTACCTAATTTTTTTACCCTATGTCTCAAGAGACAAATGGTCCTTCCTCTTCAATAACTTACCAAACATTCATATGAAAACTTCATATTCATCTCAATCTCAAACAATCTTACACCAAATTTCATAGATAACATGTTTTTCTATCATCAATATTTTACAAGATCCAGTAACATGTTTATCAAGAAGAAAACAAACCTCATAGAACTACTAAACATGGAATATCTACCCATGAGGTTTTCTAATCATCCATTGTCTGATTTAGATACTCAAAACCATTTAGATGACCTTACTCTATCATCCCTAGAATCTAGGATAATATATTATAGAATTAATGTAATTAAAAACTGAAAACACTATAGAAAACCTATCCCCCATCACATAATAAGAGTTTCAATGATATGGGTACATCGACAAATATTTGATGGTAATACCACACAAATGGTTATGCTCTAATAGGGTGGGCTCTACCCTGTTTTCTCATCCCAATATAAATACAAAAATTAATGAAAAAAACAACTATCTAAATGGGGAAGTGGACATAATGATCTCCATATCCAAAAAAAACCTTTAAAGTCTATCAACTAAGAAATTTGGATCATATAGGATGACTAAGACGACATCACAAACATAGGATTATCTCACACGAGGGAATAATGTGGGGCTGTCATCATCAATTCAAGGTGAGTAATGTATCCCTTTCCATGTAAATAATAATTGATATGAAGATAACTACTCAGAACCTCCTCCATAACCCAAATATAATTCTCCTTCCAAGGGTATCATACATCTCATAATTATTGTACCACTATGATCTCATTAATTATAATGGACTTAACATAACAAAGAGAAATACCATTGAAAAAAAATCTAATTCTCACATGACAAGAGTTTGTTGCACAAATTAAATTCTCATTGTAAGACTAAGGAAATCCATGATTTTTTTAATAGGCTCCTCTATGAACCATATTAAGGAAATGTTTGGTCCATAAGTTCTATAAGAATCACAATGGTTCTCATCATCCCACTCTACATTACTTGGATGCCATCACTCAAATGAAAGGTGATACATACATCCATATCTCAACGAGGGATAACTATTGGCCATCCTTTTAAATAAATAATACATTACTCCACATTCATAGAAAGTGAATTATTATCCATTAACAAGATATATAAAAAAATACATACTATTTAGTGGGAAGCTGACTACAACTTATTGAGGGTGTGATTTTCTTTACATAATTGAGGGAATCTCACTCGCCGTTGAAGGAGGAAACTACCTATTCTCTCAACCACCAAAACCACATGACACTATAAACGGGTAACCAATTATTATTGAGGTAGGTTCCAATATATCTCATCTCTTACATGATAGAATATACTGAAATAACACTTTATCTATTAAGAATAAATTCACTTCACTATAAGGGGTGAGTGTAAGATGGTCTCCATTAGTGTAATTTCTCTAACTGATAAGGGTCTTGATAAAGGTTCCGTTGGAATCTATAACTCATGAACATATAATGAAAAAGGAATAACTCACCACAGAACCAACTAGTATGAGGGTCCCTAAAAAGAGGACAAGAATCATACTTTGGACTACATTTTTTTCCTAGCTGTTTGTTCCAGTTCAATAATAGGAAAACAATCAAAATGGGGTGAATTAATTCCTTTAAAAAAATTTATCTTCCCTATTTAAGTGGTTTAGATATATCCTTTATCTTTTAATTATTTAATTTACTAAATATTATAATAAATAGCATGGAACATAATATTTTTTAGTGGTTCAGGGATACAAAAATAACACATAGTCCACTCCACTGAGACCCATTATAAGCTTGATGATATTAATTTAGATTATTTTCCTAGATATTTATCAATTTATTGTAATAAGTTTTCACTTAGAACAATAAGGATTTTACAAGGCCTTATAACACTTTTATTAGGGTCATCCAAGATTTCTACATGTAGTTGACACTTCACCCACAACTAAATACAAGTAGTTGAAATTTAATTAATAACTAAGTATAAATATTTGGAACATTGATGAAATAAATGAGATGATGAAATAAGAAAAAACTTTAGTACTTAGTATTTTCTAGATTCAAACAACTAATAGATATATTTTTATTCTATAGAAAGATATATATTCACGGTACAAATCTTAGAATATTCTTTAACACAATCTTAAATAAATTCACAATGGAAAATAGTCTTCAAGTATGTAAAAAATGATTCCTTTTTTGTCTTTATTATCATCATTACTACCCTGCCTTTTTTAAGTCATAAAATTAGATATAAAAACATTAATAAGTATACAAAATCATGAAATTTAGTTGGTATGGAATTTATTGTATTCTATGACACATCTTGATACAACCAAAAACATATATATAATATTGAAAATACTAATCATTGTAATCTTTATCATTCATTTCAAATAAGTGGATTCAAAGAATTCCAAAAATTTATTTATGATGTAAGAAACGTTTTGGCGGATATATATTCTAAAATAATACTTTTAATAACTTTCAATGTATAATTATCTCTCTCATTGATAATTAATTTAGAATAACTAAGTCAATAACCATTTCTGTATAATCCAACATCAAGACTGTGAATAATCCTTAAAATCTCATAATACCCTCCTTTTAACATTTAAAATATTTTAATTTTTAATACCAACATTCTATATTTAATTGAGTTTTCAACTTATTTATGGTAATGACATTCCTTTCATCTTTAATAGGTTTGAACATTTTGTTGTGATTTAATTTTCATGGTATGATCAATTCTAAATTAACAAAAATCACTAAATTTCACCAAAGTATCAAATAGAGTGAGAATATTAATTACAATCCTAATAATATTTATGTCAAATGATAAAGTAAACAACTCTTCCAAACTAATTAAGTTTCAATTAGCTAATATATATGTTTAATATACTATAATACTACATGGGTAAGAATATTTCTATAATAAAAGTCTCAATTGGATTCGTACGTAATATATTTCTTCTACAAAAAATAGATTCATAATATATTTCTTCTACATAATATATTTTAATTAGTGAAAATATAAATACATTATAAAGTCTTTTGTCCACAATATTCTTAATTCTATAAAAAATATATATTTATCAATATTTATAAAAAGTTTAATATTTCAATCTTTTCAAAATTATAACTTCTACTAAATACACAACATATTTCATTCATACATAATATCCTTAATTTTAAAAATAAGGTTTTCTTAAATATGTAATATCTTTACCTTTTCCAAAATTTAGATATAAAAATAGTATGTGTAAGATATTTCCATCAGCTCCATATGATACATAAATTTTTTGGCTTGATTAAAATTCTATAATACTCATATATAATATATTTTCAAGTCCATTTGTTTATGAATTATATCTCATAAATATCTGAATTTTTTAATTTTTCTAATAGATAAGATATTACATAAGATATGTAACATAGTTTCTAGATTCTCCTCCTTTATGTAATAATTTTTACATATACAAATATAACTTTTAGATTCTACAACTTCCAGAATTATTTGAAAAATATAAATTCATAATATAATTTCAGATATATTATCCATTTAAAAGAACTATTCTATGTAGTATTTCTAATGAATAAATTGTTAACACTTCTAGAATAATTTAAAATAAATTAAAATCATGAAAATAGATATAAACCATGAATAAGGAATAAAAATAGTGAATAAGAAATCATAACAAAAATAAGCACATTTTAATACTAAATAAAATGTAAAAGATATAGCATTGAAGATAATATAAAAACTAGTTTTAATAATAAATAACATATTTTAGAAGATAATAAATTAATGTATCCTATAAAATAAATTGTGTTATATGGGGTAATTATGAAAAAATAAATAATGAGAAATGGAAAGGATCCACTCAATATTATCTTCCTTTTGATTATTAAAAAACACGAGCACATAAATAATTAAGAATCTAAACCCCTAAAACGCACTCTCTAAATTTTTGTATGGATCAAAAAGGTATGGCAAGGAAGAGTAAATCATGTAAAAAAATATAAGAAAAAAACTCTTCCCTTACATATTAAAACTTAAGCATATGGGATATCTCAGTACATTATAATCCTTTACTAAAAATGTAAACACATTATTCCAATAAAACTAAATCTCTATATTCTCCATATTTAATTATTAATAATACTCAAAAACAATTTTTTATGTTTTATGAAAATCCAATCTATGGTTGATTGTTAACCACACAACCAACTAATCCAAATAGAACAGAAATACTGGTAAAAAAAAACCAAAAATAAAGAATTCAAAGTTCAAAAACATTAAGCATACATTAGAGGTAGGAAAATTAGTCTAAGAAAAAGACTATAGAACGTCTTAAAGACAAAAATATCAGATTTTTAATTTTAAATGAAAATATAGATAACATGACTCTTTCAATTGACCCCTTCACCAAGAATCATCCAAGGCTATGTGTATCCTTAGACTACACATTATCACCCATAGAATACCATCATCTCCTACATCACTATCGGAGATAGGTTCATTGAAGGAAAAAATCTCCCTAAAAACTATCAAAACCTAACAGTCCATCCCATGAAAAAATAGATGATGAATCATTGAACCAATAAATAAACCAAAACTCTAGATAAAAAATATCTTTGACCTGTCATTAACATTGACTATAATTTCTACACTATCTTGAGGAAGAATTGTTGAAACCATGATTAAAAATTTTACCCAACACAATCTTTTTTCACCACAAAGACCATCAAATAAGAATAAATATGGGGACTGTTGTGAAGGGTGACGGAGAAAAAGAATAGGCGAAGCTCTGTATAGAAAGAAGGATATGACCATAAGAAGAATCATATGTAACCACAAACACAATAGAAAAATCAAATAACACTTTTAATATTAACAAAAAATAAATTAAAATATATAACAAATCTAACATACTTAAGGAGTAAATAAGAAATATAAAAAGCATGGTTAAGTTCTGAGAAAAACAATTTCATAATAAACAGTGCAAGTAAACCTATTATTATTATTAATATCAAATATTATAAAAAATGAACACAAACTAATAACATTTATATTTAAAAGACAGTCAATTATAAAAAATTAATCAAATGATAAATTAGTAAAATCTTCCATTTAATATAATTTTCTTTAATTTAAAATAAAAATATATTTTCTTCAAAAAGATAGGGAACTGAATATTCTCCAAGGTGAACTACTTATATATAAAACTTTTTAATTATAAGTATCCATGAAACATGTTAAAAATATTTAAATAATTAAATATAAATAGTAGTCCACCTCATATTAATTAAATATCTATGTATATGTTTAACATTAAAGATCACCCAAGCCCCCTTAAACATAGAAAAACCATAGAAATAAATATTCAAGGAGTAAAGTAAAAAATAGTTTATCACATGTAATGTATATTAAATATAATAAATAATTCATAATACATAAACAAAATATAATAGAATACAATAAATGATCCTTTCATCACATGAAATAATAATATAGTGATTTCCCGTGTTGTTAAACCAAATAATGAAATAGTAAAATCATTCTTACTTACAATTTACAAATTGTCTCATACAAATAATACTAATAAATATAACTATAAAGTGTATGTATGATATCTATAAATTTACAAAAAATATTAAAAATAGAACATGACATGATGATATCATTTATAAAATTATTATAAAAACAATATATAAAGTAGAAGGGAAAGGATAAAACAATTATAAAGTATCTACCCAAGTATAAAAAAATTAGTTCCCATTAAAAAACCATTATAATAATAACATGTGAAAGAAATAATTTCTATAAATATGTCAAAAAAATTCCAGTGAAATCGATCACATGTTACTTTATTGATCCTTTAATATTATTTCCATGACTTCCATAAACATTTGTTAAAGAAATAGAAATTTAATAAGTCTCCATTCATATATTTTTGTTGAAACCATTCATATAACATTTAGTTTTGAGATTTTATGGATCATTCTAAAGATATATCAAAAAAGGATGAATTTTTGTGCTCATATGCTTTTAGGTCTAGCAGTGTTGGCAATAAGATATTTAGATATACAAATTTTGTTATTTTAAATAAATATTTTAGCCTTAAAATTAGATAAAACCTTTTAAATATAGTCATGTGTAACACTAAAAATTTTAAAAACTTAAAATAAATAATTATTCACATAGTTTCCAAAACGTCCACATTAAAAACAAGTAATAATAGATTTTTCTACTATTTGAACCATCCACATAATAATTCCAACAAATATTTTTCCTTTATCTATTGATTCTAATACTAAGTCTACCATTATATCCTTAGTCATTGGTAATTATTTTATTAAGGTAATTCTATACTTTAGTAAACACACTAGCTACCAATTTCAAAGAATCAACCTTAGATAAAAAATATTTTATTCTAAAATCATGTATAACATACAAAGATTTATCTTTATCAATTTTATACTTTAATTATAAAATATATTTAGAAAAATAAGAATTTTAAATATGTACAAAATCATAAAATTTTATTTGATTTCAATGATTTTTATTTATAGTTTCAAATTTTTCTTTAAGAAGAAAAAAATAATCATTAAGATCATAAAAATAAATAATTTATGTTCCAAATTTATAAAGAAAAAATGAATTTACATAATCAGTTTGAGCCATAAAACATAGATTTAATTTTTTGTTTCAATACTAAACGTCGTAGTTAGAATTTGATTCATCACTTAAGTCCCCAAAATAACTCCAGGTATATTTCACATCTCTATTTCCTTTCATTTTATGATTTTATTTTATTTGAAACTTCCTTCTAGATTTAAGTTAAGGGATTTTAGGTAAGACTTTTCCTCTTTTCTTACATTCATAGAATCTAACGACATTTTCATTATTCTTCTTAATATTATCTTTTCTATTCTTATAATAACTATTAAATATTTTAGAATTTTTTATAACTTCATTACTAGAATCTATACTACTAGAATATTTATCTAATGAGTCAGAACATGTATCCCTTTAAGTAGAACATTTAAGAGTATCATCTTTATTTTTGACTAGATTTTCATCACCGGCTTTTAATTCCATTTGAACTTCATCAATCATGAGTATTCCAACAAAATTATTCATATTTCTATCTTTAATAAGTGTGTAATTTCAAATAGAATCATATATTGTGCTAAATATAGTAGGTGAAACTCTTAGTAATTTTAAATATTTATCAACTTATGGTACAATAATTCTAAATTAAATAATATTGTTCATTATCTTAGCAGGTATTAAATTAAATTGAGTAATAAATCCCCTACCAAACATCCTTAATGTATAGAATTTAATATTCAAATTATTGTTACTTAGTTGTTCTTCCTTATTGTTTTCCTCATAGGAAACAACAATAGTCACCCATATGTCATGGTAAATAACACAATGAGAAACTATATTGAATTCATGCAGTCTAAATCCATAAATGATAGAATTCAATTATTTGGAATTTAAAATCAAAATCATATTCTAGAGTAACATTTCATTTAATAGGTTTAAAAGTAAGAAACTTGTAGGATTTTCCCACCGTTATATAAACCTTTGATTCAATATTATTAAAATATATAATCTTTATAGATTACCAGTAACCATGATTTTCACTATTAGAATAAAAATCTATAATCACATACATTTTATCTTTAGGCTCATCCATAAGTATTTATCTTAAAAATATTTATCTATATCTTGTTAAGGCTAATGAGATAATATCTTTGAGAATAATGTTTCAAGATTTATTGTACCAGTGTCGAGATCTCAAGATTCCTCCACTATTACCACTTGATGGTATCAAAAAATAAATTTCAGTAGAACAATTCATATACCAAATGTTTTACAATTTATGTGATATGAAAATACTCAGGTGTTGGGTGAATTGATTCCTTTAAAAAATTCACTAATTTTAAGCTTATATTTTTGAATTTGGATAAATATATCCTTTATCTATTAATTAATTCATATAGTGGAAATAAAAATAGATTATAGAACACAAATTGTTTTCATTGATTCATAGCTATAAGAACATATCTATGTTCACTCAACCAACACCTCATATAGGATTATTAAGAACCATTTCCTAGGTATGTCCCAAATGAGTGATAATTTTTCACATAGTATATTAAGAATTTTATCAAGCCTTCAGATCCTTTTACCTTGGACCTAATAGATAAGTACATGAAGCAAACACTTCACCCACATCTGAGTGAATGTAGTTGAAACTTCAAAGAAATAGATGAGATATAGAAATGAAATAAAACATCAGTGTATATTTTATTTAAGACTATATAAACTAATATATGTAGTGTTATTCCAAAAAATTGAAGAATCTTTAAGGTACATCTTTTCAGGAATAATTAAACAATTTATTCAATGAATTCAAAACAACAAAGAGACTTCAGGTCCTAAAAATAATGCTTCTTCTATTATCTTTATTGTATTATTTCTTTACTACCTTCTTTAAGTTGTATAATATGTTACAGTAGAAATAATTATTATAAATAATTATAAATTTTAGTGTTTTTCATGATTATTATACATTTTTAAAATTCTTGATATTTCCAAAAAATATATATAATATAGAAGAATATTAGGTGTTGAAAACATATTATTTATTTTAAAACAGACACGTCAAAATCATTACCAAAGTTCACTATGATTTAAACATATTAATTATGTATCTCCTTCAAGAAATAGTACTTTTAATAGGAGTATTTGTGTATATATATATATATTTGATAATTAATTCTGAACAACTGAGTCAACAATATTTTCTATATAATCCAATTTTAATTCCTTAAATAATCCTTGAAATATTTTAATAAATTAATTTAAAATTTAAAACATTTTAATTTTGAATATTATCATTCCAGTTTTCATATACTATTAAACATTTTTATGTTCATGACACTCCTTATATATTGATTTTTTTTGAAAATTGTATTATGATTTCATCCTTGTGGAATGATCATTTATAAATTACTAGAGTTACTAAATTTAACCAAAGTCTCATAGAGGAATATAAATCATAATTATAGTCATGAAAATACTTTTTTAAAATGGAAAATTAAATAAATCTTACAAATTCATTAAGTTTTTAATTGATAATTTTCATGCATAATATTCTCCAATGTTACATGTATAAGAAACCCCCTGTAATAAAAATCTCAATAGGCTTCATACATAATATATTTATTCTCTAAAATGAAAATGAGTAATATGTTTTGTCTATGTAATATATCTTCTTTAGTGAAAATATTAATACATATGAAAATATCCGATATGTAATATACTTAACTCCATACGTAAGATATATTATTCCAGCTTCAAAAAAATGCATAATATTTCTAAATTTTACAGATTCTAGTTTATAACAAATATATAATATATTTCTTGAATATGTAATAATCTCATATTTAAATGTAAGGTTTTCAATAATACAAAATATCCAACCATTTTTAAAAGTCTTGGCTTCCAAAAAACATGTGTAAGATATTTCCATCAAATCCATACGATATATAACATTTTTAACTTGGTGAAAATTTGAGAATCCTCATACGTAATATATTCTCAAGTCCTCTTCAATTATGACGTATCTAAATTTTATGATTATTAAAATAAATAAGATATTAATTATGATAAGTAATTTAATTTCTAATTTTTTATCATTTTCATAATATTATTTACTTATCCAAAACAAAAAATTGGATTTTGTAAGTTATATAATTATTTAAGGAATAAAAAAATGATAATATTATTTTAGTTTTCTTCCACATTTGAAATAAATTTTCTAAGAATAAATTTAAAAAAAAGGTGATAAATTAAATATTAATGATAAATAATACAATAATAATTAAAATAGATATTATCCATGAATAAGGAATAAAAAAATATAATAATAAATCACAACATATATAAGAATGTTTTAGTATTAAATAACAGAAAAAATATATAACAGTGAAGATTATATAAATGTATAATTTATTAGTAAATATCATATTTCATTAGAGAATAAATCGGGGTAAGATATATAAAATAAAGTGTGAGGGATAAGGTAATTATCAAAATTCAAATAATGAGGAATGAAAAGGAACCACCCAACATGGCCATAACCATCTATAACACAAATTTTCACATGACTATGATTATCAGCACCTCATTCATGATAGGAACTAACTAGAGGTGAAAATTGTGGGAGTGGATCTGTGCATCTTCTATATCAAACTTCTGTCCAACCACTAGCTCTTCCACCAATCAGACTCTTAGAAGGAAACTAAACCTATAAAATAAAGGTTTTATGATCTCAATGTTATCTCTTATATGGATATATATATATATATATATATATATATATATATATCCATAGAACCACTCTATATATATTTCTGAGAAATTATAACCTACTACCAAATCTTGAGTTTATCCCTACCATGAAATAGTCAACTTTCAATGCTTTCTTAGTGATCTCGGTCTTATGTGGTGATTTGTTAAAACACAACGACAACTCAATAACTCTTCCTACTTAGTCTCTTATTGAACCACTAATTTTGATCAATTTTACCTTGAAGAAAATCACGGGGACACCACACATGGACCATTCCACACATTACATACTTTGAGAAACTTGTGCTTCCATAATATAGTCCAATATCCTTGATAATACATCATCTTGGAAAATGGATGAAACTCCAACCATGGTAAAGGAATCCCACTATGATTTAGAGAAAACAATCATACACTAATCACTCATTGTTCCATGTAGGTAGCTCAACACAAGAATTAAAATCTATTCAGGGAGAGTTTGAACTAGATGGAAATATGAGTCTAAGACTCCTTCCAGCCTCTACCGCTTGACGATTAGGATTTCCTAGAAAACCCATGAGGCCTCTATAATCAAAATACAAAAAATATCCATAACATGAATAGTCTCATCCAAATTAGTGGAAACAACTATATACACATAGAAAAGGTTTATACTAAGAATAAATGATAGATAAAATTACATAGATTATTGGGAAATGATATAACATGCTTGAGTATTAGAAAACAATGCATCATTGTTCATTAATGAATAGTGGTAGGTTCAACCACATGAACATTATCAGTAAAAATATATCTACTCACACAAGTAGGTTATCTGTGGATAACACTATTTATTTGATCAGATAAACCCCCAATAATTAGAGAATATCAAAATGATCTTACATAGGAAAGGATATAAAGGATCATAAAAGACTAATATACGATGAATTTTTCAACTTTATTATTCTCTAAAATGATTTATTAGACCTCTAGGTCAATGAATAGGTTATTAAAGTCCAAAAGAAATGATTTTTCAGTTGTTACAACTATGCTCGTCTGCCTACATATATAACAAAAGTCAATAAACCATGAAACATTATCAAATTAAATTCTTAAAAACAAGTACTCACATGATTTATAACTCTAAAAAACATCCCTAAGACTAAATCACTATAATTCCACTGTAATAAAACAGAACCCACTGGGGACCTTCTAAGTATGGAAGTAAATTTGGGGAGCCACCCTAAGACCACTATAATAGGACTAGGGATGAGGATTTTCCCTAAGTTGGAATACCACACAAGAAAGAACATACTCGGTACTTGTACTCCGAGATGTTTCTCCATCCATAATTTTCACCACTCCAATAATGAACCAACATTTTTTATCATGTGTTTCTATACATTACTTTCTGTCATATATGAATAGTCAATGCCAAATCCACCTTGACTAAGGAAACATTGAAGACCTACATATTTTTCATAAACATAACATGTGTGGGAACAAAATTTTTTTATGGGTGAGTATAAACATACATTATAGGATTCCCCCAGACCATAATGGAAAAAAGGAAAATAGTCAGCTCAAAACCATTGATACTATGAAGTAACTAGGAGGAAGAAAAAATGGATCGAGATATGATCAACCATAATAAGCCGTGGTGGCATAGAGAAGTCTCAGTCATCTTAGATCCAACTTATTAAGGTTTATATCTAATTAATTACTATAAATTATTTGAGTAATGATGATACCAAAAATTGATAATTTGATAGTTTAGTTATATGATGAATTTAAGAAGGAAATGAAGGTGTTCACAAGGAGTCATGATTATCAATATATCTTTTTTTTCTCTACTTTTCTAACTCCCTTATCACCACTAGAAACTACAAACAAGTACATATTCCTCACAAAATCATGCACAATAGTCGAGGGAGTACTTCATATACTATCCACCGTTACCACATCACCATATGAGGAATCTAGAGGAGAACCCACACCTTGAATAATGATCGATGTTATCCATGAGAGAATGTAACCATACTATCATAACTAAAAAACTATAAGAGAACTCATGTCACCACTATGGGATAGTAATAGAGTACTTGCATCCTGATAAGGAAAAAGTATCAGTTGATGGGGTTACAAAACCCATATTAGGACCAGATCACTATCTTATAGATATGGATAGGGTAAATAAATTTTCAAATAGAGGGGAATTTCTAAATGTATGTGGCATGGGGGGTGACTAAACCTATCTATAATGTGTTGGAGGAATGATTCCTTAATATATACTCATTTCCAAAGGTCACTTACCTTGATAATTATATGATCTTCACACTCAAAACCTATCATTATCCCAACATAAATAAATCCAAAAAACACCTATATTACCATGAAAATAGTCATATATGACCCAGCATACCATTCCATCACGATCTTCATGGAAAGGAAGTTTAAATAGGATATTTATTTTCCCAAAACTAAGACCCAAAAAAAATTTCTTGAAAAAAACCATTATAAAGGGAAAAGGGACTATGTGGTGACCTTAAGTCATTCCATGTGGAGTGATGGGTGATGAAGTCCACACCCTACTGGGTTCATCACACCCTACTTGTGGGGAGGTGTGGGATCATGTTTGATGACTCTGTGTCATGAATTTAGATCCCTACCCCGGTTTGGTTGGGAAAACCTGACCTAGTCCAGTAACCTACCTAGCTATACATTTGGGGTTTTAAGTCATGTGTGTTGGTATAAATCTCATCAACCATACCATTGTGAGGTTGGTATTTATTTCTATCGAGCTACACCACCCACCATGTGGTGGGTGACTATCCATCTAATCACAACCAATTAGATTTCTGGGTAAAATAACCTAGATTCTCTCTATAATTACTTCATCATACATCATGATCGCCCAATTGTCACCACCTATTTACCTTATCCATCCACCATGATGGTTTTATGACTTCCCCCAATACCAATATGATGATTCTGTTACACTACCTTACTATTCCTATATGACTCCTCAGCATTCTACCCCTTCATATACCGTCTTACCTCAATGCCACCTGATAATTCCATACCATGTTGTCGACACCCATCAACACTTGTTCTCTTTTCATCATAAAATACCTTCCATTAATCCTTGGATTAGATATCTCCTAGGTTCTACACATTAGAAAAAATGGAGGTGGTGGAAGAGATCAGTAGCAATGTTACTAGTTGTATGAATCTAGATCACTCTTTGGGGACATACAATTTAGGAATTCAAAAACGTTAATTAAGGGCTAGGTCATTTATAATCATTCTACCATCAAGAATGTACACATCACAATGAAATATTTTAGGAATGAAAATTATACCCTATAGGCTTCATGACATAGGGTTAAAATATTCATGGATGAGGAATTGATGTAATTCATTAAATAAATTAAAATGAATAATGTTGCAATGTAGAAATAAAAAATCCCTACATCAAGTTTGGATCAATCATTTTTTTTAAAAATAATTGTCTCTGGGTTTATTGTCAATCCCCCTAGATTAATGTGTTCATCCAATATGTGGGCCTTGATATATCCAACAATATTATCTTCTCACTTTCCCTCTCAAGCTTGGATTTATACAACCAACCCTAGTTATAGAGGTCAATTATGTTTAAATATGGGTAGGGGATAATATTTATAGGTTAAGTGGTTCATTAATTAATTCAATTAATTTAATTAACCAATTTTATCTATGATGTACCAATATTAAGGAACCATAGGAAAATGAAAATTATACTTCCCCTAAGATAACACACCCATCTCAGAAGCAACCAAAAGGATGGATTTCCCATCAAATCTTTAAATTTTATGGAAGAAAATTAGTTTTTTTAATTTATACACTATCTAAAAATAATATATTATAATTAACAGAAAATTTTAAATTCTATATTATGATAAAAAATTCACGTTGGATCAGTGAACCATCTGATAAAAACTATATTAAATTATTTTTAAGGCTTGGATCTCAAAAATATGGGTTGTTATTGAGGGAACCAATGAAATAATGGCTGGAGGACCCTTGAAAATAATGATAAGGTAGAAATCGTTTTACAAAATAAAAAACGAGACTAATAAATTAAAAGTTTAAAATTTGGAAAGAACTCATGGTTAATTCACTTGGTTTCCTTGATTGTGAATCATACCATGCGCAACTATTATGTTCAAAAAATTTATCTAGAATGCTTACTATATACCTTTAGGATATCTATACACCCTAATAAACATTTTGAAATTATATAAAACAAAATTTCCACTAAAATACTCAAAATATACAATATAACAATTAGATAATTATTATACATTGAACTGTGGAATAATGCTTGTCACATATTCACAAAAACAATTGTCTCCTCAAGATACACTAAACATGTTAGTTAATGACCTCCATTATACGTTTCCTAATCTAATAAAGTTATTTTATCTACTATAACATCTAATTATTATCCACACTCTATCTTAAATGAATTATGTTACTGAATATTTTCCATAGATATTTAAGTGAAATTTTCTAATATTTTAATTTTAATAGATTCAACATATTCTTTATTATCTTTCACAAAAATCTTATAACCTTTATGGAACATTTATGGAATTTCATGATCTAATGGTATCAATATAATATGAGAATATTTTTGTATATAGGGTGTAAAAATGAAATATAATGGTCTAAAAATTAATTGAACTATAAAATCAAGATAAGATCCACAAAAATTATTCCAAAAATTACACAAAAATATTTTCATAAACATTGAAATAATTTATTTTTTACCATGGAATGTAAAAAAATAGAGAATTAGGTTGTCTATTAAGGTGGATTAACTTATGGTTCAATTATTTCAATTTCTTGGAATGAAAAATTGAGGTAATGATGATTGGTATGTTTGAATCAATCAAAACACAATGAAACTAAATAGTGAATTTGTTCAAAAAATATGGAATGTAAATGAAAGTGAATAAGAGAAGTGGTAGTTAATCCTAGGCTAATCCATTGATTCTATTTATCCTTCATTATATATAATTAAAATTTTCTTATTTCTAATAAACTCATTAAAAAAGATTAATAATCTCCGACTCTTCACCATGCATTTATTAATGTCTGATAAATATCACACCAAGATGTTAGTGAGTGTACTCTTTTTGATGTGAATTGATTAATTCACTAGAAATCACAAAGTTTCTTAATTAAATATCAAATATATTAGTTTTATCAACACTAAATCAAGATAATATTTCTTTAAACTGCTAAATTCCCAAAACATACAATCACATGATACTTATTTTAAATCACTTAACCCAATAACTAGTTTATTTCATCATATATAAAAACAATTAAAGAGTTGGATTAAAATTTGTTAACTATTAAAAAAGAAATCATTATAGAGATAAATATACACCCTAATTCATAAAAAAATAAACTCTGAAAGAAGAATAAAATTATTAAACAATCATAAAATTACATAAGATTATGATAATAAATGGAATTATTATACTAAAATCAATTAAAAAAAATTTATCCTTCAATTTCAGGGATTAACCAAATATTACTCCTTATTCACTTTTTCTAAACAAAATATCTATGAACCCCACCTCAACCTAGTATTATCTTCCTTTTATAACCACAATATAAAATTTCTATGCATACTATTTATCCTTTTTGATAATAATTCACATGGAATAAAAAATTCTAGAAAACTCCCCTTTAGCTCTACTCAAATTCAGTTACAAAAATACAAGGATTCTACTCTAATATAATTAATATACATCAGTATTAGAATTAATTTTTGAATGAAATATAATAATATAATCACTATATTTTCCAATTTTACTGGAAATTTCTAATTAAAATGTTCCTCTTGTTTTTAGTTTCATACATCTAACTTTGTACTTAAGATCATCTACATGATTTAGGTTCAATAGAGGCATGTTCCTCATTTATTTTTTAAATTCTTCATGAATAAATGGGTTGGGAATCATTGGATCTATATTGGGTAATCTTATGATAGGATGGAGTAGTTTATTTTTAGATTATAGATATTTATGGTATATATATATCATAATGGAGATATGAAATTCCTTAGATTATTATACATTGATTTATTTATTGATAAAACCTTTCATCAATAGTGATATAAAATTATGCAACATGCATGATATTTTATACCCACAAATTTTGTTTTTTATAGATTGTGATACATATTTCTTCTTTATCATACATAATGTCATCTGCTTATCGCTACCAGAAACATTAGTTTTCCTTATAAAATCTAATATTATAAAAGAAAATATGCCACTATTCTAATATCATATCCCACAAAATTATAATGTTACTCAATCGATTCATGAATAGTAAAAATCACTAATAATTGGAAATGATTTGTTGTTATCCTCCCATGACGATTACTGGTACCCTTATATCATAGGTTGTGACGTATAAAAAATAATTTTTCAATAGAAATAGAGTATAATAACATATTTATGACATATACTTATAATAATGAGTGATATAGTCATAGAAAATGTTATGTCTAATTGGATACTACAATTTGTTTTTTTCTAATTAAATATATCCACTACACTCTCTAATATAAATCATGAAGACTCAATATCATATATTTAAACAAATAGGAATAAGTAATGCAGATATGGAGTGGAAATATAAAATATGTTAATATAATATTTCTATAATAGTTCATATTGAATGATCTGATATCTACTCTTCACTCTAATCTACTCAACAAGAAGAATGATACTCAGAAATAATATGAACATTCTTTTGATAGAAATTAGAACCTTTTAAAATTCCAATATCTTTCTCACATGGAGGTACAACCCAAACAAAAAACTCATAACTTTATATAGACCAAGGGAAAAACCAAAAAACCTAAATTTTGATGAGATTCATAAATAGATAGGACCTAAATTTTGGTTAGAATTTATAGCCAACAAAAAAACTATTTTTTGTTTTGGAAAAGAAAAAAGTGGTAAAATAACTTGAAGAATTGATAAAATGATTATAATTTTTGAAATAAAGAAGAAAATGAAGAACATAAGTTTAAAGAATATAAAGCTCAATAAACTTCAATCACTTCAGTAGAAATGGATCAAATGTTAAATTTCCTTTGTGATTATATATTAACATAATAGTCGCTGGAGTAATAGATATATCCCCTCATAATTCTCATGGTTATTCTATAACTTTCGAATGAGTAATCTAAATATATTTGATCAAGTTACCATGATCATCTTTCAATGAAAAATCACTTGTTATTAATATATAGATCATATTCACATTTTTTTCTTGTTAAAAAATCACAAATAGATATAGTGAGAAATAATATAAGAGGGGAATTATTTGGTTTACCTATTATAGAAATACCATATGCTTAATCCTTTTCAAGACAATTCAAAATCAATTTGAATAACTTTGTTTGAATATATATACTTTTAAAATTAATAAAATATTTATAATTAATTAACATAAATTTAAGTAATTTAAAATACTAAAACAAATAAAAAACATATATTATTTAATGTTTTTGAAAAACAAAGTGTTATGTGAGTACGAGTCATTGTGTGGTTTTGAAAAGTGTCATTTTGTGATTAATGTTTTTTAGTCTCTGTATAAGTGAATATAAATTTTCATAAGTTTCATTTAATAGTTTTTTATGTGTCATTTGATACTTATAAATTTTTTTAGTTTGTGTATGAGTCATCTAGACTATGTAAGCATCATTTGGTTACTATTATATATCTTTTGACATAAAGTTAGTGTATTTTTGAGTTTTTTAAGTGTCTTTTTAACTCTTCATATGTGTCATTTTATAGTTATAAAAAATTTTAAAAAATAGACCCATATATGAGTAGTTTGGTACTTAAAAAATTATTTAAACATTAAAACTAAAGATTAATTATAAAAAAATTATAATATAATTACTTAAAGTGTCACCAAAATATTATTAAACAAATAAATGAGAAATTATAATTTTCAATTCATAAAATCATAAAAATATTGAAATTAGGTATTTGTAAACACATTGTGATATTTGAAATATTATTAATATGATTAACTAATGCTTTGAGAAATTAAAACAATTCACTTAAAACTTGTGATATATTTTTTAATATTTTAAAATACATAACATAAAACTAAAAAATAAATATCTCCGATCACAAACAATATCCATTACACTCAAATTTTATCCTAGAACTAACAATATCACACTTTTTTCAAATTAAAGAAAACTGATTTTTTTTAGAAATAGTAATAAATTTCCTCCTTTTTAAATTTATCCAAATGCTAAAGAAATATCTAAAATTTATTTAACAACTATCTCACTTTTGTACTATTATCATATTAAAATTAAAAAATTGTTATGCTACTAAAACAAATGAAATAATTAATAATTATAGTCATTATTACATAATTCTGAGAAGAAAAACATTAAATATCCCCCTAAACTAATGCATATTAAACATTGAAGTTTAGTAAATAATATACCAAATATATTTTTTCTACATAATCAGGACATGTACACATATTTCTTAAAGAACATAAAAACAATGGGAAATATCAAACCTGATAAATTTTAAAATAAATAACTAATATAACAACAAGTATATCAATCATACAAGGTTAAATATTTGGTATAAATCCTAAAAGTAGACTTAAATACATCATATGTTATTATAGAAAACAAATTTAGTCAAATATAAATAGATGATCTATTATCCCTTTAACATAGTAGTAAAATTTCAAAAATATAAAAGTTCTTGTTAAATATTCTTCATTTCAAGTTCAAAATTTATTTTCTAAAACATTGTAGGATCTAATAGTTTAGAAAATATATCTACGAGTTGATTTAATATTGATGAAAATTAAAGATAATATTCAATTTATTAATATATTTACTTAGTAAATGAAATTTATTATCAATGTGTTTTTTCCTAGAATACTAAAAATGGTTTTTAGATGTTCAATTTTCAAATGTGTAATCATAGTATATATGAATATTTTTAAAATATACATTGAAATCAAATAATATTTATTTTATCCATAACTTTTTTTCAAAAAAACTAGCAGAAAAAATATAATTGGCATCTACTACGTTTATTGTAAATTATTGTTTCTTTTTAGAGCTACAAGAAACTAATCTCTTACCATGTAAGTGACCCATACCTAATGTTATCTTCCTTTCAATTCCACAAACTCTAAAATCAAAATCATAATAGGATAAAAAAGTTAAAAAATATAATCAGAGTAAAAAAACTAATATTAACCATTGATTTTATATAAATGATTATCTTTTTGGTAGTTATTTGATAACTTTCCTTATGATTATATTGAAGTATTATACACGTATGGACGAAAAAAATAATATCATGTCTTGATGCTATAAAATGGTGCAAATTTCCTATTATACCTATAAATTATTTATTATCTATAGATTTTTTATATTCATATAAATAAAATTTAGAATTAAACTATACTGGTGTTATTATACATTTATATGAATCTAAGTAGATTAATCCTTGCAACAAGTTCATTTTCATATTTTGATGGATTTAAAAACATAACATATTTTCTTTAAATAATTTGAAGACTTAAAAAGAATTTTATTTCACCCATTAAACCCAAATCAAATTCATAAGTCATTATATTATATAATTATTCATATAAAAATTTACTTTATGATCCAAACAAAACATCATCAACATATATTTTCATAATTAATTTTTTTTATAAAATCTATTAATAAACAAAGCTATATCAACATTTCCTTTATTAATATAATGTTATAACAAAAATACATTTTGTCTATCATGCTAAGCTCTCGAAGATTTATTAATACTATATAGTTATCTTTAAAGATAAAAAACTTGATTTATAAATTTATTATTTTCAAATCTAGGTGAATGATAAACATACACTTATTATGAGATTACACCATTTAAAAAACACTTTCCAAATCCATTTGAAATAATAGAATTTTTTTTAAAATAATTCTAGTAGAATACTAACAATGTCTATCATAGATACTTGTTAAAAAGAATCATCAAAATCAATTCCTTCTTGTGAATAACCTTGTGAAACAAACCTTGATTTATTTATTGGTATATTTTGTTATTCATCTTGTTTATTATAAAAATATTTATTAGTTGTTATATTTTGTTTGTATATAGTCAATTAAACTTGATTAAAAACATTATTTTTTTCAAAATGATTAAGTTCATAAATCAAATCAAAGGTTCAATTTGAATCATTAAATGATTCATCAACATAAATAGGAATAAAGTCTATAACAAAATCAGAATTAGAAGAAAATTTCAAAACTATTTTTGGTTCTTATTCTAGTTTCTACATTTATAATAACTTTCTTAAGTTTATGATCTTTAATAGTTTTTAAAATATTAAGATAATTTTGAGAAGATATATCCCTCCCTCAATTGATACAATATAATTTTTTGTTTATCTTTACTAATTTAAAACTATTTAAATATTTATTCAAGATTACATAAATAAAAATGTATTTTTCATTATTTTTATTAAATTTTACTTGTATAGATACTTCCATAGTAATATTTATCTTATTTTATACTAATTAAGATTTACTACTATTAAAATATACAATAAAAACACCTTCATCACTTTTAGAATAAAATATAACTAAGTTGTCCTTATTATTTAAAACCCATGTGAGAAAATACACTAAAATGACAACTTATAGGTTTGTTCATTAAGAAATCCGTAAGGTATTTTTTAGATAGGATATTATAGAAACTATATTTAAAGTATAACAAGTATTAATAATCAATTTATCACAAAATAATTTTTATAATATAAATTCATTAAGTATGGTTCTTTAAATTTCTTTAATAGTTCTATTTTTCCTTCCAAAACAATTTTTTTATGTTGTTCTAGGGGTAAAAAAATTTGTAAAGTATCCATTATTATCAAATTTTTTTAAAATTATATATTATAAAATTCAACTCCTTTATCACTTTATATAGAAACTATTAAATATACTTTTTAGTTTTGAACTAGTTTACAAAAATTGAAGAACTTGTTTAATGTTTCAAATTTATGAGTTAAAAAATAAGACCAAGTAAACCAGTTGAAATCATTAACAATTACAAATAGATAATTTTTACTTCATAAACTAGTATTCTTAACATGACTAAATAAATAAATTCATAATGGGTATAAGCATATAATTTTATTAATATTATTAATAGATCTGAACATTTCCTTATATTGATTACATTTTAAACAAAAATAATAAACAATATACTAACTAATCTTGGAATTGACTGGTTCCAAAATCGATATATACTTTTCCAATTTGTATAATTTCAAAATAGTAAAATGTCTCAACCTTATATGATGAATAAAATTATCAATTTATATAGTATTTACTCACTTTAAAGTACACTGAACTAGTTCATTAAAATTGATTAAGTTAATATTATTTTTTTATTTTCATAAAGTAGAATATTTTTTTTTAAAAAAATAAAATATTTTATTTTATTAAAATTTAACAATTATTTTATCTTTGAAAATATGTAATATACTAATTTAATTGTGTTTTAGACATTATACATGTAGAACATTAAATATTAAAAAATATTTAAATATTTATACTTCTCTAAAACAATTTCCTTTCTATTATACTTATCACTAATGGTTACAAAGCCTATATCACATTAATTAAAAAATGTAATAAATATCACTAGTCAGGTGTATGTAACATGCATTTTCCATATACCATATATCACTAAGAATCTTAAGGTATTATTTCTTAAAAAATAGAATAGGTAAAAAAATCTTTCGACGCACATAGTATCTTGTTTCTAAACAAATTTGTGATAAAAAATCTTAAGAACCCATACAGATTTATGGAATTTATGTTAGGGTAATCAAGTTGATAAATTCAAGGAAATAAAAGTCTTATTATAGAATAACGATTGAGTAAAACATAATGAGAATTAATTTTAATAGTGACCTTTATAATTACATCTAAACCATGTAAAACAATAAAAATTTCATTTATTTATTTTAACAAATGAATTTTTTTATAGCTTGGGTTTTTTATATTATATTTATTGCTTATTTCTTCCTTATTAGGTTTGTCCATATTCATCATATTATCAAATTTTTATTTTCCTTGAACAAAAACTAATAGAGTTTATTTCATTCTACAGATTTCATTTTTAATATTCTCATTTTTTTGAATAAATTCTAGGTCAATAGAAATTAACCCATTTGAAAATATAGATATATTTCTTTATTTCTTTATTTATTATTTAGGATTATAAATTTATTTTTAATGTTTATTAATGTCATACAAGACTACGTTAAATATCCTTTTGTGATCATACTTATTTTTAGAGTGAAAATAATTAATATTACCATTCTTATATTTCAGTTTAACAATTTATGTTTTCAAATCCTTGTTTTCAAAATCCAAATATGGTTTTTAATTAAAATTTCAGTTTTAATATTTCAATTATCTTAATTAAACTTAAATTTTTTAATCAATTTCTTATTATATTTTTGTAAATCCTTATATAATTCAACTATTTTTAAAATACATTATGGAAAAATATCATTTTTTAGTTAATTATTTCATTTGATAATCAGAATTAGATTCATAACCAAAACTATAATATGAATAATTAATTTGTTAATTCATATTATTTTTCATTAATCATGGGTTGGATGATTCACTTTCACCCTCATAATCATCATTACTCAAGTCTTACAGTTTTTTGAAACTATATCAATTTGAAAAGTATTTATTCTTTTCATCTTATATTTTTTTTGTATTTCATGATAAAATTCAGTTGTGGGTAATCAAACATGATGATTTATTTTTTTATTCTAGTCATATCATGTTAATTACAAAACGTTACTATACTTCATACCACTAGCTTTTTTTTTCTTTTGGTTATCCTTTTGATGATCTCTTTTCAATCACTTCTTAATGTCTCTTTTTTTAATATATTTAAAAACTAATTATGGAAGGTTGTCAATTTTATTCTTCTCACTTTTTTGTATCTAAAAATTAGAATAATTAGTATAATATTTTCATTATACTTAAATAATATACATTTACTTTTTCAGTCGTACTGTAGTAAACAATTGATTAGTTCATTTAAATCATACTCTTTAAATTTCTTAATATCATTAATTAGCAATTTTATTTCATTAATCATATTCAATAGTGATATCAACACAATTTCTATTATAGTGGGGTTTTATAAAGCCTCCACAAGTGCATTAGTATAATTGATAATATTTGTGTATCTACTGAACGCCTAGTTTCGAGACACATCTTTGTTCATCTTAAAGTCCTCATATTTTTCATGTATAATTCAAATATTTATTCTATTCAGTTTTTTTGTGAGTTTCATAAAGTATAATTTTTATTTATTGAGTTACATTATAAGCTGGTACAAGGATAAATACACTTTGACTTATACCATGGTAAAAAAATCGTTACCTACAATAAAATCAAAATTAACAGTTGTTGACTTATATGGTTTCACTATGAACATACAATGATCAACACTTAATTTCTACAAGTATGACTCCTTTATATAATGAAAATAACGACAATAATTTACACTAAAACATGGTGAATCTTTTGGTATCAAACCATTATTAAAATCAATTCATTAAAATATAAAAAATAATTTTCCTTGGACTATTATCTCTTATATATTTAGATTTCCGTAATGAAAAGATGATAAAAAACCCATATTTTAGGGTAATAAGATCTAATACCAATTATTTGCCCATATAAGAGAGTTTACATGATCTATAGAAGGGTTAAATAAATATTTTAAAAAGCATAACTTAAAAATAATCCTTTAAAATAATTAATCAAAAAAATTATATTATTAAGATAGAAGTCAAAATCACAGTTTATTATCACATGAAGATTCAATATGATATATTTAAATCATGTAGAACAAGAAATAAATATAAAAAATGAAAATATTAAAGATATGAAAATAATATTTTTATAGCTGTTTGATTCAAATGATCCAATATTTACTCTTCACTATTCTATACTAAATGAGAATAATAGTATTTACTAAGAATATGAATTTAATTGTGAAAATAGTGATAACCTTTTATAGTTCCTATTTTATTCCCACATTGAGGTACAAACTAAAAAACAAAATTCATGTGGTTCTATAGGCCAAAGAACATTCCCAAAACCTTATTTTGATGGGAGTGGAAACTCAATAGAATTAACCTTTTTGGTAAAAGGTATAACCAAAACACAAAACCAACTTCTTTTACAAAAATCATAAACTGAAAAATACAGCATTAAAAAATAAAAAAGGGGTTAACACATTTAAAACCATGAAGAAAATAAATGACATGAGTTTAAATAAGATGCATCTCAATGAACTTCAATCACTTCGGTAACAATGGACCAAACATTGAAGTTCATTGGGGATAAAAAAATATCATAACATTCATAGAATAAATAGTAATAGCACTTCATAATTATCATTTGAATTTCATATCTTTTGAATGATAGATGTCGAACAATTTTATCCATTTCCCATGATAATATTCCTATGGATAATCACTTTTAATTAACATTGTGATCTTCTTCATGTGGTCATTTTTTGATAAACAATTATGGAAAACCACTGTAATAAATAATATAAGTAATGAATAATATAGTTTAACTATTATGAAAATATCTCATGATTAATATTTAAAAATAAAATTAAAAATAAATTTATATAGATTAATTATAATATATATAGTTTAAAAATTTATAAATTAGAAGGAATTAATTTTCACAACTTATAGAAATTAAAAATATTGAAACTTGTATAAAATATATAATATTTTTAGTGCTTACAAAATTGGTGTTATATGTGTATGAGTCTTTTTGTGGTTTTTTAATTGTCATTTTATAATTAGAGAATTTTTAGTCTATGTACAGGTGAATCTTCCTTGATTTTAGTGAAATTTTGAAGTTTTTGTATGTATTATTTAACACATAGGAAAATAATGTGTTAATTTATGCATTATATATACTGTTTTCAAGTCATTTGGTCATGTTTATGTGTCATTTAATACAAAATAAGTGTTTTTAGTTTATTTAAGTGTATTTTTGATTCTTTTTATGTGTCGTTTTACACTTGAAAAAAATTTCAATAAAACGAACATTCATTTTAGTCATTTGATACATAGAAAATTCTAAGAACTTTAAAACTATAGATTCTTTATAAAAAGATATTAAATAAAAAACTATTTAAAGAATCAATAAAATGTGATTAGAAAAGACTGTGATAAATTATTATTATCCATTTATAAAAACATAAATCTATTGATACGTTGTATTTTAAAATCTGTGAGATATTTTTAATATTAAAAATATGATTAATTGGTGTAATGAGGAATTATAACTATTCAGTTGAAACATTTCAGGTACTGGTAATATTTCAAAATAAAATAAAAACATAAAACTAAAAAACAATCTCTCCAATCACTAATAATCTCCATAACACTAAAATTTAGTTCCATCACATATAATTTAATGAAAAATATGATATGACTGTGGTCCAATAAATACCTCCTTCAACCTTGAAATTATGAACATGTTCTAGAGCATGATTTATTTCCCAGATGATGACAAATACCTTTTACAATAATTGTATACAATATCCACATACCCTAATCATGTTATAAAACATCCATATTTTTCATATAAAAATTCCACTATATTTCTAATTCAATGTTATATACCTAAGTCACTTAAGGTGAATTCATATCTCATTCTAATTATGATAAACATAAATATTTGTTTTGATACACAATTAAAATCTGATAACCTCAAATTTAATCACTTATAATGTATCAAAGTACAAGAATAAAATCATGAAAATATTATTTTAATCCAAATATATTATTTAAATCATCAAACTCTCAAGATTAGTTTATTACAATATTTGATACCAAATAATCATTTTATTTGAAAATATTTTCTAATTTCCAAATATTTTGAAATATATGGTGATTATTAAAATTAAATATTAATATAAAATTTATGAGAATTTATCTTGATCACATATCACATATGATTTTTTCTTTCTTGGTATAACACAAAAATACCGAATGACATTTCATATAATTTTATTACATCACATATAATTATTACTTACAGAATGTTCCCTAAAGAATATTGAAATATACATTATTTTTATATTTTTATATAATGATAAATAATTTTATTTCAATATCTTTGAAAATAATTTCCTCGACATTATCATTTTTATAATATTTTATATACTAAATGATAAAATGGACTATGTTTTTTCATCTAAAAATTATTTTATTGTAAAAAAATATTTATTATATCAAATATACTCTTCTTTACATGAAATTGATAATTAAATAAAAATAAAATTATTCTAGGAAATTTTATTCATAATGTTGAATCGATGAATTTTTTCTTGAAGAAACACCCTTTTCTTTTCCCTATATATCATCTCTTAACTTCCTCTGTCAAACCTCACTTGATTTTTAACTAATTTACATATTTAAAAAAATTATTTGATGTTCAACTTGTGAAAAAAAAACTTCCAAAAACAATAAATTATTTTTATAGAATTAATACCTGATTTGGAATCCCCATGATGTTTTTGAAACCCATTTAGATATTCATGTAAGTTTTATCTCTAATGTATAACTTTTCTATAATAAAAATAATGACCTTTCTTCTTTACTCCTCCATTAGAGTTAAATGACTTGATATTACTATTTGAACCTCTAATAACTTTTTCATTGACTTTGATTTTATCCTTATACTTTTATACTATCATTAAAACAATTGAGAATGAACTTTATATTTTTTTCAGAAACCCTCAATATATTGAGAAGATTATGTAAGGATTTATCAAGCTAATTTATAGTATAATTAAAAATATGTTATGGATACCTTTAAAGATTTTTTTAAAAGAAATAAATTTCCAATTATAAAATATGATGTGACCATAAATTCTTCTAATCATTCTCATAACATAAAATATTGAAACAATGTGTATATTGTTGATGTTTATTCAAAATCATGGAATATAAATAATGATCATAAAAACTCATACCTCTCATGTATTTAATGTTATGGATTAATTAACCTAAAGTTATCTATAATTTTTATATCATACACATTCTTTTAAATAGTTTTCCACTTTAGTTCCATATACCCTTGCATGAGAGTGGAAACATCCAACAAATCCTTATTACACTTTTGGTAAGTATCTTGAATTGGTTTTTGAATTACCTCATTAGTTGGTTATTTAGAAAGGTGTTGCACTGATATAGATAATTTTTCTTATTAATTGAGAATGAGTCTCAATTATTTATATCATCATAATAACTTATTTCCATTAAGATTATCCTTTTATGATACGAATCTAATATTACTATTTGATGATTTTGTTATTTTATCAACAATAGAAATTTTATTTTACGAGCATCAATTATTAACTATAATGAATCTGAATTTTATTAAATATTCTCACACTAAAATGATGATCGTTTTCTAAATATTGTCTATTAATGATCCAAGATCTATTTTTTATTAAATCTTGAGTTTTTGGAATTTTTCTCATTGTTTAGATATTTAGATAGACATTCATATAAATTCCAACATATAAAACTCTCTTCTAGTTGAGTGAGTAATTTCGTCAAACCAATTTACCTCTTACAATTACAACCTTATTAATACATACCTTAGCCACACCCGAGGTATGTAATAACCTCGTTTGATTATATAGGAGGTGAATTGGTTTGGGGGTGTTTCAAAATGGAATTTAAGCCTTTCCTTTTCCGATTGTATTACTATTTTGGAGATGGTAAATATAATATAAAATATTGTTGAATATTTTTATTGATCTTATACATGATATTAAATAAACCAAATATAGGGAATTCCATGTTTCCACGTATATGATTTTTTGTTTTCTATATTTATCATTTTATGACTCCCAAGAATGTATTTTTGTGATTTTTGGTTCAATAATTTTACTCTTATTCCGGGGTGGAAAGAATGAATGTGTTATTGCATAATGTTTTTTATATAGGTTTTTCATGGAATTTTTGTTATTGTCTATGATTCATTTACTAGATGATGATATAGGGGTATCTAATTTTAAGTGTCAGTAACAACTTATATAATGTATTCCTTTATAACATGATGGAAACTTATTATTTAAATAATTCCTTATATAGTTATTTTATTATTACCTATTGATTAATTATGTGGGTCTTTGATTTATAGTTGTATGTGTGTGTTGTTAACCTTTTATATATATAGAAGGGGCTAGGTAGAGTTCTTGGGTTTTGAGATGTCTTTTTTGTGTGATGTAAGTAGAGTAACATGATGCCTTTCCTATTAATGATTACTAAAACTGATGAAAGGAGTCTATTTTAAGTTATATTCTTGAAATTATAGATACATACCACCATGAAATACTCTAGTGAAATGAGATGAGGGAAGGAATAAACATTCATCACTAACATTTGAGCTATAAACCAATGTTTCACTAACACTAACTATGGATTATTAGCTCCGAGAGAGCCTATTTCCTATTGTAAAATTGATGTCTATAATGTTTTTGTGAGCCAAAGATTCTATTTTTGAGCTACAACAGGAGTTGAAAATGTATTATTTATCCCTATTAATGGGTGAGGGTGAAACATAGGTTGTTGATCTCTGGGTGGAGTTAATATCGACCATATATGACTATCTTGAGATACCCTCATAGAGGAGGGTGAAGCTAGTGAACAATATATTACATAGAACAACTAAGTATTAGTGAGATGTCCTGATGCAGAGTGAATTTTCTATTATGTTATCATGGAAGGAATTTTATACATTGTTCTAATATAAATTCTTTATTAAGATATTGATGGAGGATAAGGCCCATGAATTCATGCATCTCACCTAGAAGAGGATGTCAGTTATAGATTACTCCATTCACTTTATAAAGCTTTAGAATTTCCCCCCAATGTGGATTCGGTATCACTGACAAACACTTTTCATGAAGTATGGAAATATGAATTTAATGAATAGGTTAAAGTGTTCTTATATTGGTAACCTAAGGTTTTCTTATAAAGATGAGTGTAAACAAACTCTATTATAATTTTTTGAATAGTTAAAGAAAAAGGGTTTTGTTGGAGTTTTTTTAAAGTAGGTAGATATTAAAATCAAAGGTTGAATGAATATGATGAGAATAGTGAATGGGCAAGGGAAAAATATCCACTTCGAATTTGATCATATTCCATAATATGGTTTTAATTCTCTACGTGATAATTGATAAGTGCATGGTTCCTCAATTTATTCACAAAACATCCAAGGCTTAAGGTTAATGTGGATATTGATTTGGAAGTTCTTATTTCTTGATCATCCTCACTTTTTTTGTGTGAGAGAAGTCATCAAACCATTACTGAACTATGAAGGAAAACCCCAATTGTGTGTTGGTGTTCCATTGAAATCTGAGATCAGCTCACTACCCTTATGAATGTGCTACGAATATCATGGCATTCACCACCTAACACCACATTCTACTTTGATACAAGATGAAATAGGTGGAGGGAGATTATTAATTATCATCTTAATTAATAAAAGTAAACTAGTTTGAATCCTTAAACAAAATTTTATTAAATATATATAAAATTAACTAATAATTAATATCAATTAATAAGAATGATTTTTATTCATTAAAGCATAAGGACTAAAAAATTATTAGGGATGACCTTCCCGTCCCCAATCACTCTAGATACACCCCTCCATTTTAAGAGAAATAGAGAATAATGAGGAAGAAAAAAGCATTAAAAAATATAATAAAATAAAATAAAAAGCAGCAGTGATGGGTTTACTGCATGAATGAACTCTACAACCTACAAAATACAATGTATCATTAATCTTTGGACTCTTCATTAATTTTATACACATATATTCTATTCACTTTTCCTCTGGTTAGACCATTAGGATATTATATCTTTTAATTTTTTTAAAGTTTCCTCCTTTTCATTGGATTGAAATCTATTTCATATCATAGACTATTATATTGGATTTTTTCATATTCTTAGTTATGACTTAATTAAAAATAATCCATGTGGAAACCACCTATTTATTTCATACATACTAACATAGTGGCCCAAAACCTCATCTTGGAGTCCTACTGAATCCCTTAGACTCATCTTATGATCCTTCAAAATATAGATTTTTTCAATAGAAGGGATGACACATACTCTAAACTCATTCAACCACGGACTAAGGCGATAACACATACATAGAGGAAAAACTGATCTACACAGGTGAAAAATGACACCTATAATGTTAAGAACCTTTTCTATTTTTATCCCTTAGCAAGTAAATAATGACACATAAATTCACGGGGATGACACATGTCCTTAGGAAATTGACACATAATCATAGGAAAATCACACCTATGTTGGGAATATTCACACATATTATCATATTATTTTTCCATTTTTCCTTCCATAGGAACTCATAATGACACATATACAGGGTTTTGATGATAACTATGTTAATCGAAATAAAAATTATGTTCAATTATTTTTTATTCAAGATTTCATGAGGAAGTTTAATCCATAAAAATACTCCAAGAATAACTACTATCTTAAAAAAAATATCTATCAAGACTGACATATGATGTCACATCCATGCTCCAATTTTTTCATAGTAATAAGATAAATGAAAATAAGTAGAAATCCATTCATTTTATCTAAAAAATTAAGTAATAAAATTTAATTCTTAATTTTTACATTTAAATAAATATTCACATAATCAAGTGAATCTAAAAATATGATTCCAAAACTTTTTGTAATTCAAAAAATAATTAATTATTATAGAATAATATGAAATTAATATCAAAAAATGTCATAGATTTATATACTATGTCAATTACACCACACATAATCATTGGAATCCTGAATAAGTGATATTTCAAACGATTTCCCAAGAGATATTCAAATACCAAGATAATGTGAGTTCCTATTTTGACATCATGGTCCTCAAATTATCATTCCCCTTAAATGATCTTTATATACTCATACAAGTTTGACAATGTGCTTGACGAATTTCTTCATCTCCAGTCAGTGATTTAATTATTTTTTCTAGTTATGTGGGATTTTTAGGATTTTTCTAAAGCTTAAGGTCTATGTTTCTTATTATAAAACACCTCTGAAGAAGATTAGGTTTGTGTATTCAATTTGAAGTATAATGCATGATTTTTAGTTTACCTATAAAATATATTTATATTTTATCCTTCTCCAAATATTCATTTTCAATCATTTTAAGATTTATTAGTATATCTCACACTCTTGGAATTATAATAAGATTAAAGGAAACCCTTTTATTGTTTACTTTTGAATTATTCATTTCATTTTTTTATTTTATTATTCTTATATTGAGTTAATATATTGAACTTTAAATTTATCCATAGTGTGTGTGATATGTATCTCTCCCTAGATAAGGAATAACTGTAATCCAGTCAATGAGTTATGAGGGATTGCTTCCAAAAATTTCATCTTTTTCTTCTGAGCCATCTCCTACTAGAAAAACATTTCTCCCCAGTTTGGGGAGTAGATCTCTGCTTACAATAATCATCAGTTGTTATCCCAATTCTTCTCAAGCTTCTTGGGTATTTATATACAATATCATTAAAATTTTATTACCCATTTCCCTCTTTTATAGAAGAATTGTTTCAGATCTTTCAGATCTATTATATCAATGAAAATTAGATTTTTAAGTCAAATAGATATACGTATCTCTTTAAAATAGTGGTATATTTATATTACCAATTTTTAATGATAACTAGTCAATTATCCCATCCTTCCCAACTTTACTTTTCTCAAAAAAAGAGGTAAAAAACTTACAAAGCTTTCTTTCTTTATCACAAACACATTCTGTAAAACAGCTTGTTCCAACTCATTTATTCCCTTTTGCAACACTTGAACTCCAACAAGATCACAGATAAGTTAATAAAACAAGGTAGATAAGAATATTTGTCTTGAAATTTGGTTTTCTAACAAAGTCATTCATAGACAATGAGGGATACAAGAGATTAAATGTTAAGGTAGGCTATACATTTTTGTTGAAAATGTATGGTTTCATTAAAAATAAGTCTTTAACGATATTAGAAGAATACAAGTGAATAATCCAATGTTTTTATTATATTACTCAAAAAATTATGGTTATTATTACATGTATTAGTTCTTTTAATAAATAGTGAATTGTAAATAATATTTCAAAATTAGTTCACTAGCCTCTCAAGAATGTGATTTTAAAATTAAGACACTATATCATGGCATGGGATTCAAAAATCACTAGTAATTATATTAATTTACCTCACATATTATTTGAAAAAAATAATATATCAATATTAATTTAAGTTGATTAACTTAGTCAAATTTGTTTTTCAATATTGTAATAGATTCAAACATTGAAAAGGAATTAATATTAAGCTAGGCAGGTTTCAAAAACACTCTAAAAATTAAAAAAAAACACACAAAAATCATGAAAAAATTCAGAAAATAATAATACAAGAAAATACTAAACTACAAAAGTTCCCTCCCCGACACTAAAATATGTGGTGCCATTAATGTATTCAAATATGTTTATCATGTATGTATATTTAAAGTAAAATTATAAAAACAAATAAATGATATGCAGAGGTCTAACCTAGTGGTATCCATTGATAAAAAGTTTAGAGTAGTGTGATATTCTCTATCAGTTATTTCAATAGTTTTTCATGGAAATGATTCATCATTTTCCTATTAACAGTGATTGGGATATGGTTTCTCTAATTAAAATCCTATATATCACCAAAACAGTTTACCTTATTTATGTCATGAACTGGCCCAAATACCCTAGCACTTGAGTTGAAACTAATATAGCCCAAGGGCATTCATGATCACAATGGTTTGGAGGCTATCACCTGAAATTTTTAAAGATAATAATGGGAATGGTTTTCTCACATAACATTAGAATAAATACAAACAATTTAGTATGATAAAAATAAAACTATATAGGGAGAATAGTACCAGAAGTAAAATGTGTATTGAAAAACCCATATAGTACATCATCAATGTACCAGAAAGAAAATATAATCAACCCCAGACCCAACAAACACAATACTCCAAGGACAAAGGATCGACAAAAACCACCACTTCTAAGTGGCACATTCTCTTTCCATGAATCTAGAAGGAGGAAATATACAAACCCCTGAAATAAAAAATAGGATGTGATCTAAAATCCTAGTGGGGTCTAACCAAGTGTTCCATAATAATGTTATATAATAAATAAAACAAATCATGCTTTAATTTTTTTTAAAAGTAACTAAAGTATATTTCCATATTTAAAACAAAACGTGCTTTTCATTTCAAACATGGATTAAATGAACACTTTATATAAAATAGTTTATATAAATAACTTGGCATGAGAAAAATTAGTTTCACAAATAATAGAATATATATAATCAGAAAAATAAAAATAAGAAATATGACAATCTTCCAAGTGGTGTGATTGTTTATATTTATGATATACTCACACAACTATATTTATGATCATGGTAATGTTCACACACATCCCCTATCGCAAGTTGAATATGACCCATCAACATCCCACATGGGATATGATCCACAAAACTTGGTTTATGATGAATATTTAAAGCATTAATCAATTACTAAGGAATTAATTTCCAAGATGTTTTATACCAAATAACTTATAATCTACCCAGGATCGAATATTCTCAATCAATCAATCAATAATGGGAAAATCATTTCAAAATAGTTGTAAATGAAATTACCTCATTTCAAGTTTCAATATGACAATTTCATTCCCAATAAATTAGATTTTCATTTTATCAATTAATTCCCTTTCAAATAAAAACAATATAGGTTTTTATTCATTTAAATTAATCAATTTTCTAATAAAAAAAATCAATCCAAGTAATTTCCTAATTTCCATCAGTTTCAATTTACGTACCAAATTCCAATTCAATTATAATTGTGGGTTTTTCCTAAAACCCATAACTTGGTAATTAAATTTCAAATTCACAACAATAGGGTTTTCAGTATTCAATTTAAATAAGTTTAAAACAACATTAAAATCACATTTTAATCAATTGGAAAAATTAAATAGAACCACCTATCATTTTTTCAGAAACATAATTCCCACAAAAAGACCTTCCAAAAAGAAAAAAGAGTAGAAGATCTCTGAAATCAACCTAGAAATAAGATTCAAGAACATGAATATTAGATCCATGAATCCCTAGATGATCTATCAAACTTTCAAGAGGAAAATATGAAGGTTTCAAGATATAAGGAGACTACTTACTTGAAGTGACACACCACAACTACAACAACAATCAATCACTGTATGAAATGTTTCGGAAGGGTTGGAGGGCTCTAAAATAACCTGTGGATGGATCTAAGTTGGGAGAAAGGAAACTTAAAGGAAAGGGAATAAAGTTTTAAGTTGATATTCCTATTTAAACCTGAAACATGGGACTTTATATGATGTGTAACCCAAATTCATGTTATAAATTATCATGTCCCACATACATAGAAAAACATGTCAATTTTTATTAAAAACCAGTTTTTTAATTTATACATGATGTCTAAGCTATAAAAAGCATGTATCCTTTCAAACTATATACTAATTTTTGTTGAATATACTAGGACAATATTACACATCATGTGATCATATTGCACATCACGTAAATCCCCAATAGAATACAGAACACATAGGTTTTATACTGAAAATTCTAATGAATTCCTAACTTCACCAATATATGTATCCTACCAATTCATTGTCAGCCCTACCCATAAAATGAAAAAGTAAAACCATAATAAACATTAAAACACACATATTAGAAATTTAAAGGGATGTTACAACCTCTCCACCATCAAAACATTTTATCCCTAGAAAACCTTTTAAGAAGCATCCATATCAAAAAAGTGAGGCCACTAATCTCTCATCACTGCCTCACACTCTCGTGCCTCATGAGAATAAAAAAAAGATTCCATAGAACACAGAAAAAAAGTTTATTCCTACCATGAAGTACCTTGGACTTAAAAGAAACAATCTTGGATGTATGCTCAATGATGGATAAATCATGCCCAACATCTAGATCACCCCAGCTCAAAACATGAGATGGATCAGAAAAATATTTTTGCAGTTGCGGTACATGGAAGAAATAATGTATCAACATCAACTGTGGTGAAAGTGAAAAATGGTAATCCACATTACCTAACTGCTCAATAAACTTATAAGGTCCCAAAAAATGAGGAGAAATATTTCCTTACCTCCCAATCTATCGATGACCCAAATGAGGTAAAACGTTCAAGAGTACCCGATCACTAACTGAAAATCCCAATAATCAATGATGAATGTCAATAAATTTGATATATCAGATCTATGTCATCAACATCCTCGGATGAATAAACTAAATATTTTCTATCATCTCTTCATCCAAGATTGGTCTAAATAAGGAAAATTTTCCGATCTCCATCTAAGATAAGAGATATTTACAAGGTCGACCATTCAAGGCCTCAAAAGGGACCATTTGGATTGCAGATTTGTTACTATTATTATAGGAAAAATCAAGAATCCCTAAATGGTGATCCTAAGATCCACCAAAGTCGAGTACACCTGAACAAATCATATCCTCAAGAATATTCATAGCACACTCAATCTGGATATCCATCTGAAGATGGTAGGCCATACTCAAATGAACCTGAGAACCAAGTGCATCCTAAAGGGCTCTCCAAAATAGAGAATTAAAATGAGGATCTCTACCAAAGGATATAAAATATGTAACTCCATGCAAATGAAAAATCTCCCACCTATAGATATTTACCAACTCCTCAACTTTGTTTGTGTCTTGAATGGGTAAGAAGTTAGAATATTTAGTCAATATATCGATCATAACCCATATGAAATTCTTCTTTTTTCTGGGCATGTGGAAACACAAAAAAAAATTCCATAAAGATCTCATCCCACTTCCCAATTATCATATGAAGTGGCTGAATCAATTATGAAGGTCTCTGTTGCTCATCCTTGGCCTGTTGTCACGTATGAAAATGAGATACAAAATCATCAATGCCCTATCTCATACCTGTACACCGGAATTATTGCCACATTTCATGAATTATCTTTATCGTTCATGGGTGAACTTCCCATTAAGAATTATGGAAACTCCAATCACAACATTTCTCACTTAAAAAGTTATAACATAAAGGTTTCATAAATATAGAGTACCCTCCATGGAGAATGACCACTCAATGATAGTCTCCCCACCACAATTAGAGTCTCTAATTCCATTAAACTGATCATTAAGTTTTTGTTCCTAAATAATCATCTTGAGGAGAGTGTAGATCAAATGAAAACTATCCAATACAAACTCATCACCTACTTCATGAACTCCAATATGAAACTATGAAAAATATCCCTCAATTTCCACTCTTCTGAGGATTTTCTCACTACATGGGTCATAATTTTCATGCTTAAGGAATCCAAAATGACATTCGCTTTCCCCATGGTATAGGAAATGTCAATTTTATAAGATTTTAGGCAGTAAACTAAATACCTATAGTAGAGATTCAATTATTTTTGAGAGAATTTATAAAAAAAGCTTTTGTAGTCATAAAACACGGTAAAACTTTTTTGAAAACGGTGTTGTCACCAAATCGTAAGCTTGTACATCACAGATGAAAGTTCAAGGCCATCAGTCAGATAATTCTCCCCATGTGGCCTATGATGACTAGATTCGTAGACAATAATATGATTACCTTTTATGAGAACACAACCATAACATGAACCATATTCATTAAAAAAGACAGCATAGCCCAGCTCGACCACTAGAAGAGTCAACACAGACATCATAGACACAATTTGTTTCTTCTTAAAAAAATAATTCTGAAATTTTTATCCCAAGAAAAATTTACTCCCTTCCAAGTTAGGGAGGTCATTGAAGAATCGATCTTTCATAAATAATTTATGAATCGATGGTAATACCTGACCACACCAAATAAGATATGAATCTCAAATACAATTCACAGTTCCCCCTAGTTAACACAGCCTTCACCTTCTTAGGATCAATTTAGATAGGTTGTTTTAACACCACATTTCCCATGAACATCACTTACCAAATCCAGAAATAACATTTTGATACCTTTTCATAAATTAAGTGATTTTTCGATAACTCTAAAACTTCCCTTAGATGATGCACACAATCCTAATCAGACATATAGTAACAAGGATGTCATCCAAAAATACTATAAATAATTTATCAAAATGTTCATGGAAAATCATGTTCATAAATTCCATAAATACTATAGGATCATCCATAATATAAAATCGAATGTAAATTACTCAAAATGGCCATACCTACTCGAAAAGGCGGTTTTCTAATTTATTAGATTCTTTTATTCTTAACTGGTGATAACCAGATTGATGATATATCCTCTAAAACAAATTCACCCCTTTTAACTAGTCAAACAAATCATCAATCCATTGAAAATAATAAATTTTCTTTACTATTAATTGATTCAGTTTTTTTATAATAAACATAAATGTGATGTGACCCATCATATTTCTTAGAATAGAGAACAAATTATGCCTAAGGTGACACATGTTGGTGTATAAATACTTTCTCTAAAAGATAATCTAGTTGAGTCTTAAACTCTTTCATTTCAGATGGTGTCATGTGGTAAGAATGATTAGATACTGGTTGAGTATCATGAACTAAATAAATATAAATCTATACCCCCCTTACCATTAGAAAACTAGAGAAGTCCAAAAGGAAAATGTTATAAAACTCAATGAAAACTAGATGGATATCACAACATAAATATTCCTTATCTAGATAAAAAGAGAACACAGATATCACATTCCCTAACCCTGGATAAGAAGGGAAAACTCTACTCACCCTTGGGTCTCATTATCCCTAAAGGATATAACACACCCCATTGCCTGTAGTAAAGGATAACCATCAAAGATATTAAAAAATTAAGGCTTTACTAACAATGATACAATCTATCCTATATAAAACATAAAGAAATTTCATGTTGACAACCATAAAATCCCAAGCATGCTCGAAATATGATACCAAGAAAACACAAATAGGACATCAAATACCCTGCTCTCTATTCATTCTGAGGAGTGTATTAATATCAATCACGTAAGAAAAAATCTATATAGAAAGATTTATTAGTTTCAAAATATGATTCAAAATGAATGAATTAGATACACCGATATCAAATAAATATGTCAATAAAGATTAATCAACGGTGATGGTACCTATCATGGTCATTGGACCCATATTTTCTTTGTCTCAATCCACTTCCGATGCGTAAAGAAGCTTAATTCTGAATACTTATGGATGTAATCCATTAGTTCATGAAGAATATGATTTCACAATAGTAATTTTATGCAATGACGATCTTATGACACTATGTGGAGTAGAATAGACATGACATAACTTCTCTTAGTGATTTGAGTGTTTGTGGGAACTACTTATCTTGGGTGCCTCATTGAAAACCAATTTTGATTACTGAGGCTTGCTACACTGGTATAAAATCAAAGGGCCTATGCCAAAAACAAAAAAAGGACTAGATGAACCATGTTTTTTAGAACCACCATAAGACTCATTAAAATTTTTATTCCCTTTATAGAAACTCATTGAACTACCAATAGAAGAAAAAGGAACTCCTGTTATCACTAACATACTATCCAGGTCATCCTCAATGATCAACGCACTATCCAACACATCAACATAATAAAAGAGATTCAATAAGAAAAATGTGAATGGATATCAGTTGAAAATACCATTTAAAATTTTGAGGTCTTAATTTTTTCTTTAAATTCAATATTTAGTGAAAATTACAAAAGCTCAGCAAAGATATTTTCATATAAAATCACGGTCATGTCTGCCTACTCGAGTATTAAAATTTCCATAGACTTAGCCAACACCATAGAATCTGGAAAGAATTTGTAATTAAAGATAACCTTAAATTCATTCCACTCTACTCCCACATGATTATTTTTTTTCACCATCATGTCCACCATTAACTACTAGGCACCTTAAGATTAAATATAATTAATTTCTAATTAATTTATTTAGGTGTTTCCAAGAAATCAAAGAGAAGCTCAATATTCTCGACTAGACCTCAACCTCTTGTGGTTCGTTAAAGTCAAAGAAATTAGGTGGTTTTTAATGAAGGAAATCCTGAGAATGATTTTGAGATTAATCCCTACAAAGTTCTATAGAAAGATCTAAGATGATAATGTGTGGAAGTGCCTATCCTAGGGCTTGAACTACACACATGACAACCTCAACCAGATTCTTGTCCAAGGTTAGATTTTCTCATTGTGGTTTATCAGTAGCATCCTCTTGGATCCTATTCTCACATATTCTCAGAGGCATGCTTATACAAAAAAAAACAAAAAAAAAAAAACAATGAAGATGTCAAAACATTACATAGATCAACACTCAAACAAGAACAATAGGGAAATTAATCAAATCAGATAGATAAAAAATGTTTTTATTTGAATCTATCCAAATCAGAATTTGGTAAGATACATGAACTAATCCTCAACACATATTTCCCAAACCATCCATGGTGACTTATGTCTCATTACGATGAGATACGAGTAGTTACTCTCTATGAACTACATCTTATGTCCCAAAAATATCTCAAAGTGTATACTAACATAAATGAAAGATGATTAACCTGGACCTTTGATACCACTTTGTGATGAACTGGCCCAGATACCCCAGTACCCTTATACCTAATCTGAAACTAACATAGACTGAAGGGAATTCTTGATCCACATGGGTTTTAGACTGGCACCTAGTATCATACATGATAAAATTAAGAATAGTTTTTTTGCATAACAATAGAAGAAGCAGAAACATGTCAGTATTCTCAAAAGAAAACTCTAGAGGGAGAATAGTACTGGAAGTCAAATGGATATTAAAAAACCCAAATATTACTTTTTAAAATCACCATAAAGATAATATAAACTAACATATTCCCAATTAACATAACACTTCAAGACCAACAGATCAACAACCACCACCACGTTCAAGTGGAACTTCCCCTTTTCTCACACTCAGTAGACAGAAATCTAAAAATTACCAAAGGAAATGGTTTGTGTGAGATAAAATGCTTGTAGGGTCTCACCAAGTAATACATAATAAGATTCTATAATAAATAAACCAAATCATGATTTCAATTTTTTTAAAAAATAGTTATGGTAGTGCATTTTCATATTTAACAACAAAACATATTTTTTATTTCAAATGATAGAAAACATTTTAAACCTGGATAGAATAAAAACTTTATATAACACAGTTTATATGAACCATCGGGCAATAGAAAAAGTAGTTTTAAAAAAAAATTAATATATATATATATATATATATATAATCAAAATAATCACATTAAGAAACATGGATTTACACCAAGAGTTATGATGGTTTCATGTTGTGATATCCTCATACACTCATATCTATGATCACATCAATGTTCACACACTTCTATTGGGATTAGGCCAAATGGGACCCATCAACATCCCACTAGGGTTAATATCTTCTGAAATTTGTTTTTGTTAAAGTTTTAAAGAACCAATCCATTTCTAGGAAATTGTCATCATATTGGGTTTTTCCCAAATGACATACTAACTACACTAGATTTCACGTTCTCAATCAATATATCAATAATTGTAAAATCATTTTAAAAGAGTTTAAAATTCAATTACCCCATTTTGAGTTTCTATATGCCATTTCATTCCAAAAAAAACAAATATTTTTTCGTCAACTCATACATTTTTGAATAAAAACAACCATATGTTTTCTTCATTTTAAATTAATCCATTTTCTAAAAAAAGGTATCAATCCAAATCACTTTAAAACTTACATCAATTTAAAATTATTCCCCAAATTCTAATTCCATTAGAATTGGGGGTTTTCCCCAAAATCAATACCATGGAAATTTAATTTTTCACTCGCATCATTTGGGTTTTCATAATTCAATTGAAATAAATTTCAAACAAAAATAAAATATTTTTTTAATAAATTGGCCATATTAAATGGAACCATATACATTTTCCACAGAAACAAAATGCCCAAAACCAGACCCAAAAAAAAGAACAAGGGTGAAAATATCTAGGAAATCAACCTAGAAACAAGACTCAATAACACAGAGTTTAGATCTATAAATCCCATGATGATATATAAAATTCCAAGGTGGTAAAGAGAAATAGATAGAGAGATAGGGATATTTCATACCCCTAGAGAAACCCTTCAACTGAAGGAACAATCAATCGCTAAATGAAATGAACCAGAAGGGTTAGAGGGATAAAAAATAACATAGGGATGAATCTATGTCGAGGGAAAGGAAACCTAGAGGAGAGTGGATAAATTTTTCATCTTAGATGCCTGATTAAAACAAAAACTTTGGAATTTACAAGTTGTGTAAACCAAATCCACATGTTTAAATTATCAAGTCCAAGATACACACAAAAACCCACCACTTTTTATTAAAAATATAATTTTTAATTTATACATGATGAGTAAACTATAAATGATGTGTAAATTGAACATGACATGTTTCCTTTTATATCTTGTACTAGTTTCAGGGTATATTCTAGGCGACAACTACACATCAAGTAAAAAAATTACACGATGTCTAAATTAACACTAGATTATAGAACCCATTATTTTTATGCTTAAAAATTCAATGAATCTCTAACTTCACCATTATAGGTATCCTCCCAATTCCTTCTCATCACTTCCTAGAGAACAAAAAATTAAAATAACAAAATATCCTAAAACATACCTGCTGTAAAGGTAACAAGATTTTATAATTTAAAATAAGTTTTATTTCCCATATAGAATGAATATTACTAAGCATCAGGTCAAGTATTTAATCATATTAAAACACTTGGTCCCCATGATGGAATCCATTATACTAAATCAGTTTTTTGTGGGTCACCCTTTTTGTTTTTTGTATATTCTAGAATTATTTAAATATTTTCTTCTAATTTTAACCCTTTATTGAAGATGAAACATTTTTAATTTTTTAACTTTTTCTAGGTTTGTATTTTTCTCTCTTATAGCCCAACAAGCATTCTGTTCCATCTTGATGAGTTGGTGATAGCTATTTCCCAAAATTATTCTATAGAGGATCATTCCAATATGGGTATTATAAGTTTTCTTATATGACCATAAAGAATATTCCAAAATTTGTGTCCTTTTTTATATTTTGTTTTATGATATTTTATAAGATCCCATTGATATTTTTATTAGACACTTTATCTTTCCCATTTTCATGGATATTAGGGTGTAGATATGTTGTAAAATACTCCGTAATTTCTTAAAAAAAGTTCCAAAATTATATTGTAAAATTGGTCCCTGTGGTCACTAATAAAGGATATTATTACTCCATTGAACTAATAGTTTCTCAATTATTCCTTAAAAGTGTTTTAATAATAAAAAATTTAATTTCTTGTCTTTTCCCATTGAAATTATCATAAAAAATTAACATTTTTCACACTTTTAGAAAAAATTTTGAGCACTTTTGAAAAAGGCAGCCCATTAAATTGTCAATTCTAAAACTTTTCTTACTTTCATTTGAGGTCCAAAGTGGCCTATACAAACTAATGTAAGAAAAAATTTGAAGAAATGTTATATTTACCTTGTAGATGAAAACATTATTATCACTTGATAATTATATATTTTCCAAATGTATACATTTTTGTATATATAAAATCTTGAAATAGATTTATGTTTCAAATTTTGATGAGAGTTTAAGTGAGATGAGACTATAAGTGTTATCATAAAATTACCAAGTATGAATACTAGACCATATTCTACTTAATTATGTATAGCTACTCTTTTGTAATGTGACCATTTAGAGTTTCTTGATTTGGAATTTCCACATTAGTTGTACTAGGAAACCAACTCAGGTGGCCGAGTATTGGGTTTTTTGTTCCTTTAATGAACATATGTTACCTGAAAAAATATTATAATAATAACATCCTTATAACTTAAATTGGTTTGGTTTCATTTTTTCCATATCAGGTATCAAAGTATTGTATTGTTAGAAAACATAATTACTATAGTGACTTACAAATGTGATATAAACTTATCAAAAGAAAAAAACTATAAGAAACTCTTTTCCAGTGGTTGTATAGTTGAGTTGAGAAGTATCCAAGTTTATCGATGTATTATAAATGATTATAGGTCTACATAATTTATCTAAGAAATATATGATCCCACAACTTAGTTGGATGAATCAAAAAGTTCCTCAAATAGGCTCTCCCTGTTGGGTGGTTGTTGCACTGGTGGGGTGATCAAAATAACATTCATTTCAAAAAAAACCTTCCTTTATCTCATCATTAAAATAAAATTCAGTATCCTCCAAAATTAATATAGAGAGTGTAAGAGAAATATTATCAAAATCCTTGATAAGTCTCTAATAAAAACCTGCATGTCTAAGGAAATATCTAACATGTTTTATAAATGTTGAGTTAGGTAATTCATGTGTCGCTTTATGTTATGATTAATACATCCCAAAGCATTTTTTGTGAAATGGATTTCCCTAAGAATATTCCACATATTTCCAAAAAATTGTACTTTTGAAAATAAAAAAAATATTTTCAATATAGGTTTTTAAAAAAAAATTCTATATTTTTCTTGTAATTATCAAATTAATTTCCAATTATAGTAAAATCATCTAGTAATACCTCTAAGAAGTATTAAAAATTATATGGAAATATACTTATCATGCATCACTGAAATGTATCTAGAGTATTAAAAAACCCAAATGAAATCCTCTTATAGAAAAATGTTCCCAAGATACATGTGATGTTTTTTTTCACTTGGTCCACTATGGAAATAGCCATGTGAAAATATCCAAAAAAACCATATAAAAATAATATAGAGACTTCCTTAATAACCATTATAACACATGGTCAATAAAAGAAGTGGGGAAATGATATTTTCTAGGGACCTTGTTAAAATTTATAAAATCAATGAAAAACTCCATTTAATATAAATTCTAATAGATATTAATTCATTTTGGTCATTTTTTACAATGAAAAATGTGTTTTCTTTAGAACTAAATGGATTGGGTTGACCCTTTGTGAGTTGAATATTATGTAAATGATATATTTTTCTAGAAAAAAATCTATATCTTTTTATGACCTACATTATGGTGGGATTTAGTATATTTTGGGGATTCCTAAAAGGTATAGAAATATCCTCAAATAAAATTCCATGTGAGAGGATTTTGGGAAAAATGCCTAAGATATATCCTAATGTCAAAATTATGGAGTTCAAATTCACATTAAAAATACAAATTAATTTATTTTCTTATTTATGGTTATATTATTGGAAACTATCACCAGTAATTTTTATCCTTACATTTAATACACATAATAAAAATATTTCAGCAGTGGTTTTAATTCTAGATTTTGTCATTGTTCTAAGGATAAAATCAAATTTGGGTTTTTAACTTACATTGATTTTAGTTTATACAAAAAAATATTACATTTAAAATACCTCATCATTAAATAAACAAGAAAATTCATCAATGTATTTTTAGGTTACCTCATCCTTCATACTAAAATCAGATTCCATAGAATTATAAATAGCTTTATTCTCGATTGAATAATCAATGATTAGGTGTTTTCCAAAGTAAAAAAATTCATGTAACATACCATGTGTTCTAATGGGTTTTGTCTATTCAAAGAAGGAAATTATAATGAGTGAATGGTCAACTAATGGGTGTCTCATAGAGTGAAATATCTTTAAGGGGATTGATCTATCTCTGAACTCCATGGTGAGTTTTTATTCATGTGCATTGATGATGGTATTGGATATATTCAAGAAGGATTTTCTCAAAATTATTGGTTGTTTTAATGAGATAATTTCATCATCCAAGTTCAACCCATAAAATGTATATGGTAGAATCAAGTCCTACAATCTGAGAAGAACATTTTCCAACACTCTTGATGGAAAAATAGTAGATCTATTTGAAAACTATACACTACTCTAGTGGGATTATAGTCACCAATATAAACATTTATAAAAACCGAGTGAGATAAAATAGTTATTGAATAACTTAATTCAAATAAATCATCTAAACAATTTATAGATCCAATAATGAATGGGAAATAAAATGTATCTAGATTTTGACATTTTGTGGGGAGTTGTGGTTTAATTAGGGGTAATAAACTTCTTCCCAAAGTAATTATTTCATTACATTTAAAACCAACATTTTTGGTTTAAATATCCCTTTGAAACTTTGAATAATTAGAAGTATTGTTGGGAGATCATAATAGGGGAATATTGATTTTTTTTGCAAGTCTCCATCATTTTACATTAAATTTCATCCGCTTGAATCTTTTTAGACTATATTATTCTAAGTGGTAAAGGAAGATAAAGGTATTTCCTTTATATTTTTTTTCATAATGTATCTTTTATTTTATTACTTTTTAAAATTATTCCTTCCCCTTCCCACATTTCTTTTTCCTAGGGATGCATAATAATCGATGTTTTTTCATACTGTTGTTTTGTGTAGAAATTTTAATTTTTTCTTTTGAATATCTATAAAGAGATAAAGTGGTATTTTAACCTACCTAATGATCTCAAATAATTTTTTTGACCACTCAGTTGGTCCCAGAATAGGGTGTTTACATTTTGACAAGCATTTGGCCAAAATCTGAGTCGTTCAAATTTTAGTGTAATAATTAATATTTAATATTATTAAAATAATATTAATTTATTCACATAGGTTCATTATACTATATACTTTCAATGGAGTTTAAGATTGAGATTCCCACTCATACATTGAGTCTGGAATGGGGAGTTTAGCATAGGTGAGGCATAAACCTGAGTCGGGCGCTAGGGCTGGCCCATGCCCCGTTTTCTTCTTTTTTCCTTTTCTTTCCTTTTATTAATTTCTTCATTTATTCTTCTTCCTTCATACTTCTCAAGTACTCCTATTAGTGATCCTCCTTTTTTTTCAACCTAAGATAGAAAATGGTAAGGTAGAAATAGAGAAAGAATGATGGTAAGAGAGGTACCTTCGCAAAGCCCTCAACACATTGAGTCAGCGTATGGAAACTATCGATGGTGAAATCAAGTGAAGATTCGATAGTTTCCACCTAAAGGTAGGCCATTTTTATGATTTAAAATAAAATACCCTTTAAACTTTTCTTTTCAAGTTTTTAAAGCCTATTTATGCTTGTATGAGGGCCCTAGTGACCGGATCTATGGTTTTGGGGGTGAAAGCGGGGGTTTTGGGAAATCTGAGTTTTTTTCTATTCGAGAAAACTAGGATGCACGATGTGCAATATAGGGTGACATTCAATGTGTTATTCTTGGTTGGAAAATATGAAGTTAAATGGAGAACACAACATGTATGTGGAATGCACGCCATGTACCGGTTCTTGGTCATGTGGTCGAGTACCCGGGCATGTCTACCAGTGTAGGGGTACACAACCATGTGGAGAACATGACCGTAACCCATATGGGAGGCATTCCATATAGATGTACACAACTTTGTCAGGTAAATGGACAAGCCAGTTGATGGACACAATCATGTAACCCATGTAGGGTACACGTAGTGAACCCGTTTCACACATAGTGTACCTTGGGTTTTCACACGCCGTGGATGGAGAAAGTAGATGACTATGTGGGAGATTGAGGGTACATTCTATATGTGGCATTTACACATCGTGTACTACTCTCTTAGTACCCTATGAGGATATATTCCCATTTCAAGCCACTCTGTCATATTTGGACCTGATAGTATTCCATTCTAAGTGGTTTTTTGTGTAGATTGAGTTGGTGGAACCTGTACATCATTCTGAAGACTCTGTGGGTGTTTTGGGGATTTTATAAAAAAGGAGAGGTTCTTCCTCCAGTTATCGAACATAGTCATCTAGTAATGGAGAGAATTGAACATGAGTGATCAGTTGGGTGCATAGACCAACCTAGTAGAGACCTTTTATATGAGATGAACTATGAGCTATCACCCTTAATATTTTTATTTTGATCAAGTTCCCCTTTTGAGACATGCCCTTCTGGACTAAGATTTTGTGAGATGAGATTCTTCTAAGGATCTCCGAATGGGGTCTTTTCTTATATTCTAATCTAGAGAGTCTATTGTAGGATCCTTGTACCTATGTATAATTCTGAGTATAACTTTTAGTATTCCGTCATTGTTATTCTTAGAGTATCCCATGTAGGATTCATCGCTTGCCTTTATAACAAAGGATCCTGTGTAGGATTACTTTTCTTATGTTTACTTAGAGGACCCTGAGTTGGATTCCTCTAATTTTCTGACATAAGGGACCCCGCGGGTTCCCGTTGTTTGATCGACCCGGAGTTGTTACATCAGGTTTGGGTAGATATTGTTTCTGGGTGTCTCCTAGAACCCATGTCAAACTAGTAAGCCCATGGGGCTATGGATGGTGTGTTGTGTTGGATGTTTGGGACACCCTCACTCTTCTGTTTATATCTTGAAATGGTTATTACTATTGTAGTGATGGATACCAGCGGTGATTCCTGGTTGGTGGCTGTTAATCCTGGTGCGAGGTGACATTCTTTCTCTTGGGATGCCCAGATGTTCTTCATTTGATCCATTTTGTTTATTGGGATACATTGACGTGCTTTCTAGGGATCCATCTTCTGAGCCATGATATTTTTGATATTTTTTGTATACCTAGATTCACTACCTTGGACATAACAGTTGATCCTGAAGGCATATATATTGTGACGTATATTTTTGTTGGGATGTCCAGAGGTGATTTCTAGAATCTGGCTGTTGAGCTTTACGTGATGTTTCTCCTTAAGCAATACTAGGATTCCCACTATAGGAATGTGTTCAATGGGATTAGAAGACTGTTGATTTATATCCCTGAGTGGGATGATAATTAATCCTTGAGTGACACCTATATTAAATTGATGGATTATATGGATAGACTTAATGGTGGGATATGTTACCCTGAGTGACACTTGAATCTGGTTTATTGATGCCTTCAATGAGCTCAATGGGTTAATGTTTCCACCCTGAGTGATACTCAAATCTGGTTAACATATGTATTTGATAGACTCAGTGGTGGTTTCATTAATCATTGAGTGACTTAGGGATCCTGTTGAGGGATTCCATGATGGTGTCATTGGATTGATGACTTGTATACCTTGAGTGACATCTATATCTAGATGAGGGGTACAATGGATGGACTCAATGGTGGTTTGTTATTAAGCCTTGAGAGATACATGGATCCAATTGAGGTATTCCTTGGATGGGCTCACTTAATGATTATAGTTATTCCCATATTAATACTCGGATTCCCATTATAGGAATGCATTGGACGAGCTTAGAGGGCTGATAATTTCTATTCCTTGAGTGATACTTGTATTATCATTGTAGGAATGCCTTGGATGGTCTCATAGGCTGGTTTATATATGATCAGAATGATGGTTCTCTTCCAGACTAGTTATAGGACTCGAGGGATGTATAATGATTTCTAATGAGATTTCTGAACATACACTATGAAATATTTCTTTTTAGGAATTACTGCCGGTATATGGAATCCATGCTTCAGTGATTAGAGGTGAGTATGTTCGAAACAAGGGTGGTATGAGTGTCCTCCAATGGTGAAATACCTTGCTAAGAGACTTTTCAAGCGTTGATCAAATTAGGGGTATTTTTGTTGGGATTATGGACTCATAGATCGACTTAATGGTACATGGATTGAGTGGAATGGTGTTCTACTTAATTCCCTTACATAAGATGTCCATTTTACCTGGATTATGGACCCAAGGATTGACTACTAATGTGGTTTCATGTTGTTCGATTCTCATACCAATGAATATTCATATATATGTATATATTTATAGGTATGATACTATACATGTGTACATATAAATTTATGGACATCCATTAAGAAACTTTCCCATTTGAAAGGGATTATAGACCATAGGTTCGACCGTGGTTGCAAATTTGGTTTACTTCCATTTGTAGTGTTTCATCGAGGTTGAGAACTCTGCATTTGCATACACTTTTAGCCTCACAATTACAGGTTTCTTATCAGGGAGGCCTACTGAGACTCTTTCTCACCTCTGAATGTGCACCTATGTGTACATATAGAACCTATTTCTGCTTTTTTAGGTTGAGTATGAGTTTCATAGTTGATAGGTATGATGCTTAGTGTTTCATGATCGAGCGGAGCTTCTCGAGTGGTTCTATTGATCAGGCTGGTGCAGTTTGACAGTGTCTGGAGATCAGGTACATTGTTTGGATCAGATTTAGTATCCAAGACTTGTAATTTTACTTTTAGTTTCTCTTGTAGTTGTATTTGTATGGTCGACCCTGTGGGTGAATAGTGTTGTATTGTATGACATAGCTGTTTGGGCTTTTACAATATTTCATTTATTATTACAGCTTGTTCTATTTAAGTTGTTCACTACTTCCAAACATTGTTTACTTTACTCTTGTGTATTATATATAGATATTTCCACTATTTTCTACTCTGATTTTAGCGAATAGGCTCACCTATATCACACCCTTGGACCTCACTACAATTCAAAAGCCTCTAACATATGGGGAGGTGCGCTTGATGCTATGTAACCCACCAGATCAGAGAAACAGTTTAGTGGTATCCTTTTTGGGATGTTATAGGATGGTTTTCGAAAACTAACCAAAATTTTAGACTTCAACTTTCCCTACAACATGCTCCTATAATAAAGGTTGTGCTTGTTCATGCTTAAGTGTGATCATGGGGTGAATCTAATTTCTTATTTTATTGGTTATCATGCTCACATTATATTTGGGGACATGTGTTTTTTATTATGAAATCTTTTTGTGGTTACTGGAAGAAACTTCCATAAGATTGTTTTGGGCTTGGTTATTGGCTGAGGGATTATTAAAATATTTATTTTTTAGGAAAGGTGTTTTCTGTTAGGGTAGTTGGTTATAGGATTTTGGGAGAGGTTACTGAGAGGGGGTTGATATATTTTTTTAAAACTCTCTATGACATACACTTCAGTACATGGTTTAGTAAAATAGGTAAAATATAAATATAAACCATTTACCTTGGTTTGTAATTTTTCTCACTAGTTTATTTCAAATCCATTTATCTTATAAAGAATATTATCTCTTCATATATAGATTTCAATTATATATATGATTAAAAAATCCTTTACAGATGTTTACCTATTATACTTGCACCTCTTATGCTAAATTATTGGGAGTTATCTTCAAACTTCTTAGTAATTCCCTTGAATTATTTTAAGTTCCTAACAATAAAAATTAAATAATCTTGAGTTTTATTAAATAATTCACTTTATTAAATATTAATTATCTTTCCATTTTTAGAGTTTTAGAAAATTAAGTCATAAATCATATATAACAAAATCGTACAATAAGAAGTGGACACTTTCGATCAGTATCCATTTTTTACACAATATAAAACTTTTAAGATAAAACATGATTTGTTGTCATGAAAATATTCATGAATTTCAACTTGACTTCTTACATTCCCTTACCCATCCTTAAACCTTGTGATTTTCTTAAAACATGGGATGAGTATAAAAATCTCAATAAGGAATATAAAAAGAAATAATGTATTTAGTCAAGTGAAAAACATAAAAACCCATGAATTGTTTTACCTTTATCTCAATGTTATTTAAGAGAATTAAATAAATCATTTTAACTTGAAAAACACAGAAACATATTTCTAAAAGAAAACCATTGAAACCCATATAAATAAAATAAAATCCCTCATTTAATCTTAGAGAATCGTATTCGTAAAAACCTTTCAAAACATTTTCAATTTAAATGTCCATAAGTCCAACATCCAATAAAATTCTCCGAAGAACATAATCATTACCCAATGAATTGGAGTTCTATCTAGGTGCACCCATCATATATGATACATCAGTCTCACCCAACAAAATTTTGGAACACCCATCATGTGAGATATAATGTAATCACCCGATGCTATCTAGGTGTACCCATTATATAAGCTATACCTTGCTCAACCATGAGCTATAATTGGGCTAAAACATTCGTACAAGTTGTATAATGATCATTAATTTCTTATATAATTATTATGTACTATATCATGAATAGAACATTTTATGCTTCCACTTTTCCATCATAAAACATTTTAAAAACACTTTTAGACAACCATTAAAATCTCTTTCTATCATCTAAATAACGTTTTCTTTTAAAAAACCAATTTCAATTAAAAAATAGACTTATCTTTTGAAATCCCATTTTCAACACCAAAATATCTAAAAAAAGAGAAATATGGTTTTTATTTGAATAAAAAATGATATATTTTAAAGGAATAAAAAAATTAAATAATCGTTATATAGGTGAGAAATTTCATTGTCCCCATAATTTAAAATAAAACAATCATTTTTTAGTTTGTAAGGAATGTCAAACATTTCATACAAAGATTTATTTTTTTGATTTTTTTGAAAGAAATAACAAATTTTCATTCATAAAATATAATTTAAATATAATTACATATATAATTTTTTTAAAACCTAGAAATCGTATAAAAAGATATTTTATGGAAAATGTTAAAAATGATTTTTTAAAGAAAATCCCCTTCCACTTTGAAAATATTTGAATATAAGACCCATTAAGGAATAAAATTAAAACAATTAATACCATGAGAAGAGATAAATTTATGATATTTCATTTCAAAAAGGATTTATACACACCTCATAAAAGAATATATATGCATATCATCAAAAGATGCATTAGTGAAATGAAATTGAGATGAAGTCCCGGACCTTGATTCTAACTTATCACATATATTCTTTATCTTCCTAAATAACAAAATCATGTTAATTATTTAATTTATTCATAAACTTTTTATGTTTATTATTTATTTTATTTTACCTCTTACTAAGTTATACACAATTATTTAATTATCTACATTTTCTTAAGAAGTTTTCATGGTATACAGATTATATGTCAAAAATGACTATAGTAAATTAACTGTCAAAAAATAAGTCATTACTTAATCATATAAAATTAATAATAATGAAATAGTTATCAAATTTATAAATCAATTATATTTTTATTACCAATAGATAAATATGATCTTGAAAAACAAACTACCTTATGATCAGGGAGATGGTAGACCTTATATACACATGAGTACCACTTCCATTTTTCAATGATTAGTATGAAATGATGGTATGAATTATTATATATTTAAATAATGATAAAAATATCATAAATACCATATTATTTATTTAAATATAATTAAATATATCATCAATTTGATTTAGCAATGATAAAAAGAGCCACATTTCTTCATGGAGGTGGTAGTCCACACACACACATGAACAACATTATCATTTTTCTATGTAATAATGAAAATGATATATTATCTTTTCATAATGATAAATATATAATTAATATAATGATTATTTTCTTTATATAACATATATTTACCACATTTATCTTTATTACCTTCCATGTAAAGCATTAGCAAAAAACAATTCACATCGCCTCACGAGGCGGTTGTCTACCGTACACACAGACGATGTTGTCATATCCAACACAGAATTAAGAATAACACGGTATATGTGACATAATAATTAAATAAGTGTAAATATTATACAAATATAAAATTTATAAATTAAATCAATCATTATATAAAGACATGATAGGTGATTATTGAAATGGAATGACATCGGTTTGTGAAGCAGTAGTTCGTCGTACAAAAAAAGGAATATTCTGTATCCCATTTGATGGAAGAAGAGATGTATTTGGGTTATTTAATTAACATAATAACATATTAGTATATGTGAGATAAGTTTTTTATTATACAATTATAATTTAATAATATTTTAATTTCGTTGAAGAAGAAATAAAATAAATAGGCCTGATTAAGAATGTCACCTCTTCTTCAGACAACCTCCGTAGTGTAGCACCAAAGGCTTATTATTATTGATTTATTATCAAAATATGGGATATAGGTCATGGGTAAGGAAAAATGAATATTTATAGGTAGATATTGGAATAAAAAAATTTCTTTTATGGTGTGAAAGGGATAGGATATGGGGAGGGGTGTTCTTTTATAAGTTAGGTGAGTGGAACACTTATAATTTTTGAAATGAAAAAGGTGTACCCATATTTTTCACATGAAAAAAGAATAAAAATGGTCCATAAACAAGAAATATAAGTGATAACGTCTAAATATGTCTAGATAATTAATATTATAAAAGTTTTAAGGTCATTTTATAACTTATTTTTCTAGTTTTACCCTACAGTAAAGATGTTTTTAACTGAACTGCCGTAATTTTTTTTTTGTTTTCACTACTAATTATTCTGAAAAAAATAATTTTACCTTATTAGATAATATAAATAATTTTGATGAAAAATATGGAATTAATTTTACCAGATTAAATTCTCATAAGTGAAAAAAATTATTCTGACATTAATCCTATAGACATAACGAGAAATCGGGTTCTCGAGAAGTGTATTTTTGTAAGAAAAATATGATTTTATATTTACTATATGACTAATAATAATCATATTAAGAATTTAAATTGATATTAATTGAAATATAATCTGTAAATTTCATCTAAAAAATTCCTTATTATTTTATTTTTCACTAATTAAAATTGAGAAATAGTATACACTTTAAAATAGTTTTTAGAAAAATCACGTTTTTAAACCCAAAAATAAACATATACTAAAATACAATATAAAGTTGATTAAAAAGAAATTATGTGGATTAAGAATAACTCAATAATAATTTTTTTACTTAAAATCATATTAAAAATATTATTGGACTTTAAAATTAATTAATTTTTTGAAAACAATTGACATTTTTTTAAAAAATGGTATTTTTTCTTTTCACTGAAAAATCAATATTTTCCAAAAAATCCTAAGAACTACACCTTAGTTAATTTTTAAATTTTGATTTCAAAAATGATATTAATTTTTTCAAATTAAAATTCTAAAATTTATAAATTAAATTTTTGAATAAAAACTTATACTAAATGAGTTTTATGAAAACAATTTAGCTTTTCATTTAAAAAATATATTCTTATATGTATAATGAATTTAACTATATAATTCATCTTAATAAAAATGAATTTTTTTAGACATCACTATCCTAGTTTTTAAATTTTCCCACCGCTTTTGAAATTTCTTCCTTGAAATTTTATTCACTTGTTAATCAAGTGGGAATATATTTCCCACATAGAATTTTTAGATTCCCACATTCCCTCTTCAACCATGTAGTTTTTCTAAAAAACCTTTACTTGGTGATTCACCTCATTGTAAAACACAAGCTCTATATGGTCATGAATATGAATAGGTTATTCTATATATTAAATATTCTTTTCTAACTGAACTAATTTGTAGCTCAAAATATGATTTAAATCTTGTACATACTTTTATAACATTGAAACTTGAAAAATGTTGTGTACATGGGATAAAAATAGAGGAAAATACACTTAGTAAGAAACTGATCAATATTTATCCTTGATTTCATATTATCTAATGGACCATGAACTTAGCTCTACCTTTTTACAAAAAAAATCACACTTTACCATGGATATAATTTATAAAAACTATCATCACATACCTCAAAACAAAGTTCATTACTAATGTTATCCACACAATTTTTTTTCTACTCTTATACATCCTCATATATTATTGAATCAACTATAAATTCTGAACCATTTTATTTAGTAACATTGGTCACATAATCTTCCTTTATCCTTCTTTATCCCAAAAATCTAGCACCTGACACCACTTTCCATATAATTCCTCAAATGGTGGATTTTGTATAATTGAATGAAAAATGTGTTTATAAGAAAACTCAAACAAATAATGATGATCATCCGAACTTCCCTTTTAATACATTGAAAAACAATTAAGCATATATTTAGAGGTCTAAATCATTTTAGACTGAATATCAGTATGAGGATGAAAATCTACACTGAAATTTAATTTAGTACACAATAACTTTTGAAGTCCTCTACAAGAATTAGAAGTAAATCTATGATCAAAGTTAGTGAAAATTGAGAATGCAACTCCACATATCCTGAATATCTCCTTGAGATATAGTCAAGAAATATAATCCAAATACATAGTTTCTTTAATGGGATGGAAATGTATAGATTTATTTAATTGATCAATAATAATCCAAATCACATTGTTTCCTCATGATGTCTTTATCGATCCCACTTTGAAATCTATATTTCCACCTCAACATTGGAAAAGTATAAAGTTTTAACTTAATTAATTATAATTATACTTTAACCTATATAAAATTCAATCATTTCATTATAAATTGAGGAATAAATCTTTTCATACCACCCCACCAATAATACTCTTGAAGGTCATGGTAAATTTTAGTGCTTCCTGGATGAATAGAAAACGAGGAACTATAATCTTCACTCAATAACTGCTTCTTAAACTAAGAATCACATGTCACACACAATCGTATTCCAAAACTGATAAAATCTTCTTAATTAACATTAAACTCAGGGAACTTACCATTCTTAACATATTCTACCATTACCTACAAATCATGATCCTTCTTATAATATTGCTTTATTCTTTCTGACAAAGTTGACTGTACTAAATTCTGAAGAAATTCATGATTTCCTTGTATCCATAAATTCTGATCCACAATTTATAAAATAATTAACCAAGGGGTCATGTTCCAAATGTAACATGGTTAATGTAGTATTATGTTTTTGAATCAAAGCATTAGTTACATTATTTTTCATTTATAGGATGATAATAAATCATGCAATTATAATACTGGATCAGTTAAAACAATATTATCTACCTCATGTTTAATTATTTATGAGTGATTATATACTTCAAACTTTTATGATCATCATATATTTCATAATTTAGTTTTTACAAAAGATGCCACTAAATTTTGAAATAATAAAGTACAAAAGCTAATTCCGGATCGTGTGTAGGGTAATTAAAATCATGAGAGTTTTAACCTACTTGTTTAAATGCTCCATTTTTTTATTATGATTCTAATTTGAAAAAAATTTAATGGTATTATATTATTTTGTAAAACTTAATTTGAAAAAAATTGGTGAAGTATTGTACAGATACACAATTTGTTTAGAACTCCGCCACTGCCAGAAGTTTTCTACTATTGGATCCTTACTACCATTAGGCAAGATAATACTAGCTATTGTCATAGATAGATTCTTTCCACTAATATAATCAACCAATGGAATTCATGATACCACCAAAATGTTCTATTTGTATTTTGGTGTTATTACTAGAGAGGTGCTAATTCTAGATCTGCTACCACTAGACCTGCTACCTCCAGAGTAGTGCTCTTAACAAAATCTGCTACTGCTAGATTTATTAATTCTTTTGGATTAAGTTTCCACTAGACTGTGCTACTTCCAACCTATTCTACCACTAATATTTGCTAATTTTGTTTAAGATACATATTTTCATCATTTCTACCATTTCTATTATTCATCATTTTAATTAAATTATCACAATGTATATTTTATAGGAGGTAATTCATTTGGATTATTTATTTGTTATTCATTAATCATTACATGGATGCATTGAATAAAAGTCATAGTTTAGTATTTGGATACCAAAAATATTTATGATTATTCTTTAATGGTTATGTGAACCTATAATTTTATATGTTTCCAATGGACTCCCTCTTATGTGTAATATAAGAGAGGTTTGGATGCATGGTTTATACACTAAACTCATACAGGTTCATTCGACTATGGAATAGTGGAGTACCCAAAAGATATAAATTCTTTCCTATAAATAGAAAAAAATAATTTTTTTAGATTTTTTTCTGTAAATTTTTGATATTTTATTTTCTCCTCACTAATCCAAACTCGAGGACTGAAGAGAATCTGTAACATTAAAAATCGAGCAGCACTTCATTTCTTCAAATTTATTTATTTTATCTCTTTATTTTTATTATAATTTAGATAAGTTTGTTTTATTTATCTATTTTTATTACCAAATTTACTCTTGTACTTGAATTGGATAACATTTAATATTCTCTTATATATATATTTATCAATATAAACTAGTTAACTGTGAAAGGGGTCCTTGTTTGTACTCTATTTGTTTATTTCCACATATAAATAGGTAAGAGGGTTTGTGTTTTGGAATATTTTTGAGTTGTTTCTTATACAACCAATCCATGTTGTGGATTATATTATTGTTAAATAATCTTCTTAGCAGCAGGTGATTTCTAGGTGGAGGGAATTAGGTATTAGCCTGAGGAGAAACCCCATGTTTTTTTTGTGTGTGTTTATTTTTTATTTTATTAATTTCAATGTTTAAATTTTATTTTATTTAGAGTATAATTTTTTTACTTTGATAGTATTTATCATTTTGTGTTTATATAAATATTTTATCAAGTAAATATATTTCATAAGTTAAATTAATTTAATATATTGTTTTTAATTGAGATTTAATCAAACCTTGAAAACTATTTTGAAAGATAAAAATTATATTAAAATACCATTATGATTAACTCATGGATTTTCTTTAATTTTTTCATTTTATTTTAATTTTTTTAATATAAATTTTATTTGTAACTCAATTCACCCCCCTCTTGAGTTACTCACTCCAACCAACATTAGGTGTCAGAAGTTTTTTAAATAAATTTTCAATTATTTTTTAGTTGTGTTTTAAAGATATCAAATTTTCACTTTTTATGAATTTAGATCATTTTGGATAATAGAAAATTGGGATCTTCTACCAAAAACCCTACTTTTTTAATGACACTAATTATTATTATTGTAAAATTAAAATGAAAATACAGTTTGAGAGCATTAGTTTTGAAATCAAGACTGCTATTGTAGAAAAATATCAAATACCTAAAAATTATAGAAATACAAGGTATGATCCTGCCAAAGATACATATAATAATTATTTTAATTCCAAGAATTCCATTTATTATGTATTGGGTGATTAATAATTCAATATAATATTTTCATGGATAGCTTCTTTTCAAATTTTGGACACTTTAGCTATTTCTCATTAGGGAACACCTAATGTTAAATAAATTTATTCAAATAATTATAATATTAAATATGATAATTTTAAAATGAAACTTGATGAGATTATTTTTTACATATATCTAAGGTTAAATGAAAATATGGATATAATTCACTCACAGGGGATCTCAATTTTTGATAAAGACCAAGTGATACACCTATTGAGGTGTCTGTGAGAAACATGGGGCAGAACCTCAATATCAATTAGAGAATCATGTGATGTTAGTAAGTTAAATTTCAATTGAATAATATAAAAACTGATGATGTATGAGGAAGAAATAAAATCCCATATATAATTGTATGATAAAACAAAAATAAAATTTATAGCCTTTAAATATAATTCCACAATAGAGAAGAAGAAAATCAAAGCTGATAGTTCAAGTAATGAAGTATCGTCTACTAACAGTGATGAAGAGATGAGACTTTTAGACAAAAAATTAAAATGGTTTTATAATCATAATTTTTTTAGGAAAGCAAGTTATAAAGATAAATATGATAATTTAGGAAACTGGAAAGAATATTATAAAGAGTAAGATGATTTAAATGAAATAATTTTCTATGAGTGTAATAAGAAAGGGTGTTTTACAGATGACTTTACTAAGATGAAATAGAAAAATAAATATGATGATAAAGATAATATATACAAGAAATAAATAAAAGAAACTTGGAATAATTCTGAATATTATTTTAGTGTCACAGACACAACCAAAGAGGATATGCATGATAGAGCTAACATGGGTGTTTTGAAAAACACATATGAGGTATCCAATGTTTTTCCTCCTTCTCCTGTCAATATTTATAATCACTATAGAGATGAAAGGAGTGATTATAACATTTACAATGAAGAGATGTTTGAGTAATTTTACATGATGGAAGATACTTTTAATAAACTTAAGGATAAATATAAACTTCTAAAAAACGACATGCTTTGACTGTTAGTTTTAAGTCTGACCTTACTATTGAAAAGGAGAAAAATGCTCAACTATTAAAGGATAATAATGAATTAAATTTTTCTAATGAGAAAATAATGGAAGATCTATAAATATTCACTAATGGGAGAAACACTCTTACTCAAATTATTTGAATATAGATTTCTCTCAAATATACTATGCGTATAGGGTATCAACGTGGACAGAGAAGAATTGTTAAAAATATTTCCATTCATAGTTCCAAATATAAAAAATATTCTTCTAGATTTTACTCTTCTAGAGATAAAAAAGTATTTATTTCAAAAATCTTAAATTTTTATTTAAGGAAACCTATTAATCAATTATGGGTCCCTGATGCCTTACTTACAAAAATTTATATACCAAAGAATATTTGGGTTCCGAAATCATTTTTGGGTGAAAATTTGTTTTTAGGGGAGCTTCTTTAAAAGATACAATAATAACCTATGGTATCTTGATAGTGGCAATTCCAGATGCATGAATAGATATTATTTAAGTTTTAATGATTTGATAAAGGTGTATGGTGGACATGTCACTTTTTTTGATAACTCTATGGAATGTTATTATCCTTTTACAAATCAATAATTACAATACTATTTTTATTTATAATGTTTTATTTATAGATTGTTTAAATTAAAATATACATCATATCTCATGACTATGTGATGATAGTTTTCACGAGAATTTGGAAAATAATTCATGCAATGTTTTTTATTATAAAAATTATTTATTGTTAACTACCTTGAGAAATGAAAATGCTTAGGATATTAATATATCTTATTTATTTTCTCAAAATATTTCTTGTCTTAGTGTATTTTACAAGGAATATTGTATATTGAATAAGAGACTAAGCCATGAAATATTCACTCACATAGAAATCTCACTAGGAAAGGTTTAGTCAAATATCTACCTAAAATAGATTTCTAAAATGAAAAGGTTTACCACCCATTTCAAAAAGGATAAAAAATAAAATATCTTTCTAATAAAATAAAGAATTTTCAACTTCCTAAGAAATAGAGTTTCTTCACATGGACTTGTTTAGTCCTTCTAGAGTTTCTATTTTAAATGGGAAGCACTATGTACATGTCCATATAGATAAGTTTTCTAGGTATACTATGATATTATTTCTAGGTATACTATGATATTATTTCTAGCTCACAAAATTGAAGACCACTATTATTTTACCAAGGATACTAAATTTGTATAAAATCATCATGGACTTAGGATTAAGACCTTATTAAATGATCATGTATGTGAGTTTGAAAATTAAGAATTTGAATCTTTATTCACAAAAAATTACTATAATCATAACTTTTTTTACTCCTAGGACCCCATAGTAGAATGATTTTTTAGAGAGAAGAAGTAGAAAAATTTAATAAATTTCATGGAATATACTTAATGAGTATGACCTTATTGTTTATTTTTGGGTGGATTATGTGAATAAAACTTCTTATATAATCAACGGAGTTTTAATTATGTCTCTCTTAAATAAAACTCTTTATGAATTATGGAATAGTAGATATCCAAAGGTGAATTAATTTTGAGTTTTTAGTTGTAAATTTTTTATTATTATCATTGAAGATAATATTGAAATTTTTTCTTCCATGAGTGTTGAGGAAATATTCCTTGGTTATTCAACATCAAGTAAATAATATAGAGTGTTTAATAAAAGAACCCAGACTTTGGAAGAATTTGTTCTTAATAAATTTAAGGAAACAGATCCACATGATCCTAAAACTCCTTTATAAAACCTTGAGTATGATTGATCATTTTTAAATATTAATGATTTTTTTTTTGAAAATTATATGAAACAAGTAGAAAAATCATCCAGTTTTGAAGAACAACCCAATCTAAAATTTATCTACAACAATGATTTTTTAGGAATTATTTTCCTAGATCCGTTAGGACTCATAGGTACTATCCTTTATATGTTATAGTCAAATACCTAGATAGAGGTTCACAGACAAGAGATTCTCTTACGAATCATGTTGAACCTTAAGAATTATTATCACATTTCGAAAATTAAAACATCGGTGATGCAATTAATGGTGAATTTTGGGTGATGGAAATAAAAGAAAAACAAAATCAATTTTAAAGGAATAAATTTTGGGAACTCTTAGGTAGACCTGAATACACTCTAAACATGATCACTAAGTGTCTATTTAGAAACAAAGTTGACAAGTAAACAACTACAATAAGAAATAAATCTATATTGGTTGCATAAAAATATTTTTAGGAAAAGGGTATATACTATGAGGAAACATTTACCCTAGTGGCTATACTTGAAAACATTAGAATACTAATTACCTATACAAAACAATTATATTTAAAACTATATTAATGAATTAAAAATTTTTATTATAAAATGGTTATATAATTGAGGTTTTTCGGAAGACCCCTAGATTTCAAAAACCACATTTTCAAAATCTTTTTATTTTAAATTTAAAAATGATTAATATGGTTTAAAACAGGTTCCTAGATCATGCTATGATAGGGCCATCTATTTTCAAATTTATAAAGGTTTTTAAAATTCATAGATGATCCTTCAATTTATATAAAAATCACTTCAAAATGTGTTTTAGTAGTTCAAATTTAGGTTGATTATACTTCTAGTCATCTAAAAATTCATTGTGTTCTAGTTTTTTAATAATGATGAGAAATTAATTTGAAATAAGTCTAGTGGGTGAAAAAAAATTATTTATTGGTTTTTAAATTTTTGAAAATAAATATGGAATTATTTTAAATAAGAGAAAGTGTACTAAATATATTCGAAATTATTTTGGTTTGTATATCACTGAAAGTAGTGATACTTCCATGAGTACTACTTGAAAGATGAGTCTTGATAAAGATGGAATTCCATTGTATCACACCAGTTATAGATATCTGATTGAAGGATTTCTATACTTAACTGGTTGTTTTCTAGATATTATATTTAGTGTGTGCTTGTGTACCCATTTTCATGAAATCCTAAAAGAGTATCATTTACTCACTATTAATATAATTTTCAAATACCTCAAATATACAACCAATTTAGGACCGTTCAATCGTATAGGACAAGCATTGGACTTTGTGAGTTATTTGGATGTGGATTTAGGTGGTAGTATGTTAGATAGGAAAAAAACTCTAGAATATTTCATCCTTTGGGAAAGTATCTAGTATATTGGTGTTGTAAAAAGAAAAATTCTATGGAATTGTCTACAGGTGAAGCTTAATACAAAACTGTAGCAATTTTTTGTGTCAGAATTTTTTGGATGAATCACACTTTTTTAGACTATGGATACCTATTTATACATGTACCTATAAATTGTAACAACAAAAATATGATAAATATTTATATGAATCATGTTTTTCATTATATGAATAATATTATTTATGTAATACATCACTTTTTGAGGTATTATTTTCAAATGTGTGATATAAATCTTAAATTCATATCTATAGAACACCATCTTACTGATATTTTTTCAAAACCATTGAATTATGAAAGATTAAACTACATGAAAATTAATTATAAATGATAGATTTTGGTTAGTATTTAATATAAGAGGATAGACCATTGGAAAATAAATTATTGGACAAGCCACCATTGGAATGATCCACCATTTAAATGATCCACCATTGGCATGATCCACTACTGGAATGATCCACTGTTTGGATGATCCATCATTTTATAGATCCACCATTGGAATTGTCCACCTTTAGATTTTTCCACCATTGGAATGGTCCACCATTGGAATGGTCCACCATTGGAATGGTCCACCATTGGAATGATCCACCATTATAAATATACACTATTTTAATGATCCAATATTGTAATTATATACCATTGTAATGATCCACTATTGGGATGCCACTAGTCTCTATTTTTTTTCTACCGGTTGAACCACTATTTTTCCAACATTATTATTTTTTGTGTTAAAATTCATGTTTGGTTTAATTGTTTTGATTTTAATATATTTTTTTATAATTAAAATCCCTAAATGATAAACCAGGCTTAAAAACTAAATTTGAGTCACTCTCAATTGCACCTACCTTCGTCAGGTCGTTTCGCCTTCCCTTTCTCTCTCGGCCTGCATCCTTATCATGCCTTTACTTCAAACATTATTTCCATGTAGTGGCAAGTGTAAAGAGTCATTATATGTCATATTTAAAGGAATCGAGGATAATGATGAATTCTATAGGGGAATTAATCCTAGATATTGTCGAGATGAGGAACCAACTTATTTCAAATCACATGGTTGTTTCTAAAGAGTAAGTGGTTATATAAAAGTTATTATCAAGAAAGTATTTGGGGATCTGAGTGATCTAAAACCATGGATTGATATACTAGTTCTCTAGATTTGGTAGAACTTTATATCCTAGGTTAGTTCATTACTTTTATCAACAGATAGGGTTTAGTTTGGCAGAAAATAATGATTTCATTTGAAGTGTGATTGATGGGCAAGAGGTTACTTATTCTTAAAAAGATTGGAAAAAATGTATCAGTGTTCCTCAATGATGAGTTTTTGAATAATATAAAAAGACCATTCCTAGTGATATTGAATCATTTGTTTATGAGGATTCTTTACTAGATATGACTTGATATAGTACTTTGAGAAGGCATACTACTACTAAGTTGGATTGAGAACGCATATTTTTGGTCAATTTTATCCAACATATGTTGTGTCCCAGAAAATGGGATTTTAGTACAATAAGATATCAGGATATATACCAACTATTCCATATGAAATGATGGGATATAATTAACCTTTATAGATACCTCATGGTGCACATGATGGAAATCAGTAAGTAAACATCTGGGTCTAATTACCTTATTTATCATAATGTTGATTTTTCCATGTTGGAAACCAAGTTTTTGATAGATGAGGATGAGTAAGATACTGAAGTGAAGGGTGGTGGTTTCTAATTGAGAGTGTTTAATTTCAAAATAATTAATGTAAATTAGAATCCATGGATGAAAATATGGGTTGAATACAATGTAAATATCTATGTAGATTTTAATCTAGAAGAACATTATTTGAAAACCAAGAACATTATTGATCTTGACATAGAGCTTGATGAAATAGTTCATTATTCTGAGGAGGAGAAGATATTAATGTGGATATTGATGAAGAGGAAGTGGAAAATACTGTTGAAGAGGGTACTGACCCAGATATCCCTAATATCCCCTCCATATCTTTGGAGTTGCAAGCCCTATCATTTCTATACTTGATAGATAGAATTTATTATGTGAAAGATATGTTGATGATGAAGAGATGAAGGTCTCTAGATATCAACATATCAATATCTCTCATATGTATTCTAGGGAAGTTATAGATGTCTCATATGGTCCCGAGGATGATAATAATGGTGATTATGGTAATGAAGATGATGATGAGGATAACAATTGTAATAGGAATTGTCATGGTGAAGATAATGATTTTAAGTAATCTCAATCACATAATTCATCTCTTGTTTCTTCATCTAGGTCTATGGAGAGACATGGATTATCTATATCTGAAAGTGCGAGAGACCAACATTAGCCATATCTATCTCTTTGTAGATATATGTTCCTTCTCAACTAGTTGGCGATGCTTCCACTATTAGAGGTGAGACAAGAGTACTTGTTGAGGGGGAGGAATCCCCAAGTTATTTCAATCACAATGTTGACCATGTTTATCCTTTTTATTTAACTTATACTGGAGTGGAATTGAAAAATCTTGATAAGTGGGAGATGTTCCTAGAATATATCCAGCTTGGTCTAGACTACTTAGAGTCTAAGTAAATCAGAGAAGAATATGAAGGTATCAGAAATGTTCAAGGTGGTTCTTCCTTGGAAGAGGATGAGGAATCATCTAAGGGGGAGCCTTAACCTTCTTCCAAACTACATAGAATATCTTATGTAGACTCGGATGATGATGGGATTTAGATTGACCAATTTAGTCTACCAAATAATGGTGGGTCTACTATCTCATTTGTAGTTGGGACAGATCCCTAGGGATCCTTAGTTGAGCAGATTTATGATGCTGGTGAGCTTCATGGATTCCCTTCAATGCACCTACTAGAAATTTGTTTCAGTTAGTTGTTTTCCATGTTTGTACCAAGATTAATTTTCATATTTAAGAAGTTGGAATTTATAATTGAAGGTTTTATAGTGAGAGAGAGACTATGATATCTGTGATGGAGGATATGAGGTCCTCATTTGCTGCAAGCTATTCGGCTATGTTGGGGAGGTGGGAGAGGTTTCCTCGTGTTTCTTCTACATCTTATTCTCCACCTACCTTGGCTTCTTTAGATGCAATCATGATCAGATCTATTTTTATTGAGGTGCACCATGCCATTATGGTTGATATCCATACTTTACATCTGGTGGAACTGACGAAAATTTGTCAACATTCTAAGAACATATATAAGCTAGTAAGGTATTGTTCGAATGAAGCCTTAAGTGATAGGGAAACCATCACTAAGGATATAAAATACTACCTTTCTAGGATATATACTATGTATGATTTGAATTATCATTTGATATTTTTATCTAAGAATCTAAGGATTCTACCTGTTACTAGATATTTCAAGGAATATCTAGACCAAATCAATGTATTGAAACCTCTTCTCAAGTTAAAAAATGAAGAGAATATGTATTTCTTCACAACTATGGGGAGATGTGGTAAATTTATTATGGAAATTTTCAACCGCATAAAGCCCCTCTAAAATTTATCTGGTACAATAGTGGTTTATCTTGAAGTGATTCCTATGTTAGCTTTCACATCTACTCCTTTGTCAGATCTATATCTCCTCTTATAATTTGTTTAGCTTTTATACGGTTGAGGAAGTTAGGAATATCATAGCTATGATCATCATAGATTTGACTAATTCTACCTCCGCACCATGAACCATTGCCTCACCACCCTCAACCTCAATATTTGTGCCTCGTACCTTTGGTATGATCAAGGGTCATGATTATCCTACCTCTCAAGCTAAGAGTGATTCTGATTAGACATAGTATTTGATAGGTTCTTTGATATATTTTACTTGTATTCATATTTTTCTGTAATACAATGAATTTTTATTCTTAATGAAATTTCCCTCTTAGTATTTATATCTTTCATATTTAAATTTATTAATTATTATCTTATCTTTTTCTTAATCCCAAATGGGGGAGAACAGTTTTCAAATTTTCATTGATACCCATTCTTTGGTTCCAATATTATTTGGGTCACATTCATTTATCTTTGATACCACAGTCATCTTTCACTACCTTAATAATTTGGAGATATCCTTTGATACCATATGTATTTGGATTTATGAGTTAATGTTTCACTTCTATTTTAAAATTTCATTTCAAAATTTCACATTTTTCAATTTAAATTTTAGGAAGACTATTACTCTTCATATTCTTCTATTTTATACCTATGTTTGTTTTATACATGGTTTGTCAAATTCCATGATTTGTGATCATCAACAAAGAGTATTTTTAGGCACATGAGGCTCAACCCAGTTTTTGAGGTATCCTTAAGTGTATCCATAAGACTCAGGTTCAAAACCATGTAAGTGCATATTTATGTGTACTGTAGCAGTACTGTACACTATGTGGGTACTGTAGAAAATTTCCCACTGTATCGGGACTGTAGAAGTAACTATAGCATATACTGTTTGGTACTATAGTATCTAGAACTATTCACCTTGGGCGACTGGTTTTTGCTTGGAGTCCTTAAGGATTTCAGGCCACCCAGGCCTTTGGGTCAGTAGGGATTTCAGGCCACCTTTAAGGCATTCGGGCCACATCAAGGCCTTTGGGCCACATGCAGTTGCCCTAGAAAGACTACAAAAAAGGAGCAGCCCAAGAAGAGGATTCAGAGTAGGTGCACTCACCAGAGAAGAGCCAAATGGATTTTTTAGAATGAGAGGGTGTGGATCTGCCATCTAGACCACCCTATGCTTGCATAGGAATCCTATCCAGATGACCATGCGAAGGTGGAGAGCTACTATCTTGATGCAGATGCTGGGGAGGAGCGGTTCCTTGTAGACAATATGGTTGAATTACCTAATACCTTCAAGTCATGTAATCTTATAAGGCTACGGGCCATGTAATATCTGAGTCAATTGGCCTTTTAAGTGTTCCCCCTCATCCCTTGAAAGGTGGGTTATAAAAAATCATAAAAATGAAGGCCTTCGGGCCAAGAAGGGGGATTTTTAGAACCTCTTTGTTTTATTTCTAACAAACCATGTTTATTATTCTTCTAATAAGATTAATTTTTATGATAGTATATTATTTTTTAAACATTAATTCGAAGAAATGTTTCTAGGTTTTGAAAAGAGCCACCATTAGTTCAGAAATCATCCAAGATTAGAAGTTTTCTACCATCAGAGTGATACTACCTTTCGGCATGCTACTAGTATCACTTACCACCACTAGATTCATTCCAATATTAGAACTTTCCACCACTAGGAATGCTACTTCTAGAATGTGCTACTACTATATTGGTTCTACATCTAGAGTGGTGTTGTAGCTCGATCTTATACTATGAAAATTATTTCCACCATAATATTCTACCACCAGGTTTTTGCTGCCATTGGATTATGTTGCTGCTAGACTATATTACTGCCAACCTGTGCTACTACTAATATTTTCTACCTCCAGAGAGGATATACCATCGACACTTATACTATTTTTATACTTCATTATTTCAATTAAATTTTCTCAATATATAGTTTATGAGAGTTAATACATAGTGATTATTTAATTTTTATTCCTTAAAAATTTCACAAATGCATTAAAGACAAGTCAATTTTCAGTACAAGGATATAGAAAATATTTATAATTATTTTTCAATGGGTATGAGAACCTGCTATTGTATATGTCTCCTAAGGACTCCCTCATGCATGTAGTATGAAAAATATTCGGTTGTATGAATTATAAATTGAACTTATACAAGTTCATTCAACTATAAAATATTAGAGTACCAAAAAGACCTTGATTCTTTTCAATAGATAGAAAGAAGAATTTTATGGCACAAATTTTCATGAAAATTTTAGAGAAACTATTCAATATCTTCACCAAGACAAACCTAAGGACTCATGAGAATCTATAAAATTAAAAACTAAAAATAAATTTATTTATTTGTCTCTATTTATTTTATCTCTTTGTTTTTGTTGTGGTCTCAATAAGTTTGTTTTATTTCTTAGTGAATCTTCACACACTAACTCCTGCAATTGAAATGGAGAATACTCAATAATCTATTTTATTTATTTTTATATTTATACCAATAGTATCTATGGAAGAGTTCCCTGCATGGCCGGTGTTTTTTTCCTCCCATGTATAACTATAAAAGATACTTAGATCCTAGTATGTTTATGAGAAATTACTTTTATACTGGATCCAAGTTATGGATCAAATTATTTCTATATAATCAGCTTTGTATCAGGTGATTTCCAAGTGGAGGGGATTAAGTCTCAGCTTGATATTGGACCATTTTTTTATTCCCTAGCATGTTTATGGTTTTTCGTCAATTTAAAGTTTAAATAACATATAATTTAAACTATATACAAAACCTGTACTTTGATAGATAGTCTTAACTAGTGTTTATATAAATACTTGATTTAGTGAATTGATTTCAAAAGTTAAATTAATTTCATATATTTTTTATGGATCCCTAATCAATCATTGATAAATCTTTTAAATGATCAAATTTATGTTAAAATACTATTTTTATTAACTAGGTGACTTTTTTTAAGTGTTGGATTTTATTTGAACTTTTTTTAATAAATATTTTTGTTGTAACTCAATTCACACCCCTTTGAGTTATCCACTCTAATCAATAGTGAGGTTTCAACTAATGTGTGGTAAAAAATCACCTGATCATTTTGAGTCAACACACAACCATGTACCTTCAATAAATAATCACTATACATGAAAAATTAACCATTTATAGAAGGAATAGAAAAAACTAGATCATTCATCAAACTTATCTTTAGATCCTCAAAACAATCAACTAATAATTTTTTCCAGTTGAATTTAGCTCCTTTTCTAGCTAACTAAGTCAGTGGGATAGAAAACTGAGAATCTTTCTCAAAAAACCACTGGTAGTAACCCACTAGTCCAAGAAATATATGAACCTCTATGACAATTTTTTATTCTGGGAAAATCTTCAAAAACATTAGTTTTAACAAGGTTATAAGTAATTCCATTTTTAGAAATAATAATGCAAATGATTGAAATTTTTCTCAACCAAAATTCACACTTACTAAATTTTCCATATAATTTATTTTCTTTTTATAACTATAAAACAATCCTCCTATGACTTTAATGTTCCTCTTGGGTTTTAGAATATACCGAAATATCACCAATAAATATGACCACAATCTTATTCTAGAACTCAGGGAAAAATCTATTAATAGGGTCCATAAATATAGAAGGTGCATTATATAACACAAAGGGAATAATAAAAAACTCAAAATTCTTATATCTAGTCTGAAACATTGTCTTAAAAATGTCATCCTACTTCACCTTCTTTTGATGGTAATCAGAACTCAGATCAAACTTTTAAAAATAATGAGCTCCCAGAGCTAGTAGAAAATCCTTGTTATGAGGAAAAGGATACATATTCTTTATAGTGATGTTATTAAAGGATCTACAGTCTGCGCTAAGTATCACTGAACCCTCATTATTTTTATCAAATAAAACTGGGTCACCCCATGGTAAAGTTCAGGGTCAAATGAAACCGTTATCAAAAAAATCTTTCAATTACCTTTTCAATTCTAAAAGTTCTAATTGAGTCATTTTGTAAAAGGGTTTATAAATAAGCATATAATCAATTACTAATTCAATAGTAAACTCCACCTCCCAATTAGTAATAACTCTAGAAAACTCATCATGAAAATAATTAATGTTATCATTAAATAATAGAAAATCACTAATTTGAATAGTTTATTTCTTTTCAATAACATGATCTTGGTAAATTTCACTACCATCTCTAAGAAACTTTTCTACTTCTTGGTAGGTTCTAAAGTGTATGAAATCATTAAATATAAATTTCTTATCATTTAAATCTATCTTATCATGATAAATAGAAATAAAATTCATACCAAGAATAACAAAAAACTCCACTATGTAAAATCCAAATATATTTATATTAAATACTTTTCCATTTATAATATTATGAATATTCCTATAAATCTTGGTAACTTTAATATTTCAACATATATTTTTCACTAAAAGTTAAATTATACTTTTATCATGTGATATTCCAAGTATTCTTGAAAATTTATCATAAATAAATGAATTTGAATATCCAAATTAAAATTGGGTATTGACATAATTTGAATAAATAAGTAAAATACTCATCACCACATCATTGGATGGACCAACATAAACTATGGCAACAGAAAAAGAATTTTCCACACATTTTTGTTTCCACTAAGGATGACTTACACCCTGAGTAAGTATCTTTAGAAACACATTATTATAATATACCAAATTATAGTATAAAAAATATCTCACCCTTGACTAGATATCTATTACCTAATTGTTTGATTGTTCATGAAAATTTTATTTACATTCACAAAACATAACACCAAAATTGCCACATAGGTAGCAATTTATATATCCTGGAAAAATTCTTTGAAATATCGTTTTCTTCACTTGGAACATGTTAGGGGATTACCTCCAAATATCATAGTTTTTTTTATTCTCTACTTCTTTCCATATTGACTATGTTTACTTTTTAATCTTATGGAGAATCAGTGTTGGAAAACACAATTTCAGATTTCTAAACATAATGAATAACTTTTTCATAACTTTTAATTTATTTATTGGACAAATGTCTTTGTAAACTTGGTTTCAATCCTCATTAAAACCAATTAAGTTTACTATCAGTGTCCTGAATAAAATTTCCACATAACTAGCTAATCCTGTGAAGTTTTGTTCATAAGTGGCCATTGAATATTCATCCTTTTGCTTCAAATACTAGAATTATTTCTCTATCATAAATTGAAATAATTTAAGGAAATATTTCTCAAGAGATTCATAAATGCACCCCATTCCATGGAATTAAGACCATCTCTATATTTTGTGTTCTTACCCAATTTCCACTATAAATCATCTCTTCCTTAGAAATGAGGAATGTAAAGGGTTTCCTTTTGATGTTATATAGACTCCATGACTTGAAATATCTTCTTTAAGGCATTGATTAAACCTTTGACTACTAATAAGTCAGATGATCTATTGAATTATGGGAGAAGTTCTCTCATTAAAATATCTACTATCATCATGTCCCTGTTTGGAAGATCTTGTCTCTCTCTATCATGGATACCACTAAAATTTATAGCATATTTCAATCAATCCATCACTACAACAAACTATTAAGTTCCAATTATAACTATCTTAGGATGCTGATTTGGAAGGATATTTTTTTCATGGTGCCTTCATACAAAAACTTACCTATTTTCTCTATGGAAAAAATTTGTGAAAAGACACAGTTTAGATGAATAATCATTGTAATATTAATATTATATAACATTTTAACTTAACCATAATGTAAAATCTTTCAAGTGAATTCTATTATCATTATCCTAAACTCTGGAGGTATCTAAATCAATATCTGATAACTACTATATGGAACCAAACATAAGCATAAAATAATATTTACTTTAGTCATGAATTCACTTTATTTCACTTTGGGGATATTTTAGGTTTTATTGTTTTAGAGAATTAGTTCATAACTCATACATAAAAAACCATATAATACAAAGTAGACACACCCAACCAGTATCTATTTTCCCAAAATATAAAATATTTAAGATAAAATATGATTTAATTTCATGAAAAATCATCAAGAATTTAAAATTCAAATCTTATATTCCCTTACCCATCGATAAACCCTATGAAAATAATTTTAAAACATTAGATGATCACAAAAAACTTAGTAAGGTACATAAAAAGAAATAAGATTCTTAGTATAGTAAAAATATGGAAACCTATTAAATGTTTTACCTTTATCGCAATGATATCTAAGATAATGAAATAAATGATTTTGATAGGAAAAATAAACACACTTTTTTATAAAACAAAATCATTAAAACCCAAAACAACCAAATAAAAATCATATTTGGAAACTTTGAGAATCATATTCATAAAACCCTTCCAATTGGAATAACCATATGTACGAATTCCAATATAATTCTCTAAAGAACATAATCATTACCTAGTGAATTATAGAACTATATGGGTGTATCTATAATATCAGTTATATTGGGCTCACCCAGTTCTATTTGTGTTCACCCTAAATATAAGCTATAATGGGAACAACCAGTGCTATCTGGTTACACCCACTATATAAGCTTTATCTATCTCAGTCGTGAATTATAATGGGGATCAAGCCTTTATATCATATATAGCAGGCTAACCCATTTATCATATAATTATCAATTACTAAATCATGAATAAAAAAAGTTCTTTCACTTTTTCATCACAAAACATTTGAAAAATTATTTTAAACTTGTATGCTAATCTCTTTCAGGAATCAAAATTCAATTTTATTTTCAAAACCCATTTTCAATAAAAACACCCTTTTCTTTTAAAAACCATATTTCAAAACCAAAATACCCACAAAAACTAGAATATGGGTTTTCTATGAAAAAAAATGAAATATTATAAAGGAACCCAAATAGAAAATAATGGCTATAGCAGCGGGAATGTCATTACTTTTGTATAGATTGAAATAAAACATTCAAATTATCACTCATAAAGAAAACAATCCGCAGAAAGTTTAATTATTTTTCAAATTTTGAAATAAATAAAAAAATACTTTATAGAACTATCATTTCCATATAATTACATTCATAAAAATCATCTTGAAAAATGTTCATGGAAGAAAAATATAGTTTGAATGAAAACTTTAAAATAATTGTTTTTAAATTAAAGTCCCTTTGACTTTAGAATCATTTGAATAATAATATAAATGAAATAATAACATTAAAAAACAATAAATATATTGAGAATAGATAAATATATGATATAAAATTTTAATGGGGATTTATATTCACCTCAAAAAAGAGTATAGGTGCATAATATCAAAATATTCCCCAATGAGAGGAAATTGAGTCGAAGTCCATTACCTTGAGTTGGAATCATCATTTATGTTAATTAAATTCCTAAATAAAAAATTATATTAATGATTTAATTTCTTATGAACCTTTTTAAAATTTTATTACTCCTTTTATTATATTTTTAACCAATCTATACACAATTAGTTAATCATTTTAGTTCACTTTGTTTGTTTTGATGGTATTTTTCTTCTATGTCAAAAATGAATATGGTAAATTGACTATTGTAAAAGGGGTCATTAATTAAAAATATTAAGAATAACAAATAAGAAATAATTATCATATCTATACATAAATTATACTTTTAATTACAATCATGAAATATGGTAAATAAAAACGAACTATTCTATGACTTGATAGGTCATATGTATGCATGAGCAATGTTTCCATTTTTCAATGATCATTATGGAAAAAGGAATTTATTATATTATCTTTCCATAATGATCAGAAAATAATAAATACCATAATAATTTTTTTTGAAATACTTTTAAATATCCTCCTTGTTATCTAGCATTAAAAAAAGTCAAATCTCTTTTTAGAGGCGGTGGTCCACACATACACATGAACGACGTTATCATTTTTCATTGTAAGAATGGAAATGATATATTATATTTTTAGGATGATAAATATGTTATTAATATCATAATTAATTCATGTAGATCACATATATTCATTAACATTATCCTTATTACCTTCCATTCAATGCATTAGTTAAAAATGAATCACATTGCTTTATAAGGTGGTAATCCGTCCTACACATGAGCGATGTTATCATACCCCCCACAGAATGAAATTTAAGAAGGTATATGTGATATCTTAAATAAAAAAGTATAAATCTATTAAAAATATCATATGAATATATATATATATATTTTAAATCTATCATTATAATAATCCATGAGAGATGATGATGTAAAAAAAATAACATCGATTCGTGAGGTGGTAGTCTGCCATACACATGAAGGATGATTTTGTATCACATTTGATAAAAAAGGACACATAGTTTGGTCATTACATTGACATATTAACATATAATTGTATGTTATATACTATTTTTATCATATAATCATAATTTAATAATATTTTAAGGATTTTAATGAAGAAATAAAATGAATATTTTTGGTTAAGAATGATACATCTTCTTAAAAAAACCTCCTCACGTATGCAACAAATGGATTCCTAGGATGAATTTATGATAAAATTAAGGGATATAGGTCCTATTAAGGTTAATAAAGAATACATATATTCTGGTATTTTCTAAATTAAATGAAGTTAAATGTGGGAATATGAGAGGATAGTGTAGTGGTGGCCTTATATAATTGAGGTTAATGACACATCTTTACTTTCTAAAAAGAAAAAGGTGTACCCACATTTTTCACCTAAAAAGGGAACCAAAATAGGAAATTAAAGATATTTAGACATGTTAAGGTCTAAAAATGGCCATAAAATAAATTTTATTCACCTTTTTGTCCATTTTAGCCCTTATAATTTTAGTTTAACCACCGATAAATCCATTGTTACATTAATTGTGGTAAAATGTTTTTACTATTTACACAATTTATTATGATAAAAAATTAAGTTGAACTTATAATATAGTATAAATTATTTTGATTTCAAATATTGAATAAAATTTACTAATGTAAATTCACATAGGAATAAGAATTTAACATAAAATTAAACCCGTAGATGTAATGAAAAAGCAGGTTTTCAAGAAGAATATTATTTAAGAAAAAGAAAATTTTATATTAACTCTATGAAAAATAATAACCATTTTATGAATTTCAATTAACATTTATTGATATATAATCTATAAATTTATTTTTAAAAATTATTCATTAAGTGTTTTTAATCCATTAAAATAGAGAAACATTATGCACTTTAAAAGAATTTTTATAAAAATATCATTTTTAAACTGAGAAATAAACATATACTAAAATCTAAAATATAGAAGATTCTTAAGAAATTAAGTTGGTTAGATATAACTATTTAATAAGTTTTTTAATTAAAATTTTATTAAAAACATAATGTTACTTTAAAATTACTTAAATTATTGAAAATAAATTCCATTTCTATAAATGTTACTATTTTTCACTATTCACTGAAAAAATCAGTATTTTCTATAAAATACTAAAATTTAACCCTAAGTTAATTTTGAAATGATGATTTATAAAATTAAATAAAATTTATAGAATTGAAAATATAAAATTTATACGTTAATATTTTAAATAAAACCCTATAATAAAAGATTTTAATTAATACTATTTTTTTAATTTAAAAACATTACTTAATATTTAATAATGAATATAACTATCTAATTGATAATAATAAATATGAAAATGATTTATTCTATTATTATCTAGGTTTTTAACGTATTATTATTACTTTTATATCAAATATAATTCAAATGAGGTACCCATTAAGTTTCTATCATTGTTCAATAGTGTCGATTGGATCCTTTTCCTTCTTATTTATATTTTAGTTTTAATAATTACTTCAACCTATCAATAATAATTTTCTAATAAATTTGTTAAGTGTTTCAGATATAATACAAAAAATTATTTATTTTATATATTAAGAAATATTTATTTGATTATTACATTGTTTATTCTATTGGAAATATAAGAATGTTATCATCATTTCATCAATTTACGTCGAAATACAATTCAATGGTTTCGATGGTGCAAAAATTCACTGAAGTTTTTACAAGATGTCTAAGTGATATTGCAGTTTTCATCTTAAAGTGAATTAATAATTATATTGATATCTCAAGCTACATTTAATGGATTCGTGGGATCATTATAGTACAGGATAGATAAAGAGTTTATCTAAAAATAATTAGTTTATATGGAAGGCTTAAAAGAGTGTTTTGATACTCTAAAAATTCACCTAAGATTCTAAAGCAGTTTTTCAGCTATACAGTGAACAGATTTGAAATCATATAGTATTTATTTTATTCAAGTTCTATATATTTCATATTCATTAGAAACATAGGGTGATGGAAATAAAATAAATTTATCTTAATTTCACTAGTTGACATATAAATATTAAAAATTCTTTTGGATGGTCAATAAATTCACCAAACTTTGGGAATTCAATTTTCCATCTGTAGTTTTCTAGAATTTTATTGATTTTTTTCGAAGATATCAAGAGTTATAGAACTTGGGTTCATTCAATTCTTGAACCATTGAAAATATCCTGATATTTAATAAAAATATATCTTGTGGGATTATGTATGAATTTGATGGTAAAGGGATCAAAAAATCCAGTGATGTTTGAAGCTATGTTGTTTACATTTTCTGGAAACACTGTTCAAACCCTACGTTGGTAAGCATAACATAAGGATGAAACCCTAAATTTGATAAATAGGGAATATGGATTATCAACCCTATGATAAACAGTTTTCATATAGATCCTCAACCCTACATTTGGTGAATGATAAATGTAAAAATATCAATCCTACGTTGGAATCTGGAATTACTGTTCATACCCTATGTTCGGAAAGTGAACGTATTATTAATCAAAGTTACATTCGGGATTTTATACTGACAAGGATGAACATATGGATCATTATCCCTATGTAACTTTTTAACCTTAAGTTATGTGTAGATAAAAGTATGGATAAAGAAAAATATGTTGGTTGAAACCCTATGCTACGAAAACGAACCATATGTTACATAGTTGAACCCCATATTTAGTATTTTGTTGTTACATAAAGGAACCATACGTTTCAATTTACAGCGATGATATTTTAAATATATGATATTTTTAACTATTTTTACAATTGTATTCTTAGTATTAAAGATCATTATAAATCTATTTTACAATCGATTCAATGGCTCGCATGAAACAAATTAAATCATTCCTATTTATAACGGATGTTATGAATCTCTTTGATTTATTTGATTTCAAATATTTATTATTTATTGTGAGGAAATGTTTTATGAGATATTTTGATTATGTTAAAAGTGGTTTGAATGGATTTAAATGCGAGTATTAAATTTTTCAACGATTCTATTATTATAGAGATATTATTGGATTAATTATTCAAATTATTTTGAATACTTTTATTATAGATTTATTCTATAGGAATAAATAGGAAACACTTCTACTCTATTCATGTGGATATTTACGAAGTCTTGTAACTCTATTTATTTTAAGTATCCTAAGGAAGCGAAATTATATTACAACTGCTATATATTTATAATATATATATATATATCTATTGGGAAAAGAAAATACACAATGAAGGAAAGTGGATATGTGAATCCTATGTTAAAAAAAAGGTTCTAAAAATATTCATACAAAAGATCAACGCTTTTGAGGAGGGAAATATTTCTTTGTACATTCATATTCTCTCATTGTGTAAAGAACAAGGTTGCCTGTCAAAACATTGTTCAATCTATTTGCTGATATTTAAAGAAGAAGAATTATTTTGGACATTGAAGATTATTTTCTTATTGGTGTTTTCTATATTGACGATCATCAACCTCATTCAACTGCTGCTCCAATTGTGAATTTCAACCCATATAATCAAAAAATATATAACTTTTGATTTATTTGAGTATCGGCTTCTCAAACTCAGTCATGGTGGAGTGTCAGCTTCACTGACTAAGATGTAGATATTTTGGTTCCCTATAAAAGAACCATAAGGCCCTATAAAAGCCTTATAAGGCGTAAAATTCCTGTAATCACTTGTGTATGGTCGTGTGATAAGTGGACCTACTAGGGACAATCACCAAGCTTGTGGAGTAGAGCATTGATAGAGTGGAGTAGGGGATTTATGTGCCACAAACCACTATACATCCTTGTGTTTTCATCCTTTATTTATTTACATTAATCGCTCAATATTAAGAGTGAAGGAAAGGATCGCTTCATTTCAAGAGGGATGTTTTAATATTTTCAATTTTGTTAAAAGGACACAATTCACCCCCTCTTGGGTCTTCGTCATAGACATACCGACCTAACAAGTAGGGCTTGATAAAAGAAGTTAAGGAAGTGGTGATCCTCAATTACTTGATTTGATAAACTGGAACACAATTTCTTAAACCTCTCCAAATACACATAAGGAGTTTCTATAGATTAATTAAAGATTTAATAGATCTCAATCCAAAAATCTATTATTTTGGATGTTGGGGAAAATATTCACCAGAATCATATTTACAGGTCATCCTATTCATAAATCTCTCTCAACTAAATGTTCTGAACCCATTATTTTGTTGCACCTTAAAATAAAATGGTTAATTCCATCCAATTTTATTTCTCTATATCTACTCCTCAATGTTTTAGTGTGTAGAAGAAATTTTGAGAACTCCTTGAGACATTTTTTTGGTTATTCATCTAGAAGAGCATAAAAAATAAGAAATAGTTTCACTATAAATTTTTTTAATCAACGTCATTATACAAAGTAAGAAATGAAATTTGGTAATGTTGATTAAAAATAGTAGGTTGATATAGTTCTGTGGGTGTTCGATTGGGATTTAAAACCCTAATGACATGCTTGGAATGGTTACTTTTGTTTTCAATTGAATTAGTAATAGAAATTTCATCAATGAGTGGTTATAAATTTAAATTCAATATTCTAGTTAGTGTAGTATTTTTAATTTCTATATTAAAATCAAATAGTTGGTGATTAAAAGATCATGTCATAAAATTTAAGGGTTATTATTTTCACTACCTCCCTGAAATTAGTAGAAGGTTTTGATGCATTCCTAAAGTGGGGTGTGGAAAAATAAATTTAATTCATAGTTTGAAATTTTGTTATAGTAGTAACCTAAATTTTTCTCCTAGAATGAAATTTACAAAAAATCTACTATAAATTTTTGATTTTCTAAATAAAAAGGTTTTTTTTTATTTTATAGAGAAATTATTCAATGAATGAAAAAATATTAAATTAGATTTTGAGTAGGATGACTTGGTTATGGTTAGCTTCCCACTTGAAAAGATATCACAAACCATGAAATGGTTTTACTTATCTTTTTTGATAATTGAAAATCACAAGATTCCTTAATTTATTCACCAAACAGCATAGGCTAAAGGTCAGTGGTGATATTTATTTGAGAGCGTTTACAACTTGATCCACATCTTTTTCTATGTGCATTAGAATTCATCAAACGAATTCCTATAACACTGAGGAAAATCCCAATATAGTATTGGTATTATTAGAAAATATAAGAGTAACTGACTACCCTCACACATTTACAAGAAATTTCTAGACACCCACAACATAAAACATCCTTCTACTTAAGGAAAAGTAATACTTGGTGGATGGGGATTATTAATTATCATATTTGGAAGTAATAGTGAACTTTTTTGATGACATAAACAAAATTATTTTCAAATTACTAAATACTAACATAGAACCAAAATCAATCAATGATAATGGTTTTTATTCAACAAGCATGAGGACTCAATAATTACATGGTAGATCCTTCCCTTATCCAATCAGTAAGGATTTACCCCTATATTAAAAGGGTATCTGAGAAGAATGGAGAAGAAAAAAGCATTACCAAACTAAATAAAAAATTAATATGGTAATGACATGTTTTTGGTAATCAAAAACACTTCAGCATCACGTGTGAAACATCCCATACAACTTTTATATTTTTATTCTTTTTTATATTCACAATTTCTTTATTTTTGTTAGTATCACTTTAGAGATGACCACACTGAGAGGTGACGGGTTAGTGTGGGAATAATTTTTTCCACTTTAAACTTTTATCCCTTTATTATACATTTTTAACTTATCCCAGGAATGGAAATGTTTATGTCTTTACCTATAACTAATAATCATGAACATAAAATAGTAATAAATAACGTACATCATGATTTTTCTAATGTTTAAATCTAGTGTGGATAACTAAATACTTAGTGTACTATGGTTATTTTACCGCACATACAACTTTTCTTTTGTTTTCAAGAGAATAATGTGTAAGGTGGTGACCAATAACTCATTTTACTAGAAAAAACATGGTACAATTCAAGTTATTCAATACATAATAAATTTTAGATTTCATCTTTCTCTTGTTAAAGTGATCAGTAATGTTGGAAAACTGTTATTTTAATGGCACCAATTAAATTGATCAACTTCCTCACAATGTAGTAATCAAATGGGTTACTCATATATATAAAAATAAAATGAGATTCCACTTCTTCTTCTTCAGTTAGTTATAATAATGTGAATGTGTTTTAGATTGGTAATCTCAGAACTTCTTCCTGACTCAATAAGTAATCATTTGAATACATATTGGAAAAATTCTTCTCTTTGTGATATTCTAAACTCAATATAATATAGTAATTAATGTATTAGTTTCTCAATAAATTTTACATGTAATATAAAAAATATTTTCATGATATTTTCAATCAGCCTAAACCACATGTAAGAGTAATTCCACATGTGTGTCATGTGATGTCATTAATAATATTTTTTTATTTCTTTTTTGTTTAATTTCAACAACATTTTATGCCAATGTATTTCTTGGTGTATGAATATATGTAACATGGGTTCATGTACATTTTTGATTTATGAATGTCTGTATATGATCGTTGGTTCTCATCCTCTAGAAAATAGTGTATACATAAGTTCTTCACGTAAACAATGCACATAGTATCTCAACCTTGATGAAATATCAAGTGCTTCATGGGTGTCTTCAAATTATTATTATTCATGATAACTAGGTGTGACTTTTTTTTTCACATACACAATAGTAGGAATGTGTTTATTTATTAATGAAAGACGTGTCCTGACATTTCTTACTCAACCAGTAAGGTTTGTAGTTATCTTTTCACACAATATGTGTGTAGATTTTTTTGTATATATTAATAGCTCACAAATATTTCCTTAATGAAGTAGAGTGTATCGGGGTTCTTATTCTCACATGAGGATGTGTGAAGGCTTAAACCAATGATTTGATTTTTAGAGGAAAAGAGGATCTCTTGAGAGTTGGAGAAAAATATCTCTATCATTTGGGATCTCTTTTATTAGGTGTTGTTAAATACCTTTTTAGATTATGTATCCACATTTTATATCATGTCATCACTATTTTAAATATATATGATATTAATCACACATATGATATTAGTAGAGTGTCAAACAAGTGTTTAATATCACTTAATTTGTCATTATTTTTCAAATGCATGGTTTCTTCTTATATATCGATAATATCAAGGTTCATGGTATCCCTTATTATGTGGGGTCAGATTATTATTTCATTATAAAACACACACATTAATGTGATAAGAATCACATGCGCTTACTCTCTCTACAATGTCTTTGTTTTCATCCATGACAGTATCATGTTCTTTGAATAATAGCATACATGAAAATTGAAGTTCCAATCTTGGATTTTCATGATTGGGCATGACTTCTTCCTCAAGGATTGATCACTAGAGATGGTTTTCGGCTATATTGATCTCTACATGTCCCCTTTTCCTAAATAAAACATGAGAAAAATTGATCACTAGTACAAGGAAGGATAATATGTCATGGAGGCTCAATGATTATCAAATATATGATGATAAAATAGATAATATGACTTCTATAAACATTTAATATATATAAACAGTTACCCTTGGTGCCATCCCACATAAAAATTCCAAAAATATTTTCACTTATCAACAAATAAAGCTACTTATGTAACAAGTGAGATGCAAGTAACCGAGGTCCGTTCCCGGGTTACACTATATTTCTAGACCATGAAATTATCTACTTTATTGGATGACCAACATGAACTCACCCCATACCTACCTATGGTGGCACTTTGTACCCTCCATGATCCCTTGTCTCCCTATCTTCCCACACATGGACTAGTTCCTACATGGTTATGAAATATCTCCCATGTGTGGTTGAACTGGCCCATGTGGCTATATTTGGCTTCCCATTTTCTTTATAGAGGCTCATATTTATATATATACTTCGTAAAAACTATGTATAATATTTCCAACTGGGATAGATATTTCTTCAAAATGTACTCCATGAAAAATATAAATATACTATTATCATTTTTCATGGCCATCAAATTCTATTATGAAAATAAATATTTACATGAACTGTAAAATTTCACCTGATTAAGAATTAATATAATCATAAAAAACCAATAGATGGATAACCTCCATTCTTCATTATAGTAAATAATGTTTACTTCTTCTAATTATATTTTCACATGTATAACATATTAACACCAGTTCACGAATCATCGGACTTCCTTGGAGAATTTATCAATCATGACATCTAATTCCATAATATGAATCCATAATAATTCTCCAAACATCACCACTTAATCCATAACATTTATATTAACATTAAAATTCTCATGTAATAGTCTCTTTCAAATATTATACAATTTTCATGATTTTTGATGCAGTACACACAATTACTTGGGAACACCAATCCAATCATTACTTATCCTAGAAACACCAAACATCTACTTACAATCGATTTCTCTTCTAAAATACATATTTACACACTCATTGAAATCAAATATGACATAAAAATAAATTAGGATATTCACTTTTCCTCTGGTTTATCCTTTGAGATATTATTTCTTTTATGTTTTAGAAATTTTCCTTCTGTCATAGGGTTTTGAATCAACTAAAATTTTTCAACTTTTATTTCCATATTTCAGGTTTTCCAAGGTGTGGTTTCATCAAACATAATCCACATGGAAACCTCTTATTGAATGTATGCATGTTGACATGGAAATCCAAAACCTAGTCTTGGAGTCTTAGTGAATTTCTCAAAGTATACATTTTATCCTCCAAAATAAAAATATTTGAAAACTCATGGATGACACATACACTTGGCTCTCTAACATATATGCATAGTGATAACACATATTCAAAGGGAAAAACAACTATATAGGTGAATTTTAACATCATTTTCATCTTATTTTCCACTTTTACTCCTTTATGTATTGAATATTGACATATGCATTTATTTGTATGGAAATATTCTCATAAAATTGACAAGTAAATAGAGGTAGATCACACCTACACTGGGAAGATTCAAACAAATTATCATCCTCCATTATCATTTTTCCTTCCATAAGTACCAATAATCACACCTATATAGGATTCTGATGACACCTACATTCATCTTCTGTTTCAATTCTTTATGCTTTCTTAAGGAATATGAATCCATAACAATACTCAAAGCATCACCTCATTCTTGAATAGTTGTATGATGCATGGAATATTGTGCCACATTGATGCTCCAAACCCTTCATAATGATGAGATCATTGATAAAAAATTAAAACCCATTCATCCTTATACAAAAAATAATATAAATTAAATTCTAAATTTTTCTGTTTAGATAGATATTATTATAATGAGGTTATTTTACACATTAATTCAAAAATATATTAGAATTAAATAAATAAATAATTATAGGGCTAGGATATTTGGGGATCTTTTGAGGTATCTAATTTAGACACAGGTGAATGTATTTCACCCATTATCTTTCTTATAGGTTATGAACCAATCCCTCATACCTCAGGGGAAATTGAATGAAAGAATAGGATATGAGAAGTTGTATTCTAATGAGAGGAGAAATAATGGTTATTAAAGAAGTATGATTAATTGATTTCAAGGTTTATTTTAGGGAAGTATTGGATAGAGTATCCAGAGTAATGGTTTATATATTCTTCCTTGAGGTGGTGGGTCAATGGAGTATTATTAAAGAGGTATTTATGGTCATGTTTGTTCTTAGGGATATCAATAGTTAGAGTAATGTAAATTATCTGAGAATATGGGGTACCAGTAGTAGTAGTATTGAAGTGATCATCAGTTGTGTATTGGAATTAGATTTGATTATATTCATGGTTTGATAGTAAGTTCAAGATTTCTAAAACAAAGTAGTAGATGGGGTTATACAAGAAATTTGATCCATAGAGAAGGATGTGGTGCCCTAGGGTAGGGTAAATAGTGTCAAACAAGGATTTATTCTCACGGGAGTCATACACGTGCTCAAGGATGAGGGTCTATCTAGTTACTTTATATTTTTACTACTCCCATAGATTTTGATTTTAGGCCATCAACAATTTGAGGTACAGTTTTAATACCTTCTACTCTAGAATATTCTCTATTTGATATAGGTCAAGAATACTCATTCATATCTTCTCAACTTTATAAGGGTTTAGGGTTTAATAAAGATTACCTTCATGCAGTTATTCCCATTGATACATCCTTGTGGTTTTGTTTATAGGGCGTCTATAAGTGCTCTAGGTGTTCGATAGTGATTAGAATTAATATATTTCTCAAATATTTATTTATCCTAGAGATGAAATGTTTTGAAGGCGTATTTAAAATATATTATTTCGTTCTATATCGAGCATGTATAATTTTTTACCATTAATGGGTATTGTTAATGACTACTAATGCTGATAGTTATTCCTATATCTAGGGTTGAAATTTGAAAGTAGTTCATTCAAGTTCGGACCATGACCAGTTGGGTGTGATCATAACCGATGTTTCTAGTATCATTCTAGATTTTAAGGTGATGAATTATGTGATATTTTTTATTTTTGTTCACTGATTCTTGGATTTATTTCTTGAGTATTTAGTAGAGATTATACCTAAGTGTGGGATGGATTTCCTAACTGATATTATTCTTGTAATGGAGGATATATCTATTTTCCCTTAAAGTATGGATCTTACAGTGCTTTGACAATTGAAGGATTAACAAGAAGTCCTGGAAATGAAAGGTTGTATTCAACCTAGTACAATAATATGGAGTATTTTAGTCTTGCACACAAAAAGGTGGATAGTTTATTACATTTTGGTGTAGATTAATTGAGTTTGAACTAGGTTATTGCCAAAAAACATTATTTACTACCATTTATTAATGATATATTTGACTAAATGAGATGATACAAAGTGTTATATGAGATTGATTTCAGATCAGTATATCTTTAGTTAAGGGTGAATCCTTCTAACACACATTGAACTACATTAAATATTAGTTATGACCTATAAGAATATCTTGTGATTTCATTCGATTTGATGAACATTCTAGTAGTATTTATGACCTAGATGAATTGGGTCTTCCATACTTACTTGAATTTTTTTTATGATCAAGTTTTTCAATAAAATGTTTATATACTCTCAACTAAGGGAGGATTGTGCTCTCTAGATTTTGATTATTCTAAGTACACTCAAAGGAAATTTTGTATATTCAAATCTCTAAAAGCATATTCTTTGTATTTATTAGGTGCACTTTTTGGGACATGTGATATGAGAGGCTAGTGTATCTATAGATAATGGGAAGGTTGAAGTTTTCGTTTCTTAGGAGTGATCCAAGAATGGTTTTTAGATCCATAGTTTCTTGGGATTTGTATTTTATTACCAAAGGTTTATCTAAGGATTCTACCACTTAGAAGTACCGATGATAACCCTGACTAAATTGGGGTGATTTTCATTTAATTGGATTCTTATTAGAGGTCCTTCCAAAAGTTAAAAGTGGGTTAATGACCAAACTAATACAAACCCTACCGAAAATTGTCAAGATTTATAAAAAATATTGTAATAAATCATGAGTATAGTTGAGAGGAGTTTTAATTCAATATTGGTATGTTGTTTCCTATGGATCTATATTAATGATGACACATGAAGAAAAAAATATGAATTCCTATTTGGAGTTTTTGGTGGTGGTTCACATTTTAAGGAGTTGAAATCACTACTTTATGAGTGGGTGGTTTATAGTATACACAAACTATTGGATCCTGAGTTATATTTTCTACTAATGTGACCTAAACCTTTAGTAACAGATGTGGGTCAAGTGTCTATATTATTTTGATAATTATTTTTCATATTCACTTGTAAAGTGGAATATCATCACTGGAATGTTGTGTAGGAAGACATAGACTTAGGTGGTGTATAAATCATGCGGTGAGTAGTAGATGGTGAGCCTCTTTACTGAGATATTACATAATATTCAAGATTATTAGGGTGAATCGATCTTGGTATATGTGATCCTTATCTCTTCAATCCAAAAGAAGGTAAAAGAGATCCAGCTATTATATTTTAGTATTATTGTGATGAAGGAAATCATATGTTATGTGGATCCACCACCTTATTAGTCTCTCAATGATGATGATATCCTTTAGTTTTTATGATGGGTTATAGTCCCCATGAGCATGTGTGAGGATAGGATGAGGGACTCGCATGCCTTGAGTTGGGAATCGAGTAATTAATAAGATATACCATAATATTCATAGAGTATTTAGTAGCCCTATTTATAGAAGGGGATATTAAATTTTGTTACAAAGTGCATCACCTATCAATGGGTGAAGGTAGAACAAAAGTATACCATAGGTTTACATTAATATTAATGATTTTCTAATTGGAAATGGGATGGAGTGACTATGGTATTTATGATAGGTTTACCAAGGATTCCCCAAGGTAGTAATATAGTGTGCGTTATTGTGGACCAGTTAAAAAATGTTACCCATAATCTACCAATATGTGACCCCTTATCTATCAATAAGTTATAAAATCTCTATCATCAGAAGATGGTACGTCTACATGGGGTTCCAAAGAGAATCTTATCAAACTAGGATGTCAATTTCTCATCATTCTTATAGGGATGGTTGTATAAGTTTATCGATATATTGGTGCATCTAAGAAAATATTATTATCATCATTTAGATGGGTAGTTTGGTCATATGATTAGGATTCTAGTAGACATAATAATATTATATATACTATATTTTTGGGGTTTGGGTGAGATAAATCTAGCACTTGTGGAGATTTCCTATAATATCAGTTATTAGACTTTGATTTAGATAGCATTTTTTAGACCTTATACCTTTTCCAATACCTATCACCTCTATGTTAGTTAGACACCAATGAGTCAATAGTTGTTAGGGAGAGTCTTGTATTATAGAAACAATATCTTATCAATTTGACTAGAAATTAGTTGGTGACTACTCTGAGTTGGAAGAGATCATATTTTGACCCGTGATTCCGTCCTTAGGAGTTTGAGGTGGTTGACCGAGTATTCTTATAAGGGTTACTATTTCTGGGGAACCATTCGATTCAGAGGTTGGGGAAGCTGACACACAAGTTTATGGGGTTGTTTTAGATTATTGAGAGGGTTAATAATATGGTATATTTGTTAGATATTAATTAGTATTTTAGTGTTATACAAGATGTGTTTCATATATTTCGGGTTTAAGGACATCATTCTAACCCTTCCCATTTGATTTATACTAATGGTGTTGATATAAAGACAGATGCATGTTTTAATGAGTAACATATTTGTGTTTTGGATTAGAGTGAGAACATTATTTATAGTAATAATGTTCTTATAGAATGTTTATAGTGGTAGAACGTGTGTATATGAGAGTAGATGTGGGATTGGGAGTCTCATATAACTTGATAGAGATAAAGACTCTTAAAATTTTCTTCAACTTCAAAAAACTATTTATTGAACCTATGAAAAATAAATTCTTGCATACATGGTCACAAAACTATTATAATAGTTCAAAAATAAAACCCACATGCTAACTTCACATATTACCCATTTTAAAAAATATCTCTAAATACATGTTCCCCTCAAATAATATAAACAAATACCCTTGTTAACTCCCACTATATAATTTTCCTACCCCTTTGTGAATCTATGAAGGGATTTTATATAAAGGGATTTATGTTTTATTTTTCTCACCCTTTAAAAAAATATCTAAAGAACAATATCAGATTGGTTTGGGTAGCACCATACCTTTTCCTTGACATGAATGATAATGAACTCCCATATCCAACATCAATCTTTGAAATTCAGACTTTCAATGTGGTTTGGTGAACACATCATATATTTTATCAAAATTGAGAATAAATTAAGCATAAACTCATATTTACCCACAATACCATTGATAAAGTGATATTTGATATTAATTTTCTTTGATCATGAATGTTATATTAGATTATTTGTAAAATTAATAAAACATTAATTATCATGGAAGAAAATTTGTGTCAGATTCATTTCCACCTTGAGATATTATAAACAAGTCTTCATCCACATAATTTGAGTAGTCAATTGAGTTATATCAAAACATACTTACTTTATAGTTCTCAAGGTTATTTAAATTATTTTATTTATGTGCCAATATACACACCTTTCACCGAGAAAGAAAAATCCACTATATGTGTTTCTATTGTTATCAAAACAACCCACATAATCTATGAAAGTTTAGCTAAATAGATCAAGATTTCCCTTAGTAAAATATTTCTACACATAATCTGTTTTACCTTTATGTACTTGAGAATTAATTTTCCATTAATTAGTTGAGACACTTTTAGTTTACTTTGAAATGTGGAACAAAGTGTGAAAACATAGAAAATATCAAGTTTTAAAGCTATTAATTATAATAAGTTTCCAATCATCTTCCTGAACTCGTTCTAATCATCATAATTTCCTTAAAAATACATTTCAAAAAAATAATCCAATTGAGATAGGTATAGAAAATAGTTTTGATTCCTACTTTATAGAATTCTTAAATAGCTCCTGAGTATACTTCTCCTAAGAAAGAAATATTTGATCTTCCTCTTGAAGAATTTGTCAATCCAAAATGTATCATATTTCACTAATCATAAATTTTTAAAAAACTTATTTATATTTGTAAAAATATATTCAAGAGTGTTTATTCATTTTAATCAACATCCACATCATTTTTATCAACAATAAGAGTGATTGAAACATTGTTTCAATCTTTAATGTAGATATTTTTTACCACTCTTCCTTTTAAAAATTTCGACTTCTTCAAGGAGGTATTTAACTTGGAATACAGATATATTAGAGCTTAATTTACCCCATATATAACCTTATTAAACCTTTAAAAATAGTTCTCATATTTCTTAAAAAATAAAACACAAGGTTTCTCAATATAAAATCTCTCTTCTAGATCTCTATTTATGAAAGTAAACTTGAAATCTTTATAAAATATCTTTTATTATCTCCGTGTTATAATAGAAATAAAATATTACAATGGTTTCAAGTATTAATGATATTGAAAAAGTCACAACAATATCAATGCCTTCAATCTAAAAATACCCCCTATACATAAGTCTTTATTTATTTACCACATCCTTTTATCTTATATTAAACTAGTTTGGAAACCATATTTTTTTGTAATAACATTTTTTTATTTAGGACTTGGTACCAAATCCAAAGTCTCATTCTTTGTTTTATAGTCAAATTCTTCATTAATTTAATTGAGCACTCTTAATTCTCTAATGATTCTTTGATATAACATGGTTCAACCTATAATGTTAATGAGTCATGTGATTCTATCCTCAAAGTTATCTTGGTTTGAAATTGTTTTCCTTGATCTCTAATTATTATTTGGACATCCACTTGTCTTTAAAACTTTTGATGAGATGAGAAGGGTTTCGTATCATCACCAGAGTTGGCCAAGTCATCATCTTAAAATTTAACTCAATAAAAATTGACACAGTTTTCTTAAAACTCATCCAACTATATAATAAAAATAGCTTCATCTTCATCACTTCTAGAACCTACTACTTCATGCATGTCATTATTTTATGAATTATTGAGAATTGTTTCATAAAACATACCAAGATTTTAACCCTTTAATTTGATAATTTAGGGGGATTCCATATACCTATAAATACATAAAATTTTGGGCATGTTTATCATAAATATTCTATAGTTACATGTTAGAGTTTTATCTATATAACAAGTGATTTTTAATATTAAATGAAGATTTAATAGCCTATCTCAAAAAATACTATGATGTATCATCCTCTATCATCTTGTTTGATCCATATCCACTAATATTATATTATTACATAAATCTAAACAATTTTTTTATGGTGAATATAGTTCATTGATTTCATAGTTAATACCTTGTTTATTAATATATACTTGAAAAATCTCTTTTTTATATTTAGGTCTATTATCTATCTAGATCATCTTGAAAGAGTAACCACACTTATTTTTGGAACTCTTAATTTTTTTGAACATATTTATAGCCTGTAACATATATTTCATAAACATAATACAAGTAATGTGACTATATTAATCAATAAAGGAAATAATGTAATTATATATATATATATATATTTATTATGGCCCAATAGTTATCTGAATGTATAATATCCAATGGATGAGATGTGTGAATATCAACGTTCTTATGTGCATAATTTTTTATTATCCCATTTTTTCTGATGGAGCGCATAGAATTTCCTACACTTTTTATATTAGAAACATTATTAGAAATTTATATATGGGTAAAATTACTCATATTATATTTTCGAATATAGACAATCCTTCTGTGACATAGTTTATTTTCTTCCTTTTTACTAAAGTTTCATGAGTTCTGAGCATATCATACCGGTAATAAGTTAGCTTTTATTCACTAACCTCTTATCAAAATCCTTCCATATTAAATAAAATTTACTAAGATACCATATTTACTAATAATCAAGTCATTCCATTTATAAAAAATATAATAAATATGTAACAGGTTTGGTTTAATCGCCTTAGTAAATAAGGTATTCTTCAACTCCAGATTCTCCTCTCCAATCACAGCTAAACCAGAAACTTTTATCTTGAGTGACCCATCATTCCCAAATGTAATTTATCCTCATTTAAATTATTCAAATTTATTTATATAATTTTTATTTTATTTTAAATGGAAATAACATCTATTATCCAATATATATGGACCTTCCACTTTTGATGAAATGAGTACAACTTCTACAATAAAAGCATTTCCTTTACCATTCTTTTTATTCAATTGATAATTATGAGTATTGTAATTAAAACATATTTTGGTTATTAACATGGTGATGTAAACATGATAATTTTTAATAGGATGATCAAATATCCTACAAAATGATTCTAAGTATAAAAATCTATTATGAATATTTCTCCCTGTTTTTTATACTTTCTTCAGAACATTTATTATTTGAGTGGACTAAATCCCCCTGAAAATCATAGTAATATTTATTTTTTGACCAAAAAATTTTTTATATATTCCCAAATCCTATATACTTCTAATAATATATATAAAATATATACTTTTCTTTGAATATAGTTTTCTATCCAGAAGTTAAAATCTAAATTTCACCCTTCATTTGAACAAATAAACTTGGATCCTTTTGGAAAACTAAAATTATTGTGAGATCTGAAAATATAATTCTTTATTCATAAACTCTTTTTAAAATTTTCAAAAATTATACAATTAGTTTCCTTAGTTATAAATATGGTATTATTTACTTGTTTCTTCAATTTAAAATTCCCACTAAAAATTTAATGATATTTTTAACTATTTGGAATAGATATTTGTTCATATTATTTTACCTCATTCTTCCTAGATATTTCTCAATGTTCCAAAACATAATTCTAAACGTTGAATATGATATTTCCAAATTGTTTTTCTACACTAAACTATTTTATTAAAACAAGTAAATGATAATTATCATTTTCCTTCATTATTTATTGCATGTGTATCTTTTAAGTCTTCTAATCACAAATAATATTCTTTAAACCATCAACATATTTTGAAAACTTTTATTTTTATTTCGTAAAAATATATTCACTGATATTATATGATTTTTTTCTTTATTCAATGTCATAATATCCTTCTCCAATATTTTGATCTTTTAAAGAAACTCTCTCTTTTGTATAAAATCTCTTTATATTTATTATCCAGTCATAACGTCACTACATTCATCTCTAGTGATATATTTTTCATTGCCATTAAAAATAATTATCTTGACACCAATATTACTAAAAATTTTAATATATTTTTCCACATCACTAAAAATATTTTATTTACATTTGGATAAGAAATTTATCTTTTTTTATTTAGAGAAGTTATAACCCTTTCACCTAGATGAAAACATTAAATTGGTATCTTTATTAGTTGAGGATCTTCTTGGTATTTTTTCTTCATAATTGGATTATTATTTATTTAATTTTGGAGAGTTTATTTCAAAATTTCCAATAGTTCAAAAACTTATGTATTTTGGTGGAAGTATACCCTTTTACATTTTCACTCATCTTCTCACTTTTCCAGATATATGATACAATTTTTAAGCTTTTCATTAAATTATTTTTCTGAGTTAGAATATACAATATCATCACACTCATATTATTTCTTGATTTTATCCTTGTTTGTGGCTTTAAAAGGTATTCAGTTTCTATATTTACCACTATCAATAGTAAAATTGTCATTCCTCATCTCATAAGAAATGATAATCTTATATAAATAATCTAGGTGAAGTGTACTTGAATCTTTATATTCATGGGATAAAAATTTAGAATTAAAAATTTTAGGTAAAATGCAATGTTTCTTATCAACCATAGTTAAATCCTCCAGCATCTCAACAAATATTTTAAAAATAACAATATTTCATTAAGCTCTATAAAAAAACATCTATAGATTCATCATTCTTAATCATTACATCTTCATATTAAAATCTCTATTTTTTTGCTCACTTTATCTTGATATTAAATCCAATTTTATTATAGTTTATCACATAATCCTTCATCTATCATTATTTATTTTACTTTTAGAAACCCATTATATAATAATTAAGATAAAATAACATACTAAACAAGCCCATTATTATCCAAATTATTTTGATCATTTACAGTCATGAAAAAACCATTATTAAAGGGGTAAAACCATTAGTTATAGCCTCTAATAAATTTAAACTAATTGATAATTGATAAATAAGAATATGATCCTTCTAGATATGATAATTCTTCCCTTTTAATGTGGGAATACCCATAATTTTCACTAAATTATTATTATATATAATTTATTATAAATAATTATTAATGATATCCTAAACTAGAGAAACATATTTTCTAAACCTCTAAATAGAAGTGATTTAATGAAGGAATCCTAGACCTGATACCACTTTAATGACACACATGGGATCATCATGATAATTTATAGAAGGTTAGAATTATTGGTTAAGAATTTTTTTTATGTTTTCCATTTTTAAAAACATTCACCATTTATCAGAGTGATTCACTTCATCATTTTAACGAACTTTCATGTACACATAGAAAAAGGAATAATAAATTTACTAAGAAAGGTTTATTCATTGAAATCACTTTAAAAGTCTCCCCACTATGTATATTCATCCTTCATCATTATAATTTACATAATAATGTTTCAAACCAATAGGATATTCTTTCACTACTTTAAGAATTCAATTATATTGTCATTGTGATTCTTTTTACTCTTATTATTCTTCTATTTATACTTTCATGACAATGAGTCAGTTTCTCATTATCCTTACTCTTCTCTTACTTTCATAGTACCAATAAAGTATCTTCTTATTCTTATATTTTCAATACATCTTAGTTTTCAATATTGAAAATTATCAGTAACACTTATATCACTCTTCTATATATTTTTATATTGAATTTATTTTTTGTGAATATTATTTCCCGAAATGATTTCTTAAAATTCCCATTAATTTAATCCTTATTTAAAAATACGACCAACTTCTCCATAATTATTCTCCGTGTTTGTCACAGTATAGAATTTTAAATTTTAAATTCCCTCTAATAGTTTTCCATGAAAATTGTCTTAAAGTATTTCAAAAATATTGATATATTCTTCTCTTAAAAGATCTTCCATTAAATCCGTAGCAGATAATTCTATTTATTTCTAATTCTATGTGTGCATGTTGGAATTCATTTTTCATTAAACAGAACGTTTAGTGATTAATTCTTAAACAACAGATTGAATAACAACCTCTATTTGTGATGTATATTTTAATGAAGATTAGATTAAAAAGAGTCTTCTAGTTTTGATTTATTAGAAAAACTTATTCTAAAAAATGTTTCACTTGTATACATTATAAAATATCCTAAAGTGTAGAATATTAGGATGATATCAACCCTAAGAGGTTAAAACATATGAATATCAACATTTTGAAGCACTATAGTAAGACATTACAATGTTTTCAAATATTACAAAGTGTTTGGAAATTATAAAGGCTTCAAAGCTTATGAATCTCAGAAGGAACCCTAACAAGTCTTCACTAAACCCTTATGAAGCCCAAGTAACCATATGAAGTCATCTTACATGAATCTTATGAGGTTTACTTGAACCTTGTGAGATCTTTACTTGAACATTATAACTTTTTGTACATTACAAATTTATGAACAATTAAAAGTTATTTTAAACCGTTTTACACCCATTTAAATTCTATATTTAGAATATAATATTTTAACAATGAAAATTTATGATGTTCAGGAACCTTTAAATATGATTAGGATTGAAAACCATTTCAAATATTTATCTTATGCACTAAAATTTCCGATTCAATCTATCTAAACTTGAATCATCTCTGGGACTACCTCAGCATCTCCAATGACCTTTAAACATGCCAACAACCACTAACCCAAATGAAACACCTAATAACCGTTGAATTTGAGCATTACTTATGCACTAAAAATAAAATCCAATATAATAAACACAATTTCTTCAACCTTATATAATTCTTATTCTCTTGACAAATACCACAATCTAAAATCTTTCATCTTTGACACCAAATCATAGAATCTTTAATAAGATTCCCAATTACTCCCAAATCAAGAATAACCTCAAAGATCTTAATAACTTCAAAAAATATCTTGGGATCAAAATAAATTAAATAATATATAAATATGAAGACTTAACATTTTTATTCAAATATAAAATATGAATATTAAATATTTCATTATATTTTAAGAACTCCTTCATAATAAAATATATGATGTATTAAAAGAATATTTTTCACATTATAAATTCATATGATCATTTTTAAATAATGTAATCAATTTACTTAATTTAAATATATTTGACCGTTCTTATTTTAATGATCACAAATAATGATTATTATGTTTCTAATAAGATTAATGTTTTGGGATTGTATATCATTTTATATTTTTTTTGATATGTTTTCATGTGATATTGTTAGTATACATATTCTACCGTTAGATTAACTATACCAATGATAAAAGTTAGTTCATCAGGATTGTGCCACCATTAGTTAAAATGTGCTACCACCAGACTCCTGCTAATGCAAGACTCATACAAATTACCGTCTCCTATTAATTTCATACATTTCTACCACTAGATGTGTTATAGTTAGTTCAATTTTACAACCACTTGATGTACTACTTCCAACCATGTTCTACCATTAGTTAGAATATAATACCACCATATGTGCTATGAACATCCATGTGTTATATTTAGTTTGACCTTGCTACCATCAGGTGTGATAATGTAGGATCATGAAACCCCTGAATGTGTTTCTATTGGAGAATTCCACCATCAGCCTTCTACCGTTGTTGTTCTTTTTGATTTGGATTTTATACTTTCAACAACTAGTTTAAGGTAATTAATGCATACATCCTCACATGGATTCTATTAATGATTATTCCTAAACAACTCCATGGATTCATTGAAGTCTAATATTGAGTTTCCTAAATTCATGTTCATTAAAATTATCTAAAAAATATTTATTAGTATTATTCAATGAATAATTAAACTTGTGGTGATATATATTTTGGAGGACTCCCTCATGTGTGTTACTATTAGATACTTACATTGATTTTTAAATAATAGATATATTAGAGTGTAAAAGGGTGGGATTTATATAAGATCAATAATATTTCATACAATAAATAAAAATAAGGGTTTTACAACATCTATAGATAGAAAAGAGAACTCTATGGAACTCTTTTTTACTGAATTTTCAAAGAAAATTGTTTGAGATCCTCACCAAGTAAAATACAAGGACCTTGAATCATTTAAATGTATTAAGATAGAGTATTCCCACATATTATAACCCTTATTATTTTCTCTATCTATTTTTACTTACATTTGATAAGTGTGTTGTATTGGTCTATATATTTTCAAACACTAACTTATGTTTTTTAATTGGAATGTGCTCGACACATTCTCTCAAACATCATCAATATTTTAAACCCATGGAAAATGTGGAAGTGATCCCATATATCCTATGTTCTATTTCATTCCATGTATAACTATGGAAGATTATTTGATCTTGGATATACTATGTGCTATTTTTGTGTAAACCTGATCTGAGTTGTGGATTAGATTATTGATTTAATAATATTCTTGGAAGTAGGTGATTTATAAGTAGAGGTAACTGAGTCTTGGCTTGAGACTGAACCAATTTTTTAACTCCATTATGTGATTTTATTTTGTTTTAATATTTTATATTTTAAAGATAAAAGTGCATTAATTTTTAATATATACACAAAACTTATAATTTTATAGGTAAACTTGACCTATGTTTATATAAAGTCTTTGATTAAGTAAACTAGTATCAAAAGTTAAAATGATTTCAAATATTGCTTTTATTGATCCCTAATACTACGATGAGAGATGTTTTGAAAGATCAAACTTATATTATTATATGATTTTGATTATTTAGGAATTTTTAATTAAAATGGGGTATTTCATTATAATTTTTTTAAATAATTTCTATTTGGTACTCAATTCACCTCGCCCCTCTTGAGTTACTCACTCTGACCAACATCTGGTATCAAGGAGAGGTTTTTCAAGTACTTTTTCAACTATGATTTAGTTTTATTTTAATGATATTAAATATATGTTATTTATAAATTTAGTTCTTTATTGAAAATAGATAAGGGGGATCTTATACAAAGACACCTCTTTATTTTTAAAGGCGCTAACTATTCTTAGTGTAAAATTAAAAAGAAAATGTATATTGAAAGCATGAGTTTTGAAATTTGGACTATTTTTGAAGAAAAATATGAATTACCTCAAACTATTAGAGATAAATGGATAGATTCTAATAAAGTATCATATAATAATAACTATAATTCCATGAATGATCTGTACTGTACTTTGGGTGATGAGGAATTTAATAGAATTTACACCCATACAACTTCTCTTGAAAATTGGGACTCTTTAGATGTTTCTTATAAGTGAAATTTTAATGTTAAAGAAATTTATTCAATTAGTTACATTTTTAAATATGATAATTTTAATATTAAACTATATGAACCTATTTTTGATATGTATCTTAGGTTTAATGAAATCATGGATACAATGGATTCACTAAAAAACCCGAATCTAACGAAGATCGAGTGATGTGCTTGCTGAGGTGTCTATAACATATATGGAGAGAAACCTTAGTTTCAATTTGAGAATCATGTGATTTAAGAAATTTTCATATTAAGTATCTAATAGTAAAAATAATTATGTATGAGAAATAACTCAATGTGAAAACAGATTAGGAGGATGAACCAAAAAGAAATTCTATAGACTTTAAATATACTACTTCAAAAAAATATGTGAAAATCCAATATAATAACTCAAGTGATGAGGAATCACTTGCTAACAGTGAGAAAGAGATGGAATACTTGTCCAGAGAATCCAGAATGTTTTTGAAGAGGAAGAAGTTCTTTATAAAACAAAGTTATAAAGGAAAGTATGACAATAAAGGCAATTGGAAAAAGAACCAAAAGAAGAATGGTGTAGCAAATGAAATAATACGATATGAGTGTAAGAGTAAATGTCATGTAAAATATGAAAATCCTAAGCTAATTATTAATAAGAAATATGATGGTAAGGATAAGATATATAATAAAGACATGAAATTAACCTATAGTGCTTCTCAAGATAGCTCAGGCGATTCAAAATCAACCCAAGATCATATGTATGATAGATATAACATGTGTTTTATAGAAAATAAATCTGTGTTATGTAATTTTTTCCTAATTCTCATGTTAACATTTCTAATTATATTAGAGATGAAAAAAATAATGAAAACATTTATAATGAATATATTTTTTAATACATTAATATGCCAGAAGATAATTTTAATGAGCACCGAGATATATATAAGAAATTAAAAAGCATAATGCCTCAACTGATAATTTTATAACTGGTCATAGTATTGATTAAGATAAAAATTATCAGCTATTAAAGAAGGAAAACGAGTTAAAAATATTTAATGAGAAAGTAAGGAAAGAACTTGAATGATTTAAAAATTTGAGAAATACTCTTAAACAGATGCTTAAAAATCAGACTGCTCCCAAGTACACTAAAGGAATTTTCTATCAATATGGATAGAGGAGAATCATTAAAAATATTTTTATTCCTTATTCCAATTATTGAAAATATTTTACTAGTTTTTATTCTTATGGAACTGACAATGTTTTTATTTCGAAAATCATAAAATTTACTTATAGAAAACCTGTTAATCAAATTTTTTTCCTAAATATTTAATTAATAATATTTTTGGATTTAATAAGAGTCAGGTACCAAATTCATTTTTGGTGTAACATTTGTTTTATAGGAAAAGTGATTGAAAATATCTAGTAAGAGATTACGGTACCTGGAGAGTGGTTTTTTTGGACACATGACTGGATAGTATTCATGTTTTAGGAATATGATAAAAGTTGATGGTCGACAAGTCACTTTTGGTGACAATATCAAGGTGAAAATTTGTGGACTTGGCCAAATTGGTAATTCTAATATAATTTAAATTTATAAATTTGTATTTTTACATGGTTTAAAGTATAATATAATAAGAATATCATACCTATATGGTGATAGTTTTCATTTTATTTTTGAAAATAATGTATTAAATGTTTTAGATTATAAAATTATTTAGTTTTTATTAAATTAAGAATTTATAATGTTTATGATGCTAATTTAGACTCTTTATTTTCTCAAAAAATTTCCTATCTGAGTGCCTTTAAAAAATATTCTTGTCTTTGTAATATGAGGCAAGGCCATTTCAATATTCATTTAATTAAAAAAATCAATAGGAATGGGTTCAACAAAGATCTGTCTAAATGAGAATTAAAAAATGATAAAGTCTGTAACCCATGTAAAAAGTGGAAATAACATAAGATCTCTTTCAAATCAAAGAATTATGTTCCAACATCTCTAGATCTATATTTGGCTTTTATATAATTGATTGACATGTCTACAGTTTATATCCAAAATGGGAAGCACTATATTTCTATTTTGGTAGATGAATGTTCTTGGAATTCCTGGGTATTATTTATATCTCTAAAAAGTGAACCATGTTATTATTTTACAAAGAATGATAAATATATTGAAAATAATATTATACTTGGAATTGATACCCTAATAGCTGATCATGGTCCTGAGTTTGGAAATCAAGGATTTGAATCATTTTACTCACAAAATGTCTATAATAATAAATTTTCTTCTCATAGGACTCCAAATAATAATGGTGTTGTAGAAATGAGTAATAGACCCCTTCAATAAATTTCATGTACCATGATCAATGAGTATGACTTAACTATTTAGTTTTTTGGTTAAATCTGTAAATAAATATTTTTATATAATCAATAGAGTTATAATGAGACCCTTCTTGAAGAAAAATCCATATTAATTATTGAATGGTAGAAAACCAAATGTAAATTATTTTAGAGTTTTTGGTTTCACATTATTTATTCTTAATACTAAGGATAATATTGAAATAATTAATTCTAAGAGAGATAAAGTAATTTTCCTTAGTAACTCAATATCTAGTTAATCATATAGGGTATTTGATAAAATAAACAAGATTTTTAAAGAATCAATTCATGTCAAGTTTTATGAAATAGATTCCTATTATCCTATGTCCTATTTAGAAAACCTTGAGAATGATTTTTCAAATCTGAATATCAATGACAGACCTTCTAACATTTATGTAAAGCAAGCAAAACAATTATCTAGTTCTGAACAACCTGAACCTAAACCTAAAACTATATAAAATAATGATATTTATCTCTATTCATTTCCTATAACTATTAGAACTAGTAGAAAACATTATATAGATTATATATCTAGAGGTTTATATAGAGGTACACAAACTATATATTCTCTTAGAAATCAGGATAAACATTATGTGGTCATGTCACAAGTTAAACCCAATAACATCAACGATGCAATTAATGAAAAATTCTCGGTGATTTCAATGAAATATGAACATAATCAATTTGAATTAAAGAGAATTTGGGAACTAGTAGTTGGACCTAAGAACACTCTGAATATTAGAACTAAGTAGCTATTTAGAAAATAATTTTATGATTCAGGAACTATAATTATAAACAAAGCTAGATTTTTTATCACATTGATACAGTCAAGAAGAATGTATTGACTATGAGGAAACCTATGCACCAATGACAATACTTGAAGCCATTAGAATAATGATTAAATATGTAGCACAATTGGATTTTAAACTATATAAAAATGTATGTTAAGAGTCCATTCTTTAATGTTTATATAGTTAAGTATGTTTTTTTGGAACAACCCCTAGATTTCAAAATCTATAATTTCCAAAATCATGTTTTTAAAATAACTAATGAATTATATGGTTTAAAATAGGATCCTAGAGTTGGTATGATAGGCTCAAATAATTTATTATATCTAACATTTTTCAAATGGCGTAGTTGATCCCACTATTTTTATAAAATGAATTTCAAAAGATGTTTTTTTATTAAAATCTATATTAATGATATTATCTTTAGATATTCTAAAAATTAATTATGTGGTTATTTTTCAAAAATGATGTAAAGTGAATTTGAAATTAGTTTAATGGGTGAACTTATTTTTTTTTTGTTTTTTAGAATTTTTCAAAATAAATATTGAATTATTTTAAATCAAATCATGTAAACTAAAAACATTATAAAACATTTTGGTTTAGATAACACTAAAAGTAGTGATACTCCCATAAGTACCGCTTGTAAACTGGATATCGATGAAAGTGAAAAGGCATTGGATTAGAAAAATTATAGTGGTATGAGTGGAAGAATATTATACTTAAATGTTATCTGACCAGATGTTATGTTTAGTGTGTTTATATGTACTAATTTTTAAGAAAATCCTAATAAATTTCATTTACCAACTATTAAAATAATTTTTTAATACCATTAATATACAAACAATTTAGGACTATTGTATCCTAGATGATAATAATTTGATTTAATGAGTTATTTAAATTCATTTTTTTGTGGTTGAAAGATATATAGAAAAAGAAAATATAGAATATGTCACATTTTGGGAAAGTAACCAATATCTCAGTGTAGATATTTTTTTGTTGCACTATCTACTGATGAAGCTATATACATAGTTTCTGGAAGTTGTTGTGAATTTTTATTTGGATGAAACATAGTTTTACAGATTATGGATATCAATTCATACATGTACATATAAATTGTGACAACACCAGTGCATTAAATATTTATAAGAATCATGTGTCTCATTCTGAAACAAATCATATTGATCGAGGAAGTCACTTTTTTATAGATCATTTCCAAAATAGTGATATAACACTTGAATTCATAGGAACTAAACCTCATCTTGCTGATATATTTATAAAGACCTTGAATTATGATAGATTTGACTATGTAAAAACTGAATTAGGAATTATAAATTTAAGTTAATCATTAACTACTGGATAATACACAATTGTTGATCCAACAATGGATAGGCCACTTATCCACTATTAGTAATCCGCCATTGGGTGAGACACTATTTTTGATCCAGCATTGGCTGATCCACCATTTTTTATCCACCATTAGACTGCTCCACCATTGGGTGAAGCCACCATCGGAACGATCCACTATTGGAATGATCCATCACTAAGTGATCTGCTGGTATCTATTTCGATTTTTTCTACGAGTCATATTTTTCTATGTTAAATTTTATATTTAATTTATTCATTTAAATTTAATTATGGTTTGGATTTCAAATCCCAAAATGATAAAATTCATACATTTATCTGATTCTTATTCACTCCCTCAATCACGCTTACCTATTGAACCATTTCAGCTTCCCTTCAATCCAAATCTATAACCTTATCATTATATTTCTTTACCTTTTGTTTTAGTGTAATAGTGAGATTTAATAATTTTTATGTTTTATCTCCTTGAGGATCAATACCTAAAAATAATTCTCACAGTGAATCAATTTGATTTTATTTTGAGCAAAAAATCCCGCATCTTGCACAGCATGGGGGGTTTTCCATGAAATAATTAGATACAAAATGGTAGTTTTTGAGAAATTTGTTGGTACTAAAAGTGATATAGGAATGGGGTTAGTTATATTTGTACTCAATAAATGATAGATCTTTTCATCCATTGTTAGTCCATCAGTTCAACCAATATATAGAGTATATTCTTGGGGAAAGATAAATATTTAATTTGGAGTATGATAGATGGAGAATAGATTATATTTTCTTTAAGATAATGGGTTAGGTGAATCAATTTACCACATTGAAGTATCTCGGATGACTATCAAGGTTCAATACTAAGTGATTGTGAGCAGTTTGTGTGTGAGGATGATTTACTCAAGCGTATAGGGGATAGTTCAGTAAGAAGACCTGATTCTATAAATTTAAATGGTTAGTGCATACTTATGTTTAGATTCATTCATTATATTCAATTTCCATGGTAATGTCATTTTAGTAAAATGATATATTTGGAAATCTAGATTTTATTCCTTAAGAAAAGAGTGAATAAAATCAACCTTTTTAGATATCTTTTGGAGTACATGATAGATATGTGAAAGTCATCTTCTATATTGAATTACCCCGTTTATCCTATGTTGATCTAAAGTATGTTGGAAAACAAGGTCTTATTTGATGGAGAAGAAAAATTAAAGGTATGTTATGGTGATTTTTTTAAGAAAAAAATACCTATAAAGGAATGAAAGTGAACTGGAATCTCTGGATGAAGAAGTGGGTTGAGGATAATGACAAGATTTGTAAGCATTTTAATCCTATAAAACACCATATCATACCGAAGGATGTTATTGAACCTGGTATAAAACTTGATTATATTGTGACTTACTATTCTAATGAAGATGTAGTAGAAGAAGTGGAAGAAGTTGAATAGGTTATTGGTTATTTTGAAGATGATAGTGTTCTTGATATTGATAAAAGTTTTTTGGTATCTTATGGAGATACGTGTTAACCTGCTTCTCTACCTGCTAGAGAGAGCCTATTGAGTGAAGAAGATGATGAGGTGATTGAAGACTTGGTATGAGAACAAATTCAGTATTGTTCTGAGACCTATAAAGAATTTGTGGAATTGTATGATGGTTTTGATAATGATGATGAGAATATAAGTGGTGATGGACCTCAGGGATATGAAGGTAATGATGATGATAATAATGATTATGGTGCTGAGAGGGATTAGTCGCATATTAATTCTGATGTTGTTTCTATTTTTGTATGGTATTTGGAAATACAAGGTTCAGCTCAATCTGCTGGTGATGCTACCTCTATTAGAGGTGATCCAATGTATGTTTTTTAGGAGAGGAATCCCCAGGTTCTACTAGACAAAAGTTATTTCCTAGGGATGAGCCTTCTGTTTCTGTGGAGGATGGAGCTATATCGAAGGGGGAGCCTTCACCAGGTTCCTTTTTACACAAAATTTTTTATCAAGAGTTATATGAGGATAGTGGATGTGAATATGATCCCAACAATCCACCATAGCATGGTAGACTAACTATCTCGATTGTTGGTTCAAATCTAAAGGAATCTTTAGTGGAGAATATTGATGATGATGGTCAGCTTTAGGATTTTCCTTCTGATGCACCAATTTCTATATTAGATCATGGATATTACTTTTTTTTCTAGTTTTGAGAGATATATTTCACATTTTCCTACTACTTCCTGAATAAATTTAGTGTATGTTACTAGAACAGATTTGGATGCCTTTAGAGATATATTTATTTTTTAATTTAGTGGAATTATGAAATCCTATAAACCTCTAGTTACTCATCTTGTTGAATCTAATCGAAAGAATATTTTTGAGTTGGTTATTTTCCATATTTTTTCCAACATGATTTTGAAAATTAAAAAAGTTGTAATTTTGATTAGAAGATTTTTTAGAGGGATGGAATCTTTGAGGTTTTTTTGTTGAGGAGATGAGGACAACCATTTTTACTATCCAGGAATGTTTTTCGGAGAGGTTAAAGAGATTACCTCCAAATAGTGCCTTGACATACACTACTCCCCCTCCTTCTTCCTCAGTTAGTTGTGAGATGATCAGATCCATAATCAGTGATGAGTTATGATCCATTATAGGAGATATCCATACAGTTCATCGGGAGGATATTTTACAAATCAGAGTGTATGGTGAGAATTTATATTAACTATTAAGAAAGTGTTTTAATGAAGCTTTAAGTGATAGAGAAACCATCACTAAATCTATAAAATATTATCTAAAAGGATATATACAAAGTATGAGTTGAATTTTCACTTTATGTTTTTAGTTGATAAATTAAGAATTCCACCATTGAGCATGGCCTTTAAGGAATAGGTAGACAAACTTAAATTTATAGATCCTATGCTTAAGTTATTTATGAAAGAGAAGGACACTTTTCACTGCTATGGAGGAAGAATGAAACATCATCATGTACTTTGTGAATGTCATGATGCCATTCATGTATGTATATGAGACATTAATGGTTTAACCTAACGCAATACCTATGCTTACCTTCACTACTGAACCATCCTCCACACCTTAATCTCCTTAGTATCAAACATTAAATATATCTCTAGTTGAAGTTTTTATAAATCTCATACCAGAGGTGATTTAGGGGCTTCCTACCTCTACATAAATCCCATCAACATCTACATCAGTTCCTCTTGCCCATGGAAAAGGAAAAGGACATGTTAATCATACGTCCCATAGATATGAGAGTTACTCTAACAAAATTTGTATTTTATAATATTTTGTTTTGTTTTCCTATATATGTCTTTTGGGGATTTCCTATTCTGACTGCATTATTTAATCAAGTTCAATATTTATTACTTCCATCCTTTGTATGAATTTTATTTCCTTATCTTGGTAATAATCCCAAAATTGTGAGAACATGTTTGTGGAATTTAATGTTTATGTTTTAAAAGTATAAGTTTCCAAAATTAAGTTTAAGTTTGTACGTTTTTATTTCTGTTTAAATCTTTAAAAACTATTTCAAAATTTAAACTTAATATCTCACATAATAAATTTTAAATGATTAAGCTGATCATTACTTTTCAAATTCATATACTTCAGTCTATAATTTTTTATACATGGTTTATAAAATTTCATGATTTGTGATCAGTAAAAAGGGGGGGATTGTTGGAACCTACTTATTTTAATGATCACAAATCATAATTATTTTGTTTCTAATAAGATTAATATTTTACGATAGTATATAATTTTACAAAGAAAATTTGGATAAGTTCACTTGTGTTACCATTATTATACATAATCTACCACTAGTTCAACTATGCCACAACTAGGAGTTCAACCATCATGATTTTTCCACCGGTAGTTCAGTTGTGGTACTTACAAACTCCTTCTATTGCCAAACATTTTCTACCACTAAACTACTATTTCCACCAAACTCCTACTACCATAAGAATCTGCTACCACCAAATATGGTTCCATTAGTTCAATTATTCTACCTTTGGATGTACTACCACCATGTGTTTGATCCTGTTAGTTCAACTATGATACCACCATATGTGATACCTTCATCCATGTGTTATCGTTACTCTAGCCTTGCTAATACCATTTTTTCTACCATTGGTTCATGAAAATATTGAATGTATTACCACTGGATTGTTCTACCATTAACTTTATACTATTATTGTTCTTCTTCATTTTAATTTAATTATTCAAATGGATAGTTTATAGGTGTTAATGTAGACAACCTCATGTGTATTTTCTTAAAGATTATTCCAAAACAACTCCACCAATTCATTGAAGTATGACTTAGAGTTTCTTAATTTTATCCTTAGTACGAGGATCTGAAAAATCCTTATTATTAACCTTCAAAGAACAATTAAAAGTAGATATATATATTATGGAGCACTTACTCAGGTGTGTTGTTGTTAACTACTTACAATGGTTTTTGTATTCTATACACAAGTGTCTGTGAAAGTGTGTAATTTTCAAAATATCAATAAACATTCATAAAGTAAATCAAGAGAAATTTTTCAAAGAAACTAAAAATAGAAAAGAGAACTCTAAAACACTTTTTTTACTAAATTTTTTGAAAAACTTGTTTGAGCTCCTCACCAAGTCAAATATAGGGACCCTAAAGAATATGAATCTATTCAGACCAAGAAAAACTACATCTTTCATCCCTTCTTATTTTTTATCTAGATTTTTTTCTTATATTTGAGTAGTGAACTATATGTATCTATATATTTTTTCACATTAAATCTTGTACTTTAACTATAATGTTCTAAAAAAATTCTCTTAAACTTTCCCTATTTTTATACCCACAAAAACTACGGAAGAGGTCCTTCATGGGTTGTGTTGTATTTAATCCCACATATAAAAATGAAATGGGATTTGAGCCTGGATATCCTCTGTGTTGTTGTTTGTGTAAACCCGATCTTGGTTTTAGATCATATTATTAATTTTATATTCTTCTTGGGAGCATGTTATTTTCAACGGGAAGGTAGTAAATATAAAATTGAGACTAACCCCCTTGTTTACTCCTGTATGAGTTTTAATTTTTGTTTGTTATTTTATATTTAAAAGATAAAACTACATTTGTTTTTAAATTTTTAGACAAAACAAATAATTTGATAGTTAATATAAACTTGTGTTTTTATAAAGGTTTTGATTAAGTACATTGTCTTCAAATGTTTATGTTATTTAAAATATTATTTTAACTAATCCCTAATCCCTCTTTGATAGATATTTTAAAATTTCAAATTTGTATTACTCTACTATTTTGATAAAAAATACTTTTCTAATTAACTTTGGGGGTTTTTATTTTAACTTGTTTTTAACTGAAATATTATTAGTTACTCATTTTTTTCCCTCATTATGTACTCACACGGACCAAAAAAATATAATACAATTTATATTTTATTTTATTAAAGATCCAATCAACCAAAATTAATTTTAGTATGGTCTAAATATTGTTCAATAATAATTCAATTATTGAGAAAAAAGTATATTATAACTTTTTGAGAATATCATAAAAACTATAAACTCTATTATATTTATAATTATTTTATAATTTATAAAAGATTAAAAAATATATTATTTCAAAAATACAAAAAAATCATTTAAAACAATGTAAGTCAAGACTGATTTTTCCCCTAAAATTTCATTAAATGTTCTTCCACACAGTGAAGTCATCATCATGATTTCTGTTTTATCCATTTAATAAATTCTTTATGATCATATCTATATTTATCTATATTGTGAATTAAATATGATTTTATTTTCAATATTTATGTGAGAAATGTAATATTATTTTATGTTTTTAGTGCTTGAATCTAGGTCCTCATATGATTTTTCAAATATTCATGATATTTTTGCATTATAAATGCATCCAGTATGATCTCTATAACATCAGGAATGTTGTATCAAAACTCATTTTTTGTTTGAAAGCATGTGTATCGAAATATTTATTAGGATAACATGTCATGATACTCTTTTTTTTCAAATGAAAACTAGACACAATGTAGAACAAATTATCTCATAATGTTTCATATGTTTTATTGATTAATGGATGAGATCTTTCCATTCGATCCATCTATTATATTTTTTTAGTTCAATGTATAATTTTTTACCCAACATAATCATATTCGTCAAATATTATATAATCATAGGTATAAAATATAATGTTTAAACTTGGATATTTTTAATCGTTATTTTCAGTTAATTGTTGATGTCAATGAAAGAGAAATTAAATTAAATATTTAATATCTATTAAATAACACTCAAGTTAAAAATAATTTTTAATAGAGGTTATATCGAAACTAATGTAAAAATATAATTATAAATTCCATAATTCATATTTCTTATTGAGTTTTGACATCATTTATTTTCATAATCTACTTAGAAACTATATTACCATGTTATTTATTTTAATAACTAAAATTATAAATAATTTTTAATGTCATTTTTAAAATATAACCATTTAAATATATAATTTATTTAATTTTTGAAAAATATATTAAAAATAATTATCATGATATATACTATATCCAAATACAAAAAAAATACAAATCACAGAATAAAAATACTAACCTATTTGAAGCAAATAAATACATTGAATAGATAATATAATAACAAATAAACAAAATAAATAATACATTTTTGAATTAAACCATCCTTCATTTTTATGTAGGTGAATTTTTATCTATATAATGAAGAAAAAAATGTTAAATAAGAATTATACTTACATTAAAACAATGATCATAATCAAAATTATATGTTAACGAAATACCCTTACAGACTGAAATCATTCTTGATGTATAATATTTTAATGAAATTTTATATTCACATAATCCATTTCTTAAAGATCGATTTTGAATCATAATTGTAAAAAAATATCTAATTTTGTGAGAAATTTAATATTTAATTGGAAAACAAGGATTTTAGTAATATTTTATTCAATATTTCAAACATTTATTCTTTCTTTTTCTTCAATAAAAATAGTGCAACTAATATCCCTAGAAAATCCCAAAACGATAGGATAAACAAAACATGGGCTTTAATCAAATGGAACTAAAATATTATCTCTTTACTCAAATTTGAATATCATATTTAGTGAAATTTATTTTTCAATTATTTTTATATATTAATCATTAAATAATGGAATATGTAACATTCTAAAATTCACTAGAAAGTAAAAAATCATTCTTCTAGATCACAACTAAAATATATCAATGTTAGGCTATTTTAGGTATAAAAACTAGATAATAACTAAAAATAAAATATATTGGTGCATCACAATATGAAGAAATAACAATTTTTAAAAGAAAATAAAGCATGTAAAACTTTATCATCCTCATCATACAACCCCACATTAAAAAACACTAAATTTTTTATAAACAAAAATAAAAAACTTATAGTTAAGATTTTGAAAACATGAAAATGAATCAAAAATAATAATAATAATTTTATAAAAATATAATATATGAATGAAATTATTATACAACTAATGTAATTAAAAATATATTAGCTATTTAATTTTAAAAATAGGGAATATATAATATTATTTGTAAGTTAAGGGGATATATTTATGAATATAAAAAAACTAACAAATATTTTTCTTTAGAATTACCTTGATCCCATAAAGTGGAAGTGAGTGAAAAGGAATACACTGGGGTAAAATCATGAATGATGGTACTATAGTAACTGTATGAGGATAGATATTATACCTAAAACTTCCTTCAGTCATTGTTTAGAGGGATTTGAAATTAAATGTTGATTGGGAGAAAATAGATCAAAAAGGAAATCTAGTGGAGAGAGAGGAGTAGGAGCACCACATTGGAAAAATGAAAGTATTTTGTTAGGGTTGTGAATTTATAATGAAAATTTTCACCTTAGTTATTATACTAGTAAACATTTAAAACTATTAACTGATAGTTTTCACATAAATTATTGTAATTACCAATGTGAAAATAAAAACCTTTAATTTTAGTTAATTAGTAACTAAAATTAAAAGTGTATGTAATTATGTATGTCATGTTGGTTATTTAATAACAGGATTTAAAAATTTATTTAACATTTATTTTTAAATTACTTTTTCTAAAATGGAGTCATGGAATATATTAATTTCATTAGTTAATTATTATTTCTCGTTTAATTAAAACATCTTGGAAGTGGATTTGAAACCATTTATTGGTTTTTGAAAGGACACCAATCAAATAATTGAATAAAAAACAAATCGAAAAACCATTTCTATAAGATCAAACCAAAATAAATTTAAAATAAATATAAAAAAATAAAAATAGAATATCTCTAATTAAATAAATAAAACATTTTACTTCACTATGGTTGATGAAATCCCTGAGTTGTAGCTAACAAACACTCACCGCCAAATTTATTACCTAGTTCTATTAATCACTATGAAAAATTCTTGTTAATACTTCTCCATCTCTATGGTTTGATGATACTGGTATTAAATGGTTAGGGAAAACAAATTGTTTCAACTATAAGGAGTTTTAATTCAATATATACATCTTCTACCATGGGCTGAGTCTATATTTTTAGGATTCAAGGACACTCCTAGATGACTAAATCAAAATACTAAATGTTTTCATAAATTCAAGTAAAAAAATGGAATGACATTGGGCATTATAAAATATTGAAAAAAATTACACAAATTATATCACACCAACTTCATTAGCCACATCATAAGCACCGCATGGAGAAGATTAAGAAATAATGTTAGTCATATTATAAGATTTAATGAATAACTCCATCACATTCTTGGAGAAATTTATTACATAAAATGAAATAATTTAAATATTATATTTAATTTGAATAACATCTTTAATTTTTGAATTATAATGCTACTATTTAAATTAAACAGTTTTTTTGTAGAAATATTAATGAAAATATGTTTTTGTTGGTTAATAAATAATAATGGAAATTATGAACTAGTTAAAAATTCTTCATAATAATTAATAGCATGAACTATTACAAAGGATGGTGAAAAAATCATGAAATCTAACATTTATAGATGATAAATATTTTATTATTAGTTTTCTTTTGTTTTTTAACTTCGGCTATTTATTGATATTACCTTTAGGGACATTAAAAATAAAGCGTTTTTTAACATATGACATGAAACATAGTTTATAAAGAAAATTATTTATATAATGATGTAAATTCCATGATAAATTTCATTATTTATTCATAAAATTGAGTTTCCATGAAAATTATGATATAACTAATAAGGAAAACACATTACTACATCAGTCATTATAGTAACTGACATAATAATTTTTTTCACTAAATATTAAAATAACTGACATGAAAATATGATATTTTTATAAAAAATTATAAATATTTATCGACATACCTACTTCCCAAAATAAAAAACAATCAAAATATATCAAAAAATAAAACCCCATTTGAAGTAATATCAACACATGCAGATACATTAAATTGAGAATTAACTTTAAAATAAATGAAATAAAGAGAATGTTTTCATAATATATATATTTATATATATAGCAACAAAAATAATTTATTAATAGTCATAATTATTTGTTTTTTATATCGTAAATATTTTATATATTGAGAAAAATTTATAATCAAACATACTGATTATATTTACAGTATAATAATTAACATTATTATAAGTATATATAAAATTAATTCTTACGAATACTAAAATCTGTCACGAGGAATAAGGTTTTCAGAAATTGTTTATCATTTCTTGAAACTAAGTTTAATCCCTTTATTGAAATTTGAATTCTATCTAAATATGTGTGATTAGTTTTTGTGTAATTAAAAATAAAATATTATTTTTCCATGAGATTAAAAATTGTGTATATTTATTCCTTAATTTTGGACCTTAATAGGAATATTGTAATTAATATCCTCATCAAATCCCAAAAGTAAGGGATAAATGAATACAATCATTAACTATATACAATAAAAATCCTTATTATTCACTCAATATTTAATCTCATTTTTAGTGACACTTATTTTTCTATATAAGTCCTAAATTGATATTTTAATAATGATAGAAATTACATTCTAAATTATCTATAAAATGTAAAGTGATCTTATATATCACAATAAATGAGTGATCTCAATGTTATCGAGTTTAAAATATTCAATAATAAAATTCTTGAAGACTAATTAATAAATAAAAAATTATATAAATCTATATAAAACATGATAAACATATGGAATAAAACAAAAAAAATGTTTAAAATAAAAGGAAAAGTATAAAATTAAATTCTTCTCATCATGAAACCACTCTAAAAACTAGTATAAATTTTTAAAAATCACAAATGAGAAGCTTATAAATAATATTTTTCAATATTTTAACAAAATAAATTAATCATAACAAAAATATATAAAAGTATAATATCAGAATGATTTAAATTTTATAAATAATATAATTACATAACTATAAACATATTCATTATAAAAATATTCAACATATAATATTAATAGTGATTCATCCTATGTAACATCCCAGCCCTCACCCATTGTCTTAGGAAAAGGTGGTGGTGTTTTTAGGACTTTGGTGACATCCACAATACATCAAAGGATAGAAATAAATTACAAGGGACTTAAGAAAAATTGGGGGATTATTTTTGTTCCATATGATATAAATAAGATGATGATACAAGAGTGGGTGAATTGTGGTCCCTTAAAAACATTGATGAATTATGTATCCCTATTCACATGCAGTGATTCTTTATTTTCTATTATAAAGTAGAGTATACAAATGAAGTAAATATTTATATGAACATAATGATGAATAGTGGTTCAGAGCACAGGATCCATTATTCCACTCCACCAACACTCTCTTGATTAGTTTGGTGATTTTACTACAAGGTTATTTTACCATGGAATTTAACAACTTATTACAGGCAGTTGATACCTTTAAAAATAATTCTTTTATACGACCTTATTGTTTTTTACAAGGAAATAAATAATAAAATTTTATGTTTGAGAAGCAGACAATATTTCACCTCAATGAATGAGTCCAAGTGTCCAAAACTCTAATAAATCAATAGAAATTGATTGATTGAGAAAATAGGTTTTTCTCACAGATTCAAAATGCAACTGATTGTTGTATTTTATCTTAAATATTGTATAGCTATAGTAAAATAATCTTCAACATTGAAGAGTATTTCATAAAATAGAAAAAGGGAAAACACCATACAAGTGTATAAACATCTATGTCTCCAAAGTGTAACTTTGAAAAATGCTTCTTGAAACTTATAGAAGAATCTATAATGATATGATATAGGAGTAGTGAAAATGAAAAATGTTAGTTGATTATTTATATCTAAACATGTATGTATTCAAAGTGTAACTCTGAAGGAAATGATACACATTTATTTTTAGGAACATAACTTTGCATATATTTTTCCATACCTCTATTTTATACATTTATATTTAGAAGACAATCATCTCAATATTTATATTATGGGTAGAACATCTCTAGGTCAAACATTCTCCAGAAATACCACAAATCAAATTATGACTACTTAAATTAAAAATCATTGAAGAGAGTCATAAATTCCCTTCAAAATATGAATGATTTAATTCAGAGAGTATGAGCCTTTGAAACGATCAAAAAATAGTTTAGAAATGATATATACGTCCATCTAGACTATTTTAGAAATCATATATAATATCATCAATTAAAACTCCATTGTAGAATAATCAAACCTAGGGTTCCATCACATGAAAACAAAACTTCAAACGTAGGGTTGATAATTTATGGTTGTTCACAAATATAGGGTTGATTAATATTATGTTTATTACTTAAATGTAGGGTTTCTTCCAAAAGTGGAGTTTTTGATCTATACTTTTCCAACATCATAGGGTAAATGATCCATTATTTTTCTTCCAAACATCGAGTTTCCAAACCATATGTTATGTTTACAAATGTATACTACGAACAATGTTTCCAGAATACTATTAAAATACATCTAGAATACTTAGAAAAATATTATTATACATAACAATGACTTGTGTATGCTCCCAGAATAATTATTCTAATGAATATTATCTTTATTAATTTCACATAAAAAAACTTATTAGTAAAATAAATGCGGGAGTTTTTTATCATTAGAACAAAAAAATTTAATTTTTTATCTGGATCAACACATGAAAAATAATCTCCCCCATTTTAATGACCCCAAAATCGATTACAAAAATAAAATAATATTAAAATTATAAAAGAATTTAAAAGAATAAATTTTCACATATAATAAATTAATTAATTAAAATCAAATTTATCCACTTTCATTAATATTATATAACTCTCTTTTGAAAAATTATTATATATATAAATGGTATAATTTATCCCATAAAAACTTCTCTTACTTCTCCCCTATGATCCTAAACATATAAACCCCCCCTTGTGACATCAAAAATATGGGAATACAATATAGTAATATAAACTCCCCCTAAATTCATGCCTCCTTTAAAAAAGATATGAAGATGTAATCAAAGAGCATATAAACTATTTTTCAATAAATAAAATGAGTTTGTATATTTATTCATATTATTAAAATATTTCCCCCAAAGACATAGAATAAATATATTCAATGAATATTTCCAACTGATTTTTTCGCATGTCATATTTTAAAAAAATTATTTATTACTCGAAGTAATAGACTAATTTATCTGGTGTAAAAAACTAAACATTAAATAAATGCATACAAAAGATAACCATTATCCCAAAATTTTTAAGGGTATACCAATAATGAAACTATAAAACAATTTTTAACACTTATTTAAAAATATCTCTATTTAAACAAAAATATACCAAATATTGACAGTAAATTACATGAATGAAGAAAAGTTGGGGTGTTAAGAAGAATAAGATCAATCATTTGAACTTTCCAAACTACAAAATTATTTACTAAAATAAAGTAAATACTTCGATAGTATTTATTTTTTTCCTAGAATATCTATAAATATTTTATGTAGAAAAGAAGATAAACACTGATCCAACCAGAATAATTTCAGTTTGTCAAGGTCCACCTTCCATAGGTCATGGGTTGGTTACTAGAACCTAAAGGCTTTTCCCAAATAGGTAAGGAATTGCCTTAAGGATCTGTACCCAGTCAAAAAAAGGGCAGCAGAAGTAAACTCCCAACAAAAGTAAGGTATAACCACAAGTAAAACTGTAAAATGAAACAGTGGGCTGGAATACAAGCCCTAGAAACTAAAAGAAATAAAATAGCTATCACTTCTGCCCTGGAGATATTCCTGGAGGGTAGTAGATTTATGTATGAAGTTGAAGAAGATGATCTTGACTAATCCTATCACCCCAATCTCCACTACGTCCCAAACCTCCAAAGTCTGCCACAGAGCATCAGTAGTCTACACCAGACACACACTTGCGGGTGGAGCCCGTGCACAGGTGAGTATAACAACTCAATAGGGGACCCCAAGACCCCCGAAGGTCTCTCAGTAATCTATAGTGGAAATCATCATAATAAATGCCACAAAGGTAATATCATAATCATGATCTAAATCATGAAGCACAAAGCAAAAGTTACAGCTCACTCTAACGGTATAACATTAACGTTACTGGGATAGGGATGACTAGTAATAAATCCAGATCATCCTATCTATAGTAACTCTAATGCTAACCCATATAGTCCACTATATTTTGACCATTGTTTTTCTCTAGATGCTGGCCCTTATTAGTCACTAGTGATTACCCGTATTGGTCACTATATATTGACCCGTATTGGTCATTGGTGCTGACCTGTATTGGTTGTAGGTGATAACCCATATTGGTCGCTGGTGCTGACCCATATTGGTCACTGATGCATAGGTATGTATGAATAGTTCTACAACTATATCATCTCACTCTGGAGTTTCTGATACTTACCCGCATTGGTCGCTCTTCTTCCTCTTGTCAAAACCATCCACTGGATTCTCGCACGAAGCATGCCTAATTTCTGGAAGAAACTGCTCCTCAAGACATCATTCATTCTTCAACCGATACAAAGTCCCAAAAAAATCATACCCAAGGGACCACCCCATTATAGGAGTCCCAACGTGACAGGCGGTGTGTTGATCAGATGTCTGGTTTGTGAGATATGAACACTTTTTTAAAAAGGGACTGGTATGATTCAAGACTGATCCAACCTAGTTTGAATGTCAAACTCTATCAAAACTCTCTTAGAGTATCTCCAATGGACTGCCTTATCACTAGGGTACTTATTCCATAGACGGCGCATCAATCGGATGCTCGGTCTATTAGTTACACCCCTTTTCGTGAAACAGGGGTAATCCCACCTCGGTCCGGCCCAATTCAATCGGTCCTGCCAGAATATGCCAAAGGAACCATTTCCCAAAAGGGGTCCCACAGCCACTAATGACATGTCAACAAACACCTGGTTCATCAGCTACAAGAATTTCTTTATTCGGGGACCGATTGGGTCGAGGATCGGTCCGACTTGGTTAGGTCGTCCCGACGCAACGAGTCCCATGGTTTACCTGACCCCACCCGGGTCTGGCCAGTTAAGGGTCGGCCTGGTTCACTGGGTCTGGCCCGTTGGGGTCAGCCAGGAAGGTTCGAGGGACTGGGCCATAGTTAGACAGGCCTTCCAGGTGAGCTTCCGCCCACCCGTGCTGCCCCGCCGGGTTGCCGGTCCGGCCTATTCGTCTGGCCCGCGTCCGGCCTGATCCACCTGAAGACGGACCACTTCACCCAGATGGCCTCATGGATATGAGGCTATTTATTCCGACATGATGTGGAACAGTGCAGGGTCCATGCTGCCCCCTCCTTCCATGGCCCGCTGGCTGCGGCTGTTGCCCCCGACAGTGCCTGCGGGCGCCACCCATCGCCTGTGCGGCCATCTCGGGCCGGCCGCCTCTGGCCACCACGACATGCAGCCTTTCACCACGCACAAATGGTTGTCGTGGGTCTCCTCTGGCCACCGTCGGCTTGGCACACCGACGATTGTTTCCACGGGCCACCGGAATGCGGCCGTCATTTTGCAGCCCTCAAATGCCTTGTCACTACGTTCGTTGCTCCTCCACGAAGAACCCACCAAGGAAAAGTTTAGAGGAGGGTCCATGCCTTGTTGGTTTCATCCCATGCCCTCTGCGTTAGTATTTTAAACATGAGGAAAAATAAATAATAACAAAAGGAGGAATAATCCCTGAGTTTAAGATCTCGCAATAACCATCTGTATGATTAGATGAGATGACGATCAACCCATTAGTCTGTTGGTCTGCATTCCTTATATTTTTCGAGAATGGGAACAGAGGGAACATCAAATCACTTAAATCCCCACCTTTTATGACATTCTTTGTTGCACATTCACCCTCAGGGGTTTTATGGTGTCGATGATGCTTGCCGGTTCCATCCTTCGAAAGTCGTTCTTCTCCAATCATCATTCTTCATTGGGGTGGAAGTACATCAGAGCTTCACTCAATAATCCTCCAAATACTTCCCCTTATTTTTTTCGGCACGTAAAACTATTTATAGAACCACACTGCAGCGTTTCCAAAATTATGTGACATCTCATTGTTACACTTCTTCTTTTATGAAAAATTGTATCTATTTTACACCATTTAATTAACTGTTACATTGCAGAATACGAGTCATAAATTTGTTTAATTTAATGTTCCCTGTCGCCGCATTATCGCATACCCACAACATCTTTATCTTCCATGAAATAGAGAGAAAAGAATAAAATAATTCTTTTAAATTATATTATTATTATTTTCTCGAAAAGTCAAAAAATTAACTTCTCTGCTCGGCCCTTATCATAAAAATTTAAGTCATTTCTAGGAAAATCCCAGCATCTCGTATTCAACGGTACCCTCAGATTTTAGATATGAGAAACGAGTCGAAATATAGAAAATCTTGCTCGCACATTTACTGAACATACCTCAAAAAAAGTTCAAAAATTCATTCTGGGATCCCCGAGCCTCAGAATCACGCACCGTCTATTTTAACAGAATCGTAATAATCCTAAATAATTTAAATAAAATTACGTGGAATTTTTGTGTCTTTACATTCTCCCCACCTTAGGTGCTTATGTTCTTAAAATAAAAACAAGGGTACATAATCCAAGAGGGGTACTAGGCATGAAAATGAGCCTCTCTCTCTCCCATGTGCTGTCCTGGATATTCTCGTGCTACCACAGAACTCGCCCTAGAGGAATCGACCACCCACGAAGGATCCACCCCTATCGATCCTCTACCTCCACCAGATACTCCACAAAATTCTCCCCATCACCAATCTCAATCTTTCCATGGTTGATGACTTGAGATGGCTCATGCATTTATCTCCTCGACTGGAAAACATGGAAGACGTCGTGCACCCTCACCAACTACGGTGGCAATTCCAGATGGTACGCCACCTTGCCAATCCTCCAAAGAATCAGGAATGGTCTAATAATCCTCGTTGAGAGTTTTCCACCTCAGCCAAATCTCTGTATTCCCCATCTCGGGGAGACTTACAAGAATACATGGTCCCCCTACTATAACTCCAGTGGTCTCTATCACCTATCATCATATAAATTTTGTCGGCTCTGTGCAGTCTTTATTCTCTCCCGGATGACCATCACCTTTTCAGTGGTAGCATGTACCATCTCTGGGCCCAGGAGTGCTGGCTCTCTTGGATCCATCTAGTACAAGGGAAATCTGCACATTTGTCCATATAACACCTCAAAAGGATCGATACCAATGGTGGAGTGATAGTTGTTGTTATCCTTGAAATCCACTATGTGTAGGTGGTCCTCCCAAGAGCAACCAAAATCTTGGACTTATGCACAATGAATGTCCTCCATGGTCTTGAAGTCTACTCAGTCTGACCATTGATGTACAGGTGAAAAGCTGTGCTCAAGCGAAGATGAGTCCTGAAAGCCTCCTGTAATCCTTTCCATAACTAGGATGCGAAGCATGCATCATGGTCTGAGACTATCGTAGAAGGAACCCTGTGAAGTTGCATAGTCTTCTGAACATTGAGACTTTCCAAGCTCTCTACTGAACCATTCTCTCAACCAACAAGGAAGTGGACCGACTTGGTGATTCGGTCAACAATCACCCAGATGGTATTGTGCCCTCTAGAATTACGTGGTAACCATATCACGAAGTCAATCGATATCCCTTCCCACTTCCACTCTAGTATCCGGAGGTGTTGGGTCAAGACTGCTAGTACCTAGTGCTCGTCCTTCACTTACTGGAAAGTGAAGCATCTAGTAACAATCTCTACCACAACTTTCTTCATCCCTAGCCACCAGTACTGACACCATAGGTCCTAATACATCTTCAAAATTCCTAGATGTACTGCAAAGGGGGATGTATGGAACTCCCTAATAACATCCTCTTGTAGCATCATAGGTTCAATTTTACGTACTCAAAAAAGGAAAGCCTACTCCCCACATTTAGAATATCCATCAGGTGCATGGCCTGATGATATCTGATCACATGTAGTCTTGCATCTATAGTCTCTGAGTAGTGCCTCCCTGACTCGCTGAAGAAGTGGAGAGGAAACTACCATCAACTGGAGGTAGACTTTCTCAGCTCTATCCACTTAGGATATCTGATGTGAGGCTAATTGATCTGAAGCCTCGTTCAGTAGATATGAACTCAATCTTCGGCTAAGTGAATCTGCCACTATGTTCCACTTCCCAAGAGTATAGAATATCTCAAAGTCATAGTCTTCGAGTAACTATATCCAATGTCATTGTCTCATATTTAGATCTTTCTATGTGAAGATATATCTGAGACTCTTGTGGTCTGAGTAAACAATGAACCTATCTCCCATCAATTAATGTGGACACATGTTCAATGCAAAGACTACTGCTGCTAACTCCTAGTCGTGAGTAATATAATTTTTCTCGGGAGGCCTCAGCTGTCATGATCCATAAGCAATCACTGCATCATTCTTCATCAGGATGCAACTGAGTCTAGTCCCTAATGGATCACAGTAAACCACGTAGTCAGTTCCCTCCTCCAGAAACCTCAGGATGAGAGCATTGGTCAAGCTCTACCTCATCCATTGAAAGCTCTTTTGGCATGTCACTGACCACATGAAGGGTTTCCTCTTCTTATTCAAGGAAGTTATAGGTGATGATAATTTGTAGAAGTTAGGTATGAACCTCTGATAGTACCCTGCTAATCCAAGGAAGCTCTTCATAAAAGTAACACTCCAGGGTGTCTCCCAAGCAAGTACTGCCTTGATATTCACTAGATCCACTGGAAATATGACCTATGAGATGACATATCCCAAGAAGCAGAACATATGTATCCATAACTCACACTTCTAGAGCTTCCCATATAATTGGTGCTCCTAGAGTATGTCCAGAACAATCCTCAAGTGTACCACTTTCTCTTCCTCAGACTATTGAGTACACCAAGATGTCATCGATGAAGACCACCGCAAAGCGATCGAGGTATGGCTGAAAGATCATTTTCATGAGCCCCATGAACACTACTGGAGCGTTGATCATGCCAAAATGCATCACCAAGAACTCGTAAGGGCCATACCGACATCTGAAGGCTATGTTTGGTACATACTCATCCCGTACCCTAAGCTGATGATAGCCTGATCTATGTTCTATCTTTGAGAACCACTTGTATCCTTTAAACTGATCAAACAGATCATCAATCCTTGGTAGAGGATACTTGTTCTTCACAATGACCTGGTTTATGCACCCGAAGTCCATGCATAACCTCAAACTTCTGTCTGCCTCTTTGGAAAATAACACTGGGGATGCCCAGGGAGAAATATTGGGCCTTATGAATCCCTTCCTCTATAAGTATTCCAACTGTACCCTCAGCTCCTAGAGCTCTACATGGTCCATCCGATATACTGGTATAGAAATCGGTGTTGTTCCTAGGTACAAATAAATATGGAAGTCTACGTCTTTATGAGAATTTAGTCCTTGGAAATCTTCTAGAAATATTTCCTCATATGCGTCCACTACCATTGGAAATTGTGGGCTCACCTCATCCACCGTGTCAAAGGTCATGCAAGCCAGCTGATATGTAATCAGTGGCACCCTCCTGATCGCAAGTTCATATCATGCTACTTTGTTTTCCTTCTCACCAACAAAAGAAAACTAGCCTCCATCCCTACGCGTACATCGCATTGTACATCTCAAACTATCAATTTTTTCATGAACTGATGATATCCAATTCATTACTAGAATAGCGTCGAAGGGATTAAATTCCTCTACTTGTAGATCCCATCTAAAACTCTCTCCTCCGAGAGTAAGATCACACTGTCACCACTAGTGTGTGACCACGAATATTCTCTCGTAACAGTATCCAAATGCAAAGGTTGAGCTAAAAGATCAGTCAGAATCTCAGAGTCCCTAACTAAGTCCACGGTAAGGAAAATATGGCTAGTCCCTCTATCAATAAGAACAAATGATAAAGTAGAAACAATACAGATCGTACCTCGTATCATCTCAGGGACATCAGGATCATGAACCTCTACTGCCTGTAGTTATACCTGTCCCCATGCACCTACTCCCTAAGCTCATGGTGGACCACTTGGGGAGTGGTGGTGGTAGTGCCTGGTGACCCCGACCACCTCTCGCTGCACGTCCTACTCCCCTGCCTCATCTGCCTCTTGGATGATGCACATGCTCCTGCCGCTGCCACTACCTTGGTGGACCCTACACCATTTACTAATCACCCCCATGGGGAGTCGTATAGTCACGAGTTTTGTGACCTTATCCCCAGCAGGAAAAATAATCCATGCCTCTTTGGTGGCTCCCATGGGCTCTCGCGCCTCGCTCCTCTGACCATGCGTCCCCGAGTCACCCTTTAGAAGGTCTAACCTGCTTATGCTTTTGTGTCATCTATCTACTACCTACTATAGATGACTCTCCTACATGTAGTTTGGTAGGGGCTCTTATAGTCGGTGCCTACTCAGCATGGATGCTCTCCATCATCAAAGCTCACCCTAGCAACCCAGCCTGCGTCGAGATGCTGAGAGAAACTATCGCATATATGATCTCTCGTCGGAGGCCCTTCTCAATGGTCTAGGCCCTGAAGTAAGGGTCTTGTACCATGTTGGTGGAGTATCAGGAGAGGTCAATAAATCTCAACAATTACTGAGCCACAGTCCGGCTGCCCTGCTGCAGATGCCGTAGCTCATGATTACGCACAGTGCATAGTGTCGCTGGCATGAACTCCGCCCTGAAAAAGGCTCTTAAAGGCTGTCCAGGTTAGGGTCGTCTCCTCATTCATGTGGAGCACTGAGCTCCACCATCGTTCTGCGAAGCCCTGAAGAGGGCTAGCATCAAATATCGTCATCTGCTCATTGAGTGTCTCTAATAAGCAAAAGACCTACAAAACCACCCCAAGCCAGTCCTCTGCTACCTGGGGATCTATCTTGCCTCGAAAACATAGAGGCCTATATCTCTTTAACTCATAAAACATGCTCAAACAGTGTTCATGATCGACTGGTTTCATGTGCCACTCAATAGGTGGTGGTGGTGCTAGTACACCACCCGAATGTGCCATCACTATGAGTTGTCCCTATAGCGACGCCTCATCGCTCAGTGGGCCACTGTACTAATCTATAACCAGAATCTTGGATAGCTATCTTTGTGGGGGAATCCTGTAAGAAACAGATGTGCCATGGTCAAACAACTATACATGATGTTCGTACTCAAGAAAGATCAATAAAACTTTTCAAAACACTAGCAACCAATGTTTTCATATACCGAGTCAAAAAATATAATTCAGGGTCCGGATGTATGGACACATCGATAATCATACCGACACTGGACCCCTAGAACTATAAATCGAAATCAAGGCACTTTCCACAATTGCCTCATTAAATGTAGACTCTTAGTTCTTCAGGTAGATACGACCAGTCTCAAATACCACTTTGTCACGACCCGTCCCACGGGGCCCAGACGCGACTGCACCAATCCCACCTTCTATAGGCCAGGGGGTTCTGACTAGCTGCTGAAGGATTTTCCCAAATAGGGAAGTAATTACCTTAGTGATCTATACACAATCAAATAAAGGGCATCTAATGTAAACAACCAACTGAAGTAAGGTACAACCCTAAGTACAACTGTAAACTAAAATAGTGGGCTCGAATGAAAGCCCTAGAAACTGAAGGAAAGTAAGTAGCTTTCACGTCTGCCCTAGAGCTCTACCTGGAGGGTAGTAGATACATGTCTTAAGCCAAATAAGAGGATATCGACTGCTCCCATCTCACCAAGCTCCATGAAGTCCCGAACCTCAAAAGTCTTCCTTGGATCGTCAGTAGTCTACCTCAAACACACACGTGCAGGCGGAGCCTGTGTAGGGGTGTGTATAACAACTCGGTAGGGGACCCTGAGACCCCTGAAGGTCTCTTAGTAATCCAAAAAAGAAAACATCACATGAAATACCACAAATGTAATATCACAAGCATGATCTAAATCATGAATCACAAAGAAAAAGAGACAGCTCACTCTAACGGTATAACTTCAAGGTTACTGGGATATGGATGATTAGTCGTAAATATTGATCATCCAATATGTAGTAACACTATGGAAGAATCATATAGGTAACTGTACACTGACCCCGATTGGTCACTAGATGCTGACCCTTACTTGTCACTGGTGCTGACTTGTATTGGTCGCTAGATGGTGACCCGTATTGGTCGCTCATGCTGACCCGTATTGGTCGCTTGTGCTAACCCGTATTGGTCGCTGGTGCAGACCCATATTGGTTGTTGGTGCTAACCCATCTTGTTCGCTGATGTATAAGTAGGTATTATTAGTCTTACAACTATATCATCCCACTCTTGTGTTTTTGATGCTGAACCGCATTGATCGCTCTTGTTCCTCATGTCACATCTTGCCACTCGATTCCTACACACAACACGCTTGATTTCTGGAAGACTCTGCTCATCAAGCCATAGTTTATTTTTCAACCAATACTAATTTCCACAAAAATAATATCCAGTGGACCGCACCGTCATAGGGGTCCCAACGTGACAGACGGCGCGTCGATCGGACTCCCGGTCTGTGAGATATGGGCACTTTTGTTAAAAGGGTCCGGTCAAATTCAAGACTGATCCAAACCAAGTCACCAGTAAAACTCTTTCAAAACCCATTTAGAGTATCTCAAATGGACCAAATTGTCACAAGGGTCCTTATTCCATAGACGGCACATCAATTGGATGCTCGGTCTATTAGTTACACCCATTTCTGTGAAAGAAGGGTGATCACACCTTGGTCCGGGCCGTATCGATCGGGCCCGTCAGAATATGGAAAAGGAACAGTTTATAAAAAGGGGTCACAATTCCACTAGTGACATGTCAACAGAAACTCAGTGCTTCAGTTATAGGTGTTTCTTTATTCGTGGACCGGTTGGGTGGGGCCCGGTCCGACTCTGTCAGGCCGGCCCGACGCAACGGGTCCTGGGGTTTACCTAACCCCGCCTAAGTCCAACCCGTTACGGGTTTTCCCGGTTCACTTTGTTAGGCTCAGCTAGTTCACAGGCATGAGACACGGTTGGCTCGGCCTGCCTGGTGGGACTCAGCCCACCCGTGCAGGCCCACTGGGCGGGTCTGACCTTGCCCGGTCCGCCAGAAGGCTGACCCCTTCACCCAGTTGGCCCTGTAGATGTAGGGCCATTTCATCTAGTGCGAAACAGCATGGCACGGGGTTTCTGTTGCCTCCTCCTGATGTGGCCCTCAGGCCGTGGCTACTGCCGCCGATGACGCCTGCCGACGCTGCCCATCTCTTGCACGACCGACCTGTGCTGGCTACCTTTAGCCACCACGGCGCGCGACATCACACCACCTTTCACCACCCGAGGACGATTGCCATGGGTCTCCTCTGGCCACTGCTGTCATGGCACACTAGTGGTTGTTTCCACAGGCCACTAGAATTCCACCATTGTTTCGTATCCCTCAAATGCCATGTCGTAGCGTTCGTTGCTCTGCCATAAAGAACGCACCAATGAAAAGTTTAGCGGAGGGTCCGGGCCTTGTTGGTTTCAGACTGTTCCCTCCACGTTAGCATTTTAAACCTGAGAAAAAATTAATAATACTAAAAAATAAGAATAATCCTTGAGTTTATGATCTCGGAACAACCATCCATAAGATTATACAAGACACGGGTCATCCCGTTAGTCAGTTGGTCCGTGTTCATTATATTTTTCAAGGTCCGGAAGATGGGGAACATCAAAGCACATAATCACCCTACCTTTTATGATATTCATTTCCACACGTTCTTCCTCAAGAGTTTTATGGTGTCGACGATGCTTCCCAGTTCTAATCTTCAAAAGGCATTCTTTGTCGATCGTCAATCATCCCTGGGGTGGAAGTCCATTAAGGATTCTCCCAAGAATCCTCCAAATCCTTCCCCTTATATTTCTAGGCATATCAAACTATTTATAGAACCACATTACATTTTTTACATAATTATGTGACGTCGCATCTTTGCAATGTTTTTCACTATTTAATTCACTATTTTGTTGTGGAATACATGTCATCCATGTGTTTTATTTAATGTTCCTCATCGCCGCATCGTCGCTGCCCCGCAACTTCATCTTCTTCCACACAACGAAGAGAAATGAATAAAATAATTCTTTTAAATTCTTTTATTATTTTTTTCTGAAAAACATCAAAAATTCACTTTTCTGCTTGGACCTCGCATGACGAAGTTTTTTCATTTCTAGGAAAATTTTAGCATTCCGTATTCAAAAGTACCCTCAGATTTTCAATTTGAGAAATGAGTCAAAATATAGAATATCCCTCTTGCATGTTTAGTAAACGTACCTTAAAAAAAGTTAAAAAATTCATTCTGGGAACACTGGGCCTCAGAATCATGCGCCGTCAATTTTGGCAGACTCTTAATAATCCCAAATAATTTTAACCAAATTACATAGAATTTTTGGGTCTTTAAATTTCTAGACACATACAAATCATTACAAATATTTACTTTTTATTTAGTAAATGTACTAAACTTAATAAAAAGCTCTACATTGGACATTGCACTTTTGAATATTTGTGATAATGAAACTTTCTTTTCTTTATAACCATGAACATTCTTATATTCTTTTTAAGATTTCAAAAGAAAATCCATAACATAAGAAACCTATTATTATTTTAACAAATGAGAAGAAAAATTACCTTTAATTTTATTTTGAGAAAGACTTTCCTCTAAAATTAAAGTTCTTTATTGATTCAACTTTTCTTAGACTGATTTATGAATTATTTTAACAATATATTTCAAATAATACAGATAAATAATTTAAAAACAATTAAGAAGAATATTCTAGAGTCTTAAAGAGAAAATTATACATTTTGTTCTAAAAATATACAGATGACACATCACATTCTTGAGTTGAAAATATAGAATAATCATTACCGATTTTAATTTATGAAAATAAACTTTTATGCAAGGAAGTTTTTATGATGGAAAAAAAATACATAAAAAAATAAAATTTATGATAAAAAAATATAAATATGGTAGTAAAATATAAATATTTCTATAATTAACCAAGTATTGTATTATCTAATTTTTAGAATATTTTTTATATATATTTAAACATTTATAAAATTAATTATGTAATTATATAAACTAAGACTTGATTCAAAGAGTAAAGAGGTTTTTAAACATAAAATATCTCTATTTACCTCTATATAAAAATTAATTAACTAGAATTATATATATAAAAATAATATTGAAATAATTTTTGAATCATAGATTCCAATTCTAAAGTTTCTTGATATTGAAATACTTCAGAGTTGATCACTCCTTTAGTTGAGATTTCCATATATCACCCAATAAATAACTTGATAATTTAACTATTTAGTTAAATTGTGTATTAATGTAAAAAAAATAAAATACAAGTGTATTTTGGTACCCATATACTTTTTAGTTTGATAGTGTTAGTATCTAAATTTTTGGGTAACCAAATCTGTTTATTGTTTATAGAGATTCTAAAATTAAAATGAAATAAATACTCTAAGCGATGAACATTCTTAAAACACTAAAATTGAGGATTTAAGAGAATAATTTTTTTTATAATGTCCATTAACACCACAAAAAAAACTTTTAACAACATACATTATTTTACTATTTGGTTCAGAATAAAAATATTTCCTATACATTTTTGGTCTTTCACCGTTACTACCAATTCAATGTTTTCCTTTATGAATTTTATTTTTATCAATTATTTGATTTAAATATGTTCCTAGTTAGATAATAACACTAAAATCCTTTTTTAAAGTGTCTACTTCACTTAAAAAATTCTTTAATTTTAACTTTAAGTCCATCACATATAAGTATTAGATTTTAAATTCTCAATTTATTTCCAAAAATTATTTTTTTTCTATAGAGATATAATTATAGTATTTTATAATATATTTTGGTTTTTCGTACGTATCATGACGCATGAAAAAATTTCTATTAAGTTCATCACAAGAATGTTTTTATTAATTAGAATTCTATGAGAAAAAATAGCGTACCTCATTATTATGATCCATAATACATATATTCACCATTTGATTTTTATTCTCAACCTCCAAGTCCGTAGTAGATTCTCCATTTGAGTAAGAAGTATCTATCCATCTTGTCTTTATAAATTTATTTCCCTTCCTTTAATAATTATCTCTCCTCTAAGCTTTGATCATTAAAAATTTAGACTTTGTGTATTCTTTTTCTTTGAATTCATAGAATCTATATTTCTTATCATTTATCTTTTTTCCTTTGGTATGGTTTTAAAAATATTTTAATGAGATCTATTTTTTATTAGGTATATCTCGAATCAGATTATTCATCTATATTAGTTCTAAGTGAATCTTCATTATCTTTTATGGAAGCATGATTTTCAGCTTCATCTTTTGTCCTATCTTAATACATCATTAATTTAAAAATAATTTCTTTCATTATTTATGACTTAACTGGTGTGTATTGTCTTATAGCCACAAATATAACATTCCATTTAATAGTTAAGACTTTGAGAATTTTTAATTCTTTATATGAGTGTGAAATTGGATCTCCCAAGGCAGAATCATTATTTACATTCTATGTTAGTCTACCATTTATTTTACTTATGCTTTTATAATCATTCATTCTCCAAGTATAAAATTTTAAATTTGTAGTAGTACACCTTAATTATCTGACATTTTAATTTCATTCAAAGACAAAAAAATAGTTTCCCACATTTCTTAGTTAGAAAAACATTGGGATAATCTATTAAACTCATCAAATCCTAACCATAGACAATAACGTTCATTTATTTTGAATTGATATGATATTTTTTTTATCTCAATCCCATTTTAGAAAATATTCCTTAGGAATTTCATAAGTTTTGAAAAACTTTAAATAAACTCTATTACCTATTTTTTTAAATATATAATCATGTAAAATTTCTCACATCCATAATTATTTCTATTAAATTAAGGTGCACAGATCATTGACATACCTCTTCTATGATTAGTGATTCTGAGATTTTACTTCATCTAAATAATTATCTCAGGTTTGTTAGAGCCAAAATAAATCTTCAAGTTTTTACAAGATCCAAAAACTCTTATATTACATGGTTTTTTCTTTTTTTTAATGTTTTAAGCCTTTGTTTATATAACTATAAAGCAGTATCCTATGATACCACTTTTTTCTAATAGTATATTCAAGGAATTTAAAAATAAGAATATAGAATTACTTCACTTATTTTGATATTACTTTTTGATATAGAGTAGAAATATATTTCTAGAAATAGATATATCTTAAGTAGATTCCGTCCTAAAATACCAATTTTGTTTGAGGAATATGAATAAGATTAAAAGGAAAGTGGGGTAGGGGTTTATTTTGATCCTTTAAAAACTTTGATGAATTCAAAGAATCCTTCTTCACATACAACGATTATTTATTTTTCACTATTAAAGTTGATTATCCAATGGAAGTAAATAAATACAAGAACACAATGATGTATAGTGGTTTAGGGAACAAATAACCCTTATTCCAGTTCACCAACCCTCTCTTGGCGAGTTTGGTGATTTCAGTAGTAATTTATTTTACTGAGGACTTTCACAAATGAGTACAGGTAGTTGATACCTTTACAAATAATGCCTCTACAATGAATTCTTTTTCATTTACAGGGAAAATAATTATACAAATCTCAGTGTGAGAAGGTGATAGTCCTTCACATCCATCTCTGAGTTTGATCATTTTAAATTACAATAAATCAATAAGGATTTATTTGATTGAGAAAATAGGTGTTTCACATAGTTGCAACATGAAACTGACTGATGTATTTGATTATCAATAATATAAGTCAACAATTAAATAATGTTCAAAATTTCACATGATTTCATTATATAGTGATAGATAAAACCCCATACATATATATAAACATGTATGGCTACAAAGTGAAACACATAAAAATAATTTGGAGAACTTTCTAAATAAGATTTAACAATAATCTATAAGATTAGTGGTATAAATAACAATTATTTGAACAGATAGTTCTAAAAATGTGTATATGTAAAGTGTAGCTCTAAAGGAAAAAATATTAATTTATTTAAAATAACATAACTTTTCCTATGTCTGTGTATATATCTATTCTGTAACTGTATATTTAGAGGACGATCATCCCAATATTTATACTATAGGATGAAAATATTTATGTCAAAACATATTCAGAAATACCACATATTAAAAAGAAAATATTTGAATTCAAAATCATTCTAGAGAGTCAAAACATTCATTAAAAATATGAACAATCTAATCTATTGAGTACAAAAATTTGAAATGGTCACAAACTAGCTTTGGAATAATATTTACTTCTAAAAAGATCATTGTAGAAATCACAGATGATATCTTTAATAAAAATGGAATTTTTATTAATAGTATAATGAGAACCCTCCTACCTCAAAATCAATCCTTCAAGTTCTAGTCAATAAGAGTATAATGAGAAGACTCTTACCTCAAAATATCTGTCAAAAACAAATAACAACCCTTTAAAATTTCCTAAATGATCACTAAATTCATTTAATTTATTAGATCAAAAAATATTTCACCATAAAACAATTCATAGAAAATAGATATGTCCATAATAGATAATATCTATGGTTCCAAAAGAGGGAATAAACTTAGATATAAGAATATTGGAGAAGAATGATGATGAATAGTGCCTTACTAACAAATCTAGGACTCCAATGTACTTTTCTTCTCCTATTAATAACTCATGGATCGAATGTAATCATCTCTCATGCCTTGGGAGCAAAAGGAATCCGAGATATGGGAGGACTATGGGAAACCCACGTGATTAAGAATATTTTTTTTTATTAAATCTAATTTCTAATGAGGACCACCTGTACAATTTATAATTAGTCCACAGGTTTTAGAAATTATTGTTCCAACCATGTAGTGATACTATCTTGAGGCCGTTCCTTACATGGTTGGCTTGAACAATTAGTAAAACCATGCACCAACCATTCTTTTCCCTCTATTACAATAAGTACAACTTATCCTGGACATTAACAATGTTTATCTAAATCGTGTATCGACCATGCACCTACCCATTTCCCACTATCTTCCCTTGAAAGATTTTTACTAATTGTCCTCAAACTGCTCACCTCTAGAAAAGCCTCCAAAACATGTCAAAAACCCTCAGAACCTCATGAAACTTATCTTAAAAAATTATACAGCCTTAAAGTACATGAATACAGGGCCATGTACATGAATCTGTGGGTGTTTCATCCAATTATATTTTTTAACATAAAATGTAAATAAATAGTTTTAACTAATTTGATCCCATTATGAGAGTAATTTGGTTGTGATGTGAATGCAAAGAGAGAAACAATTGGTGATGGTGATCTTCAATGGAGGAGAAGGTTCATGATAGAGAATATACGTCAAAATTATTTATATTGGGGTATATAGGGTTTGGTGATTAGAGACATATAAATGAAAAATATATCAAATATGGAAATCTTAATGGGGGGAGAGGAGGGGGTAAAGCACCCCAAAATTATGAAACATTGAGTTTTATTTTTTAATTTTTAAAGAAATTTTTCATGTAAATTATTTTAATAACCAATGTTAAAAACGAAAAATTAAAATTGATTGTGTTATTTATTATAATAAACAACATTAATAATTCATTTTCAAAATTTATTGTCAATTAACTGATTCTAAAAAGTTTTGTGATGTGATATTTCATATATAATAAACTATGAATTTATAAGTCATTTTTAAGGTTTTAGGTACTGAAGAGGGTATGTTCTAAGGATTAGGATTTAAATTGGGATTATGAGGATTAGAACATCATCAAAAGGTATTTTAGGATGTGATTAGAGGCCTCAGAGGTGTCTTGGGTGCTCAAGTGAGTATTGAAGTGGGGCAGAGTTCATCTTGATGTGAAATTCTACAGTAAGTAGAACACCACACCATGAAGTATAAAATCATGGTGTGGTGAATAGTTGGTCAAGGATTAATCAATATCTTAGAGTAATTGTTCCATGAAGGATTGAATAAAGGATAATGTGATTTTTGGGGACAATTAAAGATCATATGATGCCTTAGGGTCGACATGATGTGATGGGTGTCTAGAAATGTTTGAAAAATAGTAATGTCCCCATTTATAAGAGGCCCTATATGCAATGGTTTATTACTCATTCATAAAATTCGATATATCCTTTATTGTAAGGGTCCTTATATATAATTTTACCCTATGAAGTATTATTTTTAATGTGTTTTGGAGACCAATGAAATGTAAGGGTTATTCATGGGATAGATAAACGTAATCTTTGAGTCCCCTTTTGATACCTAATGGTTGATCTGGAAGATATATGTGGTTTACTCTGAAAAATATGAATTAGAAAAATGCTAATGGATTGAGTTACCTAGGAAAGAATTAGGGTGAAATCTATGATATATAAGGGTTTTCATATATGTAAGGGTCAATACATAATTGTTATCGGTGTTGGTCAGAAAAATGGTTATTTGGGAATCCACTATGATGTGTAAAGGTTACCCTAGTATGAGAAGCTCATAAAAATCTTAAAGTTCTTAGTACATAAGGATTTTCCTTTGATGATATGTATGGGTTGGTATGGTTGATACATAAGGTTTTATATGTAATGGATTATATTTAAAGTTCAATATGTAAGGGTTTGGGAAATTTCCAAAATTTAGTATGATAGTCTATAGGGGGGAACACCCCATGATCCAGGGGTAATTTGGTGATGTGATGTGACGTATCTAGAGGACGAATCATGCCCTGATGGAAGGGTGAAATCATTAAATTACTTGTATAATTGTTTAACTATCAATAAATTGGTGGAAATAAATATAAAATTTTATTTTTCCATTTCATCTAGACATACTATGAACACACAAAAATTCTACTCCCTCTCATGTTTTCCATCCCTCTTGGGAGATCATCATTGATTATTATATTTTATTTGGGTTGTTCATTGCAGGTATTAGTCAAGATTAAGTATGTAAAAAATTTTGATTTATTTATAAACTCTCTCACCATTTCATTATCTTCTATTGGTTATTCCCTAAATTTGGGATTTTTCTAGATTATATAATTTCTTTCAATTAAAGATGGATTGGAAAGAGTACCTCTTTAAGGAGAGTCTTACTAACTCTAAATGAGGTAAGTGACCTTTACATTACAAATTCTCTGGATCATTCAATGATTTTATGTTTGTATACTATCATCATGATTATTTATCAACTATTTTCATTACTTGTTTTATTTCACCACAAAAATTGGGTTGGGCTCACATTGTCCTAATAGTCAACAAGGACACTATAGTTTTCTAAACAATTTATAGGTGGTGTATTGTTAAAAATATTATTATTAGCACTATTTATAGAGTCTTTGGTGGTGTATGTGGGATTATATCTGTAAATGAGTTTAAAATTTGAAATATATATTTAAAATAAGTGCTTGGAATAAAATTGATTTCAAAAGGAAATGGTTTAAAATTGTGTTTGAAGGTGAATGGGATAAATATCAAGTGATGGTTTTAAAATTGTATTTAAAAAAAGTTTTGGGTTTTAAAAAGAATAATTTCATTGGTATTTTGGTCCAATGGCCTATCGTGAGTAAATATGTCATGAGATACCTTTTAAGTGGGTTATAATGAAAATTTTGACATTTTTTTATATGAGACCCAAAAGGGATTTGTTTAAAATTTATTTGATATAGATGATCTTGTGTGGGAAAATCCTTTGTTTTTAAAATCATGTACACGTTTTCTATATCCTTATTATGATTTTCAAGTATGTTTCTCGTATTACATTATTATTCTTGATTTTATAGTAAGTGGTTACCATTTTACATTGTTTATATGCCATTATATGGAAATCCTTGAATGTGGATGCATGTGTTAGAACAATAATGCTAAATGTAGGGATCTAGATCCTCTGATATTCTAAATTGATTTAATTGATCCATTGGAGGGTACAAATGGGAAAATTGTCTTTGGTTTAAAATAACTATGCCTAATTACATCAACATTATTGGGGTTGTTATATTGGGAAAAATGGAATTATAATGAGATATTCAGGCATAGTTAAGGATTGGGTAATCTAGTTATTTTGTATATGGGTTCAAGTGATGAATCTTACATCTATGGTGGTGTTGAGTGCCTAAAACTGACTAGTGTGGGTAACCAAATGTGTTTTTTTAGAATAATCCAATGAGTTATCTTAATGGTGTTTTGTGCTCAGTGTTATAGTGAGTACTATATAGTTGTGGATCGAGTGGGTGGACAAGGATGATGAGTTTATTCAGACATTGATGTTGAGTTATATATGTTACCCTATAATAGAGAATTAGGTGGTGGTGTGAGTGTGGATCATTGATGGTAGGTTATGGGATTTTCTGCCATGATAATTTATTCTTATTTTTTATATTATAACCATGTATTTCAATAGTGATTAGCCTCACCCATAGTGATAGGGTGGAGACATGTGGCTTGATATGGAGCATAGAATTGGAACCTACATTGAGTGAGAAGGCAGCAGTTATAAGATGTGTCATAAGAAATTTCATTCAATTATAAGGTAATGTTCTTGATGTTTTATAGGTACACAACTTAAGTGAGAAGGTAGTGGACATGTGTGATATAACACCAACCTTGAGCGAGAAGGTGTAGTCAGTGACTTGATATGAGTTTGACGTGTGTCTTTCCTTGAGTGAGAAGGGGTGGTCCGGTTCTTGATCAATGACATGAATTGGTACTACATTTAGTACCAAAAGTGAGTGATAGGGGGTGTCAGTGACTCAATATGGGTTTGGAAGGTGTCCTCCCTTGAGTGAGAAGGGTTGGTTTTGTTCTTAATCATGGATAAGAATCAATACATCATGTCAGGTATTATCTTGATATAGAAGGTATTGATCACGATTTAGTATGTATCTATGGATCAATATGACTCACTTACTTTTGGTATTAGCCAAAGTTGGGGGGGGGGGGGGTTCATGGTGGTTAGGTTATCTCACGATCACTTAACATGTGTCCTTGCATGGGCAATTTGTGATATGTTTCTAACTGGGTGTGTTGAATGATTATGGATTTCCTTAATTATATGTATTACATTAAAATCAACATGACCAAACCAACATTATGTTTGTTAAGGTGAGTGAGGGAATCCTACTGGATCCTTGGAATCTCCCCTACTCATATAAAAGTCATGTGTTTTGATGCATAAGGTAAGAACTTCATGTTTTCTTTCAAGAACTTGTATTGGTTAGATCTGAACATGATGTTGTGGTTTTACAAGGGATGTGGATTTAATAAGAATGATTATGTGATTTTGGACCAAGTCTATTTTTTTAATTTCATTTAGTGTTCTACACATATACCAGACAACTTACTATTTTTTATTTATATGATGATTCAAGTTATACATGTTTTTCTATTAATACTTATTTGTTGGATGGAAAAGATAGGGTTTCTGGGGGGTGTGTCTGCTGCGTCGCGATGGCGGCCTGACTGTTAGGGTTTCGTGATGCCTCTTCCACACTTCATCAGATCTGTGCTCATGGTTGGTGAGCGCGGATCATCTTGGAATGAGGGCCTAAGGTGTCCCGGTGATAATGGGCTTCCAACGACATCGACTGTTTGGAGCAAGGTCAACTCCTATGTGAATCACGATGTCCAGGGTGTTGCTGTTTTTTTGAGGCCGGATTCACATGTTGCTTTGAATTATTCTTATGGTCTTCATGTTTGTGCTTCCAGATCTGACATCACCTTTGAAGATGGGAATTCTCTTCGTGATGTTGGGGGTGTGCGGACTGCTGTGCCGCATACTGTTGATGATGCACTCAAAAAATTATCCAGCCATGATAAATGGTTGATGAATCAGAGTGGTATGTCAAAGACTTCTAATGGAGGTGTGGAGGTCTTGAATGGTAGTTGGTTTGGGTTGGACCACTCCGGGGTGCCTCCCATTGCATCTTTCATTGACTCGAGTGCTGAAAAAATTCTCAGAAAGGGGTCATTGGCCCATGTTGAGTCTAATCCAGATGCGTTTGCTGAGAGAATTTCAATTGGGAAGAATTACCTAATGGCGTTACTTGTTCTTCCAAAGGTTGAGAAGTCCTGGAAATTTGATGATTTGGTTCAGAGGATTTCATTTCTTTGGGGATTTTTTGATTGGAAATCCTTATCTATTGGCCGTGGTTTTTTTCATTGGGTCTTTCCTTTGGATACATTTAAAGTTTAGGCGTGGAGCATCGGATCTCTGTCTTTGAAGCCTGGATGGCTTCACCCTAATGAATGGTCCTTGGATTTCAATGCTTCGCATGCAAGGAATGTTTTTACTCAAATTTGGGTTCGTTTTCATGGGCTTAATTTGGTCCTTTGGCACCCGAAGATTTTGCATGACATTGGTTTGCCAATTGGGACTCCTATTCGCCTTGATAAGGAAACTGAGGATGCTCAGTTTGGGAAATTTTCTAGAATGTTGGTGGAGGATGATCTTAGTTTTATCTTGATTGATAAGTTAACTCTCTCCACTACCACTAATAATATTCAAATTGACTTTGAGTATGAAAGAAAGCCTCTCTTCTGTAATGAGTGCATAGCTTTTGGTCATTCTTTGGAAGTTTGCTGTAGGAAAATCTCTTGCGAGAGATGTGGGTTGAAAGGCTATCCAGCTAATCTCTACAGAAGGAAATCAGAGAAGAAGGATGTGGCTCTATCAAATGAGGATGTTCTAAAAAATCCATCTTCCTCTAAGGCTGGTATGTTGGCCTCTGACATTGACCCTGAAGTTCCTAATGTGAAAGGTAAGGGAATTTTAGAGGATATATCTCCGATGGGAGCCAATATTGGTCCCTCTAATATTCGTGCTGAATATGCTAAGGAGGTTACTTCTGATGTCGATTGTGTTATCACACCTTTTTCTATTGGAGAGACTAATGTTGTTAGTTCTACTATTTGAACTCAGTTTCCAGATGTTTTTCCTAGTGTAGGTCAGCAACATGATGAAACTGTTAGCTTGGCTCCTGGAAATGGGGTCTCTCAGCATGTTGATTGTCATAAGGAGATTCAGAAACTCTTGCATTCTTCTAGGATCTCTGAGAAGTGGGGTGACATCTATGAGGATTGCACCGGCATGAACGCATCGAACAATGTTGGCTTTTTTAAAGATGCACTCTTATTTGTTAAAGAGAAGGTTGATGATAGCATGGTTTCCATTCCTCCCCCCAAAAGCGAAGGCCAAGAAAGGACTAATCTAACTTCCATCGCACTATGTCCACCCGTTCTACTTCTAAGTTGTCAGGTAAATTCAACTCTGATATTCTTAAGATCTTCCAACCGAGTAAGTCCCACTCTGAGTGGGAAACAACTGATTTTCATATTATGGGAATGATATGTCATATTATGATTTGTAACCTTTTTATTGGATGAGGGAAAGTCCTTTTCTTTAACCCCATCCGTCTCCCTTGTACCCTTTTCTTTTAGTCTTATTAAATGGTCAGAAGCATTGCTTCTGGCTGGTCTTCTTGGTTATTTGTTATGTTGTAATGAATCATATATAAAAATTACTTCTTCTCTGTTATAGACTATGGGGGCCCTCTTGGATCCCTATTTATATATATAGGTTTTGATATATCCATTGTATGGATGGATCATGATGAGTTCTCAATATATTCTTGTATAAAATTAGTTCTTTAGTTTGAGGGAATATATTCCCCATGGATGTTTTTGGCCATCATCACTGGTCATCAGCCTGTGTCATACGGTGAGGATCAAATATCGTCTTATAGTTCCCCTTATCATTTTCTATTTGAGAAATATTATCTAGATAATTACATTATCATCACCTATATTTAGATGGTACAATGTTTCTTAGAGGTGGAGTCAGGTTGTTAGGACATGTGATATTTATTGGAAGCATTAATAAATAGTATGGAATTAGTTGAAACCCATATTTTTAGGGGGTTTCAAGAATTAAGACTTAAAACTATATGTTTTTGGAGGTGTTTTTATTAAATAGTCACAATATATTATGGATGAGACATGTGGTTAATTATAGGGTTCAATAAAGAGTAATTTACATTGTTCATACATCATAATGGTGGCCTTCTTAAGACATGATACACATACCAATGGCTAGTGTTTCTTGGAATATTTTATAATTTGGATCTATCATTGATTTAATAAAATTATAATACATTTAATTACATCTCAAATAAATTATAACAAGTTATTAGATTAATATGAATTCAAGGTGATTGATTAATTGATTATTGATTGTGACTGTTTGTTGGCCATAGAGGAATCATTTTTGATATGTTTCTCTATAAAAAACTATGTTTTAAGAAGAAAACTCAAGTGATTTCTTGATTAATTTGGGAAATTATTGTATATGTTAGTTTTAATTGAAATGAATCACATATTCATATATTTTTAAATGATTTGAGAAATTATAGTTTCCAGAAAATACAAAGAAAATCTTTTAAAAATTGTGTTTCAAAGTTGTTTTTTGAAGTTGGGGATAGTATCAGGAAGGGAAAGCATCAATTTGGTTTATAATTTTGGGTTTCAAGTTGTGAAAAAAAATCCTTAGATTACTAGGTATTTTTTGAAATCATAGGTGAGTTTTGGAGGCTATAAAATGTTTTGATCTGGATTGAATAAGAAAACGACACCTGTGTGAACAATGTTTCATAGATTTATGTTTTATTGGATATGAGTGCCATTCATATAGAATTGTGTGCTTTCTTAGTGATACATGTTTCATTGGGAATATCCATGTGATTTTGGTGAGTGTGTATTGTTTTCTTATAGTTTTCATAATAGGTATTATGTTCTTATGTAGATCAGGTTTTCTTGGTTATCAAAAGTCTTCCAGGAGTGACCAGGTTGTTGAATTGTGAATTAAGTAGGTATTTCATTGTTTTTTAGAGATAATATGTTATTTTTTACTTTTGGGATATTTTTTATTGTAGGAATTGAGTATCTTGATGTGATATTTGTGTGGTTTCATGGTTTGATCTGATTGATTTGGGTTTTGGTTGGTGATTACTATAACGGGGAGAACCATTACATATAATTGGCCTTTATGAGTGGAATATTATTGTGGGGAGAACTATAATCCAAGATATGAATTAATTTTTATAACTTCAGTATCTCTAAATTGAAGGGTTTAATGTATAAACATCTCAGTTTTTAGTGATAGTGACTCGTAGAGTGCAAAGAAATTTATTTTAGTATCTTAGAGCAATAATGGTTATCTCGAGGTGAAATATTGATAGTAAAATATTGGTGATCATGGTTTGAAATTTTGGAATAATAGTGATTTATTAGTATGAAATTCAATGAACTATATTCATTAGTGTTTGGAGTTACATAGTGTAAGTGTGTTAATTTTTCATAGGTAGTATGCAGTGAGATAGTAGTGAATTGCTGACTAATGCGGTCAGGATTTATGGTTGAAGGACAATCATGAATTTTCAATGATGATAAAAATTATGGTTTTAATCTTGAAATAAACCATGAATTTATAGGCCACTTTTAACCATGGAAATTTTTATTTATATACTATGATTATGGGACATTCTAAGAATTTCGATTTAAATCTGGATTTTATGGATTTGAACATCATTGGGAGGTATTTTTGGATGTGAAAAGAGTCTTAAGAGAGGTGTCTAGGGTGATTGTGTGAGTAATAAATCTAGATTAGGTTAGACATGATATGAAATTATATATTAAGAAGAATATTATTTCTTAGTGTATGGAATCATAGTATAGCGATTGGCTAATTCATAATCATGTCGTATTCTTGGGTCACCATGATGTGAAGTCTGGAATAAATGATAGACTGAATTATTATGGTTTATTGAAGGACACATCATATACCAAGGGAATAAATACATTATGGGTTAATGTAAATGATTTAAAATGTCCAATTCACTATGTATAAGGGTCCCATTTCATAAGGTTTCAAAACTAATTCCAAAAATTTGTTATGTCCCTATGTTTAAGGTTGATCGTATATAATAGTTTCCTATGATTTGAAAATTTTAATATATTTGGAGAATTTTTGTATATATGGGTTAACCCTAGTATATATAAAGCTAAAATCCAGGTCAAACTATAACACTGAAGGATCGAAATGGATAATAAATAAGGGTTACATGGAAATATAATGTCAGACAAATGGTAAAGTATCAAGTGACCATTTGATGTGCAAGGGTTAACACTATGATATGTAAGGGCCACCCAATGCATAAGGGTTACCATAGTTAGTCAAATCTTTATTTTTGGTAATAAATAGTGATATATAAAGGTTACCCTAATATGAAAGGGTTAAAAAAATAGTAAAGTATTTGGAAGAAAGGGTTTTCTTTGAGAGATATGTAATGGTTTATCCAATTGGTCTGATTGATACGTCGTAGTTGAAAAATGGAAGTTTATATATAAGGTATGTTGCATAAGGGTTCTAAACATTGAAAAAAATTTATTATTATAGTATGTAGGGGAAACGTAGAATGTGTCATAGGGCCATGTCCTGATGTGTTGTGATGTATATGGAGGAGGAACCACACTAAGTACGAAGGGTAACACTATGACATTGATTGTCTAGTTTTTTAAATAATATATTAATTGGATAAATAAAATACAAGCATGTATTTTTAAATTTTACCTTTGTTTATAGTAAACATTCCATAATTCTATATACTATTGTGTTTCCTTCCCTTTTGGGAGATTTTCATTAATTATTGTCCATTATTTGTGTTATTTGTTTCAAGGGGTAGTCGCTGGTATGGATAACTACAATTGGGTGTTTAATTCTATAATATATCACCTTTTTCCTTTTTTTCTTATTGATTGCTCCCTAAATTTGAGATTTATCCATAGAGTCGTATTTCTTTCGATCAAAGATAGATTTTCTAATGTTCCTTAGTGACTGGTATCTTGATAACTCTTAATGAGATACATGGCCTTTACATTATTGTGTATCTTTATCATTTGATTATTTTAACCTAATATGATATCATTTTGGTTATTACTAGCTTGTTTTAATGACTTTTGTAACTTCATCCTATAAATTTGGTCAATTATGGGTCATCCTAATAGTAAAAAAGGATTGTATAACTTACGAAACAATCCATTTGTGGTTCCTTAGTCGAATGAGTTTTGGTATCCTTCATTATGGATTTTTTGGTAGTGTGAGTTGGATTATCAATCCATATGTTTTTTACTTTATAAATCTCGATTTTAAAATTGGTTTTTGAGGAAAATAGATTTCTAAAGTTAGTGGTTTAGAAATTTAATTTCATGGTGAATGTGGAGATTTCCTATGATGGGTTTGAAATGGTATTTAAAAAAGTCTGGGGTTCTTGAAAGAATAATTTCATTGGTATTTTTTGTATAAGGGCCTAGTGTGATTAAATATTTCCTGAGTGTTGGGTTTCATAGGATCCAAAAAACATGTTAAATATTACTGAATAAAAATTAAAAATTAAAATCAAGATCAACCATGCTTAATAAATGGGATCATGCATAAACAGTAAATGAATAAACTATGTATGTATACCTCTAGGGTGTATTAAACAATCATCATGTGGGATTGATGAGAATCATTAAGAGGGAGCAGAATAAAATCACTCCTCTAGAGGTGTTCACAAGAAAAAACGGAATCCATCATCACACAAGTAGGATCATCCTTTCATATATGGTAATCTAGTAACTCACTAAGAAGAAGATGATATATGGAGAGAGATTTGGGTGGAGAAAGTATCATTCAATATCGAATGAGAAAAAATATAAAAATTTCATGGAAATGTGAAACTTTATAAATCTACTAAGGATTCTCCATGAGTGTACTAACTTTTGTAATAACGCATAAGTTAATTCAACTCATCCAATTCAGGCATATGTTACAAAAATGAATCCTGTTCACAAAATTCCATCTCATTAAATGAGTTTTAATGGTTTACAACACATAAAATCTTCTCAAATGATAATAATTTTCATTCTTCCACCCAAACAATCAACGACAGGCATGGTATCATATACCATGCTTTATGATATGTAAAGTCATACATTTTGACATGATTCCTTATCTTATGACTATTCATACATTATGACATGCATGGGTAGTGGCATCACAACTTTATTTATGATATTACCTAATTATAAGTTATGATATATTCATAATGCATCAAATGTATTTGGGATTTATGGAATATTTTCAATAATACCACACTTTCAATTAATCCTAAATGAATTTCATTTCATTTCACCTATTATTGTATCATATACAAAGACTTGTGAAACCACATCCCAAAACTCCTTTTAGATGTCTTATGATTTTTTTGAATTATATCATCAACTTAACCATTTATTTTATCGTATTTAATATTTTATGAACACCCATCCAAACACTTTTGGAAAAAATATAAAACAATTTTGGAGTTTCTCTCTGAGTAAAACTCAATCCCAATTAATTCCAAAACAATGTGTGTTGAAATCCTATTTTTAATGATAAAAATAATGATTTTAAAAATACTGATGAATTTCATGTTTTTTATAGGAAATCTATTTTCTGAGAACATGTGACAAATTCTTCCAAGTATAAGACACTATTGAGATCAGACACCATTGTCCATGACACACCGCCAGCATAAAAATCCCTAATTCTAAGACACTGTCAGTACATCACACTTTCATAATATCATACCGATGGACTATATATTTTAAAAAGTATGAGATAACACCAGAAGATTTGACATCAATATCACACAGTTCGAGAAAACACCGTCAAATGATACACTGTCAACTGAGACACCACCAACATATTGAAAATTTGGTTATATCTTAGACACCACTAGTAACATACTGCCAAATCTTTATTTTGGTAGAACTTCACATGACGAGTGTCACACCATCATAGAAACAAACATCTATATCATGACACTACTGGATCCAAAGGCGCCATCACTATTTTTATTACTTTACTTATTTTTGAGTTACAATACTATACCAACTATATTTATTGAATTTAATATTATTTACCATTTTAATGATTATTTATTAATTGTTGAATAGAAATAATGTCAGAATGACTAGTACAAGATATCATATGATTTAGATGTCCCTACTGCTACTGATAAAAGTGGGGCACACACCATCATGAAAAAATAGATATAGATTCATATAGGGAACAACATGTTGAATAGAGAAAATGTGTAGATATAAGGATCCTGTAATTCAATGATAATTGGAGAGATAAAGAGATGAACCAGATTGAAAACAAAAATATATCACCTATTGTGTTCATTTGAACGAGGAAGAAAAATCTCATCTCATCTGGTACTTTTCTCCATTCAGAAAATAAGAGTTGAGACACTCTATTTTCTTAAAGATTTTGGAAGAACCCAACTCAATATTAATTGCTGATTCAAATAAATATTTGTAAGTTGTTTGGTAATAGATTGAGAAACTCAAAACTATACACTCCTAGATTTCTATTTTCTATTAATACTTATTACTTTTAAAGAACTTCGTGTTTTACTCTGTTTTATATACGCACACTCTCTCATGTGCCAAACTAAAAGATACATGATATCTTATCAAACTCTTTTATTATTTGTTTCTCCCATATATAATTGTGGTAAAAGTCCTTATGGGGATTGTTTTTGTTTTTTTTCTACCACAAAAAACTATGGAAGTGGTTTTATGTTACCTGGATAGTGTTAAATATTGTAAAAACAGATCTAGTTTGTGGATAATTGTGTTTATATCATATATACTACTTGGCGGGTGATCACCAATTAGAGGGGAATAAGTTTTGACTTGAGATTGAGCCTCTTGTATTTAATATTTCCATAATGTCTTTTAATTTTGTTCTACTTTATTTTCAGTTTAAAACTTATAACTTTTTTTACATATAAAAAAATTCATACATTGATAGTTTATCTTAATTTGTGTACATAAATAATTGTGATCAAGTAAATTGATTTCAAAGTATTCAATAATATTATATATTATTCATCTGAGAAGAGATATATCTTTAGATAAATATTTTGAAAGATTAAGATCTATATATAAATACTTATTTTTCTAAACTCTCCCATATTTAAAAAGTTTGGGGTTTCAAAATAATCCATTTTTAATAGATATTTTTATTGTGTACTCAATTAAACTATCTCTTAAGCTACTCACTCTGACAAACATTAGGTATCATAGGACCTAAAATTATTTCGAATATTTTTCAACTATGATTATAGTTCTGCATTAAAGATCTTAATTTTTTTGTTAATTACAAATTTTTAGTTCTTTATTTTTATTTGTTAGGCTTTAAATATAGATAATAGACTGGAAGGTGTAGATACTAAAAGACCCCCATACTTTAATGGTATTAATTATTCCTAATGAAAAATAAAAAATAAAATGCATATTGAAAGTATGGGTTTTGAAATATGGACTTCCATAGTAGATTAATATAAAATCCCTACTGCTACTAGAAATAATTTGAATGATCCAACTAAAGATGCTTATTATAATAATTTAAAGTCCATGAAATCCTTATACTATGACTTAGGATATAATGAATTCAGTAGATTTTTTTTTATGAAAAATTTCCTTTGAGATATGGGATACTCTAGGTGTCTCACAAGAAGGAACTTCAAATGTTAAAGAGATGAGGCTTAATAAATATACTATTAAATATGATAATTTTATTATCTAACTTGATGAAACCATTTTTGATATGTACCTTAGGTTTAATGAGATTTCTACCTAGAAGATGGATATGCACTTCAGTGTCAATCAGAGAATCCTACGATATCAGTAAATTACCTATCAAGGAGATGATCGGTAAGATTACGATGTATGAAGAAGAAATAAAGGTGAACCATGAGGAATATGAGGATCCTAAAAGAAATAGAGTAGATTTCAACACTAATATCAGTAGAAAACAAAAGTAAAAAAGAAAAAGTGATGGTACAAACTGCCAGTTCCACTGATAATGAATCTTCTTTTAATAGTGATGAGAAAATTGATCATCTATCCTGATGGTTTAAGAGGTTTTACAAAAATGAAGAGTATTTTAAGAAACCAAACATTAAAGGAAAGTATGATAACATATGGAATTAGACGAAAATGTATGATGATACTAAGGAAGTTGTCTCCAGTGCATATAAAATAAACAGACACATAAATTCTAACTGTTCAAAGATGAAATAAAAAAAGGGATATGAAGGAAAGGATAAAAGATACAAGAAGGCTATAAAATACACCTCGAGTGCATATGAAGATAGTTTAAGTGACTCAAATTCTTCACCTTAATAAAATCCAAACATATAAAAAATGTGCATTATGAATAAAGTCAGTGAGCTTTCTATTTTAGGAATTGTTTCTAATATTTTTCATGTTCATATTTCTGATAATTCTAAAAATGAACAACATTATGATAATATGTCAAATAATGAATCATTTGAATATTTAAACATGCTATAGGATAGATTTAATGAATTAATGGATAAGTACAAGAGTCTAAAAATATAGCATGCTTTAACTGAAAATACAATGTTTGATCTATTATAAAAAAAGGAAAAAATGTTCAATTAATAAAGGAGAAAAATGAAATCAAACTATATAATAATAAATTGAATGAATAAATTGAAAATTTTAAAAAGTTAGATATATATTGACACAAATTTTAGGAAATCAAGTTTCTCCCAAATATGTTACTAGGATAAGATATGCACCTAGAGGGAGGAGAATAATTAAGAATAATTTTGTTTTTAAATCCAAAACTCATACCTCTAATTTAAAACATTTTTCAAAAGGACCTAATAATGTTTTTATTTCTTTTATTTCCCAACATGTTTATAGAAAAAATATAAGTAAAATTTGGGTTCCCAAATCTCTTTTCTCTAACATTTCTATACTCAAACTATTTTCTATACCAAAATCATTTGTTGTTTAAAATTTTTAATGTAGGAAAATTGCTTGAGGACCTCCAGTAGAAGTCTGGTACTCAGATAGTGTCTTTTCAATACATACGACTGAAGATTTTTTAGGCTTTAATATCCTAATAAAGGTTTATGACGGGCATGTCACTTTTGGTGACAATGCAAAAGGAAAAGTCATCGGCCTTGGCCAGATTAGTAACAAAAAATCCAATTTTAATTTCTAATGTTTGATATGTTGATGGTTTAATGTACAATCTAATTATAATTTCTTAGTTCTGTGATAATGGTTTTTGACTTTACGTTTTAAAATTATTCTTGAAATGTTTTTGATTCTAAAAATGATTTAATTTTTACTTCTTTACAAAATAGAAATGTTTATTATTTTGATTTAAATTCCAAAGTTTCTCAAAATAGTACATTCTTCAATTACATTCATAAGGAATCTTGGATTTGGAATAGGATACTAGGTCATGAAATATTCACTCACTTATAAAGATAACTAGTAAAGGGTTAGTTTAGTATTTACCTAAGCATGAGTTCCCAATTGATAAAGTTTGTAACCCCTGTCAAAAAGGGAAAAACATAAAGCCTCTTAAAATAAAGAAAGAAGTTTCAACTTCTCAACTTCTCAAGTTGGTTCACATGGATTTTCTTATACCTTTTAGAGTTTCTATTCTTAATGGGAATCATTATGTTTATGTTCTAGTAGATGACTATTCTAGGTACACCTGTGTATAATTTCTAACTCAAAAAAGTAAATCTAGATCTTACTTTACCAATAATGATAAGTCTATAGAAAATATTAGCAGAATTACGATTAAAACTGTAAGGAGTGACCATGGATGTGAGTTTGAAAATCAGGATTTTGAATCATTCTGCTCACAAAATGGCTACACTCATAACTTTTCTGCTCTTAGGATACCCCAACACAATGAAGTTGGTGAAAGAAGAAATTGAACCTTACAAGAGATATCTTAGACCATGTTGAAAGAGTATGACTAGCTGATCTATTTTTGGTAGAGGCTATTAACATAGCCTTCTATATTATAGATAGAGTCTTAATTAGACCTATCTTTAAGAGGAATCTATATTATTTGTCTAATAATATGAAACATAAGGTAAATTACAATAGAGTTTTGGTTGAAAAGTATTTATTTATAACTATAAGGAAAATTTATAAAAAATTTCTTCAAAAAGTGATGAAGGAATTTTCCTTGGTTATTCAATTTCCAATAAAGCCTATAATGTTTTCAATAAGAAGACAAAAACTGTGGAAGAATTCGATCATGTAAAATTTCATGAAACTGATCCACATGAGCCTAATATATCATATGAAATCACGGAGGATGATTTATCAGCTCTGATATTAAATTCCGAAACATTAGATTTTGTTGTAAAATAATCTAAAAAATTATCCAATTCTGAAGAATTTCCAGAACTTCCAGAACCAAAACATAAAAATTTGATGTAACCATACCCTATTTCTATAGATCTACTAGAACTATTAAGTGCCATCATTTAGATGTTTTTATAGGTGATCTAAATAAAGGAACTCAAACTAGAGCTTCTTTTAGAGACTAGGTTGAACATCAATATTTCTTGTCTCATCTTAAACCTAATAACATCAACGAAGTTAATAATGATGAATTTTGGTTAATATCCATGAAAGAAGAGTTAAATCAAGTTGGAAGGAATTCTTTTTGAACATGTAGATAGACCCAACGATACTTTGACTATTGGAACTAAATGGGTATTTAAGAATAATGTTTATGAGTTATAAAATATAGTTATAAACAAGGCTAGACTTGTTTCACAAGGTTATAGATTGGAACATGAGATTAAATATGAGGAAATTTTTTCACTTGTGGTTAGATGTGAGTCTATAAGAATCCTCTTTACCTATGTTGGTCATATAGACTTCAATATTTATCAAATGGATATCAAGTGTGTATTCTTAAATAGTTTTATAATTGAGGATGTTTTTGTAGAACAACCCCTTGTTTCCAAAATTCTCACTTTACCAATCAAGTTCATAAATTAACCAAAGCATTATATGGTTTAAGACAAGCTCCTTGATCATGGTATGATAATATCAACAATTTTCTACTTTTAAAAGGGGTTTCAAAAGGAATTTATGATCCTAACCTTTTTATAAAATCAATTTCAAATGATGTATTAGTAGTAAAAACTATGTTGATTATACTACTTTTATATATTCAAAAAATTCTTTTTGTACTGATTTTTCATAAATAATGAAAAGTGGATTTTTAATGAGTTTAATTTTTGAACTCAAATAATTTCTTGGATTCCATATTTTTTTAAACAAATAAGGGTTTGTTTTGAAGCAAAGTAAATATACAAAAGATCTTTTAAAACGTCTTAATCTAGATAGTACTAAAAGTAGTGATATCTCTATGAGTACCACCTGTAAATTGAATCTTGATGAAACTGGGAAATCATTTGATCAAACAAGTTGTAGAGTTATAATTGGAAGTATTCTCTACTTGACTACAAGTCGACCAAATATTATGTTTATTGTGTATGTGTGCTTGTTTTTATGAAAAATCCAAGGAGTCACACTTAATTATTATTAAAATTATTTTCAAATACCTCAAATATATAACTAATTTAGGATTTTTTACCCTAGACTACAAAATATTTATTTAGTAAGTTATTCTAATTCTGATTTTGGTGGATCCAAGTTAGATTGAAAAAAAAACCACTAGAACATGTCACTTTTAAGGTGAGTTTCTCATTTCATGATGTAGTAAAAAGTTTTTTTTTTCATTTTCTACTGCTGAAGCTGAATACCAAGCTAACAGTAATTGTTGTGCACAAATTTTGTGGATTAAACACAGTCTACTAGAATATGGATATGAATTCAGACATTTCCCCATAAACTGTGACGACAAAATTTCTATTTATATTTCTAATAATACTTTTTATCATTCTAGGAAAAATCACATTGATATAAGACATCAATTTTTGATAGATCATTTTCAAAAGTGAGATATCACTCTTGAATTCATTGGCACAAAATATCTGTTAGCTGGTATATTCACCAATCCTTTGAATTTTGAGAGTGTAAATTATATCTAACATGATTTAAGATTGATGAATTATGGTTAAGATTAATTATATTCATCTTATCATTGGTTTTTTATACTGTTTCTCTATCATACTATTGGTTTTTCATACTATTGATTCTATGCCTTTGCTAATTTTTTTTTCATCTTTTCAATTTTTCGAACCACTAGTTTAATTACCCCTTTATATTATTTACTGAAACCTGATACATGTTTCTATATTGATATAGATTATTATTTCAAGTATAATTTTAATTTTAGAATACCTAATATCCCAAATGACATTAAAGTGGAATACACCTATTCCTAGTATACCAAGAATACCATGTTATACTCACTTATCTCTCTCTCGAGCCCAGAGCAACTATTTGCCTCCTTCATTTAAAAATCTCTCCTTACCTTTGACTGAGATTATAAATTTGATCAGAATAATAAGAATGAAGTATAATTTAGTTTCTTCTCCATTTAAGTCTATATCTTCAAAGAAATAGAATAAATAATCAATTGTTCCTGCTCCAACATCCATTGTTAACCCCAAGCTTGCGAACTGAGATATTGTTGAATTAGAGGAAGTAGAATCTAAGTGGACTATATCAAGTAAGTATTTGGTATTTATGGTTGTAAAAAATAAAGGTTGGTTGTAATTTGTTTAATCAAATAAAAGGCCTTTATACCCAAAGTTGTTATATGAGTTTTATCAGAACATATTGTTTGTGTTTAATAAATATGGTACAGATTGGATAAAAAGTTATTTCAAAGGAAAAGGAGTTTAATTTTTCTTCAAAAAAATGGGATAAGTGTTTAAACTTAACTCATGATGGATAATTTGATGATTATTAAGGAATTATTCCCTAAGTTGTTGATATTTTCATTTATAAGGATTTTATTGTTGTTATAACAGGAGATGGTTCAACCAGAAGGCCTATTACGTCAAAGTTGGATGGTGAATATAGGATATTTTTAAGTTATTGTTTCATATTTTATGTCCAAGAAACGAATATTTTTCAACCTTAAGTTATAAACATTTTTATCACCCATTTGTTATGGTATAAGGTCACAAGATTAATCTCAATAGATGTCTAGTGGTATATATGTGTGATATGATCAAACCTTTCTCCAAATCTAATTTCTTGATCTACCCAAAGATGATTTCTTACATGTTGAAGTCCAAGGGGACAATTCACGATGATGAAGAGTCTTTTATTGACTATAGAGATTTTTGAATATCTAGATCCACATGTTCTCGAATGAGTATAACCTAGAAACCATAGAATAAACATTGGGTTGGTTATAGTGAAAAGTTAAATGTTGAATATAATCTAGCTGAAAATCCTACTAGACCTAATTATGAAACTGATCCTAGTGTGAAACTCATGCATTTGTGGAATACTTGGATAAGTAAGAATCTATTTAAGAGGAAGTGGAAAAGAAACTATTTTTTGTTGTAGGGAGTGATGCTGAAATTTCTCTAAAAGCCTCTTCCATCACCTATGGAGCTCCTAGTCCACCTACTATATCGGTTTCTACTAGTCTAGAAGATTCAAATTCAGATGTAGCTAAATAGTTGAGATTTATAGCTACCATGGAACAACATGTTTCTGAACAAGAGAAAAAGGATCTTGTTGTGGAAGAATTTTAATGTGAATAGTTAGATGAAAAAAATATTCATAAGTCTCATATGGATCCAAATTTTCAATATGAATCAACTACTATTGCTAAAAAGGATGATGGGATAAAAAATACACCCACTACTGATACAATGTTAGAAGTCTAACCTAGTAGTGTTGATCACACAGTGGATGCTACAAGTTGATAAGTTTAGAGAAATCAATAAATTTTAGTTGTTTATACCATTGTGGTACCTCTTACCTCAGTATTAGTTTTTGACCATCAGATGGACCCTACAAAAGAGTAATCCGTAATGTTTTTTTGTTTTTGTAAGAAGATCTCCAATTATTGATAAACCTAAAGACAATATTGAAGGTGATCCTAAGGGATCCTTAATATCCCATGTTGATCATGAATGTCTTCTTGAAAATCAATGTTATGTGAGACCTCCTATACTTGAACCTGCTCCAACTCCTCTAGTAGTTCCAATAGATGTATTTACTCAATATAACTTAAATTTTTTTGGTGAAAGTATAGTGTTTGAGTTTCAAAAGTGTGTAGGAAACCAAAACCATATTTTGAAAAAACTCAATGAAGAGGATTCTTGCAACACCCCGAGCTTCCATGATATGCTTCTCTTTCAATAATGCAATAGCTTGTATTGTACGCAAGTTCGAGATTCTAACACACCACGACCAATCAAAATAGCCATTATGAATAGTAATACCCACTTTTTGAAATTATATATATTTTATATTTCAAAATGGACTTCGTTTTTAGATTCGGAATATCGAAATTAGCCTATGTTGAATTTTTGGTATTTTTCCGAGAACTTCCAATTTTTTATGAATAGTGAAAAATACTTAAAAACAACTTTTTTAATCAAAATAATTTATAGTGATAAATTATACTATTTATTGGTTTTAAAGTATAATTAGAATATATTTTTACCATTTTATCCAATGGTGGTCATTATAATTAATTTCCCTTTGAAATTGGACATAAACAATTGTCAACCTTTTGATATATATTGTTTCTTAAAAACACACTATTTGTTGTGACAATGGGAATTAATTATAAAATTAATTAATGCAACTTATATGTTTGTAATTTTGTAAAATAGACATAATATTTGAATTCGGAATATCAATTATAGCTTAGGGTGAAATTTTGGCATTGTTCTGAAAAACTTCAATTTTTGATGAATAGTGAAACCACTAAGTGATAGTTAAAAAACTGATTTATCATTTAAATGAAACATTACCTCTTCTGTGATTTGATTTTCTAAAATCCAACATAAATGGTTTTCATTAAAAAGTAAAACATGGTTTAATGGGATTAAAATAATTTTTTTGGTGAATAGTATCTTTTAAGTTTAATTAATCGCGATTAAAGGTAATTAGTGAAATTTAAGGTAAAAAATCTATTATAAAAATATGAAAATACCCTTACACTTGTCCTACCCCTATTTTATGAGTTATGGACGTCCAATAAAATCCATGGGTCAACTTGGGGACCCCATGGAGCCACTTTAGTTGGAAAAGGACATTAAAAACTTTTTATTTAATGTTAAAATAAAAATGTCACAAACATGAGATGTTTTACTAAAACAATTTTTAAATGGGGATATAAAAGTAATATTTTTTACTATATATATTCCTTAGAAAGATAAAAATATTTCCTACATCATGATATTATTTTATAATTTTTAGACATTAAATAAATTAAATTATTTATGACACCAAGATGATGCAACGATTACCTCATTAATTAACGATTCAAATAATATGAAAAGATAATGTAAAATATAAGACTTACAGTTGTCAAAAACCTATTGGATGAGTATATTTCTAACCCTTATCACCTTATCCTCGTAATATATATGTTTGGGACCTTTAAAATCCGAAACTCATTATATAATAAAGTAACATTTTATGACTTTCCAAGAGTGCCCCTCCTCTCCTCTTATAAAAGGCCCCCACCACTACCACCTTATTCACACCTTCAAAGCCTTTTGGCTCAGCCAACCTATTCCCAAATACTCTCTAAAATTCCATATTTTACTCTTAGAATCCTCACTTTGGGCATAATTCTTCCCAAGGAAGCCTTTGGCTCAAATAACAAAAGAGTTACCCTATTTAAAGGTAATGTCTTCTCTTATGTTATTTTGTTTTATTTTGCTTATACAACCCCTTAAACAATTTTTATTCCTTTATTTTGTAACAAAAAAAGTATATTAAATATAATAGGGTGTTTTTATTGTAAGGATTTGAATTAAACTTACACACACCTTCATCTAATGGTTAAAGAACATACTGTTTCTGTGGTTGGAAAATTTCTGCCTCACGAAATGATGATTGTTTAATCATCTTTTAAAACCTCTCATGGTGGCCATTATGATGACACTATTTTTATATATGATATATATTATGTTTTTGTTTTCTTTATGATTCTATATTTTTCATTTATGGAAAACCTTTACGATTTCCATTATGGGTAAACGCTATAATTTCATTTTAGGAAGTGCGGACTACCGCCCCCTCAAAGTGATTTGAATCATTAATGCCATATGTGGGATGTATAAAGGATGGAGTAAATGGTATTATACATTATATTATACTGGAATTATATTATACCTTTATATAATTATAACTTCATTCTATTAAATACGAAATAGAAACGAAAGTAGCGTTCATGCGTACGTACGGCTTACTGTCTCCATGAACGGTGCATTTCATTTCTTACCTCTAAATGTTACGTAATATTATAAATGAATGTATATACTGGATATATAGGATATATATGATATCTACATCATGAATATAATTTTTAATATAATGGATATTCTACCACATAAACAACTTGTAATTATAAGAAGTTTATTGTTGACCCAAGTACCAAAGATCGACAAAACGACCGTTATTAACTTAAATGACAACATAATTTTCGTAACATTGTAATAAGTGATATAAAATGGATAATGAAATTGAAAGAGGTTCTTAATAAAGTATATATTAACTCTAGTTTATTATTCATAAGGTTAAAGAACGGTCAAGTCAAGTCAGACACAAGGTAAGGGAACTTCTTAACCCAATTTCAATTCTTTGGGTTAATCTCCTACTTTCAAATTATGTCATGATATTATTATGTCCCATCATGTACTTATAATTTCTTTATGTGTAAATATAGTGAATAAACATAATAGATCTATTTTATTTAAAAAATTATCTTTGTAAGGGACTTCGTATCAATCTCCTTTCATTGAGGCATATTTTGTTTTATACACAACTCTCTTTTATACGATGTATAAACCCCTTTGACTTTTACGTTTATTAAAAAGGAATATTTTTTATATGAAGCATTTTAATAAATGACAAAAGAGAATGTTTTTTTGTCGTACTTATGTGGCGACAATGACTTCTCCTCCGCCATGACCATTATTTGAGTTTCAGCTTCCTCTACAAACCATAACTTTTTTTAAATGAAAAATAATTACAAAGTTTTAATTTTATTGTATTTTGGTATTGAAAATGGTTTTGAAAATGTTTTTATTATATCAATGTGTTGTATTGATTTCTTGTGATTGAAGTGTGGAAATGTTATGTTTCCTTTATGCATGTTTTATGTGATACGATTATGTTATGGTTTATGATATGTTTAAACCCGTTCATATGAGGAATGAATTGGACTTAATAAGTGACGGGTGGAGCCCGCTGTAGCTTCTCGATGCATCGGCAGGTCTCATGAGACAAAATAGTGTCTTGGAATGAGGACTTGACAAAATCTTATTTGTAGTATTGGGACGAGGCCTTGACTACGTGGTTATGATAGTCTGGCATTATGCATTCCATCACTATGAAAGTGGTTATTGATATTTCATGTGATTATTCGACCAGTAGAATATCCATGTGAATAAGTTAATGGAATTATTTCATTTTACTTTTTCCATATTATGTTGAAGTTCATGTTTAAAAGTATTTTGTTTATTTATATATTGCCTTAAATGATTATGTTTATTTATGAAATCTTCCGCTATATTGTTATCCTTACTGAGAATCTGAGCTCACCCCTTCCAATGTTTTAATTTTTCCAGGATGTGAAGAAGTATATTATGAATGACCTGTAGGGATAGTATGGGGGGATATGAAGACAAGATTTTGTAGTAGTTTTGTTTTACTTTATGTAGTAATTTAAGACTTATGAATGTATCTAGTGTTTCAAAGGCTACTAAATTAATTGGTCTTTCGAGACTTGATCCATTATGATCATGCCAATGTTACACAATAATGCACCGACTCTGGGTAACTGGGGTCAGGGTATTACAGTTGGTATTAGAGTCAGTTTAGTACTAACCTTGGAAGCTATATTTAGATAAACTCTTATTAGAGCACATAGCCCAAAGGTAGACTCGAGGATTAGTATAGAAGAACTTACTAGAATTTTGGTATAATAGAAATTTTGCGAGTTTCCCATGCAATACATCCCTGTCTGGATACGAGCAGGTAGAAGTGGCTCTGGCGCAGATGTACCTAGGAGTAAAACCCGAAAACACCTCTTTGAGCTAGACTTGAACGGGAACTGTTGCATGACAACGGGCCTTGATGCACTCTTGGTTACGACACTTCTGGGGGATATACTTAGGATAATTATCAGTTTCTTTACTAACCATTATGATGGGTTTATGAGTATATACTTCCTCAAAGAAAACATTTTTATGATTATGGATTATATCCATAAACCGTTCAATTTACATTAAGTATTTTACAAGTTTGGAATTATTCATTGTAATTCATAAACTAACCTAGTTTATGCCATTGTATAGGAATGGCTTTCAGTAGAAAGAATGTGAACTCCATCAATACGTATGATCCAAAGAGTAAGACGGATAATATCATTCATGGTATTAAGCCAACATTTATAAGGGAAATAATATCCCATGTGTTTTCGACATATGATGAAATAGTATCATGTGTTAATAAGATAAGTAAATAATTCTACGAGTCTTATGGATTTGAAGGGAAGAAAGAGAAGAAAAGGATGGAAGAAATAATGATGGATAAAGGGACGAGGGAAAAGAATAATGTTCAAATATGTGATAACTGTGGGAAGAAACACGTTGGAACTTGCCTGAAGGGAATGGTAGTTTGTTATAAGTGTGGAGAAAAAGGACACCAAGTGCGTGACTGCAAGGGTAAGAAAAAGGTTTCAAATGTACAGTGCTTCATTTTCAAGGAGTGGGGACACTACGCAAACCAATGTCCAAATCATGAGAGTATTCCCCAAATGATGTTACTGGATAATAATCATGTTATGATACTACCACAGATGAGGAAGAATGATTAGTGTTCTTATGTTGTTATTAAATAATTTTGTCATTTGAGTGTTTTATCTATGATGTACTGGTTATAATAATTATGGAGTATATAAGAATTGTACTGTAGTACTATTTCATCAAGGACTTGAGATTGTGTGGAACCAAGAAAAGTGACTCCACAACAGGTCAAATTTTTGGAAAATATATGGTTGAGAGAAAGATAAACCATAATATGGTTCTGATACCGAGATAGTGATTTTGGAATAATACATGATTGATTTGGATAAATTATATTGGATATTATTAACTTCCTTGAAACTGATTAATGATTTGTATACCTTTTTGGATAGAAGGAGTATATCTAGTATTCTATAAGGAATAAGGGATCAGGAATGTAATCAATAAGGATTTATGGTAACTCAGGATGTTGCAATGTTTTAAAATAATACACGATGAAGGTGTTCACATGTTGTTACGTGGAAAAAGGATCTTCATTATGTTTACCTTCCTTATAAAATTTGGACTCTGAGTTGGACAGAAGTATTTTGGATAACTATAAAGGTTGGAATGGATTAAGTTGAACCTTGGAGAGTATTTTTTAAGGTTAAAACATTTCTGAATATTATTTTTTTAATATTATAATACTACAGTTTTAGGAAAAGGATAACCTGTAGGTCGGGGGATAACCCGTCACATCAGACAAAGATGTATGAATCGAACCCACAACCATAGTGCGATAGGCTTTTAATACCTACCACTAGCCTACATGAAGTCTCGGGATATTAAAAAACAGTTTTCCTAATCTAAATGGTATGTGTTGATATTTTGAACCTTGTACGATTAAGATAAATATAATATTTTTGAGTTCTATTATCTTTTTGAGTGAAAGATGAGTTTTTGGTAGAAATTAGTTGAAGGTTGAAACTCTACTTATCAAGCATAAATATATATATATACTTATCTCTTATTCTATGAATAAATTAATTCTTAAACTTTAGTAAAGGGATATTAAAACAAAAAATGTGTTATCCCAGTACCTTATGTCTTGTTGAACTGATAATATTTTAAATCAACATAGATTGAAGGCTTTGAGGCCCTCAATTTTACACTTGTTTGTGATTGATTTCCTCAATCACTCCCTACAAATATTTACGTTTTTCCACCATTATATGTTTCCAATTTCCACCAATGTTCTCCTTATCGAGATCATAATTTGGTGGTGACATTTTTATTTCCCTTTCCCTCTTATTAAGGCTAAATTTTATTAACCTTATTTCCGATGTGGTTTTTCCACAAAGGTATTTTCTATTTTCAACATTTTATTTTCAAACAAAAATTTCAAATTATGAGGACACAGTTTATTGAAGGAGGGGAGAATGTAACACCCTGAGCTTCCATGATATGCTTCTCTTTCAATAATGTAATAGCTTGTATTGTACAGAAGTTTGAGATTCTAACACACCGCGACCAATCAAAATAGCCATTATGAATAGTAATACCACCTTTTGAAATTATATATATTTTAAATTTCAAAATGGACTTCATTTTTGGATTTAGAATATCGAAATTAGCCTATGTTGAATTTTTGGTATTTTTCTAAGAACTTCCAATTTTTTATGAATAGTGAAAAATACTTAAAAACAACATTTTTAATCAAAATAATTTATAGTGATAAATTATAATAATGAGTGGTTTTAAAGTATAATTAGAATATATTTTTACCATTTTATCCAATGGTGTTCATTAGAATTAATTTCACTTTGAAATTGGACATAAACAATTGTCAACCTTTTGATATATATTGTTTCTTTAAAACAAGCTATTTGTTGTGACAGTGGTAATTAATTATAAAATTAATTTATGAAACTTATATGTTTGTAATTTTTTAAAATAGATATCATTTTTGTATTCGGAATATCAATTATATCTTAGGGTGAAATTTTGGCATTGTTTTGAAAAACTTGAATTTTTGATGAATAGTGAAACCACTAAGTGGTAGTTAAAAAACTAATTTTTACTTTAAATGAAACATTACCACTTCTGTGATTTTATTTTCAAAAATACGACATACATGGTTGTCAATAGAAAGTAAAATGTGGTTCAATTGGATTAAAATAATTTTTGGTGAATAGTAACTTTTAAGTTTTATTATTCGCGATTAAAGGTAATTAGTGAAATTTAAGGTAAAAATAGTATTATAAAAATATGAAAATACCCTTAAACTTGTCCTAACCCTATTGGATGAGTCATGTCCGACCGAGAAAATCCAAGGGTCAACTTGGGGACCCCATGGAACCACATTGGTAGGAAAATGACATTAAACACTTTTTATTTAATGTTAAAATAAAAATGTCACAAACATGAGTTGTTTTACTATTTTTTTTAAAATGGGGTTATAAAAGTAATATATTTTACTATAGATATTCATTAGAAAGAAAAAAATATTTCCTACATCATGATATTTTTTTATAATTTTTATACATTCAATAAATTAAATTATTTATGACAATATGATGATGCAGTGATTACCTCATTAATTAACGATTTAAATAAAATGAAATAATAATGTAAAATCTAAGACTTACACTTGTCAAAAACCTATTGGATGAGTATATTTAGAACCCGTATCACCTTATCCTCTAAATATATAAGTGTGGGACCTTTTAAATTCTAAAATCATTATATAATAAAGTAACATTTCATGACTTTCCAAGAGTGCCCCTCCTCTCCTCTTATAAAAGGCCCCCACCACTACCACCTTATACACACCTTCAAATCCTTTTGGCTCGGCCAAAATCTACCAAAATACTCTCTCAAATTCCCTCTCTTACTCTTAGAAGCCCCAATTTGGGCATAATTCTTCCCAAGGAAGCCTTTGGCTCAAATAAAAAAAAGAGTTACCCGATTTTAAGGTAATGTCTTCTCTTATGTAATTTTATTTTATTTTGCTTCTACAACCCCTTAAACTCTTTTTATTGCTTTACTTTGTAAAAAAACCAGTATATTAAATATAGTAGGTTGTTTTTATGAGAAGGATTTTATTTACACTTACACACACCTTCGTCTAATGGTTAAAGAACATACTGTTTCTGTGGTTGGAAAATTTCTGCCTCACGAAACGATGATTGTTCAATATTCTTTTAACACCTCTCATGGTGGACATTATGATGAAAATATTTCTATATATGATATATTTTATGTTTTTGTTTTCCTTATTATTTTGTATTTTTCATTTATGGAAAACCTTTACGATTTCCATTATGGGTAAACGCGATAATTTCATTTTAGGAAGTGCAGACTACCGCCCCCTCAAAGTGACTTGAATCCTGAATGTCATATGTGGGATGTATAAAGGATGGAGTAAATGGTATTATAAATTATATTATACGGGAATTTTATGATACCTTTATATAATTATAACTTCATTCCATTAAATATGAAATAGAAATGAAAGTAACGTTCATGCGTACATACGGCTTACCATCTCCATGAATGGTGCATTTCATTTCTTTCCTCTAAATGTTACGTAATATTATAAATGCATGTATATACTGGATATATAAGATATATATGATATCTAAATCATGAATATAACTTTGGAGATAATGGATATTCAACCACATAAACAACTTGTAATTATAAGAATTTTATTGTTGACTCAAGTTCCAAAGATCGACAAAACGGCCGTTATTCACTTAAATGACTAAATAATTTTCCTAACATTGTAATAAGTGATATAAAAGGGATAATTAACTTGAAAAAGGTTCTTAATCAAGTAGATATTAACTCTATTTTATTATTCAAGAAGTTAAATAATGGTCATGTCAAGTCGAACACAAGGTAAGGGAACTTCTTAACCCAATTTCCATTATTTGGGTTAATCTTCTACTTTCAAATTATGTCATGATATTATTATGTTATATCTTGTATTTATACTTTCTTTATGTGTAAATATAGTTAATACACATAATAGATCTATTTTATTTAAAAAATTATCTTTTTAAGGGACTTCGTCTCAATCTCCTTTCATTGAGACATATTTTGTTTTATACACAACTTTCTTTTATAAGGTGTATAAATCCCTTTGACTTTTACATTTATTCAAAAGGAATCTTTTTTACATGAATCATTTTAATAAACGACAAAAGGGAATGTTTTTTTGTCGTACGTATGCGGCGACAATGACTTCTCCACCACTGTGGACATTATTTGAGTTTCGGCTTCTTCTACAAGCCCTAACTTTTTTTAAATGAAAAATAATTACAAAGTTTTAATTTTCTTTTATTTTGGTATTGAAAATGGTTTTGAAAATGTTTTTATTCTATCAATGTGTTTTATTGATATCTTGTGATTGAAAAGTGGAAATGTTACGTTTCCATTATGCATGTTTTATGTGATATGATTTTGTTATGGTTTATGATATGTTTAAACCTGTTCATATGAGGAATGCATTGGACTTAATAAGTGATGGGTGGAGCCCGCTATAGCTCCTCGATGCATCGACAGGTCTCATGAGACAAACTAGTGTCTTGGGACGAGGCCTTGAAAAAATCTTATTTTTAGTCTTGGCACGAGGCCTTGGCTACGTGGTTATGATAGTCTGGCATTATTCATCCCATCATTATGAAAGTGGTTCTTGATATTGCATGTGATTATTCGACCAGTAGAATATCCATGTGAATAAGAAAATGACATTATTTCATTTTACTTTTGCCATATTATGTTGAATTTCATGTTTAAAAGGATTTTGTTTAGTTATAAATTTCCTTAAATCATTATTTTTATTTATGAAAGCTTCCGCTATATTGTTATTCTTACTGAGCATCTGAGCTCACCCATTCCAATGTTTTAATTTTTCCAAGATGTGAAGAAGTATGTTATGAATTACCTACATGGATAGTATAAGGGGATATGAAGACAAGATGTTGTTGTAGTTTTGTTTTACTTTATGGTGTAATGTAAGACTTATGAATGCATCTAGTGTTTCCAAATCTACTAAACTAATCGGTTTTTTCAAGACTTGATCCTTTGTGATCATGCCAATGTTACGAAATAATGCACCGACTCTGGGTAACTGGGGTCGGGGCGTTACAGTTGGTATCAGAGGCAGTTTAGAACTAGCCTTGGAAGCTAGATTTAGATAAACTCTTATTAGAGGACATAGCCCAAAGAGAGACTTTGAGGATTAGTATAGAAGAACTTCATAGAATTTTGGTATAATATAATTTTTTTGAGTTTTTTGAGCAATTCACCCCTGTCTGGATACGAGCAGGTAGAGGCGGCTTTGGCACAGATGTACTTAGGGGTAAAACCCGAAAATGCCGCTTTGAGATAGACTCGAACAGGAACTGGTGCACAACATCAGGCCTTTATGCACTCTTGGTTACGACACTCCCGAGGGATATACTTAGGATAATTATCATTTTCTTTACAAACCATTATGAAGGGTTTATGAGTATATAATTTCTCAAGGAAAACATTTTTATGATTATGGATTATATCCATAATACATTCAATTTACATTAAGTATTTTACAAGTTTGGAATTATTCATTGTAATTCATAAACTAACCTAGTTTATGCCATTGTATAGAAATGGCTCCCAGTAGAAGGAATGTGAACTCTATCAATACGTATGATCCAAAGAGTAAGAAGGATCATACCTTTCATGGTATTAAGCCAAAATTTCAAAGGGAAATAGTCTCCCATGTGTTCTCAACAAATGAATAAATAGTATCATCTGTTAATAAGATAAGTAAAGAATTCTATGAGTCTTATGGCTTTGAAGGGAAAAAAGAGAAGAAAAGGATGGAAGAGAGAATGATGGATAAAGGGACGCGGGAAAATAAGAATTATCCAATATGTGATAACTGTGGGAAGACACACCTTGGAACTTTCCTGAAGGGAATGGGAGTTTGTTATAAGTGTAGAGAAAATGGACACCAAGTGCGTGACTGCAAGGGTAAGAAAAAGGTTTCAGATGTACAATGCTTCATTTGCAAGGAGTGGGGACACTACGAAAACCAATGTCTAAATCATCAGAGTATGCCCAAAATGATGTTATTGGATAATAATAAAGTTATGATACTACCCTAGATGAGGAGTAATGATTAGAGTTCTTATGTTGTTGTTGAATAATTTGGTCATTTGAGTGTTGTATCAATGATGTACTGGTTATAATAATTATGGAGTATATAAGGATTGTACTGCAGTACTATTTCATCAAGGACTTGAGATTGTGTGGAACCAAGAAAAGTGACTCCATAGCAGGTTAAAGTTTTGGAAAATATATGGTTGAGAGAAATATAAACCATAATATGGTTCTGATACCAAGATAGTGATTTTGGAATAATACATGATTGATTTGGATAAATTATATTGGATATTCCTAACTTCCTTGAAACAGATTAATGATTTGTATACATTTTTGGATAGAAGGAGTATATCTAGTATTCTATAAGGAATAAGGTATCATGAATGTAATCAACAAGGATTTATGGTAATTCAGGATGTTGCAATGTTTTAAAAGAATACACGATGAAGGTGTTTACATGTTGTTACGCGGAAAAAGGATCTTCATTATGTTTACCTTCCTTATAAAATTTGGATTGTGAGTTGGACAGAAGTATTTTGGATAACTATAAAGGTTGGAATGGATTAAGTTGAACCTTGGAGAGTATTTTTTAAGGTTAAAACATTTCTGAATATTATTTTTGGAATATTATAAAACTATAGTTTTAGGAAAAGGAAAACCTGTAGGTCGGGGGATAACCTATTGCGCCGGACAAAGCTGTAGGAATCGAACCCACAACCATAGTGCGACATGCCTTTATTACCTACCACTAGCCTACATAAAGTCCCTGGTTATTACAAAATAGTTTTCCTAATCTGAATGGTATGTGTTGATATTTTGAACCTTGTACGATTAGTATAAATATAATATTTTTGAGTTCTATTATCTTTTTGAGTGAAAGATGAGTTTGTGGTAGAAATTAGTTAAAGGTTGAAACTATATTTGTCAAGCATAAATATATATATACCTATCTATTATTCTCTGAATAAATTAATTCTTAAGATTTTGTAAAGGGATATTAAAACAAAAACTGTGTTATCCTAATACCTTATATCTTGTTGAACTGATAATATTTTAAATCAACATAGATTGAAGGCTTTGAGGCCCTCAATTTTACAATTTTTTTTTGTGATTTATGTCCTCAATCACTCCCTACAAATATTTATGTTTTTCCTCCAATTATATGTCTCTAATTTCCACCAATGTTCTCCTGATCGAGATCATAATTTGGTGGTGACTTTTTCATTAACCTTTCCCTCTTATTAAGGCTAAATTTTATTAACCTAATTTCCGATGTGGGTTTTCCACAAAGGTATTTTATATTTTAAACCTTTTATTTTCAAAAAAAAATTCCAAATTGTGAGGACACAATTTATTGAAGGATGTGAGAATGTAACACCCCAAGCTTCCACGATATTCTTCTCTTTCAATAATGCAATAGCTTTTATTGTACGCAAGTTCAAGATTCTAACACACTGCGACCAATCAAAATAGCCATTATGAATAGTTATAGCCACCTTTTGAAATTATATATATTTTATATTTCAAAATGGATTTCATTTTTGGATTCGGAATATCGAAATTAGCCTATGTTGAATTTTTTGGTATTTTTCTGAGAACTTCCAATTTTTTATGAATAGTGAAAAATACTTAAAAACAACTTTTTTAATCAAAATAATTTATATTGATAAATTATACTATTTAGTGGTTTTAAAGTATAATTAGAATATATTTTTACCATTTTATCCTATGGTGGTCATTATAATTAATTTCAATTTGAAATTGGACATAAACAATTGTCAACCTTTTGATATATTTTGTTTCATAAAAACACGCTATTTGTTGTGACAACGGGAATTAATTATAAAATTAAGTAATGCAACTTATATTTTTGGAATTTTTTAAAATAGAAATAATTTTTGAATTCAGAATATCAATTATAGCTTAGGGTGAAATTTTGGCATTGTTCTGGAAAACTTCAATTTTTGATGAATAGTGAAACCACTAAGTGGTAGTTAAAAAACTAATTTTTCGTTTAAATGAAACATTACCACTTCTGTGATTTGATTTTCAAAACTCTGACATACATGGTTTTCATTAGGATGTAAAATGTGGTTCAATGAGATTAAAATAATTTTTTGGTGAATAGTAACTTTTAAGTTTAATTAATCACGATTAATGGTAATTAGTGAAATTTAAGGTAAAAATGGTATTATAAAAATATGAAAATACTCTTAAAATTTTTCTACCCCTGTTGGATGAGTGAAGTCCGACCAATAAAATCCATGGGTCAACATGGGGACCCCATGGAGTCACTTTGGTAGGAAAATGACATTAAAAACTTTTTATTTAATGTTAAAATAAAAATGTCACAAACATGAGTTGTTTTACTAAAACAATTTTTAAATGGGGTTATACAAGTAATATTTTTTACTATAAATATTTAGTAGAAATATAAAAGGATTTCCTACATCATGATATTTTTTTTATAATTTTTAGACATTATATAAATTAAATTATTTATGACACCATGATGATGCAGCGATTACCTCATTAATTAACGATTTAAATAAAATGAACAGATAATGTAAAATATAAGACATACACATGTCAAAAACCTATTTTATGAGTATATTTAGAACCCTTATCACCTTATACTCGAAATATATAAGTGTGGGGCCTTTAAAATCCGAAACTCATTATATAATAATGTAATATTTCATGACTTTCCAAGAGTGCCCCCCCTCTCTTCTTATAAAAGGCCCCCACCACTACCACCTTATTTACACCTTCAAATCCTTTTGGCTCAGCCATCCTCTGCCCAAATACTCTCTAAACTTCCATATCTTACTCCTAGAAGCCTCACATTGGGCAGAATTCTTCCCAATGAAGCCTTTGGCTCAAATCAAAAAAGAGTTACCCGATTTTAAGGTAATGTCTTCTCTTATGTTATTTTGTTTTATTTTTCTTCTCCAACCCCTTAAACTTTTTTTCCTTTATTTTGTAACAAAACCAGTATATTAAATATACTAGGAGTTTTTTATGAGAAATATTTGATTTACCCTTACACACACCTTCGTCTAATGGTTAAAAAACATACTGTTTCTGTGGTTGAAAAATTTCTGCCTCACGAAACGATGATTGTTCAATCTTCTTTTAACACCTCTCATGGTGGCCATTATGATGACAATATTTTTATATATGATATATATTATGTTTTTTTCCTTATGATTCTTTATTTTTCATTTATGGAAAACCTTTACTATTTCCATTATGGGTAAACGCTATAATCTAATTTTAGGAAGTGCGGACTACCGCCCCCTCAAAGTGATTTGAATCGTTAATGCCATATGTGGGATGTATAAAGGATGGAGTAAATGGTATTATAAATTATATTATACTGGAATTATATTATACCTTTATATAATTATAACTTCATTCCATTAAATACGAAATAGAAATGAAAGTAGCGTTCATGCGTACGTACGACTTACCGTCTCCATGAACGATGCATTTCATTTCTTACTTCTAAATGTTACATAATATTATAAATGCATGTATATACTGGTTTTGTAGGATATATATGATATCTACATCATGAATATAATTCTGAAGATAATGGATATTCTACCACATAAACAACTTGTTATTATAAGAAGTTTATTGTTGACTCAAGTACCAAAGATCGACAAAACGACCGTTATTAACTTAAATGACTACATAATTTTCGTAACATTGTAATAAGTGATATAAAAGGGATAATGAAATTGAAAAATGTTCTTAATAAAGTATTGATTAACTCTAGTTTATTATTCAGGAGGTTAAATAACGGTCGAGTCAAGTTGGACACAAGGTAAGGGAACTTCTTAACCCAATTTCCATTATTTGGGTTAATCTCCTACTTTCAAATTATGTCATGATATTATTATGTTATATCTTGAATTTATACTTTCTTTATGTGTAAATATAGTGAATACACATAATAGATCTATTTTATTTAAAAAATTATCTTTGTAAGGGACTTCTCCTCAATCTCCTTTCATTGAGGCATATTTTGTTTTATACACAACTTTCTTTTATACGGTGTGTAAACCTCTTTGAATTTTACGTTTATTCAAAAGTAATATTTTTTAAGGGACTCCACCGCCATGACCATTATTTGAGTTTCGGCTTCCTATACTAGACATAACTTTTTTTAAATGAAAAATAATTACAATGTTTTAATTTTATTTTATTTTGGTATTGAAAATGGTTTTGAAAATGTTTTTATTATATCAATGTGTTGTATTGATATATTGTGATTGAAATGTGGAAATGTTATGTTTCCTTTATACATGTTTTATGTGATACGATTATTTTATGGTTTATGATATGTTTAAACCTGTTCATATGAGGAATGCATTGGACTTAATAAGTGACGAGTGGAGCCCGCTATAGCTCCTCGATGCATCAGAAGGTCTCATGAGACAAACTAGTGTCTTGGAACGAGGCCTTGGAAAAATCTTATTTGTAGTCTTGGCATGAGGTCTTGGCTACATGGTTATGATAGTCTGGAATTATGCATTCCATCATTATGAAAGTGGTTATTGATATTGCATCTGATTATTCGACCAGTAGAATATCCATGTGAATATGTAAATGAAATTATTTCATTTTACTTTTTCTATACAATGTTGAAGTTCATGTTTAATGGGATTTTGTTTAGTTATACATTGACTTAAATGTTTATGTTTATTTATGAAAGCTTACGCAATATTGTTATCCTTACTGAGTATCTGAGCTCACCCCTTCAAAGGTTTTAATTTTTCCAGGATGTGAAGTAGTATTTTATGAATGACTTGCAGGGATAGTATGAGGGGATATGAAGACAATATGTTGTTGTAGTTTTGTTTTACTTTATTATGTAATGTAAGACTAATGAATGTATCTACTGTTTCCAAGGCTACTAAATTAATTGGTCTTTCAAGATTTGATCCTTTGCGATCATGCCAATGTTACACAATAATGCACCGACTCTGGGTAACTGGGGTCTGGGCATTATAATTCTCGTTATATTTTTGATTTGGTTATTATTCATATCCAACCAGAAATGATGCATCACATATAGGCTGTAGAAATTGAAAATAAATAGATTGGTAATGAGTTGGATTTTGTCTAGTATTTTCTTGCTGAGATGAGATCTTAGTTTAAATCTTACTTGGATGACATACTTAAAATCATTAAGGATACTTGTAGTCTTATGATGGTACTATTCATCCACTTTTACTTGTTGTTGATCCGTAGAGATTAGTTTTGAGAGGTGAGATTAGAGCTGCATCTGACAGGTCTTTTCATAGGTTCACAGATCAACCCCAAGAAAACATGAGAAAAATTTGGTATATTTTTTACCATGTTATCAAGTTGGATTCTAACTATGTCAAAGATATGCATGATGAAAGATAGAATATTACTAAATCCATTAAGTACTATCTCTCTCGAATCTACATTAAGCATGCTATGGAAAAAATTCAAATTCATGGCTAAGAATCTTCGAATTTCTATTGTTTCTCAAGCTTTCAAAGGCCATGTCATACAACTTAAGGAGATAAAAGTAGTGTTGAACAAGTTTTTGGAAGATAATGGTGAATTTTTTAATGCCATGGAAAGGGGTTGACAAATAATTATGGACTTTTTCAATATATTAAATCCTTATCTTCATGTTCATAGAACTGCAGTTGTAGATCCATATGCCATTCCCATTCCTTCAACTACTACTAGACTTATTGCTAAACTTGTTTGCCATTATCTTCATCCACAATACCATTCTATCTTTATAACTAATCCTTTTTCACCTTTACCTTCTATACTCCAATATTTTCCCTTAAATCCTACTATGACACTCAAAAATGTAAGACCATTTATTTCAGATAATTACCTTCTTCCTCTGCATAAACTCTTCTTACAGTTTCGATAGTTGTCGATAAACCTTCAACATCTTCTCCTAGCACCTCTGATAAAATGAAAGAATCTCCAAATACTACCTTTGAGAATCCCTAGACACAGTTTTTTTTCTTTTTAATGGGGAAATTCCAAGAAAATCTTATCAATATATAAACTTCTTTTTACATAATTCCATATGTTTTTTCTATATTCTTTAAATTTTTTATAATCCCAAAAGTGGTAGTATCTTTATGGAATATGTGTTTCTAATCAATCATTATGATTATATATTTTTAACCTTATTATAATTTATAATATTTCTGTATGATACTTTCCTTTTATACTTACCATTTTATTATTATTTTCCTTGAACCATCTATACATAAAGTGAAATATAGTGATTGATAAGTTTTGATTTATATTTGTATATTACCTTGGATATCATGACTATACTTGTGTAATACCTTTGATGAACTGTTTTTACCTTCCTAATATTCTTTCAATGTCATGATTTGTGATCATCAAAAAGGGGGAGATTGTTTACCTACTATTTTTAATGATAAAAAAAATTATGATTGTAACATCCCAAGTAAGTAAATAATTATTTATTTTCATATCTATGTCTTTTTATGAATTATATAGTTTTTTAGAGGCTTAAAATGAGAATACATCCAATCTTAAGCATAGAATTCTCTAATATTTTTAAAAGATTGTTTTACCACCTTTTGATGGAGAACCATTTTTAAATATATATTTTGACAATTTTATAAACTCTATTTTTCAAAATAAAACTATTCTTTAGGATTGGGACATTGAAATTTACTTTGGATAAATTTTTGGTATTTTTCTGACAATTTTCATTTTTAATGAATAGTGAAAAATACTGCATTTTACTTCAAAACTGCCTTTTCATCTAATTTAATTATATGGATATATTATATTTTTAATTAGTTTTAAATTGTAAATAGAATATAATGTTATCATTTAATCCAATTTTGGTCATTGTAATTAATTTAACTTTGAAATAGGACATAAACAATTGTCAAACTTTTGATAGATATTGTTTCTAAGAAACCCGTTATTTATTTTGACAACGAGAATTATATTTAAATTAATTACTAAAATTTAGGTGTTTTGATTATGGTAAAATGGATTCCATATTTAGAATCAGAAGGTCCAAATTATGTAATTAAGACACATTTGTTTTTGGACATTATGAATAGTAATGACGGTAATTATCTTTAATTATCATGATTAATTATTAATCCGTAGTTAAGTTTTAAAAAATAATATCATAATAATAAAAAATTACCCCAACATGTGTCCTAATTCTACTGTTTGTGTCATATCATATCATGGGATGCCTTGTTCCAAACATAATGACCCCATAGAATCACTTTTGTGTGATAGTGACACTTTATCATCTTATTTTTTTTAAAAAGGAGAATATCACAAAAGCATGTAACACCTAAGTAATTTTTTTTTAATTTTGTATAAATAAATGATATATAAGACTATAAATAGTCATTGGAAAGATAAAAATATTTCCTACATCATGATATATTTTTTTATAATTTTTAGACATTAAATAAATTAAATTTTTTATGACACCATGATGATGCAGTGATTACCTCATTAATGAACGATTTAACTAAAATGAAAAGATAATGTAAAATCTAAGACTTACACGTGTAAAAGACCTATTTTATGTGTGGATATCGAACCCTTATCACATTATCCTCTAAATATATAATTTTGGGACCTTTAAAATCCTAAACTCATTATATAATAAAGTAACATTTCTTGAATTTCGAAGAGTGCCCCTCCTCTCTCTTATAAAAGGCCCCCACCTCTACCACCTTACCCACACATCTCAAGCCATTGGATCAGCCAAAATCTACTCATTTTATCTATACAAATACCTATCTTCATCCTAGAAGCCTTACCTTAGGTAGAAAGCTCTTTAGGAAACCCTTTTGGTTCAAACCAAGAGGAGTTACCCGATTTAAAGGTAATGTCTTCACTTGTGTTCTTTTGTTTTATTTTGCTTATCCAACCCCCTAAACTATTTTATTCATTTTTTTTGTAACAAATATAGTTTCTTCAATATAATAGGATGTTTTTATGATAAGGATTTGATTTACACTTACACACACCTCCATCTAATGGTTAAAGAACATACTATTGCTGTGGATGGCGAATTACTGCCTCACGAAACGATGATTGTTCAATCTTCTTTTAACACCTTTAATGGTGGCCATTAAGATGTAACTATATTTATATATGATATATATTATGTTTATGATTTCCTTATGATTTTTTATTTTTCATTTATGGCATACCATTATGGTTTCTATTATGGGTAAACGTGATATCTTCATTTTAGGAAGTGCGGACTACCGCCCCCTCAAAGTGATTTGATTCATTAATGCCATATGTGCGATGTATAAAGGACGGATTTAATGATATTATATATGATATTATACTGGAATTATAATATATCTTTATATCATTATTATTTCACTCCATTAAATATGAAATATAAATGAAAGTAGCGTTCATGCGTACGTACGACTTTCCGTCTCCATGAACGGTGCATTTCATTTCTTACCTCTAAATGTTATGTTGTATTATAAATGAATGTATATACTGGATATATATTATATATATGATATATACATCATGAATAAAATTCTGGATATAATGGATATTTTACCACATGAACAACTTGTAATTATAAGAAGTTTATTTATGGCTCAAGTACCAAAGATGGAAGAAACGACCGTTATTAACTTAAATAATTACATAATATCCATAGAATGGTAATAAGTGATATAAAAGGAATAATGAACTTATAAAATGTTATTAAGAAAGTAGAAATTAACTCGAGTTTATTATTCAAGAGATTAAAGAACGATCGAGTCAAGTCGGACACGAGGTATGGGACTTCATCTCAATATCCTTTCATTGAGGCATATTTTGTTTTATACACAAATTTATTTTATAAGGTGTATAAACCCCATTGATTTTTAATTTTATTCAAAAGGAATATTTTTTTACAAATCATTTTACTAAATGACAAAAGGAATTTTTTGTCTTATGTATGCGACGACGACGACTTCTTCGCCGTTGTGACCAATATTTGAGTTCCAGCTTCCTCTACAAGCCATAACTTTTTTTAAATGAAAAATAAATACCATGTTTTTATTTTCCATTATTTTGGTATTGAAAATGGTTTTGATATTTTTTTGATTATATCAATGATTTTTTGATATCTTGTGATTGAAATGTTGGAATGTTATGTTTCCTTTATGCATATGTTATGTGATACGATTATGTATGGTTCTTGGGTATTTTTTATGAAGACGGGTGGTTCCGTGATAAACTAAGGGTGGGTGAGCCCGTGATATCTCCCCAATGCATTGGGTATTGCGAAAGAGTTAAACACTAAGGTTTCTCCGAAGAGATTTTGGGAATATACTGTGATGGGTATTCCAAACGTAACCATGATGGTTACTCCCTATGTAAGAATGTTATGAATGCCTCAAGTTACCTTTATGTCTTATGTTTTCTATGAGTTATTCTTGAATCTTATGACTTAATGAGGTATGTTAAAGTGATTATGTTTTATGAGTAAAGTATGATTTCATTGATTCTTATGTATACATGGACTAATGTTTTCATTCCGTATTTTTATATCCTTTACTGTGCTTTTTATGCTCATCCCAAGTTTTTGAAATGTTTTTCACAGGTCATGGGAAAAGTACATGATGTAATGATAGTGTCAAGGATGTGTCATGAAAGAATCCATGTTTTATTTTAAATATGTCTCCTTTGATGCAAAAAATGAATACTATCTTTCTGTAACCACCTTGTTGAAATGTGTTATGTAATGCATGATTTATGATCTAATTATATAAAAATCTAAACCTGAAAAGATACTCAATATGTATTCATTAAATAACTCAAGATTAAGTAATGTTTAAGGCTAGGGCCTTATAGTTGGTATCATAGGTTTGTTTAGATAACTTTAGGAGTTAGAATTGTATTAAATGATTATCCAAATATATTTCTTTATGGTCAAATTGAAATGATATAGCATTTGAAGATTACCATGTTGCTTTATCTTAGACATGTTTTTTTAGATTAGTTTTCTGCAAAGGAAATGAGGAAGGAGTTATAGGAAGGCATACAGAAGGAAATGACCTTCATAATCAGCATCCTGAGATAGTCAGAATTAGAACTGAACAGTTTTTTGCAGTAATGGCGTAGTTGACTCAAGTGATAAATGGTGGTGGTATCCATGCATGAGATCATCCAGATCAACCATAGAGGAACATGTCAGTGGCGGAAAATTTCATGAGGAAACATCCCCCATCATTCAGAGGATCATCTGACACTGTGCTAGCTGAAGGGTGGATTAAAGCACTGGAGATGATTTTCGATGCCATGGGGTGTTCAGAAAATCAAAAGGTTAATCTTGTTGTTTACTGTTTGGAGGGTGAAGATGATTAGTTGTGGTCGATTGTTAAAAATATCAGGGACACTGATGAGATTGATGCTCTTGACTGGGATGAATTCAAAGGTATGTTTCTTGAGAAATATTTTCCTAAGTCTGTTCAAATTAGGTAGGAAAAAAAATTCTTGGAATTGAGGCAAGAAGAAAACTCAGTGGATACTTATGAAGAAAGGTTCACTTGATTGTCATGGTATGCTCCAAATTATATCTGAGATCTTGATAGTAAAATTAATCGTTTTTACTCAGGATTAAATCCAAAGTATCGAAGGGCTTTAGATTCTCGTGAGTTAAAAATTTATGAAAAGCTTGTTCGATGTGTTGAGAAGGTGGAAATGGAGTTTTCCGATGATCAAGTTTTTTATAACAACCAACAGAATAAGAGATCTAGGTGGCAGGAGAAAGGGAAGAATCCTTCAAAGAGGTCTGATGGTAAGAAAACTATGTTTTCAGTTTCTGATAAATGTCGTAAAAAGCATGTAGGGGAATGTCTTTTGAATTCTAGAAAGTGCTACCAATGTGGTAAGATGGGACATAAGGCTCATGATTTCACTGAAAAATATCAGGGTGATGGTAAGACCAAATTTGATTTACAGTTAGTGAAATATTTCAAGTGAAATTAGATGGGTCATTAAGAAGAAGAGTGTTCGACAAAGAGCTCAAATGATGGGAAGCAGTCAGACTACAAGAAGAAAGGTTTGGTGAAATCCTTTTAAACTACTTCAGAAGATGTTGGGCCATCAAATGAAGTGGTATCTGGTACTTTGTTTGTTTTTTCAGATTATGCCAATGTGTTGTTTGATTTGGGGTCTACACATTCTTTCATCTCTGAAAAATTTTCTAGTAAATTGGGAATTCCATATCAAGAAATAACTCCTAAACTTGTGGTAAAAACACTTGGGGGAAATGTTGAGGTAAAGAGAATTTATAATAATATTCATATCCTTATCCATGGAAAGAACTTACTTGCAAACCTTATTGTTTTACCTCTAGTAGAGTTTGATGTTATCCTGGGTATGGATTTTCTCTATGTTTACCATGCTATGATTGAATGTAGAGCTAAATAAGTTTATTTTCAGAAAGAATTTCAGTTTGTGTACAAGAATGAACCCTTACTATTGATAACATATCAAGAGGCTGAGAAACTTGTAAAAGATGGAAATTAATGTTACCTTGAACATATTGTTGAAAATAAAGGAACCATTCTAATTAATGTTGTGCCAGTGGTAAATCAGTATCCTGATGTTTTTCTTTATGAGTTTCCTGGAATAATACCAGATCAGGAAGTTGAATTTATAGTTGACTTAGTTCTTGATGCTAAGGCAATTTCAAAACACTCTTATCTAATGGATCAAATTGAACTTTTAGAGTTGAAGGAGCAATTGCTAGATTTATTAGAGAAAGGTTTAATTCGACCTAGCATATCACCATGGGGTGATCCTGTCATATTTTTTAAAAAGAAATATAGTTCTATGATACTTTTCATTGATTATAGAGCCTTGAATAACATCACTGTTAGGAAAAAATATCATTTTCCTGAAATTGGTGATTTTTTTGATCAGCTCTAGGGAGCTCAGTGTTTTTCAAATATTGACCTGAGATCGGGGTACCATTAGTTGAAGGTAAAGGAAGAAGATATTCTGAATACCGTGTTTCATACAAGATATGGTCATTATGAATTTATAGTAATTCCTTTTGGGATAACCAATGCACCTGCTGTATTAATGGACCGTATGAATAGAATTTTCCTTGAGTTCTTGCATAAGTTTGTGGTTGTTTTCATTGATGATATTTTGGTGTTTTCTAAAAGTAAAGAGGAGCATGAAAGTCATTTAAGGGTCATTTTACAAACCTTAAAAGAAAAGAAATTGAATGGGAAATTCAGAAAGTGTGAGTTTTTGTTGCAACAAATTTCTTTCATTGTTCACATTGTTTCTAAAGATGGAATAAATGTTGATCTGGAAAAAAAGGTTGTTAGAGAATGTCCAAGACCCACAAATGTAACTGATATTCGTAGATTTCTTGATTTGGCCGGCTATTAGCAAAGGTTTGTTAGTTGTTTTTCACGGTTATCTAGTCCAATGACTAAGATAACTCGAAAGGGTGTTAATTTTATCTGGAAAATGGAATGTAATGATTGTTATCAGGAATTGAAAAGAAGACTGGTGAATGCTCCAGTTTTGGCACTACCTTATATGAATGGTGAGTTTGTTATCTATAGTGATGCTTCATTGAAAGGAATTGGTTTAATCCTAATGCACAATGATCAGGTAATTGCTTATGTTTCATTTCGTTAAAAACTCATGAGTTAAATTACCCTACACATTATTTGGAATTAGCTGCTGTTGTTTTCGATTTAAAAATTTGGAGGCATCATATTTATGGTGTAAAGTGTGAAATATATAATGATCAAAAAGGTTTAAAGTATATATTCACTTAGAAAGAATTAAACATGAGATAGAGGAGATGGATCGAATTAATCAAGGATTATGATTGTACAATTCATTACCATCTGGGAAAAGAAAATAAAGTGGATGATGCTTTGAGTCGAAAAAGTAATGCTTCATTAACCATTTTACATTTGGAATGTGATCCTTTGGTTATGGATTTGATGAACTTTGGCATAGAAGTTGTTGGTGCATGATTTTCTTCTGTTTTGTTTCAGGTATCAGAGAAACCTTTTCTATTAGACAAAATTAAGCAAGCACAGAAGCAAGATAGTGAGTTGCAGAAAAAGGTATAGCTGGTTCAGAAGGGCAATTTTCCTGAATTCAACATTGATAATGATTGTGTTTTGAGATTTGGGAAGAGATTGTGTGTTCCATGTGATTCACAATTGAAGAGAGAGTTGTTATGTGAAGCTCATAGTTCTCCATTTTTAGTTCACCCATGCAGTACTAAGATGTATAGAGATCTTCAGGAGTATTACTGGTGGGATGGAATGAAAAGAGATATTGCTGATTTTACTGTAAAGTGTTTGACTTGTCAACAGGTTAAACCAGAGAGGCAATTACTGAAAGGGATGCTTCAACCTTTACTAGTGCCAGAGTGGAAATGGGAGAATATATCCATGGACTTCATTGTGGGATTTCCGAAGACACTTCTAGGTAATAATTCAATCTGGGTTATTATTGATCACTTGACTAAATATTCTCATTTCCTTGCTATACGAGATACTTTTTCCTTATATCAACTTTATCGTTTGTGTCTTAAGAAGATAGTGAGGTTACCTGGAGTTCCCCTCTCCATTGTATCTGATCATGATCCCAAGTTTACTTCTAACTTTTGGAAAGGCCTTCAGAAGTTGTTGGGTACTAAATTAAATTTTAGTACAACTTTTAATCCTCAATCAGATGGGCAGTCAAAACGAGCAATTCAGACATTGGATGATATGTTACGTGCATGTTTGATGGATTATCAGGGATGTTGGGACCAACATCTATCTTTGGTTGAGTTTTCTTATAATAACAGTTTTCATTCCAGTATACAGATGGCACCATTTGAGGCATTATATGGGAAGCAGTGTCGAACTCCAGCTTTTTGGGATGAAGTGGGTGAAAGGAAGTTGATGGGACCAGAATCGGTAAAATAGTTGGTAGAAAAAGTTCCGCTGATACAGAAACACATGAGAACAACTCAGAGCATGCATAAAAGTTATGCGGACAATAGGAGGAAGGATCTCTCTTTTGAGGTAGGTGATCATGTCTCTCTCAAAGTTTCACCATGGAAACGTGTGATGCGATTTGGTAAGAAAGGAAATCTGAGTCCAAGGTTCATTGGACCATATGAAATTCTGGATAGAGTTGGATCAGTTGCATACCGAGTGGATTTACCTCCGAGTTTATCTTAGGTACACAATGTTTTTCATATTTCAATGTTAAGGAAGTACATGCCAGATCTATCTCATGTTTTGAGTCTAGAGGTAGTTCAGATGGAAGAGAATCTATCTTATGAGGAACAAACAGTCTAGATTCTTGACCACATGGAGCAAGTATTGTGGAATAAGGTGATTCATCAAGTAATGGTGTTGTGAAAAAACCACATGATTGAAGAGGCATCATGGGAATCATAAAATGCAATGAGGGATAAATACCCCCAATTATTCGATAAGTAAAAAAATTGTGGGGATGCAATTTTATAAAGGGGGAAAGGATGTAACATCCCAAGTAAGTAAAGAATTATGGATTTTTCATATCTATGTCTATTGATGAATTAGATAGTGTTTTAGAGGCTTAAAATGGGAATCAATCCAATCTTAAGAAAAGAATTATCTAGTATTTTTAAAAGATTGTTTTACCGCCTTTCGATGGTGATCCATTACTAAATCTATCTTTTGAAACTTTTATAAGAGATATTTTTAAAAATAAACTTATTCATTAGGATTTGGACATTGAAATATACTTTGGATAATTTCTTGGTGTTTTTCTAACAATGTTGATTTTTTAATGAATAGTGAAAAATACTGCTTTTTTTAAACACAAACGGGGACATGAATTGGTCGCCCAATTCATGTTACTAGAATTTATCAAATAAAAAGGAGAACAATAGAAGATCGAGGTGTAATGCATTTACACCAGCCCAAAATCAAGAGCAAAGGATGATGATATACCAAAGAAGTTCAAACGCATCAAGCAACAAGTGCAACAACTCCAGGCAGGTTCCATGGTATTATGCTCCTGCCCCAGCCTCTTGTTGAACAGTTGTCGTTTGATATCAAGATAGGAATCCACATAAATTTCACCATTTATGAGCCGTTCATAAGCCAATTTGTCTATTTGCACCAAACAAGATTCTGAATTATCGTGCATCTCCTCATCACCCTGGTCCGCAGACTTCCCTACTGGGTCCGAGACTTCATTCTGTTTAATTTTAGGAATTGTAGTAGGAGGAGCAACCTCATATTGTGAAGGATAATCTGTATCCATTGATTTGAAGTCCCCAAAGGTGTTTACGCTCTGGTCAACCAATATCATCGAGTTTTTGGTTGTAGTGCCCTCCTTTTTGGAAGAATCAAGAGACCTCGTGACAATAGTTCGTTCCAGTTGATAGTAGTCTCTACGTTTCCTCGTTTTTTATGTATTGGGAGTAATGTATCCATCCACATCCACTATTTGTTTTTCCCCTTTAGAGAGCATGATTTGAGGAAGTATTCCTCAATTAGATCTGCTTTTTTGTCAGCCTCCAGAAAGGAAGCGCTTTGTTCTGAGCATGTTTCCAGATCAGATGGAGCAGGTGCATCCTTATTTTCCTCCATTGTAGGGTCATTCTGAGGCTGAAATTTAACAAAATTTTCAACATCTTCAATTTTCAAACAAAAGGGGAATTTAGTTCCAGAGGTTCCAGCAATTCCTAAAGCTCCTGTGCACGCTGCTAAATCCATATTTATCTTTCCCTTCACTACCCAAGTCTTGCAAGTAGTTGGGAATATTTCCTTACGATATCCACTGGATGAGTGACCAAGATTAAAGCATTCCGAACAATAAGAGGGCAAGAATTCATACAAAACCTCTTGTAAGAATCCATGGATACCATTTTGAATCCAAATATGATTTGGAAGAGGCATAGATACATCAATCTCGGTGTAGATTCTAGCAACTGAAGGGCAAGAGAGTATCCTTGTTGCCGTATCCAGCATCAACGGGGAGCGAAGCAGACTGACAATCGGAAACAGGGCCACATGCTTAAAAAGATGAATCGGTAAACCATGGAAACAAATACAAACAAGAGAAATAGTCAATTCAATGTGAGGATCAAAATTAGGAGTCCATTTCAGGACATTCATTGCTGAACCACCAAAAATCCACGACCGCTTCACCCAAAACTGATGATAATCCATTTCAGAAGAAAACCGAAAAAGAATGATGGAAGAGTTAAGCAGATCAATTTGAAATCTAACAAAACCTATTGATTCAAGATATTTCTACAAAAAAATTAACGAAGGCCGATGCCGGAAATTTTTTCCACCAGTACGAATCGCAAATCCTTAGAAAGATGATCTTCCTCGTTGGACGAAAAAGAAATCGCCAAATGTTCATGATGCTGAAACGATTTCCGAGAAATGCACAGCTCCCCATCCGCAACTCCACCCCCACCAGATGGCGCGATATCCTCTCTATAATTCCCAACAGCAACATATGAGAATGAACGAGGCTCATCCATAGGGTTTCTTCATTGGTATCCCGGGGGCGGAAGCTCCGTCATCTCCAACAGTGAAAAATACTGCATTTTACTTCAAAACTGCCTTTTCATATAATTTAATTAAATGGATATATTATCTTTTTAATTGGTTTTAAAGTGTAAATGGAATATATTTTTACCATTTAATTTAATTGTGGTCATTGTAATTAATTCCACTTTTTAATTGGACATAAACAATTGTCAAACTTTTGATAGATATTGTTTCTAAAAAACTCGCTATTTGTTTTGACAATGGGAATTATTTTTAAATTAATTACTAAAATTTATGTGTTTGGAATTTAGTAAAATGGATTCCATATTTGTAATCATAAGGTCCAAATTATGTAATTAAGACACTTTTGACTTTGGACATTATGAATAGTAATGACAGTAATTATCTTTAATTATTGTGATTAATTAGTAATCAGGTAGTTAAGGGTAAAAAAATAATATTATAATAATAACAAATGAGACAAAAATGTGTCCTAATGATAATGGTTTTGTCATGGACAACCATGGGATGCCTTTTTCCAAAATTAGGGACCCCATATAATCACTTTTGGGTGATAATGACACTTTATCATTTTATTTCTTTTTTAAAAAGAGAATATCACAAAAGTATGTAACTCCTAGGTAAAACAATTTTAATTTTGTCTACATAAATGATATATTAGACTATAAATAGTCATTGGAAAGATAAGAAGATTTCCTACACCATGATATTTTTTTTATAATTTTTATACTTTAAATAAATTAAATTTTTTATGACACCATTATGATGCAGTGATTACCTCATTAATGAACGATTTAAATATAATTAAAAGATAATGTATATTATAAGACTTAAATTTTTCCAAGACCTATTTGATGGGTGGAGTTCGAACCTGTATCACCTTATTCTTCAAATATATAATTTTTGGACCTTTAAAATCCAAAACTCATTATATAATAAAGTAACATTTCTTGAATTTCAAAGAGTGCCCCTCCTCCCTCTTATAAAAGGCCCCCACCTATACCACCTTACCCATACCTCTCAAGCCATTGGACCAGCTAAACTCTGAAAATTGTTTCTCTCCAAATCCCTCTATTCATCCTAGAATCCTTACCATAGGCAGAAATCGCTTCAAGAAACCATTTTGGTTCAAATCAAGAGGAGTTACCTGATTTAAAGGTAATGTCGTCACTTGTGTTCTGTTGTTTTATTTTGAATCTCCAACCCCCTAAACTCTTTTTATTCATTTCTTTTGTAACAAATACAGCATCTTAAATATACTAGGATGTTTTTATGATAAGGATTTGATTTACACTTACACACACCTCCGTCTAATGGTTAAATAATATACTATTTCTGTGGATGACGAATTACTACCTCGCAAAACAATGATTGTTTAATCTTCTTTTATCACCTTTAATGGTGGTCATTAATACGTCACTCTATTTATATATGATATATATTATGTTTATGTTTTACTTATGATTCTTTATTTTTCATTTATGGCATAAATTTATGGTTTCCATTATGGGTAAACGTGATATATTCATTTTAGGAATTGCGGACTACCGACCCCTCAAAGTGATTTGATTCGTTAATGCCATATGTGGGAAATATAAAGGATGGATTTAATGATATTATATATGATATTATACAGGAATTATAATATACTTTTATATCATTATGATTTCACTGCATTAAATATGAAATAGAAATGAAAGTAGCGTTCATGCGTACACACGGCTTACCGTCTCCATGAACGGTGTATTTCATTTCTTACCTCTAAATGTTATGTAATATTATAAATGAATGTATATACTGGATATATATGAAATATATTATATCTACATCATGAATATAATTCTGGATATAATGGATATTTTACCACATGAACAACTTGTAATTATAAGAAGTTTATTTTTGGCTCAAGTACCAAAGATCGACAAAACGACCATTATTAACTTAAATAATTACATAATGTTAATAACATGGTAATAAGTGATATAAAAGAAATAATGAACTTGTAAAAGGTTCTTAAGAAAGTATAAATTAACTTGAATTTATTATTCAGGAGATTAAAGAACGATCGAGTCAAGTCGGACACGAGGTATTGGACTTCGTCTCAATCTCCTTTCATTGAGGCATATTTTGTTTTATATAAAACATTCTTTTATAAAGTGTATAAACCCCTTTGAATTTTACTTTTATTCAAAGGGAATATTTTTGTACAAGTCATTTTACTAAACTACAAAATGAATGTTTTGTCGTACATTTGAGGTGACAACGACTTCTCTGCCACCGTGACCATTATCTGAGTTCTGACTTCCTCTACAAGCCATACCTTTTTTTTAAATGAAAAATAAATACCATGTTTTTATTTTCTTTTATTCTGGTATTGAAAATCTTTTTGATAATGTTTTGATTATATCAATGTGTTTTTTATATCTTGTGATTGAAATGTGGAAATGTTATGTTTCCTTTATGCATATTTTATGTGATTCAATTATGTATGGTTCTTGGGAATTGTTTATGAAGACAGGTGGTTTTGTGATAAACAAATGGCAGGTGAGCCCGTGATAGCTCTCCAATGCATTGGGTAATGAGATGGAGTTAAACACTAAGGTTTCTTTGAAGATATTTAAGGAATATACTATAATGGGTATTCCAGACATAACCACGAGGGTTACTCCCTACATAAGACTGTTATGAATGACTTAAGTTACCTTTATGTCTTATGTTTTCTATGAGTTATTCATGATTCTTATGATTTCATGAGGTATGTTAAAGTGCTTATGTTTTATGAGTAAAGTATGATTTCATTGATTCTTATATATACGTTGACTAATGTTTTCGTTCCATATTTTTATATCCCGTACTGATATTTTTATGCTCATCCAATTTTTTTGAAATGTTTTTCACAGGTCAAGGAAAATGTACATGATGTGATGGTAGTGTCAAGGAAGTGTTAAGAAATAATCCATGTTTTATTTTAAATATGTCTCCTCAGATGGGAAAATTGAATATTGTCTTTTTGTAACCACCTTGTTGAAATGTGTAATGTAATGCATTATTTAGGATCTAATTATCTAAAACTATAAACCTGAAAAGACCCTCAATGTGTATTCTTGAAATAACTCAATATTAAGTAATGTTTATGGCTGGGGCCCTATAATGATTCTAAATATACCAATGAATTTATGATTTTCCTATAAGAAATATGTTTTCTAAGAAAATGTGATAAATTCATTTAAGTATAAGACACCATTGTGATAGACACCATGGTCCATGATGCACCACTAATATAAAAAGATCTATGACTGAGATACTATCAGTACATCACACCATCAGATTGTTATACCAATGGACTGAATATTAGAAAAAGTATGAGATACCTTTAGAAGAGGCATCTTCAATATCACACTATCAGAGAATACACCATCAAACCTTAAACTGTTAACTAATACACCACCAGCATAATGAAAATTTGGCTAATTCAAAGACACATCCATCAGCATACCACCATAGCTTGATACCACCAGAGCGTCACACCGCTAGTGTCACGCCATTAAAGAAACACAACGCTAGTGCTGGACACCGCCATATCCTAATACATCGTCACTATTTTTATTTGTTTACTTATTTTTTAATTATATTAATCTAACAAAAATATATTTTTTAATTTAATTCCATTTACTTTTTTAATGAGTGTTTCTTATATTTTCAACATAAAGAATGTCAAAATGAGAAGTATGATGAATAAGTTGATTCAGATTTCCCCACTATTGCTGATAAAATTTTATCACAACCCCTCATTCAAAATAGAAACATATTAATATAGAGAAGAAACTTATAAAAAGAAAAAATTTGTAGATATAATGATATTATGATCCACTTAGTATTGGAGATCTAAAGAGATGAACCTAATTAAAAACAAAAATATATAACCTACTATGTTCATTAAACTGAGGAAGAAATACCTCATCTCATCTGGTGTTTTTCCCCATTCAGAAAACAAGAGTTTAACACTCTGTTTTCCTAAAGATTTTAAAAGACCTCGATTCTGGATTCATTATTGATTGAAATAAAGAGTCACAAGCTTAATTGAAATAGACCAAGTATCTATGAACTCTACACTCCTATATTTCTCTTCTATGTTTATTAATTACTTGTTGAGCAGTGTGTTCTTTACTCTGTTTTATATGCACATACTATCTCCTTCACTAAATTGCAAGATACTTGATATCTTCTCAAACACTTTTCTTATTTGTTTCTACCATGGATAAGAGTGGTAGAGGTCATTGTGTTGTCTGTTTCTATTTTTTCTCCGATGAATTATTGTGGAAGAGGTTGTGTGTGACCTGGATAGTGTTAGCTATTATAAAACCCAATCCAGGTTGTGGATCATTGAGTTTATGTCATATAAACTTCTTTGTGGTGGGTGATACCCAAGTGGAGTGGACTAAGTATTGAATTGAGATTTAACCAATTCTAAGAAATCTTCCCGTTGTCTATTTTAATTTTTTTATACTTTATTTACACTTTAAAAATTATTACTATTTTTACTTGTAAACAAAATTCCTATTTTGATATTTTATCTTCATTCGTGTTCATATAGCATTTGGATCAAGTAAATTGATTTCAAAGTATTTAATAATATTATATATTATTCATCTCAGAACTAATATATCTTTAGAAAAATGTTTACAATGATTAAGATCTAAATCATAATACTTATTTAGGTAGACTCTCCCATATTTAAACATTTGGGGGATTTCAAAATAATCCATTTTTAATAGAAATTTTTATTGGTTACTCAATTTACCCCCCTCTTGATATAATCACTCCAACCAAAAATGTGTGACCCCGTGGGCCTTTTTAGTGTTGAAAACAAATATGAATCTCAATATTTATAAATCTAAGAAAATAAAGTCTTTTAGCCAAGAATCAGTGACACTGAAACTACAAAGGGATCTAGCATGATATCTATCAAACACATGTATCAATATACTAATGTCCACCAATGGTGTCATATACATGTGTAAACTATCATAATTTCACATTGTCCAATACATAAATTGATCATGGGACATAGGGTATGTTAATACCAGATAGAAAACTCATTCATTCCTGATTATTTAAGTATAAACTGGCTAGTTCGATGAATACATTAGTGGTAATTCACATTTTTGGATAAACACATTACATGTCCCTCATCTGAATAGATAAGAACATCATATGCATTATCTAGGTAGAGAAAAAAATTCCTAATATATCTCAATTAGGTTTCTAGATTTCATTCTTGTCATATGAGAGGAAAATTCCATTATAGTTGACCTCCAACTGATGACATGATCAGAAACATACCCTAACAACCCATTAATTAGCTAAGACTCTAGCCTTATATAATAGAGGAATGAAGTTATGATAGTTATCCTAATAGTTATCTCACAAACCTTAGTTATCAGGGACTCCAAATATGATCCATGTTCCCCCAGCATACCAAAGACACTATATATAAAACTCCATGTGGTATATATAGAGGTTAATCTAGCACATGAAAACCATTTTCATACCTCATGAGAATATTATGTATCTCTATACTAGAATATTACTATTTCTAACCTTTAAATTTCATCATAACCTATAATACTCTATGAGGTACATAATTTAGGGATTACTAAATGTCATACATTGAGAGATCAATTATATTTACACTTCATGAAATGTATGTGAATATATATATATATGCAGTAAATGTGAAAGAATGATAAGGTTGAGATTACCTTATGTACAACATGATATATTTTAATTTTCTTTAACTCCTTTACATGTAAATAAAAAAACTATATATAAGAACCTATCTATTATATGATATATGAAGTATTTCCAAACTAGCCTTATGTTTTCTATACTTTTTGAGGTTTTGTTAACTCGTTGCATCTATATGTAATCCCTATCACATCTCTATGTTACCACATAATAAAACCCTCCCACTAAACTCTTTATTGTGTAACATATATAAAGAAATCAAGATTGAATAACCATGATATTTATAAATTATATTCCTAATTTTCCACTCCCTCAACATATTCAAACACCTTACCTCATCAACATAAAATGTTTAAGGTTAACATATTTTGTTGTTTATATATAAATCTGTTTAACTATATCATCATCATTTTTGGAACATGTTCAATCAAAATTATATCTTGGAATATTTTTTTAGAAAATGAAACTATTTAAATTATCATTTACCAATACATCCTCACCTAATTTACTATAAAGTTAAATTCAAATTTTTTGGTAATTAAATTTAAAACTTAAAATTTCAAATTACCACTATAACCTAAACTATTTTATGATATTAATTGGATAATGATATGAACTTTTATTAGCATAATATTTTTTTAACATTATAATTCAATAAGTTCAAGAATACTCATAATTTCCTCTTAAAAATTATATCATCTTTAGAATTACTTGTTGAGGTACAAAAAAAATTTTGTGTTAAGAAATAATGTGTATAGCATTTTTGGAAATATTATTTAAAAAATGAACAATTGTTTCTATATCATATATGAAATTATATGTATTTTGTGTAATTTAAAAAAAGAATACTTTATTATTTAAAATATTTCACCAATGGGTGACAGGAACATATTTACCTTATATTATAAAGAAATATCTAGATAAACACCCTTTATACTAGTCAAAACATTTCTATACTTATCTTCTCATAAAACATGTTATAAAAATTAATAAATCGTAAACTATGTTTGTTGAACTCATTATATCTTATTGTTTATAACAACTCTTTATTCACAAACTACACATCTTATCAAATAAAAGAAATGAGGTAACTATACACATACTTTAATTAGATCCATATGATCTTCATAAACTCATTTTCATTCAAATTGATTATATAGACTAACTTTTCATTTATCTTTTGAATAAAACTATAAGCTATATCATTTTTTTGATTTATTTTGATCTAATTTTCATTTACAACTCTTGTAAAATATATAGTTGCCATCAGAAAACCGTAAAAATTAAGGAATTTATCTCTATAACACTGATACTTGACATAGAATTTCAATATATTTTCCTAAACCCCTTCATATTGTAAAATCCGAAGATTTTATGTTGGGTATCTTCTCAAATAAATTCAATTTATTTGATTTTTTACATTATAAAAATGAACAGTGTGACACTATTAAATATTTTCACGAAAAATGAAATATTAATGTGGCCATTAGAATAATTAAATGACTTATAAAATAATAAATAAAATTTATGTGTCTAATAAATAAAAATATGATATATTTATATCATTTAATAAGTAAATAAATGTTTTAAAAATGATAAATTTTGTTTTTCTATTTCTGTGAAATGTGAATTTTTATTTATAATTTTATAATTAATATAATGAATTAAAAGAAAATTAAATTTTATAAAATATATTTATAAATTAATATTTTGATACAATATAATTATAAGATAAATTTATGGGACCATAATTAATTTTTCAAAGTGTTGTAAAATGAGTTATAACATTAAAATCAGTATTTTTGGAATAAATGAGATATTAATTAAAAATTTAATTAATCATATACAGAAAATTATTTTCATAAAATAGGGTTAATTTTTTAAATATAATAATAAAAAAATTTCTAGGGTGATTTTTTGGAATTTTCCTCAAATAGTTGATTTTTAGTGAATAGTGAAACATGGTAATCTATGGTATTTATCATTATATGTAAATAAATTAGTATTTTAATCATGGTTGACTCATGGATACTTTAAGTTTCCATTATCTCAAACTCACATTCCCTATTAACTTTAATTATTCACAAAAATCAATACTATTGATATTCTTGACCCAAAATAATAAACGAATAAATAAAATAATCCAAAAACACCCACCTCCTCAACTATAAATACCTCCCATCTCCACCATTTCTCCTCAAAAATTATATTTATTGGATATTTATTATATTATATTCATCCTAATTCCAATCCCAAACATATTCTCTACATTCTAGTCTTTCTTGTCTCACCAAAAGACCATTTCTAAGTGCCTTAAGCAGCTTCTCAAGAAGACGACAATCAAGAGGTAACCCTCCCTCCAATGTACCAAAGGCCTTCATTTTTTTATTGATTTTGATAATCCTACTTTCAAGGGGTTAGTTGGAACCCTTACAAGGCCCTTCGGTGTAAGTATTACATGGCCCATAGGCCTTAGAGGAATTCATTGCCCGTAGGCTTCAAACATTACATACAACCATGCCTAACTACTAGGAACTGCTCCTCCCTAGTATCTTCATCATGAAATCAGATCTCCACCTTCGAATGTCTGTTCGTCTAGGATTTCCCATGCATGCACAGGCTTGTCCTGATGGCAGGTGCCATACCCTCTATTTCTTGCAATCCATTTAGCTTCTTCTATGGTGAAAGCTCCTTGCACCTCCTCCTTCTGAAGTTTGATACCCGAGTCCTTTAAGGCCTTAAGGCCACCCAGTACATATAGTTAGTAAGGCCTTTAGGACACCTCAAGGCCTTCGGTCCAAGAACTCCCATATTTATACTCAAGGGAGCAAACTATAAAACCGAAAAATGAACTCTCCCGAAACAACAAAATTAAACATTATAACCTATAGAAATAGCAATAAATCAACTTAATAAAATTATAATAAATCAAAAATATGTTTAATAAGTTATTAATTAAGTAATTAAATAATCTAATTTGATTATCTAGTACATTAAGAACATGTTCATAATTCTTTCAAACATAAGGTAAGGGTTTCTCATCTCACATTTATTTCTGTGCGATATTCCTTATTCACCACTTATTTATGGTGTGTGGTGTATGTATACTTCCCTTTGATATATAATTTCATTAATCTATTTATATTCATATTATTAAATGTTTTATTTTATTATTACTAATTTTGTGGGGCATATGGTTTGACTATTTGCATAGTGGTATGGGAATTATTAACCTAATTTCCATTCTTTGGGTTAATCATCAACTCCAATAATTATGTCATGACATGACTATGTTTAAAATGAATTTTTATTATCATAAGTTGTATTTAAACTTTTATTATTTGTATCTAAAAATAATACACATAATTTATTCATTTGTTACTGCTCACACATTAATTTAAAAATACTCTTTTAAATGTTTCTTTTTTTAAAAATTTACAAGAAATAATTTTTAACTTATATGAAATGAGAATATTTTTCCAATTTAATGATGCCTTATTATTTTCAGTTAATTTACATGTTCACAAGGTTATTTCAAAATAAAAATTTTTCTTTTATTATTGCATGTTTTTTTAATAAATTATTCCAAAGTAAAAGAGGCATTTAAATCAAGAAATTTTCAATATTTTATGGAGTTTTTTAATCCATGTCAACACCCTATATTTAATATTTTGATTAATTGAGTTTTATCTCTTATGATACCATATAAAATATTTTATTTAATGGTTTATGTCATCTTGATACCATTCACCACATTATTCTGGATAGTTTATGATTATGCTTAGTGATTGGGGAAATTATTTTCATTTTATATTCTAGTTTTCATATAAATGTGTATATTTATTATGTTTCAGTCATTTCAAATGAGGGATTAATTGGAATTATTAGTGTTTTTTTTGTGGCACAATATATCCCTTATATGTATTGGTAGGACTCAGGAGGAAAACTAGATAGGGTCTTGGCCAAGGCCTTACCCATTTTTGTAGACTTCTTGTCTAAGGCCTTGATTGTTTGTTTATGATGTCCCGTATTATTCATTCCCTCCTTGTGAAATTATTTATTGATAAATAATTTTATTATTTAAATATTATAATATGAATGGGTAGGTTTGATTTTCATTTAATTATTTATATGTTATTATTTGGTCATATTTTATTATTATCATCTTATTCTTAAGGTTATCTTTTAATGGCATGTGTTTTTAGTAATTCGCCTTACCTTATTATATATAATTATTTATGATATATTCCATTTTATACTTACCCTTAATGATAATATGATAATTCCCTTTCTTATATTTTATTTTTTCCCAGGATTCCAGGATGTATATTCTGATTGACATGCAAGGATGATCATGGCGAATAGGGGTGTCTCTGATGGAGTTACTATATTGTATTTCATTTGAAGTTGTAATGTAATTCTTATGTTTCTATTTATTATTCTAAACATAATGAAATATTAGGTCCTTTTCTATATTATTTCCTTGTTTATTATTTCAATTCAATAAGTTAAGGCACTAGCTCCAAGCTATTGGGGTTGAGGTCTTTATAGTTGGTATCATAAAATATTTAGTGGAAATATTAGAAACTAGGTTTAGGAAAACATAGATTCAGGAAACATTACACTGTAACTAAATTTGAAAATATTCCCAAGGTAATAAAGCTTATGATTTTGAGATTATATATACTTTATTTGTTTCACTAGTTTTAAAATTTAATAATCTAATCTAGTGTATTCTATTTTTAGAAATGGTTCCCATTATATGGAATAGAAACTGTATCAATGCATGTATTCCATGTGGGGATTTTTCTCATATGAAAGATAATGATATTGGAGATAGAGTTTCAACTGGATGTAAAAAAATTATAACAATATTTGGACAAATGACTTAGGTTATGGGAAATATCTTTACTCCCTTGGAGAAAACTGATCCACAACACAGTGTCACAATGCATGTCTTCTTTATACAACAAAACTTGCCACCATTAAATTGAACCGAAACCCCATTTCAAGATCATAAATGTATATGTTCATTTGTGAAGATATTTATCACTTTAGGAAGAAATGATAGGTAGAAGGTTATCATAGAAGTTTATAATATTTCGAGAGATGTGAATAAATGTTTGTAAATAATTCATAACACAAAGGAGGAAGAATAAATTGAAAATATGGAATGGAAGGATTTTAAGGAATTTTTCTTGCTAAAAAATTCCCCTCATGAATAATGAGAGGACTTAGAGAGAAAATTCTTAAATATTAGATGGAAAGAGGATGAAAATATTTCAAGTAAGAATCCATCTTTACATGGTTATCAAGGAATGTCACATAATACAAACATAATACATGGGTCAAGATTGACCATTATTTATGGTTTTAAACAAATTAGAAAAGGGAATTGGTTTTCTAAAATTTCTCATCGTATCAGGATATAGTATCATGTTCCATAAATATAGAGAAATAATTCTCCATGCCATATAGCTTTAATGTGAAGTAAGATAAGAAGAGGTATGTTGAGTACTATGGAAAAGGAATTAAGGAAAAGGGGAAGATGGGGAGAATAAAATTTCTGAATTTCAATAAACGTGGAAAGAAACATCATGGAACATGCATATTGGGAACGAGAGTTTGTTACAAGTGTTTAAAAAATTACACTATCCATGTGAATTAAAGGTAAAGAAAGAAGTCGGAAATGTGAAATGCTTCAGCTATGAGTAGATGGGACATTGTACACATGAATGTTCTAGAATTCAATGAAATTTTCCTTAAAAAAGGCCAAGGTAACAAGACCATGATTATACAGTCATAACTATTGAGGGTGAAGTTCCTAATGATGTGGTGGTAGGTACTTTAATTGTTTCATCAAATTTAGCTAAATATTTCTTTTGTTTTGGATCATCACATTCTTTTATATCTTCTCTGTTTTATATAAAATTTAGATATTTTAAATTCACCTTAATAAGAGAGTTTACATTCAAAACTATTGGTTGAAACCTTATTAAAACAAATATGTGTTTAGAGGTTCCTATTACGAAAAAGAAACATGATCTAATTACTAATTTTATTATCATAAATATGGTTGATTTTGATATAATATGTGTTATGGTATGACTTTCAAAATATAATGAAACAAATTATTTAAAACATATCTAAACTATGATTTGTGATGAAGATATAAAATTTATTATCCTTAGAGGGGTGACTTCATCATAAAAGTCATACTTGGGCCCACATCCAATATCTCTTTTAAATGAGATTATTGGAAAAGAAGAGTAGATAGAACCTACTAATGAAAAAGGTGATATTCTAATTGAGGATGTACATGTTTTACAAGAATACATTGATGTATTACCATAGGAATTACTTAGACATACTCTAGAGTAGTAATTTATTTTTTCAATTAATTTAATCTCTGATGAAATAGCTATAACAAATACCCCACAGTGGAGTTAAGAGAGTTAAATAAAAAAACTAGAGTAATTGAGCGATAAAGGATTTATACACACTATTATTTTACCTTGGGGAGTTCCTATTAAATTTTTTATGAATAAAGATGAATATATTAGGCTATGCATTGAAAATATGGAGATCAATGTTATTATGATAATAAACAACTATCCACTGCCTGACATTGAAGACTTATTTGACCATCTTCGTATAGCTAAATATATTTCAAAGATTGGCCTTTTTTTGGGTATCATCAATATCATGAGGATAAGTAATATAGTACAAAATAGTGTTTCGAACATGGTATGGAAATTATGAGTTTATAGTAATTCCATTTTGACTGACTAATGTACCCTCTATTTTTGTGGATCTAATGAACAAAGTATTCAAGGAATATATTGATAATTTTTTTATGGTATTCATTTATGATATATTTTTGTACTCTAAAATCTATGAGGACTACAAGAACAACTTGAATATTTTTCTAGAGACTCTTAGAAGAAAAATAGTGATATGTGAAGTTTAGAATTTTTGAATTCTGGATTCAAATATTCTTTATCTTAGTCATATTGTCTCCAATGATGGAATATCAGTTGATCATATGAAGACAAAGGCTGTCCAAAAATTTCCTACACAAATAAATATAACTGAGGTATGTTGTTTCATTGGCTTAGGATGTTACTATTAGTGTTTCATTCAGAATTTTGACCGATTAGATAACCCATTAACTAAGTTTACTCATAAATGGGTTAAGTTTATTTGGACGAAGGAATGTGAAGAATGATTTGAATAATTGAATAGTATATTAGTGAATTCTCCAATATTTAATATACCGTCGGAAAATAGTGGATTTTTTATTTATATTGATTCATCAAGAATTGACTTATTTCTTTCCTTATGCATAATTATAGAGTTATTTTATATGCATCAAGGCAATTAAAAATTCAATAATAGAACTATCGAACTCTTGATCTTGAGTTAGAAGCTGTGATATTTTCTCTGAAGAAATAGAGACACAATATCTATGATGAAGTATGCGAGATATATATATATATCAAAAGGGTTTGAAATTTATCTTCTCATAGAAATAAATCAACATGAGGCAAAGGCGATGAGTTGAGCTACTCAAGGATTATTATGGTTCAATACACAGCCTATAAGGGAAGTAAAATAATGTAGAAGATGCATTGAGAAGAAATGATCATGGAGTTTTAAACAAAATGAGGATTGATATTGATCTGTGTATATGGATCAAGTAAATATGAACATTAGAATTTTAAAGGAAGGTAAAACATCACTTATTTTACAAATGGTTTCCCAAACATATTTATTGGAAAGTATAAAAATTTCTCAGCCTGATGATGTTGATTTTCAAAAGAAAATTAAATCAATGAATGGTGGGAAATTGGCAGACTTGGCATTTTTGAAATTTGGGAATATTTTTTGTGTTCCCCTTATACCTAAGATAAAAAGTGAATTATTGGATGATGCTCATAGCTCAAATTCCACTATACACTCTGGTATTAATAAGATTTATGGAGGTTTGAATGAATATTTTGTGTGGGATAATATGAAGTAGAAAATTACAAAATATGTATCAAGATGTTTAGTTTGTCAAGAGGTGAAGGCTAGAAGATAACATTGTATATGAGTCATTCAACCTCTACCTACAACTATAAAAAAGTGGGATGATATTACTATGTATTTTTTCACTCAATTACCTAATACTCCAAGAAAGAATGATGAAATATGGGTAATTGTTGATCATCTTTACAAATCATCACATTTCCTTGATATAAGGGAGGTTTTTCCCTTGGAACAACTTGAAAGACTCTATATTAATGAATTTTAAGACTTCATTGTGTGCCTCTATTGATTGTGTCTGATCAAGATCCCCATTTTACATCAAAATACTAGAAAATAATTTATATGTATTTAGATACCAAGCTTCATTTGAGTATTGACTATCACCCCCAAACTGATGGAAAGTCTTAATGGACTATTCAAACCTTATAAGACATGTTGATTTTATTATCACTTGGTTTTCAAGGTATGTGGGATTAAATTTGCATTTGGAATAATTTTTCTACAATAATAGTTTCTATTCAAATATTCAAATGGAACCATAGGAAGCATTATATGCAAGATATGTCATACACCAACTTATTGGGATATAATTCGTGAAAGTAATCATATAGGAATATAACTGATTGAAGAGAAAATGATGAAGCTAAAGACTATTTATTCTCATATCAAAGAAGATCGAAGTATAAAAATGAGATATTTTGATAACCGGAGGAAATATTTGTAGTTTCATGTTGATGATCATGTATTCTTGAAGGTATTTCCAGGGAAGGGTGTTATAATATTTTTAAAGGAAGGAAAACTAATCCCCTAGTATATTGGTCCTTTTGAAATTATGGAAACAATTAGAGCTATATATTACTGATTAGCAATGTAACTATGTCTCTCTAATGTTTAGGATGTATTCCACATCTCTTTGTTAAGGAAATATATTCCAAACCCCACACATGTTCTCACATCTGAAGAAATATAATTGGAACCAGATTTATCTTACTGTGAAGAGTCTATTCAGATTTTGGACACTAAATAACATGTGTTGAGGAATCGGATGACTCTTCTGGTAATGTTACATTGGAAAAAACATAAAATTGATGAGGTAACATGTGAACCAGAGGAAAATATGAGGATAAACAACCCAAATATCTTTTTGAGGTTACCTTCTGGAAATTTCAAGGATGAAAGTTTTTATGGAGGGTAGAATTTAATATCTCAATACTTTATGGTATGTATCTTCTTAAATAAATTCAACTTATTCGATCGTTTTCATTGCACAAATGAACCGTGTTATACTATTAAATATTAACATAACCATTGGAATAGTAATATAACTATTTGGAATAGTAATGTGGCCATTAGAATAATAACCTCACCTATAAAATTATAAATAAATTTTAGGTATCTCAAAAATGAAAATATGATATATTTATATCGTAGAATTAGTAAAAAAGAGTTTTAAAATGATAAATTAAGTGTTGTATTTTTTGGAAAATGTGAATTTTTATTTAAAATTTTATAAAGAAAATTTATTTTCAAGAAATAGATTCATAAATTAATATTTTTTCATTATAATTATAATATAATTTTATGGTACCATAATTAATTTCACAAAGTGTCATAAAATTAGTTATAATATTAAAAATATTGTTTATTTGAATAATTGATTGTTTTATTTAAAAATTAAATTTAACATATTTAGAATATTATTTTCAAAAAATGGAGTTTATTTTTGAAATGTAAATGTTGAAAATTAATTAGCGTGATGGATTTTTCTAAAATAGTAAAATTATGGGTGAATAGTGAAATATGGTAATTTATGATATTTAAAATTATAAGTAAATAAAGGAATTTTTGATTCATAGTTGAGTAATAGATGATTTGAGTATCCATTATTTAGAACTAACATTCTTTAGTTACTATATTTAGTTAAGATAATTAATACTATTGATAGTCTTGATCTAAAAGTAATAGACCAATGAATTAATTAATCAAAAAACATCCCCATATTCTACTATAACTACCACCCCTAACCACAATTTATCCTCACACATTATAAGATTTAAATATTTATTATATTCTAACCAATTCCTATACCAAACCTTTTTCTCATGTTAGGGTCTTTCTGGTCTCCACAAAAGACCATTTATAAGTGCCATATACAATGTGGAATGGTAATTCTAGTGTCATAAATATAATTTAATATTATTATATTAATGTAAAATCCATCATCAAGTCTCTTCTCTTCTCCTCGTATTTTAAAAAAGGAAAGACATTTCCTGTAAGGTGTCGACTCACCGTCTTCATGGATGACAAGTTTTTTCTTTTCATTATCACCTTAAAGGTTGTTCATAAAACTATTTTTTTTATTAAAACATATTATAATATGTGTCTTAAAACATATTTAATTTTATGGATCTAGTATATAAACAAAATATTAAATTAAATGACACTAGTTCAAGATAGTCTTAAAAACTGCGAAAATAAACTAATCATTTTTTATTAATGTTTTATCAAACGGATAATACTAATACCATATAACAAAACGTTATATGAGTAATTATTAAAGTCTTGGAAGTATAATAATATCATTCCATTCAAATTTTGTAGTTTTTCTTCCATTTGATAAGAACTATCATAATTATACTCTTGAAAACCGACCATAAAACCATAAAATGAATGCTCATAGAACAAAGAAATTAAACATTATTACCCATCCAAATGGCCATAAATTAACTTAATAAAATTAAAATAAAAGAACTATACATTTAATAGGTTATAAATTTTGTAATTAATGAATATAAATTGAATATTTAGGAAATTAACAACTAGTGAAAAATGCTTTTGGACATAAAGTAAGGGTTTATCATATCACTTTTATTTATGTGAGATATGCCATATTCACCAATTATTTATTTTGTGTAGTTTATGTATAATGAACTAATATATATAACATAATTAATTAATTTATATTCATGTTATTTAATGATTAATTTAACATTCATGGATTTTATGGAACATACAGTTCGACTGTTTGCATAGTTGTAAGGAAATTGATAGCCGAATTTCTATTGTTTAGGTTAAACATCTACTCCAATGATTATGTCCTTCTCTGATTATGCGTCAAATGAATTTGGATTATCTTTATTTGTACTAATTATTTTTGGATAAAAATATAAATTAGATAATTAATTCATCTGGTTAATGCTCAAACTTAATTGTAAAAATACTCTTTTAATTTTTTTTGAAAATTTAATAGAAATGTATTTTAACTTATGCAGAATGAGCGGGTTTTCCCAATTTCCTGATGAAATAATGTTTTCAAGAATCCTTTTCATATTTAAAAGTCTATTTCCAAATAAAATTTGTACTTTTATAATTGTGTAGTTTTTTAAATAAACGACTCCATAGTAAAAAAAAGTGTATTTTTATCAAGGAATTTTCAATGATTTTGTTAGATTATTTTCATCTATGTCAACACCATCTATTGAATATTATGATTAATTGAATTTGATCACTTATGATACTATATAAAATATTTTATTTAATATTTTATGATCATTTTGATACCATTCACCATATTACTCCAAACAGTTTATGATTATTTTTATTGATTGGGGAAATTATTTTCATTTTATATGCTAGTTTCAATATGAATGTATATGTTGATTATATTTCACCCCTTTCATATGAGAAATAAATTGTACTTAGTAAGTGCTGGGTGGGGCCTTCTATATCCCCTTAATGTATCAGTAGGTCTCAAGAGACAAACTAGATAAGTTTTTGACTGAGTCCTTACACATTTATGTAGATATATTGGCAGAGGGCTTGATGGTATGTTTATGATGTACCTCATTATGCATTACTTTAATATTATATTGGATATTGATAATCCATGTGATTATCCGACTAATATAATATCCATGGGTAAATATCATTTTCATGTGATTATTTATATGGATTTATTTTATCATCTTCAATTATTTCCATAATATGCTCAGAATTATGTTTTAATGGAATGAGTTTTTAGTTATTCACATTGCCTTATTATTTATGATTATTTATGATAGATTCTTTTGTATTCTTAACCTTAATTATAATTTTAGGTCACATATTTCTTATGTTTTATTCTTCTCATAATGATGTATATTATAAACATTAAACAACGTCAATTTTTTGGTTACTCATGAAGGTGTGGATCTAAAACTGATAATTTCTCATTACTTAATAATTTTTCATAAGTTACCCATTTAAAAATTCTCTTATAATAAGATTTTATTTTCTATAGGATTGATATCAATGTTAAATTTTGTGATGATAAATATTTTATTCATCTATAGTAGAATCATTTATCAAATGAGTATCCTTTTTTACAAAAAAAAAACAATAAGGACATCCATTAAATATGCTCCCACAAAAACGATGACCCATTTAGAATCACATTATATCCATTAGAAGGATAAGATCCCTGTTTCAAAAATAAATATTTACTCATTTCCATTCCTATCTCTACATATTATAGGAAACCCAAGAAAAATATATGTATATATTATACCATTTAAAATTAATATTCATCACATCTCATAAAAAACACACCCTAAACCTATAGGATTATTGTATTTGGATACTATATATATATTCAACTTGTTTTAAAATTTTTATTCAATATATATAACAATAATTTTTTAAATTTATACCCTTATATGTATATCATACATAAAAATATTCTTCATAACTTTGGGAATTGGAATCATAAGAAAGGGTGAGCTCAGATACTTAGTATGGGATGGGTATAAGAGATATTAATCTAATATCATAGGTGAGAAAAATATGGGAATATACAAATGATAACATAATCATGGTGTGTGTAAATTTTATTATAGGATCATACCAAATAGAACATATATCATAAAACATTATTCATTGTGTAAGGATTTTGGAATAACTTTAGACATGAGTCAAAGGAGTCAGAAACATGAGTCAATAATCATGATCCACGAGAACATAAAATAGGTATGTTTCATAACATTATAATGTGGAATGAAAATAAGCATATAAATCCTAATGTGTGTCTAGATTAACATTAAGGACTTTCATATTGTAATGGACTAGGCTAAAAACCTACGCATAACATTGTTGACTTGGGATAATCACTCATGTCTCTTAACCTTTTTGGTATTGGGCTGACCAAATGTGCTCTATCTTGATCTAATGAGATAAAAATAATTACCTAATGAGTTATATCTCTATAATTAACCACACCATAACATAATAATAAACCATATATTTTTATTCCCTCATAAACGTGAAAACATTCATAATACCATCATATTTAAGTTAATTCGTGGGGGATAAATGGGTTTCCAGAATATTTCCACAAAACATGATCACAATTAATCCATATAAATGAGGTGTATGGTGTCATTAGAGAATATAACTTGTGTTTCATAAGAAACATTACAGTATATTTATGTATATGAAGAAATATTTTTAAGATCATTAATAATAACATTGAGAAATAATATGAAATTCCCTTCACATTTCTTATCATTTATTAAAAACTAAAATAATTTAAAAAAAATGGAAATAAAATTTAATTTTGAAAATAAATAAAACATAAAAAGTAATATTAATAAATCAAATTAAATAATATGTCATAAAAATAATTCATGTGGAATATTTTTAAAAATAATATTATTTTCATACATTTCTACAGAAAGTCATGAAAATAGAAAATGTCCCATTTGGAAAACATTTTACAAATATCCCTTTAAAAATTTATAAATAAAATCGATGTTAACAAAAAATGAAATTAAAAAATAATAAAATTATATATAATGAAATTTACAAAACAATATAAATAATATGTAAATAGTGGATAAATATTCCAACCTAAAAATAAGGGATAAGGAAATACCAATTTATGAGCATTATTTTTGTTGAATTATAATCTAAAGGGAATTAAAATGGTAATAAAATGTGTAAGACCCTTAAATAACCATAGGGGAAAAAATATTTATTTTTTAGGTATAATTAACATAAAATTTTTCCAAATGTAAATTAAATCCTATGTGATCCCAATATCAAAATGAGATTGCTAAAGTGAACCATACCTTTACTCTTGACTTCCAAAAAAGAGATTTAACACACTATATAGTAAGCATGGCCATGTTAATCACAAATTTCATAAACTTATTCAAATATTTTACCATCTATGACATTAAATTTTAATCATTTATTACATGTATAATAGTAAGTTGTTGTTTATATTCATCATTGGATGTTATTAATTTGGATTGTTTTATATAAGTTCCACAATTTAAATATCGATCCTTGTTATTTGATAACAAGTTAGTCATTCATGTCGTATATTAATATTGTTAATTTCTTGATACTTATTCATGATGAAAATTATGATTTTTGTATTGCATCATTTATATATTTGGTTAAACCAGCCAAAACAAGAATTTTTTGTACTAATTAAATGAGTAGGCTTTCACTACCCGAGAAACCCCATCATAGGATCCTTGGGTTTTGATTTTGTCTCCCAGTGTCATCACCGGAACTAATACGGAATTGACTGCTCCTCCCTCAAAAGGGGCCCTTATGCACCTGTTGCTGCTGATTTTTCCAGTGAGAAGGGAATATCTGGTTTGGTACCAGCTGGGGACCCCAACTGTGGATTGTTGGGCATTGTTCAGATTGAGGATGTGGCTCATCAACAGGCTAGCCCCGCTCTACAATATTTACCATCTCTCAATGGTGAAGGTCTAGAAGATGAGCATGGATGTTTTGACATGACATCACCTATTCGGGTGAGAAGTGGCACTGATTTGATAGACCCCTTCACACAGGTTCCTAGTAGAAAAGCATCCAAGAAAGTGGAACCTATTGTGAAAGCTGAATCTATACGCTCTCAAAACATGTTCACCTCTTTAAGTGGTATATTTTTGGCCAAGGAGGAATATGATGATGAGGACACAAAATCTCTTAACATCATAGGGGAGGTTTGGAATGATGCCTCAAAATCAGATACAAACCCTCATGATGAGAAGATGAGAGGAATGAAGAAAAAATCAAAAGGCCCAGACAAGATGGAGCCAATTGAGGGACCTGTGACTAGGGGAAGGGACCCTAAACAATAAATATTTTTTCCAGGAACTTCCAAGGGCTTGGAAACTCTCCAACGAATAGAGACCTGAGGTAAATTTTTATGGCCAAAAAACTAATTCTCATCAGTATTGATGAGCCTAAATTAATTTTTGATGACTTTAAACACTTTATGTGGTCCTCAACGGGTTATCAATTTGTATCCCAAAATCTTCAAAATGGTAAAAGGGATCATCTATGAGTGCTCAAGCATGAGGGAATTCTTATTTTCTCCAATGTCTATGGAAACAAGAGTGTCATTGGTCATAATTTTGTGTCAGGGCAGTGTGTGAAGGCCACCTTTGTGTATGATTTGAACTCTTACATTGTTAGAAGATACATCTTGAGTGAGATTGGGGACATCTCCGTGTTTGTGTGTCACAATGTGGAGGTGATGGGCGATTTTAACACCGTTCTCTCAGCTGATGAAAAAATTTGGGATAATTTCAACAAGAAAACAGCCAATGAATTCTTAGAATGCATTTATCAATGCAATCTATCTGGGTTCCCACTTGCTGGAGCGGACTTTACATAGATTAGGTTCACATGGAATGGATGGAAAGCGAGCAATCTTGATAGATTCTTTGTTCAATTGGATGATAGAAGTTACACAAATGGGCTCTCCGGGCACACACCGCCCATGAACCATTTAGATCACAACCCTACTATGGTTGAACTCTACATCATGGTAAGGAAATCACCCCTCATGTTTCATTTTAATAATGGTTGGATCACCATTCCAGGTTGTAGGGAAATAGTGCTGGAGTTTTGGAAACTCATGCCATCAGGCATCACTCTATACAGACTCATGGAGAAACTGAAGCACACAAAGCATCTCTTAAGGGAGTGGAGTAAAAGCTAATTTTCCAAGCTTGATCTTGAAATTCAGCATGATGAACAACATTTAGGAAGCATTCAAAATAGGGTTCAATATCATGGAACTCTTGAAAGGGAGAAAATTCTTGCTCCCATGAAACTTTCTGATTTGTTAATGATCAAAGAGAGGTTGGACAAAGGCCAACTGAATGTGAAGTAGAAGAAGGATGGTGACAAGAATTCTAAATTCATTCACATACTTCATTGAGTGAAAAGATCTAGGAATAGAAATCACTCTATAAGTATCAGTGTCATCATGTATACCTCCGACAATGAGGTCTCACAGGTAGTTGTTGAATACTTTTGTGTTCTTTACAATGATTATGGTTTTGATAACACATCGAAGATGGTTAAGAATATTAACCCTTGAATCGATAATCAACAGAATCAGAAACTTGTTAGGGTCCTAGATAAAGAGGAAGTTTGAAAAATAATGTTTTCCATAAACTTGGAGAGCACCAATCGACATGATGGTTTCACCAATAGTTTCTTTAAGACTTACTGGGATGTTCTTCAAGATTATTTGGTTAATGCAGTGAGTGATTTCTTTGTTCATGATTTCTTACCATATGGAGATAATTCCAACTTCATTTCCTTGATTCCCAAGAAGGAGAATGCTTTAGACATCAATGACGTCATTCCAGGGGCCACTGGCAACAGGGTTCCTAAGGTCATCAGTAGGATTATATTATCTAAATTGGGATCAATTGTTAGTGGTCACATCAGTCCGAATCTGTTAGGATTTTTTCCATGGATATTTATTCATAATTTTCTCTTCATAGCCTTAGAAGGTATTAATCTCTTGCAGAAGATTATGAAAGAGGGGGAATTTTTCCATATGATTGACATTTCTAAATCCTTTGATACCCTGAATTGGAACTTCCTGCTCTGCGTCCTTACTAATATTGGTTTTTCCAAAACCTTTGTGGACCTTATCAGAGGTATTAGTTTATGCTCAAGGTTTTACATCCTCATCAATGGAACCCCTAGAGGATATTTTCCATGCACTAGGTGTGTTAGAGAATGGGATCCTCTCTCCAGGCATCTCTTTGTGATCATTGGGGACTACCTGAGTAGATGTATTAATAACCTTTCTCAAGTGGGTATCTATATGCAGGTTAAAGCAGGGAAGAAACTTTTCCCCCCTCTCATTTTCTCTATGCAGATGACATCCTTCTATTTGGAAGAGAAACTAAAGGAACCATTTCCTCTATTCAAGCTATTTTCCCTCATTATGAGGAGGTGGAGAGGCATTCCATATTCTAGGGAAAATATTTTATTATTTTTAGAGATAGTCCCACTGTGGGGAGGTAAAATAGAGTGTCAAGGAAACTTGGTGTATAGATAGGATCTCTCCCTTTCACTTATCTTGGATCTCCATTATTTTGGAGCAAGGTTAAGAGACACTTTCTTAGATGAATTAGCACAGGTTTCGTCAATCAATTGACCACTGGGAAGGGGAATTCCAAGTCACAGGTTAGAAGAGTGTTCCTTTGTGAACTCTGTCATTACATCTAAGTTTGTGTATTAATTCTCTCTTTATAGATGGCTATGAAGCCTTATCCGAGAACTTCAGTGCATGATTCATAATTTTGTGTGGACTGGCTCCGTGCATGAGATAAATCTAGTTATCATCACTTGGAAGGAGTGTGTCAAGCCTGTTGAGAAGGGGGGTCTAGGCATTAAAGATTTGAGAGTCTTTAGTGACAGTATGATTGGAAAATTTCATGGAATATTCTAAATACTAATGATCCTTTATGTGATTTTGTAACTTCTAGGTTCAAATAGAATCTCCTTAATGGATACCCACATCATCTTGGATGCTTGGTTTGGACCTCAATTAGGTTATGTTTTAAAGACATCATGCAAAATACTAAACAGCTTGTGATCAGTCATTCAGACCAGAACTGTTGGAAAACTTGCTGGCTTTACAAGCCCCTTCAAAATAGAATGGTAATCCCACGTGAGAAAATACAGCTGACCATCTTAAAGTTCCTAGAATATCTCAACGATTTAAGTTTCATCCACACATTAGTGGTTGTATATGTTTAAAATGTTACTTTCATGGATGTTTATATGCTTGTCTGGAAGCCTGATGTCAATGAACATTTCTATCCCAAAGATTATTATAGGATCATAAATGATTTATCTAGAAGAATACCTTATTGGATTGCAGAGTTCAAGGTCCGTTACATTCAACCCTCATGGTTTATCCTGTTATGATAATTGTGGAAGGGGAAGTTGCTGACTAGTGACTAGCTGAGACGGACTGGGTTGTGCATTGCCTCAGTTTGTTTCCTATGCATGAGGGCTGGTGAGGACATAAATCATATATTTTTTGAAATATCCTTCTCAATATCCATATGGGAGTATGAAGGTGTCATTTTTGAGATGGACCTCAGTGCTGGGCGATCAATGGATGGGTTGTTGTCCATAATTCATGGCACTAGGTAGAGTGAGCAGGTTCATCACATACTGTTTGCGGCCACAACATCAATTTTTTCTGCTATTTGGAGGAATTTTAATCTAAGGTTGTTCAAGGAGTAGAGTCCTCAGCTCATGCCGGTATCCTGTCTATGCATCAGGACGTTCATGCTGCTTAAAAAATTCAGGTTGGTGCGATGCCCAATAACATTCATGACCTGTACAACCTCCATATATTAGGAGTGGAAGTTAGGTCAAAGGCACCTTTGGACCTCAAATATATTCAACGGATACCCCCATTGAATCATGGATCAAAGTGAATGTTAATGGCATGCTGCTCGGCGTTCCAAGACCATTATGGTGCGGATGTACTTTTCGAATGCATCACTGTTTTGTTAAGGGTTGCTTTCAAAATTATATTAAAATAGCGATTGCCTATGAAGCTAAGCTATGGGCCATAATTTAAGTTTTCAAGTACACATTGAATCATAATTGGCATGATATTTGGCTTGAATCATACTCCCAAGGTGTGGTCGCTGTCCTGAATTTGAAAATGCAGAATGTTTCATGGAATCTCTTATCGTATTGGGTTGAATGTTTGAGGCTCATTCATCAACATAACCTGCATATCACACATGCGTATAGGGAGAAAAATCAAGTGCAAGACGCATTGTAATGTGGAAGGTTTTGGAATCAACCTCGAAGTGGACTTTAAGAACCCCTGATCATTTCACTACTCTTGTTTTCGATGACAAGTGTGGGGTTGTTCACTCCTGAATGTGCAAGTTTCCTTGAAACGCCTGACTTTGTACTCTTTTAGTTTTTTTTCAATAAATTTTTTGGATAAGGCTTGCCCAATCCCTGAAACCTTCTATGTTATTGAGACCAAAAGCAACCCAAAATCCAATAAGGATTTTGGATAGGAATAATGGGTTGGTATTTTAAATATAATCAAAGTAAAATAGTGTATTTGGAGGGGTATATTTGGAGTCCTTTTATAGGTTTATTTTGAGTGGTATTTCTGAATCTATTGATTCCTGCTATATATAAGGTTGTAATTTTATAAATATAGTGGATATATAATAGAAAAAAATGGATTTGGGTTATCAAATCCCTCATCCACACAATTTAGAGATACATTTTAGGATATTTTAAGTCTTTACTACTTAGTTTAACATATTTTTACCTCATTTTACCTTTAATTTATTAGTTATATTATTAAATTGGTGACTTTTATCTATACCTAAAAGTGAACAAAACTTTCTTAATTAATTTCAATATATATATTTTTAAAAAATAAATACATTTAATATAATTCAATTTCAAAATATTATATATTGAAATTTTAAATATATAGCAAAAAACAATTTTTACTGAAAAATAAATTTTTAAAATTTAAATGTTCTTAATAAAATATCATATCAATTTCTAATTAAATGGGGTTTAATATTTTTCTAAAAATATTAAAATATTTTAGGAGAGTAATCCTTTAAAATTTTTCTATTTAATTTATTAAGATAAAATACAAAACACTTTAAAAATAATTCAATGAAAAATATACCCTTTTGGATTTAAATGATTTCAGTCACTTTAATTATAAATATTCTAACAATTCATGTTTATAAATAAATTGGTATTAAAGTTGTTATTTTAATTTTATAAACACATTAAATCATTATTTTCTAAAATAATAAAAATATTAACAATAAAATGTAACGAATTATAATAAAAAATTTATAAAATATTGTAAATAAATATTATTATTTTTTTCATTCCAAAACTGTTTTTTATTAAATTAATTTAAATTAAAAAAAATTAAATTAATCCATTAGATATGGCCAATGACCAAATTTTCAGCAACCATATTTCAAATTTCCAAATTTCCACTAGATGTATATATAAAAGTCATGTAACATTTTTATATATAGCCTTACATACATCATTAAAATCATTCATTCTATTCATTGTATTCTCTCTAATTTTTTTCTTATGTTTATATTGATTTTCCACATTTTTTATAGTTATAATCAAGGATATGATTTTCAATGAAAAAATGAGGACATGTATTTCATGTCTGTAGTGTTTTTATTTTCTTTTGATTTTTTTATCTTATTATATTCTTAATGATGTTTTATATTTTATTATCCAAATGTATTAATTTTTATCATTAATTTTAATATTTTATCTCAATAAAATACATCATGGTTTAATTTCATTTTTTGTTTCATCTATTACAATCTATTGAAAAAAAAAATTTATGGGAAATACATAATAAAATATTATGATGTTACTTATAACCCCCCCCCACACCTAAAATAATTTTCACTTGATGTTTTTTTTTCGATTAAAAAAATGAGGTTACTTCTGACTCATTACACTTTCAAGTTCCCATGTTGGTTACTCTAACTTATGAATGTTCTAGAGAACTTTAACCAAGTTAGTGGTCTTGTTTCATACAAGGTGAGTGGTGTTTATTTATAATGTGATCAACCACAATAAAAATGGAATTATACCCTTTGGATGTATTAATAATACTTATGATGAATTAAAAATGGATATTATTATATGTACGGATAAGGTTTGAATAATACCCTTATAATTTTATCATTATTCATTAACATTAGAGCATACCAAGCATCAATATATATACTCTTGACTCTCCCTCTTCACATTTTCACACCAAATATAATCCTTGAGATATCTATATATATTTATTCTTCAAAGATGGATAGAGAATGATGAATTATGTGCATCATTCAAAATATATGTCCTCAATTATATTATTCAAAGGAAAAATATTCATTTCTTGAGTCTTATAATTAACTCATTATAAATGCTAAACATTAGAGTATTCCCTACCTTCATTTTATCTCTATATTAACCTTTTGTGCCTCCTTGATCTTCAAATATATGGAAGGTTAAGTAGTTATTTTGGAAATATTTATTTTTCTATTCTCTTATGATTTTAACGATTATACTTTTCAAATACATGAGTATTGGCTCTCTTAAAATCCTCATCATGGATAAGATATCATGATTATAACTGATTAGGGTGTTATGCACCTTGTTTGTCTTCATGGGGTGGTAATGTATTGAGAAATAATATTATTTGATTAACTCTAACCACATCGTTTAGTTCTTTTTTAAGTCCTTGTTTGTGAATATATACTTTACACTATTTTGATCAATATATATTTCAAATTTTTAACTATAGAGATAATTTATCTACATCCTTAATGAAAATATTACCAATTCTAGCTCCAAATCATGCATCAAGTAATTTTTCTAATGAATATTTAATTAAATTGAAGCATAAGCTCCAAAATATTATTTTTCATGAGAAAACATCCCAATAACTTCATTGATGCATCCCATTATTTCACAAAACATTATTCAAAATAGGGAAAGGTGAGTATAGGTCCAATGACCAATCATCCCTTGAGCTTCTTGAAATTTTCATTGAATTCATTTGTCCAAAGGAACTTAAATCCCTTCTAAATTATCTTGGTTACTTGATTTGATAGTCCTGAGTAATTTATCATAATTCGTTGATAGTATCCATCCAATATAATGAAACTACATATCTATATTATAGTGGGCATATTGGGATATTTTTAAACCATCCTCATCTTTGAAGGATCCAAAAATATACCCCAACTTATGAGTATGTGACATAAGATTGATATTTTTTTGTATCCAGAATTCACAGTAGATACATTATATATATATTTTCTCCCCTTGTAAATGACTTTAGAATAATCCTTAAATTATATTCATTTTATTTTTTAATCTTGGAATAGATGAGAATATCGTCTATAAAGACTACCATAGATTGATTGAGATAATCTCTAAAGACTATACTCATCATATCCATGAATATAGTGGTGGTATTTATAAGTATGAATGGAATCTATATGAATTTATTGTTTCTATTTCATGAATAAAAAGTTTTATTGGGTACATTACCCTTATTAACTCGTAATTAAATATATCTAGAATGAAGTTAAATCATTGAAAAGTATCAGTCAAATCATAATTGATTGAATATTTCTTCAAAATTAGGTATAGGATACTTGTTCTTCATCATAATCTTGTTATGTTTTCAATAATAAATGAAGATATGTGTTAACACATTTTTCTAGTAAATTTGGAGGACTGGTTCACCACATAGTGAATCACATGGGAATATAAAACACTTATCCAGATTATCTTGGATTTCCTTCTTCAATTCCTCGAATAAAATTAGATCCATATTATAAAGAGTCTTTTATATTATCACAGAACCATGTATGAGTTCTATTGAAATATCAACCTCATGGACTAAGGGAAGATAGGAAAAGTATTTTGGAAATACGTTATCAAATTCTCAAAAAATAGGCATATATTTAATATCAAATTTTTCCTAACCATTTGAGATAAATACCCCCTCATTATTGGGTATTAAGACCCATATAATGGAAATATTTTTCATAGGGAGGTCATGGTATTTATTAAACTAATAAATGATAATGGTTTTATTTTTAATATGAAATGTCAATTCCCTATACCAAAAATTCATTTGGGATCTATATAGATAGGGCTAATCCATGATAAAAATCACAACAAATTTTACTTAACTGAAAACTAATAATATTTATAGGAAGTATATTCCCACAAAATTCTACTGGAGATGAATTATAAACAAGAGATGAAATCATCATACCACTGAGATTTTTCACTAATAATTCAATATCTATTCACTGTAAAAATATGAATTAATAGTCTTACATAATTTTTAATATATGAAATACTGTTTATATTTAAGCTCAAAGAATATATTTTTAATAGTGATCATACCTGTCACCATACCATTTTTATAATTCTTTGTTTAATCACTAACTAAAAACAAAATGGTTTATATCAGTATCAGGAAATTATAATTAGAGTAAGCAACCATTTTATTAAGAAAATCAATCTTGATGTGTCTAAAATTATGATGCCTTCATTTCAACCTATGACATTTTTGGTTTATTCTACATCACTTTTGGATAATCGTAGGTTGATTTATGTTCTATCTAATTTCTATTTATAAATTAATCCCTATAAATTACTAAACCCCATTCTGAGACCAACCATGGAAATATGAACACAATATACATTTATTTTACATCATTTTACATGAATATTCTGTTAAACAACACACTAAAAAAAAACACAAAACCTATAAGTTTAGTGACTTTCGATACTAGATACATAATAAACTTGTTTTAAAAACATTATTAAAAATATCCCACAATTATTCTTTATATTGATACACTTATAAACATATAACATAAAATAATCTAATTTATAACATGAGGAAATTGAAACATATGAAAGGGTGAACTCATATGCTTAATAAGAAGTGAACATGAGATAAGTTAATCGAAGGTCATAAGTAAGAATAAGATAATCATGTAAGTTTGAGAATATAATTATAATGAATTGATATATAAAATGATAATCATACGAAAGAAAAAATATATCATAAAAATTGAGTCATGGTATAAGGATTTTGGAATAACATATGACAAGAGTCACATGAGTGGGGAAACATAAGTCAATAATCATGATCTACGAGAAAATGACATAGGTATGTTTCATAACATAAGAATGCGGCATGAATATAATCATAAAAAACCTTATATATTTTATGTTCAACCACAAAGACTTTCATATCATAATATACTAGGATAACCATCTTCCCATAACATAGTAAACTTGTGCTAACAACCCATGTCTTATAACTATTAGTATTTCATTATGATCTCATGAGATATAAAACAATACCTAGTAAATTAGATGGCCATAATAGACCCAACTATGATATAATGATAAACCACACATATGTGTTCCACATGAACATGAAAAAATTCATAACCTCATAATAACATAGTTTTCCCATGAGAGATAAATATATTTCATGAAAATTTCCATAAAACATTATCATTATTCATCAAGAGAGAGGAGGTGGATGTTTTAATTAGTTAATACCCATAGTGTAGAATAGGAAATATCAAAGGATATTGAACAATATGAAAAAAAATTCAGACCATTAAGTGATATGGTCATCCTCATTTATGATAATTACTTTAGTTGAATTATCATGAAAAGAGAGGTGAAATGGTTAGAATATATGAAAACCACATGAATAACTATAGGAGGGGAGAAACCATATGGTGAACCGTAAAGTAGAACCATTCACCATACTATAACCCCTTCACTACAAAAAAAGACCTCACCTCCACAAACCATATCAAGTAACCTCACCTCGAATCTCTCATGAAACCATCATCACCGACCACCAAGCACATGATCAGGCATTTTGGTTGATCTAAGTACTTAGGCTACAACCCCACATGCGGACTGTGAGCATGACCCGATCCTAGGGCCAAAGGTGCTTAACGATATCTTATCCAGATGATAGTAGATGATCCAAAATAAAAGATCCATGATGGATGCGTTGGATCAATCCTACAAAAATCCCATTAATACCATACTATGATAGTATATTTTTTACCTATTATAATATTAAATTATTATCATTTATTACTCATATATTGTAATACCTCGATGTTTTAAATGAACACTATGTTTGATATCTTACACAACATACAATACTGAGCTTTAAAGACTGTAAAATATTATCAATTAAATATGATCATTATAACCCATCTGTTGAATTGGAGGGTATGAATAAGAGTAACCAATTTATTAAATACATATATAGAGGTCCTAATTAGTAAAAATTTATTTATAAATTATGAATAAACAAGCCCTCAATTTTTAGTAAACTAATTCCATTGTTTAAAAATACATTTTATTGAAAAATAGTTTTTATTAAATTTTATTATAAAATATTATAATTAATGCGTGAAAATTTTATAAATTATATTTTATAAAAAGGATATGTTTTTTATACCAGAATATAAAAATTATCTTAGGGTTAATTTTTGGTATTTTTTGAAAAGTGTATATTTTCAGTGAATGGTGAAAATATGATTTTATAGAAATTTATCTTTTGCATTAATGTATTAACGAATTATATTTTTTTGAATTTATTTTAAAACATTATTAGTTCCTTTTGATTAAATATAAATCAATTAATGTTATTAGAATCGAGATTATGCTTATTTTGGCATTAAAAATTTTTATACTTAAAAATGATTTTTTCTAGAAAACTATTTTTCATTGTATTTTGTGTGTTATTTTAAAAGTAATTTATAAAACTTATAATAATTGAATTTGATAAAATGTATTTAATAATTTGAATCAAAATTTTTAAATTTGGTAAACTGTAAAACTTTAGTTTTGGTAATTATAGATGGTAACTGTGGTAAATATTTTCCATATAAGAAACGAATAATTGGGTAATTGAGGTTAAAAATAATGAGATAAGGATTTAAAAATCTATACAATAGATAAATTATTTCTATTTTATGATATTAGATCTACCATACCTATCAAATATTCTAATTTTTTGTTCCATTTTTCCTTCATAAAAACCATTATACTATTATAAGTAAATAATAAATAAAAATTGTCACTAATTTTAATAACTCTAATATTTTTCATAGGTATAAATTGATTTCATTCCTGATTATAAGTGGTTATTCGAAATATTAATTTATTTTTAACATTTAATTTTTTTAATTTTTTTGGAATGAAATAATTTCATTAAATTCTTACGTGACAACGACCCTGTGTTTGTTCAAGTAGTGTAAAAATCAAGTGAATGGTTTTAAAAACATACCAAGAAATATTTTATAAACGAGTTATAGGGTTCATGTAATTATTTAGATAAATGAAATTTATTTTTGATGTGTTAAAATTTTATATTCTAAATAAATTATTATTTTGATATTTTCTAAAGTCCAATTATGTAAATAGTCCTTAAAATGATTTTAATGGTATTTTATATTAAATAATATGTTATTAAATATTTTAAATTTCCTAAAATAATATATAGAAATTTTAATGGAATATGGAAAATAATAGCTATAAATGTGAATTTATGGGTCACTTTTCCTTATATAGTGTCTTTCTTGACCCCTAAAGAGTAAAAAACATTGTTATCATGATAATTGTTAAAAAGGTGAACATGGGTTAAAACTAAGAGATAAGGGTTAAAATATCACTTAAACTTATCTAAATTTTATTTTATGAGGGTATTTTGACTTATATATATCCTACATTATAAATATAAAAATTTATTTACACATTAAAATTAAAATTGATTTATATTAATTTATTACATTCAGTAATTCCAAGAGTTCCCCATTCCTCTCTTATAAAAGTACACTAAATTTACTCTCTTATAAAAACATAATTTCCTATTATATTGAAAAATACTCAAAGCATACTTTAATAAAATTATTAACTACTTCCAAGAGGTCTAGGCCTCAGCAAAAACCCATCCTTGATGTCTTAAGGTGTAACTGAATATTGTCTTTCAAAGAAGAGGTTATCATCTTAACCGAGCATTTTAATTTTACTTCTTATTATATATCCTTAAATTCTTCTTAAAACATGATCATATAATGAAATAAGTATATAAACTAAACTTAAATTTTATTATGAGTATGGTACAACCCTTATTCATCTCATTTTACATCCTAAGGGGAACAAAAACATTATTTGTGCATACGTGTGAACTATCACCACTATAAAGCGATGTGTTTATTTTTGTATCAAAACCACACATAAATGTTTGTAATAATGAATTTAATTAATATATATTATATTAATTACATAATAATTATTATTTTAAGATAACATATCACATGTTTACTTACCTTTTGACCCATTTTAAAGTGATAACATCGTTCGTGAATACAAGTATATTACCACCTCCAAAAAGTGATGTGATTCATTTTCATGAACACATTTCATGGATGGTTATAAAATAGTATATAACATACAAAAATGATAATTATTTAATGATTCATATTATTTATATTGTGGAAAAATGACAACTTTTATTGCGATCAACCTACCAAATTAATTTTTCAATTTTGAACTGAATATCCTCAAAACACATGATGTGGACTTAAATGATTATGTAATTAAATATGTTATCGAAATAAATTAAATAAATTATTTAGTAAAAAATTAATTTTAACATATTTTTACCTTATTATAGGTATTAGTTAAAACTTGTTTTGATCTTTTTTAACTCAGGTCTCGTTTTGGGGTCATTCTTGGATATTTGAAGAATTTTGTTGTTCTTTTCGAACTATGCTCAGTTGGCGTGAAGTTAGGGAAAACCATGAAGTTTGGATTGAAAAACCATACAACCACTAATGATGGTCTTGGATGGTGAAATATTTTACCAAACTGTGTGTCCAGACACTCCAACCCACTTGGCCTCAGGTAGTGGGAATATGTACAGTTGGCAAATGGATAATCAAATCGTGCACCCACCAAGGATAAACTCTGCACCCCAGACAATATCGGTTCACTGTTAGGGTGAAATGTTTCTATAAACATGTGGATCTACCTAGAAAACATTTCATGAAGGTTTTAATTCCTCCAAAAATTATTTTAGAAATCCCAAACTCTTCATTTAAGATGCCTAATGACCCCATTCAAACCTAACTTGAATTCTTAAGTTGTGGAAGCTCTTAAGAGTCAATTTTGACTCCACGATACCCTTTTATTATATAATTGAAGTGGTGTTAACATAATTTTATCTCCTTAAGTTAATTTTATCTCCTCTTATTTTTTTTCTCCTAATATGTCTTTATATCCTCCTTAGAGTTTGATATAACATCATGTAATTTATTTATCTAAACACTATTTTGTTTGATCTAGATTCTAGGTTGTTTTTCAAGATCTTCCAGAACTTTTTCTTTATTGTAATTCCCTATTGTGGTTGTTGTGTATTTTCATCCATTGATTTAAAGGTAGGTGGTTCCATAAGGTTTTAATATTCAATTAAAACCCTATTTTTCTTAATTGATTTTGAATTTTATTTAAATGATTTAAATACATGGATTTGTTATGATTTAATAATTTATTTGAAAAAGGAAAGGGAATTAAAAAAAATTAAAATAGAATTGAAATTTTTGGTAGAATTGGGAAAAAAAATATATTGATTTGGAAATCATTTTAAAGAAATAGTTTTTTTGTTGATCTTGAGAAAGAATATTAAATTAAAAAATTATTTGAAATGTTATAAAATGATAAACAACTATGATTCAGTTTTGAAATGAGAATGGAATGTTGTGAATTTAAATTAATAAATTATATTTCCTAATGATTTGAAATGATTGATTTTCAATTTTATTTATTGATTTATTATAATTAAATTAACTTCTATAAATAAAATTCACATTATGATTGAATTAAATGATTTATTTTGGATTATGGTTTTAGAATACACATATAATTATTCATTTGTATTATATATTATAAAATTTAAAACACTAATATTCATTATAACCATTCATAATATAATCATTAAATAGCGATAATACGATTAGTGGTAATATTGGATTTTGATAAATACAATTGGCAAAGACAAAGGATGTGATGACCTTGACCAGTATGATCGTACCCTATTAAGCCCATTTAACCGAGCTTCTAAGGGTGATAGAATCACTGGGAATTTCCCTTGACCAATACAAAGACAATATCAGACAACTAAACCAAGATCGAAGTTGTTTATTGGGGAAGTTCAAGCTCATCGATATCAAAGACAAAACCATGTGTGCCGAACCACCCTAAGGAAATCTCACCATCACAAACCTTACCCTCAAGAAATTATCATGTATAATAAAAGTATTTGTTTCAAGGCCATAGTAATATGAATATTTAAATTTTATTTTAAATAGAATAATTATTATGTTTACTTCTTATTATTGTTACATTAAACATTATTTTTATTTTGATTTGATAAAACAAAAATTGTATTGTTTGTTAATATGAAATTTTAATTAAAACATTAACTTTTTTGAATTAATAAATATTAAAATTAAATAATTTTAATTAAAACTATATGATCAAATAATATTTATTAATAATAGTTGAAAATATAATTGCATGAAGTCAAAAATAATTTTTATAAGGGTTTAAAAAATATTATTGGCAAAAAACCATAATTTCTCAATAAACAAAATTACTGTTTTAAAATTAAAAATTCACTTATTTAGACAATTATTTGGATAAAATAAAAATTATTTTTCGAATCATAAATTTAAAACTATCAAAAAATTAATTTTTTATAATTTTCTAAGGTAGTCAAACTTTCAGGTAAAAATTAAATACGGTATACATATACAGTGCATATTATGAGATAATAATGACCTAAAAGAGACGTAATAAATGATACTAAGTGTATAAAGAATAAAATATACGTTTTCAATTTAAAATAATTTTATTTTGAGATTATTTTATTAATTTTATATTGTCTTTATGAATCCTACATAACATATATTATATTTTAGGGTTTTAAAATATTTTTTTATAAACAAGACACACTTCCACATCACGAATGTTAATATTTTAATGATTTAGGAACTTGGACTTATAAAATAACGAAAAACACTCATATTTGTCATAAACCATGGAAAAACACCATGGTACGGTTTTTGGTTTTTAGTATATTATTATAAAGTCCAAAACCTATATTTGGGAAATAATAAAGAACTCTCCTCTCTTCTCCTACACAGACCCACCCAAGATACCATTACTATTCACTGAAAATCATTTTATAAATTAATTTCTCTACCCTTTATACTCTATATCCCTCCCAAGGATCCACAAATCTCTCAAGAAGCTCCTCCTGAGCTTCTTGAATCTCACTTTTATGGTAATAGATTCTTTTATTCTCCACTTTATTCAAGAAACTCCTTTTTAGGCCTTTTATTTCCAATTACTAATTTTGGGAAATGTTTTTTTCATCCATATTATTATAAATATAATTTAAACATGATTATTTACCCATTTCACTCTCACTGAACCATTATATGTATCTTTTGTTAATATCATTTTGTGGATAAAATTTCAATGTAATTTTTCCATGCCAAACCATTGTATTATGAATACCATCCCTATTATCAGTCAAGGTTATTCACCTAGATATAAATATACTCCTTTTATTGGTAAACTAAATTTATTTATTCCACACTCCTTGATCATAGAATTAAATGTGATGAAAAATAATTCTATGTTGAATGATCTATACGACACAGTTGAGCTTGCACATGACATAAAAGTGACAGGTGCACCATGAATTATATAGTGATCCAATGCATTTGGGATTGTTTAAGTCTCTTGAGATTTCATTCAAGGTATTAGGGAGTAAACCTAATCCATCATGGGAATTTTTACACCATTTTATGATGACTTGGAATTTATCCTTGACCTAATTTTATGATGTCATGTTTAAAGTGGTAGCCATATTTACCTTATTAGCTTTGTGTTACCATGTTATATCACACCTTATTATTCATGATTATGATTCTAACCCCTTTTATGTCCCACTTAAATTCATATTGTATAACATGTAATAATTTATTTAAATTATTCTTTTAATATTCCCTTATTGAGATTTATATATCACCCCTTTCTTATGTACATCCCCTAATTATCCCATATATTTTTAGAGGAATGATGATTTCTAAGATTATTTTATGTATGTTTTCAATAATATTATTGTATCCCATGTTCAAGATGTTATTCTATGTACCTAGTTACCACGAAAACTATACTTCATGGTCTTATTAGATGTATTAAGTGTATTATATTGTAATAAAAACAAGGGTTTTCATAGTTGGTATTAGATGAAAGTTTAGTCATTTCTGGGTTTATGCTTAGAAACCTATAGAGAAAGATTTAGGGAAAAGAATAAACATAAGAACACTTCCCTAAATTTTGGGAAAGTATATATTATGTGTTTTCCAATAAAATAAATCCATGTCTAGATACTACAAGTGGATATGTCTTTGGAATAGATTTACCTAGTGGTAATACACATAAATTATACCTTTATTTTTTTTTGCTTCAATTTTATATGTTTAATAGTTTGAATATTATCATCCCTAACAATACTTTAAAAAATGTAAATGGTTATAAAAAAATTAAAAGTTGAAATCTAGGGTTATCATCCATGGTTATATAAATTCATTCGTATCATTAAAGTTTAGTGTAACTTTTCAAACCCCATCAAAAAGCATGGAAATAGAGTTGTCAATGAAACTGAAAAATGGTGAAATTATTTCATCCTAGTCATATAAATCCTCCCCTATCAAAATTTTTCTGTGGAAATTCCTATAAAACCTTTTAATATATTTTTGTGTAATTTTATGCAATTATTATTATGAATTATGTTTCCTTATATAAAGATAATATAAATTTTCATGATAGGGAAATCACTCTTCATATCATAAATCGTCCTCTGATTATGTACAAATGTAAGGAGGAGGTTGAATATTCTCTATAAAAAACAGATCAAGTATGGAAATTATTTTCCTATAAGAAATAATATATAGCTCAAATTTTTGAGTCGATAATAATCTTTGAAGATATTCCCATTATAGGGGAATATGATGATATGTTTCCTATGGAATTTCTTTATCATCAACCTAGCCAAGAGGTTGAATTTTCAATCGAGATTTTACCTAGATCTTTGATAATATCCAACACTCTATATAGATTGTATATTTTGTGTCTTAAGGAGATGAAGAAACAACATACGTGAATCTTGATAAATGGTTCATACTCTCAAGTTCTTTACCCTAGTGTGTACTAGTCCTCTTCATCAAGAAGAATTATTGGTCAATTTTCCTTTTTGTTTATTTTCATGAGCTCAGCAAGATCATAATAAAGAAAAATTATCAACCTATATAGATTGATGTCTTGTTAAATAAAATATGTGGATTCGAATAATTTTTCAAGGTGGATCTATGGTTGGGATATTATCAAATAATGGTTAAGAAGGAGGGTATCTTCATTACTAATTTTTTCTACATGGTACAATCACTGTGAGTTCATAATAATTCTATTTGGACTCACTAATTCTCTGAAAATATTCATGGACTCAATGAATAATCTTTAGATATTAACTAGAAAAATATTTGTTAGACTTTATAGATGATATTCTAATGTAATCCAAAAGCAGGAGGAGCCTGAGGAGTATCTAATCACTATGATAAGGACCTTATGAATGGATTATATTTACAAAAGTTAAAAAAATGCGTTTTAGTTAAGCTACGTCTCAATATTGAGGTATATTATCAAAATTAATGGGATATTTGTGGACCCTTAGAAGAAAGAATCAATTGAAGGATATCTGAGGCCAACATCTATGAAAAATATATGTAGTTTCCTTATACTGAGTGGGTATTATAATTGATTTGTGATAAATTTATCATGATTTTCAAACCCTATAACCAAACTAACTCAGAAGGGAGTTAGGTTTTTTTTGGAATATTGAATGTGAAGATAAATTTAAGGAGTCAAAAATGAGGCCTATCACTACACCAATACTTATTCTACCCACAAGTTGGGAACATTTTTTGGCATACAAGAATGATTCAAATAAAGTATTGGGATTTTTACTAATACAAAATGAAAAATTAAAATCCTATTCCTCAAGGTAATTGATATTTTATGAACAAAACTACCTAACACATAATATGAAGTTGGTTGTTGTAATATTTGAGTTGAAATTCTAGCGGAATTATATCCTTGGGGAGAAGTGTGAAATATATATGGTTCATAATAATCTCAATTATATATTCACATAGAAAGAGATGAATATGTTATAGTGAATATGGTTGTATATGATTAAGGACTATGGCTACACAATCCGCTACCATCCTAGGAAAATAATTAAAGTTATAGACATTCTAAGTTGGAAGGAACTAGGAATTTTATCACTGATGAGAATTAAGAAAGATCAGATGTTATTATACTTGAAAAGGATGGACATTGGAATCATAATGGAATAAAAATCATCTATCGTTTCACAAATTATTACTCAACCATCCCTTCAAGAGAATACAAAGGATGATAACAAATATTATGTGGGAATTCAAAAGATGGTGAAATATATAAGAAAAGGTAAATATTTAGTGATAAAAATTAGTAAAGAAGTACTTCTAATATTTTGGTCATGACTATGTGTACCATCAAACCATGAGATAAAAAGGGGATATTGGATGATGCAAATATCTCAACATTCTATATCCATCCAGGGAGAAAAAAATGTATTTATATCTCTAAGAGTGCTATTATTGAAAATATATGAATAAAGAGATCATGGAATATACATTAAAGTGTTTTATATTATAGTAAGTAAAGGATGAAAGAATGATACCCAAATGGATGATTTTACCATTACCCATACCTGTATAGAAATGGGAAAACATAATACTGTTCTTTTTCAATTGTCTTATAATGAAATAAATAAGAAATAATTATATATGGTTTGTGGTGGATCATCTTTCAAAGACTACTCACTTAATTGATATTTGAGAAGACTTTTCACTCAATCTAATAGAAAGGATATACATTATATAAGTGATGAGGTTACAAGGAACACTACTATCGATTGTATCTGATCAAGACCCAATATTTACCTCCATTTTCTAGAAAAGTATCCTCCATGCTCTAAATACTAAGTTGAACTATAGCACATATTATCACCCTCAAACTGATGGAAAATTTGAGCATACTATCCACACACTTGTGGACATACTAAGAGCATGCTCAATGGACATCAAAGGAGGATGAGATCAACATTTTCCTCTGGTCAGGTTCCTATACAATAATATTTATCACTCAACCATCTAAATGGCTCTTTATGAAGCCTTTTATGGTAAGATGTTCAGAAAAACTGCATGCTAGGATGAATTTGGTGAACACAAACTACTAGATCCTTAAATGGTAGATGAAATGACTGAAAAGGTCAGGATAATTTAGTAGCGCATATATGATGCTCGGATTTGATATAAGATATATGTTGAAAACAATTGATGCAACCTAGACCTTGAGGGTTGATAAAATATATTCCTCCACATATATCTATGGAATAATGTCATGAGATTTGTAAAGAAAGGAAGCCTTAGTACAAGATATGTTGGTCCCTTTGAGATACTTTATCACATCAATGTGGTGGCCTAACGACTAGCACTCCCACCTAACATATCTCATGTACAAGTTGTGTTTCATGTACCCATATTAATAAAGTTCATACTAGACCCCTTACATGTGTTGAATCCATAGGTGGTACTATTGGAGAATAGTCTATGAAATTAGGAGTATAGGGTGATGATCTTAGATCATAGAGAAAATGGTCTTTGAAATATCACAATGCCCCTAGTCAAAGTGTTATGAAGAAAATGAATGTTTGAAGAAGATATGTGGGAACTAGATTAGGTGATGAACCAAAATTACCCTCATCTATTTTAGTGGGTGGAATTAAAATTTCATTGGTGAAATTTTTGAAGGGGGTAAGATTGTAACGACCCGAAATTTTATAAATAAAATTCCCATTATTATTGAATTTAATTCGCTATTATATATTATGGTTATAGAAAAAACATGCTATTTTTTATTATATCATATAAAATTTAAAAGACCATTAGGAATCATAATTATTGGTAATATGGTCTTTGAACATTAATCATATTATTAGTATAAATATAGGTTTTTGATAAATCCAACTTACACAGACAAAGAATGTAATTGTCTCGCCAAGTAGGAACGTATCCTATGAAGACCATTTATTAAGTCTAGTGAGGGAGATATAAAGAATGGGAATTTACCTTGCCCAATCCCAATCCAATATACAACTACTAAAGATTGAGCGAAAATGTTTACGAAAAAAGTTCAATCTCATCGAGATCAGGGCCCACACCATGTACACTAAACCACTGCATGAAAATCTCACCATCATGAAACTTACCCTCATAGTGTTTTTTAGTGTAATAAAGGGATATAAATCAAGACACTATTAATATTAATATGTATATTTAATTTTTAATATAATAATGGTTATATTTACTTCTTATATTTTTACTTTATAAATTATTTTGATTTTGATTTGATAAAACTAAAATTATATATTTGGGTATTATATAATTTTAATTAAGACATTAATTTTGAAGAATTAAGGAATTTTTTAAAGAAATTATGTTTTAAAAAAATATTATTATTAAAAAATATTTATTATTTTTATTTGAAAATATAATCTTATGAAGTAAAACAATAAAAGGGTTCAAACATTGTTAAATTCAAGAAAACCATAATTTTTTAATAAATATCAATTATTATTTTAAAATAAAAAAATTCACATATTTAAAAAACTATTTTGTTGAAATATATGTTAATTTTGAAATCATAACATCAAAATTATTTAATGGTGAATTTTTCATAATTTTTTAGCATTCAAATTTTCAGGTAAAAATTAAATATGGTATAAATATATAGTGCTTGTTATTATATCATAATGACCCAAAAATGTTGTAATAAATTATATTGAGAGTATTAGAAAACAAATATACGTTTCACCTTTAATATTGTTTGAGTTTTCGGTTATTTGTTTAATTTTATAAATCCTTTATGAATCCTAAAAAGATTATACTATATTTTAAGGTTTTAAAATTATTTCTTTATAAAAATGACACACTTCGACAAAACAAAGGGAAATATTTTAATTATTTAGACCCTTATACTTATAAAATAATTAAAACCAATCCTATTCAGTATAAAATGTTGGAAAAAAATGTGAAGGTTTTTTGTTTGACTATTTTATTTTATATATTTCAAAAACCTATGTTTTGAAAATAATAAATAACTCTCCTATATTATCCTATATAAAATCTCCCATGATCCCATTATTCTTCACTAAATAACCTTCTATATCATCTTTAATATTCCCTCCTCACTCTAAATTCCTCCTAAAATTCTCCCAAGACCCCACGAAGCTCCCCCAATGTTTTTTGAATCACACTCTCAAGGTAAGAGATTCTTTACTTCTCCTTTTTATTCAATAATATACTTTATTTTATACCTTTTATTTACAATTACTAATTTTGGGATATGTTTTCCTCATCTATATTAATTTTAATTTTATTTCAAAATTATAATATACCAATTTTCCCCCATTAAACCATTTTATGAATCATTAAATAGAGTTGTTACGATTGTCGAGATTTCACTGTGATATTTCTATACCAAAACATTATGTTGTGAATACCATATATATTCCCACTAAATGGGATTAATTTAGAATAAATTATACTAATTTGATTGGGGAATACATGTATTTATTTTACACTTCATGGTTATGTAATTAAATGAGATGAGAAATTATTCTATGTTAAATGATCTATGTGGTACACTTATATTTGTACATGATATGAATGAAATGGGTACTCCCAGAAATATATACCACTATAATTCTATGTATAATGTTTTAGTATCACGAGATATCATGAAAAGGATTATTTAGTGAACATATTCGATTATGGGACATTTATCCACCATGTTATGATGCCTTTGAAGAAATCTTGGAAGTATGTTTATTGTAAGGACTTGGCCTTAAACATTAATTAATCTTGAGAAAAGTCAAGAATTCACATTGAGGATCATTTAAAGTTTAGAGTTTTAGAGAATTTGGCCATAACTCCTACATAACGAAATCATATAAATAAAAAGTTAACACTTCCAATAGTTTCCATTTTTTCCATAAAACAAAATCATTTGAAATGAAATGTGGTTTCTTTTCGTGTTAAATCATAATTTTTCCTTGATCCCATCCATGACTCTATTCTTCTTTACAACCTATAAAAAACATTTCAAAACATGTAATGAGTATCAAAAACTCATAAAGGGATACATAAATAAGGAAAATTGTTAGTCTTGTGAAAACATGTAATCCATGAATACTTTATCATAAAGTAATCATTTTATCCATTACAAAGTAGTAAAATAAACTTCGTTGTATATAAGTTCATTGCATACCCTTTTTGTAAGAAAAAGATTGTCATAAACCCAGAGAATGCAACATATAACATATAAAGGTAAATTGGGGCATAATAATACATAAATGGAAAAACCATACCATCGACTTCTATACATATCACTAAATGGAATAGTCATATGGCCTACTTCCATACCCAATTCATTGGCAGTTATAACGTAATCCCATGTCCTTGGTTTGTAATGGAATCACCCATATTTGGTCTATCATGTGACCACACCATCTTTGTTTTATCCCTTAACCACCCTTATAATGTCTAAGTAACATTATATAATCATAACACATAAATGATTGCAATTTTTAACATTTCACTCATAAATTTTCATTTGTAATTATAAGAAATCATTTCAAGATACTGAAATATTCAATCCTTTTCCCAAACCATTTTAAAATTTTAATAAAGAGACTTTTGAATCAATGTTTCCCATACCAATTTACCACATTCGAAAAAATTAACATTTTATAACATTTAATGAAGTGATTTTTGAATCAATGTGTCTCATACCACTTTGATGCTTTTAAAAGAAATTAATATTTTAAAGAATTTAACAAAGAAAATTTTGAATAAAAGTATCCCATACCACTTTGAAAATTTTAAAAGAAACTAACACTTGAAAACATTCATGTATATATAAATAAATACATAAAAACTATTTTGAAAACATGGATATGAAATAAAAGGTTTTATAAGAATAAATCTTTAAAACACTTAAATAAATGTTTTAGTTAAAGGGTCCCTTACCACATGAGAAACAATTGAATAAATATAATTAAGGAATAACATGAATTAAAACATTAAATATCATGATAATATACTTATTCATTATATAAGGAGTTGAAAGGGTTGTATATACACCTTATAGGATAATAAAGGTGTATAACGTCAAGATATGCCTCAATGAAAGCAGATTGAGTTGAAATCCCTTACAGAGGTCATATCATTAGATTAAGGACAGATCAATGAAAAAAATGCGTGAAAAATATAAATACAAAAAATATAAGTGGATATTACCTCTAAAACAATTAGATTTCATTCAAACTTATTCTTTGAAAAACAAAAACCAATAACATGGATATTTACCTCAATGAATGGAAATTAAGTTAATATTTCCCTTACAATGGGGCCGACTTATCTCGTTCATTCATTATCTTCCTGAATAAAAAAGATAGGATAATTTATAATTACTTAAGAACCATTTCATGTTTTTTTATTCCATTTATATCACTTATTTCCATGTTATATGAAATAGTTAATTCTCGGTGTTCATGTGAGATGTTTTGTCGATATTCGGTACTTGAGTCAAAAATGAATATGGTATGATGTAATTTTTCCATGTTGTCATAGGTTCATCATCTAAATAATATTATTCATGAAATATTCATAACTTTTAAAAATTAATCATACTTTTTAAATCATACCTCTAATTATGATTATGAAACATGAACAATGGTATAATAAGGGAGACAGTAGGTCATATGTACGCATGAGTAACGTTTTTATTTTTCATTGATAATTATGGAAGTAAATTAAATATAATTTTATCCTTAAATAATTATAATTATATTATTAACATCATAATATTTTTTTACATATAATTATATATATTATTCAAGTTATATAATGAATAAAAATGAGTCACACCACTTCATGGAGGTGATAGTTCACACGTACGCACGAATGGCATTATCATTTTTATGGACATATAAGTAAGAATTTAATTGATATATAATAATTTTATAATTTTTAATTTGTCATTAATATTAAATATTAATATTAATTCCATTATTATAACCATTTATGAGAGATGATTATGGAAAACAAATTATATCGGTTCATGGAGATGATAGTTTCCACGTACGCACAAACGATTAATTTCATTCCCATTTAATGGATATGGAGATGGATTTAGGTTTTAATATTAACATAAGAAAATATTATTTTATTAAGGATATTGAATTTATTATATCATCATGTTTTGGAGGATATTTTAATGAATTTGAAGAAGAAATAAAATAGAAACACTAAAAAAATGATACATCTTATTCAGTTGATCACCTTTGAAGAACACCTTAACACGTCAAAGAAGGGTGTTTTTCCTAAACTAAGGATTTAATAATATATTGATTGATTCTAAGAAGGGTTTTGGATAGATAATTTCTAAACTAAAAGGATTTTCAATTGTGAATAAAAGATAATGATAAGTTTTTTTTATAGGAGAGATGAGGGTCACTTTAGGAATGTTTTAAAATATTAATTTATTATTAATTAATTTTATGATTATAATGGTCCCAAACACATTTATTTAAAATATAATATGATTTTTGGTCTTATACTCATTATCCAATTAAAATTAGACAAGTTTTGAATATATTTTTAATCCTTAATTTTATGTTTAACCCATATTTTACCTTTTTTAATATTACCATGATAAGTTGTTATTTACACTTTTTGTGTTAATGTAATTACCATAACATGTAAAATGGAAAAAATGTATCATTTATGATATATTAGGACTTATAATGACCATTGGTATAGTCTTGGATTTTTAGTAATTTTGTAACATTTAATATACTATTTTATATTTTAAGTTATGAATTATGTCAATTTTCACACTATTCATACCTGACTTTTTCAAAAAATCATTAAAACATTATTTTTTTGAAAACATACATCAAATCAATCATAAAATGTAATATTAATCTATAAAACCTATGTATTGAATCTAATACTTCAAATAATATTTATTTTATCATTTATAATATCATTTATTTGAATTTTTTATTCATGAAATAATCACAACATCACTTTTATGTCATTATTAAATTTATTTATTTAATGTCAAAAAATTATAAATAATATACCATGACATAAGAAATTTTTTTATATTTCTAATTAGTATTTATATTCAAATATATTATTTATATAAACCCATATTAAAATTTCTTTAGTATGAAGATTCATGTTTATAACATATTTTCCTTTACTTTAAATTTAAAGTTATAGGTGTCATAATCACACCCAAGTGGATTCTATATGCCAAATTCATATCCCAAGGTGTTTATTAGTAATAAATATGGCATTAAATAATATTATTACATGTTTTAGGGTAGTTTTAAATTATTATAATATTATTTTTACCCTTATTTAGCTGATTTATCCTTTTACTATGGTAAATTAAAATAATTACTAAAGTTACTACTCATAATATCCAAAAATAACAGGGGCCTATTTTAAAAATTTAGAAGTTTTGATTCCAAATATAGAATCCATTTTTAAAAATTGAAAACACAAAACTTGCATTTATTGATTTAAAATTTATTCTTGTTGTCAAAACGAAAAAACCGTTTTTTTAAGTAAAAACCATCAAAATATTGATATGTGTGTATATCAAATTTCAATTTCAAATACCTTAAAATGAAAAAAATGGATTAAATTATAATAAATTATCCCAATTAAAGTTTAAAATAAATTAATAGGACATTCTAACTATATAAAAAAATTAGAAAAACAACCATTTTAAATTAAAATATAGTATTTTTCACGCACATGAGCCTCAGCACAGTTGGTGAGGACTCATTAAGTGCATCCAGACAACTCGAGATCAAATCCAAGAAGAGGCATACTTTTTGTTACTGTAGCAGTATTGTAGCGGGAACTATAGCATTATTATAGCGGGACTATAACAGGTACTGTTTGGCACTGTAGCAGCAAGGAATATTCACCGGTTTGGGCCTTAGAGCCACTAATTTGGTCCTCGAGTCCTTTAAGGCCTTCGAGCCACCCAAGACATTGAGTCAGTATGGCCTTCTGGCCACATCAAGGCCTTAGGTCCACCTTAAGGCCTTCAGGCCAGCTTAAGTATAGATGAAAGCTAGACAACCTACAAGGAACATGTTTTAGAAAGAGGATGAGAAAGGGGATTTCACCATTGAAGAAGCTAAACATATTGGAAGAATGATAGGGTATGGCACCTGCTATTGGGACAAGCTTGTGCATGCATTGGAAAGCACAACCGAATAGCCATGTGATGGGGGAGAGCTGATTTCAAGATGAAGATGTTAGAGAGGAGTAGTTCCAAGTAGTTAGTATGGGTTTTATGTAACGTTTGAAGCCTACGAGAAATGAATTCCTCTAAGGCCAATGGGCCATGTAATACTTACACCTGCGGTATATGTAAGGGTTCCAACTCACCCCATTAAATGTGGATTATCAAAATCAATAAAAAATGAAGGCCTTTGGGAAATTGTTGGAGTAGTATTTTTCGTTATCCATTAAAATATAAATTTTATCAGAAAAAACCAAAATATCAACCGTAGTAAATTTTGAAGACCATCTTCCAAATAAGAAGTCTATTTTTTCAAATATAATATAAAATAGTTTTAAAAACAAGATTTAAAATGGGTTATCCACTAAAATATGGTAAAAATTCCATTTTTGAAAAATACTACTTTTATGCTTAAAAATTTATTTTGTCCTCATATATTGTCTAGAAAACATATATGATTAATTTTAAATATTAAATTGAATATATAAAATATATATTTCATTAATAAAATCCATCAATAGATACATGATTTTATAAACACAATTATTCTCATTTAAATAGGTTTAAAAAAACACATCACTTATATTCAATTGGTTTTTATTTCTATTTATAATAAAATTGGTAACCAATTAATCCTTATATAAACATGTTTATACCATATTTTCATAATTCATTCAATACTATTCATTCTCTATATTCCAAAAGAAAGTTTATAATTGTAACATTTAAATAATACTATTTAGTTTTCGTTTAAGCTCGACGTAGCGTATCATGTAAGCTATAGAACATAGTGTTTCTTTATTAATACTCAGGTTGTTACATCCTCCCACCATTAATAAATTGGGTCCTAGTAATTTGAATTTGGGGTCGGTAAATTGGGTATGACTTTTAAAAATAACTTTTTTACAATCCAACATTGGAAAACGGGTTAATAAATCTATAACTTTAAAATAAAGAAAGATAAGTACGTAGGTCACCTGAGATAACACATACTAGGATTCCTTGTATAAAAACATGGATATGGAAGAGAAACTAAATATCTTGTTTTGATGGAGAGTGATAGAAAAAATGAATAGTATACAGTTAACAATAAAAAAACCACAAACTTATGATGGGTTAAATGATCTTTGATTTCGCAGTAGGAAAAGTAAACGAATAACATTTTTGTTCTAATATATTTTTCATAAATTTGAGTAATTTATTTAAGAGCTTGACTAAGAACATAAGTAAAAATACTTAGTTTTCAAGTAGAGTTTCACCCTTTAATAAATTTATACCACAAACTCATCTTTTATCCAAATGATGAGTATTAAATATGGCTTGGGCACACCTGAAGCACTAGAATCAACTTATAGGGAATAAAATAATAATAAAAAGATGAAATATATATTTCACTTGTCTTTAAAAATTAACCAAAAACAAAATTTTTAGTACAATATCAAATAATGGCCATAAAATAATAACCCTTTATAAGGAGAAGGACTACTTTTAATTTCCAAAATTTTATAGTAATACCCAAGCTCAACATATACCATTCATCAAAAAAATGTCCTTACAATTTCTCAAAATAATCCAACAATTTTTGAAACCCAAAACATTGAATAATTTGACTACCTAGTCTTCCAAGATAAATTTTAACATTTATCTCAAAATATATTCAAAAAAACTTAATGGCTCATACCAAAAAGTATTTAACCTAATCACATTTTCTTTAAGCTAGGTTAATCATTTTTGTAAATAACAAAAATAACAATAAGTCTTATATAAAAATATTGATTCTTCCAAAATAAAATTCAACCATTAACCCTAAAATAAAATCCCATATTATTTTATTCTACTTAGGCATATACGCTTACCAAAATAGTGAATTTCTTCTAAAATAACTTTTATCACGCAATCCCTAAATCATTTTCCAATAACAAAAATATCCATTTGATAAAATGTATGTCCCAAAAATAAACTTATTTTTAATATATAATATAATTTAAATAAAAAGAATAAGACTTACTTACCACATAATTCACATAGGACATTTTTCAGAGAAGCACCTTTATCACCCTTATATTGTGGGTTCGATTCACTCATTCTTACCAGACGTGACGGGTTGTCACCCATCCTATGGGTTATAATTTTTCTAAAATAATATAATTTTTAAAATATTCCAAAAATATTATAAGGACCACAAAATAACCATAAAATGTTTGAAACATCAAAGGTTAATTCATGACATTCATTTTGTATCCCAAAAAGTAATAACCCATAATTTCTCTAAAATCACCATTAGTCACCTTAAAATTTCAGATCATAAATCCCTAAAAGGGGTTTATAAGATATAGATCTTATGATCAATCTGAAAATTATGAACTCCTAATGATATCCCTAACTCTTAAGAAAACATCATAATCCACAAAGTTTTCTAAACCATCCTTTTATACCAACTATACAGACCTGACATTAAACAATACATAATCTTGAGACAAGTCAAGAATTCACATTGAGGATCTTTTCAAGTTTATAGTTTTAGAGAATTGGGCTATAACTCACACATAATAAAACAATAAAAATATAAATTTGAAACTTTCAACAATATTTATTTCTTCCATAGAACAAAAGCTTTTAAAAAGAAACGTGGTTTATTTTCATGTTAAATCATAACTTTTCCTTGATCCCATCCTTGACTCTATTATTCTTTAAAACCTATTGAAAACATTTTAAAACATGGGATGAGGATAAAAAGATAATTAAAGGATACATAATGAAGTAAAACTATTAGTCTTTTGAAAACATGCAAACCATGGATACTTTATCATAAGTTAATACTTTTCAACTTTAAGAAGTAGTAATATACACTAACATGAATATAAGTTCCTTATTTACCCTTTTTTTAACAAAAATATTTCCATAAACCCATAGAAAGATACATAGAACATTTACAGGTATCTTGGAACATAATAACAATTAAATTGAATAACTATACAATCAACTTACACACATATCACCAAATGGAATATCTGTATGGTCGACTTCTATACTCAATGCATTAGAGGTTATAACATAATCACTTGTCCTTAGTTTTTCACGAAACCACCTGTCTTTGGTTTATCATGTAACCACCCATCTTTGGTTTATCACGTAACCACCCGAAAAATTTCAAAGTACCATTATATAATCATAACACATAATAGATTGCAATTTTCAACATTTTACTCCTAAAATTTCATTTTCAATCACAAGAAATCATTTCAAGATATTAAAATATTCAATTCCTTTATAAAACCATTTAAAATATTGTATAAATATACTTTTGAATAAATGTTTCTAATACCACTTTAATGATTTTGAAAGAAATTAACGTTTAAAAACATTTAATAAATATACTTTTGAATAAAAGTGCCCCATAACACTTTGAAAATTTTAAAAATAATTTATATTCAAAAATATTCATGTCCATTTAAATAAATTTTATTTTAAGAACATGGAAATGAAATATAAGGTTTTATAAAAATAAATCTTTAAAAATTTTAAAAAGATGATTCAGTTAAAGAGTCTCATACCACATGAGAAACACTTGAATACAAATAATTAAATAATAATATTAAACAAAACCTTAAATATAATGATAATATACTAATTCATGATATAACAAGTGAAAGGGGTTGTATATATATATTATAGGATAATAAAGGTGCATAACATCGTGATATGCCTCAATGAAAGAACATTGAGATGAAATCCCTTTAAAATATCGTATCATTAGATTAAGGATAAATCAATGACATAAATATGTTTAAAAAATATAAATACACCCAATATAAGTGGATATTCAGTGTAAAATAGTCATAGTTTATTCAAACATATTGTTTTGTAAAAAAAACTAATGACATTGATATTTAACACAATGAATGGAAATTGAGTTAAGATTTCCCTTACATCGAGTCTTACTTGTCTCGCTATTTATTTATATTACGGAATAATAAATTTAGTTTAATTTATATTTTATTCAAAAACTATTTCAAGTTTTTTATTCCATTTTTGTCACTTATTACCATGTTATATAAATGATTTAATTATTTTATTTTATGTCGAGTGTTTTGTTGATATTCAGTACTTATGTCGAAAATCAACATTGTATTATGTAATTTGTCAATGGGGTCACAAGTACATCATCTCCAAAATAGTATTCATGAAATATTCATGAATTTTAAATATTAATAATACTTTTTAAATTAAACCATTAAATATTATTATGAAAAATGAACAATGTTATAATGATGGAGATAGTAGGTCGTACGTACGCATGAGTAATGTTTCCATTTTTAATTGATCATTATGAAGATAAGGTAATTATAATTGTATCTTTAAAAAATAATAATGGTATTATTAAAATCATAATAATCATTTATATATGATTATATATATAAGAAAATTTATATAATGAATCAAAATGAGTCGCATCACTTCGTGGAGGTGATAGTTCACACGTACGCACGAACGACATAGTCATTTTTAGGCACATAGAATTAAGGACCTAATTGATAAATTATTATTTTATAATGATTAATATGTCATTAATATCACTTATGAAAATTAATTCCATTATTATAATCATTCATGATAGATGGTTATGGAAAATGATTTTGATCGGTTTGTGGAGGTGATAGTTCACATGTATGCAGGAACGATTAATTCATTTCCCATTTAATGGAAGTGGAGATGGATTTGGGTGATGATATTAACGCAATAAAATATCAGTATATTAAGGATGCTGCAATTATTATATCACTATTATTTGAGGATACTTGAATGAAGTGGAAGAAGAAATAAAATTGAAACACTTAAACAAAATGATATCCCTTCTTCGGTTGATCTCCTTTGAAGAAAAACTTAACACATATAAGAAGGGTGTTATTTTTTTAAAAAGGTTGGGGTCGAAGTCTCATTGGTTATTTAAATCAAATCAAATACCTCTTTTAATTGGGTAGAGGGAAACCCATTACATATCCTGAAGGCCCAGTGGGCATTTAGCCCATTACATGGCACATATGCCCAAATGTTTGGCCCAAGGCCCTTTATGTGAATAATACTACTACCGTACTCCACCTACTACAGTCTGTATAGTATCTGTCGCCTCTATAGTGTCCTGTTGCCCCTATAGTTCCCACCATTGCTATAGTGGTGCTGCTGTAATAGTATGATACAGTACCTACGCCCAATGGGTTTTGAACCCCCATTCTTCATGTAATATTACAAGGTACTTACCACTAAGAAGGGTTTTATGACTAGAATAAGGATTTAAGAATGTGGGAAGGGATTATAGGATTTTTTTTGATAGATCCTATAAAAACAAAAAGGCTTCGTAAGTACGAATAAATGTGAAGGAGAAGATCCCTTTTATTGGAGAGATGAGGGTCACTTTAGGAAAGTATTGTAATATAATTTTATTATAAAGTTATTTTTGGTTTGTAATGGTCTAAAACTCATTTATAATAAAGAAAATATGATTTTGGGTAGTATACCTATTATCCAATTAAAATTAAACAAGTATTTTTTTTATGAAAGGTGGCGCTTTGGTAAAAAGACCAAAGAAATTTTATTTTCAAAAAAAGAGGTCACATGAGTCAAAAAGATAGAATCATATTACAATACTTAACATGAAATGGAATTAGGCTTTCTAGGAGATCCTCCAGCCAGGTTACGTCGTGAGAAACTCCATTATTGGTGATACCATCTGCAACCATGATCTCTTCTCGATAGGTATGTGTTGCAATGTTTTTGATGCCATGGAGAGAGTGAATTCAATTCATCCAGCATATAGTAAGCGGGCAAGCTAGATGAATCTCCCCCTTCCAAATGGCATGAACTATAATAGTATAGTCACTTCCAATCCACAAGTTGTTCCTCACTTGGAGTGAGGTGAAAGATATGGCATGAATCACACTAATCATTTCAGATTCCAGAGAGTTTCCAGTACCACAACCTCCAAAACAGAACCCAACAAAGTGACCATGATTATTACTGAATATAGCGACACACCCTACAGGTCCTGGATTTCCTTTAGAGGCCCCCTCCAGGTTAATTTTAGTCCAACCTAGAAGTGGGGGTCTCTAGAAAACCTCAAAAGTGAATTTCGGTTGTATGAAAATGGCATCAACCTGAAGATGTATTAAGATCATAAAATCTACCACATAGTTGTAATTTTCTTTTTGAATCAACGCAGCTTCTTGAATAGTGATAATAATTATCATTTTACCTGAATTTATGTTGTGTGAGAAATTATTGTGAATAATTGTATTTCTATCATACCAAATCACATGACACAACTCTGTAACCCAAGAAAGGAACACGTTTCTAAATTTCTAGAAGTTATCCATAGCAAAACAATGATTTATTTGAGAATCTATAGAGTTATGAATCATCCATATTCAATAAAAAGTCTCAAAAATATAGTTCTAAAGGGCAGTAGTGGTATCACAAGACAGAAATAAGTTATTAGTATCTTCTCTATGTTGATTACAAAAACGAAATTTTGAACAAATATGAATTCCAAAAATTTTTAGACAAGAGTCAGTGGGAACCCTATATTAGGAAAGACTCCAAATAAGATTGAGTCATGAGGGTTTAATCTAGGGTTTTTCAAAACATTTAATCCATTTAAAGTCATTTCGGGGGTTATGTAAGGAGTTGTTGTAGAAGTTTTTTGAATTTAGAATCCCATTATGAGAAGGTTCCCAAATAAAGAGATCATACGAGGTAGAAAAGTGGTAATAATAAATAATTTGAATAATAATGTTAGGAAGGGTATCAAGGAGAGAATTATGAACATTACTAATAGTGGAGTTGATGTTATCAGGAATATGTTCAGGGGGAGTCAAAAAGATAAGAGGCACGCTTGTCCATTTGTCCAACCAGAATCTCATGGAAGAGTTTCTAGAGATGATCCATATATAGTTGAACAAAATATTGTCATACATGTTTCTAACAGAGGGACAAATGGAAGAAGTCATGAAATTCTTGTGACCTCTTTTCAATCTATCAATGAAACTATTTTTGACTAAAGAAATTGAGGGCGGGTAATTGGGAATCAGGTTCCAAGTTAATCTGGCTTGAAGTGACTCATTAAAGAGTTTAATCTTTTTAATACCATGACCACCCATGTCTAATGGTTAACATCAATTAGCCCAAGGAATAGTCATAAGTTTCTTGTCAGAGGTGCTTCCTGTCCATTTTTTTTAGTGTGAGAATTAATTTTTTTATGAGACCAGCTGGCCAATTATAGACCATCATCAAGTAGACCAATTTGTAGACAGTGACAAAATTGACAAGGTAGACTCCCCCCGCCATGGAGAGAGATTTTCCTTTCCAAGTGGAAAATTGATTAATAATTTGGTCAAAAATGTTTGCGAAGTAGAAATATTTGGGTCTGCCCTAGAAAAAGGGAACCCCAAGGAATTAGATGGTAATTGTACCTTCTTTGTTGTTAACCTCGTTGATAATACATTTTTTCCTACCACCTAGAAAGTTTTTTTCAAAGTAGATGAGGGATTTATGCCATCCAATGACTTGACCAGAGACCTCTTCAAAGTGAGTGAGAGAAGTTTTAAGAGTTATGATGTTTCTTATATCACCCTTTAAAAATAGAATGATGTAATATGCAAAAAGTAGGTGAGTGGAGACATTCACATATCTGTAAGCATGAATAGATTTGATCTTGTTTTAGTCAACCAGCTGGGTGAGCATACGACTTAAATAGTCTTCTGTAATGTTAAAAAGAATTTTAGATCGGGTATCTCCTTGTATGACTCCTCTGGAACAATTGAAGTAGCCTCTTGGAGATCCATTGATCAAGATTGAAATGTGAGCTGAACTGAAGAGGTTTTTAATTCTAAACATGAAGATGTCATTGAAGCGAAACCCATGTAGAACTTTTAAGATGAAATCCCAATACATTGTGCAAAAATATTTTCTAATATCCAGTTGAATGGAGATGTTACCACCTCTATTTTTATTATTTAACATGCTAGTGCATTCAAAGGTGAGGCAAATACAGTCTTGGATAGATCTCCCCTTTATAAAACCAAATTTATTCCAGAAGATAATTTTATCTGTAATAATGTTGTGTCTATTTTCAATCCTCTTGGTTATAATTTTATAGAGAGTGTTGATAAGAGATATATGATGAAAGAGATGAACTTCAGAAGAATTATCAATTTTGGGAATCAAGGTAAGGAATAGAAAATTTAAACCATGAGGTAAAAAACCATTAGAAAAGAAAGATTTAATAAGTTTGCAGACATCAGCATGGATAATATCACAATATTTTTTATAGAAGATATTATTTAAACCATCAGGACCTAGGGCACTGTCAGGATTAAATCGAAAGACAATGTCTCTAATTTCCTGATCAAGGGAAACACCAAGGAGAAAATTATTATGAACATCAGTGACAATTGTCAGAATGATGTCATTAATGAGTTCTTTGTTCATTCTAGGACCATTTAATAAAGACTCAAAATAAGAGAACATTATTAGCAATTTCTTATTCTTTATCCGATATTTTATCTTCATCTTTTAGGGAATCTATGGGTCTATAATATTTTTGAACTCTTTGAAAACAATTATAGAACTTGTTATTACAATCACTATCAGTTAGCCATTTGATTTTAAAAGTTTGGTTATAAATGTTGTCTTTAATGGTGAGAAGCAAATTAAGGTTCATAGTAATGTTATTTTCTTTATTGTGATCTAAAGCAAGTATTGAATATTTTGTTAATCCTTCTCCTATGGGTTTAACCGTTATTTTACCTTTTTTAATCATACCGTGATAACTTGTTATTTTCAATTTGTGTGTTAATGTAATTACCATAAAATTTCAAACAGAAAACAAAAGTGTCATTTATAACATATTAGGACTTATCCTAACCATTTGGTTGAATATTATATTTTAATGAACTTTATATCATTTAATAAAATATTTTATATTTTATGTTTTAATTATGTCAATTTTGATACTATTCTTACTTGACTTTTTCAAAAATTCATAACAACGTGATTCCCTAAATAAAATACATTACCTCAATCCTAACATGTTATAGTCATCTAGTAAATTTGATTATGGTATCAAATAATAAAAATAATATTTATTTTAACATTTATAATATCATTTATTTGAATCTTTTATTAATGAAGTAATCACTACATCACCATTGTGTCATAACTAATCTCATTTATTTAATTTTAAGAAATTATAAATATAATACCATAAAGTAATAATTTTTTATCTTTATAATTAATATTTATAGTCTGGGATATCATTTATATAAATACATATTAAAATTGTTTCATTAAGAAGTTCATCTTTATAACACATTTTCATTTAAATAAATTTAATCTTATAAGTGTCATAATCACTCACAAGTGGATTACAAATGCCATCTTTTCATTCCAAGGGTATTATTGGTCATACATATGTCATAAAATAAGAATATGACTTGTTTTGGGGTAGTTTTATATTATAGTAATATTATTTTTCCCCTATTTACCTGATTTACCCGTTAACCGTGGAAAATAAAAATAATTACTAAAGTTACTATTAACAATTTCTAAAAATAAAAGGGTAATATTAACAAAATATTGAACATAAAATTAAAAATATTGAATCCTTTTTTTCAAATTCAAAACATATAACTTTTCGTAATTAATTTTCAATTAATTACCATTCTCAAAACAAAAAAATGAGTTTTTTTAAAGTAAAAACCATCAAAAGATTGACATGTGTTTATATCAAATTTAATTGTAAAATTAATTCCAATGATCAAAATTGGATTAAATGATAACAAAATAATCCAATTAAACTTTAAGACCAATCAAAAGGATAGTCTAACTTTATAAAAACTAGAAAAAGCAGATTTGAATTAAAATGCAGTATTTCTAACTATTTATTTTAATGTGAATTTTATCAGAAAAATATTAATATTTCAACCAAAGTAAATTATGATGTCACTATTAAAAATAAAATATTTATTTTGTCATATATAACAAAAAAAAGTTTCAAAAACTAGATTTAAAAGAGGTTCTCCATCAAAAGGTGGTAAAAATCCCTTTTTTGAAAATTACTTCTTTTATACTTAAAAATTGATTTTGTTCTTATATCTTGTCTCAAAAACATATATTCTGAATTTTAAATATTAAATTGAATATATATAATATATATTTTATTAATAAAACCCATCAAGAGTGATATGATTTTATAAACACAATTATTCTCGTTTAAATAGGTTATCATAAAAACACATCCTTTATATTCAATTGGTGTTTATTTCCATTTATAATAAATTTGGTAACTAATACATTATTATATAAACATGATTAAACCATATTTTCATAATCCAGTAAATATTCTCTCCATTCCAATGTCTAGTTTATAATGGTAACATTTAAATAATACTATTTAATTGTTTTTTAACATCAATGTAGCATATCATGTACACTATTGAAAATAGTGGTTCTTTCCTAAAACTTGTGATGTTAAATTTATGATTTCTTGTTTAAATTTATAGCCAAATTTCCCATGTTTACATTATGTTACCATGCTCTACCATTCCCTATTTTTTATGTTTACGATTCTTACCCCCTTTATGTCCCAATTAAATTCTTTTTATTAAAAATGTAATACTTTCTTCATGTTATTTATTTATTATTCTTTTACTAGGCTATATAGCTCACCCATTAATTTTTTAAATCCCTAGGTTATCCCATAATATTTTATAGGACTGATTATTTCTAAGATAATTTTAAGGATGTTTTTTTAATATTGTTGTTTTAACCCTTGTTCAAGATGTTATTTTATGTACCTAATTCAAAAAATACACTAGACATCATGATATTATGGGCTGTATCAAGTGTGATCTTATGTAACAAATCATTACTTAATTTGTAATAAAGACATGGTTTTTTATATTGATTGAATCACATGTAATCTGGGGTAGCTAGCAGGTGACTAAGACAAGCATGATACAATCTTGATCCCCTAAAAATGGAATTAAGATAACAATAATAACAGAACCAAGATCCGATTTTTATCCGGTAGTGTCTCACTAACAGGGTGTAGTGTTATTTCCCATATTGGATCGCTGAATGGGTTGAATATTTGAGTGCATACACATATATAAATTCATGTTGATAAATAAGATTTGTGAGGATCCTATTATCAAAAAACAAACATACCATGGGGCTCTTTTTCATGGTGATTTGTTTACTTGATTTGATTACACATCCCACTGATTCATTGAACTATTTTATTCATTCCAACTAATTTATATACATTTTTTTATATAAAGTACTTATTTAATTATGTTTGAAAGTTGTTTTGATATATATCTCATCCTATGATTATGAAATCATGTTTTATTTTAAGATATGAAAATGTAAGACCATGAAATGATTTATTTAAACTGATAAAATAAATGGTTAACTATTATGGATCTGATAATAGAATACATAGTGAGAACCTACTTAGATTTATCGCTCACAACATACATTTTCCATTGATCAATTTTAGACTTTCTTAATCCATGAATGATAAAATGGAAAGTGTCACTTGATGGTGGTGAATTTTCTTGATCATTTGAACCATAAAGTGATGACAGTGACTAGTGGGACTGTTGTACACTTATAACACTTGAGTTTGGGACTTTTTTTGGTTGGTATTTGTTTCCATTGGGATATTTATCTATCTATTAAGGTATTATTTTACCTATTTATTTCTGGTAATTATCTTTTTGGAGTGTTGTGCATAATGAATTGAATCTTTAATCTTCGGTTTTGTTCCTAGAAAATTCATTACCATGTTGGTCTTTTGTGGTTCCATGTTCTAGTATCCAACATGTAGATATCAATAACACCCTTCCGACAATTCTAGAGTTGTATTTGGTATCAGGATACTAGTGTATCTGAGATAGTTGGTGAAAAAGCAGAATCAGAGGTAAGTTAAACATATTTCATTGATGATAGTATATGGTTTTGGATGCCTTGATGGGACTTGAGAGGTCATTGGGAGTGATTTTAACGCCAGAATCAGAGGTAAGTTAAACATATTTCATTCCTGTATCTTTTTTTGGTGTATCGTTTCTGGTGTATTGAGTGTTTTTTGTTGATTTTTTATTGAATCATTCCTTTAATATGACATGTGAATAGGTCCTAGGATGTAGTTGGTGGTGAACCACAGTGAGAAAATCCTATAGTTGACTATAATCTTGTTAAGAGAATGATGCAGGATATCCAAGATCTAGGGAATATACCCACACTTGTTCTCATTCAGTCTCTAGAATGAATCTTATTTAAATATTGGAAGATTCTCCATAGGAAGCTGATACAGTTCCATCGACTATGAGAAGTAACATCACTATAGCTTCATTATTTGTGATTACATTATTTGATACCAGTATAAATCTCTAATTTATATTGATTCGTACTATGATCCTTTTAAATATTATTGTGGGGAATTTCTCTTATGTGATGGATATTACTATGCCCCTTAAAAAAAGAGAGAGGATGGTCTCCATTATCATGCTTGTGTTTTATCTTTAGCAGAAATTGACCTTACCTATAATTTTCTAGTTCTCGACCGAAAACCTCTTATATTCATCAACAAGATAGATTGGTTGATTTCTAATAAGGACCAAATTGACTGTTACCTTTGATGGGCCTCATTTACTTTACCAGATGGGGTATTCCATGTCTTTCAGGGATAATGGGACCTAATTTTGATTAGAGATATACCATCTTTTCCATAGTTGTAAAGGGTAATATAGATGTTTTGTTGTCTTGGTGCATTAATATTTGAGGGTTGATTTCTAACAATTCATTGTGATTTTCTAACATGATTCCTTTTGATTTATCTAGTTTCCCACTGATAAGAGAGGTAGATTTCTATATTGATTTCATACTTAGTACTCATCCAGTATCTATTCCCTATTACCATATAGAACAAGTAGAGTTAAAAGAGCTAAATATGTAGTTGGTTCATCTACTAGGGAAAGGATTTATATGACTGAGTGTGTCACCTTGGGTGGAACATCTTCTCTTTGTGAACAAAGATGATGGAACACTTATCCTCTACATTGATTATCAAAAAATCAATAATGTTATAGTAAAGAAAAATTATATTCTACCATAGATTGATTATCTATTTGTTTATTTAAAAGGATAAAATTGGTTTTAGAAGATAAATATTTGAAAAAGTTATCACCAATGGAGAATAAAATATTCCTTCATTCCAAATACTACCTTTATAAGTAGGTATAGTCACTTTGAGTATCTTATTACTACATTATTCCTAACCAATTCTCCTTAACACTTTATGTATTTGATGAATAAGATTTTCCATGAGTACCATGACATGTTCATGGCGGTTTTCATGGATGAAATTATGTTTTACTCTATGTTTTAGGTGAATCATGTGCATCATCTAAGAAAATATCTATAAATATTGTGATATCAAAAACATTACATGAATCGTTAAAAGTGCAATTTATGTATATAGGAAATGAATTTCTTCGGAATGGTGGTGTCAGAATATGGAATCTCTTCCGATCATGATTTGTTGAAGGCTATTATGAAATGGGAGAAACCAGATAAATTTTCTATGAAATTAAAATACTTGGATTTGGTGCGGTATTACAATAGTTTTGTTAAATTTTACTCAAAAATTTCTTATCCAATGACTGTCCTCACTCAAAATGGAGTGCATCGCTTCTATAATGAGAAAATTTACAATTATTTTGTTTAGTTGAAAATTTATTTGATTTTTGTGCTAGTATTGACTCTTCCATAGGTTGTAAAGGGAAATTTGGTATGTTGTGATGGATCAATATCATGTTTGTATTTTTCTTTATATAGGGTGATCATGTGGTACCCTATGGATCCCAAAAACATAGGGCACATAAAAAGAATTTTCTGACTCCTGAACTAAAACATGCAGTTGTGATGCATGCTCTTAAGAGTTTGTAGAATTAACTTTCATTATAAATGTTTATCAATTATTCTTACAATAAAAAAGAATAAGTTGTATCTTATCTCAAAATTATTTGAACCTCTATCTGAGGCATTGGGTGGAGTACCTGTAGTCTTTTGACTTCAACATTTCCTACATCATGGGGAAGGGAAATGTCATTGGTGATTCATTTGAGTAGAAAAATTCTTACATATTCCATAAAATAATCATCAAAAGAGTGGAAATTGATGGATATTTTTTCCCAATTTCATTTAGTAGTCCAGGTGGAAGATGAAAAGGTTTTCTTGGAAAGTGTTTAGTTGGCCTCCTCTCTTCACGAGATGATTTTCAGAAACAACATCTCAATGAATAATTCCATGCAACTAGGGACACTCATTATAATGGGGATACCCTAGGTGAGTGGATATTATATTCTAGGAAATTCCTATGTTTTTGGACTTTATTTTTCATGTCTTTTCCTGTATGGAAGGCTATACTGGTGTATTTTCATAATTCCCAATGGAATGTGTACCGTAAAACATTAAAGATGTTTATGATATACAGAGATGATTTTGGTGTCTAGGTAAAATATGGGATATCATTGAATTTGTTTCATACTGTTATACTAATCATTAGGTCAAATATGAATAAAAGATATATTCAGGTTTTCTTCAGCCACTTCTGGTGATGACTTAGAAGTAGGATGATATTTATTCAAAATTTTTGGTTAGGGTTTTTCATACCCACTATAAAAATAACGCGATATGGGTTGTGATCAATAATCTGATGAAATAAGCTCACCTATTACCCATTTTTTGTGTAACCAAAGTTTAATAATTGTGACATCTAAATTTACAGAATATTCTAATATTTCATGGTGTCTTTAAAAAGACACCATGTTCTATATAATTATGGTTTTGATTCGTATGATACATTTGAGTGTGAGGAACAGATCAGATAGTAGTGGATCACCTCTTCTGATATGTAATATTCTTGATAGGAATTATGGGGAAAAAAATTACTTATAGTGGTGAGGTTCTAACATCATGTTACCTTCTTATTATTAGTCCTTGAACCTTTTCTTATCTCCTTTAAATTGGGTCTTATTTTGGAGTCGTTCTTAGAGATTTTAGATAATTTTAGAGTCATTTGGGACTATTCATGGTTGGAATAAGGTTAGGAAAGACTGTGACATTTGTCCCAGAAAACTATGCACCCTTTGATGTTTCTTTAGAGGTGGCGAACAGTTTTCCCAATCCATGCATCTAGACCCTGTAAACTATGTAGACTAATTATGTGGGAATATGAATGTTTGGCACATGATCAAAAAAACCATGCACCCCCAAGGAGAAATCGTGGACCCCAAAAGGTAGTGGTACAGGCATAGGGCGCATGACTTGTTTGACCATATAGCCCTGCCCAGAAAAGAGTGTGTTAAGGTTTTAATACCTCTAAAATGATCTTAAAAATCTTGATCTCCCATTTAAGATGCCTAGTCCCCCCTATTTGATCCTAAATCAAATTTCTTGGTTTGAGAATCTCTCAAGAGGTTATTTGGACTCTTTCATACTCTTTTTATTTTAGATGGAATCATTTTTTTACCTCATTAGATCTCATTCAGGTAATTAGATATTCTCTTATATGGTTTATCCTAATCTCTCTTTCTCTCATCCTCATAATTTGATAGATCATCATGTAATTTAGGGATGTGGACTTTTTTGTTGGATCTTGATTATAGGTTCTTTCCAATATCTTCTACACCTTTCTTCTTTATTGTCATTCCCTATTGTGGGTGTTATGCATTGTGATTCTTTAATTTAAAGGTAGAAGATTCCATAAAGATTTATCATTCAATTTAAACACCTTTTTTTCTTAAAAAAATTTAAATAGTTTTTAAATGATTTGAGAACATGGATTTGAGATGATTTTATCTTTGATATAAAAAAGGCATGGTAATTGACAAAACCCTAATTTCAATGGAATTGAAATTGTTTTTGGAATATTAAAAAAATGATGGCTTGATTTGGTAATAATTTTAAATAAATGGTTTGATTTTGATCATGGTAAAGTGTCTTAAATTTAAAAATGATTTGAAATGTAATGAAATAATTAAAACCTATGATTTGGTTTTTAAATGAGAAAGGAATGTTCAGAACTAAAATTGGGAAATTATATTTTTTAATGATTTGAAATGATTTATTACCAATTTGGTTGATTGATTGATTGAAGCACATGTAAGACTCTAAAGTTATATGGTAACTAGAACAATAATTCTAGGATTTTTATCCTATAGAATTTGAATTATATGGAAAATTATAATGGAAGACAGATCATCATGTTTTCACATAGTGTCTCCTCAAATGGGGTGTAGTTTAATTTCCCTTTGTGTCACCCCAAATAGGGTAATTACTTGATTTATCACACTTATCTAGAGTTGTGTAGACAAATGAGAAGTGTGGTGAACCTATTACCATGAAACCAACATACCATGGGGATCTTTTGAATTATGATTTATTTAGTTGATTTGATACCACATGTCACTATTTCATTGAAATATTTTATTCATTCCAACTGATTTATATAAATTTTTTTATATAAAATGTTCATTTATGTCTATTTGAAATCTATTTTTAATATATCTTACATCCTTTTATATGAAATAATTTATTGGTTTAAAATATGAAAATTTAATTCCATTACTTGTTTTAATTAAAATTATAACTTAAATTGTTAATTGTTAAAGATTTAATTATGGAACACTTGGTTTGACCTTACTGGACTTTATAGCACACACCCTACTATTTCCTTCAATGATTTATATAATTTTTTATGTCAGGTCCAAGAAAAGAAAATGTACCACATAGAGGTGGTGGATATTATTGATCCTTTTCACCAAGGAGTGATGATTTTAATTAGTGGAGATCTTTTCCAGTTGTTACATCGTAGTTTGGTAACTTTTTATGGTTGATATTAATCTTTTCTATAGAAAATTTATCTATCTATTTAGATAAATTTTTTATTGTTTGTTTTTGGTACTTATGATTTTGAAGTGTTGATCATCCTGACTTGTATCTTTTTTTCCTACTATTCTTGTGAAAAAACATTAACCCCTTGTTCTTGTATGATGTGAGGTGCTAGCCACCATCCCATGGGCATCAGAATCGCCCTTAAGGCTGTGTAAGAGTTGGCTCGAGTTTCAGGGTACTAAGGTATTCAGGATAGTTCGTGACATTAATAAAAATTTAAAAGGTTCTTTTATATTTAAATAATTAATATAATTTTCTTATACAATATTCAAAGGACCTATATAGTAAATCTGGACTCGGGGTAAGAGTTTTCTTAACTCAATTTTCATTTATTTGGTTATACTTTAACTTTATTGACTATGTTTTTATAAGATTATGTGTGTAATGGCCTTTGATTTTTTATATTGTATTTACACTTGTTTTTTTCTTGTGGTTTTAAATTTTTTACACAAAATCAATTTATTTATCAATTCTAACTTCTATGATATGATGCTTGTAAGGAACATTCATCTGAATATTGTTACTTTGTGACAAGCCTTATAATAGGGACCTAATTCATTTTATAATGTGTATATGTTTCATATTTAGATATTATATCATAAATGAATCTTTTATAATAGTTTTTAAAGTTACTTGTAATTTCATCTTTCATGAGCTATTGATTAAAATGTTATAATTTTTTTAGGGGTTTTCATGATATGAATTTCAATTCTTTGAGAAATAATTCATGTTATGCACCATGATTTATTTTATATGGTGAACTCACTTCTCCATGAATTAATTTTAATATATTATTTAATGTAAATTGTCAGTTTCATATAATCATTCCATTTTTCCTTATTCAAGGGGGTTTTTAATTAAATCATTACTCAACTTGCAAGGGTTTCTCTTTAAAAAATTTATTCTTTGAGATATCTTATGATTGATACAACTTTATTTATGTATATTGTGTATACTTTGACTCTTGAAATATAATATTATAAATCATTTTATACTCATGATTTTTTATTTTCCTTCTTATATTCTTTCCCTTGAATGATTTTTGGTTTTAAAGGTTGGAAACTGTTTTTTCCATAAAAATGTTATTTTATTGTTTTTAATGAATTCTAACCAAAATCTTATTCTAAGTTCATTAAATTATTTCAATAATATCATTTTATATACATAAATTGTTTACTAAGATTATATTTAATGATTTTTTACCATATTTTAAAATTTTTAAAAGGAAATTTCTTAAAATTATCTATATGGGTCACTTTTGACTGCCTTTACAAAATTTTGAAAAGGATGTTTATTTTTAACAATAAAAACATGGGTCGATTCTCCCATAATCATGATTATTCTTTACTTTGAAGATTATTTTATAAATTTACATGGTTATTTTTATAAAATATTTTTATCCCAACACTCTAAAAATGTATAAAATTCTATTAAAATAAAATCATATTTTCCCATGCTTCCAAATAAATGTTTTAAATGTTCTTCTAAATGTATTTTTATCCTTTTCAACATTATTTAATGATTCTTGTACTTTATTTGGAATATGATCTTATGATTCCATTTATCTTCTTTGTTTGGGTATATTATGATGATTTTTTAAATATGTTATCCTGAAACCCATTTCTTTTCCAAGGGTATATCAACCTATAAAGGAATTAGAGTTGTTTTTAAAAGATATATAAGGAAAATGACAGATTCCATGTGTTATATTAAGGTACAATACTTGGATATTATTTATTATTGTGTTTGAGTCCAATAATGATTATGATTATTAGTGATCATGAAACATCTTATTTGATTGGTGTGCCTAATATTTCTTATATGATGAGAGATCCTGATACAGATCTCATATCCACTGGGTAATGTTCCTTGTCTTTAAATGAAAGAATCAGGGAGTAAATAAAGGAGGTTTATATTATGGATTAAATATAGATCTAGTTATTTCTAAAAAGATTAAACATGGGTGTTGATGATAATCTTCTAAGATATCAAATATTTTCTCTTAGATTTATATTATTTATAATGTATCCTCTATATAAGGATTGCTTCCACATGAATCATGATTATTGAATTATATAAATCTTTTCTTATGTTAATGATTTATTCCATGTCTCATAATTTATTATCCAAATTTTTATGTGTATTAATTCTCATATGTTATACAAATACACTTTGATCCTATCATAATATCCTTTATTCCCATCTTATGCTCACTAATGACATTCAAATGTTAATTCTTATGTTTACCCTTAGAGAGTGTTTGACCTCACCCTTCTTAAGTTTTCAATTTCCCCAAGTTAGGAAGAATGATATTAAATAAAATATGCAAATAAAGGACTCATGTGTGCACAATTTTGTGTCAGATGTTGATGAATTATTTTAAAATAAGTAAAGCTAGGTATAGTAGTAAAAATGGTTACTTGATGTCAACTATATTGTCATGTAAGGTTCCGTTCTGATTTTTTAAAACTATAAACCAAAAACATCATTTGGTATGCAAGTGATACAATATTTTATTTTGTTGTTTTATGTTTTGGATGGATAAAATTGGGTCACATTTATCAGTATCAATACCAAAAATGTAAATATTATTTTTTTAGAATCAGATTCTAGAGTGAGGGTTTAAAGGTGTTATAGTTAATTTCAAATCTTGGTTTAAATAATTTTAGAGATTATGTTTTCATGTTATGTTAAATTAATAGTTATAGATACCATAATGGGTTTATAAGATTTAGGTTGATCATATGTTCAAAGTTATAGACAACCCCTTATAGGATTTAAGTGATTCTATTTAAAGGTGATTAATGATATTTTTAGATACATTTTATTTTTTTAAGGTATATATAACCCTTAGGTTTAATGTGTAGAATTACTTTTAAATAATTTTTTTCATTTTTGGTGATGTAATATGAAAGGTATGAGACAAAATTGGAGTTCAAAACATTATTTAATGTTTAAGTTATTAAGGTTAATTGGGATATAGGTTTATTTATTTATTTAATGATCAATGTTGAACCTTTGGGTTTATTGTTGAATTTTGGAGATTAATGTATTATTTCATCATATATAGTTTTATTAATTATGTGTATTATCTTATATCTTTAAAAACATTTTGATTTTGGTTAATGTCTAAAGATAGATAGAGTAAATTATTATCATTTTCTAGATCATAGGATCCATTTTAAGTTCATTTTAGTACATTGGGTATGAAAAACTCATCTTGAATATTCATTTAATGGAATAAAAGATATGATATAAGTGTAAATTTATTGAAGAATAAATAAAGGATGAAATTGTGCTTCTGAAATGAAGGAAAATAAAGTAAGTATATTTTCTCATGTTCTTAGTCTAAATGTTAAAGGAATTCCTTAACTCAAGTAAAAAGATCTCGAAATAAAAATAATAACCCATTACCTTAAGTTATGATGAATTGATTGTTTTATTTATCCCTTATTTATTTTGGGTTTTATTATCATTGAATTTATATTGGTCGTTCAATTTATTATGATCAGTGTAATATATAACTCCACATAATTATTCGAAGATTATTTTTCTCTTACATGTCCATATTTTCACATTTGCAAAAATTATTCTATTTCAAAACCAAGTTATGTGTTATTTTATATTACCTTCATATTTCACTTTCCCTATATTCATAAGGAAGTTTTATTCACCCTTTTATAATGTGAGTTTTTAAAAAAGGTATTTTAAAATGTTAAACATTTTATCACCAAGTTAAAGATAAAATTATAACGACATAATTTATTAATGTGTTGGATAATTTAATACCTTGTGATTTTAAATGAAGACTATGTTTGATAGTTTACATGACACACAACACCGAGCTTTAACCACCTTGAAATATTATAATTTAAAGATGACTGTTATAACTTATCTATTAAATTGTTGGGTATAAATAGGAATAAATTCATTAAGAAATATATATATATATATATATATATATATATAAAGGTATCAATTAATAAAAGTGTATTGATAAATTCTAGGGAAATAAGAACTCAATTTTTTGTAGAGTCATTTTATGGTTCACAAATAAGTTTTCTTAAAAAATAGTTATTCTTAATTTTTATGAGTGAATATTATAATTAATTTCTTATAGTTTTATAAATTTTAATTGATAAAAATTATATAATTTTATAAATAGTCATATAAAAATTATATGATAGTGGAATTTTGGGAATTTTTTTATATGATTAAGTTTTCAATGGACAATGAAAAAGAAAGATTTTATAGAAGTTTTTTTATCCATTAAATTATTTAAAAAGTATCATTTTATTATAAATTTATTTTAAAATTTAATCCATTAATTTTTATTATAAACAAAAAATTTAATTTCATTATAATTGATATAGTGAATATTTTATTTATAAAATCATTTTGATACATAAAAATGCATTTTTATGAAAAATAGATTTTCATTGTGTTTTAAAAGTTTATTATAAAATTAATTCTTGAAACTTATTAATATTTAATTTTATAAAATATATTCCATATTTGGTATTATCATTTTCTTTAAAATAGTACAAATTAAATTTTTGTCATTGTGAAAACTAACCAGGAAAATTTTTGTCACCTTAGCAAGGGTAAATCGGATAATTGAATTTAAAAACAAAATTATAGGGCTTAAAAAATATAAATAACCTTAAATATCTCTATTTAATGTGTTTTTATTAACCATACCCATCCAATATTAAAACATTTCGCATTTTGGTTCAATTTTTCCTTAATAAATACATTTATATTATTTTAAGTAAATAATAAATACAAAATGTCACACTATTTGTTTTAATAACTCTAAAAAATTTCATAGGAATAAAAGGAGGTTATGTTCTATTATAATTGTTTATTTTACATTTTAGTGTATTTTTTTTTATCATTTTTTGTTTTTTATTTTTGGTGATGAAATAATTTCCTTAAATACCTAGGAAACGTCGACACAATTCTTTTGAAAGTAGTAGAAAAATCAAGTGAATGATTTTAAAAACTAACAAAGTAATACTTTTTGTTCATTAATTTTTTTCCAAGAATATTTTTGACAAATATAATTTATTATTTATTTTTAAATTCTTATTTTAAAAATATATTACTATCTTGATATTTTTAAAGTCAAATTTTGTAAATAGTTCTGAAAATGACTTTCATGGTATTTAATGTTAAATAATATTTTATTAAATGACTTATATTTCGTAAAAATAAAATATTTTTTCAAGTTAATGTGATATGGTTAATAATATCATCATTTTTCCATATATGGGTCATTTTTTATAGAGTATATTTCTTAGCCCCTCAGTATTAAAGAACAATGTTATTGCGGTAATTGTTAAAAGGTTTAACGTGGGGTTAAAACACAGAGATAAGGGTTAAAAAATCATATAAACTTGTATATATTTAATTTAATTAGATTTTTTATAATTATATCTATCCTATATTATAAACATATCAATTTTTTAACATTAATGTTAAAATTAATTTATATTAATTTATTACTTTATATAATTCTAAGAGAGCCCCTCTCCGATCTTATAAAAGGACACCAACTATACTCTCTTCTCCATGATTCTAGAGTATATTATTTCATAATATCATTGAACCCCCCCACCCCCTCAATAACATTCATCTTCACTTACTAGAGTCCCTGGTCTCAGAAAATATCAACCTAGAAGTCTTAAGGTGTAAGCTGAAGGTGGTCTTCTAAAGGGGAGGTAATCATCTTAACTGAGCATTTTCATTTTAATTCTTATCTTAACTCCTTAAAATATTTTGAACCCATGATTATATAAAACCATTAGTAATTTAAATTAAAAAATATTATTATTACTAGGGTACTCCCCTTTTTCATCTTCTTTTACAACTAATGGAGAATGAAAACATTATTTGTTTGTACATGTGAACTACCACCTCCATGAAGTAATGTGTTTCATTTTATATCAAGGATAGTCCTTGATATTTTTAATGTCAAATTAAATGTATATATATGATTTTAATGACATAATTAGTATTATGGTAATATAATATATTATTTTTTCCCTTAACCTTCCGTTTGTTGAAAAACGATAACGTCATTTGTGTCTGCATGTGGATTAGCACATCCACGAAAGATGTAATATTTTCTTTCATATAAGACTTAACAGATGCTTCTAAAATTTTATTTAATGTATAAAAATGATAATTTTGTTTAATTAATATTTTGTAAATGGTGGAAAAATTACCCATCTACCACAATCAAGCTTCAAAATTCATTGCTCAATTATAAACCAACCGTCCTCAAAACACCGAATGTGGAATTAACTGATTAGGTAATTAAATGTGTCATTAAAATATATAAAATAAATGGTTTGATTATATATTAATAAAAATTTAATTTTATCACAAATAATTATTAAATTAATATAATTGTATTATACATGAGTTAACTGACATGCATAGAAAATTTAAACACGATGTAAGGGGTTTCTTAAAACAATTTCCATTCATTAGGTTATACTTATCATACATTGAATATTTTAGGCCTATATTATGTGAGAAATTACCTCTTATTGTATTCTTTATTTTTTTAACTTTTTTTATTGTTAAAAATAATAAATCCATTTATTAATTATAACTTCAATGATATTATCATTGTAAGTATTATTCATATAAATGATGTTTCATTGAGACATGTCTTTTAATAAGCACCTAATTACTCCTATAAGGTTTATATGATTCTTAATGAGATATTTTATCATGAATTAATATTTTATCATTATATTTAAATCTTCTTTGAAGTTATCTCTTTCATGATATATTGATTCAAGTGTTATAAAAAGTTGATAGGGTTTTCATGGTGTTAATTTCAATTCTTTAGGACCTAATCCATGTTATGAAACATGATTTATTTTATAAGGTACACTTATTTCCACATAATTTTTTATCAATATATTATATCAAATATATTATTGGATTTATATAATCAGGTAGGTTTCTTCATTCAATATATTTTTGATTCGATCATTACGTAAGTTGTAAGGGTTTCTTATATGAAAATTCATTATTTTAGGAATGTTTTGATTAATGAATTAATTTATATGGTTTATACACTGAATATTAAAATATAATATCATGACACATTTTATACTCATGTTATTTTAAGTTCCTTATTTTTTCCTTCCAAATGGTTTTTTATGTTCTTAAAAGGGATCTTCTTCAAAAAAATTATTTTAAATTTTTTAAATACTTTTAACCATAATCTTACTTTAGGTTATTTAATTTATTTAAATAATGTTCTTTTCCAATCATAAATGATTTCCTATGGTTATTTTATATGATAATTAACCTTATTTTAAATGTTTTAAAAGGTACTTTCTTAACATTTTCGGCATGGTTCACTTTTGACTCTCTTTAAAAAAGTTTGAATAGGATGTATACTTTTAACGTTTATGAAATGACTGTATTTGTACACCATCATGACCATTATTTTATTTTAAGTTTCATTTATAATTTTCCTTTTTTATTTTAAAATTAATTATTTTTTCTGATATTCTAGAAATTTTTAAGAAATATTATCAAAATAAAAAGGTATTTTCCCCTATTTTAAAAAAAATTTGTTAAATGTTTTTTAAAGCTATTCTTTCCTTTTTCAACATAATTTATTTATTCTATTAATTCAATTTAAATGTGATATTATTATACCATTCATCATATTTATATATATGGATTATGATTAATTTTTAATGGTATTATCATGAAACCCATTTCTTTTCCATGGTTAAATCAATCTATAAAGAAATACAAGTTGTTTTTGAATGTTTTATAATGAAAATGCAGGATTATATGTGTTGTATTCATGTAGGGTAATTAGAAATTATTTATTATGTTGGATGATACCTATATATCTCATGATTATGCATGATATTAATACATCTTATATAATGGGTGGGCCCTATATCTCTCTATTATGAATCAGGTAATGTTCTTTATCATTAAATCCAATGATCAGGAAGTTAACCAAAGAGGTTTCTCCTATGGATTTATCTAGGATATAGTTATTTTTGAAATGAGTGAATATGGGTGATGAAGATAATGTTCTAAGATACCAAATGGTTTTCTTTATGCTTGATCTGAGTTATAATATGTCCATTATTCGAGGATTTTTTTCACATGGATCATGATTAGTGACTTATATGACTCTTATCTTATGATAAATATTTATTACATGTATAATGATTTAATTTATTATTTTAGTGTATCAATTATAATATTTTATGGTTATACACTTTTATTATGTCAATATACCATTATCCCCTTCTTAATCTCACTGATGACATTAAATTGGTAATGCTTATGTTTACATTTACTAAGCATTAGAGCTCACCCTCCTTTTGTTTAAAATTTCTATAGGTTATAAAGAATGAAGTTAAATGAATTATCTCTAGAAAGGTATAATGTGTCCAGAATTTTATGTGAGATATTGAAGACTTATTTTGAAAAAATAAAATCTTTGTATAATATAAAAAATGATCGCATTAAAACATGGGTATTATTTTGTAAGAGTTTGTACTAATTGTCTACAACTCTAAGACTAAAATGTACTTGGGTATATAGGTGATTCAATATTTATGTTTGATGTTGCATGTTTTTGACAGGTAATATTGGGTCATATTTATTGATATCATATCCATAAATATAGATATTTTTTATCACTGGATTTGAGATTATAGGTTTGGGACTAATATATATATTAGATAGTTATTGTTTATTTTCATTATCGGTGGTTAGTAATTTTGATTATTTCATACAAGTCTAATAATAAAGATTCCAGTCCTTGTTATTTGATAAAAATTTCATAAATATCAGATTATTTAAAGTAGTGCAATTATTATTTTTAAATAATTTATTCGTTTCTATGTTCATTTGATGTAATGTATGGGTATGGTTTATGATAATGGAATCTATGACGAACATGTTTTAAATATTTTTTTTGATAAACACGAGTTACATTATAGTGATTGTTCAATTTTTTATTATGATTATTGAACTATATTTATCACATATATTACTCTTTAATGACATATATTACGATTAATAATGTCTTGATACTTATTCCAGATGAAAATGATGGTATAATTTAATTCATGTGGGTAGTTGAACTGACCCAAACAAGAACATTATATGCTAATGAAATGAGTAGGATTTTAGAGTTATATAATAGTTGTATCATTTTCATAGGATCATAATGATTTCAATAGAATATAATTTGAGTAGATAATGATATTCATAAAACATTTAGGTGATAAGTAAATCAGAAAAAATGGTGACTAATTAGGTACTTTGGTTGATTGTATCCTCAAAAACGAGTTCTATCAAAATGAAATTTCTAGGCTTCATTATTGGGACCAAAACCAAACAAAATTAAAAGAAGGATTTATGATATTCAAAATAGTAAGGTATTAAAGAGATAACATAAGGAAAAGAGTGGTTTGGGATGGTTATAGTTAGGTCTAATTATATGTGATCTTTGAGTGGCATTTCTACATATTCATTCCTTGATGTATAAGGATTTTATATTGAAACTAAATTGGGAAAAAATGTGGGAAATAATGTATTTGGTTCATGAATCCCTTTATCTTCACAATTTAGAGATAAGGTTTCATGATATTTTAAGTCTACCACTTTTTTTAACCCTTTTCACCTCATTTTACATTTACCTAACTTAATTTTTTACAAATTTATTTTTATGCCTAAAAATAAAAATAAAATTTTTACTTAATTTCAACACTATTATTACAAATTAAAACTCAATTTAATATAAATAAATTTATTAATATAATAAACTTAAATTTTAAATAAAAAATAAAACATATAGAAAAAAGTTTATAGAAATTGATTTTTTAAACATTAATTGTTCTTATTCCTATTTCGTATCAATTAGTAATTAAATGATTGTTTAAATATTTTTTTATAAATTAAATCATTTTATTATGATAATAATTCAATGTGATAAATTATATTTATTAATATAATAATGAAAAACACTTAAAAACAATTATTTGAAAACTAACCCCTTTTAATATTTTATTATTTTAATCACATCCCCTAAAAATTTATTATTTATCTTTTAACCATTAAAATTTTTCAATCCATTAGTACTAAAATGTTTCTTATAATATTATAAACTTATCAAATAATTATTTTTTTAATTAATGATAATAATATATAACGATTAATATGTAACGACCCATTATTTTATAAATGGAAATTCCTTTTGAAAAAATATGTCATGAAATCACAACATAATGAACTACTAAGTTTTATGTTACCTTTAACCATAAGTTTTTCACTTATGTGTTTGGATTTCCAAAAATCTGACATACACGGTTGCAATCAGTTAGTTATTTGGAGTTCAATAATAAAAACGTAATTTTTATTGAATAGTAACATACCATAATGAATCACAACATACCCTTTTGAATAGTGATATACCCTACTGAATATTAACCTTAAATATAATAGTATAAAAATAATATTCAAGTGAAAGTATGATATACCTGAATTTTAGAATAAGTAAATGCATGTTTTATAATAGGTATTTTAATAATAAATAATGATTTTCATTAAATATTAAATTAGTCATACTTAGAAAATTATTAATGAATAATGGAATTAATATTTGGATTCTACACAACTAAAAATGGTTAGGGTAAATTTTTGGGATTTTTCTAAAATACTTGAATTTTTTATGAATAGTAAAATCAGATAATTCACAATAAATGTTAAAACCTGAATTCTTGTATCATGCTTGAGTCATGGATGATGTAAATGGCCATTGGTTCGAACTCACATGTATTTATTTCATTTATTTTTCATGGAATCATCACTATTTATTATCTTGAGGGAAATTAATAAACTAATGGTTAAAATTTTATGAAAACACTTCTCTCCACCACTATAACCCCCCTTACCCCATGTTATCTTCACTAAACTAAAGCCTTTTTCCTTGAAATTATTATTCCCAAATATCTCCTCAATGTCCTTTCCCACATCCAAAATCCCCTATAATCTTCAAAATATAAAAACCTAACCCCTTAAGAGGTTCTCAATGGAGACAAACTCAAGAGGTAAATTCCTCTTTCCAATTCTTTTATTTCATTTAATTTCTTTCTTTTCATGTTTCTTTTCTCAACTCCCTTAACCAAAATGGTATGATAAATTCAGTAACATAAATTTAATGTAATTCTATTATTCTAATAGGGATAATTTATTATCTTCTCTCCTTTCCCTATCTTTTATTTTAAATAAATGATAATACCGTTTGAGATGTGTTAATTTAGCACATTCAAGGATAATGGTTTATCAATTTTTATCACAATATTTAGTTCTTGTCATGAAACCCTTTTTGTTGTGGATGAACCATATTATTATATATATATATATATATATATTTTCTAGTTATGGTTCTATAATCTTTTTTTTACAAATGGTATTAAGTTATAAAGAAAAAACATGTTCATTGTAATCAAAACCCAGCGATTAACAAAAACAGTTGTCACTAATGTTTTATATAATATTTCAAGTTCACAATAAGTAACCTAATAAAATATTTAACCATTTTATCTCCTGGATGTTCACTAATAATATTCAACTTAAATTTTGGACAATGACTTTCATCATACAGGTTTATCTGAACATGAACCGGTCATTAAAACCAAGGATGAAACCGGACCTAAACAATGAAATTGAACCTTATGAACAATAAAAATGGTCTTGAATAAACAAAAAAGGGTTAAAGTAAATCAATTAATTATATAATATGTTCTTTAATTATTAATTAATAAACCAAATTTGTTTATTCAGTTCATTAATAAAAATTTGAGAACACCGCCAGGATTAAGGTAAGGGATCCTCTCCATTTCACTCTTAATCAAGATATCCCATATACTATGCCATTTTATGTGTAAAAACTAATTATGGGATATGATTACACACCTCCCCCATACTTTCATCATGATGTATAATTGATAATAAACATCTTTTCTCTCTCATCAATCTCTCTAAGGTACACCCAACACCATGCCGATAAACCGTAACAAATTCTACTTGAGCCTTCTTTTTTCTTTCAGGTTGCCTTATCCTTATTTATATCAAAATGGAGTTATATTATATGTTTATATACATATTATAAATTCTTTTTAGTTTTAAAAAATTAATTTATGAAGGCCCTTTCATCACTCTGTTTTGTGGATATACATGTTTCTAAAATATTCCCTCCTTAGAACATTCTAATAAGCGAACCTTTTAAGGGAACTTCCAGAATATTTTACCCAATTTCAAGTGCAATCTATCCAATGTTTTAATCCAACATTTTATTTTTAAAATCAGTCTTTTTATTATGAAAACATTTATGGTTCATGTATGGTTTTACATAAAATATTGTCCTCTTTTCTATTTTAAAATCTCTATAGTGTTTTCCTTAAAACCCACAGAAATGTTTTAATGCTAATGTTTCTCAAATAAATTTCTTATATATTGTTACTTTTTTTTGACATCACTTACCATGTTATATGAATATTTTACCCAATGAACATCCATGTAACTTCTAATCCCTTTATTTCATTAACACTTTCATGATATGCCGATTGGTTATGAATTATGTCATGATTATGGTACCCAATTCTTTCCATGGGTACCCTTATGTTTATGTATGGTTGATTATGTATAATTATTTATGTGGAAATCATATTAATGAAAATGTTGAGATGGGTGTTAAAAAATATTGCTTCAATACATTGGGTAATGTTATGTCTTGTGAGATATGCTGTGAAATGGGATTGGCAGTAAGCCTTTACTCATACTATTATGGGAAACAGGATTGGTGGTTAGCCTTGACTCATAATTCTATGGGAAATGAGATTTGCATTTATCCTTGAAACATAATAAAGACATGTTTTATTATTTTAAAACATTTATATGATTCCATGTTTATATGATCCCATATTAATATCTTATGATTTCATATGTTCCATGATTTTGATATCATTCTCTCATGCCTCCTAACTCATGTTCTTGAGGTTTATTCTTATGTTCATTCTCTTACTGGTATTTTTAGCTCATCCCTCTCTTCATGTGTTTCCCAGGGTACCCTATAAAGATGTAAGGGCTCAAAGGAAGTTAGGATATTTATATGGATATTAATTATAGAAGTGTTTTTTAGCCCCAAGTTTTATGTTTTATGTTCCTAGTCTTCCAAGACACTAGACTTAAGGATCATCGGCAAGTACTATAATGTATAATAATGCTTAAAATAATGCAAGGTTATGTGGAAAAGTATTGGGATGCTATATAATAATAATAAATATAAAATATTTTAAAAAATTAGTTTTTTTTTATTTCAATCCAAAATTATTTATAATATATTATTTTGAATTAATCAAATTTGAAGCACCCATTGAATATACCCAAAAACCCTATATTCAATAACCATATTTACAATGGCTTTATTTCTAATCATCATATTTTATTCCTATATATAGCCTTACACACATCATTAAAATCATATATCTTATTCGTTTACTTATATCTCCACATGTCTTTTATATTTCTACTATATTTCATACATTCCATAGTTATAATCAGGGGTAATAACTTCAATACATACCATGAGGACAATGATTTCATGTTTGTGGTATTTTATTTACTTATTATTTTTGTTACTCTTTTAAATTTATTAATGATTTTTTATATTGTATTATCATAATTTATTAAAATTTATCTTGTATTGTAACGTTTTTCCTCAACATTTATTAATAAGTCATAAATAAAATTTGATTATAAACACTCCACAATTTAGCTATAAATTTCTAGCATTCGATAATCTTGAATATAGAAACTTCATATTAATCTTCTAACATGAACACTTATATATTATTCATTATATGGAAATTCTCATTAATAATAACATATTTTAGGAAATAAAAATATTTTACATTTTAATTTCTATAATTTAAACATTTTAAAAAATCTAAATATCACATACTCAACATTATTTAAAACTTTATCAAATCAATCATCAAAAAAAATTATGATGTATAAATAATATCCCAAATAAGGACATTAATTTAATAAATTTAAATTATTTAATTATGAAAACATCATAATTAAATATAAACTCTTTTATATTTTTCCGTATTTTAGTAATTTTTAAAAACCTTATGAATTACCCTTACAATTAAAATATAAACATTCTATATCTAAATTATCAGTCAAGCCATATAATTCAAAATTTTATTATAATATTAACTATTTATATTATTGAATATTTATTAATAAATGTTTCATAAATAAATAAATAAATAATTACAAATACTTTATAATTAATTAACTTATAACAAAATTATAAATTATTAAATATCAGAAAAAAATTTTATAATGACTTACAAAAATTTTAAAAATCATAAAAATCAATTCATAATTCAATTTAAAGAAAAAAATGGTTCTATACTAATCATATTTAATGATTGAGGAATATTATATAATTTGATTAATTGGATTGTGGATCCTAAACAATTTAAGAACTATCAATCATATTTTACTACTAAAAGAACATTCATATAAAAATATAAAACTTATGTATGAATCACTTTTAATTATTCATATCAATATAAGATAGGTGATAATATGATCTAATTTTTAACCATCAAAGTGATGTAGATATTCACTAAATCCATGTGTATATACATGATATCAATATAGGCAATTTCATATTTCATGCAAATTATGATTTGTTTGTACGGTATATAACTCTCTGAAACTTGTAGTAAAATGATTAACTATTTTCATTTAGGTTGCCCCCATGAAAGATATCTTTTAAATAAAAACTATCATAAAATAAAACATGTGTGAGTTTTATATATTCATGAATATGATGATTTAGTTGGATGAAACATCATTCAATCATTTATTATAAATTTATGAGTCAATTCAGTGGCTCAAGAAATGTTCTTGTGGAATTAGATAATATTTCCATCTGATGGTTGTGTGGGGTGGTGCTTCCATGATACATAGTAGAAACTCCTTAGCACCAAAATACCCTCTTTATTCTTTTTCTTTTTATTAGATTTTATAATAGGCTATGGAGGAAGGATATATCCCATCTAAACATCATATGATTCGCTAGACCTAGAGATACACTACAGATAGGGGATTTCATTTGGTTGCCATTTTACTGTTTTTATCAAACAGATGTGATGGTGTTTAATGATGTTTAAAATTATTTTTAGTGTAATGTATTCCATTTACAATATTTCTTCATTTATTATTTAGAAAAAATTTCATTTATCTTGAATGGGAAATCCACATAAAAGGGTTTATGTCTCTTCTCCTTCATCTGATAATTTTTATTAGACTCATTTGAAACCCTTCAGGGGTATTAGAGGGAACCCACACTTTAGATTTATAAAATTTTACATAGAAATGAAAAAAGAAGAAAAGTATAGCATAATGTTGAATAATTTCAAAAATTTTGGTTTAAAATATATTATATTTATGTAAGGGTATTTGTAACGTTCCAATATTAATTTCCTATACAGAGAAAACCTAAAATTATGGATACCTCTATGCATTAAAGTAACCAAGGAGATAGTTATTTGTGAGTGGTTATGTAAAGGTATCCTAGGATATCATATAGCTGCATAAAGGTTTTCAATATGTAACTTTTACATGAGTCGTCATGTAAAGGTAACCCATGATCTACCTTTATGTGAAGGGGTTCATGTAAGGGTAATCAGGATTTTCTTTAAATTGTATAATGGTAAAGGGGTAATTAACTTTACGAAATTTTTCATGTAAAGTTAAACAATGCCTCAACTTTAAGTTAAAGGGTTCCCAAAAGGGTCGTCATGTTTATGTTGGTATGGCATAGAGGTATTATGGCTCTTACCTTTACAAAAAAATGTATGTAATGGTAGAGAGTTTTTTAAAAGTCTTATTTAAAAGTATTTAATGTGTTACCTTGACACAATTGGAGGTATACCCTTGCACTATATTAAAAAAAACCTGGTCTTCTCTGATGCAAGGGTTCCATAACACATACATAAAGTTAGAAACTAGATTACACTTACACATAGTGTCTTCATATGGGTAAACAATTTTTTTTAAATTTTAAAAAAAAATTAACATATATATTATTTTAATGGTTTCTAAAATGTTTATAAATTATATTAAAAGGTATTTTGGGAATATTATAATTATAAATAAATTATAAATTAATTGTTTATTTATAACTAATAACTAATTAAATAAATATTTATAAAATATTTCATTCTCAAATTTTAAAAGCTAATATTTAAATACCTTTTAAAAATATATATGGCATGACTTGTAACCTAAAAATAATAGTGTTTATTTATAAATAAAAAGTGGTAAGTTTTAAAGTCATATAAATTATGAAATAAGACCAAAATATAAAATATTATTATTTAAGTTATTAATTCTTCATAATTAATTGTTTTGAATTGTTCAAAATAATAGGGGCTAATTTGATATTATTTAATCCACATTAAAATGTTTTTTGTTGAATTATGGGATCAAGGTTTAAATAATGATAATGTTTAAAATATTTAGATTATGTGGAATGTTACATAATAGATATCATATTTCAAATTGTTTATAATTCATAAAATATCATATATTTAAAATGGTATTGATATATAATGATAAATGTTAAAGATTTTACAATGGAAGGAATATATAGTAATTTATTCAAAATTATGGAATGAATAGAAAATTATATTATCATATTTATGGAATGTCCATAATAAAAAATCTAAAATTATAAAAAAAAATTATAAATAGATTTTTTTTATGAATTGATTGTAAATATTTTTCACAGCTTTAAATATTTGAATTTTTCATTTATTTAAGGGTTATTCCATGTTTAATTAATAGTTATATGATGAATGGTGTTTACCTTAGTATAAAAGTTTAATCTATTTCTATGATATATCCTTTAATTACAATCTTGGTATGAATCTATAATGGATTTAGTTTTTCATCTACCTGGACCTTAGTTTGTAATTAACGACATTCTCTTTAATTTGGTATAGGATTTAGTTTGTACATATTAGGTGTTGTATTTATAATAAATTGGATTCTATATTGATTACATTATACCTGGGTAGAGGGAATTGGGGTGGGATTTCCAACATATCTGGAGGCTCATTCCTTATATAAGAAGTTGAATAACATTGGATATCTATCACTTTGGGCTCACTCGTGTAGATATTTTCAATCTAATAGAATTATAAAAAAAATACATGAAGATTTTATGTACCTTTTCCATATTCTACATTAATATATACTTGAATATAATTGAATTATACTTTTTGGTGAGTAATACAAACTTGTTGGTTATGTAAAGAGTTACACACCAATATGGTTTGAAAAAATTAGTTTGATAGAGGGAATTTGGTTCTAAACTATATTACTGGAATATTTTATAAAAAAATGGAATAACATTAGATAATATAGTGATATTCAATCCCCTTCAAATATTAATTGTAAGATTCCTTCCAAAGTGGAACTTTTCTAAACATGATCCACTCAACCAAGTATTTTAGTGATCCGTATGAGTACCCCTAGATTATCTTGTGTAAAGTAAGCAGTTTATAAGTGACTTTAGATTATCCTATCACATATTTTTGAACATAGCCAAGTACCAACATATTGTTTTTTCCTTAGTTCTTACATTAGTTTACACATAACAAGAAACCCTAATATTTAAAATACTAAATAAATAATGGTGGGTTTATATATACGATGGATTGGGAAAATAGTTTTCTTCTAAACTATGCAAGATTCATATATGATATTATTGAACATTTTTATCAACCAGATATAGTTGTGTCTTGTTTACATGATACCCAGTGTAAGTCATGAAGAAATATAGATCTTATCCCACTAATGTATATGACAAATTTAAAAATGGATTATCATTTTAGTGGTAGACCATTTAATAAAATTTCTTATTGAATTGTTAATTAAAAAGGTAATCATATAATAAAATATATTTTTTGTAGATAAATAATATCATCATCATCAAATTAAAATTTTAGGTTACTCATTGAATAATAGAAGCTTAATTTATGTTAATATTTATACTAGTAACTTAAGAAAAGATATTAAGAAATATTAGTGATTTAATAAAATTTCTTAAGGAAAAATTATATGGGTTGAAATTGTTCCTTATTTGGTAACCAAGTGCTAAAATTATTTAAAAACTGAATCTAGATTCTTATAGAAGCATAGAATTATTCTTCCAAGGTTTCAAATGAATTAAATTAAAATTTACTAATGGGATCATAGTCTACACTCAATTCCTCAATATGATTGGGTGCATCAACGATTTAATGAATTTTAGTCTCATATACTCAATATGATTGTGTATGTTTAGTGATATTCAATGGGATTGAAAATTTTGAAGACATGACGAGACTAAAGGTTTCCTTAAAGCATTATTGGTTATTGAAATCAATTATATTATTCTAAAAGATATATGATATCCATTGTATGTTTTACAATGTGTTGAAAATATACAAGAAGGTTATATGATGAAACGAATTGAAGCTTGATGTTTTTTTTCATGTAATAGAGAAAGAGAGTTACTGCATTTATAACTTGGATGCTTCAATATTTGATAAAATTTTTATAAGATGTCTATTTTTATCTCATTTAGATCTTGATAAAAGTATTTCGACAATATTTTTTTAAATTAAATGAGTCTTGTATTTTTTATACCCATGGTTTAGGATTTGTTAAATATTTTAACAAGATATAAGGGGAGAATAAGATGGATTATTCTTATTATGGAATTTATCAGATTATCATCTATGGAAATGTTTTAAAGCTAATATTGATTTAAAAGAATGTTTACCTGATATAATCAACGTATTGGGAATATATATGAACTCATGATATGATTTCTTGGTTCTAAATTATTGTATAGATAAAACAAATAGGAAAAAGTTCGAACTTGAAGAAGAAAAGTTGGTTAAAATTTTAATAATGTTTCTTTAAGAAGATAATAAAGGCCATTAAAACATAGGGTTATCGAAAATGATGAATAATAATTAAATATTATTTGATTATATAAGATATACCTGAATGAGTATTTAAAACTACATGGAATATCAATGCTAGGTATGGATATTATAGAAATTAATTATATTATTTTTAAATTTGTGAGATAAAAAAATTCACATTTTACAAAGTGTTGTAAATATACATGATTTCAAAATAAAAGGAAGAATTGATTGATTTTATTGTTTATATTCATGAGATAGAGTAAATAGTTACTACATATAGGATTTAAATGGAAATGGTTTGGTCAAGTTCAAATGAATATAAACAAAAGATGTGTATATTCATCTCATCTCCCTTATGTGATAAAAGAATTTGTTCAATAACAAAGAGTTATTATGAACAAGTATGAATTGATAAAATTTATTCCCATGGTTTATGATTTATCAATTTCTATAACGTATTTTTAAAAGAATATATGGATAAAAATGTGTATCTCGGTTAAAATGTTTATCTGAATATTTGTTAAAATATGCCAGAATCATTTCCTACCACCAATCTGTGGTATCTTTCAATAAAGTATTATTTTCAAATAAAAATATTCCAAATACATAAAATACAAAATTTTTTATAGAAAAAATAGTTTATTTTATATATATTCCCATAAAAAATAAATAAGTGTTATTTTAAAGACACATAAGGAGTTGTATATATTAATAAGATATTCTGAAAGGAATGTAGTATTTAAGAGGTGAGTGCGAGTATGTTTGGACTTAATAGAAGATAAAAGTTAAAGGATTATAAAAGTCCAAATTTTAAGAGATTTTTATGTAATATATTAAAATAGATTAATTTATATTAGTAAATATTAATGTAAATAGATAAAATATTTAAGGGAAAAAATTTGATTTAATAGAGTTACAAGGAATATAATGAAAAAATTAAAAGGTTATAATTTGTCAAAATAAGTATACATCATAAAATTTGATGTTGTGTAGTTAATAGGTTTGAGTAAGTATAAGTGGTTGAATAATAAGGAATTTGATCCCCAAGTCCTTCCTTTATTCAAACTAGTTTTCTTATCATGAACTACCCTGGTTTGAACCCAAACAGGTCACCCTAGCTGATCTGTGGGAATGCTCAAAGGGTGTTCCTGATCTCCATGAGCTAGAAACTAGTTTCGAGCATCAATAGAGAAACCAAGAGAATAATTTTTCCCAATAAAAATAAATAAACTAAATAATTTAAATGAAAAATGCAGGTCAATATATAAATAACCAAAATAAAAATCATTTATAAAAAAACTAAACATAAAAAAAATATACAACCAAAAAAACAACTAAACCAGATGACCACAATGCCTCCATGTGTCCCTTAGGGTCACCCTATGATACTAAAACCAACCATTTCCCATGGTGATCAAGACTATGCTAAAACCTGCACCGCCATATAGAAATAATAAATAAATATAGGCATGATTATAAAAACTCAGTAGGAATGCTCAAAACAATCTATTCCTAATGCACTTATTTTAAATAAAGAAACTTCAAATGCATATTTGAAATGGAATATATAAGAATAATATTTTCCAAAAATTTTCCACTTTAAAACGAGACATGATCCATTTCTATATTTGTATTTAAAACCAAAATCTTCCCTAAAAGGGAAACATTATCATTTCAAAGTTAAAAAAAGATATTTTCAATTTAAAAATGAAGATAAGGTGTGAAAATGGTTTTCTAAATCATTTTCCTTAAACCTTTGGAATCCAACACACAAATATTATCCAATAAGTACACCATGCAAGTAAAATGTAACAAGGATCACATAATAACGACAATGGAAATAAGAACACAACAGTAACCAACCGTCAAGTATCTCAATCATCTACTGTAGAAAAAAAAGTGCCAATATAAATTGGAGAACCACTGAGCTCATAAAATAATCCATAACATACTGCACATATTGAATCATCCAAAAAATCCTACATCACTCGATGACATAAAATTTCACCAACATACTCGATCTCTCCATAAATGGCTTAGCCTAGGGTAATTTTACCAAATCAATAACAAACAAAACATATCTAATTCCCTACTATGGGCTACTAGTTAGAGCATAATCCTAACTATTACAACAATCGTTCTAAAAAAATTTACTACCCATATCAGGTTCCCATGTCATGAGTATAAAGAGGGTGATCCAACTGATGTCAATTGATAATCCAGTCACATTCACACATATTTTATACGAATAATTCACACAAAAATAATTACCCCGAGCAACCCCGAGGATCAATTTCTTTTTTTACAATTCATAGATCTTAAAGGATTCTATACCAAGGATCTTTCATTCTGCTCAAAGTAAATGGTTCATGAGGAGTCCACATCAAGGATGTCCCACCAATTCACATAATGGATCAAAATTATTCCATTGTGAGTACATTTTGTCTATTAAATATAATCAAGGAAAGCAAATTATTCAAGGAGGGTTTTCATGATAAACATTTTCACCACTTTCACAAAAGTACCAAAAGGTACTCAATCATCATTTCTAAAAGATTAAAAATTAAGCTTTCAAAAAATATTAAAACATGTAGTTTTACAATTCATATTCATTTAGAAGTATCCAATTTAAATACATTCACCACATGTGGAAACCCAAACCATTTTCATCAAAGTGCCAATCGGGCCACACATCATCATCACATGCCATTTCATTTTTAATGAACCAAACACACACCATTTTCAAGTCCAAATCCATTTATAAAACCATTTTAGAAACTAAAAACCACTATTTATATGTCAAAAATATATATTAAAATCCAAAACAAGATTTATATATCAAATATCACACACAAAATTCAATCGGGCATTTTATCAAACAGTTGATGTGAATTACATAACAAAACAATGGAATATATTATGAAGAAACCATGAGAACCACCTCATTTCACATCAAAAAATTATTTAAAAGATCATGAATAAATATTTAACATATAAGTAAGGTTAGAAAAACCTAAAACCAAATATTCTTACTTTTAAATGAAATAGAAAGGGGTAAACTTCCTCAAACACGCAACACCTATACAATGAACACCCAAAAGAACCTCGCCAAGCATCCAAGAGCCATGAACAACCAATAGAAACCCTAAAAAATATAAAACCAAACATAAACCAAGGGAAACATGAAAAATATATCCAAATGACCATGGTATAAGAGGAACTCAATAGAAAATGGAAGGAAGAGGAAGCAGGAGAAGAGAAGAGGATAATACCTTGAGAAATCTAGCCCAAACATGAAGGAATACCTAGAGACAAATTCTGGGAGATGAAGAGAATCATATAAAACAAGGGAGTATCCCCCTATGGGTAACATGGAGTAGTATTAGGAGGAAATTGGTTATTTGGGGTTAAAATCCAGAGAGGGTGGAAGTAGAATTTAACAATTTTATGATCGGGGTAGCTCACACGATTTGGCCGCATGGTTTCCCAAAAGATGTTCTAACCATGCACCCCATACTTGAGAAAAGGAACACCTCACATGGGCTGGACACATGGTCTAGTAAACCATACACCAATCAAGTAAAATGGTTCTACCTAGATACTGAATCTCCACACATGCTTACCAGATTTTTTTAATAAACATGCATAAGCTATACACCAAGTTTCAGACACCAACCCTCAAGTTGAAAAGTTTCCTAGGATTGGTCACATGGTCTCTCTAACCATGTTCCATCTATGCACCATATGATTCCACCCTCTAAAAATAAACTTTTCACTAGAACCTCTAGAATGAAAATAAGGAATAATCATGGGTCAAAATATAAAAAAAGATCAACAAAAAATTTAAAACTCATCACACCTAGAACTCAAGAAGAAAACCAAGATTCAAAAATGAACTGGAAAAAATGGTTAAAATAGAAATTTGGGAGTGAAAATTGTCTCCATATAACTTATTATACTCCTAGAAATCCACACCATTCCCTAGTGGATTGATCATGGACAAAGGATTCACACAAATTCATGATCCAACTTCTCAATCCAATAAAACCTCAATGACCACCAAACAAAAATCTAAACTCTTACCAGAAGCATAAACCAATTTTCAAGAAAAAACTTGAAACTCAATCTAAAAACTCGCAAAACTGAGTTATAAGAAAAAACAATGGTTGTGATCCAAATCCCGGCATTTCCCCCAAATATATAGGAACTTTAAATTTTATAAATTAAAAGAAAACCATACATTTACATGCAAACACCACATACTAAACCAGATTATCAACATGGGTGTCCAGAATGGGATCCCTGCCATTAAGAGATAAATAGCACTAATCAAAACTAGAAGAAACAAAAATGAGACCTACAACAGGTATCCCTACAATTTATAAACTAATGAACACTGAATAACTCATAAAATCTAGTGTGTATCAACACAAGAACATTCCCCATGGACTAATGAACCACCTCTATAATGGAAAAAACTCAACAGTTGAAAAAATGGTTTAAGAGATAGAGTAAGACAAATAATGATCCATGTACGTGAAACACAAAAGGAAATCCAAATATATAATCTTAAAATACCTTTGTTACTCAATCGTAAAACAAAAACTAAACTGAGGTCCCTCACACCCCTAATTATTTACTACGTACTAGCTTAAGTTTGGGGCCTATCACTGGATCTCTAATGATTTAAGCATATACTTCCTCATAGTCAGGAGAATAAAATAACTAATCAAAACTGATTTCCCTCAAAAATGTGAATTAGAAAATACACAGTCAACCATTTACACTTTAGATGAAAAATGATCGAAACAAGGATTATGTGGAACACTCCCCCACTTAGAATGGTAAGATTACAGAATGTCTATAATCATGACATGCTTTCATTATAACAGAGGTTCTCAGGATACCCACAAGATCCACTTTTAAAATTTAAAGAGATTGAAACACCAAATAATAACACGGGACACAACCCTTACTCTAATGACTAGATGTATTACAAATAAATTCTTCTTGGATTATTATTAAATGTATTATAATATAATATAGTTATAAATAACACAAGAAATTATTGTATTTTATTATTCTTATTGTATTTAAAATACCTTTATGTATCATTACCATTGATTATTTAGTGATTGAACATTGATCACCTGATCAGCATAAATATTTGGTTTTCAAAAATATAATTATCACAGACAAAGGAAGTGACGACCTCAACTAGTAGAATCATACCCTATGAAGCCCATTTATCAAATCTTCTGATAGAGATAGAGTTTATGGAATTTTCCCTTGACTAATCCTTATTTGATATCCAACAACTTAATTATGAGTGAAACCATTTATTGGTGATGTTCATGATCAACGAGATCACGGCCCAAACCATGTTCATCAAACTACCCCATGAAGGTACCAACATTGTGCTACTTACACTAAGGGTGTTTTCTGGTGTATTAAAGAGATATGTAACAGGAACATAGAAATATGAGTATTTAGATTATTTTTTATAGAATAATTAATATATTTACATCCAATTATTATTACTTTATAGAGGTTTTTTATTCCATAAAACATAAATAGTATTTTTGGTTAATATTCAAATTCAATTAAGAAATCTATTTTGAAGAATTAATGAATAAATGAAATAAATAGTATTTTAATAAAATATTATCATTCAATAACTTTTATTAAATATATATTATCATATAAATTTTATGAATTCATATGTAATTTTTAAAAGGGTTTAAAAAGTGTTATTATCAAAAAACCTATCACTTTCCATAAATGTCAATTTTTATTTAAATAGTAAAAAATAAAATATTAAGAAAACTATTTAGATAAAATAAATATTATTTTTTAATCAGGATATAGAAATTATCCAACAGTGAGTTTTTCATAATTTTATGAGATAGAAGAATATTTAAGTAAAAATAAAATATTGTATAAATATACTTTGTGTTTTATGACATCATAATGACCCAAAATTGATATAATAAGTAATGTAAATAGAATACAAGACAAAATATATGTTTACAATTTAAAATAGTTTCATTTTAAGTTTATTTTATTTATTTTTTAAAGACATTATGAATCCTCCAAGACTTATAATATATTTTAAAATTTTTAAAACATTTATATAAGAGTGTGACTCACCTCCACATCACCAAGGGTAATATTTTAATAATTCATGACCTTTTACTTATAAAATACTAAAAATCACTCCAATTTGGTAGAAAACATGTGAAAACCCATGGTACATTTTGTGGGTTTTGATATTTTATTGTGTAGAATCCAAAACCCAAATAATAAATAAATTTCACTCTATCCAATAAAAAACCATCAAATCTCCCATTTAACAACACTAAAACTCTTTTTATACCATAATTAATATTCTATACACTCTATAGAGTCCTCTCAAGGTGCCCCTAATCTTTCAAGAAGTATATCCCAAGCCTTTTGAATCGCACGCTCAAGTAAGGGATCTTTCACTCTCCTCATTTATCAAGCTCTCATTTTATGTTGTCTCTTTTACATTTAATTATCTTATGATGGGATATGATATTACATATTCCTTTTATTGTAAATTTTATTTATAAATTATAATATCTTCTTTTTTACTCTCATTAATCCCCCCATGATCTTTTATGTACTCCTATTACCATGCAGAAATTTAATAATGATTCTTTTATCTATTCATGTTCTTTAATTACCCCTATGCCTTCTATTTTAAAATTTATAATGTTTTGATATGATTTTTCATGTCCCAATTACAACCCATTTGATTTCTAAATAATGTTATACCCCTTTCTCTCTCATAAACCATTTTTACAAATTTTTAAGTAATGTTGTTTTGTTGTCAACATTTCACTAAGGTTTTCCATACCAAAACAATTGTGTAGTGAATACCATAGCCATTATTCTATCAAGGGTATTCAAATTTATTTAGATATACTTATTTATTATGGAATTAAATGTATTTAATCATCTTTACTTGATCATGGAATAAATTATGACGACGATTGAATCTATGTTGTATGATATATGTGGCACACTTAAGCATGTGAATGAAATGATTATGATGGGGGTACCCATATATCACTCCAATGCATTGGGTAGTGTTGACAATATTGAAGAGGGGGATGTGCCCGTAAGGGGAAACACGCTCTAGGGTTTCCATCCTGTCATTGCCGCCTCCTTAAGTCTCTAACTGGCACGACGCTGCTCTTCATTCTTAGTGAGGTCGTGATGGCCGCCCCTTGTCACGGTGGCGTTGTTCTTCGGCTTGGTTGTCTCGATGCACCATTGCTTCGCTCGATTCCCTCTTCTCTAGATAGGCCTCCTCGACGGCACGGTGACAGTACATAGTCGGGTTCTAGCTATTGTGACCTGCGGGACGACATCTTGACTCTGGTGGTGCGTAGGGCAGTTCATCGTGGTCTCTTCGAGCGCCGCTGTAGGCGGCGACGGGTCTTGGGTGCGACAGACCTTCTTTCTAGCTTGATAGTGATGTCTTGTTTTCACGTTTTCTCATTTGTTTCTTGGTTTGGATGATTTTGGTGTTTCGTGAGTTTGTGATGGCATCTGCGAGGCTCCTCCGATGTGATTTGGATACGAAAATGAGTTGGCCCGTTGTTTTACTGGTTCCTCTGTGAAGTCTGTGTGCTGTTTTTGGATTTTTCGTTGGCCTAATCTGTGATCTGTGAAGCTTTTTTGTTGTTTGGTTCTTTGTTTATGTTGCATTGTTGATCTTTTGGATTTCGGATGGAAGGAGGATGATTCTGAGTCTTCGAAGGCAAAAGGAAAAGATTTTCGATGAGATTGGTGTGCGACTCACGATAGGGGATTGAATGGAGATCCACGAGAATCGAGATGGTGATTATGTTTCTTGGAAGATTTAATTTTAATTGAATGTAGTATTGTGTTTGGAATGTTTGGTTTCCCGCTTCTTTTTAAAGCAGCCTTTTGGAAATCGAAAAAAATCGATTCTGCATTGGGTAGTGTTTAGTATCATGATACATCATGTTGGGATAGGGGTGTACCTGATTCCTTTATGGGATTTTTTTCACCATGATTTCTTGGTGGTTTATCCCTGGCCTACGTTCATGATTTAGTGTTTTAATTTGTTTCCACATTTCCCATGTTATGATTATCATGCTATATCATGCCATAGTATTCATGTTCCTTTTGTTCCTCTTTGGTATTTATATTGTCTAAAATGTGTCACTTATTCTATTTTTATTCCCTTAGTAGGATTTACATATGATCCCTTTTTTATGTACATCTCTAGTTTATCCCGTTATGTTTTAAATTCTAAGGTGTATTTTGATCATGTTAAAGAAGTTTTAAATAAAGCGCGTTAAGAAAGTTTTTAATAATGTTATTTTTTCCCATGTTAAAGATGTTTTGATATGATCTTAATTAAAAATAAAACTATATTTATAAATATTTTGGGTTGTGTTAGGTTTAATTTGATGTAATTAATCAAGTATTAATATATAATAAAGAGTAATGTTGTAATAGTTGGTATCAGATAAAAAGTTTTGTTATTTTTTGGGTTTAGGATTATAAAACTCGAGTGAAAGCCTTAGGGATAAGAATAAGTATACGGAAACACACCTATTTTTTTAGTATATAGAAAGTGGTTTATCAATAAAATATATCCATGTTTGGATACTAAAAGTGGATGTGGTTTTGTAATTGATGTAACTAAGAGTAACAACTCCAATAAGTTTTTTTGGATCTTACTTGGGGTAACTTAATACACGATAATTGTACTTACTATGAACCTAGATTGACAATACCATGGGATATGATTTGGTTAATTAATAAACTCTTTAAATACCATTATTAATGGAAAAAATTCAATAAAAATATATGTTAGGAAATAGATCATGGATAAAAAATATTGAAGCCTATAAACTCTTAATTTAATGAGATAAATGTAATTTATAAGTTATCGATTTAATTTCATTGGATTCCAATTTACGTATTTAATTGTTCAAAATACTCATCCTTAAATTTTCTTTTATTCTATATAATGGCTAGAAATACAAGATATTGGGTAAATAATCAATGTGATATGAAATGTGATTACTATCATAAAAAGATATACAATTAGATGAGAGAAGGAATAAAAAATATATCATGATACTCTCTCATATGACTCATTTTATGAATAGAAACTTGGATCAGGTGGAGTTCCAAAACCCCCCTAATAGAGAATAAGATACAATATAGAGATTTATTCAACAAAGGCCTTATAATTTCAATGGATCATCTGATCCCATAATAATGGAAAAATATATCAACTATATTTAGTAGATAGTCTACATCCTTAAATGTTCTGAGGCAGATAAGGTTATACTCACTGTTTATTATATAGAGGGAAAATACGGTCAGTGGTGGACATTGATCAAGAATAGAAATCCTAAGTAATAGATCAAAGTGATGAAGTAGAAGGAATTATAGAAAATGATTTTCAATAAATATTTTTCTCACACTCTCTAATTGAAAATGGAAAATAATTTTCTTTCCCTCAAGAAACAATATGACAAATCTATTAGGGTGTATGAGGAAAAATTCACAATACTTTCATGATATGACTTTGGATTTATTGTTACCCCTAAATGAATGGTTTACCACTTCTTTTGTGGTATAAAACATTGTCTATGAAAATCCCTGGTGATCTGTGACTTTCATAAATATGAGGAAATTTTTTGATGTACACTCATAGTTGAAATGGAGATTAAAGAATACCTATGGTATTATGGGGATAATAAATGGAAATTGGAGTTTAATTCTGGAGGTCCGATGCTGAAATCTAATAGTGATTATAAATTATAGCATCCCAATTATCCAAGGGGTGGAAAGAATAACCCAAAAGAATTGCCTAATAGGGATAAATAAATTATTTAGGTGCAGGAAGGAAGGACACCTAACTAATAATCACTGACAAGAGAAACCCACTAATGTGATAGAGGAAATGGACTCTCCTATCAAACCATAGATCATTGTTCATTTCTACAACTACAAGGAACCCAATCACTTTGCAAACCCATTCCCTAGGACAAGGGTTTTCAATGGAAACCAACAACCCCAAGGCATAATGGGAGAACTTTTTCAATCACTACTACTGAAGTGAATCTTAACAAAGAAGTGGTGACAAGAATTGTAGTTATTCATCAAATAATAGAGAATTTAATTTTTAATTCTAGTTCTACCCATTTCATCATATCACTAAAGTTTAGTATAACTATTCAAACACCACAAAAAGCATGGAGGTAGAAATTTTGGTTAAAATAGAAGATGAGGAAATTATTGAATCCCATGTATATATCTCCTCCCCTATTTATTTTTATGGAATGAACTTCACAGAGAACCTTTTAATACTCCCTTTTTTGGAATTTGATTAAATTCTATTCATGGAATGGATTTCCAAGTATATAGACAACATAAATTTTTTCAAGAAGGAAATCACTCCCCATATGGTGAATCAAACCCTAATTCTATATAATTGCAAGGAGGGGGATGAGTCTTATTTATCATCATCATCACAAGCATGGATATCATTTCCCTATGATAAATAGTATCTAACACAAATTATTGAGTCTATTGAAATCATCAGCCTCAAATACATGCCTTTTTAAGGTAATATGCTGATGTGTTTCTAGTGGAATTGATTGGTCTTACTCATAAAAATGAATTTGAATTTCCAATATAGATTATACATGGGGTGTTTCCAAAATCCAATACTCTATATATGATGGTTGTTGTGGGTCTTGAGGATCTAAAGAAACAAAAACATGATAATCAAGATAAAGGGTTTATACAACCAAGTGTTTCACCATGGGGTGCACAAGTCCTATTCGTCAAGAAAAAGGATGGGAAAATACAACTTGGAATTGATTATCATGATCTAAACAATATCATAACAAATAATAAGTATTCTTTTCTATAAATTGATTGTTTTTTTGATGAGTTACATGGAGAAAAATACTTCTCCTTGGTGGATCTTTGGTCGGGATATTATCATGTAATGTTGAAGAAGGAATATATCCCCAATACCGATTTTCATACAAGGTATGGGCACTATGAATTCATAGTGATGCCATTCAGGCTCACTAATTCTCCAAAAATCTTCATGGATTTGATGATTAGATTCTTTATAGATTTCCTCACCAATTGTTTGGTAGTATTTTTAGTTGATATTCTAATATACACCAAAAGAAAGGATGAGCATTATTATCATTAGAACACTATAATAAAGATCTTAAAAAAGGAAATTTTTTATGCCATATACAAAAAGTGTGATTTCATATTGAAGGAAGTCTCATTCTTAGGCCATATCATCAAAAGCAATGGGATATTTGTGGATCCTTTAAAGACAAAATAAATTGAAGGATGGTTGAGGCCAACATCTGTGAAAGATATCCATAGTTTCCTTGGGTTATCTAGGTATTATCACCGATTTGTGATAAAATTTCACTATTGTCAAACCCTCTTACCAAGATAACTCAAAAGGGAGTCAAGTATTCTTGTAATGATGAATGTGAAGAAATCTTCAATGATTTAGAAAAGGATTCTTATCACTACCCATATTCTCACACTACCAACAAGTGGATAACTTTTAAAAGTATTCACTGATGATTTCAATAATAGAATATTACATGTGTTGATAAAAAAATGACAAATTCATAGCCTATACTTTAAGGAAGTTGAAAGTTCATGAACAAAACTATCCAACACATGATTTGGAGTTGTCTAGAGTGATCTTTACATAAAAAATATGGTGTCATTATGTCTTTGGGGAGAAGTGTGAAATATATACAGATCAAAAAAAGTTTTAAATATATATTCAAATAGAAAGATCAGAACGTGCTCCAATAAGTATGGTTAGAGCTAATTAGGAACTATGAATGATCAATTCACTACCATCCTAGTAAATAAAATAAAGTCACAAATGCTCTAAGTAGAAAGGATCCCATAATTTAGCATTGATGATAAATTTTAAGGATCCAATATTCATATAATTTAAGAGGATGGACATGGGAATAAAAATGGAAGTAACATCAACAATCCTTTAATTAATGATTTCTCAAACATCTCTTATTGAAAGGTTAATGGATGATCAAAAGATTATGTGGGAATTAAAATGAATGTGGAAACTATATGAAAATGGAAATCATCATATTTTAATGTTAATGAGTAATTAATTGTGATATTTGGGTCATGACTATATGTTCCACCAAGTCATAAGTTAAAGAAGGAACTATTGGTTGATCCATGTTGTATGACTTTATCTATTCACCCAGGAAACACAAAGATGTATAGAGATCTTTGAGAGGACTATTGGTGGGACAACATGAAGAAGGGGCTCATTGAATATAGATCAAGGTGTCTGGCATGTCCGCAAGTGAATTCTGAAAGAAATAATTCTAAGGGGATGATTTTACCATTACCCATAGAAATATGGAAATTTGAAAACATCACCATGAAAATTTTCACTGAAATTTTGAATATATCCAATGGAAAAAACTTTTTCTTGATTATTAGGGAGAATCTTATAAAGACTACATAGTTCATTATGATTCTAGAAGACTTATCATTGGATTAAAATTCATGAATATACATCATTGAATTGGAAAGGCTATATGAAGTACCATTATCAATTGTGTCTGATTGAGATCCAAGATTCAACTCTAGGTTCTGTAAGAATCTCCAGCATGCTCTATACACTGAGCAAAACATCAGTAAGCCTTATCACTCTCAAACTAATGGAAAATATGAGAGGAATATCCTAACACTTGAGGATATATTGAGAGAATGCTCAATTGACTTCAAATGAATATGGGACCAACATCTCCCTATGGTCAAGTTCTCTTAAACCAGTAGTTCCTACTCAGGCATCAAAATAGCTACATATGAATCCCTTTATGGGAATAGGTGTAGAACACCTGTATATTGGGATGATGTTTGGGGACACAAACTACTTGGTCCTAAAATGGTTTAGGAAATGGTGGAAATGTTTAAAATCATTCTCTAGGAGATCAAAGCTACCCAGAGTCAAAAGAATAGCTATGTTTATAATCATCAAAGAGAGATATATTTTGATGTTCGAGACACAATATTCCTCTTCATATCTCTATGGCATAAAGTGATGGGATTTATAAATAAGTTAAAGGAAATTCCAATGTACATTAACCATTTTGATATCGTTGATCATATCAAAGCGGTGGCCTATCGACTATAACTCCCACCAAAACTATATAAAGTATATGATGTATTCCTTGTATCCCTCTTGAGAAATTACTTATCGGAACCCTACCATGTACACAATCTATAAGTGGTACCACTATAGAATGACCTTCCCTATAACGAGTAGTCAATAAAGATCTTAGATTATTGATAAAAAGTTCTACAAAATAATACAATGCCCCTAATAGATGTCTTGTGGGGAAACCACAAGTTTCAAGAAGTAGTGTGGGAACTAGAGGAAGTGATAAATCAGAGATACCCTCATCTGGTTTATTTTTGGAAAAGAAAATTTCAATGGTAAAATTTCTTAAGGTGGGAAGATTGTAATGACCTAAACTATTATAAATAAAATCCCCCTTGAATTTTTAGTAAATTTCTGATTATATAATATGGTTATAGAAAAATCATTTCATTCTTTTTTCTTAATTTTACCATTAGATTTAAAAGACCATTATGTATCATTACCATTGATACCATATACTTTTTATATTGATCACATAATCAGTGAAAATATAGGGTTTTAATAAATCCAATTGTAATGAACAACAGAAGTTATAGCCTCAACAAGTAGGATCGAACACTATAAATCCCATTTATCAAAGACTCCAAGTGAGATATAATTTCAGAAATTTTCACTTTACCAATACCTAGAGGAGATCCAACAACTTAATCCTAAGTGAAACCATTTTCAAGAGATGTTCAAGCTTATCGAGATCACAACCCAAACCATATTTTCCTAACCACCCCATGAAAGTCCCACTATCATGCACCTTACCCTTAAAGAATTTTCTGGTGTATTAAAGGGATATGTAAAAAGACCCTATAAATATGATTATATATTTTATTTTTTATTAAATAATGCATATATTTCTGTCTTATTATTTTCACATTATAAATGATTTTTATTTTGATTCAATAAAACAAAAATAGTATTTTACTTTAATATTAAACTTCAATTAAGAAATATATTTGGATGAATTAATGGATAATTGAAATAAATAAAATTTTTATAAAATATTACTATTTAATAACTTATATTAAATATAAATTTTTATATAATTTTTATGAAGTCAAATGTAATTTTTATAAGGGTTCAAAAAGTGTTTTTGTCAAAAAAACATGTCATTTTCAATAAATATCAATTTTAATTTTAAAAGTAAAAATTTAAATATTTATAAAATTATTTAGATAAAATGAATATTATTTTTGGAATCAGGATTTATAAATTATCCAATAGTGAATTTTTCATAATTTTTTGAGACAGATGAATTTTTAGGTTAAAATTAAATACCGTATAAATATACTTTGTGTTTTATGACTTCACAATGACGCAAGAGTGATGTAAGAAGTAATATAAATAGGATAAATAAACAAATATATGTTTTATCTTTATGACAATATGATTTATGTTAATTTTATTTATTTTTTAAAAATGTTATGAATCCTCCAAGACATATAATATATTTTAAGAATTTAAAATCATTTCTTTAAGGGTGTGACTCACCTCCACATCACCCATGGTAATATAGTAGTAAGTTAGTCCCCTGAAGATATTAAATAACAAAATCCATTCCCCTTTTATAGAAACCATGGTTCAAAACCATGGTATGGTTTGTAGTTATTTATATTTTATTATGTAGAAGACAAAACCAAAATAAAAAAGAAACATATCTCTTTCTTATATAAACCCAGCGAAGCTCCCATTTCTATTCACTAAAAATTCTTGGATCATGTAATTAATCTTCCCTAAACTTATTATATTCTTCAAAAATCTCCCCAAACTTTCAATATTCCCCTCTCAATCCATGGGATTCACACACTCAAGTAAGTTATCTTCTAGTGTTCTCTTTAATCAAGCCCTCCTTTTATATTACGTTTTTTACATTTCATTTAATTATTATTTGATATGATATTCCATAATTCCCCTTAATTTACATTTTATTTTTAAATTTCACTCTCATTAATCATACCGTGATTTTTATGTACACCTTTTACCATGGAAAAACTTTATAAGGATTCTTTTCTCGATTCATGTGTGTTCATTAACTTATACCTTCTATTTCAAAATTTAAGATGTTTTGATATTGTTTTATATGTCCCTATTACTACCCATTTAATGTCCAAAATATTAGAGGCCCCTTTCACTATCCTCCACAATTTTTATGAATTTTTATGTAACTCCATTATTCTTCTAAATTTTCACCACAGTTTTCCATGCCAAAACAATTTCTTAGTGAATACCATACTCATTATTCCATCAAGGGTATTCCACTTTATGCACATATATATATTTATTTGGGACTTACATGTATGTAATGCATATTTTTTTATCGTGGACTAAATTATGATGATTAATGAATCCATGCTGTATGATCTATCTGTCGCACTTAAACTTGAGAATAAGATAATTTTGACGGGTGCACCGAAATAGAGATCCAATGAATTTGGTAATGTTTAATATCTTGATATGTCATGTTGGGACTAGTTTTTGTATAATTAATTTATGGAAATTTTTCCACCATAAATACTTATTGATTTAACCTTAACCTTTGTTCATGGTTTAGCGTTTTATGTTGTTTAAAATTTCTTATGTTATGATTTTGATGTTATATCATGCCTTATTATTAATTTTCTTTTTGTTCCTCGTTGATATAAATGTTATCTTACATGTATCACTTATTCCATGCTTATTCCCTTAGAAGTATTTTTAATTCATATCTTTCTTATGTATGTCTCCAAGTTATCCCATGAAGTTTTATGTTTGAAGAAATATTTTGAGCAAGTTAAATAAAATTTTAACAAAGAATGTTGAGAAATTTTTTAATAATGTTGTTGTATCTCATGTTCAAGATGTTATGTTACATACCTAATTCTCAAAGATGCTATATATATCAATATTTTAGGTTGTACTCAATGAAATTTCATAAAATAAATCAATTATTAATGTGTAATAAGGAGAAGGGTTGTTATAATAACAACAAGAGAAGAACACATAAAAAGGACCTTTAAATTGAGCACATAACAACACACTAATCCTAAGAACATGATCTATGTTGCTTCTTGGAAACACCCTGACAAAATTGTTTCAAGTGACCTATGTGTCCATAAGAATTACAAGCCTTCATAAAATTCAAAGACGATGAATTATTATGATCTAGATCACAAGACTAATGCCACACCATTATCTTGTGCTTAAAATAAGATGAAGAAAGATCAAGAGGTCTTTTAATACCGTGACCACCACCAATAGATTCAGGAAAATTCCTCATATCTTTACTTGAATTACCCTCACTTTGTCCAAAGATAATAGGAAGATTACTTCCTTCAATAACTCCCACTAGAACAGACTTAATATGAATAGCTTTCCTCACCACATCAGAAAAAGAGGTTAAGTCGAACTCTGACTCCTTTGACTGCATATCAGGATGAATCCCACCGTCAAAACATCGAGCCTTTATAGAATAATCCATGGCCATCTCTAGAAGATAAAGAATTAGATCCAAAAAATTATATAATAATTGCAACACTGACCCATAACCTTGTTGTAGATGTCACATCTCTATCCCCTTCCTCAACTTTTCTACCTCAGAGAATTACTGATAGATAAAAAAATCCTGGAAGAACACCCAAGTAAGATCTTCCCGAGGCTTGGTTTGAGAGACTGGCTTCCTCCACTTCTAGGTTGGACCTTAATGTATAAAGGAAGTGAACTTAACCTTTAAAAACTTAGGAAAATCAAGGAGTCTGATTTTTTTCTTTCTATTTTCTGCATCCACTCTTCCACTTTGAGAGGATCTACTTGACCATAAAACAGAGGAGGTTTCACATTTCAAAACTCTAGAAGGAAATACTTCTGTTGATCAACATGAGGGATTTCCAACGGTGAACCACTAATATATATTCCTTGAATATCCATTGATTCTTTATGGGGGGGGGTTAGACACTAGGAAATAATAAAACCAATTGCTCAGTCAAGACTAACTCATCAAAATGAATTTTCAAGCACAAATAGAACTCAAGAAACATTCATAAAACATAAGAAAAATCCACACAACCATTGGAAGTCAAATAATAAAAACATTCCTATTAAAAATAATTTTTTTTAAAAAACTTGGTGGGTTTCACACTAACCAATGGTATTCTAAGAAACCTCACACATGCACATTCTCCTGACACCTCAGGTACTCATAATCTCATTCCAAACCAGGAACTCATCTGACCATATCATCATCCATCCACTTTCCCACACATATTCATGCATGAAATCACCCATAGAAATACCAAAGTTCAAATAAAACATTTTTATTTTCCGAAAAAAACACCCCACTTGAGTATTTCAAACCTTCAATCCAATTTCCATTTCAAAATTCACAAAAATTTTCAAATGATCACCAACCACTAATAAAAAACCATTTCAAAATCTACACGTAAATCCATTTTTATCATATTAAAAATAAAATCTCATGTATCCCTTCGAAAAATTCCAATTCACACATTTCAACAAAGTTCAGTAGCTCAGAATATCTCATTTCGTAAAAAATAATTTGATTAAAAACTGATTCATTATCACTCAAAAAAAAAATTACAAAACCTTATTCAAAATAAATTTCTGATTTCCAAGAAACCAGTTTAAATAAATCTCTATTTTTTTAATAAAAATAAAATCCTATTAAACCATTCCCATTTTACCCAACAGGGTAATTTTGTAATAATTATTATTTTTAAAACATTCATAAATGTAATTTTGAATATCAATTTTTCATTTTCCCAAAACCAAATTTTTTTTACTAAAAATAAAATTATCAAAATTATAAAAACAGATATTTGAAAACAATTTTCAAGATCAAGGAAGACCCAAAACAACTCACAAGAGGGAAGTAGTTTTGATCAGAGTCTTGTCCTTATGGTTGGCAGTCATATGAAAATTCCACCACCATCATATAGATTCTTCTATGACCACTTACCTAGATTCACATGGATTTCCAGTCCTTATGATCTCATGAAGATCATTGTACCAACTACCTTTTGTATCCAAAAATAAAACAACTAAAAAATCATAGGATTCAAACATAACATGACTTCCCCTAGAAACCCAAGGTTTGGTCCAAAAATTGTTGGCTCGACACTCTCCCAAACATTTTCCCTAGGTTCTGAAATTCATACTCCTTTTACCTTGACATTCTAAATAACAAAGGTAGATCTAAAAGATATCTCTTTTGAAGAAATAGCCTACTTTGATACCATTGTTTCATGAACCAAACAAAGATGACCCCGAACAAGTCACTAGAGCCAATCCTTGGAAAGACGTGAAGGATGTTCCCCATCACCATGGGTTGGAAACTAGTGTTGATCCTCAACTAAGAAACCAAGGGAATGATTTTTTCCAATATAAATAGATATACTAAACAACAAAAACAAACAAAGTATCCCAATATATATATTACCAAACTAAACATCATTTATATATGAACTAAAAAACTATACAACAAAAACCCAACTAAACTAGATAGCCACAATGCCTCCATATTACCATGAGGATCACCATCCAATACCAAAACCAACAATCACCCATTTTGATCGTGACCATGCATAAAACAAAACCACAAGAAAAAAAATAAAAAACTCTAAGTATGAGTATTAAAAGTCAGTAGGTGTTCCCAAAAAAATATATTCCAAATCCAGTTCTTTTAAACAACGAAACATCAAATTCATGTTTGAAATGAAATATATTAGAATAATTTTTTCCAAGAATTTTCCACTTTAAAATGAAACACGGTCCATTGCCCTATTTACCTTTAAAACAAAACTCTTCCCCAAGAGGAGACCATTTTCATTTATAAGAGAAAGTAATATATTTTAATTTTAAAAAGAAATATATGGGGTGAAAAAAAAAACTCCGAAACATTTTCCACAAACCTTTGAAATCCAATACACTACTTTTATACAAGAAGTACACCATGCAAGTAATTTTTAGCAAGGATCACATAATAATAGTAATGTAAAAAAGCACACAAGAAAAACCAAACAACACATATCTCAATGGTCTGTTGTGGACATCTATGTTACAATAGACATGGGAGAACCTTGGAGCTCGTGAAATAATCTAGAACATACTATACATATTGACTCATCCCAGAAATCAAACCTCACTCCAAAACGTCAAATATTTACTACACCTTTGATTTCACCCTAAATGGACAGAACAAGGGGTGATATCCCCTAGAAATAATAAATTAAAAATATCAAATTTTGTACTATGGGCCACTATTCAGAGCGTAATCCTATCTAGTGATACAATCATTCCCAAAAAATTCGCTAGATATTTATGGTTCACATGTCAAGAGTATAAATAAGGTGATCCAACCAATGAAAACTGAGCATCCAATCACATTCACACAAAAAACATCACCCTGAGTCACCCCAATGATCAATCTTATATCGTACAACTCTACATATCAATGGAGTCCATACCGAGGATCTCTCATTCTACTCAAAGTAAATGGGCCCGAAGAAGTCCATATTTTGAAAATACCACCTATTCACCTAATGGATCTCTAGGATTCCACTATGAGGAAATCCCATCTATTAAATATAAACAAGGAAAGAAGATTGTCCAATGGGGGTTTTCATGATAAATATTCTCGCCATGTTCACAAAAGTTTTAATCGGACCTCAAGAATCATTTCTCAAAGAATCAAAATCACCATTACAAACATTTTCAAACACATAGTTTTACATTACACACTCAATTATAAAAATACCATTTAATTACTCTCACCACATGTGAAAACCAAAACCATTTTCATCAGATTGAAAATCGTGCCACATATCGTCATCACATGCCATTCCATTTTTATTGAACAAAAAACACACCATTTAATATAAAAAACAATTTATAAACCCATTTGAGAAACTAAAAAACACAATTTACAAGTCAAAATTTTATTTAAAAAGAAAAAACATGCCTTACATATCAAATAATTTTCCCAAAATCCAGCTTTGCATTTTATCAAACACCTAGTGTGCATCACATAACAAAAAAATGGAATATATATCAAAACAACCATGAAAACCACCTCATTTTACATCAAACAATTATCAGAATATCAAACAATAATATTTATCATATAAGGAAGGCATGAAAATTATGGAACTAATTATTCTTAAATTTAAAGGCAATTTCAAAGGGAGACCTACTTCAAAATCATGTCACTTCAACAACGTGTACCCAAAAAAACCTCACCAAGGTTTCAAGAGCCAAGAAAAACCAAGATAAACCCTAAACAAGAAAAAATTCCTAAATAAACAATGGGAAAAATGAAACCTATATCTTCATGGACAAGGGAGAATAGAAACTCCAGAGAAAATGGATAGAAGAGGAATATGGATAATAGAATAGAATGATACCTTAAGAAATCTAGCCTCAAAGTTGAAGGAATCACAATATCCACACCATGGGAGTAGTGGAAAATATTGGAGAACAAGGGAGGATCCCATTATGTGTTAAAAAAACGAGGAGGAGGAATAAATTAGTGATTTGTGGTTAAAATGACAAGAGATAAGAAGTGTGATTTCACAATTTTTAATATCTGGGAAGTTCAAATGGTTTGGCCACATGGTTTTCTAGAGTGTGTGCCAACTGTGTTCTTCTTAATAGGAAATAGGGACACCACATAAATGTTGGATGAATGGTCTAGTAAAAAATGTGAAAACATGAGAAATGTTTCTTCCTCAATAAATAATCTCCCTATATGCTTACCATATGGTTTAAAAAACTTTGTGTAAGTCATCTAACAAGCCTCATATACTAACCCTCAAGCTATATATTTTCTTGGGATGGGTGACACAATTTCCTCTAACCATGTGCCAACTGTTCACCACCTACTTCCATGCTCAAAAACTAAACTTCTCACTAAAAGACTCCTGGAGGAAATAAAGGAATAATCATATAGACAAAGATAAAAAAAATATTACCACAATGTTTAAAACCCGTCACACCTAGAACTCAATAAGAAAACTGAGATCCAAAAATGAATTGGAACAAAAGGATAAAATATAAACTTGGGTGTTAAATTAAATCATATAGGACTCTCACTAGATATTTTAGTGGGATGGTTTTATAATATTGTCATATAGAGACGTTATATGGATTACATATGATATAATTTGTTAAAGAAAATATAGAAAGTGTATAGAACATATGGATGATCTGTATATATATCATATATGATATGATAAATTGGTGCTTTTGTTGGTTTTGTTAAACATTATTAAAGAGTTTAATAATACTAAAATATATCATTATCGGGATATTATCTACTTTATCTTTCTTTCAGATTGTTTGTATATATATATATATATATATACATTTCATGGAGAGTAATGATAATATACCTCTCAAATTATTACTTTGATTTTATTCCTAACCGATGTTCTTCATGGATTATTTTATGTTATGATGAAATTTTATGGTTATAATGAGTATGATTCTCATATATAGAAATAGAGTATTCTCATGAGGTATAAAATAATGAATAATATTCTTTGTGTGCATCAGATGACCAACTAGGTATACCACATGGCATTCTATACAGATATATTTGGTATACTAGAGGTGCATGGATAATATTTGAGTGCCCACTACCTATGGTTGTAAAGATACCTATCATGAGAACCTTCATATATTATTACCCGACTTACTCAAGTTTTTATTGAATTTTCTAATATGGGAGTGATTGGGTATTTTATTGATCATTTCATGAGTTGGAGCTTAACCAATATGAGTTTTGTCCTCTCGTATGATGAGTATAACTTTTGGTCCCTCAATTGAGACAGGATAATGGAGTGTGTAGCCACCCCTATATATTATATATATCTTGACAAGTGACACATCTTGTTCTTAAATATAAGGATGGATGACATGTGATGTATTCATAGATCAGATCAGATTATAATTTAGTAATAAATAATGGATGATTAGGCTATATGGGATGGACATAATATAAGTCACATGGTCACTTTATGTGTTAGACAAAGGGAAGATATGATAATGAAATTTTTTATATAATACAGACTGGAGGACATGGGCATAGAGATATATGTGTTTCATAGAGATCATGTTGAATCCACTTATAGATTGAGTATCATTAATTTTTTTTGGAGGCATGTCTTTTCATTTATATATATATGAATTTAGAGATTCATATTTTTTTAGTGATATAAAGTCTCGTGGGGTAAAAATTTGTGTTTGACTAAATAGTGATTGATTTTAACATAGAGAGATACTCTAAAAGTGATTTAGAGTTAATAAAAAAGTTATTTGGTTGCTTATTCATATAGTATTTCATATTATGTGAGAAAATTTGAAATTAATTATTTCTTTCCAAATGTTTTTTGTAATATATCCATGAATTATTTTTGGGTATGGATTCAAAATAAATTTTATATTATACAATATAAGGTGAAATGGAGCAGCCTTTTAGGATTTAGTGAAAGTGGGAGATTGAAGGAGATATTCCCTAAATCCATCAATATATAATATATATTTATGCTATTTTTTTATGAAAATTATTATTTGTATACATGTTATATTTCTCAATGAATTATTTATAAAAATAGTAAATTGTTAACATTTATTTTTTCTCCCATGTAAGCTGTATTTTAAAGAAACTGTTTCATTAGATGAAACATGCGGGAGTTTTATATATTCATTCATATGATTATTGAATATTATGAAGTAGTATCTACTCATGTTTAATAAACACATGATTCAATACAATATCCCAAGAAGTGTTCATGTGGCTTTATATATTATTTTCATTCGATGGTAGTGTGGGTTGGGCTTCCAAGATTCTTGTCCAAAACTCCCTGGTACCCGAATACTCTCTTTATCCTTATACTTTATATAAAAGTATCTATAATGACATGGATGAAGGTTTTATCCCATCCAAATATTGGATTATTCTCTCAACCTATGGATAGATTAAAGAGAAGGGATATATTTTAGATTATCTTTTGTGATCTTTATCAAACACAAGTGACAATGTTTGAAGATGTTATAGATGATCTTCAATGTATGTTATTGCATCTATATATTTATTCATTTTTGTTTTATACATTTTTTAATTTATCTTTCACATGAGATCCTAAAATAAGGGTTTAAATTAATTTGTAATCATGTGATAATTATTATTAGACTCATTTGAAACCCTTCAGACATAATACTGTTATTGAATAGAATAGCCCAGAGTCATATTCTATGAATAACACAAATATAAATGTATTTTACTAAGACATTTACTAGTATATCCCATATTATAAATCTGACATCAACTAGTTAGAATAAAAAACTCTATTTTATTTAATTATAGTGAATATGACTTGTAAGGGGATTTTAAAAACCTCATTTATAGAATGATTTTATAAATTAAAAGTTATGTTAAGGATTTGATACCACTACTAGGTTTTATAAGATATAATAACTCATTTTAAATATAATGGAAGTAATATAGAATCCCAAAAACATGATAAACCATTATAGATAAATAAAGTCATGTCTAAACTATAAACAAAAAATTTGTGTATGTGTATCTTACATCATTTCTATCATTTCACTATCATCAACCATTATTGTTTGGGTATGATGAATATTACCAACAGGTATTCAAATTAAATCCTTCCTCTATGTGTATCCTTTGGAAAAAACTGAATCAATCATCACACGAGTGGGTAAATCCTTTAAACAAAATATTATAGTACCTCACTTGAAAAAAGATGAAGGATGGAGAGAGATTTGTTTGGAGAGAGTCGAGGCTAGAAGTAACAAGCAATCCCATAACCATCGCATGGCATAAAAATCCTTTATAAATCCATTGAAGATGATCCTTGAGTGAAAATTTATTAACTCATTCATTATAACACAAGAGTTTATTCTACTCAAACATTTCATTTATAAATCACATGAATGCATCTATTACCCAACATTTTATCACATGGAATGGTTATTAATGATACCAAACTAGGATAATATTCTAGAATGATAAAAATTATCATTCGACCACCTAAATAATTGAATCTAGTGGAGTGATATCATATACCATGAATTACAAAATTTCCAGTCATATACTATGGAACAATGCCTTATGATATGGCTAGTCATACACTGTGGCATGCATGGTAAGTGGCATAATAACATGATCTTAAATATCCCCTAAACAAAGGATATGGTATAAACATAATAATATATATATATATTTGGTATTTAGAATATATATCCTTTAGAAAAATTCCTCGTTTTGGGATTATTTTGGTTTGTTTTAGATCATGTGGGAAACACCCTATTTTTTAAGTCTTGTGAACTTGTCATGTTTCAATATTATGATTATCTGTAATGATGATCATTTTGAGTGATGATGATTTATTTTCTATTATTCCCTTACCATGTGAGGGTTCTAATATGATTTTTATGGACTTTCATCCATATGAGTGTGGGAGTTTGGAAAATATTGTTTTTCTTGGGGAATCATGTTCTTGTGTTGGTCTAAATTGATGTAATTGGCCCCTAGGAGGATTGAGACATGTCAAATGGATTATTTTTAAGGTAACAACACCTAGTTCCATTAAGGGAGGTGGGGTTATCCTCTTTTATAAAATAGTAATAGAGTAAGTTGTTCTAGAGATGTTAAGGCTTGAGAGATCTAGTGGACTGACATATGGGTTTGGGTGATGAATCCTTAATTTTTGGTGGTATCAAGTTCTTGAAAAAGTCTAACACGGTAAACCTAGAAGTGTTTGTTTGGGAGTTCAAGGATGATGAGACTGGTTAGGGTGACGATGTTGAGATTTTTATGATACCCAATACTAGGGATCTATTTTGGGGTGTGAGCATGGATACCTGAGGTCTAGGTTATGGGATTGTCTTCCATGTTAATTTTTCAAGGATTTCACCAAACTGATGATCAAAATTTATCCACCAAAAGATGCAACATAGTGGAAATAGATTCTATTGAATATCCTTGATTAGAATAAATCCATAAAAAATGATGTATTTTAACCAAGGAATACTTCTCACCATAAATAAAACACCAAATATACCTTTAATACACTCAATAAAAACTCACACGACTCTCACAACATTCAGAACAAATGGAAATTAAATAATAAAGTAAAGTTTAACACTTTGGTTTTTGAGGTTTGGGCATGAGTTCTATATCCATGGGAGAAACCCTACTACCTTTGTATTACCAAATAATGATACAAATATTTATAATCAAAATCATTAATCAAATATATTAGAATTCCATGATCCATTTCATAGTAAACTATGTAAAAGTAGTTTTTTCCTACCATTATAGTGGTCCCAACCTTTCCTCCAGTTACACTGGATTTTAGAATTTATGAAGGTCCTATCATCTTCCTTGGTGACTTCCAACAACCTATGTAAACTTAATCCATCACCACATCATCCAAGTAATATTAAAAGGTTACCCCATCCTTTTTAGGTGATTTTTTTTGTAACTTCTATTGAACCCAAGTCAATGAACTAACTATTATAAGTCATCTGAAGTAACCATATTCAAATACAATTACCATATACTCTATATTTATACTATCATTTTACAATACCCAAAGGTATATCAATAATCTTATATTTATCCAAATATTTGAACTCAAACAAAACATTGAATATGCATCACATTCCTAACAATTTCCCTCTTGAAGTTTATTCTAATAAAACCCATAGAAACTCTCTAACACATAGGAACATTCACTAATTATTATATAGATATAATAGTTATTTTTACCAACTATTTTATATTCTCCCAAGTATAAATAAAGAAAATTTCAGAATTTTAAATTTTCTGGACTAATGACGTGGTGAAAATGGCTTTTGGATTCTGTTTATCAATTATTTTCTACAACTCCAACACCTTTATCTCTAATAAAATCTAGATGAAGTGATATTTTTGTTAAATGTGTTTACTTTTTACATTAAAACTCATATTACAAGACAATTTCACTTAGACTATCAATGAATAACTTTCCACCCTCCCCCTATATTTGATGTTCCTTCAATAACAGATTTCTCTACACTTGTTCCTTTAATTTTCCTATTGTTTATACCTAAATATCATCGATTTTAGATAATGTAACCACTAGTTATATATAATAAATCTTGATTATAGTCATTACTATATAGGTGAAAACAAAAAATTTAATGCACTCATTGGTGTTCCAATCCCCATAAATGTATTTATTGGAATTACCTTGCAAAGGATTGTTTGTCACAAAGTAGATATTTATATCTTCTAATCCATTCAAGTATTGGATGATCCACATCAATGCCTCCCAGTATTACCTACCTAGATTCGATATGATATGGATCATGAATCCCATTAAAAATATAAAGTATATTCAAATAAATATGATAGTGTGCATCATACTATTAACTGTTGATTCAAAGAACATTCACCTCGTACACTAGCTCATCTTAAAATTTAAGCACCTTGTCATTTTAAAATTTAAGGTGTCTAGATAATGGATTTGATACTGGATTATACATATAAATTTAAAAACTCATGATGATATTCTTTAGGTAGTCCCTTTTAGATAGCACCAAAGTACTAGATTCCCTATCTCTCATAAACTTTATTCCCAGAAAGAGTATGACCTGACTGGGATCTTTAATCTATAATGTTCTGGATAAATCATGATTCAACTCCTAAATCCTCATAATTTTAAAATAATTTAGTAACATATCACCAATATAAATGATAATTATGATAAAACATCCATCATCCAATGCCTTATTGCCGCAATAGTGATTCACATTTCACTGAGTGAAACCTTCAAAATCCACGAAAGCGTCATATTTTTTATTCCACTACTTTAGAACAGAATTTAAAACATAAAGACTTTCTTCTAGTTTACACACTAATAATTTGTTATGATCATCCTAAAAATAACTAGTTTATTCATGTAAATATCATCTCCAATTCACCATGATTTTTTTTGTGTATATATATCTCCTCAAAGTTTATATTATCAAAAGAAACCTAGATGAGTACTATCTGGATGGAAGCTTGATTAATTACAAGTTTGGATATTTGGGAGAAATAAATCCCATACTTCTATTTGGGTCCCTTAACCACCAATTTCTCCTTTTAACTCTTCATTCTATCAACCTTCTCTTTCAAACGGAACAAACACATGTTCTTAAGCTATCTTTACCCCAATGGTGAAATAGTAGCTCCCATGTTTTGTTAGATTACAATAAAGATATTTCCTACTTCATCACTAATTCCCACTTTCAAAAGGCACCAAGAGTGGCTTCAACTTATGGGATTTAAGGTTATTCCCCATCTTTTAGAAGTACAAATTTCATATTACCCCCAAACCTATGAATTGTTCATTTGAATATAGAAGACCTTAAAAATTTAAATTATGACGCTCCACATTCAAGATATAAAATTTCTAGTTCTCAATAATTTAGAAAATGATATTTTGATCCACTAACTTATAGATATTTTCCTTGGGTTTTAATATTCCTATAGAATCATAAAATATATTCTACTAGTCTCACATATACACTTTTAGTGTTGTTATCTAAAATATTTTCTACATTTCTAATAGAGTGTCCCCATTTAAATAAAATATAACATGGTCAATTGATACCTAACTCTCAACATCAAATTAATCCAAGGATTATTCTTTTTAAAGGACCTTATCATTAAAGAACAAATGTCAACATGTGATAACCTTTCACTAATCATCATCCAAAAGTCAGAATCTAAAATTTTCATTTCCATATCCCACAAGGAAACATGTTTTGGACTTTACCTAAATTCTGTCCTTTTCTTTATAATTTATATGGTTGTAGGTGAGGTTGTTGGAAAAACATTTGGTTGATAACATCTAGTTTTTTTTAAACTATATATATTTCAAAGGTTCCATCCCTAGTATAGGTGAGAGACTTCTATTAACTAGGTATGTTATTGTGTTTACTTCCTCTACTAAAATTTCCTTTGGTGATTCTAAGTGGAACCTTAGGCTTTATTACTATTCTATTAATGTATGGTTAATCATATCTACTAAATTATTCCATTAAATATACCAAGAAAAGTCTTATCTATCCTAGTTTCATTCTCCAAATACAAATTACAAATTTTCATTCTATTGTTCTCACTATCATTGTCAGATCTTACATAACTATTGGAAATTTTCTCTCCATTATATAGAATTATACTTATCTAATGTTCCTAATGCATTCAAATTGTTATTTATAAATTAAAATATAAATTTTCTTGTTCGAGTAATAACATGCTTTTATACTTCCCAATGAAACAAGTCACTTAAATTATAAACAAAGTGTTTTTCGGATTCATCATGTCTTTTTTCTATTGAAACATTTTTACTCTTACCCCTTAGGTGTCCAAGATAGTGCTTCCACAACTTAATACTTTTATAAGTTTCTACTTAGATAATTATGAAACCACTTGATCTTGCTATTAGATGTATTTTTTCATCCTTGAAACCTCAGTCCACCACTATGGATCCTCAAGTAACCTTATAAACTATGTTATTGAAACTAATACTATAGTCCTCCTCTTTATGTTTTCCTACAAAAATTAGGTTATTTTATATCATGAAGATGCGTTTTAATTATTTAAAACAAAATATTTTTTTTCTTCATCTAGATAATAACTTCTCATTACTCCATGTTTTTTAAAACCTTATCATCTTCCAAATACAATTTTATGAATCTTTTAGATATATTGTTGACAATTAACCCTTACTCATCCATTGAGTGGGACAATTCTCTAAAGTCAATCACCCATGACTCCACTGAGATGCTGACACTAGGTACAAAACTGGTACTTCCCTTATTATTACTCCTAAAATTTAAGATTCTAAAATATTACCTTCTAGAGGTTTTTATGTGATTCTTCTAATCCTTATTAATATATCCTTTCTTCCAACACTTCCATCATTTCAGACTAGGACTAGTTGATTATCATCAACTCCTTTATTTATATTTATATTTTGATTGTTTCTTACAATTTTTCCATTTAAGTGACCATCCTCTTCCTTCAGAATATATTATTACCCGGAAAGTTTCTTCGAATTCCCTTTATATAAGTTATTTATTTAGTATTAAGTTCCTAACATCCTTATAACTAAATTTGAGTTTTCTATAGGAATTTATAACTATCATTACCATCACATCCAATGAATGTATCACTTATTATTTCATTATAGGATCCCAAACATCATCATTGAACTTCAAATTCACTAACTCAAGATTCCCCTGAATCTTGTTAAATTCATTCAGAAGATCAATCATGGATCTACCTTTTGATAGACTCATATTGAACAACCTTCACACCATGAACACTTTTTTTTTCTTTCACCCACTTCAAATAAATGTTTTCTATGGTATTTATCAAATACACTATGGTATTCACCCACAAAATGGAAAATGATATGTTCCTATCCAATTATATTCCCACAAATCATAGTGATTTTCTATCTGGTCATTGTCATTCCACTTGATCAACCTTACCCAATTGGACTCAATCCAATAGATTTTCCAAACCATTATGAATTATAAATTAATCCATCAATATTATCTATAACCTAAAATATACTCCCTTAAACTTTTTTATCTATACCTTTCCTTCTTCTAATCACATACATTTTAGTGTTAGTAAACTCCTACTGAAATAAAAATAACATCAAGACAAGAGAGTGAGTATTACCTGAGCTAAAACAATGTGTTATATGACAGATAAAAGAACTATAATATTTGATACAACTTATTGGGAGTTATCCAGACCACTAATAATAAGTTATCCACCAGAATATGCAACTCATTGGAAACATACCCTCTAAAAATCCTTGATTAGAATAAATCCTTTGATATTGATCTATCAAAACATATTAAGAACTCTCACTATAAATCACCCACCAAGTCATAATTTAAATCACTCAATAAAAACTCACAAAACTCTCACAAAACATTCTAAAAAAATTAAAAATAATAAATAAAAGAAATTTGACCCCCTTGGTTTATGTGGTTCGGATGTGAATCTTATAACTAAAGGATAAATACATTTACTGTTACATTATAATATAAAGAAGAAAACATTTATAGTCACCATTGATAATTAATGACATTATAATACATTTATCCATTTCATAGTATACTATGTACATTTGGTGCCACCCCACCTTTAATGTGGGTCCCATCCAGTCATCCAGTTGCACCAACTTTTAAAATTTGTGGAAGTCTAATTGTTTGATTTAATAACTATCAATCACTGGTAGAATCTTCAGAAATGACCACATCATCCTCTTAACAGTGAACAATTTTCCCATCTATTTATTTTTAAACCGCAAGGAGTGACTTTTTCATAACATTTTCTCAACACCTAATAATTAAATGACCATTGTATGTAATCAGAGAAAACCATATTCAGACCAACTAGTCGACCTATAAAGATTTACACCGCCACTAGACTATCTCCAAAGGAAAATTAATCTTCTTTTATTTCCCCTTATTGTCTAAGTGTAGTGGAACTTTGAAAATAATTTACATTCCAAAAAAATTATTCTTACTGCTTATCCTCTAGACATGTCTTCCAATAGTGATGATCCCCACACTAAGTTAGATTGTGTAGAGAAGTGGCGTGATAAAATACATAAAATAGGACCCCACCTAGGGTGAGAATTTAGTGGTCAATATTTTATATAGGACCATAACTTGAGTGGGAGATTATTGGTTAGGATGTGATATAAGACCTTACCTTGAGTGATAAGGGAGTGGTCAGGATGTGACATAAGATCGACCTTTAGTGAGAAGGTGGCGATAGTGTCTTGGAATATTCTTGGTGAGTGTCCTTTGTTATGTGATAAGCGGTGGCACGGTGCTTGATATTGGACATTAATTGTTTGTTTATATGGTATGAACCTTGAGTGAGAAGGTGTGACCAAGGACTCAATATGGGTTTGGTGGGTGGATTACTTTGATTGAGAATGCGTGATCTAGTGCTTGACTGAGGATAGGATATGGTACTTATTTTTGGGTCATGCCTCAAATTAGAATGTACTAGTCATCTTATGGTATGTATTTGTGGATCAACATGAATCTATACCTTCTAGAATTTTTCAAATTGGGTGGCATCAAGTTTCATGGGGTCCTAGTAAACATGTTATCACATAAAAAGTTTTTTTCATTTAAATTTTTTCATATGTTTCCATATGGGGGTAATTTACAAGAAAAACATTAACACGTTATATTTATTACAGTCACATCCACTTGACCAAAATATCATTCAGTGTATTGAGGCAACTTGGGGAATCCTACAATGTCATTCAACTTACTCCCTATCTACGTACATGGTATGAGTTTTGATTTATATGGGTAGACCATCATGTTTTCTTTCAATAACATGTATCTCCCAGTGTTCGACGCATGTTTTAGGTCTAACAAGTTATGAAGACTGATGATATAGCACGTATGATTACGTGAGTTATTCTAGAGGCCATTTTGTTTCTTCTAGTTAATATTCTACATATATACTAGCTAGTGTGCCATTATTTTATATCTATAATAATTATTTTTGTAAATGTTTGTCTACTTTTGTCTCTTTTTTATTCAATGATAAATCATTACAAATATTTATTTTCTTTCTATTATAGGTGGTGGATACCCTGTTAACAACCTATTTATGTCTACAGTTTTTGGAATGCCTATTATATGGATCGATCATGATAAATTTTTGGTAGATTAATGCATGACCCAAGAAACTTACTTTGAGTTCATAATCTCCACATGATTTTGTATCCACTTCATTATTCATTAGTTGTTTGTGTTTCGAGAGGCATGCTAGAGTTATTATAGAACCCCCACTCAAGTGTTGTTCAGTTGATTTGATTTAGGGCATTACATCATGCCAGTTACTAAATAACTACTTTTGAAAATATATTTAATATTGGTTATTTAATAATCAATGTTAAAATTTTGATACATAATATATTATTTTTAGTAATGAACAAATAAATTTATTTTGTATATAAAAATTCTAAGATTCACCTATTAGTTAAAATAAACATTAATAAAATTATTAATCATAATTTTGATGGATAAATGATAAATATAAAATAGTAAAAAATAACTAATGATTGATAAAATAGTACATATGGTAGAAATTGTTATGAAATATTTATTGTAATTGTTAAAATTATGGAAACTCACTATTAACAACAAAATATTTCATTTTAAAAACCATTCACAATAAAATAATTGGTTTGTAATGATTATATTAGACATAGATAATTATGATTGATCTAACACCATTAATAGAATTTCACATGAAGCCTATATATATGTAAATAATACAATGATATGAGAAATTTTAAATCCATAAATTATGTTCTATGTTTATTTTATTTTTTCTAATATATTCTTTTTTCATCAACTTAATTTCCATTCACCATCATTATCTTAAACATTCGACATCATTTTTCACTAGCCATCACTTCACCTTGGATTTATGTTTCATACTAATTTAAAAATTCTTCATGATTTCAATAAATATATTATATGTTTCAAAAAGCATTATCATTATGAGTTTCATCCATTCATGTAATGTCCCAGACAAATGTGGTCCATTACTTTTCCAAAATACAGTGTTTGGGTGTTCTGGGAGGCAATGGTAGCTTGTTTCAAGAGTTATCTAAATTTCCAGTTTTTCCATCGGTATATCAGTGTTAGTAGGTTAGAGTTGGTAGATCATGTCGGTATCTCATGTTGGTAGCTCACATAGTTAGCTCGTCATTGGTGACTCAGGGCATTGGTAGGCCAGGGCATCAGCGACTCAGGGATTTGGTTGTTCCGGGTGTCGGTGACTCAAGGCGTCGATAGGTCTGAGCGTTAGTGACTCAGGGCATCAGCAGGTGAGGGTGTCGATGACTCCAGGTGTTAGCGAATCAAGGCAACTATAGTTAAAGGAATTAGTGGCTCATAGTGTTTATAGTTCATTGCCTCAGTGACTTAGGCATCGGTGACTCGCATCGATGGCTTGCCAGTCGGTGAGTCATTTTCCAACCTTTATGATTTTTTTAGTTCTTTGTATTTTTTATGTTAAATGAGTTAAATTCCATATTTGATGGGTTTTGGGGCATTTCAAATGGTATTTATCTTCTAAAAACCTGAATCTTCCTTGTATTACTAAAACGTGTGGTCTTGGTCGTGATTTGTTTTTAATGGCCTTTGAAACTGTATCCCCATAGATTTAGGATCTGACCTTTCTAAATATAAATCTTCTCATCCGTTGAACCCTTTTGTTTCTTCTTGGTGTGTCAAGAGCCTCCCTCCCCAGATGATCCATTCACCTATTATGTATCCCACTATTTTGTTTTCCTTGGAGTCTTCTGCTCACACGACCCCCTTGTTTTGGAGCAAGGATCAGTTTTGGTTACATGTTGTTCCATTTAGGGGTTTTCCTTCATCTATCTTTATTTTTGTATCTTGTAGGGTGGGATTACTCATGTATCCTTATGAATATGGCTGAAAAAAATTTAAATAATATAATAAGAAGAAATAAATGATGGTGTGGGAGCATGACAGTGATATTCAATTTTTTCATATGTTATCCTTGGCCAATGTTGTGAATCATATAGGTTGTGTTCTTCTGAAAATCATATCCATTAGTGGTCTTTGTTTGTGCACCTGATTGTTTTTAAATTAATTTCATAAGAATAGTAATCTACTTAATTACATATACTTAGTTAAATAAATGTATTCCCTAGGATCGAATCTGTTCTGTGAGAACCCATATTTTATTAAGTGGAATTAAAGAATAGTGTTACTAAATCTGAATAAACCTAGCCTTATTGGTGTGGTTGTGTGTGGTTATGTTAAGCCTTGTGTCTGTGTTGGTATTTTGGTGTTGTGGATGGGGGTTTTTATTGTTTTTTATAGGTCGTTAGGGGCGGTGTGATGGTATATCAGGATTATAGATTGGTTTATTGTGGAATGGATGGAATTTTTATGCAGTGGGACAACATTTGGGTAGTGGTTGGGAAGAGAGGCTGCAATACTGGTTTGTGTCATTTTCATGTTAATGGTTGTGATGGGAATAGTGTTTTTATGTAGTGGGGATTCCTAGTGAGGTTGTGATGAGTTGTGTTGCGGTTTTTTCTTTTTAAGAAGAAGGATAGTCTAGCATTACATTGAGGAATGATGGTGGTAGTGGTTGAATGGGTGTTCACGAAAGGGGAGTGTGTAGTGGGACTGTAAGATGGTTGTTTTATGTTGTTTGGTGGAATGTGGTGTTTTTTTGTGCAACGGTGCTACCAGGGATAGTTTAGGAGGGATGATTTTGAAGAAGTATGGTGTAACCTAATGTGGTCATTTTGTCCAGGGCTTCCAGGGACTCTGTGAAGTATGTGTGGGTTTTGATGTGACTCATGGTGTGATTTGTTTGTTAGTTTCATAAGTAAGTCTGAAAATGAATGAATGAATGAATTGATAATTTCAAATGACTTTTGGTTAAATGAATTATCTGTTGGTATGTTTCAATTTTGGGATTCTAGTGAAGAGGCATTCTTTATCTACTTACAGAAGTGACCATAATTCATGGTGGTATGTGAATGTGGAGGTGGAAGTAAGGGGTTTGTGTGGGATGGTAGTTGTTTTGAAAACACATATTTTGGGTTCATTGTTTTGATACCTGTATATACACATGTAGTTCCTTTTGATTTCTACACACATCCATCCCATGTTGAGCATGACCTTATGAACACCCCCACTGTTATGGGGGAGGATGTCTTTCACAATATCCTGGTGGGAGGGTAGATGCCAGGTTACTGAATGTACCATGCTCCCTCTTGTAGGTATCAATCACCCAAGACTCTTTGGCTAGACTGTAAAGGATTAATGTTTAATAGTATATTTATGGAATTGGATGCATGAGATTTGGTTTGTTTCATAGGTATCTTTGGGATGAGGCCTATGTGTTTTTGGGAAAGATATGTGTTGGTTGTGGCCTAGGTGTGTATAGGAAGGATGTGATGTGGTTGTGGCCCAAGTGACTATGGGTGAGATGTGTTTGGTTTTTGGCCCAAGTTTCTGCTAGTAGGATGTGTGTGGTTTGTGGTGTAGGTTTGTTTTGGCAGTTTGTGACAGTGGTCCTTGTGGAAGAGTATGGTAGCATTAGGATGCTCACCACTAGGGATGATCATTTAATCAGTGGGAAGTGGTGTGGGGTACCGAAATATTGATATGATTACTACTTTACTTTACAAAACATTCATTATTTATTGAGTGTTCCCTCGTGAGTTTGGGGTGGATAGTATACCGTGTTAGGTTCTTTTGAGTTTATGTTGTTTTCTCACAAGGGAATTAATATGCTTCTCCCACTTGTTCATCGGTGACATTGGTTTTTCTATACTGAGTATACTTGTATTCTCACCCTATGTATATCAAATTGTTTTTAGGTTTCTAGGGATATTACATGACTATTCTAGACCTTACTAGATCAGACATTGGGGACGTTTGATGTGTCTTTGCTTAGATTTATTTTTCTACTTTGGTGTTCTCTTTGTATTTTTAGCCGTTTTACTTTAAACAAGCATGTGGGATGGATTTTGTTTTCTTTATATATATCAGTCTTTTACTTGATTGAGGTTGATACATCTTATCTCCAAATAATATTTACTATATAAAGGGTAATGCCTCCCATTTTTGTGAGATTTTATACCCTTGGTGTTGGTCACCACTCCGGGGCCTATTAGAGGTGGGACTTGGGGGGGTTATTATCTCACCTTTATCTTAAGGAAGGAAGGTCTTGACACCTTTCTATCCCTTCCCTCATACTGAAGAATGAGGGTCATGATAGAATGGTATTATAGGCTGATGTTTGAGATATGGTATGGAGTTTAGATTTAGGCACGATGGGGATTGCAAGGGTTGGTAAGGAAAAAATGTAAGCTTGTCTTGGGGTGTGGAATATACAAGGGGAGAACAGCTTGGAAAAAAGATTCTAGGCTCCCCTGTGATCCAATGCAAGGAATATGAGCTTTCCAAATGACCAAGTGAGGCTACACCGATTCCAGGGTAGTGACCCTAGGAAAATTACATGTATCATGGTGACTTATGTTCTTGTTTTTATTGGGGATTTTTAGGAAATTAAAATACATAAATAGTTAAAATTAATCTTAAAATAAAATTACATACAACATAGGATCAAGAGTTCCGTGTTTCCCTTTCAACTATACCTCCCGACCATCATTCATGAGTGGATCAGGTAGCGGTGTCTGAACAGGCCAATCCGGGAAATCGACAGAGGGTTGATTTAGAGGAGGATTACAATTAGTGGAAGAATATGCTTTTTGGTTTCCAATTGAAGACTCTAAGAAAAGTATGAGGGTTGTGTCTTGAACATAGAGACGGAGACTTATCTTGAAGAGATGCTGATCATTTTCAGCATGATCTAATTTCTGACAGAGTTCTGGGTTCCTATGGTAGTGATCTATATGAGGGGAGTATCACGTCAATGGTGGATGATTTACCTTTGGGAGAGGAAGGATAACGATATTTTGTGGGATGAATTTGAGAAAGTGTTTTTGGCAGAATTCCTTTCTTCCATGATGAAATCTGATAAGAGGCATAAGCTACTCTCCCTTCAACAGGGGAGTATGTCATTGAGGGAATTTGGGATAAAGCTCAATGATATCTTACATTTTTCTCTAGATATCTTTCCAAATAAGGAGTCTCAGGCTAGGCGCTTAGAGGAGTCACTATGTCCTTCTCTTCAGTATGTGGTTACTCTCTTCACTGTACTAACATACTTAGAGGTTCAGAAGAAGAATGGGGTAGTGGAAAGGATGCACTCGTGAGAAGGTCTTCAATGAGAGGTAAGTTAACTGAGTTCTTCAAATGGGAATTTTGTCAGTAGTAAGTCTCTAACATCAGGGCCTTCTAGGTTTCAATCACCGAGGAGTCAACTCCAGCAGTTTTAGTTCTGAGTCTCTAGTACTTTCCCTTTTTCCATGGTCCTGGTGATGAGGTGTTTTTATTGTGGATACCATGGGAACCTCCAAGGATAGTTACCGACTCTAGATAATTGATTATGTAGGTGGGAAAGTTCATCATCCACCTCAGTAGTAGTTGATAGCCATGCCTTTCTAGAAGCAGGGATAGCAGGACTCTACTCCACCGAGGGAAGACAGTGTAAGAGGAAGCTAAAATCAGGGTTCTCCTTAGGGACCTCAACCAGGGCATGGTTGGGGAGGCGTCCAATAGCCTAGGGGCATATCAGCTTGTATTGGGTAGTTTCACACTACAGATGCATCATTTCCCATAGTGCCAAAGATCGATCGAATTATGATTAGTTTTTTTCAGTATGTTTTCTTGCACTTTTTCTAATTCAGGATCTTCACACTCATTCATTGCAACAACTCTGGCCCATGCCTTGGGACTAGACATAGAGAGACTTTTTATTCCCCTGGTGTTCAGTACACCAATTAGAGGTCCAACCATCTTGTTTGATGTTTTTCGGGGATGAATAATGATGTTGGTTCTGCATTTGTCTAGTGGGGATCTCTATCTACTATAAATTTAACCATATAGTGTTATCCTCTAGCATTTACTGGTTGTAATATATGTGTTCCATTATCGAATGCATCATGAGAAGAGTCATTTTTTCATAGGTGGGTGGCCATTATGTAGGTTTTGTTGGAAAGCAGGGTTATCAGATGGGTAGTATGTGTGTGGAACTATCCTCTTCCTTGTTATTCGAGCTATTAGTGGAATCGATGGATGCTGTGATGGTGGAGGTTTTAGGATTGGTCAGGTAATTCTTTGATGTTTTCCCTAAGGAGGTTGTGAGTCTACCCCCTCGATGTGACATTATGTTCGGGATAGAATTATAACCCGATGCTAGTCTAATTTTGATGGATCCTTATTGTATGGAGCCTTAGGAGCTATGGGAGTTTTGAATACAGACTGATTATTTGATGAAGAGGGGATTTATCTAACCTAGTGTTTTGTCGTGGGGGGATTTGTTCTTGTTTTTGAAGAAAGAATATGTCATTCTGATGCTTTGTATAGACTACCAGAGTCCAAATCAGGTAACAGTCAAGAACCATTACCCTCTCCCAAGTATAGACATTATTTTCAACCTGGTGATAGGGGAAAGTCGTTTTTCTAAGATCTATCTATGATTAGGGTATCACTAGTTAAGGGTGAAGGAGGGTGACATCCCGAAGACTAATTTTAGATGCAGATATGGGAACATCAAGTTTGTGGTTATGTCATTCGGTCTAATGAATGCACTATCCATGTTCATGGGAATTCTGAACTATGTATTTCATGAGTTCGTAGACCAGTTATTCATCATATTCATTAATGAAATCTTAATCTAATTGAAGTTAGATTTGGATCATACGAGGAATATCAAGACAATAATAGAGGTACTTCAGCAGACCTAGCTCTACGGAATGTTGTTCAAGTGAATGTTTTATACACGACAGGTCCATGTCCTTGGACATGTGGTGTCTTGTTAATGTGTATCAGTGGACCCCATTGATGTTTGGGGCCTTCATTTCTTGGGAATCACCCAATAACATGAAATAGGTTCATAGTTTTCACAGTATGGCATGCTGCTACTAGAGATCCGTACATGATTTCTCTCGAGTAGGAGCTCAATTGATGGATTTGACCAGAAAAGGAAAATATTTTGTGTGGAACAGGCAGTGTCATGCTTTGTTTTTATATCTTAAGGGGATGTTGTTTAGATATCCAATGGTGAGGCAACCATAGGAAGAGGTAATGTTTGAGGTGTTTTATAATGATTCCTGTCTAGGCTTGGGGCGTGTGTTGATGCAAACACAAATAGTGATATCCTACGGGACTAGGCAATTAGGTATCCATGAACATAACTATTCAACCCATGATCTGGAACTAGAAGCAGTTATGTTTTCACTAAATATATGGTGATATTACCTCATTGAAGAGTGCTTTATTGTCTTTACGGATCACAATATATTGAGATACATCTTTTCTCTGTAATATCTAAACTTATGGTAGAAAAGGTGGATGGAGTTTCTCCAGGATTATGATTTTGAGATCTCCTGCACCTCAGGAATGGGGAATGTTGTGGTCGATTCATTGAGAACGATGTTTCATAAGGAAGTTGTTTGGGAATCTGCAGATGATTAGAGGGAAAGGGAGGAGTTGGCTTCGTTGAACATAAATGAAAGAATGGATGGAATTATAGGTTGTCTGTTACAGATGATGGTATAATCATCTATGAGGTAGAATGTAGAGTATTCTCAATGGAGAGACTCAGAGGTGGTGGTGATTCGTTATCACATTGACTAGGGTGATTCTCCAGAGGGGTGGCTGTAGGATGGTCAGAATCAGATGTTGTTCTGTGAGAAACTATTTGTTCTAGTGGAAATTCATGAAGTATTTCTCTTTTATTTTCATATCTCATCCCTAGCAGTACACCAGGGAGCCTCAACGATGTATCGGGTCCTGAGAGAACAGTTTTGGTGGCCTGGGTTGAAGCGGGTAGTGGCAGAGTTTTTGGAAAATGTTCTTAGTGTGCCAATAAGTAAAGTATGAGGACCATATTATCGGTGGTTTTTTTGAAGCCCCTAGATGTCCATAAGTATAAGTGGGATGAAATATTGATGTACTTATTCATAGTATTACCTAGGGAATAGGTAGGATGCGATGATATTTGGGTAGTAGTGGATCATTTGAAGAAATCAGCTTACTTCATAGTAATCGAAGAGTCGAGCGCATGGGATGCCTTAGCACAAAGGTTTGTGGATGACGTGGTGAAGCTACATGGAGTTCCAAGATCCATCATCTCAAATCAAGATACACATTTTACGTCCTAAGTCTGGAGGGTATTTTAGCATGCCTTTGGAACTCAATTACGCCTCAACACTACTTTCCACCCTCAAATGAATGGGAAAATAGAGAAGACTATCCATAAGTTGGAGGACATGTTATAAGATTTTGTTCTACACTTTAGTGGGTCTTGGGTATGCAATATTTCCTTGGTAGAGTTTTCATACAATAATATATATCACTCCTCCATTGATAAGGCTCTATTAGAATCTTTTTACAGAAGATCATGTCGTTCACCCTTGTGTTTGATGGAAGTTAGGGAGGTAGATGTTCTTGGTCTGAACGTGGTGTAGAGTGTGACAATGAAGGTGCAACTTTTCCATGAGAGGATAAAGTAAGTACAAGATCATAATAATTCATATAGAAATCATAAGAGAAGGCCCTTGGATTTTGAGGTTGGGGACCACATGTTCTTAAAGGTTTCCCCTCAACGTAGGCAATGGAGGTTCAGTAGAGGGAGTCAAATTTATACTATGTTCATTGGACCTTTAGAGGTGTTGCTATGAGTTGGATAGGTGAAATATCAGCTAGAATTCCCACCGTAGTTGGGGACTATCCACAATGTCTTTCATGTCTCCCTGCTTCATCGGTACCTACACGATGACTCCCAATTCATTCATTGGGGAGACTTGGATACTGAGGTTGAAGCAATGTTCATGGATTGACCGATGAAGATCCAGGATAACTAGGAGAATGTGTTGCATGGATGGACCATTCCCATGGTTTATGTGTTGTGGAGGCATGGTGGCTTAGAGGAGAGTACATGGGAGTAAGAGATGCAGATGTGTGCCCAGTACCCAAAGTTGTTTTTAGTTTTCCTCAAGTTCTTTGCTTTGTGATTCAAAGATTGAAAATTGTTTTCTACTAGATGAGTTTTTTCCTTATTATGTGACATATGATAAATTTTTGACATACAAGGATGGTAAGAACCAATCATTAATCAATACACATTAATGTAGATGCGATTAAACCCAAGAAGGCGAGTCAGTGTCGCCCAAAGTGGATAGTATATTAACATGGGGGAAAAATTCCATGATTCATATGTTTAGGAAGTGTGACTTTTTATGCTTGTGTGGTATGTATTTTAGTTTTTTGGGTTGGAAAATTTCATAGAATGTGTTCTTTGATGTTGAGGTTTCACTCCAACGTGGTGGTTTATCCTTGAGAGGTATCTCACGGGGTGCTTATTTGGACGCCTTTTTCTTCTAGATTTGGTTAATAATTCTCAATGTTTAGAAGTGTTGGATAGACTAGATGTAATAGTCCAAACCTCTATGGTCCATTAATTTGTCAAAACCTCATGTTTGGGGTGTTCTGGGAGGCAACAATAGCTCATTTCAACAGTTTTCTAAATTTCAAGTTTTTTATAGGTAGATCACGTTGGTAGCTTACGTTGGTAGCTCACATCGGTAGCTCAAATCAGTATATCATGTTGATAGCTCAACTTCAGCGACTCAGGGAAATAGTAGTTCAGGGCATCAATGACTCAGGACATTGATAGGTCAGGGCATCAGTGACTCAGGGTGTCGGTAGGTTAGGACGTCAGTGACTCATGGCGTCTGTTTGGAAGGGTTTCAGTGAATCAGGCAATGTTACATTATGGAATCTATAACTCAAGGAATTTTTAGGTCGTCGCGTTAGTTACTCAAACATCGGTGACTTAGGCATTAGTGACTCGCATTGGTGGTTTGCCCATCAGTGAGTCATTTTCCAACCGTATTATGTTTTTCCAGTTCCACATATTTTTGACATTAAATGAGGTATATATCATATATGATTGGTTTTTTGGCCATTCCAAATGGTATTTATCCTATAAAAACCTTAATATTACTTTAAATTTTAAAATGCATGGTCATGGTCATGATTTGACTTTAATGGCCTTTGAAACAGTTTCCCTTATATTTTTGATATGGCCTTTCTAAAGCTAAATATTCCCTTCCTTTTAACCCTTCTATTTTATCTTGGTGTGCTATGATCCTCCCTCTCTAGACAATCCATGAACCTATTTTTTAGCACCCAATTTTGTTTTCATGGGAGTTTCCTACTTGTGAAACCCCCTGTTTTGGTGTAAGGAGGAGTTTTGTTCACCTATTGTTCCATTTAGGGTTTTACTACATCTCTATTTTATTTGTGTATCATGTGGGGTGGGTATACCCATATATCCTTTTAAATATGTGTGAAACCAATTTAAAGAATATAATATGAAGAAATAAATGACGAGTTGGGAGCATGAGGGAAAGGATAATTTTGTTTTATATGTTATCCTTGACACATGTTGTGAATCATATGGGTTGTGTTTTTCAGAAAATCATGGTCGTTGGTGGTCTATGTTTGCACACCTATATGTTTGTGAATCAATACTGTAAGAATTGAAATATGGTTAATTACATATACTTGGATAAATAAATGGATTCCCCAGGATTGAATCTATTCTGTGACAACCCCTGTTTTATCAAGTGGAATTAAAGACCAGTGTTTCTAAATCTAAATAATCCTTGACTTATTAGTGTGGTTGTGTATGGTGTGTGGTTATGTTCATCCTTGTGTCTGTGTTGGTATTTTTTTGTTGTGATTGGTGGTTTAATTGTTTGTAATGGGTGGTATGGGTGGTGTGATGGTATCTCAATAAGATATTTTGGTTTATTGTGGAATGTATGGACTTGTTATGTAGTGGGACTGCATTTGGGAACTGGTTGGGAAGGAGGACTACAAGACTGGGTTGTGTCATGTTCATGTTGATGGGTGTGTTGGGAGTGCTGTTTTAATGGATTGGGGCTACTGAGTGGGGTTGCGATGGAGTGTGTTGGGGGTATTTCTTGTTGAGTGGAAGGACAAGACACCATTAATTTAAATAATGATGGTGGTCGTGGTTGAACAAGTGTCTAGTAAAGGGGAGTGTGTAGTGGGAATGCAAGCTGGTTGTTTTCTATTTTTTTCTAAATGTTGTGTTTTTTGTACAATGAGGCTATAGGGGATGGTTTAAGATGTAATATTTTTAATAAATATGGTGTTACCTTGGATGGTTAGTTAACCTAGAGGTTCTAGGGACTTTGTGAAGTATGTGTGGGTTGTGATGTTACTCATGGTGTTTTTTTAGATAGTTGCATGGGTAAAGATGCAAATAAATAAATGAATGGTTTGATAATGCATAATAAATTTTGGTTAAATTAATTGGTTGGGGGTATGTTTCGAGTTGGCGCTTGTATTGAAGCTGTGTTCTTTATTGACTTATAGAAGTGACCGTCGTTCGTGGTTGTACGTGCATGTAGAGGTGGAAACAAGGGTAGTTTTTATGGGATGATATTTTTTTTGAAAACACATATGTTGGGATGAGTGTTTGGTACATATATATAAATATACATACATACATACATGTAGTTCCTTGTGATTTCTATACACACCCCACCTGTGTTGAGCACTACGTGCCCAACACCCCCCCATTATTATGCGAGAGAGTGTCATTTACAATATCCCGGTGGGAGGATGGATATTTGGTTAGTGACATTACCCTACTCCCTCTTCTAGGAATCAATCGCCCCATAATATTCAAGCATAATATAATGGCTTTATTTTTAATACCAAATTTATGGTATTGGTTGTGTGAGAGGTGGTTTGTTTCCCATGTGTCTTTGGGATGATAATAAGGTGTTTTTGGGTGAGACATATGGTGGTTGTGTCCTAGGTTTCTATGGGAAGGATGTGATGTGGTTGTGGCCTAGGTGTTTGCAGGAGGGATGTGTATCGGTTTTAGCCCATGATTGTGTTGTCGGGCTATGACAGTGGGGCTTGTAGAAGAGCATGGTAGAAATAGGACATTCTTTGCTAGGGAGGACAAGTTAACTAGTGGGAAGTGGTGTGGGGTACCCAATTATCGATGTGCTTACTTATTTACTTTACTTTACTTGTGTTTTTAGTGAGTGTGCCTTAGTGAGGTTGGAGTAGATAATATTCCTTGTTAGGTAATTTTGAGTTTATGATTCTTTCTCACAGGAGCATTAGTATGTTTCTCCCACATGTGCACATGTGAATTTGGTTTTTCCCTACTGAGTATACTTGTATGCTCACCCTACATATATAAATCTATTGTTAGGTTTTCTAGGATATTATGCAAACCCTGCTAGACCTTACTATCTTAGACATTGGGTAAGGTTTTTTTTGAGAAAAATTGTAACACCCCAAGCTTCTACGGTACGTTTCCCTTTGAATAATGCCATAGCGTGTGTTGTACGCAACCTCGAGTTCTACCACACACCACAACTAATTAAACTAGCCATTGTGAATAGTAATACCTAATTTTTGAAATTATATATATTTTATATTTGAAAATGGACTTCATTTTTGGACTCGGAATATCGAATTTAGCCTAAGGTGAAATTTTGGTACTTTTCGGATAACTTTCATATTTTGATGAATAGTGAAAATTACTAAATTTTAATTAAAAACAACTTTTTTTAATCAAAATCATTAATAGTGATAAATTATGAATTTTAGTAGTTTTAAAGTATATTTAGAATATATTTTTACCATTTAATATAATGTTGGTCATTGGACATAATTTTACAATTAAACCGAACATAAACATGTGTCAATCTTTTGATAGTTATTATCTCTTAAAAACACGCTTTTTGTTTTGACAGCGGGAATTAATTTTAAATTAATTTCTGCCACTTCTGTGTTTTGAATTTAGGAAAATGGATTCCATATTTGGAATCAGGATGTTCAAATTGTGTAAATAGGTAGCTTTTATTTTTAGACATTTTGAATAATTACTGCGGTAAATATTTTATTTACCATGGTTAAGGGTAAATCCGGTAAATAAGGGTTAAAAAAATAATATTATAATAATACTAAATTACCCTAAAAACGTGTCTTAACCCTATTGGTTGATAGATCGTCGACCATGGACATCTTTGTGTCAATTTTGGGACCCCATGGATCCACTTGTAAGTGATAATGACACTTTATTTTAATTTAGTTAAAATGAATACAAAAATGACACAAGCATATATCTTTTAGAACAACAATTTTTACATAGGGTTATATATGTTGGATTTTAGATTATAAATATTCATTAGAAAGATAAAAAGATTTCCTACATAATGATATTTTATTTATAATTTTTATACATTAAATAATTTACTTTATTTATGACACAATGATGATGCAGTAATTACTATAATAGTGAAAAATTAAAATAATTGATATTATAAATACCCAAATAAATATAATATGAAACTTTTAATGAAATAAACTAATTTTCTAGGCTAATATGATATATTAGGATTGATTTAATGGACTTTTTTCGAAGTAATCAATCTGTTATGAGTTTCAAAAAAATCAACTATTGAATAGTGTCAAAATTGACATAAAAGAGTTCTTAAAACAAATATTATATTATTAATTGATATTAAATTCCTAAAAATCTAAGGTTCGGCCAAGAGACTTATATTATGATAGGTTCCTCATTAATGGACCACTTGGGGGTCTCTTGGATGTATATAGTAAGTTTACTAACCATATTATATAAAAATACAAAGAGACATTGTAAAAGTGAAACTAATTAACTTAGAGTTAATACTTAAAGATAAGGTTAATATAAGTACCCAAACCTGTCTAAATTCTATTGGTTGAGTGGTTTTCGACCTATACCCACCTTAACCTTTGAATAGTAAACTTTGGAGCCATTAGAAACCGAATATGAATTTATTATAAATTAATATTTCTAGCTTTTCCAAAGGTGCCCCTCACCCCTCTTATAAAAGGGCACTCCTCCTTCTCATTTCTTCACACCTTCAAAGCCTTTTGGTTCGGCCAAACTCTGTCCAAATACTCTCCCAACATCCCTCACTACAACCTAGGGGCCTTATTGTGATCAGAAAGCCAACCTAAGGAGCCCTTTTGATCAAATCAAAAGGAAGAACCCGAAGAAGAGGTAATGTTTTCACCACCCCTTTTCCAAGTTCATTTCTTCTTCCACTTCTTCTTCCTTTGTTGTTACCATTCTAAAATAATGACTCCAGTATCATTTATATACTGTGATGTTATTATCAGTATGGTACAACCATATTCAGTATTCTATCCACCCTTTGAATAACATGTCACCATACGTGCGTACGTACAGCTTACCGTCTCCACGTCGTGGTGTAATTGTTATTCAATATAATATTATTTGTATGGGTATAATAATGATGTGTAACTCATGTAAATAATAAATATAACATGTTAATGATTCTGTATATATGATATACCATTCATTTATATATTATTTTAATATCAAAAGAATGATATTGTCGCTCGTGCGTACGTACGGACTACCGTCTCCACGAACGTGATGAGATTCATTCTCCATCGTAACCATTCAAGTATAATTATCATTTGATGATTTAAAAATTATATTTAAGGACTAGATATCATTCTGGATATGAATAATATACAACAACCATGGCTTATGTAACAAAACATATAAAGAAAATGAGTAAGTTAACACCCGAAACGACGATAATTCTAAGATATTATTAACAAATCAATGTTAAAAGATCATATATGATATCATATTAATATATATGATTCTTGTATAATTTAATAACAATTATTTCACCATTATACAGGAGGTTAACCTACCCCAACCAAGGAAAAGTACAAGGTAAGGGTTATTTCACAATCTCTTCATTATCCGAGGTTGTATATACGTAATAATCTACTGGGATCTCTTTATCATCCACATCCATGTTTCTTAAAAATATATTTCAAAACATTTTTACTATTTACAAGAATATGGGTTAAAGTCATTTATACCCTTTTTTGACTTTTTATAAGAGGTTTATAAAGGAATCTTTCCGTCGTTTTCAAAACAAGGTCCTTTTTAACCTTTTCGACAGAATTGAGGTAAGAATGTTTTTTTAACTTATACGGCGGGTGCGGTTATTTTACGCCGTTATAAAATCTTCAAAGCTTTCCTTACAAGCTTATAAGAATATTTTCAAAGAAAATGTTTTATTTTATATGGATCTTAAATGATTTCAAAATAAAAGGAGATATTTCTTTAAAAAGAATTTTGATTTCATCTATGTCAACATCCTTTGATGGATTTTAAGATTATTTGAAGTTGATTTATTATGATACAAAACTTCTATATTGTATTGAAGGTTTTGTGATATGTTTGACTGTGGATGTGCTATTTTTATACCATTCATAGTTTATTGTGAAAGTATTGACATTTCGTATTCTAGTTTTAATACGAATGTTTATGTTATGTTTAAACCTTTTAATATGGGAATGCATTGGACTTAATAAGTGACGGGTGGAGCCCGATATAGCTCCTCGATGCATCGGTAGGTCTCATGAGACAAACTAGTGTCTTGGCACAAGGCCTTGACAAAATCTTATTTGTAGTCTTGGCACGAGGCCTTGGCTATGTGGTTATGATAGTCTGGCATTATGCATTCCAACATTATGAAAGTGGTTATTGATTTTTGCATGTGATTATTCATTTAGTAGAATATCCATGTGAATAAGTAAATGGCATTATTTCATTTTATTTATGCCATACCATGTTGAAAGTTCGTATTTAAAAGGCTTTTGTTTTAGTTATACATTGCCTTAAATGTTTATTCTTATTTATGAAAGTTTCCACTTTATTGTTATCCTTACTGGGCATTTGAGCTCACCCCTTTTTTTTATGTTTTATTTTTCCCAGGATGTGAAGAAGTAAGTTATGAATGACCTGCAGGGATTTTATGAGGGGTTAATAGTGTGGACTGTGGAAACATTATGTTGTTGTAGTAGTTTTTCATTTTATAATGTAATGTAAAACTTATGAATATATCTAGTGTTTCCAAGGCTACTAAACCAATCGGTCTTTCGAGATTTGATCTTTCTTGTGATCATGCCAATGTTATGTAATTAATGCACCGACTCTGGGTAGCTGGGGTCGGGGCGTTACAGTTGGTATCAGAGGAAGTTTAGTACAAACCTTGGAAACTAGATTTAGATAAACTCTGATTAGAGCACGTAGACCTAAGATGAACTTTGAGGATTAGTATAGAAGAACTTCCTAGAATTTTGGTATTGTAGAGATTTTGTGAGTTTTCCGAGCAATACATCCCTGTCTGGATACGAGCAGGTAGAGGCGGCTCTGGCACAGATGTACCTAGGGGTAAAACCCGAAAACACCGCTTTGAGCTAGACTCGAACGGGAACTGGTGCACGACAACGGGCCTTGCTGCACTCTTGGTTACGACACTCCCGGGGGATATGCTTAGGATAACTCTCACTTTCTTTACAAATCATTATGAAGGGTTTATGAGTATATACTTCCTCAAAGAAAACATTTTTATGATTATGGATTATATCCATAAATAGTTCAATTTATGTTAAGTGTTTTATAAGTATGGGATTATGTATTTTGATTCATAAACTGATCTAGTTTATGCCATTGTTTAGAAATGGCGCCTAGTGGAAGAAATGGAAACCGTATCAATGCACGCACTCCATGTAGGGATTGCCCTCCTGCTCAAGATAATTATAGTGGGGCTGGTGATGCAACTGGTGCTGATCAGCTAATCACCATACTGGGACAACTTACTCAGGTTATGAATAATAACCTTACCCGTATGGAGCACCCTGATCCGCAGCGTGGAGGATCAATGTTAGATCAATTCATGAGGCAACAACCACCAACGTTCAATGGGAATACAAATCCCTTAGTAGCTGAGCAATGGATATTTTCCCTAGAGAAAATATTTCAGGCTTTGGGGAGCAGTGAAAGGGAAAAAGTTATCATGGCAGTTTACCGCCTCACTGGAGATGCTGATCAATGGTGGTCATTGATTCAAAATACAAAGGAAGATGATGAAGTATCAAATATGGAATGGAGGGAGTTCAAAGAGCTGTTTTTAGAAAAATAATTCCCTCGCGACCATCGAGCAGATATGGAAAGGCAATTTCTGAGTCTGAGACAAAAGGAGGATGAGAATGTCACAAAGTATGAGGCTAACTTTACAAGGTTAGCGAGGTACGCTGGTGATTATATTCGCAACCCAAGAAGTAAGATTGATCGTTTCTTTGATGGGTTAAAACCATTTCTCCGTCGAGCATTAGTCTCACAATCCTTTTCATCGTACGAAGACATTGTCTCATGTGCTATAAAGACCGAAAAGGAATTCTCTAAGTCTTATGACTTTAAAACAAAGCAAGAGAAGAAGAGACCTGCTGATCAATCTGGGAATGGAAATAAGGGGAAGAAGGGAAAGGTTGAATATCCATCTTGTGGTAAATGCGGGAAGAAACATCCTGGTACTTGCTTGAAGGGAATGGGATTCTGTTACAAGTGTGGTGAAAAAGGCCACCAAGCTCATGATTGCAAGGGGAAGAAGGAAGCTACCAACGTTCAGTGCTACAATTGCAGGGAGATGGGGCATTATGCAAATGCATGTCCTAAGTGTCAGGAGAACTTACCTCAGAAAAGGCCAAGGGATCAAGGCCAGGCTTATGCTATCACTACTGCTGAGGTAGAAGCTCCGAAAGACGTGGTGGCAGGTAATTTAATGGTTTCCTCAAGTTTAGCAAATGCATTATTTGATTCTGGATCATCGCATTGTTTCATATCTTCCCAGTTTGCTAAGAAAATTAGATATTTCCAATTTGATTTAATAGGGGAGTTGTCAGTTAAAACTCCTAAGGGAAGTATCGCTGCAACACAGTTTTGTGAATCAGTCCCCATTAGAGCACATAAATTTTCTTTATCTGCTGATCTCATCATCATACCTATGATTGAGTTTGATATAATCCTCGGTATGGACTGGCTTTCGGACTATGATGTGAAGATTTATTGTAAGAAGAAAGAGGTTACGATTCTTGATGATAATGATAAGGAACACCTTATTTTTAGAGCAGAATCGTCACCACCTAATTCTTATTTAGATCCACCCTCAATAGCTCAACTAAATTCAATTATTGGGGAGGAAGAGAATGAAATAACTGCGGGTGAGGAAAGGAATGTTCAAATAGAGGATGTACCTGTTGTGAAAGAATTTGTAGATGTATTTCCAGAAGATTTACCTGGACATCCTCCAGAACGAGAAGTTGAGTTTTCTATTGATTTGATTCCTGGATCAAGGCCTATATCGAAGACCCCTTATAGAATGGCCACTGTAGAGTTAGTCGAACTAAAGAAAGAACTAGAGGAATTGAGTAATAAGGGATTTATTCGCCCTAGTGTTTCTCCATGGGGAGCCCCTGTTCTTTTTGTTAAAAAGAAAGATGGATCTATGAGGTTATGTATCGACTACAGGGAGATCAATGCTATAACGATAAAGAACAAGTATCCCCTACCTCGTATTGATGATTTATTTGACCAACTGCATGGAGCTCAATACTTTTCAAAGATTGACCTTCGATCTGGATACCATCAGTTGTGTGTGAAGAAGGAAGACATTCCGAAGACAGCATTTCGAACCAGGTACGGGCATTACGAGTTTACTGTAATGCCGTTTGGATTGACTAATGCACCCTCTGTATTCATGGATCTGATGAATAGAGTTTTCAAGGAGTATCTCGATGAATTTGTGGTGGTATTTATTGATGATATATTGGTATACTCCAAAACCTACGAAGATCATGAAAATCACTTGCACATTATCTTGAAGACTCTGAGGAGGCATGAATTATATGGGAAGTTTAACAAGTGTGAATTCTGGCTTCAGGAGATTTCTTTTCTTGGCCATATTGTCTCTAAAGATGGAATCTCTATTGATCCTTCTATGACCAAGGCAATCCAAGAATGGCCAGCACCTACAAGTATAACTGAGGTACATAGTTTTATTGGCTTGGCAGGTTATTATCGACGTTTCGTCCAGAATTTTGCCCGATTGGCTAACCCATTAACGAAGCTCACACGTAAAGGGGTTAAATTTGTTTGGACAAAAGAGTGTGAAGAATGTTTCGAAGAACCGAAGAGAAGATTAGTCAATTCTCCTATATTGACTCTACCATCGGGGAATGATGGGTTCGTTATTTATAGTGATGCATCAAAGAAAGGACTTGGCTGTGTCCTTATGCAGAATGATAGAGTTATTGCCTATGCATCACGACAGTTGAAAATTCATGAACAAAACTATCCTACTCATGATCTTGAGTTAGCAGCTGTGATCTTTGCTTTGAAGATATGGAGGCACTACCTCTATGGTGAAAAATGTGATATTTATACTGATCACAAGAGTTTGAAGTATATTTTCTCACAAAAAGAACTCAACATGAGGCAAAGGAGATGGCTTGAATTACTCAAGGATTATGATTGCACGATACACTACCACCCAGGGAAGGCAAACAAGGTGGCAGATGCTTTGAGTAGAAAAGACCATGGAGTTTTGAACAATATGAGAATTGAATGGGATCCAATTTTCATGGAGCTAGTGAAGATGGACATGGGAATAACCAGGGAAGGTGAAACATCAATTCTTTTTCAAATGGTTGCCAAACCATCTTTACTAGAAAGGATTAAGAGTTCTCAGACTGATGATGAAGAATTCCAAAAGAAGATTAAAGCTGTGAATGATGGGAGATTGAGAGACTTTGCGTATGAAGGTGGAATTTTGAAATTCGGGAAGAGACTTTGTGTTCCCAATATACCTGATCTAAAAAGGGAATTGATGGATGATGCTCATAGTTCCAATTTCTCTATACACCCTGGGAGCACCAAAATGTATAGAGATTTGAAGGAACATTTTTGGTGGGACAACATGAAGAGGGAGATTGCTGATTTTGTGTCAAGATGTATGGTTTGTCAACAAGTGAAAGCTGGAAGGCAACAGCCTGGAGGAGTCATGCAACCTCTTCCCATACCAGAGTGGAAATGGGACAATATTACAATGGACTTTGTCATGGGGCTACCAAAGACTCCTAGAAGGAATGATGCAATATGGGTTATTGTTGATCGTCTTACCAAGTCAGCACATTTTCTTGCTATAAGAGAAGATCTACCCCTGGAACGTCTAGCAAGACTATACATTAATGAAGTTGTGAGACTTCATGGAGTACCCCTATCGATTGTTTCTGATCGTGATCCCCGTTTTACTTCAAGATTTTGGAAAAGTCTTCAGAAATCCCTGGATACTGAACTTCATTTGAGCACTGCTTACCACCCTCAGACAGACGGACAATCAGAACGGACTATTCAGACCTTAGAAGACATGTTGAGATCTTGCTCACTTGATTTTCAGGGTATGTGGGATCAATATTTACCACTAGTAGAATTTTCCTATAACAATAGCTTCCATTCGAGTATTCAGATGGCACCATTTGAAGCGTTATACGGAAAGAGATGTCGTACACCAACCTGTTGGGATGACGTTGGTGAAAGAAAACTTGTAGGCCCAGAACTGGTGGAGGAAACGGTGGAAAAGGTGAAGGTAATCCAAAATCACATTAAAGCAGCTCAAAGTAGGCAGAAGAGCTATGCCGATAATCGAAGGAAGGATTTGGAATTTCAAGTCGGTGATCATGTTTTCCTGAAGGTATCTCCGTGGAAGGGAGTCATACGTTTTGGTAAGAAAGGTAAATTGAGTCCCAGGTACATCGGACCTTCCGAAATTCTAGAACGAATTGGGGCTGTAGCTTACCGATTGGCAATGCCGCCAAGTCTCTCCAAAGTTCACGATGTGTTCCACGTATCTCTGTTGAGGAAATACATGCCTGACCCAACGCATGTACTCACCTATGAAGATTTAGAACTGGAACCCGATCTGTCTTATTGAGAAGAGCCCATCAAGATTCTTGATACGAGAGAACAAGTGCTGAGAAACCGGACGACGCGTCTGGTAAAAGTTTTGTGGAGGAATCATAAGATGGAAGAGGCAACGTGCGAACCCGAGGAACTTATGATGAAGAACCACCCGAGTCTTTTTATGCAGTAATACCCTAGAAATTGCGAGGACGCAATTATTTGAAGGAGGGGAGAATGTAACACCCCAAGCTTCTACGGTACGTTTCCCTTTGAATAATGCGATAGCGTGTGTTGTACGCAACCTCGAGTTCTAACACACACCACAACTAATTAAACTAGCCGTTGTGAATAGTAATACCTAATTTTTGAAATTATATATAATTTATATTTGAAAATGGACTTCATTTTTGGACTCGGAATATCGAATTTAGCCTAAGGTGAAATTTTGGTACTTTTCGGATAACTTTCATATTTTGATGAATAGTGAAAATTACTAAATTTTAATTAAAAACAACTTTTTTAATCAAAATAATTAATAGTGATAAATTATGAATTTTAGTAGTTTTAAAGTATATTTAGAATATATTTTTACCATTTAATATAATGTTGGTCATTGGACATAATTTTACAATTAAACCGAACATAAACAAGTGTCAATCTTTTGATAGTTATTATCTCTTAAAAACACGCTTTTTGTTTTGACAGCGGGAATTAATTTTAAATTAATTTCTGCCACTTCTGTGTTTTGAATTTAGGAAAATGGATTCCATATTTGGAATCAGGATTTTCAAATTGTGTAAATAGGTAACTTTTATTTTTAGACATTTTGAATAATTACTGCGGTAAATATTTTATTTACCATGGTTAAGGGTAAATCCGGTAAATAAGGGTTAAAAAAATAATATTATAATAATACTAAATTACCCTAAAAACGTGTCTTAACCCTATTGGTTGATAGATGGTGGACCATGGACATCTTTGTGTCAATTTTGGGACCCCATGGATCCACTTGTAAGTGATAATGACACTTTATTTTAATTTAGTTAAAATGAATACAAAAATGACACAAGCATATATCTTTTAGAACAACAATTTTTAAATAGGGTTATATATGTTGGATTTTAGATTATAAATATTCATTAGAAAGCTAAAAGGATTTCCTACATAATGATATTTTATTTATAATTTTTAGACATTAAATAATTTATTTTATTTATGACACAATGATGATGCAGTAATTACTATAATAGTGAAAAATTAAAATAATTGATATTATAAATACCCAAATAAATATAATATGAAACTTTTAATGAATTAAACTAATTTTCTAGGCTAATAAGATATATTAGGATTGATTTAATGGACTTTGTTCGAAGTAATCAATCTGTTATGAGTTTCACAAAAATCAACTATTGAATAGTGTCAAAATTGACATAAAAGAGTTCTTAAAACAAATATTATATTATTAATTGATATTAAATTCCTAAAAATCTATGGTTCGGCCAAGAGACTTATATTATGATAGGTTCCTCATTAATGGACCACTTGGGGGTCTCTTGGATGTATATAGTAAGTTTACTAACCATATTATATAAAAATACAAAGAGACATTGTAAAAGTGAAACTAATTAACTTAGAGTTAATACTTAAAGATAAGGTTAATATAAGTACCCAAACCTGTCTAAATTCTATTGGTTGAGTGGTTTTCGACCTATACCCACCTTAAACTTTGAATAGTCAACTTTGGAGCCATTAGAAACCGAATATGAATTTATTATAAATTAATATTTCTAGCTTTTCCAAAGGTGCCCCTCACCCCTCTTATAAAAGGGCACTCCTCCTTCTCATTTCTTCACACCTTCAAAGCCTTTGGGTTCGGCCAAACTCTGTCCAAATACTCTCCCAACATCCCTCACTACAACCTATGGGCCTTAGTTTGATCAGAAAGCCAACCTAAGGAGCCCTTTTGATCAAATCAAAAGGAAGAACCCGAAGAAGAGGTAATGTTTTCACCACCCCTTTTCCAAGTTCATTTCTTCTTCCACTTCTTCTTCCTTTGTTGTTACCATTCTAAAATAATGACTCCAGTATCATTTATATACTGTGATGTTATTATAAGTATGGTACAACCATATTCAGTATTCTATCCACCCTTTGAATAACATGTCACCATACGTGCGTACGTACAGCTTACCGTCTCCACGTCGTGGTGTAATTGTTATTCAATATAATATTATTTGGATGGGTATAATAATGATGTGTAACTCATGTAAATAATAAATATAACATGTTAATGATTCTGTATATATGATATACCATTCATTTATATATTATTTTAATATCAAAAGAATGATATTGTCACTCGTGCGTACGTACGGACTACCGTCTCCACGAACGCGATGAGATTCATTCTCCATCGTAACCATTCAAGTATAATTATCATTTGATGATTTAAAAATTATATTTAAGGACTAGATATCATTCTGGATATGAATAATATACAACAAACATGGCTTATGTAACAAAACATATAAAGAAAATGAGTAAGTTAACACCCGAAACGACGATAATTCTAAGATATTATTAACAAATCAATGTTAAAAGATCATATATGATATCATATTAATATATATGATTCTTGTATAATTTAATAACAATTATTTCACCATTATACAGGAGGTTAACCTACCCCAACCAAGGAAAAGTACAAGGTAAGGGTTATTTCACAATCTCTTCATTATCCGAGGTTGTATATACGTAATAATCTACTGGGATCTCTTTATCATCCGCATCCATGTTTCTTAAAAATGTATTTCAAAACATTTTTACTATTTACAAGAATATGGGTTAAAGTCATTTATACCCTTTTTTGACTTTTTATAAGAGGTTTATAAAGGAATCTTTCCGTCGTTTTCAAAACAAGGTCCTTTTTAACCTTTTCGACAGAATTGAGGTAAGAATGTTTTTTTAACTTATACGGCGGGTGCGGTTATTTTACGCCGTTATAAAATCTTCAAAGCTTTCCTTACAAGCTTATAAGAATATTTTCAAAGAAAATGTTTTATTTTATATGGATCTTAAATGATTTCAAAATAAAAGGAGATATTTCTTTAAAAAGAATTTTGATTTCATCTATGTCAACATCCTTTGATGGATTTTAAGATTATTTGAAGTTGATTTATTATGATACAAAACTTCTATATTGTATTGAAGGTTTTGTGATATGTTTGACTGTGGATGTGCTATTTTTATACCATTCATAGTTTATTGTGAAAGTATTGACATTTCGTATTCTAGTTTTAATACGAATGTTTATGTTATGTTTAAACCTTTTCATATGGGAATGCATTAGACTTAATAAGTGACGGGTGGAGCCCGCTATAGCTCCTCGATGCATCGGTAGGTCTCATGAGACAAACTAGTGTCTTGGCACAAGGCCTTGACAAAATCTTATTTGTAGTCTTGGCACGAGGCCTTGGCTATGTGGTAATGATAGTCTGGCATTATGCATTCCAACATTATGAAAGTGGTTATTGATTTTTGCATGTGATTATTCATTTAGTAGAATATCCATGTGAATAAGTAAATGGAATTATTTCATTTTATTTATGCCATACCATGTTGAAAGTTCGTATTTAAAAGGCTTTTGTTTTAGTTATACATTGCCTTAAATGTTTATTCTTATTTATGAAAGTTTCCACTTTATTGTTATCCTTACTGGGCATTTGAGCTCACCCCTTTTTTTTTTGTTTTATTTTTCCCAGGATGTGAAGAAGTAAGTTATGAATGACCTGCAGGGATTTTATGAGGGGTTAATACTGTGGACTGTGGAAACATTATGTTGTTGTAGTAGTTTTTCATTTTATAATGTAATGTAAAACTTATGAATATATCTAGTGTTTCCAAGGCTACTAAACCAATCGGTCTTTCAAGATTTGATCTTTCTTGTGATCATGCCAATGTTATGTAATTAATGCACCGACTCTGGGTAGCTGGGGTCGGGGCGTTACAAAAATGACCATGGAGGCTCTTAAATTGATAAAGTTAAAACACTACACAATACAAAAAAAGTCATATTACATTTTCCCTAGTAAGAAGAGAGACCATGTCATTAGGAATATTGTTGATATGGATTCTCCTTTCTTCCAATGCCCCTTTGTTTTCAAGTCGATATGAAATGTAATTCACCTCCCATAAGGTGTGCGTGATAAAGTAGTTCAGGGAAATGATTTATCCAATGCAATTTATCCACTTACCTACCAGTTTCCATGACAATATTGTCTGAACCATCCTAATTGCATGAAACACCATGGTCAAGTCATACTGAAACCAAACATTTTTCCAACATTATTGGAAAGAAATATCCATTGTGATCATGAGTGCCATAATTTCAGCTTCCAAAGTTGTATCATGCTTGCATGGACCATAATTTCATTCCATGACCTCCTCATGATGATTCATGAAAATTACCTCAAAACCAAAAGTTCCAGGATTACCCTTGGAGGCTCCATGCATATTTCATTTTAACCATCCACTGAAGGGGGAAGTCCATATCACCTCCATCATACCCCTTTCTTTGGGATAGTAACTTGCAACCTTTAATCATATAAGAATCATGAATTACCTAACCGAGGTGTTATAATGCTCATTAATCAATGAATTGACATTTTGGATGGCCGCAAGAATGCTTCTAATTGTATAGGTTCCGTTGAATCTTCCATGGGAATGAACAGAGTTATTGAGAGCCTTCTATACTGCATATAACAATTCAGTGCATGCCACCTACGAAAATGCATTTAGCATTTTGGATTTCTGAACTCTAAGAATATAATGTATAGACTATATAATAGAGGGAGTATTAGGAGGGCCAAACTCAAAAATTTTATGAACTGTGTTCCACAGTGAAGAAGATGTGTTACAAGACAAGAAAACGTGTTCTAAATATTCTCTATACTGACCACATAGTGAAAATATCGAGCATAATGATATCCCAACCCTTTGAATGTTCACATCCACTGGTATATTGTTATGATAAAGACTCCTGATAAGTGAAAATCTTGAGGTAAGTAGCCATTTTTTGTTTAGTTAGCCAATCCAACTTACCTCTCCCTTCAATAGGTATCTATAGAAGTCTATAGAGTTTAGCAGTCCTGCTTGGGACCCTCCCATAGCAGCATATCCTCCTGTTTGATAAAATCACAGTTGTCAACAATGGAGACAATTTCATCTAGAATGTCACGTCTACATTGAAGATGATCTTTGATGGATAATTTATTGTAAATTTTCTGCTCTTCAGTGTTTAACCTTCCCATAAGTGGTGTGCCGGTATAGTTGGTGGACCAGAATTTCAAAATTGAATCTACATTGACCACCCAACGTGAGTGCCTCCTGATTGTGATGAACATCGAACATAGGCCAGTCTAGATTGATTAGTCCATGTATCCATGCTTCCCATTAATTAACCTTGGTATAATTATTCTCCTCAGGAAAATAATAGAAAAAGAGTTGTTGTGAATAAGATTCCAGATAAATTTGTCTTTTGATACCTGATTAAAATAGTTTAAATTCTTAATTCCTAGACATCTATGCTTGGTAGGCATGCAGAATGTGCTCAATTTAGAGTGATGAGCTTCCTTTCCATCACATATCCACTCCATACAAAGTTTTTCATCATGGGGTTTATTTTTTCACAATAGAGGCCGACTACATGTAGACCATGAAAGAATAAAAAAGTTTTCAAATAACCACATGTTTGACAAGACATACTCATCCTTCCATTGAGAGAGAATTTATCTTCCAAGATGCAATAATTTTTCTGGTCTGGGATAATGCCTGTTCAAAGTGGGAGGCCTGAGTCTTTCCCCAAAAAAGGGAATCACCAAGATACATCAAAGGAAGAGATACCTCCCTAAGACCAAGATAAGTCATTAGATGGGTCCTCCTTGCCGCTGTGATGTTCTTTCCAAAGTAAATAAAATAATTTCTCTAGTTGATTTATTTTCCTAACACATTCTCATAATGAAAAAGTTATTCCCTCATATGACTGATGTTATTTCTATCATACTACATAAAAATGACTATATCATCACCAAAAAATAATTGATAGAGAGCAGAGAAACCTCTAGTAACTGTGATGGTTGTAGTTTTCCCATTTTCCACCATGTTATTAAGAATTCTGATCAAGTAGTCCTCTGAAATTGCGAAAATGATTTCGTAGAGGGGGTTACCCTATCTCACACCCCTTAAAAAGTGAAATATACCTCCTATGACCCCATTAATAAGAATTGATATGTGAGCATATTCCATCCACTTTTTGATCCATTGAACAAAAAACTCACTAAATCAAAATCTGAGTAGAATCTAATTAATAAAACCCCAGTCCATTGTGTCAAAAGACATTCTTATTTTAAGATTCAAAGGCACATTGCCTACCTGCACTAACTTCCTCAGAATATTGAAGTATTCTGAGGCCATGATAAGACAATCCTGTATATTCTTGCCTTCAACAAAACCAAACAGGTTCTAGGAAATAATTTTTTTGTCACTCAAGCAATCCTATTAGCCAAAAGTTTTGTAATTATTTTCTGCATGGTGTTCACTTGAGGTACTGGCATGAATTGACCAATTTCACTAGCATTCTCCAACATAGGTATCATGGAAATAAATTGGGCATTGATTCTTGGAGTGAAGGTTTCACCTCTGAAAAAGTGTTTAAAAAGTAGGCATACCTCATTCTGAATGAAATCCCAATAGATTTGAAAGAAGATGTTTACGAATCCATTAGGGACAGGAGAGCTATCTTTTTTAAGACCAAACACTGCCACCTTGACTTCAAAATCCATTGGAATCATTGCGAGGAGACAATTGTCCTCCTCAATGATTAAATTAGGAATGATGTTGTCTCTAACAGGCTCAAATATAGTCGTCCCACTGAATAGATTCTTATATAACGAGACAATATATTCTTCAAGTTCATGTTTTCCCTCCAGAATTCTATCACCATCCTTTATCCCAGAAAGAGGTCTATTCACTCTTTGGACCCTTTGAGGGCATTGAAGAACTTTGTGTTTCTATCCCCTTCACTAAGCCACCTTACTTTGAAAGCATCATTTTTAATATTTTCCCTAACCTTTATAAGGTTTTTCATCTTTATAGAGATCTCAATCCCATGATACATGTCCCCCATGAAGTTAGATCTAGTGGAATGTCCTTGTGTGTCATGAAGGGAGCTTTGAAGTCTTTCAATTTCAGCATCCATCGATCTATACATTCATTTAATCCATTCTATAAGATTAATATTTATCATTCTATGTTTAAAATAAAATCAAATGTTTCCTATTACATATCAATGAGCCCCAAGTCTCTTGAACAATTCTTGAGCATTCCAGAGGAGAGGCCCATGCATTACTGAATGTGAAAGGAATTTGTTCCCCACCTTCCTTCACCAGAAAACTAATCAGAAGAGGGTGGTGATCATAGTTAATTTTATCAAGATTAACACATGTGATTGGTTTCCATTCATAAATAATTATTTTATTGACAAAGCCCCAATAAATTCTACTCACCCTCATACCATTGATATTTCTCAAGTGCCATGTGTATTTAGCACCAATGAGGTTAACATCAGTTATTCCAGCCTTCTCGATACATTCTCTAAAGTCTCTTGTAGAGGTGAAATTTGTAACCGGGCCCATTTTCTCATCCTCATTAAGAATTGTGTTGAAATCACCCGTGAAAATCCATGGATATATTATAGAATCCTACAAATATTGTATTTCCACCCATAGAAGCCTCATGTCTACATGATAGTTGTGAGGATACAAAATTGAGAAGAAAATTTTCTGTCCACCTTCCATTAAACTATAGGTGGTAATTAGATTTTTCACATATATAATACTTGGAGAATAAACTTTTTGATGATTTAGAATCCAATTACTATCATGATTTGTGCCAGCATTTTTAGTACCCATAATATTGTATCCCCTACTACAGAACAAATTTCTCATATTTTTGGAGTTCATCTTGGGCTCTGCAATTCCAATAATCTCTAGATTGTACCTTCCAACAAGGAGCCTGAGGGAACCTTTAGTGGCAGGGTTGTCTTGAACCTAAAAGTTCCAGAAGAGAATTCACATTTTGGTGTTGATTCGGATGCCACACCTCCTATTTTCAAATGGTTTCTGGGTGATTTTCTTGTTGATTCTACTTGTTATGAAATATCCCCCAAACTCGGTTCCCTACTGTCCATTCCATGTTTTGGTTGAGAGTTTCCTTTTTTGACTATTTATTCATCTTTTTCTTTCCCTCCCCTGCTCCACCATTCTCTTTAAAGTGAACATGTTTCTAGTAGAAACCTCCCTCGGTAGCTTTATCTTTCATCTCCACATCTGAGTGAGTATCAAGTAAAATAAATTGAACCTCTAATTCAGCATCAATTAGATTGATATTGAATCCCTTAATTTGTATACCCAAACCATGATGCACACCTCTAAAGAGAGTTCCATAATAAACTCGTTGATGCTGTCTAAAGGCCTGTTATCCCCAATAACATCATAAAATTCAATGTTTTATTACTTCTTCTCCTCTTCATCCACTATCACGGCCCCAGACTTTCCAAATTTTTTTGAATATCCTACCTCCATATCAGGCATCTTTCCTTTTTTTTCTCCTAGAGTACTTCTATTTCTCCTTGAAACCTCTTTCCAAACTGATGTAGGTTGAGCTGGGTTGACTAGCTTCTTAGCCTCATGGAAAAATTAGAACTGATTTATAGCCAACTTACTATGTTTTCAAAATTTAGACAAATTCTCAATATCAAAATTTATCTCTAGCTGCTGACCATTCACAACCAAATTTTTTTTCTCAATTGGCTGTAGATCCAGGTCAATTTCATTTGGGACTCTCACATATAGGCCCAAGTCCCCATTTATTGTGCATTGATAAATCTTAAGAGGAGTTCCTATTCCTGATGCAACGTCATTAAGGATCATTGGATGCTATTAAACCCATGGTATCCCATGAATCCTTGTCCAGACCTGTTTCATCGAGAGTCTTTATTTGAATGGATTGAAGTTTGTACCCCATTCTGACAGCCTGTTGGAGGTGGGAATCTGGGGTCATTAACTCTCCTTCATCTTGAGAATAGAAGGTCAAAAAACATTATTATCTCTTCCATCGTCTTGAATAAGGTGGGTCATAACAATTTAAATATGTTAGTAAAATGTGTAAGACATTTTTCCATGGTAAATATTATAAAGACTAATTTTCTCCCCATTGAAATTTCTTGGATCTATTACTGGTCAGGAAATTTGGATATTGAGATAAATATAGACACAAATGGACTAAGAGGGGTGATTAATGTTGATAATCATGATTCCACTAATGACTGTTCCTAAGCCTGATATTTATTCATCCCCACCTCTATGATGATTTTAAGAGTCTGTACCTTATAGTGAAGGATCTTATGTTATAATGGAAAGACCTCAAGGAGATGTATGATTAGCTACAGTTAATAATTTTATTTTGAGAAATATATATAACTAGATTCATTTATAATTCAATGATTTTAAATTATTGTGTGAATACAATAATATCAGTTACATAGATAATATCAGTTACAATAACATGATAGAAAAAACATATTCAACTTTCCATGTCTCAAAAAATATTTTAAAATAGAAATATCTTGAGAAGGGGTTTACAGAATATTCTAAATTACATCCTTTTTCAGGTTTCTAAATTAAAGAACGAACTCCTAATGAGGAATAATGAATCCCAACCAAATTGTGTTGTTTCATCCCCTAAAGATAATTTAAATTATTATAATATTTTTTATCATAATAATCGATACAATAAAGGTTAAGTAAAATCATTGGCTCGAGGTGGTAATACATTAAATAAGAGGAAAGGGGACCACTAAAAGTGATCAAATAATGAACAACCATAGTAAAAATAAATAAATAATAATAATAGTGAATGATTTTATTTTGGAATAAAGGGGAATTATTCATGAAACTATTTTAAACAAAAGATTTTTTATCCTTGTCAATAATAAATTAGAATAAAAAAAGGGTGTTGAATAAAAATTTGTAGAACAGGGCTTTAAATATGATGGTGATATTTATAAATGATGAAATCTTCAACTATTTTTTTAACACTAAAGGTATCTACCATATTGATAATGTGTCAAAACTAATTATAGAGATGTACTTTTTAAATTTTTTATTTTTTTAATGAATACTACAAGTTTTATTTCATTTACCTTTACTTTATTTTTTATATTCACGTTTTATATTCTTTTAATTATAAATGGATGTTAAAAAATTTTATTTTTTGATTAATCCCCATTATGAATTAATTTTTATCATTGAAAGCTCCACGATGCACAAATTTTTTCAATATGATGAATATTTTATCAATTGTAACATGAGAAGTGCTCATGTAAGTACATCAAATTATAGTGTGAGATTAATTAAAGGATCTGGGATAGAAAAATATTCCTAATGGTGGTGGATATATACTAACAAATAATTGTTTTTTTCTCATTACTCTTGAAAAAATTTACATTTTAATTATGTCCATGAAAATGGATATCACATAGAGACTATGGATGAATGATGTGTTGAATACATCTTCAAAAAATGCAACACTAATGTGCACAAATTTATTTGATAGAAACCCCTAAGACTTACCTCAAAATTGTACTATGTTAATTTTTGTTCAATCAAATAAAATATGATACACAAAAATTTTACTAACCATGATACATTTATTGTATGGAATGACAATTTGGGCCATCCAAGATCAATAATGATGAAGAAAATAACTAAATGTCCATATTTCCATCCATTGATTTATAAAAAAGTTGTTAAACCTAATGATTTCTCATGTGTTTCTAGAATTTAAGGAAAATTAATCAAAATTCTATGATCACTAAAAATCATGATTGAATCCCATATCTTTTTTTAAAGGATTCGTGGTGACATGTGTATAACGACCCATACTTTACATACATGGTTATTACTTCAAAATTGTAGTCTACTTATTATAACATATCACAAAACCATGAAAGGACCGTTTATGCATAGTGTCTTTAGAAACTGGGAAACATAAACAACTGGTTCATAAAACATCTACATTGCCTCCCATTTATTTCATCATATCTAGAGTCCATTTTTTTGCATATCCTACTTAATAACCTTATTCCTGACCTGGGGAAAGAAAACATACAAATGGGTGACCTCAAATGCTCAGTAAGGGTAAACAAAAGAAATATCAATCACATCATATTCATAAGAACATAACATTTTGGAAAATCTTAACCTGCAAAAGAGTTTATAATTTCATAACATGCGATAAATAATGGTAGTGAAATGTAATCACAATAATCAAAACATAAAAAATGAAGCTTTGTGTAATACAAACATAATCACAGAGAGTCATTTCTTATTAGTCAAGACTCATTTCCAAGACTATCTTAGTGGAGAAAGTCCATTTCTGAACCGTGTTCATTCCTCGTTTCAGTCCTGTTTCACTGAACCGGTTTAACCTGCCGTTCCAGCCATGTCTATCTCATGAGATATAAAATATTTACCCAATGAATTTGAGGGAGATATAGGTCCCACCCATCTCATAATGATACCATTCTTATGTGTGCTACAAAATCATAAATCATACATCATAGCATAACCCATGTACTAAAAATGGGAATCTTAAACATCATGCCATCAAAAAATAATCCATATAAAAGGACATCATAAAAATAATTCCATCATAACATAATCAAATAAATGTAAACATTGGTATAGAAACATAACCCTGTATTATCGTAGATGGAAAATAATTTTGATAAAATGTTTGAACTCCATTCTTGAATAAAATATCCTTTCTACTTCAAAAACATTTTTCCTTTCTTAGCATGTCATATAATTTTGAACTAAAAGAAGTTGATTAAAATTAAACATGAAAACTTTTAAAGGAATATTCTTGAAAATAATGTTTTAAAATTCCATTCAGGCCATATAAGTTAAAAACATTCTTCTCGTACTATTGTCGGAAAAGTCAAAAAGTACCTCGTACGAAAAACGTCAAAAGATTCCATTCATATCTTTTACTAAAAACTCACCGAAGGGTAAAATTGGATTTAAAAAATTGTAGGTGGATGGAAATAATATTACATATTGAGGAAACATGGATGTGGATGATAAAATACACCCCAGTAAATTCCAAAGTATAAACAATCTCGGATAAAAATGAGATTGTGATATTTCCCTTACCTTAGGTCCGATTTGCCTCGTATGTGTCCGAACCTCCTGTATAATGATTTAAATAATGTCATTTTCTTATTACATAATCATACTAATTGTTATGATATCATATATGGTCATATTATTAGCTTATTATTAGTAATAGTTCATCGCTACTTGTTATTCAGGTGTTTATTACTTTTTGTTCTTATGTGTGTTTTGTCAAATAAATTCTTATTAATCTTTTTAGGTTATAGATACCCCATTTCCAGAATGTTATTAGTGTAATATATATCATATTAATTCATTCAATTTATTTATATAAACATTATGCAATTAAGATCATGTAGAACGAGTCGCATCACATCATAGAGATGATATTCCGTACGTACGCACGAGCTATGATATCATCCCACGATCGTGGAATTGTATTGGAGTGTATGTATACTATTTCAGAATCAATATCACTTTACAATAATAATTTATAGTTATTATTTACACCATTATACCCATCCAAGTAAGGTGGTGGTGGAAAATAGATTACACCACGGCGTGGAGACGGTATTCCGTACGTACACACGCGCGGTGATTTCGTTTTCCGTAGGATAGATATATGGTGAAATAGGGTTGTTTCATACTTATAATAATATATCAGTATATTAGTGATACTGATGTTATTAATTTATAATGAAACAACTAAAGAAGAAGAAGTGGAAGAAGAAATAATGTTCAAAGAATCGGTAACGGACATTACCTCTTCTTTGAAGCGCTTCTTTGATACCTCCTTTTAGGGCACTAAAATTGGTCTTTTAAGAAGACCAGGACCTCTAGGATGTTTCAAGGGAAGTGGAGAGGATAAATTGGCAGGGGTTGGCCGATCTGGAAGGCTCAAAGTGGTGTTAGGAAGATAGGGAGGAGGAGCCCTTTTATAAGGGAGGAGAGGGGCACCTTTGGAATAACTAAAAATATTATTATATTATAAATCCATATTCGGTTTTAATAGCTCAAAAATGATTTATTTATAAGATAAGGTGGGGATGGGTCTAAATCCACTCATCAAATAGAATTTATACAAGTTTAGGTCATTATATTAACCTTATATTTTAGTTTTAACTCTTAGTTAATTAGATTGACATTTACCATGTCACTTTGTATTTTTATATTATATAGTTAATAAACTTACCATATACATCCATGAGACCCCAAAGTTGTTTATTATTAATATATATAACCTTATCTAAGTCATTTTTCCGAACCTTAGTTTTCTAGGAATAAAATAACAATTAATAATATAATATTTGTTTCAAAAACTATTTTATGTCAATTTTGACACTATTTGGTAATTGATTTTTGTGAAAATCATAACAGAATTATTAGTTCTAAAAAATTTAATTAAATCAATAATAACATGTCATATTAACCTATAAAATAATTTCAATTCATAAAAAGTATCAAATTACATTTATTTGGGTATTTATAACATCAATTATGTCAATATTTCATTAATAAGATAATTACTGCATCATCATTGTGTCATAAATAAATTAAATTATTTAATGTCTAAAAATTAAAAATAAAATAATATTATGTAGGAAATATTTTTAGCTTTCTAATTAATATTTATAGTCGAATTTATCTCATGTATAAACCTATATTAAAAATTATTTACTTATTAAACTTTGATTTTAACTATTTTAACCCTTCTTTAAATAAATTACCATTAAATGTCCTAATCTAATCCATGGGGGCCTAAATGGTCATATTTTATTCCTAAGGTTTTTTTTGGTCGAATTACACTTATCCAATAGAATTAAGACATGTGTTAGGGTAATAATAATATCATTTTTACCCTTAATTACCCTATTTACTTTTAACCGTGGTAAAAAAGTAAAAAGTTACTATTCACCAAAAATTATTTTCATCTCATTGAACCACATTTTACTTACTGACATCAACCGTGTCTCACCGATTTTTTAAATTCCACTTACAGAAGCGGTAAAATTAAGTTTTATGTAAATTTTCAAATTCTCCACGGAGGTGGGTAAAAGACGGTGAAAAGTTCAATAAAATTTATATATATATAAAATTATTATAAAATGACTCCAATGAATTGCATTGAACTTATATAGGTATTATGTATCAATTTTTACCTAAAATAAATTTAAATAAAATAAATAATTATTTAAATAAAAATTCGGGTTTAAATAGTAACCCAGTGTTTCCACTATTCATCAAAAATTGAAAGTTTCCAGAAAAATACCAAACATTCACCATAGTTTAATTTCGATATTCCGAATCCAAAAATGAAGTCCATTTTGAAAAATAAAATTTACAAAATTTCAAAAAGTGGTTATTACTATTCATAACGGCTAGTTTTAAAAATATTTTAATAGCATATCGTTGTTTAGTGAAAATCGGTATTGCGTACGACGCAAACTATTGAGGAAGGTCGTGGTTGCGTGTTAAGCAAGCCAAGCTAGTGTTGTGTGTAGTTAAAGATTCCTTTGATGATTTATATAACATAAAAACAAAATATTTCTCATAAAATTCTCGGGTGTTACAATGTCAACTCCAATTAATCCACCATGGAGACCATTTATATATTTTATGATCATGATTTATGTGTCAACTAGATAATATCATGTGTGTTTATTATCAAATTAAAACCTGGAATTTGTGTGATTACTTTCCCAAATAATAAATTTAAGGAAGCTATTCACATATTATTTAATAATACATATTATATGTGATAATTATGGTGAATATTCATCACATACATTTAATAAATATTTAATTTCGATTGGAATTAATGTTTAATATCACAAAACTCATGTTCACAGCCAAAATGGTTTAGTTTGATCATTTATAAAGAGGTGGAAACTTATAGCAACATCAATTATCATGAAATATAAATTACCTAGATTAGTATGGGGAGAAGTAATTTTTTTTCATCAGTACTAATTCAAATTATTCCATCAATTATCCTGAATATTCTCCTCTACAATTACCTTGTTGCTATCAACCAAATATTTTACATTTAAGAATATTTGGTTGTGTTGTATATGTGAATGTATAAATCCCACAAGGAAAAAATATAGAAACCTAAAAACACTTATGATTTACATTATATTTTAATCTATATTTATCAATAATATCTTGTAATGGTTAATTTTTTTATAATAATAAAGAAAAACACAACCAATTTGAAACTTGTTCAAAATGATTAAGATTACTCACACCTAATATTGAAAATAGATAATAAAGAAGTATAGAATAATTATAAATTAATTTTATAATAAAATTATATATAAATTAGTTTATAAAACATGTGATTAAGATATTTTTTGGTTATACAAGTGATTCACACATTTTAGTGGAATCTACGTATTAAGGTACATGTTTCTATGTCTCATTTTCAAATCTGTGGGGCATATTTGATATTACAAACCATAATTTCTCTTATAGGTGTATTAAATTACAATTTAACATCAAGTATAATAAATATAATTCATTTAATGATATTTTGATGTCCATTTTATATTATCCCTTTTATGTTCTTTTATTCTTATATTACCATTACCGTAAGGGTTTTTCATATTTGGCTTCCTTTATGGATATATAATGTGCAGTCTTGAACGTATTTCATATTATATTGGTTGATTACAACGTAAAATTTTATTCCATGGTAATTTATACTCCTCTATATAGAAAATTATATTATAATTCAAATATTTTTCCTTGATAAAAATTTTCCTAAAAAAGTACATCATTATTGAGAATAATTCTCATCATCTTTAAAGATTGTTTCCCCTCCTTGTCCATATTTTCCTTTCCCATCAAATTTCTTCATTATAATTTGAAACCTAATTCGGTTTTATTTCATGTGAAATTTAAATTTCCATTATCATATTTTCAAAAGGAATTTTTTAACTCTTTTAACTATGAGGGTTTTCAATAGATGTATTTCAAAATATTTCAAAAATAGGGGTTTTCCTCCTTTAAAAATAATATGTTTTATCTTCCACTCCATATTTATATTTTATCACCTTTATGAATTTCTAAGTATCTATTATTGAAATTTATTTTTAAAATTAAATTGTTTCCAAAGATTTCACTTCACCTTTCCAAAACCGTTATGTCATTTTCAAGGATCCATTATTGAACATTCTTTTTAAGGTACTTGTTTTCAAGATTTTTTTATTTCAAATTTTTAAAATATTTATGACTCTTTCAAGGATCCACTCTTTAAATTTATTTTTAAAATTAGTGAGTTTTTTAAAAAAAATCTCTTCACCTTTTCATATATTACTTTTTAAAGTGAATGTAACTTCTACTTTTGTGACAATAATAAAATAATTTTCTAAAAACTCTTTAATGATTTCACTTCCATTTATAAATTTATCTCTATAGAATTTATTTCCTTGGAATTTGTTTTTCATGAATCACACTCAAAAGTTTCTTTTGAAATAATCTTTTGGGTGATATAATTTCATGTATTTACCGTTTCATTCTTGAAGAATTTTTTTTTGATACCATCTAGAAATGTTATAATTCCCATTTTCTTTTTAATGGGTTATTTATGATATAATGAATGATTATTTCACGTGTCATGCATATGTATGGATGATTTAATGGGGGATTCCTATACCCCTCCCCCAAATAATTAGTAAAAATTTCATATCACATGAGATGATGAAATGTTGTGTGAAATTGATGTGGACAGGTTTGTTCAATATTTTATTATGTAAATATGATGCATACAGAGTTTTTCATAATTTGTTTTTGTGTGAATGTGATGTGGGAATATTTTATCGAGAAAAAAATTATTAACATGATGAGGGAATATTTTTTCATTATTTTTTTGGCTGAAAATTATGTAGGAATCTTTTCTCACAATATTTTATATGCTTATGTTTGTGACATAGTTCCTCATTAAGTTATATTTCAATTACATGTTACATATACACACCATATTCCAGTTATTATGATCCATATACAATATTTATTATCCATTAATTCTGTATAATTTTCCATGATATATGTTTGTTCTTTAGAGATTTAATTTTAATCATTTATAATTTTTTGGATAACTCTTATTATTCCATGTTCTCTATTAGTATGAAATTTAACCTTGATCATTTCTTATCGTGTGCTTATGATATTACCTTTGATGAAATTTTGATAAGTTTTACCTTACTAGGTGTTTTATCTCACCCATTTCTTATAGTTCATTTCCCTTTGTTTTGAAGATAAATAAAAATTCTGAGAAGTGTATAAGGGGGGTATAGAGGAGTTTTATTATGGAGAAATGTTCAAAAGTGGTGTAAAATAATTTTATTTTGTAGCTAGTCCTAAAAACCACTAAACTAAAAGGTTATACAAGTTGTGTGTGATTACTATGAGATGTAATACTAATGTAAAAGTTTCATATGTGTTGTTTATTCCATCTCACATTGTTTCAAAGATAATTTGTAAAAGAATTTTTTTTATCACTGGACATGGAAGTGTGGATCCAAGGTTCATTGGTTGGTATAAAAAGAGTTTTTAGTTCTTTTTAAGGATGAGTTTAGTTACTTTTTTTATTATGATAAGATACAATTAGTGAAAATATTAGAGATAAGTATAAGGGAGATGCATAAGAATATTATAATGTCTTGATGTTTTTAATGTACATATTCTATAGTTCTCATAAAAATTATATAATTTTATTGATACCAAAATTTGGATACTATCATGGAAGATATGCACCGAGGGGTAATCACCCTAAAAAAGGTTGGTTGAGTATCAAATCAATCTTTATTCTCGTGCACAATGAGTGGGTGAAGACTGCACACCTAGTGAGACACTCCTAGGGGATATGGTTTGGTTAATAATTTCTTCTTTATGAACCATTATGAAGGATTTTTTAACATCTTTTGGGTACGGTTAGAGAACCTAATGGAGATATATAATGAATATCGTAGATTTAAACCTATAAATTTATATGTTAGAGTATATATATCATTTCTTAATTACCCCTTTTATAATATTTTTCATTTTTAGATTATGTATTTGTATCTTTATCCTTCATTTATTTTAATAAATGGATGTAGTAATAAGAGATTAGGTTATCAATGGGTTTGATGGTCAATTTAATGATTATCCTAATGAGAAACCAAATGGTATGGGATCGTGAGAGAAAATATTTTTGAAATTATCACTCAACTCTCCAAATATATGAATAATAATGAAAACCATGTTAAGATCACAAATTCATTAGAGTATCTTACAATAAATTCTATCATAAAAAATCCACCTCCCTTTAGTGTCTCTTAAAATCCACTTATTTATGATAAATCGATCACTGTTGTGGAAAATATATTTTTCATTCTTCAATGCACAGAAAATGATAAGTTTTTCCATATTATTTTTCATTTAAAATATGTTGCCAGCCAATAGTGGACACTCATGAAGAATAAAATAAAAAAGGATGAAATGGACTTTATGGAATTAGAGGAGTTGAAAAAATTATTCTTCACCAAGTATTTCCCTAGAACTCTTCTCACTAAAATAGAGAGATAATTTATTAATATAAAAGAAAAGAAGGATGAATCTATTGGTACTTATGAGGCTAACTTCACAAGACTAGAAAGGTATACCTCCAATTTTATAACTTACCCTGGATAAAATATTTAAATATTATATAGTGTCGTAAAACAAACTATTCAATAAGAATTAGATATAATAGAATTTGGATGTTATGAATATTTTTTTAATGTTCAATTAAGGTGGAAATTGAATAATAAAACTCTCATTATTCTAATAATTTTGAAGAAACTAAATGGAAAATTGATCTCTGTGGAAACTAAAGTGATAAATCCGAATTAGGGAAGAAAGTTCAATAATCTACATGTAAAAAAGTATGAAAATAAGTATTCAATAACTTTTGGAATAGGAACATGTGAATTTTTCAAGTTTGAGAGGAAGGCCCATAGATATCATGTTTATCATAAGAAGATGGGGAACACACTATAGGGTAAGAATGTACAGTGTTTCAAATTAAATGAGTATTGGAATTATTCAAACCAGTTACATAATCCAAGGTCTATTAAAGAAAATATACCTCATCATCCTAAAAAAATATGAATAAGGAAATTTGAATACAATGAATATTATTGAAGTAAAATAGTATACTGATTAGACATTTATTCTACACTCAATATTAGTACTTCTATCCACTATAGTATGTCTAGGAAATTTCATAAGGGTGTCAAATCAACATTATAATGATTTTATATTATAAGGGAAAATTTATATGTTCATTTTAACCCAAATTAATGTTTATGGGAATAAAATTTATTGAAATCTTATTATCATTTTTTTAGATGATTTTAATTTGATTTTGGATATTTATTGGTTTTCTCCACATAGAATTCATATTAAACAAAAAAAATAGAAATATAAAATTTTATATTTCAAACCAACCTATAATCATATATCAATGCAACTATGACTATGTGATCTGTTGTAAAAATAAATCTATCATAATAGTAATGATACCTAATCATGTAGGAGTTTTTGTCATGACCCATCCCAAAGGGGCCTGTTCTATGACTATACCTTGCCTATCCCTAGTAGGCCTGGGGTTGGTGAATAGAACCTTAAACAAATATCCCACAAATGAGAGGCATTTTCCTAGGTACATGTACACACACACACATGTCTCCATGCCAAAAATGATAAAATTTAAAATCACTAAGTAAACAAATGAATGCATACACTATATCCCAACCAACAGAGTACAATAAGAATATAAAGTGCAGTAAAGTAAACAGGTCTAGAATACAAAAACACCAAAGAAAAATCTGTAATCCAAAAATTTCAACTTGTAATCAAAAGTACTAGGACTACTGGTTGAAGCTGTAGGGACACCTCGGCCCGTATGAACTCAAAAAACTCTATCTAGTCTTGGTCTACCCTAGAATCTATGAAATGGTCAATCATCTACACAAGACATGACGCATGTGGAAAAATCATGTTCAAGGGTGATTAAAACAATACTCAGAAAGTCACCTTAAGGCCACAAAGTAATAACACAAATGAAATACCACAAAGGATATACCACAAATAAAACTTCACACAGGAAATAGCACATAAAAAATAACACAAATTAAATACCACACAAGAAATACCAGGAAGGAAATTCCATGAAATAATAGTACAATCATCTCCTTAAATATATATGCCCATGGTCCATATATCAAGAATATCTAGATATACTCTCTCCAGTGAGACACACAGTCTATCTGAGACACAGTGTCTCGGTAAGATGAACAATCTTTGGGAGTCACATAGTCTCCATGAGACACACAGTCTCTATAAGACACATAGTAATTGGGAGTCACATAGTATCTATGAGACACAAAATCTCTATAAGACACACAATTTTTGAGAGTCGTAAAATCTTCATGAGACACCCATTCTCTATGTCACATTCATCCATGGGATTCCTCTCAAAGAATGCTCGTCTTGAGAGAACCTAATCCTCAATACATTAGTGAGTATTCACACTTACATAAAATTATACTTAGAATATCTAAAAATGACTGTCTCATCGCAAGGGCGCCAATTTTGTAGATGGTTCATCAAACAAATACATAGTTTGAAAGTTATGGGTGTTTGAAAATTTAAAAGGCGTCAACTAGCCCGTTGACCGAACATGGCCTCATAAAACCTCTTGATTGTGACTCGGGTCTGACTCAGTACAGGGGTCCAACCCACTCATTGGTTTGACCCTGACCACTGGGCCAGGTCCACTCCATCTACACCCCAACCCGATCTCCTTGGGACCGGACCACTTATCCCACATGGCCCACATAGCCCATGCACTGCATCTGTACCCCACAAATTCTCCCCTATGGTGATAGCCTCATCCTATAGCCAACACACGTGACTAGATGCCATATCCCACGGCTGGGAAGTTGTGCCCACATTTCTCCTCTTATGTCGGCATGCCAATGGACCCTTCCATGGGCGACTGCGCCTCCACTAGTGGTCTAATTTATTAAATGAGACCACTTTTTTGATCCTTGGATATTCAAAAAAACTTGGACTTTTTTCATATCAACCTCAATTCATTCTCATTATAAGTATAAATGAAGATCCATAATTATCAAAAAGATTTATCTCTTATTAAAGCCCTACAAAAAATATACTTCTTGCTAATGATTGAACCACATATGAATCTATTTGTGGGTTATTCCATGTTCGTCATATAATTTAATAACAGAAAAACCACAAAAGGGAAATATATTCCCTAACTCAAGTTTGATCTATCATTGATGAAGAGTGAAGTTGCATCATCATCATTCATCAATCCCTGATCCATTTAATTCAAGGTTTGCATTGATTGGTCAATCCAGCATCATTCGACAATGTTTTCTCAAAAGGTTCTTCTCCATCTCCTTTAGAGATTCCATGGTTAGGTAGATAACCCTAGAATTATAACATAAGGATGTTTTTAAAGAAATAATCATTGCATCAATTAAATAATTTATCTTTAAATTAATTAATAACGATTACGCCCTTTTTAGGTTTTTCCACATAAGACCCATGCCAACTTAAGTTATGTAGTGCCAAAGAAAACACCAAGTTACGAACCCAACAGTGCCCTCATATTTCTAATCTGGGAAATTGTTTAAGACACATTTCACTTTTTCATAAAATTTTCACATGTGTGCTATAAAAAACATAACATATTTCAAACAATGGTTCCAAGAACACCAGGCCTCCTAATCACATTCCATCTCCACACCTGGTCTCATAATTTTCACAAATAATTTTTAAAATACAATTAGAAAAATATATGTCATTACAATCTCCCAACCTTGCATATTTACGTCTCTAAAAGCCAAAACAAAAGGGCTACTCAATCAAATGAGGGTACTAAGCACGAATCTAAGCCTCCTGATCCCATGTGCTCTCTTGGAAATTCCCATGTTTCCACCGAATGTGAACTATATGAATAAAACACCCATGAAGGATCCTCTCCTACCGACCGTTGATCTCCACTTGGTACTCCTTAAAAGTTTCCCCACCATTGATTTCTAGCTCACCCCATTCTTTGACGTATGATGGGTCAGGAACGTACCTCGTTAGGTATGAACAATGGAAGAATTCATGCACTCTCTCAAATTGTGGAGGTAGATCCAAGTGAAACTCCAAATCGCAAACTCTATGTAGAATCATAAAAGGGTTGGTTAACCTCAGATATAGATTGTTGCCCCGACCAAATATTTGTAATATACGTTGATGTGAGACCCGAAGGAACATGTGGTCTCCTTAATCAAACTCCAAAGGCCTATTTCACCGATTAGAATAAGTCTTATTTTGGATCTGTGTAGCCTTTATCAACTCGAGGATAAACTGCACCTTCTCTATAGTCACCTGCACCAACTTAGGGCCCATGAGTGCTGACTCTCCTGGTTCCATCCAGAAAAGTGGTGACCTGCAGGGTCACCCATACAAGGCCTCAAATGGGTTCTTTCTGATGGTTTATTGGTAGTTTTTATTTTATGAAAACTCCACCATACATTGGTGATCCTCCCAACTATGTCTAAATTCCTTTTTTCAAGTATGTAGCATGTCATCCAGAACCGGAATTGTCTACTCAGTCTGGCCATCCGTTTGTGGGTGAAATGTTGTGCTTAGGCATAACTGATTCCCAAATACCTCCACCAATCCCTTCCACACCCAAGATGTAAAGAGAGAACCATGTATAGATTCTATCATTGATGGAACTCCATGGAGTCAAACTATATACTTCACATAGAGTTAACTCAGTCTCTTTAATGAACTCTGCTCTAAAATATCTAGGAATTTGACTGACCTTGTGAGTCAGTCAACAATCACCCATATGGTATCATTTACACTAGGTGTACATGGTAAAAACATCACTAATCCCATCGATATCATATGTCACTTACATTCTGGAACCTCTAGGGGTTGAGTCAAGCCTGCTGAAACCTAGTTCTCAACCTTCACATCTAACAATTGAAGTATCTAGAAACAAACTCCAAAACTCCCTTCTTTATTCTCGGCCACCAGAACTAACACATGAGATCCTGGTACAACTTCGACACTCATGGATATACCGCCAAAGGATATGTATAAAAATACCTCAAGACCTCCTCTCATAATTCCACCAGTACTACTATACATCCACATGAAAAGGATGATGTTCTATCCACCTTTCAAATATCAATCAGGGGCATTCCCTATAGACATCTGAGCAAGTAAAGTCTCATAGTAGTTATCCCAATGTTATGCCTCCATAAATCATTATAAGAGTGTAGGGGTGAAAACCCTAAATTGGATGTAAGGTGTTACATCTCCATCCACAAAGGATATCTACAACAAGGCCAACTACTCAGATGCATCATCCAGTAATTGTGAACTAGATCCCATACTGTGAGCATCTTCCCCTATGTCCCCCTTTCCTAGAGTATAGAAAATATCAAATTTATAGTCCTGTAGGAATTCTAGATATAGAATCTTTCTCAAGTTCATATCCATTTGAGAGAATATATACTTGATAATCTTGTGTTCAAATTAGATGATAAAATGCTTGCCCATCAGGTAGTGTCACCACATCTTCAATGCTAAGACTACTGCCACTAACTCAATATCATAGGTCACATAGTTATGCTTGTGTGGACTTAACTGCCATGAAACATTGGCAATAACCCCTTTCCCCTTCTTCAAGACACAACCAAGCTTAGTTCTTGATGAATCACAGAACAATATGTACTAGGAACCCTCCTCTGGAAATCTCAAGATGGGAGTTCTCATCAAACTCTGTCTCAACTACTGAAAGCTATCCTGGTACTTCTATGTCCACATGAAAGGCTTTCCATTTAATGTCAAAGCTTTCAAGGATGCCACTACTCTGGAAAATTTGGTTACAAACCTCTGATGGTACCCATCCAAACCAAGGAAACTTCGTACCTCGATAATACTCTTTGGTGGCTCCCAAGTAGAAACCACCTCAATATTTGTCGAAATCGCTACAACTCTAGCCTCTGAAATGAGGTGGCCTATAAAATGGACCTCTTGAATCTATAACTGACACATTTAGAGCTTCCCATAATTTGTGTACTCTTGGAGTGTGTTCAGGACCATCCTCAAGTGTCTCGTGTGCTCCTCCTTGAACGCCGAGTACATTAGCTTGACATCAACGAAGACCACCAAGAACCTATCTAAATAAGACTAAAAGATCATGTTCATGAGTCTCACGAGCACTAATAGGGATTTCATCATTCCAAATAGAGTCACTGAGTACATATAGTGGCCATATCTGTATCATATATCCCTCTTCGATATATCTTCATCCTGTTCCCAAAGCTGGTGATAGCCAGATATGAGGTCAATCTTCAAGAACCACCTCCCCCCTTTCAATTGATTAAAGATCACATTGATCCTCAGTAGTGGACACTTATTTTTTAGGGTCACCTGGTTCAGGAACTAAAATTACACACATAACTTCAATCTCTAATTTTCCTTATTGTAAAAGAAATCTAGGGCAACCCAGGGAAAAACTCTGGATCTCACAAATCATTCCTCTACAAGTTCTCCAACTATACGCTCAACTAATGAAGTTATATGGGAGCCATATGACTTTCAAGTGTACATATCGGTTTCATCACTAGGTATAGATCAATGAAATAGGATACTTCCCTTTGGGGAGATAATCTAAGAACATCCTTATAAAATATGTCATGAAACTTCTACACAACTGTAGGAAAATTATTACTCATATCATACACTATGTCGTGGGTCAATCTAGACAACTAATGAGTGATCAGATGCACCCTATTATGTGTGAGACCATCACACACTTATTGGGTTCCTTTTTTCCAACAAAGTAAAACTGACTCCCATAATTTTGGACACACTACACACTGTTCCAAAAAATAATCAATCTGAGCATGGAATGTGGATAACCAGTTCAAACTGAGAATGACGTCGTAAGGCCTCGACAACACTACAATAATATCCCAACAAAAACTCTTTCCTCAAAGAGTAGGGTCACATTGTTGAAACTAGTATGTGAGCATTGAATCTTCTCCCGTAGGAGTCTCAATGTATAAGGGTTGAGTCAACAATTCAACCAGAATCTTTGAGTATCAAACAAGGTTCATGGAAAGAAAGGAATGATTGGAACCTATATCTATCAAAACTAAAACTTAGTTGAAAAAGAAAAAAATCATACCTCTATTCATCCCTGAAGCCCTGAGGTCGTAAGCCTCCATTACCTGAAGCTCTCCTCGTCCCTATCCACCAGCTCTATGAGCCTATCTTGTAACACTTTAGGTTGGATGTGGAAGTACTTAAAACTTCCCCCCACCTCCAACTGCCTTTCCTACTCAACGTACATGTCCATCACCTTACAAACCACCCTACTCCACTATATGTCTCTACCTCAATAGTCCCTCAACAGCTCCTGAAAATCCGTACACCGGGTCGGGTAATCCCATTCTATATGACCCCGACTACCACATGTGTAAAATCGCCTGTCCCTTAACTAATTTGAGACACCCTAGGAGCCTTTCACCACTGATCTTGTTCCTTGGGATCATCTCCTGAAGTGTCTGACCTACTTGGGTCCCTAATACTGGAATCAAATACCTATTTTTGAGGTCTCATCTACCTGGTATTTCCTAACAGCTCCCACTTTCGGTGTCCACTCTATTAGAAAAGTCTCCACCAGAAGATCTTCCTCAAGTACCCAAACATAAATATGAATGCTAAGGGATGTCCTGGATTCCCGGATCTACCAGTGTAGGCCCTACTCAAAGGTTTAACCCCTAATGAACTGGTCTTATACTATATCCATAGAGTAATGGGAAATATTGGTAAACCTCACCCAGTACTCCGCCATAGTCAGACTTCCCTACTACATATGTAGATTCTCTTATATGTGCATTGATCACAATGTAGCCAAAATGAAATCCTCTTGGAAGATATTCTTGAATTCTTCCCAATAGAGAGTCAACTCATCGTGTGTATGGATCTCTAAGATGCACCATCACCATTCTAAGCCCTGTAAAAGACTCACGACAAGGAATTACATCTTTTAGGAAGGCGTCCTCGCAAGGAAGAAGATATGTGTAACTTCCTTCGTTCCATCCTTGGCTACCTAGGGGTCTATCTCACCCATAATCCTAGGAGGTCACTACCTCTGGAACATATGCAATGCACTCAGTCTGCATGCATCCCTAGTCAGTAATTATAGTATTAACTATTGCTTGATGGGTGGTTGTATCGCTGGAAAACCATATGGAGGTGTTGTCTCTAGTACATGCCCCTATAATGGCGTCTCATCACAAGGAGGATCATCCTCATGATCACACAACAGAATCCTCGATGGCTCTATGTTTTAAGGAATCTGGTAATAAAACAAGATATATAACAGTCAACAGGGAATATTTGGAGAGATGAATCAATAAGGACATGGAAAACACAACCCATTCCTATATTATTCATGTATAATTACGAACCTGATAAATGTATGTTTACTCCATCTCTTTCATGTTCCTTCAGTACCAGGTGTATTTGTGGGATGTTTTATACACAGAATCCTCATGAATGCTGGAATGATGTGCTTTGGTGTAACAAGATTCCAGTAATGTAAAATTTTTTGTTTTGGAACATTAGGAACCAAAACATTTCTATGGATGAGAATTTCAAGAAGGATGGAATATGTCAGGCTTCAAGGTTACATTGTTGTAGAAATATTTGTGAGGATAGCTCTCATCACCTTTTATATGAAGGGGAATGGTCTCAGGCAGTGTGGACCTCCTTTAGAGGCCTTACATACTTCTCTTCATGTGATCTTAGAGATTCATCATTATTGGAAAGATGGTTCCATGGATCATTAGACACAGGTATGGAACAGATGTCTTGGGATATGATCTTTAATGATAGGTGCTGGTTTCTATGTCTAGATAGGAACCATGTGAGATTTGATGGCCATATCACCTCGGTGAGGTCCATCATTGTGAGGACTCGTTTCCTATTGGTGGATATGGTCTTGCTCACCTCTGATTGGTAGGGAGATCCTTCATTCTGGCTTCTTTAGGTCATGATACCAACATCATTTCTCTTACGTGACAAGTTAAAGGGAAATTGGGCTTGTTGTCACCCTCCCTCTATAGGTTTAATATTATATTTGGATGGGTCCTCTATTATGGGCGTCATAAGAGGAGGGGTGTGGTTAGTGGACCAACCAGAAATGTGGTTCTGGATTACTCATCATTCTACAACAATGGTACATCACTTCAGGCCGAGGCGAAAGCGATGCTCACTGGGCTCACCCTCTACATGAAAGAGAACATGGACATCACCCTGGTGGAAACGGACTTTATGGTTCTTCATGATTCCCTAAGTGGCAATTGATATTCTCTGTGGTCCATAGCCTATACTTTTCACAAATGTATATACCTTCTTGGTGATAACATCTGAGTAACCCATACTTGGAATGAGTGTAATAGGGTTGTTGATCACCTAGATTCTTTGGTAGACCAGAACTCCATCAATACTCATCTCCTCACCATTAATTTCTTGAAACCTAATAATGTGAATTTGGTTAGAGGGGATTCCCTTAGATTGAACTATTTCAATCCCCTTAGTTTGGTGTTCTTTTTGGACTCTCTTTTCTAATAATCAATCTGATTTGGATAGAGGGAATGTACCATTTTTTCCTATGAATAGTGGTTTTATGTAATGAGTTGAAAAGTAGAAATCAGATTCATGTAGTTTGGATATATCAGTCGCCACACCAACACTAGATTCCATGGCCGAAAATCGGAACTCAAAACACTTATCACTATTTCCCCAAACCAAATTCACGGACTCCTTGTCATAAGGTAGAACTGAAACCTTCGATACTACTCTGTCATGACCCATCCTAGAGGGGCCCGTGTTGTGACTACCCCAAGCCCACCTCCAATAGGCCAAGGGATGGTTACTAGCACTGAAAAGGAATATCCCACAAATGGGTGGCATTCTCCTAAGTACCTATTCACATGCACACGTCTCCAAGACACAAATACTAAAATGTTAAAATGCTATGTAATCAAATGCATGCATACTCTATATCCCAACCAATAGAGTATGATAGGAAAGTAAAGTGATGTAATGTAAATTGGGCCAGAATAAAATCCCACCAATTGAAAATTCTGTAAACCAAAATGTACAACCTATATACAAAGGTACTGGGACTGTTTCTTGAAGCCATATAAACACCTCATCCCACCTAAACTCACAAAGCTTAATCCTGTCCAGGTCCTCCTTGGACTCTATCAAAATGTCACTCATCTGCACAAGACACAACATGTGTGGGAAAATCTCATGTAGGGGAGAGTAAAACAATACTCAATAAGAAACCACAAAACCAAAATGGAATACCACAAAAAAAATACCACACATGAAATACCATAGAGGAAATACCACACAAGAAATATCACACAGGAAATACCATACAGAAAATTCCACACAAGAAATACCATGAAGGAAATACCATGAAGGAATAATACATTTAAATCCAAAAAGATAAATTCCCAAGGCTTATATATAAATAATATCTAGATATAGTCTCTCTAATGAGATAGACAGTCTCTATGAGACACATAGTCTCGGTTAGGTACAGAGTATTTAAGAGTCACACAGTATTTATGATACACACAGTCTCGATGAGACGCACAGTCTCTCTGCGACACACAGTCTCTATAATAAACGCATCCTTTAGGAGCCACACAATATCTATGATACATATGATCTATATAATACACATAGACTTTGGGAGTCACACAGGTTCCATGAGACACCCAGTCTCTATATCACATCCATCCACATGATTCCACTCAAAGAACACTCATTCTATGAGAAACTACTCCTCAATCCATTAGGTAGTATTCACACTTTCACAAAATCCCACATAGGATATCTCAAAAGGACCGTCTATTCATATGGGTCCCAACACAATAGATGGTTTGTCAAATAGACACACCGTTTGAAAGTTATGGGTATTTGAAAATTAAGAAGGGTATCCACTAGCTAATGAACCGACCAGTAGATCAGTCCCCCAACCGCGGCGGTCGGCCACCGTAGTAGACTGTGGCCCGGTCCGACTGCCTGGCTTTGACTTGAGACTAACCCGTGTCTGATATGATATGGTTGTCTGAATAGCTCCCCTGGGTCGACCCATCCCATTGGGGATGCACTGCTCTATTTAAACCTGGCCTGATCTACTTGTGCATGATCCACCTCATTCGGCCCATGTCATTGAGGCCCAGACCACCTATCCCATGTGGCCCATGCACCGTGTCTTCACCCCACTGATGTTCCCCTATGGCGATCACTGTGTCCCGCGACTACAACATGTGGATGACTGCTACATCCTATGGTTGTTCCGCCACGTCCATGAAGCTTCATCATAGCACGTGTCATCAGTGCACTACTGGCCCCTTCTCCAATCCCACATTCCTCCTCTAGTGGTCCTATTTATGAAACAAGATATCTTCCATGATCATGGTGTCTTCATCTACACTGATTCAGTCTTTGTTTTTCCTTGCCACCAATCTGGGGGTCCAATTGCATTTGAAGCCTCCTAGAAATTAGATCCACAACCAAGAGGCTCCAAAGTCAAAGAATGAAAAGAATATGGGAAGATAAATTCACCAAGAACACCCAAGGAATGAACCATGGACTTTGTTCATATCATCCTTGATTCTTCCTCATTAGAATGGTAAATGACGAGCCATAATTATCACAAAGATCTATCTCTTATTAAAACCCCACAACAAATATCCATCTCACAAATGACCATACCATAGATCAACCTGTTCATGGGTTCATCAGTGTTCATCATAAAATTTACGAATTGGGAAGCCATGAAGAAAACTAAATTCCCTACCTCGAGTTGGATCGGTCGTTGTTGAAGACCGAAGTTGTGTTGTTGTCATTAGTCGATCCTTGATCCATAGAATCCAATGTTGTGTCGATTGGTTGATCTATCATCATTTTCCATCATTTTCTATAGAGTTTATTCTCTATGTTCCTTTATATATTCTAGGGTTAGGCAGCTAACCCTAGAATTCTGATATAAGGATGTTCTTAATAAAACAAGTCATTGCGTCAATAAAATAATTTATCTTTAAATTAATTGATGACAATTACATAATTTTTGGGTTCTTCTACAAAAGACTCGTACCAACTAAAGTTATGTCATTCTTAGGGAAAGCACCACAATATAAACCAAATGGTGCCCTTGGAATTCTGATTTGGGAACACGTTTAAGAGTTATTTCACTGTTTTATAAAATTCATGCACGCGTACTCTTAAAAACACAACATTTTTCAAAAAATTGTGAATTGCACACCATCTCAACACGTAATCTCATAATTTTCCCAAATAATTTATAAAAATAAAATTAGGAAAATTTAGGTATTTACATTTTTAACTAAAATTATTGGAGAAAAACTCCATATTATAATTGATCAATTTTAAGGGAAAAATATATATTTCCTATGTTTTTTTATATCACTCTAGAAATTATGTCATGAGTCATGTCAATATCCAAGATACCCTTATTTAGATTAAATAGTAATTGATGACTAATATTATGAGGATAAAATTTATTTAAGTGGGATAATATAACTCCCCAAGGTTTTGGAATACATTTTCCTCTAAATTAATGTTATGTTTGATATATTACTCCACATGCAACACCAAACCAACATGAATTGGTACATACTAAATAAATATTATTAAGATTTTATAATAAGATAAAAACCACTAGTAAATAAAAATATTATATTCAATTAAATTCCTTACATTTAGAGGATAAATAATTGATTTAACTTAACACTAAAAAAAGGGTTTTCATTCATAGATTGCAGTTAAAAATATTAATAAATTAAATCAACCACTTTTGAATGATTATTATGATAACATGTGATATTAAATATATTAAATAATATATTATAAATATTTAAATTATAAATTGATATCAAATAACATTAAGAATACTTAATATTTAAAAACATCATTTTTCAATAATAGTTTTTTTCCATTATATTTATAATTTTCATTTAAAAAATACATTTATAAATTTTATTTTTTAAATTTTTAAATGTTATCTTCATTTTTTTATCTCAGATAACAATATTAACCTAAGGTTAATTTTTTATATTTTTCTAATATGATTTATTTTTAGGTGAAGAATGAAAATATAGTTTTTACTAAAATCGTAGTGTTTATGACTATATAAAGAAGTAAGTGTGACTTAAAAAATTATAAAACATTTAACATGATAAATTATTTATTAATTATTTAAAAAATACATTTCTAAATTCATTTATGAATTTATAAAACCTATGTTTGACAATATAAGTAGTATTCTCTAATAAAAGAAACTCTTTTTTATTTTATTTTAATTAAAATTAATTTTTTTAAAATTAGGTTTCTTATTGATTTGAAATAAAAATAAGTTTTTATTTTTTCTAAAGTAATCCTATTTATATTATGAAAATGAAATACATTGACAATTTTATCCCATGCATAAATTATAATCTTAAAAATAATCTGTTTCTAAAAACAACTTTTTACGTGGTACATGCTCTCATGTTAAAATTGAATTTTAAAATATATATTTTGTCTAATAAAATAGTTTTTATATTTATAATAATTAAATAAGAATTATATAATAATTTAATTTTTTTAGGAATTAAAATTAAATTATTAGGGTAGAAATTAGTTACCATGGTAAAACCAAAAATGGTAAAAGTGAACATTCAAAGAGTAAATGACTTAAAATTGTTTAAAACATTTGTAAAAATGAGTGGTTTAGGTATTATTTAAATTATATCATCCCAAAATCCATTATTTTACTTTTATGAGTCTTCTTGATATGTGAAACATGGCCTCACTTTATATTAAGCTAAAATATTTTAAAACATGTCATTCTCACCACTTATATAAGGTGATTATCACCACCCCTTCAAGACACCCCCCAAATATTTGTTTCTTATTAAAAATATGATCCATTTTCTTCAAATATAATCCTATTTAACTTGATTTATCTTATAGTAAAAATAATATATCCTAATCCATCCATTTCAAGGATTTCTCCATGGGAAAACTCATATCCTCAATGTGAGTACTAATTTTCCCCAAACTAATTTTATTTTCCATATTAATTTACAAAATATGATGTTACAATTCATATAAAATGAAAATATAATTATTCTGATATGTAATTTTTGTATTCTAAGGGAATAAATATTAACCACTTTTACAATGTTCCATTAAAAATGAAAATTCCATTTGTGCATGTGAGGATTCAAGACTCCCTAGCGTAACATATCTCATTTTTCATCTAGATTATTTCTTATTTATTAAAATATTTAAAATAAGATTAAAAAAATAATAAATAAATAAATATTAAAATTTTGTTTCTATAATAATGAAATTATTTTCAAACAAAATACTTCCCCAAATTCAAGTATATTCATGTTTGGTTTGATCAAACCACCAACTAGAACAATAGAAAAAAAATAATATTATGGATGACTATGAGAACTCAATTACTTTTGAAATATGATATAAATAAGTAAATAATAATTTTATTTTTTTATTTAATATTAAAATTAATATTTAACTCATTAATTTATACACTAATGATCCTTCATAAAAAAAACACTGAAAGATACTCATCTCTGATTTGATATTTAAGGATTTCAAATAAAATCCAATAGAATATAATTATAAATTTATAAATAATATATTCCAATTTCTTTTATGATCTTATCAGTATGATATTTTGTATAAGAATGAATAACAACACCTCTATTACAAAACCACTTCAAAATGATCAAGATTTCTCACACCAGATATTGTAAATAGATAATAAACATGAATGGAACAACTATAAAGGAAGTTTATAAAAGGTTATATATATAAATAAGGTTATTAAATAGGTTATTACGATATTTATTATTGTTATAAGAAGATATTTTGGAACTTTAATGGATGTAGGTAATTAAGGCAAGTGTTTATTTGTCACATTTTTTAATCCACAAGACATGATTTATATATTACTACATCATTTATTTTATATGGTTTATTCCATACCTCATTGACTATATTTATAATTAATAACTTTAATTTCATAATATTTTAATATCCATTTCTTGTTATCCCTATTATGTTCATTTATTCTAATATTACCATTACAGTAAATGTTTTTGTTAACTCAACACCCTTCATTGAGATATAATGCATCTTTTTGAAATTTTTCTTCCAAAGTTGGTTTCTTACCCCCAAAAAATAAATTTCACTGTAATATCTATTCATATATGTTTAGAAGTATTTATCAATTAAAATATTTTCCCTTGATTAATTGTATCCTTAAAAAATAAATCACTATTGCAAAATATTAACATCCTCTTTAATGGTGGGTTTTCCTCCTTGTTCATATTTTCCCTTCCAATAAATGTTATCTATAGAGAACAAAATTTTCCATACATTAATATTAAATAATGTTTTAGACAAATAAAATATTATTGATACATTCATGGATCCATAGGTTTAGTATTAGGGAAAAATTATTCTCATACAATACTTGTATATAAAAAACATTAATATTATTTTATTCATTCTTAATATCTCTCTTGGAGATTTAATTTCCTCCTTAGTACATGTATTCACCTGAAGATATAAATCAATGGAAGGGGTGAGATAAAATACTATCATGGGGAGGGGTAACATAGTGGTAATAAGATACATGAATTAATAGTAAATGGGTGAGAATAATAATAGTCATCATACCATAATCATGGGATCATAATTATAAGAAAGAGGGAATTATTTAAAAAAGTAATGTAATATGGAAAATTCATAATAATGAAACATAAAAACATGTTGTTTAAATACCACACATTGATATGAAAAAATCTTGAATCATGTTCACACATAACATATGTTTATAAATCATAACACTATAATTGTGAGGAAATATATCATTGTGTTCACACATAATACATATAATATCATTATTGATATCACATTAACTAATTAATTGAAGGTTTATACAATTTTTGTCCAACCCATAACATCATCAAATATTCATGAAGATTCATACTACCTGGAAAGGAAACCTATAACAATCACAATCATAAAATAAACCCAAGGAATGGAATGGGTTTCATAAAGTTTTTTTTAAAGAATAATTTCTTGAATATCATTTGGGGTTCCAAAATCAATAAGTAAAATCATATTTTTTCATAAAACATCTTCATTATTCAGTGGAGAGGAAACAACTCAAGAGGAGTCAATGGGGTGTTATAGAAAATAATTTCTCTTTAAAAAATATTTTTATTTTGATTAGAAATAATTTAGTTAGGGTATAAATTTGTACATCCGAATAAAGATAATGGAAAGAATTGTGAAAGTAAATTTTAATGACAATATAAGAACATCCATACTGATAATAATTTTAAAATGTATATACCCTTAAAAAGGATTACCCTTAAAAATTATTTTCATTTGAAAATCCCCATACCTTAAATCCCATTCTGTTTCTTCTCGTTTCCACCTCATATATAATAATTATTTAATACATGTAACCAGAATTGAATTTAATTTGATTATGTTACTGTTAATCCATTATAATTATTGTATTCTATTTTATAATTCACTTTTTTTAATTATGAATTGTTTTAAAGTCATGGTTTTATTAAATTATCTCATCTTGTTTCAATTTCACTATTTTGTTTATGTTTATTTTTATATAAGTAAAACTAATTTTAAAATCCTCAAATACATGTAATTACATATTTTTATATTATATAAATATCATACTATATATCCATGAATTTTGTGATAGGAAAAGAGTTCGAAATGTCCTCAGAGGCTGTTAAATGACTGTTGATGTGACATTGTTAAAAGAGGAGGAAGACAAGTATGACATATAAATATGTCATAAATATAATCGTTGAAGTTGTATAATATCATTAATACAATTTTAACTTTATAATCAATTAATCATAAAATATTTGGGTTTGAAAGGAATAGATTAAAAGAGGAAGATAAGAGGAAAATGATAAAATGAGTTAATGAAACCATACCCTCTTCTCGATGTTGCTTCTTTTCTATGACACTAAACTCCTTGAATTCTTGGATTTAGTTACTCTATAACAACCATAAGGATTATTAGGGTGTTTATTGAGGATATTTGGATATATATATGTATCTTTCGGTAAGTGAGGGAAAATTGGTTTTCAAAGGGCGGGAGGGAGTTTTATAGTGGAGGATATGGACATTTTTAAGCTATAAAAATGAATAAATTAGTATATCCAATGTAAAACCTTTAATAGGAATATTTTTGGCATTATGACATATATATTAATTAAATTACATGATTTTAGGATTTGGAATCACTTTATTATTCTAATTTTGTAGTATTATCAAATGAAAATGAGAAAATTTTTATAAATATTATTTAAAGGCACACTTTATACTTTTAGACTTTGGAAATTACTTTTTAGGTCTAGAAATTATTATTTTTATATACGACCCATTTATATTTTTAAATTTATTTTGGTTTGTGATAACCAATTTAATGTTTATTAAGTCATTATTATTTCATAAAACCTATGGTATTTAAAAAACTATATTTTTACTTTTCACATAGAAATCGATTTTTCTGATAAAAGTATCAAAAATCAATATTTAAGAAATTTTTAATTGATTATTATAAAAATTATATTCTTTTTATGAAAATAATTTTCTAACATCGAAAATTTAAATTATTAACATAAAATTTTTGATTTTTTTAAATACATTAAAATATATTTTTTAAAAAATATTCTTAAAATTTTATTGATTTTTTATCTTGATATTAAAATATTTATATTTTCTTAAATTAAACATGATAAATATTATTTATATTTTATTTTATTATTTTGAGGACAAATTTCTATTCTAACTATCAAATGACACTTCTCAACAGTCAGGTTACTATTCCTAACATTTAGGTTACTATTCTAATAGTCACATTACTATTCTAATAATAATATCACCTCCTATAAACAACTACTTATTCATTTATTCATCACTCACCTCATATCATCCTTGGGTTATAAATTTTCATTTTATAAGTTGCTGATTGGTTTACAAATATTTTATTTCTTTTTCATCGCATTGTTCATGGGTGTAATAATTCTAGTAAATTGGAATGGTCTAAATTTTCCCATTCAACATTTTATATTTTATAATATTTATCCAATTGAAATATTTGAATTTTTTATGGGTTTAGTAGTTGAATAATGTAAATATATCCATTAATGAAATAAAATGTTTTTTATTTTTCTATGTGGTGTATGTATATAATAGAATATAATTAATTTAACACATAACTATTTTTGGAAAAATTATTATTTATAAATTATGGTTCGTTACATTCTTCCCCCTTTATAAATACCATCCCCAAAATTACAATCCATGTTTTTAGTTTAGTTTAGATGAGGGTACTTTTGTTTTATTATTTTCTCTAGTTCCTCTGTCACCTCTTCATATTTATGGTTCATCCATACTACTTTGATAAGGTAAGTTCCTTTATTACATATAAATTTGTCTCTATGGTAGAATATCCTTATCAGTTTATCCTCATAAGATAGGTTGGGATTCAATTGTACCACCTATAAATTCAGTACATGTGAGAGATTAGATTTTTACATCCTCGAGAGAGATACATAGAACACATCATGAACATGATCCGTGTTTAGTATAATTTTTAGATAATAATCCACTAATATTATGTGATCATGTATCATCCTTTTTATTTTTTTATGTACTAATTGGTTCTATTTTGGTATTATTTTTGTTGGGTATTGTTCTGGGGAGTTTTGGGTGAAATTTGGAGAATGTTTTCGGCTTTTTGGGTTGTTTACGATTGTTACATGGTATTTTCAGATTTTCGTACCCATTGTGAAAATCATGAATCCCTAGATAGTAGGGGAATGCATGGTTAGCACAGAATTTCCCAAACTGTGTGCCCAGAGAGGGGAAAATGTTCACCCTTGTAAAGCGAGTCCATATGGGGTGCATAGTTTGTCTAACTATGCAACCCTCACTAGCTAATCATGCATGTGGTTTTTTAATTAATCTAAAAATTATTTTTTAAAATCCCAAACCCCATGGTTTAAGTGCCAAGTGACCCCATTCTGGCTGAATATGATTATTCCTTCCTTTGAGTCTCCCTATAAGAAATTTTGGCTCCTCCAACCTCCTCTTTTGGTGGATCAAAATGTCCGTGGAAGATCTGATCCATCTCTTGTAAATGGATCTCCTCTTATGTAGTTTCATATGATCTCTCTTTCTCTCGTCATTAGATTTTGATAGATCATCATGTAATTGATGGATATAAGCATTGTTTTATTGGACATTGATTCTTAGTTCTGTTCCTAGATTTTCGATGCCTTCATTTTTTTATTGTTTTTTCCATTTCAGGTGTTGATCATTGGTTTCAGTGATTAACAGTATGTGGTTTAATTTATTTTTACCATATAATTGAAACCTTGAATTTCATGATTTTTTTAAATATATTTAAATAGATTTATGAAACCCATATTTGATATGATTTGAAATTGGAATTAAAGTGTCATGGATTTTGAGGAAAACCCACAATTACAATGGAATTCAAATTGTGGGGTGGATTTTTAAAATGATGGAATTTATGAAATGAATTGAGGATTATTTAGAGAAAAATGGATTGAATTGAAATAATGAAAAACTATGATCAGTTTTGTATTGAAAAGGAATGAAATTATGAAATAGTATGTTTTGGATTTGAAATTGATTTTTCATATTGAAATTGAAAATTTTGGAAATTTGATTATAAATAATGATTGATTTCAAATGATATGGTTTTCCCATTACTGATTGTTCGATTGAGAACATGAAATCCTGGGTAGTAAGTGGATTATTTGGGACCAGTATGTTAGGATCTTGATCCCATAGAAATGGATTTATTCTAAAAACTCTTTCAAAAACCTATTTTTTCATGATTATCTGTGATGGAATATTGATGAGTCTCATTTGTCTTGTACCTAGGGGATATGTGCACATATTTTTAGTGATGATCTCTGATTTGTGAATTTTGAGGATCCTATATCTAGAAAATAACATACTATAGTGAATATGACCTATGTACATGTTTTATACATATTTTTTATTTATTTCATTCATTATAAAACTATTTTACTCATTCCAAATTATTTATATAAGTTATTTTTTATAAATGTTTTTTCATACTAGTGTGAATTTTTTCCATCTATTAGAAAAAAGCTTATTTTGTTTTAGATATGAAAATTTAATATTATTCCACGCCCTATTTTCTTTAAATCGAAATCATTATTGGTTTATTATTATCGAATCTATTATGGACAACTTGGTGAGACTCTAATAGGATTTATAGATCACACCCTACCTTTTCCTTTACACATGTTCTTATGCACGGTATGAGAAAAGGGAAAGAACCATATGGATGTGGTGAATGTTCTTGATCCTTTAAACAATAGAGTATTGATGTGGGTGACTGAAGGAGATTTTATCCACTTACTTCATGGGATTTTTTAGTTACAATCTTTCTATATAATGAGTACTTTGATAATTTACTCCTTTGGGTTCTATTTTACCGTTTTGATTTCTAGTACTTTCTCGTTAAGGAGTACTAATATACCAACTTATATTTTTTTACTTCCATTATTTTTTTGGAAAAAATCATTCCCTCCTGATCTTATATGATTCTAGGTTATAGTTTCCTACCGGTGGGGATTGGTAATACCCTTCCGGATAGGTCATTGTTATCTTGGGTATCAGGGTACAAGGGTATCTAATATGGTTCATGAAAAATTGGTAATATATGTGAATTTTAAGGATCTTTCATGAATTTGATATGTGGTTTGGGTTTTCTTAGTAGATAGGAGGTAGTATTTATGGGACCTAGGAGGTAGTTATAGGCAAGATCATAGCCATATATTTTCATAACTGACCTTAATTCATCCTAGTTGATGGTGAAAATTTTCTTTGATGGTTATTTTGATCTATTTACACTCTTTTCCCTTTTTGATTAGATTGTTCAAAAAATCCTAGAATTTTGACTCATGTTTCAGTTTCGTGTTTGAGTATCCGTATTAGCATTCTTCTTGTTTTCTACTGATGATGTGTAGCATAATTCCTTTGAGAAGACATTAAAAACTACTTAAGTTGGGAGATAATAATGAAATATAATAGGTGAACCCTCTAGTTGACCAAAATATCATTTAGATAGAGGTGTATGTTGTTCATGCACAGGGATAGGATGCCACACTCGTTCCCATTTAGGCTTTATCCATGGAACCACAAATGGACGACTCTAGAGATCATGAGAAAGAGTTTCTTCTCTAGAATACACTACATTTATAAGGATCTACGATCCTAAAGAAGCTAAGTACTGGTAAAAAATTGAACATATTTGTGAGTTTTTAGAATTCATGATTCAATAACAGTGAAGTGTGATACCTTCAGGCTTGAGGGCCTTGCAGAATATGGTGGGATTTGATGGTGATGTAAAATAATAATGAATTCTTAGATTAAAAAGACTTAAATTTACTTTTTATTGATATGTTATATCTGATTTCAATGGTTTTATCAAAGACTATGGTGTTTCTTAATCTTCACCAAAGTGACAAGTTCATGGATTGGTATGAAAATTACATTTTTTAAGTGGTGAAGGTTTCTCCTAAGATTGTGACTACTGAGAAGATGAAGGAATGATGGTTTGATATAGAAATTAAAGATGATATTTTATCCCATGTTTTCATTCTAAAACTTACTTCTTATGCTGAGGTGATGGATATATAATTGATGTATGAACTTGACATGTTTGGTAATTCAGGGTTGATGGGAGTTCGTTTTTTTCTCAGGGAATGTTTTGTGAGTTCTTTTAAAGGAAAGTGTGAGCATTATGAGTCTCATGGTGGATATTGTCAATAGGGTTCTTATATACCTCTTTCAATTCCTGGTAGAGTCCCTATGACTTGCTTCAAGTGTGGAAAGGCTAGGCATTTGAAATAATTTTTCACTGAGGTACCCAAGATCTATAGTTCTTACAAATGCTCAGGTTAGATACATAATTTATTTTTTTTCTTTTCTTCCACACATAGTTGTACGAGATAATCAACACCTAAAATATTTTGACCCAATCAGATTCTTCAAGAACAAATTGATTCCATTCATAGGAATCTAGAATGAAGCTTCTTCACAATATGGAATAGTCTACAGAGGAAGTGGATACGGGTCTAGTGACTTTGAAAGGTACCATCACTATAGTTTCATATTTAGTGCCTATTTTATTTAATACTGGTTCATCTCATTATATTTTCAACTCATATTTTAGGGCCTACTAAATCTTCCTAAAGATATTTTTTCTTATGTGATGGATATTACTGTTCCACTAGGAATGATGAGAGATTAGGGTCTCTGTTGGCCTGCTTGTGTCTTATCATTATTAGAGATCAAGCTTAGTTGTGATTTTTTGATTCTCTACATGAAACCTCTTGATGTCATTTTCAAGATGGATTGGATCATTTCTTATAAAACTTTAATTGGTTTTTATCTTCAGTGGGTCTTCTTTAACGCATCTGATGAGGTGTTCCATATTTTTTTGGGAGAATGGGACCCAAGGTTGAGTAGATTAAAACCTGACTAACCAAAGTTGGGGAAAGTAATATAAGTGTTCTATTTTAACTTGGAGTGAGAATATTTGAGTGACAATCTCTATCCAATTTTTATTGAGTTTCATGATATGTTTCCTTTTAATTTCTATGGCCTTCCACCAGTAATAAAGGTAGGTTTTTCTACTGATTTAGTACCTGGTACTCAACCAGTATCTATTCCTTATTACCGTATGAAACCATCTAAACTAAAATTTTTGATGACTCGGTTGGGGGATCTTTTTAGAGAACATTTTTATATTCCGAAGTGGGTCACCTTGGTTGGTTCCAGTTCTTTTATTAAATAAATCTGATGGGACATTTTACATGTTTTTTTACTAGAAAATAAATAGAGTTATAATAAAGAACAAGTATCAATTTCCATGGATTTATGATGTATTTGACAATTTTAATGGGTAAAATTGGTTCTTGAAGGCTGATCTTTGATTTGGATACCACTAGTTGATAATAAAATAATTTGAAATTCTAAAAACCTTTTTCCAGAGCAGGTATGGACATTGTGAGTATCTTATTATGTAATTTTGTTTAACCAATTATATTTTAGTTTTTCTATAATTGATGAACATAATAATACATGATTATCTTGAAACATTTGTAGTGGTAGTTGTGGATGAAATTCTGGGTTATCTAAAAATGGAGGAGGATCATGTGTGTTATCTAGGGACAATGTTAGAAAAATTTATAGATAATTTTCTTTATGAAAAGATTTTGAAATGTTACTTATAGATTTAGAAAGTGATGTTCTTTTGAAACATCCTGTTAGGACATGGTATTTTAGTTGATCTTAAGAAGGTGAAATATATTATGACATGGGAGAAATTGTGAATGGTTTTTGTGATTTATATCTTCTTAGGTTTGTCATGGTATTTAAACTAATTTGTAAAGTATTTGAAAAAGTTGGTTTCTATAATGATCATTATAATTTAGAACAATGTAAAGATTGTTTGGGAACATTAATTTCAAAGTTATTATATTTATTTGAAACATATTTCTACTTCTGTACCAATTTTGACTCTTCTAGAGGCCGGTATGGTCTATATGGTATTATATGATTCTTCAGGTTTGGTTTTGGGTTGTATTTTTATGTTGGGTGACCACGTCATTTCTTGTATCTCTAGAAAGCCTAGGTCACATGGGAATAATTATCCAACCCATGATATGGAACACGAATATGTGATTCATGCCCTTAAAGGCTAGTAGAGTTACCTTTTTGGATAAAGGTTTGTCGTCTATTATTATCACAAAATCCAGAATTATATCTTCTATTAAAAAGATTCACTACTAGTAAATAAGGCTATAGCCACAGTTTTTAACCGTGGCAATAGGCCCAAAAATTGTGTCTATAGTTTATAGCCACAGTTTACTCAACTGTGGCTCGTATTGGCGTGGATATACGGTAAAACCTATAGCCAGAGTTTTGAACTGTGGATATAGGCTTGTATCAACTGTTCAAACCGTGGATATAGAAATATAGACACGGTTCAACTGTGGATAAACCCCAATAGCCACCATTTTAAAAATGTGGAATAGTCTAAAATCACTCATCATCTATTTCCACGGTTTTTAATATCTATTATAGGCCTTTACATTTCCTAAAAAAAACTAGCACCATTTTGATAGTGTTGGCCCCTTTCACCCCCCTACACACCCATGCCCCCTTGAAAACCCCCTACACACCCATTCCCCCTGGCACCCCCTACACAGCCCCCTTATATCCCTCCCCCTCATACACACCCCTTTCACCCCTTACACACACCCCCTTGCACACCTACACACCCCTTGAATCTCCCATACTAGACACCCCCACTACAGCCCCCCCTAGGCACCCCCTGGAAAGACCCCCACCCTCTGGATAGATACCCCCCTTAGGGAAAACCCCCCTTGACCCACCTGGAAAGACACCCCCTTGACAGCAACCCCCCCCCCCCCTCACAGCCCCATTTCACCCCCCACACCCCTTATACATCCTTTACACCCCCTTGCACACCCCACTTACAACCATTGTCCCCTAACACACACCCCCTTGCACCCCCTTACACCCCATTTTCACACCTTCACACCCCCACTACAAACCCCATGCCCCCCTATCTGACCCCCTCAAACCACCCCAACTGGACACCTTGCCTACACCCCCTTCACACCCATGCCCCCTAACACCCCCCACTACATACCCCCCACCCCACCCCCAACCCCTTGCACCCCCACCCCCACCCCACCCCCCTGGACAAATACCCCCTGGACATCACCCCCACCCCTGGATAGACACCCCCCAAGACAGAACAACCCCACCCCCTGGATAGTAGCCCCCACCCCCCGAGATAGACCCCCCCTTGATAGCACCCACCCCACTACCCCTGGATAGACACCCACCCTAGACAGCACTGCCACCCACCCTGGACAGACACCCCTCCTGAATAGCAGCCCCACCGGACAGACCCCCACCCCCCCCCCCCCCCCCGCACCCCCTGCACACCCATGCCACCACCTTACACCCCCCGCCCCGCATGTCCCCCCTTACAATCCCCCCCAGCATATCCCCCCCCTAGAACCCCATATCCCCTTGCACACATCCCCCTACACACCCCTAATGGACACTCCTTACACCACCCCTAATGGACACCCATGGACCCTACTGGACACCACTTGCACTACCCCTATTGGACACCCCTTACACCACCCCAACTGGACACCCCCCTCCCGCACTCCCATGCCCCCTTCACATGACCACTTGAACCCCCTCCCCTGCACAACCCCCCTTGCACCCCTATGCACCACCCCTACTAGACCCCCTTGCACTACCCCTAATGGAAACAACCACTGCACACCGCCTCCTCCCAAAAACAAAACCCCTGGAAAGACCCCCAACCCCCTTGACAGACACCCCACCCCCCGCACAAACATACACACAAAGGGTTAGGCCCTATCCACTTTGAGTGGCATCACATGGTGGAGTCTTTATCTGCCATATTCTTATACTTTATCCTCCATTCTTCTATCATATTATGTAATTCATGTACATAGTAATAGTTTCATATAAATATATCCACTATTTCTCATTCTCTATCTTTTAAATACCTGTTATATTATTTTATTCATTGAGAGGTTTTAGATAGAGAGGGAGAATCTTGATTCAATAATGATAACTCAAGACATTTCCAAACCCATGGATAACTTAGTAGATTCAGGATGTCAACCCTATAGTGTGGGAGAATAATTAACAGAGTCACAATGGCTATAATAGTTGGAGTAGTTATCTACTCACACAATAGATAAAATCAACACAAAAACAATCCATTCAAATATGTTGTCTGGTGTGTGGTTACACTTGATTGTAAGAACAAAAGAAAATTTCTCAAACTTAAAAACATGAGAAATGATGAAGTTATTGACAGAAGAATTAATTATTCATGGAATTCCTTTGGGTGGATTATTTCATTTTTGATCTGAAAAAGAATGGGCCTACCTATATTCACTTCAAAGTAGCATCGATTAAGATATTTGGAGGTGTGGTGGTAGAATAATTAGAGGCTATGACTACTCAAACAAAATAAGAACTTAAAACTACCAAGGATACTTGAACATTGGGTGCTATGGGGGATTTAGAGCATATACAGATGTATTTAAAGGAGTATAAAGAGGTGTTTGAACTAGAACATGATCCTGCTGAACTAACTAGTCACCAAGATCTATCTTTTTATTTGGAACTGTAGTCTGAGATGAAAAATGGGGAGCATGATTATATGAATATATCTACATCAATGAATTTTACTGCTATTTTTTCTTGTAATCATGCACATATTATATTATTTCTATGTGTTGTAAGGCGCAAAAGGATTTCATTTCAAGTATGACGTTGCAATAGGATCCCATGGAGTTTCCATTGCAATTACCAACATATGAATTTATGAAACCTATTTTGTTAAAGTGGAAACCTATGGAAAATATTTATGTTTATAGTTATCTTAACATGGTGGAAGGATGTAGGGAGGGACTTGAATCTAAAAAGGATATCTTAAGGTTATTTAAATGGTTCTGTGTTGAGAAAGAAAAGTTTTGGGACCGGAGGTAATGTATATAGGATCGATAAAAATGCACTAAAAAGAGTTTCATCATATTTATAAATAATTTTATATGGAATAAGGGTATTTTCATTGTATTTTAGTTTTTAGTAGGTTCCAAAATCATTTAAATCTATATGTAAATATGTATAATGTTTTTTATCTATTGGACCTAGTAGTATTTAGTGTCCAATTGTAGGTTTATTTGGTTAATATGACTACTTTGTGGGTTTTGTGGTGCGGTGGTAACTACTATGAAAATCCAGATATAAATTTGTTTAATTTAGTGGTGATTTCAAAAATAAATACAATAAAGTGAATATCCTTTCTAAACATAAGGCTGTTAAGGGAAGTGATTCAAAATAGGCCAACTTAGTTTTTTAGCTTTTGGAAACCACTTTTTAAAACCACAAATGTAGTAAGAAAGCTAGAAAATAAAAAATAGAATATGTCTCATAGGGAATTATATTTTGAAAAACAACATGGTGCATACATATTGAAATTCTCAACTAGTTTAAGAGATAACTCACTCTGAGAATAAAATAAGAGAAATATTCTAGAAAGATCACTTCAGATTCCTATAAGTTGAAATATTTTTTAATGAATATGCACTTTTCGATGAGGAAAATGTAAAATTTAAAGATATATGTTATGGTTTCTATATGAATTCTAGATATCAGACCTCCTAATGTTTCTAATCCCTTTCTCTATTTCAAATAAAAAATCTGATTGAATTCAATGTTTGATTTAGTTTTTCCTGTAAAAACACTACTAGAGGTGAATGTATGGTTGTGGGACTCGTTCATATGTCAAGGGGAAATTTAAAATGAAACCCAAATGGGGGATTATTGGGGGCAGTGGTTTCTGTTTTAGAAGATATTGGTAGAAGAATTCAATTATAAAAAGATGATAGATCCTTTAAAGTTATTGATTAAGGAAAACACATCCCACATTAGGCTTCGATATGTATAAAAAATAAAACATTTCTTAAAATTCAGATTCTCAATGAGTAATTTTATCCTCTATCTTGGAATGAAATGTGAAGAGGAATACCATAATGTTAAAATATCATAAAAAATCAATGGAGGAGGTCATGTTTTGTGATTCTCTAAAGTGGAATATTGAACTGTATCAAATAATTTATAATCTATGACAATGTGGTAGTTATATTTAAATTATTTATTCCATACACCTTGATTAAATGTTTTAATTTAAAGAGAGTGGTGGTGATGGGAACATGGGATTGGGTTAAATATTTAGATAATAGTGTGGGTTCGTGTTGCGTTGGGGGTAGGTGAGTTTCTAATAACTACTAATAAATTATTATAAAAAGTATTTGAATGTTGTTTTCCTACTATATGAGAGTATCTTGGGGCAGATGATGTGTCTCTATTAGAACTGAGGACTTCCATATTCTTCACCATCCACTAATTGAATTAGTTTTATCCTATATTTATTTGACACATCTTATCTCTAAAAAAACACACCAATGTTGATAGAACTATAGGTCAAAAAAGGTTTCCAATAAGCTTTTCATTTAAATTTTTACAATCTTTTATTTGATTTCATGATTTATGTATGTGAAATATATTCAAAAAAACTAAAAAAAATTATTTTATCAAGAAAAATATATGGACAGTAGATAAGAAGAAGATAACACTCATGGTTATATCTAATGATCCTTATCAAATACAACTAGCATTGGGTGGGGAATGAGGAACTCAAAGTGAGTACAAAGTGGTTCTATGATGGGGACATAAGAACCTTGTGTGGAACCAAACAGTATTCAATAACTAGTGGTTTTGGTATAGGTTAGTACCATAGGACTTCAAAGGTGGTATATGTATCATATAGAGTGATTAGTGGACGTCTTCACTAAATTCTAATGTGGGACTCAGATATATAGTGTCAAAAAAGAGAGGAAGACCACCCCATGGTGGATATGGACCATTCTCATTGTAGATAGTAAATGGATAGTATTTTTTCACCATGTCATGGTAAAACTCATGGATGTAATGTTTTATTTAAACTATTTATAAAATAGTGGAATCGTGGTCATTTAGGAGTTCATAGTCTAATGAATAACAATGAATATAAGATTCCTAAATCTCTTGGATGTACTAAAGATGCCAAAATGATCACCTGGAGGAGTCCCTTCTATGATAAACACCATAGTGCATTTCTAAAGTACCTATGGGAAATTAGGAGGCCAACTATGGGAATGTTGTTCATAATGGTATACACTTGTAGGGTGTGTTAAAGAGAGTTGTTGGAGGACCCATACATAGTGGTATTGGGTGTGTTGGGTGTTAGATGTTTTGGATATACAACCAAAACCACCTAATGAGTGTAGTTATTAGAATTTCAATAGGAATTTTTCTGGAAAGAGTGGTATGTTGTGATAAGAGAAGCACCGTTCCATGTTTAGATATTAGATTAACAATGTTGATGTTTTTGTGAGATTTAAATATGATAATTAACAAAATTTAATGGAACTAATTATTGAAAAAAAACCTTCCATGGAAAATGAATATATGTCCAAGATTATAGATATAGTTATGTTTTTATATAATGATAAAAGGGAAGGATCAGGGTGATGACCCAAACCTTTTTTGGAAGACCACACAAGAAATACCATCACAATGTACAGGTAAAAAGTATCTCTTTGTGGAGAAATATTTAGAGAATTTTTGTGAATTAAATGAATTTGTTTTACCATACGAAAACCATATATAATGCCTATAATTATTGTGAAAAATCTAGAGAAGGTGAATTTGATGCAATCTCTCAGATAAAAGTGTTCGTTTTCTTGGATATATATAACTTGATAGAGTCATTAGAGAGATTATATATGAGACAGATCAAGTTGTATATCTTAATCAGAAGGAGTAAAGAGACCAAATAATACCATTACTAGATATGGTTAAATTCAATACATTGTGGGTTGAGATAAAATGTCTTGAACTACTTCATCAAAACAATAAAATAAAAATACTACAATGTAATTCCATCTTAGAATTATCTGTATCTAGAGAATAGGAGTTCCACTTCTATGATTTTATGGGATACATAAATTCAACACTCGTACTATAGAGTTTTTCTCATCTAAAATAGAAGAATTAAAGTATATTAAAGTGAAGAGAAAATGATCATAAAATAAAAACCATGATGAAATTGAAATCTCATGATAATTAGAGAGGGATCTGCATGTCACTAAACTATTCACAAAGACTTGGAAGTATATAAACTTTCCATAATTTTCTTAAAGAAGTGGGTTGGTAGACAAGAAGTGGGTGTGACCCAGGATTGTAAATTCACATTTCCAAACCTAATTATAACACATAATGTGATAAGTTTTATAATATTTTATACCTACAAAATGTCATTTGTATGCCTTAAATTTGGGAATAGCCTTTTTACACTAATCATGCACACAACCCTCCCCTACCCCCTCCCTTGTAGACCCCCAACCACCTACCACCCCCTGTCCACCCACCCCCCCTACACACCTCCCTCCCCCTTCCCACATTACCCCCGTACCCCCTTCCCCCCTTGCACACCCCCTACCCACCCCCTACCCACCACACACCCCTACCCACCCCTTGCACCCCCATGCCACCCTCCACATTTTATTCCCCTTAAACCACTTAATTCAAGTAAAGTCATAGAAAAAAACCCAGATATATGTCACTTAATACAATCATAACTATTCATTTTTTTCAAACAAGGTCCTCTCAATTTATTCACTCAAGGAAAGGCTTTACTCCATAAAAAGTCATTACATCCAAATCATGATATTCACTTAATGGTGACTTGGTCATTATAACACATGCCTACTTGGGAAATTCCATATCAATATTATAATGGAACTTAAAGGTTATTTTGGTTCAAACAACTATTTTAATAAAAAGGGGGCACGCTCCCCCTTCCCTTGGAAAAGAACCCAACAAACTAGAGAAGGACTTAAGACCTATGTGGAAGGTTCTCTATAATTGATTTCAATCTTGGATAGCCAAAAGAGTATGAAAGATGGACAAAGTCCTTTTTTAGGATATGAATGTGTTAAATATTCTGATTAAAAATATGAAGTTCAACCTTTCAAGGTAAATGATTTGGTTAATTGATAATTGTTGCATAGGGAAATCTAATCTACATTAAAATCTTTATGGTAGGCTAATATCACTAGTTTTAATGAATATGGAAGTTTATTTGAATGAGGGAGAGGCAATGAGATTCCATAAGGGTAATAATCTATCTGTAATTCTTTTGAAGACCAATGGGTACTTCTAAGATACCAACTCAAATTCCTTGAAGCTAGTTAGTTGTAAAGGAGTATCTCAAAATTGAATTATGTATACCTACAGATTCAGTACTTATAGTGTGATATGTTCACACCATTTCTTATTCAATATTTTAAGAGGAATATTATGGTTGAGTTTCATGATACCAGAGGAGATGTAATGAATCTTGGTATTGGAACTTATAGATATTTAAATTATGTAGTGGTATTTTATGATGAATTTAATGGGATGTTTAATGAGATCATGAATGCATATAAGGATGATCAATTTATGGTTTTCAAATCTCTTGTTCTAGTATCTAGAAACCACTAGAATTTTTTAACCTATTTGGACAAGTTTTATAAATATGTTCAAGGGATATATTCATATTCTCCCTTGAAAAAGATAGTGGTTATTTGAAAAACATTTTTTAAAACAATAAAGAAATTATGGAAACAATTTTTTAAAACTATCAAGAAATTATATAATTCAAATTAAAGTTTTAAGAAGAGGGAACCAACCTCAACCTCAAGACTTGTTGCATTTGACGATGAAAACTCAAATCTTCTTTTTTTTCACTTGCATGCATATACAACTTCACATATATATAAGGACACCTAGCCTATATGTACATATTTTCATGGCCATATATCAACAATGGGGTCCTTAGATATATTTCTATACTTGCATATACCCCGTTACACTTAAACATGTACGTATTTGTCATATATATATATATATATAAGCACACCTATCCCCAATATATATATTCATACTGCCATGAATGAATATATATATATATATATCAAAGGGGAACTTATATATGTATATGCCTACCTATTCATACATAAGTAAGCCTTCGACAATAGAAAATCGAATCCACCTCAAATAAATCAAAAAGACACTACAAAATATAAAGAACCCAAAAATCCAAAAATCCATAATTAAAATTGTGCCAAAGAAAAAAAAATAAAACTTACCCAAATCTTATGTTGAATTCATTGTCTTCAATATTGGTGGATAAAACCAGATTCATCATAAGAAACCACCTATAAGAAAATAGTGGGAAAAGAAATGATATATAACAACTTATTATGTATATGTGATCAGTGTGTCAACTGTAGATGATAAATGATACATGAATCCATAAAAAACAATGACCAAATAATATTCAGGTCGATATGTACATCCTAATACTAAAAAATATGATCATTAATAAAGCTCTTTGTTTTTCAAACATCACCTTAAATTTCCTATTCAAAAATCAAAAATCACCAAAATATAGGAAAAATGTAAACATCCATCAACACTTAAAACTGAAAAATAGGGATTAGAAATTGTTCTTAACCTAGAAAATCCATTTCTTGAATGTATAAAATACCTAAAACTCTTCATGACTATGCCCTTATTAATTTTCTAAATTCATACCTCATTTTTAGCATGTTTTTATTATAGAATCCACCTTTCTTCTTAGTTTAGAGAGGTTTATCAATTTTAGAAACAAGAGAATTTTCCTTCTTTTCTTCTTACTCAATATGCTTTGAATTTTCAAACCATATTTCTAATATGAGTAGAAAATATTTTGGTGAATGATCTTCCTTCTTCTTGATTGTGTATTCCATCTTTGTAGAAACTATTTCTGAAAATTTGATAATTGGTTCTTCCCTTTTATATTTCAAAAATTATTATTTTTATGGAATCTATCTCATAAATTCATAACAATTTTGACTACTTGGTTTCCCTTCCACACACCCTTTCAACAACCTTTATAGTAACGTTTTTTGGCTTCCTTTCAAACTCTACACTAGAATTGACAAGAAGTAGCCCATTATAATATCAAATATTAATACTTAACCCAACACATTGATTTGAATGACATATTATAAATACAAAAGCTCTAAATAGCATATTGACCAATATAAACTCCTCATAATTAACTGAACACACTGACTATACCATCAACTATAGGTAAATCATTAATTTTGGTGTGGTCTTGGAAAAAAATATGGTTCATCCAACATCCATATCCAGACACTAAATTCATCCATTTACTACTTATGTTCATACATTTCAGAACCTTGATAATGATCACCATCCCTTGATATGGATTTTACTCAAAAAAATATGAGTATGAATCTCCCCACTATAGTATTATCAATACCATCTTCAATCCTAAATACACATTTCTAGTTCCTCATATCACATTATGATCACTATAGAAGATCCTAGCCCAATAATCTCAACAAAATTTCTTCATTTAAAAACTATAATCTTTCAAACCCACATTATACCCAACAAAAATAATACATTAAAATATATTAGAAGGATAAATCTAAATTATAGAAAAAATAACTTTATGAATACCTCAAAAAGTATAGTACTAAAATACCCTTCACCTAGGATGGATTATCCTAATAGAATAATCTCTGTAGAAACCAACATCTCAAAGTATACATGAAACCTATTTTTCCCATCCCAATTCTATGGGAATGCACTAAAATTATTGATATGTGAGAAATAGACCGAGGTTCATTTATTTTTATAATATCGACATGAGATATTACTCATTCAATTTACTATGTCACCCTCATACTGAGTCTCACCAACCAACATTCATTCCTACCCGATTTCCATGCTTCTCTATTCACCTTCCTATGCAATGGATGTATCTACATCGATAGCTCATTCTTTCTTGAATATCTTTTAGTAGGTGTCCAGATAAAAGGAAGCTACTCATACGCATAATGAGTATATAATACCATTTAAAAAATTGAATTCCTTTATGAATAAATTTCATTTGAAGGATGGAATGAAATAAATAATCCTTTCAAATTTAGTTTTATACTATATTATTGATTCCCATAATAATATTTCTCCATGAATTCCCAAAACATGATCTTATTTTTTAAATCTACCATAACCTCTCATAGAAGAGGGAATAAAACTCGATCCATAGAACATCCTCATTCCTTCTTTTATGATCAAATGTATTTATCCATTCTAATTAATCTCCTTTGAATTTAGAAACTTCTAGTTTCTCCCATATATCCTCTAGAGTTCCAATATTTTCAAATATTGACTAAACTTTATTCAAAATATTCTAAACATCCTACGATCCCATGTCACTGCTGAAACATAGATACTACTACTCCTGGAACTCATGGATAACTTAGAAAACCATTTCATTTCATTTTCAAAGGCCTTGCTCAATGGATCAAAGTAGTTGTAACATAATCTGAGGGAAACAACCACTTGAGAATATTTCCCATGAGAACACAATGCCATTCTAATTAGATGCTTTGTTGATGAATTTTGACTTAACATCATCCAGTAATAACAACATTACTTATTAAAAACCCATCGCATCACAATCCTAAGCTTGCATTATTACCAAAAAATCATGAAAATACCTTGAATCCTTACTTCATAACAAAATATAATTTCCAAAAAACCAAACCCAAAGGTTTATCATAATAATCTAAGGGTTACTCTTCTACACACCATGTATAACAACCAAACCCCACACATTCACCCCTGATAATAAGAAACCATCCACCCATTAATTGATCTAACAAGAAACATCCTAATAAAAATACACAATAAAACCACCCAATAATAAAAAAATTGCTATATCAAGAGTTTTAAATCAAGAAATCAAGAAAAATCCGAAAAAGATCTGCCAACTTGAGGGGTTACGACCAACCAAAACCCTCAAAGAAAAATCCAAACAATACCCAATACATAACCATCATACTCCAAACTACGAGGAATCTAATATCACAACAAACCAAAATAAAATTTTCATCTAACATATAATCATGATTAAGATATCATAAATAAAAAAACACATGAAACCCATTATTTTAGATTCTATTAATTAATACACCATTAATAGGTTATTCTATAAAACACCAATTTATATATTATTGATATTTTAATTAATCAAAACCACTTTCAAATTAATTTTCCAAAAACATGACCACAAATATTACTTTCTCAAACCCACTTTCTAAATACACTTTATTTTTTAAAACCATTATTCATAGACAAGTAGTCATAAACATGTATAAAAATCCATATATTTCATGTGTGATTCATGAACTCAAATTCTATTTCCACCCCATGCCAATATTCGAACAATAAATAAGAGTCTCAACCCAAAAATAATACTTGAATAAATATATCAGTGATAGTAGTGTAAAACTATAATGGAAATCTACACTATTGGTGACTTGGGTTTCCACCATACATGTGTTCTTAATTCATAAAACCAGTGTACATCCTAATATCCAAATAATTACAAATTTATCTATTAAATCCCCCAATGATTAAAACAACCAAAAAATGTTTTGATAAAAAAAGTTAAATCCTTAGCATGATCTTGTACGAACTGCGGTCTTTTCGAAGATGTTATAATACCTCTGGTGTACACCCCCCCGTATGAAAGAATATTACAAAAAAAATTTGAGTACATAATAATCATGGTGAGACTATAATAATAGTATCATCACACATAAAATAATGTATAAATAACTAAAAAATCATAAAAAATTATAGCAAGTTCAAGGAATTACAATTATGGTAAACCAATAATAATATAAATACATATTTAATTTATAAAAAAATGACCTCATATGAAAACATAGATACATACATCAATATTACCACAAACTAGGTTAATCAAGTACAAAGTAGAATAAATCAAAAATAACTAGTAGAGATATGACTATAAAAACAAGTCCCTCCCAGGTCTAGTCTCCCAATACTCATCCATCACCTCCGAACATGTCTCTTGTATGCCCTATTACCCAAAATAAAATCATAAAATCTACACCCACACTAGGGTTCCCATATAGGGTATAATAAATAAATATTAGTATGGAACTTCAATTTGAGTTCATCATATATATCATAAAATTTCATATGATAATGCATGAAAAATATAAAACAATACAAACAATATAAAAGAAGTCACATCTTGCCATCAAGTGATATCTATACCACCCCAACACCCGAACTCAACTAATTTGAATAACACAAATGTATTTGGTCTTTCATCTATCATTTTATATTGTAAACCGCCTAAAATCCCATAAAAATAAAAATTACAACCATTGGAGAAAATAAACATCAGTGAAATTTGAGGGCTTAAAACCCTAAATACCTTCGATGGGTAATCAGAAGGTCTGACCGGCCGAGGAGGAGGATGATCCTCAGTAGGTGAGGTAGCCATGTTGGAGGCACACTAGAGGAAGAGGTGGGGCGGCTATCTTGGGGCAGCATTGGAGGGGTGGCAGCGTTGGGTGGAAGCGTCGGGGGAGGACACTGTGGTTAGGAGGTTTTCATGAACAACATGAGAGAGGTCGACGGTTTAGAAAGGAGGGTCATGTTGATAGAGGACGATGGAAACATGAGAGAGGGTGTTGATTGGAATAATTGGGAGGAGGGATCCATGGTGAGATATGTAGACGTTCAGAGACGAGGTTCGCAGATTGGGGGAGGTGGAGAGGAGAGCCCAACCCATATAAAAAAGGAAACATAGATGTTTATCCACAAATGTTTAATTAAATTAGGGCTATAAAAAACCTATATCCACATACCAATAAAACCATGGATATAGGTCCATGGCTATAGCTTAAATTTGTATTAGTGATTTGAATCACCATCAAGGGCATTGGGTGAAGTACCTACATTTATTTGATTTCAAACATACTTATAACCCAAGAAAGGGGAATGTCATAATTGAAGCTTTGAGTAGGAAACTTCTGACCCAGGCCATGAAAGAATCATTATAATAGTGGAAATTGATGGCTCTTTTTTCATAGTTTCAGTTATGAGTCTATAAAAAATAGTTCGAGGTTGTCTTCTATACTGTTCAGTTGACTGTCTCTCTTCTTTATTTGATTATTCATGACTAGCCACATGGTGACGAATTCCATGGAATTAGGGACTATTTTTAAGGTGCGGATACCATTGGTGAGTGTTTATTCTCCAGAGAGTGTATTATATGTTTCTAGAAATGGTATGTTGTACCTATTATAATGAGAAAAGTTTTGGTTGGGGATTTCCATAATTCCCACTAGGAATTGTACCCAGGTACCATGAATATTTTTTATGATATGCATTGATGATTCTAGTGGCATGGTATGATATAGGACATCACTGACTTGGATTACACTATTATACTTCCCAAAAAATCATGTCTGAGAACTAGAGACCTTCATGTTGTCTTCATCCATTTCCAGTGATGAATTAGAAGTGGGATGAGATCTTTATGGACTTCATGGGGGGGGGGGGTCCTCATACACCTTAGAAGGAAAACATGATATGGTTTATGATTGATTAGATGACCAAATCATCTCACTTTATACCCATATGAGAAACAAATAAAGTTGAGGAATTAGAACACCTATATATATAAGAGTTTATCAAGTTGTAGGGGGTTCCATCTATGATACTCTCTGATAGGGATCCTGAATTCACTTCTTATTTTTTCATAGGCCTTCAAAAAGTGATGGGATATCTGTTTCTTTTGAGTATGTCATACCATCTGTAGATGGATATCCAAATAGATCGGGCTATATTGATTTATTTAGACATGATCCATGCTTGCATCCTCAATTTTTTTGGAGCTTGGGATAGCCATTAGAGACTAGTTGTGTTTTCTTATAATGAAAGTTACCAGTTCTCTATTTGGATGGATCCTTTTGAGGCCTTTTATTTACATCCTTATAGAACTTCGTTGTGTTGGAAAAATATTGGTGAAAGTTATTTGGTTTGACCAAGATTGGTCCAAGATATGAAAACAAATATCTGGTTGATTCGTTAGATAATGGTGATGGAACAAAGCTAATATAAATCGTATGTTGATCATTGTTGATGTTCGTTGGAGTTTTCAGTTAGAGATTGGGTGTTCTTGAGAGTTTCACCATTTTAGGCCACCAACATATTAATATATAAGTAAATGTTTCATATAGATTTTTGAGATCTCTTGAGGTAGTTGATATGTGGATAAATTGTCTTACCATTTAGCACTTCCACCACAGTTGATGTCAATACATAATGTGTTCCATGTATCATAGCTTTTGAAATATCTTTCAGACCCTTCACATGTATTTAGCTGGCACAATATTAATCTTGATTTTAGATACTAATTAACTGTATTTTGATATGGTTTCTGTTGTGTATTTTTTAGCTATTTTTTTGTAAAATTTGGATAATTTTGGAGGATTTTTGGGTTGTACATGGCTGGAACATGATTTTACAAAACTATATTCCACCAGTGAAAACCCTGCATCCCTGGATAGTGGGGGAATTCATGGTTGGAATAGGGTTTCCAAAACCTTGGACCCACCGAGGGGGAACTATATTCCATTGGATATTGAGTTCAAAGGGGGTACATGGTTAGGGTTCATGGTTTGTCTAACTTTGTGTCCCTATCCAGCTAACTATGTGCATGGTTTTTAATTAATTTTAAAATTATAAACCCATCGGTTGAAGATCCAAGTGACCCCATTCATCACTAATACGATTCATCCTTCCTTGTAGGCTTCCTATAAGTGATTTTGGATCCTCTGACATTCTACATTGGTGAATCAGTGTTCCATTATAAGATATGATCCCTCTCTAATAAGTGGATCTACTCTTGTGTAGTTTCTTCTGGTCAATCTCTGCATCCTCCTCAGAGTTAAATTGATAATCATGTAATTGATGGATCTGAACTTTGTTTTACTAGATCTTGGTTCTAGATTGTGTTCCTAGATCTTCTATACCTTCTTTCTTCATTAGCATTCCCATTATAGGTGTTGATCATTGGTTTCCATGCCTGCCTGAATGGCCTGAAGGCCTTATTTTTTTATTTTGGTAATCCACCTTTTAAGGGGTGAGGTAGAACTCTTACAAGGCCCGAAGGTCTAAGAGACCATTACATGACCCGTAGGTCTTAAGAGAATCACCCAGACAAGACAACATGGAACTGCTCCTCCCTGGTAAATTTTATGAAATCCAAACTTCACCTTTACAAGGCTGGTCGTATAGATATCATGTATAGAGCTTCTCATGCCCAGTACCGATGGAAAATACCTACCCCCTCATTCTTCCAATTCAAGTTATCTCTGATCTTGTGGAGGTTTCTTCTCAGAATCCTCATCTGGAGCCATGTCCCTTATAATCTACTTGGAATATCTGCATAATTCATTTGGCCTGAAGGGCTTTGGGTGGTCTATTGGCCTTGAGGTGGCCCGAAGGCCTTTAGAGACAACTGGCCCAAAGGCCTTGGGTGGCTCGAAAGCCTTACAGGACCCGAGGACCAAACCGGTTGCCCGAAAAACTATATGGATGAATAGTTCCGGATGCTACAGTGCCGAACAGTACCTACTACAGTACCTGGAAAAATTTCTCCACCCGAATTTGATCCTGGGTCTCTTGGATGCACTTTCTGAGTCCTCACCAACCGGGATGAAGCTCATGTGCATTGGTTTTCATGATTAAAGGCATGTTTTTATATTTTATATTTCCCATGTTACTGAATCCTTGAATTTAAGTATTTGTTTGAAATAGATTTAAATTGATTTATGAATCCTATATTAGATATAATTTGAAATTTTAATTTAAATGGCATGGATTTTTGAGAAAAATACCCCATTCTAATGGAATTGGAATTGTGGGCCGAATTTTGAAATATTTGGAATTTTAGAAATGAATTGGGATTACATTAAGAAAATTAGATTGAATTTAAATAATTAAAACCTATTATTGGTTTTGTATTGAAAAGGTATGAAATGATTAGAACTCAATGTTTTGGTTTTGAAATTTATTTGGCATATTGAATCTAAATGTTTGGACAACTGAATTCTAAATTATTATTGATTTTAAATGAGATGATTTATCCATTATTGATTGATTTATTGACCACATGTGATCTTTTTTTGTTGGTGGGTTATTTGGGGAAAGCATGCTAGGATATTGAATTCTTATTAATGGATTGATTATGAGGACTACAACAAAAACCTAGTTTTACATGATTATCCATGAATGGATATTGATGAGTCCTATTTCTCCTAAGCTAGAGGGATGTGTGCACACCTGATTAGTCATGATCAATGATTTGAGTTCATTTAATTATAGAACTATTTTTCCCATGCTAAATGATTTATATAAATTATTTTATATTTAATTTTTATTTAATCCATGTTTGAAATGTTTTTTATTCATTGAAAAAGAATCATATTATGTTTTAAATATGAAAAAGACTTATTATTCTATTCAATATTTTATTTAAATTGAAAGCATGATTGATTTATTGTTGTGGAATCTATTATGGAACACTTATTGATACCCTAATGGGATTTGTATCTTAATTTTTTTTTCCTTTAGATATTTTTATATTTTATTATTCTAGGTCTAAGAAAAGAAAAAGCACCGCTTGTAGGTGGTGGATATTCTTGATCCTTTGGACGATGGAGTGTTGATTAAGGTGATCAGTAGAGATTTTATCCAATTTTTTCTTGGGATGTTTGAGTTTTCATCTTTCTATATATTGAGTACTTTTATGATGTATTTATTTGTTTTCTATTTTACCTATTTGATTTCTGATACTTTCTACTTGAGGAGTATTGATATACTGATATTTATCTTCTTTTATTCTACTATTTTTTCGTAAAATTTTGTTCCCTATTGATCTTTTATGATTCTAGGTTCTATTAAAAAACCCATGGGGATCGATAACGCCCTTCAGTCCATGTCAGTTCCATCTCAGGTGTCAGGGTACCAATGCATCCGAGAAAGTTCATGACAGATCAAAGATCTTAAAGGGGACAATGAACAAAGGGATAATATTTCTGTTATTTAAAAACCAAATGAATCTATTACATTATGATATTTTAAGGAAACAATTATCTCAAACATGAAACTCTAATTCCCATAAATGGTTGTCAATGTATTTGTTGTGCTGACTCTAAGAATATTTTATATATTGTTTGATGGCCTGATCCTTCTATGTCATTTATTACACAAGACCAATTATAAGTAGATTCTATTCACCAGCTTTATCCCAGAATGTAGGATTTCTATGTCACTTCATATATTAAGATTCATATGGTTCCATTTGAATACTTTAGTTAAATATATTGTTATACGATAATTCAGATAAAGGGAAATGTTGATATTATCCTCCTTTAAATTCCATTAATAAATATATTATCATGTCCTTGAGTTTCTGAATCGTACTTTCATATAGAACATTATTTTGGCGTGATTGGTAATACTGAAATGAAATTAAATATTCATATCTTATTTAATAATCATATAAAATTTAGATATGAACCTTGTATCATGATAAAAAAATGATTCTATTTGGTTCCCTATGTAGCCTCACCACTTCCTCTAGATATTTTTTGGAAATTTTTTTAAGAGATAAATATTCTTGAATGATGCTGAAGTGGGAAATCATGGTGAGTCGATGCACTATATCCCATATCACATTTCCTAGTTTTCATGTTTTTAGGAGACCATTGACAAATTATGCGGTGATATTCTCCTATTTCCATGTGGTTATGTGAAATATTTGCATCATCCCATTGGATTTTTTCATTCTTCTTTAAATTTATTACATACCATGAACTTTGAGGTGTACTCAGAAACATTATTATTCATGTTTTCCCACCATAAGTTCTCTCATATATCATGATACATCTTGGTAATTCTATGATATATGGAGAAATATGAGGTACAATCATTATCCAATAGCTATTTCTATATCTCAGATGCTTAAGGAACAGAAAGTGTAGCTCCAAACCAAATATCACCATCTTTATCAATGTGTAATTCATAAGGCGCCCCTTCTTTTACTACTTTCAGATTCTTTTGAAGCTATAGATCATCTCTTTGTGCCTCCTTGATCTTATTTAGGATATATGGATAGGAAATAATTTAGGAATGGTTGGATGTATTCCTTATTGTTACTATTAATCAATCCATCCTTTATATATCTAAGAAGATATGGTCTTTATAAATCCACATAATGGATAATATATAAGGTACTTTTTGGTAAGAGCAATATCTAACTTGTTCACCCTTCCATGCTGGTAGTGAATAGAGAAAACATAGTCATTTTCTCATGAATCTTAAAATTTCATGAGGCATATGATATAAATTTATCATTTTATTTTACTACAAAAATTAATAATTTCTTTGAAAAATTACTATATATCACATAACATTCCCCCACTTGATGGTAGGGTGAGTACATGTGTATGGATTAGAGTCTTCTTAATCTCCATAAATATTTCCTCAAATTTTTCTATCCCGATATACTTTATCCATTTCATGTTAACTTAGTGGCTTATAAAATCATGAGAAATTTCTCAAAAATCATCAATAGTATCCATATATTATAATATATATGTGGATTTTCATGACACTTCAAGTTCTATTCCATTCTACAATTTCCTTTTTTTATGGGTCCAGAGAAATTTTTTCACTTATGATCACATTCCCTAAGAACATGATGTGCTGCATCCAAAAGTTATATTTTCTAAAATTCCCAGACAACATCTCCTTTATTAATATTTACAGTAAATTCGTTAGATTATTTTGATGTTCCTCATTAATATTGGTGTAAATTTCAATATTTTCAAAAAAGACAACCAAAAATTTTTCAAGATAGTTTCTAAAGATTATATTTATAAAATATGTGATTATTTTAGGGTTATTAGTAATAACTAAGGGTGTCACTATAAACTCATAGTGTCCATATCCATTATGTAAGGATTTATTCTAAATATATTCCTTATTCATATTTAATTGAATATATCTATAACTAAGATCCACCTTTGAGAATTATTTATCTTCATGAAGTTTATCAAACAAGTCTCAAATCCTTGGTAGGGGACACTAGTTTTTATGGTGATATTATTGACCTCTCAATAAACAACGCACAAACACATTGATCCATCATTTTTATTGATAAAGATCACTAGTAATCTCCATGGTGATTAATTATGGAATATAAACCCTCAATCCAAATTATCTTGTATCTACTTCTTTAACTCCTTCAGTTCTACTAGGGCCATCCTCTAGGAGATTTTAGAGATAGTAATGGCTCTGTGTATAAGTTCCATTGAGAAATATACCTCATGATTTTGGGTAAGGATAGGAAACTCCTTAGGAAATACATTTCTATATTACCTTACAATGGGAATTTACTCTATCTTGTTTCTTTCCTTTAAAAAAATAATTTGTCCAAGATATGAATCTTCACTGGGTATCAGCACCCAAAGCATTGAGGTATTTTACCAATGAAATTAATGATCTTCCTTACATTTGTACAAGAGCATCAGATGGATTAGCATATAGAAATATATTTCTTTTTACCAAAATTTAATATGATATTTGTATAAATATATCAAATCCATTCCCAGTATAAAATCAAATTCCATCAAGGGAAGGATTAAGAGATTTTCTAGAATAATCTTTCCACCTAAACTAACATGAGAATAGTGAAACACTTAGGTTATAATGATCACACTAATAGGTGTTTTTATAGGTATATATACTTCAAGGTTTTTGGGATGTGATTCAATAGTTCCATAAAACATTCAAGATCTAAAGGGATTCATTGAATTAAAATTAAATAAAACTTTTTCCATTATTGATTGAAAGGGAAGTGTACCTTGTATGACTTCATTTTCATGTTTCACCTTATGAGTGATAATGGGATATTAGTTCACTTTCTCCTTAGGTGATAGTGGTTACTAAAACTGATTACCCTCAAAGGCCTATTGTTTATTTCACTAGATTCTATTGTTCCCTTTATCCATATGGTTGAATCATTAAACCATGCTTGGTGAATTATGAGGTTCCTTCCTTTCCTCCATCACATTGGTTGGATTATTCATATCTCTTAAAAATTCATGATCCTAGTATACTTATCTCCTAAACTTGAAGCATTTTATTATCCCACTAAATAAATTGACATGATGCTTCTTCCCACATCATTGATATGATGGTGGTTGGATCTACTTTCCTCTTTTTTCTTTTTGTATACTATATTTAAAACCAATTCTCCTCTTATTATCTATGTGTTCATGGGACAGTTATCCAAATTCCATCTACACATTATGAGAACATAGAACTTATACTTCAGAATTCCCAAATTCATGGATATATATACATCCTTTCAAAGGTGTGCTTTTAAACAACTAATGTATCTATATATTTTTCTATTTTTATTGATAACAAACCCATATGTGTATATTTAAAGCCTTATGAAATTTTCCTCATAATCCATGATAGATTGAATCTCCTTTTTCTTAAGCTCAACGAATTATATCTCTATCTTTGTCCAAATATTTTGAGGTAATTACTTATTAATAAATATATTTTGGAAGTAGTTCCATTACATTTATTCCGTTTCATCTTTTGGATTTGTATTCTTTATCAATTACCATCATTGATTAGCTTATCCATCTGAATGATAGACATCAAGAGTAACCTTCTCATTCTCAGAATAATAGAGCACAAAAAACCTATTTTCCATCGAGTTAACCCACTGTTATTCACGAAGTGGATTGGGAGATCCTCTAGATAGCAGTGATCATTTTCATATAAATGACCTGATAGAGAGATAATTTTTTTGGGTGAAGTTCAATGTTACACATAGTTCAATTTTTTGTTCATATCCTATGAAATCTTGGTATGCATCTCCATGATGTTTTGAAATCAACCTCCTAATGAATTTTAAATTTCATTTGGATAATTATTTCATTCACCCTCATATAGGGTTTAGGTCTAGTTTATCCTATTTCCCACAATTTTCTAAAATATAAAAGGATTGAACAAAACCTAAGAAAATGAAGTATTAATAAATAATTTATTTTCATGTTAAAATATAATTATAAATCAATATCTTATAAGATCCCTATGTTTCACCATTTTTTAAAAGGATGATTCAATGTTTATGTAAATTAATTATTTTTTAACTTGAAAATAAATAATTTATTCACCTATGTATCGTTCATAATTTTTTGTATATATTTGGTTATTATCTGAAGAATTTTCTCTAGGAGTGTCAATGAAAGTCAGAAAAATGGCATCATTCTCACGCACCAAGTGATGGTCGAGTTAATACTCAATCCTCCCCTTTTGGGTTATTACCCCAATGCACATTTGTTCCAGATACACATACACATAAAGAATCAATAAAGGTATTTTATTACTTGGAAACAAAATGCTATCATAATATTTAAAAAAAACTTCATGATGTTTATCTTAAAGCTCTACCTTATTCTTGGGGTTTTCAATAACTTTTTCTAGTAATAATTTCAAAATTAACTAAACCATTCCCTGATACAAACTATAGAGAGAGAAATTTTTCATACATGGTTGTTGAATCATTTTTTAGATAAATAACATAATAATAATACATCCAGATATCAAAAGGTCTATTATCATGGAAAAATTAGGCTCATGCATCACTTTTACATAATAAACATTAATATTATTTCATTAATTCCTCATATACCTCTAAAATATCTCATATCCTCCTTATTATATGTATTCACTTAAGGATATACATCAATGAAAGGGGTGGTCTAAATGATCAGTAAGGTCAGGGATTACAGAGAAACAAAAGGAGACATGAATAGATAGTATATGGGTGGGAATAATCATTGTAATCATATCATAAGCATGGGATCATAATTTTAATAATAAGGGAGTCATTTATAAAAATGAATGGAATGTGTAATATCCATAATAATTAAACATCATAACATAGTGGTCAAATACCCCACATTGTTGTGAACAAAGATAGCATCATGTTCATGCATAGAATATGTGTATAAATAATAACATCATAATTTTGAACAAAGATACCATAATTTTCATGCATAATACACTTAATATCATGAGATATATCAAATTAACCAATGCATTTGAGGGATATATCATTTTGGTCCCACCCACAATATCATAAAATGTTTATAATGATCTATGCCACATGGAAAGAAAATATATAACAACTTTAGTCATGAAATAAAAACATGGAAATGAATGAGCATAATATTTTTTTTGTAAGAAATATTTGACGAATAACCTATTTTTCCCAAATGAATAAGGTGAATCTTATTTTTGTATAAAAAATCATCATTCTCAGGTGGAGAAGAAAAATATTTAGAGGATTCAATGCGGTGTCTGTCTCTTTTAAAAATATTTATATTTGACTTATAAATCCCTTTGGCAAGGTTGACCATTTTATATCCTTAGAAATATAAGTTAAAGGATATTGAAAATAAAATTTTAGTACAATATAGGAACACTCAATGGATGATAATGTGAAATAGGAGATAACAAAAAAATAAGGAGTTGGGTTTGAGAATCCACTTACCTTAAATCCCAGTATTTTTTGTCTCATTTACACCTCCTGTATAATAAACAAATGTTTGTTAATAATTGTAACCATAATTGAATTTTATTCATTTATTTAACTATTTATCCATTAAAATTATTGTATTCTATTTTATAATAATCACTGTTAAACATGGTTTTTTATTTCATGTTTTCAATAAATTAACCTATAATGTATCAATTTTTGTATTTTTGTTTAATTTTATTTATAAATTAGTAAAATTAATTACACAAGAATAAAATATGTGTAATTATATATTTATATAATATATAAAATTCATCCTATCCATATGTGAAGGTGGTTATATGCATGGAGTTGGAAATTGTTTCATAGGCGGTTAACTAACCATTAACGAGACATTGTCAAAAGTGGACGAAGATAAGTATGAAATATAAATATGTCCTACAAATAATCATTATAATATGTTAAAATAATTAATATAATTTAAATATAATACTCAATTAATCATAAAATTCTTGGGTTTTAATGGTATATAGAAAAATAGGAAGGGAAGAGGAAAATGAGAGAAAGAGTTGATGAAACCTTACCCTATTCTCTCTGTTTCTTCCTTTCTACACCACTAAATCCTTTGAATGTTTGGAGTTTGTTACTCCAAAATATCCATAAGGATGATAAAAATACTAAAAGACAGTATTTGGGTAGATATTTTACTCTGGTAAGTGAAGAAGAATTTTTTTCAAAGGGGATGAGGGGGTCTTATAGTTGGTGAGAGGGGTATTTTAAGCTCTAATAATTAATAAATTAATATATCGAAGGTAAATACTTTAATAGAAATATATTTTTACATTATGAATTAAGTTTCAATAAAATAACATTATTTTTGAACATTAAAACAATTTATAATTAAAATTTATTAGTTTAATCAAATGGAAAAGAAAAAAATAAATAAAAATATTTATCTAATGGGGCACTTGAAACTTTTAGAATTTGGAAATTGCACTTTAGGTTTTTAAATTAAGTTAAATGTTTTTAAATGACATGTTTATCTTAATAAATTTACTTTTGGTCAGGATAACCAATTCAATAATTATTAAGTTTTTATTAAGTCATTATTGAATCTTAAAACGTGTTATATTTGTAAAATAATTTTTTTTTACTATTCACAGAAAATGGAAGTTTCTCAAAAAATTACCAAAAATTTACCCTTGTTAAATTGTTATGGGATAATTATGAAAATGATATTCAATTTTCGAAATAATTTTTTAACATAGGAAAATTTAATTATTAAAATAAAAAGTATGATTTTTCATAAATACATTGAAATACAATTTACAAAAAATATACTTATAGTTTCATTAAGTTATTAATATTTATATTAAAGAATTTATATTATAATAAATTAATCATGATAAATATGACTTAAATTATATTTTATTAATTTGGGGTCCAATTGTTATTCCAAAAGTTGTGTTACTATTCCTAAAATTTAGTTTGTTATTTCTAATTGTTACCAATTGTCATATTATTATTCCAATGGTCATATCACCTCTTATTAATAACTATTAATTACTTCATTCATTTTTTACTTCAATTCCTCCCATGTTTCTATATTTTTCTTGTTCTAACATTTTGATTGATTTACTAATATTTTGTTTCTTTTCCATAGATTTTTTCTTGGGAACAATAATTCTACCAAATTGGAATGATCCAAATATTGTCATTCTAATTTTTATATTTTCTATTTATTTTCCAATTAAAATATTTGTAATTTTTATGGGTTTATTTTTTAATAATGTAAAGATGTCCATTACTAAAAAAAAGTGTTTTTGGGTTTTCTATATAGCGTAGGTATATAATACTATACAGTATAATATAACACATAATTATTTAGGAAATGAATATTATTTATTAATTATGGGTCTGTAATATCTTGTTACTGCTTTCAGGTACTCCTCCCTTTCATTTTATTCTTTTCCATTCATCGGGGTGAATTTATGAGTCTTTCAAAGTTTGGGGGGTGTTGGTTTTCAATAGGAAGTTGCACCATGGGGGTGGTGTTATGGAGTAGAGTTAGAGGAGATGCACCAAAGTCCATCAGGCTGTAGTGTGGTGGGGGATTGAGGGCAGACATGGATTTGTCAAAGGCTTTGACTGCACCAGAGAGCCCTGGAGGCCGGTTTTCATAGCTAGTACCAATTTGGGCATAACAACAACACGAGGACTGGGATCTTCCATATACCTCTTTAAGTAGTTTTTTATATGGCAAGGAGGGATAGTTGTGGAATGAAGGCTCAATCGAGTACGTTGTTTGCCAGTGACTATTTCAGCATGGCTACAACAGGTTGTTCGAGTTGTACCTTGGTATTTCCATAGGGGAAGCATATTTTGGTGATGGGTAAAGCAAGTTTTCAAGAGGATGATCGACTAAGGGTGGTTGTGACAAGTTCTAAGGAGGTTGTTCCATGGTCAGGATATTTTCAGGATTTCTATACTGTGGCCATGGGGCTATGGTGTGTTCTGTGATTTTAAAGACATAAAATCCACATACGTGATTTTCTTCCCCATTTATACTGCTCAAACCTCATTCAATCCTTTGTATCCTAAAGTCTCCAAAGTGGAATCTTGGACCGAATAAACTCATTTACTCTAGGATAAAATCTATATTGGAAGTGTTTGATTCCTCAATGGTAGGTAGAACTCGCTCTTCTCTTAGTAAACTATGTTTTTCCCTTTTATCCCTGAGATAATTTTATCATCATGATGTTTATGGATTGGATCTCTATTTTTATGGAACATATTTTTAGGTAATCCTTTTTTTTATTTCTTTTACCTTCATTCCTCATTGGTGTTCTCATTGTGGGTGTTGTTTTGATCACATGATTAAAGGTAGGAGGTTCCCTAAGGGTTTACCCAATAATTTAAACCTTGATTTACTTGATTTAATTCAAAGGAGTTTATAATTTATTTAAAAAATAGGATTGAGATGAATTGATGTTTGATTTAAAAGGGGAATATAAATTTTGTAAAAAATCCCAATTTCATTGGAATTAAAATTATGAGGAATATTTTTGAGAAAAATGATGTCTTAATTTGAAACCTATATTGATGAAATGACTGAATATTGATTCTTAATCGAATTAGATTAAATTAAGAGGTTATTTTAAAAGGAAAGAGTAAAACAAAACCAATGATTTGTTTTTGAAATGAAAAGGTATGTTGAAACTAAATTTGGATAATTGAAATTGGAATGAAAAAATTATTTGAATTGATTGATTTTACCATGATTAATTGATTGATTGGTCGAATCACATGTGAACTTGGGTAGTTAGTGGTTATTAGGACAAGAACTCTAGGAATCAAAATCTTTATAAATTGATTGATAATGATAACAATAATTACACAATGTTTGGCATGATTTACCATAATGGTCTCCCATATTGGGGTGTATATTGATTTCCCATAATGGGATCCCTTATTAGGGTGTTTATGTGGTTGTGCACACTTAATTTGATCCAAGATAATAAATTAGAAGTACGAGGTTCCTATAGCTAGAAAATAACAAACCTTAGGAATTATAACATAGTTCTATGATGTGCTTTAATTTTATGGCTACATGTCATCGATTATAGACCTTTTTAATCATTTTAACTATTTAATATAATTTTTTTTACATAAAATGTCAATTTATTCTTATTTTGATATATTTTCCATCTTTTGAGTTGAAAGAATATTTTTTTAAAATATGTAAATGCCTTAACATGCCTTTTTTTGTTTAAATTGAATGTATAAATTGTTTATTTTATGGTATAGTTTATGGAACACTTGGTGAGAACATATTGGTCTGTATAGATCACACCATACCACAAACTTCAAGTGTTTATATATTATCTTATGCCAAGTTCATGTAAAGGGGAAAAACCTCTCAGAGGAGGTGAGTGTACTTCATCTGAAGAACCTAGAGCCATAGAGGTGACCAATAGTGATGTGATCAACCTATTACATGGGCTTCCGTTTTGTTTTTATCTTGAAAAATATTATGTCTTCAGATGATGTACTGTTTTGGATTTGTTTTACAAATTCGATTCTGGTACATTCTCCTTGTGGAGTGTTTGGGTTATCGACTTTTATAATCTATCTTCTATTGTTTTGTGGAAAAATAATTCCCTCTTGATCTTAATATAATTCTATGTGCTAGTCACCAACTAGTATGAATCACACTACTAAAAAACAGGCCCTTAAGAGAACAAGAAATGAACATTATCAGTGCTAGAAAATCACTGACTACGTGAACGATGTTAAAATCCCAAGACTTTTATCAATGCTAAAAAAACATGGATAAAGGGGTCATTTATCAATTATTTTATTTACTATCACTAAAGAAACAATTCATCAGTTCTAATAAAGGGTCATACTATAGTATTCTATTAGAGCACACTGTAGTGTGCTGTAATAGCACACTATTGCACCAAAAACATACCATATATAAAAAAAAGTCCCAATATAGAATTTAAATGAAATTAAATTTACAACAAAAATACCAGAAAAAAAAACAGTATATTATAGACATTTCAAGCATTGGTTTATATAGTTACACAAATATAAATAATTACATATATTGAAAAAATATCTTAATTTTCAATGTTACCGTGATTTCCATTGACTTTATTTGTCGAACTGTCAACAAAAAATGAGTAATTTCAGAAAAAAATCACATCAACTAAAAAAACACCACCTATACAAGTAAGCAATTATTACCAGTAAAACTAAAAAAAATTAATTAAAAATAATTATAAAATAATACATTAATTCTATAGAAAATTATTTTACTATGAAAATATCAAGACTGCCTTTGTGATTGAGCAGTATAGGGAACATGAATTGAATGTGATAAATATAAACACTTCGAGAGTGAAATGTTTTTTGGGAAAAGAAGTCTATGGATATTTTGGTGAAGAGAGGGATAAAAGAGGGAAAGAGAATCCTAACTAAAACAAAAAAATCCACCTATATAGGAAAATAATTATTATGTGAGTATTACTAAAAATAAATAAATTAAACATATATATGAAACAATATATTAACTCTGTGGACAATTATTTTAATATGAAAACATCAAAATTACCTCTGTCATTGAGTAGAGGAATAGTTTTTCCCTCCCTACAAAGGTAATGGAAAGGAGATCAAGGAAAGTGATAAATGAAACACTACAGGGGTGAAAAGGTTTTGAGGGTGAAGAATTTTTTGGATGTTTTGGTGAAGAAAGGGATGAAAGATGGGTAGAGCACCCCAACTCTAACAAAAGAAACCACCTGTGTGAGAAAACAATTATTATTTCAGTAATATTAATAATAAATAAATTAAACATATATATAAAATAATATATTAATTTTATAGACAATAAATTTACTATGTAATCATCGAAACATCCATTATCATTGAGTAGTGGTAGTGTTGTTTCTCTTACTATAAAGGTAGTGGAAAAATCATGAAAGAAAGTGATAAATGTAACACAGCGGTGGTGAAAAGGTTTTGAGGGAGAAGAAGTATAGGAAGTATTGGTGAAGAAAGGGATGAAATATGGAAAGAGAACCACAACTTGAACAAAATAACCCACCTGTATAAGAAAACAATTATTATGTGAGCAATAATAAAATGAAATAAATTAACCATAAATATGAAACAATACAATAATTCTATGGAAAATTATTTTACTATGAAAAAATCAATATCACCTATGTAATAGAGAAGATACAACATCGTTTCTGTTCTTGAAAAGGCATGACACATGGGAAGAAACCTTCTAAAATAATTGAACACTATAAATAATAAAGAAAATCAATTCAATGTTCCATTATATTATTTTTTGTTAAACTAGATAAAGTATATCGTAATATTGCCTTTTCGTCTATCCAAATGGTTTTCTTCATTATAGTTTGTTCTTCTAATGTATTGGTAACATCATCAGGTTCATAATACATTGTCTGCCTGAGTAGTAAAACATTTAATTTATATTATGTTAATACAATATAGGATATATAATATTATGTTGAAAACATAATATAATAAAAAAACACTTACCTTCTCATTGAACTCTCTTTCGTTTTTTAAAGATTTCAAGGATTTATTTCCTCTTTAGATAATCCAAATCCCCTATTTGTTGTCCACTCTATTGTACAAGACATTTTCTACATTGGTACCGACATGAACTGATTGTGATGTCCCTATGAAAGGGTCATCCTTGATTGAAATTTCATCTAACTCAACATTTGTTTTATTTTCAAGTAGGAAAATCGACCAATTCTTGTTTACTGGATCAGAGACATAAAATACATTCACTGCTTTGAATTCCATACTGAATAAATTGTATTTTTCACCTTCATCACAGAAATTCACCTTCACAAATCCCATTTCATTAAGTTTCACTCCATGGATAATGTCAACATATTTTAAATGGGAAAACAACACATGAAATGTTGTATAATCCAAATCATATATCTTCTCAATAATTCCAAAATATGAAAAAATTTCATGAATTGGATTTCTATCATTGGAACTACATATGTGCATTACTTCATCCACAAGGGTAACAGCATTTTTTTCATCATACTGAGGTCATCATGTTAGTTTGTATAGAATGTATAAACATTGATTACAAAACCAGTGTAAGATATAACATTTTCATTTGGTCCTTGGGCTATCCATTGTATTTAATCAGCAATTGAATTTATATTTTCCAATAAATCATTATAAATTTTATCTATGAACCATCCTATGAACTATTGACTATGTATATTTTATATCCATCGTTAATCCCTTTATTGGTTCAAATCTCAAATAATTTCATTTTGGGATTAAATGTATGGATCAACATCTTCAAAATTATGTAATATGTAAGGATGTGATTTATCCCTCTCTATCAAGGTAATTGTAATAACATCTCTTCTGGAAATCCCTTTTCCCATAAGGTGTTCACTGTGATGGGACATTGAGAGACCGATGCTTTCAAAATCAAATAGGTAATCGGTAGATAATTCAATATCTTATTCAATAATATACTATCCTGCAATAAAACCTTCTTCTCAACTTTGATTCATGACACACCCTTTCAAAATTTTCATATATTGTTCAATGGGCTATATCCATCTATAATAGACACGACCATATAGATGAACCTCTCTGACCAAGTGAACCACCAGATGGACCATTATATCAAATAATGATGGTGGGAATAAAATATCTAATTCACATAATATGACTACATTCTCCTTATTCATGATTTTAAACATCACTAGGTCTACAAATTTACTACATGTGGCTTTGAAAAAACAAGAAGAGTCTGGTTAATGTATATTGTTCTTTTTGAGGAAAAATGAAACAATATGAAAAACACATTAAATGTTGCATCAAAACATAACAGTCATGCTATTTTAGTCTGTGTAACTATAAACTATTCATGGACATAAAATTATTAATATTTTATGAATACCCCTGTGGAAATTTTATACTAGTAAGTAAATGGAAAATTGAAATTTTCTTCTCTGGATAGAGTGTAAGTTGTTGGAGGAAGAAAACTCTACCTTTTACCCTTCACCGATGTCATCTCCTCATTTATCCCCATTTCAATCAAATACAACCTAGCCTTAATGGCATCTTTAAATTTTCTGGGAACATTTAGTTATGTGCCAATAACATTATCATAAACATTTTTTTCTACATGCATGAAATCAAGAAAATTTCTGATATATATACAATTCCAATACGACATTTTAAAGAAAGTTCATCTCTTCTTCCAACCGGATTTTGTAATGTTTTTCAAAAATGGTTTAATGAAAATAGTGTCAATATTTTTTACTTTTTTTTATATTTGAACGCCTATTTCTCTAGATGGTGTTGTACCTTGTTCTATAATCCTATTGAATATTGTCATCCAGGATCGGTATTTATGTCATCGAGGTTAAAATTTATGATTTCCTAAAAACACAATCTTCGAGGAATATTTCAACCAAACGGAGTATGTGAGTTTTTCACAAATGGGACACCCCGAAATCCCTTTAATGCTATAGCCTATTAAATTTCCATAAGTGGGGAAGTCATTTATCATAACATACAACGTGGCCCTCAATGTGAATTCTTCACTTCTATGATAATCATACATTTTAACACATTTATCCCACATTAATTTCATAACTTTGACCAATGGATCCAAATAGACATCAATATCATCACCGAGTTACTTTGGTCGATATATATGTAGAGAAAACATAATTTATTTATGATTTATTAATAATCATTGAGGAATGTTGTAATTTACCAACATGACGAGCCAAGTACTATGAGTACTAATCTGTACACCCAAAGTACTTATTCCATCTCTTGATAATGCAAGACAAAAGTTTCTCCACTCATCTCCAAATCTAAGAAACTCATAGTCAATTTTATTCCACACCCATCTCCAAATCTAGGAAACTCATAGTCAATTTTCTTCCATTTAGGAGAATCTGGTGGATGACATAGGTTCCTATCTTTAATTCTTTTATCTACATGCCATGTCAATTGTCTTATGGTTTCATAAAATCCATATAGCCTTCTAAACTAAGTAATGATTGAAAATTACCATGGAGATTTCAAATAACTTGATTCATTTTTCTTGTATCGATCTAATCCACAATTTGGGAATTTTATTAGTGATTCATGGTCCTTGATAAACAACATGAAATCATTTGTAAAAACATGTATTTTTTAGATATCATTCCCATTGAATGTAACATTCATTTATCATCATATATTTGGCTTTTTAGTTTATTTTCTTATGGTATCATATCTTTTAGAATACCCAGTAGTTTTATAAATATGGTGTCACTCCATCTAGTGCCAACTTTCCAATTATATAACTTCAATACAGATGACAATGTTATGTATTTAGTACAACCAATATGGAATGGTTTCTTGGAAAAACTATTTAACTCCTCAACCAACTTTGAACAATCACAAAGGTCATCTTCAATTTCCATTGTCATTTATTTTATGTGATCTCCATCATCTTTTATAAAGGTATTAAAAAAAATAATTCATAAAATGTAGTACCATTCCAATTAATGTTAACATTAATGTTTCTTCATGATTAGTTAAAAATTTAGGGATTTGATCTATTAAGTTACCAATAAAATGTTCTTCCAACTCTTCCAGAATAATTTTTCTTGAATAACAACAAAGTAACAACAAAAAGAGGATTTTAGAAGGGTCATATTTATGCCCTCTTGAAAAATTAATGAACATTTTAACTCCATCTTCATATTCATTTTTAAAAAATTAGAGTGCATCCATTTTCAGTTCATATCCATCCTATAGGGTTCATATAAGATTAATTTTATACAATATATAAATAAATACACATAAACTATTCAGTATCCAAAGTGAATGTTATAGACAATTCTAATAAGGGAAATATGGATCATTTCTACTAGAATATCTGAGAGTATAGATATTCCAAATCCAAAAATTAGGGATGTTTGAATTTAAAAAAATAAAGGGAGATAAAGGGAGATAATAAATGATATTATCACTAAACTTTATAGGTGTAAACCAAAATATGGAGAGTGTAATGACCCTAGCCTAAATTACCCAAAAAACACCAGGTAAAATAATATTATGAACTCTAAAACACCTAAAAGTCACAAAAGGATGGTTTAAACATTGGGTGAAAAAACCGTAAATGGGAGGTGGTTCCCCCACCAAATAGAAACAATTAGTATCAGAGGTCGAATAAAATTCTAACATGACCCTCATGGTCAATGGACATGAAAACCCAAAATCATCATTACCCGATATAGGCATACCTGTTAGACAATCAACTATGGAAATAAATGAGGAAATTCATATATAGACACACATACTAGTCACACCAGTATAAAATCTCCCTTATAATATTTAATAAATATTAAATATTTAAACACTTGATATTTAAACATAAAAAGAACTATAATGGCACCATAATTATTAAAAAAGTGAAGGTGTGATGTGATAAAACCTCATGTTCATAACTGTGGATGACCACCGTAGGATCGAAATAAAGATGTAGATGCCCAATATACAAGAGGGGGGGGGGGTAAATTGTACACTTTAAAAATTTCATTAAACAAGGAAAGATCTAAGTTTAACAAAGTTAAACTATGGAAATTCACAACACCTCTAACACCAATGAAAGATTGGGTCAAAGTATAAAGTTACAATCTTCTAGTTCTATGCACTTTCTTAAATCTGGAAAGTGATTCTGAAAACAGGTTCTGAAAATATGTATTTGGAAATTGAAACTTAACCAAAGTTTACAATATGAGATTCTACCTTATAGCGTATAGAATCTAAATTAATCAGAGCACATGTGTAAGGAAATATAAGAAGATTATACTTTCCTTACAATACGAAAAGTAGTGGAAAAAAATGTAGTAAAACTAACAGTAACAAGATATAAATCTTTTAACCCAAAGATAAGGGTATCCAACAACCTTGGATAAAGGTCCCTTAATTTATACTTTCAAGAAAGTGTGTCTTACCCACACTAGGGCAATCCCTCGATACGAAGAACAAAGTCTCTGTCTTGCGATCTCTGCAAGCCCACAACTTCAAGGTAGTTGGAAACTCTATATTTCTCATCAAGGAAGCCCTCGAAATTCAAGGAAGTAGGCACCTCTGTCTTCCTATCCCTGGAATCCCTCGATTGTAATCCCCAACATTTAGAGTCGCACGAAGCACGTATGCACAAGGAAATGTTTTAACAACTCATTCAAACTTTCTGCATGAAGCTTGAGAGTTGATAAGAGCCTCTTTGTCTAGAAATCACTTAAACAACATGTAAGCACAAGTTCTCAACGTTTTCAAAGCTGTGTTGACCTCGTTCAAATGAGCTCCTATTTATAGGCAAATTTCCAACGGTTGGGTCTCTCCTCCAATGGTCATATTTTCATTAAATTTTGGAGGGACCTGTACACGTGTCACTAAACCAACGGTTAGATTGAAACAGAATGGATGACATCATTTTTTAACAAAATATGTGTAACTAAAAGAACGACATCATTTTATAATGAAACGAGTGTAAGCATAAGCAAAACTTTAGTTCGGAATGTAATCAAATAAAAGTTCGGAGTCTAACCCAAATGGAATTCGGAGTCTATAATAAATTGATATTCAGATTCTGGTTTATAGAAATTTGGAACATGGATTCTGTAGAAATCCGGAGTCTGAATTTTTAACAAAATTCGGAGTCTGGTTTCACCAGAGTTCTGAATATGAGCTTATAGAGTTCAGAGTCGATCTAGTAGAAGTTCGGAGTCGAACTCATAATAGTTTGGAGTCGAACAAGTAAAAGTTCGGAGTCGAACTCATAAATGTTCGGAGTCGAACTAGTAAAAGTTCGGTGTCGAACTCATAAAAGTTCAGAGTCGAAATAGTAAAAGTTCAGAGTAGAACTAGTAAAAGTTCAGATTCGAACTAGTAAAAGTTCAGAGTTCAGAATTCAGAGTTGAACTTTGTTAGAGTTCATATCCAGAATTCAAAATGGAACTTTATTAGAGTTCATATCCAGAATTCGGAGTGAAACTTCATTATAGTTCATATCCAGAATTTGGAGTGGAACTTCATTACAGTTCATATCCAGAATTCGGCGTGGAACTTCATTACAGTTCATATCCAGAATTCAGATACAAAAACAGAATGCATCATATCTTATCATTATATGATTCTGAGGTTTTTGGTATGAATCTAATTTTTATACTAAAGAAAAATATTTCTATGTATAAGGAAATATAGGTTAGGGTAAATTTCCATTAAGGAAGGAAATTCTCCTTAGGGAAGTAAAATATAGATTTTCTTAAGTATAAGGTGTTTGTGATTTTCAAAACAAGAAGTAATGGAAAAGAGATAAGTAAAACCTTATTGACTCAATAATCTCCCCCTTTTTGGAAATCACAAACAACCTTATGAAAAAGATTATAAGGACATTGAAAATCTTCATTAGACTTTGAAATTAAAACATATCTCCTTCTGTTCATAAATAATGATGAATACAACTAACTCCCCCATAGGCATTGAAACTCTAAGGAATGTTTTCTGGATTTGTGGAATGGAGTTTTCATTATCATGGGAATGAAAAACTTTATAATTAATAACTCCCACTTACTTTAAGGATATTTCACATAAAAAATTTTCCTTCTCAATTTTAAATTTTTCCTTCTCCTCTTTTGAGTAGTTCTTTTTCCGTCTCCCCATTTTTGATTTTTAAAAACTTTTTTAAGGGAATGGAAAAAATATATGGTACCTGAAACATTAGTATATAACAATACAAGATACAAACAAAAAAATTTTTATTAGAGTTGAAAAAACTTTTACAAGGAATAAAAATACAACAAATGATCAGATTTGTCTATTCGTCCTCCTTTTCCTTCGGAATAAGCTTCTTCAACAAGATTTTCAGATTCTTTAAGACTTTTTGATCCTCCTCAGCTTGCTTCTGCAAAGCTATGATTCTTTCTTGCTGAACATTCAACACCTCTGCTTGAGCCTTCATGGCCTCTTCTTGCTTCTTAACTAATTCATCTTGATTTACAAGTCTTTTTTCAAGCTCAATCTGGAGATCTCTATCCCTTATAAAATTTTGAGCAAGAGAGTTAGCCTTATCATTAAGTTCCTTCACTTGTTGATTATGAAAAATTTGTTCAATGTTCAGCTCTTCCTAAAGATTCTTAATCATGTTATCCTCAGTGTCAAAATATTATTTTACCTCATTCTGAATGTGATCAAACTCATCCATGTCTTATTAAATTTTCATAGACCACAAAGTGATTTTACTACATTATTTCCTGTGTACATAATAATTGATAAGAAAATTTCTATGGTTGGCCTCAATCATTATACACTCATCCATCACCATATATAAGGATTCGGATTTTTGATTCAAGCTATGTTGTAGCATCTGGCATCCGGAGTCAATATTGGGGATAATTGGAATGGTGTTCACCAACTTTTTCAAGGATTCAACAACAAAGTCATGACCATGTGCTGATGACTCCAAATCTGATAATTTTCTTGGGTATTGTTCTTCGTCAATTATCACCAACTTCCTTTTAGAAGATCCACCAACTTATTTCTTTCTGATGATATCTTTTATTGGTGTATCCATGAGTAATTTCTTACCTTTTTCTTTTTTCAGAATAGGTTGATCATCTGGAGATTCCTCACTCTCTGATAGTTGAACAATTTGTTCTTCATCTATTTTCTCCTTTTCTGTTACTTTTTTAAGAAAATTCATCTCATAGGATTCTTCCTCATCATAAAAACATTTTCTTCCTCTTCTTCTTTCTTATCATCATTCTTCCTACTTTATTTCTCAACTCCCTTTACCAGAGTGTGTAATTTTGCGGATTCAACGTTTTCTTGATAATCTTCTACTTGTTTGATTAGGTCATCAAGATCATCACTTCCTTCTTCTTCTTCTTCTTCAACAACCTCTTCCTATATTTTTCCACCAGATTTTTTTTGTACTTATTCAACTACCTATTTACCCTTAGACTTCTTCAGAGTGGAGTACTTCTTCCTAGGAGTCTCTGGTAATGGTTGAACATCAAAGTTTTCCGGAATAAGAATCTACTCAGAAGCTATTTCAGTTGCTTTCAAAAGATATTGAATAGCCTCAGCTTCAGACATCTTTTTCTTCATATTTTTCTCTTGTTCTTGTTTTTCTAACTCATCAGCAGCTCTTTCTTTTAAGGTCTTAGCCTTAGCAGGGTCCAATCCGAACTGTGGATCCCCTTCTTTCCACTTCACCTTGTCTTCCCTCCACTTAGCATCCACCTAATCGGGGTATGATTTTTTTGCGGCTTGGGAGTTTCGGACTGGGTTTTCTTTAGCTTTGAGGGTTTTGTATTCAGCAACCACATCCTTAAGCTTTCTCTTTTTAGTAACTTTCTTCACTGGTTCAGGTTTTTCAACATTTTCTGGAATGGTCTCATCCTCTTCCTCCGGCAAGCTATAAAACTCCCTTGTCTCCTTAGAAAAATCCATATTCATTCTTTTTAGTGTATCATCACTCATAAGAATAATCTTGCAATTTCGAACTTTATACTTACATGAAACCATGAAAGAATCTAAACACCGAACTATCAGCTTTAATAGTAAGGAAGGGTACATGATGATTTGAGCTCCCAAGTTTCCTTCCTTGATATTCTTGATTGTCACAAGGACATGCCTCATCAGATTTATTTTTCTTAGATTCACCAAGAAGTCTAAGCAATATATGTCACTTTTCTTTAGGGTATCTTTATCACCCTTTCTTGGAACCAAGAATCCTTTTACCCAAAGCTGAAGAATCCGATTATTTAGAGATAGGTGAGAAATCTTTTCTGTCTTGACATCGGCAAGTCCAAGACATTGTATGTCTTTAAACATAACAAAACTACCTTGAGTATCCGGGAGTTTGTGTGAACAGAATTCAGCTTCTCCTTCATATGATAGCCCTACCATGCTTGCCGCCTTGGTGTAATTAAGTTGGTAAGTCTTTCCATAAGTCTTGAAATAAAACTTTTCTCTTCCATTTTCCTCAAAAAACATGTTGATTCATATAATTCTATAAGTAACGCCGGATAGATAGGATCTTGATCACTTGTCTGGAAAATACAAACATCTTCCCAACCATTCAACTTGATATTCTTGGGGATGATAGATTCATACATGTAAAAGTTTGGATGAACAAGTATTTCTATGTACACTTTCCATTTTGAGACTGGCTTCGTAGTTGACATATCCTGAGAGGTTGCTTCAACAAACATTCGGAATGGAGAACTCTAGAAGATTCATAACGATCTTAATAAAGATCGGAACAGCCTTAAGAAGAGAGGTAGATCATCGAGACGCGAGAGATTTGAAAAACCGATGTGGGATGACCCTCGGGGGTCCCCTTTATATAAGCGACAGAATTGACCTTTGAACTTCCAAAAATCATCTAACGGTTGAGAAATTCTCTGATCTGATCTGACGGTTGAAAACATATCTGCAAGGAAATCTGGAATCCGATCTTTTGAAGTTTTTAAGAAAAACAATCGGATTTAAGAAAACTTGAATCCGAGAAATTATAAAGTTCATAAGAAAATACCAGTAAAAAAATATTATTACAAAGACTTAAGTAAGGAAATCTTACCTTTCAGATTGTCCAGGAGGTTTATTCATAATAGGCTATATTCTTCTTGAAGAAAAATTTGACTACGAAAAACTTATAGTTGAGAAGACTTCGAGTAAAAAAAATGAAAAGTATGAGTACAAAAAAATTCAGTACGAAAAGTATGAGTACAAAAATCTCAGTACGAAAAATATGAGTACGAAAATATCAGTACGAATGTTTCAGTTCTGAGAACTTCATTATGAAAACTTCCAGTATGAAAACATCATTACAAAAATTTCCAGTATGAAAACTTCATTACGAAAGTTTTAGTATGAAAATTTAATTACGAAAGTTTTAGTACGAAAATGTCCTTACAAAAGTTTTAGTACGAAAATTTCATTTCGAATGTTTCAGTATAAAGATTTCACTACCAAAGTTTCATTATGAAAGTTTCAGTACGAAAGTTTAATTACAAATGTTTCAGTACAAATGTTTCATTACGAATTTTTCATGTCCGAAAATTTTAATTCCAGAAGTTTTCATTAAGAAAACTTTAGTTCCATAATTTCTCATTATGAAAAATTTGGTTACAAAAGTTTTTTTTAAAAAGAATGACTAAGAAATTTTTGATTATGCTATCAAGAAAATAACCCTATGAAAAGGAGTTTATTACTGTAATGAGAATTGTTCAACAAGAAGTTAATGAAGAAGGATTACCTCACAGTTATCATTCCTAACTTCTGTTTAATGTATTAAAATCTATGAGAGGGAAAAGATTTTGTAAAAATTTCCGCAAGTTGATCTTGCATTCTGATAAACTGAAGAATGATATCTCTTTTAAGTGTGTGATCCCTAAGAAAGTGATGCCTAATATCTATGTGTTTTGAATGAGAGTGATGTGCAGGGTTTTTACTCAGGGAAATGGAACTTGTGTTATCACACAAAATATGAGTCTTAGTAAAACTAAAGCCATAATTTGTGAGTGTGTTTTGCATCCACAAACTTGATCACAACAACTTCTAGCTACTACATATTCAGCTTCAGCAGTGGAGAGTGCTACAGAATGTTGGTTCTTGCATGACCAAGAAACTAATGAATCTTCTATGAAATGACAGGTTCCAGATGTACTTTTTCTATCCATTCTACATCCACCAAAGTCAGCATCTGAATTGCTTTTTAAAACAAAATCATTTCTAGAAGTATAAAAGGTTCTTAAATCCATGGTTCCCTTTAAATAGCGATTTTTTTCACTGACTTTAAGTGAGATTCTGTAGGATTGTATTGATATCTTGCACATAAGCATACTGAAAACGTCATGTCTGGTCGACTAGCTGTCAAGTATAGTAGGCTTCCTATCATACCTCTAAAAGATGTTTGATCTACTGGTTTCCCAGCTTCATCAAGATGAACTGTGTATGAGGTACCAATAAGAGTACTTATACACTTATTTTTTTCATAACCATACTTTTTAAGAAGGTCTTAAATATATCTATGTTGAGATATTTATATTCCTTCTAGTTTTTGAGAAATTTTAAAACCAAGGAAAAATGTTAACTCACCAATCATACTCATTTCAAACACATATTTCATTAGAATTTCAAAGGAATCAGTTAAAGATTGCTGAGTTGATCCAAATATAATGTCATAAAAAAACTTGAACAATCAAAAAAAATTTCTTATCGTTCTTGATAAAAAGGGTTGGATCTGCATTTCCCTTAAGATAGTTATTTTGAAGCAAAAATAGTTTAAGTCTATCATAGCAAGCTTGTGGGGCTTTTTTAAGGCCATACAAAGTTTTGGTAAGTCTAGAAACATGATTAGGATGTTTTGTATCTTCAAATCTAGGACGTTGTTCAACAGAAACTTCCTCTTGAACAAAACCGTTAAGAAAATCACATTTCACATCCATTTGAAAATGTTTAAAATTAATGAATGCTGCAAAGGCATGTATAATACGAATATATTCAAGTCTAGCTATTGGAGCATAGGTTTCATCATAGTCTATTCTTTCTTGCTGATTATAGCCTTTAGAAACTAGTCTAGATTTATTTCTAAAGATGACTCCATTTTCATCACACATGTTTCTGAAGACCCACTTTACTCCAATAAAAGAAGTTTCCTTAGGTCTTTCAACCAAGGTCCAGACTTTATTCCTTTTGAATTCATTTAGCTCATATTGCATGGCTTTGATCCAATTATCATCACCTAAAGCTTCATTAGTGATTTTAGATTCTAATTAGGAAAGGAATGATAGATGTTCTACTTAATTTCATAGGGAACGTATAGTCCTTACATGTAGATTTACATCACCAATGATACAATCACTGGGATGATTCTTAAGAAACACCTGACTTGGGTTTTCTAAAACTTGTTCATCAATATAGGGTATAAAGTATTCTGGGGTAAATGTTTCAGAAATTTCTTCTTGAAATTTTTTTTATCAGAAGGATCTTCTTTCAATGATTGATAACATGTTTTTGAAAACACATCCAAGGATATAGGTCGGGATGGTTTAAAAACAAAAGGATCAGTTTCATCAAATTTTACATGTACTATTTTCTCAATTGTACAAGTGTTTTTAGTAAAAACTCTATAGGCCTTAGAAGTTGTGGAGTAGCCTAAGAAAATTACTTCATCAGATTTTGGTGCGAATTTGTGTAGATTATCTTTTGTGTTCATGATGAATACATTGCAACCAAAAACCTTGAAGTAGGAAATTCTAGGTTTTCTACTCTTCCTTAACACATAAGGAGTTTTATTAAGAAAAGGTCTGACCAAAACTCGATTAATAGTACAAAAAGCAGTACTTACAGCTTCATCCCAAAAATGCCTAGCTATAGAATATTCAATCAACAAGGTTCTGGTTATCTCTTGAAGAATTCTATTTCTTCTTTCAACTACACCATTTTGTTGAGGAGTTCTAGGTGCTCAAAATTTGTGAGTAATAACTTTTTTACTACAAAATGTTTCAAAATCAGAATTATAAAATTCTCCTCCATGATCACTATGAATTGTTTTCAGTGGAAGGTTTTTCACATTTTTTACTTGGGCTCTAAAAATATTGAAATAAGAAAAAGTTTCAGACTTATTTTCTAGAAAATAGACCCATATAAATCTATTGTAATCAACAACTAGAACAAACACATATTATTTTCCCCCAATGCTTCCAGATTGTGTTGGATCAAAAAGATACATGTGCACCAACTGTAATGTATCAGTTGTTGAGACTTAACTGATTAATTTAAAAATAGATTTATGTTTCATTCCATATTGACAAGGTTCACAAACTTTAGAAGAATAAAATATAAGCTCCGATAGATCCTTAACTAATCCTTTCATAGAGAGTTTGCATAGGTTCCTAAGGTTACAGTGACCTATCCTCTTATACCATAACCAAGAATGATCTTCCATTGCACTTAGGCAACGTAAGTCTTGGATCCTAAGATCTTTTAAGTTCAAAGTGTAAACATTCTCTTGCCTATGGGAAGAAAGAATAAACTCTTCATTTTAATTGTGTACTAAGCACTTATCATCCCTAAAATTGACAAGGTATCCTTCATCACATAATTGACTTATCCTAATGAGGTTGTGCTTAAGATCCTTTACAAACAAAACATTTGAAATAAAAGTTTTACCAAGAAGAACAATATTACCTATACCAACAATTTCTCCCTGAGAATTATCTCCAAAAGTTAATTTTCCTCCTTTATTCTTGATATTCTTTTCAAAATAGTTTTTGTTAACAGTCATATGTCGGGAACATACACTATCCATATACCAAGTATTGTTGTTGGTACTTCCTTTCTCTTCCTGAAAATAAGAAAAGAGTTATACCTTCGGAATCCAAACTTGTTTGGATCTGAGATTTTCAGATAAATTTTTTTTGGTATCCACATTTGTTTAGAAAAATATGCTTTATGAAACCCAAGATATTGAACTTTATTGAAAGAACAATTTTTCTTCCAATGCCCACCACTTTGACACTTAGTGCAAAAAGGGGCTCTACAAGGAACAAAATAGTTGTTTTTGAAAACTGGTTTTTGGTGAGTATACCCTACTCCAGTAGTGTTTCTGTGAGGTTTAATTTGGGCATACATATTGTCAAAATTTTCCTTCCCAGAGGTAAATTTATCAAGGAGATTATTAAGAGAAAAAATTTCGGATTTTAGTCTAATGACTAAATTTCTATCCACAAGAATCATTTCCTTATAGTTATATTTTTCCTAAAACACATTTATCTTTAAAAAAGAATTATTAATATCTTTAGAAAGTTCTTCCTTATCCAAATTTTCTTTCTCAAGGTCTTTATAAAGTTTTTCTATAAGCTCTTCTTTATCTTTAAGATCTGAAAAAAGATCTGAAATCTCTTTTTTAAGAACTCCTTCCCTATTATTTTCCTTGTCAAATTTCTTAGAAATTTTACAATTTTTTACTTCATGTAGCTTGGAAAATCTAGATACTTCTCCATATGAAGGTTCTTCATTTTCTAAGGATGAAGTATCTTCATTAGAAGTAATGTTTTCGGAATAGAAATTCTTATCAAGAGATAAATTTGTTGAAGACTCGACAGAGCGTACCTTGGCCATAAGACATGTATGTGGAAAAAAAGTATTAGAAATGAATCCCATATTCTTCTGAGCTTATGAATCATATTATAATGATTCACTTTATGAAGAGTCTCCACATCTAGAACTCCAAGTAGTATTAGCTTTCAGACTTTTCTTAGCTTTAGCTTTATAAAACTTCTTTCTGTTTCTTTCGGAATGCCTCTCTTTTATTTCTTTCTTTTTAAGCATAAGGCAATCAGGTCGTATGTGTCAAATTTTCTTGCACTCATATCATGTGACCTATGAATATTTCTTATCATTCATTTCCTTCTTATTATACATGGATTGAAAATTTCTTTGACCAGCTATTTTGTTCATTCTTCGAGCAACATTAGCTAACTCATTTTCTGAGACTTCACTCTCACTAGATTCGGATTGAATAGTAACCATCTTAGACTCGGATCTAGTTACTCTCTCAGGAGTCTTAGATTTCCTATGATTTGATGTTGTAGTAAAAGCAACAGTAGCATTCCCACTCTTCTTCTTGATGTTGTCAGCATCCCTCTTCATCCTTTTTTCATGTTGGAGAAGAGTTCCAAACAGTTCATATATAGAAATTTGAGTTACCTTCCTGTTCTAATCAATTGTTGTTCTCTTTGATTCCCACTCATTGGGCATAATATAAATAATCTTGTCCATAATAGATTCATCATATAGACCTTTCTCTCCCATATATTTTAGGCTATTCACGATAGTCATAAACCTTTGTTGTACTTTGCTTATAGGTTCTCTGTAAGGAAAATTAAAACCATGGTATTATACTCTCAAGATTGATCTTCTTGTCTCTATGACTTTGGATGTACCAAAATGAGTAACTTCAAGTTTCTTCCACATACAGTTATATGTTTCACATGAATAAATTTGGCTACATATGTTCCTAGTTATTGAACATAGTAGATTATTTCCTACCTTATAGTTTAATTGATAATCATGCTTCTCTTGTTTTTTGAAAGCACTAACTTCCTTATCAGAAATATTATAACTTCCAGTAAGCATAAGAATGTTATCTACTCCAGTATTGATAACAAAAGTATTCATTGGATCTCTCTGGTATTCATAATCATTGCCATCAAAAATTGGTGGTCTTGTAGGATTTATGTTGTCGATGGAACCAACATTTAAACCTACCAACTTTAAGAAGGTTTTCTACAAAAAAACATGTTAAAAACAAAAGTTCAAATTCAAGGAAAATATTCCTAAGCATGGAAAATATAGAACAATGAAAAACTGAGCAAGAAAAACTTATATGTGAGTATAAGTCTTTCAGAGACCTCCTCTGATACCAAATGTAAGATTGGTATAGAGTATGTGGTTTCCAACCTCTGATACCAATTATAGGATCGAAATAATGATGTAGATTCTCAATATACAAGAGGGGGGGGGGATGAATTGTACAATTTAAAAATTTCCTTAAACAAGGAAAGATCTAAATTTAACAATGTTAAACTAAGAAAATTCACAACACCTCTAACACCAATGAAAGATTGGGACAATGTATGAAGTTACAAACTTCTAGTTCTATTCACATGCTTAAATATGGAATGTGATTCCGAAAACAGGTTCCGGAAATATGGATCTGGAAATTGAAACTTAACCAAAGTTTAAAATATGAGATTCTACCTTATAGCGTATAGAATCTAAATTAATCAGAGTACAAGTGTAAGGAAATATAAGAGGATTATACTTTCCTTGCAATATGAAACGTTGCGGAAAAACAAGTTGTCAAACTACAATAACAAGATATAATTATTTTAACACAAAGAGAAGGGTATCAAACAACCTTGGATAAAGGTCCCTTGATTTATACTTTCAAGCAAGTTTGTCTTACCCACACCAGGGTAATCCCTCTATATGAAGATCAGAGTATCTCTCATGATATCCCCGTAAGACCTCAACTTTAAGGTATTTGGAACCTCTGTCTTCCTCGGCAAGGAAGCCCTAGAACTTCAAGGAATTCAGAACCTCTGTCTTCCTATCCACAGAATCCATCGAATGTAATCACCAACATTTGGAGTCTCATGATGCACGTCTACACAAGGCAAAGTTTGAACAAGTCATTCAAACTTTCTGCACGAATCTTGAGAGTTGATAAGATCATCTCTCTCTAGAAATCACTTCAACAGCATGTAAGCACAAGTTTTCAATGTTGTCGAATTTTTGTTGAGCTCGTTCAAATAAGCTCTTATTGATAGGAAAACATCCAACGGTCGGCTCCCTCCTCCAATATTCATATTTTCCTTAAATTTCAGAGGGACCTATACACGTGTCACTAAACCAATGGTTCATTATAAATAGAATGGATGACATCGTTTTATAACAAAATATGTGTAACTGAAAGCATGACATCATTTTATAATGAAATGAGTGTAATCATAAGAAAAATTTTAGTTTAGAATATAAGAAAATTAAAGTACATAGTCTTACCAAAATGGAATTCGTAGTCTATAAAAAAAGTATATTCGGATTCTCTTTTATAGGAATTCGGAACCTGAATTCTGTAGAAATACGGAGTCTTATTTTTTAAGGAAATTTAGAGTCTGGTTTTACCAGAGTTCAGAATCTGGGCTTACAGTGTTCAGAGTCGATCTTGTAGAAGTTCGGAGTCAAACTCATAATAGTTCAGAGTCGAACTAATAAAAGTTCAGAGCCGAACTCATAAATGTTCAGATCCGAACTAGTAAAAGTTTGAAGTTGAAATCATAAAAGTTCAGAGTCAGACAAGTAAAAGTTTGGAGTCAAACTAGTAAAAGTTCGGAGTCGAACTAGTAAAAGTTCGGAGTCCAGAATTCATAGTTGAACTTTGTTAGAGTTTGTATCCAGAATTCAGAATGGAACTTTATTACAGTTCATATCCAGAATTCGGAGTGGAACTTCATTACAGTTCATATCCAGAATTCGCAGTGGAACTTCATTATAGTTCATATCCAGAATTCGGAGTCGAACTTCATTATTGTTCATATCCAAAATTCGGATCCTAAAATAGAATTCTTCATATCTTATCATTATAAGATTCCGAGGTTTTGGGTATGATTCTGATTTTTATATTTAAGAAAAATATTGTTATGTATAAGGAAATCTATGTTAGGGTAAATTTTCTTTTAAGGAAGGATATTTTCCTTAGGGAAGTAAAATATATATTTTCTTAAGTATAAAGATTTTGTGATTTTCAAAACAAGAAGGAATGGAAAAGTCATAATGAAAACCTTCTTGACTCAACAACCACTTTGAATATGCTCCATAAGAAAAATAAGAACCATAATGAATTCTAAGAGGAACTAGATCCTATGACACATATAATCAATAGAGAAACATACATCACTCCCCTAACTTGGTTCTTGAAAAAATAGAATTTGAAGCTCAAGGTCAATTGAGGTGTCCTTGAAAGGTATCAACATATATATAATCATTAGGGAACAACCAATGTGCCTCAAATAAATAGTCAATAAACAAGAAAATACATAAAAATATCAAGATATTTATATACATATATGAAAAATGATTTAGTAAGAGGTTATAAAACATAGAAGTAAAATAACAATAAATAAATATAAGGTTCAGTTCCAGAGATAAACAATTGATCATACATCAGTAGTCAATACAAACAACATACCATAAATAGTTTCCTAAACAATGGATCACAAAAAATCATAAACAACATATCATAAAAAAAAATTTAGAAGAAGAAATAAAAAACAAAACAAAAATACACAAAGAAAATAGGAAGCCCTACCTTGCTAGGTTGAAGAAAATCTGAGACCGTCTTCGGAAACCCTAACTGAAATTGAACAGAAGATGTTGAATGAGATGTTGAAACAATTAGAGGTAGTCAAGTGGTGGGATTCAACCATTGATTCACTGATTTGGAGCACTAGTAGTGGTGGATACTACAGAATGCTTTTATATCACGACATGTTCACAAATGAATAGGGTTTTTAAAATAGATCGGGACACTTTTATGAGTGCTTATAAGAAGTGAAGATAAATATCCCTTTTAGGAGTGCTTATTACTTAAGTGATGATAAATATTGATCTTTATTAGTGCTAAAAAATCACTGATAAAATAAATCATTATCACCGCTAAAGTTATAGCGTTGATAAATATGAGTTTTATCTATTCTAAAAAAGTGCTGATAAAGATGAATTTATCTGTGCTTATTACTAAAGCACTGATAAAGGATTTATAAAAATAATTATACATTAAAAAATTGTAAATATTTATATGTACTTAACAAATATATTTAAATATAAATATAATACATATATTCCATTTTATATATATTTATTATATTTTTATAATTATATATTAATAATTATAGAAATATTTTTAAAAAATAATATTTATATAATTATATATATTAATATAATTATACATATATACATTTAATAAATATATTTAAGTATAAATATGGTAAAAATATTTATTATTTAAGTAAATTTATTATAAATGTAGTAATTATTTAAATATATCTAATTATTTATTTATATTTATATAAATACTTTTTAAAAAATATTTATCTATTTAAAATTATATATATAAATTTATAAACATAGTAAATGTAAATTTCTAAATATTTATGTTTATAAATATTTTTTTACAAATATATTATTAAAATTATTAGTGAATATTTGATTTTATGTTCATGAAAATATGTTAAAAATGAGTGAGATTGAATAAATTAATAATAGGTACACATTAACAATATTAAAAAATGGATAAGTTTTGTGTGTGTTCACTTTATATAAAAATTCATTAATTATATATATGTAAAACCAATATAACACACATTTGATCGATATTAAATTGAACAAATCCAAGAAAATTCAATTATATGGCGAACATTATGCAATTAGTCAATATTATTAAATCATATTAATTTTTATTTACAAAACATTCCTCAATAAATATATGACTATTTAATGTAAAGCACACATATATTTTTTTTATATAAAAAATATTTATATACATTAATATATATCTATATATTTAATATATACAATTTAATAACATTAATTATCATAATTATCTAATTAATAAAATATTTAGTATTTAATAATGTATAATATATCTTTTCTTTTTTATCAATAATTATTTAATTAATAAAATTTGTAATATTTTTTTAAATTAAAACTCTTTATTTTTTATTTATTTATTTCATTTTATTTTTTCAGACCATTATCAGCATTAAATATGCGATAATTAAATAAAACTTTATCATCGGTATAAATAAAGCACTGATAAAGGGTACCCTTTATCAGCACTAAAAATAAAGCATTTATAAAGGATTCCCCTTATCAGTGCTAGAAATAAATAATTGATTAGGATAGAATTTATCAACACTAAAAATAAATTCCTATTAAAGGCATGTTTTGTAGTAGTGTTGAGATTTCCCTTTGGGATATATCAAAAAAGTATTGGTTATTAGTGTACCTGGGTATCCGGACTGGCACATGATAAAGTTGTATCAAAGGTGTAGGTTGTGCATCTTTATTTGAATTTGATTTACAGTTAGTTTGTCCTTGTAGATAAGAGGTAGGATTATTGGGACTTATGAGATAATTATGAGGGAGTTTCTAGCTTGATCTCATTGTAACAAGCCATAAGTCACCATGGGTGTTTTGGAAAAGTGTCTTTGAGGAGTGATTTGATCTAATTATAGTATTTTCATAATGCGGTCTATGTGTTTTTAATACCCAAAGTTTAATTCCTATTTCAAGGGGTTAATTTTCTTGTAGCTCTTGATTCAGTTGTTTATCTAATTATCCTTGTTGATGATTCAATATTGTCTATTGATGTTTTTAGCATCATTCCTTCAATAATATGTTTTAATAGGCTCCAGGATAAAGCTGTTGGAGAACTATAGTATTAAAATCCTTCATTAAAATACAGTCTTTTTGAGAGAGTGGGGTATGTTGTCCCATATCTAGGATAGGTACCTAAACCTATTCTTATTCAAGATCTGGTAGTGGAACCATGAAGGGATGAATCTCGAAATCATACTCTATAGTTTCTTTTAAAAAATACACCATATTTTTAGGGATATAATTATCCTCAATATGGTAGGGATTAGTTGAAAAAGACAGAGTCTCTTTTTGAGTTCTTGGAAACATCAAAATCTATAAAGGTGTAGTGTTCTACATTTAAGATTAAGGGACCTAGCAAGAGATGGTTGGATTAAATAGTGAAAATGAAGAAGTATGAGGTTGTTGAGTGTAAATAATTTAGATTTCTTTTCACTAATTATTTTTATCTATAGTAAATGTTCTTGGTGAAATCCAAATAGTTTGTTATCCTCCAGCAGGGTGATAGGATTGTGGCACAATATTCAATTATTTTTGTTGAGCTTGTTTAGTTTTCTCCTAAGGTAGTGGTGAATTGTAAAATAAAGGCTCAATGGTTTGATATGTGTCTTAATGCTGAAATATGATCTAAATTATTCATGTTTAGGCTCACATATTATACTGATGTGTTGGATAAAGCATTGATGGATGAGTTTAACCTGACTGGTAATTTTAGGTTGATGAGAGTTAATCTTTCTTGCAGTGGTAGTTCAGTGAGTTCCTTCAATGAAAAGAGAAAGTGTTATGAGTCTCATGGTGTTTATAGACATTATGAATCAAATAAACCTCCTTAAATGCCTCAAATAGGCCATATAACATGGTTATATTGTGGTAATTTTGGGAATTCAAAGAGGTTTTATGCCGTTGCACCAAAGATCTATAGTTCTTGTAGTCTCTCTGGACACCTAAAAAAGTTCTTACACATCTTTTCTAATCCATGCAGTATCATGGGATAATCAACACCTAAAATTACAATGGTTTAATAAAATGCTTCAAGAAATACGATGTTCCATCCATAAGCATCCAAAATAAAGCTTCTCGATGCATTGGATGAATCTCCAGAGGAAACTGATGTGGGTTCAGTGACTGTGATAAGTACTATCACTATAAATTCATCTTTAGTGGATAATTTATTTCTCTCCAGTTTCTCTCACTCATTTATATTGACTCGTGTTTTGAACCTGCTAAACCATTCTATAGATATTAGGTCTTATGTAATGTATATTACAACTCATGTTAGAATAAAAAGATAATAGGGAATCTATTACCCCACTTGTGTTTTTTATTTATATGAGATTGAACTTACATGGATTTCTCTAGTTTTATTAATTAATCACCTTGATTTCATTCTTGGTATGGATTTGTTGACTACTCATAAATCTCATATTCACTATTATCTTCAGTAAGACTCATATACAATGCCTGATTGGGTATGATGTTTCCTTAAGTTTGAATGGGACTCAATTTCAAGTAGATATATGCCTTATTTTCCATAGTTTGGGAGGATAATATCATTGTTTTCTTTTTTTCTTAGAGTGATAATACTTGATTAATGGTCTCCCTCAAGTTTTTATTGAGTTTCCTAACATTTTTCATTCCGATTTCTTTGGTTTTCCACCAGTAATAGAGGTGTAATCTTATACTAATTTAGTTCCTAGTACTCAACATGTGTTGATTTCTTCTTAATCTATGGAACCAATGGAGTTGAAAGTGTAGAAATATCAGTTTTACGGTCTTTTAGAGAAAGGATTAATATACATGATTCTATCACCCTAGAATGATCTTATTCTCTTTTTAAAGAAAACTAATGGATTACTTTTCCTATGTATTAATTATTAGAAAATCAATCAGATTATGGTAAATAAAAAATATATCTTAGCATAGATTTATTATCTATTTAACTATTTTAATGTGGTGAAGTGGTTCTCAAAGATTTATCTTCAGTCAAGTTATCTCTATTTGAGAATTCATGAACCTGACATTCAAAAGACTTCTTTCATGAATAGGTATAACCCTTATGAGTATCTTATTATTCCCTTTGGTCTAACCAATTATCTTGAAGTCTTTATGGTGTTGATGAATATTATATTCCACGAGTACCTTAATTTTATCATCGTGATTTTTTGGACAACATGTTTGTTTTATAACAAACTAAGTAGGTCTGTATGTTTCATTTGAGAGAAATTATAGAAATCTTTAGAGATCACCGAATTTACACAATGATTTCAAAATGTAATTTATGAATTTAAGATGTGAATTTCGTGGAACACATATTCTCAGATTATGGTATTGGAGTTGAAACTAAAAGGGTGAAGTATGTTATGGCATTGAAGAAACCACATAATGTTTTCATGATTTTTAACATTTTTTGATCGATGGGGTATTACCGTAGGTTTATTAATGATTTATCTAAGATGGATTCTTGAATAACTGCTCTCACTAATAATACATTGACGTTCTTATGGGATGTGAAATGAAAAATTTATTTTGATGAAATGAAATGTATTTTGAATTATTTTTCGATGCTAGATCTTCCTATGGTTGGGTAGGGTTATGCTGTCTTTTATGATGCATCCGGTTTAGGTTTGGGTTGTTCTCTTGTGTTGGTTGATCACATCAAAGCATATAGATCCAGGAAATATAGACCATATGGGAAGTATTATGTGACCCATGATATCTAAGTCATAGCTGTGATGAATGATCTTAATATTTGGCAACATTTCATTTGTAGATAAATGTTTACCATTTATTCAGACCACAAAATAATGAGTTATATCTTCTTTCAAAAATATTGGAACCTCTGACAGAGTCATTTGGTGGAGTACCCGAAATAATTTGATTTCAAAATTACCTATACCAATGTCAAGTTGGATTTCATTATAGATTCTTTGATTAGAAATCTTCCAACTCATACCATGAAATAATCATTAGAAGAGTGAAATCTTGTGGCTCTCTTTTCTAAGTTTTGTTTGAGAGCCTGAGAGCATGAGACTAACAAAGTTATTTCTAATGTTCAGTTGACCTCTAATTTTCTCAAGATGATTCTTCAATATAAATAGATTTATGAGAAATTATATATAATTTGGTAATCTCTTTATAGTGGGGACACCATTAGTGAGGGGACATTCTCTTTAGAGGGAATTCTAGGTTTTTTAAACTAATATGTTATACCTTCTCCTGTGAGAAAGACAGTGATGGTGGATTTCCATAATTATAATTGGGAAGTTCACCTATGGACCATGTATATGTTCTATAATGATTTTTACTAATAATTATTAAATGTGAAGACATTGACATTTTTTCTTTTTGTTATACCTACCAAAAGGTCAAAGATGAACACCGTATACCTTTGGGTTTGTTTTAACCGCTTCTAATGTCAACATTGAAGTAGGAAGAGATCTATATGGACTTTGTGGCTAGTTTTCTTAAACCTCTTGGGTAAATAATTTTATATGGGTTTTGAGTGATATGATTACCATGTCAGATAACGTTATATCCATTCAAGATACATCCAAAGTTGAGGACTCGGGAATTCTCTATGTGAGATATATTTTCCATTTACATGTTGTTCCATCTATTCTATTATCTAAATGGGATCCCTAGTTCCCTTACCATTTTTTTAAATTCCTCAAGAGGAAATGGGATCCATTATATGTTTGAGCATGGCATGTCATCCAAATATGGATGGCTAGATAGATCTATCTATATAAATCATTGAGGACATGCATCATGCTTTCATTCTTGACTTTAGTGGATCTTTGGATGACCATTTAGGATAGATAGAGTTTTCCTATAATTAAATTTTCTATTATGATATTAGGATGAATCCTTTTGAGTCCTTGTATGTCCAATCGTGTAAATATCTATTGTTTTGGTTATATATTGGTGAATCTTCTTTGGTTGGACAGAGTTGGGTCCAAGATATGATGGTAATGATTCTATTGATTCATCAGAGAATGGTGATATAATAGAGCTGGAATAAATCATATGATGATTTTTATTGATGAATTTTAATGTATTTAGTTGGTGGCTAGGTTCTATTCAGAGTTTCACCACAGTTGGGTTACTAACATCTTGGGAATCAGGGAATGTTTTCACCAAAGATTTGTGGGTCCTGAAAGATTATTTCCATTTGGGCCATCCATTATAGTTGAATTATATATACAAAATGTTTCATATATAATGTATTTTGAAGTATATTTCTAACCCTTCTCATGTCTCGAATTGAAAAATCTTGACGTGGAACCTTATTTATCAGTGACTGAGATTCCAATCAGGATTGTTGATTCTAAGACAAAGGTTCTTAATGGGAAGACTATTCATTTTTTTCTATGTGATATGGAAGTATGGTTCTAATTGACATGATAATTTTGAGCATGATGTACTAATGAGAGAGAAGTGACCTCATCTCTTTGACATGCAATCTTCTTGATAGGATTTTTGGGTGCATAAATTTTTTATGGTTGGGAGTTTATAACATCTTGTTACCACTTTTAAGTACTTATCCCTTTCTTGTTTTTGGTTTACTTTTGTTTGGTTGTATTTATGAGACTTTTGAAGTTTTTTGGAAAATTATCGGTGTTCGAAATGGTATTTATCTATGTATATAGTGTTGTGACATGGATTTTGAGGAGCTGCACTGTGGACTATCATGTTGCAGTGTAGGGGAGCTTGAGGTTAGTTAGGCCTATTGTGTAGGTAGTTGGTTGCATTGTGGATCCTTGGAGATAAGTTACTACCAATTTCAGTATATCTCTATGATGGGGACAAGGATGCATTGAATCCCTCTTTTGTTGTTTTTTGTTATGTCATAGAGGGTTGTTTGTGGCATGGAGGCTCGAGTGAGTGAGTTAGGTTACACTACCTAGTTGGGAACGGTTGTGGAATGTTGTTTAGGCTACGTTGTTATCTTTCCTAGAGTGAAGATGATCTAGTCAAATGTTTTTTCATTATTTTAGGATTTCAATTAAATGAGGATTGATACATCATAGTCTGAGAAGGTTTCATCATGGTATAGATTTTTTTAGTACTTCTACATTATGGTCATGGGGCGGTTGCATGGGTTGTGATATTGCAGACTTAAAAGTCCTGTAACCTGTTTTATTCTCCACTTTTACCGCTCAAACCTAATTAAATATTTATGATCTTAAAGACTCTATAGTGGTGTGTTATACCCTCTAAACTTCTTTCTTATTGGATCAAAGCTTTAGTGGAAGCATTTTACTCCTCTCTGGTAGGTGAAACTCTCTATTGTTTTGAAATCTCTTATTTCTCCCTCCTCTCCTTATTTAATAGTTTTTTATCATCATGATTCTTATGTATTGGATATTTTATTAATTCTATTATATGGATTATTTTTTGTTATCCTTCACCTTTTTTATTTACTGGTGTTCCCATTTTTGGTGTTTTTTATCACATGATTAAATATAGGTGGTTCCATAAGGCTTTACGCTATAATTGAAACCTTGAATTTCATGATAGACTTGAAAATAGTTTTTAATTGACTTAAAAATATATATTGGGTTTATTATATGTCTATTTAAAATAGTTATGTGAGTTGTTAAAAACCCCCAATTTCAATAGAATTAAAATTATTGGGAGGATTTTGAGTAAAATTATTGATTGATTTGAAACCCTATTTGGTGAAATGATTGAATGTTTATTCTTAAGAAAATTATCTTTAATTGAATGCTAATTTGAAAAGGCATGAATTTTATTTAAGCCTACGATTGGTTTCTGAAATGAAAAAGAATTTTGAAACTAAATTTAGGAAATTTAAATGCGAATGATGGAATGATTTGAAATGATTGATTTTCTTATGATATATTGATTGATTTTTTGAAGAACATGTGAACCTAGAAAGTTAGTGGTTATTAATTCAAGTATTCTATGAATATGACTCACTAGTATTGGATTAATGATGATAATACTAATTATACAAAAATTTTCATGATTTCTTATAATGGGATCCCTTATTAGGGTATTGATGTGAGTGTGCACCTTATTTTGAGTGGTGATGATAAATGAGAAGTGTGAGGATCTTATGGACAAAAACTAATGTACCATAAGGATTATAAAATAGTGTTATGATGTGTTTTGATTATATGGTTACATGACACTGATTATGGAATGATTTTTATTCCTGTAAACTATTTTATATAAATTTTTCATTTAATCTAATTTTTATATATTTTCTATATTTTGAGTAGAAAGAAGGTTTTGTTGAAAATATGTAAATTCATTTACATTTATTGTTTTATTAAAATTGAAATAATAAATGGTTTATTTTTATGTTATTGGTTATGGAACACTTCGTGAGACCATAATAGGTTATTTTTGACCACTACCTTTCCATCGAGATTTTATAGATTAACTTATGTGAGGTTCAAGTAAATGGAAATCACTTATTAGAGGTGGATAGTGTATTTGATTTGATAGACCTAGACTTATGGAGGTGACTGATGGATACGTGATCCACATATTATGAGGTTTTCATTTAAGTTTTTAACTTGAAATATGTTATGTATTCAAATGATGGGTTGTTAGGGTATTATTTTACTTGTTTGATTCTGGTACTTTCTCTTTGTGGATTGTTTGGATTACTGAATTGTATCTTTTATATTCTGTATTTTTTGTCGAAAAACCATTCCCTATTGATCTTTATATGATTACAAGTGCTAGCCACCAACCCATGGGGATCAGGAATACCCTTCAGGCTATGCCATAGCCAACTTATATGTCAGTGTATTAGGGTATCCAGGCTTGTTCAAAGTAGGTTAATTATATTATACTTTATAATTGGAAGCCAATTTACGTTTTATCTCATGTAAAATTCATATTTATCTTCTCCACTTTTCAAAAGGATGTTTTTTTACTCTTTTTAAGATGTGGGTTTTGAAAAAGGATATTTCAAAATATTAAAAGAATTGGGTTTCTATCATTTTTAAATTATATGTCTTATATTAAACTCTATATTTCATTTTGATAATATTTTTTCCTTTTGAAGGATATATTATTTAAGTTTCTTTGTAATATTAAATGTTTTACAAATATTTCACTTCACATTTTTGAAAACTTTGTGTCAATTTCAAGGATCTGTTATTCAAGATTAATTTTTTTTAAAAAGTAAAGGTTTTAAATATTTTTTCATTTCACCTTTATGAAATATATATTTCTATTTTAGGGCTCCACTATTGAAATTTATTTTAAAAAAGAAATCATTTTCAAAAACAATTATTCACATTTTCAAAATATAATTATCACAGTGATAGTAGCTTTATCTTCTACAGAAAAGATAATTGAGTTTTCTAAATACTCTTTTATTTTTCCTCTTAAAATTTTCAATTTATATCTATAGGATTTATTTCTTTGAGATTATTTTTCATGAATCAACCGCTAAATGTTATTATGAAAAAATATTTTTTATGTGACTTATTTTTGGGTATCAACCATTTACATTCTTGAGGTCAATTTTGGTGATACCATTTGATAATGTTACAAAAGAAATTTTTATTTCCACTAGTTATTTATTATATGGTGAATTATGGATTTCAAATACCACAAATATTTATTGATGATTAATGTGTGGTACCCTATATTACCCCCCAAATTATTATTTAATATTTCATATCACATGATATGATGAAATATTACGTGAAATTGATGTGGGATGCAACATTCAAATGTTTTTTGTGTGAACATGATGCAGACAGATTTTTTCACAAGTTTATTGTGTGAATGTGATGTGGGAATCTTTGTTTGTATGTTTTTTGTGCATACATTATGTGGGAAGTTTTTTTTCAAAATTTTATTAATGAAGATGATGTGGGAAGATTTTTTCAAAAGTTTTTTTTGTGTGAACATGTTGCATAAAACTTTGTTCACAAGTTTTTTCCATCAATGTGATGTGGGAAGCTTTGTTTGCATGTTTTTTTGTGTGTACAAGATGTGGGAAGATTCATCCATATGTTTTTTATGAACATTATGTGGGAATATTTTGTCACAAGATATTATATGATTATTTTTATGAAAATGTTACTAGTTATGCTATAATTATATTTCATGTTACATATCCATTCTATATGCTTGTGATTATGCTCTATGGTTCATGTTTATTATATCTTGATTCCACACACTTTTCCCTTGTTATATGTTTATTATTTTGATATTACAATTTATTCCTTCATGATTTAGGGGAAAACCTATTTGTTACATGTTATATTTTAACAATAAATTTCTCCCTACTCATGTTTTATCATGTGCTTATGATCTAACCATTGATGACATGTTGATAATTTTCCTTTACTGAGCATTTAATCTCACACCTTTATTATGTTTCTTTTCCCAAGGTTATAAATATAAATATGAATTATGGGATGTATATAAGAGAGTTTAGAGGATTTAAATTGTAGTGATGTTATCATATTTTTCTTAAAATAAGTTGGTCATGTAGCTAGTCCTCACTAAAATTAAACAAAATAGTTCTCCAAGTTGTATAAGACTATTATGATATCAAATATTAATTTGAAATTTATGCAAGTTTAGTATGGATAATCACACTTTGTATCAAAGTTAATTTTTTAAAGTATGAGTTGTTGCACCAAAACCAGGAGTGTGGGTCATTGGTTCCTTAAGTGTGATTTTTCTAAGAAATTTATTTCTATTAAATAAGGTTTTAGTTTTTGAATAATTTTTAAAGAAAGATATTATTGATGTCAAAAAATGGGTCATTGTGTTACTAAAAGGTTTTAAACCAAAGTATTGTATTTTAAGGTATTTTAAATTTCATTTTCAAAGAAAATTATCATGAGTTAAGTTTTCAATTATTGATGATATGGATTAGAATTTTAAGATAGTTTTAAAGTCCCATTTTCTACTTTTAAAAAGCATTTTAAATTGATTTTTTTATTACCTCAAACTATACCCCTTATTTGGCATGCCCTATTTAAGATTTTTCTATTTAAGGGGTATAGATTCACTATTAGTATTTACTTATTGATGAATATAAATGGATATAAATTGTTTTTTTTATTCGATGGTGTTAGAGTTTTTAGAAGGGTTATTGTTTTGATTTATATTTGATCATTTTAGTTGACTGATTATTTACCTTTTTTGATTGATTCCATGGGATTAAAAGAAATTTGTAAATTATTTGGATGAGTAAAACCCCAGTTGAGATTATTATTTGGTTAAGGGATTGTGTCCCATGGAAGTTAAGCACTCTTGTAAAGGATTTTGCCTCATAAGAAATGAGAACTCAAGATACAGATTATGTTTCCCAAATAGTCTATTGTAACTAATTATATTTTAGATAGTAACTTTTAGATTAGACAAGGGTTATTATTACTTGTTCATATTTCTATTATATAATTCATAGTGAGTTTCCCATATTCCTTAATCATTGCTGATGATTCCATTGAGGAAATTCAACACTTATGATTTTTATCATCCTCTTATATAGTTTGAATTTATGGAACCATTGTGTTATTATTACTTATTTTATTTCTACTTTATTGATATAATTTTTTAGATTTATTGTTGTTTTATTTCATTAAGGTAAAAGTTTATATTTTCAAATAGGTTGTTTTAAAGTGGTTTTTTAGAAAGGTTTGAAAAAGTGGAATATGGTCTTAATGAGAAGGCATAGAATTATAAATTTTGCTAGTTTTTTCCCAAGGTTTTAGGGAAAATTTATTTTAAAGTAGATATTTTGTTTAAATTTCAAATGGTAAATTATTTCAAGAAAATAATTTTCAAATGAAACATATATTTCCTATTTTATTTTATTCAATCAGATGTTGAAACCCATTTTCGAATGTTAATTCAAGCTATCATTGTTGAAATTTTATTTATAATGAATTACAGGCTCCTTAGTGAGATCATATTGGACATGACCCTTCATAAAAACCCATAGGTGTATATAGTTTCATGTTTTATTTTATGTGTAGTATTATATCTTTTTTCTAGTCATAACATTATGCACTTGAAGAGGATTCTTTAGGAGGTGGTGAGTGTCCACTGACCACTTGGTGTTGGTTTTTTTAATATTCGAGTTTTTTTGTTCACTCTTAGATTGTGTAATGGAAAAATTGACATGATGTATTTATTTTTACCTTAGTTTATATTGTATATGTTTTTTTAACTCTATATCTCTATATTTTATTTATTATTTTTAATTGTTATTTTGATAATTAAATTTTTATATTTTCTCTTTATTCTAAAATTTATTATTTCTCATGAATGGTAGTCCCATATATAGGCACATCCCAAATAATTTATAGTATGTTTTAATTATTGATTTATTTATTAATTTTAGGTTGAAATATTTCTAAGAGAATATTCCATTATTCTAAGGCACAAGTTTCTAGCCCATGGGGATCAATAATTCCCTTCATTCCTAGTAAAGGGCTTGGTCGGGTGGTGTAGAGGGTCAACCTATGTTTGTTCATTGCATGATTTTAATATATTACTAAAGCTTGAGAGACCATTTAGTTTGAAAAATAGAAATAATTATCAAAGAAAATGGAAATAAAATATGTTGGTTATGTAAAGAAATGAACCTAATGATAATATAAATTCATGTCATCATGAAATCCTATAAGAAATCTATGTACCATAAGTACATGATCCTAATAAATAGAAATTTTTATAAATTTCAACAAAACTGGATTATGTTTGAATAGTTTCAATATCATTTTTGATGAAATTTTTTCATTTAACATGGAATTTAAATATATTAATGAGGATCAAGAACCAAAATGGTTAACGAATTCCATGATTGTCCAGATTGGGATTAATGTAAAGTTGTAATCCAATAAAAATTATACTCACCTGAAAAACATGAGGTTTTTGTTCGATTAGAAAGGCCCCTAAATGGATTAAAAATATTGTTTATAAATACATATTTTTACAAATACATATGAAAATAATGAATCTTGAGATATAAAGCATGAATTTTTACTTAAGGTTTCTCACTAAAACTTGGGGTTGACTATGATGAAATGTACTATCTTATAATGGATATAATATCATTTTTGTATCTGAAATTTAACCTTTCATGGGGTACAATAAGAGAAATTATTTTCCTATGTTAAATGTAGTTATAGTGGTAACCATATAGTTGTATTTCGAGATGAGTCATTAGAATCAATTATCATTTTGGTTAGATAATTGAGGTGTTTTGGATTGTTTTAATTTATTTAAAGGAAATAGTAAAATAAGATAATGAAAATTATAGTGAGAAGAGAGATTGGTTTTGGTTTGGTGTAACGCCCCGACCCCAGTTACCCAGAGTCAGTGCATTATTTTAATGCATTGGCATGACTATAAGGAATCAAGTCCCAAAGGACTGATCAGTTTAGCAGTCTTGGAAAATAAATTACATACATGAACGTTACATTACATTATAAAATGAAAAAAACAACATTTTCTCCATTGACCACATTCATATCCCATAGATTATACCTGCAGGTCAGTCATAATATACTTCTTCGCTTCTTGGGAAAAATAAATCATAGAAAGGGGTGAGCTCAGATTCTCAATAAGGATAACAATATAGCAAAACATTTAACAAATAATCATAAACATTTAAGGAAATGTATAAGACTAAAACAAAATCCTTTTAAACTTAAACTTCAGCATAATATGGCATAGATAAATCAAGTAATTCCATTTACTTAATCACATTGATATTCTACTAGTCGAATAATCACATGTAATATCAATATACAATTTCGTAATGATGGAATGCATAATTCCAGACTATATAACCACATAGTTAAGGACTCATACCAAGACTACAAATAAGATTTTGTCGAGGCCTTGTGCCAAGACACTAGTTTGTCCCATGAAACCTACCGATACATTGAGGAGCTATAGCGGGCTCCACTCGTCACTTACTATGTCCAATGCATACCACATATGAAAAGGATTAAACATAACATAAACATTCATATTAAAACTAGCATATGAAATTTTAATACTTCATACATAAACTATGAATGGTATAAAAATAAAAAATCCATAGTCAAACATATCACAAAACCTTCAATACAATATGGAAGATTTGTATCATAATTAATCAACTTCAAACAAGTTTAAAATCCATCAATGGATGTTAACATAGATGAAAATGATTTGAAAATCTCTTTTAGGGAAATATCCCTTTTTCATGAAAACATTTAAAAGTCACACAATTTAGAAAGGAATACATTTCAAGACATTTTTTAATCAAAGTGTCCCATACCACTTTGAAACTTTTGAAAGGAATTAAAATTTTAAAAACATTCATGTCCATTTAAATATATCCTAAAAAACTATTTTGAAAACATGGACATTAATGAGAATAATTTTTAAGAATAAATATTTAAACCATTTAAAATGATGATCTAGTTAAAGAGTCCCTTCCATAAAACCATCAAATATTCCTTTTGAAAATATCTTTATGAAACATGGTTTTGTTAATATAGTTGGAATTTAACACCTTTAACCCTTTTTTAAATAAAATAATAATAACATTCATAATCTGATCCAAGTTTATTTAAAGGATAATATTCTATTCCTAGGTTGTTTTTTGGTCGAGTTACACTTATCTAATAAAATTAGTACATGTGTTAGGGTAATTATAATATCATTTTTACCTTTAATTGAACTATTTACTTTTAACCGTGGTAAATAAAAGTCAAAAGTTACGATTCACCAAAAGTTATTTTCATATTATTTAATCACATTTTCTTTACTGATGTCAACTATGTCTCTCGGATTTTTGAAATTCATCTCACAGAAGCTGTAAAATTATGTTTTAGGCAAATTTTCTAACATTCCTAGAATGTGGGTATAAGAGGTTGAAAACTTCAATAAAATATTATACATCTAATTTTATTATAAAACAACTATAATGAAATACATTGAACTTATATATGTATTATAAGTCTATTATGAAATAAAATAAATTAAAATAAAATTAATAATTATTTAAATAAAAAATCAGTTTTAAATAATAGCATAGTGGTTTTCACTATTCATCAAAAATTGATGGATTTCAGAAAAATACCAAAAATTCAGCCTAATATAATTTTGATGTTCCTAACTCAGAAATGAAGTCTATTTTACCAAATTCAAGATATAGAAGTTTCATTTATAAATTTAAATTTATTTTCGGTTGTCAAAACTAAAAAGCGGGTTTTTAAAAATTAAAACTATCAAAAGATGGACATGGGTTTATGTCAAATTTAAATGTGAAATTACTTATAATGAGCTGCATTGTATTATATGATAAAAAGTTAATCCAATATTACTTCAAAACCATTAAAAGCATAATTTATTACTATAAATTATTTAAATTAAAAAATTTGTTTTCCATTAAAACATAGTATTTTTCACTATTTGTCAAAATATGAAAGTTATCAGAAAAGTACCAAAAAGTTATCAAAACTAAATTTTTATATCCTGCTTATAGAAAATAATTTAATTTCATTAAATTGAATATATAAAAGTGTCAAATATTAGTTTTTAAAAAAGGATTCACCATTAAAAGGTGGTAAATTGTATTTTTTAAAAAATACATATCTTATCAGAAAAAATGAATTTGTTCTTATATTATATCTAAAAAACACTTAATATGGATGTTAAAATTATATAGAGTATATGAGATTCGAAATATAGTTAATACTATTCATAACCACTTTTTGAACATCTTGTTTGTTTAGTTGTGGTGTGCTCAAACTCAGTATTGCGGGTAGCGCAAGCTATTGAATTACTTTAATGAGATATCATACTATGAAATCATGGGGTATTACATTCTAACCTCCTTCAATAAATTGTGTCCTCGCAATTTGAAATTGTTCTTTGAAATTAAAAAGGAAAAAAATAGAAAAATACCTTTGTGGAAAACCCACATAGGAAATTGGGTTAATAAAATTTAGTCTTAATAATAGGGAAAGGGAATGAAGAAGTCACCACCAAATTAGGATCTTGATTAGGAGAACATTAATGGAGATTAGATAAACATAATTGGAAGAAAAACATACATATTTATAGGGAGTGATTGAGGTCATAAATCACAAACAAGTGTAAAATTTAGGGCCTCAAAGCCATCAATCTATAATGATTTAAAATATCATTAGTTCAAAAAAACATAAGGTACTAGGATAACACATTTTTTGTTTTAAGATCCCTTCCCAAAAGTTCAAGAATTAATTTATTCATTGAATAAGTGGAAAAAAATATACCTGACAAGTAAATTTTCATCCTTTAAATAATTCCTACCACAAACTTATCTTTCACTCCAAAAGCCAATAGAATTCAAAAATATTCTCTTTAACTTAATCGTAAAAGGTTCCAAAAATAATGAATTTATAATTCATTTGTCCGAATATTTTTAAAAAACTAAATTATAAAAACCAGGACATCATGTAGACCAGTTGTAGGTGATGCACCCTTGTCACCCTTCAGTTGTGAGTACAAGTCTCACGGCCTTTCTGGACGTGACGAGTTATTGCCCGAGCTTTGGGTTTTCCTTTTTATGACAATACAAAAAGAATCTCAAGAAATGATTTAACATTAATAATAGTATCTAATGTCAAAATTAATCGATTCCAACCTTTAGACTTATTCAAAATACTTTTTTCTAAACTCACAGTACAAAATTTATAAGGAAGGTAAACACAATGAAGATCCTTTTTTCCATGTAATAACATGCGAATATCTACATAATGTATTATTTTAAAAGACTAAAAAACCCTGAATTACCATAAAACCTTATTGATTACATTCATTCTCCATTTTCTCTTAAAAAATACTTGATATACTCCTTCTATCCAAAATGTTTTCAACTCCAACAATGATGGAATAAACAAATCATTAATCAGTTTCCAGGTAGTCAAGAATATCCAATAAAATTTATCCAAACAAATCATATATTATTCCAAAATATATACCTCGGTATCAGAAGCATATTATGTTTTATCTTTCTCTCAACCATATATTTTCCAAAAAAATTAACCTCCTATTGAGTCACTTTTCTTAGTTCCACGCAATCTCAAGTCATTGATGAAATAGTACTGCAGTACAATACTTTTATACTATATAATTCTTATAACATGTACATCATTAATACAATACTCAAATGAAACAATAATTTAACAATAACATAGGAAATCTAATAATTCCTCTTTATATTTTGTAGTATCATAACATGGTCATTATCCAATGGCAGCATTTGGGGTATACTCTGATGATTTTGACATTACTTCACGTAGTGTCCCAACTTCTTGCAGATAAAGCATTGTACATTTGAAACCTTTTTCTTACCCTTGCAATCATGTACATGGTGTCCTTTTTCTCCATATGTATAACAAACTCTTATTCCCTTCAATAATTTACGAAGGTGATTCCTTCCACATTTATCACATATTGGAAAATCCTTCATTCCCCCTCTTCCCTTTATCCATCTTTCTCTCTAGCATCATTTTCTTCTCTGGATTCCCTTCAAGGCCACAAGACATAGAAAATTATTTACTTATCTTATTAACACATGATACTATTTCTTCATATGATGAAAATACATGGGAGACTATATCCCTTTTAAATGTTGGATTAATACCATGAAAGATATGATCCTTATTAATCTTTTGATCATGCTTATTGTGGGAATTCTCATTCCTTCTGCTAGGTTCCATTTATAAACTATGGCATAAACTAGTTTAGTTTATGAATCGCAATGCAATATTCCAAACATTTAAAATACCTAATTTAAATTTAAAAGATTTTCTATATAATCTATAATAATAAAATGTTTTCTTTAAGGAAGTATTTACTCCTAAATCCTTCATAATGGCTTTTAATGAAAATGTAAATTATCCTAAGCATACCCCCCGGGAGTTTCATAACCAAGAGTGTAGCAAGGCCCATTGTTGTGTTCTAGGATACCCCGGGTCAAGCCAGAAACTCCTTGTTAGATTTTTCACTCCTAGGTACATCTGTTACAGAGTCGCCTCTACCTGCTCATATCCAGATAGGGATGTATTGCTTGGAAAATAAAAAAAATCTATACATTACCAAAAATCTAGGAAGTTTCTAAACATCCTTTGATACCAACTATACTGCCCTGACCCCAGTTACCCAAAGTTGGTTCATTATTTTAATACATTGGCATGATTATAAGGAATCATGTCCTAAAGGACCGATCACTTTAGCAGTCCTCAAAAATAGATTACATACATGAAGGTTATATTGCATTATAAAATGAAAAAAACAATATAGTCTTCATTGACCACATTCATATCCCTTAGAATATCCCTACAGGTCAGTCATAATATACTTTTTTTCATCCTGAAAAAAAAAACATAGAAAGGTGTGAACTCATATTCTCAGTAAGGAAAACAATATAGTGGAAACTTTCATAAATAAGCATAAAATTTTAATTAAATGTATAAGACTAAAACAGAAGCCTTTTAAACATAAACTTCAGCATAATACAGCAAAGATAAATTAGATAATTCCATTTACTTATTCACATGTATATTCTACTAGTTGAATAATCACATGTAATATCAATATCCAATTTCATAGTGATGGAATGCATAATGCTAGACTTCATAACCACATATTCAAGGCCTCGTGCTAAGAATACAAATAATATTTTGTCAAGGCCTTTTTCCAGGACACTAGTTTGTCTCATGAGACTTACCGATGCATCAAGGAGCTACACCGGGATCCACCATTCACTTACTAAGTCCAATAAATTCCTCATATGAAAAGGATTAAACATAGAATAAACATTAATATTAAAACTAGCATATAAAATGTCAATATTTATTAATAAACCATGAATGGTATAAAAATAACACATCCATAGTAAAAAATATTACAAAACCTTCAATACAATATGTATGATTTGTATCATAATGAATCAACTTCAAACAAGTTTAAAATCCTTCAAAGGATATTAAAATAGATGAAAATTATTTTTAAAACTCTCGGATAAAAATATTAATTTTTCATGAAAACATTAAAAAGTCACAAAATTTAGAAAGGAATACATTTGAAGACATTTTTTAATAAAAGTGTACCATACCACTTTGAAACTTTTTAATGGGATTAATATTTTAAAAACATTCATGCCAATATAATTAAATCCTTAGAAGCCATTTTGAAAACATGGACATTAATGAGAATGATTTAGAAGAATAAATATTTAAACTATTTACACTGATGATCCAGTTAAAGAATCCCTTCCATAAAACCTTAAAATATTCCTTTTGAAAATATTTTAATGAAATATGGATGGGGTTGATAAATAGTTCCTAGTAGATACTCATGTAAAAAAAACCTCGGATAATAAAGAGATTGTGAAATTAACCCTTACCTTGCACTTTCCTTTGGTCGAGGGTACGTTTAACCTCTTGTATAAAGACCATAGTATGTTATTAAATTATAAAAGAACCATATTAATAATAATTATATCATAAATTATTCATTTATGACTTTACACTAACCATTTAATAAGTATTACAATGTTAAATTTACATTTTCGGTAATAATCGCTTTCTTTATCGTACATGTTTTAACTTGTTATTCTTGATTGTATCTTTTAGATCATGATTTAAATACTCCCAGAATATAAAACTTGATTTATATATAATATATATTTAGAATATAAATATTTATAATGTATATATATATATGAAATGAAATTTATCGTTTATGGAGATAATAGGTTGTATGTATTCATAAACGATATTTCCATTTTCATATCGTATTGAACAGAAATAAGTGAATAAGATATATGTAATTACATATATATATATATATAAATCCAGTAGAATTATTATGTCATATATTACATACTTATTAACAATATATATTTTTATAATCATCGTTGAGTAGTGGACATTGGAATGAATCACATCGCGTCATGAATACAGCAATCTGTACGTATGCACGGGCAACAATATCATTATATTGATGGTGAAATCATATGTAATTGTATGGTATATCATATATAAATAATAATCAACATGTTACATTTATTATTTATATCACTTATACACATTATTATACCCATCCAAATAGTTAACTATTTGAATAACAAACTATACCGTGACGTGGACACGGTAAGCCGTACGTACGCAAGTATGGTGACTTTTTTATTTATAGGATGGATAGAATAATGAATATGGTTGTACCATAATTATAATAACATTATATAATGTATGAGTTATTGTATTTTTTATTATTGTATTGAAACTACAAGAATATAAGAAGTGGATGAAGAAAAGAACTTCAAAGAGGGTTGTCAAATTATTACCCCTTCTTCGGGTGTTTCCTTTTGAGTTGATGAAAAGGGATCCATAAGTTGGATTCATGATCAAATTATGGAATCTAGGTTTATGTTAGGGACGTTTTGGGGATATTTGGGTAGGTTTTGGCCAATCCAAATGGCATTGGTGGTGTTATTTGGGAGAAGGGGGCGTTCCCTTTTATAAGAGAGGTGATGGTCATTTTAGGGAAATATTAAAATATTAACTTATTATACAATAATATTCGGTTTATAATGGATAAAAATTAATTTATTTCTATAATTTGGTGGTTATGGGTCAAAAAAATGTAATCCAATAGGTTTTAGACAAGTTTAGGTTACGATTTTAACATTTTCTTTTAGATTTAACTCTTAGTTAAATAGTTTAACCTTTACCATGTCTTCTTGTATTCTTGGACTATATGGTTAATAAACGTAATATAAACATCCAAGAGAACCTGAAGTGGTTCATTAATTATATATATAATATTATTTAAGCCCTATGGAAGAACCTTATATTTTTATGAATATTATATAATCCAATAATATAGTATTTAACAAAAACTAATTTATGACAATTTTGACACTATTTGGTATTTTGTTTTTGTGAAAGTCAAAAAAACATTATCACTTAGAAAAAAATTTATCAAATCAACCCAAACATTTCTTATGAACCTATAGTATTAGTGGAATTCATCAAAAGTCTCATATTATATTTATTTGGATATTTATAATATCAATTATTTTAATATTTCATTAAAAAGGTAATTATTGCATCATCATTGTGTCATAAATACATTTAATTATTTAATCTCTAAAAATAATTAATAAAATACCATTATTTAGGAAATATTTTTATCTTTCTAATTAATATTTATAGTTGAATTTATCTTTTGTATAACCCTATATGATAAATGGTTCAAATAATAACCTTTGAATTTAATAGTTTTAACTCTTCTCTAAATAAAATAATAATAACTGTTATGATCTAATCTTAGTGGAACTAAAAAGTCATAGTTTATTCCTAAGGTTTTTTTCCATCCAATTTCACTTATCCTATAGAATTAGGCCATGTGTTAGGGTAATTATTATATCATTTTTACCTTTAATTACCATATTTACTTTTAACTATGGTAAATAAAAGTCAAAAGATACAATTCACCAACAATTATTTTAATCTTATTGAATCAAATTTTACATACTGATGTCAACTATTTCCCTTGGAATCTTTAAGTTCAACTCATAGAAACGGTAAAATTATGTTTTATGCAAATTTACTAACGTGCCTAGAAGGTGGTTAAAAGAGGTTAAAAAGTTATACAAACTTTTATACATATAATTTTATTTTAAAATGAATCTAATGAATTACATTAAACTTATATAGGTATTATATATATATTTTGAATTAAAATAAATTTAAATAAAATAAATAATTATTTAAATAAAAAGTCGGTTTTAAATAATAATGCAGTGTCATTCACTATTCCTAAAAAATTGAATGTTTTTAGAAAAATACCAAAAATTCACCCTAATCTAATTTTGATATTCTAAAACCAAAAATGGATTCTATTTTTCCAAATTCAAAACATAAAAGTTTCATTTATTAATTTAAAATTATATCCCGTTGTCAAAACAAAAAAAGAGGATTTTTAAAAAGTAAAAACTATCAAAAGATTGAATTGTCTTCATGTCAAATTTAAGTGTTAGTTTACTTATAATGACCTAAATTTTATTATATGATAAAAATATAATCTAAGTTTACTTAAAAACCATTCAAATTCATAAATTAAAACTATAAATTATTTCGATTAAAAATGTTATCTTCAATTAAAACATAGTATTTTTCACTATTCGTGAAAATACGAACATTATCAGAAAAGTACCAAACATTTATCCAAACTAAATGTTTATATCCCAATTCTAAATAAGAATTTAATTTCATTAATTTGAATATATAAAAGTGTCAAATATTTGTTTTTAGAAAAAGGGATCGCCATTAAAAGGAGGTAAAATTGAATTTTTTTGAAAAATACTTATTTTATCTGAAAAAATGAATTTGTTCTTATATTATATCTAAGAAACACATAATATATATGTTAAAATCATATAGAGTATATAAGATTCAAAATGCAGTTAATACTATTCATAATCACTTTCTGAACGGCTAGTTTGTTAAGTTGTGGTGTGCTGGAACTTGGTGTTGTGTGTAGTGCAAGCTATTGAATTACGTTAATGAGATAACATACTATGAAATCATGGGGTGTTACATTCTCCCCTACATTAATAAATTGCTCCCTCGCAATTTGAAATTGTTTTTTGAAAATAAAAGGTTAAAAATAGAAAAATACCTTTCTAGAAAACCCACATCAGAAATTGGGTTAATAAAATTTAGTCTTAATAAGAGGGAAAGAGAATGAAAAAGTTACTACCAAATTATGATCTCGATTAGAAGAAAATTGGTGGAAATTAGAGAAACATAATTGGTGTAAAACCGTAAGTTTTTATATTGAGTGATTGAGGCCATCAATAGAAAAAAACTGTAAGATTGAGGGCCACAAAACCATCAATCTATGATTATTTGAAATATCGTTTGTTCAAAAAAATATAATGTATCAGGATGAAACATTTTTTGTTTTAAGATCCCTTCCGTAAAGTTTATGAATTAATTTATTCATAGAATATGAGGAAAAAATATACTTTTGAAGTAGAGATTCATCCTTCAAATAATTCATTCAACAATCTCATCTTTCACTCCAAAAGATAATATAGTTCAAAAATATTGTATTAATTCTAATCATATATGGTTCAAGAAATAATGAATTTATAATTCATTTGCCAAACTATTTTAAAAAAATACACTATAAAAACCTGAACATCACATAGGCCAGTGGTAGATGATGCACCCTTGTCGCCCTTCGGTTCTGGGTTCATGTCTCGCGGCCTTGTAGGATGCGACGGGTTGTCACCCGACCTCCGAGTTGTCCTTTTTATGAGAATCCAAAAATAATCTCAAGAAATGATTTAACCTTGACAATAGTATCCAATGTCAAACTTAATCAATTCAAACCTTTAGACTTATTCAAAATACATTTTTCAAAGTCACAGTCCAAAATTTATAAAGAAGGTGAACACAATGAAGATAATTTTTTCATTGTAATAACAAGTAAATAACTTCATCATGTATTCTTTTAAAACACTGTAACTCCCTATATTTCCACAAAACCTTATTGATTACATTCATACTCCCTTATTCTGTATAGAATAATGGATATACTCCTTTTACCCCAAAATGTTTTTAACTCTAACAATGATGGAATATACAAATCATTAATAAGTTTCAAGGTAGTCATGAATATCCAATAAAATTTATCCAAATCAAACAAGTGTTATTCCAAAATCACTACCTTAGTATCCGAACCATTTTATGGTTTATCTTTCTCTCAACTGTATATTTTCCAAAAACATTAACCTCCTTTTGAGTCACATTTCTTGGTTCCACACAATCTCATTTCTGTAATGAAATAATATTGTTGTACTATCCTTTTATACTCTCTAATTCTTATAACATGTACATCATTAATAAAATACTCAAGTGACAAAATACATTAATAACAACATAATAAATCTAATCATTCCACTACATATTTGGTAGTATCATAACTTGATTATTATCCAATAGGAAAATTTTAAGTATACTCTGAGGTTTTTGTCATTGCTTCACGTAGTGTCCCAACTCCTTGCAGATGATGCAACGTACATTTTAAATCTTTTTCTTACCCTTGCAATCACATGGTTGGTGTACATTTTCTCCAAACTTATAAAAAACTGTCATTCCCTTCAAGAATTTACCAAGGCGATTCTTTCTATAGTTATCACATATTGGAAAATACTTCTTTCCTATATTCCCATTATCCATCTTTCTCTCTACCATCCTTTTCTTCTCTCGATTCCATTCAAAGACAGAGGACTCAAAAATTGTTTTACATATCTTATTAACACATGATATTATTTCGTCATATGATTATAATACATGGGAGACTATTTACCTTTTAAATGTTGTCTTAATACCAAGAAAGATATGATCATCATTAATCATTTGATCATGCGTATTGCTGGAACTATCATTTCTTCTACTAGGCACCGTTTCTAAACTATGGCATACAGTAGGTTAGTTTATGAATCGCAATGCATAATTACAAACTTTTAAAATACCTAACATAAATTGAAAATATTATAAATAAAATTTATAATAAAAAATGTTTCCATTGAGGAAGTATTTACTCCTAAATCCTTCATAATGGCTTGTAATGAATATGTGAATTACCCTAAGAATATCCTCTGAGAGTTTTGTATCCAAGAGTGCATCAAGGCACATTGTCATGTACTAGGATACCTTGGGTCAAGACCAAAACTCATTTTCATAGTTTTCACTCCTAGGTACAACTGTGCTAGTGCAGCCTCTATCTACACGTATCCATAACACAATTTATTACTTCGAAAATACACAAAATCTCTACATTACCAAGATTTTATGAAGATCTTCTATACTAATCCTCAAAGTATATCTTAGGATAATTTTTTCTAATCAGGGTTTTTCTAAATCTATTTCCAAGTTTGTTGCTAAAATTCCTCTGATACCAACTGTAATGCCCCAGCCCAAGTAACCTAGAGTTGGTGTATTATTTTAATACAGTGGCATGATTACAAGGAATCAAGTCCTAAAGGACCGATCAGTTTAATAGTCTTGGAAATTAGATTATATACATGAACATTACATTACATTATAAAATGGAAAACAAAAAACAACACTGTCTCCATTGACCACATTAATATCCCTTAGAATTTCTCTACAGGTCAGTCATAATATACTTATTTGTATCCTGGTAAAAATTAAACATAGAAAGGGGTGAGCTCATATTCATAGTAATGATAACAATAGAGTGGAAACCTTTATAAATAAGAATTAACATTTTAGTCAATGTATAAGACTAAAAAAAGACTTTTAAACTTAAACTTCATCATAATATGGAAAATATAAATCAAATAATGCCACTTACGTATTCACTTGGATATTATACTATTTGAATAATCACATGTAATATCAATATCCAATTTCATAATGATAGAATTCAAAATTCCATACTTTATAACCACAAAGTCAAGGCCTTATTCCAATACTACAAATAAGATTTTGTCAAGGCCATGTGGTAATAAACTAGTTTGTCTCATGAGACCTACTGATGCATCTAGGATCAATAGTGGATTACACACGTCACATACTAAGTCCAATGCATTCTTCATATAAAAAGGATTAAACATAACATAAACATTCGTATTAAAACTAGCATACATAATGTCAATACTTTATCCATAAAGCATGAATGGTATAAAAATAACACATCCACAGTCAAACATATCACAAAACCTTCAATACAATATGGAAGATTTGTATCATAATAAATAAACTTCAAACAAGTTTATAATACATAAAAGGATGTTGATATAGATGAAAATGATTTGTAAAAATCTTTGAGAGAAATATCACAATTTCATGAAAACATTTAAAAGTCAAACAATTTAGAAAGGAATACATTTAAAGATAGTTTTTTAATCTAATTGTTCCATACCAATTTAAATTTTTTGAAAGGAATTAAAATTTTAAAAACATTGATGTCCATGTAAATAAATCCTTAAAACCATTTTGAAAACATGGACATTAATGAGAATTATTTAGAAGAATAAATATTTAAACCATTTAAAATGATGATCTAGTTAATGAGTCCCTTACATAAAACCTTAAAATATTACTTTTGAAAATATTTTTATGAAACATGTATGTGGATGATAAATAGATCCCAATAGATACTCACATAAAAATAACATCGGATAATAAAGAGATTGTGAAATTAACCCTTACCTTGCACTTTCGTTTGGTTGACGGTACGTTTAAACATTTGTATAATGACCATAGTAAGTTATTAAATTATAAAAGAACCATATTCATTTTTATTATGTCATAAATGATTCATTTATTACTTTATACTACCCATTTTGTAAGTATTTTCATGTTAAATTAACATTTTGGGTAATAATCTCTTTTTTTATCTTACGTGTTTTAACATGTTATTCATGATCATATCACATAGATCATGATTGAAATACTTCCAGAATATAAAACTTGATTTATATATCAAATATATTTATAATATAAATATTTATAATGGATAGATATATGATATGGAAGGCACTGTTTATGGAAACGGTAGGTCGTACGTACACATAAATGTTGTTTCCGTTTTCATATCGTATTGAATGACAATAAGTAAATAAGATATATGTATGTACACACACACACACATATATATATATATCACCAATACCATTATTATTTCATATATTACATTCATATAAATAATATAAATATTTTTATAATCATTGTTGAGTGGTGGACATTGGAATGTGTCATATTGTGTTGTGGAGACGGTAATTCGTACGTACGCACGAGCGACAATATCATTATATTGATGGTGAAATAGTTTGTAATTGAATGTTATATCATATATATGGAATAATTATCATTTTATATTTATTATTTATATCATTTATACTTATTATTATACCCATCCAAATAATGAAGTGTTTGAATAACAAACTACACCACGACATGGAGACGGTAAGTCGTACGTACACAGGTATGGTGACATTGTCATTTATAGGATGGATTGAATAAATAATATGGTTGTACCATATTTTTAATAACATCATAGTATGTAGGATGTGCTGGAGTTCTTATTTTTTTTTATGGAAACAACAATGAAAGGGACTGTGGAAGAAGAAAAGAACTTTAAAGAGGGTGGTGAAATTATTACCACTTCTTCCGGTGTTTCCTTTTGAGTTGATCAAAAGGGTTCATTTGGTTGGATTTATGATCAAATTAAGGACTATAGGTTTTTTTGAGGTATGTTGGGAGGATATTTGGGGAGGGTTTGGTTGAGAAAAATGGCTTTGGAGGTGTGATTTTGAGAGAAGGGGAAGTGCCCTTTTATAAGAGGGGTGAGGGTAACTTTAGGAAAAGATTAAAATATTAACTTATTACACAATCATATTTAGTTTATAATGGCTCAAAATGAATTTATTTTTATCCTTTGGTGGTTATTGGTCAAAATAGTATCAACCAATTGTGTTTATACATTTTAGTTTACCATTTTAACCTTATCTTTTATATTTAACTCGCAATTAAATAGATTAACCTTTACTGTGTCATCTTGTATTCTTACACTATATGGTTAATAAACATAATATAAACATCTAAGATAACATCAAGTGGTTCATTAATGACATATATAATATTATTTAAGCCCTTTGGCCTAAACTTATTTTTTAGGAATATTATATCAACCAATAATATAATATTTGTTTTAAAAACTAATTTATTTCAATTTTGACTCTATTTGGTATTTTGTTTTTGTTAAAGTCATTACAACCTTATCACTTCGAAAAATATTTATATAATCAACTCTAAAATGTCCTATAAACCTAGAAAATTAGATTAATTCATAAAAAGTATCAAATTATATTTAATTGGATATTTAAAATATCAATTATTTTAATATTTTATTAAGAAGGTAATTACTCCATCATCATTGTGTCATAAATAAATTTAATTAATTAATCTTTACAAATTATAAATAAAATACCATTTTGTAATAATGTTTTTTATATTTATAATGAATATTTATAGTCGAATTTATCTTATGTATAACTCTATATTAAAAATGGTTTTGTTAATAAACTTTGAATTTAACACTTTTAACTCTTCTATAAATAAAATAATAATAAGTATGGAGGAAAAGGACACCAATTAAATGATTACAAGTGTAAGAAAAAGGTTTCAAATATACATTTCTTCATATGCAAGGAGTTGGGAATCTACGGGAAGCAATGTCCAAATCATCAGAGTATACCCCAAATGCTGCTATTGGATAATAATCAATTTATGATAGTACCGAAGATGAAAGGGAATGATTAGATTTCTTATGTTGTTATTAAATTATTGTGTAATTTGATTATTTTTTTACTTACATACATGTTATAATAATTATAGTGTATAAAACGATTTTATTGAAGTTCTATTTCATTAAGGACTTGAGATTGTGTGGAACCAAGAAAAGTGGCTCAATAGAAGGTTAATGTTTTTAGAAAATATATGGATGAGAGAAAGATAAACCAAAATATGGTTCTAATACTTGGGTATTGATTTTGGAATAATATATGATTGATTTTGATAAATCTTATTTGATATTCTTGACATCCATGAAACTGATTAATGATTTATATATTCCATCGTTGTTGGAGATTACAACATTTTTGGATAGAAAGATTATATCTAGTATTATATAAGGAAGAATGGGGAATGAATGTAATCAATAAGGTTTTATGGTAATTCAGGGTGTTACAGTGTTTTAGAAGAATACATTATAAAGGTATTCACATTTTGTTACATGGGTGAAAGGATCTTCATTGTGTTTACCGTCCTTTTTAATTTTGGACTATGAGTTCGAACAAAATTATTTTGAATAACTCTAAAGGTTAGAATCGATTAAGTTTGAAATTGGATACTATTGTTAAGGTTAAATTATTTCTTGAGATTATTTTTGTATTGTTTAAAAAAGTACAACCCGAAGGTCGGGTTATAGCCCGTCGCATCTGAAAAGGCCGCGAGACTTGAACCCGCAACTAAAGGGAGACAAGTGTGCATCAACTTCCATAAAGTTTAAGAATTAATTTATTAATTGAATAATAGGGAAAAAATATAATTGACAAGTAGAGTTTCATCCCTCAACTAATTCCTACCATAAATTCATCTTTCACACTACAAGATAATAGAATTCAAAAATATTCTATTTATCATAATCGTATAGGGTTCCAAAAATAATGAATTTATAATTCATTTGTCAGATTATTTAAAAAACTACATTATACAAACCAGGACATCGCATAGGCCAGTTGAAGGTGATGCACCGTTATCGCCCTTCGGTTGTGGGTTGATGTCTCGCTGCCTTGTCGGACACGACGGGTTGTCGCCCTACCTCCAGGTTGTTCTTTTTATGACAATCCAAAAATAATCTTAAGAATTTATTTAACCATAACAATAGTATCCAATGTCAAACTTAATCGATTCCAACCATTATACTTATTCAAAATACTTATGTCCAAACTCATAGTCCAAAATTTATAAAGAAGTTAAACACAATGAAGAAACTTTTTTCCATGCAATAACCTGTGATTTCCTTCATCATGTATTCTTTTAAAATACTGTAACACCCTGAATTACCATTAAACTTTATTGATTACATTCCTTCTCCATTATTCCTTATATAATACTCGATATACTCATTATATCCAAAGATGTTGTAAACTCCAACAATGATGGAAGATAAAATTCATTAATCAATTTCATGGTATTCAATAATATCCAATAAAATTTATCCAAATAAATCATATATTATTCCAAAATCACTAACTTAGTAAGGATAACAATATAGCAGAAACTTTCATAAATAAGCATAAACATTTAAGGAAATGTATAAGACTAAACCAAAAGCCTTTTAAACTTAAAATTCAGCATAATATAGAAAAGATAAATCAAATAATTTCATTTACCTATTAACGAGGATATTATAATATTTGAATAATCACATGTAATATCGATATCCAATTTCATAATGATTGAATGCATAATTCTAGACTTCATAACTACATAGTGCCAAGACAACAAATAAGATTTTTTCAAGGCCTTGTGCCAAGACACTAGTTTGTCTCATTAGAACTACCGATGCATCGAGGAGCTATAACGGGCTCCACCTTTTACTTACTAAGTTCAATTCATTCCTCATATGAAAAGGTTTAAACATAACATAAACATTCATATTAAAACAAGAATAAAAAATTTCAATACCTTTTCCATAAACCATGAATGGTAAAAAAAATAACACATCCACAGTAAAACAGATAACAAAACCTTCAATATAATATGGAACGTTTGTATCATAATAAATCAATTTCAAAAAAGTTTAAAATAATTTAAAATATGTTAAAATAGATGAAAATGGTTTGTAAAACTCTTTGATAGAAATATTCCTTTTCATGAAAACATTTAAAAGTCACACAATTTTGAAAGAAATACATTTAAAGACGTTTTTGAATCAAATTGTCCCATACCACTTTGAAACTTTTTAAAGAAATTATCATTTTAAAAACATTCATGTCCATATAAATAAATTCTTAAAACCCATTTTGAAAACATGGACATTAATGAGACTAATTTAGAAGAATAAATACTTAAACCATTTAAAATGATGATCTAGTTAAATCATTCCTTCCATAAAACCTTAAAATATTCCTTTTGAAAATATTTTTATGAAACATGGATGTGAGTGTTAAATTGGTCCCAGTAGAAACTCACGTAAAAACAACCTCGGATCATAAAAGATTGTGAAATTTACCCTTACCTTTCAATTTCCTTTGATCGAGGGTACATTTAACCTCATGTATAATTACCATAGTATTTTATTAAATTATAACATAACCATATACATATTTATTATACCATAAATGATTCATTTATGAATTTATATTACCGGTTTAAGAAGGATTTCCATGTTAAATTAACATTTTGATCATATCATTTAGATCATGATTTAAATACGTCCAAAATATAAACCTTGATTTATATATAATATATATTTAGAATATAAATATTTATAATGCATAGATATATGAAATTGATGGCACCATTTATAGAGATGGTAGGCCGTGCGTACGCATAAACGTTGTTTCCGTTTTCATATTGTATTGAACGGAAATAAGTGAATAAGATATATGTAAGTACATACATACGTACATACATAAATAAATACATACATACATATATATATCTAGTAGAATTATTATGTCATATATTACATACGTATTAATAATATATATTTATATTATCATCATTGAGTGGTGGACATTGGAATGAATCTCATCGCGTCGTGGAGACGGTAATTTGTACAAAGACACGAGGGAGAATATCATTTTGTTAACCGTGAAATCATATGTAATTGGTTGTTATATCATATATAACGAATCATTAAAGTGTTATATTTATTATTTAAATCATTCATACTCATTATTATACTCATTCAAATAATTAAGTGTTTGAATAACAAACTACACCACGATGTGGAGACGGTAAGCCGTACGTACCCACGTATGATGACATTGTCATTTATAGGACGGATAGAATAACGAATATGGTTGTACGATATTTATAATAACATCACAGTATGTATGAGGTATTGTATTTATTATTTTTTTACGGTAACAATAAATAAATAGGAAGTGGAAGAAGAAAATAAATTCAAAGAGGGTGGTGAAATAATTACCTCTTCTTCGGGTGTTTCCTTTTAAGTTGATCAAAAGGGATCCTTAGGTTGTCTTTATGAACAAATTAAGGACTGTAGTTTGATATGATGGAATTGGTGAGGATTTTTTATTCAGGGATCGCTGAGCCAAATGGATTTGGAGGTTTGATTTTGAGAGAAGGGGAAGTTCCCTTTTATTAGAGGGGTGAGGGTCACTTTAGGAAAAGATTAAAATATTTACTTATTATAAAACCATATTTGGTTTATAATTGCTCCAAATGAATTTAATTTGATCATTAGGTGGGTATGGGTCTAAATAATATCAACCAATATGTTTAAGGAAAGTTTAGGATACCATTTAAACTTATCTTTTAGATTTAACTCTCAGTTAAATAGTTTAACCTTTACCATGTCTTCTTTTATTCTTACACTATACAGTTAATAAACTTACTCTAAACTTATAATATATCCTCAAGTGGTTCATTAATGACATATATAATTTTATTTAAGCCATTTGGTAAAAACTTAGATTTTTATGAATATTATATCAACCAATAATATAGTATTTGTTTTAAAAACTAATTTATTTCAATTTTTACACTATTTGGTATTTTGTTTTTGTGGAAGTCATAACGACCTTATAACTTCGAAAAACATTTATCTATTCAACCCTAAAATTTTATATTAACCTATAAAATTATTTATATTCATAAAAACTCTCAAATTGTATTTATTTGGATATTTATAATATCAATTATCTTAATATTTCATTAAGCATGTAATTACTTTATCATCATTGTGTCATAAATAAATTTTAATATTCAATATTTAAATATTATAAATAAAATTCAATTAGTTAGGAAATATTTTTATCATTCTAGTGAATATTTATTGTCTAATTTATCTTATAAATAACCCTATATTAAATATGGTTTAGTTAATAAACCTTGAATTTAACACTTTTAACTCTTCTTTAAATAAAATAATTATAATTATCCTAATCTAATCCAAGTGGGACTAAAGGATCATATTTTATTACTAAGGATTTTTTGGTTGAATTAAACTTATCCAATAGAATTTGGACATGTGTTAGTGTAATTATATTATCATTTTTAACTTTAATTACCCTATTTACTATAAACCGTGGAAAACAAAACTCAAAAGTTACTATTCACCATAAATTATTTTCATCCTATTGAATCAAATTTTACATACTGATGTCAACTTTTTCTCTCATAGTTTTTAAATTCATCTCAAAGAAGTGGTAAAATTATGTTTTATGCAAATTTGCTAACGTGCCTAGAAGGTGGGTAAAAGAGGTTAAAAAGTTCAATAAAATTTTATACATCTAATTTTATTATAAAATGACTCCAATGAATTACATTGAACTTATATAGGTATTATATATCTATTTTTTACTTAAAATATTTTTTAAAAAATATTAATTATTTAAAAAAATATGGGTTTAAATAATTACACAGTGTTTTTCACTTTTCATCAAAAATTGAATGTTTTCAGAAACAAAATTCACCATAAGCTAGTGTTGATATTCCGAATTCAAAAAGGAAGTCTATTTTACCAAATTCAAAACATATAAGTTTCATTTATTAAATTAAAATTACTTCCTGTTGTCAAAACCAAAAAACGGGGTTTTAAAAAGTAAAAACTACCAAAAGATTGACATGTGTTTATGTAAAATTAAAATGTTAATTTACTTATAATGACCTAAATTGTACTAGATGATAAAAATATAGTCTAGATATAATTAAAAACCATTAAAATTCATAATTTAACACTATAAATTATTTTGATTAAAAAAGTCTTCTCAATTAAAACATAGTATTTTTCACTATTCGTTAAAAAATGAAAGTTATCAAAAAAGTACAAAAAATGTATCCAAAATAATTTTTTATGTCCCGCTTCTAAAGAATAATTTAATTTAATTAAATTGAATATATAAAAGTTTCAAATATTGGTTTTAATAAAAAGGTTCGCCATTAAAAGGCGGTAAAATTGCATTTTTTTTGAAAAATAATTATTTTATCTGAAAAAATAAATTTGTTCTTATATTATGTCTAAGAAACACATATTATGGATGTTAAAATTGTATAGAGTATATATGATTCAAAATTCAGTTAATAATATTCATTAACGCTTTTTGAACGGCTAGTTTGGTATGTTATGGTGTGCTCGAACTCTGTGTTGCGTGTAGCACAAGCTATTGATTTACATTGATGAGATAACATACATTGAAATCATGGGGTGTTACATCTGGTTTATTAATTGAAATTTCATAACGGGATTTAATAAAATTTTTATTATCATCATATTAAATTATATGTGAAATTTTCATTAACCTATTCATAAAACACCTGAACTTGAAGGTTATTATAAAAACCAATCTAATAGTTATTTCTTCTTGGTCATTTCTAATTCGTATTGAAGTCGCCCAATTAGGATAAGTGTTCCACTGAGAGTGGGAGGGGGTAAATCAGTGATACTTTTTCTTTTATGTTTCCTTTAAACAATATTAACATCATATTAAATATTTCAATCCTTTTTGAAAACAATTCAAACACACATCCACAAGAGCACACAAATTAACAAGGTTTACTATTCAATAATAATAGCTACATCCTTTGTATGGTTTGGAAAGGATTCAATACCACACAATCCACTAGAAAGAAATCCCTTAAAATAAAATGAGTAGGATATTTCATTTCACTCATATAGCACATTAAAGAGAATACAATAGTGTGTGTGCCCCCTCTTGACACAAATAGGATAATACATTGTTTTTGTAATAACATTTGTTAATTGTGCTTCTTTTCAACTTCCATAAATATATTATTTGGAAAAAAATTCTATTTATTACCCAAAATCTTGTATGATCTTCAAGGACCTTTATATACAACTCAGATTGATTCCCCAGTCCAATTTTCCCAATCAGATCTTCTAATTTGATTTCCCAATATGATGAATATGACTCCTATAGAATATGATCAAGACATTCCAAAACTCCTTCTTACTCAGTTCAGAACTCCTAATACATAAATCCTGATCAAATTATCTATCTAGATACAATGACCATGGGAATATAATGAAAATAATAATATGATAGATAGTTGAATATTATGGTCACTAAATACAATGATATACTGAAAAATGTTTCAATATTGTCTCTTCTCCTTCCACTTCAAACCAACGAAACTTCTTCCACAAAGGATAAATACAGGAACCTTATTATCTCACTAAAAAGCTTGATCTTATCTCTCATAACATGAATAATATATACATCACCAAGAAAAAGTACAAAGTACTTTATCCTTTTGTAGGTGTCCCAAGGAAGGCTTTTGTGAGCATACCAAAAACGTTCCTACTCACCAAAATATCTCAAATTTTTTTGTTTCTTTGAATTTTGGATGAATATTAACGTTATAAACTCTTTTTTAATTTTATTTAATCTTCATCAAAATTCATGTATTATTTAATATTTCTTTTTCAAATTCCAGTCTTGATATGATTTCTCATTCAAATTATCTCAATCCAATTATTTTTTCAATATAATGTTCTGTACCAATTGAAAATAAACATTCTTTGAATTTCATGCTTGCCATTGACAACACATAAATCTCTTTTCATGATCCACTTGATCGATAAACAAATTAATTCAACCCCTTTTAAATGGTTGACAATATTTTTGATCAATTTGTTTTCTTTTCTTTGAAATCATTAGTCACATTAAATTCTTTCTCTGATTACAATGGATTTTCAAGTCTGATCAGCAGCTTCCTTTTTCAATACGATGCCACTAAAAACTTTTTTATCGTTGTCTGAAGATTTGTTTCATTGTGTTTTGGTCTCACTGAAAACCAATACCTTCAGTTTCATATATTTTTCAAAAACCCCAGCTTTCAAATTCCAAAATCTTCTTTTGAAAATTCATTCAACAATTGTAAATTGATAACTACATTGTTGATCAGTTTCTTTCATTACGATTTGAATCGGACTCAAAATAATTTATTTTTCATTGGAATTTAATATAATATTTCCTTTTATGGAAATGATGGTAGGCCAAATATGATGTACCTATTTAGTATCTTTAACATCAACAACTTCCTTCAAATCCAAACTTGTTCTTGTATCATTATTTACTTTATAAATTTGAATACATTTGAGAATTGTTTCAGCATCGTCTAATTTTCATTAGAAAGTACTGTAACTTTTCTACCAATTCCTTCTTAGCCTAAATACTATTGACAAGAACACAATCTTCAACATCTTTTTATCTTTTCATCTAGTCCCGATCAATTTGAATATGATTCGAAGCTTTTCATTCACTCCCCCTTTCTTTCATCAAGCTTGAATCACAATTTTACCCAATAATTGTGATTTATGAGAACTCCACGATCAAAAAAACATCATAAAATTAGAATCACAATCATACAAACTCTGATTGTCCTTTAACACAACAAAACCATTCAAATCAGATTCAGAGTTAATCCAATGACCATTTACTTTCAGAATGATTATTCCTTGATATGATTGAACATTTTAAGAATTGTGAGTCTGATTTTTTTTATAAGATAATCAGTCTGATTCAAATAAAAAGTGAGGTGATTTTCCATTATTCTTTATTAAACATTATTTACAATAAAAGACAATATATAAAAATAATTACCTTCATCATCATCTTGGACCTAAAAATATTCCACTTTGGAATTTGTTGTCAACTAAGTTTCTTAAATAAATGACCTTTGTATCCTCTAGTAATGGATTACATATAAACAATTCTAAGACTATGTGAGCTAACTCATTTTAAGAAACAAGAATTATTAATAGCAAAACCATGTTATCCAAAAGTAGTGATCTTGATACCTCTTAAACTTTTCTTCACAACTTTATTCCTCAACATTATTTATTTCTTCAAATATCCTTATAAAAACAAATTTGTTTCCTATAACCACTCCAACAAACATTTAGAAGATTTCACAAACACATACACCGCTAGATGCAAAAATTAATCACAAATCCTCCTATTTACATGCATCCATGTATAGATTGAGGAAACAATTCAATTCTACCCCTTTAAAACACTATCCAAAGGTAAGAAGAGAGATGGGACAAAAACACATTCCTCAACCTTGAAGAGAAATAGGTTGGAAACCCAAGTTAATCCTCATTTTAGAAAAAAAATTATTTTGGTAAAGGTTTTGTGAAAATTTCACCAACTTGTTCCGATGTTGGAATATACTCCAACTTCAATTCATTATTCTCCACATTATCCTTCATAAAATGATATTTAATATCAATATGTTTTGAATAAAAATGTTGAACTGGAATCCTTATGAGATTGATTGTACTTTTATTATCACAAACCAAGATCAAGGGTAACTTCACTTCAATAAGTAAGTCTTTTTATTGAGTTTTCATCCACATAAGTTCAGTATTGTTTTGAGTGGAAGAAATATACTCAGATTAAATCGTACTGATAGTTACTAAATTCTATTTTTTTGAATGCCAATTAACACAATTATTTCTCAGAAATAATAATACACTAGATGTGGATCTTCTATCATCAACATTTCCTGACCAATCAGTATCTAAATCCACAAACAAATCAATAATTTATAATCTGTCATGACTAATTCTCGAATATATTTTTCTATTGATATATATGAGAGTTATTTTTTCGAAAATTAAATGAGATTATTTTAGAGAACTCTGAAATATTTCATTTAAGGTAACATCATAAACAATGTTGGTTCTTAAGGCGATCAAATACAAAAAACATTCAATCAACTTTCTGAATTATTTTTGATTAAATTTTTTACCTTCTCTATATTTACTCAACTTGTCTCCCACTGATATTGGTGTGGAAACTCATTTTGAATTCTCCATGTCGAACTTCTTATGAAGTTACTTATAATACTTTTCTTGGGGAAGAGGTATATTTTTTTCTATTGTAAAATTTGTAACCCAAAAAAGTATTTCATTTTCCCCAACATACAAATTTCAAATATCTCATTCATTTCCTCTGAAAATCTTTCACAACATCTTTTATCATTCCTAGAATAGATAATATCACCAACATATATAATTACAATGAGGGAACACACTTGAATTTATTTGATGTAAAGGTTGTTATGAACTCTTCCTTTCATGAAACTCATCTTCCTTAAGCAGGTATCCAATATGGAATACCATTCCCTTAGAGAATGTTTTAGCCCATACAAGTATTTCTTCAATCTAAGAACAAAACATTCATCTTTTCCAAAAACAAAGAAATAAGTTTGTTCAATGTAAACTTCCTCACCAAGATCACCATTCAAGAATGTGGATTTAATATCCATTTGAAAGATCTTGTAACCATATTGTGCATCAATATCTCGAAAAATTATGATTGTTTCCAATATTTCTATAGGAGAAAAGGTTTCTCCAAAATCATTACCATAAATTTTTGAATACCCTTGTCACACTAATATTACTTTGTTTATTATCACTTTACCATCTTCATTACGTTTATTCTGAAAATCCCAGTTTATGCCAATATTTTTTTTGGTATCTAGCTTGGGTATGAGTTTTGATGTATCATAATTTTCAACCTGTTTCTACTCTTCATTCATGGATTGAACCCATTCTAGATACTCAAATTATTTTCTTACATAATTTGGATAAACTTAGGAATATAAATATGTGTGTGAAATTTCATTTGTTGTTCTTATTATTTGAACCTTTTGGTGTTTATCGACAATGATATTTTTAACTTCCACTTATTCTCTCAGCCTAGGATGAGGTTTTATAGTATATTTATTATCACTGGAAATAGAAATGTCTCATTCTTCTACTTTAGTATGATTACAATTGTCTGTATTCTTATCAGAATTGTTTTCCTTATCCTTCTCAACTTTCTTACCTTCCTGAGTATATTTTTCTTATTCAAACCATTCAATATATTTCAATTAAATAGAATCAAACATTATTCCTATTTATTTGTCAAAAAAATTGTATCCTCTTTCTTCTATAGAATATCCAATAAAGATTCCATCTTCACCTTTCTGCTTTAACTTTACATAGTTTCCACCATTCTTCTTTATAATAAATGGACTCCCAAAAAATCTTAAGTGTTTTAAACTTGTATTTTTTCCATAAAATAATTAATATGGAGTCATACCTGACCTTTTAATATTGAAACTTTAGTTTTGTATATACACAACATTACTGATGAATTGTCTCTAATAGAAATGAGGAAGACCATGTTCAAGTAACACAATTCTTCCAATTTCGACCAAACCTCTACTCTTTATTTCAGAAACACTATTTTGTTGAGGAGTGTATGGGGAACTATACTCACATCAAATTACATACTTCTCTAGATAACATTAAAATTATTAAATTATATATTCACCACCATTATCAGTTCTCAACTTATTTACTGACTACTCACATTATTTCTCAGCTTTTCTTCTAAAACATATAAACATTTTCAAATAATCTGACTTCTGTATCATATACATAACACAAGTAATATGAGTAAAATCATAAATGGATGTAATGAAGTACTTATCTCCATTTTTATTGTTTTCTCATTGTCCCAAAATTATTGGAATGAATCAAATCTAGGGGTAGTTTTGAAGAAATCTTAACCTTCTTATGCACATAGTTTGTAATATTTCATTTCTGAAAAATAGTTCAGAACCAATATCTTCTTCTTCAAAAATTAGGAATGCCATGAATATTATCTCTCTTTGATAACTTTCTCATGTTTCTTTGAAAAATTTGTCCCATAATTTTATGTCTCAATTGATTCTCTTCCATCAGACTCATGTAATATGATTTTTTGTTTTTCAATAACCAGAAACTAGTTTCCTTTTGTACATTGGCCTATTATAACAATCTTTCTATCTTATTAAATTTTCACAAAAATCCCATATTTTCTGATCATAAATATTTTAACCTCATCACGATATTGTGAAACACTTATAAAATTGTGTTTCAGCCCATAAACATACAAATTTATCTTGGATTTCATTTTTTTCAAGGATGGATGACCCAACACCTTTGATTTTCAAGGATACATAATTTCCAAATGGGATTGTTCCTTCTTTAAAGTCTTTCCCATTATTCAACAATTTTAAATATTATATCATATGGGATGAACACCCACTATCAAGAATTGAGGTTTGTTCTCCTTTTGTAGATTTCAATGAAGTTCCAACAACAAGAGCTTTTTCTTCTTCATTTTCTTCTTTTTACTTTCAACATCTAAAAACTGTTAAGAATTTTTTTTGTGATGGTTAAAAAACAAGAAATCATTTTCCAAGATTTCTAGGTTTCTCACATATTTAAAAAATAGACTCCAGTGTCTAGAACCTATTTTGAATATTTACTCCAACCTTCTATGGTTTCTTTAAAAAACATTCTCAGTCTTATTTCATTGAAAAGATTCAATCCCCCTCAAACTCTGACTTATAAATATTGTAGAATAATAGTAATTTTGTTGGTTAAATTAAAAAATATTTTCTTGTGTGTTCAAATCTATCACAATACCTGTAATATCAATAGAAAGAGTATTTTCCTTTGAAACGTAGATACTGATCGGAATTGTGAAAACATTTCTCAACAACCTTCAGTCATTATTTTCTGAACCATCAACCAATATATTATAAATAAAAATATTATTTTTATTTTATTCCATAATGAAATCAGAAGTATTTGAAAATTTTCAAGATCTCGATAAAATAATTTCACACTCAGGGTATTTTAAATCTTATCAATTCTTCACTGTGTCATTATTTTCCACATACATAACTTTCCAAGCTTTATTATTATGAAAAACAACATCATCATTCTTCTAATCCTTTGAAGGTTATTTTTATTTATATTTATTAGGTTTATAAATACTAGAACTTCCACCAACATTAGGGATATAATTTTTCAAACAAGTAACTTTCTCTTCATATTTAGAAATATTTTGTTGGACAAGTTCGAACTCTTCTTATTTTTCCATTAACATCACCTCCAAATACTCATTATAATTATTTTCTTCATCAAGATATTTATTTAAATCATCAATTTTATTTAATATCTTCACGTTATCATTAGAAAAACATTCTTGATTAATTTTTGAGGAACATTCTTCTTCTATCTTTTTGTTTTTATATTCAAGTATTTTAATATTCCTCAGGAATTATTTCAACTCTTATTTGAATTGAAAATAAAGTTGTGATTCTTCTTAAAAACTACTACATCCAAATTCTTCATCATTCACTTTTAAAATAACTGATTTCTAAATACCATACTCAATATATTTTTTTGATTCAACATCACTGACTTATTCTTCTTCAACTTTAGAAAATAAAATAATTCTTTTGGACTTTAATAATTCTCTATCTTTCCAAGTGGAATACTATTTTTATTTATCCTTATGTTTATTTCACAATTTTATTGGACTTATTTATTCTTCGTCACTATCCTCTTATTTCATTATTTGAGTATAATTTTCTACAAAATTTCTAATGACTGCATATTCAAAATCATTCAAGGGAAGTTTCCTTATGTATTTCCATGTACATATTTTTAAATTTTTAGAAAAAAAAGATAAAATATCATCCAGATTTTTACATACCTCATTTTCAAAATTGGATTCAACAGCTTCCTCTTCAATAAGAATATTATTTGAATTTCCTATATTAGTATCCTTAAAATACATTTCTCTATCAAATGTTTTTCCCTTTAAATAGATTTATCCCTTCTCATTTCATAAGTGATGAGAGTGCTATGAAAATCATCAAAATATAATGTTACAGGATCTCTGTATTTCAAATAAGAAACTTTTTCATCATATTTTTTGGGAGTAATTCTCAAAATATTTTCAAAAACTATAGAATCATCTAAATTTTTACCAACACAAATGATAGTGCTGAAAAATTCATTCCCCAAGGTAAAGAAGTTCCCAATAGATTCTTATTCACCCATCATCAATTCTTCATACTTCAATATCCACATTTTTAATTTTTTCTTCTTTACATTTTTATTTCCTTTATATATGTTTTTCAATTTTTACGATATACCATTAGATGTAGAAACACCTTTCACCCTTAGAAATTCACATTTATGAAACAATTATATTAAATCATTCTTGGCCCCTCCATTATTTTCAATATTATTCTTATCAACATATATAAGAGGGACTTTATAGTCAATAAGAGGAAACTCATCTGTTGTAGCTTCAAGAACATCTTATAAAATGGAAATAAAATAAGGAAACATTATATATTTATATATATGATAATTCTTTACATCGAAAACCAGCATTCCTTTATTGTTCACACAATTGAGATTCTCTAAAAACTTCTATTCAAATATTTTGTAAATAATAAGAGGAGGGAACCTCACACTGATACCAGATGAAGATGTACAGTAAGGATAATTGTGTCATTTAGAGGGGGAGAGGTGAATAAGTTATAAATTTTATTTTATTTTTCCTTGGAACAACCTTCACCTCTTGTTAAATATTTCAATCCCTACCGAAAAGAATTCAAACACACATCCACAAGAACTAAAGAATTTATGAGGTTATTTATTCCATACTAATAGCTATGTCCATAGTATAGTTTGAAAATGATACAATGACCCACAATACACTAGAAAGAAATCCCTTGGAATAAAACAAGTTGGATACGTCCTTTCACACAGGTAGAACTTTTAATACAATCCAATAGTGTGTGTGAACCCTCTTTAAACAAATAGGGTAATACAATGTTTTTGTAACAACACATGTCACATGTGCTTCCTTTAAACTTTAATAAATGTATTCTTTGGAAATAAATTCTTCAATTTATTACCTTGGAGATCGTAATAACATCAAGTAATTTGATATACAACTCATTCTGATTCCCTAGTCCAATTTTCTGAATCTGATCTTCAAATATGATTTCCCAATACGATGAAGATAACTCTGGAAGAATATGATTGAGATAATTTCGAACTCCTTCTCCCTTATTCTGGAACTCCCAATACAGAAATCGTAATATGATTATCCTACAAGAAATGATGTCAAGCCAAATATAATAAAATGAAAAATATGATTGACAATTGGATAAGATGATCACTGAATATGATGATCAGGTGAACAATATTGCAATAATATATCTTCTTCTTCAACTTCAATCTGTTGAAAAATATTCAAAAAAGTATCAATAAATAAACCTTCTTCTCTCACTAGAAATTTGGTGATTCTTTTTCTTCACATGAATAATACCTCCACCGTCAGAAAAATTAAAAATTATTTTCACCTTTTATAGGAAACCCAAGGATAGTTTTTGTTGGAATCCCAAAAACATTCCCGCTAACCCAAATTTCCTGAATTTACATCTTTCCTAGAATTTAGGGTGAATTTTGACCTCGTCATCTCTTCTCAAATATTTTCTAATCTTTATCAAACTCCATATATTCTATATAATTTCTATTTAAATTCCATTACAGATCTGATTTCTCATTCCAATCATCTCAATCCAATTATTTTTTCAATATGATGCTCTGTACCAATTGAAAAAATGTTCTCTGAAATTTAATCTCCACCTTGTGAACAGGTCTATCTATTTTCTTGATCCACATGATTAATAAGAAAAGTTAATTAAACCACTTTTAAATGGTTGACTACATTATTGATCACATTATACTCTTTTCTTTTCAATCATTGGTCTCAAGTAATTCTTCTTTTAGTTATAATGGAATCTCGAGTACAATCAGCATCTTCCTTTTTCAATATAAGAGGATTGAAAAATTCATTCTTCATTCTCTAAATATTTTTTTCTTTTGGATTTTGGTCTGACTGAAAACCAATAAATTCAATTTCTCACATTTGTCACAAACCCCAACCTTCAAATTCCAAAATCTTCCTTCAACAATTCATTCAACCATCTTAAATAGTTAAATACATTATTGATTAGTTTCTGTCATTATAATTTTCATCCCCTTTAACTCAATATCATTTCTATAGGAATTGAATATAATTTTTCCTTCGATTGATATGATGGTATCCTAGATACGATGGACTAGTTTAGCAGCTTCAACATTAACAACATCCTTCAATTCCAAACTTTTTCTTATATCATGACTTTCTTAATGACTTTGAATACATTTGTGAACTCCTTCATCATTATATGATTTTTATTTGAAAGTATTTTAACATCCCAAACAATTATTTATAAGCCTGAATATGGTTGACATGAATATGATCTTTAGTATATTTTTCTCATTCCATCTAGACACAGTCAATCTGAATATTATTTACATCTTCTCTTTCATTCCCCCTTTATTTCATCATGATTTAAACATAATTCTACTAAATACTTATGATTTATGAGAACTCAAAGATCTAAAAAGAATCATCACATTTGAAGTGTTGTCATATGGTCCTCAATTCTCCTCTAATACAATCAAACCATTCAAATCATATTCAGAGTGAATTTGATGGTCATTTACTTCTAGCAATATTCTTCTTCAATACAATTGACCTTTTCAAGAATTGTGAGTCTAATTTACAAAATATTATGGTTATCCTGATTCAAATACAAACTTATTTGATTTTAATTTCTTCTTTATCAATCTTTATTTCCAAAAAAATACAACATTTGAAAATAATTACCTTCATCTTCAGCTTTGTCCTAACACCCATGAGTGTAAAAATTTAGTAAACCACTTCTAAACTACTGATGAAATATCTAATTGTGTTTTAGTTATCCAGTTATACATAGATGTGACTCACTTCTTTTATACACATTCTCATAATTATTAAACACCCACCACCCAATTTAGTATATTCCTTCATAGAAATGATTTACTAGGTGGAGGGGCATAATGTGTTATCAACCAAAACAGTAATAATAAACATTTTTTAAACCTTAAACAAAATTGTATAAAAAAGTATCAAAAATCAACTAAAAAAGAAAATCAATCAATTGAATAGGGTTGTATTCATTAAGTAGAGAACTTGACCATCCCAAAAGGAAAACCTTCCCTTACCTAATCATATATAGAATTTATCCCTCCATTTGAAGGGTAGAAGAGGAGAATGATTAATAATAAATAAATATGTAACTAAAATAGAAAATGAAATGTAAAAAAAAACAACAACAGTGATAGAAAAATATTGGGCCACTTCTGAACACTATCCAAGATCCCTCCCTCTGTTGGCCTAATCCACCTTTTTTATAGCCACAATTTTCTTCTCTTTCAACTAGTCAAATCCCCTTGATATCCTTAGTTTTTGAATGTATTTATAATTTATTCTTTCCTATGATATCCTTTATTCTTAATGATCCATGAATCTATATTAAATACACATATTTCCTCCTTTTATTTTAATTTAAAATATAATGCATATTATAATCAATGTGGTTGTTACTGATTGATTATACGAATTTTAATGTGGAAGCCCAAAGCCTAAGAATGGAGTGAATATGATCCTTAAAATTTCCCTTTGACACAAAACCCTTTAGATATTTCTAAAAATTTAGGATGTTTATGAACTGGATATCATCCTTATACTACATGGAAGTAATGTTTATGAAGTGATGGATTTATATTTAGGAAGACATGTCTTTGGATTTCTTGAAGTTGATGGTGGCTCAATAATGTCTACACAGATAACGATGGGGACATTTATATAGGGTGTAGTCATACTTAAGAAGATAAATTTAGTATATTAATGATTTTTACACAGGCTGTATGTTTTTTATAGAAGTGAATACCATACTTACACATAGTACAATATGATAGTTACATGGCCGGCATTAATGTTTACAAATAATTTTATCAATTTTTATGCATATATTTTTAGGACTATTTTAATGATTAAAAAATCCAAAATTCTATAAAAAAACTTCATTAATATTCCTAAAAACATCAAAACCAAGAGAAATAAAATATGGGATTTATTCTAATAATTCCAAAGTTAGAAAAAATAATTAATAATCAAGTTTTGATCTATTTCCATTATTGATTACAGATTATTCCAAAAAAAAATAACAATTATCCAAATATTTATTAAATTATGGGATTAAAATAATTAAAATTAAAAGTTAAATATATAAAAAGGTTGTCTCTATCAATTCTACCACACATAACCCTTGGAATCCTAGAGAACTGCTCTTTAAAAATATGACCCAATAAAAATTCAAACACTAAACATTGAAAGTTTCCTTTTTTAACACCATGGTTTTAAAAATTATCAGGTTTCCTTAATTTTATTAGTTCCTTTTTATTAACTAAGTATATTCAATTAATTTCCAATTATTTTATCTGATCATGAAAACTTATACCTATCTTCTTGATATAATCTCACTTAACACTCAAGTATAAATTTTATATAAATTTTTTCTCATTCCAATTTCATACAAGTTTTACTATAGACGTGATGAATTTATTCATATCCACCCAATGATTCAAGTATTTTTCCATAACATGTTGGATTTTAAATATTATTATGAGGCTTATGGGTTGTTGGTTTCTATTGATAAAATTTTATGAATGGTTATAAGTTTTCTCTATTTGTAAACATTATTCATTATTTTTAGTTTCCATCAAGAATTGCGTCCTCCCACTTCTCCCATTCCACAGATACATCTTTACCCCATCAAATCCTTTAAGATCGTACCACACCATTAATATTTCAGTAGCATCCAACACATCCAATATATATTTCCATTGGTGGGTTTTGATTGATAATTTTTACATTGGTTCTATTATTTAATGAAAAAAGGACATTGAATTTCAATTAGTAGTATGAGATATGGATTTCCCCATATCAAGATGTATTTTTATTCCTTTTTTTCATTTCAAGGCCTTTCCTACAACATCTTTAACACTTTTTTTTCAAACTATTTCTACTGGACAAAACTTTTATTGTATATTTCATGGTAGGTTTCAGCTTCAAAATACTTTAGTATTCCTTCAATAACACCTCCCCAACATTTTGAGGTTATTTTTTTGGGTAACCTAAGAATTGATTATTTTTTACTCCCTCATTCCCCCTTAATGTTATTTTTTGGAATGAATTCAAAGATATAATTTCTGTGCTAAATTTAATTAAAGTGGGAAAGAAATGTATGTTTCACTTAAAAATAGTGGTATACTTCATGCCCATATTTATTTGACATCTAGGTAATAATAAAATCCTTACCAACATGATGTTTCTCATAAAACAATAGTAAGAAAGGTTTATAAATTCTTATTTTAGCTAAAGACGATTCTTTAAAACATCTTATTCCATCTCAATTCCTTCTTTCTCACACACATAAATTCAATTTATATTATGTAATATCTTCTAAATAAATATAGATAAGGATTTTTATATTTTAATGTGGTATTATATTAAAGTTATCCCTGGATGATAAAGGATAAAAGGTTAAGATTTAATGTTAGTCTTGAAAATATAGTTAATTTGAAAAGGATACTTAAAATTAAAAAACAATTCCTCAATCATTTGTAGATGAAATTCCTAAATGCTCCATGGATTTGACTAGATTACATAAAAAATTGTGGTTATTCAAATATGTCTTAGTAATATTAAGAAAAAATGACATTTAAATAAGATTCAAATATATGTTTAGAATCAAATTTGGTAATTAAATAAATATAGGATAATATTTTATTGAATAAGATTTAGAAATCAGTGGGATTTTCATGAATTTTCCTCACTTAGATTTTGAATGAAAATTCATTGAAGTATTCTCTTAAGATTATTAGAATGGTAAAATCAATTCCTTAAACCTATAATATATTAAAAAGTTTCAAGGGAATAAAAAATAATCTCAAATAGTTTTAAATCATGCATGAATTGAGAAATAAACACACACAAAATTTTAAAAATACACAAAAATTGAAAAATAAAAATAAAAATTGAATGTCCTAAACTAAAAAGGTTCCCTCCCCAAAACATAATTGATGTGGTGTACTTAATTAATTATAAATATTTTATCATGTGTTGTAAATTTTAATTTTAATTAATGCATCAAATTAAATTTTATGGAAAGGGATAGCCTGTTGGTTTTCATTAATAAACTATTTGGAGGGTTGTGATCTAATCTACTATTTATTGAGGAATGTTTCCATGAAATTTCATCAACTTTTATCCATTAAAAATGAATGGGTTCTTTATTTTCTTTAGTTATCTTTACCTCATTTAATAAATATACATTAGTAAATAAAAATAGACCCTCTATTTTGGAATTTAGTTTACCTAGAATCAACTTAAGTCTTGAGTTATATAACTGTACATGGTCCCCTAGATAGAATTATTTATATTGAATTATATTTCCAAGAGGAACTCAAGTTCTTTCATTCTAAACTCTATAGTTCTCAAAATATTCTCTCCAAATTTTCCCAAAATCATATAGTTTCAGTTTTACTTATTTTCCAGACTTATTCAATTATAAGCTCATCTATCTCACTACGTAGAAGGATTTTTTTTGAACTCTATATGTAGATGGGACAACTTTATACAAATTAGTATATATAGAATCATTCATATGGTTGTTTTGTATGTTTTATTGTAGTCTCATAATAAATATTTCAACTGTTGAATCTAAATTTTTTGTTTTGTTTAACAGTTTTCTTGAAAATAACTTCGATCTCTCTATTTTAATCATTATAATTCCAATTTGTCTATGGATGGTATGGTGTAGATGTCATGTGATGTACTCCAAACCTCCTCATAAAATCCACAATGATCCTATTATAAAAGAAATTTCCCTTGATCATTGATAATGGATCTTTGAACTCGAAATGCAAAAAAATATGTTAGCTATGAAAAAAAATACACAATATTAACATCATCTGTTTTCAGGGCTTTGGCTTCCACCCATTTTGAAAAATAATCCTAAAGTAGCCAAACTTAAGAGTTTCTAAAATACATAAGAAAAAATACTATAAAATCTATTCCCAATAGTTAAAATATTTCACAAAATATTATTATGTATATTTGAGACGTATCTAATGAATTAAAATTTCTCATATTTTTTAAAAAATCATGTTTATATTTAATCAATTTGGTCCAATAAATTCCATATTATAAAACGATAGTAATAATCTTTTCGGTTCTAAATTTTACTCCGAAATCTATAATATTGAAAAACTAAAAACCGAATTGAATTTTTCTCCCAGGTAAGTATCATATTATCACTTACAGATTATATATTTTTCACATACAATTATTTTCATAAATGTAATATTTTGATTAATATTTAAGCCTAATATTTTTATGAGGTTCGTGTGAGATGGTACTTGATAAGTTTCCAAATATTTATCCCTGTCTGTATACCAATGTACCAATCCTTTAATCAACTAAAATTTCTCTCCTATAATTTGTGCATTCATTAGCTCTTGGTTTGGAATATGAACTTGTGTTGTGTTTGAAATCTTTCTCACATGTTCGGCCATATGGTTCTTATCTCTTTTCATGTACATTATCTCTGTATTAAATACATGAAGTATGAATATACATATAAATATTTTTGGATATCCTCAAACCTTCTTTGTCATGTATTTAAGGGTTGTATTATCAGAAAAATTGATTACTTTAATTCCAATCAAGTAAGATATGAATTTATCCAAAGAAAATACAGCTGCTAAAAACTCATTTTCAATTTTATTTATTAATATGGGAAATTTCCAAGGTTATTGAGGCATATTAAATGGATTGATAATTTCCTTCAATATTTTGTTTTAAAACTGATCCAACCACTTTGTTGGAATAATCATAATGTAACTCGAATTACTACTCCAAATTTTATGGTTGCATCACTAGTGGTGCGATTAATGTTTTCATCAACGCATAAAATTATTCCCAAAACTCATCATCAAAAATAAAGTTTTATTATTTCTATGGTTACCTATATATGAGAGGATAAATATTACTAAAATATTTGATAAATATTTTATAAAAATCTACATTTCCTAGAAAAATATAACATGGTTCACACAAGTTGAATACGGAAATGAAATTATCACTTTAATTTTAAATTTATCCACATCAAAAACTTTTTTTGAAATTGTTTTCTTAATGACTATTCTTATTTCCACCATAGAATTAACCATTTTAAAACAAATAACAAGGTATATTTCAATTAATGTTTTCAATACTATTTCCAGATTTTTTAAACAATAGTCAAAATAATTATGGAGTGGCTCTTTTCCGCTTCACTCATTTTATATTTTGATAATTACCATTAAACCTATTATTTAATTATATTTTTAAAAATTATAGAATTAATTTATCTATTTACTCTAACATGTGTGAAGAATTTTATTTTAAGACTACACTACATGCAGAAGAAAATATCATTATTGATATTATTTATTGATTTGTTATTTATGTTTGCTTTGAGTCATATGAACTGGCTTTAAAGAAAAATAAATATTTTTATGAGTTTAGGTAAGACTCATTCACTAAAGATTCATAATTGGATAATTATAATTTCTCACATCATTAGTTACATAATTTTATAATTCTTATTATTGTGGTTTTTTCTTATTTATTTATTATTTTTTTATTTCAATTTTTATTTAATTCTATTTATTCTAGAAATTTTGTGATTATTTCATAAGTACTAAAAATTTCAATGTGAAAAATGGTTCTTAGGAAATGGTTAATGACTCGTATGAAAATGGACTTGACACATATTCATACTATAAAATGACTCGTATAAATTTTGTTTACTCAAAATTTCTATATGAGTGTAATGACTCATACGTAGTACAAAATCATACAGACCTAGTCCGAATCACTCAAACAATTACACATACACAATAAAAATAACACATATGTAGAACACATAATGTAACTTCCCATTTATTTAAAAAGTAAAAAAATATGTTCGATAATTGTATGAAATACGCAACACTAGGATTAAACAAACATGGAAATATTATTATTTAAATGTGATTGTTATATCCTAGTTTTTAAATTGGTGGAAATGAATATTATTAACCACATTATGAAAATAATAATGGTATTTTTTATTTCTAATATTTTTTTTAAAAATATTATTCCTTGGACTAATGACCAAAGCATGAATATTATAAAAAGAAACATTACAATAGTCTAAAATACAAGATCATACTATAATCTTGTTTGTGTAAGGAAATAAGATTAGTGGGGAGGTCTTCAGACTAGGTGATGCCTTGATTAACGCCCATATTGGCTAGTACATCTTCAACCGTGTTTGCTTCATGGTAAACATGTGTGGTGATATAGTTGAAGTTGAGAAGAGACTGGGTACCTTCCATTGAATGGGTAGTAATCGGCCAAACAAGATGTGACACGCCATTCCAAATTGGTTGCACGATGGTCATCAAGTAACTTTCAATCCAGAGGTTGTTCCAACAAAAGTGCTTGGAGAAAGAAACTGATTGTACTAAGCTCATAATCTTAGCTTCAATGGAAGTGGTTGTGCCAAAACTACCCATGAAACTACCAAGGATCTAACCAAGGTGATTCCTGAAGATAACACCAAACCCCATAGGGCCCAGATTTCTTTTGGAGGTAAAATAAACGTTAATTTTGATCCAACTAGGAAGAGGAGCTCTTTAGAACACCTCTAGCATGTCGTGGTGTTGACATAAATTTCCATTAATCTGTAGACAATGAGGGATACTAAAATCATGGATAGTGTTGTGGCAATGTCACTTTTTCATCAAGGCAGCTTCATGTATGGAAATAAGGATCTACATCCGGCCTGCATTTTGATTGAGTGAGTAATTGTTATGAATAGTAGCATTCTAATCATGCCAAATCACATGGTGTAGCTCAAAAAATATATCTAGGAAAAGGTTTTTGATTTACTAAGAACCTTACATTTCTTCACATTTCTTTGGTCGAGTTTTGATGGAGTCAAGAATCAACCATCTAAAATCAAAAATATAAAGAATATAGTTCCAAATAGCAGAAGCAGTAGAACAAGAAAAAAAGGTGTTTTTAATCTTCTCTATATTGATTACAAATTATACACTTAGAGAAAATCTGGATTCCAAAGGACTGGAGGCAAATATCTATGGGAACTCTATTGTGAGAAAGTTACCGAATGAGATTGAATCTTAAGGGCTTAATCCAAGGCTTGTTAAAATATTTTATCCAACTGTAATCAATTTTAGACTTACAAAAGTAATGATTGTAAAAATAATTAGAGTTAAGAATCCCATTTTGAGCAGGTTCCCAAATTAAGAAATCATTAGTATAAGCTAAAGAATAGTTATCAATGAGATTTAGAATAGTATCAGGAGGTGATCATGATGAGAGTTAAGAATTTCTCTAATCAAGTTGTTGGCATTCTTAGGGATTTGATCAAGAAAAATCATAGAAATAAGAGGAGTTCCAGTCCTATTATCAATCCAAAATATCATGGAGGAGTCTCTGGAGACCATCCATCTAGAATTATTCATAATATTAGAGAAATATTGTTTGATGTATGGCTATATAGAATAGTTAATGAAATTCCAATTTCCCATCTAAAGTTTTTCAAGATATCTATTTTTCAGGAAGGTAATAACATCATAAGAGTTGTGAAAAAGGTTCCAAAAAATTCTAGCTTGAATATATTCATTAAATAACATTATATTTTTACTGCCAATACAACCTTTTCAATAAGATTGAAATAAGTTGACCAGAGGAAAGTCACATGTTTCTTTTCTAAAGTACTACAAGTCCAAATAAAGTTCTTTATAGCGGTATTTATTTTTTTGATCAGACCAACATGCCATTTATAGACCATCATAGAGTAAACCATCTTATATAAAATCGTATATTGGACAAAGAATGTCCTAAAATCCATAGAGTGAGATTTTCCTTTCTAAGAAGAAAGATAGTTTAGGAATTGGTCAACTATAGTCGCAAATTGGCAAGACTTTGGTCAACCTCAGAAGATGGGAACAATGAGATAATTGAATGGAATTTTACCTTCTTTTAGGCCTAATTCATTGATAATGTTGGATTTCTTAATAGTAGGGAAGTTCCTTCCAAAGAAGATGAAAGATTTGTTCCAACTAATGGTTTGACAAGAAACCTTCTCATAATGTGTGGGCACTGATTTGAGGTTAATAATGTTTCTTTTATCACCATGAAGAAAGATGATGATGTCATCAGTGTAAAATACGTGAGTAGGAGAAATCATGTTACTGGAAACATGGATGAGTTTCAGCATATTTTGGTGTGCTAGTTGGGTGATCAAACGACTAAGATAGTCTTCCGCAAATGAGAAGAGAATGGAAGAGAGGGGGTCACCTTGCCTGACATCTTTGGTTCAATTAAAAATATCCCTTGGGAGATTCATTTATCATAATGGAAATATTCTCCAAGTTGAACAACGTTCTAATTTCAGTGATGCAAGAGGAATTAAAAACAAATCCTTGAATGAACTTGAAGATAAATCTCCAATCCATGGTTTTAAAATATTTTCTAATATCAAGTTTAATAGCAATATTTCCTCATATGTTGGATTTGTTCAATTTTTTGATACAATTAGAGGTAGGACAGATGCAGTCTTTGATGGATCTACCATTAATAAAATCAAATTGGTTCTAAGAGACAATTTTTTCCGTGAGTATTGAAATTTTTTTTGCGATGATTTTAGTGATGATTTTATCTAGAGTTTTAATAAGAGAAATGGGTATAAAGAGGTGAATCTCAGAGGCATTTTACACTTAAGGGGTCAAAGTGAGTAATTGGGTATTAAAATAATAAGGAAGCACATTATATGTAAAAAAAATATTTAACAAGATTAAAAATGACGACATGAATCACATCCCAATAATGTTGGAAGAAACCATTATTAAAACCATCAGGACCTAGTGCACTATCATGCTTCATACAAAATATAGTATATTTGATTTCATACTCCAGTAGAGTGTTGAGAAAGAAATTGTTGTCCTCATCAGTGATCACTATCGGAATGACATCAGGAAGGATGTCTTTGTTGATATCTGGACCATTCAAGATAGATTCATAGTAAGAGACTATATTATGAGAAAAGTCATCTTCATTGTGAAGAAGTTTTTTCCAATCCTTTAGAAACGTTAACAGCCTGCAAGCATTCCTAATTCATTGAAGAGAATTATAAAACTTAGTATTTCTATCACCATTTGATAACCACTTAACTCTAATTTCTTGCATCCTTATATTTTATTTAAAAGTGAGAAAATAGTTGTGTTTAACCTTAAGGTTTATTTATTGAGTTGTATTAGTGATGAGGTTAGAGTTGTTGTTCTTGTTTAGAAGATCATTGAGTTATACCTCAAGAAGAAGGATGTATTTGTTAATTTGTTTCAATTTGGAGTTGCACAAAGTTTTAAAAGTCTATTTGAGGTGTTTTAATTTGAAATTACATGAAAATTAATCCTTGTTATGGGACATTGAAGTCCAGCAGTTTTGAATGATACTAGATCAATCTTCATTCAATAAATAAACATTGTTAAATCTAAAAGGTAGCTAGGATTTTATGTCTTTGGTGAAGATATTGACCAGGATGAGGTGATGGTCAGTGTTCAGCCTATGAAGAGTGGTGCTGGAGATTTTTTCCCCTTCATCTAAAGCAAGGACATTCGTGAAGGCTCTATCCAACTTGGAGGCAACCACTATATTATAGTGTCTTATATACCAAGTTTGTTGCGCACCAATGAGAGTTATTTTAATTATATTTTTGTCTTCAATAGAATATTTAAATTCTCTCATGGAAATTGAAGCATAAGATGGTCCAATTTTCTCACTTCAATTGAGAATGTCATTAAAGTCGCTAATAAGAAACCTAGGAACATTAATATTAGTTCTTTGAGAAAAAATATCATTCCCAAGAGTTGTCCTTTCTTGGTACCTATTCATAGAATAAAAAAAGAGTAGAAAATATGTGTGCCATCAGTATTCAAGTTTCAAGTAAAAATATGGTTAGAGACATTGTAAATACTAAGATTCTGAATAGAATCATGCGAGAAAATCTATAGAGAATCAGTATTTCAGGTATTTTTTATTGCACCAGCAGAAACATAATAATGTTGGAACAAATTATAATGATTTTAAGAAAATTTAATTTTGGGCTCAACAATAGAAAATAAGATAGGATGAGGAGTGTTAACCATTCTTTTTAGAATAGTGAATGTGTCAGAGTTGGAAATACCCTAACAATTCCAAAAATGAATTGTCATGAAAACCTGGATTTGGAGTTAGAACTCCCTTTTTTCTTTTTTCCCAAATCTTTTTTTCTATATGACATTTTAACCTTTTGAGTATTGTTACTATTAGTTGTATGTTTCTGAGGATCATTTATTGAATCATTTATAGTTTCAATTGTAGAGTTTTTATTAGACAGCATCAAAGGATTTTCATTCTATATAGATAAAAAAATTAAGACTGTTTATAAAAAACATCACCATTACTATCAATAGGTTGAGTACCATCGATTTTTTTAGACAGAGGAGGAGCTGTACCTGGATCATTTGAAGTAGTTGTATCCTTCTGTAAGATAGTTCCATGATTAGATGGAAGGGGTTTCATTTTCTTCATTGTGTCGTTAATAGCCTTCATATGAAAAGGGTCCTGCACAGAGGGTGTCTTTACCTTTACATGTAAAATAGATTCTAAGGTCATATAAACATTTTTTTAATCTTAGTGTGATTGGTTTTTGCCTCATCCTGAATAGCTTTCGAGCTAGAGTGTATTTATTTTAGCGAGCTACCAATGGGTGTTTCTGAATCCTTTTTCTTTTCGACACCAGATTCATCCATGTCTTTGGCAGCCAGACCATCTGAGGGAGAAATTTTTTTTGTGGGTGTTTGGTTGTTGTTCATAGATTCCATGGTACTAACTCTAGTTTGAGTCATGCTATTGATATTAGTCTAGTGAATAGTTATCTGTCTAGAAATTTTATTTCCTATTTTAATGTTCCTAGCAGTGTTGTTTGATGTTTGAAAAATAACAGGACAGAGATGCATAGGAGAGCCTGAGTTTTTTACAAGTTGCACGGTATTCACACTAGGTTGGGTCATGCGGTTGATAGTGATCTGAGGTTCAACATTACCAGTATTTTTTCTATTAACTAAATTTCCAGTTTTCACATTTCTAGCAGTGTTTTCTGGTGTTTGAGAACTAAAAGGAGAGTGAATTAATGTTTGAGACGAATATGAACTCTTTACACTATTGAGATTGTCTTTTTTCACCCCTACAGCCTCAGAATTATTCAAGAGTGGGGGTTCCTGGCTCTGACTAGTGTTATAGTAACCAATATCATTTTCTATAGATTGTCTAACAGTATCTAAAACCATGATTACAATTTCTGTTAAGAGGTTTTGTTCTTTTTTGGATTCCTCTTCATTTTCAACTACATCAGTCTAGGTTTTATTCGATTGTTCCCATGTGTATGTCAAGGTGTGTGGTTTTTTTACCCAAATTTCAGACTTCTTTGTAAAGGTTTCAGGTATATCTACCATAGGACCTTTGTCTTTTTGTTTTTCATTATTTCCTTCCATTTATTTTAATTGGTGGACTTACTTGTTTTCTAATCACCCAACAATTAGAGATTATGTGTCCGTTGGTCTTACAAAGATCACAAAAGGGGGGAGTTCTGTCATATTCTATTCTAATTTTAGTCTTGTAATCAATGGCATTGAAACTAATGGAGTTGGGATGTTTGGAATCTAAATTAATTTCAACCATAACTCTAACAAAAAGACCTAATTTATCATTTAATGTTATTTGGTCTATTTTGAGAGGGGTTCCTATGAAAGAAGTATTGTCATTCAGAATTTTGGGATGCTAAAAGAACCATTTCCATCTATGTAATTTAATTCAGACTTGTGCCATAGTGTTTTTTTACTTATGAGGATTAAAATCAATGCCTCATTCCAATAATCTATGAAATCCAAGTTTTAGATTGATATTACCAGTTTTCCAAAACATTTCATGGTCTTGTGAGCTTAACATTTTATGGAAATATCCTTTTCCTATTGTAATCAATTTCCAGTTTGAGACATGACAATAATGTGCAATTCATGATTGTAAATCAAGCAGCGGACAAGGATGATCACCTTTGAGATAGGAGATGTGTTCCATGATAGAGAATTTTCACATTTGAGTGTAATTATGAAGTGTTTCTAGGCCCACTTCAACCAAGAATCTGCCATCATTGTGCTTCATGAAAAGGGGAGACTTTGTCAATTTATCTTTACTCAGATTTGTGTCTTTCAGAGCACGTAGAAATGATATACCCTAATTTCTACTCACGAAAGAGAGATTTTGAACTCTTTATTTATGTATTTCATCTCTATACTTATCGACAGTGAGCTCTTGTAAATTAAAATCTTGTTTCATGTGATGAAATACAAAACGGTGGGATTCAAATCTCCAAAGGGTGAGAAAGGCGTCGGCCATGGAGGCAAAGATTGAAGAGAAGGGCAGAGAATCTCTAATTGCTCGAGGTGTTTAGAGAGATATGGTCTCCCATCTCTCTAAAATCTCATCTCCTAATTTCTAATTTATAAACGAATTCTTATTAACTAATTACTAGATATTTAGTAAAGTCTTTTTATTGTTTGGAAAATATGTTTTCTTCAAAAATGATTTATAATAATATTTAAAATTATTATAATTAATTTATGAAAATTTTGGAAATTTTATTTTACAAAATTAATTTCATTTCATAACTCATCATTTAAATACTATCTTATTATTAATTTGTTATAAATTTCAAAAAAAATTGAATTTTCAAGAAATTGTGAAAAATACTTATTTTTATTAATGATTGTATTCTATTTCAGAGTATTTATAATGTCAAATTTTGTTTTGGATTAGTTTTAAATTTTTATTAGTTAATTTTTATTTAATATAATCAAATTATGGTTTTTTAATTATTTAATACTTGAAATTCGTAAAAATCATTTTATATTTTGAAAAGGGAATTTTTTAAAATAATTATTTTTTGTAGCATTTTTACGGTTTAAATTGAAATTAAATTCTTGAAATTATCTGTTTTTAATTTTAAAAAATGGATTCAATATTTTTAATTAGTGTTTCCAAATTTAGTAAATAGGGATCTTTTATTTTTGAATATTATGAATAATAACTTTAGTAATTTTGGTTACCACGATAAAGGGTAAATAGGAATTATATAGTATTTTATTTGAAGAAAAGTCAAACCTGTCACACTTTGTTTTAATAGGAATTATATTTTTAATGTCATGTTATCCAAATGATATGTTTGAATATAAATATTATTTTGAAATATAATATATTTATCTTAATCATGGTATTTTTCTTTATTTTTTAGTGAAAAAATAATTATCTTAAATGCTTTCACAATGATGATGGGGTATAATGAGAAAATAAAATAAATTATATTAAAAATATTAAAATAAATATCATTGGAGATATTTATAGTGGAAAAATAATTCTATACATGTCCATGGAATTTTTAGTACATAATAAAATAATTTTTATATATTTTAATTGTTTTTTTATGTTTTTAAAGTCAAATTAATGAATAGTATAAAAATTTACAATAATGATATTTTATGGAATTGATATATTAATAAATTTTTTATAAATCATAAAAATATTAAATAATATGAAAAGGGATAATATATGGTCCAAAAATTAATTACCCATTCATTTATATTCCATTTTTAAGCATTTGGATATATAATTGTCCAATTATATTTTAATGTTTTGAGAAATTCAATGAGTGTTCATCCTCTCTCTTGTAAAAGGGAACATATTATTCTCAATCCACCATACATAAAAACCAATTTTTTCATAACATACCTGAAAATTAGTTTTATATAATCCATTCCCTCATTATAGATGTATTTTTAATGCATAATACCTATCCATGAGGTCTTAAGGCGTTAAGAAATGGAGGTTTCCTCAATAAATGGTATAGTTTTAATTTAAAAGTTTCATATTTGTCTCTTCTTCCTCATACATGAAAACTTCTTAAGACAGGATAAAATAATAAATATAGTATCATCCATATTCTTATATGTTATTATTTTAGTTTCATGACCAATATTCATCTCTACTTCCATCAAATGTGAAAACAATTCGTCGTTTGTACAATAGCCTCACAAACTGCTGTCATTCATTTTGCATCAAAATCACTCAATAATAGATGATAATTCTAGAATATGTATTTATATATGATATTAATGAATTATTTATCATTATAATGTTATAATATATAATTTACCATCTTAACTTTCTATTCACGGAAAAATGATAACGTCATTCATGCGTACGTGTGGACTACCACCTCCACAAAGCGAAATGATTCATTTTTCAACCCCACATCACATGGATGAGATATATAAGTATATTTAAATAATTAATATTATAATTAATATATTATTATTATTATATACATATAAAATGATACTTACATTCTTCCGATAATGATCGTTGAAAATAGTAACATTACTCATGATACATACGTCATGTCATCTCCTAGATTTTAGCATAGTTAATTTTTCATAACAATATTTAATATATTGATTTAAATGTATAATTGATGTATAAAATTATACCTATATCTTGATTATTATTCTGTAGATGGTTTAATAATGTCCTCTTTAACCATAGTTCACATACCTAAGTCAATTTGGAATAATGAACTGAATATTTTCAAAATGTCTAACCTGAACTTAAATAGTTAAGTAATTTTATATAACATGGTAATAAGTGATATATTTGGAAAAATAAAAATTAAAAAGGTTCTTAATAAATTAACTAACTAACCTAAGTTTATTATTCAAGTAGATAAATAATTAATATGATGATTTTGGCTCAAGGTAAGGGACTTTATTTTCAAAATCCTCTTTTAAATTTCCCCCTTAAACTCTTTTTTTACAAAGGTCAAAAGGAATATATATTTTTTACATATATGACATAAATGGAATTTTCCAACATCATTATTTATTAATATTTTTAATATTAATTTAAAATTGTATTTGGTTACTTTCAAATAAAAAATTTTCCTTTTTACGTGCCTAGTATTTTAAAATAAGTGATTTCAAAATGAAAAGGTTATTTTTCTAAAGAATATTTTTAATGAACTTTTATTCAAATAAAAAAAAATTTCTTTTTTAAAGTAATTATTGTTTTGAATATTGGTTTTAAATATAATGGAATTTTAGATACCTAAAATAGTTTTTCATAAGGGTTTAAAATATTTTTTCAAAGGTTTTATAATTTTTTTATTCTTTATACTTGAGAATTTTAGCTCACAAATGAGCCTAATATGGATTATATGAAGGGTTGATCCCCATTATAATTTACATGTGAGATTGATATGTAATATATTAATGTTTATCCAAATTATATCTCTCTAATGAATTTTTGAGGTTGTAAATTTATTTTCACTGTTATTCCATGTGTTACTACGATGGTTACTCTAAGTATAAACATAAGGTTTATTTCAAGTGTAACCATGGGAGTTATTCCATGTGTAACCGGAGGGTTACTCCAGTTATAGTTGTGATGGTTACTCCATGTGTAGGTATGATAAGAAATTGATGCCCTAAGTAACCTATATGATTTATTTCTTCCTTCTGTGTGTTTTTTAATTTTTTTCTTTGATTATAAAATGTGTGTGATTTTCATGTGGGAATGTTTTATTATGATCAAGGAACATTGAAGGTAAAGGTAAACATTGCATGGGTTTTCATGTTTTTCACTTGACTAATGGTTTTATTTCTTTTTATATACCTTTATAATGTTTTTATGCCTACACCGCATTTTTTTAAAATGTATTTCATATGGTTAGGGATGTTTAATGGAAAATAAGAATTCATGTTTAATGTCAAGAATATTTTTCATGAAAAGAAATCATGTTTTGTTTTTTATAAAAAGAATTTAGAAAAATTGATATTTATTAAAAGTGTACACTTTTAATTTATGTGTTTACTATGTAAGATTCAATACTATTCTCTAAAATTCTAAACTAAAAATATTCATGGGATTGTAAGAAATTGAATTCGAGTTAAAAAACACTATAATATATAATTCACATGGTGAAGTCCTTACATGGAACACAGATGTAATGACTCATAAGAAATATAAATCACTCATATATCGAATGAATGACTCATACATAGAATTTAACATGACTCATAGAGAGATTACAAATCTAACTATGTGTGAAATGACTTATAAGAAAATTAATAATGACACTTACATAGGTTAAGTAAATGACAGATACAAAAAAATGAGTCATACACACTCAACAATTTTCTCAAAATCAAAAAATCTGCTCTATCTTACTATTATTTTTGTATATTTATTTTTTTTCATTCTCATGTTCTTAGTTTTCATTTATTTACTCATTACACAACTACTCGTTAATTTTTTTTATTATAGGAAAAATATTTGGAAGTATATTATATATATTTAAATAATCATATTCTTTAATAAAGCAAATTTAAAATTCTTCCCAGCATTCTTTGAATGACGTGAACTTCAAATTTGAATTTTTTTAAGTATGAATAATTTTTTTGTCATAATTTTTATAGTTTTCTAAGAACATTATTAATGATTATTATTTAATATTTATTATTTTTTAAAATGTTAAAACAAGTTTTATTGTACATACTTTTAGTTTGTATAAATAATGGTAAGAGAACAAACATGAAGGAACTTTTCATGTACACTTAAAGAAGAATATATTTGAATAATTTTCTTCGAATGATACACTGAAAAACGTTGGAGCAATTCATTAAAATAAAATTCTCTTGCTACTTTGAAGCCTAAGAGCAATGAATTCCATTATGGCCTACGGGCCATGTAATACTTACGCCTACGGGCCTTGTAAGGGTTCCACCTCACCCCTTGAAAGGTGGATTATCACACATCAATAAAAAATGAAGGCCTTCGGGCCATTGGATTATTTATTGCAATTTTTTTTGTATTATATTTCTGTTTTATACCTTAGAAAGAAAAATTATGACCTCAGTGTCATCGTTATACTACCCTAATAAAATCTATATTTTGGGTAATTCCTCCAGGTTTAAATGGTAATTTTCTTAGTCTGTGTCATATCATGTAAAAGGCATATAATTCAGTAATTCCTTGGTCTGGATAAAAGATAGTTTGGTTCTTCCTCTAATTAAAAAATTAATTTCTAGGTTTTTTCTTTAAGAGTGTAAAATTTAGGATTTAGGTTTTCCCTCCATGGGTTAAAAATGAATTTTTTTTAAGGTTTTGACTTGTTTTAAAAATCTGGTCACTTATTACAGTGGGTTACATACTCTCATGCTGAGAGTGTGAAGAGTATACAAAGGTTTAATTTGATCCAAACTACAAAAAAAATACTTTTATCCATATTCAATTTTTTACTATAAATTTACTTAACTTTGATAATTATTTCATATTTTATAAAAATTCAATTCACTTCACTCTTAACCAATCATATATACTGCCTATGGAAAAAAATAGTATCAACGAAGTTAATTGTAGGCATAGTTATTTTATTTATTTATTTATTATTTGTGTTAACATTTATCTTAGACTTATCCACCTATGTAATGGATCTATTTAAGATGGAAGGATCATGTTTCAATGATACATGTGCTCCAAAATGACCACAGTTATTTTATGGTAATAATTATAGTTATTGAAATGGTTTTATGGAAGCACATTTGAAATAAATAAGTATTGATAATTGGAAATACATTTTAAAACCTTGTAAACTCTCTGATGTTGATCTTGATACGCTCACTAGTGATAAAGCTTTAAAAAATATTTTTTTAATTACAAAATAATGAATATAAATTATTTCTTTATTAATTGAAAATTTTTTAGTCACATTTCATCATGTATAATTACAAAAGAAATATAGAAAATATTACAATAAATTCATTATAGTTTTGATAAATTAATTAAATCTAATCTTGAAATGTAAAGGTTAGAATATCAAGATTTTAAAATATGAGAAAATGAAAGTGAAAACCAAATGTTTCATATATTAAGAAGTATGGTACATGAAATGAATATATTAGGATAAACATTAGATAATCCTATTATAATTGAAAGATTTTGAAGATATATACCTAAAAAAGGAATTCTAAGAAAGTATAAATAGATGAAATCAAGAACTTTAAATAATATATTATTAATGGACTTATAGGATCATTATTACAATATCATTTTGAGTTAACAATATTTATAAATAAGAAAAAGTTAATAGAAAAGGAGTTTCCTTAAAATATAAAAATAATGGTACCTATTACACATCATATTTTAATTTATAGTGAAATTGTAGTGATTAGGTTACCCAATTTGATAAGATATTTTTCTAAAAAGTTACCCAAGATGAAACAGAAGTGATTATCCAAGGTAATATCAAAATAGTAACAAGGAAGGCAATGTTATATATAATGTAGTTTTAGATGTAATCTGTTATAAATATAAGAGAAAATGTCGCATTAAATCTGAATTCACAAATCTAAAAATAAAGAAAATGGTTATTTACAATAAGGAAATGAGATAACTTGTAGCTTTATGGATTTGTACCAATGATTAATAAACTAGGGAAGAATATGGTTCTAGAATAGATATAGTAAATCTATTATTGATGGATTCTTCAAATCAGGTAAGTGAATTTGATTCTAATTCATCATAATATAATTCTAAAGATAATTAAATGGATGAATTATATGATTAAATTAAGTGGTCACACAATGATGTTATTAAACATGAAACAATACACAATGAAATCATGAAAAAATATAAAATACTGATTGTGGAAAATAAAAATAATCTTAAAGAGAATAAAAAGTTAAAAATTTAGTCTTCTAGTTTTAATGATAATATCTTTATATATTTGGATGATATTCAAAAATAAAATATCAAAATCAAGGAATAAATTTCTAAAATTGATTAAGATTAGAAAAATAAATTTAATGATATTCTAAATGAAAATCAAAAACTGAAAAAGGAAATTGAAAGTCTAAAAATAGACATATCTAGATTTTTTAAAGAAATATAAAAATATGGAAAAATACTAATGTTGAAAAAAATGAATAAATATAAAAACTTTCTTTGTTATTGTTATCAATTAAGTAGAACATATAAGTCATTGTTTTTAAAAAGATCCAAATGAAGTGTTTCCATAGATACTTATTTTAAAGGTGAAAAGAAGAGACACTATGAAACTAAATGTTATTTAAAATATTTTCAATATCTGGGACACACCCAAGTTTTATTTCTAAGTCCTTATATTATAAATTACATATTAATAATTTTTTAAAACCAATTTATATTCCCATTAAATCTTTGTTTGGCTTAATAGGACCTAATATTTTATGGGTACCAAAAAACTCTTGAATATTTTTTATAGGATATATAACTTAAAAGTATAAGAAATTAATCCTAGTATATATATAGTGGGTATCCATGATATATTATAGGTGATGGGGAAAATTTTCTACCATTTAAAAAATTTTAAAGATGTAAAGTTACATTTGGTTATAATTCAAAAGATATTGTAAAAAGTTTAAGGGAAGTTGAAATTTTAGATTCAATTTTTATTTAAAAAGTTCTATTAATTGAAGGATTAATTATTAATTTTATTATAATCTCACAATTATGTGATTTTGGAATGGATGTGAAATTTAAAAATGATAAATGTATACTTTATAAGGACGAATCTGTCTTATTTTATGAAAATCAAAAAGATAATATTTATTCTATTAAATTTTCTGAATTTACTAAGTAGAATGTAAAATACTTAATTTTAATTCAATCATATAACATCTTATGACATGGGGGACTTGGCTAGGAAAACATCAGGATAATATATAATCTGTTTAAAATTCAAAAATTTATATAGTTACCAAGCCTGAAAGTGGAACAAACTTACATATTTGATCCGTGTATGAAAGGTAAACACCATAAGGAGTCGTTTAAACCTATTAAAGAAGTCCATACATCAAGGCCATTAAAATTATGACATATTTATTTATTTTTATTAATATCTAATACTATTATGGGTGAAAAAGTGTATATGTATTTAATTATTGATGATTTTATCCAATTTACATGTGTGTACTTTCAAAATCATAAAACTAAAAAAATTAAAAACATTTTATTATAAGATTTTTCAAAATTAAAAATTGAATTTAATTGTGTCCATTAAACATAATGTGGGAGAGGAATTTGTAAAACAATAATTTGAAATAAAAAATGGCGAATAAAATGGATATTCGTTAAATTTATCATCCTATAGGACACCACAACAAATTGGTGTTGTGGAATGGGAAAAAAGAACATTAAAAGAAATGCCTTGAATCATGTATAATGAATTTAAAACACCTATATATTTTTTGGGAATAATTTTTGTATAAAACATTTTATGCATAAAATATAGTTATTATGAGGAAAATTTTAAATAAAACACAATTTGAACTTTATAAATATGGTTACCAAATTTTGGGTACTTTAGAGTGTTTGGTTGTAAATTTTATATTCTTAACACTAAGTATTTATTAGATAAATTTGATTCAGAATATGATAAAAGTTTATTTTAAATATTTTAAAATTCTAGTAAATAAAATAAAGTATACAATAAAATATCCTTGTTAAATAAAGAATCTATACAAGTGAAATTTGAGGAGAATTTATTAAAAGAAAAGAATGATGATATGAACCAACTTGATGAGGAGTTTAGAGAATTTATTTTAAAAGAGGTTGAACATCAAAATAATAATGAAAATGTTGTGGGGGATATTCACCCTCATGAAAAAATATTACAAATAAAATAATGATCACACTTTTACAAAGTGGTGGGAAATATTAATCCAATACTTCAAATAAGAAATTCCTTATGGAATCATTTTTCATATCATGATTTTATTTAATATTATATACCTAAAAAATTTATTAATCTTTAAAGGATTCAAAATTTATTATTGTTATGGATAAATAGTTAAATAAGATTTCTAGAAATGGAGTTTTGGGATTTAGTTGAAGAGCCTGAAGATTATCATGTAATCATTACCAAAATTTCTTTTAGCAAATAATCTTATTGAAATTGAAAATATTATAAGGACTAAGTATATATTACTTGAAAAATTATATTTCCAAGAAAAAGGGATATATTTTTATGAATCTTTTTCCATGGATTCTAGGTTAGAATGTATAATAATATTTTTACCTTATGAATCTTTTCATGATTTCAAATTATATCCTAAATAGATATATTTTAGTGGAATTTAATGTTATATTTCCTCCTAGTTATAAATTTTAAAATAGTCTTTTTCCTGAATTAAAACATTACAAATATTTATTTATATTTAAACAATCCCCTAGGTCATATTATTCAAAGTTTTTATAATTGATTTGAAAAAATATTTTTTTTAAAAGAAAATTATATCCTATTTTTTATCAAGAAAATTTCTAAATATATTTTGATATTTCAAATATATACATATGATATTATTTTGACGTCTACAAATGATTAATTAAATAATTAATTTTTCAAATTAATGACAATTTAATTTGATACGAGTCTTATAAGATAATTAAAATTATTTCTTGAAATTAAAATTTTTCAACGAGAAGATGGGATTTTTCTTAATTAGTTTAATAATGTTAAATAGTTAGTAAAAAGGTTTTTATGTGATTCAAGTAGTAGTTCAAATAACCTTATGATCACATCATGTAAATTATATATTTATGAATCTTGAAAATAACTTTATAATAATATTTATAGAGGTCTGATATGTAGTTTATTTTATTTCCCTAATTATAGGCTTGTTTTTATATTATTCTATATTTTTGAAATATTCAAAATTGATCCTAAATAAAGTTATTTAAGGGGTGTAAAAAATAATAATAATAAAATTTTAAAGGTTCCTCAAACCTTGGATAGTTTTATGTTGGGAAAACTAATTTTAGATAAAAAAAATTATATTTTATTAGATTTTGGGGGTTGGAAAATTGATATAAAAAGAATAAGTGGAATGTGTAATTTTCTAGGAAAAATCTTATTATCTTTAAGATTTAATTGTAGATACCAAAGACATCATATAGGGAAGCTAAGAAAGGGGTGAATTAGTTTGCCCAATTTTTTACTAAATTTTAATTTCCTTTAGTTATCTTCTATTTCTCTCAAACCTATTACCTAATTAAGAGGAATTGATATGTTGTGTTCTCCCAAAAATCACATAAAAATGTAATGTAGATAATTAAAGATATAGAAAAAGACAGATATTTTTTCCAAGGTTTGGTACTAAGACATACTCTTTTTCATGATCAACCAGTGGTTTTTTCATAGACTTTATTATCACTATTAAATTTAAATGATGAAAAACACATATAAATAAGGCATAATGACAAGGATCAAATAAATTTTTTCTATGTGAGTTCTGTTATTTAAACTAAGACCACTAGTTTGGAAATGGAATTGTTTATATTGGAACCACCAGTTCTTTAATAATACTAATAAAATTATTGAACAAGAGGTCACTATTACTCTGGATACCATTTCATCAATTGAAATATCTTTTCCCTCAACTAAGATCTCTAGATTCAAAAGTATCAACAATATTCCATGCACCTCAGCCTTTAGTCTTTAATTTGTGGAAGAACAAACTTCCACTTATTATAAAAACTCTAGCATATAGACTAAAATTCTTTAATATTTTATGATCTTATAAACATTGTATCTTCTTTATTGGTTACATTAACAAGATATGCATGAATGTTTTTTTCTTAACTTCATGTACTATCCATGGTCCACTATTTTCTTCATAAACCTAAATGGATGTACATTATACATTTACTTCATCTTTTACATATATTTGTTTGCATTAAAATATGTACACACAATATATCTCTTGAAAACCACAATGGGTTCCTTCTTACACAGTCCATGATCCTTTTTATTCATTTCATATCTAGACATAGGTTTTGTGTATATCTTCTTATTCACTTAATAGTGTACTCTCTCTTCCCATTTTCTTCACAAAATTCTTGATTGTGTGCTTTGTATGTCTGGAGGCCATGATATCTTCCTTTCTTATTCTTATTCTTCAAAAGTAGAGTTCTTGCAAGATCTCATTGGTGATCTTATTCATGTGATAAATTCTTGTAGATCATCATTGTGTTTGTTTGTTTTCTCTATTTTTATAAATCAAGATCTTTTCTTCTGATAATTAAAATGAAAGAGATAATAAAACTCTTGGTATTTCTTCTGTTTCTATAGTTAGTGTTTCACTACATTTATCCAGGTATGAAATGATATCAAGGGATCCTTAAATGACCAAAAAATCAAGATCTTATTGAATAACTTTGAATTAAAAGTCCTTCGGTGTTCTCACGAGGCTCCGAAATTATTACGTATTCATATAATCTCTTAATCATGTGATTCCTCATTGTGGTATCGTAATGACCTATCAAGACTTCCTTCAAATCTTTGAGAATTATGTTGTGTTGAGGATGATATTCAAACGTCATATATCGTGGGTTCACTTTTATTGTGACACCAAGAATCATGGTATCACAATTTTTATTCGAGATCGATATGAATATATTCATGTTTAGTCATAAGATCCATAGAAGTATAATCTTCTTAAATAATTAGCATTCAGTTATCACGCATTCAAAGTGAAGTGGCATGCATGAATATTATCGAGATTACCATCCTCGGATATGGAACTGAATATGGGTAGAATAATTATATGGGCTTTCTTAGATCATTGGGGATTGATGTGTGAATTTATACGTTCATGGCCTCAACCATTACCATCATGTATTGAAAATGGAGGAATAACCCATGGTGTAGAAGCCTAGATGATCGGAGGAGGAAGACAATCCTCACTTGATGATTGGAAATCTTATATCAGAATGATCGATCGTCCCATGTTCAATATGACTTTTCTAAATTGGATGAACATTACGTGGGTGCGCATGTCCCACATCATCCTGTAGGTTATCTTTAAACTTCTATATTATACTTGGTGTTCCATCATCCGACCAACCGTCTTGAACCCCCACTAGCACCACCACATTTTCACTCTTCCCTACCATCATTCCACCCTACATGGTGGCATCTTCATTACTCCTATATATTCCTTATTGTTACGCTCCTATGAGTCTTATGCATGGGATCACTTCTACATGCCTCTGTATTGTCATGGTAGGGGCTACATAGATCAATTCCACCACATGGTTGAGTGTTACCTACTATATGTGTGTGGCCAAGTTAGCCTGCGTGGCCTCCCATGGTTGGCACTTATTTTATTTTTAAATTAAGGTATAAAAAATATACTTAGAAAATTTTAATTATAGAATTAAATAAACACATACCTTGGCCAATGTCTCATAAAATATCAAGCTTCTTCAAATACTTCCTCAATAATTTATCAATACCAACTCTTCAACTTAGTAAAAACATCATGAAAAATATTTTTTTTAATGGATTAAAAAATTATCCATGGAAACCTTTCAAATCATCATGAAACTTAATATTGTCATGGTCTCCAAAACTTATTCATGAAAATCTACATTTTATGGAAAAAAGTCTTCTTCATCTTGTATTAAACAAATGTTTCTTCCATTGAAACATGTATTGGAACTTAGGATCACTTAAAAAATCATCATATTCATAAGGAGAGTTATCTAAGAATGACATCCAATTACATTAGATGCCTCCATAAAAATTATTCAGGAATTATCAATAGAAATCTTGAATATTTCTCAAATTATTTACAAAATTATCATTTCATGATTGATCATTAATCATAATGTAATTCATCATACATTGACTTTTCATTACTTCCTATATATTGAGAAAAATACAACAATACTCATCAGCCATCCACATGGTATTTTCAATGTCCCCCTTTTCCTTTTTTGTCAATACCACTGCCTTAAATTCAATGTAACTTCTCCTCCTTATTGATAATAAATTCAAAGGATTATGTAGGGGTTTTCCTCCACCCTTCTAGGAAATTGGAAATTGATTTATGATTTTAGAAAAGAAGGATGGTACCATGTGATTCTCTAAGTAAATATACTTTAATTGGTCAAATATAAATCTATGTGGGATAACATAATGTAGAAAACAAGATAGATACAATTAATGTTTTCTAAGATGTCCATTAATAAAAATGAATTTAGTATCATTATCATGACATATTTATTTATCAAAGAGGGGGTTATATAGAATTGATTTATCAAGTAATAAATTCTCATGCACACTTCAGAAAACACATCATAAATTTCATGTGCAATAATATTTTACTCCCCCTATGAGCTTACCCATCAACCAACACTCTCCCTTGATGAAACATTTTGATATAATCAAGACAAGGGAAATAATTGTAATTTTATTACCTCAATTTTCATCTTATATTGAGATGACCAAATAATTTAGATATTCAAGGAATAACTCCTGATATCATATCCTTCATGTTTTCTCCCCCTTAAGGTGTGCACTACCTTCCATTTGATATTGTGGAATGTTTTATCAAATGGTCTTTATGCATTTAATTTTTATGATCCACCATTGAGTAATAATTAATGTTTTATCAAATCCTTATTACAACTTGTTTTCTTACACTTTTTTTTCATTTATCATCTTGAGAATGAACTGCACCTTCAATTACATGAAAATTAATCACACAAATAAAAATCAAGAATAATGTGAATAAGGAAGAATACTTATGATGATAATAAAATCAATAGGTTTGATAATTTTCTCTCAACCCAAAGATTCATTTTTTTGATAGAAAGTGTATTGTACTCTTCATGCTTGTGACTCCTTTAGATTTCATATTCTGATATTTCTTCGATAGCATGGAATATTTTCTCTCATTCACATTTATATTGTGTGGATTATTTATATTAATATATAATAGTAATGAAATAGGTTCCCTTGATTCTTAATTATCTATCTTCAACATCTTATTTTGATCGGGTAGAATAATTTTGCAATTTATTTCACTACCTCTGGTCTGATTTCACCCTCCGTGCAATTTTTTTACACACTAGAGTTGTCATTTGTTGAAATCCTCTCATGAAATTAAAATTCCATCCTAACATTTTCTATCTTGTATCATTCACATGGGGTCTTAAATGATTTTTAGTAACCATACTTAGGTAACTTATCAAAATCTTCTTTAGAAATGTCTTAAATAAATATAATTTTCTTGTTTGTTTTATGGATTGATTATTTTCTTTATTTTAGTATGCTCCTATTAATTTTTAGGTCATCTTTCCAATTTTCCATGGTATGACCTCTTTTTATACAATAGAATCATATTTTCATTGTTGAAATGAAATTTTAGGAATATATCTTTTCATTTTTCTTGTGTATAGCTTGATTCATAGATTTCTTGACTAATTTATTTTGTTTTTCTCCTAGTAATAATTTTAATTTTTTGTTGTTTTCCTCTAAACTTTTTGAGGACTTTTATTAGAATAAGAGTTGTGCATGATTGGTGCATACCAGTAATCTTTATCTATGTGACCGCACATGTTGTAGTACTCATATAATTTTTTAAGGAATTTGAATCTATTTCTTGTGTATAGATACATTCTCTCTTGTAGAAGATACTTTTTTGATGGTTTATTTATTAATTTTACCTCTAATGCACCTAATATAGGGTTTTTGTAATCTTCATACATTCTCATGTTGTTCCAACATTCATCATCCAAATGTCTAAACTTCCATTATCACCAATGGTATCTAAAAATTCTCCTCCTCCTTCTTTTAGTATTATTCTATCTTTTTTTAGTACCTTTGTATTTATTAATTTTTCATTTCTTTTGAAGCATCATTTTGGGATTTATTTTTCATGATCTTTGAGGTAACCATCCTTTTTTGTGTGTGTGTATAATATTTTTTATTAACCCAAATTTTCCCAACTTTTGGAATTGAACCTTAACTAGAAGATGAATTATATTAGTTGAAACAAAAATAACCGGTGTTACCTTCTTCCATGAGATTTTATATTTTTGATCAATAAATGATCTTGAAATATTTTTTCCACCAATATGAGCCTCTTTAGAGATATGAGTCATATCAATAGTTTGTATGACAACATCCTTTCTTGTAGGTAGCCCATCTTTATATGTTTGGGTGGAATAATTCTTCTTTTCAACAACTTGGAAGGTTAAAGCATGTGTCTCCTTAAAATTTATCAATTTTACATCTAGTTCAAGAAATTTTATACAAAGATCAAACTTATCATTTTCAATTGATGGTATTTTTTATTCCCCACTCACTCTTTACTATTTAAATATTATCTTCAAGTTGTTTACTACCTTCAATAACTGATTTTTCATGGTCTTTGATTATTCGGGATTTAACTTACAATTAGGATTCCTTGACACTCATAATATCTTGATGGGGTTCTTATAGATCAGGGATATTTCAAATATATTATCATGAGACTTCGTCTATTATTCCACTAAAATGTTATTCTCCTTGACTTTACATTATTTTTCTTCAAGATGAGCATCTTTGACATTTATGGAAACATTTATAAATCTTTTAAGTGCATAAATTACTTCACTAAAAACATTTTTACTCATAGTACTCTCCTAATCATTATATTTCAATTATTCTTTAATTAATGAAAAATTTTTATTGAAAAGTGTCACATATTTTCTTTTTATTCAACATGCACAGTGAGAAAATGATACCTTTTTAATTTCATAAAAGGTGGATCCTCATGAATATTAATTTCCTCTTCAAGTTCTTCTTTATGATCAAAAATCTCCATGAAAGAACAAAGTATGTATGAAATCACTTTTTTAGGAACATTCTTCATATATATTTTAAATCGAGAGTATAAGTCTTCAATTAATTTGATACATTCAATTTTTCTAAAACATATAAAACTTGAGAAAGTTTATTCAAAAGGGTCATTGTTAACTAATTTAAAAAGAGTGTATTAATCATTTTATTCATTCCCAGATATTTTCCTAAATAAATTTTCTTCCTTATTCTTCTAGTTTTATAAAGTCTTGGAATAGAATTCCATGTATTCTTTAACAGGATTGGAGACTATGTATTCCATTTAAGGTAGTTCAGAATCAACTTCAAATATACACTCCTTGTAAAAACAACTAGGTATAAAAACCTTGATCCAACCAGAGGATGACCTATGCTCTGATACCACTAGTAGAGGCCAGATGGATTATGTAGGGACAGAGAGGGGGTGAATCAGTGTACACAACCTTTTACCAAATTTTATATTCTTTTATTTATCCCCTCTTTCTCTTGAACAACTTATATTGTTAATATGAATTGATATTTTTTTCACTCTTGTAACATCATGGATCCAGGTACTTCCCAAAGGTTCCCCGAACTCGGTTAGTCACATAACATCAAGAGCATTTCCCTAAATTCGAAAGGCTATAAACTAGAAGAAAAGGACAATGTGTGATAATGGGGTAACTATTCCCTCCTTGGAAGAGTATACATAGTGGAAAAAATAGTAAACAATAGAAGAAGCAGTAATACCACAAAATAAATAGAGGAATACTGAATGTAAATCCAATAGAAGCCATAATATATATATAGTTTTCATGGAATATATATCCAATAAAACATTAAAACAAGTAAAAATATTGTAAATCAACACAAAAAAGTATAAAAGAAACGGTAAACTCCAGTAGCAATGCAATCCTCATCCTGGTCTCATTCTCTCAAGCTCTAACAACAATCTAGTACCTAATGAAGAAGGGTGATTTACATTTTCTATAGCTGTAATCATATAATCTTTTTGGGTCCAAAAACAAGACCCAAATAGGGTGTGAGATGAATACTAGTAGGCAACCACCAAAACATCTATTCCTAACTATTAGGGAATATATATATAGTAGGTAATATGAAATAATTATGTAATAAACTAGGAAGTACTCAAACGTAAACAATCCTATAGTTTTCAATGACATTCATTTAACATTTATTATTCAATCTGTTGACTCATGTAAACATTGGGATCTAGCCTAAGCTTTGTATCCCCTTTGTAATAGTAACAAAATAGATGTATCAGAAGACCATCCAAAAAATCAAGTAAGACTGAGTTTAAGCTTGTGTTTTGGATTGGAACACTCATCACAATCATTCAATCATTCATAAACAACCCTCTAGGAAAGCTCTGATGGTGTAAAACCTTTGGTTTTACATAACACCAATTAATTAAATAATGACCCAATGGGAAGCTCTCATGGTCTAACCAGTTTGATCTAACATAGAAATAATCATTTACTAATGACTACTTGGACAACTCTCAACGTCAATACCCCTTGGTCATCACAACATCAATAAATTATATACGACCTCCTAGGTAGCTCTCATAGTCAATACCCCTGGATCAAACATATATACCTAGAATATCAGGGTCCTGTTTAAATAGGTTGGAAGTCCCCTCAGTCTTCATGGTCTAAGGCTCTCATGGTCCATTGGAAAAATAGTGAGCAAATCATATCAAAGAATCTCATGTAATATATAAATACTACATGGATAAACATTCACAAACAATATCAAATGTATTTAATATAATCAATCAAACTCCATCCTAATCATAGTGTCCCTGTGTGGACCGACATCATAGAGACCTTGTGTGGATCAGCATCATAGTGACCTAGTGTGGATCAGTATCATAGTGACTCGATGAGGACCTACCTTAGAGAGGCCCGTCATGGATCAGCTTCATAGCGACCATGTGTGGACCAGCATCACATCGACCCAATGATGAACAACCTTAGAATGTCCCATCATGGATCAGCTTCATAGTGACCCTATGTGGATCAGCATCATAGATAACCTATTTGGATCAGCATCGTAGTGATCATGTGTGGATCAACATCATAGTGACCCTATGTGGATCAGCATCATAGTGACCCAATGAGGACTAGCCTTAGGTCAGCCCATCGTGGATTAGTTTCATAACAACCTTGTATAGATCAACATCATAGAAAACTTGTATGGATCATCATCATAGTTACCTTGTGTGGATCAACATCGTAGAGACCTAGTTTAGATCAGAATCATAGTGACTCAAATGGTACAAACCTTAAATCAGCCCGTTGTATGTCTACTACATAGCGACCATGTGTGGATCATTATCTTATTTACTATTTCACTGATTTGTATACCTGGTTTGAGATGAGTCTATTTATTTTTTCTTTTTAGTTTTCCTTTGTTTAATTTTGAGTTACACTCGTGGGTCTCGGGGTATCTTTTGATTTTTTTTATACTCACCCATGTAAGGGTTTTTCCCACACCTTATTGTGTCTTGTGCAGATGACGAACAGCCTTGACTGAGACTCGGGGAGCTAGGACCTGATGGAGGATGGTGGTGATAGTTTAAATGGATAATGGTGGAGATGATCTGTACCTACCCTTCTGGTAGGATCCTTGGAGGATGATCTTAGTAGTTGTTTACTATTTTCAGTTATACTTGTACTTTTTAATTGGGCTTGTATTTCAGCCCCTTTACTTTCAGTACACTTTTTACTACAGAACTTTACTTTGTGGTTTCTTCTTGTTGTGTTCTTTGTTTGTGTTTTTGTACTGGTTTAAAGTCAATGCCTTCTCAATATAAGGATCTTCCTTTCTAGTGCTAGTCGCTAACCCCTAGCCTATGGAAGGCGGGCTTGGGGTACTCACCGTTGGGATTCCAACGCACTCGATAGCATCTCAATCGAAGCTCGAACGGAGAATTGGAAGGGGTTCAAATTTCATCAGTCATTACGTTGATCTCTTGTACAGACCATGGGGAGAAGAAGATGTTTACTACCATATGACATAACCTAGCTATGATATATCAAATAAAAATAAAAGTACATAGTGTTTTCAATAAAGCTACATGTCATGTATTAGCCTCAATTGGCCCTTGAGTTAAGCAATCTACTTGGTCATCACAAAGCCATGTACTTAGCCATTACGTGGCCAGTACATGGTTGTACGAAAAAACTAGGTATACGATGTGTACACAAAAGTACACTGAGTTTACTTAAAAAACCCTATTTCTTCCTTTTTCCTCAAAACAACCCAAAATCAAGATCTATATCTAAAAAAAGAGATCCAGGTTCTTACAAACATCACCCATTAAAGAAATTTATCCCTAAATTTCCCTTCCAATGGTGCTGAAGAATAATTTGTAAACAACTCCACCCAATACGATTGCACATCAACCTCCCTCTTCCATGTCTCGTCTCGCACACGCTCGTGCTATCATAGCACCCATACCAGAGAAATAGACCAGCCATGGAGATCCTTCATGTTGTGATCCACAATCTGAATAGGGTGCTCCTCAAAGGATGAATCCACCTTCTAATCAACCTCATTGGGTTGAAAAACATGATACATATCTGAAATGTAATTTCATCGCTGAGAAACATGAATGTAATCATGCATATCCAGGTACCTATAAGGTAACTGTAACTGATAGGTAACTGACCCAACTCTCTCTAAAACCTCAAACGGACCAACTTATCTCAGTTAAATCTTCCCCTATCTCATAATCCTCTTATGTCCCAACCACGGTGTGACACAAATGAAAACCTTGTCTCTAACCATGAACTCCATAGGTTGTCTTCGACGATCAGTATAAGATTTCTGGCGAGACTGTGCAATATCCATCCTCTTCCGAATCAACTCCACCTTCTCAGTAATCTCCTAGACAAGATGAGGTCCTGGCATAGCTACCTCTCCTATCTCTAGTGAACATAAGAGTGTTTGTTGTGACCTACCGTACAAAGCCTCATAAGGTTTCATTTGAATCATCACCTTAAAACAATTATGGTATGCAAACTCTACCATGGGTATGGTCTCTCCCAAGAGACCCTAAAATGAAAGACGCGTGCTCAAAGAATTTCCTCCAAAACACAAATCTTGTGCTCAAACTAGTCATCTATCTATGGATGGTAATTTGTACTCATAAGTACCTGTGTACCCAAAGCCCTCTATAATCCCTTCTAGACACGAGAAGTATACTGGGCATCCCTATCTAAAATGAAAGAGTGAATAACCCAATAAAAATGTACAGTCTCTCAGATGTAAAACCTTACAATCTCATTAACACTGAAGGATTCCTTAATTGGTAGGAAATGTGAAACCTTCATGAGTTTGTCAATAATAACATGTATGAAATCATTTCCTGAAGGTGACCTTGGTAAACCCATCACAAAATCCATCAAAACATCATTCCACTTCCACTAGGGAATGGGTAACTATTGTAAAATCCATATCGGTCGCTGATAATACACACTCACATATTGATAGGTTTAATATCTCATCACAAAACCAGATACATCCCTCTTCATACCTGGCCACCAATATTGAAGATGTAAATCTCAATACATCTTGGTGACACCAGGATGAACTGCCAATACTGAGGCATGAAACTATAACAACATCTCCTCACATAAGTTTCCTGGCACCCATACGTGTCCATGAAAATGAAAAACCTCATCATCACCTATGGTCCACCTAGGAGTAGGGTCCTTGCCTGGCATAGTCACCCATAAAAATAGGACTTCGAAATCTGATAGATACTTCATTTACAATCGATATAGTAGACTCTGGGTAATAGCTATAGAAGAAAGAAACGTCTACCCCTGTTTGTCATGAACCTTCAAATGCATCTCAAAGAATAGATCCATAAGTTTCCACTCACTGCTAGCCTCCCGAACTACCTATATCTAAGTCCTCCTAGTCAACATATTATCCACTATGTTGCCTTTTCCAGCCAAATAGGAAAGCTCAAAGTCAAAAGACTGAATGTACCCAAACAACCATCGCTATCTCAAATTCATATCTCTATGAGTAAAGATATACTTGAGACTTCTGTGGTCAGTGTATACAAAACAATTCGCTCCCCAAACATAATGCCTCCAACAGCACAAGCCATGCACAACTACTACCAACTCGAGATCACGCATCAGGTAATTCATCTCACGCGGCATCAACTGTCGAGACCAATAAACAACGACTCCATCCCCCTACATACGAACTGATCCTAGCCTGATACCTGATGAATTTTAGTACACAGTGTAACTATGGCCCAGCTCCAACAAAATCAGGATTGGTGTTGAAGTCAATCTCCCTTTCAGCTTTTGAAAGGCTGAATCATAGGAATCTATCCAAAAGTAATTGTCACCCTTCTTTGTCAGGCCCATCAGTTGAACTGATAAGAATTAAATGTCCTGAATAAAGCATATGTAGTAACTAGAAAACCCTAGAAATCTCTGTACCTCAAAGATGTTCTTCAGAAGCTCCTAAGAAACTATTGCTCTCACTTTCTCTAGGTCTACTAATACTCTTGTCTCTGAGATGACCTGAATCAAGAAGTGAATCTGGTCCATCTAAAAGTGGAATTTTGTGAGCTTAACATATAACTGATGATCACTCGGTATACTCAATATGATCTCAAAATATATGACATGGTCATGTCGAGTTTGATAGTACACCAAGATATCATCCACGAGGACTACCACAAAAGAATCCATGTAATAATGGAACACTTAGATCATTAGTTCCATGAAAACTACTGGTACATTTGTGAGACCGAATGGAATAAACAAATAATAATATAGACCATACCTACTTCAAAAGGCTATAAGAGGTATATCTGATTGTATAACACAAAATTATTGATAACTGGATCTCAAGTCAATCTTCAAGGACACTTTTTCTCCTTGAAGATGATAAAAGTGATCGCCAATCCTCGGTAAGGGATATTGGTTCTTGACCATCAACTAGTACATATTCTGATAATCCACAAAAATTCTAAGAGTACAGTCCACCTTCTTTACAAAAAGGATAGGCAAAACCCAAGGATAAGTACTGGTTCAGATGAAACCCTTTTCCTATAACTCCTCTAACTACTTCTTGAGATCCTATAACTCTAGTGTAGTCGTCCTATAAGAAGAAATGGATACTGGTTCCACTCTTGGAATAATGTCAATAAAGGAACTACCTCTCACTCCAGAGGTAAACCTAAAAAGTTGTTTGGAAAGACATATCTAAGATGATCCACCATTAGAAGAAAGTCCATCTCTGAAGTACCCTACTCACCCATATATAAACTAGAAATCTGGGTTGAACTCCTCCCAACCCATGATGCTCGGGTCCAACTCTACTCGCCTAGACATACCATTCTCTATTATGTAGAAAATATATTCCCTATGGTTGCGTGAAACTCACCCTATAGCGATAGCAGCCAACAAATGCCTGAAAAGAGACCAACCAATCTATTTCGAGAATGAAATCAAATCCCATCATCTCTAATACATAAGAGTACCAAAAGAAGTGACACCCACCAACATTAAGAGGGAACTCCTTGAATTGACATACACTATCCATTCTAATTCCTAATGGAGTTTCTAGTGTCATAACATCATCAGATGTAATGATATTGAGCCTAAGGCTCTTCATAATAGCAAGAGATATAAAAATATGGAAATCCCATGTATCAAAAAGAGAAAATGATAAAAATTGGGCAACTAGAATAGTACCTTTAACCATAAATGGTCTAAGATCCTCTCATGTTGGAGTCTTCCATCAAAAAATTCTGACTTGTACCACAACCCTATGACCCTGCCTTGCTACCTTGAGCTGACCCAACTTGATGTCGCTGAAAACCTGTCATTTGGATATTGTGACCACAACCCCCTCCTCATCCTGAATTTCCTGAAAAACTCTAGTTTCCTAATTGAGGAGAGAAAAGTGGTCCTTCTATTGATCGTGGAGTCATAACAGATCCCCTCTCGCTTGCTGCTGGTGAGAACATCTGGAAAAAATGTTGAAGATAACCCATCTTTCCATAATATCAGCACTCAACTAGGTCTCTCGGGAACTCCAGTATCGTGTGCCAACTCTACAAGAAATGGAATAAACTCACCTGTCAACCTGATGAAACATTGCATGAAATATTCCTATATCACTTCCTCTTATCGGTCGAAGGAGTACTAGGCCTGGATGCTGAATTGCTCGTGCTCGCTACTCCAAACTTCCTCTGATTGCACTTAGTAATCAGTGTCTGGTTTACTATAGTATTCATTGATGTCAACCTGAAAACATTCACCTATGGTCATATTTCATACTTAAAACCATTCTCACATCACCTAGCCTATGGTAAGTTGTATCCCCCCTAGACAAGTGTGAAGAACAAAATCTCAATAAAGTGAGAATAATAATCCATCACTAAAAGAGATCCCTTATCGAAATGCATGATATACCAGGCTCGATCGGCCCTCAACAACTCAGGGTAGAAGCAATCATAGAAGGAACTTTAAATCTTTTCCCAAGATATATCCCAATTAAGTCCCGCTTATGAGATAACATCCCTCTATCTTATGGTGGAATCACATAACATGGACATCATGAGATTTACCCTCCTCTCAGAAGGCATATCTAGATGCTCAAAGATAGAAAGAATGGCCTCCAACCATGGATCTTCAGCCTTTGGTCCTCCATACCCTGAAAAAGTGGGAGGATGCTGCTGATGGAACACCTGTGTCAACTCTACCATAGTCGGGGTAGGATGTGGTGCTACCTAAAAGGTCTGCATCATCCTTATAAAGCCTTCACAGAACTATGCATCAACACCTATGTCTGGTATAATATCCAGTTCCAAGACAGACATGATAGAAGGATCTACTGGTAGTCCTTGATCTACAATTTCTGGTGTCTGATCATCTCCTTGTACCTGTCATACAATTGGAGGATGTCTTGATGGCATGACACTACAAGTTCAAGTGCACACCTCAATATAAGATTAAAAGAACTGCAACTCAGAAGTGCTATAATGGAATATGAGGCATTAATCTTTCATGTTTCACAAAATAGGGTTACATTAGATATAGAAACACTACACAACATGTTCCCTTAAGTTTAACATGGGCATGCAACTTGGTCGTGTAACACCCCATACATACGGCGTGTTCCTCCTGAGACACAACATGTACTTGAACATTCCCTCCAACCCAAGTACTTATACATGACTTGAACTACATAGCTCTACTAGTGTAACACTACACGAAGTGTTCACCCTAAACACGATGTGTACACAAACTTTCTATCCACCTGTGTCATTAGTCACACGACTGGATACACAGTTGACTGTATCACGATGTGTAATCCCAGAACACAACCTGTTCTACCAAAATTTCACCAACCCTGTGTCTCTGCTCACATAGTCAGTCACATGGTAAAAAAATAAAATGTGTGTACAATGATACATAGTGTGTAGTTATGAAAATTAATTTATACTAGAATAGAAGAAGACACAGCATGTGTTCATAACCTCACACTCCCTATTTCCTGGGTTTTCCAGAATGTAAACCTATGAAACTTTTCTAAAACCCTAGAATTCTCAAAATTTTGCCAATTCAAGCCATGTTCCAATCCTTTAGAGACCATAATCCCATATAATCAAAGTATGGAATCCTTGTTCAAATCACATCTTAATATAATTCCATTAAAGTCCAAACATGATCCACCAATTTCTGATCCAAGAGGGCCCATAACAGTTTAGGGACTAAATTTTGGAATCCAACCTAATGAAACTTTACATATACCAATACCCTATTAAAATAGTAGGTATTTCTATCATGGAATCTATCACCACATCATGCATAACTAGAACAACATCTATTACAATTGCATGAAATAAGGAATGCACCCTAACTCGCATGACAAGAATGAATGGCATATGATCTCTAGAAAGTTCCTATATGATGCATGAAGTGGTGTACCCTCATCTAATCGGGTTATAACAGAAATAGAACCAGAAATATATCAATCATAACATCACAATACAAGTGAATCACCCAATGGTGAAATCAAATCAACTGTAGCAATTGAAAAACCATAAAAAATAGGCAATATTTGAGGTAATAAGGATTTTACTTACACATAGGTTAGATACACTCAGGCACAACTAATTACCAACTTCCTATTCCTTACTATAATAGTATATTGGATCCAAATAGAAAGGAAAAGTAGAAAAGAAACCCCTCTGATACAACTTTGTAACATCCCATATTCAGGTGCCTCCCAAAGGTGCCCTGAAGCTGGTTGGTCACATAAGCTCAAGCACAATTCCCTAAATTCCAGAGGCTGTCAACTAGAAGCGAGGCACAAGGTGTGATAATGGGGAAACTATTCCCTAATTAGAAGAGTATACATATTGGAAAACATAGTAAACAATAGAAGAACCAGTAATACCACAAAGTAAATAGTGGATGACTGAAATTAAATCCAAGAGAAGATACAATATATATATTGGTTGCAGGGAGTATGTATCTAAGAAAATATCCAAACAAGTCACAATGTTGGAAATAAATAAAAAACTAAAGTGCAAAATAAATAGTAAACTCTTGCAGCATCGCAAGCCTTAGCTTGGTCCCATGCTCTCTAGCTCCAACAACAATCAAGTACTCGAGGAAGAGGGGTGGTTTCCATTATCTATACTTGCCATCATATAGTCTTTTGGGTCTAAAAACATGACCCAAAAAGTGTGTGAGCTGAATCCCAATAGTCAACCACCAAAATATCTATTCCTTACTGTTAGTGAATATATATATATATATATATATAAGGTAATATGAAATAAAGAATAAATAAAGTAAGAAGTACTCAAAATTAAACAATCCTACCGTTTTGAATTAAATTAATTTAACATTTATTATTAAATCTGTTGAATCATATAAACCATGGGATCTAGCCTAAGATATGTATCCCCTATGTAATAATAACAGAATAGATATCTCTGAAGACCATATAAACAATCACGTAAGACTAAATATAAGCTTGTGTTTTTGCATGGAATACACACCACAATCATTCATAAACAACCCTTTGGGAAAGCTCTAATGGTCTCACCCATTTCGTTTAACATAACACCGATTCATTAAAAAAAGACCCCCTGGGAAGCCCTATTGTTCTAACCCCTTTGGACTAACATAGCACTAACCATTTATAAATGACCACCTAGGAATCTCTCATGGTCAATACCCCTTGGTCAACATAGCATCAATAAATTATAAATGACCTCTTCGGTATCTCTCACAATCAATACCCCTGGGTCAATATCCCTAGGTAAAACATCTACACCAAGGCTCTTGAGGTCCTATGTAAATAGGTTGGAAGCCCCCTCAGTCTTCCTATTCCAAGGCTCTCACGATCCATTGGAAAAATAATGTGCATATCATATCAAAGAACCTCATATAATCTCACACTACTACATGGATAAATATTAACAATTCATATCACATGCATTTCATATAATAAATGAAACTCCATCCTAATCAACCAAAGCATGGAAAAAAGGTACGCCTCAAGGAAACCTAGACCAAATGGCCATAACTATCATTCAAGGGAAATGCACCTAGGGGGTGTCCTGTAAACATGGTACGTATAAGAAACAACCCCTTTTTAATTAATCAAACCATAGAAGGTATTAAATAGTGTTAAATTCGAAACAGGCAATAACCCAAACATGGGTATGTGGTACTTTTAGCATATATAATACAAATATGATCAATAAAAGGAACAAACCAACAACTTCAATGTCGTACGATCGATATACTTGAACTTCATCTCTTCAATCGTTCTAGATCAGTGTAGATCTACAAAAAGTTGAAAAACATCCAACCTCGAATTTATAAAATGAGAGAAGGAAGTAGGAATAAATGTTCTAGGGTATTTAAGAACTCTTCGGTGGGATTCCAATGCACCCGAAAATGTCTCAATTGGAGATTGGATAGAGAATTGGGAGGGGTTCAAATTTCATCAGTCATTATTTCCCTCTCCTCTATGAACCACGGGAAGAAAAAGATTTTTATGAGCATAAGACGCGACCCTTATCTGATATATCAAATAAAAAGAAATGTACAGGGTGTGTTCATTAAATCTACACACCGTTTATTAGACTCAATCAGCCACCGACTTAAATGGTTTTCTAGGTCACCACATGGCCATGTACTCAGCCATTACACGACCAATACATGGCTGTATGCGGAAACTGGGTACACAATGTGTACACAAAAGTACACGATTCATATTAGAAAAACCTCATTTCTTCCATTTTCTTCAAAAACAACCCAAAATCAAGATCCATACCTAAAAAAGAGATCCGGGTTCTTAAAACTCTCAAGAATCACATACACATATAACACAAATAATAAAATAGATAGTAGAATATAAATATTTTTACAAGGTTCTATGCTAAGACCTACTCTTTGTCAGGATCAAACACTGGTTGTTTTTTTGGATTTTTCTATCACTATTAAATTAAAATGATGATAAATGCCTATGATAGGTGTAGAATTATTTATTCTAGATCAAATAATTTTTTTCTGATCGAGTGGAAATATTTATAATATTACCACCAATTCATGAATGGTGTTGTTTATAGTATAACAACCAATTATTCAATAAAACTCATTAACTTCTTGAACAAGATGTCTCTATTATACTAGATGACTTTACATCAACAGAATGATCTTGTCAATCAACAATGTTCTTTAAATACCAAAGAATCAACAAAATTACATTCACCTCATCCTTATTATCTTTAATAAGTGGAAGACAAAAATTCCACTTTTTTCTAAAAATTCGAGCACATAGAATATAATTCTTTATTTTTTATGATATTCTCAACATTTTTTCTTCTTTCTTGGTTATATTCTAAATTTATTCATGCAGATGATTTTCATAGTAGAATTAAATATACATGGTATACTATTTTTTCACAAACCTGAAGGGGTATGCATTATACTTTCACTTCACGATTTCAAAGTATTTGTGTCCATGAGAATTTGTGAACACTGTATGTCTCATGCAAACTTGAATGGGTTCTTTCTTCGACAATCCACGAGACTTATTCTTTTTTTGTAGGTAGAAATAGGTTCAGTTTATAGATTTATTCTTTTAATAATAGTGTACATTCTCTTCTCATTTTATTCACCAAACTCCCATGTGTGTGCTTTGTTAGTCAGCAAGTCATTGGATATTATTTTCCTCTTACAATCCATAAGTAGAGTGCTTACAGGATCTCATTCTTCCTCTACATCTCAAGATAAGTTCACATAGATACTCACTATGTTTTTGATGTTGTTATATTTTTTTGGAAATAGTCTATTTAATTCTAGTAATTTAATCTATAGAGATAATAAAACTCTCAGTCTTGACTCTATTTATACAGGAATTGTTTCACCCCCATTCTCCTAGTATGCAAGGTAGTCAAGGACTCCTTAAATTACCAATGAATAAAGATATCATTAAATTCTTTTGAATGCCATGGATTTAGGCATGTTCATGAGCCACTGGAAAGATCATGTGATTGTGTGATATCTTTTTCATAAGATTTGTAACATTTTGATATTTTAAAAGAGTAAACTTATGTTCAATATCATATTCAATATGCAACACCGAACATAAATGACCCATTATATATATTATTATTATAACCTAACCGTTAAATTGGAGGGGTTGAATAGTATTAATTATTTTATGAAATATATAAATGTATATATATAAATAAATTAATCAATTTATATTGTTTAAAAAATTTAGAAAATAATAAATCAATTTTTAGTAGTGTGGTTTTATTCTTCAAAAATATGATTTCATCAAAAAAGATTTTTATTTATTTTCATAAAAAAATAATATAAATAATTTTTGTAACTTTTAGAATTTTTTTTTGATAAATTAAAATTATTTTTGATAATATTAACATCAAAATTTACTTTGGATGAAATTTTGGTATCTTTCAGAAAATATTGATTTTTTTTGTGAAAATTAAATATACCATTTTTTGTAAAAAATATATTATTCTCAATAAATTAATTAATTTAAAAGATCCAATATATTTTCAATATATTTTAAATAAAAATAAATATTATTTAGTTATATTTAATTAACTTAATTTCTTTTGAATCAACATTATATTGGTTTCTAGCATAGGTTTGTTTATTGGGATTATGAAAAGATTTTTCTATAAACTGTTCTAAAATATATAATATTTATCCTTTTTAATTGAACAAAATAATATCGAATGGGGAATGTTTTGAAATAAATTTATAAAATATATATCATTAAATATTAATTTTATTTCATATAATGGTTATTTTTATACATATAGTTAATATAGAATCATCTTTTTCAAAAAAATAATCTTCTTAAAAACTCGTTGTCTCCCCACATCTATAATGTTAATTCTCAATTAAATTTTTCCACTTGTCTGGATTGAATTTGGAAAAATTGATTCAATATTTTTAATCATAAAAATTTATATTATCTAATAATGTTAACTTAATTTTTTTACATAATTATTGGATAAAACAATTAAAATTAATTACGACAAAGAAAGTTAAAACATGGATTTACGCATTACATGCATTTGTATTAAAAGTAATTTTATTCACTCATACTATTTTTATTTCATAAATTATATTTCATGTTTATAATAATTTGTTGTAAATTATATAATAAAACATATTTTAATTTAGTCATAAATGATAAATTACCAAGGTAAATAAAAAGATAGAAGTTAACATATAAAAAACTAAAAGGCTAAAATTTAGTAAATGTAAAGATAAGGGAAAAAATTTATAGAAATATGTTTATTTTTGTGTGGTGGAGGTAATTATAAATCAAAAAATCCTCCCTTAAATTATTATTTAATTTTAGAGGCACATGAGGTATGAGAGACCACCCCAATAGTGAATACTTTTGGGTATTTACATGAATTTCACCCCTCCTCCATTATAAAATGGCATTCACTCCCCACAATTGTACACACCTATCAATCCATTTGGATCTTAAAACCCTACCCAAATAACTTACAAACATCCCTAAACTCATCCAAGAAGCATTATTTTTAGCATAAATCCAATGTTTCAAGGTTTTAGTGAAAACCTAAAGAGGATACCCGATGAAGAGGTAATATTCTTCAACGAGTGTCTTTATTTTTCTTCTTTATACTCATCCTTGAATTATTATTATACCATTATTATATAATAAATTATGTATCTTATATATAATAAGTTTTTTAGGTTAATGTTGTTAAATATAACCAGAAACACTTTTATAAAATGGATTATGAAATCATCATTTGTGTGTACGGTGAATTACCGTCACACGAAATGATGTTATTCATTTTTCCATTACCACCTCTCATGGTTGGGTATGATGATGGATATAAACTTTATATATGATATTTAAAACATAATTATACTTCTTGATTAATTATACAATATATAACCTTTTACATTCTATTTTTTAAGGGATATGATAAAGTACGTCATGTGTACGATGGACTACCGCCTCATGGAGAGATGTGATTCGTTTTTCAGTAACACAATACATGTAAAGTAATAAGGGTAAATATAATAAATATATGTGATATAAATGATTAATTAATGATATTAATGACATATTTATCATTATTTAAATATAATATATCATTTTATTTTTACCATTTCACTCACTTAAATGAATGATAACATCGTTTGAGGACATGTGGACTACCGCCTCCTCTAAGCAATGTGATTTCTTTTCTCATCTCCAAATAACGATAATGATATATATATATAAGTATCTATAATTAAATAATATTTTATTTATGATATTATTATCTTTATTTTAATATAAATGTTACTTAACTTCATTCTATTATAATCATTAAAAAAATGAAACGTTACATATGCTTACGTACGACCTACAATCTCCATGATCATAATGTTAATTAATTTTTCACAAAAATGTTTCATGATTAGTTTTAAAGGTATAATTGATGTATAAATATGATAATAATTTCATTATTATTATTTTAGATATGTTTAAATAATTACCACTTTGACTATGGTCAATCTACCATTGTCATTTTCTATACATAAGCCGAATATGGTCAAAACATCCGACTTAAACTAAATTGATCAAGTAATTTTATATAACTTATTAATAAGTGAGATAAAATTAATAATAGACATTAAAAATGTTCTAAATAATGTAAATAATTAAAATAAGTTTATTATTTATGAATATAAAGATAGACGCGATGAATCAAACTCAAGGTAAGGGACTTCATCTCAATTTGATTTCATTATTGTATTTTCTTATGATAAGAACCTATATTATTTTAAGATATGTATATGTAGACCATTTGAAATGTTATGTCATGAATTTATTTTTTATCATGGTATTTATAGTTTTTCTAATTGTATTCTTCCAAGAGTTTTAATATTCAAATAGTTACAAAGTGATAACAAACTTTTCTTTAGAAAATTATCTTTTAGTGTTTTTCTTCCAACTCCTTTTTTAAGTATAAATATTTCTAAAATGATTTTGTGAAAACAATTATATGGGAATAAAATATTTATAAATTATATTTTATTTCTATTTTTACTTTTTTTCAAAGTTTTTTACAAGGATTATTTTTTACTTATTTTATATGAAACATTTGAAAAAAGAAAAATGTAATGTTCTATTCTTAACGTACACGGTGAAAGTGACTTTTCCACCACCATGTCCATTATTTAATTTCTATTTTCATTTTTAAGATTACATATTCTCTTCAATGAAAACCAATATTTCTTTTTTTCTACATATTCTAGAATTGAAAATGGTTTTTTAATAGAAAATGTAATTTTTATCTAAAAGTGTTTTTCATATGGGTTTTAAAAAGTTTTTTAAAGGGTTTAATGATGAAAGTGTTTTATTCATGATATGTTACTTGAGAATTATATGAAATGGGTGATCCCAATATAGATTATGTGAATGTTTGATCCCAATTATAGATCATGGGTGAGCCTGGTATAGCTTATATAAAGGGTTGTTCCCCATTATAGCTCATAAAAAATTGGTGAGCCCGATATAGCTTATAAAAAGGGTGAGCCCCATTATAACTCTTAAATTCATTAGGTAATGATTATATTGTAAGTAAGCCATATATTTATTCAAATTAATAAAAATTGAAATTATTTTAATAATATTATTATCTAAGTCAACATAAATGAGTTTTGATTTCTTGTTATGGGTTTTAAATTATTTCTTTGAGAAAATCATGTATTTGTTTTCATTTGAAATTTTTTTATTTCATTCACTCAAATAATATTGATGTAAAGTTAAATATTTCATGGGTTTTCATATTTTTATTAAAATAATAGTTTCCTTTCATTTTATATCACAAACTGAGCTTTTTTGCACATACCACGTTTTTATAATTATTTATAGGGTTTAAGGATGGGTAAGGGAAATGAAGAACGAATGTTGAATGTTTTCAATATTTTCCACGAAAAGAAAATATGATTTATTTTAACAGTTTTATATTATGGAAAAAATTGATACTCATTAGAAGTGTCCTCTTTTTATTTCATTGTTATGTTATTTATTAGTTATAGCATAATTATCTAAAACATTAAACTTGAAAATGTCATCAATTGTAAGAGAATGGATTATTGAATTAAAACTAACGATTTTGTGATGTTGAAGTCCAGGTCCTTATATTTGGTATGAAAGGATGTTTCAGACAACATTAATGTTTTGGTATAGTGTTAATATAATGAACTTAGAAGATTTTACTTTATGCTTATGTTGAAATTATATAGCATTTTATGATTCCAATGTTTCTTAATCTTAACTATATATGTATTTTTTTAATGGTTTTCCATAGATAAAACATAAATTTGTAGTTGGAAGGAACCAAGATACAAATATCCTTCCAAATCGGCATCTAAGATGGTTGGAATTGGAATAGAATAGTTTGTTCTATTGATAGATCAGTTGAAAAAATCTATTCACCATGGTGGTATCCATGCCCTAGAGGAATCTAATCTACCATGAAGGAACCTATATATGGTGGATAATTTCATTAAGAAACATCCCCCATCATTAAATGGATCATCTGACCTAGTGGTAGATGAAGGTTACATAAAAGCCCTAGAAAAGATACTTAAAGTCGCAGGATGTTTGAAATTTCAAAAGGTAACTCTTTTCATCTATCATTTCGAAGTGGAGTTGATTGATAGTGGTCTTTTATTAAGAATACCTTTATGTAAATATGATCTTGTTTATATGTAATGGGAAAAATTTAAGAATATTTTACATGGGAAATATTTCCCTTAGATTGTTCATATTATTATAGAGAAAAAATCCCTAGAATGGAGGAAATAAGATAAAGATTTTGTGGCTGCTTATGAAGAAAACAACACAAGATTTTACATGTATGTGCCAGAATTTATCAAGACATTGATAGTAAAATTAATATATTTTACTCAGGATTAAAACCAATATTATGAAAAGCATTGCCTACACAAGAATTTAAAATTTATGAGAAAGTTTTTCATTGTGCAGAGAAATTTGAGATGGAGTTTATAGACACATGTATTCCATGATATGAAAAGAGTAATAAATAGTCAATGTGGTAACCCCATGACCTCTTGATCCATTCTGTAGACACAGTTCTGGTTTCTAATTTTCTTCGGGGAGGAATAGGCAGGGCTAACGCCTTTTCCTAGGTCAATATGAGGTCTTAGAGGGCGACCTCAGGAATGCTCGGTGCTTGATCAATTCCTCGCCTGCTATCCCTTGTTTCGTGGTTTTCCATTTTGGTGTTTTTTTTTTGTGTTTCGGGATCTGATAACTTCATTTAATGATTCTCATATACTCTTTTGGCCTTTCCCTTCACGCATGCCCCCACTTTGCGCTGGTTCCAAGGATTCGTTGGCAAATTGGGATTGTGTTAGCGGATCTGATGATGGCGTATTATAAAGGATCTTGATTTTGGTTCCAAATTAGCCACAAAGTGATGGTATTTCATGTTTTTTTGTTTTTTTGGGTGGGTTTGGTCCTAGAAAGGGTTCTTTTTCCAGCCCGTTAATGGTTCCTTGTGATGATATACTGGTTCTCACTTAGCCTCAAAGTGATTTGTATGGTGGGTTCTCACTTAACCAAAAAGTGTTTCAAAAATAAAAAAAAATGAATTTTTAGTCAATAGAGAATAAAACAAATAATATATCTATATTTAATCCCGAAACATTTTACAAGTGTGGTAGAATATATTTTGGGGGAATGTATGTCAGGATCTATAAATTTTTACTATTGTGGTAAGATTGGTCACAAGGTTAGTGACTATAATTCAAAGAATCCTGAACAATCCAAGAATGTGATGAAAAATAGACATTTTATAGTGAGATGTTTTAGTTTCAATGAGTTGGGAAATTATTCTAACTTGTGTTGGAAGTTACATACTTATAGTGGAAATCGTTTTGATTGGAATCAAAAAGGGGTGAAAAAATCATCTGTTACATTTATAATTGATGTCGGGCCATAATATAAAGTGGTGAAATATTTATTAAGCTTAGTATTTTTCAAATTTTGGTCATATTTTCAGTGTATCAGGCCCCACATTTTTTATATTTTATTTAAAGGAAATAATTTATGATATTTTTTAAGTTTTCATTAATATTTGAAGTACATTTTTTACTGGAAAATTTATTTATTTGATTATTCTTTTATATTTGTTAAACATAAGTTTAAAGGTATTTATAACATTTAGGGTTTATTTGATATTTTGTGATGAAGGTTATTTTTAAGGATGTTCATCATATTTCTAGGAATTTTATATGAATGAAATTTTATGAAAAAGGATATCTTAAAGGGCGGGTGACAACTCATCACAACCGGAAAAGTCACATTTTCTAGACCCATAATTGAAGGTTGAAAACGGTTAAATTCCTATCACTATCCAATGTAATTTCACGGTTAATATGACATTGTTTTTAGTTAAACATTTTGAAAAAAAAATAAACCAACGGTGTTACTTTTGAGGTTTAGATATTGATTTATTATATTGGATAACTTGTGATAACCATCTTGGATTTGGAAAATGGTTAGAGATGGGTGGAAATACTTTTCACTATTTTGTGGATATTATGATCTATTATAATTTAATTTTTATGCTTCAGTAAAAAAATTCATTTTTTTATATTCATTTCATAGAGTAAGGGATGAATTGGAAATTTATCGAAGCACAACCAATGGATGAAATTTAGCTTTTGAAATAGAAATATATAAGGTAAGTATATTTACATATATTCATAGGTAGTAAAACAGTTCCTAAAATTTAGTAAAAGGATTTTGATACATAAATTATATCCTAATACATTCTTATCTGATGAATCTGATGGTCTTTTTGATCATTATATATTTATGGTTTTGAGACCCTTAACTTTCCATTGATCACTCGCTTGCTTGTGATTAATTACCTCAATCACGATATATAATTATTTATGATTTTTTTAAATTCCCACATATTTTATCATATTTTTAAACCTATTTATTTTTTATCCAATATAACATTTTTATTCCCTTTCTCTCTTATTAAGAGGATGTTTTATTAACCCTTTTTACAATGTGTGTTTACAACAAAAGTATTTTCAAATGTTCAACTTATGATTATAGAGATAAATTTAAAATTATGAGGATGAAATTTATTAATGTGGAAAGGATGTAAATCCCCAAGATTTGAAAAGAATAAAAATATGTTTGATATCATATTCAACAAGAATCAATGAACCTAAACAACCCATGATATATATTACTATTATAACATATATGTTAAATTGGCAGGTATGAATGGTATTAACTAGATTATGAAATATATAAATTATTATAAATAAATTTATTACGTAATATAAATTATTGATAACTATTTATTAAACAATAAATCAATTTTTAGGAAAGTGATTTTATTTTTCAAAAATATGTTTTCTTCAAAAATTATTTTTAATATTTTTAATAAAAAAACATGATAATCATTTTTTTGAACTTTTAGAAAATTCATTTTATAATATTAAATTCATTTTTGGAATCGTAATATCAAAATTTACTTTGGATAAAATTTTTGTACCTTTTGAAAAATATTTATTTTTCAGTGAATAGTGAAAAATAACGATTTTTGTAAAAAATATATTTTTTAAATAAATTTAGTAATTTAAAAGTACCACTATAAGATTAATATTTTTTAAAGTAAAAAAATTAAAATTTAGCAATATTTAATTCACTTAAATTATTTTTAATCAACTATATTTTTTTTAGTATAAATTGGTATTTGGGTTTAAAAACGGAATTTTCTAAAAACTGTTCTAAAATGCATAATTTTTCTACTTTTAACTAAATAAAATAATCCATAAAAGGGAAATTTTTAAAATATCTATATATAATATATATAAATAAATATTAATTTAGTTTCATACAATTATTATTATTACTCATAGAGTTAATATTGAATCAACGTTTTCTAAAAAATATTATTCCTAAGAACCTGTTGTCTCGCTGTGTCTGTGGGATTAATTTTAAATTAAATTATTCCAATTTTATAAGTTTAATTTATAATAATGTATTATATATTTTAAATAATAATAATTTATATTATCTAATAATTTAAACTTTATTTTTACCATAATTATTAGAGAAAGTAGGTAATATTAATTACCATTATGATGGTTAAAACACGGTTTTGAGAATTACAAGTGTTTGTATTAGAATTAATTTTACACACACAAATTATTTTTATTTAATAAATTTGATATAATATTTATAATTATTATGAATAAATTTTCTTGTAATATTCATTTTAATTATAGTCTTAATGGATAAATTACCTAGGAAAGTAAAAAATATAAAAGTTACCGTGATAAAAATTAAAATGAAAAACTTCAGTAAACTTAAATAATAGAGAATAAAATGGTAAAATTGTGTCTATTTTTATTTAGTGGATGTTTTTATTTATTAAATAAAACCTAAAATCCATTATTATTCAATTTTTTGGAACATTAGGTAAGGGATACAACCTAATGGTGAATACTTTTAGGTATTTACAAGATGGTAACTTCTCCTCCATTATAAAAGGTAATTCACTGCCATCGTTTTTTTATGCCTCTCAAACCATTTGAATCATCCATATCCTTCCAAAATCACTTCTCAAATTAACTCCCCTTATCCTAGAATCTTTATTTTGATTATAAATAAAAACTTTCAAGGCCTTAGTAGAAATATAATTAGGATACCTAATGAAGTGGTAATGTTATTCAATGAGCGTCTTTATTTTACTTATATATCCTCCTCTAAAATTACTATTATAACATGATGATATAATAACCTCAGTATATTCCACATACTAAGATGTTTTTATTTTATAGTTATGACCTAAAAACACACACACTTCCATCAAATGCATTATGAAATCATCATTTGTGTGTGCGACAGACTACCGCCTCACGAAATGATGTCATTCGTTTTTCCATTACTACCTCTCATGGTTGGGTTTGATAATAAATGTAAAGTATATATATTATAATTATAACATAATTATAACTCCAAAGTAATTATATCATATATAACCTTTTATTTTTCATTCTGTTAAGGACTCGATAATGTCGCTAATGTGTACTACATACTACCACCTCGTGAAGTGATGTGATTCATTTTTTACTAAAATGTTACGTGGAATCTAATAAAGGTAATGATAATAAATATATGTGATATACATGAAATTTTTATGATATTTAATGACATATGTATCATCCTATAAATATAATATATCATTTTCCTTTTACCATTTAACTAACTAAAAAATGATAATGTCATTTGTTGACATGTGGACAACCGCCTCCTCAAAGTGATGTGATTCCTTTTTTCATATACACATCACAATAATTATATATATAAGTATATAATATTATATAATATTTTATTTATGATATTATGGTAATTCTAAAGAGATAAATCTTACTTACCTACTTCCCACAATTATTATTGAATAATCAAAATGTAACTCATGTGTACGTATGACCTACTGCTTATATGTTCATAACGTTAATTCATTTTTCAGAACCATAATTCATGTTTGGTATTAAAATTATAACATATGTATAAATATGATAATTATTTCCTGATTATTATTATGAATATGTTTAAATAATTACCTATTTGACAATATTCAACCCACTAAAGTCATTTTCGACGAATAAGCTAAATTGGTAAAAACATCCAACTTAAATATAATTAATTAAATAATTGTATATAAATTATTAATAATTGAAATAAAATTAATAATAAACTCTAAAAAAGCTCTCAAATAAATAAATATATAATATAAGTTTATTATTGAAGAATATAAAGACACACGTGATGAATCAGACTCAAGGTAAGGTACTTCATCATTATTTCCTTTTATTGAGGATTTTTTTGATGTTCTTCACCTATATTATTTTAAGAGATTTTTATATAGACCTTTTGAAATTCTATATCACAAATTTATTTTTTTTCTCATTTTATTTATATTTTTCTTTTATTTTATTCTTTCATGGGGATTATGATTTAAATATTTATAAAGTGATAATGAACTTTTATTTAAAAAAACAGTCTTTTAGTGTTTTCCTTCTAACTCCCTATTTTCCATGTCCATGTTTTTTAAATTATTTCATGAAAAATATTATATGGATATAAAATATTTATAAATTAAATTTTATGTCATGACCCATCCCTGTGGGGCCTATGCCATGACTCCCCAAGCCCGCCTCCAATAGACCAGGGGCTAGGGACTAGCACCGAGTAGGCATATCGCTAACATGAGAGGCATTGTCTAAGTACATGTACACAAACACATATCTCCAATCCCAAAAATGATGAAATGTAAAAACCACTATGGAGAAAATGTATGTATATAACTAACACAACCAACAGAGTACAATGAAAAGTAAAGTGTAGAAAGTAAATTGGGTCAGAATTCAAGCCCACTAAAAGAAAGCGTATGAAAACTACAAAGTCCAACCTGTGAGAAAGAAATAGGTACCAGGACTAATATACATAGCCATAGGAACAACATGGCTTACAAGGAAGCACAAAGATCTTGGTCCTGTTTTGGTCCTCCCATGAATCCATCAAAAGGCCGCTCACCTGCACAAGACATGATGTGTGCGGGCAAAGCCCATGCAGGGGTGAGTACAACAATACCTATTAGAAGACCCTGAAAACCATAAAAAACACACAATGTAAAGGTACAGTCATATCTATATATTATATGTCTACATAACATATAAAAATATAAACATATCCGGATATACTTGAAACCCACACTCGTAGACTATAGGTAAGTCACAACGACCACATACCCACACTTGAGATTTAGTTCAGAGATTCAACAAAGCACTTATTTGGGATAACATAATCCAAAATTATTCTAGCTTTGATAATGTTCTTCCACAAAGTATGTTTGTCAGGAAGTGTCCCAAGAGAGATATACGCATTGATAGATCTGAAGAGAGAATATATGCACTCATTCTAGGATAACATACTCTTGAGTGGGGAAAGATCATGATACAAAGATAAGGATCACTTATAGGGCCTTGGAATATACCAAGACTCATCCAAATTCACCCTTTAATTAGAGGATTGGAATCCTATAGGATTGTTCATGTCTATACCTAACTCTACCAAGGTCCATGAATGGGTAGAGGATCTCACTTCGGGCCTCAGATGGATTCTCACTCTATCTAGAAAGTTCTGATGAAGGGATCATACTCCGGTGGATAGAAATAATACCTGACCTTTAGGGGAACAAGAAAAAGGGGATCTAACTGGAATGAAACTTTTCCAAGGTATGGTGGACAAGGAGATCAATCCATGTTGAAGAAAGTACACGGTGTTTAGTAAGGTCACATTTCGTGTCTGTTAACTTCGGGCACTGCCCGTGTGCAATGGACCAAGTCAAGAGACTTGTCATGTAAAAATCACATACATGGCATGTAGTGACGGTCACATGTCAGTCTTATTATCTAGGTTATACTTTGTGTACATAGGCCATGTTCCCATACATGGCTTAGACCTGTGTATGCCAACCCATGTACCAGTACACTAGGCAACCCAACTGACCTAGTTTGGCTGTGTGATAGAGTACATGTTGTGTACTCATCCCCATGTCTATGTATCTTCTAAGATATATGATTAGTACCACATAAGGACCCACATTTCATGTGACAGTTTCCACACACTGTGTCATCGCTTCCTGTGTCATGAAACCCTAGCCGCCGTAGAGCCGACCCCACATGCCATGTTCTTTAAGGAAAGTGTTGTGTTCTTCACGATTTTCCAGAAACATAAGTTCATCATATGGAACTTCAAGTGACGCTTAGATTCTTTATCCAACCAATCATTTTCCTCCAAACCAGTGATCCAGGGTCACTTCACCATAGAAAAACTGATTCTGTTGGTTTCAAGTCTTTGATTAGCCCTAAAAACATGTTTTGATCCACCCACATGAAGATCTTTTGAATAAAAATTTCTCTCAAACCGAGTCAATTCGTCTACCACCATAATCGTCACACCACTGTTGGGTCTTCATGATTTCATATCTCTAATTTGGGATTATTGCATTTTGAAACAGATGTGCAATGATCAGTTGTTCATAACCCCATGAAGAATGCGAAGAACGTACAAGTTAAAGTGGAGAAGAAGTATAAATAGATAATCAACGAAAAAACCTCCGCCTTTATTATTCATGGTGTTTATATGCTCCCATTAGAAGTATTAAACTGATAAAATAAAATTATGAATCAAATCAAACATAGGTCAATCCCCGAAAATAAACCTGATAAAAGATCATCCCTCAAGAACAAAAGATTACCAGGTCAACCTATATGTGGGTTGATCCGTGTTCATTGTTTAATCAGATAATGGGGGAAAAATAAAAACAACCACCCCTACCTTGATCGTCGATGAAGAGGGATAACATTTTTCGATTGGTATTCGATCTTGTTGTACAACGATTCCACACATCGTTGCTCATCGTCATTTGTCGAGATTCCTCCAAGGATGGCTCCTCTCCAAAACTCCAGAGCATCCAAGGAATGTTTTCTAGGGTTATGAGCCTAACCATGGACTCTAAGTTATTTACAACCACAAAACACAATACTACATCATGGAAATATTAAAATAAAATAAATTATTAATTTATTTTATTTATCTTAAAACCTCCAAAAATTAACTTTTGTAGTTGAAGCGTGCCATTTGATGTTAGGCCCTACCTAAGGTAAATTTGTTGTTTTGAATGCAACGGTGTACCCATATTTTAATCTAAGAACCAGTTTAAAAATTATTCCACTTATTCAAGAAAACCACTCATGCATGCTATTTAAACATTTAATTTATTTCAAACATTTATTCCGGGCACCCAGATCCTCGAAATCTCACTCCATAAAAAAGAATGGTCTCTAAATAATTCCATATTATGTGTTAAAATAATATATGGAAAATCTAAGACGTTACAATATCCCCACCTTAGGGATTTTACATCCTCGAAAATCGAAAACAAAAGGCTACTCAAACAGATGTGGTTATTACATATAAATCTAAGCCTCTCACTCCCATGTGCTCTCCTAATGGTTGTCATGCTGCCACCAGACACACGCAATGGGAATCACATTCCTATAATAGGTCGTCTCCTGTCAATACTCAATCTCCACTGGGTACTCTACTAAGGTTACCCCATCATCGATGACCAGCTCACCCCAATCAATGACATGTGATGGGTCATGCACATACCTCCTTAAATGCAACACTTAGAAGACATCATGTACCTGGTGCAACTGCGGCAGTAGAAATAGGAGGTATTCCACCTCACCAACTCTATGTAGGATCTTAAAAGTTCGGATGAGCCTTGAAGAAAAATTTCCACCTTGGAAAAATCAGTACAGCCCTTATTGAGGTGAGACTCGAAGGAAGACATGGTCTCCCTCTTCGAACTCTAGAGGTATCCATTATTTGTCAGCATAAGACGTCTTCCAGCTCTGTTTAGTCTTCATCCACTCCTGTATGATCTGCACATTCTCGACGGTAGCTTGCACAAACTATGGACCCATGAGTCCTTACTCTCTAGGGTCAACCAAGTGTTGATCAGTAGGGTCTCCCATATAAATCCTCAAACAGTGTCATATCTACAGTGGAGTAATAGATTTTTTTGTACACAAACTCACCAGTGGTAGGTGGTCCCCCCAACTACGACTAAAAACCAAGATATAGGACTGTAACATATCCTCTAGAACATGAATGGTTCTCTCTGTTTGACCATCTTTCTAGGGATGGAACGCAGTGCTAAAGTATAACTAAGTCCCAAATGCCTATGGAAATCCATTCCACAACTAGGATTTGAAATTATCATCACGATCTAAGACTATCATCAAAGAGATTCCATGAAGCTGAACTATCTCCTACACGTAGAGGTGTCCCTTGATCTCTATAGAACTCTCCTTCTTTATAGATAGGAATTGGGCCAACTTGGTGAGTTGTTCAACAATCACCCAGATGGAATCATGTCACCTAGAAATTCTTGGTAAGCCCATAATGAAGTCTATCAATATTCCATCTCACTTCCAATTCAGAACGTCCATGGGGTGATCTAACCCCACTGGAACCTAGTGATTAACCTTCACCTACTGGCATATAACGCATCGATAAACAAACTCTACTACTACCTTCGTAATCATTTTCTACCAGAACTGACATCGGAGGTCCGGGAACAATTTTTCCATTCCAGGTTGTACATATAAGGTGGATGTACGAAACTATATTAGAATCTCCCCCCACAATTCCACTGCCACAACTGTGTGCCCTCTAAAGAGGACGATGTGCTCCCCACCTTGAAAATATCTATCAGGAGCTTATCCTGTGGACAAATGAGCATGTAAAGTCTCACAATTGATATCCCCTAGTCGTGGCTCTTGGACATGCTGCAAGAGTGGAGGGGTAACAACCATCAACTATAGATAATCTTCATCCTCCCTAACGACAAAGGATAATTTTAGCAAGGTCAAATTCTCTGACAGCTCGCTCAACATCTATGAACTCAATCTCCAATTGATTACATCAGCTACTATGTTCCCCTTCCCAGAAGAATAGATGATCTCAAAGTCATAATCATTGAGGAACTCCAGCCATTGCCTCTACTTCAGATTTAGATCCTTTTGTGAGAAGATGTACTTGAGGAACTTGTGGTCAAAGTAGAAGATAAATCATTTGCCCATCATATGTTAGTGTCACCAGATATTCAATGTGAAGACTACCGCTTATAACTAAAGATCATTGTTGTTGTAGTTCATATCATGTGTCCTTAGTTTGCGTGAACCATAGGAAATCACTTCCTGTATCTGCATCAAGACACAGTCAAGCCTAGTCCCTGATGTGTCACAGAAAACTATGTTCTCAACACCCTTTTCTAACAATATCAATATCGGTGCACTCAAAAAAATATACCTCAACTACTGGAAATCTTGTAAGCACTTCTACATCCATATGAAAGGTTTCATCTTCTGGGTCAAAGATGTCATCAGTGCTTATATCTAGGATAAATCAGGGAGAAATCTCTGGCATTATCCTGCCAACCCTAGGAAGCTCTACATCTCTGTCAACTACGGGGTGGCTCTTATGCTAACACTGCCTCAAACTTGGTTAGTTCCACTACTACTCCATTTTCTGAGATAACATGTCCCATAAAGTGAACTCTTGTATCTAGAACTATCACTTTTAGAGATTCCCATAATGCTGGTGCTCTTGGAGTATTTCTAGAACCATATGGAGGTGTCTCACATGATCCTCCTATGACGCTGAGTATGGATAGATTTCATCGATGAAAACCACTAAAAACTAGTCTAAGTACGGCTGGAAGATATAGTTCATAAGTCCCATGACCACTACATTGTTGTTCATCATGCTTAAAGGAATCAACAAGTACTCATAGTGACTATAACAGCATTTGAAATCCATCTTAGATATATCCTCTTCTCTTACTCGTAACTGGTGGTAATCTGATCAAAGGTCAACCTTTGAGATCCACTGTTCCCCTATTAGCTTATCAAATAGGTCATAAATACGTGAAAGTGGATACTTGTTTTTCATAGTTACATTATTCAGGCCAAGGTAATCCACAACTAACCTAAAATCCCCATATTCCTTCTTAGAAAAAAAATTGGGGCTGCCCCGGCTGAAACAATGGGTCTTACGAATCCCTTCCTCTATAAATCTTGTAGTTACACCCTCATCCCGCAAAGCTCTATGGGATCTATCTAATATTCCTTTAAGGAAATCGGGGTCATCCCAATGTGTAAGTCAATATAGAAGTCGATCAACTGGTGGAGAGGTAGTCCTGGAATATCTTCTGGAAAGACAGCCTCGTACTCTGCCACTACTACAGGGAACTAAAAGCTCACAATATCAGTTGCTCTGAGGGTAAGGATATGCAACTCCTGAGTGATTGGTTGAACCCTTATAAGAATGATCCGATTTTTTATTGCCTATATTTCCTTTTCACCAATAAAGGAAAACCTTGTTCAATCACTATAGAGACACAAAAATCTTATCTTAATGTAGTCAATTTGGGAATAGGCCGAAGATAACCAATCCATACTAAGAATAACATCATAAGTCCTAGATAGTACCACCAAGAGGTTCCAACTGAAACTCTTTCCTCCAAGGGTAAGATCACACTATTGGAAAAGATGTGTGATCATCAAGACTCCTCCCGTTGGTGTCTCCAAGTGTAAGGTTTGAGTCAAAAGATCCATCATAATCTTGAGGTTTTGAAAAAGGAATGCATAGAGGAAAGAATGATGAGAACCTATGATTATTATTATGGTAACTAAGGTAGAAAAGACACAAATCATACCTCAGATCACCCCTCAAGTCCCGGGTTCGTATGCCTAGACCGTATGTAGCTTCCCCCGCCCCTATCCCCAAGCTCCCTGATCCTAATGCACACCTCTTGGGGGTGGTGGTGGAAGTAGTTCAAAGATTCTACCACCTCATAGAGCTCTCCCTGATCCTCTCCCACATCTGCCACCTTGCGTGTTTTCCTGCTCTGATCTCTACCTCTTCCTTAGTGGTCTATCTGCTGCCTCCTTATCGTTAGTTCAACGGCTTGGTAAATCCCTAGAGATATGTACCCTACTATCGCATGATTATAATTGAATATCCCTAGGCTAACCGTATCCATCCTGAGAGCCCTAGATTACATATCCCATATCTTGAGTCCTCCTATGACATCTCCCATGTCTCGATTCATGTGCCTGATGTCAGCTCCCGGCTACCGAGGTCTCTACACCTGTTTTCCTGGTTCGGGATGCCACATGCTTTCTCTACTCATCCAAGAAGCTCTCAACCAAAAAATCTCACTCAATCACTCCTTCATATGTCGAAATACATAGAGTCATGACACAAGATAATATGTCCCATTGAAGATCTCGTTTGAAGGTCCTAGAACCGAATTACTAATCCCTGACCATATCCATCGAGTACTTAGAAAGGTTGGTGGACCTCAATGAATAGTCATAAACTATTAAACTACGCTATTTAATATGAAGAAGCTCCTGGATATGCACTACTCTTAGTGCAACCAGAGATAAATCCTCCCTAAAGAGTCGCTCAAACTCCATCCACAAAAGAGTATCCTCATCATGAGTCTACATGGTGAAACTCCACCATCATACCACCGACCCCTGAATATGGCTCGCTCCTAGGATTACCATCTGGTCAGCTGGTGTCCCCACTAGAAGGAAAACGTTGGTCATAGTCTCAAGACAGTCCTCAACTACCTGAAGATTGAGATCACCTTGGAACCTAAGAGGTCTCTGTCTCTAAAACTCATAGAGTTTACTCAGCATGCACTCATCATCTGTTGGTATTACAGGTACCACATGCTACTCCACTGGTGGTGGTATAGCAGGTGCACCACCTAGAGGTAACACCTAGGGAACTGGTCCTTGAATTGGAGCCTCATCAAAGAGGGCGGTCATCATCATGATCGATCTACTAAATCCTAGCCAGTATGCATTTCGGAGGCATCCTATAAGGAAACAAGATGTACCACAACAAAAGAGTAAATCTGGATAGATGAAATTAAAGGACATGGAACACAAAACCAATTCCTATATGATTCATGTACCATTTTTTTGTTTCTCTTCAAATAGTATTCTCATGTACAGAGTAGAAAAGCAAGTTATCAGAGTCCTGGTGTATGGTTACTTCGGATAATTATACCAACACCAGAGTCCCTAGCCTTAATTATGACCTTGAATCTCTTAAAATTGTTTCCCCAAACTAATCTCATAGACTCTTGGTCCTAAGGTAGAATCAACCATCTCTGAAACCACTCTGTTACAACCCGTCCCAATGGGGCCTGTGTCGCGACTCCCCAAACTTACCTACAATAGGCTAGGGGATGGTGACTAGCACAGAGTATGCATATCACTAATATGGGAGGCATTTCTTATGTACTTGTACACATGCACACATATCCAAGCCCACAAATTTTCAAATGTAAAAACTGCTCAGGAACAATATGCATGCATACAACTAACTCAACCAATAGAGTGAAATGGAAAGTAATGCGAGGAAAGTAAAGTGGGCCAGAATACAACCCCACTAAAAAAAGATTTTGCAAAATATAAAGTCCAACCTGTAAGCAAGAAATAGATATTGGCATTCCTAATCATAGTTGTAGGAAGACCACGACCTATAAGGAAGCTCGAAAATCTCGGTTCGGTCCTGGTCTGCCTTGGACTCCTTCAAAATGCATCTTGTCTGCACAAGACACGACACATGTGGGAAAAGACCATCTAGGGGTGAGTATAAAAATACTCATTAAAGGACCCTGAAAACCAAAAATCAATACACAAAGTAATGGTACAAACATATCTACACAGTATATGTCTATAGAACATATAATAAGAGAATCATATCAAGATATACTCAAAACCCATACATTTAGTCAAGAGGTAAGTTAAAACGGCCGCATACCCCCTATAGAGATTCAGTTCAAAGATATCACGAAGCACTCATACAAGAGAACATACTCCACAAGTCTGATAGCTCTGATGACTTTCATTCCAGAATTTTTTACGTCAGGAAGAGTAATAAGAGAGATAGACACACTGATAGATCTGAAGAGATAACAGATGCACTCATTCTGGGAGAACATACTCCTGAGTGGGAAAATATCATGATACATGGATGAGGATCACTGCCAAGGTCTTGGATTATACCAGGAAACAACTGGATTCACCTACTAAGTAGAGGATCATCATACTATAGGATTTGTCACGTCAATACCTGACTCAAATTAGGGAAAATAATGGGTAGAAGATCTCACTCCGGGCCTCTCCAAGGGATTCTAACTGTATCCAGAAAGTCATGCTGAATGGATCATACTCTAGTGGATGGAAATGATACCCGACCTTTAGAGAGATGAGAAAAGGGTGAACTAACCCAAACACAACATTTCCAAGTAATGGTGGAGAAGGAGATCAAGCCATGTAGAATAAAGTACATGGTGTGTAGTAAGGTGACACGTTATTCCCTTTAACTTCGGGCATTAACTGTGTGTAATGACATGAGTTAAGATACATGTCATGTAAGTAATGAATATGCAACATGTAGCAATGGTCACATGCCATGTTCAATTATCCGGGGTCTAATCCATATACACTGGCCATGTTCCCATACATAGCTTATACCTGTGTATTCCCATTCATGTATCAGTACATGGTGTAACCAGTGTAACCGTCATGGTCTGGGCGTGTGGCGGAGTACCTCGGGTGTACTCCACATGTGTCCATGTATCATCTGAGATACATGTCAAGTCCCATGTAAGGGTCCACATTCTACGTGACAGTTGTCACACATTTTTCCATTTCCTCCCACATTGCAAAACCCTAGGCGCTGCAAGGTCGGCCCCATGCACCGTGTTCTTCAGAGAACACGCCGTGTTGTTCACAGTCTTCCAAAATTGCAGGTTCTTTTTCTGGAAAATTGGGTGATCCTTAAATTACCAATAAAACCATTAATTATTCTCTAAACTAAAGATCCATGGTCATTTCACCACTGCAAAGCTGGTTTCATTGATTTTGAGCTTCTGATCGGCCCCAAAAACATGTTTCAATCCTCCCACACAAAGAACCATTAAAGAATGATTTCTCTCAAACTAAGTCAATTTTTATACCTCCATCATCATCACACCTCCACTAGTTCTTCTCAATGTTGGATATCTAATTTAGTATCATTTCATTGAAAAGCGGAATCACAATGATCTATTGTTCATAACACCATGAAGAATGCAAAGAATTTGCAGGTTGAAGGGGAGAAGAAGTCCAAATAGTGAATCAAGGAAAAAACCTCCACCATCATTCATCACCGCGTTGATATACTCCTGTTAGGAGGATTACAAATATAAAATAAAAATATGAATCAAATTAAACATGGATCAATCCCCTAAAATAAACCTAATAAAAGACCATCCCATAAGAATAAATGATCCCATGGTCAACCTATTCATGGGTTGATTCACATTCATCATTTAATCAAATAATATGTAAAAAAACAACCCCTACCTCGATCAAAGATGAAGAGGGAGAGCGTTCATCGGTCGGGATTCGATCTTGTTGCGCAAGGATTTGACGCCTTGTTGTTCGTCATCATTCGTCGAGATACCTCTAAGGATGGCTCTTCTTCGAAACTCCAGAGCACCCAAGGAATGTTTTCTAGAGTTATGAGCCTAACCATGGGTTCCTAGTTATTTAAAAACACAAAACACATCGATGTGTCATGGATATGTTAAAATAAAATAAATTATTGATTTATTTTATTCCCTTTAAAATGTCCAAAAATTAACTTTTTCAGCTAACCCGCACCGTTCGATGTTAGGCCCCGCCTAAGGTAAAGTATCTGTTATAAATGCAACGGTGCCCTCAGATTTCTGATCCAAGAACCCATTTAAAATTTATTCCACGTTTTCAGGAAACATGCTTGTGTATGCTGGTTAAATGTTTAATTTATTTCAAACATTTTTTCAAAGCACCATTGGCCTCGGAATCACATGTCATCACAAATCCTAGTCCAAAAATAATTCCATATAATATTTGAAAATAATACATGGAAAATCTAAAAAATTAAATTTTATTTCTATTTTTATATTATTTTCAATGGTTTTTAGAAAGAATCATTTTATGTGTTTTATAGGGAATGTTTTGACAAAGATAAAAGTAATGTTCTATTCTTAAAGTATAATGAAACCATCATGTTTCCACCTCCATAGAAATTATTTTATTTTTATATTCCTTTTTCAATATTTCATGTTTTATTCAATAAGAAACCCTCTTTATCTTTTATTGGGTACTTTGGTATTGAAAATGGGTTTTTAACAAAAAATGGAATCTTTATCTGAATGTGTTTTTCATATGGGTTTAAAAGTGTTTTTCAAAGGGTTTTACTATGAAAGTGTATTATTCATGATATGGAAATTGAGAATTATATGAAATGGGCGAGTTAAATATAGATTATAGGTAGGTTTGATCCCCATTATAGCTCACACTTGATCCCAATATAGCTTATATGATGGGTTGATATCCATTATAGATCATGAAAAATATGTGAGGTTGAAATAGCTTATATGAAGGGTGATGCCCATTATATCTCTCTAATTCATTGGGTAATTATTTTATTGGAATTAGTCTGTATGTTTTTAAAAATTAAAATAATTTTGATAGGGTTTTTGGAATATGATGTTTTAAGTCACTGTAAAGATGTTTTAACAGCTTATTATGGGTTTTGAAGGATTTCTTTGAGAAAAACAAGTGTGTGATTTCTTGTGAAAATGTTTAATTTATTTCACTCAATGAACATTGATGTAAAGTTAAATATTTCATGGGTTTTCATGTTTTTACTAAAATAATGGTTTCCTTTATTTTTATATCCATTTTTGTTATTTTTTTATCATCCTATGTTTTTAAAAAAAATTCACAGGGTTTAAGGATGGGTATGAGATTGGAAGATGTCAATTTGAAAGTCGTGGAGATTTTCCTTAAAAAGAAATAAATATTTATTTTAAAATTTTAATATTATGGTAAAAATGAATACTTAATCAGAAGTTTCCTATTTTTATTTCATGTTTTTATTATGTATGAGTTATGGAATAATTATATAAAACTCTAAAATTAAAAATATCCTCAAATATATAAGAATGTATTCTTGACATAAAACTTTAAGAGTATATAATGTTTAAGGTCAGGTTCTTATACGATGCCTTAGTGTCATCTCGTAATTACCTATCAAAGATTCCTTTAACGTTCTAATAATTATGTTGTGATGAGGTTAATATTCAAACCCCATACATCACAGGTTCCATTTTATTAGGAAATCATCAGATCATTCTCATTAGAGAGATCGAGACTGACTCCCATTCTCTTTTTAATTCACGCTTAGAAAAGACTCTGGTTCCTTGGTCCATTGTTTATGTTAACATACGCTGCAAGAGACTGATAAATGAGCATATATCTATTCGTCATACATGGTGGGAGGGGATTTTTTTGGAAAATTTCCTTGCCTCTATTTCATCTCAACATGACCAGCTTCTCATTTTTACCAACACCAGATCCTTTCCCCATAAGGGGAGTCACTTTGTTCAATTTGATGTACTCGGCCTCCACTACTTTAGACCCCCCCCCCAAAATGTATCTATGTTTTTTTAACCTTCTGATCTTTTATCATTTCTCTATAAATAAAATAAAAATATTTAGTGGTGGTATGAATGCAAAGTGAAGCTTCATTTAGGGTTATTATCAAGATTACCATCCTAGATTCTAGCACTAGAGACGACCAGAAGAATGTTACGGCCTCTCCTAGATCACTGGGGATCGATGATTCCATTTTAACCATGTTCATGGCCTTGTACATGATCTTAGTAGACCAACAATGGAGGAATAACCCATTCTAGAGACGCTTGGATCAGTAGAGGAGGAATAAAATCCTTGATTCATGATCATATGGATTAAATCAGAATGATTGAGGGACCCATGTTCAATATAACTTTTTTAAAGTAGATGAATAGTATGTGGGTTTGAATGTCCCACATCAGCCTGTGGATCAGTTTTTTAGTTCTATATTATACTATGCATTCCATTATTCAAGCATTAGTCTCAATCTCCCACTGGAAATGCCTTGTGCCTATTCTTCCATGCTTCCATACCACACTACACGTTTGCACCACTGTCACGACCCGTCCTTGGGGCCCATGCCGTGACTATCCCCAAGCCCGCCTTCCATAGGCCAGGGGCTGGTGACTAGCACCAAAGGCGTAAATCCCGATAACTGGGAAGGCATTGCCTTTATAAAAGCAAACAAACACCATAGAGCACTAGAAGAAGTAAAACACTAAGTACAAAAAAGAAGTGCTAAAAAGTAAATGGGCCAGAATACAAACCCAACTAAAGTACAACTACAACTGAACAAAGTACAACAGAAAAAGACAACAACTGGAAGAAAGGAAGCAGCTCCCAGGTCGTCGTCCTTGGATCCTACCTGAAGGGTAGGTAAAGATAGTGTAGCTCCTGGATCGTCCACCACAGATCCCACCTGAAGGGTAGGTACAGATAGCGCAGCTACTCAACGATCTCGACCATCAACCTCCTCCGTGTGTCATCTCGTTGCGAAGTCCACCACTGGATACTGACTCGTCGTGTAGTTCACCTCCGGGTACCGTCCAGTCCTTGAACACTCGGCCTCCATCAGCACTTCCCATCATCTGCAACCAACACAACGAGGTGCGGCCATAGCCCGTGCAGGGGTGAGTATAACGATACTCAGTAGGGACCCCGAGACCCTCAAGGTCTCACTAAAACCCACAAGTATAACCACAAAGAAGATCTCAACAGATAACCTCTACTTAGGTATGTGCCCATACATATATCTAAGTTATCAAGTAACCCATCTCAATCATGAGGAAACACAAAGATTATGAAATCAACGGATAACCACTACCCAGGTATATGCCCATACATACATCTAAGTTATCAAGTAACCCATCTCAATCATGAAGAAACACAAAGATCATATACTCATCTCAAACCAGGATTTTCATTATCGAAACCGTAACTACTGAAGAGCCCCGTCTCTGGAGTGTACAGTGGTACTGTCACGACTCCGAGTTACTTCTCACTAACCTAAGACTGCTGAGGTACTCCTCTTGTCGAGTACCGTGGGCCAGCCACCAAAACACAGTAGTGCTTCCCGTTGGGGTATGCCACCCAAACACAGTCTTGCACACCCCCTAGTAGCCTGCAGAGGTACTCTCCGAACGAGTACCGCGGGTTTGCACTGTCACATAGGCAGTGCTTCGTCCGACATGGGTCTGCACCCAAACAAAGTAATGCTCCGTCCACTGGGCTAGTCGACTCACTCCAAGTCGAGTCGGTCAAGCAGTCGTCAGGTCTCAGTCGGCTACAAGGTCTCTGTACTCCGCACGCTCGTCTCTGGGAGGGTCTGCTCCACGAGCTACAGGTCAATACTCCAAGAATCACAAGTCCCACGAAGAATTATCTCAAAGGACCACCTCGTCATAGGGGTGTCAACGCAACAGACGGCGCGTCAATCAGACGCCCGGTCTGTGAGTTATTAGCCTTTTCGTCCCAGGGGCCCGGTTGGTTTCGTGAGCGAACCAACCCAGCCGTATCTCAACTGTACCCCATACTCTCATAGGGTATACTCATAGGGACCGTTTCTCAATGAGATCACCAACGCCGCTGACGGTTCTTCAAACGGACGTCCGGTCTGAAAGATATCAACTTTTCCGTTCCAGGGGCCCGGTTGGATTTTGGGTACAATCCAACCCATCCATTATCCAACTGCATCCAAAACTCAGGAGAATTATGCCAAAAGTTACATCTCATCAAGATAAATTCAAAGAGACAGACAGCGCGTCAATCGGACGCCCGGTCTGTGAGTTATTGGATTTTTCATTCCCGGGTCCTGGTTGGTTTCGTGAGCGAACCAACCCGACCGTACTCCGACGGAATCCAAACCTCGAGCGGAGTAAACCAAAAGATACGTCTCATCAAGAGAAAAATCAATGAGACAGACGGCGCGTCAATCGGACACCCGGTCTTTGAGTTATTGACCTTTTCATTCCAGGGGCCCGGTTTGTTTCGTGAGTGAACCAACCTGACCACACTTTGACGGCATCCAAACCTCGAGCGGAGTAAGCCAAAAGTTCTGTCTCATCAAGAGGAATCCAACAATGTCGATAGCACGTCAATCAGACGTCCGTAGCTCAAGATATAAGCGTTTCCCCTCCAAGGGCCCGGTTGGTTTCGTATCCGAACCAACCCGACCGAACCCAAAGTTCTCTGAAACCATGAGTATAATATATTGAAACAACCGTCTCGATCCAGGGATCGCATCGCCGCGGACGGTGTGTCGATCAGAGGTCTACATCTCAAGATATGGGTGAAAGACCATGAGGGGTCCGAAAACGGGGGGTCTGGGCCCGGACCGACCCGGCCCAACCCCCCCTGGGTCTGCCCGAACCAGGTCGAACCGACCCGGGTCCGGGTCTGACCCGGCTGGGAACGACCCGGCGCGGCCCGGCCCGGCCTGGGCGGCTCGGCGCTGGCCGAGCGGCCATGCCAAAGGAGCCGCGGCCCCCGCGCGGGGATCGCTCCGTGTCACCAGAAGCGGCGCAGGGCCACGTCCCTTCCCCGTGGTCCCGCGCGGCCACGGGACCGGCGTTCACCGCCGCGACTTCAGCCGCGTCGGGTCTTCCCGGCGGCGCGCCGAGTGCCACAACTTCCTGGCGTCCGGCCGCCGTCTCCTGCCGCCGGCGGAAACTTCCGCGGACCACCGGACGCGCTCCAGTGGTCCGTTTTGCTCGCCGCTTTCGCCAACCGTCCTCCTAGGACCCGACCTTTCCTACGGCGGCTTCAAAATGCATTCGTGGCCCGCCTCACAATCGACCGTCGATCCACACTTTGACAGCAAACTGCGGGGTCTTCAAATTGCCTCTGCGGCCCCGACTCCGCCTGCAGTTTTGTTCAGCCTCAACAGCGCAGCGCGACGGTGCCGCGCTTCTTCGCTGCATTATTTCTTGTGTCTGCACGGTGCCGTTGCATTGTGCTGCCTTTTTTCATGCCGCAACGAAGCAAAACAAAAAAGGGGGAAGAGAGTCGGCCATGTTCGTGTCGTCCGACCTCCTCCCGTTAAGTTGGTAACAAGCGGCCCAAAAGACTAAGAACAAAAAGTAAATTTAACGAACTAAAGAGAAACAACCCAAAAAGTTTTTCCCTACAACAGATTATTCCCAACCCACAAGGAAAACGTTAGCGGATCAACTTTGTAATAAGTTGATCTGTGTTCTTTGTTTTCTTTAGAATGAAAGAAACAAGGGAATAAAATAATTCTCAAACATAATTCCCTACATCAAGCGTTGTCGTCGAACGCGAGTTCGTCGCGGAATTAACCGTCGCGGAAGAAGAGGATCGTCGCAGAAGAAACGTCGCGGAAGGAGCGTCGTTGACATCGCGGTACACGGCGTCTTGTCATCGATCTCCGAGGGTTTGGCGTTCTTCATCGGAGGTCGGAGTGTTCTTCGCGTTCTTCGCGTTCTTCGTCGAAGAAGAACGCTTTCCTCCAAATCCTCTCCACGACACAAGTTTCAACAGAAATAAAATAAGAGTTATCTTATTTTATTAACGCACATGACACGTTTGAATTTCAAAAGAAAAGAAACGAACAATTAATTCAATGAATTAATTGTAATGATTTAACTGCCTAATTAATGAGGCGTTTCTTAACCATAAAAACGCATGGTTGACTTTAATTAAAGAGGGGGGTTGCGGGTGCATTACTTAGAAGGAAAGAAACGGTGGGGCTCGTGTGGGCCCCAACTCACAAATATCCTACCAAGTGGGTAGGATATTTTGGGTTCCACTCTATCCGCTTAACTTAGCTTAAGTGGCTTTTAAGTGGCTTTAAGTGAAATAAAATAAAGTTGTCGCACCACTTTATTTTATTTTAAACTTAACCCCACAAATTAAAAACCACACTCGAGCAAACGCAACTCCGAAAAAGGCGTTTCTAAGCAAATACCGGCGATGCAATTCCATCAGTGCCCTCAGAATTTTATTCCGAGCACCAGTTCAAATGTTTGAAAACCCCGCTCGTTCGTTCCCTGAACGTACCTGAGCTAAACTTCGGAAATTAATTCCAGGCACACCGGGCCTCGGAATCAGGCACCTTCAGAAACTTCATTCTTGTAAAATCACAAATAAAATTTAGAAAAAAAAAATTCCCTTGAACTTTACGGGTCTATACATTACTCCCACCTCAGGACTTAACGTCCTCGTAAAGCTTTAACACAAACTAGGGTTACAAAAGCAGTACTGAGCACGCATCTAAGCCTTCCGCTCCAATGTGCTTACCTAGAGGTTCCCATACTGCTAGAGAAAGTGCTCCTGAGGAATCGATTGTCCTCATAGGACTCGCTCATGTTGATCCTCGATCCCCACTGCAACCTCCGTGAAATACACCCCATCGCCATTGTCCAGCTCCTCTTGGTCGATGATACGCGAAGGATCACACACGTATCTCTTCAGTTGAGATACGTGGAATTCATCGTGCACCTGGTGCAACTGAGGTGGATGGGTCAAGCGGTAAACCACCCCGCCTACCCAGCTGAGGACCTAAAAAGGTCCGCTGAACCTCAGAGATAATTTTTCTCCTTGGCCAAATCACCATTAACCTCATCGAGGTGAGACCCGTATAAGGACGTGATCGTCATCCTCGAACTCTAGAGGTCTCCAATTCTGGTTAGAACTGAAACTAAAAATGACTGCTGCCACGAGGGGATGTTTGACCGACTCAAGAGTGATCGGTCTCACCCTCATGTGCATGAGTTTATCCTGTGCTGTCTGGGGTTTCCTTTTTCGCCGGCCAAGGAAAACCTATTCCGACATCATAGTTAAACCACAACCTTTTTTCCTAATACCATCAATCTGTGTATGAACTGTGATTGCCCAGTCCATACTCAAACCAACGTTGTAAGGCCTCGACGCTACCACCAAGAGATTCCAACCGAAACTCTAAACTCGAGGGTCTGACCACACGGTCGGCGTAAGTGTGATTATCGAATCTTCTCCCTAGGTATCTCCAGAAATGAGGGTCAAGTCTACGGCTTACCGGAAACTCTAGGTCTGGGACAAGATTTGTGGAAGGAAGGAATGATTCGTATCAACGTCTGTTACTACGGCAACAAGTAGTGAACGCAGACTATCCCTTGAATCACTCTTAGAGCCATTGGGTCACTCTCCCTGACCGCATGTAGCTACTCTCTTCCTCTGCCCTCCAGCTCCCTGAGCCTGGCGGGGACAACTAAGTTGGGTGGTTGTAGCATGTTAAAACGTAAACCACCACATGCTTCTCTCCTAGATATGCCTCCACGTCTGCTACTTCGCAGACTCATCTCTCCTTAAAGCTTCCACTTATTGAAACATTTAACACACTCGAGTCTCTAAGACTAGCACCAGTTTCCTGTTTCTTACTGCACTATGCAGTCTTCATCTGCTCCTAGATGATATGCACCTTCTTTGCCTACGATCTGTAAGAGCTGCTAAAATTTCTCCTTTCCCGAAACGAGAAACTCGGTCTCATCCCCTGGATGAACCACGCCCATTGCCTAATACAGTAAATCCTGACATGAATGACGCATTCATGCCATGGATGACGTCGTAAGGCCTCGATGTAACTACTAAGAGATCCAACTATCACTATCGCCTCCAAGGGTCGAGTCACACTGTCGGCATCAGTGTGAGGTCACTGGGTCTCCTCCAGTAGAAATCTCGAAAGTGAGGGTCAAGAAAACAGTTTTAACCGGGACCACTCAGTATCAACCAAACAAAAGGACAGGAAAGCAAACAAAGATAAGTGTCTTTTCATTATTGCATCTCATAGTACAAAGACACGAATATAACAGCAACATGGAACTAGAAGTACAAGGGACGTATCCACTAGTTCCGCTCCTGTCTACCTAATCCCAGAGCTCTACTTCCTTGTCCACTACTCGGCTGTTGCTCAAGCACTCATCACTGCTTCTGCCTCGGTGGATCCTCCAACACCCGCGGATCGACAATGCGGGGGGTCGGACAGTCATGTGCCAGGTGACCCCTCCTACCGCATTCATAACACTTCCTGCTCTTCGTACGACTGGCTCTGACCCCACCCTGGGTGCCCCGCACCACCGGTCCTAAAACCTGAGATCACCCAACTGCTGGTCTGGTACTCCTGGACCTCTACATCATCTGTCTACTGCCCACAGATGACTCGGCTACTGATCGAAAAACACGCGGCAAAGGCAGAAGCTCTTGAACACGCTCAGGGTGTAGAGCTACTGGCACAAACTCCACCCTAAAAAGGTCTCGAAGTCTTCCCATGCGAAGTTCATCCCGTCGCAAAACTGGAACAAGTGGCTCCACCACCTTCCTACTGCTTTCTGAAGAAGGCTGGCAGCAAAGATCACCATGAAGTCTGCCGGCATCCCCACTATCCTGAAGACTCTCACCACAGCCTCTAGCCAATCCTCAGCCGCCTGCGGGTCCATCTCTCCCCGGAACCTGGGTGGCCTCGGGCGCTGGAACTCATGTAGCGCACACAAGTGGCGTGCATCGCCTACTGATGGGGTTGGTGGAATCGGTGGCCCAACGTATGGTAGTACCTCTGGTGCCTCCACTGGTGCCTCAACTGCAAGAGGGCACTGTACTGAAGCCTCGTCGCTCGACATGCTTTCAGTACGCACATCCCTCTGGGCTCTAACTGGTCGTCCGTGAAAAGGCATCCTGAAAGAAACAACGTGACACAGTCAAATGATTATACCTAGTGAGTTGACCTGGTTTGAGTTGTTTTAAGGGAAAACCTTTGAAAACACACATGCAATCAGTTTTTTCGTGCACAAAGTCAGAAATCAGTTGTCAGGATCCTGGTGTATGGATACGTCGGCCGCCCGCATCAACACTGGACTCCCTGAACTAAAGACCACACTCGGTACCCTTAACACTATTTCTTCACAGAAAGAAAATATAAGAGTTATAAGTTCTTCAGTAGAATCGACTCCTCTGATACCAATTTGTCACAACCCGTCCTCGGGGCCCATGCCGTGACTACCCCAAGCCCTCCTTTCATAGGCTAGGGGCTACCGACTAGCACCAAAGCTGTAAATCCCGATAACTGGGAAGGCATTACCTTTATAAAAGAAAACAAACATCACAGAGCACAAGCAGAAGTAAAACACTACGTACAAAAAAGAAGTGCTAAAAAGTAAATGGGCCAGAATACAAACCCAACTGAAGTAAAGCTACAACTGAAAAAAGTACAATAGAAAAAGACAACAACTAGAAGAAAGAAATCAGCTCCTGGGTCGTCGTCCTCGGATCCTACATGAAGGGTAGGTATAGATAGTGCAGCTCCTGGATCGTCCACCACGAATCTTACCTGAAGGGTAGGTACAGATAGCGCAGCTCCTCAACGCTCTCGCCCGTCAACCTCCTCCGTGTGTCGTATCTTCACGAAGTCCACCTCCGGATATTGACTCGTCATGTAGTCCACCTCCGGGTACCGTCCAGTCCTCGAACACTCGACCTCCGTTAGCACTGCCCGTCGTCTGCAACCAACACAACGAGGTGCGGGCATTGCACGTGCAGGGGTGAGTATAACGATACTCAGTAGGGACCCCGAGACCCTCAAGGTCTCACTAAAACCAATAAGGATAACCAAAAAAAAGATCTCAACAGATAACCTCTACTTAGGTATATGCCCATACATATACCTATGATATCATGTAACCCATCTCAATCATGAGGAAACACAAAGATTATGAAATCAAAGGATAACCACTACCCAGGTATATGCCCATACATATACCTAAGTTATCAAGTAACCCATCTCAATCATGAGGAAATACAAAGGTCATATACTCAGCTCAAACCAGGATTTTCATTATCGAAACCGTAACTGCTGAAGAGCCCCGTCTCTGAAGTGTACAGTGGTCCGGTCACGACTCTGAGGTACTGCTCACTAACCTAAGACTGTTGAGGTACTCCTCCTATCGAGTACCGGGGGCCAGCCACCCAAACACAGTAGTGCTTCCCGCCGGGGTATGCTATCCAAACACAGTAGTGCACAACCCCTAGTAGCCTGCAGAGTTACTCTCCGAATGAGTACCGCGGGTCTGCACTGTCACACAGGTATTTCTCCGTCCTCCAGGGGTCTGTACCCAAACAATGTAGTGCTCCGTCCACTGGGCTAGTCGACTCACTCCAAGTCGATTCGGTCAAGCAGTCGTCTGGTCTCATTCGGCTACACGGTCTCCGTACTCCGCACGCTCATCTCCCGTAGGGTCCGCTCCACAAGCTACAGGTCGATACTCCAAGTTTAACAAGTCCCACGAAAAATTATCTCAAAGTACCGCCTCGTCATAGGGGTCTCAACGCAACAGACGATGCGTCAATCGGACGCCTGGTCTGTGAGTTATTAGTCTTTTCGTCCTAGGGGTCCGGTTGGTTTTGTGAGCGAACAAACCCGGCTGTATCTCAACTGTACCCCAAACTCTCATATGTTATACTCATAGGGACCGTTTCTCAACGAGATCACCAGCGCCGCTGACGGTTCGTCAAACAGATGTCCGGTCTGAAAGATATCGGCTTTTCCGTTCCGGGGGCCCGGTTGGATTTCGGGTACAATCCAACCTGGCCACTATCCAACTGCATCCAAAACTCAGGCGAAGTATGCCAAAAGTTCCGTCTCATCAAGAGGAATTCAACGAGATAGATGGCGCGTCAATCGGACGCCCGGTCTGTGAGTTATTGGCTTTTTCGTTCCAGGGGCCCGGTTGGTTTCGTGAGCGAACCAACCCAACTGTACTCCAACGGCATCCAGACCTCGAGAGGAGTAAACCAAAAGTTTCGCCTCATCAAGAGGAAATCAACGAGACAGACGACGCGTCAATCGGATGCCCGGTCTGTGAGTTATTGGCCTTTTCGTTATAGGGGCCCGGTTGGTTTCGTGAGCTAACCAACCCGAATGCACTCTGAAGACTTCCAAACCTCGAGTGGAGTGAGACAAATGTTCCGTCTCATTAAGAGTAATCCAACAAAGTCGACGGCACGTCAATCGGACGTCCGGAGCTCAATATATAAGCGTTTCTGCTAAGAGGCCCCGGTTGGTTTCCTATCCGAACCAACCCGGCCGAACCCAAAGTTCTCTGAAACCTTGAGTATAATATACTGAAACGGCCGTCTCGATCCAGGGGTCTCATCTCCCCTGATAGTGCGTCGATCAGAGGTCTACAGCTCAAGATATGGGCGAATGACCGTGAGGGGTCCGAAAACAGGGGGTCTGGGCTAGGACCGACCCGGCCCACCCCCCCTGGGTCTGCCCGAACCGGGTCGACCCGATCCGGGTCTGACCCGGCTGGGCGCGACCCAGCCCGGCTTGCGTGGCCCGGCCCGGCCTGGGTGGCTCGGAGCTGGCCGAGCGGCCGTGCCAAAGGAGCCACGACCCCCGCACGGGGGCCGCTCCGTGTCACCGGATGCGGTGCAGGGCCACGTCCCTTCCTCGCGGTCCTGCGCAGCCGCGGGACCGGCGCTCGCTGCCGCGGCTTCAGCTACGTCGGGTCTTCTCGGTGGCGTGTCGAGCGCCGCCACTTCCTGGCGGCCGGCCGCTGCCGGCTGCCAGTGGGAACTTCCGCGGACCAGCGGACGCGCTCCGGTGGTCCGTTTTGCTCACCGCTTTCGCCAACGGTCCTCCTGGGACCTGACCTTTACTACAGCGGCTTCAAAACACCTTCGCGGCATGCCTCACCATCGACCGTCGATCCGCACTTCGACAGTAAACTGCGGGGTCTTCAAATCACCTCCGCGGCCCCGACTCCGCCCGCAGTTTCGTTCAGCCTCAACAGCGCGGCGCGACGGCGCCGCGCTTCTTCACCGCGTTCTTTCATGTGTCTGCACGGTGACGTTGCACTGTGTCGCCTTTGTTCATGCCGCAACGAATCAAAACAACAAAGGGGGAGGAGATTCTTCCATGTTTCTGCGGTCCGACCTCCTCCCGTTAAGTTGGTAACAAGCGGCCCAAAAGAAGAAGAACAACAAGGAAATTTCATGAACAAAAGAGAAACAACCCAAACGGGTTTTCCCCGCAACAGATTATTCCCAACCCGCAAGGAAAACGTTCATGGATCAACTAGGTAATAAGTTGATCCGTGTTTTTTGTTTTCTTTAAAATGAAAGAAACAAGGGAATAAAATCATTCTCAAACATAATTCCCTACATCAAGCGTTGTCATCGAACGCGAGTTCGTCGCGGAATTGACTGTCACAGAAGAAGAGGATCGTCATAGAAGAAACGTCGCGGAAGGAGCATCGTTGAAATCGTGGTACACGACGTCGTTTCATCGATCTCCGAGGGTTTGGTGTTCTTCATCGGAGATCGGATCGTTCTTCGCGTTCATCACATTCTTCGCGTTCTTCGTCGAAGAAGAATGCTTTCCTCCAAATCCTCTCCACGCCACAAGTTCCAACAGAAATAAAATAAGAGTTATCTTATTTTATTAACGCACATGACACATTTGAATTTCAAAAGAAAAGAAATGAAAAATTAATTCAGTGAATTAATTGTAATGATTTAACTGCCCAATTAATGAGGCGTTTCTTAATCAGTAAAACGCATGGTTGACTTTCATTAAAGAGGGGGGTTGCAGGTGCGTTACTTAGAAGGAAAGAAATAGTGGGGCTCGTGTGGGCCCCACCTCCAAAATATCCTACCAAGTGGGTAGGATATTTTGGGTTCCACTATATCCTCTTATCTTTGCTTAAGTGGATTTTAAGTGGCTTTAAGTGAAATAAAATAAAGTTGTCGCACCACTTTATATTATTTTTTTAACTTAAACCCAAAAATTAAAAACCACACCCGAGAAAACGCAACTCTGGAAAAGGCGTTTCTAAGAAAATACCAGCACTGCGATTCCATTGGTGCCCTTGGAATTTGATTCTGAGCACCGGTTCAAAAGTTAGAAAAACCCGCTCGTTCGTTCACTGAACGTAACAGAGCTAAAATTCGGAAATTAATTTCGGGCACACCGGGCCTCGGAATCAGGCACCGTCAGAAACTAAATTCTTGTAAAATCCCAAAGAAAATTTAGAAAAAAAAATTCCCTTGAATTTTAGGGTCTTTACATTACTCCCACCTCAGGGTTTTACATCCTCGTAAAGCTTTAACACAAACTAGGGTTACAAAAGAGGTATTGAGCACGCATCTGAGACTTCCGCTCCAATGTTCTTACCTGGAGGTTCCCGTACTGTTAGAGAAAGAGCTCCCGAGGAATCGACTGTCCTCATAGGACTAGCTCCTGTCGATCCTCGATCCCCAATGAAACCTCCGTGAAAGACACCCCATCGCCATTGTCCAGCTCCCCATGGTCGATGATATGCGAAGGATCACGCATGTATCTCTTCAGTTGAGATACGTGGAAGTCATCGTGCACCTGGTGCAACTCAGGTGGATGTGTCAAGCAGTAAACCACCCCGCCTACCCAGGTGAGGATCTAAAAAGGTCCACTGAACCTCAAAGATAACTTGTCGCCTTGGACAAATCACCGTAAACCTCGTCGAGGTGAGACCCGTATAAGGACGTGATCGTCATCCTCGAATTCTAGAGGTCACCAATTCTGGTTAGAACTGAAATTCAAAATGACTGGTGCCATGAGGGTATGTTTGACCGACTCAAGAGTGATCGGTCGCACCCTCCTGTGAATGAGTTTATCCTATGCTGCCTGCGGTTTCCTTTTTCGCAGACCAAGGAAACCTATTCCGACGTCGTAGTTAAACCACAACCTTTTTGCCTAATACTGTCAATCTGTGTATGAACTGTGATTGCCCAGTCCATACTCAAACCAACGTCGTAAATCCTCGACGCTGCCACCAATAGATTCCAACCGAAACTCTCACCTCGAGGGTATGACCACATCGTCGACGTAAGTGTTATTATCGAGTCTTCTCCCAAGGTATCTCAAGACGTGAGGGTCAAGTCTACGGCTTACCAGAAACTCTAGGTCTAGGACAAGATTCGTGGAAGGAATGAATGATTCGTATCAACGTCTGTTACTACGGCAGCTAGTATTGAACACAGACTGTACCTTGAATCATTCTTAGAGCCATTGGGTCACTCTCCCTGACCGCATATAGCTACACTCTTCCCCTGCCCTCCAGCTCCCTGAGCCTGGCGGGGACAACTAAGGCGGGTGGTTGTAGCATGTTAAAACGTACACCACCAAATGCTGCTCTCCTAGCTCTGCCTCCACGTCTGCTGCTTCGCAGACTCATCTATCCTAAAAGCTTCCACTTATTGAAACATTTAACACACTCGAGTCTCTAAGACTGGTGCCAGTTTCCTGTTTCTTACTGCACTGTGCAGTCTTCATCCTCTCCTGGAAGATATGCACCTTCTTTGCCTACGATCTGTAAGAGCTATTAAAATTTCTCCTTTGCCAAAAAGAGGAACTCAGTCTCATCCCCTGGATGAACCACGCCCATTGCCTAATACAGTCAATCCTCACATGAATGACGCATTCATGCCATGGATGACGTCGTAAGGCCTCGATGTAACTACTAAGAGATCCAACTGTCACTCTCGCCTCCAAGGGTTGAGTCACACTGTCGGCATCAGTGTGAGGTCACTGGGTCTCCTCTAGTAGAAATCTCGAATGTGAGGGTCAAGTCAATAGTTTTAACTGGGACCACTCAGTATCAACCAAACAAAAGGACAGGAAAGAAAACAAAGATAAGTGTCTTTTTATTATTGCAGCTCATAGTACAAAGACACGAATACAACCGCAACATGGAACTAGAAGTACAAGGGATGTATCCACTAGTTCCAATCCTATCTACCTGCTCCCAGAGCTCTATTTCCTTGTCCACTGCTCGGCTGTTGCTCAAGCACTCGTCGCTGCTTCTGCCTCGGTGGCTCCTCCAACGCCTGCGGATCGATAGTGCGGGGGTTCAGACAGTCACGTGCTAGATGACCCTTCATACTGAATTCATAACACTTCTTGCTCCTCGTACGACTGGCTATGACCCCACCCCGGGTTCCCCGCACCACCAGTCCTAAAACCCGAGATCGCCCAACTGCTGGTCTGGACCTCCTGGACCTCTGCATCATCTATCTACGGCCCCACAGATGACTCGGCTACTGATCGAAAAACACGCGGCAAAGGCAGCAGCTCCTGAACACGCTCGGGGTGTAGAGCTACTGGCACAAACTCCACCCTGAAGAAGGTCTCGAAGTCTTCCCATTTGAAGGTCATCCCGTCGCAAAACTGGAACAAGTGGCTCCACCACCAGCCTGCTGCTTCCTGAAGAAGGCTGGCAACAATGATCACCATGAAGTCTGTCGGCATCCCTAATAGCCTGAAGACTCTCACCACAGCCTCGAGCCAATCCTCAGGCGCCTGCGGGTCCGTCTCTCCCCGGAACCTGGGTGGCCTTTGGCGCTGGAACTCATGTAGCGCACTCAAGTGGCGTGCATCGCCTACTGCTAGGGCTGGTGGCATCGGTGGCCCAACGTATGTTAGTACCTTTGGTGCCTCCACTAGTGCCTCAAATGCAAGAGGGCCCTGTACTGAAGCCTCGTCGCTCGATAGGATCTTAGTACGCACACCCCTCTGTGCTCTAGCTGGTTGTCCGTGAAAAGGCATCCTGAAAGAAACAACGTGACACGGTCAAATGATTATACCTAGTGAGCTGACCTGGTTTGAGATGTTTTAAGGGAAAACCTTTGAAAACACACATGCAATCAGTGATTTCGTGCACAAAGTCGGAAATCAGTTGTCAGGGTCCTGGTGTATGGATACGTCAGCCGCCCACACCAATGCTGGACTCCCTGAACTAAAGACCACACTCGGTACCCTTAACACTATTGCTTCACAGAAAGAAAATATCAGAGTTATAAGTTCTGCAGCAGAACCGACACTTCTGATACCAATTTGTCACGAACCGTCCTCGGGGCCCGTGCCATGACTACCCCAAGCCCGCCTTCCATAGGCCAGGGGCTAGCGACTAGCACCAAAGGCGTAAATCCCGATAACTGGGAAGGCATTGCCTTTATAAAATAAAACAAACACCACAGAGCACAAGAGGAAGTAAAACACTAAGTACAAAAAAGAAGTGCTAAAATTTAAATGGGCCAGAATACAAACCCAACTGAAGTACAACTACAACTGAACAAAGTACAACAGAAAAAGACAACAACTGGAAGAAAGGAAGCAGCTCCCGGGTCGTTGTCCTCGGATCCTACCTGAAGGGTAGGTACAGATAGTGCAGCTCCTGGATCGTCCACCACGGATCCCACCTGAAGGGTAGGTACAGATAGCGCAACTCCTCAATGCTCTCGGCCGTCAACCTCCTTCGTGTGTCGTCTCGTCGCGAATTCCAGCTCCGGATACTGACTCATCGTGTAGTCCACCTCCGGGTACCGTCCAGTCCTCGAACACTCGGCCTCCATCAGCACTGCCCGTCGTCTGCAATCAACACAACGAGGTGCGCGCATAGCCCGTCAGAAACCACGTTTTTGTAAAATCCCAAAGAAAATTTAGAAAAAAAATTTCCCATGAATTTTACGGGTCTTTACAACCACCACTGTTCTTATACATTCCTTGTTGGCATGATTCTATAGGCCTTATGCACGAGACCTCTCTTACACGCCTCCATGCTACAATGGTAGGTGATGCTTGGATAGATTGCACTATGTGGTTGAGGGTGACCTTCCATATGTGTGGGGTTGAGTTGGGCTGAGTGGAATAACATGGTTCGCCCTTATTTTATTCGTTAAATAATTCATTAAAAAATATACTTAGAAATTTATAATTATATAATTAAATAAAAATATACCTTGTAAAATGTATCATTAAACCATGAGATTATTCAAATAATTCCTCAATAATTTATCAATCCTAACTATTCATCTTGTTAAAAACATCCAGAGTAATATATTTTTTCAGGGATTTAACAATTCTGCATTAAAACCTTTCAAATCATCATGAAAATTAATATTTACATGGTCTCTAAAAGTTATTCATGCAAATCAACATTTGTATGGGAAAACTTATTTTTCATATTATAGTAAACAAATTTTTCACCCTTTGACACATGTCTTGGAAGTTTGGATAACATCATAAATCATCATATTTGGAAGGATAATTATCTAAGTGTGATATCCAACTCCATTAGATGAATCTATTGCAATTATCCAGGAATTATCAATAGTCTTCTGAAATATTTCTCAAATTATATCCATATTTCTCTTTTTATTATTAGTCACTAATTATAAAGTACTTCATCATAAATTTACTTTTTATTCCTTCTTATATATTTACAATGAATAATACTATAATTATCAACCATCTACATGGGATTTTCACTGAGAAATGAAATTTTATTACATTATCTACTATATAACCATGATACTTTGCTACTTGAGGTTTTTATTCTCAATCCCTTTGGATTAAGAAAACATTATCTAATTTTTATGTTTTATTTGAAATTTCACCTATTTTATCTGATAATTATTGAGCAATTACAATTTAAAATATCCCTTTATATCACTCATGGACAAAACATAATGAGGTTAGATATCATTTTATTGTAGACTATGTAAAAAAATGACATTTATTTGGAATATTTTCCAACTAATGATCAACTTCCTGACATATTTACTAAGCCAAAGCATTCAAAAAAGTTTGATAAAATTAAATATTAACATGGAATGTTATAAGTTAAAAATAATAATTTTACTTGAATCTATTTGTTGAATATGTTTTTGGAGATTAAAATATTCTTCAAGGCTAAAATTTTTTCACTCTGAGAACCTCAATTCATTAATACTATATTTGTTTATAAATCTTTTTTTATGGCATGTCGTTATCTTTTTTTCATTATGAATTTCTGTTTTTCTCAATGTTTATAGTTTACTAACATGCACTTAAATCAATTTTTTTATTATTGAATAGTGTGTATGATAAATTTATTATATTATTTGTTCAATTATAATATTCTTTAACTATTGGTTACTATTTATTTCTTTTCAGATAATTTTATGATTAATTTAATATCTTGACATGGTTTTATGATTCCTTGGGTCTTCTAAATTATTTTTCAGAAGTATTTTTTCACCGTTGTATACAAAATGATTTTGAAATCCACACTCTATATTAAAGCTATAGATATTTCAAGTGAAGGAAAAGTTTATTTTAAGGGGAGTTTTCACTAATTGTATCTTATATCTTCTAACTTTATTGTTTTTATTTAACTTTCAGTTGATTTTATGATTTGAATTCATGAATTTGGGGGGATATGTCATGTTTAAATTATATTTTCCTTGAAATATTCTACTACGGATATATAAATTTGTTTAAAAAATTGTTTTAAACATTATAAAATATTATTATTTAAATATGATTAAAAATATTACCCTTGGTATCATTTTATTTATCTTAGGGGGAAGTTATATTTTTCATTATAGAAATTATTAACTGCTTGTGGGAGAAAATGTTTTAGATTCAAATATTTGTTTCCAAAAACAGGAGTTAATTTTCCGAAAAAGAAGATATAGTTACAAACAAGGAGAGATATGATTTTCTTAATTTAATTTTTCTTATTTTTTCAAAAATGGGGAGAATTGTTTGACATTATATTGGTTTTCAAAATTCCAAAATGGGGAGATTGTTGAGTAGCTCCTTGAAACTTCATTTATTTATTTCTTTGATAAATAAAATTATAATTTATATTTTTTTATGTTTTTAAAAATTAAAAAATTATTTTTTATTCCCTATAACATGAGTGAAGAATGTGTTTTAATCTTTGACTACTTGTAGAAGAAAATATTATTGTTGACATTGTTTGTTGATTTTTTATTATGGTTTATTATATGTCTTATGTATTGATTTAGAAGAAAAATACATATTTTTATGAGTTGAGTTATGAATAATACACTAAAGATTCATAATTGGATAATTATAATTTCCCAAAAAATTTGTTACATCATTTTATTAATCATTTTTGTTGTGGTTATTACTTTTTTTTGAAAAATATATTGTGGTTATTACTTATTTACTTATTATTTAGTAGAATTATATTTTTATTTACTTCTATTTATTTTTTTAATTATATTTTTATTACATAATTACTAATCTTTTCTATGTAAAAAATTACTAATAGACAACGTCAAATGACACTTATTCAAAAGCATATTACTCATACACAGACAATAAAATAAATCATGAATTTTGTTTACTCAAAATTTTTATAACAGTGAGATGACGCATATGCAGTAAAAAATCACACATACATAGACTAAATCACTGGTATTATGACACATATATAGTAAAAAGTACACATACATGAAACACATGACACACATACAATGACTCATACACAGTAAATACCACTCGTAAATAGGATGAATAGCTCATATGAAGAATGTAATATGACTCATACGTAGATCAAAAATCTCACTAAGTTTTAAATTACCCATATATAAATAAAGAATGATACTTATGTGACTTAAGGAAGTGAAACATATTTAAAAAATGACTCATACATACTCAACACTTAGTTTTTAAAAATAAAAATTTATGATCTATTTTAGTATGCTTTTTATATATCGATTTGTTTCATACATATGATTATATTTCTCATTGATTTAATTATTATATGATTACTTGTTAATTATTTTGATTCTAGGAAATATATTTTAAAGCATATTATATAATTGAAATGATCATATCATGGGATAAATCATATTTAAATTTGTATGTTTCATTATATGAAAGATGTGAGTTCCAAATTTGAGATATTTGAAGTATGAAGAAGTTGTCTCACATGAGTTTTGAATTATTCTATGAATATTAATATTGATTATTGTGGAATGTTTAATACTATATTAAATGTTTTAATTAGATTTTTTATACAACTTGTTAGTGTTTTTAAATATTTTGAAGATAACCCATGTGAGTGTTTTATTCATTCATACTTAATGAAGAATACATGTAAGTCATTTTATAAGAAGAATACATCAAACATATTATTATTAGTCCCTTAAAATAACATGTGTGTGTTTATTTAGTAAAAATTTAAATGAAATAACTAGTATTTTCCAAGGATTTGATACATAAAGTAAGTATTTATATAGATTCCAACATAACCATTTTTATAAGGTGCGACATAAAAAAGGACGGGGATATTTTTGAACTATAATGTGCTTCAAACGTTTATGATCATTAATATAAACCTCTTGAATAGTATAAATAATTCTGATCATTTTCCTCCAAGGGATATTAACGTTTTCTTAACACTCATACTCATCTATTTGAATCAGTTTTTTTGGTTTTCAATTCTTTTAATCTTTTTAGGTGTACTATATTAATGGTTTATGCTTTTTCAAGAAATATTAGGTTCTTGGTGTTAGGGTTATACTAACTCATAAAAAGGTGTTTCTTGGTCTGTGCCACTAGGTTGAAAAAGGTAGTTTCTTGATTGTTCCATATCCAATAAAAGGTGGTGGATTTGGTTCTGCCTTTGTCAAGATAAATGTAAATCTGCACTTCAAAATGATTTTTTTTGGGTTTTGGGTGTTAGTGTGAAAAGTTCAAGATTTGGGTTGCACCTCTAGGGGTTCAAAAGAAAATTATATAAGGTTATGAATCTTTTTCGAAGTCTGGTCACTTATTATAGTGGGTACCATACTCTCATGTTAAAAGTGTGCAGAGTAAAAGTAGGAGCAGTTTGATTGGAACTAGCATAAATGTATTTGTCTCTATATTTTATTTTCTACTGAAAATTAACATAAATTTGATAATTATTTAAAATTTTATAAAAAAGTTAAATTTACCCCCCCCCCCCTTCTTAAAAAGTCATTCATATTTCCTACAGGAACAAAGAAGAATTACCAAAAATAATTACATCATCAAAAAATATATCCAGTAAGTCTTTAATTTGATCTAAAAAGATACTTTGTATACACATATAAAATGTACATGCGAAATTAGATAATAATAATCAAATCCTTTTATATTAAAATGTTCCAATGGGAATGTTAAAGGTAGTCTTCTTCTAATTCTCTAGAGAAATTGGTACCTAAAATTAATTTGAAAATATTTCTAAGAAACAATAGTGAGTTATCCATAACAATCCCTCCAACATCTAGTTAATTAAGGAAATGGGGAATAATAATTCATAGTAACATGATTCTAATTATTATATTCTATAAAGACTATATTTATTTTGAATTATAATATGTATCAAATCATTTTTTCCATTATCCATAATGGTATATCTAGTTTTTTTGGAATAATCTGAATGGGGTTGACCCATTGTGATTCTAAAATGGGTTAGATTATTTCATATTCTAGCAACTTATCTATCAAATTATTCATAATACCCACAATGGTTTGGTTAATACATCATTGGGGCTACCTAACTAGATTTTAATTATCTTCATGCAATATTTGGTGCTTGTAGATTTTTAAATTAATGCCTTTGTTATATCCTAAACTCTAACCTATTTTTTTGTCATTATCCTTTAAAGTTAAATAAATTGGTTTTCAGGGTTTGGGGATATGTTATAAGTAATTATTATTAGAAGTTTTTATTATTTCAATGAGAACGCATATTTGAGATCAGTGGGTAAAGGTTTTAATTCTAGATTCGCGGGTTGATTTATAGATAAAATCATATTTTGGTTTCTCACTTCCATAAATTAGATTTCTTATAAACTAGATAAAATATAAGTTGCCTAATTATTAAACAAATAATAAAATTCATCAAATAATTTAGATGTAACATCCCAATATTTTATGACACATTTTCTTTTTAAATAAATTTAATATCTTACCTAATACGCAACACCGAGTTCAAACAAAACATGATCTACTAATAAAAGACTACTATAACCTATCCATTAAAATTGAAGGAATGAATATTATTTACCATGTTATGAAATTTATATATTTTTTATTTTAACATTCATCGAAAATATTTTATTATCCTAAAATAAGAATGAATCTGGTTTTATGCATTAAAGGTTATATTTCTCTAAAGGCAATTTTACCGCCTTTTGATGGGAAGCTTATTTTAAATCTATTTTTGACACATCAATAAATTATATTTGAAAAAATATAATTATTATTTTAAATATTAATATCAAATTTTACTTAGGTTGAATTTTTTATATTTTCTATCAAGTTTCATGTTTTGATGAATAGTAAAACAATGCTGCATTTTAATTGAAAAAATATTTTTTCCAAATAATTTATAGTGTAAAATTATGTTTTTGATTGATTTTAAAGTATAATTAGACAAATTTTTAATCATTTAATCCAATTTTATCCATTGGAATCAATTTCACTTTAAATTTTAATATAAAAATATTTTAATCGTTTGAGTGTTTTCACTTTAAAAACTCATTTCTCATTCCATTAATGGGATTAATATTAAATTAAATAATTTAAATTATGTGTTTTGTATTTTTAAAAAGAGATTCCATATTTGGAATCCCTGGTTAGAAAATATATAATTGTGTTTCTTTTATTTTGGGTCATTATGAATAAAAGATTTAATAATTTTTTATTTATATAGTTAAAATTAAATCAAGTAATCAAGGGTAAAAATAATATTATAAATATTAGAAAATTACCCTAAAACTTGTCTATATTTTATTGGATGACTGGGTATCCAAAAAACCATCCTTATAAAATATTATAACCTTTTTAATCCACTTAGATGAGATTATGATATTAATTATATTTTATTTTAGGAAATGTTAAAGATGTCTTACCCATATCTTTAGTAATAATATAATTTTTAATATAGAGTAATACATAAGATAAAATAAACTATAAATATTAATTTTAAATAAAAAAGATTTATATTCATCATGATGATATATTTTATTTTTTATGAAATAAATAATGACATTAAAGTCATATATAATGATGATGCAGTAATTATTTAATTAATGGATATAATAAAATAAATGATATAAAAAATATTAAAATAAATATAATTTGGGATAATTAATTTCATCCATGAATTTTAAAGATAAATTTTTCATTTTAATGATATTTTATAAGTGTTTGTTAGAATATATGTCGTTTTATTTCTCTTTTTAAAAGTCAAAGTAATAAATACTATCAAAATTTTCATTAATGTAATATTAAAATAAATAATATTTTATTAAATTATATAAAATTTATAAGAAAAATAAAATTCAAATAAATGATTGGTATAAAGTTAAATATTTCATAAATGATCCATTTATGGTTCATTTGATATTTTAGAGTAACTATATTTACCCTTAAGAAAAAAACACATGTTGTCACGGTAAGAGTTAAAAGGACTGATCAAGGGTTAAATCCAAAATATAAGTGTAATAATATGACATAAACATGTCTAGAAATTATTGGTTAAGATTATTTCGACCAATAATCATATAATATTTTAAATAAATTACTTTTGGATCCATTTGTAATTGAAAATTAATTTATATTGATTTAATATTTTTGGAGTTTCCAAATGTGTCCCTCACCTCAATTATAAAAGGACACTTCCTCCCTCACATAACAACACCACTTTGAGCCATATATCTAGACCAAAACTTGCCAATTTATCCTCCCAAAATCTTTATCCATGTATTTTATTTCATGTTCTATCAAAAATACCCTTTCTAAATCCATTGAGAAGATATTTAAAGGAAGTCCATAAAAGAAGAGGTAATTGTTTTACCAACTCATTCAAGTTTATTTATTCTTCTAATTCCTTTTCATGTGTTGTTTCTGTAATAAATTAATATTTATAGTATCATATATATTTTGAGATGTTATTATGATTATGTTATAACCACAGTTCACCTTTTATCAACCCTATGAAAAATGAAAGCATCACACATCTGTATATATGGCTTGTCATCGCTACAACGTGGTGTAATTTGTTTTTTACCAACATTTTATTTGGATTGGTATAATTATAAATATAGTGGATATAAATAATAAATATGACATGATATTTAGGATTTATATTTAATACACCATCCAATTTCTTAACCTTTCACCATTAAAGGAATGATATCATCACTCATGCGTACGTAAGACCTATCGTCTCCACAATGTGATGTGATTAATTGTCCATGATAACCATTCAAGAATGATTATAAAAGTGTATATAATGAGTAAAAATAATATCTATAAAATTAATATCAGTATGAATATGAAATTAATATAACCTATTCATGTGAAACAAGGCTTACATGAAAACACAAGAATTGGAAAATGAAGTAGTTATACCAGAAACAAGGGTAATAATGAAATATTATTAACAAGATGATATAAAAAGATCATATATGATACCATAAATTTTTATATGGGTCTGGAATAAATTAATAACATTTTTTAAACCATTATATAGGATTTTAAAGAACATTCAACTAATGGAATGTACAAGGTAAGTGTTATTTCACAATTTCATTATTATTTGGGATTGTTTATGTTTAATCATTAACTAGGGGTTATTTTAATTCATATACATGTTTTCTAAGAAAAATTTCAAATATATTTTTACGATTATTCTAGGATTTTTATATGTTTTTTTACCCGTGTTTTAATTTTTCTAAACCGGTTTTAAAGTAATATTTCTTTCGTTTTCCAAATGTTGTATTTGATGGCCATTTCGAAAAAAAATATAGACGAAGAGTAATTTTAACATATATTGAATGAGATGATTTTACCACCGATATGATTCCTTAATGTCTTTAAGAATCCATTAAAAGGTTACAATGTTCTTTTCAATGAAATCTTTTTATTTTAACATTGCACGACTTTTTATATAAATGATTTCAATGTAAAAAGAGGGTATTTATCTCAAGGATTTTCAATGATTTTAGTAAATTATTTTCTTCTATGTTAGTATCGATTGTTAAATTTTATGATTCGTTGAGGTTTATCTATTATTATATCATCTACCACATTTCATTAAATGTTTTATGATTGTTTTTATGATGGATGTTTTATTTTTATACCATTCATGGTTTATGGTTAAAGTATTAACATTTTGTATGACAGTCAATACAAGTTTTTATGTTGTTTATGTTTCACCCTTTTCACATTAGGAATTAATTGGAATTAGTAAGTGATAATAATATCCTAAAATTGCCCCTCAATGCATCGGTACGTCTAATGAGACAAACTAGTTTGGGTATTGGTTGATGGCTTACCCATTTATGTGTGGTGTATTGTCTGAATCCTTGGTGGTATGTTTATGATGTCTGGTATTAGGAATTCTCTCATTATGAGATTAGTTATTTATATTCCATGTGATTATTTTATTATTAAAATAACCTTGTGATTATTTATATGGAATTATTTTATTTTCATTTATTATTTCCATATTATGCTCAAGATCATGTTTAAATGGCTTGTGTTTCAGTTATACACCTTGCCTTAATGTATATACTTATAATAGAATATATTGTATGATTACCCTTATTGAGAATCTAATATCACTCCTTTCTTATGTTTTATTTTTCTTAGGGTTCCAAGATTTATATTATGATTGATATGAAGGTTTAAGTTAAGATAATGTTGGTACTCTAAAGTCATCGAATACATTGTATTTTATTGTTTCAATTGTAATTTTTGTCTCAAGTATGTAATATGGTTTCCAAAACTATTAAATTGATTATTCCTTTGGGACTTGAGTATTTTATCTTTAACAATTAAATAAAGTAATTCACCAGCTCTAGGATATTGGGTTCGTGGTCATTATAGTTGGTATCCGAGGAAGTTTAGTAGAAATCATGGAAACTAGATTTAGAAAAATATAGATTAAGGAAATATAACCCTATAAAATACATTGAGAATATTTCCAAAGTAACCCAGATTATGATTTTGATATTAGTTATAAATAAATATTAAATTTATTTCATGTGTTTCTCTTAATCAAGATTATACATTATGATTCGTAAACTAATCTAGTGTATGACATTATTTAGAAATGGCACCTAGTAGAATGAATGGAAACTTAATCAACACGCATAATCTATATAATGTTTTACCTCTTATAAAAGACAATTATGCTGGAGATGGAGGTGAAACTAGTGACGAACAACTCATAACTATACTAGGACAACTGACTCATGTTATGAATAATAACCTTACCCATATAGAGAATCCTGATCCATAGCATAGAGGATCAATATTAGACTGCTTCATGAGAAAATTACATCCATCATTAAATGGGACTAAGAAACCATTTTTAGATGAGTGGTGGATAAGTTCCTTAGAGAATATATTTTTTCCCTTGGGAAGTGATGAAAGGTTTTGAGAAAGTATATTTTTAACAGTACAAAATTTTATATGGGGGGATTGTTGGGAATAATACTCTATCTCTTTATGATTATTTTGATGCTCACAAATAAGATTATTTTTTATTCTAATAATTTTTCATTGAGTATATTTCAGGAAATTAATATTATTTATTTCTCTATTTTTAGATGATATTAAAGGGTTTAATTCACATGGAATATTTTTCAAAGTATTCAGAAATAATTTTTATCATGTTCTGGAAGCACTATTTGTGCTCTACATGTTCGAAAATTACTTGAGCGTGTTCTAGAAATAATGTTCATTCCCTACATTGAAGAGTGCAGCGTAAGGATGGAATCCATCATCTACTTTATAGGTTATCAAAAAATTATGGTTAAGCAACCAAACGTTTTCAGAAAAGTATGAAAGAAGGAACCTTACTTTCGGAAGGAACCTTACTTTATGAAGGAACGTTTCTTTTGGAAGAAGAACCCTAAGTTTGGAAGAAGCCTTCCCTTTTGAAAATAGGAAAAGTATGGGAGAAGATCATTATGTGAGTATGAGACGTTATGTTTTTTTCTTATATGTATGGTTCATCAACCTTATTTTTGTGAACAACCATACGTTTGAGAGTTGAATAGAAAAGTATGGTTCATCAACCTTACTTCTGTGAATGATCAAACTTGCATTTTGAAAAATAAGAAATGTATGGATCATTAACATTACGTTTTAGATCAACCTTACATTGTGAACCTTACATATAGAGATTGTATGTTATGCAGTTCAACCCAACATTTGGTGTCAGATATTTAAATTATGACATTAATAAATCAATGGTCTTTAAGTGGATTATTAGACTGATTTCAAGCCCGATTAAAATCAGGAATCTAAAACATGTCTTTGAATAATTCAAAGCCATTTATTAATGATTCAAAGGATTTATTTAAGAGGATATTTTCATGGAGAATATTAAAAAATGTTATAAGTTCTATGTTATTCAAACTTTTGAATATTGCGAGTCATAAGGTGACTTTTGCGGATCTAAATTTTCAATGGAGAACGGTCATATTTATTCTATATATATACCTATAGTATTTTTTATTAAAAAAATAGAGGATAATCATCGCAAATATATATCAATCTCTTGAGCTTTTCACTGCTACAATTTATTAAGACAATCAAGACTTAATGATCTGTTGTTACGAAGAACACCATAGTTCTATTTTCTGATGAAGAAGAAACACAATTTAAGATTCAACGGTTCTACATTTAATATCTTTTATGGATATATTATTGTTGAAGTTGATGAATTTATTTCAAGATCTACTATAATTGAATCGACTTAGAACTACTTCTAACTGAAGAATATATTTTCGGAACACAACGATCATTAGACTGTCAAGTGTGTGCTGTTGTAATTGTGAAGAACAATTGTAAATCATTTCGAAGAACAAATACTATTTTACTTTGAGTAACCAAATTATCATACCAAGATATATATTTGGTTCGATGTATGAAACAGAAGACTCTATTTAGCCTTAAACTTGTAAAGTTGTCAACTGCCTGAACTCAGTTGTGGAACGGTCTATTGATAAGAGGATGAGATATTGAAAATCACCAAGCTCGTGGAGTAGAGCGTTGGTGGAGTGGACTAGGGGAATTTTGTTCCCCGTACCACTATAAATCATGTGTAATTTTCTATCTATTTTATGCTGCTTAATCTTTTTGATGAAGTTAAAAGGACTGATCATAATCATGTGAAGAAATTGTAAAAGACACAATTCACCCCCCTCTTGTGTATATTTGGTATAACTCGATCCAACAATTGGTATCAAAGGTGGAGATTTTGTAAAATATATAACAAGATGAAAGCCTTTGGATTATACATCTGCACAATAGTTGATACATGAGAGGGCATGTCCATGGTTTGAGCTCCCTACTTCAATGGTGAAAATTATTGATGCTGGAAATCAAGGATGATCATTTATTTAAAAAACATTGTATATAGAGTCTACTCAAAAATTATATCTCCTTATGTGATTCCTGAGAAACCTGAATCATGGAGTACTAATACAGAAGAAGAGTACAACATAAACTCAAAATCCATTAATGCTATCATTTTTGGTCTTGGACCAGATTAATTCAACATAGTATCTCAGTGCCTAAAAGCGTATGAAATGTGGCATACTAATGTAGTTTCTTATGAAGGAACTGACAATGTTAGACAGATGAGGTATGCTACTGCAAAACTAAAATTTGATACATTCAGGATGTTTGAAGGAGAAAACATCACCCGGATGAATCAAAGGTTGAAAAAGATTTTTAACATCATCACTGCCTTGGGAGATCCGATTAAACAAGTTGATGAAGCTCTGAAAGTACTAGGAGTACTATCACAAAGAAAGAATGGAATTTGTGCTGTTATCAGAAAATATACACCTATAAAAGATTTAACAATGATAGATTTAATTGGAACTCTAATGATGTGTGAGGTTGGGATGTAGGATGAAGCGAATGAGCATAAGGTTCTGATCAAGAGATAATACACCGCCTTAAAGGTGTAATCTCCAAGAAAAAGTAGAAAGATAAGGAAAACAAAAATAAAGGTGAAATCAGAAATTTTTGATTCGTCCAATTCATATGTAGAACTATCTCAGATAGCCATGAAATTCAATAATCTTTATCTAAAGCAATAAGGTTTTATAAATTCTTTTAAAAATGATGAGAATGAAGTTAGATGTTATGAGTGCAAGAAACTTGGTCATATAAGACCTGACTATCCACAATTAAAGAATGAAAAGAAGAAGAAGTTTTTTAAGAGAAATTATTATCAGCAAAAAGAAAAGAAGGAAATGAAAGCTACTTGGAGTGTATCTAAAGACTCCAACAGCTCATCAATGTCTAATTCAGAATAAGAGGAATCGAATCTGAAATCCAATATCTTATTTATGGAAGAAACTGATGAGGTAAAATCCTATTACTCATCTGACTCTAATTAATGCTGATCAAATGATAAACTTTTATCTTAATACAATATGCTTGAAAAGAAATATTATTCTTTATTCAAGAAACACAAATCTTTAATGAATATTCATAATTTGGTTTTAGGAGAGATAGATACTCTGCTAAAACAACATCTGGAATTACTGGAAAACTATAACTTAATTAATGCAAACCATATAGATCATAAGTCTAAATAAAAATACTGCAAATAGAAGTAGAAACATACAAAATTGCATCTCTTATTTTTACAAAAGGAGAAAATACACTAAATAAAATACTTGAAAAGAATTTGATTAAAAATGAAACATATGGAATATACAGTAAAGGTGAAAAACCTAAACTATATAAAAATTACTTTGTTCTTAGTCATAGAAAAGTAATCTCTAATTATTGTGGAACAAGAGGACACATGTCTAAAAACTGTTATTTAAGGTAACCAAAAATAAGTGGTATCAAGAAAGCCTTTTTTCAATCAGTTTATATGATTCTATTGATTATAGAAAAACAAAGCAAGTCTGGATTCCTAGATCATTGCTAGCTGACACTACTGGACCCAATAGAATATGGGTACCAAAACAAATCCTTGTTTAAATGAAATTTCCAGAAGCAAGTTACAAAATCTAAATTGAAATATGGTACATGGACAGTGGCTTCTCTAGTCATAAAAGTGGAAACTCAAAAAATTCCATAAATCTAACTCAAAATGAAGGAGGTCTAGTCACATTTGTTGATAATTCTAAAGGAAAGATTATTGGCATTTCCATAATTGGAGATCCAGAAGTTGTCTCAATCAATAAATTACTTTATTTAAAAGGATTAAAACAGAACCTGATAAGTATCTCACAACTCTACGATGATGGTTATGTTGTTTATTTTTCTAACAACTGTTGTTCTGTTTTCAAAGATAAATTTCTTAAATTTAGATCACCCATATTGATAATGTTTATACCCTGGATTTAAATTCCCTATGTAAAAAAAATTAAACTTCTTAACTGCTCATATAAATGAATTTTGGATTTAAAATTAAAGACATGGACATTGCAATATATATATTTTTAAAAATTTATTTAAGAAACAGCTAGTTTCTGATTTTCCAAGTCTCAAATTTGAAATTGATATATTCTATGATGCATGTCAACTTGGAAAGCAACACAAATAATACTTCAAATCTGTTAACAAAGTTGCTACATTTTAACCTCTAGAACTTATCCATATGAATCTGTTTGGACCTTCAAGGGTATCATGATTGGCTGGTAAGTTATATGTAAAAGTTTTAGTTGATGACTATTCTATATTTACTTGGATTTATTTTATAAAATATAGAAATTATACTTTTACTATATTTGAATGTTTTTGTAAAGCTGTTCAAAATGAAAAAGTTTTTAAAATAATTTCATTATAAAGTGATCATGGTGGAGAATTTGAGAATCTGGAATTTAATTCCTTTTGGTCAAATATGGGTATTAAACACACCTTCTCTGCACCAAGAACAACACTACAAAATGGAATTTTTTAAAGACGAAATAGGACTGTTCAAGAAATGGATTTGACTATGCTAAATGAATACAGTATTCCTACCTATTTTTGGGCAGAAGCTGTAAGCACAACCTATTATATAATGAATAGAGTTTTAATCAGACCGTTTTTTCAAAAGACACCCTATGAACTCTGGAATAATAGAAAACCAAAATTAAATTACCATAATGTTTTTGGATGCAAGGTTTATACATTAAACACCAAAGAAAATCTTATTAAGTTTGATCCAAAATATGATGTAGGTATTTTATTAGGATATTCTACTACTTCCAAGGCTTATAGAGTTTTTAAAAAAAATTCATGGATTTTTGAAGTATTAGTTCATGTGAAATTTGATGAATCTGGTCGCTTTGAGAAAAAGGAAGGACCAAATTGATGAATCTAACTCTAATAATAACATGAGACTTGAAAACATGAAAGATGATTTTGAATAATATATAAATAAAATTCCGTCCAGTTCAGAAGGATGTTCCATTGATGAACCTAACAGTGTACCACCTAGACAGTTTATAACCCTAAAGAATCACCCTTTAGAAAATGTTATAGGAGACCTAGACACAGGAGTAAAAACTAGAAAAAATTTACGAAATCTTATTGAATTCTCTGCCTTTCTATCCTAATTAAAACGTAAGACATTACAAGAATCTTTAGTGGATGAAATTTTTACGATAGCAATGCAAGAAGAACTAAACTAGTTCAAGAGAAATGAAGTTTGTAATTTAGTTGAAAGACCTCAGGACTATCCGGTTATAGGAACCAAACGTGTCTTTAGAAATAAACAAGATGATCAAGGAATAATAACTAGAAATAAAGCAATACTAGAAGATAAGGGTTCTAATAAAGAAGAATGTATAGACTATGATGAGACCTTTTCACCTGTAGCTATATTAGAATCCAGTAGGATCCTTTTAGCCTATTCATCTCATATGAACTTTATATTATTTCATATGGATGTTAAGTCTGCCTTTTTAAATGGTTATTTAATGGAGGAAGTTTATGTTGAGAAACCTCATGGTTTTGAAAATTCTCAAAAACCAGATTCTGATTTTTAAATTATTAAAACTCGTTTTGGCCTTAAACAAGTACCTAGATCTTGTTATGAAAGATTGAGCTCTTTTCTTTTAAAAAATGAATTTACAATTGGAATGGTAGATCCCACACTTTTATGAAAACGGAAGATTCTTGTAACGACCCAAAGTTTTTCAATAGAAAATTCCCTTATTATATTTATGTCATAAAAACACAAAATAATGAACTACTAAGTGATAAGCTCCCTTTAAACATAATTTTTTCACCCCTATGTTTTGAATTTTGAAAATCCTATATACACGGTTGTTTTCAAGATGTTTTTTGGAGTCTAATGAAATAAAAATAATTTTTGATGAATAGTAACCTACCCTTATGAATAGTACCTACCCTTATGAATAGTAAAATGACCCTTATGAATAGTAAATAAGAGGAACATTACCTATGAATAATAAAATAAAATTTAGATATCTTAGAAAGTGACAATTTGACCTTAGTAAACGTTTTTGGTGTTTTATAAGTCATAAATTATTAAAAATAATTAATTAATTAATTTAAAAGAATATTTATTTTCCTTTAATGTATTCCTAAATTAATTAATCAATGTTTAATAGTTTTTAGATAATTTTATAAGACCCTACTTAATTTTTGAAAGAACTACAAAATCAGTTTTAATCTTAAAAACTGTTTTTTAAGTAAATTATAATTATAATTAAATATTAAATTAATAATATTTAGAAAATTATTTTTGAAGAATGGAATTATTTTTGGGATTCTACTCATCGAAAAATGGTTGGGGTAAAGTTTTGATATTTTTCTGAGATACTTGAATTTTTGATGAATAGTGGAATCTGATAATTTACAATAAATGCTAAATAATGTATTAATTGAGTCACCGATGATGTTCTGCTGATGTAAGCCCACTTGGTTTGGGATTACATTATAAAATTACTATTCTTGGTAATCCAAGACTCACTATTCCTTGTCTTAGGTGAAATTAATAAACTAATCAATTTTATATTAAGGAAACCCCTCTCCCCTGCACTATAAAAGCCACCCTTCACTCCCTCTTTTCCTCACACCTCGCAAGCTCCAAGACTTCTCTAAAATCTGACCAAACACCATCCATATCCCATCCCCCACATAAAAAAGCTGATGGTCTCATCAAAAGACCAAGGCTTGCTTCCTTAAGGAGGTTCTCAAGAGGAAGATTCTAAAGGTAATTTTCCCCCTCTTCTCATTTAATTTCATTTCAAGTTCATGTTCCTTTCTTGATCTCTCCCCACCTATATTCATCCAAATTATTTTGTAACTCCATTATTATACATATAATGTAATTTTATGATTCTAATGGTATATTATATCACCCCACACCCTTTCCTCTTCCTTTTATTTTATTAAAGAGAACGTTGTTCATGAGGTGTTAAATTTATCACCTTCAAAAACGACATGTTATCTTCTTCCATTTCTACCTTCAAATATGGTCATGAAACCATTTTTATGGTTGAAACAGAATATTTTATATGTATTATGTTCTATTTTAAGTTCTGGAAATAACCTATGGCCATATTACTAAGTGAAAATTTAATACAAGTTCGTTGTGATCCAAAAACCGCTCAAATTAACCCAAATAATCTTCATTTAATTCTTATCTAATGATTCATCCACATGGATATAATATAACTCATTATAAAATCATTCAAGCTTCTGTAATATCATTAATAACATGTAATATCAGTTCTGGATGTTTACCCATGATCTACCCAAACATCAATTTAAGAATACAAGTGGACCGCTCAAGAAAACCATGAAAACGAACATCCCCGATCAATGTTTTTAAACTCTATAAGTCATACAAAGGAACATAATATGAAATAATGAAACCATAATGAACCCTATTAATGTATAAAAGGTTCTGGAATTTCTAATTAATGTATATAATGTCATTATACAGGACATTAAAGAGAAAGATGCATTCGAGTACAAGGTAAGGGGAAATCTCGAACCCAATTTTCTTCCTTCAGGTTCTCCCTCTTTCACTCCATTTTTGATATGGTTACTCCTCAAAGATCATTTGCTCATAATTTACTTTACTTTTATGGGATATAAATTTTTTTAAGGGTTTTTATGTCCATCAAAATGTTTTCCAAAAGAACTCTTCTTTCAAGATATCGCCTGTTAGCTCTCATTCAAGGTTGATGGTTCTTATATCAAGTATGTTGTTCCCTCTTTATTTAGGGAACCCAAAACTTATTAATGTGTTATTATGAGATGAAACCCAGTCCTTTCCATGGGTTATTTATGTACATGTTTGATATTTTTTCAATGTGGAAATCATGATAATGAAAATGTTATGATGTGACGGGTGCGCCCGGAATTATATAGCGCAATATGAATGTTTAAATGTGACGGGTGCGCCCGGAATTATACAATGCTCTAATGCATTGGGTAAAGTGATGAATCTCATGAGTAAATGTGAAATGACGTGTGAACATGATTCTATATTTGTTCAAAAGTATGAGTGGTAGTTAACCACTAAGACATGATGTTTAATTTATATGCATTTCCACATTTCAAGTCTTTTAATTATGCTCCTCTCAGGATCATGATATTTTTCCTATGTTATGATTATGATCACCCCATGATGTATTGTTCTTATCTATCCTATTACTGGGATTTTAGATCTCCCCTTTTTATGTATATCCTCAGGTGGCTACATGTACTAAGGAGAGGACAAGTGCTACTAAGAATCTATAGAAGAACAAATTAAATGAATGATTATGCTTGATGTTGTACTTGTCATGTGTGGTCGAAGTTTTCCCAAGACACTAAACCTCTGGATCCTCCAGGTGTAATACTATTATGTTATTTATCTTTGAAATGATGTAATGGTAATGTAAGAAAAGACGAGGTCATTATAGTTGGTATCAGAGGAAAGGTTTAGTTAATTTTGGAATTATGATTAGTGAACCCTAGATAAAACCTACAACATGAGACTAAGTACAAATATGCACACAAGGATATTTACCTAGGGTTCCCATATGTTATGTTTTTGGTATAATTGTTTAAATGGATAAGTTATTCATGAATTGTTTACTTATGATTTGTTCCAACCTTTTCTATTTTAGAAGATGGTTGGAACCAGAAGAGGCAATGAAGGAGAAGTACCCTCATCTTTTTGTGTAAAGTGAAATTTCATGGGCGAAATTTCTTAAGGGGGGGAGAATGTAACGAACCAAAGTTTATCAATGGAAAATTACCATCTTATATTTATGTCATAAAAACATAAAATAATTAACTACTAAGTGATAAGTGACCTTTAAACATAATTTTTTCACCCCTATGTTTGGAATTTTGAAAATCCGACATACACGGTTGTGTTCAAGATGTTTTTTGGAGTCTAATTAAACAAAAATAAATTTTGATGAATAGTAACCTACCCTTATGAATAGTAACATACCATTATGAATAGTAAAATGACCCTTATGAATAGTAAATAAGAGGAACATTACCTATGAATAATAAAATAAAATTTAGACATCTTAGAAAGTGACAATTTGACCTTAGTAAACGTTTTTGGTGTTTTATAAGTCATAAATAATTAATTATAATTAATTAATTAATTTAAAAGAATAATTATTTTCCTGTAATGTATTCATAAATTAATGAATCAATTTATAATAGTTTTTAGTAGATTTTATAAGACCCTACGTAATTTTTGAAAGAACTACAAAATCAGTTTTAATCTTAAAAACTCTTTTTTAAGTAAATTATGATTTTAATTAAATATTAAATTTATAATATTTAGAATTTTATTATTGAAGAATGGACATCATTTTTGGATTCTACATGTAAAAAAATGGTTGGGGTAAATTTTTGAGATTTTTCCGAGATACTTGAATTTTTGATGAATAGTGGAATCCGATAATTCACAATAAATGCTAAATAATGTATTAATTGAGTAACCAATGATGTTATGTTGATATAATCCCACTTGGTTCGGGATTACATTATAAAATTACTATTCGGGGTCATCCAAGACTCACAATTCCTTGTCTTAGGTGAAATTAATAAACTAATCAATTTTATATTAAGGAAACCCCTCTCCCCTCCACTATAAAAGCCACCCTTCACTCCCTCTTTTCCTCACACCTCTCAAGCTTCAATACTTCCCTAAACTCTGCCCAAACACCTTCCCTAGCCCCTTCCCCACGTCCAAAATCTTCTTGTCTCATCAAAAGAACAAGCCTAGCTTCCTTAAGGAGGTTCTCAAGAAGAAGATTCTAAAGGTAATTTCCCCCTCTTCTCATTTAATTTCCTTTCAAGTTCAAGTTACTTTCTTAATCTCCCCCCAGCTATATTCATCCAAATTATTTTTTAACTCTAGTATAATACATATACTGTAATTTTATGATTCTAATGGTATATTATATCACCCCACACCCTTTCCCTCTTCCTTTTATTTTATTAAAGGAAACGTTGTTCATGAGGTGTTAAATTTATCACCTTCAAAAACGACATGTTCTCTTCTTCCATTTCTACCTTCAAATCTGGTCATGAAACCATTTTTTATGGTTGAACCAGAATATTTTTTATGTATTATGTTCTATTTTATGTTCTGGAAATAACCTATGGCCATATTACTAAGTGAAAAGTTAAAACAAGTTCGTTGTGATCCAAAAACCGCTCAAATTAACCCAAATAATCTTCATTTAATTCTTATCTAATGATTCGTCCACATGGATCTAATATAACTCATTATAAAATCATTAAAGATTATTTAATATCATTAATAACATGTAATATCTTTTCTGGATGTTTACCCATGATCTACCCAAACATCAATTTAAGAATATAAGTGGATCGCTCAGGAAAACCATGAAAACGAACATCCCCGATCAATGTTTTTAAACTCTATAAGTTATCCAAAGGAATATAATATGAAATAATGAAACCTGAATGAACCCTATTAATGTATAAAAGTTTATGGAATTTCTAATTAAAGAATATAATGTCATTATACAGGACATTAAAGAGAAGGAGGCATTCGAGTACAAGGTAAGGGGAAATCTCGAACCCAATTTTCTTCCTTCGGGTTCTCCCTCTTTCACTCCATTTTTGACATGTTTACTCCTCAAAGATCCTTTGTTCATCATTGACATTACATTTCTGGGATATACATGTTTGTCACTGGTTTTTATGTCCATCAAAATGTCTTCCAAAAGAACTCTTCTTTCAAGATCTCAACTTTTACCTCTCATTCAAGGTTGATGGTTCCTGTATCAAGTATGTTGTTCTCTCTTTCTTTTGGGAACCCAATGCTTATGAATGTGTTATTATGAGATGAAAACCATTACTTTCCATGGGTTATTTATGTATATTTTTGATATTGTTCTATGTGTAAACCATTATAATGATAATGTTATGATGTGATGGGTGCGCCCGGAATTATATAGCGCAATATGAATGTTTAAATGTGATGGGTGCGCCCAGAATTATAAAGTGATCCAATGCATTGCGTAAAGTGATGAATCTCATGAGAAAATGTAAAATGATGTGTGAACATGATTCTAGCTTTGTTCACAAGTATGTGTGGTAGTTAACCACTAAGACATGATGTTTCATTTATATGCATTTCCACATTTCAAGTCTTTTACTTATGCTCCTCTCATGATCATGATCTTTTGCCTATATTATGATTATGCTCACCCCATGATGTATTGTTCTTATCTATCCTCTTACTGGGCTTTTATCTAACCCATTTTGATGTATATCCTCAGGTGGCTACATATACTAAGGAGAGAAAATGTGCTACTAAGAAGCTATAGAAGAAGAAATTAAATGAATGATTATGCTTGATGTTGTACTTGTTCTGTGTGGTCCTAGTTTTCCCAAGACACTAAACCTCTGGATACTCCATGTGTAATACTATTATGTTGTTTATCTTTGAAATGATGTAATGGTAATGCAAGAAAAGTTCGGGTCATTATAATTTTCATGTTTTATTTGTTCAAATTTATGATGATGATGTAATATTTGGATCAAAAAATTCAAAACATTGTCATGATTTTTCAAATTTAATGCAAAGAAATTTTGAAATGGGCATGATGGGAGAATTAAATTTCATTTTAGGAATTCAAATTTATCAAAAAGATTTTGGAAATGTTTTAAATCAAAGAAAATACATTACTGATTTACTAAATTGATTATTACTTGAAAACATCAAGACATATTCAACACCTATGTGTACTAATATAATACATGATTTGGATGAAACTAGAAAATTAGTTGACAACAATATATATAGAGTTATGATTGGTAGCTTATTATATCTTACTGCAAGAAGGCCAGATATAATGTATTCAGTATATCTCTGTGCTAGATTTCAATCTCATCCAAAATAATTCAACTTAAGTATTGTAAAAAAAATTAGATATTTAAAGAGAAATATTTTTCAGTCTCTTCTCTATCTAAAAACCTTTGATTTTAATTATATTTTATATTTAGATAGAGATTTTGGAAGTTGTATATTAGATAAAAAAAGAACCTTAGAGATTTGTCACTTTTTCAGAAAATATTTTGTGTCACGGACTAGTAAGAAACAACCCTCAGTTTCCCTGTAAATAGCTGAGGCAGAATATGTATCTACAGGTAGTTGTTGTGCACACGTTTTGTGGATGAAAAACACTCTTATGGACTTCAGACTAAATTTTAATAATATACATATTTTATGAGATAATAAAAGTGCAATAAATATTTAAAAAAATCCTATTAATCATTCTATGACTAAGAATATTGATATCATACATCACTTTATAAGATACCATGTTCTTAAAAAGGAAATAATCTTAGAGTTTGTAATCCCTGAAATTCAATTAGCTGATATTTTTACAAAACCATTTCCCACTAAATGGATTGATTTTATTAAGGGGTAGCTAGGTATATTTATTTTTAAATGATTTATTTTCTTTTATTTCTTCTTTTATCTATTACTTGTTTAATTTAAAAACTTCGTTTGTTCTGCTTTAAAAATTTTCCACGTAAGTTTTTACTTTTAAATTTGTAATAATTACTATGTACGTAATTATACGAGAATCTAGGATGTCGGAAACCGTTTCCCATTCCAAACCTGTTCATTTTATTAAAACCCTTCAAAACCTTGAAAACCTTTTACAGATCTTCTGTACCCACACCTAAACAATCAAAACCATAACCTTCCAAATCTTCAGAGACCCACATAAGAAATGGAAAAGACAAAGGGGATCGATAATCAAAGACCAACACTGCTAAGCATCAGTGCATGGTAGGAAGGAAAATTCGTCAAGGAAAGGTAATTTATTTAGAATGGATATATCAAACCAATATGATGCTACAACAAGACCTATATTTTCAGAACCTGGAACAAATGTTTAATAGAGAGAATATAGAGTTTCTATATGAGGTATAACTTCATCATTTCTTTAAATCTGTTCAGTTTAGCCTAGAAAAGAAGGAAGATTCTGTGATAACAAAGATCGAGGATAGAGACTTTTCAATTTCCTTTGTGAAAATTTCTCAAATTCTTTACTACCCTCATGATGGAGTATTTAAATCTGATTTGAAGAATATGGGTGATAGTGTACATATGTTAGAGGATTTTATTTATTCTTTGTTTGGATCAACGAATTTAAGGATGATTCTATTGAAAGATCTGAAGCCAGATCAAAAGATTTTAGTTAAGTTTGTGCAAATAGGGATTGCACCTCATATGTAAGAAATGGAGAAAATTTTATACCCAGACATGTATATCATGTTTCTATTGATGAGTGATATCAAGTTAAAATTTCTGAGATATGTGGTGAGATATCTCAGTTATTTCTACTAAATAAAAGTGAGAACCAACTTCTATCCCTTTGTAACATTCATTTCCAAGATTTTGTTTAAGAAAGATATGATAAGTCATGTGGATGCTTGAGTGAGATTCCACCACAAAAACATGTTCAATACTGGAACATTGAGAAAAATTGGTTATTTTTGGAGCACAATCAAATGCAAGCTTAAGACTTTTAGATCAGAGGAGGATGAAGAGATTGCTCAAGCACAACCTGCAAAGTCAAAAGAAGGAAAAGCTGAATCGAGAGTAAGAAGAGTTTCAAGGAGAATTAGATTTGAAATTTTTGATACACATTCCGATGAGGAAATTCAAGAAGGACATTAGATAAAAATGCATTGAGTGGATCATGTTGAAGATGATCCTACTCAAACAAATACAAATGAAATTGAACTGCTCCTGAGCTATAGATTTATTAGAGAATCTGCAGTACATGACATTTCACAACAAACATTTTCTCAGATTGAGGTGACTCCTCAAGAAAAATAGATAATTATTCCTCAGGCATAAAAAGATTTAGAACCAAAAGTATAGGAAGAGGATACACCTGGAACTAATCTTTAAAAGGAAATAGACCAAGAGGAATGGGTTTTTTAGGAACCTATCTTGGAAGAGATCAATGAAGAAGATGCTCAAGAGGAGTAAGAACAAGTTCATATGGATCAAGCATAGAAGCCTTCTCAGATTCATACTGAAGTATTAAATGAATATTTTTTATGGATGAGTCAAGGAAGGAATCCGAGGAAAAATCTGTGGAAAAACTAGTACAAGGAGGGGATGAAGAGAAATCAGATGTTGATCACATTCCCTTAGTAATGTTACATCAAAATGAAACTGAAATAGAGAATCAAGCATAGGGTGCCTGTACTTTTGATAATGATCATGTGGAGGATTTGATTAGAAATTTTAATTTTTTTCATGCTCAAAATCTATCTTTGCGATGTGCATTACAGAAGGAGAGGAAGAAGTTTCAGAACCTAAAAGATATTTCTCTTTCTAAGAAATAAGTACAAAATTTCAAGAAGGAAATAATGGATTTAGTTGCAAATATAAAATCTGAAATGGTGATGAAGTTAGATTTAATAGAATTTAAAACTTTCATGGAGAAACAATTCACAATTATCATAAATTGTGAAGCCAGTACATCAGGTACTTCACCTGATCGGATCATAAGATTTCAGGCGATTACAGTAGTTATGAGCTATATTAATGAAAAATTCTAGGACCTTCAATGAAATAGGGATCCTTTTATAGTGTTATTGGACCATCAAAAGTATCTTGTAGACTAGTTGACATCCAATGAACTAGGTATTCAAACATTGTTGAATCTGTTCACAGACAGGTTAACTTTGTTTATGGACATAGAAGAGTGGTTTTATGAGTTCTTTAGAGTCAATATGATTTAATATCTTCATCTAACTCAAGAAAAAAGATATCTTAAAATCCATTTGGGAGATGGATTGATGAGTATATTAAGAACTCAGTTAGCAGAGATCAAGGCTACAGATCAGAGGAGATGAAACCTTCCATTAACCCAACATTGATTCTTATTGTTGTAGTTAGAATATTTTTACAATATTTTCAATGAAGTATTTATATTTAATATTTGTGTGTTATCTATTTGTTTTACTCCCTATGTTATAAATTCCCGTAATCCAGATTCAAATATTAATAAACAGTTAATAATAGCATTTACTTAGTTCAGTGCTACTTTGAAATGCATTATATCTTATTCAATAAATCTTTTCGATATCACAAAAAGGGGGAGAAATTTAGATAAACACAACATTTTTTTTAAAATTTCTTTAAAAATAATTTTATTTTCATTCACAAAAAGATAAAATTAAAATTTAACGTTAAACGTTTAAATCTTTTTACTCAGTGGAGAAATTATTTAAAATTATAAATGATATTTTGGGGAGAAATTATAAACACATTTTTTTTACATTAAACTTTTAATTATTTTGAGGGGGGAGATTTTTTTATCTTTTAAAAATTCTAATCTATCTATAATTAATTTTTTATGTTAATTTCATTGGTTTCTTTATGGGTTTTGTGATCATCAAAAAAGGGAGATTGTTGAGCATGTGTTGTTTTCGACAATACAAAATTTTATATGGGTGAGATTGTTAAGAACAATACTTTGTCTCTTTAATTCACGTGGAATATTTGGCAAAGTATTCGGAAATCATTTTTAGTGTGTTCTAAAAACACTGTTCATGCTCTACATGTTTAGAAATTACTTGAGCGTGTTTTGGAAACATCGTTCATACCCTACATTGAAGAGCATAGCACAAGGGAGGAATCCATCGTCTACATTACAGGTTATCATAAAATTATGGTTAAAAAAGCATAAGTTATAGAAAAGTATGAAAGAAGAAACCTTAATTTTGCAAAGAACATTACTTTTATAAGGAACCTTGATTTTTGAAGGAACGTTACTTTTAAAAGAAGAAACCTACGTTTGGAAGGAACCTTAAATTTGAGAAATTTGAAAATAATGGAAGAATATCATTATGTGAGTATGGGAAGTTAAGTTTGTTTCTCAAAAGTATGGTTCATCAACCTTACTTTTGTGAACAACCATGCGTTTGAGAGTTGAAGAGAAAAGTATGTTTCATCAACCTTAATTTTGTGAATGATCAACCATATGATTGGAAGCTGAGAAAAGAATGGATAGTTAACCTTATGTTTGATATCAACCTTATGTTGTGAACATTACATTTAGAGATTGTATGTTATGCAGTTCAACCCTATGTTTGGCATCACATATTTAAATTACGACTTTAATAAATCAATGGTCTTTAAGAGGATTGTTAGGCTGATTTCAAGCCATATTATAAGCCAAATTCTAAATCATGTCTTTGATGAATTCAAAGTCATTTATTAATGATTCAAAGGAATGAATTAAGAGGGGATTTGCATGGTGAACATTATGGAATGTTATAACTACTATGTTATTCAAACTTTTGAATATTGCGAACCAGAAGGAGACTTTTGTGGATCTAAATTTACAAAGGAGAATGCTTGTCTTTATTATATATATATACATGCATTATTTTGTATTAAATAAAAAAGAGGCGAATCATCAAAAATATTTATCAATATCTTGAGTTTTTTACTTCTACAATTTAGAGAGAAAATCGAGAATTACTGATATACTTTTACGAAGAACGATAAAGATCTGCTTTCTGATGGAGAAAAAACATGATAGATGATTCACTGATTCTACATCGAATGTCTTTTGTGGATCTACTATTGTTAAAGTTGATGAATTTATTTCAAGATCTTCTATAATTGGATCGGCTCCAAACTACTTCTACCTAAAGAACATATTTTCTGAAGACAATGATCATTCGACTATCAATTGCGTGCTATTGAAATTTTGAAGAGCAACTGGAAAGTATTTCAAAGAACAAAAGCTCATTTATTTTGAGTAACTAGATTCTCACACTGAGATATATATTTGGTTTTTTGTATAAACCAGAATTATCTGTTTATTATTAAACTTTTAAAGGTGTCAACTGCTTGAACTCAGTTGTGGAACAGTCTGTTGATAAGAGGATAAGATCGTGAAAATCACCAAGCTCATATAGTAAAGCATTGGTGGAGTAGACTAGGGGCCTTTTATTCCCTGAAACACTATACATCGTGTGTCCTTTTCTATCTATTTTATTTTACATAATCTTTATGATAATGTTAAATGGACTTATCATGATCTCGTGAAGAAATTGTAAAAGACACAATTCACCACCTAGTGTAAATTTGGTATAACCCGATCCAACAAAAGGGAGAAGGTTGTTATGTAAATTTATCATCTCTTGGGATATGTAGATCAATAGTTGTCATTGATTCAAAACATGAAGTATTAGGAAGAAATAGAAAACATGTAATGGAATAATTTTAAGAATTTTTTTTTTGAAAAATATTTTCCTCAGGAATAGTGAGTGGACATAGAGAGGTAATTTATGAGTCTATGGAAAAAAGATAATATGATTATTACTATGTTTGAAGCCAGCTTTACATGGGTATAAAGGAATGTTATGGATTATGTACATAATCCAAAGAGAAATATTGATTGATTATTTTATGTGTTAAAACCATTCCTCCAAAGAGAAGTGGTATCCCAAACTTTCTCATAATACAAATATATAGTCTCATGTGCTATCAAGATAGAGAATAATTCTCTAAGTCTTATGACTTCAATGGAAATAAAGAGAAGGAAATGGTTGTTGAACACTCTAGAAAAGGAAATAATTAAAAGGGGAAGAATAGAATAGCTGAATAGATATCCTGTAGTAAATGTGGAACGAAACATAATAGAACATTACTTTTGGGTATTGGAGTTTGTTACATGTGTGGAGAAAAAGGACACCAAGACATGATTGAAATGAAAATAAAGAATTCCATAATGTGTAGTATTTTAACTATAAGAATATGGAACAGTATGAAAATAATTATCCTAATAATCAAGGAATATTTCCCTAGAAAAGGAAAAGAGAGAAAGTCCAAGCTTATGTGATCAAAACTACCAAAGATGAAGTTCCTAATGATGTGGTGGCTGGTACTTTAAAAATCTCCTCGGAGTTAGGTAATGCTTTGTTTGATTCTATATCATCACATTCTTTTACATCATCCCAATTTTACAAGAAAATTATACATATATATTATGATTTAATAAAGTATATTATAGTAAAAACTCATAACAGAAGTATTATTTCAATAAAGATGTGTCAGAAAATCCCCTTTATGACACAAAAATTTACTTTACTTGCTGAAATTTTCATCATACCTATAGCTGATTTTGATATAATCCTTTCTATGGTATTAATTTAAAAATATTATCCAAAAATTTACTACAACAAGAAGAAAATTATAATTTGTGAGGAAGAATAAGAAATCCCTATCTTTAGAGAATAGACGTCGTCATCTAATTTTTTCCTAGATCCACCCGCAGTAGCTCTATTAAATGAAATTCTTGGGGAGGAATAGAAACAATATATACGGATGAATATGGAAATCTTAAAATTTAGGGTATACTTATTTTAAAGGAATACATTTATTTATTTTCTGAGGAATTACATGGACACCGCCAGAGCATGAAGTTGATTTTTCTATTCATTTAGTCCCTAATGAATGATCAATATCAAATTCTCCCTCTATAATAACTATAGTGGAAATATTTGGCCTTAAAAACAATTATATGAGTTGGTTAAATATATAATTATTCATCCTAGTGTTTCTCTATGGGGAGACTCTATTTTCTTTAATAAGAAAAAAAATTGATCGATGAGGATGTGTTTTTATTATTGGTAAATAAATGCTATTATAATAAAGAACAAGTATCATCTTCCTCAAATTCATGATTTATTTGATCAAATTCATGGAGATCAATTGTTCTTTAAGATTGACCTTTTTTCTTGTTATCATAAATTTCAAGTAATGAAGGAATACATTCTGAATATAGATTTTTGTATGAGGTATATAGATTATGCATTTAAGGTAATGACATTAGGATTGACTAATGTACCCTCAGTTTTTATGGATCTAATGAATAGGGTATTCAAATGATATAATGACAATTTTGATGTGGTATTCATTAATGATATTATGATGTATTCTGAAAGCTATGAAGACCATGAAAATCATATAAAGATCATTCTTGAGACTCTCAGAAGAAAATAGTTATATAGTAAATTTTGCAAGTGTGAATTCTGGATTTAAAAAATTTCTTTTCTTGGTCATATTGTCTCCAATGATAGAATCTCTATTAATCCTATAAAGACAAAGGTAATATAAGAATGGAATGAAGTGACAAGTATAATTGTGGTACACAGTATCATTGGTTCAGTGGGTTGCTATCAGTATTTCATTCAGAATTTTTTCAGATTGGCAAACTCTTTAACCAAGATCATGCATAAAGGGGTCAAGTCCATATGGAAAAAATAATGTGAAGACTGTTTTGAAGAATTGAAGATAATATTGTTCAATTCTCTAATCTTGACTTTACCTTTATGAAATGGTATATCTATGATTTATAGTGATTCATCAAGCAAAGTACTTGGTTATGTCCTTATGAAGAATGATAGTGTTATTTCATATGTATCATAGCTGTTAAAAACTCATGAACAGAACTATCCAACTCCTGATCTTCAGTTAGAAGCTATCATATTTTGACTGAAGATATAGAGACACTATCTATATGGTGAAACATGTGAGATATATACAGGTAATAAGTGTTTGAAATATATCTTCTCATAGAAAGAACTCAATATGAGGAAAATGATATGGCTTGAGCTACTCATGGTTTATAATTTATCAATACACTACAACCTAGAGAAGGAAAATAAGGTGGGAGATGTATTGAGTAAGAAGGATCATGGAGTTATGAACATAATGAAAATTGAAATGGATCCTGTGTTCTTGGATATAGTAAATATAGATATGGGAGTTATCAAGGAAGGTGAAACGTCAATACTTTTTCAAATGGATTAAAAACCATTTTATAAGAAAGAAAAAAAATTTATCAATCTAGTGATGATAATTTTCAAAAAGAAAATTAAAGATTTAAATGATGGGAAATTGGTAGACTTTATATATGAATATGGAATTTAGAAATTTTGGAATATTAATTGTGTTTCCTCTATACCTGAGCTAAAAATGGAATTTTTTGAATATTATCAAAGCTCAAATTTCTCTATACACCCTCGTAGCACTAAGATGAATAGATATTTGATGGAAAATTTTTTGTGGGATAATATAAAGTGGGAAATTGTTAACTATGTGTCAAGATGTATGGTTTTTCAACATGTGAAGGATGAGAGACAACATGATATATGATTCATGAAACCACTTTCTATACCTATGGTGAAATGGGATTATATTATGATGTAATTTTTTATGGGACTACTAAGGACTCACTAAAGGAATGATATAATATGGGTTATTACTTATCGCCTTACCAAATCAGTACATTTTTTCCATAAGAGAATATTTACCTGTTGAATGCTTGGAAATACTCTATATTAATGAATTTGTATGACTTCATGGTTCACTTTTTTTAATTATGTTTGATCGTGATACATAATTTATGTCAAAATTCTGGAAAAGTATTTCTAAGGTCCTTGATATTGAACTTCATTTGAGCACCACCAACCACCCAAAAACTAAAGGACAATTAGAAAGGACTATTCAAAATTAAGAAGACATTTTGAGGTATTTATAACTTGACATTAAAGGTATGTGGGACTTGTATTTGTCTTTGGTAGCATTTTTCTATGACAATAGCTTCCATTAAAGTATTCAAATTGCATCATATAAAGTGTTATATGGAAAGATATGTCGCACACCAACTTCGTGGGATAAAATTGGTGAAAGGAAATATGTAGGCCAAAAACATGTGGAGGAAACAAAACTAAAGGTAAAGACAATTCAAATCCATATAAAAAATCTCAATATAGGAAAAATATCTATGTCGATAATTGAAGGAATGATTTTGTATTTCAAGTCATAAATCATGTTTTTATAAATGTATCTCTATGGAAGGTTGTTATAAAATTCAGTATGAAAGGGAAATTGAGCCCCAGGTATATCATACCTTTTAAAATTCTAGAGAAAATTTTAATTGTGGCTTATCGTTTAGAAATGCCACTAAGCCTCTCAAAAGTTCATGATGTATTCCACATATAATAGTTAAGGAAGTACATGGCAGACCCAATGCATGTTATGACCTATGAAGAAATAGAACTGGAACCTGATCTATCTTACTGTGAAGATCCTACCTAGACTCTTGATAATGGAGAGCAAGTGTTTAGGAATCATACAACTTGGATGATAAAGGTACTATAAAAAATCATAAAATAGAAGTGGTTACGTAGGAACCTATGGAAATTATGATGAATAACTACCCAAATTATTTAATGAGGTGATATTCAATAATTTTTTAGGAAGAAATGTTTTTGGAGGGAATAATGTAACACCCAAAGATTTTATGGTACATTTTATTTTAAAATTAAATTAACACCTTATGTTACATGCAACACTCAGTTTGAACACATCTTGATCTATTAATAAGAGACAATTATAACATAGTCATTAAAATAGCGAGAATGAATATTATTAACAACATTATGAAATTTATATATTTCATGTTTTTTACATTCATCCAAAATATTTTATTGGCATAAACTAAGAATGGATCCAATTTTATGCATTAAAATACTACATTTTTATAATGGGGTTTTACCTCTTTTTATGGTACATTTGTTTTAAATCTAGTTTTAACACATTTATAAATTATATTTGAAAAAAAATTATTCTTTGAAATTGGAATATCTAAATTTACTTTGGTTGAATTTTTTGAATTTTCTAATAAGTTTCATGTGTTTATGAATAGTAAAAAAATATTGCATTTTAATTGAAAATAGATTTTCCATTCAAATAATTGACGGTGTTAAATTATATTTTAGATCGGTTTGAAACTATAATTGGATATATTTTTATTATTTAATTCAATTTATTTCATTGGAATCAATTTCACCTTGAATTTTAATATAAAACCATTTCAATATTTTAAACATTTTCACTTTAAAAACTCATTTTCTTATTCCATCAATGGGATTAATTTTAAATTAACTTTGGAAAATGTTGTGCCTTGAATTTTTAAAAATAGATACCATATTTAGAATCAGTTTTTCTAAATTATTTAAATAGGTTTCTTTTATTTCTGTACATTATAAATAGAAACTTTAGTAATTTTTTATTAACATAGTTAAAGGTAAATCTAGTAATTAAGGGTAAAAATACTATTATAAATATTGTAAAATTAGTCTAAAAAATGTCCAAATTTCATTTTATGAGTGTGTTTCAACAAAAAATCATCAGTTGGTCTAGATTATAACATTTGGAAGCCACTTGGATGATAATATGACATTTATTACATTTTATTTAACGAAAAGTTAAAGATGTCATACCCATATCATTATTAGTTATATCATTTTAAATATTGGGTAATACAGAAGATAAATTCAATTATAAATATTAATTTAAAATATACAAGACGTATATTCATTATGTTTATTTATTTTTAATTTTTAGTAACTAAGTAATTACCTCAAAGACTTATATAGTGATGATTCAATAATTATATAATTAATGGAAATATAAAAAATAAGATATTAAAAATATTAAAATGAATATAATTTGAGATAATTAATGTCATACATGAATTTTATAGATAAATTTGACTTGTTAGTGATATTTTATAAGTTCTAGTTCTAATAAATATTTGTATTTATTTTTATAAAAGTCAAAGTAATGAATAGAATCAAAATTATCATTAATGTTATATTGAAATAAATAATATTTTATTAAATGATATAAAATTCATAAAAATATAATATTCTGCCAATTAATTTGGATGGATTTAAATATGTCATAAATGATCTGCTTATGTTTTTTTGGCATTTTAGAGTAACTATATTTATCATTAATAAATAAAAACACATGTTGTCACGGTAAGAGTTAAAATGACTAAATAAGGGTTAAAGCTAAATGATAAGGGTAATAATATGACTTAATTTTGTATAGAAAATATTGGTTTTGATTATTCACACCCAAAATCATATTATCTATTAAATAACTTACTTTATATCTATTCATAATTGAAAATAAATTTATATTAATTATATATTTTTAGAGTTTACAAAAGTACCCCTAACCTAAATTAAAAGAAAAAGAAATATCCACCCTCACTTAGTCACACCACATTGAGCCTTATAAGTAGACCAAACTCTACCCATTTATCCTCATAACATCCTTATCTATGTTATTTAGGTCCGTTTATTCCAAAATAGAAATTTTAAATCCCTTGTGAAGAGATTTAAACTAAGTCTATCAAAGAAGAGGTAATTGTTTTACCAACTCGATCAAGTTCACTTGTTATTATATTTACACTTAATGTGTTATCTACATAGAAAAGTAATAACTAAAGTATCATATATAATCTAAGATTTTATTATGATTATGGGATAACCATATTACACCTTTTATCTATCCTATGAAAAATGAAAGCACCATGTGTGCATGCGTAAGTCTTACCATCTCCATATCATGGTGTAATTTTTTTCAACACCAATTTATTTTTATGAGTATAATTATAGATATAGTGGATATTCATAAAATAATATGACATTATATTAATTATTTATAATTAATATACCATGACTTTCCCTCCCCTTTCACTATTAAGGGAATGATATTGTCGCTCGTGTGTACATACGACCGACCGTCTCCATGAAGAAATGTGATTCATTTTCCATGTTAACCATTCAAGAATGATTTTAAAAATTTATATAATGATTAAATAAAATATTTATGATCATAATATAATTTTATATATAAAATGAATATATCCTATGTATAAGAAATATGGCTTACTTGACAAAACATGCATAGGAAAATGAGGTATTTAACACCTGAACAAGGGTAATAACGCAATATTATTAAAAAAAGGTATAATAAGATAATATATGATATAATAATTTTTTATATAGTTCTGGTATAAATTAATAACATGATTTAAACCATTATACATGAGGTTAAATTTCATTAAACAAAAGGAAAGTGCAAGGTAAGTGTTATTTAATAATCTCATTATTATTCATGATTGTTTTTGTATAAGTCTCGACTGGGAAATATTTTATTACATGTACATGTTTTCTAAAAATGTTTTCAAAAATATTTTTACAATTATCCTATTATTTTTAAGGACTTTTTACCCTTGTTTAAATTTTTATAGAATAGTTTTAACGGATTATTTTTTTTATTTTCCAAACGTGGTACATTATGACCTTTTTGCCAAAAAATCAGAAGGAATGTCTTTCTAAATTATAGGGAATGAGATTATTTTTCCAATATCATGATGTATTAAGGTGTTGAATCTTACATTAAATGTTTAGAAGGTTATTTTCAATGAAAATTTTTTATTTTAAAATTATGAACCTTTTTAAATAAATTGTTTCAATGTAAAAAGGGGTATTTCTTTCCAGGGGTTTCCATGATTTTATTAATGTATTTTCATATACGTCAACATACTTTGTTTAATTTTATTATTTATTGAGGTTTATATATTATTATATCATCTACTATATTTTATTAAAATTTATATGATCATTTTGATTGTGGATGTGTTATTTTGATACCATTCATGATTTATGGTTAAAGTATTTGCATTTTGTATGCTAGTTTTTCAATACCAGTGTTTATGTTTCACCCTTTCCATATAAGGAATTCTTTGGACTTAATAAGTGATGGGTAAGGCCCACTATAAACCCTCAATGAATCGGTAGGTCTCATGTGATAAACCAGTCTGGGTATTGGTCGAGGCCTTACCCATTTATGTATGGTGTCTTGGCCAAAGCCTTGATGGTATGTTTATGATGTCCGGAATTATGCATTCCTTCATTATGAGATTAATAATTTATATTGAATTTGAATATTATATTAGTAGAATATCCATGTGATAATATATATGAAATTATTTTATTTTCATTTATTCTTTTCATATTATGCTCAAGATTGCATTTAAATGGATTGTGGTTCAGTTATTCACTTTACATTAATGTTTAGGCTTATAATATCTTCTGTTGTACACTTACCCTTACTAAGCATCTGATATCACCCTTTTTTTATATTTTAGTTTTCCCATGCTACAATGATGTATATTATGATTGATATGTAAGGTTATTCTGGGAGAATATTTTTTCTCTCAAAGGATTGACTAAGTTGTATTTTATAGTTTCAATTATAATGTATGTTTCAAGTATGTAATCTAGTTTCCAAAATTCCTAAACTGATCATTACTTTCGGATTCAAGTTTTGTATCTATCCTAATGTATCAAAGTACTGCACTGACTCTAAGCTGCTGGGGTCGAGGTTTGGTGTTACCACATCCTCTAATTTGAAAATATTTTTTCTAGATTCTAGAAAATATTTTTTCTCTATAGAGTTTCCAATCATTAAGTGTTTTCCTAATGTAAATATTTCATTAAAAATACCAAGATATAAATTCAATAAAATTTTCTTATTTTGTGTGGGAAAGTGTATGCAGTTAATGATTATATTAATGGTGACATGTGGAGTCGAGAATGTTAAAGTGGATAGTGTTTTTACCAAACTCTGTGGAGAGGGTTCCTTCATGCAAGTTGGTGGTTGTCTTGGTTATCTTTAGGAAGGTTATTCCCTAAATAATAGTTGATTGGGAGAGTATTTTACTTAACCTATATTGGGTGCATAAAAGTAAAATCAAATTTTTAAAATTAACCAAAACATTCTTCGAGACACCTGATGGAAAGGCGGTGGATTATTTTTTCGAATTGTACCACCACTCATTTGGGATTTAATTCTCTCATCTATAAATAATAAAACTCTGAGCGGGGCATAACATTATTAGAAGAACCTAAATCATATAAAGAATAAAAATAAGTTACTGAAGAAATGGTGAAATAGATAGAAAACATCCCTAAATATTAATACTTTGTGATAATTTGTGGTTTAATAAAGATTGAAACACTTTTTCCTAGGTTAACCCTTTGATTCCCTTGAATCCTGATTTTGTTAGTGAAAATAACTTAGGGGGTCTTCGTGTACATTGGTATTTGTTTGAGAAATTCAAGAAGATATATGTTGATCTCAGATTTCTATAAAGTTTACAAAATTCCTATTTAATGTTATTTCTATTAAATATTTTTAGAATGGATCATTCTTAATAGCAATGTTATTGGAAGGTCTTTCTTCTACCTTTTTTATATTTTTAATGGGGCCACTTTTTTTCTCCTTGATCCATCCTTCTCCCATTCTTCTTCAAGGACGGTTTTCCAGAACCTACCTAAAATTTTCTTCTTGTTTTTACTCAAGTTAAAGTTTTTTTGGTTCATATTCAGGTTTAGCTAGTAGAGGTATGTCCTTACCACTTATTGGGGTTATTATAATCATAGTTATCTTAATAGTAAGTACTGATTGGGCTAGTATTTTCCTTGGGTTTTTTTATTAAATATCCACCAGGTTTCTAATCTTATTATTCAACTCCTTAAATTCATTTTGAAGGTCCTCATCCTCAGATCATGGTTGTTGTTATATATAGATTGGTTTCTAGTTGAGTTTTTTGTAAAATATGTATATTTTAAAAGGAAAGACTATGTTTGATAGCATACAAGATACGTAACACTAAACTTAAACTAACAACAAAATCTTATTATTTAAGTGTGACCATTATAACCAAGACATTAAATTAAAGTGAATGAATATTATTAATGGTATTATAAAATATATTAATTTCATACCCATTTATAATTAATTAATTAATTATTTTTTTAAAAAATACTATTTTTTAGAAAAACCATTATATTCTTCAAAAAAATAAGTTTTCTTCAAAAATGATTTTTATTTATTTTTATGTAAAGATAATATAACTAATTTCTAGAATTAATATAAAATTTAATTAATAAAATGAACTTCATTTATGAAAACATCATATCAAAATTTTCTTACAGTGAAATATTTTGATAATTTTTTTAAAAAGTTTGATTTTTCAATGAATAGTGAAAATACCGATTTTTATTAAAAAATATATTTTTTCAATTACTTTAAAGGTTAAATTATTATTTAGATTAATTTTTAATTTTGAATAGTTAATTTTTATTTAAATTAATCCCATTATTTATTTTAAATATATTTCATATTTTAATTTAGTATAAAACATTTTAAATTTAAAAATTGCATTTTTCTGAAAAAATCATTTTTTATTGCGTTTTTCCATTATAAATTTAAATTAAATTATTAAACTTTAGTGTTTTGAATTTAGAAAAATATATTCCATATTTTTATTCATGAGTTGAAAATTAATTATATATTTCCCTATTATTTTTTGCCAATATGAATAGTAACTTTAGTAATTTGTGTTACCATGATAAAGGGAAAGGGTAAAAATAAAATGATAAAAATAAAAAAGATCCTAAAATATGCCCAAATTTTATTATATGAGTTTGTTTCGGCCATAATAATCTAAATATAAAAATTATAAACTTTGAGATCCACTTGGATGAGATTATGATATATATAATATTTTATTTCAAGAAAAAGTCAAAGATGTCACACTGATATATTAATAACTATTTAATTTTTTATATAGTGTAATCCATAAGATAAATTTTATTATAAATATTCATTTTTAATTTAAAATATTTATCACAATCATGGAAATTTATTTTAAATTTTTATTGAATAAATAATTATCTTAATATCCTACAAACACTAGTGCAATAATTATTTTATCAATGGAACTATAAAATAAATGTTATTAAAATTATTAGAATAGGTATAATTTGATATAATTAAAGTAATAAATTAATTTTATATATGAATTTCACATTTTAATGATTTTTTAAAATATTTATTTTGATTTTATATTGTTTTATTGATATTTTGAAAAGTCAAAGTATTGAATATATTCAAAATTGACATTAATGATAATTTAAAATAAATATAATTTAATAAATGATAAAAATTCCTAAAAATATTGTACTCATCCAAATTATTGTGATAAGTTTTAAAATTTCATCCATGATACACTTAAGGTTATTTTTTCATTTTATAGTAACTATATTAACCCTCAAAGTGTAAAAGTACATGTTGTCATGGTTATAGTTAAAGGGGTCAAATAAGGGTTAAAACAAAAGGATAAGGGTATAAATTTAGTAAAAAATTATCTAGTTTGTATTTTATGAGTGTATTATGACAAAAACTATTCTTATATTCTAAATTAATAATTTTTGATCCATTTGAAACTGAAAATTAATTTATATTAATTTAATATTTTGAGAAATTCCATGAGCACCACTCCCCTCTATTACAAAAGGGAACTTATTATTTTCCTTTAATAGCACTTATAAACCTATTATTTTTAGTAAATACCTATAAAAATATCTATATATAATCCCTATATAAATTCTATAGGCTTTATTTTATGCAGACCGCTCACATTAGAGTTGTTAAGGTGTTAATCAAAGAAGATGTTACAAAGAAGAGGTGTCATTTTTAATCAATTGTTTCAATTTTATTTATTCTTACACTTAATTAAAATAATCTTAAACCATTATAAAATAATAAATTCAGTATAATAAATATAATTAGACTTTATTATGTCAGTTTCATGTCCCATATCCATCTTCTTTTCAATCAAATGGGAAAATAATTAATCATCCGTGTGTACAACGGACTACCGCCTTGCAAACCGATGTAATTAGTTTTACATAACCATCTATCAAGACTGTTTATAATGATGTAATTAATTTTTATATATTATATTCATGAAATATTCATCATTTTTAAAGGATAATATATCATTTATGTTATTACCTATCCATTCACATAGAAATGATAATGATGTTCATGTGTACGTGTGAATTATTACCTCTACAAAGCGATGTTATTTGTTTTTCATCAATATTTCACATGAATGATACATATAAGTATATTTAGAGAAATAATATGATACTTATAGTATTATTATCATTATATAAATATAAAATTATATTTACCTCATTTCCATAATGTTAATTGAAAAATGGAAATGTTACTCATGCGTACGTATGGCCTACCGTCTCCATGATTATAATGTAGTTCATTTATCAAATTTATATTTAATGGATGGATTTAAAAGTATAATTTATGTATAAATTTGATAATTGTATCATTTTTATTATTCTATATATGATTTATTAATGATCACTTTGACTATAGACATCATACCATGTTTATTTTGGACTCATGTACCGAATATCATCCAAACATCCAATGTGAACATAAGTAATTAAGTAATTTTTATAGCATGATAACAAGTGATATAAATAGAATAATAAAATTTAAAAGGATTGTAACGCCCCGACCCCAGCTACCCAGAGTCGGTGCATTACTTCGTAACATTGGCATGATCACAAAAGATCAAGTCTCGAAAGACCGATTAGTTTAGTAGCCTTGGTAATAGTAGATATATTCGTAAACGTTACATTACATCATAAAGTGAAAAACTACAATAACAAAGTCTCCATAGTCCACACTCATATCCTCTTCTAACTATCCCTGCAGGTCATTTATAAAATACTTCTTCACATCCTGGAAAATATGAAAACATTGAAAGGGGTGAGCTCAGATGCTCAGTAAGGATTACAATATTGCGGAAGCTTTCATAAATAAACATAAAAATTTAAGGCAATGTATAACCAAAACAAAAGCCTTTTAAACTTGAACATAAACATAATATGGAAAAAGTAAAATGAGATAATGCCATTCACTTATTCACATGGATATTTTACTGGTCGAATAATCACATGCAATATCAATAACCACTTTCATAATGAGGGAATGTATAATTCCAGACATTCTAAAACACTTTGTCAAGGCCTCGGCCAAGACGTCTAAAATTATTAAGGCCTCGGGCAAAACCATAAATCAAATTGGGAAAGGGCCTCAGCCAATTCCACATCTAGTTGTCTCATGAGACCTACCGATGCATCGAGGAGCTATAGCGGGCTCCACCTGTCACTTATTAAGTCCAATACATTCCTCATATGAATAGGTTTAAACATATCATAAACCATAACATAATCGTATCACATAAAACATGCATAAAGGAAACATAAAATTTCCACATTTCAATCACAAGATAACAATACAACACATTGATATAATATAAACGCTTTCAAAACCATTTTCAATACCAAAATAAAAGAAAGTTAAAACTTTGTATTTATTTTTCATTAAAAAAAATGATGGCTTGTAGAGGAAGCCGAAACTCAAATAATGGTCACGGCGGCGGAGAAGTCATTATCGCCGCATAAGTACGGAAATAAAAACATTACCTTTTGTCGTTTATCAAAACGATTCGTATAAAAAATATTCGTTTTGAATAAACGTAAAAGTCAAAGGGGTTTATACACCGTATAAAAGAAAGTTGTGTATAAAACCAAATATGCCTCAATGACAGGGGATTGAGACGAAGTCCTTAAAAAGATCATTTTTTTAAATAAAGTACATCTATAATGTGTATTCACTATAAGTACACATAAATAATGTAAAAATACAAGATAGGACATAATAATATAATGACATAATTTGAAAGTAGGAGATTAACCCAAAGAATGAAAATTGGGTTACGAAATTCCCTTACCTTGCGTCATGTCCTGACTCGACCGTTCTTTAACCTCCTGAATAATAAACTAGAGTTAATTTATATTTATTTAAGAACATTTTTCATGTTCATTATTCCTTTTATATCCCTTATTACCATGTTATGAACATTATGTAATTATTAAAGTTAATAACGGTCGTTTTGTCGATCTTTGGTACTTGAGTCAAAAATAATCTTCCTATAATTTCAAGTTGTTCATTGGTGAAATATACATTATATCCAGAATTATATTCATGATGTAGATATCATATATATGATATATATCCAGTATATACATTCATTAATAATATTACGTAAAATTTAGAGGTAAGAAATGAAATGCACCGTTCATGGAGACGGTAAGCCGTACGTACGCATGAACGCTACTTTCATTTAAATTTCATATTTAATGGAACTAAATCATAATGATATAAATTTATAATATAATTCCAGTATAATATAGTGTATAATACCATTTACTCCATCCTTTATACATCCCACATATGGCATTAATGATTCAAATCACTTTGAGGGGGCGGTAGTCCGCACTTCCTAAAATGAAATTATCGCGTTTTACCCATAATGGAAATCATAAAGTATGCCATAAATGAGAAATACAGAAGCATAAGTAAAACATAAACATATTATATATCATATATAAAAATAGTGACATCTTAATGGCCACCTTTGAAGGTGTTATATGAGTGTTGAACAATCCTCGTTTCGTGAGGTAGAAATTCACCATCCACAGAAACCGTATGTTCTTTAACCATTAGATGTAGGTGTGTGTAATTGTAGCTAGAATAATTCTTATAACAACATCCTAGTATATTTAGGATACTTGTTTTTTTACAAAAGAAATGAATAAAAAGAGTTTAGGGGGTTGGAGAATAAAAATAAAACAAAACAACATTAGAGAAGACATTACCTCAAAATCGGGTAACTCTTTTTGATTTGAGCCAAAGGCTTCCTTGGGAAGAGTTCTGCCCAAAGTGAGGCTTCTAGGAGTAAGAGGGGGAAGTTGGGAGAGTATTTGGGCAGAGGTTGGCCGAGCCAAATGTCTTGAAAGTGTAAATGAGGTGGGAGAGGTGGGGGCCTTTTATAAGTGGAGAGGAGGGGCACTTTTGGAAAGATTGAAATGTTATATTATTTCACAATGATTTTCGGATTCTAAAGGTCCCAAACTTATATAATTCGTGGATAAGGTGATAAGGTTTCGAAATATCCTCATCCAATAGGCTTTGGACAAGTGTAATCCTTTGATTTTTCATTATCTTCTCATTTTATTTAAATCGTTAAATAATGAGGTCATCGCTGCATCATAATGATGTCATAAATAATTTACTTTATTTAATGTCTAAAAATTATAAAAAAAAATACTATGATGTAGGAAATCGTTTTAGCTTTCTAATGAATATTTATAGTCAAAATTTGGACTTGTGTAACCCCAATTAAAATCTGTTTTAGTAAAACAACTCATGTTTGTGTCAATTTAATTTTAACATTAAATAAATATATATTAATGTCATTTTCCAAATAAGTGGCTCCATGGGGTCCCCAAGTTGACCCATGGGTTGTCTTGGTCGGCCATGACTCATCCAATAGGAGTAGGACAAGTGTCATGCTCATCTCATATTATTAAAACATTATTTGTACCCTAAACTACACTAATTACCTCTAATCGCGATTAAGAACTTAAAAGTTAATATTCACCAAAAATTTATTTTAATCTCATTGAACCACATTTTATTTCTTAATGACAACCATGTATATAGGATTTTTGAAAATCAAATCACAGAAGTGGTAATATTTCATTTAAACGAAAAATCAGTTATTTAACTACCACTTAGTGGTTTCACTATTCATCAAAAATTGATGTTTTTCAAAACAATGCCAAAATTTCACCCTAAGCAATAATTTATATTCCGAATTCAAAAATGATTTATATTTTAAAAAATTCCAAACATATAAGTTTCATTAATTAATTTTATAATTAATTCTCGCTGTCACAACAAATAGCGTGTTTTTAAGAAACAATTTATATCAAAAGATTGGCAATTGTTTATGTCCAATTTCAATGTTAAATTAATTCTAATGACCACCATTGGATAAAATTGTAAAAATATATTCTAATTATACTATAAAACCACTCAATAGTATAACTTATCATTACAAATTATTTTGATTAAAAAAGTTGTTTTAAGTGATTTTCACTATTCATAAAAAATTAGAAGTTCTCAGAAAAATACCAAAAATTCAACATAGGCTAATTTCGATATTCCGAATCCAAAAATGAAGTCCATTTTGAAATATAAAATTTCTATAATTTTAAAAAGTGGTTATTACTATTCATAACGGCTACTTTGATTAGTCGCGGTTTTTTAGAACTCGATGTTGCGTTCAATGCAAGCTATTGCATTATTGAATGAGAAGCGTATCATGGAAGCTCGGGGTGTTACATTCTCCCCTCCTTTAATAAATTGCGTCCTCGCAATTTGAAATTTTTCTTTGAAAATAAAAGGTTGAAAAGGGAAAATACCTTTGAGGAAAACCCACATCAGAAATAAGGTTAATAAATATATAACATTAAAAGAATGCAGGATAAGTACAAAGGTCACCCGATATAGCCCATTATAGGATTATATAAAAATATAGATATGGAGGAGAAACAAACCATCAAGGTCTGATGGAGAGTTATAGAAAATAGGATTAGGAGAAAGTTTAACCACAAGAAAATCACAAACTTGTGATTGGTTAAACGGTCATTGAATCCCCAGTTGGAAAATTTAACCGACAACATTTTTGTTTTAAGTTACCTTTTATAATGTTGAGGAATTTATTTAGGAGATTTACTAAGAATGTAAGGGAATATACATAATTGTTATGTATACTTTCATTCGTTAATAAATTTTTACCACAAACCCAACTTTTACTCCAAATGGTAACGGAACTCAAAAATATTCTATTTATCCTAATTGTATAAGGTTCAAAATGTTAACACATACCATTTAGATTAGTAAAACTATTTTGTAATAACCAGGGACTTCCTGTAGGCTAGTGGTAGGAAATAAAGGCTTGTCGCACTACGGTTGTGGGTTTGATTCCTGCAGCTTTGTCCGACGCGACGGGTTATTCCCCACCCTGTAGGTTGTCCTTTTCCTAAAACTATAGTATTATAATATTCCAAAAATAATCTTTAGAAATTATTTAACCTTAAACAATACTATCCATGGTTCAACTTAATCCATTCCAACCTTAATAGTTATCCAAAATACCTCCATCCAGACTTTCACTAAAAGGTCTCTAAATTCCAAAATCAATTGTAACATCAGATTCCCCAAACAAAGAAAAGTTTCTCTTATTGTCACATACTAAAAATATGATTACATTAATCATATTAAAACCTTACTGAAATCAACAAGTACTGTAGTAAAATCCATATATATATATATCACATTATTCTTATAACCAGAATATAATCCTTGAGTCCAAAAGCACCAATACATTAATTATTCCTCTTCAACTGTAGTCACAGCATAAGATTGGCCTTGATCCCTTGGCCTTTTCTGAGGTAAGTTTCCCTGATGCTTAGGAAATTCATTTGCATAATGACCCATTTCTCTACAATTGTAGCATTCAACATTGATAGCCTCTTTCTTTCCCTTACAATCACGAGCCTGGTGACCTTTTTCTCCACATTTGTAACAAACTCCCATTCCTTTTAGGCAAGTACCAGGGTGATTCTTCCCACAATTATCACATAATGGAAAATCCTTCTTTCCCTTTTTCCCTTTATCTATCTCTTGTTCCACTGTTCTCTTCTTCTCTTGCTTTACTTTGTTGCCATAAGACTTAGAGAATTCCTTTTCTATCTTGACAGCACATGAGACAATATCTTCGTATGTTGAGAAAGATTGTGATACTAAAGCTCGACGGAGAAATGGTTTTAACCCATCAAAGAAACGATCAATCTTACCTCTTGGGTTACGTATATAATCTGCAGCATACCTTGCTAACCTTGTAAAGTTGGCCTCATACTTTGCGACATTCTCATCCTCCTTTTGTCTCAGACTCAGAAATTGCCTTTCCATATCTGCTATATGGTCACGAGGAAAGTATTTTTATAAGAAAATCTCTTTGAACTCCTGCCATTCCATGTTTGTTAATTCATCATCTTCCTTTGTGTTTTGAATTAGTGACCACCATTGATCGGCATCTCCAGTGAGGTGGTAAACTGCCATGACAACCTTCTCCCTTTCACTACTCCCCAAGGCATGGAATATTTTCTCTATGGAATTTATCCATTTCTCAGCTACTATAGGATTTGTACTCCCATTGAAGGTTGGTGGTTGTTGCCTCATGAAGCGGTCTAACATTGATCCTCCACGTTGCGGATCAGGGTGCTCCATACGAGTAAGGTTATTATTCATAACCTGAGTGAGTTGTCCCATTATGGTAATAAGTTGATCGGCACTAGTTGTATCTCCAGATCCACAATAATTATCTTAAGCAGCAGGGAAATCCCTACATGGAGTTGGTGCATTGATACGGTTTCCATTCCTTCCACTAAGCGCCATTTCTAAACAATGGCATAAACTAGATTAGTTTATGAATCAAAATACATAATTCCATACTTGTAAAATACTTAACATAAATTTAACTATTTATGGATATAATCCATAATCATAAAAAGGTTTTATTTGAGGAAGTATATACTCATAACTGTTCATAGTGGTTTGTAAAGAAAATGAGAATTATCCTAAGCATATCCCCAGGGAGTGTCGTAACCAAGAGTGCAGCAAGGCCCGTTGTCGTGCACCAGTTCCCGTTCGAGTCTAGCTCAAAGTGGTGTTTTCAGGTTTTACCCCTAGGTACATTTGTGCCAGAGCCGCCTCTACCTGCTCGTATCCAGACAGGGATGTATTGCTCAGAAAACTCACAAAATCTCTACAATAACAAAATTTTAGGAAGTTCTTCTTTACTAATCCTCAAAGTCTATCTTTGGGCTATGTGCTCTAATCAGAGTTTATATAAATCTAGCTTCCATGGTTAGTACTAAACTGCCTCTGATACCAACTGTAACGCCCCGACCCCAGCTACCCAGAGTCGGTGTATTACTTCGTAACATTAGCATGATCACAAAAGATCAAGTCTCGAAAGACCGATTAGTTTAGTAGCCTTGGAAATAGTAGATATATTCGTAAACGTTACATTACATCATAAAGTGAAAAACTACAATAAAAAAGTCTCCATAGTCCACACTCATATCCTCTTATGACTATCCCTGCAGGTCATTCATAAAATACTTCTTCACATCCTGGAAAATATTAAAACATTGAAAGGGGTGAGCTCAGATGCTCAGTAAGGATTACAATATTGCGGAATCTTTCATAAATAAACATAAAAAATTAAGGCAATGTATAACTAAAACAAAAGCCTTTTAAACTTGAGCATCAACATAATATGGCAAAAGTAAAATGAGATAATGCCATTCACTTCTTCACATGGATATTCTACTAGTCGAATAATCACATGCAATATCAATAACCACTTTCATAATGAGAGAATGTATAATGCCAGACATTCTGAAACACTTTGTCAAGGCCTCGGCCAAGACATCTAAAATGATTAAGGCCTCGGCCAAAACCATAAATCAAATTGGGAAAGGGCCTCGGCCAATTCCACGTCTAGTTGTCTCATGAGACCTACCGATGCATCGAGGAGCTATAGCGGGCTCCACCCGTCACTTATTAAGTCCAATACATTCCTCATATGAATAGGTTTAAACATATCATAAACCAAAACATAATCGTATCACATAAAACATGCATAAAGGAAACATAACATTTCCACATTTCAATCACAAGATATCAATACAACACATTGATATAATAAAAATGATTTCAAAACCATTTTCAATACCAAAATAAAAGAAAGTTAAAACATTGTATTTATTTTTCATTAAAAAAATGATGGCTTGTAGAGGAAGCCGAAACTCAAATAATGGTCACGGCGGCGGAGAAGTCATTGTCGCCACGTAAGTACGGAAATAAAAACATTAACTTTTGTCGTTTAGCAAAACGCTTCGTATAAAAAATATTCATTTTGAATAAACGTAAAAGTCAAAGGGGTTTATACACCGTATAAAAGAAAGTTGTGTATAAAACCAAATATGCCTCAATGAAAGGGGATTGAGACGAAGTCCTTAAAAAGATCATTTTTTTAAATAAAGTACATCTATAATTTGTATTCACTATAAGTACACATAAATAATGTAAAAATACAAGATAGGACATAATAATATCATGACATAATTTGAAAGTAGGAGATTAACCCAAAGAATGAAAATTGGGTTAAGAAATTCCCTTACCTTGCGTCCTGTCCTGACTCGACCGTTCTTTAAACTCCTGAATAATAAACTAGAGTTAATTTGTATTTATTTAAGAACCTTTTTCATGTTCATTATTCCTTTTATATCCCTTATTACCATGTTAAGAACATTATGTAGTTATTTAAGTTAATAACGGTCGTTTTGTCGATCTTTGGTACTTGAGTCAAAAATAATCTTCCTATAATTTCAAGTTGTTCATGTGGTGAAATATACATTATATCCAGAATTATATTCATGATGTAGATATCATATATATGATATATATCCAGTATATACATTCATTAATAATATTACGTAACATTTAGAGGTAAGAAATGAAATGCACCGTTCATGGAGACGGTAAGCCGTACGTACGCATGAACGCTACTTTCATTTCAATTTCATATTTAATGGAACTAAATCATAATGATATAAATGTATAATATAATTCCAGTATAATATAGTGTATAATAACATTTACTCCATCCTTTATACATCCCACATATGGCATTAACGATTCAAATCACTTTGAGGGGGCGGTAGTCCGCACTTCCTAAAATGAAATTATCGCGTTTTACCCATAATGGAAATCATAAATTATGCCATAAATGAGAAATACAGAAGCATAAGTAAAACATAAACATATTATATATCATATATAAAAATAGTGACATCTTAATGGCCACCTTTGAAGGTGTTATATGAGTGTTGAACAATCATCGTTTCGTGAGGCAGAAATTCGCCATCCACAGAAACCGTATGTTCTTTAACCATAAGATGTAGGTGTGTGTAAGTGTAGCTCGAATACTTCTTATAACAACATTATAGTATATTGAGGATACTGGTTTTGTTACAAAAGAAATGAATAAAAAGAGTTTAGGGGGTTGGAAAATAAAAATAAAACAAAACAACATTAGAGAAGACATTACCTCAAAATCGGGTAACTCTTTTTGATTTGAGCCAAAGGCTTCCTTGGGAAGAGTTCTGCCCAAAGTGAGGCTTCTAGGAGTAAGAGGGGGAAGTTGGGAGAGTATTTGGGCAGAAGTTGGCCGAGCCAAATGGCTAGAAATTGTAAATGAGGTGGGAGATCTGGGGGCCTTTTATAAGTGGAGAGGAGGGGCACTTTTGGAAAGATTGAAATGTTATATTATTTCACAATGCTTTTCGGAATCTAAAGGTCCCACACTTATATAATTCGAGGATAAGGTGATAAGGTTTCGAAATATCCTCATCCAATAGGGTTTGGACAAGTGTAAGCCTTGGATTTTGCATTATCTTCTCATTTTATTTAAATCGTTAAATAATGAGGTCATCGCTGCATCATAATGATGTCATAAATAATTTAATTTATTTAATGTCTAAAAATTATAAAAAAAATACTATGATGTAGGAAATCGTTTTAGCTTTCTAATGAATATTTATAGTCAAAATTTGGACTTGTGTAACCCCACTTAAAATCTGTTTTAGTAAAACAACTCATGTTTGTGTCAATTTAATTTTAACATTAAATAAATATATATTAATGTCATTTTCTAACTAAAGTGGCTCCATGGGGTCCCCAAGTTGACCCATGGGTTGTCTTGGTCGGCCATGACTCATCCAATAGGAGTAGGACAAGTGTCATGCTCATCTCATATTATTAAAACATTATTTGTACCCTAAACTACACTAATTACCTCTAATCGTGATTAAGAACTTAAAAGTTACTATTCACCAAAAATGTATTTTAATCTCATTGAAACACATTTTACTTCTTAATGACAACCATGTATGTCGTATTTTTGAAAATCAAATCACATAAGTGTTAATATTTCATTTAAACGAAAAATCAGTTATTTAACTACCACTTAGTGGTTTCACTATTCATCAAAAATTGATGTTTTTCAGAACAATGCCAAAATTTCACCCTAAGCTATAATTGATATTCCGAATTCAAAAATGATGTCTATTTTACAAAATTACAAACATATAAGTTTCATTAATAAATTTTATAATTAATTCCCGCTGTCACAAAAAATTGCGTGTTTTTAAGAAACAATTTATATCAAAAGATTGGCAATTGTTTATGTCCAATTTCAATGTTAAATTAATCCTAATGACCACCATTGGATAAAATTGTAAAAATATATTCTAATTATACTTTAAAACCACTATATAGTATAACTTATCATTACAAATTATTTTTATTAAAAAAGTTGTTTTAAGTGATTTTCACTATGCATAAAAAATTAGAAGTTCTCAGAAAAATACCAAAAATTCAACATAGGCTAATTTCGATATTCCAAATCCAAAAATGAAGTCCATTTTGAAATATAAAATTTCTATAATTTTAAAAAGTGGTTATTACTATTCATAACGGCTACTTTGATTAGTCACGGTGTTTTAGAACTCGAAGTTGCGTTCAATGCAAGCTATTACATTATTGAATGAGAAGCATATCATGGAAGCTCGGGGTGTTACAAGGATTATAAATAAAGTAAATAATTAACATAATTTTATTATTTATAATGATAAAGGACATATGTGACAAATCAGACTCAAGGTAAGGGGATTTCTTTTTAAACGCCTATTTTAAAGCAACTCGTTAAACTATTTTTAAAAATGAAAAAAGGAATGTTTTTTACATATATGGAATGAATGGAATATCTGATTTCATGTCAAATAAATATTTATATTCTGACATTACAATATTATATGATTACATTCAATAAAATTTTTTTCCATTGTACATGCACAGTTTTTGCAAAATGAGTATGTTCAAAATGGAAAAGTTTATTTTCTTCAAAAAGTGTTTAATGAGGAAACTTTTCAAGGATTATGTTTATCATATGATTATTGGGGGTTTATTATTATGGGTGGTTATTTTATAAAACAAAGACGGGTGTTTACATGATAAACCAAGGATGGGTTGTTACATTATAAACTAATGGTAGGTGGTTCCATGATAAACCAACGATTGGTGGTTATATTATAACCTCTAGTGGATTTAGAGGTTGACCATATTAGTTAATCTAATTGTAATAGATATATAAAATGATATCCCAAGTTACCTACTTATATCTTATATGATTAATTATGAATTTTTATGAAAATCACTTGATTTTCAAAAGGTAAGATAATGACATTTCTTAAAGGATGATTCCTTTTTGGGGGTAAAAAGGTATGGTTTTTAGAAAACTTTTTTATGGTTTTTCCCTGGACTAATAGTTTCTCTTATTTTATGTTTCTTTATTGATATTTTAATATCATCCCATGTTTTAAAACATTTTTCATCAGATTTTGAGGGTAATAGATACAAGGATGATATTAAGGGGATAATTTTGAAGATTTTTCATGAAGATAGAACTTTTTTTATTTAAAAAAATGTTTAAAAAATGGATAATGTGTAGAGGTGTCCACCTTTAATGTATGGGTTTAATTTGAAATAATTTTTTCTAATTCTCTAAAACTCTAAACATAAAATATCATTCAAATTTTAAGAATGTTTATTCTAGTTCTAAAACACTAGAATATGTAATGATTAAGGCTAGGTCCTTACATTTTTCTTAGGGTATATTTTTCTAGAACGTTTTTGGAGAATATTTTGGTTGGTTATAAGGTTTTTTATGATTTTTTGGAATGTTAGTGATTTCTAAAATGGGGTGTTTTCTTTTTAAATGAGGTTTTTTTGTATTAGTTTTGGTAAGGTGGTCAAAACATATTTTATTAGTTCCCAAATATGTATTAGACTTGGGAATTTACTCTCTATCCATGAGTAGGTTGTTGTAATTTCCTTGGTGTAAATACAATTGTACATATTTTTGTTCCATGAATTTTATCATAGTAGTCAATAAAATTATTGGTATATGATCAAAAACCACATACCTTAACAAGAACATATTGTTCACCAGTATGTTTTAGGGTTATTTTTCTGATAATAATGGTTATAGATTAATGTTTAGATTCAATAATAGTTTATGAATCAAATAATCTTAACACATGAAGTCCTATTATGATTTTACCGCTTATTACATACTATTTTGAGTTCTGTGAAAATATTTTTAATGGTTGATTTTTCTTCTACTAGTGATTTTTTTATAACAAATCCTCTCGATGAGTTACCAAAACAATTA